>CM044880.1:42432422-47232422 GCA_024500155.1 Chenopodium formosanum
AATTTTCTTTTAGGTGCCTAAGGATAGAAATTAAGAGAAATAAGCACATATGTCTAATATCGACCGTAACTCATCCAAAATCATCCAAATTTGGGCTATATGGCTAAAACCATGCCTATTTTCTATGTTTTCAAGCAAACGGACTAGTTCTTTCTCTAACATTTCAATATCAATTTCTTTTAAGTGCCTAAGGATAGAAATTTAAAGAAATAAGCACATATGTCCAATATCGACCCTAACTCATCCAAAATCATCCAAATTTCGCCTATTTGGCTAAAACCATGCCTATATTCTATGTTTTCAAGACAATGGACTTGTTCTTTCTTCTAACTTTTCAATATCACATAATTTTGAGTGCCTAAGGATAGAAATTAAGTGAATTAAGGACATATGTAAATTTTCAACCCTAACTCATCAAAAAGCATCCAAATTTGGCCTATATCAATTGATTTTAGGTTCCTAAGGATATAAATTTTCTAAATTTTCTAAATTTTCAAGCAAATGGACTCGTTCTTGCTTCTAACATATTAATATCAATTGATTTTAGGTTCCTAAGGATATAAATTAAAAGAAATAAGCACAAATGTAAATTTTCGACCCTAACTTATCAAAAATCATCCAAATTTGGGCTATATCGCTAAAACCATGCCTATTTTCTAAGTTTTCAAGCAAATGGACTCGTTCTTTCTTCTAAAATTCCAATATCAATTGCTTTTAAGTGCCTAAGGATAGAAATTAAGAGAAATAAGGACATATGTCAATTTTCGACCCTAACTCATCAAAAATCATCCAAATTTGGGCTATATGGCTAAAACCATGCCTATTTTCAATGTTTTCAAGCAAATGTAAGGTTTATTTCTTATAAGATTCCAATATCAAATACCTTTAAGTGCTTAAGGATAGAAATTAAGAGAAATTATCACATATGTCCATTTTCGACCCTAACTCATCCAAAATCATCCAAATTTGGCCTATATGGCTAAAACCATGCCTATTTTCTATGTTTTAAAGCAAATGGACTCGTTCTTTCTTCTAAAATTCCAATATCAATTTCATTTAAGTGACCAAGGATATAAATTAAGTGAAATAAGTACATATGTCAAATATCGACTTTAACTCATCCAAAATCATCCGAATTTGGGCTATATGGCTAAAACCATGCCTATTTTCTAAGTTTTCAAGCAAAGGGACTCGTTCTTTCTTCTAACATTCCAATATCATTTGCTTTTAAGTGCCTAAGGATAGAAATCAGGAGAAATAAGCACATATGTCAATTTTCAACCCTAACTCATCCAAAATCATACAAATTTGGCCTATATGGCTAAAACCATGCCTATTTTCTATGTTTTCAAGCAAATGTAAGGTTTCTTTATTCTAACATTCCAATATCAATTTCTTTTAGGTGCCTAAGGATAGAAATTAAGAGAAAAAAGCACATATGTCTAATATCGACCCTAACTCATCCAAAATCATCCAAATTTGGGCTATATGGCTAAAACCATGCCTATTTTCTATGTTTTCAAGCAAATGGACTCGTTCTTTCTTCTAAAATTCCAATATCAGTTGCTTTTAAGTGCATTAGGATAGAAATATAGAGAAATAAGCACATATGTCAATTTTTGACCCTAACTCATTCAAAATCATCCGAATTTTGGTTATATGGCTAAAACCATGCCTACTTTCTAAGTTTTCAAGAAAATGGACTCGTTCTTTCTTCTAACATTCCAATATCAATTGCTTTTAGGTGCCTAAGGATAGAAATTAATAGAAATAAGCACATATGTCAAATTAACCCTAACTCATCCAAAATTATCCAAATTTGGCCTATTTGGCTAAAACCATGCCTATTTTCTATGTTTTCAAGACAATGGACTTGTTCTTTCTTCTAACTTTTCAATATCACATAATTTTGAGTGCCTAAGGATAGAAATTAAGGGAATTAAGCACATATGTCAATTTTCAACCCTAACTCATCAAAAAGCATCCAAATTTGGCCTATATGGCTAAAACCATTCCTATTTTCTAAGTTTTCAAGCAAATGGACTCGTTGTTGCTTCTAACATTTCAATATCAAATGCTTTTAGGTGCCTAAGGATATAAATTTAGAGAAATAAGCACATATGTAAATTTTTGACCCTAACTCATCAAAAATCATCCAAATTTGGGCAATATCGCTAAAACCATGCCTATTTTCTAAGTTTTCAAGCAAATGGACTCGTTCTTTCTTCTAACATTCCAATATCAATTTCTTTAAAGTGCCTAAGGATATAAATTAAGTGAAATAAGTACATATGTCAAATATCGACCTTAACTCATCCAAAATCATCCAAATTTGGGCTATTTGGCTAAAACCATGCCTATTTTTTAAGTTTTCAAGCAAATGGACTCGTTCTTTCTTCTAACATTTCAATATCCATTGCTTTTAAGTGCCTAAGGATAGAAATCAGGAGAAATAAGCACATATGTCAATTTTCAACCCTAACTCATCCAAAATTATCCAAATTTGGCCTATATGGCTAAAACCATGCCTATATTCTTTGTTTTCAAGCAAATGTAAGGTTTCTTTCTTCTAACAATCCAATATCAATTTCTTTTAGGTTCCTATAGATAGAAATTAAGAGAAATAAGCACATATGTCTAATATCGACCGTATCTCATCCAAAATCATCCAAATTTGGGCTATATGGCTAAAACCATGCCTATTTTCTATGTTTTCAAGCAAACGGACTCGTTCTTTCTTCTAACATTCCAATATCAATTTCTTTTAAGTGCCTAAGGATAGAAATTTGAAGAAATAAGCACATATGTAAAATATAGACCCTAACACATCAAAAATCATCCAAATTTCGCCTATTTGGCTAAAACCATGCCTATTTTCTATGTTTTCAAGATAATTGACTTGTTCTTTCTTCTAACTTTTCAATATCACATAATTTTGAGTGCCTAAGGATAAAAATTAAGGGAATTAAGGACATATGTAAATTTTCAACCCTAACTCATCAAAAAGCATCCAAATTTGGCCTATATGGCTAAAACCATTCCTATTTTCTAAGTTTTCAAGCAAATGGACGCGTTCTTCCTTCTAACATTTCAATATCAATTTCATTTAGGTGCCTAAGGATAGAAATTAAGAGAAATAAGCACAAATGTCAAATATTGACCCTAACTTATCCAAAATCATCCAAATTTGGGCTATATGGCTAAAACCATGCCTATTTTCTATGTTTTAAAGCAAATGGACTCGTTCTTTCTTCTAAAATTCCAATATCAATTTCATTTAAGTGACCAAGGATATAAATTAAGTGAAATAAGTACATATGTCAAATATCGACCGTAACTCATCCAAAATCATCCAAATTTGGGCTATATGGCTAAAACCATGCCTATTTTCTATGTTTTCAAGCAAACGGACTAGTTCTTTCTCTAAAATTTTAATATCAATTTCTTTTAAGTGCCTAAGGATAGAAATTTAAAGAAATAAGCACATATGTCCAATATCGACCCTAACTCATCCAAAATCATCCAAATTTCGCCTATTTGGCTAAAACCATGCCTATATTCTTTGTTTTCAAGACAATGGACTTGTTCTTTCTTCTAACTTTTCAATATCACATAATTTTGAGTGCCTAAGGATAGAAATTAAGTGAATTAAGGACATATGTAAATTTTCAACCCTAACTCATCAAAAAGCATCCAAATTTGGCCTATATGGCTAAAACCATTCCTATTTTCTAAATTTTCAAGCAAATGGACTCGTTCTTCCTTCTAACATATTAATATCAATTGCTTTTAGGTTCCTAAGGATATAAATTAAAAGAAATAAGCACAAATGTAAATTTTCGACCCTAACTTATCAAAAATCATCCAAACTTGGGCTATATCGCTAAAACCATGCCTATTTTCTAAGTTTTCAAGCAAATGGACTCGTTCTTTCTTCTAAAATTCCAATATCAATTGCTTTTAAGTGCCTAAGGATAGAAATTAAGAGAAATAAGGACATATGTCAATTTTCGACCCTAACTCATCCAAAATCATCCAAATTTGGGCTATATGGCTAAAACCATGCCTATTTTCAATGTTTTCAAGCAAATGTATGGTTTATTTCTTATAACATTCCAATATCACCTAACATTAAGTGCCTAAGGATAGAAATTAAGAGAAATAATCACATATGTCCATTTACGACCCTAACTCATCCAAAATCATCCAAATTTGGCCTATATGGCTAAAACCATGCCTATTTTCGATGTTTTAAAGCAAATGGACTCTAGCTTTCTTCTAACATTCCAATATCAATTTCTTTTAAGTGCCTAAGGATATAAATTAAGTGAAATAAGTACATATGTCAAATATCGACCTTCACTCATCCAAAATCATCCAAATATGGGCTATATGGCTAAAACCATGCCTATTTTCTAAGTTTTCAAGCAAATGGACTCGTTCTTTCTTCTAACATTTCAATATCCATTGCTTTTAAGTGCCTAAGGATAGAAATTAGGAGAAATAAGCACATATGTCAATTTTCAACCCTAACTCATCCAAAATCATCCAAATTTGGCCTATATGGCTAAAACCATGCCTATTTTCTATGTTTTCAAGCAAATGTAAGGTTTCTTTCTTCTAACAATCCAATATCAATTTCTTTTAGGTGCCTATAGATAGAAATTAAGAGAAATAAGCACATATGTCTAATATCGACCGTATCTCATCCAAAATCATCCAAATTTGGGCTATATGGCTAAAACCATGCCTATTTTCTATGTTTTCAAGCAAACGGACTCGTTCTTTCTTCTAACATTCCAATATCAATTTCTTTTAATTGCCTAAGGATAGAAATTTGAAGAAATAAGCACATATGTAAAATGTAGACCCTAACACATCAAAAATCATCCAAATTTCGCCTATTTGGCTAAAACCATGCCTATTTTCTATGTTTTCAAGATAATTGACTTGTTCTTTCTTCTAACTTTTCAATATCACATAATTTTGAGTGCCTAAGGATAAAAATTAAGGGAATTAAGGACATATGTCAATTTTCAACCCTAACTCATCAAAGAGCATCCAAATTTGGCCTATATGGCTAAAACCATTCCTATTTTCTAAGTTTTCAAGCAAATGGACTCGTTCTTTCTTCTAAAATTCCAATATCAATTGCTTTTAAGTGCCTAAGGATAGAAATTAAGAGAAATAAGGACATATGTCAATTTTCGACCCTAACTCATCCAAAATCATCCAAATTTGGGCTGTATGGCTAAAACCATGCCTATTTTCAATGTTTTCAAGCAAATGTATGGTTTATTTCTTATAACATTCCAATATCACCTAACATTAAGTGCCTAAGGATAGAAATTAAGAGAAATAATCACATATGTCCATTTACGACCCTAACTCATCCAAAATCATCCAAATTTGGCCTATATGGCTAAAACCATGCCTATTTTCGATGTTTTAAAGCAAATGGACTCTATCTTTCTTCTAACATTCCAATATCAATTTCTTTTAAGTGCCTAAGGATATAAATTAAGTGAAATAAGTACATATGTCAAATAATATCGACCTTCACTCATCCAAATCATCCAATTTGGGCTATATGGCTAAAACCATGCCTATTTTCTAAGTTTTCAAGCAAATGGACTCGTTCTTTCTTCTAACATTTCAATATCCATTGCTTTTAAGTGCCTAAGGATAGAAATTAGGAGAATTAAGCACATATGTCAATTTTCAACCCTAACTCATCCAAAATCATCCAAATTTGGCCTATATGGCTAAAACCATGCCTATTTTCTATGTTTCCAAGCAAATGTAAGGTTTCTTTCTTCTAACAATCCAATATCAATTTCTTTTAGGTGCCTATAGATAGAAATTAAGAGAAATAAGCACATATGTCTAATATCGACCGTATCTCATCAAAATCATCCAAATTTGGGCTATATGGCTAAAACCATGCCTATTTTCTATGTTTTCAAGCAAACGGACTCGTTCTTTCTTCTAACATTCCAATATCAATTTCTTTTAAGTGCCTAAGGATAGAAATTTGAAGAAATAAGCACATATGTAAAATGTAGACCCTAACACATCAAAAATCATCCAAATTTCGCCTATTTGACTAAAACCATGCCTATTTTCTATGTTTTCAAGATAATTGACTTGTTCTTTCTTCTAACTTTTCAATATCACATAATTTTGAGTGCCTAAGGATAAAAATTAAGGGAATTAAGGACATATGTCAATTTTCAACCCTAACTCATCAAAAAGCATCCAAATTTGGCCTATATGGCTAAAACCATTCCTATTTTCTAAGTTTTCAAGAAAATGGACGCGTTCTTCCTTCTAACATTTCAATATCAATTTCATTTAGGTGCCTAAGGATAGAAATTAAGAGAAATAAGCACAAATGTCAAATATTGACCCTAACTTATCCAAAATCATCCAAATTTGAGCTATATGGCTAAAACCATGCCTATTTTCTATGTTTTAAAGCAAATGGACTCGTTCTTTCTTCTAACATTCCAATATCAATTTATTTTAAGTGCCTAAGGATATAAATTAAGTGAAATAAGTACATATGTCAAATATCGACCTTAACTCATCCAAAATCATCCAAATTTGGGCTATATGGCTAAAACCATGCCTATTTTCTAAGTTTTCAAGCAAATGGACTCGTTCTTTCTTCTAATATTCCAATATCGATTGCTTTTAAGTTCCTAAGGATAAAAATAGGGAGAAATAAGCACATATGTCAATTTTCAACCCTAACTCATCCAAAATCATCCAAATTTGGCCTATATGGCTAAAACCATGCTATTTTTCTATGTTTTCAAGCACATGTAAGGTTTCTTTCTTCTAACATCCCACTATCAATATTTTAGGTGCCTAAGGCTAGAAATTAAGAGAAATAAGCACATATGTTCTAATATCGACCCTAACTCATCCAAAATCATCCAAGTTTGGGCTATATGGCCAAAACCATGCCTATTTTCTATGATTTCAAGCAAATGGACTCGTTCTTTCTTCTAACTTTTCAATATAAGTTTCTTTTAAGTGCGTTAGGATAGAAAATAAAGAGAAATAAGCACATATGTCCTATTTTTGACCCTAACTCATTCAAAATCATCCGAATTTGGGCTATATGGCTAAAACCATGCCTATTTTCTAAGTTTTCAAGAAAATGGACTCGTTCTTTCTTGTAACATTCCAATATCAATTGCTTTTAGGTGCCTAAGGATAGAAATTAAAAGAAATAAGCACATATGTCAAATTGACCCTAACTCATCCAAAATTATCCAAATTTGGCCTATTTGGCTAAAACCATGCTTATTTTCTATGTTTTCAAGACAATGGACTGTTCTTTCTTCTAACTTTTCAATATCACATAATTTTGAGTGCCTAAGGATAGAAATTAAGGGAATTAAGCACATATGTCAATTTTCAACCCTAACTCATCAAAAAGCATCCAAATTTGGCCTATATGGCTAAAACCATTCCTATTTTCTAAGTTTTTAAGCTAATGGACTCGTTCTTGCTTCTAACATTTCAATATCAATTGCTTTTATGTGCATAAGGATAGAAATTAAGAGAAATAAACACAAATGTCAAATATTGAACCTAACTCATCCAAAATCATCCAAATTTGGGCTATATGGCTAAAACCATGCCTATTTTCTATGTTATCAAGAAATTGGACTCGTTCTTTCTTCTAACAATCCAATATCACATACTTTTAAGTTCCTAAGGATAGAAATTATGATAAATAAGCACATATGTCAATTTTCGACCCTAACTCATCCAAAATCATTTAAATTTGGCCTATATGGCTAAAACCATGCCTATTTTCTAAGTTTTTGAGTAAATGGACTCGTTCTTGCTTCTAATATTCCAATATCAATTTCTTTTAGGTGCCTTAGATAGAAATTAACAGAAATAAGCACATATGTCAAATATTGACCCTAACTCATCCAAAATCATCCAAATTTGGGCTATATGGCTAAAACCATGCCTATTTTCTAAGTTTTCAAGCAAATGGCCTCGTTCTTTCTTCTAACATTCCAATATCAATTGCTTTTAAGTTCCTAAGGATAGAAATCAGGAGAAATAAGCACATATGTCAATTTTCAACCCTAAATCATCCAAAATCATCCAAATTTGGCTTTATATGGCTAAAACCATGCCTATTTTCTATGTTTTCAAGCAAATGTAAGGTTTCTTTCTTCTAACATTCCAATATCAATTACTATTAGGTGCTTCAGGATAGAAATTTAGAGAAATAAGCACATATGTCTAATATCGACCCTAACTCATCCAAAATCATCCAAATTTGGGCTTTATGGCTACAACCATGCCTATTTTCTATAATTTTCAAGCAAGTGGACTCGTTCTTTCTTCTAAGATTCCAATATCACATAGTTTTAAGTTCCTAAGGATATAAATTTAGAGAAATAAGCACATATATCAATTTTGACCCTAACTCATTCAAAATCATCCGAATTTGGGCTATATGGCTAAAACCATGCCTATTTTCTAAGTTTTCAAGCAAATGGACACGTTCTTTCTTTTAACATTTCAATATAAATTTCTTTTAGGTGCCTAAGGATAAAAATTAATAGAAATTAGCACATATGTCAAATATCGACCCTAATCATCCAAAATCATCCAAATTTGGCCTATTTAGCTAAAACCATGCCTATTTTCTATGTTTTCAAGACAATGGACTTGTTCTTTCTTCTAACTTTCCAATATCACATAATTTTGAGTGCCTACGGATAGAAATTAAGGTAAATAAGCACATATGTCAATTTTCAACCCTAACTCATCCAAAAGCATCCAAATTTGCCTATATGGCTAAAACCATGCCTATTTTCTAAGATTTCAAGCAATGGACTCGTTCTTGCTTCTAACATTTCAATATCAATTTCTCTTAGGTGCCTAAGGATAGAAATTAAGAGAAATAAACACAAATGTCAATTATTGACCCTAACTCATCCAAAATCATCCGAATTTGGGCTATATGGCTAAAACCATGCCTATTTTCTATGTTTTCAAAAAAATGGACTTGTTCTTTCTTATAACATTCCAATATCACATACTTTTAAGTGCCTAAGGATAGAAATTAAGATAAATAAGCATATGTCAATTTTCGACCCTAACTCATCCAAAATCATCCAAATTTGGCCTATATGGGAAAAACCATGCCTATTTTCTAAGTTTTCAAGCAAATGGACTCGTTCTTGCTTCTAACATTCCAATATCAATTTCTTTTAGGTGTCTCAGGATAGAAATTAACAGAAAGAAGCACATATGTCAAATATCGACCCTAACTCATCCAAAATCATCCAAATTTGGGCTATATGGCTAAAACCATGCCTATTTTCTAAGTTTTCAAGCAAATGGACTCGTTCTTTCTTCTAACATTCCAATATCAATTTATTTTTAGTGACTAAGGATAGAAATTAGGAGAAATAAGCACATATGTCAATTTTCGATCCTAACTCATCCAAAATCATCCAAATTTGGCCTATATGGCTAAAACCATGCCTATTTTCTATGTTTTCAAGAAAATGGACTCATTCTTTCTTCTAACAATCCGATATCACATACTTTTAAGTTCCTAAGGGTAGAAATAAAGAGAAATAATCACATATGTCAATTTTCGACCCTAACTCATCAAAAATCATCCAAATTTGGGCTATATGGCTAAAACCATGCCTATTTTCTAAGTTTTCAAGCAAATGGACTCGTTCTTTCTTCTAAAATTTCAATATTAATTTCTTTTAAGTGCTTAAGGATAGAAATTAAGAGAAATGAGCACATAAGTCAATTTTCGACTCTAACTCATCCAAAATCATCCAAATTTGGGCTATATGGCTAAAACCATGCCTATTTTCTAAGTTTTCAAGCAAATGGACTCGTTCTTTCTTCTAACATTCCAATATCAATTGCTTTTAAATTCCTAAGGATAGAAATCAAGATAAATAAGCACATATGTCAATTTTCAACCCTAACTCATCCATAAATCATCCAAATTTGCCCTATATGGCTAAAACCATGCCTATTTTCTATGTTTTCAAGCAAATGTAAGGTTTCTTTCTTCTAAAATTCCAATATCAATTGCTTTTAGGTTCTTAAGGATAGAAATTAAGAGAAATAAGCACATATGTCAAATATTGACCCTAACTCATCCAAAATCATCCAAATTTGGGCTATATGGCTAAAACCATGCCTATTTTCTATGTTTTCAAGCAAATGGACTCGTTCTTTCTTCTAACATTCCAATATCACATACTTTTAAGTGCCTAAGGATAGAAATTAAGAGAAATAAGCACATATGTTCATTTTTGACCCTAACTTATCCAAAATCATCCAAATTTGGGTTGTATGGCTAAAATCATGCCTATTTTTTAAGTTTTCAAGCAAATGGACTCGTTCTTTATTCTAACATTCCAATATCAATTGCTTTTAGGTGCCTAAGGATAGAAATTAAGAAAAATAAGCGTATATGTCAAATGTCGACCCTAACTCATCCAAAATCATCCAAATTTGGCCTATATGGCTAAAACCATGCCTATTTTCTATGTTTTTAAGCAAATGGACTCGTTCTTTCTTCTAACATTCCAATATCACATACTTTTAAGTTCCTAAGGATAGAAATTAAGAGAAATAAGCACATATGTTAATTTTTGACCCTAACTCATCCAAAATAATCCAAATAAGCATATAATGAGTTCTACTTTGCTAATTTGCTATATATCAACTCATATAATAAGTGTTTTTCGCAATCCTTTTTGCTTTGTTGTTGGCAGCCACTTGGCCTTTTCCAGGCACTTCCTTGAAGTGTGTCTTCAAGAAAAGATCATGGGCATTTGGTAATTGGCCTTGGTTTTTTGCAGCCTTTATATATACATGCAGAAAATCAATGAAAACATGTTAGCCCACCAAAATTCAATAATAGACAAATGACTTAATTTTTACTGGACATATTGTAGGAACCTTACCATCCTTTTATCATGTTGTACAGATGACATTGAACCTTGAAAGTGGGTCGGTTCAACGACATTTTTCATGGATCCACCTCTTCGCGCGGTTCTTCTTGTTTTGTTCCGACCGCTTCTTATAATCTGGATCGGTGGCAACAATTCGCATCATGCGTTCGTGGACATCCTGATTAAGCCATCTTGGTCTACCTCCATTCATCCTATGTGTGATGTTGTAGAACGTGTCATGTAGGCGATTTGCAAACTTTTCTTCGAAAGTGTCCTTCACTTGGTTGTTTAACTCAGGTGCCCACTTGAATTTTTTCTGCAAATCAAGAAAATTTCTTTATTACAAAATTCAACTCCATTAATATACTTTATAAAACATGTACTATGTTAGGTTAAAGTTATCATACGCTGAACAAGTTCCAAAAGTGCTCTCTCGAATCTTCATCAACCCCTCCATAATTCCTCCAAGGCTCAACATAGTAGCCGGTTAGCGAGTCGGAGAGCACATTCTACACCGGCCTATCATCAAACCTATAATAAAGGAACAAATTCATGTAAGTAGATAATAAACAAAAAGTGAACAAAACATTGTAAAAGTAATACAAATTCACTTTATCAAAGTGAATATCAATTTAAGGATATTTCATTACAAACACATACGCACCAAAGTGTGGAAGGGTCCAACTCCAACAAGTCATTAGGTTGCGGGTCCTGTATCTCCTGTTCCTGTTGCTCCTGTTGCCCTTGTACATGCCTAGGAATCTGTCTCCGATTGACGATTTCTTGAGAGGCCCCCAAATCATGTGCCTCCTCTTCCTCCATTGACTCATCCTCGTCAACACGTACAACCTGAGATTTCCCCTTAGTCTTTCTCCTCTTGGACGTTTCTCCTTTATTTCCTCCTCCCATGATGACCACCTGAAAAAGTTGTTAGTACCATGATCGCACATTGTAAATTCATAAATTAGATCCATAAGACATTAAAAAAATAAAATGAGACCAAAAATGTAATGCAATATTACAAGTTCGAGTAGTCATTAAAAACTAAACATTCGAAGACAATAGTTAAAGGAGTAACTACATATTCTCCTCTTCAGTACTCTTATCACTACTACCACTATCATTATGACTATCATTATTACTATCACTAGTGTCATCTAAAAATACATCGATGTCCTCTTCTTCGTCACTATCACTGGAGCCAATGTTTTCTTCTTCTTCTTCATCGCTTGAGATAATAAAGCCATCGTCATCATCATCATCACTATCAAGTTCTAGTCAGGAATGTCTGTTGGTGGACAAAGCGTTGCATGTACTTGTGGTGAAGGACCCTGCAAAAACTCTAAATCCACTGGAGCATCAATCACCGACCTTGCTTGAGTTCTAAATACAGCCCACCATTGAACCCGATCACGTTTAAGGCTAGGGTAAGATGCATAATACACTTGAGACACTTGGTAAGATAAAACAAATGGATCATACTTGGGATACTTCTTAGTATGATTTACTTCGACAAGCTTGTATTGTTCATGAATGTTCATTCCTTTACCACAATCCATTCAACTACAACTGAACAAAATAGTCTTGTACTCTTTTTCGGGACCGGTGTAGACAAGTTCAATTATGTCGTTTAAAATGCCAAAGTACTCTCCACCGTCCTCACTTGAGACACACACCCCATAATTCATCGTAGATTTGTGTTTGTCGTAGGACTATGTGTGGAAATTAAAGCCACCGACAAATATCTAGTTCCAAGTTCGAACACGCTTGAAAGGCCTCATAGACAATGCTCGCAACACATCGGAACTTGGTTTATGTTCTCTCACCTATAACCGTTACGAATACAAATGTCACACTAATTGAAATGAAATATATTGTATTATCACAAGTTAATCGATATATATAGTTCGAAAAGTATTATCACCTTGTGATGAAACCAATCAGGGAATTCACTTTTGCATTTCTCCATGACATCTTCTCGACGCAAATAAGTTCAAGTACTAAGAATGTGGTCCTCAAACTGCCTAATAGATTAATGACACATGGTTAATCATTGCAGCAATTATATTAAATTTAGTGGATTTTCAAAATTTTATCCTAAACACATATACCTTTCGTATTCATCAAGAATGCCGGTATTTCTTAAAACGAACAAATGAGCACGTTCGAGTTCCTTGTCATCTAAATACCGAGTTTTACCCAAATTTGACACACGACCCTTATCCACCGTGAACAGCTCTGGGATTTCATTGTTGTCAGCCGGGGATTCCACATCAGCATTCACATTTCGACCTAGATCTCGTGTTTTTGTGTCAACTGAGGGCTGAAAGTAATTGGAGCAGAAGTTTGATATCTCTTCAGTGAGATAAGCGTTGCATATGGAACCTTCAACACGTGCCTTATTACCAATTTTTCGTTTCAGGTGATTGAGGAACCTGTAATTATTTTTATATAGCTGTAGAAGTATAAGTAACAAAAAGAAATGAAAGAGATGAAAGTAAGAGTTGCGAAAGGGCCTTTGATTTACCTTTCGAAAGGATACATCCACCGATATTGAACAGGCCACATAACTTGCCCTCATATGGAAAATGAATTGGTAAATGCTCCATGGAGTTGAAGAAAGATGGGGGGAAAACCTTCTCAAGCTTGCACAGGATCTCAGCTATGTTTTTTTCCAATCGCTCCATGTTGCTAATTGTAATTGTGTAGCAACATAAATTGCGAAAGAATTGGCTTATCTCTGTAATTGCATTCCATATATGGGTAGGGAGCAATTCTCACAAAGCAGTGGGCAACAACCTCTCCATGAACACATGACAATCATGGCTTTTCAATCCATGTAACTTACCTGATTGCAAATCAACGCATCGGCTCAAATTGGAAGCGTAACCATCAGGAAACCGCAGCTGTTTGACCCACTCACACAAAACCTTTCTCTGAGCCTTGTCAAGAGCAAACGGAGCCTTTGGCATGAATTCTTTTCCTCTATCATCCTCTTGAAGATGTAGCTGGGGCCGTTTACAGTATTTAGCAATGTCATTCCGAGATGATGGCGTGTCACAAGATAGCTTTTTCACGTCCATTATAGTGTGAATCAACTGATCAAATTTTTTTTTTTCAACGTGCATGACATCTAAGTTGTGACGAACAAGCAGATGTTTCCAATATGGAAGGTCCCATAGAGTGCTTTGCTTGAACCACCCTTTTTTTGCATTCTTGAGACGTTTTAGTGCCTTGGGGCCATCTGTTGCTTTCGGGAGGTTTTTCACACATTCCCAAAGTTCCTCTCCTGACATGATGTGAGGTGGTGAACCTTTTTCGACCTTGTTTTTACAAAATGCATTTTTACTATTTCGAAAAGGATGACTTGTCGGAAGGAATTGACGATGGCAATCAAACCAAGAAACCTTACCACCATTTTTGAGCCAAAATGCTTTGCTTTTCTCCATGCAATATGGACAAGCCTTCTTACCCGCTGTGGTCCAACCAGATAACATACCATAAGCCGAGAAGTTACTAACGGTCCATAGGATGGCTGCTCGAAGATTGAAATTTTGTTTTCTTGAAATATCGTAAGTATTTGCCCCAACTTCCCACAACTGTTTCAACTCGTGTATGAGCGGTTGCATGTAAACATCCAAGTTTCCTTTAGGGTTTTTAGGACCAGGAACGAGTAACGAAAGAAACATGAACTGTCTTTTCATACACATTGACGGAGGCAAGTTATAAGGGGTCAAAATGACAGGCCAACATGAATAGTGTCCCCCAAACTGACCATGTGGAGCAAATCCATCCGTACATAGGCCAAGTCGAACATTACGAGGTTCAGAGGCAAACTCAGGAAAGCAACTATCTAGGTGTTTCCACGCTTCACTATCGCTAGGGTGTGCCATTGTGCCTTGAACTCGAGGATTTTTAGCATGCCATGTCATTTCCTCAGAAATGTTTTTCGTTGCAAAAAGCCTTTTCAACCTAGGTGTGATAGGGAAATAAAATAGAACATTCAAAGGCACTAAGCTACCTTTAGAAGTCTTCTTGTATCGGTCGCTGCCACACACCCTACATGTAGATAATTGAGCATCATCTTTCCAAAACAACATACATCCTTTCGGGCATGCATGAATCTTTTCATGGGGCAGCTATAACCCCTTAACAATTTTCTTGACCTCATAGAATGTCTCGGCCATGTGGTTGTTGTTAGGAATCGCTTCATTAACCAAAAAAGCAAATCCATCAACACATTTGTGCGGCGAATTATACTCACACTTTAAGCTAGTGATTCTAGAAGCCATCTCTAACACAGACAATGAACTCCCTTTGTATAACGGTTGTTCAGAAGCCCTTAACAAATCAAAAAATGGCTTGGCTTGTGCATTAGGCTCCTCCTCTAATGAAACAGGTGGCTCTTCGGAATGGCCTTGATCTTGAGACTGACCAAAGGCATCCAAAACCATTTCACGATATTCATTTGACTGCCTTCTACGAGTTCTTGGAAACCCTTCTACATGACACATCCACTCATAGTAATTAGGTAAAAAACCGCTGCGATACAAATGAAGTTTGACCGTATCTGGCTCCCAAAGACGTTTGTTTTTGCATTTAAAACATGGACACCTAACTTCATTCGGGTTGCTACTCTCGGGATGATCTTCCACATATTTAAGGAATTCATCTATCCCCTTCAAGAACTCAGGATTAATAGAATTCCCATCCTTCCTTTCGTACATCCAGCTACGTTCTTTTCGTTTCATGATTACAAGTTCTACAAACTAACACATATGCCATTAATCACATTAGTCATAAAGCACAATATATATTCATTATAGATCAAACTGTTATGGAAATGCAAATGAGAAGAGAAATGATTTCCAAGGGTACTTATCACTCCAACCTAACACATCCTTGTACGTTCAATCTCACTAGTGAATGTATGCCAGAATTTAGATTATATGGAAAATCCGGCAGCATCTCCCTACAGTTCCCCAAGTACACAATATAGGCGATTAGAAACACCTATATATGTACCTAGAGAACATTGTAGAGAAATGACAAGCAAGGATCTTCCTTAGAATTAAAACAAAGGAATACATTCACCACCTAAGTGAGAATAAACGTACAAGGACGGTCCCAACCGGGGACTATTCAAGACATACTCCTAATGTGTTGCCTTGAAAGGGTATCTAGGTATATTATTATGCAAATAATTTTTGTAAAAATATATATACTTAACTAACATACATTATATTAAACAAATATATCAAGATTAAACTAAACAAGAGAAACAAATCAAACCAAACCAAAGTAAACTAATATATCATATTAAACTAAACCAAACCAAACTACCGTTTTATATATTAAATTAAACTAACATATTTCTAAAAAAACTAAACTAAATTAGATACTTTATATTAAAATAAATTAAACTAAAACACATTATATTAACATAAAATTAACTAAACAACATTATGTTAAACTAAACTAAACCAAACTAACATTGTTTTTTTTTAAAGAAAAGGGAACAATTAATTAATTATAAGATTTATTTAAAAATATATATACTTAACTAACATACATAATATTAAACAAATATATCAAGATTAAACTAAACAAGAGAAACATATCATAACACCATACTATTAATATAAACCAAATCAAACCAAACCAAAGTAAACTAATATATCATATTAAACTAAACCAAACAAAACTACCGTTTTATATATTAAATTAAACTAACATATTTATAAAAAAACTAAACTACAATAAGATACTTTATATTAAAATAAATTAAACTAAAACACATTATATTAACATAAACTTCACTAAACTACATTATGTTAAACTAAACTAAACCAAACTAACATTATATTGTTTTTTTAAAGAGAAGGGAGCAATTAATTACTTATAAGAGATGATCAATGTTACTAAATTAACCAAACTAAAAGTTATTGAATACATTCTAATTATAATCCAACACACTATCTAACAACCAAAGTAAGATACACACATACATTATATTAGGGTTTGTAATGTAACTAACCTTAAGATCTGCACTTCTTTTTAACAATTAAACCAACAAAATTGTACAAATCCTACAACAAAATAAAAAAAAAATAAAAAATAATTAAGGGTTTATAAGTAAACAAAATTAAATTGAAAAAAAAGGGGGAAAGCAAAGGCAACTTACTGAATTTTCAGGAGACGGAGGTGTGGCGTCGCCGGAAACAACCACGGCCAGGTGATTCAGTCACAGCTAAGGGACGGAGGTGCGGCGCATAGGCTGCGTTGTGGTGGTTAAATGTTAGCCGGTGGTGGTTTTTTTTTTGCAAAATTAAAAAAAAAATGACCAATTGCACACTTACCTAGACGCGGCGGCGTCGCCGGAAACCACCAGGGCGGTTGTTCCTTCCTCGACAGCTCTCCTTTCCTCCTTAGCTTTCTCTTTCTCGTTCTCTTTCTCCTCTCTCTTTCTTTCACCCTTCTTTCTCTCTTTCGTTCTCCGGCGGCTAGTGTGCGTCGACTGCAGGCGTCATCGGCGTAATTTTCTATGCCGCCGCGACTTTCTTCTCTCTCCTTCTCACTCTCCTTCTCTTTCTCTCTCTCCTCCCGCTGCTTCTCTTTCTCTCTCTGCGTTTCTTTCCCCCTTATTTTTAGGTCAAGGAAACAATTTTAATTTTAAAAAATAACAGTAAATTTTACGATGAAAATAAATTCCGTCGTAATAATAAACTTCCAACGGAATATTCCGTCGCAAATCACTTTACGAAGGAATATTCCATCGGAAGTTTATTATTATGACGGAATTTATTTCCGTCGTAAAATTTACGATGGAAAATGCATCGTAATTAAAATTTTCCGTCGCTAAATTGCGACGAAATGTTTTCCGTCGAAAATATCCACCTTAACGACGGAAAAACATGTCCGTCGTAAGTATTCCGTCGCAATTTAGCCTATTTCTAGTAGTGTGATTTAGATGGACGTGAGGCACCTCACTTGGAGTGTGAGAGTGTTGTTGAGGATGATGTAGGGCAAGGGTGTTAAGGTGAGGGGAGATTATCTTGTGATGAGAGGATTTTTGAGGATTTTGTTCCTTTTCATTCCCCATTTGAGCTTGAATGCCATCCTTCCCCTTATTCACCCCCTTTGAGAGCTTCCTTTGGTGAGGATGTGAGTTAGCCATCTTCATGTTTTAATGAGGGATTTCATGAGGATGATGATAATGAGTTTGAGCAATAAAGAGAGATTGAGAGTGCCTTGAGTGGTGGTGGAGGAGTTGTGAATGAAGAAAATGTCGATTTTGAGGATTCCAACCCCCTTCCCCATCTTGATGAGTCTATACTACCTTGCATGTTTGTGACCCTTCTATCCATGAGTCTTTGGATTCATTTGAGGTTATGGCTAGTATGTTCATTGAAGGTGTAACAAAACATTATAGCCTTTTGAGAGAGTTCATTGGCAATGCTTCATGGGAAAGGTATGAGTTTGAGAGAAACCTTTATCCTTTCATACATGGTTTAGAGACTCTAGGCTTTGAAGATCTTGAGGGAGTTGTTGTTCATCGTTGTGATAGAGAGGAGGATGAGGTTGTTTCTATTGGAGAGTTTTTGTTTGAGGGAGATGTGAGTCATGAGTGTTCTTTTGAAGATTCTATGATTGATTTTCATGCCCTCATTGGTGATGTGAGGCTTTGTGAGACCATTGTTTCTCCTCCCCTTCCTCATATCCCCTTCTCAAGGAAATTTGACAACATCTCCTACTATCCCATGTTCCTCCCTTCTTTTGTCAAAGAGCCTATTGAGGACCTTCTCTTGTTTGATGAGACTTTTCCTTTTCATCCTCCTATTATTGAGGAAATGGGTGATTGTGCCAACCAAAAATATTTTGAGGAGAGTTTGCCTTATTTTTCTTCTTCTTTCTCTTCTTATTTTCTTGATTTTTCTTTTGATTTTTCATCTTTCTTTCCGCATCTTCCTCCTCACTTACGTGCAATAATCTTGTTGCACGTTCTCCTTCCTTCATTTGACTACTTGTCATCCTATGAAATGTGTAGTAGTGAATTTGATAAGCTCTTGCGTTCGTTGCAATATTATTTACTAGAGTAGTCTCGCTTGGACGTTAAACAAGCCTTTCTCGGGAAGTAAACCGAGGTTTTTTATTGCTTTCATTTTCTTTTTTTTTTAGATTAGATTTTCTCTCATGGAAATGTTTGTGTGCTTTTTTCTAGGTACATGACTTGATATACACTTATGCATTGGTTTGGATCGGGAATCAAGGAAGTTTGACGCCTATTTTTGCTAGCATATGGAAATCGAGATTCAATTCAAGAGGAAATCGGCTTTGAAAGGTTAAATTGGATCATTTGCGGGTAATTACACCCACCAATATCCGGTAACATCTTTCCTAGCTCTTTCTCTAATGGTTGGTGACTCGTTGGACTTGTGTTGGTTTGTTAGATTGATTTCTTTCTTTTCCCCTCCCATGGATTATTTTGTTTATATTTGAGTATATTGTCTCACTCAAGCTTGGGGGAAGGGTATTCTATCATATTTGGTGGGATGTTGATTCATTTATGTCATGCATTTGAGTATATTCATTTCCATGTCTTTTCTTTTATTTTTAAAAATCCAAAAGATTTTTGTTTACTTTCAAGGTAATTTTGGCAAAATGTGTTTTGTTTTTTCCTATTTTGGACATTTTGTTTTGGGAATTGAATCCTTGAATGTTTTTCTTCCTAAGTGGTAAATGTATGCACGGTTTGAGAGTGTTGTTGGTTGACTCTAGGATACTATATGCTATGGTAGTCGGGTTAAGAACTTTTAGGGGTCCATGAAGGCTTAGTTCAAGGGAATGTGGTAAGATGAAGTTACTCTCTATAGTGGATTTGAAACCCTTGGTTGGTATTTGTTTTGTTATAATCCCTTGTGAGGTTCATTTGATCTAGCCTTCATCACCTTGTTGAGAGGCTATTTAGGATCCTTGACTATGCATGTCTTAATCCTTGTTTTGACCTCTAACTCCCAAGATCGTGACCGAGCCACTCTAGGGGAGGAAAAGGGAACCTTTTCTTATTTTTCTTAATCTTCTTTTAGTTTTGTTACAAATTTGGTTTTCTATTTTGCATCGACCTACTTATTAACCAATTTGAGCCTAATGTTTCCTGCTCTTGTTTAAACCGCGTTACAAACCTAATGGCCTATGTTTACCAACCCTTTTAGTTAGTGAAGCATTGGCATGTGAGGTTTGAGTTTTGAGAGTGTTGAAATTATACAAGACATTTTGTGAATTGGTTTAAGTACGGTATTGAAAGTTGAGCTTCAGAAGAAAATTGCAAAAGAATTTGAGAAGAAAGATGCAATCCAAGAAAATAAAATGAAGTTTCAAGAAAAAGTCGTCCATAGTAAAAATAAAAAAGGGAAGGACACCAAATAAATAAAAAAAAGAAATTTGAAAAAGAAACAAAAAAAAAAAAAAAAAAAAAAAAAACAAAGAAAAACACAAAAATATTTTTGTTTGGTTTCGTTTTCTTCCCTAGTTTAAGCATTGAGGACAATGCTTCGTTCAAGCTTGGGGGGGGGGGGGAGGGGAGCATTACTTCGTTTTTGGTATATATTATGTTAGGGTTGAATAAGCATGGGGGAGATGACATTATTGGTATTTTTGTTTGATATTTTGTGACTTCTTGAGTTTGTTTTTGGGAGTAGGCCACTCTTTTGCTTCACTTAGGAAATATCACAAAAATTTTCAAATTTTTACGCCGCCTTAACCCTAAGCCTTACGTTACAACCAAATAAAAGACCCTTAGACTTTAGTGGGGTTAGGTCAAAGAACGATGGAGGGAGATAGACTTCAAACCTATGGAGAGAGTATGCATAGTTGAGATGTCGGGATTATGTTCTCAAAGTTTTTCATTTCTTTATCTTTTTTCTGGTTCCTTCGTGGAATAATGAGAAACTAGCTTAAGGGTTGATTTGAAGCTAGTAGAGAGAACACGACCCGATTGGTTGGGGCTAGGGTGGATTGTATCCCCATTAGTTCTCTATGCTTAGCATATGTTATGTTTCAATCAACCATTGACATCTTGAAACGTGCATACTTTTGTCTATTTAGAAAGGTTTGCATTCATTGGTGCTTGTTCCTATCTCTCGTCCAAATATGAACTCTGTGTTTTCTTTCTGTTTTTATGTTTCTTTTTCTTTTCTTTTTATTGCCTTGCCTTGGTTTTTGTTTAGAGTTGTGGGTTAAACTCTTAGGATACCCTCACAAGAGCACACTCGTCCTCTAGGGCGATCTAGGGGTTTAAAGGGCTTGTCTTTAGTTGCTAAAATTGACCGTGATTCCTACGAAAGTGAGTTAGTGTGCATTCTTGTCTCCTTTAGTGTCTTAGATTTGCTTGAATCAATCACTCTCCTTATCTCGTGTTTCATGTTAATTTTCTCGAGGACAAGCAAAAGGTTAGCTTGGGGGAGTTTGATAAGTGACTTTTATGTCACTTTTAGGGGTGTTAATTGAATACTTTTCCGACTTATTTCAATAATTAAACTCATTTTATCCTTTATTTTTATTTTTTTTGCTTTTTCTCGTCTTTTATCTTTTTATTTGAGTATTTTGTAGTTTTTAGTTTAATTTAGATTAACTTAGTTTAATTAATTTCTAGTTTCTCTTTTTTTTATTTATTTTTCTTTTAGTTTCTAGTTTGTTTTCTTTATTTTATGTTATTTCATTTAATTTTATTATTTATTTAGTTTTAGCATTTTATTTTACTTTATTTATCTAAATTTATTTTATTTTATTTTATCTTTTTATAATCCCCTCATGTTTGATTTTTGGTTGTAGGTGTGTTCGGGTTGACGATCGATTTCCTTGTTCAAATCAAGTTTGAAATTCCGGGATGAAGTCAAATGTGTCCAAGCCAAGTCATGGGATCATGGCTGCTGCCACGCAACCCCAACTGCGAACAGCCACCACAACTACAACCACCAGCACCTCACCTCCAATACACCAACACCCAGCAGCCCCTGCTCCCTCAAGATCCTCAACCGCAGCAATCACCACCACACTGCCATAACAGCCACCCAAACCACATAAATCAACCGCTCCCCTGCTCCCATAAACCGCACCTCTCACCAGCCACCAAAATCACAACCAAACCAGCAACTCACCACGACACCAAGCAGCAACCCCTCTCCTTCTCCATTCACCAGCTCACGCACTGCTCCCTCACGCAACCCGCAGCTCACAAACCGCCAACAACAACCATTAGCCTCCGTATCCACCACCAGCCGCACCACAATTTTCAATTACCAACCATCCCAACGCACCTGAACCAACCCTGCACCACCGTCACAAACCAGCAACAATTAAGCAACAAATCCCAAATTCCTGCAGCTCCAATCAATCAATTCGCACAAGCATAAGCTAAAAATAGAGCAAATTAAGAGTAATTCAAGTTCAATTGGGTTCGAGCAAACCCAATAAGAGTTCGGTCGAAGTTCGAGTCAGAAACTTTTGAGGTTTTGTAATTTGAAGAGGTGTGGTCGAATACACCCATGGTTCGACCGAACCAACCTCGTAGTTCGGCCGCACCAACCCATGGTTCGACCGAACCATTTCACAAGCTTTGCGCGTGACTTTTAAAGAAAATCGGACAGCTGCGATGTGATGATGCTTGATGATGATGTTGATTTACGGTGGTGATGATGATGATAGTTTGCTGTTGATATGGAGAATAAGAGCAGCCATGTTCGAAAGGGAAGGAGGAGGGTCTGATTGTTTTGGTGGGTCTGACGGGTTTAGGGGAGTTTTGGGGGTTTCCTTTTCATTTTCATTTTCTTTTATTTTCTTTTATTTTATTTTATTTTAGTTTTGTTTTTGTATTTAGTTTTAATTAGTTTTATTTATTTTATTTTATTTTGGTTTAACTTGTATTATAAATACCCCTTTGGGGTTATTTTCTAACAACTTTAAATCAACATTTTATTTTAGATAGATTAGATTAGTTTAGCCTATATTTTCTCTCTCTTAGGGTTAGTTTAGGAGTAGTGTAGAGAGAGAAAGCTTGGATTTCCATGGAGTTTTTGAGAGGTTGAAGAAGCAACTTTGTGGAACTTCTTCTCATCTATTCAATGAGCATTTTCTAAATTTCTCTCATCTTTATTTCTTTGCTTAATTCTTAGTTTTTTGCTTTTTGTTTGTTGATTTGAGTAGATTAATTAGTTTAATTGTTTAATCTTGTTTTTATTCTTATTTTACCTTGTTTTCCATGCCTTTCTTCATTATGTTAGCTTAGGTCTTGTTCTAGGGAATTGGATGAAGGTTATATTAATGAATTAAATGATTGATTGTGATTAGTATGAAATTGTTTCTTGATTATTGTGTATGGGTGATGCTTTTATGGATTAGAATATTTCTAGCTAATCGATTCTATGCTCTTAATTATGCTTTCAATCAATTGTGCGAGAGTGAGTTGGTTGTGAGCCTTAAATTCTTTCATACCTCTGCTAGGCTAGTTGCACGAGAGTGAATTAGTTTAGTAGGATAATTAACATGCTTAATTGTGCGAGAGTGAGTTAAATGTGTTGATGTTCCTAATCGAGGTCATTTTCATCTATTTGTATGATGTTGTTTAATACATTGATGTGATTGGATTCCACTTTCCCTAGTTTTAGTTATTTGCTCTTAGTAGTGCTTGGTTTAATCTCTCTCTATCTCACAACCTTTCCTAGTATTCTAGTTGGCACAAATTAATGCACTTAGTCCTTTTGGGTTCGACCCTTTATTTGCCGCTAACTAGTTTAGTGTAAGTTTAGGTATTATAAATGATTAATTTTGTTAGGGTAGTAGCTTAACGACCTATCTATCCGCGATCAAGAATGAACCAAACATACTCTCAAACTGTGCACACCGCTGCCATTTAAGAAGAAAAGCATTAAACTATACAAGTTGTAAAGTATTATGTCCAAAGTAAGAACAAAACAAAGATACATTGCAAATTTGCCTTGATATAAACAAAAATCTTTATGGAGTTTTTTAAAATATAGAATGTGGAAAAGCATATTCAAAGGTGCAAAGCATATATGAATCAACATCCAATCAAACATGATAGAACATTCTCCCCCAAGCTTGAATGAGACAATACACTCAAACAAAAATCAAAGAAACCATGGGAGGGAAAAACAAGGAGATCAATCCAACAAACCAACATATATCCAACAAGTCATCATCCACTTGAGAAAGAGCAAGGTGGGTGTAAATACCCGCAATGACCCAATTAAACCTTTCAAAGCTAGTTTCCTCAAGAGTTGAACCTTACCTTCCCTATGCTAGCAGAAATAGGAGTCAAACTTCCTTGATTCTTTATCCAAATCGAAGCACCAAAGTATATCAATTCATGTACCTAGCAAAAGACACACAAACGTTTTCATGAGAGAAAATCTATTCTAAAAATAAAAGAAAATGAAATCAATAAAATACGAGTTACTTCCCGAGAAACGGTTGCTTAAGATCCAAGCTTGACCGCTCTAGTAAAATAGTATTGCAACGAACGCATGAGCTTGTCAAATGCACTACTAATCATTTGATAAGATAAATGGTAGGCAAATGACGGGATAAGAACGTGCAACAAGATTGTTGCACGCAAGTGAGAAGAGAGATGCCAAAAGAAAGAATAACAAGGATCAAAAGGAAAAAAAAGAAAATAAGAAGAAAAAGGGGGAAGAAAAGAATAGAAAGAAAAAGAAAAAGGAAAATCCTCCTCACTAAAATATCTTTAGGTGGCAATATCACCCTTTTCCACAATAATAGATGAATGAGGGACAATAAGATCGTCCATAGAAATCGTCTCCCTAATAGGCTCTTTGAGATAGGAAGGGAGAAAAAAAGGGCAAGAAGAGATGTGGCCAAACCTTTGAAAAAAGGGGTTAGAGAAATAGGAAAAGGGGTAGCTACTCCCTCAACAGAAGGTCTCACATCACCAATGAGGGCATGAAAATCAATCATTGAGTCTTGAAATGAAGAACTCTCACAATCTACACTTCCCTCAAGCTCACAATCTCCAAGGGAATCAACCTCATCCTTCTTTCCACCATAATAAACAACCTTTCCTTCAACTATCTCAAAACCTAAGTCCTCAAAACCGTGCATGAATAAAGGTAGAGTCATTGTAAACTCATCTAAATTCCAAAAAGCGTTCTCGATGAACTCATCCAAGAATTTATAAATCTTCATATAACTTTCACAAAACAAATGGGACATTACCTCAAAAGAGTCTATGTATTCATAGATTGAAGGCTCACAAACATACACTTGAGGCTCATCAAGATGGGAAAGAGGGTTAGGATTTTCAAATTCAACTCTCTCTTCATTCTAAACTCTTTCATCATCACTCATATGCTCATTAAAGGGATCTTTAAACTCTCTTGGTTGCTCTAAATTATCATTATCATCCACAACACACACATTGGATTTGAAATTTTCAAACACAAGCATAAAAGATGAGAATTGACTTTCGAAATCTTCTCTTCTTTTCAACTCTTCATTCAAAACACCCTCATGCTCTCTAATCATTTCCATTTGGCTCCTTAAAGTTTCCATCATTTGTATCTTAAAGGGCCTTAGGTAAGGATTCATCTCTAACTCCCTTAAAGATTCATCAATTTGACTATAAGGGACTAGAGACTCATCACAAGAGTTTAGAGAATGAAAAGGCAAAGAGGGTTGATCAATAAAAAAAGAAGAGTCACAACCAAGGGTAGAACCATGTACATTAAAATCATGAGCATTTTCATTAAATAGGGGAGAGGGCGCACAATCAATCATATGAGATTCGTTGAAGGCACTTGTTCTAGGTTCACTAATGAGATCATGTGACA
This sequence comes from Chenopodium formosanum, assembly GCA_024500155.1. Taxonomy (NCBI): domain Eukaryota; kingdom Viridiplantae; phylum Streptophyta; class Magnoliopsida; order Caryophyllales; family Amaranthaceae; genus Chenopodium; species Chenopodium formosanum. Next base: position 42,458,263 of record CM044880.1, read on the forward strand.
AATTATGGGAAATCATGCTAACATTTGAAGATTCAACACATTGCACATCAACATTAGAATCGTGATTACCCCTATTATAGATATCCCTAGAAAATAAAACATAAATATCTCAAGCATCATCTATTGACAATGCCCTAAATTCATCATTATGCATGCTTTCAACTTCATTTCTAATTTTCTTATTCAAACAAAAATAACAAATCTCACAAGCCTCCCAAAGACTATAATGGTTATAGTCCAAAAATTCCGCAAGTCTATTGAAGTAGATATTAAAAGACTCACTATCATATTAAGGAAAAGAAAAACATGCCATTTTTTTCACAAAACAAACAAAAATTAAATAAAAGAAAAGTATATACAAAGACCTAGACTCAAGCAATAAAAAACACTCAAACATAGACATCGTTCCCCGGTAACGACGCCATTTTGACGAGGGGTAAAACTAGGTCTTTGAAATTAATCCTCCCTTGGTCAAACAAAATTTATAAACACTTAACCAACCTAAATACTAGTATAGAGGCAAGTCAAGGGTCAAACCCATAGGAACAGTAATGTTCAAGTGCTCTCAATTATGTGCCTAAGCTAGGTCGAAGTCTAAGTATTAAAGGTAAACACTAACCAACTAAAAAAATGAAGAACCAAACAAATAAAACACTAGGAACGGGGATCAACAATAATTATAACAATTGTAGCAACTTGGAAATACATGGAAGTCAATGGTAGTGAAGACTAATGGTAAGCTCAATCTACAAGAGTCAACAAGCTATCTCAGCTCCTAGAGGTCGAACTAGCTCCAACTACGAGAAACTCTAAGGCCCCGTTCTTTAGAGCTACTCTACTCTGCTCTGCTCTACTCTACTCTGTTAAGCCCTGCTCTGCTCTGCTCTACTCAAATTAAATTTGCTCTGCTCTGCTCTACTCAAAAGAAATTTGCTCTGCTCTACTCTGCTCTGCTTAATTTTCAAATAATAATTAATAATAACAACAATAATAATTAATATTCAATAATAATAATTAATATTGTATTGATAATAATAATTTATTATTTTGAATAATTATAATAATTATTAATATGAAAAATAATTTTAGTAATTAATAATAATAATAATTTTAATAATTTATAATAATAAAAATAATAAAAATAATAATTAGTAACGATAAAAATAATTTTAACAATTAATAATTAATAATAATAATAATTTTAATAATAAATAATAATAATTATTATTATTATTTTAATATTATTAATAATAATTTTTATAATTATTAATGATAACAATAATAATAATAATAATAATTTAAATAATTAATAATAAAAATAATAATAATAATTTTAATAATTTTAATAATTTTAATAATAATTATTATAATAATAATTATAATAATTTATAATAACAATAATAATTTTAATAATTAATAATAATAATAAATAAAAATAATAATTTTAATAATAATAATAATTATTATTATTATTAAATATAATAATAATAATTAATAATAATAATAATTATTATTATTAATTATAAAAATAATTAATAATAATAATTATAATAATAATAATAATAATAATAATAATAATAACAACAACAACAACAACAACAACAACAACAACAACAACAACAACAACAACAACAACAACAACAACAACAACAACAACAAACAACAACAACATTTATAATAATAACATTAATAAAAGTATTAATAATAATGTTGAAATCTGCTCTGCTCGGCTCTGTTATGCTCTGCTATGCTCTCATCGGCTCTCCTGAAATCTGCTCAGCTCTGCTCTACTTAAATTTAATCTGCTCTACCATGCTTACCCTTGCTCTACTCTGCCCAGAAGCTAAAAAGAACAGGGCTTAATTAGGAGAATCGGATCTCAAGCGACAATTGCAATTTTTAAATCAATGGTCTGTATCATTAGAAACTACAATGCAATCTAGCATAATTATCAAAGCCTAATCAAATTACACACATGCAAACTACCATTAATTACTTTAATCTCAACCATTAATCAACACAATCCCCAAATTAGGCACAATCAATCAATCATACAAGTTTCACCCAATCCCTAGCAAAACAACTACTCAAACATCATCATTTAGTAACAAACAACTACAGAAATCAAGAATCATCAAAATAAGGAGAACAATTACACCAATCAACAATCAAACAACAAAATCAAACCAAACGAATATGAAATCAAACAAAGCAATAAAGAGGAGAGAGAGTGAGAAATCCTCATTGATTGATAATGGAGATCTTCAATACAATTGGCATCTTGAATCTTCAACCTCTCAAATAACCATTAAAATTCCTCACTTTCTCTCTCTAAAATAAACTCCTAAAACTAACCCTAAAAACTAGATGGATAAGCTCTCAACTAAGCTAATATTTTGATCAAAATCTAAAATGAAACTTCCTAAAACTTTTCCCCAAAAATCGGGTTAGAAATATATATATATATATATAAGAGGCGCGAACAAAAACCGAGCAACAAGAATAACTAAAGAGGTGCGGCCGCGCGGGCAAGGAGGTGCGCCCGCGCCCGCGTTGATCTGAGTTTCTTAGATCTTTCTTGCGGCTTCGTGCGCTCGCTAAGGTCTTCGAATGAACACGCAATATGATGATGATGAACACTAAGAGAGGCAGTTCCAAGAGCACTTGATTGTGGGTTCAACACCCCATCTTCTTGAGAGCACAGCTTGCAAGCGCAAGAGCTAGAACATGGAGAATCCACTTCCTTGCATCTTAAGCTTTCCAGTTGCCATGAGCTCGCTCAGAAAGCATCTTCCACTTTAGTAATCTATTCATATTAAGACCAAAACCTCGTACAATACCTACAATCATGAATAGAAATCAAATAAAGGAGAAAAGACTAGAAAAACCATCAAAATGCACAAAACCCCAAAATAAGATAGTAAAAGGTAAAACAAAGAGCAAACGCATAAAACTAAACAATTATTGAGCATGAAAGCTATGAAAAGAGGAGCAAATTAAAACAACCTAAATGCTGAATGCTCAACAAATGGGTGCCCTTGACTCAGAGTAGGCGCAGTCGAACTTAAAGGCTGCTAGAGAGTCCCTCTCCGTTGAGAAGGGAGAGGGTTGGGCAGAGTCGTTTGCTTCCAGGCGGCATGAACGTGCGCCCTACTATCTGCAGGTTCCGAAAGGCAGGCGGAAGATCATGGCGGATGATCTTCCCAAATTTCTTTCTAGTCATGTCATGGGACATGGGTATCTTCTGTCTGTGCCAGATGGTGAAGACACGGTCACCTAGCCTGAGATGGCTATTTATGGTGACCAGTGTTTCGGCTGCTACGAGGCGGCCATCTAGGCAGGACTTCGCTTTCCTCTCCATCCGGCCGTGGAGAGGATCTTATACGGATACCAGCTGGGTATCTGGCAACTAGCCCCCAAATCTTGGGTAAACATCTTGGGCTACGTTGCCGCTTGCGAGATGGTGGAGGTGGATCCCAGCTTTGAGGCATTTGCTCATATGCACTATCTGAGCAGAACGCCCAATCCAAGTGGTATCAGCTGGTTTACGCTGAACAGCCATACCAAGTACATGATGACGCTGGGGAAAGAGAACAAAAGGAAGGACTGGCGGACCATGTTTTATATAGTCTCTTCCCTAGACGCCCAAAGGAACAGGTGGTACAACCGCTGGACTTAATATCCTTTCCTCCTGGCTGGGAAAAAGGCTCTTCCGCCTGTTCCCAGGCGGGCCCAAGAGGAGATCTTTGACCAGGGCCTCTTCTCTGTGGCCGTCCGGACGAACAAAGAGACGGGGGTTAAGGAGGTCACCCCCCTAGAGCTATATTCCCCGATTCGAGTGGCTCTCGGACGGGACGTACTTGGCCGCCTGTGGGCTAAGTACTGAGATGCCGAGAGGTAGCTGGCCGCATGATTTTATTACCTTTGCTTACTTGTGATTATTTGTCTTTTTTTATAACACTTTGTTTCTTGTTGCAGATAAAGTAATGGCAAAGCTTCCGGCCTACAAGAAACAAGCCTCTCCGCCGCCTTCTACCGTTCAAACATAAAACAGGCGGATGAGCAGCCGCCAGGCAGCACTACTAAGGTAATGAGTCTGCAAAGGTTTATCTTAGTGAATTGTGTTCTCGTATACTTTTTATGAAACTCATGCTTGGACTTCTTTTCAGAGTGCTTCATCTAAGCCCCCCTTCTTCTCAGCCGGACCCTGAGCTGCGAAAGCAGACGGTTGGTGACGTTTCGCAGAGCCGGAGGAAACACGTCACCAACAAGCCCACCAAGAAGGGGACAAGCGCCTCTTCCCCCACCAAAACACCATCAAAGTCGTACACTCTTCAACGAGCGTCGAAGAGTGACAAAACGCCTCTCACCACTGCTGGCGGCACACCAGGTGGCAGCGAAGCTGCCGGGGGAGATGGAGGTAAGACATCCGACCATTCGACCATACACTTCATAAAGGGCACAATATTCAGTTTTTGACTTAGCTGTATTTGTTTGATAGATGCCCCAGCGAGGCCAACTGTCCTCTAGATGGCCAGGTGGATGCTCAGGACGCTTGACCCTGAGGACATGGCGGCCGTAAGAGGAGTCAGCACCCTAGACTTGGACGACATTCTGGCGCTTCTTTGCGAGGTACAATTCCTTAAAACTTAACTTATGTACATATTTTTGTCGAATGGTTACTGACAAGTTTCTTTGATCTAGGCGCTTGCAGGCTATGCGTGTTAGTGGTCTCAAAGTGCCCCTCAACGAGAAGACCAGGGAGGTAAAGGCAGCGAATGCTCGGGCCGCCTCTACTTTGGAAAAAGCTCAGTTTGAGATTGCTCAAAATGAGATTCTGACACTTGATATAATTTATTCCCAGGCGTTTGCCAACCTGCAAGTTCAGCAGAACTTGGTCGCGGCCATGCAGCGGATGAGGGAGCTCCAGGACTTGGTCAAGGGCCTCAACGAGAAGCTTAACAACCTCAAGGAGGCGGAGTCCAAAGGGCTAGCTTAGAGGCGACGGTCAAGAGACTTAGAGGTCGGCTGAGCAACCAAGAGAACCAACTCCGGACCAAGTATAGGTCTGTGATGGAGGAGGAGAAACAAGCCTTGGTCAAGCAAATGATGGACGACAACAAAGTCATCATGCGTGCGGCCTGGGCGGCTGCTCAGCCGTCTGTCGATTATCAAACCTGGAAGGTCCAGTTTAATAAGGATAATGACGAGTTCAATGCCCGTCTCCTCAAGGAAGCTCAAGAGGCGGCCGAGAAGGATGCGGCTGCCAAGAGTTCCTCGGGGGAGTCTAGCTCGTCTGGCGGCTCATCGTCTGGGGACGAGGAGGAGGATGATAAGGAGGAGGGTGAGGAAAATAGAGAGCATGAGCAAGAGGAAAAGGCGGATGTCGATGCTGAGAAGCTCCCCTGATCTTTAAGCTTTACCTGTCTTTCTGCGGCCGAATGGCCATATGTTTATCTTTTCAGCATGCGTGCTGAGTATTTGTTTATATTTACCAGCTGAGAAGTCTGGTAAATTAACTATTTTTCTAGCTTTGCCGGTAAACAATCTTACCTAATCGTGTGATGGCGATTGGGCTTTTTAATTCAAAAACATTCGGCCGTTTGGCTGAAGTTATTCATATTGTTGTCCTTTAAATTTTTTCTTTGCATGTTTTTTTGCTAAGTATTATAACCTGTATACCATGCAAATGTTCTTGCCCCTGGACGGATGTCGAGTGGTTTCGGTTGATTGGATTGATTGACTTAGAAACTATTGATACTTAGAAGAGTATGCATGGTTTTTAAGTCAATCAATCACTATGGTGATTTCCCCAAACCACGCGACAGACGGCCATCCAGAGCTAATGAATAATTGTTTTCATTCGGCCATTGGCACAAACGAAATACAAAATTCTTGACTTAGCAAATTTGCTAAAAAGAAAACATCTGGCCATAGGCCTTGTCGAGATAAGATGCTAAGTTTTAACTTAGCTTAATTTTTCTTAAGAAGAATAATTCGCCTGTCTTGCCCCAAGCGCAAAGAACATGCACATCCTTAATCAGCTAATTATTTTAGCTCGTTTTCTTCGTAAGTAATAACCCGCCTGTCCTGCATTTGAGCAGAAACAGGCATATCTGGCCAAAGGCTTCATAAGTTAACTTGTAGATTATCAAAAAAATTTCGCCTGTCTTGCCCTAGAGCAAAAACAGGCGCATCTGGCCTAATGCCTCAATAGCCTCTACTTATGAAACAGTGACCCTTTTTCGACTGTGCTAGAATAGTTAGAAAATTCTGGCCTTTTAGATTTCACTTTCGATTAAATCAAACGACTGCGAATGCTGCCTTAGCATTCGATAGGGTCGCTTGATGTATTTTTAGAGCAATGTGCCACCCAAATGGGAGATGCTTCTCCTCGACGAATTCGCCCGAATGGACGTCGCCAGTTATCTGACTCATGTTGGAGCAGACGGTCATACTCATGTTGGAGCAGACTGTGACCATTCGGCCTCTATTTGTTTTTTACTATCTGGCCATTGGCCTCAAAATAAATTTTATTTAGCCTTAAGCCTTTTAAAGAATTAAGCAAATATTCGTTAAGTATTGGCATAAACTTAAAGAATTTCGTAAGAACGACTACTTTAAAGCAGTCGGCTCCTTTAGAGAGATTGGGGCGTCTGCTGTTGGGACAGACGCTTTCCAAATACATTGGCCGTCTGTATTTTGTACAGGCGACGATAATAAAAAAGACAAGTTGGGAAATGAAGGAATATTCTCATTAACAAAATTTGAAATGACAAAATTTGAGGTATTTACATTCGTACTTAGAAATATACTTTTTCAAGTTATCTACATTCCAAGTTCTAGGTAGCTGCCTACCGTCTGGTTCTTCCAAGCGATAGGTGTCGTCTCTTACTTCCTCATATATTCGGTAGGGGCCTTCCCAATTTGGGGTTAGCTTTTCCTGCTCATTCGCCCTACCGACTGCCTCCATTTTCCGTAGCACAAAGTCCCCCACTTTGAGAGGACGCTTGTGTACTCTTTTGTTGTAAGCCCGTGTCATTCTTAGACGGTAAATCTCAAGGAGCAAGGCAGCATTGCCCCTGCGCTTTGGAAGTGAGTCCAATGCCAGCCGCATGACCTCCCAGTTTACTTCTTCATCATATAACATGACTCGAAGAGTAGGCTCATAGTGTTCAATGGGCAGGACAACTTCTGCTTCATACACCATGAGGAATGGGGTTTCTTTAGTCGCCCCTTTAGCAGTCGTTCTGATGGACCAAAGGACGTGTGGTAATTCATCCGCCTAAAGGCCACCAGCCCGTTCAATTCTCTTTTTAATCCCGTCTGAGAATAGCTTGTTGAAGGCTTCCACATGGCCGTTTGCTTGAGGCCGGCCGACTGATGCAAAGAAGCTTGAGACCCCTTGGTCTCCCAGCCAAGTCTTGAGTTGAGGCGTCTCAAATTGAGGACCATTGTCAAAAACCTTAGACATGGGAACCCCAAAACGAGTGATAATATTCCTCCAGATGAAGGAAATGACATCTTTTGTCTTGACGATTTTTATCGCCTCCGCCTCTACCCACTTGGTAAAGTAATCCACAGCTACCAGTATGTAACGCTTGCTGCCTGGTGCGGCTGTGTAAGGCCCAAGTTTGTCCATGCCCCATTTGGCAAAGGGTATTGGGCTGTGGATGACCGTCAGGTCTGTGGCCGGAAGATGGATAAGCTTGCAAAACTTTTGGCACTTGTCACATTTTTTTACCATGGGCATCCGACTCCAGAGTAGGCCAGAAAATGGAGCCGCCTGGCCTTGGCAGCTAAAGACCTGCCGCCTGTATGGGAGGCGTAGAAACCCGCATGCAAATCTTCGAGGACCTCTTTACCCTTCTCTAGGGTAACATACTTCAACAGGGGTTTCAAGAAACAAGACTTGAAGAGTTCTCCTTGTCTCAGCTCGAAGTTTGCCGCTTTCTTCTTCAGAACAGCCGCCTCCAGAGTGAATCTGGGATCGTGCCGTCTGCAAGATAAGCCCGGATGTTGTCCATCCATGTAGAGCTTCAGTGCAGAATTCCAATGGGGTCTTCATTAGATATACTTCTCTTTTTCATGAACTCCCAGAAAACCGACTGAGGCATTCCACAGGAGGCGGATGATGCCAGTTTTGATAGAGCATCCTCCTAATTGTTTGAAGATCTGGGCACTTGGGTTAGATGAAACTCCTCAAGTGGCTCGACTTCATTTTTGACCGCCTGCAAATATTTTATCATGGCCAGATGAGTGGCCTCGTACGTTCCATTGACCTGGAGTACGACTAGTTGAGAATCAGAGCAGGCGTCACTTTTCTTTGCCCCTGCCGCCTTGCAACACCGTATGCCAGCTAGCAGGGCCTCATATTCGACCTCATTGTTAGAGACCTCGAACTTGAACCGCAATGCATATTCGTTCGTATCTCCCTCAGGAGATTGACAGATAATCCCTGCACCGCAGCCGTTTGTAGTGGAGCTCCCGTCCACATACACTTTCCAAACCTGGTCAGTATTATCCGGTGCAACCGGCCTTGTCATTTCAACAATAAAGTCGGCGAATGCTTGCCCCTTTATTGCCTTCCTTGGTTTGTAAGTGATTTCTAATCCTTGCATTTCAATCTCCCATTTGAGCATTCGTCCAAAAGACTCCAAATTGGCCGCTTGATTGGTTGGTCAGTACAGACTTCTACCGCATGCGCCAAGAAGTAGGGTTTCAGATTCTTAACGGCCATGTAAAGGGCAAGGCCAAATTTTTCAACCATGGGGTACTGAAGCTCTGCATTCCCGAGAACATGGCTAATGAAATACACCGGGAGCTGGATGTCGTCTCTTTTAGCTAAAAGAACGGCACTGAGGGCATGATCAGAGACGGCTAAATACATGAAGAGCTTCTCTTTGGGCAAGGGGCTAACAAGCCTCGGCAAAGAGTGCAGATGAGTTTTCAGCTTTTGAATGGCCGCCTCTACATCATCCCCCCATTCAAAGTTGGTGTTCTTTTTGATTGCCTAGAAGAAGTAGAGACACTTGTCGCTTGACCGACTGAGGAATCTCCCCAAGGCCGCCAGGCAACCTGTTAACTTTTGCACTTCTTTCACAGTACGGGGCGACTGCATGTCAATTACCACCTGTATGTTCTCAAGGTTGGCCTATATTCCCCTTTGGTCAATCAAAAATCCGAGAAACTTCCCAGACTCAACACCAAAGACACACTTTTTGGGGTTTAGAATGACCTTGTGCCGCTTGAGTGTGGCGAATGTTTCTCGGAGATCAGCAAGACGATCCATCTGTTGTTTGGATTTCACTATCATGTCGTCAATGTACGCCTCTACATTCCTTCCGATTTGATTAATGAAGACCGTATTAATCATTCGTTGGAAAGTAGCAGGCGCATTCTTCAAACCAAGTGGCATCACCGTATAACAAAACAATCCCTGATCAGTGACGAATGCCGTCTTTTCTTGATCTTTTTTCCACAAGGGGATCTGATGGAAACCTGAATAGGCGTCCATAAAACTCATCAGGGCATGTCCGGCTGTTGAATAGACCAGACTGTCGATCTTTGGCAGTGGATAGCTATCTTTTGGACATGCCTTGTTGAGGTATGTGTAATCAACACACATGCGCCAAGTTCCATTCGGCTTTTTTACTAACACAATGTTAGCTACCCACTCAGGGAAATTGCACGGCCGAATGAACTTGGCGTCCAGCAGCTTTTTAACTTCGGCGGCTGCCGCCTGACTTCTTTCTTTGCCATGGTTTCTTTTCTTTTGTCAGATAGGCTTCTTTTTAGGATCCACGGTGAGTTTGTGGAAAGCGAGATCCGGGCTGATGCCTGGCATCTCTTCCACTTCAAAGGCAAAGATGTCTTTAGATTCTCTCAACAGCTAGTGTAGGCTCTTACCCAGATTTGCAAATGCAGCCGTCCCCACCTTAACCATCCGCTCTGGCCGACTATCGTCCAGATGGATATCAATGTGTTCGCCAGCAGGCTGGGGACGGAGATCATCTGACCGTTCCCCGGTCAGTGATTGCTATTTTTTTTCTTTTTTGACCACTAGCAGCTGATCAGTCCTACTTTTTTTCTGGGTGGTGGGGCCGACTGTTCTTCCTCGTCATCGTCGAGGTCGACTGTCTGCTTGCCCTGGCCGAATGCTGTGGCCGCGGGCTTAACGTCCGAGAAATAACATTCTTGAGCCGTCTTCTGGTCCCCATTAAGGGAACCGACTGTTCCATCATTCTTCTCATACTTGAGCAGCATGAGAGCAGGGATGATGACGACCTTACACTTATTTAGAGTGGGTCAGCCAAAGATGAGGTTGTAAGCTATGAGCTCTTCAACCACTAGGAAATGATTGGTCATGTGCCGACCGTCTCCTATGTTCCCCAGGCGGACAGGTAAGTCAATTCGTCCGACTGGCTGCACAAGTCCACCCCCAAACCTTACAAAGGTGTGGGAGAACTCCATCATGTTATCCGGTTAGTATTTGAGATTGGATAAGCATTTTAGGCTGATGAGGTTCGAGGAGCTTCCTGTGTCAATCAAAATTCGTCCAACCACCTGGTTGGCCACCTTGCATTCAATGACCATAGGGTCCTCATGCGGCCGACGGACTTTGCCTTTGTCCTGCTCGGTGATGACAACTTTAGGGAAGGCGGATGTGCCTGCCGCCTCTCCATCTTCAACAGAGTTGACCATCTTTCTCAGATGGTCCTTGCTGCCCCGAATGGTTAGGACACCATCGGCAAATCAGCCTGCTATTGTGTATACCAGATCTTCATCAGTTTCGGCACTCGAAGTAGGCGGGGGAGTCATTTTCTTGGACTGCCTCGGATTTGCCTTTGAAGTCACTTTAGACTTCACATAGGACTTCAACTGTCCTTTGTTGGCCAGACGGTCGAGTTCCCGCTTGAGACTGAAGCAGTCATTCGTGTCATGGCCGACATCCTCATGGAAATGGCAATGCTTGTTTTTGTTCCGATTTTCAGCGGAACCTTTCATAGGGGTCGGCTTCTCAAGAGTCAGTCAATCCTTAATTTCCAAGAGGATTGAGCAGCAGTCCTTGTGGAACTTGTACCTTGGAACGTACGGTTTCTACTCTTTTTTCTTCTTCTGGGCCGGTTGATCAGAGTTATCAATGGCCCAGATTTGTTTTTTCTTTTTGCTCTCTTCTAGCTTAGGATCCGGCTGAGCAGGCCGACTCTCCTTCTGTCGGTCGGACTTCTTAGGGTCCGACTACTTATTGGAGGAACAGTGCTCGGTCGCCTGTATATAGGCTTCCGCCTCTCGTAAGGCTCCCTGTAGAGTGAAGATTTTGTTTGCGGACGAGTTCATACTTAAAAGTAGACCTTTCCTTTAGACCCTTAAAGAAGTCTGTGAAGGCAACCTCATCAGACAATCCATGAATCTAGATTCGTACCAGATTGAACCGCCTGACATAGGAACGCAGGCCTTCCCTATCTCCATGTTGTACATTGCCTAAATCAAAGCTTGTCTTTTTTGCAGGGATTTTCATAGAGAAGTTTGAAGCGAATAAGAACGCAAGTGTCTTGAAGCTATTTATACAACCAGCCGGTAGATTGCCGAACCACTATTGGGCTATGCCTTTCAGGGTGGCTGGAAAGCAACGACACCATGCGGCATCATCCAACCCCTGTAAATACATGAGGTGGGTGTATGCTAGCAGGTGGTCTTCTGTTTTGGAGGTCCCATCATAGGTTCCAACCAGAACATTTTTAAACTCGGTCGGCTGTTTGGATTCGGTTATTTCCCTGGAGAAGGCATAGGGTTGATCTCCAAGGTGTTGCAGCCTGAGCTGCCAATCCATCGGCTGATAGCGTATGCCGCCTGGCCTCTAAAGAGGGCAAGCTACATGTAAGGTAAAGCCAGCGATTGGTACAATGGCAGAGCCATGTACTGGTCCGACTGGATCACATGAGGACCAGACTGAACCCGTGGGCTGCTTGCTGGGGTCTCATGTACAGACTAGGAATACTTGACAAAGGTTTTCCGAAAGCTATCATGGTAGGTCGACGTTGAAGTCGACTCTGATAGCTGGGTCTTCTTCTACTCAATGTATTGTCGAGCATTAGAGAATGTTTTCTTGCCACCATCTTGCTATATGTGCCGAATGGCCTATCTTGTGCCTATTTCAGGAAAACGGAGCCTGGTGAGGTCAAATTGGGGTCGAGCCTTCTCGGTAGGGGCAGGATGAGGAGTCGGCTGGCGGTCCTTGACCGAATTCTTTTTGCTAGCTTGGGCTAGCTTCTTGGCCGAATGATCCTTTCTAGGAGTAGGCGACTTCTTGGAGGCGAGTTGTTTGATTTCTCCCCTGAGACTGCTCAAGAGTTTCATGAGTTCATCTTGAGTGACGGGAGTCGATCCTGCCGCCTGGGAAGGATCACTCGTCCGCACTGAGGGCTTTATTGGTTGACCAGCAGTTTTGCTTGGCCCCGCCTGATCAGTGTGACGCTCCCGCTTTTCCCTACTGCGGATGTGTCTTAAGATGAGGGACCCGTTAGGATCCACATAGGTTTTGACATCAGCGTCGTCCCTTGAGTTATGGTGCGTCTGGACCAATATGTCTTCTAGAGGCCGATTGGTCTCAGGATTCGATACAGGGACTTGTTAAGCCATCTAAGAGGTACTCTCCGTACAGGCGACGCCAAATGTTTCGGGGGTTTTTGGTCCCTTGGGAGAGTTACAACACTGAGACTGGATTCAGCAAAGGACGCCTGTATCTGCAAAGAAAACGGACCGCCAGATGGTCGGTGGTCCGCCTCGGAAGATTAAGTTAGTAAGTATTCGGAGTAAAACGTGCGGAAATAAAGTTATCTGCTCGGATTCCAATCTCATGTAAGGTGCTGTCTGTTTCTGGAAAACAACGGCTCTGTAATAAATGTGATAGTGGCGTATTGTCTCGTATTGCGTGTATTCCTATCATAAATGTAGGAACTGTCCCTATTTATAGGGTCTTTTTGAAAAGTGTGCCCTCCCTAGGATCTGGTGACCTAGGGATTAGGTCACGCCGTAAAAGGGCGCCTAAAGGTTTGGGCCCTTGAAGGCCGCCATTCCAGAAGCAATGTCTGAGTGACAAGTGTCACTGATCCTAAAAGGCTTTTGGGCACCTCTTAGGGTGACACGTGTCGCCCGCTTTATGGTCCATACTGGATCACCAATCATCCCAGAACGGAGGAATACCAGCCTACCACGTGTCGCCATCTCAAAGGTCCATGTGGCACCTCTACCAATGACATGTGGAGACTTCTGATTGGGCAATTTGGCTAGGTATAAAAATATCAAAATCACAACTATTCTCCAATTTTGGATAAAGGGCCGGTGAATTATTGAGCCTAATACATACCGATTTATGTGGACAAATGAGTACATCCGCAAGGAATGGCTATCGATATTTCATAACCTTCACGAACGACTATAGTAGATATAGGTATGTCCACCTAGAGTCTACAAAGGCTTGACTCGAAAAATGTTTTTCAATGAAAGACTTGGGAGAGGCTCAGTACATACTAGGCATCAAGCTCTATAGGGATAGGTAAAAAAGGATGATAGGATTGAGTCAAAGTACTCATATAGATAAGGTACTAGCTCGTTTCCAAATGGAAGGAGCCAAGATAGGTCACCTACCCATGTCACATGGCATAACCCTAAGCAAGAAGCAGCATTCAAAGACACCTGATGAGCGAGAAAGGATGAATCAGATTCTATATACTTCGCTAATTGGATCGACCATATATGCCATGATGTATACCAATCCAGATGCATCGTATGCCTTAAGCGCTACGAGCCGACACCAATCAGACCTAGGGAAGGCGCATTAGACTGTAGCCAAGAATATCCTAAACTACCTGAAAAGGAACAAGGATAAATTTCTAGTCTATTGTGGTAGAGATGAATTAGTTGTTTAGGGTACATATTATGTTTACGTACATATTCTTTCTTAATTGAGGAGCATTTAGTTGGAAGAGTGCTAACCAAAGCACAACTACAAATTCTACAAACGAATCCAAATACTAGGCAGCATCTGGGGCAGCTAAGGAGGCAGTTTGGGTTCGCAAGTTCATTGGTGAACTTGATGTTGTACCCTACATCAAGGGTCTAATAGACCTCTATTGTGACAACAATGGAGCTATTGCTCAGGCCAGAGAGCCAAGAGTACATCAAGAGGTCAAACATGTCAAGCGGCGGTTTCACATGATTCAAGAATGGAAATCAGAAGGTGAAATCAAAATTTGTAAATTTGGAACATAGGATAATGTAGCTAAACCACTGACTAAATCTTTGTCTCAAGTGAAGCATAACAAGAACGTTGAGGCAATTGAAATCAGGCACATCGGAGATTGGCTTTGATTTTCTTATTTTCGTGTTTTAATTAATTTTGGACAATTTTTATGCAAAGCATTATGATGAAACACTCCGTTGACTATTTAATTATTCTGGTTTAGAATTAAACATTGAGTCCATTCGATTTTGAGAATATTCAAAATAGGGAATCATGACAATGTCTTTGATAAAGAAACACCTATTAAGTGAACATTGAATATTATAATTGAAAACTATCCCTAATCGAGGTCATTTAAGCGATAGACGATTAATGACCATTTGAGATCTGTGTGTACTTTGATTTATATCATAGTTTCTTGTGCTAAAAGAACATGATCGTCATAAATCATTTACACGGGTATTAGTTTAGAACCGTACTGGATCGACCGATGAGAATACTTTATGAGATTAAAAATCGTCATAAGTATACTTTTCAATATTTCTATCGAAATATTTTTCCTCGACCATGAGTACTATGAGCTTTCTTGTTTGAGTAGTAGTCCGCTTTGAAGTTTGTCAAATGTCCGTTGTAATAGGGGATTATAACGGCAACACTCGAGCGGCTAGGTATTCTCAGTAAGAGAAGCTACATTACAAGACTGGAAATGTCACCCTATTAAAATAGGGAAGATATCTTTGTTGTTTACAAGGCCTCTTGAAGAGCTAGACTATAAATTGCATGGTCGTGCTCGGATGGATTTTAAAAATCATCTTTATATTGACAAGAGGACACAAAATCGAGAAATATGACAAATAAATCTTACGTTATAGTTCATGAAGAGGCATTAAGCGACATAGGAAAAGGGATATACACTAAAATCTCACTTGTCCGGAAGGACAAGTGGAAGATTGGAAGGAATGGTGTCCTTCAAACGAGTTTATTATTCCGATAGGGGGTTAGGAATTATTAGAAATCTAATTATTTAATGAGGTCAAGTGATCGGAATGCCTGGATAGAGGCCGCTTCCGATCAGTAGTATTAATGTATTATTAATATTCCAACTTAATCTTTGCTAAACCCTTCATATCACACCCAAGCAACTAACGAGCCAAAGCGACGAATTAATTAGGAATTAATTAATAAGTCGACTGAGTAATTAATAATTAGACGTCGGAAATTCGAGCTTGGAGCGTCGAAACCGAGCGTCGGAAGTCGAGTCAAAAATAGTAAAAAGACGAGACGTGAAAATAATAATAAATCAACAATGATCAAAATACCCCTTATAGACACCCATTTGTGTCTCTCCAAAACCAAACCCGGTGACGAATACCTTTCACGTAGAATCATAATCGAATGAAGTGAAAGTGTGAAAAGTTTAGTGTTGCGGTTAGTTTTTAATTCTTTTTTTTCTCTCTATTTTTGAAAACCTATTTTATGAAAATATCCAATTTAGTTTAGTTTCTTCCATGGAAAGGGTCCAATGATGGTGTAGTTGGATTGGGTTCAAAAAGAGCTTTCCAACGATATATTATAAACC
Source organism: Chenopodium formosanum (assembly GCA_024500155.1). NCBI lineage: Eukaryota > Viridiplantae > Streptophyta > Magnoliopsida > Caryophyllales > Amaranthaceae > Chenopodium > Chenopodium formosanum. The sequence continues at coordinate 42,474,087 of CM044880.1, forward strand.
CAGATCCGATGAATAATGAGGAAGTTATGGCCAAATTACTAAACTAGGCCCGGTTTGACTTTTATATGCGGCCCAATGATCTAGGGGAGGGTCTATTATGATTTATCATTCCTAATGCAATTAAGATTAATTATGGTCTTCTAGAATTTTCTAGAAGGTTCTTTCGAATCCTAATGTGATTAGCATTGATAATTGAATTTTAAGAGTTTTATTTAGAATAAGAGAAATGGTTTAATAGAAATTACAGTTTTGCCCTTCGTACGCTTAAATTTTATCAAAATATAAAAACGCGTGGAAAAACTGACTGCAGCGCCGCACTACAGGTTGTCGCCAAGCGACAGGCCTAGCGTCGCGGCGACAGGGTGTGTCGTTTGGCAACAGTGGCGTGTTTGGCGGCAGTGTCGTGTTTTATTCTTTTCGAAACTCTGATTCATTTTTATCATAATCCGACTGATTTTCGTTATAAATAGCCTCCTAAAATTTTCGTTTTCAATCTCCATTTCTCATCAAGAAAATCTTGATATACTTTCTCTCTCTTTTCTAAATTAGCCTTTTCTCAAATACAAAATTCCGCATTCACAAGATCTAGACACACCTATCATAATTCAAAGTTGCCTTCGCCCTAGACGTGAAAGGTTTGATATTTCTGAGGGTTTGGTCCCAAATCCAGTCTAAACTTTCTTAATCTCTCTTTCAATTTTTTAATTTAATTGTTTGATTTTATATTTCCCTTGAAATTACTAACGTTTGTATTTTGTTATTAGAAAGAGGTACGAGGCATCCAAGTAAGTGCTTTAATTGCTTTATTGATATTATGATATAGAAATCATGTCTAGGTTGTTATTTTGGTTCTTAGTATCATGTTAGGATGATTTTCTTAGTATGATGTTTATAGTGACAACAATAAGTTCCTAGTATCATGTTTAGGGTAAAGAATATAATGGCAATTATGATTTCTATGATGCCTTTTATTTTCTTTCCTAATGGCATGTTAGTATCATGTTAGGGCTAAATATTTGATCTTTGATGCTTAGTGACTTTGTAGACACCTAAAAATGTTTCCCCAAAACCAAACCAGATGATGAACAACCTTTCACCGCCATTATTTGTCGGGTCTAGTATTTAATCTTGGAGTGCATAAATCCATATTTCCATTTCACAAAACCAACAAAACTCTTATCCCATTTCCCCAAACCATAACTTATTTTCCTCTTTTCGTGCCTTTAAACCCAAATAATAAATTTCGTATCCTTTAAAATCATTCATTTCGTGTACTTTTAATAAACACGTTTAGTCCAGTTTATTTTGGTCCATTATCTGGGTTCAATGATTGAATAGTTGGATGGGTTTTTAATAGAGCTTAACATCAATATATTATAAGACCAAATCCGAGTTATAACGAATACGTTATGGCCAAAATATTAAATTAAGCCCAAACCGATCGAACCTAAGGCCACCTTACCTACGACCCAATGATCATGTGGAGGGTCCAAATTATTTAATCCCATTCCTAAACCAATTAGGATTAATAAGAAACTTCTTTAAGTTTTTAAAATATCTTGATTATCCTTTTTGAAAAGATAAGATTAAAGAGTTTGAAATTGAATTAAACTTTTCTTTTTGAAAATCCTAATTCTATCCGAATTAAAAGACGTTCAAAGATAGTAAGATATAATTTTTGGGCCTCATATTTTATATCAAAATTTTATATGGTTGGATATCCCTTGAAATTATCTTTCCAATTATATACTATAATATCAATTTCGAGCTATAACGGAAAAGGTATGAATAAAATGTCAAACTCTATCCAAAACTGACACCGTCTCACTATTTTGGCCATATTTTTTATTCTATAAAATATTTTAATCTGATTCAAATTAGGTTAGAAAATAAACTTCAAGAGCTTTCCAACTATATTTTATTTATCTTATTCCGATATCGCGATCAAAAGATTGATTAAAACAAAAACCGCAAAAACTGCAGTTTATCGAGTTTTATTCCGATTTAATTCGGATCTTATCTTATTTTTTCGACCCTTCTTGTTTCTCTATAAATAGAGGTCTTAATTTCCCTTTTTCAATCATCAACAAGCTTGGCATAAAATCCTTCTCTCTTTCTCTCTTTTACACCAAAAATCATTCTCTTCTATATCTCTCATATTCTAAGCCTCAAACCTATATTCCAAATTACATCATTCTTCCACTAAGCACTCCAAGGAGTCTATACATAACCCGAGGCTCCGTCCTTAAACCAAGGCGTGAAAGGTATAAATAACCGAGGGTTTCACTAGGTGAAAAAAGGCAATTGGCAGCGGTTCAAACCCGGTCTAAGGCAGCGGTTTGAACCGCTGCCTATGTGAGGGGTGCCAAAAACTTGGTTTTTGGTACCGGTTCAAAACCGGTGCCATAGGGTGAAATAGGCACCGGTTAACCGGTGCCTAAAACTGCTCTCCTGCCATTTTTTTTTTTGGTGTTAGATAGTTTAGGCACCGGTTGCTGCCTAACCGGTGCCTATTAACCAATTTTATTTTATTTTTCGTTTTTTTTTCCATCGTGCAATAATATTTTAAAAAAAACAAACCTGCAATAATAATAACCTGTAATTCCAGCAGTTATATTAAATATAATAATTAATAATTTTATTATTATAATAACTAATAATAATAATATTATTAATTATTACAATAAGATACAAAAATAATATTAGAAACAAGAATTCAATTATATATATAGATATAAATATTCCCAAACGCAATACAAAAAAAAAAAAAAAAACAATATTAGTGTATAGTAAAGTATATGCATGATAGTTATTATGGTTATGTAGAAGCTATTTTAGCCATTTTCACCAACTTATTATGGCCCTATAACCTTGTATATGCATGATAATGAGTCCAAAATGCCAATTTCAATCTACATATGGAAAATAGGTTGTTAGAATGAATAAATGTTAGTTCATACACAAAACAAAGGAGTTGGGTTAAGTAGAAGCTATTTATGCCAGTTTAACTTGCAAACTCCCTTGACGATGCCACAAGAGTTACACCACTGTTTTGGGTGGAGGAAGATTTCAAATCACGAGCCTCGGTCCAAAAAGTGTACCCATTGATGTCATATCCCTCAAATGAACGGACATCATCCCGAGGACCGTACGCAAGCCACCGTACTGTATCGGTCACGTTAGTATCATTCAATCCACTCATTACTCGTTCATGAAACCAATCAACAAATTTCTTATTATGCAACTACATAAGTGCCCTTTCACCTTTGGACGGAAATTCGGCACGCAAACAAGCCATGTGCTTGTCTAAATATGGGTGCACATCTGAAACATGGTGCAACACATAAAGGTGTGCTTGTAAGAACTGATCTCGGTCTGGTGACATTTGTTTCGACCCAATTGTGCCATGACCATCAAGTCTACCTTCATGTCGAGAAGTAGAAAGATTAATAGGTTGAGCAAGGGCTATGTAGTCCGCCACAAAGTTACCTATCTCCTCACCCACTGTCCCTTGCATTATACTTCCTTCAGGGTGAGCTCGGTTCCGTACTTTATCTTGTAATGTACCCATGTGTCTTTCAAAAGGGTAGCACCACCTCATGAACACTGGACCGCACAACTTAATCTCACGCACCAAATGAAGAACCAGATGAACCATTATGTCAAAAAATGAGGGTGGGAAATACATCTCAAATTTGCACAAAGTCACAACCACATCTGCTTGCAAAGCATCTAGTGTACAAGGATCAAGAACTTTGCTACAAATTGTATTGAAAAACGAACAAAGGCTTGTAATCGCTTCCCGCACGTGTTTCGGTAGAATACCACAGATTGCAATCGGTAGGAATACTTGCATCATAATGTGACAATCATGGGATTTCATACTTGTCAGATTCAATTCTCCATTTAAGGTTACAAATATTTTCATGTTAGATGAGTACCCTGATGGAACCTTAATGTCGTACAAACATGCACAAAACATTCGTTTCTCTACCCTTGACAATGTATAGCATGCCGGGGGTAAATAATTCTTTTCATCCTTCCCTTTACCCTTAACTTTCTTCTTTGACGCATCTTTGGCCTTTCCCTTTCCCTTGCTCTTCTCCTTCCCTTTTTTCGAAACACTTTCATCTTCTATTCTCGGCTCCTTCCCCTTTCTAACCTTTTCTTGAGGCCACAATTCTGGACGAATCCCCATCTCTTTCAAATCTAACCGTGCACCCTTTCTGTTCTTTGTTTTGCCTGGGATATTCATTCGTCCCCAAAAGAGCATCACACACATTCTTCTCTATATGCATCACATCAAGACAATGCCTAACGTCATGTTCTCTCCAGTACGACAACTTCCAAAAGATTGATTCTTTCTTAAACAGAGCGGCTGAGACCATAATTTTTTCTGATTTTCCAAACACCGTTCGTATCCCTTTCACCCAAGCACTAATCTCAGCACCAGTCAATGGTCTAGGCGTAGTATTCTCTTCCACGGTTCCATCGAATGCCTTTTTCTGCCTACGGTACGGGTGATCACGCCTAAGGAACCTTCGAGTCCGTAGGTAGACATCTTTGTGAGAATGAGTCATGTATACGCTTGATGTGTCATCAAAACATATGGGGCATGCTTTTTTCCCTTTGACCTTGTACCCACACAAGTTGCCATATGCAGGGAAGTCATTCATGGTCCACATAAGGGCTGCACGCAATGTGAACATCTCGTTCTGATGAGCATCGAAAACGGAAACCCCTTCGTCCCACATCTTTCTCAAGTCGTCAATAAGCGGCGCAAGGTAAACATCTATGTCGTTTCCAAGTTGCTTAGGACCAGTTATTAGCAATGAAAGCATTACATACTTACGTTTCATGCACAACCAAGGAGACAAATTATAAATCACTAAAAGTACCGGCCATGTGTTGTGTTGGGTACTAAGAGTGCCAAATGGATTCATCCCGTCCGTGCACAACCCAAGCCTTAAATTTCTGACTTCATTACCAAATTCCTCAAACTTCAAATCAATGTTCTTCCACTGTGGAGAGTTAGCTGGATGCTTCAGCATTCTGTTTTTCTTTCTTCCCTCTGCATGCCACCTCAAGTTTTTAGCGTCTTTTGGTATTAAGAACAGACGCTTAAACCTAGGAATAATGGGAAGATACCAGAACACCTTAGCAGGAGGTCCCTCCGTGCCAGGATTGCAACTCATGCGCTTGTACCGCGACCGCTTACATCGTGGACACTCCTGCAGTTTTTTATACTCATTTCGATACAAAATACAGTCATTAGGACATGCATGTATCTTCTTATACTCCAAACCAAAGGGACACATGAGCTTCTTTGCGTAATAATAAGACTTAGGAATTTCATTCCCATCAGGCAACATATCACTTAATGCGGTCAACAAAGAAGTAAAACTGATGTCCAACCATGCTTCGACTTAATGTTGAAAAGTGTTAGCACGGCCGATAGTTTGGAGTATTTTTTTCACTTGGGATACAAAGTCTTTTTGGAAGCCTCCGATAATAATTCAAACACTTCACCTTCAACACCTTGCAACATCTCATCCACTTGTTCATCCTCGACCTCATCCGCCTGATCTTCATCGGCTCCATCCTCACCATTATCAACAATATACTCATCATTCTCGTATTCCTCGTCCACATGAATCTCAGTGCTTTTAACACGCACATCATTCCGATCAAGATCCCCACTGTACTCTTCACTTTCTCCGTGCCAAATCCACACATGGTATAATTTCCTAAACCCACGACATAATACATGATCTCTAATGATTTCAACACTATCGACCACATTCACACAATTATAATTAACACAAGGACAATAAAAGCCTTTGCCTCCCAGTTTGCGTTGATAAGCTAAAGCCCTCTCGCAAAACTCTTGAACCCCATTCCAAAATTCCAATGTATCGTGTCTACCATACATCCAACCACGATCCTTCTCCATTTAGTAAATTGTCTCTAAACATATATATAGCACCATATAATTATAATGTGTAAGTGCTACATATTTTATGTAAATCAAATTCAAGTACAAAACGTGAATATACCATTCATATAGTGAAAAAATGCATGTTTCCAAAGGGTCCTTATCACTCCAACCTAACCCATCCTTGAATGTCTACTCTCACTAGTGAATGTATGTCAACTTTCCAATTTTAAGGAAAATCCGATAGCATTTCCCCCTAGTTCTCCAAGTACACGATGTAGATAATTAATTACCAACATATGTACTTAGAGAACATAGTGAGGAAATGGTAAGCCAAGATGTTCCTTAAAATCGAAAAGAAAACATACATTCACCACCTAAGTGAGAGTACACATTCAAGAACAGTCCCAACCGGGGACTATTCAAGACTTTCTCCTAATGAGAATGCCTTGAACGGGTATCTAGGCATATGATGATTCAAGTATTCTACATATTGTTGTATTTATTTGCAATTAAACAATACACAAGTTGCAATTTAATGAATAAACTTTTATTAAATGGCTAAATAGAAAGAAATATAGCTAAGTAAAGTTTATAAGTCATACCAATATAGCGATGCAACTACCCACTTGAGCTCAATATGTAGTCCTCAAGCTAATTAAACTCGTGCTTCAATTCAAATATCAATCTATATATTAAAAAAAAAAAAATTAGCAACGTCATTAATTATCTAATTAATATATTCACAATTCTCTAATGTATTCTCTAGTTTATTCACAACTAATTAGGTGGCAATATCACTATTTATTTCTCTAATTTATGCACATTTCTCTAATTTAATCACAATTCTCTAAATTATTCACAAATCTCTAATGTAATCACAATTCTCTAATTTATTCACAATTTTCTAATTTATTCACAACTAATTAGTAGCAAGGTCACTAATTCTTTAATATATTCACAATTACCCATTAAAACAACCTAAAATTACACATTAAAACATACAAAAACTCAACTAATTAAGTAACATTCCTACTAATCTCTATTATATTCATAATTACTCATTAAATCAACCTCAAAATAACCCATTAAAACTTATAAATTTTTCAACTAAGGAACAAGGTAATGCAAAATTACTCTAATCTATAATATGTATTCAAAATTACTCTAAACATACAAAATTACTCTAATGTATAATATGTATTCAAAATTTCTAAATAAACAACCAATGCAAAAATAAAAAAAAATTAGGGTAAAATTATATATATACCTTAGGCGGTGGTGGAGGTAGCAGCGGTGGTGCAACTAGTGGAGGTAGCGCGGAGGTGGAGGCGGTGCGCGCTGGTGGAGGGAACAACGCGGAGGTGGAGGCGGTGCGCTGCTGCTGAATTCGAACAATGCTGGTGGCTGAAGGGCGGTGAAAGACAGAGAAGGGCAGGGGAGAATTAAGGGCGGTGGTTTTCGACAATTCGTACAATGCTGGTTGTGTTTCAACTCGTACAACGGCGGTGTTTCAATTCGACAATTTGTACAAGGGCAGGGGGAGAATGTTGGTGGCTGGAGGAAGGATTGAAGGCGGCCGGTTTTCAAAACCCCTGGTGGCCGCCGGTGAAGGTGACGGCTGTGGTGGAGGGAGAGAGAGGAAGGATTAAAGGCCGCCGTTTTTCGAAACCCAGCTCCAATGAAACAGTAAGGAATGAAGAAGGAATGAAAGAGAAAGAGAGGAAGGAGAAGAAGGTAGTCCGCGTTTTTTTTTTTTTTGAATTGGGTCCGGTTCAATTGGCACCGGTTCAAACCGGTGCCTTTTTAATTTTAGGCACCGGTTCAGGCCAAACCGGTGCCTTTTCTCTTCTTCTAAAATCCCGCCCATTTGTGGACCGGTTTTGGGCACCGGTTTAGCCTGAACCGGTGCCATATGGGGGGTGCCTAATGTTTTTTTTCTACTAGTGTTTTGACCAAATCAACTCTATTTTTTTTATTTAATATAATTTAATTTTCGTTTGCTTTATATTTTTTCTTTTATTGAAGTTACTAACAATTTATTCGTGATATAGAAATTTAAAGGAATGCGCAGAATGTGAGTAAATAATTAATTTGATTACTCTTAATTTATTTTAATATTGCTAGTAACATGATTAGGTTTATTTGATATTTTATTTGATTAACCCTATTATTGTTAAATTCCTTCCGATATTAATGTTTACTCTATTATTATTTATGATCACCATATTGCATGTTTAAAGGAAATATGTACTTGAAAATCACGCTTAGGCGCATAATTGAGAGCGCTTGAACATTACCGTTCGTTTGGGTTCGACCCTTGATTTGCCTCTATACTTGTATATAGGTTTGTTAAGTGTTTCTAAATTTAGTTTGATCGATGGAGGATTAGTTTCAACGAACTAGTTCCACCCCTCGTCACGAAACATAGAGAAAATGCATAAATCGGCTTATATTCAAGCCATAGAAGCAATGAAGTGGTCAAAGACGAAGAAGAAGAAGAAGAAGAAGAAGAAGAAGAAGAAGAAGAAGAAGAAGAAGAAGAAGAAGAACAATGGTATACAAATATACTTAATTACTTTACCAAAGAAGAGTATTCTCCTCATGCTTACAAAAGAGCAAAACGAGTATTAAGACTCTTGGCTTCCCAATACGTGCTCATAGACAACGAGTTACATAAAATGGTACCTAATGGTCGAGCTCTCTTATGTGTAGGGAAAAAGGATGCTAAAAGAGCTATGAGGATAGTCCACGAAGGCATTGCGGAACCCATGTTCATGGCAAAATGCTTGTCTAAAAGATAATGCGAGAAGGGTACTATTGGACTACCATGAATAGGGATTTTCATCAATATGTAAAAAGATGCCCTAAATGCAAGATATATACCACTTTGCAACATGTTCCTCCATCTCTACTTTACACCTACACTTCACCATGGCCATTCTATACCTGGGGAATTGATATTATTGGTAAAATTACCCCTCCTGGGACATGAGGTCACGAATACATCCTAGTAGCAATTGATTACTTCACAAATTGGGTTGAAGTACAATCATATGCTAAACTCACTACAAAACATGTAGCACTCTGTAAAGAGGGTGTTCTAATCGTAAGGGGTCCTCTCCTTAAATGCCCATGGCCCTTTAAAATCCTAGGACTTTTCACTTGTTAGGGTGTATTAGGATTTGAATTCCTGACTGTTTGGGAGACCTTGAATTAAAAATGATATTCTCATCACGCTTTTTTGTAAGAAACAAGTAGGAGTCGCCAATGAGTTTTAGAAAAATAATAAACCTCGTTCATGCCTTTCTTCCATGTGGAGTTCATGGAATAATTAGCATGAATCATAAGTTTACCCATGGCCAAATTGGTCTACATAAACCATAAATGTGTTCGGGAGCGAGGGTACTAAAATAACGTTCCTTTTAAGGAGGAATCTCTATTCTAGCCCTAGTACGACATCTACTAGCACTTCCTTTTTCACAATTTCATTACCAAACGATGTATGCAACTTGATACCTAAATAATAAGTTAGTTGATTTTATTTACAAGCATTAATCACGTAGGAATTACATTGCAAAAGTCGTTATTCTCATTAAATCAATATTCGTGAAAGAACATTAAATAAACAATATTCTGAAAGGAATAGTGTCCTTCGAACAAGTGTGTTATTCTGATAGCGGATTCAGAATTATTAGAAAGCTAATATATTCAGTAAGGTCAAGTGATCGGAATGCCTGGGTGGAGGCCGCTTCCGATCAGTAATATTAATATAATTAATATTACAGTTTAATCTTGACTGAACCCTTCGGGTCACACCCAAGCAAAATATACGAACCAAATCGACGAATTAATTCGAAAGAAATTAATTCGTCGCCCGAGTGTTAAACATTTAGACGTCGGAAATTTGAGCTTGGAGTGTCGAAACCGAGCGTCGGAGAATCTCAAATGTCGAGCCAAAATTTAGGATTTGGCGAGACGGGAAAATGCATCAAGTAACAAGTAAAATCCTAGCCACTTTAAAGGCTAGGAATGCGTGCCCAATAGGAGCATACCACGTGGCAGCACACATTGCAAAACGCCATGTGGCAGCACACGTGGCAGCACACATGGCAAAACGCCATGTGGCAGCACACGTGGCCTCCACGTTGGCAGCCGCCAAGTGGCAGCAGCCACGTTGGCAGCCGCCTAGTGGCAGCCACCAAGTGACAGCGTGCCACGTGGCAACGTGCCACGTTGGCAGCGTCATGATGGCGGCGCGCCAAGGTGGCGACACATGTGGCAATGACCGTGGACCCGGGTTGATGGGTCATGGACACGGGCCAAAATAAAATGGGCCAACCGAACCCAACTTGGGGCTCAAGGTTGGGTGACACATGGTTAGTTCACATTGCATGTGAAATGCCTTGGGGACCAAGTGAGAAAGTGGTCCACACCTAACCATGTGACACTTGTTACTTGTTCCTTTGTTTATTTAACTAAGGGTTGAATTCACCAATCTTTCCATGTGGGATCTTTTTGTGAAAAGTCCCACATTGAAAGATGAGTGAAATTCACAAAGCATACTTCCTTATAAATAGTCATGGAATGGCTTGAGAATTCTTTGCTTGAGTGGGAGTTAATAAGAGCATTCCATAATTTTGGGAAAACTCTTAAACTCATATAACACTCAGGTTTTGGTCGGACCTCGCTAACCCCCAGGTAGTAGACCTTAAAGTTGTGTTCGCCTTTTTGTGGGTGGATACCGTCGGAGGCGCGGCGCTTGACGTGCTCGTAGCTTTCAAGTAAGAGCCCCGGTTTTTGGGCGAAGCTCGCTTCGAGGGTAAGATTCGTAATCTTTTCTTTGTGATTATTTATTTATGCTTTATGATTTTAATTATTGCGAGTGGTTCCTCGGGTAGGGGTTTGTTTCCGCGGTGAGTCGGACTCACTAAACCCCAACAGCGGTATCGGAGCCCCGCTCGTTTATTTTTATAATCATGTTTTTCAAGGTTTATTTTGGCTTAATTTTCTGGTTTAAGTTGCTAATTAGATTAGTAGCTTGGTTTTATTTATTTTAATCCCGTTTTAATGTCGATTTTGGCCCAGAATCCAGATTTTCGCCCCAGACTAGTGAATTTTGGGTGGAAAACGTGTTATGGAAAGGTTTTTATCCCCATAGGGGAATGTGATTTTAGCCAAATTCTGACCAGAAATGCCTTTTTCGAGGGGTTTTTCTTTTTTGACGAAAAATTTTAAGTCTTTTCTAACCTTGAAATTAATGGCATAAATAGTTGATTATATGGTTGATTATTTGCATTATTTTCTGCATTTTTATGTCCCCTTAAAGCACACTTGGTAGTATTTGATGCTTAAAGGTTGATTTATTTTCACATAATTGCAAACTAATTGCTTTTTAGTGTGAAAGGTTTATTTTTGAGGCTTCCTAAGTGTTTAAGATTCAATCTTTATTTTTGATAAGTGATTGAAACTTCAAAAACCACTAAATTCCATGTTAGTTTGTGTTAAACTTTGATGTTTTAATCTTTTTGAGTTGATTGGAAACATAAAGTTTCAATTTTTGTGATAGAAATTTGGTTATCTTCATGTTGTAAGATATAATTTTCAAGGATTCACAAAATTTAGATGTTGGAATTTTCATTTGAACATTAAAGTTCATATTTTTCCAACTTCCCTTTACTTTGTCAAATTCTCAAGTTTAATTTAAATTGATTAAATTGAAAGTGAGAAATTGCCTCAATTTTATGTTGCACCGAGCTAAACCAATTTAATTAAGAATGGTTCTTGGAATTATTTTGGTTATTTGCACTTTAAAATTTTTATTAAGTTAGACTTGTTTAAAATTTTATTTTGCTCTCTAAATTAGTTCTAAAATTAATTTAGAATTAATTATTGTTGTCTCGCGAAAAGGGATCAAATCCCGAGGCTGTGGCACGCAAAACGAGGCATTGCATCACCTTGGCGAGCCGGGCTGCATAGCAGCCCATATGTGGCTGCCAAGGTGGCAGCGCCGCCTCACTTGCGGCCACACGCGCGGCAGCAGCCACGCACGGCAGCAGCACACGCGCGGCAGCAGGTGCGGGCTACAGCAGCCACGCGCGGCTATGCCGTGGTAGCAGCTCGCGGCCGTGTGCCGTGGACCGTGTGTTCGTGGTCTTGGCGTGTGTGTATGCTTGGTGCGGTGAGGTGGCTAGCCGTAGTAGGCTTGATGTTGCTTATTTTGCCGTTTTATTTATTTTAATTAATTTTGTTTATTTTAATTAAAATTTTGGGAGGCTAGGCCTCGGTTTTGAGCGGCATTGGCAAAATTTCATTTTGACAAGTTTGGGTGCTACCGACTTAATTAATTAGATTAATTAAGGGAATGCGGAATTTAGTGGGAGCTTCAATTATTAATGACGTAATTTATATAATCGGTTAAACAACTTTGACTAGTTTTAATTAGGCGTGTTAATCGGATTAACTACCTAGATTAGTTACTAGTGCGCGCGTTGTTTAATTGCATTTTACTTTGTTTTAATTTGTAAATTGCATGGGCCATTCACAAATAGTGAATGGATGAATGGAATATATATATTCTCTCTCACAGGTTTTATGAAATGGCAACTAGTGGGACCCGACTAGGATAGAAAATACGGACTACGTGCCGTTATGTATTTTTGTAAATCTAAATACGGTCTACGCACCGTTAAGTATTTTTGTACTTTAATACTTAGATTATTCCTAGTTGTAGACACTTGTTTTTGCATAGTTTGGTTAAGTCTTGAAGACGGCGTATCTTGGAAGACAAAGCCTTGAATTGCAAATGAAGACCTTTTGAAGATATGAAGATCTCAAGGGGTCATGCTAGTTGCCAATATGCATCTATAATTTCGCTTTATATTTTATGCTTATATATATGTGAATTATTCGTTAGATGCATGCTTAGGTTTTCTTGATGTTGCGATGATTAGTTAAGTTCACTTAAATCAACCAACATAGAAATCCTAGGTCCCTAATAATATTGAGTCAAACTTGCCTTTCCAAAACAACACTTACTAACCGAACGAGAGTGATGGTAGGCTACGCCAAAGCGAGGTGCCATCACTTCTCCAAGGGGCATAAGGCACACCGGGTGTGCACGTTGGTTTTGGTTTAACTCATCGGTATGAGTGAGGAGTCCTCACATACCGTGGCAAAAGAGATACATCGTCAAAGATGCATTAGATGCGATGATTGTCTAACCAAGAGTGGCTTAGAGCCATTAGCAAGGCAATGCTTACCCTAGAAGATTGAGTTTTTAAGACAAGCTAAAGCATGCTTAACCACTCTTTGTTTCTTCAGATCTTCGAATCGCCTTATTTTCGCCAAATAGGGACAATTATTATGCGTAAATAAGACGTTTAATAAGATTGAAGTTTGCATGAATGCTATTAAATTTCAAACTTATTATGTTCTTGATAAATGGTTATACTTAGCACTTATATTTATAGTATTCTAAATCAAATAATATTGTTTCCATGATTGGTAAAGGAAATCCTTGAGAATAGTTCTCAAAGAAAGGAAAAGCATTTGTAAAATACAATTCTCATAAATGACTTTTATAATTAAGTCCGAAAGGACGGTTGGACATCATGTATTCAAAATACTAGGTAGTTTTGATAAAACATGAGGTATTGAGTTGCAAACTCAAGATTGTCAATGTTTGACAACCAACGTATCTTTTCGCATCACAATTGAGTAGGACTCATTGATGTAGTAATTCGAGTAAGAATTAATGGAAAAGATGGAACTTTGTTTTACGATGCACTAAGTGCTTGATTATGCCTAACAAAGTAAAAGAGTCAAGGTACTTAAAGAAATGATTCTTAAAGTAAGATTATGAGATATTGTATGATAAGAAATATAGGAAAGAAGGAACGAAGAAAAGGAATTAGATTTCATTTCAACTCATGAGTTCATGTTATTTACTTAGCAATTCACAAGTATCGGATACTGCTTGAGTGTTCCACTATGATAGTGACCTCAAACTATTGAAGTTAAGCTAAGTTATCGACTTACAAGCTTAGAATGAAGCAAGAAGAGCTACATCAGTTGTAAGGTCGTATGTTTTGTTTAAAGACCTTTTAAGCCAAAGGCTGGAACAAGTAATGGTTATTATGTTCCATAATCAGCATCTGATCCGTTTACACACGGAAAGACTCACATTCAAAATAATGAGCAATAGTTGCGAGATTTATTTGAATGGCATGGTTATCCAAGCATTGGGTCAAGAATGCCTTATTATAAACAAACATTTCTCTAACATGATAAACTCACTAAGTTCAAGTCATGTGCTTGATTTGCGTTCCAAACATCTTTAGCAATGTCATATCGACAAGAACGTACTCAAGGCTCTATTAGATAGGCTCTTGATAGTTGCTCGATTTGGAATCGTTCTAAGACAAGCAAGTCTTACTTGTTGAAACCGACAAAACAGAGAGCTATTGTTCTTGGTATAGACAGTTGACTTCGAAGGCTAAAGAGGATTCAATTACTTCAACGTTTCACAAATAATTTGAAAGGATATGGCTATATTCATCAAATGTGAACAAACTTGACTTGAGTAGCTCAAAAGTTTGGTGAAGTACAGAATCGACTTGGCAAGATATCAAAACGTCTAGATTAGATCGAGCAATGTTTGCTTGAGCCAAGCGTGACTATCTCAAAGTTATGAATGGAAATTTTCATAAATAACTCCACAAAGAACATGGTGTGTCTTCATGGAGACCTCGGTGTCATTTGAAAATGACTCGAACAATGATGGTTCACAACCCTTCCTATAAAGTTCTTAAAGATTTTCACAAATGACTAATATTACACTAAACAATGTGTCGAGGCTAAGAAAGGACACCATATTCAGTTATGAATAGAAATAACTTCTAAAAGTCTTTTCAAGTATATGTCTAAGGCTCTTAGTCTTAGTGGGAGTTCACTAGCTCAGTGGGAGCAAAGTGGCTCAGTGGGAGCTAGGTGACTCAGTGGGAGCTGAATGGCTCAATAAAGACTAAGATAGCTCAATATACATGTCTCTTTGTAAGCATTCAAGTGAGACTACGGGTATTACCTCCACATCCTAATTGAGAACAAAAATTTTTTGTTGCTCTAAGTAGTGTCTTTCTGGAAAGTAAGATCAACATAATAAAAAGGTTTTGAAAGCGCCTTAAAACTCAGTGTTTGATGCCCTGTATAGGTATAGAATTCACCAAAGGCTTGGATTGAATCCTATAAATTTTCTATTAAGTTAGAAACAAACCTAAGACTTACAAGCATACTATTTACTATTAGATAGTAAAGAAATAATGTCGTGTAAGATAGCTACGACAAATCCAAATTCCGAATAATGGTTAAAGACCATGAAAATCCAAAATAGACTCCATGTTTGAAAATCATGTTTGAAACTTGATTAATTTGCATGAAAGGTGAAAGACCCATCGATTGCAAATAAGTTTTCAAGGAGAAAACTAACAAATGTGGAAATGTATATGCATACATAGCTAGATTGGTTGTAAAGGATATAATTAATATCAAGGAGTTGATTTTAATAAAATCCCATTCACCAATCGGATTGCTCAAGTCTTTTTGTGATTGATCTAGCAAAATTGGGCATATGAAATATGGCAAAATAGATACCAAAACCGCCTTCCCAAAATGGAATTTTGGAAGTGACTATGGAATAGTCTAAGGGTTTTGAAAATCTAAATAATGCCAAATTTGAAAGCAAGCACATGGAATCCGTCATAGGATTAAAGGAAGCATTGCATGAAGGAATTGGAACGTGTTTTCTCATAAAGTTAATTAGAGGATTGACTTATGGAGAAACATAGAAATTCTGATGAACAAGAAGTTTAGTGGGAATAAAAGTAATGGTCCAACAAGATGTTTACAAACTCTATTGTGAAACAACCATCAAATGCTAAATGTTTAGATTTGAAAGTATTTCGACAATGGACCGAGCTAAAGACGATACTTAGTACATGTTGGAAATTAAGTTCTATGGTATAGACTTAATTAAATAATTAAATGAGTAAAAGAAATTACCATGTTAAACATGAAAGACTTTGAAAGGCTTTCGACCCATATGTATGAAGCTAAGTAAATGTTTGACCTATGTATAAGCTAGGCTAAGTACTAAGTCAAACGAGAAAGACTCTAGTAGGAGACTTTCAACCACATCATATAGCGAACAATTTGGCAAGACTCAGTGTAACTGTATGAGCTAAATGTTACATGGATGGAATAAAATTGAGAATAATTCTAGAATTAAATCCATCATGTAAAGCTATGATATGGAATCGTTAGATGACTTAAATGCTTAGAGCATGTGAAGTACGTTTATAATACCAATTGACATTAATCTAAGTATTAGATCATTACTTAGATTATTAGATTATAGTCAAGAACATCCAAAGAACTTAGATAAGTAGTTGGATGAGTTCTTGACGCATGGAAACAAATATAATTTGAGTTTTGATGTTGCAAGCACAAACCTTAACAAGGATTAGATCCTTAGCAAGGAAGCCATTTATAAGCACGAGGCAAGAAGTGTCGTGGCTTGAGAATGGTAACATGGATGTGCATCCATGTATAATGTGCGGGAATTTAAGGAAAATTTCCATGATCACAAGTGATTAGGGTATCCCAAATCGTTTGTGAGTCGCTTGGAGTAAAACCCAAGCAAGGCATCATCGGGGAGTCTACTAAAATATATGTTGAGAATATTGTTGCCTCAAAGGCAATAATAAGATAGATGTTAAATGGAAAGGTTCGTTGTTGAACATTAATGATTGTAGGTTGTCAAGTAGAAGGTCTCAAATCATGAAAATGAGTGGAAGCCATTGCTTGAACAATAAATCCTGAATCACATGTAATCCATTAACACTCTCAAAATTTTATCATCTTATTATGGAAATGGTGGATAATGAAGATGCTAAGGTTTGCAAAGTAATTATAAGTAAACCTATGCAATAAGTGAACGACAACATTCATAATTGCATGAAAGAAATCAAGCATATCAAATATGGGTGTGATTTCTATGAATGTTTTATGAAGAGTATTAGTCTTTAAACATTTGGGAAAAACCATTTATCATAAAATGAAACATTGTGAAGTTTCATAGTGGAATAAAATATTTCTAAATATTCCACAAAACTATTTAATTGTGGTTTAGAATTAAATAATGAATCCATTCGACTTTGATAAATATTCAAAATAGGGTATCAAGTCAATGGCTTGGATAAAGAAACACCTATTAAGTGAACATTGAATATTTTAATCGAAAATTATCCCTAATCAAGGTCATATTTTATGAACGATTGATGACCATCAGAGATTAGTGTGTAGTATGATTTATAGCACCGTTTCTTGTGCTATGAGGATATAAATCATTTGCACAAGTATTGGTTTAGAACCATACTGGATCGACCTATGAGGATACTTTAAGAGATTTAAAAATCGTCATAAGTATTTTCTCATTATTAATATCGGAACTCTTTTCCTTTGACCATGAGTAGTGGGAGATCTCTTGTTTGAGTACTGGTCCGCTTTGGTATCCGCCAAACGTCTGCCGTAACTGGGGATTATAAAGACAGATATTGGGCGGGTGAGTCATCTTAGTAAGAGAAGCTACATTACAAGACTGGAAATGTCCCCCTACTAACAATAGGGAACATGTCTTGTTGTTTACAAGGCCTCTCGAAGAGCGAGACTGTGAAAAATGCATGGCCGTGCTCAGATGGATTTTAGAGATCATTTGCTTATTAACAGTCAAACTCGGATTTCGAGAAACACTTCTAGACGTAACAGAGATGACTAGTAATCTTACTCTGTAGTTCATGAAGAGACATGAAGAGACATAGGATAAGGGCTATACACTAAATGCATACTTGTCCGGAAGGACAAGTGGGAGATTGAAAGGAATAGTTTACTTCGAACAAGTGTATTATTCTGATAGCGGGTTCAGAATTATTAGAAAGCTAATATATTCAGTAAGGTCAAGTGATCAGAATGTCTGGGTGGAGGCCGCTTCCGATTAGTAATATTAATATAATTAATATTACAGCTTAATCTTGACTGAACCCTTCGGGTCACACCCAAGCAAAATATACGAACCAACTCGACGAATTAATTCGAAAGAAATTAATTCATCGCCCGAGTGTTAAACATTTAGACGTCGAAAATTTGAGCTTGGAGCGTCGAAACCGAGCGTCGGAGAATCTCGAATGTCGAGCCAAAATTTAGGATTTGGCGAGATGGGAAAATGCATCAAGTAACAAGTAAAATCCTAGCCACGCAAAAGGCTAGGAACGCGTGCCCAATAGGAGCATGCCACGTGGCAGCACACATGGCAAAACGCCATGTGGCAGCACACGTGGCAGCACACATGGCCGCCACGTTGGCAACCGCCAAGTGGCAGCAGAAAATAAAATGAAGTTTCAAGAAAAAGTCGTCCATAGTAAAAATAAAAAAGGGTAGGACACCAAAAAAATAAATAAAAGAAATTTGAAAAAGAAACAAAAAAAAAAAAAAAAAAAAAAAAAAAAAAAAATCACAAAATTATTTTAGTTTGGTTTCGTTTTCTTCCCTAGTTTAAGCATTGAGGACAATGCTTCGTTCAAGCTTGGGGGGGGGGAGCATTACTTCGTTTTTGGTATATATTATGTTAGGGTTGAATAAGCATGGGGGAGATGGCATTATTGGTATTTTTGTTTGATATTTTGTGACTTCTTGAGTTTGTTTTTGGGAGTAGGCCACTCTTTTGCTTCACTTAGGAAATATCACCAAAATTTTCAAATTTTTACGCCGCCTTAACCCTTAGCCTTACGTTACAACCAAATAAAAGACCCTTAGACTTTAGTGGGGTTAGGTCAAAGAACGATGGAGGGAGATAGACTTCAAACCTATGGAGAGAGTATGCATAGTTGAGATGTCGGGATTATGTTCTCAAAGTTTTTTATTTCTTTATCTTTTTTCTGGTTCCTTCGTGGAATAATGAGAAACTAGCTTAAGGGTTGATTTGAAGCTAGTAGAGAGAACACGGCCCGATTGGTTGGGGCTAGGGTGGATTGTATCCCCATTAGTTCTCTATGCTTAGCATATGTTATGTTTCAATCAACCATTGACATCTTGGAACGTGCATACTTTTGTCTATTTAGAAAGGTTTGCATTCATTGGTGCTTGTTCCTATCTCTCGTCCAAATATGAACTCTATGTTTTCTTTCTGTTTTTATGTTTCTTCTTCTTTTCTTTTTATTCCCTTGCCTTGGTTTTTGTTTAGAGTTGTGGGTTAAACTCTTAGGATACCCTCACAAGAGCACACTCGTCCTCTAGGGCGATCTAGGGGTTTAAAGGGCTTGTCTTTAGTTGCTAAAATTGACCGTGATTCCTACGAAAGTGAGTTAGTGTGCATTCTTATCTCCTTTAGTGTCTTAGATTTGCTTGAATCAATCACTCTCCTTATCCCGTGTTTCATGTTAATTTGCTCGAGGACAAGCAAAAGGTTAGCTTGGGGGAGTTTGATAAGTGACTTTTATGTCACTTTTAGGGGTGTTAATTGAATACTTTTCCGGCTTATTTCAATAATTAAACTCATTTTATCCTTTATTTTTATTTTTTTTGCTTTTTCTCGTCTTTTATCTTTTTATTACAGTATTTTGTAGTTTTTAGTTTAATTAAGATTAACTTAGTTTAATTAATTTCTAGTTTCTCTTTTTTTATTTATTTTTCTTTTAGTTTCTAGTTTGTTTTCTTTATTTTATGTTATTTCATTTAATTTTATTATTTATTTAGTTTTAGCATTTTATTTTACTTTATTTATCTAAATTTATTTTATTTTATTTTATCTTTTTATAATCCCCTCATGTTTGATTTTTGGTTGTAGGTGTGTTCGGGTTGACGATCGATTTCCTTGTTCAAATCAAGTTTGAAATTCCGGGTTTGAATCAAATGTGTCTAAGCCAAGTCATGGGATTATGGCTGCTGCCACGCAACCCCAACTGCGAACAGCCACCACAACTACAACCACCAGCACCTCACCTCCAATACACCAACATCCAGCAACCCCTGCTCCCTCAAGATCCTCAACCGCAGCAATCACCACCACACTGCCATAGCAGCAACCCAAAAAACATAAATCAACCGCTCCCCTGCTCCCATAAACCGCACCTCTCACCAACCACCAAAATCACAACCAAACCAGCAACTCACCACGACACCAAGCAGCAACCCCTCTCCTTCTCCATTCACCAGCTCACGCACTGCTCCCTCACGCAACCCGCAGCTCACAAACCGCCAACAACAACCATTAGCCTCCGTATCCACCACCTGCCGCACCATAATTTTCAATTACCAACCATCCCAACGCACCTGAACCAACATCAACCCCTGCACCACCGTCAAGAACCAGCAACAATTAAGTAACAAATCACAAATTCCCGCAGCTCCAATCAATCAATTCGCACAAGCATAAGCTAAAAATAGAGCAAATTCAGAGTAATTCAAGTTCAATTGGGTTCGAGCAAACCCAATAAGAGTTCGGTCGAAGTTCGAGTCAGAAACTTTTGAGGTTTTGTAATTTGAAGAGGTGTGGTCGAACACACCCATGGTTCGACCGAACCAACCTCGTAGTTCGGCCACGCCAACCCATGGTTCGACCGAACCATTTCACAAGCTTCGCGCGTGACTTTTAAAGAAAATCGGACAGCTGCGATGTGATGATGCTTGATGATGATGTTGATTTACGGTGGTGATGATGATGATAGTTTGCTGTTGATATGGAGAATGAGAGCAGCCATGTTCGAAAGGGAAGGAGGGGGGTCTGATTGTTTTGGTGGGTCTGACGGGTTTAGGGGAGTTTTGGGGGTTTCCTTTTCATTTTCATTTTATTTTATTTTCTTTTATTTTATTTTATTTTAGTTTTGTTTTTGTATTTAGTTTTAATTAGTTTTATTTATTTTATTTTATTTTGGTTTAACTTGTATTATAAATACCCCTTTGGGGTTATTTTCTAACAACTTTAAATCAACATTTTATTTTAGATAGATTAGATTAGTTTAGCCTATATTTTCTCTCTCTTAGGGTTAGTTTAGGAGTAGTGTAGAGAGAGAAAGCTTGGATTTCCATGGAGTTTTTTAGAGGTTGAAGAAGCAACTTTGTGGAACTTCTTCTCATCTATTCAAGGAGCATTTTCTAAATTTCTCTCATCTTTATTTCTTTGCTTAATTCTTAGTTTTTTGCTTTTTGTTTGTTGATTTGAGTAGATTAATTAGTTTAATTGTTTAATCTTGTTTTTATTCTTATTTTACCTTGTTTTCCATGCCTTTCTTCATTATGTTAGCTTAGGTCTTGTTCTAGGGAATTGGATGAAGGTTATATTAATGAATTAAATGATTGATTGTGATTAGTATGAAATTGTTTCTTGATTATTGTGTATGGGTGATGCTTTTATGGATTAGAATATTTCTAGCTAATCGATTCTATGCTCTTAATTGTGCTTTCAATCAATTGTGCGAGAGTAAGTTGGTTGTGAGACGTAAATTCTTTCATACCTTTGCTAGGCTAGTTGCACGAGAGTGAATTAGTTTAGTAGGATAATTAACATGCTTAATTGTGCGAGAGTGAGTTAAATGTGTTGATGTTCCTAATCGAGGTCATTTTCATCTATTTGTATGATGTTGTTTAATACATTGATGTGATTGGATTCCACTTTCCCTAGTTTTAGTTATTTGCTCTTAGTAGTGCTTGGTTTAATCTCTCTCTATCTCACAACCTTTCCTAGTATTCTAGTTGGCACAAAATAATGCACTTAGTCCTTTTGGGTTCGACCCTTTATTTGCCGCTAACTAGTTTAGTGTAAGTTTAGGTATTATAAATGATTAATTTTGTTAGGGTAGTAGCTTAACGACCTATCTATCCGCGATCAAGAATGAACGAAACATACTCTCAAACTGTGCACACCGTTGCCATTTAAGAAGAAAAGCATTAAACTATACAAGTTGTAAAGTATTATGTCCAAAGTAAGAACAAAACAAAGATACAATGCAAATTTGCCTTGATAGAAACAAAAATCTTGATGGAGTTTTTTAAGATATAGAACGTGGAAAAGCATATTCAAAGGTGCAAAGAATATATGAATCAACATCCCATCAAACATGATAGAACATTCTCCCCCAAGCTTGAATGAGACAATACACTCAAACAAAAATCAAAGAAACCATGGCAGAGAAAAACAAGGAGATCAATCCAACAATCCAACATATATCCAACAAGTCATCATCCACTTGAGAAAGAGCAAGGTGGGTGTAAATACCCGCAATGACCCAATTAAACCTTTCAAAGCTAGTTTCCTCAAGAGTTGAACCTTACCTAACCTATGCTAGCAGAAATAGGAGTCAAACTTCCTTGATTCTTTATCCAAATTGAAGCACCAAAGTATATCAATTCATGTACCTAGCAAAAGACACACAAACATTTTCATGAGAGAAAATATATTCTAAAAATAAAAGAAAATGAAAGCAATAAAATACGAGTTACTTCCCGAGAAACGGTTGCTTAAGATCCAAGCTTGACCGCTCTAGTAAAATAGTATTGCAACGAACTCATGAGCTTGTCAAATGCACTACTAATCATTTGATAAGATAAATGGTAGGCAAATGACGGGATAAGAACGTGCAACAAGATTGTTGCACGCAAGTGAGAAGAGAGATGCCAAAAGAAAGAATAACAAGGGTCAAAAGGAAAAAAAAGAAAATAAGAAGAAAAAGGGGGAATAAAAGAATAGAAAGAAAAAGAAAAAGGAAAATCCTCCTCACTAAAATATCTTTAGGTGGCAATATCACCCTTTTCCTCAATAATAGATGAATGAGGGACAATAAGATCGTCCATAGAAATCGTCTCCCTAATAGGCTCTTTGAGATAGGAAGGGAGAAAAAAAGGGCAAGAAGAGATGTGGCCAAACCTTTAAAAAAAGGGGTTAGAGAAATAGGAAAAGGGGTAGCTACTCCCTCAACAAAAGGTCTCACATCACCAATGAGGGCATGAAAATCAATCATAGAGTCTTGAAATGAAGAACTCTCACAATCTACACTTCCCTCAAGCTCACAATCTCCAACGGAATCAACCTCATCCTTCTTTCCACCATAATAAACAACCTTTCCTTCAACTATCTCAAAACCTAAGTCCTCAAAACCGTGCATGAATAAAGGTAAAGTCATTGTAAACTCATCTAAATTCCAAAAAGCGTTCTCGATGAACTCATCCAAGAATCTATAAATCTTCATATAACTTTCACAAAACAAATGGGACATTACGTCAAAAGAGTCTATGTATTCATAGATTGAAGGCTCACAAACATACACTTGAGGCTCATCAAGATGGGAAAGAGGGTTAGGATTTTCAAATTCAACTCTCTCTTCATTCTAAACTCTTTCATCATCACTCATATGCTCATTAAAGGGATCTTTACACTCTCTTGGTTGCTCTAAATTATCATTATCATCCACAACACACACATTGGATTTGAAATTTTCAAACACAAGCATCAAAGATGAGAATTGACTTTCGAAATCTTCTCATCTTTTCAACTCTTCATTCAAAACACCCTCATGCTCTCTAATCATTTCCATTTGGCTCCTTAAAGTTTCCATCATTTGTATCTTAAAGGGCCTTAGGTAAGGATTCATCTCTAACTTCCTTAAAGATTCATCAATTTGACTATCAGGGACTATAGACTCATCACAAGAGTTTAGAGAATGAAAAGGCAAATAGGGTTGATCAATAAAAAAAGAAGAGTCACAACCAAGGGTAGGACCATGCACATTAAAATCATGAGCATTTTCATTAAATAGGGGAGAGGGCGCATAATCAATCATATGAGATTCGTTGAAGGCACTTGTTCTAGGTTCACTAATGAGATCATGTGACAAATTATGGGAAATCATGCTAACATTTGAAGATTTAACACATTGCACATCAACATTAGAACCGTGATTACCCCTATTATAGATATCCCTAGAAAATAAAACATAAAAATCTCAAGCATCATCTATTGACAATGCCCTAAATTCATCATTATGCATGCTTTCAACTTCATTTCTAATTTTCTCATTCAAACAAAAATAACAAATCTCACAAGCCTCCCAAAGACTATAATGGTTATAGTCCAAAAATTCCGCAAGTCTATTGAAGTAGATATTAAAAGACTCACTATCATATTAAGGAAAAGAAAAACATGCCATTTTTTTCACAAAACAAACAAAAATTAAATAAAAGAAAAGTATATACAAAGACCTAGACTCAAGCAATAAAAAACACTCAAACATAGACATCGTTCCCCGGTAACGACGCCATTTTGACGAGGGGTAAAACTAGGTCGTTGAAATTAATCCTCCCTTGGTCAAACAAAATTTATAAACACTTAACCAACCTAAATACTAGTATAGAGGCAAGTCAAGGGTCAAACCCATAGGAACAGTAATGTTCAAGTGCTCTCAATTATGTGCCTAAGCTAGGTCGAAGTCTAAGTATTAAAGGTAAACACTAACCAACTAAAAAAATGAAGAACCAAACAAATAAAACACTAGGAACGGGGATCAACAATAATCATAACAATTGTAGCAACTCGGAAATACATGGAAGTCAATGGTAGTGAAGACTATTGGTAAGCTCAATCTACAAGAGTAAACAAGCTATCTCAGCTCCTAGAGGTCGAACTAGCTCCAACTACGAGAGACTCTAAGGCCCTGTTCTTTAGAGCTACTCTGCTCTGCTCTGCTCTACTCTACCCTGTTAAGCCCTGCTCTGCTCTGCTCTACTCAAATTAAATTTGCTCTACTCTGCTTTACTCAAAAGAAATTTGCTCTGCTTAATTGTCAAATAATAATTAATAATAACAACAATAATAATTAATATTCAATAATAATAATTAATATTGTATTAAAAATAATAATTTATTATTTTGAATAATTATAATAATTATTAATATGAAAAATAATTTTAGTAATTAATAATAATAATAATTTTAATAATTAATAATAGTAAAAATAATAAAAATAATAATTAGTAACGATAAAAATAATTTTAACAATTAATAATTAATAATAATACTAATTTTAATAATTATTAATAATAATAATAATTATTATTATTATTTTAATATTAATAATAATAATTTTTATAATTATTAATGATAACAATAATAATAATAAATAATAATAATAATAATTTAGATAATTAATAATAAAAATAATAATTTTAATAATTTTAATAATTTTAATAATAATTAATTATAATAGTAATTTTAATAATTTATAATAACAATAATAATTTTAATAATTAATAATAATAATTAAATAAAAATAATAATTTTAATAATAATAATAATAATTATTATTATTATTAAATATAATAATAATTATTATTAAAGATAATTATAATATTAATAATTATTATTAATTATAAAAATAATTAATAATTAATAATAATAATAATAATAATAATAATAATAATAATAATAATAATAATAACAACAACAACAACAACAACAACAACAACAACAACAAAAAACAACAACAACATTTATAATAATAACATTAATAAAAGTATTAATAATAATGTTGAAATCTGCTCTGCTCGGCTCTGCTATGCTCTTCTATGCTCTCATCGGCTCTCCTGAAATCTGCTCAGCTCTGCTCTGCTTAAATTTAATCTGCTCTGCCATGCTGACCCCTCCTTTGCTCTGCCCAGAAGCTCAAAAGAACAGGGCTTAATTAGGAGAATCGGATCTCAAGCGACAATTGCAATTTTTAAATCAATGGTCTGTATCATTAGAAACTACAATGCAATCTAGCATAATTATCAAAGCCTAATCAAATTACACACATGCAAACTACCATTAATCACTTTAATCTCAACAATTAATCAACACAATCCCCAAATTAGGCACAATCAATCAATCATAAAAGTTTCACCCAATCCCTAGCAAAACAACTACTCAAACATCATCATCTAGTAACAAACAACTACATAAATCAAGAATCATCAAAATAAGGAGAACAATTACACCAATCAACAATCAAACAACAAAATCAAACCAAACGAATATGAAATCAAACAAAGCAATAAAGAGGAGAGAGAGTGAGAAAT
The DNA here is from genome assembly GCA_024500155.1 of Chenopodium formosanum. Taxonomy (NCBI): domain Eukaryota; kingdom Viridiplantae; phylum Streptophyta; class Magnoliopsida; order Caryophyllales; family Amaranthaceae; genus Chenopodium; species Chenopodium formosanum. The sequence continues at coordinate 42,500,179 of CM044880.1, forward strand.
CCTCATTGATTGATAATGGAGTTCTTCAATAAAATTGGCATCTTGAATCTTCAACCTCTCAAATAACCATTAAAATTCCTCACTTTCTCTCTCTAAAATAAACTCCTAAAACTAACCCTAAAAACTAGATGGATAAGCTCTCAACTAAGCTAATATTATGATCAAAATATAAAATGAAACTTCCTAAAACTTTTCCCCAAAAATCGGGTTAGAAATATATATATATATATAAGAGGCGCGAACAAAAACCGAGCAACATGAATAACTAAAGAGGTGCGGCCGCGCGGGCAAGGAGGCGCGCCTGCGCCCGCGTTGATCTGAGTTTCTTCGATCTTTCTCGCGGCTTCGTGCGCTCGCTAAGGTCTTCGAATGAACGCGCAATATGATGATGATGAACACTAAGAGAGGCAGTTCCAAAAGCACTTGATTGTGGGTTCAACACCTCATCTTCTTAAGAGCACGGCTTGCAAGCGCAAGAGCTAGAACTTGGAGAATCCACTTCCTTGCATCTGAAGCTTTCCAATTGCCATGAGCTCGCTCAGAAAGCATCTTCCATTTTAGTAATCTATTCATATTAAGACCAAAACCTCGTACAATACCTACAATCATGAAAAGAAATCAAATAAAGGAGAAAAGACTAGAAAAACCATCAAAATGCACAAAACCCCAAAATAAGATAGTAAAAGGTAAAACAAAGAGCAAACGCATAAAACTAAACAATTATTAAGCATGTAAGCTATGAAAAGAGGAGCAAATTAAAACAACCTAAATGCTAAATGCTCAACAAATGGGTGCCCTTGACTCAAAGGAGGCGCAGTCGAACTTAAAGGCTGCTAGAGAGTCCCTCTCCGTTGAGAAGGGAGAGGGTTGGGCAGAGCCGTTTGCTTCCAGGCGGCATGAACGTGCGCCCTACTATCTGCACGTTCCGGAAGGCAGGCGGAAGATCATGGCGGATGATCTTCCCAAATTTCTTTCTACTCATGTCATGAGACATGGGTATCTTCTGTCTGTGCCGGATGGTGAAGACACGGTCACCTGGCCTGAGATGGCTATTTATGGTGACCAGTGTTTCGGCTGGTACGAGGCGGCCATCTAGGCAGGACTTCGCTTTCCTCTTCATCCGGCCATGGAGAGGATCTTAGACGGATACCAGCTGGGTATCTAGCAACTAGCCCCCAACTCTTGGGTAAACATCTTGGGCTACGTTGTTGCCTGCGAGATGCTGGAGGTGGATCCCAGCTTTGAGGCATTTGCTCATATGCACTATCTGAGCAGAACGCCCAATCCAAGTGGTATCAGCTTCTTTACGCTGACCAGCGATACCAAGTACATGATGACGTTGGGGAAAGAGAACAAAAGGAAGGACTGGCGGACCAAGTTTTATATAGTCTCTTCCCTAGACGCCCAAAGGAACAGGTGGTACAACCGCTGGACTTAATATCCTCTCCTCCTGGCTGGGAAAAAGGCTCTTTCGCCTGTTCCCAGGCGGGCCCAAGAGGAGATCTTTGACCAAGGCCTCTTCTTTGTGGCCGTCCGGACGAACAAAGAGACGGGGGTTAAGGAGGTCACCCCCCTAGAGCTATATTCCCCGATTCGAGTGGCTCTCGGACGGGACGTACTTGGCCGCCTGTGGGCTAAGTACTGAGATGCCGAGAGGTAGCTGGCCGCATGATTTTATTACCTTTGCTTACTTGTGATTATTTGTCTTTTTTTATAACACTTTGTTTCTTGTTGCAGATAAAGTAATGGCAAAGCTTCCGGCCTACAAGAAACAAGCCCTCTCCGTCGCCTTTTACCGTTCAAACATAAAACAGGCGGATGAGCAGCCGCCAGGCAGCACTCCTAAGGTAATGAGTCTGCAAAGGTTTCTCTTAGTGAATTGTGTTCTCGTATACTTTTTATGAAACTCATGCTTGGACTTCTTTTCAGAGTGCTTCATCTAAGTCCCCCCTTCTTCTCAGCCGGACCCTAAGCTGCGAAAGCAGACGGTTGGTGACGTTTCGCAGAGCCGGAGGAAACACGTCACCAACAAGCCCACCAAGAAGGGGACAAGCGCCTCTTCCCATACCAAAACACCATCAAAGCCGAACACTCTTCAACGAGCGTCGAAGAGTGACAAAACGCCTCTCACCACTGCTGGCGGCACACCAGGCGGCAGCGAAGCTGCCGGGGGAGATGGAGGTAAGACATCCGACCATTCGACCATACACTTCATAAAGGGCACAATATTCAGTTTTTGACTTAGCTGTATTTGTTTGATAGATGCCCCAGCGAGGCCAACTGTCCTCTAGATGGCCAGGTGGATGCTCAGGACGCTTGACCCTGAGGACATGGCGGCCGTCACAGGAGTCAGCACTCTAGACCTGGACGGCATTCTGGCACTTCTTTGCGAGGTATAATTCCTTAAAACTTAACTTATGTACATATTTTTGTCGAATGGTTACTGACAAGTTTCTTTGATGTGGGCGCTTGCAGGCTATGCGTGTTAGTGGTCTCAAAGTGCCCCTCAACGAAAAGACCAGGGAGGTAAAGGCAGCGAATGCTCGGGCCGCCTCTACTTTGGAAAAAGCTCAGTTTGAGATTGCTAAAAATGAGATTCTAACACTTGATATGTTTTATTCCCAGGCGTTTGCCAACCTGCAAGTTCGGCAGAACTTGGACGCGGCCATGCAGCGGGTGAGGGATCTCCAGGACCAGGTCAAGGGTCCTCAACGAGCAGCTTAACAACCTCAAGGAGGCGGAGTCCAAAGGGCTAGCTTAGAGGCGACAGTCAAGAGACTCAGAGGTCGGCTTAGCAACCAGGAGAACCAACTCCGGACCAAGTATAGGTCCGTGATGGAGGAGGAGAAACAAGCCTTGGTCAAGCAAATGATGGACGACAACGAAGTCATCATGCGTGCGGCCTGGCGGCTGCTCAGCTGTCTCTCGAGTATCAAACCTGGAAGGTCCAGTTTAATAAGGATAATGACGAGTTCAATGTCCGTCTCCTCAAGGAAGCTCAAGAGGCGGCCGAGAAGGATGCGACTGCCAAGAGTTCCTCGAGGGAGTCTAGCTCGTCTGGCGGCTCATTGTCTGGGGACGAGGAGGAGGATGATCAGGAGGAGGGTGAGGAAAATAGAGAGCATGCGCAAGAGGAAAAGGCGGATGTCGATGATGAGAAGCTCCCCTGATCTTTAAGCTTTACCTGTCTTTCTGCGGCCGAATGGCCATATGTTTATCTTTTCGGCCTGCGTGTCGAGTATTTGTGTATATTTACCAGCTGAGGAGTCTGGTAAATTAACTATTTCTCTAGCTTTGCCAGCAAACAATCTTACCTAGTCGTGTGATGGCGATTGGGCTTTTTAATTCAAAAACATTCGGCCGTTTGGCTGAAGTTATTCATATTGTTGTCCTTTAAATTTTTTCTTTGCATGTTATTTGGCTAAGTATTATAACCTGTATACCATGCAAATGTTCTTGCCCCTGGACGGATGTCGAGTGGTTTCGGTTGATTGGATTGATTGACTTAGAAATTATTGATACTTAGAAGAGTATGCATGGTTTCTAAGTCAATCAATCACTATGGTGATTTCCCCAAACCATGCGACAGACGGCCATCCGGAGCTAATGAATAATTGTTTTCATTCGGCCATTGGCACAAACGAAATACAAATTTCTTGACTTAGCAAATTTGCTAAAAAGAAAACATCCGGCCATAGGCCTTGTCGAGATAAGATGCTAAGTTTTAACTTAGCTTAATTTTTCTTAAGAAGAATAATCCGTCTGTCTTGCCCTAAGCGCAAAGAACATGCGCATCCTTAATCAGCTAATTATTTTAGCTCGTTTTCTTCGTAAGTAACAACCCGCCTGTCCTGCGTTTGAGCAGAAACAGGCATGTCTGGCCAAAGGCCTCATAAGTTAACTTGTAGATTATCAAAAAATTTCCGCCTGTCTTGCCCTAGAGCAAAAACAGGCGCATCCGGCCTAATGCCTCAATAGCCTCTACTTATGAAACAGTGACCCTTTTTCGACTGTGCTAAAATAGTTAGAAAATTCTGGCCTTTTAGATTTCACTTTCGATTAAAACAAACGACTGCGAATGCTGCCTTAGCATTCGGTAGGGCCGCTTGATGTATTTTTAGAGCAATGTGCCACCCAAATGGGAGATGCTTCTCCTCGACGAATTCGCCCGAATGGACGTCGCCGGTTATCTGACTCATGTTGGAGCAAACGGGCATACTCATGTTGGAGCAGACTGTAACCATTCGGCCTCTATTTGTTTTTTAATATCCGGCCATTGGCCTCAAAATGATTTTATTTAGCCTTAAGCCTTTTAATAAATTAAGCAAATATTCGTTAAGTGTTGGCATAAACTTAAAGAATTTCGTAAGAACGACTGCTTTAAAGTAGTCGGCTCCTTTAGAGAGATTGGGCGTCTGCTGTTTGGACAGACGCTTTCCAAATACATTGGCCGTCTGTATTTTGTACAGGCGACGATAATAAAAAAGACAAGTTGGGAAATGAAGGAATATTCTCATTAACAAAATTTGAAATGACAAAATTTGAGGTATTTACATTCGTACTTAGAAATATACTTTTTCAAGTTATCTACATTCCAAGTTCTAGGCAGCTGCCTACCGTCTGGTTCTTCCAAGCGATAGGTGTCGTTTCTTACTTCCTCATATATTCGGTAGGGGCCTTCCCAATTTGGGGTTAGCTTTTCCTGCTCATTCGCCCTACTGACTGCCTCCATTTTCCGTAGCACAAAGTCCCCCACTTTGAGAGGACGCTTGTGTACTCTTTTGTTGTAAGCCCGTTTCATTCTTAGACGGTAAATCTCAAGGTGCAAGGCAGCATTGCCCCTGCGTTTTGGAAGTGAGTCCAATGCTAGCCGCATGACCTCCCAGTTTACTTCTTCATCATATAACATGACTTCGAAGAGTAGGCTCATAGTGTTCAATGGCCAGGACAGCTTCTGCTTCATACACCATGAGGAATGGGGTTTCTTTAGTCGCCCCTTTAGCAGTCGTTCTGATGGACCAGAGGACGTGTGGTAATTCATCCGCCCAAAGGCCACCAGCCCGTTTAATTTTCTTTTTAATCCCGTCTGAGAATAGCTTGTTGAAGGCTTCCACATGGTTGTTTGCTTGAGGCCGGCCGACTGATGCAAAGAAGCTTGAGACCCCTTGGTCTCCCAGCCAAGTCTTGAGTTGAGGCGTCTTAAATTGAGGACCATTGTCAAAAACCATAGACATGGGCACCCCAAAACGAGTGATAATATTCCTCCAGATGAAGGAAATGACATCTTTTGTCTTGACGATTTTTATCGCCTCCGCCTCTACCCACTTGGTAAAGTAATCCACAGCTACTAGTATGTAACGCTTGCTGCCTGTTGCAGCTGTGTAAGGCCAAAGTTTGTCCATGCCCCATTTGGCAAAGGGTATTGGGCTGTGGATGGCCGTCGGGTCTGTGGCCGGAAGATGGATAAGCTTGCAAAACTTTTGGCACTTGTCACATTATTTTACCATGGGCATCCGACTCCAGAGTAGGCCAGAAAATGGAGCCGCCTGGCCTTGGCGGCTAAAGACCTGCCGCCTATATGGGAGGCGCAGAAACCCGCATGCAAATCTTCGAGGACCTCTTTACCCTTCTCTAGGGTTACACACTTCAACAGGGGTTTCAAGAAACAAGACTTGAAGAGTTCTCCTTGTCTCAGCTCGAAGTTTGCCGCTTTCTTCTTCAAAACAGCCGCCTCCAAAGTGAATCTGGGATCGTGCCGACTGCAAGATAAGCCCGGATGTTGTCCATCCAGGTAGAGCTTCAGTCCAGAATTCCAATGGGGTCTTCATTAGATATACTTCTCTTTTTCATGAACTCCCAGAAAACCGACTGAGGCATTCCACAGGAGGCGGATGATGCCAGTTTTGATAGAGCATCCTCCTTATTGTTTGAAGATTTGGGCACTTGGGTTAGATGAAACTCCTCAAGTGTCCTGACTTCATTTTTGACCGCCTGCAAATATTTTATCATGGCCGGATGAGTGGCCTCGTACGTTCCATTGACCTGCAGTACGACTAGTTGAGAATCAGAGCAGACGTCAATTTTCTTTGCCCCTGCCGCCTTACAAGACCGTATGCCAGCTAGCAGGGCCTCATATTCGGCCTCATTGTTAGAGACCTGGAACTTTAATCGCAATGCATATTCGTTCGTATCTCCCTCATGAGATTGACAGATAATCCCTGCACCGCAGCCGTTCATAGTGGAGCTCCCGTCCACATACACTTTCCAAACCTGGTCAGTTTTATCCGGTGCAACCGGCCTTGTCATTTCAACAATAAAGTCGGCGAATGCTTGCCCTTTTATTTCCTTCCTTGGTTTGTAAGTGATTTCAAATCCTTGCATTTCAATCTCCCATTTGAGCATTCGTCCAGAAGACTCCAAATTGGCCGCTTGATCGGTTGGTCAGTACAGACTTCTACCGCATGAGCCAAGAAGTAGGGATTTAGATTCTTAAAGGCCATGTAAAGGGCAAGGCCAAATTTTTCAACCATGGGGTACTAAAGCTCTGCATTCCCGAGAACATGGCTAATGAAATACACCGGGAGCTGGATGCCGTCTCTTTTAGCTAAGAGAACGGCACTGAGGGCATGATCAGAGACGGCTAAATACATGAAGAGCTTCTCTTTGGGCAAGGGGCTAACAAGCCTCGGCAAAGAGTGCAGATGAGTTTTCAGCTTTTGAAAGGCCGCCTCTACATCATCCCCCCATTCAAAGTTGGTCTTCTTTTTTATTGCCTGGAAGAAGTAGAGACACTTGTCGCCTGACTGACTGAGGAATCTCCCCAAGGCCGCCAGGCAACCTGTTAACTTTTGCACTTCTTTCACAGTACGGGGCGACTGCATGTCAATTACCACCTGTATGTTCTCAAGGTTGGCCTATATTCCCCTTTGGTCAATCAAAAATCCGAGAAACATCCCAGACTCAACACCAAAGACACATATTTTGGGGTTTAGCATGACCTTGTGCCGCTTGAGTGTGGCGAATGTTTCTCGGAGATTAGCAAGACGATCCGTCTGTTGTTTGGATTTCACTATCATGTCGTCAATGTACGCCTCTACATTCCTTCCGATTTGATTAAAGAAGACCGTATTAATCATTCGTTGGAAAGTAGCAGGCGCATTATTCAAACCAAATGGCATCACCGTATAACAGAACAATCCCTGATCAGTGACGAATGCCGTCTTTTCTTGATCTTTTTTCCACAAGGGGATCTGATGGAAACCTGAATAGGCGTCCATAAAACTCATCAGGGCATGTCCGGCTATTGAATAGACCAAACTATCGATCTTTGGCAGTGGATAGCTATCTTTTGGACATGCCTTGTTGAGGTATGTGTAATCAACACACATGCGCCAAGTTCCATTCGGCTTCTTTACTAACACAATGTTAGCTACCCACTCAGGGAAATTGCACGGCCGAATGAACTTGGCGTCCAGCAGCTTTTTAACTTCGGCGGCTGCCGCCTGACTTCTTTCTTTGCCATGGTTTCTTTTCTTTTGTCAAATAGGCTTCTTTTTAGGATCCACGGTGAGTTTGTGGAAAGCGAGATCCGGGCTGATGCCTGGCATCTCTTCCACTTCAAAGGCAAAGATGTCTATAGATTCTCTCAACAGCTGGTGTAGGCTATTACCCAGATTTGCAAATGCAGCCGTCCCCACCTTAACCATCCGCTCTGGCCGACTATCGTCCAGAGGGATATCAATGTGTTCACTAGCAGGCTGGGGACGGAGATCATCTGACCGTTCCCCGGTCAGTGATTGCTATTGTTTTTCTTTTTTGACCACTAGTAGCTGATTAGTCCTACTTTTTTTCCGGCTGGTAGGGCCGACTGTTCTTCCTCGTCATCGTCGAGGTCGACTGTCTGCTTGCCCCGGCCGAATGCTGTGGCCGCGGGCTTAACGTCCGAGAAATAACACTCTTGAGCCGTCTTCTGGTCCCCATTAAGGGAACCGACTATTCCATCATTCTTCTCATACTTGAGCAGCATGAGAGCAGGGATGATGACGGCCTTACACTTATTTAGAGTGGGTCGGCCAAAGATGAGGTTGTAAGCTATGAGCTCTTCAACCACTAGGAAACGATTGGTCATGTGCCGACCGTCTTCTATGTTCCCCAGGCGGACAGGTAAGTGAATTCGTCCGACTGGCTGCACAAGTCCACCCCCAAACCTTACAAAGGTGTGGGAGACCTCCATCATGCTATCCGGTTAGTATTTGAGATTGGATAAGCATTTTAGGCTGATGAGGTTCGAGGAGCTTCCTGTGTCAATCAAAATTCGACTAACCACCTGGTTGGCCACCTTGCATTCAATGACCATAGGGTCATCATGCGGCTGACGTACTTTGCCTCTGTCCTGCTCGGTGATGACAACTTTAGGGAAGGCGGATGTGCCTGCCGCCTCTCCATCTTCAACAGAGTTGACCATCTTTCTCAGATGGTCCTTGGTGCCCCGAATGGTTAGGACACCACCGGCAAATCAACCTGCTATTGTGTATACCGGATCTTCATCAGTTTCGGCACTCGAAGTAGGCGGGGGAGTCATTTTCTTGGACTGCCTCGGACTTGCCTTTTAAGTCACTTTGGACTTCACATAGGACTTCAGCTGTCCTTTGTTGGCCAGACGGTCGAGTTCCCGCTTGAGACTGAAGCAGTCATTCGTGTCATGGCCGACATCCTCATGGAAATGGCAATGGTTGTTGTTGTTCCGATTTTCAGCGGAACCTTTCATAGGGGTCGGCTTCTCAAGAGTCAGTCAATCTTTAATTTCCAAGAGGATGGAGCAGCAGTCCTTGTGGAACTTGTAGCTTGGAACGTACGGTTTCCACTCTTTTTTCTTCTTCTAGGCCGGTTGATCAGAGTTATCAATGGCCCAAATTTGTTTTTTCTTTTTGCTCTCTTCTGGCTTAGGAGCCGGATGAGCAGGCCGACTCTCCTTCTGTCGGTCGGACTTCTTAGGGTCCGACTGCTTATTGGAGGAACAGAGCTCGGTCGCCTGTATATAGGCTTCCGCCTCTCGTAAGGCTCCGTGTAGAGTGAAGATTTTGTTTGCGAACGAGTTCATACTTAAAAGTAGACCCGTCCTTTAGACCCTTAAAGAAGTCTGTGAAGGCAACCTCATCAGACAATCCATGAATCTAGATTTGTACCAGATTGAACCGCCTGACATAGGAACGCAGGCCTTCCCTATCTCCATGTTGTACATTGCCCAAATCAAGGCTGGAAAGCAACGACACCATGCGGCATCATTCAACCCCTGTAAATACATGAGGTGGGTGGCTGGAAAGCAACGACACCATGCGGCATCATTCAACCCCTGTAAATACATGAGGTGGGTGTATGCTAGCAGGTGGTCTTCTGTGTTGGAGGTCCCATCATAGGTTCCAACCAAAACATTTTTAAACTTGGTCGGCTGTTTGGATTCGGTTATTTCCCTGGACAAGGCTTAGGGTTGATCTCCAAGGTGTTGCAGCCTGAGCTGCCAATCCATCGGCTGATAGCGTGTGTCGCCTGGCCTCCAAAGAGGGCAAGCTACATGTAAGGTAAAGCCGGCGATTGGTACAATGGCGGAGCCATGTACTGGTCCGACTAGATCACATGAGGACCAGACTGAACCCGTGGGCTGCTTGCTGGGGTCTCATGTACAGACTGGGAATACTTGACAAAGGTTTTCCGAAAGCTATCATGGTAGGTCGACGTTGAAGTCGACTCTGATAGCTGGGTCTTCTTCTACTCAATGTATTGTCGAGCATTAGAGAATGTTTTCTTGCCACCATCCTGCTATATGTGCCGGATGGCCTATCTTGTGCCTGTTTTAGGAAAACGGAGCCTGGTGAGGTCAAATTGGGGTCGGGCCTTCTCCGTAGGGGCAGGATGAGGAGTCGGCTGGCAGTCCCTGACCGAATTCTTTTTGCCAGCTTGGGCTAGCTTCTTGGCCGACTGCTCCTTTCTAGGAGTAGGCGACTTCTTGGAGGCGAGTTGTTTGATTTCTCCCCTGAGACTGCTCAAGAGTTTCATGAGTTCATCTTGAGTGACGGGAGTCGATCCTGCCGCCTGGGAAGGATCACCCGTCCGCACTGAGGGCTTCATTGGTTGACCAGCAGTTTTGCTTGGCCCCGCCTGATCAGTGTGACGCTCCCGCTTTTCCCTACTGCGGATGTGTCTTAAGATGAGGGACCCGTTAGGATCCACATAGTTTTCGACATCAGCGTCGTCCCTTGAGTTATGGTCCGTCTGGACCAATATGTCTTCTGGAGGCCGATTGGTCTCAGGATTCGATACAGGGACTTGTTAAGCCATTTAAGAGGTACTCTCCGCACAGACGACGCCAAATGTTTCGGGGGTTTTTGGTCCCTTGGGAGAGTTACAACACTGAGACTGGATTCAGCAAAGGGCGCCTGTATCTGCAAAGCAAACGGACCGCCGGATGGTCGGTGGTCCTCCTCGGAAGATTAAGTTAGTAAGTATTCGGAGTAAAACGTGCCGGAAATAAAGTTATCTGCACGGATTCTAATCTCAGGTAAGGTGCTGTCTGTTTCTGGAAAACGACGGCTCTGTAATAAATGTGATAGTGGCGTATTGTCTCGTATTGCGTGTATTCCTGTCATAAATGTAGGAATTGTCCCTATTTATAGGGTCTTTTTGAAAAGTGTGCCCTCCCTAGGATCTGGTGAACTAGGGATTAGGTCACGCCGTAAAAGGGCTCCTAAAGGTTTGGGCCCTTGAAGGCCGCCATTCCAGAAGCAATGTCTGAGTGACAAGTGTCACTGAGCCTAAAAGGCTTTTGGGCACCTCTTAGGGTGACATGTGTCGCCCACTTTATGGTCCATACTGGATCACCAATCATCCCAGAACGGAGGAATACCGGCCTACCACGTGTCGCCATCTCAAAGGTCCATGTGGCACCTCTACCAATGACACGTAGAGACTTCTGATTGGGCAATTTGGCTAGGTATAAAACTATCCAAATCACAACTATTCTCCGATTTTGGATAAAGGGCCGGTGAATTATTGAGCCTAAATACATACCGATTTATGTGGACCAATGAGTACATCCGCAAGGAATGGCTATCGATATTTCATAAACTTCACGAACGACTATAGTAGATATAGGTATGTCCACCTAATGTCGCATAAATCTGAATCGTTTCAAAAGTTCAAAGAATATCAAAGTGAAGTTGAAAATCATCTTGGCAAGAAAATCAAAGCCCTTCGATCAGATCGAGGAGGTGAAAACTTGAGCCAAGAATTCGATGTCATCTGAAAAAATCATGGCATACGAACCTTGTTAAACATGGTACAATCAACTATGGGTCTTAGTGATCTTCCTATCTCTTTCTGGGGACACGCACTTCTAATTGAGGCACTAACACTAAACCGTGCTCCATAAAAAGTTATAGAAAAGATTCCATACAAATTATGGAAAAAGAAACCTCTTAGGTTGTCTTTTGTAAAGATATGGGAAAACAAAGAATATGTTATGAAATTGATTTTTTACAAACTTCATCCTAAATATGATAAGGTTTACTTTGTGGGAAAGAAACCAAAGGATATTACTTCTACAACAAATCGGAGAACAAAGTGTTCGTTGCTCGCTATGGTGTCGTTTTGGAGAAGGAGCGCCTTTCCAAAATGACAAGTGGGAGGAAAATCGAACTCTATGAATTTTGTGAGGATGAGCAACAAAATAAGAATGACAGTCAAAGTGCTTAAACAGCATCTGTTGACGAAGATCAAAGTGATTAAAATATGCAAAGTCAAACCGACAATGCAAATATTCTGTCCATTACCCTACGTAGGTCTTAGAGGTCGAGATCTCAACCTGATAGATATCTTGGTTTAGTATTAACCGAGAATCAGGACATCCTGATCATGGATGGAGATGAACCGGAAACATTCAAGCAAGCGATGGCAAGCACCGACTCTGCTAAATGGCAAGAGCCCTTGAGATCTAAAATGGATTCCATGTTTGAAAATCAAGTCTGGGGCTTGGTTGACTTACCCGAAGGTTACACACGTATTGGATGTTAGTGGATTTTCAAGTTGTAAACCGACGAAAATGGAAATGTATTAATTTACAAAGCTAGATTGGTAGCAAAAAGTTATAGGCAAGTTCATTGCATTGATTACGATGAAACCATTTCTCAAGTCACAATGCTTAAATCTGTTCGGATCCTCGTAGCAATTGCTGCATATTAAAATGAAATATGGCAGATGGACGTCAAAATCGCCTTCCTAAATGATATTTTGGAAGAAAACTGTGTATATGAGACAACCTAAAGGTTTTGTTTTCCAAAACAACACTAGAAAGGTATGCAAGGTTAAAAAGTCCATTTATGAATTAAAGCAAGCTAGCAGAAGTTGCAATCTACAATTTGATGAAGGCATCAGTAAGTTTAGTTTTATCAAGAATCCAGATGAGTCTTGTGTTTACAAGAAGGTCAGTGGGGTTGACATCGCCTTCCTAGTCTTATATGTCAATGACATATTACTCCTTGGAAACAACATTTTGTTATTAGAGTCTACAAAGGCTTGACTCGAAAAATGTTTTTCAATGAAAGACTTGGGAGAAGCTCAGTACATACTAGGCATCAAGATCTATAGGGATAGGTAAAAAAGGATGATAGGATTGAGTCAAAGTACTCATATTGATAAGGTACTAGCTCGTTTCCAAATGGAAGGAGCCAAGATAGGTCACCTACCCATGTCACATGGCATAACCCTAAGCAAGAAGCAGCATTTAAAGACACCTGATGAGCGAGAAAGGATGAATCAGATTCCATATACTTCGCTAATTGGATCGACCATATATGCCATGATATATACAAGGCCAGATGCATCGTATGCCTTAAGCGTTACGAGCCGACACCAATCAGACCTAGGGAAGGCGCATTAGACTGCAACCAAGAATATCCTAAACTACCTGAAAAGGAACAAGGATAAATTTCTAGTCTATTGTGGTAGAGATGAATTAGTTGTTTAGGGTACATATTATGTTTACGTACATATTCTTTCTTAATTGAGGAGCATTTAGTTGGAAGAGTGCTAACCAAAGCACACTGCAAATTCTACAAACGAATCCAAATACTTGGCAGCATCTGGGGCAGCTAAGGAGGCAGTTTGGATTCGCAAGTTCATTGGTGAACTTGATGTTGTACCCTACATCAAGGGTCTAATAGACCTCTATTGTGACAACAATGGAGCTATTGCTCAGGCAGAGAGCCAAGAGTACATCAAGAGGTCAAACATGTCAAGCGGCGGTTTCACATGATTCAAGAATGGAAATCAGAAGGTGAAATCAAAATTTGTAAATTTGGAACATAGGATAATGTAGCTAAACCACTGACTAAACCTTTGTCTCAAGTGAAGCATAACAAGCACGTTGAGGAAATGGAAATCAGGCACATCAAAGATTGGCTTTGATCTTCTTATTTTCGTGTTTTAATTAATTTTGGATAATTTTTATGCAAAGCATTATGATGAAACACTCCGTTGACTATTTAATTATTCTGGTTTAGAATTAAATATTGAGTCCATTCGATTGTGAGAATATTCAAAATAGGGAATCAAGACAATGTCTTTGATAAAGAAACACCTATTAAGTGAACATTGAATATTATAATTGAAAACTATCCCTAATCGAGGTCATTTAAGCGATAGACGATTAATGACCATTTGAGATCTGTGTGTACTTTGATTTATATCACAGTTTCTTGTGCTAAAAGAACATGATCGTCATAAATCATTTACACAAGTATTAGTTTAGAACTATACTGGATCGACCGATGAGAATACTTTATGAGATTAAAAATCGTCATAAGTATACTTTTTAATATTTCTATCGAAATATTTTTCCTCGACCATGAGTACTATGAGCTTTCTTGTTTGAGTAGTAGTCCGCTTTGAAGTTTGTCAAATGTCCGTTGTAATAGGGGATTATAACGGCAACACTCGGGCGGCTAGGTATTCTCAGTAAGAGAAGCTACATTACAAGACTAGAAATGTCACCCTATTAAAATAGGGAAGATATCTTTGTTGTTTACAAGGCCTCTTGAAGAGCTAGACTATAAATTGCATGGTCGTGCTCGGATGGATTTTAAAAATCATCTTTATATTGACAAGAGGACACAAAACTGAGAAATATGACAAATAAATCTTACGTTATAGTTCATGAAGAGGCATTAAGCGACATAGGAAAAGGGATATACACTAAAAGCTCACTTGTCCGGAAGGACAAGTGGGAGATTGGAAGGAATGATGTCCTTCAAACGAGTTTATTATTCCGATAGGGGGTTAGGAATTATTAGAAATCTAATTATTTAATGAGGTCAAGTGATCGGAATGCCTGGATAGAGGCCGCTTACGATCAATAGTATTAATGTATTATTAATATTCCAAATTAATCTTTGCTGAACCCTTCAGATCACACCCAAGCAACTAACGAGCCAAAGCGACGAATTAATTAGGAATTAATTAATAAGTCGACCGAGTAATTAATAATTAGACGTCGGAAATTCGAGCTTGGAGCGTCGAAACCGAGCGTCGGAAGTCGAGTCGAAAATAGTAAAAAGACGAGACGTGAAAATAATAATAAATCAACAATGATCAAAATACCCCTTATAGACACCCATTTGTGTCTCCCCAAAACCAAACCCGGTGACGAATACCTTTCACGTAGAATCATAATCGAATGAAGTGAAAGTGTGAAAAGTTTAGTGTTGCGGTTAGTTTTTAATTCTTTTCTTTCTCTCTATTTTTGAAAACCTATATTATGAAAATATTCAATTTAGTTTAGTTTCTTCCATGGAAAGGGTCCAATGATGGTGTAGTTGGATTGGGTTCAAAAAGAGCTTTCCAACGATATAATATAAACCCAGATCCGATGAATAATGAGGAAGTTATGGCCAAATTACTAAACTAGGCTCGGTTTGACTTTTATATGCGGCCCAATGATCTAGGGGAGGGTCTATTATGATTTATCATTCCTAATGCAATTAAGATTGATTATGGTCTTCTAGAATTTTCAAGAAGGTTCTTTCGAATCCTAATGTATTAGCATTGATAATTGAGTTTTAAGAGTTTTATTTAGAATAAAAGAAATGGTTTAATGGAAATTACAGTTTTGCCCTTTGTACGCTTAAATTTTATCAAAATATGAAAACGCGTGGAAAAACTGACTGCAGCGCCGCACTACAGGCTGTCGCCTGGCGACAGGCCTAGCGTCGCGGCGACAGGGTGTGTCGTTTGGCGAAAGTGGCGTGTTTGGCGGCAGTGTCGTGTTTTATTCTTTTCGAAACTCTAATTCTTTTTTATCATAATCCGGCTGATTTTCGTTATAAATAGCCTCCTAAAATTTCCGTTTTCAATCTCCATTTCTCATCAAGAAAATCTTGATATACTCTCTCTCTCTTTTCTAAATTAGCCTTTTCTCAAATACAAAATTCCGCATTCACAAGATCTAGACACACCTATCATAATTCGAAGTTGCCTTCGCCCTAGACGTGAAAGGTTTGATATTTCTGAGGGTTTTGTCCCAAATCCAGTCTAAACTTTCTTAATCTCTCTTTTAATTTTTTAATTTAATTGTTTGATTTTATATTTCCCTTGAAATTACTAACGTTTGTATTTTGTTATTAGAAAGAGGTACGAGGCATCCAAGTAAGTGCTTTAATTGCTTTATTGATATTATGATATAGAAATCATGTCTAGGTTGTTATTTTGGTTCTTAATATCATGTTAGGATGATTTTCTTAGTATGATGTTTATAGTGACAACAATAAGTTCCTAGTATCATGTTTAGGGTAAAGAATATAATGGCAATTATGATTTCTATGATGCCTTTTATTGTCTTTCCTAATGGCATGTTAGTATCATGTTAGGGCTAAATATTTGATCTTTGATGCTTAGTGACTGTGTAGACACCTAAAAATGTTTCCCCAAAACTAAACCAGATGATGAACAACCTTTTACCGCCATTATTTGTCGGGTCTAGTATTTAATCTTGGAGTGCATAAATCCATATTTCCATTTCACAAAACCAACAAAACTCTTATCCCATTTCCCCAAGTCATAACTTATTTTCCACTTTTCGTGCCTTTAAACCCAAATAACAAATTTCGTATCCTTTAAAATCATTCATTTCGTGTCCTTTTAATAAAAACGTTTAGTCCAGTTTATTTTGGTCCATTATCTAGGTTCAATGATTGAATAGTTGTATGGGTTTTTAATAGAGCTTAACATCAATATATTATAAGACCAAATCCGAGTTATAACGAATACGTTATGGCCAAAATATTAAATTAAGCCCAAACCGATCGAACCTAAGGCCACCTTACCTTTGACCAAATGATCATGTGGAGGGTCCAAATTATTTAATCCCATTCCTAAACCAATTAGGATTAATAAGAAACTTCTTTAAGTTTTTAAAATATCTTGATTATCCTTTTTGAAAAGATAAGATTAAAGAGTTTGAAATTGAATTAAACTTTTCTTTTTGAAAATCCTAATTCTATCCGAATTAAAAGACGTTCAAAGATAGTAAGATATAATTTTTGGGCCTCATATTTTATATCAAAATTTTATATGGTTGGATATCCCTTGAAATTATCTTTCCAATTATATACTATAATATCAATTTCGAGCTATAACGGAAAAGATATGAATAAAATGTCAAACTCTATTCAAAACTGACACCGTCTCACTATTTTGGCCATATCTTTTATTCTATAAAATATTTTAATCTAATTCAAATTAGGTTAGAAAATAAACTTCAAGAGCTTTCCAACTATATTTTATTTATCTTATTCTGATATCGCGATCAAAAGATTGATTAAAACAAAAACCGCAAAAACTGCAGTTTATCGACCCTTCTTTTTTCTCTATAAATAGAGGTCTTAATTTCCCTTTTTCAATCATCAACAAGCTTGGCATAAAATCCTTCTCTCTTTCTCTCTTTTACACCAAAAATCATTCTCTTCTATTTCTCTCATATTCTAAGCCTCAAACCTATATTCCAAATTACATCATTCTTCCACTAAGCACTCCAAGGAGTCTATACATAACCCGAGGCTCCGTCCTTAAACCAAGGCGTGAAAGGTATAAATAACCGAGGGTTTCACTAAGTGAAAAAAGGCAATTGGCAGCGGTTCAAACCCGGTCTAAGGCACCGGTTTGAACCGCTGCCTATGTGAGGGGTGCCAAAAACTTGGTTTTTGGCACCGGTTCAAAATCGGTGCCATAGGGTGAAATAGGCACCGGTTAACCGGTGCCTAAAACTGCTCTCCTGCCATTTTTTTTTTTTGGTGGTAGATAGTTTAGGCACCGGTTGCTGCCTAACCGGTGCCTATTAACCAATTTTATTTTATTTTTCATTTTTTTTTCCATCGTGCAATAATATTTTAAAAAAAAAAACCTGCAATAATAATAACATGTAATTCCAGCAATTATATTAAATATAATAATTAATAATTTTATTATTATAATAACTAATAATAATATTATTAATTATTACAATAAGATACAAAAATAATATTAGAAACAAGAATTCAATTATATATATAGATATAAATATTCCCAAACGCAATACAAAAAAAAAAACAATATTAGTGTATAGTAAAGTATATGCATGATAGTTATTATGGTTATGTAGAAGCTATTTTAGCCATTTTCACCTACTTATTATGACCCTATAACCTTGTATATGCATGATAATGAGTACAAAATGCCAATTTCAATCTACATATGGAAAATAGGGTGTTAGAATGAATAAATGTTAGTTCATACACAAAACAAAGGAGTTGGGTTAAGTAGAAGCTATTTATGCCAGTTTCATCTACTTATGGTCCTATAACCTTGTATATGCATGATAATGAGTACACTTAGGCAATTTCAAACTACGAATATATCATTTTCGCTTACTTATGCTCCTATATACATGATAACTAAACTATATTTGCAATGAAACCATTACTAACTTTTAATCAAACTACCTCATTATGAAATTCCTTCGTTGTGGTCTGATCGCATATAACCTGCTTCGTTGTCTATGTCATATAGTACAACAGGTCTAGGAATATTGAAAGGTGCTGAATCATCAAACGCATCATATTTTTCCTCATCCTCAACATCTCCAATGCCTAGGATTCTTCTTTTGCCAGCTAGCACTATAGACCATTTTGAATCCATTGGGTCAGTTACGTAGAACACTTGCTTAGCTTGAGATGCAAGGATAAATGGTTCCGCACTATCATTCAAGTGGCCAAGATATACAAGAGTAAAGTCCTCATGTTTGACGTTACGCCTGATATTATCAACCCACTTACACTTGAAAAGAGCAACCGTGAATTCACAATAATAAAGCTCCCATATTTCTTAAATTCGACCATAGTATGACAACTCTGTATCGACAGGTGATTTATCCTTAGAACTTGCAAACTCCCTTGACGATGCCACAAGAGTTACACCACTATTTTGGGTGGAGGAAGATTTCAAATCACGAGCCTCGGTCCAAAAAGTGTACCCATTGATGTCATATCCCTCAAATGAACGGACATCATCCCGAGGACCGTACGCAAGCCACCGTACTGTATCAGTCACGTTAGTATCATTCAATCCACTCATTACTCGTTCACGAAACCAATCAACAAATTTCTTATTATGCAACTTCATAAGTGCCCTTTCACCTTTGGACGGAAATTCGGCACGCAAACAAGCCATGTGCTCGTCTAAATATGGGTGCACATCTGAAACATGGTGCAACACACAAAGGTGTGCTTGTAAGAACTGATCTCGGTCTGGTGACATTCGTTTCGACCCAATTGTGCAATGACCATCAAGTCTACCTTCATGTAGAGAAGGAGGAAGATTAATAGGTTGAGCAAGGGCTATGTAGTCCGCCACAAAGTTACCTATCTCCTCACCCACTGTCCCTTGCATTATACTTCCTTCAGGGTGAGCTCGATTCTGTACTTTATCTTGTAATGTACCCATGTGTCTTTCAAAAGGGTAGCACCACCTCATGAACACTGGACCGCACAACTTAATCTCACGCACCAAATGAAGAACCAGATGAACCATTATGTCAAAAAATGAGGGTGGGAAATACATCTCAAATTTGCACAAAGTCACAACCACATCTGCTTGCAAAGCATTTAGTGTACAAGGATCATGAACTTTGCTACAAATTGTATTGAAAAACGAACAAAGGCTTGTAATCGCTTCCCACACGTGTTTCGGTAGAATACCACGGATTGCAATCGGTAGGAATACTTGCATCATAATGTGACAATCATGGGATTTCATACTTGTCAGCTTCAATTCTCCATTTAAGGTTACAAATCTTTTCATGTTAGATGAGTACCCTGATGGAACCTTAATGGCGTACAAACATGCACAAAACATACGTTTCTCTACCCTTGACAATGTATAGCATGTCGGGGGTAAATAATTCTTTTCATCCTTCCCTTTACCCTTAACTTTCTTCTTTGACGCATCTTTGGCCTTTCCCTTTCCCTTGCTCTTCTCCTTCCCTTTTTTCGAAACACTTTCATCTTCTATTCTCGGCTCCTTCCCCTTTCTAACCTTTTCTTGAGGCCACAATTCTGGACGAATCCCCATCTCTTTCAAATCTAACCGTGCACCCTTTCCGTCCTTTGTTTTGCCTGAGATATTCATAAGCGTCCCCAAAAAGAGCATCACACACATTCTTCTCTATATGCATCACATCAAGACAATGCCTAACGTCATGTTCTCTCCAGTACGATAGCTTCCAAAAGATTGATTCTTTCTTAAACAGAGCGGCTGAGACCACAGTTTTTTCTGATTTTCCAAACACCGTTCGTATCCCTTTCACCCAAGCACTAATCTCAGCACCAGTCAATGGTCTAGGCGCAGTATTCTCTTCCACGGTTCCATCGAATGCCTTTTTCTGCCTACGGTACGGGTGATCACGCCTAAGGAACCTTTGAGTCCGTAGGTAGACATCTTTGTGAGAATGAGTCAGGTATACGCTTGATGTGTCATCAATACATATGGGGCATGCTTTTTTCCCTTTGACCTTGTACCCACACAAGTTGCCATATGTAGGGAAGTCATTCATGGTCCACATAAGGGCTGCACGCAATGTGAACATCTCGTTTTGATGAGCATCGAAAACGGAAACCCCTTCATCCATATCTTTCTCAAGTCGTCAATAAGCGGCGCAAGGTAAACATCTATGTCGTTTCCAAGTTTCTTAGGACCAGTTATTAGCAATGAAAGCATTACATACTTACGTTTCATGCACAGCCAAGGAGGCAAATTATAAATCACTAAAAGTACCGGCCATGTGATGTGTTGGGTACTAAGAGTGCCAAATGGATTCATCCCGTCCGTGCACAACCCAATCCTTAAATTTCTGACTTCATTACCGAATTCTTCAAACTTCAAATCAATGTTCTTCCACTGTGGAGAGTCAGCTGGATGCTTCAGCATTCTGTTTTTCTTTCTTCCCTCTGCATGCCACCTCAAGTTTTTAGCGTCTTTTGGTATTAAGAACAGACGCTTAAACCTTGGAATAATGGGAAGATACCAGAACACCTTAGCAGGAGGTCCCTCCGTGCCAGGATTGCAACTCATGCGCTTGTACCGCGACCGCTTGCATCGTGGACACTCCTGCAGTTTTTTATACTCATTTCGATACAAAATACAGTCATTAGAACATGCATGTATCTTCTTATACTCCAAACCAAAGGGACACATGAGCTTCTTTGCGTAATAATAAGACTTAGGAATTTCATTCCCATCAGGCAACATATCACTTAATGTAGTCAACAAAGAAGTAAAACTGATGTCCGTCCACCCATGCTTCGACTTAATGTTGAAAAGTGTTAGCACGGCCGATAGTTTGGAGTATTTTTTGCACCCGGGATACAAAGGCCTTTTGGAAGCCTCCGATAATAATTCAAACACTTCACCTTCAACACCTTGCAACATCTCATCCACTTGTTCATCCTCGACCTCATCCGCCTGATCTTCATCGGCTCCATCCTCACCATTATCAACAATATACTCATCATTCTCGTATTCCTCGTCCACATGAATCTAAGTGCATCTAACAGGCACATCATTCCGATCAAGATCCCCACTGTACTCTCCACTTTCTCCGTGCCAAATCCACACATGGTATAATTGCCTAAACCCACGACATAATACATGATCTCTAATGATTTCAACACTAGCGACCACATTCACACAATTACAATCAACACAAGGACAATAAAGGCCTTTGCCTCCCAGTTTGCGTTGATAAGCTAAAGCCCTTTCGCAAAACTCTTGAACCCCATTCCAAAATTCCAATGTATCGCGTCTATCATACATCCAACCACGATCCTTCTCCATTTAGTAAATTGTCTCTAAACATATATATAGCACTATATAATTATAATGTGTAAGTGCTACATATTTTATGTAAATCAAATTCAAGTACAAAACGTGAATATACCATTTATATAGTGAAAAAATGCATGTTTCCAAAGGGTCCTTATCACTCCAACCTAACCCATCCTTGAATGTCTACTCTCACTAGTGAATGTATAACAACTTTCCAATTTTAAGGAAAATCTGGTAGCATTTCCCCCTAGTTCTCCAAGTACACGATGTAGATAATTAATTACCCACATATGTACCCAGAGAACATAGTGAGGAAATGGTAAGCCAAGATGTTCCTTAAAATCGAAAAGAAAACATACATTCACCACCTAAGTGAGAGAACACATTCAAGAACAGTCCAAACCGGGGACTATTCAAGACTTTCTCCTAATGAGAATGCCTTGAACGGGTATCTAGGCATATGATGATGCAAGTATTCTACATATTGTTGTATTTATTTGCAATTAAACAATACACAAGTTGCAATTTCATGAATAAAATTTTATTAAATGGATAAATAGAAAGAAATATAGCTAAGTAAAGTTTATAAGTCATACCAATCTAGCAATGCAACTACCCACTTGAGCTCAATATGTAGTCCTCAAGCTAATTAAACTCGTGCTTCAATTCAAATATGAATCTATATATTAAAAAAACAAAAATTAGCAACATCATTAATTATCTAATTAATATATTCACAATTCTCTAATGTATTCACAATTCTCTAATTTATTCACAACTAATTAGGTGGCAATATCACTATTTATTTCTCTAATTTATGCACAATTCTCTAATTTAATCACAATTCTCTAAATTATTCACAAATCTCTAATGTAATCACAATTCTCTAATTTATTCACAATTTTCTAATTTATTCACAACTAATTAGTAGCAAGGTCACTAAATCTTTAATATATTCACAATTACCCATTAAAACAACCTAAAATTATACATTAAAACATACAAAAACTCAACTAATTAAGTAACATTCTTACTAATCTCTATTATATTCATAATTAATCATTAAATCAACCTCAAAATAACCCATTAAAACTTATAAAATTTTCAACTAAGGAACAAGGTAATGCAAAATTACTCTAATCTATAATATGTATCAAAATTACTCTAAACATACAAAATTACTCTAATGTATAATATGTATTCAAAATTTCTAAATAAACAACCAATGCAAAAATAAAAAAAATTAGGGTAAAATTATATATATACCTTAGGCGGTGGTGGAGGTAGCAGCGGTGGTGCGACTAGTGGAGGTAGCGCGGAGGTGGAGGCGGTGCGCGCTGGTGGAGGGAACAACGCGGAGGTGGAGGCGGTGCGCTGCTGCTCAATTCGAACAATGCTGGTGGCTGGAGGGCGGTGAAAGACAGAGAAGGGCAGGGGAGAATTAAGGGCGGTGGTTTTCGACAATTCGTACAATGCTGGTGGTGTTCTAACTCGTACAACGGCGGTGTGTCAATTCGAAAATTCGTACAAGGGCAGGGGGAGAATGTTGGTGGCTGGAGGAAGGATTGAAGGTGGCCGGTTTTCAAAACCGCTGGTGGCCGCCGGTGAAGGTGACGGCTGTGTTGGAGGGAGAGAGAGGAAGGATTGAAGGCCGCCGTTTTTCGAAACCCAGCTCTACTAGTGTTTTGACGAAATCAACTCTATTTTTTTTATTTAATATAATTTAATTTTCATTTGCTTTATATTTTTTTTATTGAAGTTACTAACAATTTATTCGTGATATAGAAATTTAAAGGAATGCGCAGAATGTGAGTAAATAATTAATTTGATTACTCTTAATTTATTTTAATATTGCTAGTAACATGATTAGGTTTATTTGATATTTTATTTGACTAACCCTATTATTGTTAAATTCCTTCCAATATTAATGTTTACTCTATTATTATTTATGATCACCATATTGCATGTTTAAAGGAAATATGTACTTGAAAATCACGCCTAGGCGCATAATTGAGAGCGCTTGAACATTACCGTTCCTTTGGGTTCGACCCTTGATTTGCCTCTATACTTGTATATAGGTTTGTTAAGTGTTTCTAAATTTAGTTTGATCGAGGGAGGATTAGTTTCAACGACCTAGTTCCACCCCTCGTCACGAAACATAGAGAAAATGCATAAATCGGCTTATATTCAAGCCATAGAAGCAATGAAGTGGTCAAAGACGAAGAAGAAGAAGAAGAAGAAGAAGAAGAAGAAGAAGAAGAAGAAGAAGAAGAAGAAGAAGAAGAAGAACAGTGGTATACAAATATACTTAATTACGTTACCAAAGGAGAGTATTCTCCTCATGCTGACAAAAGAGCAAAACGAGTATTAAGACTCTTGGCTTCCCAATACGTGCTCATAGACAACGAGTTACATGGTCGAGCTCTCTTATGTGTAGGGAAAAAGGATGCTAAAAGAGCTATGAGGATAGTCCACGAAGGCATTGCGGAACCCATGTTCATGGTAAAATGCTTGTCCAAAAGATAATGCGAGAAGGGTACTATTGGACTACCATGAATAGGGATTTTCATCAATATGTAAAAAGATGCCCTAAATGCCAGATATATACCACTTTGCAACATGTTCCTCCATCTCTACTTTACACCTACACTTCACCATGGCCATTCTATACCTGGGGAATTGATATTATTGGTAAAATTACCCCTCCTGGGACATGAGGTCACGAATACATCCTAGTAGCAATTGATTACTTCACAAATTGGGTTGAAGTACAATCATATGCTAAACTCACTACAAAACATGTAGCACTCTGTAAAGAGGGTGTTCTAATCGTAAGGGGTTCTCTCCTTAAATGCCCATGGCCCTTTAAAATCCTAGGACTTTACACTTGTTAGGGTGTATTAGGATTTGAATTCCTGACTGTTTGGGAGACCTTGAATTAAAAATAATATTCTTATCACGCTTTTTTGTAAGAAACAAGTAGGAGTCGCCAATGAGTTTTAGAAAAATTAATAAACCTCGTTCATGCCTTTCTTCCATGTGGATTTCATGGAATAATTAGCATGAATAATAAGTTTACCCATGGCCAAATTGGTTTACATAAACCATAAATGAGTTCGGGAGCGAGGGTACTAAAATAACGTTCCTTTTAAGGAGGAATCTCTATTCTAGCCCTAGTACGGCATCTACTAGCTCTTCCTTTTTCACAATTTCCTTACCAAACAATGTATGCAACGTGATACCTAAATAATAAGTTAGTTGATTTTATTTACAATGTATGCAAAAGTCGTTATTCTCATTAAATCAATATTCGTGAAAGAACATTAAATAAACAATATTCTGAAAGGAATAGTGTCCTTCGAACAAGTGTGTTATTCTAATAGCGGGTTCAGAATTATTAGAAAGCTAATATATTCAGTAAGGTCAAGTGATCGGAATGCCTGGGTGGAGGCCGCTTCCAATCAGTAATATTAATATAATTAATATTATAGCTTAATCTTGACTGAACCCTTCGGGTCACACCCAAGCAAAATATACGAACCAACTCGACGAATTAATTCAAAAGAAATTAATTCGTCGCCCGAGTGTTAAACATTTAGACGTCGGAAATTTGAGCTTAGAGCGTCGAAACCGAGCGTCGGAGAATCTTAAATGTCGAGCCAAAATTTAGGATTTGGCGAGACGGGAAATTGCATCAAGTAACAAGTAAAATCCTAGCCACGCAAAAGGCTAGGAATGCGTGCCCAATAGGAGCATGCCACGTGGCAGCACACATGGCAAAATGCCATGTGGCAGTACACGTGGCCTCCACGTTGGCAGCCGCCAAGTGGCAGCAGCCACGTTGGCTGCCACCACATTGGCAGCCACCTAGTGGCAGCCACCAAGTGACAGCGTGCCACGTGGCAGCGTGCCACGTGGCAACACCATGATGGCGGCGCGCCACGGTGGCGACACATGTGGCAATGACCGTGGACCCGGGTTGATGGGTCATGGACACGGGCCAAAATAAAATGGGCCAACCGAACCCAACTTTGGGCTCAAGGTTGGGTCACACATGGTTAGTTCACATTGCATGTGAAATGCCTTGGGGACCAAGTGAGAAAGTGGTCCACACCTAACCATGTGACACTTGTTACTTGTTCCTTTGTTTATTTAACTAAGGGTTGAATTCACCAATCTTTCCATGTGGGATCTTTTTGTGAAAAGTCCCACATTGAAAGATGAGTGAAATTCACAAAGCATACTTCCTTATAAATAGTCATGGAATGGCTTGAGAATTCTTTGCTTGACTTGGAGTTAATAAGAGCATTCCATAATTTTGGGAAAACTCTTAAACTCAAATAACACTCGGGTTTTGGTCGGACCTCGCTAACCCCCAGGTAGTAGACCTTAAAGTTGTGTTCGCCTTTTTGTGGGTGGATACCGTCGGAGGCGCGGCGCTTGACGTGCTCGTAGCTTTCAAGTAAGAGCCCTGGTTTTTGGGCGAAGCTCGCTTCGAGGGTAAGATTCGTAATCTTTTCTTTGTGATTATTTATTTATGCTTTATGATTTTAATTATTGCGAGTGGTTCCTCGGGTAGGGGTTTGTTTCCGCGGTGAGTCGGACTCACTAAACCCCAACAGCGGTATCGGAGCCCCGCTCGTTTATTTTTATAATCATGTTTTTCAAGGTTTATTTTGGCTTAATTTTCTGGTTTAAGTTGCTAATTAGATTAGTAGCTTGGTTTTATTTATTTTAATCCCGTTTTAATGTCGATTTTGGCCCAGAATCAAGATTTTCGCCCCAGACTAGTGAATTTTGGGTGGAAAACGTGTTATGGAAAGGTTTTTATCCCCATAGGGGAATGTGATTTTAGCCAAATTCTGACCAGAAATGCCTTTTTCGAGGGGTTTTTCTTTTTTGACGAAAAATTTTAAGTCTTTTCTAACCTTGAAATTAATGGCATAAATAGTTGATTATATGGTTGATTATTTGCATTATTTTCTGCATTTTTATGTCCCCTTAAAGCACACTTTGTAGTATTTGATGCTTAAAGGTTGATTTATTTTCACATAATTGCAAACTAATTGCTTTTTAGTGTGAAAGTTTTATTTTTGAGGCTTCCTAAGTGTTTAAGATTCAATCTTTATTTTTGATATGTGATTGAAACTTCAAAAACCACTAAATTCCATGTTAGTTTGTGTTAAACTTTGATGTTTTAATCTTTTTGAGTTGATTGGAAACATAAAGTTTCGATTTTTGTGATAGAAATTTGGTTATCTTCATGTTGTAAGATATAATTTTCAAGGATTCACAACATTTAGATGTTGGAATTTTCATTTGAACATTAAAGTTCATATTTTTCCAACTTCCCTTTACTTTGTCAAATTCTCAAGTTTAATTTAAATTGATTAAATTGAAAGTGAGAAATTGCCTCAATTTTATGTTGCACCGAGCTAAACCAATTTAATTAAGAATGGTTCTTGGAATTATTTTGGTTATTTGCACTTTAAAAATTTTATTAAGTTAGACTTGTTTAAAATTTTATTTTGCTCTCTAAATTAGTTCTAAAATTAATTTAGAATTAATTATTGTTGTCTCGCGAAAAGGGATCAAATCCCGAGGCTGTGGCACGCAAAACGAGGCATTGCATCACCTTGGCGAGCCGGGCTGCATAGCAGCCCATATGTGGCTGCCAAGGTGGCAGCGCCGCCTCACTTGCGGCCACACGCGCGGCAGCAGCCACGCACGGCAGCATCACACGCGCGGCAGCAGGTGCGGGCTGCAGCAGCCACGCGCGGCTATGCCGTGGCAGCAGCTCGCGGCCTTGTGCCGTGGGCTGTGTGTTCGTGGTCTTGGCGTGTGTGTATGCTTGGTGCGGTGAGGTGGCTAGCCGTAGTAGGCTTGATGTTGCTTATTTTGCCGTTTTATTTATTTTAATTAATTTTGTTTATTTTAATTAAAATTTTGGGAGGCTAGGCCTCGGTTTTGAGCGGCATTGGCAAAATTTCATTTTGACAAGTTTGGGTGCTACCGAATTAATTAATTAGATTAATTAAGGAAATGCGGAATTTAGTGGGAGCTTCAATTATTAATGACGTAATTTATATAATCGGTTGAACAACTTTGAATAGTTTTAATTAGGCGTGTTAATCGGATTAACCACCTAGATTAGTTACTAGTGCACGCGTTGTTTAATTGCATTTTACTTTGTTTTAATTTGTAAATTGCATGGGCATGAATGGAATATATATATATATTCTCTCTCACAGGTTTTATAAAATGGCAACTAGTGGGACCCGACTAGGATAGAAAATACGGACTACGTGTCGTTATGTATTTTTGTAAATCTAAATACGGTCTACGCACCGTTAAGTATTTTTGTACTTTAATACTTAGATTATTCCTAGTTGTAGACACTAGTTTTTGCATAGTTTGGTTAAGTCTTGAAGACGGCGTATCTTGGAAGACAAAGCCTTGAATTGCAAATGAAGACCTTTTGAAGATATAAAGATCTCAAGGGGTCATGCTAGTTGCCAATATGCATCTATAATTTCGCTTTATATTTTATGCTTATATATATGTGAATTATTCGTTAGATGCATGCTTAGGTTTTCTTGATGTTGCGATGATTAGTTAAGTTCACTTAAATCAACCAACATAGAAATCCTAGGTCCCTAATAATATTGAGTCAAACTTGCCTTTCCAAAACAACACTTACTAACCGAACGAGAGTGATGGTAGGCTACGCCAAAGCGAGGTGCCATCACTTCTCCAAGGGGCATAAGGCACACCGGGTGTGCACGTTGGTTTTGGTTTAACTCATCGGTATGAGTGAGGAGTCTTCACATACCGTGGCAAAAGAGATACATCGTCAAAGATGCATTAGATGCGACGATTGTCTAACCAAGAGTGGCTTAGATCCATTAGCAAGGCAATGCTTACCCTAGAAGATTGAGTTTTTAAGACAAGCCAAAGCATGCTTAACCACTCTTTGTTTTTTTGGATCTTCGAATCGCCTTATTTTCGCCAAATAGGGACAATTATTATGCGTAAATAAGATGTTTAATAAGATTGAAGTTTGCATGAATGCTATTAAATTTCAAACTTATTATGTTCTTGATAAATGGTTCTACTTAGCACTTATATTTATAGTATTCTAAATCAAATAATATTGTTTCCATGATTGGTAAAGGAAATCCTTGAGAATAGTTCTCAAAGAAAGGAATAGCATTTCTAAAATACAATTCTCATAAATGACTTTTATAATTAAGTCCGAAAGGACGGTTGGACATCATGTATTCAAAATACTAGGTAGTTTTGATAAAACATGAGGTATTGAGTTGCAAACTCAAGATTGTCAATGTTTGACAACCAACGTATCTTTTCGCATCACAATTGAGTAGGACTCATTGATGTAGTAATTCGAGTAAGAATTAATGGAAAAGATTGAACTTTGTTTTACGGTGCACTAGGTGCTTGATTATGCCTAACAAAGTAAAAGAGTCAAGGTACTTAAAGAAATGATTCTTAAAGTAAGATTATGAGATATTGTATGATAAGAAACATAGGAAAGAAGGAACGAAGAAAAGGAATTAGATTTCATTTCAACTCATGAATTCATGTTATTTACTTAGCAATTCACAAGTATCGGATACTGCTTGAGTGTTCCACTATGATAGTGACCTCAAACTATTGAAGTTAAGCTAAGTTATCGACTTACAAGCTTAGAATGAAGCAAGAAGAGCTACATCAGTTGTAAGGTCGTATGTTTTGTTTAAAGACCTTTTAAGCCAAAGGCTGGAACAAGTAATGGTTATTATGTTCCATAATCAGCATCTGATCCGTTTACAAACGGAAAGACTCACATTCAAAATAATGAGCAATAGTTGCAAGATTTATTTAAATGGCATGGTTATCCAAGCATTGGGTCAAGAATGCCTGATTATAAACAAACATTTCTCTAACATGATAAACTCACTAAGTTCAAGTCATGGGCTTGATTTGCGTTCCAAACATCTTTAGCAATGTCACATCGACAAGAACGTACTCAAGGCTCTATTAGATAGGCTCATGATAGTTGCTCGATTTGGAATCGTTCTAAGACAAGCAAGTCTTACTTGTTGAAACCGACAAAACAGAGAGCTATTGTTCTTGGTATAGACAGTTGACTCCGAAGGCTAAAGAGGATTCAATTACTTCAACGTTTCACAAAGAATTTGAAAGGATATGGCTATATTCATCAAATGTGAACAAACTTGACTTGAGTAGCTCAAGAGTTTGGTGAAGTACATAATCGACTTGGCAAGATATCAAAACGTCTAGATTAGATCGAGCGATGTTTGCTTGAGCCAAGCGTGACTATCTCAAAGTTATGAATGGAAATTTTCATAAATAACTCCACAAAGAACATGGTGTGTCTTCATGGAGACCTTGGTGTCATTTGAAAATGACTCGAACAATGATGGTTCACAACCCTTCCTATAAATTTCTTAAAGATTTTCACAAATGACTAATATTACACTAAACAATGTGTCGAGGCTAAGAAAGGACGCCATATTCAGTTATGAATAGAAATAACTTCTAAAAGTCTTTTCAAGTATATGTCTAAGGCTCTTAGTCTCAGTGGGAGTTCACTAGCTCAGTAGGAGCAAAGTGGCTCAGTGGGAGCTAGGTGACTCAGTGGGAGCTGAATGGCTCAATAAAGACTAAGATAGCTCAATATACATGTCTCTTTGTAAGCATTCAAGTAAGACTACGGGTATTACCTCCACATCCTAATTGAGAACAAAAATTGTTTGTTGCTCTAAGTAGTGTCTTTCTGGAAAGTAACACGTTTCCAAAACGACAAGTGGGAGGAAAATGAACTCGATGACGATGACCATCGATCTTAGCAACAAACTAGAACTGAGAATCTCGGAAGACCTTAAAGGACTTCGTGGTAATGCTTGATCAAGAATACTAAAAAGGACTTTACAAGTGCCTTAAAAGAGAATTCATTACTCACAAAACATTAAAGATGTTGGAGTAAGATCAACATAATAAAAGGGTTTTGAAAGCGCCTTAAAACTCAGTGTTTGATGCCCTATATAGGTATAGAATTCACCAAAGGCTTGGATTGAATCCTATAAATTTTCTATTAAGTTAGAAACAAACCTAAGACTTACAAGCATACTATTTACTATTAGATAGTAAAGGAATAATGTATTATAAGATAGCTACGACAAATCCAAATTCCGAATAATGGTTAAAGACCATGAAAATCCGAAATAGACTCCATGTTTGAAAATCATGTTTGAAACTTGATTAATTTGCATGAAAGGTGAAAGACCCATCGATTGCAAATAAGTTTTCAAGGAGAAAACTAACAAATGTGGAAATGTATATGCATACATGGCTAGATTGGTTGTAAAGGATATAATTAATATCAAGGAGTTGATTTTAATAAAATCCCATTCACCAATCGGAATGCTCAAGTCTTTTTGTGATTGATCTAGCAAAATTGCGCATATGAAATATGGCAAAATAGATACCAAAACCGCCTTCCCAAAATGGAATTTTGGAAGTGACTATGGAATAGTCTAAGGGTTTTGAAAATCTAAATAATGCCAGATTTGAAAGCAAGCACATGGAATCCGTCATAGGATTAAAGGAAGCATTGCATGAAGGAATTGGAACGTGTTTTCTCATAAAGTTAATAAGAGGATCGACTTATGGAGAAACATAGAAATTCTGATGAACAAGAAGTTTAGTGGGAGCAAAAGTAATGGTCCAACAAGAAGTTTACAAACTCTATTGTGAAACAACCATCAAATGCTAAATGTTTAGATTTGAAAGTATTTTCGACAATGGACCAAGCTAAAAAAGATACTCAGTACATGTTGGAAATTAAGTTCTATGGTATAGAATTAATTAAATGTTTAAATGAGTAAAAGAAATTACCATGTTAAACATGAAAGATTTTGAAAGGCTTTTGACCCATATGTATGAAGCTAAGTAAATGTTTGACCTATGTATAAGTTAGGCTAAGTACTAAATCAAACGAGAAAGACTCTAGTAGGAGACTTTCAACCACATCATATAGCGAACAATTTGGCAAGACTCAGTGTAACTGTATGAGCTAAATGTTACATGGATGGAATAAAATTGAGAATAATTCTAGAATTAAATCCATCATGTAAAGCTATGATATGGAATCGTCAGATGACTTAAATGCTTAGAGCATGTGAAGTACGTTTATAATACCAATCGACATTAATCTAAGTATTAGATCATTAGATTATAGTCAAGAACATCCAAAGAACTTAGATAAGTAGTTGGATGAGTTCTTGACGCATGGAAACAAATATAATTTGAGTTTTGATGTTGCAAGCACAAACCTTAACAAGGATTAGATCCTTAGCAAGGAAGCCATTTATAAGCACGAGGCAAGAAGTGTCGTGGCTTAAAAATGGTAACATGGATGTACATCCATGTATAATGTGCGGGAATTTAAGGAAAATTTCCATGATCACAAGTGATTAGGGTATCCCAAATCGTTTGTGAGTCGCTTGGAGTAAAACCCAAGCAAGGCATCATCGGGGAGTCTACTAAAATATATGTTGAGAATATTGTTGCCTCAAAGGCAATAATAAGAAAGATGTTAAATGGAAAGGTTCGTTGTTGAACATTAATGATTGTAGGTTGTCAAGTAGAAGGTCTCAAATCATGAAAATGAGTGGGAGCCATTGCTTGGAAATGGTGGGCAATGAAGATGCTAAGGTTTGCAAAGTAATTATAACTAAACCTATGCAATAAGTGAACGACAAAATTCATAATTGCATGAAAGAAATCAAGCATATCAAATATGGGCGTGATTTCTATGAATGTTTTATGAAGAGTATTACTCTTTAAACATTTGGGAAAAACCATTTATCATAAGATGAAACATTGTGAAGTTTCATAGTGGAATAAAATATTTCTAAATATTTCACAAAACTATTTAATTGTGGTTTAGAATTAAATAATGAGTCCATTCGATTGGAAATGTCCCCCTACTAACAATAGGGAACATGTCTTGTTGTTTACAAGGCCTCTCGAAGAGCGAGACTGTGAAAAATGCATGGCCGTGCTCAGATGGATTTTAGAAATCATCTGCTTATTAACAGTCAAACTCGGATTTCGAGAAACACTTCTGGACGTAACAGGGATGACTAGTAATCTTACTCTATAGTTCATGAAGAGACATGAAGAGACATAGGATAAGGGTTATACACTAAATGCACACTTGTCCGGAAGGACAAGTGGGAGATTGAAAGGAATAGTGTCCTTCAAACAAGTGTATTATTCTGATAGCGGGTTCAGAATTATTAGAAAGCTAATATATTCAGTAAGGTCAAGTGATCAGAATGCTTGGGTGGAGGTCGCTTCCGATTAGTAATATTAATACAATTAATATTATAGCTTAATCTTGACTGAACCCTTCGGGTCACACCCAAGCAAAATATACGAACCAACTCGACGAATTAATTCAAAAGAAATTAATTCGTCGCCCGAGTGTTAAACATTTAGACGTCGGAAATTCGAGCTTGGAGCGTCGAAACCGAGCGTCGGAGAATCTCAAATGTCGAGCCAAAATTTAGGATTTGGCGAGACGGGAAAATGCATCAAGTAACAAGTAAAATCCTAGCCACGCAAAAGGCTAGGAATGCGTGCCCAATAGGAGCATGTCACGTGGCAGCACACATGGCAAAACGCCATGTGGCAGCATACGTGGCCGCCACATTGGCAACCGCCAAGTGGCAGCAGAAAATAAAATGAAGTTTCAAGA
The DNA here is from genome assembly GCA_024500155.1 of Chenopodium formosanum. Classification (NCBI taxonomy): domain Eukaryota; kingdom Viridiplantae; phylum Streptophyta; class Magnoliopsida; order Caryophyllales; family Amaranthaceae; genus Chenopodium; species Chenopodium formosanum. The sequence continues at coordinate 42,533,369 of CM044880.1, forward strand.
AAAAGTCGTCCATAGTAAAAATAAAAAAGGGAAGGACACCAAATAAATAAATAAAAGAAATTTGAAAAAGAAATAAAAAAAAAAAAAAAAAAAAAAAGAAAAAAAAAAAACACAAAAATATTTTAGTTTGGTTTCGTTTTCTTCCCTAGTTTAAGCATTGAGGACAATGCTTCGTTCAAGCTTGGGAGGGGGGAGCATTACTTCGTTTTTGGTATATATTATGTTAGGGTTGAATAAGCATGGGGGAGATGGCATTATTGGTATTTTTGTTTGATATTTTGTGACTTCTTGAGTTTGTTTCTGGGAGTAGGCCACTCTTTTGCTTCACTTAGGAAATATCACCAAAATTTTCAAATTTTTACGCCGCCTTAACCCTTAGCCTTACGTTACAACCAAATAAAAGACCCTTAGACTTTAGTGAGGTTAGGTCAAAGAACGATGGAGGGAGATAGACTTCAAACCTATGGAGAGAGTATGCAGAGTTGAGATGTCGGGATTATGTTCTCAAAGTTTTTTATTTCTTTATCTTTTTTCTGGTTCCTTCGTGGAATAATGAGAAACTAGCTTAAGGGTTGATTTGAAGCTAGTAGAGAGAACACGGCCCGATTGGTTGGGACTAGGGTGGATTGTATCCCCATTAGTTCTCTATGCTTAGCATATGTTATGTTTCAATCAACCATTGACATCTTGGAACGTGCATACTTTTGTCTATTTAGAAAGGTTTGCATTCATTGGTGCTTGTTCCTATCTCTCGTCCAAATATGAACTTTGTGTTTTCTTTCTGTTTTTATGTTTCTTTTTCTTTTCTTTTTATTGCCTTGCCTTGGTTTTTGTTTAGAGTTGTGGGTTAAACTCTTAGGATACCCTCACAAGAGCACACTCGTCCTCTAGGGTGATCTAGGGGTTTAAAGGACTTGTCTTTAGTTGCTAAAATTGACCGTGATTCCTACGAAAGTGAGTTAGTGTGCATTCTTGTCTCCTTTAGTGTCTTAGATTTGCTTGAATCAATCACTCTCCTTATCCCGTGTTTCATGTTAATTTGCTCGAGGACAAGCCAAAGGTTAGCTTGGGGGAGTTTGATAAGTGACTTTTATGTCACTTTTAGGGGTGTTAATTGAATACTTTTCCGGCTTATTTCAATAGTTAAACTCATTTTATCCTTTATTTTTATTTTTTTTGCTTTTTCTCGTCTTTTATCTTTTTATTTGAGTATTTTGTAGTTTTTAGTTTAATTTAGATTAACTTAGTTTAATTAATTTCTAGTTTCTCTTTTTTTATTTATCTTTCTTTTAGTTTCTAGTTTGTTTTCTTTATTTTATGTTATTTCATTTAATTTTATTATTTATTTAGTTTTAGCATTTTATTTTACTTTATTTATCTAAATTTATTTTATTTTATTTTATCTTTTTATAATCCCCTCATGTTTGATTTTTGGTTGTAGGTGTGTTCGGGTTGACGATTGATTTCCTTGTTCAAATCAAGTTTGAAATTCCGGGTTTGAGTCAAATGTGTCCAAGCCAAGTCATGGGATCATGGCTGCTGCCACGCAACCCCAATTGCGAACAACCACCACAACTACAACCACCAGCACCTCACCTCCAATACACCAACACCCAGCAACCCCTGCTCCCTCAAGATCCTCAACCACAGCAATCACCACCACACTGCCATAGTAGCCACCCAAACCACATAAATCAACCGCTCCCCTGCTCCCATAAACCGCACCTCTCACCAGCCACCAAAATCACAACCAAACCAGCAACTCACCACGACACCAAGCAGCAACCCCTCTCCTTCTCCATTCACCAGCTCACGCACTGCTCCCTCACGCAACCCGCAGCTCACAAACCGCCAACAACAACCATTAGCCTCCGTATCCACCACCAGCCGCACCACAATTTTCAATTACCAACCATCCCAACGCACCTGAACCAACATCAACCCCTGCACCACCGTCAAGAACCAGCAACAATTAAGCAACCAATCACAAATTCCCGCAGCTCCAATCAATCAATTCGCACAAGCATAAGCTAAAAATAGAGCAAATTCAGAGTAATTCAAGTTCAATTGGGTTTGAGCAAACCCAATAAGAGTTCGGTCGAAGTTTGAGTCAGAAACTTTTGAGGTTTTGTAATTTGAAGAGGTGTGGTCGAACACACCCATGGTTCGACCGAACCAACCTCGTAGTTCGGCCGCACCAACCTATAGTTCGACCGAATCATTTCACAAGCTTCGCGCGTGACTTTTAAAGAAAATCGGACAGCTGCGTTGTGATGATGCTTGATGATGATGTTGGTTTATGGTGGTGATGATGATGATAGTTTGCTGTTGATATGGAGAATGAGAGCAGCCATGTTCGAAAGGGAAGGAGGGGGGTCTGATTGTTTTGGTGGGTCTGACGGGTTTAGGGGAGTTTTGGGGGTTTCCTTTTCATTTTCATTTTCTTTTATTTTCTTTTATTTTATTTTATTTTAGTTTTGTTTTTGTATTTAGTTTTAATTAGTTTTATTTTTTTTATTTTATTTTTGTTTAACTTGTATTATAAATACCCCTTTGGGGTTATTTTCTAACAACTTTAAATCAACATTTTATTTTAGATAGATTAGATTAGTTTAGCCTATATTTTCTCTCTCTTAGGGTTAGTTTAGGAGTAGTGTAGAGAGAGAAAGCTTGGATTTCCATGGAGTTTTTTAGAGGTTGAAGAAGCAACTTTCTGGAACTTCTTCTCATCTATTCAATGAGCATTTTCTAAATTTCTCTCATCTTTATTTCTTTGCTTAATTCTTAGTTTTTTGCTTTTTGTTTGTTGATTTGAGTAGATTAATTAGTTTAATTGTTTAATCTTGTTTTTATTCTTATTTTACCTTGTTTTCCATGCCTTTCTTCATTATGTTAGCTTAGGTCTTGTTCTAGGGAATTGGATGAAGGTCATATTAATGAATTAAATGATTGATTGTGATTAGTATGAAATTGTTTCTTGATTATTGTGTATGGGTGATGCTTTTATGGATTAGAATATTTCTAGCTAATCGATTCTATGCTCTTAATTGTTCTTTCAATCAATTGTGCGAGAGTGAGTTGGTTGTGAGCCGTAAATTCTTTCATACCTTTGCTAGGCTAGTTGCACGAGAGTGAATTAGTTTAGTAGGATAATTAACATGCTTAATTGTGCGAGAGTGAGTTAAATGTGTTGATGTTCCTAATCGAGGTCATTTTCATCTATTTGTATGATGTTGTTTAATACATTGATGTGATTGGATTCCACTTTCCCTAGTTTTAGTTATTTGCTCTTAGTAGTGCTTGGTTTAATCTCTCTCTATCTCACAACCTTTCCTAGTATTCTAGTTGGCACAAATTAATGCACTTAGTCCTTTTGGGTTCGACCCTTTATTTGCCACTAACTAGTTTAGTGTAAGTTTAGGTATTATAAATGATTAATTTTGTTAGGGTAGTAGCTTAATGACCTATCTATCCGCGATAAAGAATGAACCAAACATACTCTCAAACTGTGCACACCGTTGCCATTTAAGAAGAAAAGCATTAAACTATACAAGTTGTAAAGTATTATGTCCAAAGTAAGAACAAAACAAAGATACATTGCAAATTTGCCTTGATAGAAACAAAAATCTTTATGGAGTTTTTTAAGATATAGAACGTGGAAAAGCATATTCAAAGGTGCAAAGCATATATGAATCAACATCCCATCAAACATGATAGAACATTCTCCCCCAAGCTTGAATGAGACAATACACTCAAACAAAAATCAAAGAAACCATGGGAGGGAAAAACAAGGAGATCAATCCAACAAACCAACATATATCCAACAAGTCATCATCCACTTGAGAAAGAGCAAGGTGGGTGTAAATACCCGCAATGACCCAATTAAACCTTTCAAAGCTAGTTTCCTCAAGAGTAGAACCTTACCTTCCCTATGCTAGCAGAAATAGGAGTCAAACTTCCTTGATTCTTTAACCAAATCGAAGCACCAAAGTATATCAATTCATGTACCTAGCAAAAGACACACAAACATTTTCATGAGAGAAAATCTATTCTAAAAATAAAATAAAATGAAAGCAATATAATACGAGTTACTTCCCGAGAAACGGTTGCTTAAGATCCAAGCTTGACCGCTCTAGTAAAATAGTATTGCAACGAATGCATGAGCTTGTCAAATGCACTACTAATCATTTGATTAGATAAATGGTAGGCAAATGACAGGATAAGAACGTGCAACAAGATTATTGCACGCATGTGAGAAGAGAGATGCCAAAAGAAAGAATAACAAGGATCAAAAGGAAAAAAAAGAAAATAAGAAGAAAAAGGGGGAAGAAAAGAATATAAAGAAAAAGAAAAAGGAAAATCCTCCTCACTAAAAAATCTTTAGGTGGCAATATCACCCTTTTCCTCAATAATAGATGAATGAGGGACAATAAGATCGTCCATAGAAATCGTCTCCCTAATAGGCTCTTTGAGATAGGAAGGGAGAAAAAAAGGGCAAGAAGAGATGTGGCCAAACCTTTGAAAAAAGGGGTTAGAGAAATAGGAAAAGGGGTAGCTACTCCCTCAACAGAAGGTCTCACATCACCAATGAGGGCATGAAAATCAATCATAGAGTCTTGAAATGAAGAACTCTCACAATCTACACTTCCCTCAAGCTCACAATCTCCAAGGGAATCAACCTTATCCTTCTTTCCACCATAATAAACAACCTTTCCTTCAACTATCTCAAAAACTAAGTCCTCAAAACCGTGCATGAATAAAGGTAGAGTCATTGTAAACTCATCTAAATTCCAAAAAGCGTTCTCGATGAACTCATCCAAGAATCTATAAATCTTCATATAACTTTCACAAAACAAATGGGACATTACCTCAAAAGAGTCTATGTATTCATAGATTGAAGGCTCATAAACATACACTTGAGGCTCATCAAGATGGGAAAGAGGGTTAGGATTTTCAAATTCAACTCTCTCTTCATTCTAAACTCTTTCATCATCACTCATATGTTCATTAAAGGGATCTTTACACTCTCTTGGTTGCTCTAAATTATCATTATCATCCACAACACACACATTGGATTTGAAATTTTCAAACACAAGCATCAAAGATGAGAATTGACTTTTGAAATCTTCTCTTCTTTTCAACTCTTCATTCAAAACACCCTCATGTTCTCTAATCATTTCCATTTGGCTCCTTAAAGTTTCCATCATTTGTATCTTAAAGGGCCTTAGGTAAGGATTCATCTCTAACTTCCTTAAAGATTCATCAATTTGTCTATAAGGGACTAGAGACTCATCACAAGAGTTTAGAGAATAAAAAGGCAAAGAGGGTTGATCAATAAAAAAAGAAGAGTCACAACCAAGGGTAGGACCATGCTCATTAAAATCATGAGCATTTTCTTTAAATAGGGGAGAGGGCGCACAATCAATCATATGAGATTCGTTGAAGGCACTTGTTCTAGGTTCACTAATGAGATCATATGACAAATTATGGGAAATCATGCTAACATTTGAAGATTCAACACATTGCACATCAACATTAGAATCGTGATTACCCCTATTATAGATATCCCTAGAAAATAAAACATAAAAATCTCAAGCATCATCTATTGACAATGCCCTAAATTCATCATTATACATGCTTTCAACTTCATTTCTAATTTTCTCAGTCAAACAAAAATAACAAATCTCACAAGCCTCCCAAAGACTATAATGGTTATAGTCCAAAAATTCCGCAAGTCTATTGAAGTAGATATTAAAAGACTCACTATCATATTAAGGAAAAGAAAAACATGCCATTTTTTTCACAAAACAAACAAAAATTAAATAAAAGAAAAGTATATACAAAGACCTAGACTCAAGCAATAAAAAACACTCAAACATAGACATCGTTCCTCGGTAACGACGCCATTTTGACGAGGGGTAAAACTAGGTCGTTGAAATTAATCCTCCCTTGGTCAAACAAAATTTATAAACACTTAACCAACCTAAATACTAGTATAGAGGCAAGTCAAGGGTCAAACCCATAGGAACAGTAATGTTCAAGTGCTCTCAATTATGTGCCTAAGCAAGGTCGAAGTCTAAGTATTAAAGGTAAACACTAACCAACTAAAAAAATGAAGAACCAAACAAATAAAACACTAGGAACGGGGATCAACAATAATCATAACAATTGTAGCAACTCGGAAATACATGGAAGTCAATGGTAGTGAAGACTAATGGTAAGCTCAATCTACAAGAGTCAACAAGCTACCTCAGCTCCTAGAGGTCGAACTAGCTCCAACTACGAGAGACTCTAAGCCCCGTTCTTTAGAGCTACTCTGCTCTGCTCTGCTCTACTCTACTCCGTTAAGCCCTGCTCTACTCTACTCTACTTAAATTAAATTTGCTCTACTCTGCTCTACTCAAAAGAAATTTGCTCTGCTCTGCTCTACTCTACTTAATTTTCAAATAATAATTAATAATAACAACAATAATAATTAATATTCAATAATAATAATTAATATTGTATTGAAAATAATAATTTATTATTTTGAATAATTATAATAATTATTAATATGAAAAATAATTTTAGTAATAAATAATAATAATAATTTTAATAATTAATAATAATAAAAATAATAATTAGTAACGATAAAAATAATTTTAACAATTAATAATTAATAATAATAATAATTTTAATAATTAATAATAATAATAATAATTATTATTATTTTAATATTAATAATAATAATTTTTATAATTATTAATGATAACAATAATAATAATAAATAATAATAATAATAATAATTTAAATAATTAATAATAATAATAAAAATAATAATAATAATAAAAATAATAATAATAATTTTAATAATTTTAATAATTTTAATAATAATTAATTATAATAATAATTTTAATACTTTATAATAACAATAATAATTTTAATAATGAATAATAATAAATAAATAAAAATAATAATTTTAATAATTTTAATAATTTTAATAATAATTAATTATAATAATAATTTTAATACTTTATAATAACAATAATAATTTTAATAATTAATAATAATAAATAAATAAAAATAATAATTTTAATAATAATAATTATTATTATTATTATTAAATATAATAATAATAATTATTAATAATAATTATAATAATAATTATTATTATTAATTATAAAAATAATTAATAATAATAATAATAATAATAATAATAATAATAATAACAACAACAACAACAACAACAACAATAACAACAACAACAACAACAACAACAACAACAACAACAACAACAACAACAACAACAACAACAACAACAACAACAACAACAACAACAACAACAACAACAACAACAACAACAACAACAAAAAACAACAACAACATTTATAATAATAACATTAATAAAAGTATTAATAATAATGTTGAAATCTGCTCTGCTCGGCTCTGCTATGCTCTGCTATGCTCTCATCGGCTCTCCTAAAATCTGCTCAGCTCTGCTCTGCTTAAATTTAATCTGCTCTGCCATGCTGAACCCTGCTCTGCTCTGCCCAGAAGCTCAAAAGAACAGGGCTTAATTAGGAGAATCGGATCTCAAGCGACAATTGCAATTTTTAAATCAATGGTTTGTATCATTAGAAACTACAATGCAATCTAGCATAATTATCAAAGCCTAATCAAATTACACACATGCAAACTACCATTAATCACTTTAATCTCAACAATTAATCAACACAATCACCAAATTAGGCACAATCAATCAATCATACAAGTTTCACCCAATCCCTAGCAAAACAACTACTCAAACATCATCATCTAGTAACAAACAACTACAGAAATCAAGAATCATCAAAATAAGGAGAACAATTACACCAATCAACAATCAAACAACAAAATCAAACCAAACGAATATGAAATCAAACAAAGCAATAAAGAGGAGAGAGAGTGAGAAATCCTCATTGATTGATAATGGAGATCTTCAATACAATTGGCATATTGAATCTTCAACCTCTCAAATAACCATTAAAATTCCTCTCTTTCTCTCCCTAAAATAAACTCCTAAAACTAACCCTAAAAACTAGATGGATAAGCTCTCAACTAAGCTAATATTATGATCAAAATCTAAAATGAAACTTCCTAAAACTTTTCCCCAAAAATCGGGTTAGAAATATATATATATATATATATATAAGAGGCGCGAATGAAAATCGAGCAACATGAATAACTAAAGAGGTGCGGCCGCGCGGGCAAGGAGGCGCGCCTGCGCCCGCGTTGATCTGAGTTTCTTCGATCTTTCTCGCGACTTCGTGCGCTCGATAAGGTCTTCGAATGAACGCGCAATATGATGATGATGAACACTAAGAGAGGCAATTCCAAGAGCACTTGATTGTGGGTTCAACACCTCATCTTCTTGAGAGCACGGCTTGCAAGCGCAAGAGCTAGAACTTGGAGAATCCACTTCCTTGCATCTTAAGCTTTCCAATTGCCATGAGCTCGCTCAGAAAGCATCTTCCACTTTAGTAATCTATTCATATTAAGACCAAAACCTTGTAGAATACCTACAATCATGAAAAGAAATCTAATAAAGGAGAAAAGACTAGAAAAACCATCAAAATGCACAAAACCCCAAAATAAGATAGTCAAAGGTAAAACAAAGAGCAAACGCATAAAACTAAACAATTATTGAGCATGAAAGCTATGAAAAGAGGAGCAAATTAAAACAAACTAAATGCTAAATGCTCAAAAAATGGGTGCCCTTGACTCAGAGGAGGCGCAGTCGAACTTAAAGGCTGCTAGAGAGTCCCTCTCCGTTGAGAAGGGAGAGGGTTGGGTAGAGCCGTTTGCTTCCAGGCGGCATGAACGTGCGCCCTACTATCTGCACGTTCCGGAAGGCAGGCAGGCAGAAGATCATGGCGGATGATCTTCCCAAATTTCTTTCTACTCATGTCATGGGACATGGGTATCTTCTGTCTGTGCCGGATGGTGAAGACACGGTCACCTGGCCTGAGATGGCTATTTATGGTGACCAATGTTTCGGCTGCTACGAGGCGGCCATCTAGGCAGGACTTCGCTTTCCTCTCCATCCGATCGTGGAGAGGATCTTAGATGGATACCAGCTGGGTATCTGACAACTAGCTCCCAACTCTTGGGTAAACATCTTGGGCTACGTTGCCGCCCGCGAGATGCTGGAGGTGGATCCCAGATTTGAGGCATTTGCTCATATGCACTATCTGAGCAGAACGCCCAATCCAAGTGGTATCAGCTGGTTTACGCTGACCAGCCATACCAAGTACATGATGACGCTGGGGAAAGAGAACAAAAGGAAGGACTGGCTAACCAAGCTTTATATAGTCTCTTCCTTAGACGCCCAAAGGAACAGGTGGTACAACCGCTGGACTTGATAACACTTTGTTTCTTGTTGCAGATAAAGTAATGGCAAAGCTTCCGGCCTACAAGAAACAAGCCTCTCCGCCGCCTTCTACCGTTCAAACATAAAACAGGCGGATGAGCAGCCGCCAGGCAGCACTACTAAGGTAATGAGTCTGCAAAGGTTTATCTTAGTGAATTGTGTTCTCGTATACTTTTTATGAAACTCATGCTTGGACTTCTTTTCAGAGTGCTTCATCTAAGCCCCCCTTCTTCTCAGCCGGACCCTGAGCTGCGAAAGCAGATGGTTGGTGACGTTTCGCAAAGCCGGAGGAAACACGTCACCAACAAGCCCACCAAGAAGGGGACAAGCGCCTCTTCCCCCACCAAAACACCATCAAAGCCGGACACTCTTCAACGAGCGTTGAAGAGTGACAAAACGCCTCTCACCACTGCTGGCGGCACACCAGGCGGCAGTAAAGCTGCCGGGGGAGATGGAGGTAAGACATCCGACCATTCCACCATACACTTCATAAAGGGCACAATATTCAGTTTTTGACTTAGCTGTATTTGTTTGATAGATGCCCCAGCGAAGCCAACTGTCCTCTAGATGGCCAGGTGGATGCTCAGGACGCTTGACCCTGAGGACATGGCGGTCGTCAGAGGAGTCAGCACCCTAGACCTTGACGGCATTCTGGCGCTTCTTTGCGAGGTACAATTCCTTAAAACTTAACTTATGTACATATTTTTGTCGAATGGTTACTGACAAGTTTCTTTGATCTGGGCGCTTGCAGGTTATGCGTGTTAGTGGTCTCAAAGTGCCCCTCAACGAGAAGACCAGGGAGGTAAAGGCAGCGAATGCTCGGGCCGCTTCTACTTTGGAAAAAGCTCAGTTTGAGATTGCTCAAAATGAGATTCTGACACTTGATATGTTTTATTCCCAGGTGTTTACCAACCTGCAAGTTCAGCAAAACTTGGACGCGGCCATGCAGCGGGTGAGGGAGCTCTAGGACCAGGTCAAGGGCCTCAACGAGCAGGCTAACAACCTCAAGGAGGTGGAGTCCAAAGGGCTAGCTTAGAGGCGACGGTCAAGAGACTCAGAGGTCGGCTGAGCAACCAGGAGAACCAACTCCAAACCAAGTATAGGTCCGTGATGGAGGAGGAGAAACAAGCCTTGGTCAAGCAAATGATGGACGACAACGAAGTCATCATGCGTGCGGCCTGGGCGGCTGCTCAGCCGTCTGTCTATTATCAAACCTGGAAGGTCCAGTTTAATAAGGATAATGACGAGTTCAATGCCCGTCTCCTCAAGGAAGCTCAAGAGGCGGCCGAGAAGGATGCGGCTGCCAAGAGTTCCTCAGGGGAGTCTAGCTCGTCTGGCGGCTAATCGTCTGGGGACGAGGAGGAGGATGATCAGGAGGAGGGTGAGGAAAATAGAGAGCATGCGCAAGAGGAAAAGGCGGATGTCGATGCTGAGAAGCTTTCCTGATCTTTAAGCTTTACCTGTCTTTCTGCGGCCGAATGGCCATATGTTTATCTTTTTGGCCTGCGTGCCGAGTATTTGTGTATATTTACCAGCTGAGGAGTCTGGTAAATTAACTATTTCTCTAGCTTTGCCAGCAAACAATCATACCTAGTCGTGTGATGGCGATTGGGCTTTTTAATTCAAAAACATTCGGTCGTTTGGCTGAAGTTATTCATATTGTTGTCCTTTAAATTTTTTCTTTGCATGTTTTTAGGCTAAGTATTATAACTTATAAACCATGCAAATGTTCTTGCCCCTGGACGGATGTCGAGTGGTTTCGGTTGATTGGATTGATTGACTTAGAAATTATTGATACTTAGAAGAGTATGCATGGTTTCTTAGTCAATCAATCACTATGGTGATTTCCCCAAACCACGCGACAGACGGCCATCCGGAGCTAATGAATAATTGTTTTCATTCGGCCATTGGCACAAACGAAATATAAAATTCTTGACTTAGCAAATTTGCTAAAAAGAAAACATCCGGCCATAGGCCTTGTCGAGATAAGATGCTAAGTTTTAACTTAGCTTAATTTTTCTTAAGAAGAATAATCCGCCTATCTTGGCCCCAAGCGCAAAGAACATGCGCATCCTTAATTAGCTAATTATTTTAGCTCGTTTTCTTCATAAGTAACAACCCGCCTGTCTTGCGTTTGAGCAGAAACAGGCGTATCTGGCCAAAGGCCTCATAAGTTAACTTGTAGATTATCAAAAAATTTCCGCCTGTTTGCCCTAGAGCAAAAACAGGCGCATCCGGCCTAATGCCTCAATAGCCTCTACTTATGAAACAGTGACCCTTTTTCGACTGTGCTAGAATAGTTAGAAAATTATGGCCTTTTAGATTTCACTTTTGATTAAATCAATCAACTGCGAATGCTGCCTTAGCATTCGGTAGGGCCGCTTGATGTATTTTTAGAGCAATGTGCCACCCAAATGGGAGATGCTTCTCCTCGACGAATTCGCCCGAATGGACGTCACTGGTTATCTGACTCATGTTGGAGCAGACGGTCATACTCATGTTGGAGCAGACTGTGACCATTCGGCCTCTATTTGTTTTTTAATATCCGGCCATTAGCCTCAAAATGATTTTTTCTAGCCTTAAGCCTATTAAAGAATTAAGCAAATATTCGTTAAGTGTTGGCATAAACTTAGAGAATTTTGTAAGAACGACTGCTTTAAAGCAGTCGGCTCCTTTAGAGAGATTGGGGCGTCTGCTGTTAGGACAGACCCTTTCCAAATACATTGGCCGTCTGTATTTTGTACAGGCGACGATAATAAAAAAGACAATTTGGGAAATGAAGGAATATTCTCATTAACAAAATTTGAAATGACAAAATTTGAGGTATTTACATTCGTACTTAGAAATATACTTTTTAAAGTTATCTACATTCCAAGTTCTAGGCAGCTGCCTACCGTCAGGTTCTTCCAAGCGATAGGTGTCGTCTCTTACTTCCTCATATATTCGGTAGGGGCCTTCCCAATTTGGGGTTAGCTTTTCTTGCTCATTCGCCCTACCGACTGCCTCCATTTTCCGTAGCACAAAGTCCCCCACTTTGAGAGGACGCTTGTGTACTCTTTTGTTGTAAGCCCGTGTCATTCTTAGACGGTAAATCTCAAGGTGCAAGGCAGCATTGCCCCTGCGCTTTGGAAGTGAGTCCAATGCCAGCCGTATGACCTCCCAGTTTACTTCTTCATCATATAACATGACTCGAAGAGTAGGCTCATAGTGTTCAATGGGCAGGACAGCTTCTGCTTCATACACCATGAGGAATGGGGTTTCTTTAGTCTCCCCTTTAGCAGTCGTTCTGATGGACCAAAGGACGTGTGGTAATTCATCCGCTCAAAGGCCACCAGCCCGTTCAATTCTCTTTTTAATCCCGTCTGGGAATAGCTTGTTGAAGGCTTCCACATGGCCGTTTGCTTGAGGCCGGCCGACTGATGCAAAGAAGCTTGAGACCCCTTGGTCTCCCAGCCAAGTCTTGAGTTGAGGCGTCTCAAATTGAGGACCATTGTCAAAAACCATAGACATGGGCACCCCAAAACGAGTGATAATATTCCTCCAGATGAAGGAAATGACATCTTTTGTCTTGACGATTTTTATCGCCTCCGCCTCTACCCACTTGGTAAAGTAATCCACAGCTACCAGTATGTAACGCTTGCTGCCTGGTGCGGCTGTGTAAGGCCCAAGTTTGTCCATGTCCCATTTGGCAAAGGGTATTGGGCTGTGGATGGCCGTCAGGTCTGTGGCCGAAAGATGGATCAGCTTGCAAAACTTTTGGCACTTGTCACATTTTTTTACCATAGGCATCCGACTCTAGAGTAGGCCAGAAAATGGAGCCGCATGGCCTTGGCAGCTAAAAACCTACCGCCTATATGGGAGGCGCAGAAACCCGCATGCAAATCTTCGAGGATCTCTTTACCCTTCTCTAGGGTAACACACTTCAACAGGGGTTTCAAGAAACAAGACTTAAAGAGTTCTCCTTGTCTCAGCTCGAAGTTTGCCGCTTTCTTCTTCAGAACAGCCGCCTCCATAGTGAATCTGGGATCGTGCCGTCTTGATAGAGCTCGAAGATAAGCCCGGATGTTGTCCATCCAGGTAGAGCTTCAGTCCAGAATTCCCATGGGGTCTTCATTAGATATACTTCTCTTTTTCATGAACTCCCAGAAAACCGACTGAGGCATTCCACAGGAGGCGGATGATGCCAGTTTTGATAGAGCATCCTCCTGATTGTTTGAAGATCTGGGCACTTGGGTTAGATGAAACTCCTCAAGTGTCCCGACTTCATTTTTGACTGCCTGTAAATATTTTATCATGGCCGGATGAGTGGCCTCGTACATTCCATTGACCTGGAGTACGACTAGTTAAGAATCAGAGCAGGCGTCAATTTTCTTTGCCCCTGCCGCCTTGCAACACCGTATGCCAGCTAGCAGGGCCTCATATTCGGCCTCATTGTTAGAGACCTGGAACTTGAACCGCAATGCATATTCGTTCGTATCTCCCTTAGGAGATTGACAGATAATCCCTGCACCGCAGCCGTTCATAGTGGAGCTCCCGTCTACATACACTTTCCAAACCTGGTCAGTATTATCCGGTGCAACCGGCCTTGTCATTTAAACAATAAAGTCGGCGAATGCTTGCCCCTTTATTGCCTTCCTTGGTTTGTAAGTGATTTCTAATCCTTGCATTTCAATCTCCCATTTGAGCATTCGTCCAGAAGACTCCAAATTGGCCGCTTGATCGGTTGGTCAGTACAGACTTCTACCACAAGCCTCGGCAAAGAGTGCAGATGAGTTTTCAGCTTTTGAAAGGTCGCCTCTACATCATCCCCCCATTCAAAGTTGGTCTTCTTTTTGATTGCCTGGAAGAAGTAGAGACACTTGTCGCCTGACCGATTGAGGAATCTCCCCAAGGCCGCCAGGCAACCTGTTAACTTTTGCACTTCTTTTACAGTACGGGGCGACTGCATGTCAATTACCACCTGTATGTTCTCAAGGTTGGCCTATATTCCCCTTTGGTCAATCAAAAATCTGAGAAACTTCCCAGACTCAACACCAAAGACATACTTTTTGGGGCTTAGCATGACCTTGTGCCGCTAGAGTGTGGCGAATGTTTCTCGGAGATCAGCAAGACGATCCGTCTGTTGTTTGGATTTCACTATCATGTCATCAATGTACGCCTCTACATTCCTTCCGATTTGATTAATGAAGACCGTATTAATCATTCGTTGGAAAATAGCAGGCGCATTCTTCAAACCAAATGGCATCACTGTATAACAGAACAATCCCTGATCAGTGACAAATGCCGTCTTTTCTTGATCTTTTTTCCACAAGGGGATCTGATGGAAACCTGAATAGGCGTCCATAAAACTCATCAGGGCATGTCCGACTGTTGAATAGACCAGACTGTCGATCTTTGGCAGTGGATAGCTATCTTTTGGACATGCCTTTTTGAGGTATGTGTAATAAACACACATGCGCTAAGTTCTATTCGGCTTTTTTACTAACACAATGTTAGCTACCCACTAAGGGAAATTGCACGGCCGAATGAACTTGGCGTCCAGCAGCTTTTTAACTTCGGCGGCTGCCGCCTGACTTCTTTCTTTGCCATGGTTTCTTTTCTTTTGTCAGATAGGCTTCTTTTTAGGATCCACGGTGAGTTTGTGGAAAGCGAGATCCGGGCTGATGCCTGCCATCTCTTCCACTTCAAAGGCAAAGATGTCTTTAGGTTCTCTCAACAGCTGGTGTAGGCTCTTACCCAGATTTTGCAAATGCAGCCGTCCCCACCTTAACCATCCGCTCTGGCCGACTATCGTTCAGAGGGATATCAATGTGTTTGCCAGCAGGCTGGGGACGGAGATTATCTGACCGTTACCCGATCAGTCCTACTTTTTTTTCCGGCTGGTGGGGCCGACTGTTCTTCCTCGTCATCGTCGATGTCGACTGTCTGCTTGCCCCGGCCGAATGCTGTGGCCGTGGGCTTAACGTCCGAGAAATAACACTCTCGAGCCGTCTTCTGGTCCCCATTAAGGGAACCGACTGTTCCATCATCCTTCTCATACTTGAGCAGCATGAGAGCAGGGATGATGACGGCCTTACACTTATTTAGAGTGGTTCGGCCAAAGATAAGGTTGTAAGCTATAAGCTCTTCAACCACTAGGAAACGATTGGTCATGTGCCGACCGTCTCCTATGTTCCCCAGGCAGACATGTAAGTCAATTCGTCCGACTGGCTGCACAAGTCCACCCCCAAACCTTACAAAGGTGTGGGAGACCTCCATCATGCTATCCGCTTAGTATTTGAGATTGGATAAGCATTTTAGGCTGATGAGGTTCGTGAAGCATCCTGTGTCAATCAAAATTCGACCAACCACCTGGTTGGCCACCTTGCATTTAATGACCATAGGGTCATCATGCGGCCAACGGACTTTGCCTCTGTCCTGCTCGGTGATGACAACTTTAGGGAAGGCGGATGTGCCAGCCGCCTCTCAATCTTCAACAGAGTTGACCATCTTTCTCATATGGTCCTTGGTGCCCCGAATGGTTAGGACACCACCGGCAAATCAGCCTGCTATTGTGTATACCGGATCTTCATCAGTTTCGGCACTCGAAATAGTCGGGGGAGTCATTTTCTTGGACTGCCTCGGATTTGCCTTTGAAGTCACTTTGGACTTCACATAGGACTTCAGCTGTCTTTTGTTGGCCAGATGGTCGAGTTCCCGCTTGAGACTGAAGCACTCATTCGTGTCATGGCCGACATCCTCATGGAAATGGCAATGGTTATTTTTGTTCCGATTTTCAGCGGAACCTTTCATAGGGGTCGGCTTCTCAAGAGTCAGTCAATCCTTAATTTCCAAGAGGATGGAGCAGCAGTCTTTGTGGAACTTGTACCTTGGAACGTACGGTTTCCACTCTTTTTTCTTCTTCTGGGCCGATTGATCAGAGTTATCAATGGCCCAGATTTGTTTTTTCTTTTTGCTCTCTTCTGGCTTAGGAGCCGGCTGAGCAGACCGACTCTCCTTCTGTCGGTTGGACTTCTTAGGGTCCGACTGCTTATTGGAGGAACAGAGCTCGGTCGCCTGTATATAGGCTTCCGCCTCTCGTAAGGCTCCCTATAGAGTGAAGATTTTGTTTGCGGACGAGTTCATACTTAAAAGTAGACCCGTCCTTTAGACCCTTAAAGAAGTCTGTGAAGGCAACTTCATCAGACAATCCATGAATCTAGATTCGTACCAGATTGAACCGCCTAACATAGGAACGCAGGCCTTCCCTATCTCCATGTTGTACATTGCCCAAATCAAGGCTTGTCTTTTTTGCAAGGATTTTCATAGAGAAGTTTGAAGCGAATAAGAACGCAAGTGTCTTGAAGCTATTTATACAACCAGCCGGCAGATTGTCGAACCACTATTGGGCTATGCCTTTCAGGGTGGCTGGAAAGCAACGACACCATGCGACATCATCCAACCCCTGTAAATACATGAGGTGGGTGTATGCTAGCAGGTGGTCTTCTGTGTTGGAGGTCCCATCATAGGTTCCAACCAGAACATTTTTAAACTTGGTCGGCTGTTTGGATTCGGTTATTTCCCTGAAGAAGGCATAGGGTTGATCTCCAAGGTGTTGCAGCCTGAGCTGCCAATCCATCGGCTGATAGCGTATGCCGCCTGGCCTCCAAAGAGGGCAAGCTACATGTAAGGTAAAGCCGGCGATTGGTACAATGGCGGAGCCATGTACTGGTCCGACTAGATCACATGAGGACCAGACTGAACCCGTGGGCTGCTTGCTGGGGTCTCATGTACAGACTGGGAATACTTGACAAAGGTATTCCGAAAGCTATCATGGTAGGTCGACGTTGAAATCGACTCTTATAGCTGGGTCTTCTTCTACTCAATATATTGTCGAGCATTAGAGAATGTTTTCTTGCCACCATCCTGCTATATGTGCCGGATGGCCTATCTTGGGCCTGTTTCAGGAAAACGGAGCCTGGTGAGGTCAAATTGGTGTCGGGCCTTCTCCGTAGGGGCAGGATGAGGAGTTGGCTGGCGGTCCCTGACCGAATTCTTTTTGCCAGCTTGGGCTAGCTTCTTGGCCGACTACTCCTTTCTAGGAGTAGGCGACTTCTTAGAGGCGAGTTGTTTGATTTCTCCCCTGAGACTGCTCATGAGTTTCATGAGTTCATCTTGAGTGACAGGAGTCGATCCTGCCGCCTGGGAAGGATCACCCGTCTGCACTGAGGGCTTCATTGGTTGACCAGCAGTTTTGCTTGGCCCCGCCTGATCAGTGTGACGCTCCCCGCTTTTCCCTACTGCGGATGTGTCTTAAGATGAGGGACCCGTTAGGATCCACATAGGTTTCGACATCAGCGTCGTCCCTTGAGTTATGGTTCGTCTGGACCAATATGTCTTCTGGAGGCCGATTGGTCTCAGGATTCGATACAGAAACTTGTGAAGCCATCTAAGAGGTACTCTTCGCACAGACGACGCCAAATGTTTAGGGGGATTTTTGGTCCCTTAGGAGAGTTACAACAATGAGACTGGATTCAGCAAAGGGCGCCTGTATCTGCAAAGCAAACGGACCGCCGGATGGTCGGTGGTCCGCCTCGGAAGATTAAGTTAGTAAGTATTCGGAGTAAAACGTGCGGAAATAAAGTTATCTGCTCGGATTCCAATCTCAGGTAAGGTGCTGTCTGTTTCTGGAAAACGACGGCTTTGTAATAAATGTGATAGTGGCGTAGTGTCTCGTATTGCGTGTATTCCTGTCATAAATGTAGGAACTGTCCTTATTTTTAGGGTCTTTTTGAAAAGTGTGCCCTCCCTAGGATCTGGTGACCTAGGGATTACGTCACGCCGTAAAAGGGCGCCTAAAGGTTTGGGCCTTTGAAGGCCGCCATTCCAGAAGCAATGTCTGAGTGACAAGTGTCACTGAGCCTAAAAGGCTTTTGGGCACCTCTTAGGGTGACACTTGTCGCCCGCTTTATGGTCCATACTGGATCACCAATCATCCCAGAACGGAGGAATACCAGCCTACCACGTGTCGCCA
Source organism: Chenopodium formosanum (assembly GCA_024500155.1). Classification (NCBI taxonomy): domain Eukaryota; kingdom Viridiplantae; phylum Streptophyta; class Magnoliopsida; order Caryophyllales; family Amaranthaceae; genus Chenopodium; species Chenopodium formosanum. The sequence goes on from CM044880.1 coordinate 42,551,770, forward strand.
TCTCAAAGGTCCATGTGGCACCTCTACCAATGACACGTGTAGACTTCTGATTGGGCAATTTGGCTAGGTATAAAAATATCCAAATCACAACTATTCTCCAATTTTGGATACAGGGCCGGTGAATTATTGAGCCTAATACATACCGATTTATGTGGACCAATGAGTACATCCGCAAGGAATGGCTATCGATATTTCATAACCTTCACGAACGACTATAGTAGATATAGGTATGTCCACCTAATGTCGCATAAATCTGAATCGTTTGAAAAGTTCAAAGAATATCAAAGTGAAGTTGAAAATCATCTTGGCAAGAAAATCAAAGCCCTTCGATCAGATCCAGGAGGTGAATACTTGAGCTAAGAATTCGATGTCATCTGAAAAAATCATGGCATACGAACCTTGTTAAACATGGTACAATCAACTATGGGTCTTAGTGATCTTCCTATCTCTTTCTGGGGACACGCACTTCTAATTGAGGCACTAACACTAAACCGTGCTCCATAAAAAGTTATAGAAAAGACTCCATACAAATTATGGAAAAAGAAACCTCTTAGGTTGTCTTTTTTAAATATATGGGAAAACAAAGAATATGTTATGAAATTGATTTTTAACAAACTTCATCCTAAATCTGATAAGGTTTACTTTGTGGGAAAGAAACCAAAGGATATTACTTCTACAACAAATCGGAGAACAAAGTGTTTGTTGCTCGCTATGCTATCTTTTTGGAGAAGGAGCGCCTTTCCAAAATGACAAGTGGGAGGAAAATCGAACTCAACGAATTTTGTGAGGATGAGCAACAAAATAAGAATGACAGTCAAAGTGCTTAAACAACATCTGTTGACGAAGATCAAAGTGATTAAAATATGCAAAGTCAAACCGACAATCCAAATATTCTGTCCATTACCCTACGTAGGTCTTAGAGGTCGAGATCTCAACCTGATAGATATCTTGGTTTAGTATTAACCGAGAATCAGGACATCCTGATCATGGATGGAGATGAACCGGAAACATTCAAGCAAGCGATGGCAAGCACCGACTCTGCTAAATGGCAAGAGCCCATGAGATCTGAAATGGATTCCATGTTTGAAAATCAAGTCTGGGGCTTGGTTGACTTACCCGAAGGTTACATACGTATTGGATGTTAGTGGATTTTCAAGTTGTAAATCGACGAAAATGGAAATGTATTCATTTACAAAGCTAGATTGGTAGCAAAAAGTTATAGGCAAGTTCATTGCATTGATTACGATGAAACCTTTTCTCAAGTCACAATGCTTAAATCTGTTCGGATCCTCGTAGCAATTGCTGCATATTAAAATGAAATATGGCAGATGGACGTCAAAATCGCCTTCCTAAATGATATTTTGGAAGAAAACTGTGTATATGAGACAACCTAAAGGTTTTGTTTTCCAAAACAACACTGGAAAGGTATGCAAGGTTAAAAAGTCCATTTATGAATTAAAGCAAGCTAGCACAAGTTGCAATCTACGATTTGATGAAGGCATCAGTAAGTTTGGTTTTATCAAGAATCCAGATGAGTCTTGTGTTTACAAGAAGGTCAGTTGGGTTGACATCGCCTTCCTAGTCTTATATGTCAATGACATATTACTCCTTGGAAACAACATTTTGTTATTAGAGTCTACAAAGGCTTGACTCGAAAAATGTTTTTCAATGAAAGACTTGGGAAAGGCTCAGTACATACTAGGCATCAAGATCTATAGGGATAGGTAAAAAAGGATGATAGTATTGAGTCAAAGTACTCATATAGATAAGGTACTAGCTCGTTTCCAAATGGAAGGAGCCAAGATAGGTCACCTACCCATGTCACATGGCATAACCCTAAGCAAAAAGCAGCATTCAAAGATACCTGATGAGCGAGAAAGGATGAATCAGATTCCATATACTTCGCTAATTGGATCGACCATATATGCCATGATATATACCAAGCCAGATGCATCATATGCCTTAAGCGCTACGAGCCGACTCTAATCAGACCTAGGGAAGGCGCATTAGACTGCAGCTAAGAATATCCTAAACTACCTGAAAAGGAACAAGGATAAATTTCTAGTCTATTGTGGTAGAGATGAATTAGTTGTTTAGGGTACATATTATGTTTACGTACATATTCTTTCTTAATTGAGGAGCATTTAGTTGGATGAGTGCTAACCAAAGCACCACTGCAAATTCTACAAACGAATCCAAATACTTGGCAGCATCTGGGGCAGCTAAGGAGGCAGTTTGGATTCGCAAGTTCATTGGTGAACTTGATGTTGTACCCTACATCAAGGGTCTAATAGACCTCTATTGTGACAACAATGGAGCTATTGCTCAGGCCAGAGAGCCAAGAGTACATCAAGAGGTCAAACATGTCAAGCGGCGGTTTCACATGATTCAAGAATGGAAATCAGAAGGTGAAATCAAAATTTGTAAATTTGGAACATAGGATAATGTATCTAAACCACTGACTAAACCTTTGTCTCAAGTGAAGCATAACAAGTACGTTGAGGCAATGGAAATCAGGCACATCGGAGATTGGCTTTGATTTTCTTATTTTCGTGTTTTAATTAATTTTTGACAATTTTTATGCAAAGCATTATGATGAAACACTCCGTTGACTATTTAATTATTCTGGTTTAGAATTAAATATTGAGTCCATTCGATTTTGAGAATATTCAAAATAGGGAATCAAGACAATGTCTTTGATAAAGAAACACCTATTAAGTGAACATTGAATATTATAATTGAAAACTATCCCTAATCGAGGTCATTTAAGCGATAGACGATTAATGACCATTTGAGACATGTGTGTACTTTGATTTATATCACAGTTTCTTGTGCTAAAAGAACATGATCGTCATAAATCATTTACACGGGTATTAGTTTAGAACCGAACTGGATCGACCGATGAGAATACTTTATGAGATTAAAAATCGTCATAAGTATACTTTTCAATATTTCTATCGAAATATTTCTCCTCGACCATGAGTACTATGAGCTTTCTTGTTTGAGTAGTAGTCCGCTTTGAAGTTTGTCAAATGTCCGTTGTAATAGGGGATTATAACGGCAACACTCGGGCGGCTAGGTATTCTCAGTAAGAGAAGCTACATTACAAGACTGGAAATGTCACCCTATTAAAATAGGGAAGATATCTTTGTTGTTTACAAGGCCTCTTGAAGAGCTAGACTATAAATTGCATGGCCGTGCTCGGATGGATTTTAAAAATCATCTTTATATTGACAAGAGGACACAAAATCGAGAAATATGACAAATAAATCTTATGTTATAGTTCATGAAGAGGCATTAAGCGACATAGGAAAAGGGATATACACTAAAAGCTCACTTGTCCGGAAGGACAAGTGGGAGATTGGAAGGAATGGTGTCCTTCAAACGAGTTTATTATTCCGATAAGGGGTTAGGAATTATTAGAAATCTAATTATTTAATGAGGTCAAGTGATCGGAATGCCTGGATAGAGGCCGCTTCCGATCAGTAGTATTAATGTATTATTAATATTCCAACTTAATCATTGCTGAACCCTTCGGATCACACCCAAGCAACTAACGAGCCAAAGCGACGAATTAATTAGGAATTAATTAATAAGTTGACCGAGTAATTAATAATTAGGAACGTTGTTTTTGGCACCGGTTCAAAACCGGTGCCATAGGGTGAAATAGGCACCGGTTAACCGGTGCCTAAAACTGCTCCCCTGCCATTTTTTTTTTTGGTGGTAGATAGTTTAGGCACCGGTTGCTGCCTAACCGGTGCCTATTAACCAATTTTATTTTATTTTTTGTTTTTTTTTTCCATCGTGCAATAATATTTTTAAAAAAAAAACCTGCTATAATAATAACCTGTAATTCTAGCAATTATATTAAATATAATAATTAATAATTTTATTATTATAATAACTAATAATAATAAGATTATTAATTATTACAATATGATACAAAAATAATATTAGAAACAAGAATTCAATTATATATATAGATATAAATATTCCCAAACGCAATACGAAAAAAAAAAAACAATATTAGTGTATAGTAAAGTATATGCATGATAGTTATTATGGTTATGTATAAGCTATTTTAGCCATTTTCACCTACTTATTATGGCCCTATAACCTTGTATATGCATGATAATGAGTACAAAATGCCAATTTCAATCTACATATGGAAAATAGGTTGTTAGAATGAATAAATGTTAGTTCATACACAAAACAAAGGAGTTGGGTTAAGTAGAAGCTATTTATGCCAGTTTCATCTACTTATGGTCCTATCATCTTGTATATGCATGATAATGAGTACACTTAGGCAATTTCAAACTACAAATATATCATTTTCGCTTACTTATGCTCCTATATACATGATAACTAAACAATATTTGCAATGAAACCATTACTAACTTTTAATCAAACTACCTCATTCTGAAATTCCTTCGTTGTGGTCTGATCGCATATAACCTGCTTCGTTGTCTATGTCATTTAGTACAACAGGTCTAGGAATAGTGAAAGGTGCTGAATCATCAAACGCATCATATTCTTCCTCATCCTCAACATCTCCAATGCCTAGGATTCTTCTTTTGCCAGCTAGCACTATAGACCATTTTGAATCCATTGGGTCAGTTACGTAGAACACTTGCTTAGCTTGAGATGCAAGGATAAATGGTTCCGTACTATCATTCAAGTGGCCAAGATATACAAGAGTAAAGTCCTCATGTTTGACGTTACGCCTGATATTATCAACCCACTTACACTTGAAAAGAGCAACCGTGAAGTCACAATAATCAAGCTCCCATATTTCTTGAATTCAACCATAGTATGACAACTCTGCATCGACAGGTGATTTATCCTTAGAACTTGCAAACTCCCTTGACGATGCCACAAGAGTTACACCACTGTTTTGGGTGGAGGAAGATTTCAAATCACGAGCCTCGGTCCAAAAAGTGTACCCATTGATGTCATATCCCTCAAATGAACGGACATCATCCCGAGGACCGTACGCAAGCCACCGTACTATATCGGTCACGTTAGTATCATTCAATCCATTCATTACTCGTTCACGAAAACAATCAACAAATTTCTTATTATGCAACTGCATAAGTGCCCTTTCACCTTTGTACGGAAATTCGGCACGCAAACAAGCCATGTGCTCGTCTAAATATGGGTGCACATCTGAAACATGGTGCAACACATAAAGGTGTGCTTGTAAGAACTGATCTCGGTCTGGTGACATTCGTTTCGACCCAATTGTGCCATGACCATCAAGTCTACCTTCATGTCGAGAAGTAGGAAGATTAATAGGTTGAGCAAGGGCTATGTAGTCCGCCACAAAGTTACCTATCTCCTCACCCATTGTCCCTTGCATTATACTTCCTTCAGGGTGAGCTCGGTTCCGTACTTTATCTTGTAATGTACCCATGTGTCTTTCAAAAGAGTAGCACCACCTCATGAACACTGGACCGCACAACTTAATCTCACGCACCAAATGAAGAACCAGATGAACCATTATGTCAAAAAATGAGGGTGGGAAATACATCTCAAATTTGCACAAAGTCACAACCACATCTGCTTGCAAAGCATTTAGTGTACAAGGATCAAGAACTTTGCTACAAATTGTATTGAAAAACGAACAAAGGCTTATAATCGCTTCCCGCACGTGTTTCGGTAGAATACCACGGATTGCAATCGGTAGGAATACTTGCATCATAATGTGACAATCATGGGATTTCATACTTGTCAGCTTCAATTCTCCATTTAAGGTTACAAATCTTTTCATGTTAGATGAGTACCCTGATGGAACCTTAATGGCGTACAAACATGCACAAAACATACGTTTCTCTACCCTTGACAATGTATAGCATGCCGGGGGTAAATAATTCTTTTCATCCTTCCCTTTACCCTTAACTTTCTTCTTTGACGCATCTTTGGCCTTTCCCTTTCCCTTGCTCTTCTCCTTCCCTTTTTCGAAACACTTTCATCTTCTATTCTCGGCTCCTTCCCCTTTCTAACCTTTTCTTGAGGCCACAATTCTGGACGAATCCCCATCTCTTTCAAATCTAACCGTGCACCCTTTCCGTCCTTTGTTTTGCTTGGGATATTCATAAGCGTCCCCAAAAGAGCATCACACACATTCTTCTCTATATGCTTCACATCAAGACAATGCCTAACGTCATGTTCTCTCCAGTACGACAGCTTCCAAAAGATTGATTCTTTCTTAAACAGAGCGACTGAGACCACAGTTTTTTCTAATTTTCCAAACACCGTTCGTATACCTTTCACCCAAGCACTAATCTCAGCACCAGTCAATGGTCTAGGCGCAGTATTCTCTTCCACGGTTCCATCGAATGCCTTTTTCTGCCTACGGTGCGGGTGATCACGCCTAAGGAACCTTCGAGTCCGTAGGTAGACATCTTTGTGAGAATGAGTCAGGTATACGCTTGATGTGTCATCAATACATATGGGGCATGCTTTTTTCCCTTTGACCTTGTACCCACACAAGTTGCCATATGCAGGGAAGTCATTCATGGTCCACATAAGGGCTGCACGCAATGTGAACATCTCGTTCTGATGAGCATCAAAAACGGACTACATAGCCCTTGCTTAGGACCATATCTTTCTCAAGTCGTCAATAAGCGGCTCAAGGTAAACATCTATGTCGTTTCCAAGTTGCTTAGGACCATTTATTAGCAATGAAAGCATTACATACTTACGTTTCATGCACAGCCAAGGAGGCAAATTATAAATCACTAAAAGTACCGGCCATGTGCTGTGTTGGGTACTAAGAGTGCCAAATGGATTCATCCCGTCCGTGCACAACCCAAGCCTTAAATTTCTGACTTCATTACCAAATTCCTCAAACTTCAAATCAATGTTCTTCCACTGTGGAGAGTCAGCTAGATGCTTCAGCATTCTGTTTTTCTTTCTTCCCTCTGCATGCCACCTTAAGTTTTTAGCGTCTTTTGGTATTAAGAACAGACACTTAAACCTTGGAATAATGGGAAGATACCAGAACACCTTAGCAGGAGGTCCCTCCGTGCAAGGATTGCAACTCATGCGCTTGTACCGCGACCGCTTGCATCGTGGACACTCCTGCAGTTTTTTATACTCATTTCGATACAAAATACAGTCATTAGGACATGCATGTATCTTCTTATACTCCAAACCAAAGGGACACATGAGCTTCATTGCGTAATAATAAGACTTAGGAATTTCATTCCCATCAGGCAACATATCACTTAATGCGGTCAACAAAGAAGTAAAACTGATGTCCGTCCACCCATGCTTCGACTTAATGTTGAAAAGTGTTAGCACGGCCGATAGTTTGGAGTATTTTTTGCACCCGGGATACAAAGGTTTTTTGGAAGCCCCCGATAATAATTCAAACACTTCACTTTCAACACCTTGCAACATCTCATCCACTTGTTCATCCTCGACCTCATCCGCCTAATCTTCATCGGCTCCATCCTCACCATTATCAACAATATACTCATCATTCTCGTATTCCTCGTCCACATGAATCTCAGTGCTTCTAACACGCACATCATTCCGATTAAGATCCCCACTGTACTCTCCACTTTCTCCGTGCCAAATCCACACATTGTATAATTGCCTAAACCCACGACATAATACATTATCTCTAATGATTTCAACACTATCGACCACATTCACACAATTACAATCAACACGAGGACAATAAAGGCCTTTGCCTCCCAGTTTGCGTTGATAAGCTAAAGCCCTCTCGCAAAACTCTTGAACCCCATTCCAAAATTCTAATGTATCGCGTCTACCATACATCCAACCACGATCCTTCTCCATTTAGTAAATTGTCTCTAAACATATATATAGCACCATATAATTATAATGTGTAAGTGCTACATATTTTACGTAAATCAAATTCAAGTACAAAATGTGAATATACCATTCATATAGTGAAAAAATGCATGTTTCCAAAGGGTCCTTATCACTCCAACCTATCCCATCCTTGAATGTCTACTCTCACTAGTGAATGTATGTCAACTTTCCAATTTTAAGGAAAATCCGGTAGCATTTCCCCCTAGTTCTCCAAGTACACGATGTAGATAATTAATTACCCACATATGTACCCAGAGAAATGGTAAGCCAAGATGTTCCTTAAAATCGAAAAGAAAACATACATTCACCACCTAAGTGAGAGTACACATTCAAGAACAGTCCCAACCGGGGACTATTCAAGACTTTCTCCTAATGAGAATGTCTTGAACGGGTATCTAGGCATATGATGATGCAAGTATTCTACATATTGTTGTATTTATTTGCAATTAAACAATACACAAGTTGCAATTTCATGAATAAACTTTTATTAAATGGATACATAGAAAGAAATATAGCTAAGTAAAGTTTATAAGTCATACCAATATAGCAATGCAACTACCCACTTGAGCTCAATATGTAGTCCTCAAGCTAATTAAACTCGTGCTTCAATTCAAATATGAATCTATATATTAAAAAAACAAAAATTAGCAACGTCATTATTTATCTAATTAATATATTCACAATTCTCTAATGTATTAACAATTCTCTAATTTATTCACAACTAATTAGGTGGCAATATCACTATTTATTTCTCTAATTTATGCACAATTCTCTAATTTCATCATAATTCTCTAAATTATTTACAAATCTCTAATGTAATCACAATTCTCTAATTTATTCACAATTTTCTAATTTATTCACAACTAATTAGTAGCTAGGTCACTAATTCTTAAATATATTCACAATTACCCATTAAAGCAACCTAAAATTACACATTAAAACATACAAAAACTCAACTAATTAAGTAACATTCTTACTAATCTCTATTATATTCATAAATACTCATTAAATCAACCTCAAAATAACCCATTAAAACTTATAAATTTTTCAACTAAGGAACAAGGTAATGCAAAATTACTCTAATCTATAATATGTATTCAAAATTACTCTAAACATACAAAATTCCTCTAATGTATAATATGTATTCAAAATTTCTAAATAAACAACCAATGCAAAAATAAAAAAAATTAGGGTAAAATTATATATATACCTTAGGCAGTGGTGGAGGTAGCAGCGGTGGTGCGACTAGTGGAGGCGGTGCGCGCTGGTGGAGGGAACAACGCGGAGGTGGAGGCGGTGCGCTGCTGCTCAATTCGAACAATGCTGGTGGCTGGAGGGCGGTGAAAGACAGAGAAGGGCAGGGGAGAATTAAGGGCGGTGGTTTTCAACAATTCGTACAATGCTGGTGGTGTTTCAACTCGTACAACGGCGGTGTTTCAATTCGACAATTCGTACAAGGGCAGGGGGAGAATGTTAGTGGCTGGAGGAAGGATTGATGGCGGCCGGTTTTCAAAACCCCTGGTGGCCGCCGGTGAAGGTGACGACTGTGGTGGAGGGAGAGAGAGGAAGGATTGAAGGCCGTCGTTTTTCGAAACCCAGCTCTAATGAAACAGTAAGGAATAAAAAAGGAATGAAAGAGAAAGAGAAAGAGAGGAAGGAGAAGAAGGTAGTCCCGTTTTTTTTTTTTTGAATTGGGTCCGGTTCAATTGGCACCGGTTCAAACCGGTGCCTTTTTAATTTTAGGCACCGGTTCAGGCCAAACCGGTGCCTTTTCTCTTCTTCTAAAATCCCGCCCATTTGTGGACCGGTTTTGGGCACCGGTTTAGCCTGAACCGGTGCCATATGGGGGGTGCCTAATGCTTTTTTTCTACTAGTGTTTTCACCAAATCAACTCTATTTTTTTTATTTAATATAATTTAATTTTCATTTGCTTTATATTTTTTTTTATTGAAGTTACTAACAATTTATTCGTGATATAGAAATTTAAAGGAATGCGCTGAATGTGAGTAAATAATTAATTTGATTACTCTTAATTTATTTTAATATTGCTAGTAACATGATTAGGTTTATTTGATATTTTATTTGACTAACCCTATTTTTGTTAAATTCCTTCCAATATTAATGTTTACTCTATTATTATTTATGATCACCATATTGCATGTTTAAAGGAAATATGTACTTGAAAATCACGCCTAGGCGCATAATTGAGAGCGCTTGAACATTACCGTTCCTTTGGGTTCGACCCTTGATTTGCCTCTATACTTGTATATAGGTTTGTTAAGTGTTTCTAAATTTAGTTTGATCGAGGGAGGATTAGTTTCAACGACCTAGTTCCACCCCTCGTCACGAAACATAGAGAAAATGCATAAATCGGCTTATATTCAAGCCATAGAAGCAATGAAGTGGTCAGAGACGAAGAAGAAGAAGAAGAAGAAGAAGAAGAAGAAGAAGAAGAAGAAGAAGAAGAAGAAGAAGAAGAAGAAGAAGAAGAAGAAGAAGAAGAAGAAGAAGAAGAAGTAGAAGAAGAAGAAGAAGAAGAACAGTGGTATACAAATATACTTAAACTTTGATGTTTTAATCTTTTTGAGTTGATTGGAAACATAAAGTTTCGATTTTTGTGATAGAAATTTGGTTATCTTCATGTTGGAAGATATAATTTTCAAGGATTCACAAAATTTAGATGTTGGAATTTTCATTTGAACATTAAAGTTCATATTTTTCCAACGTCCCTTTACTTTGTCAAATTCTCAAGTTTAATTTAAATTGATTAAATTGAAAGTGAGAAATTGCCTCAATTTTATGTTGCACCAAGCTAAACCAATTTAATTAAGAATGGTTCTTGGAATTATTTTGGTTATTTGCACTTTGAAAATTTTATTAAGTTAGACTTGTTTAAAATTTTATTTTGCTCTCTAAATTAGTTCTAAAATTAATTTAGAATTAATTATTGTTGTCTCGCGAAAAGGGATCATATCCCGAGGCTGTGGCACGCAAAACGAGGCATTGCATCACCTTGGCGAGCCGGGCTGCATAGCAGCCCATATGTGGCTGCCAAGGTGGCAGCACCGCCTCACTTGCGGCCACACGCGCGGCAGCAGCCACGCATGGCAGCAGCACACGCGCGGCAGCAGGTGCGGGCTGCAGCAGCCACGCGCGGCTATGCCGTGGCAGCAGCTCGCGGCCTTGTGCCGTGGGCTGTGTGTTCGTGGTCTTGGCGTGTGTGTATGCTTGGTGCGGTGAGGTGGCTAGCCGTAGTAGGCTTGATGTTGCTTATTTTGCCGTTCTATTTATTTTAATTAAAATTTTGGGAGGCTAGGCCTCGGTTTTGAGCGGCATTGGCAAAATTTCATTTTGATAAGTTTGGGTGCTACCGACTTAATTAATTAGATTAATTAAGGAAATGCGGAATTTAGTGGGAGCTTCAATTATTAATGACGTAATTTATATAATTAGTTAAACAACTTTGAATAGTTTTAATTAGGCGTGTTAATCGGATTAACCACCTAGATTAGTTACTAGTGCACGCGTTGTTTAATTGCATTTTACTTTGTTTTAATTTGTAAATTGCATGGGCATGAATGGAATATATATATATATTCTCTCTCACAGGTTTTATAAAATGGCAACTAGTGGGACCCGACTAGGATAGAAAATACGGACTACGTGCCGTTATGTATTTTTGTAAATCTAAATACGGTCTACGCACCGTTAAGTATTTTTGTACTTTAATACTTAGATTATTCCTAGTTGTAGACACTAGTTTTTGCATAGTTTGGTTAAGTCTTGAAGACGGCGTATCTTGGAAGATAAAGCCTTGAATTGCAAATGAAGACCTTTTGAAGATATGAAGATCTCAAGGGGTCATGCTAGTTGCCAATATGCATCTATAATTTCGCTTTATATTTTATGCTTATATATATGTGAATTATTTGTTAGATGCATGCTTAGGTTTTCTTGATGTTGCGATGATTAGTTAAGTTCACTTAAATCAACCAACATAGAAATCCTAGGTCCCTAATAATATTGAGTCAAACTTGCCTTTCCAAAACAACACTTACTAACCGAACGAGAGTGATGGTAGGCTACGCCAAAGCGAGGTGCCATCACTTCTCCAAGGGGCATAAGGCACACCGGGTGTGCACGTTGGTTTGTGTTTAACTCATCGGCATGAGTGAGGAGTCCTCACATACCGTGGCAAAAGAGATACATCGTCGAAGCTGCATTAGATGCGACGATTGTCTAACCAAGAGTGGCTTAGAGCCATTAGCAAGGCAATGCTTACCCTAGAAGATTGAGTTTTTAAGACAAGCCAAAGCATGCTTAACCACTCTTTGTTTCTTCGGATCTTCGAATCGCCTTATTTTCGCCAAATAGGGACAATTATTATGCGTAAATAAGACGTTTAATAAGATTGAAGTTTGCATGAATGCTATTAAATTTCAAACTTATTATGTTCTTGATAAATGGTTATACTTAGCACTTATATTTATAGTATTCTAAATCAAATAATATTGTTTCCATGATTGGTAAAGGAAATCCTTGAGAATAGTTCTCAAAGAAAGGAAAAGCATTTCTAAAATACAATTCTCATAAATGACTTTTATAATTAAGTCTGAAAGGACGGTTGGACATCATGTATTCAAAATACTAGGTAGTTTTGATAAAACATGAGGTATTGAGTTGCAAACTCAAGATTGTCAATGTTTGACAACCAACGTATCTTTTCGCATCACAATTGAGTAGGACTCATTAATGTAGTAATTCGAGTAAGAATTAATGGAAAAGATGGAACTTTGTTTTACGGTGCACTAGGTGCTTGATTATGCCTAACAAAGTAAAAGAGTCAAGGTACTTAAAGAAATGATTCTTAAAGTAAGATTATGAGATATTGTATGATAAGAAATAAAGGAAAGAAGGAACGAAGAAAAGGAATTAGATTTCATTTCAACTCATGAGTTCATGTTATTTACTTAGCAATTCACAAGTATCGGATATTGCTTGAGTGTTCCACTATGATAGTGACCTCAAACTATTGAAGTTAAGCTAAGTTATCGACTTACAAGCTTAGAATGAAGCAAGAAGAGCTACATCAGTTGTAAGGTCGTATGTTTTGTTTAAAGACCTTTTAAGCCAAAGGCTGGAACAAGTAATGGTTATTATGTTCCATAATCAGCATCTGATCCGTTTACACACGGAAAGACTCACATTCAAAATAATGAGCAATAGTTGCGAGATTTATTTGAATGGCATGGCTATCCAAGCATTGGGTCAAGAATGCCTGATTATAAACAAACATTTCTCTAACATGATAAACTCTCTTAAGTTCAAGTCATGGGCTTGATTTGCGTTCCAAACATCTTTAGCAATGTCACATCGACAAGAACGTACTCAAGGCTCTATTAGATAGGCTCTTGATAGTTGCTCGATTTGGAATCGTTCTAAGACAAGCAAGTCTTACTTGTTGAAACCGACAAAACAGAGAGCTATTGTTGTTGGTATAGACAGTTGACTCCGAAGGCTAAAGAGGATTCAATTACTTCAACGTTTCACAAAGAATTTGAAAGGATATGGCTATATTCATCAAATGTGAACAAACTTGACTTGAGTAGCTCAAAAGTTTGGTGAAGTACAGAATCGACTTGGCAAGATATCAAAACGTCTAGATTAGATTGAGCGATGTTTGCTTGAGCCAAGCGTGACTATCTCAAAGTTATGAATGGAAATTTTCATAAATAACTCCACAAAGAACATGGTGTGTCTTCATGGAGACCTCTGTGTCATTTGAAAATGACTCGAACAATGATGGTTCACAACCCTTCCTATAAAGTTCTTAAAGATTTTCACAAATGACTAATGTTACACTAAACAATGTGTCGAGGCTAAGAAAGGACGCCATATTCAGTTATGAATAGAAATAACTTCTAAAAGTCTTTTCAAGTATATGTCTACGGCTCTTAGTCTTAGTGGGAGTTCACTAGCTCAGTGGGAGCAAAGTGGCTCAGTGGGAGCTAGGTGACTCAGTGGGAGCTGAATGGCTAAATAAAGACTAAGATAGCTCAATATACATGTCTCTTTGTAAGCATTCAAGTGAGACTACGGGTATTACCTCCACATCCTAATTGAGAACAAAAATTGTTTGTTGCTCTAAGTAGTGTCTTTCTGGAAAGTAACACGTTTCCAAAACGACAAGTGGGAGGAAAATGAACTCGATGACGATGACCATCGATCTTAGCAACAAACTAGAACTGAGAATCTCGGAAGACCTTAAAGGACTTCGTGATAATGCTTGATCAAGAATACTCAAAAGGACTTTACAAGTGCCTTAAAAGAGAATTCATTACTCGCAAAACGTTAAAGATGTTGGAGTAAGATCAACATAATAAAAGGGTTTTGAAAGCGCCTTAAAACTCAGTGTTTGATGCCCCGTATAGGTATAGAATTCACCAAAGGCTTGGATTGAATCCTATAAATTTTCTATTAAGTTAGAAACAAACCTAAGACTTACAAGCATACTATTTACTATTAGATAGTAAAGGAATAATGTCTTGTAAGATAGCTACGACAAATCCAAATTCCGAATAATGGTTAAAGACCATGAAAATCCGAAATAGACTCCATGTTTTAAAATCATGTTTGAAACTTGATTAATTTGCATGAAAGGTGAAAGACCCATCGATTGCAAATAAGTTTTCAAGGAGAAAACTAACAAATGTGGAAATGTATATGCATACATAGCTAGATTGGTTGTAAAGGATATAATTAATATCAAGGAGTTGATTTTAATAAAATCCCATTCACCAATCGGAATGCTCAAGTCTTTTTGTGATTGATCTAGCAAAATTGCGCATATGAAATATGGCAAAATAGATACCAAAACCGCCTTCCCAAAATGGAATTTTGGAAGTGACTATGGAATAGTCTAAGGGTTTTGAAAATCTAAATAATGCCAGATTTGAAAGCAAGCACATGGAATCCGTCATAGGATTAAAGGAAGCATTGGATGAAGAAATTGGAACGTGTTTTCTCATAAAGTTAATAAGAGGATTGACTTATGGAGAAACATAGAAATTCTGATGAACAAGAAGTTTAGTGGGAGCAAAAGTAATGGTCCAACAAGAAGTTTACAAACTCTATTGTGAAACAACCATCAAATGCTAAATGTTTAGATTTGAAAGTGTTTTCGACAATGGACCGAGATAAAGACGATACTTAGTAGATGTTGGAA
Source organism: Chenopodium formosanum (assembly GCA_024500155.1). NCBI lineage: Eukaryota > Viridiplantae > Streptophyta > Magnoliopsida > Caryophyllales > Amaranthaceae > Chenopodium > Chenopodium formosanum. Next base: position 42,566,840 of record CM044880.1, read on the forward strand.
ATTAAGTTCTATGGTATAGACTTAATTAAATGTTTAAATGAGTAAAAGAAATTACCATGTTAAACATGAAAGACTTTGAAAGGCTTTCGACCCATATGTATGAAGCTAAGTAAATGTTTGACCTATGTATAAGCTAGGCTAAGTACTAAGTCAAACGAGAAAGACTCTAGTAGGAGACTTTCAACAACATCATATAGCGAACAATTTGGCAAGACTCAGTGTAACTGTATGAGCTAAATGTTACATGGATGGAATAAAATTGAGAATAATTCTAGAATTAAATCCATCATGTAAAGCTATGATATGGAATCGTTAGATGACTTAAATGCTTAAAACATGTGAAGTACGTTTATAATACCAATCGACATTAATCTAAGTATTAGATCATTAGATTATAGTCAAGAACATCCAAAGAACTTAGATAAGTAGTTGGATGAGTTCTTGACGCATGGAAACAAATATAATTTGAGTTTTGATGTTGCAAGCACAAACCTTAACAAGGATTAGATCCTTAGCAAGGAAGCCATTTATAAGCACGAGGCAAGAAGTGTCGTGGCTTGAGAATGGTAACATGGATGTGCATCCATGTATAATGTGCGGGAATTTAAGGAAAATTTCCATGATCACAAGTGATTAGAGTATCCCAAATCGTTGTGAGTCGCTTGGAGTAAAACCCAAGCAAGGCAACATCGGGGAGTCTTCTAAAATATATGTTGAGAATATTGTTGCCTCAAAGGCAATAATAAGATAGATGTTAAATGGTAAGGTTCATTGTTGAACATTAATGATTGTAGGTTGTCAAGTAGAAGGTCTCGAATCATGAAAATAAGTGGGAGCCATTGCATGGACAATAAATCCTGAATCACATGTAATCCGTTAACACTCTCAAAATTTTATCATCTTATTATGGAAATGGTGGATAATGAAGATGCTAAGGTTTGCAAAGTAATTATAACTAAACCTATGCAATAAGTGAACGACAACATTCATAATTGCATGAAAGAAATCAAGCATATCAAATATGGGTGTGATTTCTATGAATGTTTTATGAAGAGTATTACTCTTTAAACATTTGGGAAAAACCATTTATCATAAGATGAAACATTGTGAAGTTTCATAGTGGAATAAAATATTTCTAAATATTCCACAAAACTTTTTAATTGTGGTTTAGAATTTAATAATGAGTCCATTCGATTTTAATAAATATTTAAAATAGGGTATCAAGTCAATGGCTTGGATAAAGAAACACCTATTAAGTGAACATTGAATATTTTAATCGAAAATTATCCCTAATCAAGGCCATATTTTATGGACGATTGATGACCATCAGAGATTAGTGTGTAGTATGATTTATAGCACCGTTTCTTGTGCTATGAGGATATAAATCATTTGCACAGGTATTGGTTTAGAACCATACTGGATCGACCTATGAGGATACTTTAAGAGATTTAAAAATCGTCATAAGTATTTTCTCATTATTACTATCAGAACTCTTTTCCTTTGACCATGAGTAGTGGGAGATCTCTTGTTTGAGTACCGGTCCGCTTTGGTATCCGCCAAACGTCTTCCGTAACTAGGGATTATAAAGACAAATATTGGACGGGTGAGTCCTTTTAGTAAGAGAAGCTACATTATAAGACTGGAAATGTCCCCCTACTAACAATAGGGAACATGTCTTGTTGTTTACAAGGCCTCTCGAAGAGCGAGACTGTGAAAAATGCATGGCCGTGCTCAGATGGATTTTAGAAATCATCTGCTTATTAACAGTCAAACTCGAATTTCGAGAAACACTTCTGGACGTAACAGAGATGACTAGTAATCTTACTCTGTAGTTCATGAAGAGACATGAAGAGACATAGGATAAGGGCTATACACTAAATGCACACTTGTCCGGAAGGACAAGTGGGAGATTGAAAGGAATAGTGTCCTTCGAACAAGTGTATTATTCTGATAGCGGGTTCAGAATTATTAGAAAGCTAATATATTCAGTAAGGTCAAGTGATCAGAATGCCTGGGTTGAGGCCGATTCCGATTAGTAATATTAATATAATTAATATTACAGCTTAATCTTGACTGAACCATTCGGGTCACACCCAAGCAAAATATACGAACCAACTCGACGAATTAATTCGAAATAAATTAATTCGTCGCCCGAGTGTTAAACATTTAGTTGTCGGAAATTCGAGCTTGGAGCGTCGAAACCGAGCGTCGGAGAATCTCAAATGTCGAGCCAAAATTTAGGATTTGGCGAGACGGGAAAATGCATCAAGTAACAAGTAAAATCCTAGCCACGCAAAAGGCTAGGAATGCGTGCCCAATAGGAGCATGCCACGTGGCAGCACACATGGCAAAACGCCAAGTGGCAGCACACGTGGCAGCACACGTGGCCGCCACGTTGGCAACCGCCAAGTGGCAGCAGCCACGTTGGCAGCCGCCATATTGGCAGCCACCTAGTGGCAGCCACCAAGTGACAGCGTGCCACGTGACAGCGTGCCACGTGGCAGCGTGCCACGTGGCAGCGTGCCACGTGGCAGCGTGCCACGTGGCAGCGTGCCACGTGGCAGCGTGCCACGTGGTAGCGCCACGGTGGCGACACATGTGGCAATGACCGTGGACCCGGGTTTATTGGCCATGGACACGGGCCAAAATAAAATGAGCCAACCGAACCCAACTTGGGGCTCAAGGTTGGGTGACACATGGTTAGTTCACATTGCATGTGAAATGCCTTGGGGACCAAGTGAGAAAGTGGTCCACACCTAACCATGTGACACTTGTTACTTCTTCCTTTGTTTATTTAACTAAGGGTTGAATTCACCAATCTTTCCATGTGGGATCTTTTTGTGAAAAGTCCCACATTGAAAGATGAGTGAAATTCACAAAGCATACTTCCTTATAAATAGTCATGGAATGGCTTTAGAATTCTTCGCTTGAGTGGGAGTTAAAAAGAGCATTCCATAATTTTGGGAAAACTCTTAAACTCATATAACACTCGGGTTTTGGTCGGACCTCGCTAACCCCTAGGTAGTAGACCTTAAAGTTGTGTTCGCCTTTTTGTGGGTGGATACCGTCGGAGGCGCGGCGCTTGACGTGCTCGTAGCTTTCAAGTAAGAGCCCCGGTTTTCGGGCGAAGCTCGCTTCGAGGGTAAGATTCGTTTCTTTGTGATTATTTATTTATGCTTTATGATTTTAATTATTGTGAGTGGTTCCTTGGGTAGGGGTTTGTTTCCGCGGTGAGTAAGACTCACTAAACCCCAACATATTCGCCTTGTCTTAAGTTGTAAAACAACAATTAATTATTCAAATTCGAGTCTTGATTAACGAAAGAGTACTATGTGAATTAATTAATTAAAAGTTTATTTAAATTGATCAAACAACACTATTTATTCAATTAAAGTTATTTAAACAATAAAGGAAAAGTGATTAATCTAAGTGCTCAGGAAACTAATCGTTCTTCTTTTATGTTAAATCTTCATTTAATGTGTTTATGAAATTTCTTTGTTCTTCATACCTCCAAGGAATTCAATGGATTCAATTAGGGTTGGAAATTATTTGGGAATAGAGAAAATAAAGTAGTATGATAGTAAGAGAAGTTGAGAGATTAGGGTTTTGAGAATACTAGAGTTTTAATTCTGATTTTTTCGGTCCCCGTAATGCTGAACGAAGACCCCTATTTATAAGAGTAGGGATCTAGGTTTAGGGTTTTAGAGACGCACCGTCAGGTGGCAAGCACAACTCTCTGAGTCGCGCTGGGTGCCGCACGTATCGCAATGAGTCGCTCGCGCAACTGATTGAGTTGCGCTGGTTTGCGGTTTGCCTTATACAAAAACGTGTTTTTAAAACTTTCATAACTTTTGATTGTGGAGTTGTATTAAGTTGTGTGAGGCATCACTAGAAAACTCTAAATGACTAATTTCTAATGCCGTTGGAATGAGGTTAAAATATGTTATGGATCAAAAGTTATCGCCGTTGGAGTGCAAGGGTGACGGTTTTGAAGCCGGTTTAGTGTTTTAATCATTACTTCTTCGTCTTATCTTGGAATTTGGCTTATAATATACTGTTGGAAATCTCTTTGAAAGGGCTATCCATATGTATTGTCCTTTCACAGGAATTTGATGGTTGTTTTATCTGTTTGGCTCGGTTTTCAACAATGTAGGTTCCATTGGATCCAATTATTGCATTTGACGCATTTGGGTCCATTATTAATCAAGTTTAAACATGTTTGAACATGTTTCAGGCCTAATTAGTAATCAGACAAGGCTCTAAGATAACGTTTTCTCAAATATGGGTTTCAACTTACTTCGTAATTCTTTTCATAGTCCATAAACATTTTAACTTTGATCTAACATGAAGAACGGATTTTTGTAACATCATCGCACTTCCTTTCGGGACAAGAGGCAAAAAGTAGGTGTCTAAATTAGCCCCTAATTTGATCAAGTCTAGAATAGATGATGGTCAAAGTAGTCAAGAAAATAAATCCGAGACTTATTTTGTGAAGTTCCCTAATAATAGAGAATCATCCTGAAATATTAAGGATGTCAAAACGATCCTTGGTTCGCCAAGTGTTTAAATTAAGTAGCTATTAAGGCTAGAAAAAAATTTTCTTAGTCTAAACGCGCTAAAGAATTTAGATTGAATTTGAGGGTTTTTTATTCGACTTGTTTTCATGAATCTGTTTGTTTGTCGTTGTGACATGTTTAAGCAATATATTGCATCGAATTTCATGTTAAGTGACAAAGCATTGATTTTGTATAAGCATGTCAAGCATATATATGTTTTTTTTTTTTCTAATTTTGACTTTGCGCTTGATCTTTATTTCCCCCTTTTTCTCTCACAAACACTATACTTGTTAATTTTAATGTAAATTGAAGTGTTTAGAACAACAATTATGCATTAAAATTATAAATGATATTTTGAACTTTTATACTAACATGAATTTGTTCTTGCGACTCATATTTGTTTTCATGCGTAAGTTGCAAAATTGGCTTTATTAATGATAAAAATAACTAATGGTCATTATTATTCACTTATAAAACCGTGATTCCAAGATTTGCACAAAACTAGTTAGTTTAGAAAATTCTTGAAGAGATCATCGAACTTGTATCGCTTGGTTATATTTCGGGTTCGTAAGCCCCCATTTTAAATTTTCGAATGTTGTAGCCCCCAGTGTTCGGTGACTTCGAGCATTTTCTTGTTGTCAATAATTAGACCCTTTCATGTTGCTTAAAATGGGTCTATAAATCCCGTGTTTTGTCTTATTTTGATAACAACTAGGATCTTGGAAATGATTAAACTAGTGTGTTTAAACCGTTTTTTGACCATTCATAGTTTTAACAAATAAATTTGCTAAGTCTAGTAATATTGGTCATTCATTAGAACAAGTAAGAAGAAAAATGAAATGTTGTTCAAATTTTCGTCTATTCTTGCTACTTTATAATTCTTTCTTTTGAGTTAAAATTTTGTCACTGTTTTGAAGCTCGAGAAAGTAGATGTTATCCTCCTCGCGAAATTCCAGTGTGTGCAACAATGTAGAGTAATGTTAAATGAAGACTCATTAATTTAGAATTTAGGAGTCTTTTTTTTACATTCTAACTCATGAAATTGTTCGTCTTATGTTAATAAAGTGTCTTGATACAATTTTCATGATGAATGATTGAGTACTAAACTTTCGTATGAGCAAGTATGATTTTGTTTCTTTTGCTCTATACTAGTCATACTCTCTAATCTCTAGAGTAAATTGAAGTATTGAAACAACAATTATGCACTAAGATTAGTTTTTAAAGTTAAACTTGAAAATGGCTTGAATATGTAACATGCTTAATGGCCAAGTTTAGTTGCAAACTTAGTTTTCAAAGGAACAACATACATGATTATTAAATCATTGTGACACATTTGAAAATTTGTAAGGCTCGAGATCTGTGTACACAATTTGTAGTTTAGGCGATTCTCGAAAGTAGCTCGAATGGCATGAATATCTCATTTTGTTTTTTGGTTGATATTGGAGCCCCCATGTGTCGGGTTATGCGCATTCTTTCTATTTCACAAGTCTTGGAGCCCCTAATTTGGGGTAATTCTGATGATTTTCTATCATTTAAGCCATTCATATGATACCGAGATGGACCTATGTATATGTCCTATTTTGTTTTAAGATATTTAGGACAATGACATGGCTCTCACATTTTAGTTAAAGTCATGTTCAAGAAAGCAAGTTAGTTCTTTGCTTGTTTATAAACCAAAACAATTGTGTTTAAGGTTTAATATATCATACCTAATGTCTTAACGTTTGTAAAGATCATTGTGGTGATTTTACTCTCAAAGTTGATTTAGAACATCAAATATTTTCTTTGTTCTTATCAATCTTTGATTTTGGTCTAGTAGGTGGTTTGTTTACCATCCCTTAGCCAATATTTGCAGGAGAACTAAGTGAGAATAAGTTCGAGTCAAGAAGAAGTCAAATCTTAATTCATTCCTTTTGGAAAAATACATGTATTATCCAAACAGTTATAGAGAATCTGAACATTATTTATTTGAGAAAACAAAAAATTCAGAAAGGAAATTTTGAATACTATTTTTTTATTAGAAACATGATGTTTCGAACTTGAATTCAAAATTGGAAAAGGAATCCAATAATTATATTATTTTCAAAACTAGACCCAAAATGGAAAGAAAAGTCTAGCTCGTAATTGAGTGTGACTTTTTGTCCAAGATTGATAAAGATAAGTTGTAATTTGCAACTTATTTCAACAAAGATATGAAAATGTGAGCAAACTTTCGTATATCTAATTTTGTTTATGTTTTTATGCTTGTCATCATTGTCATATTTTTCTAATTAATAGTGAAGTTATTTTAATTAAATAAGTACCGTAGTTTTAAAATGAATGTTTATCAAACCTAGGTTTGGTGAAGTGTTAAAATAATTTATAAAATCATTCGAATCACTTTTTAAAATATGGTCTCATTTTAAAATAAAAGTTAACGTGAGACCTATATTTTTAATTTGAATTCTCCAAGCGTAGACTTTAGCTGGCTTTTAGAATTCATGTATACATATGCTAGGGGATGTTTCTCATGTTTATTTAAAGCCCCAAGACTTGTGTTTTAAATTGTAGAATATTGCATATGTTTATCACAAATTGTTTGACCAAGTAACATAATTAATTATCTTTGTCAAATAATAGGAAGTGGTATTCTTCCCTTTGTCATCTAAAGTTTTTAAGATAGTTCGTAATAAGCTTTATATGACATTGATTTTGCAGCATAAATAGCGTGTTCAAATCTGTAAATAGAGAGAAGTGGAGATGTCTTGGCTTTTTTAAGCCCCCAATTTGAGGCAAAGAGCGAAAAAATTATACTATTTTCGAGTATTTTAGATGCCAAACGGGAGGGATCATCCCGACTTATCCCCCTTACAAAGGAATGAACAAAAAAGACGGATTTGTATAATAAGGAAGGAGAATCCAACTTTCCAATAGAAGAATAAAGAAAGAAAATTAGACATGTTTTTGAAAAGCAAGGATTATTGACTTAATATTTGAATCATCGTGATGACTTGGCAGTGAGGTATACGTGTGATAGCGATAACGATCATTTTTTTCATGTAGCGATCATGTTCAATCAATATTCCCCGCTTAGAGAAGATGGAGATGTCTCACATAGGCGGACATTTTAGTTGCTCATGACAAGTGAAAAGACCAATTCTCAAGAGTTGTAAAAGACATCTAAAGTTCACGTCGAGGCTGTCGATATATCAAATCAATTTATTGTATTAACTCTTTTTCTTTTAGGCAATGTATATAGAACATGAATTACCTTAGTAATAAATAGCCCTACTATTAAAAGAAAATAAGATGATTGTTTTTTTGTTTTTCTTTGGCAAAGGATATGGAAAACATTGAATTTAGTTTGATTCGGTTGCTTTACTAACATGGTGTAATCAAGCGAATAGCTATCAAATCATCCAAATCATTTAAAACTTTTTTTATATGATCTCGTAATCATAACTCAACACTTTATGCATTTTATATATGGGCATGACTACTTAATAGTAGGTCCATATGTGCAAAGGCCTAAGATTGGCCATATTTTTATGGAATGATGATTTTGGTATATGGTTATGGTCTGCCTCAAGGAGGGCCTTCCAAGGTCGTAACGTGGCTGGGCTTGGGGTTATGAACAATAGACAGGCTCAAGTATACTCCCAAAATCCTTTACTTCTGGTGCTTATCAAATTAGAACATTTCTGCTTTGTGTGAAAACACCTACATTGGGTGCCTTTTCCTTATCATCTCTCCTTTTTTTTTTTTTTTTTTGACAAGTTTTGCTTTGGGTTTAGAACGATTTTTTTCTTTTTTCTTTTCCATTTGATCTTTCCTTTTGAGTTTAGACTAATTTGTGTCCCCCTCTTATGTTTCGTTCCCCCAATTTCCTATTTATATCTTTACACTATTCCCATCCCAAGGTATGGAATAATGTAGGTTGAATAAATAAGACTCAATTGACGAGGCTCAAAAGGGATGCCAAAAAGATGGATTTTCTCTAAGGTTAAGAACATGGGATTATATTTATGGAGTTTCAAGTTGCCTCCTGTATTGGTGAAATCAACATATCCTTTCTTTGTGGGCCTAAGATGGGCCTCTTTTCATTCAATACATCTTGTAAGCCAAAGCTCATCAAGATTCTTAAAGTGTTGAGTATGTATGCCTTTTGATATGGCCTGTTTATATGTATACGTTTTATTTAATTCAAGTCAATAACAATAAAGAGATTGAAAAGAGAACAAGATAGACGTACTTAAAAATATATTTTTTATTCATTAATCAATGAGAGTACAAAATAAGTAGATTAGACAGCATTCTTAGTCTATCATAAACAACAAAGGAAAGAAACAAAACAAGACCTAGGGTGCTACATCTTAAATTGTTGACAACTTCTTGAGATTGCGTCTTTGAGATTTGTCCGTTTATGTGTTAGGTGAAATCTTCTATAAAAATCAAGTCCATCTATATGATTCATGGTTTCATTTATCAAGTCCTTTTCAATTAATGTTCCCACAGTATAGACTTTTTGAAATGTGTCTAAACCAAGGTATTGTAAATGGCACTTGTATGGTAGAGACATATTGTCTATGAACTTTGGGACAAGTTCATGATCCGGAGGTCTTTGTGGAATATAAGAGCAACCTTTGATCACCATCTGGAAAAGAAGTCAATGAAGCCTTCTTCTTTCCCTTTCTTAAGCAATTCGAGATCGCGCAAACTAGTTGTGAGCTCGATGTTATCTCCATATTGGGTTAAAAACGGTTTTACAACTTCACTCTAAGTTGAAGTTTGTTTTGCATCGAGGTTATAAAACCATGATCTAGCAGTTGGTTCCAATGAAAGAGGAAAAGTACATGCATATAGGCTTGGCTCAACCCCTTTCAATACTATAATTCCAATAAAGCTCATTAAGTGAGTTCTAGGATTTTCTATAACCTTAAAGGTTGGCAAATTCGTAGTCATAATTAAAGTACTTACTCCCTGAATTAGCTCGAGGACAAGTTTCTCCAAGGCTTCTACTCTTTCGGCTATTGCTTTTTCTTGCAGAATATTTTCTTTTTCTTTTTCTTTTTTTATTTTAGCCTTTTCTGTTTTTTATGAGCCTTCATTTGGGCTTCTTCTTCTTGTAGGGCCTTTGAGTTTTCGAGTTCCTCTCTAAGTTTCTCCAATGCTGCATTGTCACCCATGATTGGACTTGTATGCGAATGAGGAAGATGATCTAGTAATGTGTATCACAAGAAATTGAGTACGGTCACTTAAATCTTTTTTGCCAAGCATTCAAACAACGAACCAAAGTCAAAATGATTGTTTTATTTCATTTTTTTTAATCCTTGTAATACGAATTCACTTTAAGCAAGTTTGTTGATGAAGAATGTAAAAAATATATTCACGAACAATCATTAATGAAATGTCATGATTTGTGTTGACTTCAACAAGGTAATCATCTAAGGATTTTACTTTAAATGAATTGTTTTCGAAAAAGGTAGAAGAGAAAGTCAAGAAAATTGGATTGAAAATGCTCATCAAATTTTAGGAATATTAATCAACCCGAACATACTACTTAAAATGATCAAATATACTATATTATTTGTTGATCATTTAGATTACAATAGAGATCAATATTGTTTTTTTTTTTATGATTCTCATATTTCTTATCTTTAAAGGATTATATATTACTATTTGTTTAAAAAGAATGATGGCCCCCGAATGTAAAATCCAAGAAATAATTAAATTATTTTCTCGGTTTTATCATTCATTATATATTTTTTTTGTATCATACTCTCTTTTTTTTATTTTTTATATTTTTATACTTTTTAATTATTTTTTTTAAAACGACATTTCTTTTTTTTTGTTCTATTTCTCTCTCGCTCTCGCTTTTTTTTTTTTTTTTTTTTTTGTGAGGCAATCATTCCAAGAAAAGTTCTCGGGATTTTCTTTTTAAACCATAGAAGAGGTAAATAAATTATACTCTTAAATCAAGGTTGGCCAATTGCAACTAAAAAAATGATGAACACGAAAATAAGCACGTTTAAGAATAAACATATTGATGACGTCCTATTAAGAGATGCGAACTTCTAATGATGAACCTCACAAGAAGTAATTTCATTAGCTCTATTATAAAGTACGTACTCGAATCATCATAATAAAAAATAGTATCGCGCGCAATTTTCTGTCTTGCGCTAAGGTGGAAAGTGCATCTTGAAGAGTAGCATCAACAACATGCAAGGTTTTTTTTTTTTTTTTTTTTTTTTTTGCAAAAACGCCAAAAGAACGATAAATTTATTTATTTTTTTGTTTTTTTGCGAAAATGCAAAAAGAACGATAAAAAAACATGTTTTTCGAAAAAAGATGATCATAGTAAAAGTTAGACTACGTTGTTATCCAAAGAGATATTTTTAACACCTACTTAACGATTAACCTTGATGCGGTAGTATCGTTTTTCTCCGTATGATATTGCTCGTAACGAGTCAAAGTCAACGTTGAACAGTGGGCGCGCGCAAGACACAGTTTTGCGCAGAGGTGTTGCGCACAACTTCTGAACTTGCGCTAGTAGGGCGCGCGCAACTTTGACAGTTGCGCGTGCCACCTAGTAGGTTCAACAACTTTTTTTTTTTTTTTTTTTTTGGCGAAAACGCAAAATGAATGATAACAAATTATATTTTAATTTTTTTTTTTTTTTTTTTTTTTTTTTTGTCGAACCATAATTTTTTCTAATTTTTTTTTATTATTATTATATCTCTAGGTAACAAGTTGGAATTATTTAGATTAGATACGAAGCACATATTCATGAAGTCACATAAGCACATAAAAGGGACCGTCAAATCATACAATGTCATTCTAAGGTCAAGGCTTGGGTATTCAAAGGTACCATATCTTAAGGGACGATGCACGAATCAATCACTCAACGTGTTGACCCACGATATAGCTCTCCCAAAATTTTGTTGGTGATATGGGTGGGATTATTGTTATTGATTTTTGGATAGAAGCCTTGTGTTGGCAACCCCTAGTCAATGAGCCAATCCCCAATGGTTAAATTGTGTTATGATTATGCATAATGCAATGTTGCTTGTTTGATTTTTACTTTTGTTAAAAAGGAAGATATTATGCGTTTGAGTCTCGCTCTCTAGCTAGAGATTATCCAATTTAGATCTCGTTACAATCCATAGGCAACCTAGTGTTGAAAACCTTGAACCATAACTACAAACTAATCTTGTAACCTCTAAGTCCCCAGTGGAGTCGCCACTGTACGGAGGGTATTCCCATCATATGGGGTCCTCTCCTTAAATGCCCATGGCCCTTTAAAAGCCTAGGAATTACACTTGTTAGGGTGTATTAGGATTTGAATTCCTGACTGTTTGGGAGACCTTGAATTAGAAATGATACTCTCATCACGCTTTTTGGTAAGAAACAAGTAGGAGTCACCAATGAGTTTTAGGAAAACTCATAAACCTCGTTCATGCCTTTCTTCCATGTGGATTTCATGGAATAATTAGCACGAATCATAAGTTTACCCATGCCTAAATTGGTCTACATAAACCAGAAATGAATTCGGGAGCGAGGGTACTAAAATAACGTTCCTTTTAGGTAGTACGACCTCTACCAGCTCTACCTTTTTTACGATTTTATTACCAAATAATATATGCAAAGTGATACCTAAAGACTAAGTTATTTTATTTTATTTACAAGCATTAATCACGTAGGAATTACATTGCAAAAGTCGTTATTCTTATTTAATCAATATTCATGAAAGAACAATAAATAAACAATATTTGCCTTGTCTTTAGTGGTAAAACAACAAATAATTTTTCAAATTCGAGTCTTGATTAACGAAAGAATACTATGTGAATTAATTAATTAAAAGTTTGTTTAAAGTGATAAAAAAAACACTATTTATTTAATTAAAGTTATTTAAACAATAAAGGAAAAGTGATTTATCTAAGTGCTCAGGAAACTAACCGTTTTTCTTTTATGTTAAATCTCCGTTTAATGTGTTTATAAACTTTCTTTATTCTTTGTACCTCCAAGGAATTCAATGCATTCAATTAGGGTTGGTAATTATTTAGGAAGAGAGAAGAAAACGTAGTATGATAGTAAGAGAAGTTGAGAGATTAGGGTTTTGAGAATACTAGAGTTTTAATTCTGATTTTTTCGGTCCCCGTAATGCTGAACGAAGACCTCTATTTATAGGCGTAGGGATCTAGGTTTAGGGTTTTAGATCCGCGCCTTTAGGTGGCACGCGAAACTCTCTAAGTCGCGTTGGGTGTCACGCGCATCTCATTGAGTCGCGCGCGAAAGGCACTCGCATCTGATTGAGTTGCGCTGGTTTGCGGTTTTCCTTATACAAAAATGCGTTATTAAAACTTTCATAAATTTTGATTGCGGAGTCGGATTAAGGCATGTGAGATATCATTGGAAATATCTTAATGTCTAATATCCAATGCCATTAGAATTAGGTTAAAATATGTTGTGGGGCAAAACTTATGGCCGTTGGAGTGAAAGGGTGTCGGTTTTGGGCCCGGTTTAGTGTTCTAATCATAACTTCTTTGTCTTGGCTCGGAATCTGCTTATAATATATCGTTGGAAAGCTCTTTGAAAGGGATATCCATCTGTATAGGCCTTGTACGGAAATTTTGTGGTTGGTTTATCTGTTTGGCACGGTTTTCAGCAATGTATATTCCATTGGATCCAATCATTGCATTTGACGCATTTGGGTACGTTATTAATCAAGTTTAAACATGTATGAACATGTTTTAGGCCTAATTAGTAATTGGAAAAGGATCTAAGATAACTTTTTCTCAAATATAGGTTTCAACTTACTTCATAATTCTTTTCATAGTCCATAAACATTTCAACTTTGATCTAACATGAAGAACGGATTTTTGTAACATTATCGCACTTCCTTTCAGGACAAGAGGCCAAAAGTAGGTGTCTACATACTCTTTATTGAAAGGAATATTATTTGTTAATACGGAGTCCCACATGAGATGATAAGTGACAATGGAACTCACTTTGAAGCTGAATGTGAAAAATTGTTACAAAAATATGGCATTCAACACCATCATTCTTCCCCTTATAGACCTCAAGCAAATGGAGCAGGTGAGGCAACTAATAAAAATCTAAAGACTATTATCGAGAAAATGACAGAAAATTACAAGGATTGGCCTGACAAACTCCATTCCGCACTTTGGGGTTATCAATTTTATATAGTATTTTACCCCCGTCCCTTGGTCATAATTAGTAGTATTTTTGGCTCTTTAAAGCCACTTTTATTACAAATTGGTGTTTTCTAGTGTTTTTGTAGTTTTGGTTGACTTTTGTAGGAACTTGCACTTTTGGAGCATTTTCCCAAGATATTATGGAGCAACTACAAGCATCGGAGAAGCATGACCAATTTTTATAGCCCAGGGCCGATTAGAGCCATCGAACCGGTGATTAAGGGCTCGGTACATGTGATACCGGGGCATTTGGACCGAGTATTCAAGACCCGAAGAGGAAACCCAGATTGGAGTGAAACATTGGAGCCCAATCGTAGTCCATAGTGGCCCAAGAGAGCCTCCCGACCAAAGAGACTGGCGCCCGAAGGCGCGCCCGGTCGGGCGAGGGAAGCAAAGGCCAGCGCTCGAGGACGCGCCTTGCCAGACGCGAGAAAGGTACCTGAGGTAAAAAGGCGCTCCCGATCGGGCGGTGCCTCGCCCGATCGGGCGCGTGTTATTATTAGGGGTTAATTTTGACGTTTAAGTTTGTTTTAGTTTAAGATTCTTACGGAGTATAAATACTTCTCCGTAAAACGAGTTTAGTACCTTTCTTTACCTTCTTTTACTCTCTCTTAATTATTTCTTAGATTTTCTATCTCTACTTAGCTTTTAGATTAGTTTTCTTTCTCATACACTTTGTTCTTAACTCTTTTCTTAATTCCAGATTTATTTGGTAACGATTTCTCTTCTCTTAATCTTAGTTATTTATTTTATTCCTTTGATCATGTCTTGTTTTATTGATTTGATTAATTTAGTTTTTATTATGTCTGAGTAGTTTTATTTCTAAGGTTTGTGGGGATCCATAAATAATATGAAGGGGTAATTTATTGTTGTTAATTGTCAATGCTAGATTGATTTTCTATTGATTGATTTAATGCTCTGTGACTAGATTTGCGCAGATCTTTTACGTACGAGTTTAAAAATATTGATTCGAGATTCGACAGATGAGAATTATTGTTTAGGTCTAGTTTCAATAGGTAGGTTAATTTATAAATGGTTAAGTCAAGATTCGAAATATGAGATTTAATACCGGTAAATTAATTGTGTGATTGTATCACGTAGCGAAAGCCCTTTATGATCTGATTATTGTATGCATTGATGATTGATTATTGTGTTTTACCCTGGAATATTATTTATTAGTGAACCTATGCCCTAGATCCTTTTATTATTTGTTTCTCCTTATTCTTAATCTTCATAGTTTAGTTTCATATCCAAATTTACATATTGGTTACTTTATAATATAGTTTACTTTAATTAATTAGGAATAGAAAGACTCGTTTCACTATGGATTCGACCCTACTTCCCTATCTATATTAGTTAGAGGATTTAAAAATTACTTTTGATTAGGAGATACGACTTTACCCTGTCAAAATTTGGCGTCGTTGCCGGGGAAACGATTTTATTTTTTTTCTGATTATTTTTGTAGTCTAGGTTATTTCTTTTTGTCTCAGAAAACGTTTGTTCTTTGAGGCAAGTCTAATATTTGCTTTAAATTTTTTTTTTATGCCCAGGTGTTCCAGATTAGGGTACGTCCCGTTCGATCCTGAGATCGAACGATCCTTCAATAGACAAAAAAATCTTTACAAGCAAATTCTGGCAGATTCTGGTGATAATAATAATCACCAAGATCCTCCAACTGTTTCTAGCGATTCAGACGTATCATCAGATCCAGAATTAGAGATGACGGCTCCAATGAAGCTTAGTGATTACTCACAACCAAAGCTTACAGATTTTCAACATCTCACTCCCACTCCGGCTCTTGATGGGGTACAATTTGAGATTAAATCTTAATTTATAACGATGATAGAGAGGAAGCAAAGTGGAGCTAAGGGTGAAGACCCAAATCTTCACATTGAAGACTATTGTTAGTATTGTAATACCATCAGGCAAGCCAGGGTCACACAAGACCAAATCAGGGAGATTCTCTTTCCTTTCTCTTTAACTGGAAAAGCCAAATTATGGTTTAATGGTTTAAATAGAACTGCACTTGGTATAACTGACTGGGAAACTCTTGTTTTGAATTTTTATAACAAGTATTATCCTGCAGAGAGAACAACCGTACTACGGAGTGCAATTCAGAACTTTGCCCAAGAAGCCGATGAAACTTTATATGAGGCTTGGGAGAGGTTCAAGGACCTACAAAGAGAATGCTCGCACCATAATTTGGCACAATGGCAGTTAATCCAAGCCTTTTACAATGGCATTGGAAATTCATCTAGAATAATTTTAGATTTTGCAGCTAGTGGGAGGTTTTTGAATCTTAATGTTGATGATTTAGGTCAGGTTAATGAAGATATGGTGATACATAATTCCCAATATGGGAATCCTAGAGGCTTTGCTAAAAAGGGGAAGCATAGTGTTGACTTCGTATCCTTTTTGCAAGCTCAATCAACCTCTGTCTGCCAGAAATTAGATAATCTTAGCACTGCTCATGTAGCTAATGTTTTTGCAATTAATAATAGTGCTAATGAGACTTTATGTGAAAACTGTTGAATTTTAGGTCATTGGGAACTGATTGCAAGAATTCCGTGGAACAAGTTAATGTCTTTCAAGCATATAGGCAGAATAACTCATACTCCAACACCTACAATCCTGGGTACCGGAACCATCCGTACCTTTCCTATCGGAACACTAATATTCAAAATCCACCACCATAAGACCAAAGGCGCTACACTAACAACAGCAGAAATATCACCACCCCAATGCTGGCAAGAAGAACAAACCACAACAACCCTCCTCATTTTGCGACCCTGCTTTGGTAGAAATTAGAGCGATGTTGGTTAATATGCAGAAGCACATGGAGAGTAGAGATGCACAAATTGATTCAATTCTAGCACATAATAAAATTGTAGATAATCAAATTGCGCAACTTTCCGCTACTCTACAAGCCCGCCAACAGGGAGCCCTGCCAACACAGCCGATCAGGCCTACGGATCAAGCCTATGCAATTATTGTAAGGAGTGGTTCAACTATGAAGGGCCCCATATGCCTAGAGTTGATGAACCTGTTTTAATAAATAATGCTAATCTTGATTCCGTTAAACCAGACAATGTAGCTAATAGCCCTGCAGGGCTAAAGCATAGTACTAATATATCTAATTCTACATTGCAGGGTACGACACCAAAGAAGGTGGCCACTCCAAATAGGAGCAGTAATGCTCCAAAGCCAATTATCAAACTTACATTCCCTAATCGTCAACCGAAAACAAATTTGGTTACGCAGTTTGGTATGTTCCTGGAGATGGTAAAAGATTTGAAGGTAACAGTTCCCTTCACTGAATTAATCACACAAATTCCTGCATATGAAAAATTTATGAAAGAAATATTGACAAGAAAAAGGTCTATTAGTGAGGTACAGACAGTAGCTTTCACTGCAGAGTGTAGTGTCGTACTTCAAAATCTCCACCTAAATTACAAGATCCGGGTAGTTTTTCTATCCCTTGTCATATAGGCAATCTAATGATTGATAATGTGTTGTGCGATTTAGGTGCTAGCGTTAGTGTTATGCCATTATGTGTGTGTTCCAAGATGAATATGGGTAAATTAAAAGCTACTAATATTACTCTACAAATGGCCGACCGTTCTTTCAAATACCCCTTAGGTCTTTTAGAGGATGTTCCCGTTAGAGTAGCTAAATTTTATATACCTGTTGATTTTATTGTTCTTGATATGGCTGAGGATATGCAAACCCCAATCATTTTGGGTAGACCATTCCTTAACACTGCAAGAGCAATTATAGATGTGAGAAGTGGCAAATTAACACTATCAGTAGGGGACGATAAAATTATTTTTAATCTTAGTAACACCCCTAAAAGCCCCATGATAGAAGAGAAGTGTTGTAGTGTTAATGTGGTTCATAATTATTCTTATAAGCTCCAAGCTCTTGAAAAAGATCCCTTGGAGGCGGCATCTTGTGTTGCATCCCTTTCAGATGAGATAGACAAATGGCATAAAGGAATTTGATCCAATATAAAGAGCCCTCTACACTGTCGGTCTTGGTTTTGAGGACGAAAAGGTGGAATCAATCAAGAAAGTTGTGGAAATTGAGCCTACGGTGAGTGTTCCGCCAAATCGAGTTGCAAGTGTTAAATGCAATGACAATTTGAAGCAACCCTTGATCAAAGAAGGATCTTTAGTGCGTAGCATTGAAGAACCCCCAATCCAAGTCAAGGAGGATCCACCAGATAAGGTGAATTGGCGTCCCACAGGGTATGTCAGGAAGCCGCGTCGTAGCCTAAACACCGCTCGACCGGGTAAGAAACCGCCCGACCAAGCGTTAGGCCAAGGGTCCTAGTCCTTAAAATTGGTAAGAAGGTCGTGCGGGACCTAGATAAACCAGAGCTTTGCGGGAGGCAACCCGTATTTTAATGCTTTATAGACTAGTTTTTTTTTCCTTTTTTTTGTCTTATGAGAGGAGAGATGAGGGAATTTAATGAGATTCATGAGTTTTTGTACAGTTTTGAAGGAAAAGAGTTAGCCAAAAATTGAAGAAAAGAAGAAAACAAAAAAATCGTCAATTAGACTCGGTCCCAACCCGGCGAAGTCCGCACGACCGGGCGCGAGAGCTGGGTTTAAAAATCGAGTGTTTTCGCCCGATTAGGCGAATGCCGCCCGACCAGGCGTGAAAATTGACGTTTACGGACATATTTGTCGGCCCGATCGGGCGAAGGGCGCCTAACCGAACGCAAGAGGTAATCAATTTTTGGGCATTAGATCGCCCGATCGGGCGAATGGCGCCCGACCGGGCGCGAGAACTTCATTTATAATAATATTCGGATTTCCCAACCGGGCGACAGTCCGCCCGACCGGGCGCGAGGTGCCGTCCGCGTACTTCTTCTTCTTTCCTCTTCTTTCTTCCTTCAGTTCTCTTTTCCTTCCATACTTTCTCTCTCTAAGTTTTCTTCTTCATTTCCTACCCAAATCCAAATATTTTTACATATTCTTAATCCTCTCTTCATTCTCTACAATTCTACACAAATATCTTCAAGATCCATTCAAATAATTTTTAGACGCATTTTCAAATAGTCTCAAAAATGGTGGCAAAGAGGGAAAGAACACTTCTAGGGGGAGCCTCAAGCTCAAGCCAGCAATATGACTCGGCGTTGCAACTACCGCATTGGCCGAAAATCAAAATAGCAACCCCTGAACATAAGGAAAAGCTTGAGCAACTCTACGGGCGTGAGGTAAATTCGTCACGGTGGTTACACCGCCCGACTCTAGAAGCATTAGTTTTATATGATTATGTTAGGAGATTTTTGTATGATATTGGTATGAGGAAATTTGTTGATATGCATTATGCCACTAATCATGAATTAACCTGTGAATTTCTTTCCTCTTTGCATGTTCATAACCATAAAAATGGGCCAAAATTGATTTTTAGGTTAAATAATAGAAATATTACTTTAACTTTTGTTGATTTTTGTAAATTGTTTGATTTGGAATCTGATTTGCCTCACCAATGGCATGCTGAATATAAAATGGATGATATTTATACTGTTTTGACTGGCTTGCCGGCGCCTAACGCCCAACATGCTAGTGCTAAACCAATCCATCACCACATTCCCAAAATATGGCAAAGATTTGCGGGTGTTAGCTTTTTAGGTTAGTACGAGCCCCATAACTATCAGACCAATGAACTTGCAATTATCGGACATTATGTGTATGGGTTCGGGAAGCTTAACATAGCTAGGTATATCATCCATCACTTAGCTAGGCATGCCACGATTCGTAACGCCGCTAGTACCCCCATCCGTCTAGGTGGCCTTATCACTAGGATACCTATTAAGAAGGCTGGTTTTGTAGAGACTAGACCCTACCAGATGACCAACTATGGACCTGATACCTACATGACCACAAGGTACCTAGAGCAGTTGGGTTAGGTACGATCATATGGTGAGCAGACACCCCACTGGTGTATTAGGATTGGGATCGAGCTGCCTTTGCCCATCTTTTCCCTACCTAGTCCTGACTTGACCGCTTTTCGCCCCCGAGCAAGCATCTTACACATATGACCTTTAAGTTGCCAACGCTAGGGGGCAACCACCACCCCAACCTCAGCCCGAGGTGGCATTTTCTCCACCTCGTATGTCTCACTCCGTCCCCTATGTTGACTCTGACCCAGTTTGGGACCTTCAGAGTATAGGTCAGGCTTTAGGCCGTATCGAGAATTCTCACACTGACCTTAGGAGGATGGTAGATTCCATAGACTAGAGGTTAGGGTACCTGGAGAGGAACCAGGGTAGAGCTCTCTACCCTATGTACGATGATTATGCTCGTCAGGGCAACATTCTCGACGATGCTATTTACCCTGACTGGTTTCAGCCTCCACCCTAGGGATACGATAAGGATCCCACTGCCCATGGCATTTATACTAAATATTCTGCCTTCCATGGGTACGGCCAGGACATTCCTTTCGGGGAACCGACGGGGGGGAGTTTTCATGCAGACTATTTTGGTGGTAGCTCTTCTGGTGCAGGTGGTGCAGGTGGCAGTGGAAGTGCAGAGTTCGGCTCCATGGATGAGGATGATCAGGACTAGCTATGTTGGGCTAGTTCCCGAGCCAATGAGGACATTGTCTGATTCTGGCTTGGGGGAGATTTTCGATTTGGTATCTTTCCTTTTCTCTTTTCTTTTATATTTGGTGTGTTTTCTTAGTTTAGATTTATTGCTTTCCAGGTTAGTTTTTATTGCTTTCTTTTACATGAAAATACAAAAAAATAAAAAAATTCCAAAAATATGTTCTAATGAATTATAAATCATGCTTCCTTGTGCCCCTTACTTGAGAAAATGTTGTTTTAATTCTTGGTATATGATGATAAGCATTGTGGATTAGTTGATCATGATTTGATGTTTGATTGCCTTGAAACCTTAACATGCGTCAATTTTGCCAACTACTTGTGAATATAGTGCTTGACTAGTTAATTTGGTTAGGAATGTTTGTTAGTTCCTAGTATGTCAAGGAATTTGAGTATTGGTTTGCAACTATAAGTAGTGTTTGTATGACTCATTATTATGCACATTGTGGAGGACGAAGGCGTTCATTCTTTTAGGTAGCCTTTAGATGATTGTAGATACATTTGTTCCCTTCTTGCTACCCATGTTGTTGCCTTAACTTTTTATTGTTTATTAGCCACATTATAAGTCTACTTTGCCCCATTGGTTACTAGTCCCAAGCTTGGCTTGGGGGAGCTATTAGTGAGTGAGGGGAGGGAGACAATTTGGGTGGGTTTTGAGAAGTTATTTTATTCTTGATCATGTTTATTTTTGATGAGTTTGAAAGTTATATCTTATTGAAAAAAATAAAGCATGATGTTATGAAAAAAAAAAAGAGAGAAGTTCAAGAAAAAGAAAAAAAGTGAAAAAAATAAGTGAACTTCAAAAGAGAAAAAAAAGAAAAAAAAAAGTGTTCAATGTTCAAATGTTCTACGATGGAGGTTGATCAAAAGGAAGAAAATTGAGCTTCAATGAAAAATTCAAGTTTGGAAAATAAAGTTTGTTTATTCACTCCAGTTCTTTATTATTATATCTTATGAGTGAAATTTTAAGTGTTGAGATTGTTTATTATGATTGGAGTATATTTGGTAGATGTTAGAGTTAGTTATGTAGGGGATGTTGATCATTATTTATTTTGATCATGGGTTTTGCTAGGATTTGCTCCCTTAAGCATAGCTTTTCTCTCACTTGTTCCCAATGATTCCTACCCTTTACCCTAGCCTTACACTACAAGCTTTAAAGACCTTCCGACCCTTGTGCATAGAGTTGTATGAATGTGAAAGTGTTGTTTATCAATGCAAGTTATGATTTGACATATTTCGAGTCGACTAGTAGGTTGAGCGTACATCTTTTTATACACATGAGAGTGTGAGTTGGGAGGGAATTGTTCACATAAAGGGGTTGGTTGGAGAGCGATCGAGTACATCTTTTACTCGCCACATAAATGAGAGTTGAGTGTGTGAGCACTAGTCTTGAATTCTATATCCTCTTGTGCTTTGCTCTATTTGACAATTGTTGGGGAGGAAGGGTAATTGGATGGATTTGATTGATTGATTTTGAAGCATGTTTATTGGATTTACCTTGAATTGTTTGTGCTTGATTTTCACTTTTTGGGGTGAAGCATATTTATTTATTCATTGATGAGATCTTTTCTTAGGGACAAGCAAAGGTTTGGCTTGGGAGAGTTTGATGTGTCTATTTTATATAGTATTTTACCCCCGTCCCATGGTCACAATTAGTGGTGTTTTTGGCTCTTTAGAGCCTCTTTTATTACTAATTGGTGTTTTCTAGTGTTTTCTTAGTTTTGGTCGAGTTTTGAAGGAAATTGCACTTTTGCAGCATTTTTCCGATATACTATGGAGCAACTACAAGCATTGGAGAAGCACGACTAGTTTTTATAGCCCAGGGTCGGTTAGAGCCATCGAACCGGTGGTTAAGGGCTCGGTATATGTGATACCAGGGCATTTGGACCGAGTATTCAAGACCCGAAGAGGAAACCCAGATTGGCGCGAAGAATTGGAGCCCAATCGTAGTCCAATTAGTGGCCCAAGAGAGCCGCCCGGCCAAAGAGGCTGGCGCCCGAAGGCGTGCCCGGCCGGGTGAGGGAAGCAAAGGCCGGCGCCCGAAGACGCGCCCGGCCTAGCGCGAGAAACGTACCTGAGGGAAAAAGGCGCGCCTGATCAGGCGGTGTCTCGCCCGATCGGGCGCGTGTTACTATTAGGAGTTAATTTTGACGTTTAAGTTTGTTTTAGTTTAGGATTCTTACAAAGTATAAATAATTCTCCGTAAATCGAGATTAGTACATTTCTTTACCTTATTTTAATCTCTCTTAATTATTTTTAGATTTTCTCTCTCTACTTAGCTTTTAGATTAGTTTTCTTTCTCATACACTTTGTTCTTAACTCTTTTCTTAATTCCAGATTTATTTGGTAACGATTTCTCTTCTCTTAATCTTAGTTATTTATTTTATTCCTTTGATCATTTCTTGTTTTATTTCTTTGATTAGTTTATTTTTTATTATGTGTGAGTAGTTTCATTTCTAGGGTTTGTGGGGATCCATAAATAATATGAAGGGGTAATTTATTGTTGTTAATTGTCAATGCTAGATTGATTTCCTATTAATTGATTTAATGCTCAGTGACTAGATTTGCGCCGATCTTTTATGCATGAGTTTAACAATATTGATTCGAGATTCGACAGATGAAAATTAATGTTTAGGACTAGTTTCAATAGGCAGGTTAATTTATTAATGGTTAAGTCGAGATTCGAAAGATGAGATTTAATACCGGTAAATTAATTGTGTGATTGTAATACGTAGCGAAAGCCCTTTATGATCTGATTATTGTATGCATTGATGATTGATTATTGTGTTTTACCCTGGAATATTATTTATTGGTGAACCTATGCCCTAGATCCTTTTATTCATTGTTTTCTCCTTATTCTTAATCTTCGTAGTTTAGTTTCATATCCAAATTTACATATTGGTTACTTTATAATATAGTTTACTTTAATTAATTAGGAATAGAAAGACTCGTCACACGACTTTACCCTGTCACACGTCAATTCGCACATTAACAGGAAATACGTCATTCTCCTTAGTTTATGGAATGGATGTCGTACAACCTATATAGCTAGAGATACCATCTCTACTCATTGCATTAGAAAGTAAACTCGATGAAGTCGAATGGACTAATGCAAGGTATGAAGAGCTAATTCTACTTGATGAAAATCGACTAGAAGCTCTACATCATACCCAGTGCTATCAAACCCGTATGGCTAGGCATTTTAATATGAAAGTCAAGACAAGTAACATCAAAGTAGGAAACTTGGTGTTAAAAGCATTAAGGAAAAATGTTTTGGATCTAAGGGGCAAATATAGGCCTAATTGGTCCTCAACCTATGTTGTCAAAACCATCCTATCAGGAGGTGTAGCAAAATAAACTAACATGGATGGCAATGAGTTTTCAAACATGACAAACCTTTACCAACTTAAAAAGTACTACCCATAATTACTTGAGTAGGACACTCAAGAGAACTACGTTTGGCCTGATTCCTTAGGAAAGGATACGTAGGCAACCCTTTACAAGATGCGGCCACTTTAATTTTTACAAACCTCGCATCCCAGAAATAAAAAGAAATTTTACGAAATAGCAGCGCCACAGAAAGAAGTCTGTCGTCGGCCGACAGACAGAAACGCTTGGCGACAGCTGCAAAACAGCGGCGCCTTTTTTCTGGGAATATCTGGGCAAATTTCAGTGTTTTTCTAAAAAAATTTGACTTCCGTACTCGAAAAATTTCTGGAAAGTTAAATAATTTAATTTTGTTTTCATTGCTTTAATAAATTAAATTTAAAGAACTTGATTTAATTAAAAAGCTGAAATTTCATTAATAAAATTAAATAAAAATTACATTATTGATGGAATTTAAATGAATGCTTAATAAAACAAATTAACTATAAATTTAAAAAACTAAGTCTATAAAATAAGGGAGTTAAGCAATGCTTCAATCTTTCTTCTCTTTCTTCGCCCCATTCCAATTTTTATCCGCATCCTCTTCATCATCCATGACTTTAGCTAGTAGGAATCCTTTAGAGGACCTACATTCAGTTTTAGAGTAAATGGTTTCTCTCTTAGCTAGGACTCTATGTTTCATTTCTACCCAAACCTTTTTTTCTGAAGTGTCAGCTTTTCTTTTCCCTTTATCCTTTGTAGAGTCTTTCTTCTTAGGCATCACAGGTGATTTGAATTCAATCTTTTCACCCAAGCGTTCCTTAACAGGAACCCTTTGTCACCTAGATGATTCTTCACATTGGTTTTACTCTGATTTTTCTTCATGTCCTTTGTAGACTTATTAAGAAGTCATCTCTTCACATTATTGGGCAAGAAAGGAGGAACCTTTTGGGTAACCACTTCCCATAAAGGCCTAACACTCCAATATGTATCAAATTTCTCTACTTCTTGTGAAATAGGGAATTCATAGGGACGACGGAGATCCCTAGAAGCAATTGTTTGAAGTAGACCGTACTGCCTTTTTACCCTGCAGGGATAATAAAAAGTCATTTTGTTTAAGCTTGGAAGACGGCATAAGGGTTGCTTGTTGACACCAACCATCTTCTCTATTTTCCACCAAGGGATGACCCACTTGGTAGCAAAGTTGCAAGAGGCAAAGACTTTACTCCACTCATGGCGCCCCATCTTAGAGAAGCGTTTCTTTCGCCTCACTAAGCAATTTGGAGTATATTTTTCAATATTTTCAGGCGAACTAATTAATTTTAGGCTCTCCATTAGCTATATCTGCAAAAAAAAAAAAAAAAAAAAAAAAAAAAAAAAAAAAAAAAAAAAAATATTCTAAGCAAATAAATTAGTATTAATATACAAAAAATATGTTTTTGATTTCTGTCATTAAAAATATTATTCTTCTACCTGTAATAAAATTGGAGAGCCCCAAAAAGGTGCTTTTGGATTTTTCTTCAATTCATCAAGACTAAGCATAGTCTCTCCAAGAATTAATGGCATTAGATTTCTTCCATATTCAATTTGCTCCAAAACAGTTAATATAATTGCTTGACCCTCATTAGTTCTACCACTAGTGAGAAGATATTGGTTAAGCATGCAAAAGAGAAAAGCATTTCTTCTATAAACATGAAAAGATTTAGAATAAGGTCTATCAAAGTAATGGCGTGCAAATTCTTTTAGAATAACTACACTACCATCCACAATATTTGTTAGATCTCTATCTCTTAAATTAAAGAAGCGCTTAAAATTTTTATAATAATATTAATTTATTTTAGGGATTACCGCAAGATCTAATGAAGGGAAGCCTAAGATGGCACCAAATCCTTCTGATAAAGGACTAATTTCATCACACCCTAGTCCAAAACAGTGTGTATCTGTGTCCCAGTGTTCTAAGGTAGTATGAATGAAATCTATATCAAGATCTACCCCCTTAAAACCATAAATACCTCCCATGTGAAAAAAGTCGAGTTCTTTTCTCTCTTTAATAGTTAAAGATCGACACCATTCACGGGTGAAATTGCTAAAACTCTTAGTAACTAAAGACATGATTATTTATTGAGAAACTAAGATTATAATTAAACTGTTCGAATTATACAGAAAATCGGCAGATTAGGGGGCTATTTATTTACAAAATCGATGCAGTTTGACTCCGGAAAGGACTCGGAATCAGCGCACTGCAGCGCCAAACGACAAGCTTATCGCCTGGAGACAGCAGCAGCGCTCGGCAACAGAGCAAAACGAGGGGCAACACGTGGCGCTGCAATACTTCCTCAATGTGCTATGCAAACCGTGTTTTTCTGGCTATGATTCGAATTCGTACAATGACTTTACAAATTCGCCCTTTGTTCAAATACCCATACATATTAATTTAATATGTTTTCCTTCTATTTTCTTTTTGGACTTATTCAGACTTAATTAAATTAAGGTTTATTTTAAGTCAAATTTTTTTTTAATTTTTTTCTTTTTGGGGGAGAAAGTCGGATAACCTCTATTAGTAATAAAAATGACGGAAATTTTTGCACAAAATTAATGAAACTTTTTTCACATTTTTTTTGCACACACACACATATGCACATAAAAATAAAAAATCAATGCAAAAATAATACAGTCATAATAGATAATAGTATGTATATACGAAATATGTCTAACAAATGAGTTAGTCAGGCAAAGTCCAATAAAAGTCAAAATAAATAAACAACACAGGTACAACTACGGCGCTGGAGAACACAGATGATGAGGAAAGTGCATCATGTCAAAGAAATGGGCAGATCGAGGAATATGCTCCCCACCAGCTTTGGTCTCTCCAGGAGGAGGGAAACTCAACTCAGGACCCCTCCACCCAAGGTCGTCCTGGTGATGAATCAGCAGAGGCTGAGACTGCGGAGGATGTTACGACGATGAGACGACCACCACCTCTTGGAGCTGAAGTCGCCTCTCCCTGACCTATCGGCCCAGCCGGTGCACTCTCAGATGAAGAGTCCAAGCCCTCCACCGCCTCAGTCCGAGTAGCATCAGATCGGCCACCCCGACAACCAAAAGTAGTGCAGCGATGCCTCGAGCTAGACCTAGCCGGCTCTCTTCAAACCTTAGGTCTCATCTAAGTACGAGAGGGAATAAGCTGTCTCTGTAAGAAGAAATCAAGTCAGAAGCAACGAAAATAGAAATATAAACAATGCTGAAAAAAAAGAGGAAAAAGCTACCTACCGAACAGTATCGTCGCGACGACAGGAAGCCACGTTCCTCATTCGCACGAGCTGGCTCCGAAAGGCGTCTATGCACTTCGCCATCGCCGTAACCACCTCGCGCGAGAACTGTCAAAGAAATAAAATCACTAACAATGCAAGACAGATATAAACAAATAGCAAGTAAATAACTCACCCGACTCTGGTGGCGAGGGATAGATCGCTCAACAAAACGCTGATCCTCGGGAGCCGGAGGGATAATCTCCTCGATAGGCCCGTATGTCCCTTGATAGTGGATGGACATATGAGGAGGAACGAACTTAGTAGGCTCGGCTTGGAAAAAAGCAAACCAAAGTAAATAAAATATCACTTGGGGCTACTTAGCAAAAAGATAAAAGATAAAAATCATATCACCGCCTCCTCTAACAGAACAGGGGCCGGAGCTAACAACGGCAGCAGGTCCTCCTCGTAGCACCGCCCTAAGCTAGTATGAGATCGCTAAAGGGTACCAGCAGGCGACCTCTCCGATAAGCTGAACAGCCTCGCGTCATCGAACATATGATGTAGCAAAGTAGCAGGGACAAAAAGAATCTCTGAGGAATGCAGAATAGAAACCCTCTCTCCTACGTACACCGCTGCCTCATACGTCCCCTGGAAGTAGCGATGCTCAACAGTGTGCTGCATAGCCAGCGCAGGAACAATCAAAGAATGGATATAAGATAAAGCTCTACCAAAAGCAATACAAAATGTTAACTATGAAAAAGAATGTACCGAGAGGATTAGCTGTCGAACACGGGCAGTAGTCGCCTGGTTACTGTAGCGACCTCCCCAACAGGCTTCAACGGGGAACTCACGTGGAGAGGGCCTCACCGGCGCAAGCGAAGCAAAGTACTCGTAGAACCAAATCTACAAAGATAAACGATATCAGCAAGTGCTAATAAGAGCTTAGAGCAAACTTTGTAAGAGATCAATTATACCTCTAAGACTCTCTAGAAGCTAGAAAGAGCGATGTCTCCTTTATAAGACAAGAGTCTCGTAGTCCTCAAAGAAAGTTAGCATAGGCCAAGTTGGCCCAATCATAAATCCCGATTAGCTGAAGATTGCGGACAGCAGAAAAGTAGTAAAGCAGCACCCTACTACCCTTGTCAGGGGAAAACGTCCCTGACAGCAAAATAAGTGCAAAGATGCGCACCCGCTGCTCTCGGGTAGTCGCATCGTCCTTGAAATCCATCGCTAGAGTAGACCGGCGAATGCACCCGGAGCTAAATCGTGATGGCTCCACCTCAGCACAGGCCCGAACAACAATTGGACCCAACAGCTCGTCGACCTCAGGAGAGAAACCGCTGATGGAGCTGTCGAATGGCAGCGTAGTCAAACTAAACTCTAGTCCCGAGATGAGACTGAAGTCGGCTGGGGTGACAGTCATCTCATCCCAAGGAAAATGGAAAGTTTTGGTGGTGTCCCAAAAGAACTCCACCAAAGCACGAACCACGTGGTGGCTTGCGTCAAAAGAGTACATGGCCTGCGTAGCCCGAAATAGGGAAGTCAGCCCACAAGACTCCCAAAGAAGTCGCAGCCCTTCATCACTACTGAAATACTTGTGGTACAACTTGCCTAGGTTGTCATTGCCCGAACCGTGGCAGCGCGTCCTACCGCTATTGATTCGGTGACGCACCCTCTCTGAAATGTGGTGCTCGGGGGCAAAGAACAGTGTCCGCTCGTCCCACTCAGGGAAGGGACCGAGTGAGGTGGGTTGATCGGCGTCCTCCTGAACGGGCTCATGCTCTCATCGTGTGTCTTAGGACCGAGAACCGGAACCTCACTGTCTAGCCATACTACATTGTGCAGAATTGATAAAAGTTAAGGTTCTCCTAGCCGCGTGATACTATGTTTGCAAAACAAAAACAGAGTACGTAGTACTAAAATAGAGCAAAATTTCGATTCAAGCATATATGGCATTTTTCAAGCAACCAAACAATTTATTGCAATATTATGATAATTATTGTGACAAATTGGACAAGAATTGCTAGTAAAAACATCATGAACGAGCCACATTGTTTTCTCGACCTTAAGAGGTTCAACAATGGTGAATTGTTCGCTTCTTAACCAAATTGAGTCTAACAAGTCTCAAATTACTCTCAACACAATATATAAACACAATCAAGCAATTTCATGGCATAAAATTTGACAAACAAAACAAATTAGGCAATATAAGTTTCGAATTTTCAAGAAATTCTTGAACAAACATGAATGAAATTCATCAAAATTCAAGTGAGTTGGAAAAAAATTTACATAACTAGATGAACAAAGCTTTGATTTGCAACAAATTTAAGCGAATTTGGTTTAGAAATGAGCAAGAACAAGCAATTTGAAGTTTTTTCGCGGCGAACTCAAAAAAATGAAGCATTAGGAGTAACACCTGGAATAAAGGGGATTTATACAAAAATCCCAACTGTAGCGTCGCACGACAGCTCTGTCACCGAGCGACAAAGTGCAGCGTTTTGCGACAGGGCAAAATCGCGACGCCAGATACGTTGCAGCGGCGACAGAACACGAAGCCTCTCAAAGTGGTTATTTCGACCTCGTATAGCAATTTTGGGTTCCTTGGTACGCCAGTTAGCCCATATAAGCAATTTGACATGATTTAGTAATCGGCTCGGTTACAATCATATTAAGTGATCAACTTGATAAATGATTATCTCAGCTTAAAGCACCTAAACATTGGCTCACTGCAAAGGCACTGACATAATGGTTCATAAAAAACAGAAGCACCGACATACTGGTTCACAATTCAGAAGCACTAACATACTAATTCATAAGCGGCAAAGCGCCGACGCACTGGCATAGCAAAAGAAAAGTTTAAGCGAACTTTAAAGGATCGACAGACATTGGTCTTTGGTGATCCACTTCAGAGTATTATTGCTACAAATGAGGATAGCTTCAGGCGAAGCAATCTTCGATCATGTTCCCTGTCTTGCGGAAGATGGTCACAAAGCGCTAGAAGTTCGTTTCAGGCGAAGCAATCTTCGATAGGGTGCTCTAGCTTGCAGGAGTCTATCACAGCAGAATTGGAGGCAGTTACAGGCGTAGTAGTCTTTAGGCGGTATCCCCTAGCTTGAGGAAGATCGTCAAACAAAATAAGCTCTTTGTTCAGAGATGCATGGACATATCAACATCAAAACAGCCAGATGGCGTTCCCTAGCTTGTGGAAGGTTGTCAACAGCAAATGCAGCAACAAATCGATTACTCCCAAAGACGTGTGCTTGATGGTGCAAGATACGCGTTTCTTTACTCTCTTATCTGTTGTAACTAACGCTACTTTGCTGGTATTGGAAGTACAAGAATGATTTAGGATCGCTGAACGTTTTGAATCATTCTCCGTCCTTATCGATACATTGACTTTTGTTTTCAAAACTTACGTTTCTCCAAACTCAGTCAAAATGGGGTTTCTGTAGACACCCATTTGTGTCTCCCCAAAACCAAACCCGATGATGAATACCTTTCACGTCGAATCATAATTATATGAAGTGAAAGTGTGGAAAGTATAGTGTTACGGTTAGTTTTTAATTCTTTTGTTTCTCTCTGTTTTTAAAAACCTATTTTTGGAAAATAGCCAATCCAGTTTAGTTTGGTCCATGGAAAGGGTCCAATGATGGTGTAGTTGGATTGGGTTCGAAAAGAGCTTTCCAACGATATATTATAAACCCAGTTCTGCTGAATAATGAGGAAGTTATGGTTAAATTAATAAACTGGGCTCGGTTTGATTTTTATATGCGGCCCAATGATCTAGGGGAGGGCCTATTATGATTTATCATTCTTAATGCAATTAGGATTGATTATGGTGTTCTAGAATTTTCTACAAGGTTCTTTTGAATCCTAATGTGATTAGCATTGATAATTGAGTTTTAAGAGTTTTATTTAGAATAAAAGAAGTGTTTTAAAGGAAATTACAATTTTTCCCTTCGTACTCTAAAATTTTATCAAAATATGAAAACGAGTGCAAAAACTAACTGAAGCGCCGCACTACAGGCTGTCGCCTGGCTACAGGTTGTCGCCTGGCGACAGGCTCTGTTGTTTGGCGATAGTGGCGTGTTTGGCGACAGCGTCGTGTTTTATTCTTTTAGAAACTCTGATTCTTTTTTATCATAATCCGGCTGATTTTCATTATAAATATCTTGATATACTCTCTCTCTCTCTCTTTTCTAATCTAGCCTTTTCTCAAATAAAAAATTCCTAATTCACAAGATCTAGATACACCTAGCATAATTTGAAGTTGTCTTCGCCCTAGACGTGAAAGGTTTGATATTTCTGAGGGTTTTGTCCCAAATCTAGTCTAAACTTTCTCAATCTCTCTTTCAATTATTTAATTTAATTGTTTGATTTTATATTTCCCTTGAAGTTACTAACGTGTGTAATTTTTTATTAGAAAGAGGTATGAGGCATCCAAGTTAATGCTTTAATTGCTTTATTGATATTATGATATAGAAATCATGTCTAGGTTGTTATTTTAGTTCCTAGTATCATGTTAGGATGCTTTTCTTAGTATGATGTTTATGGTGACAACAATAAGTTCCTAGTATCATGTTTTCACTACAAGAAAATAACCTTTTCGTAGCGATTATTTTAACCTTTAGTATCGATTGTAATTGCAACAAAAAGCTTTCCCAACGAATGGTCATTCGATACAATATCCCCCGTTGCCTTAGCCTTTAGTAGTGGTTTTCAATATCACTGGGGTTGGCCTCAATAATCGATACAAAAAACTACATCCAATCATGGTGATTATTGTAGCGATTACAATCGCTATAAATGTTCAACTCATTTTCTTCAAAAAAAAAAAAAAAAAAACATGCGTATGATCTTTATAAGATTCGAACATACAACCTCAAACTCTTATATTAAAAGTTTCACCAATAAGCTATAACATATTTTATGTATTATTTGTCAAACAATATTTATATATCTAGTGTTGAAAAGGCTTTTCGTATCGATTTTTAGGATTTAGTGGCGATTGTAAATGATACGATTTCTCAAAATTATATAAATGTGTAAAAATAGTGTGGATATGTATTATTATGCTTTCCGTATCGATTTTATATGGGAAAACCATGTCGATTGTAAAAATGATACGACATCCTTAATTATTTCACAAACATACTTGCATATTGTAGGGAATGAACAATCGCTACGAAATAATCGCTACGAAAAGTGATTTTTCTTGTAGTGTTTGGGTAAAGAATATAATGTCAATTATGATTTCTATGATGCCTTTTATTGTCTTTCCTAATGACATTTTAGTATCATGTTAGGGCTAAATATTTTATCTTTGATGCTTAGTGACATGCTAGGGTTAGTTATTAATCTTGTTAATATCATGCCTAGGATCTTGCTATTATTATGCTTTAACATGATTATGATTATTATTTTTATTATGATTATTGTTATTATTATTGATGATTATCATGTTGCTTGATGTTTATTACTGTTATTGCTTGATCACATCTTTTATGCATGTTTAAAAGGAATTTGTACTTGTAATCAGGCTTAATAAGATAATTAATAATCTTGTTTAGGGTTAATTTGATTATAATTCAATTGATCGCCAATAAAAGATTTATTTTTGCATTAATATTAAACCAACATAGATTAAACAAATTTAGGGTAATCCTATTGATTGCATGTTAGTCAGAAAGCGCACATGAATACGAGAAGAATAAAGTAGAGGCTTATTATTAGGGCAGGTTCTTTCTCTTTTAGATTGGATTTGTACCTTCATCCCCGAACTTCCAATCTTGGTTCCAGACCTATTGGAGTTGACGATCTCATGGATCGTTAAGGGGTGTAACCTTCACCCTATGAACGGTTTATAAGTTCCTAAAACTTGTTGGCGACTCTTTTGCTCTAGTTTCCTTCCCTTTGGACGCTACCATGCTTAAGTGTATGATTGGGTTCAAGTTTGGGGTAGTGCTTAAAATATTCCCTACACCCTAGCATCGGAATACTGAGTGCTAGGAGCGCGGCCATGCAAGTAGCACGCACTTAGTAGGGGGCTTGGCTAGCATACCGCAGCTAGCAACCCGTACCAATGTGCGTGGCATGCTAGCATACGGCAGCTAGCTGCCCGCACCATTTAGTGCGTGGCGTGCTGGGACGAGGCACAAGTAGCCCGCGCCATTTGGTGCGTGGTGTGCTGGGCCAAGGCACGCACAAGCAGCACCGTGGCAGCCCATATAGGTGCCTTGGTGCCCAAGTGAGCTTCCATGTGGTGCGAATTAATTGAGGCTTTGGGGATTGAGGTGTCCGGTTATAGGAGAGGAAGTGGGGAGAAAGTTTGTTCCCCCCCCCCCCCCTCCAAGTGGTCCTCACCTACTCCTTCTTTTGAGCTTGCCACTTTTTGATTTATTACTATTTTGATTATTAATTTTATTTTAGCTTTAAAATAAAATGGGAAAATCAAATACTCCCACATTGATGGGAGAGTTTTTCATACTCTTGTATTTCCCTATAAATACCCAACTTGGGGTATTGGGAAAAGCACTTGAGTAAGAGTTGAAAAAGACATCACCATTCTGAAAACCTTTGAACTGATTAATTACTTAGGTCTAGGTCGGGCCTTGCTAGCTCCAAGGCATTGGACCCTTGTCGGTGGTTGAGTTGTGCGTGGAGTTCCGTTGGAGGTCGTTGTACTTTTGAGACTTGCTTTGGAAGTATGAGCCCCTTGAGGTCGGGCGAAGCACACGTTAAAGGTATAATTACTATCCTAATCTTGTCATTAAGTTAATTATGCTTTATGGTTTTATTTATTGCGAGTGTAGTCTTGTTTTGGGTTTGTTTCCGCGGTGAGTCAGACTCACCAAACCCCAACATGGTGTCCTTCGAACAAGTGTATTATTTTGATAGAGGGTTCAAAATTATTAGAAAGCTAGTTATTCATGGAGGTCAAGTGATCGGAATGCCTAGTTGGAGGCCGCTTCCGATCAGTAATATTAATCCATAGTCAATATTATAGCTTAATATTGACTGAACTCTTCCGATCACACCAAAGAAACTAACAATTTGATACGAAAAATTAATCTGAAAGAAATTATTGAGTCACTCGAGTATTATAAACAAAGACATTGAATTCCGAGCTTAAAGCATCAGAATCGAATCTCAAAAGTCGAGCCAAAATTAAGGAATTTGCGAGATGGGAAAATTCTTCAAGTAACAAATAAAAACCCTAGCCACGCGAAAGGCTTGGAAAGCACGCCAAATAAAATCGCGCCACGTGGCAGCGCACATGACAGCACGCCATGTGGTAGCAGATATGGAAGCACGCCATGTGGCAGTGCCAAGTGGCATCGTGCCACCTTGGCAGCGTGTCAAGTTAGCAGCGCGCCACGGTGGTAGCAGGGCGCAGACCTAGGTGACGAGTCATGGACGCGGGCCGAAGGATCGCGGCCCAATCGAAACCATATTGAGGCTCAAAATTGGGTGTCACATGGTTGGTTCAAATTGGATGTGAGTTGCCTTGGGGAGCAAGTGAGGAAGTAGTCCTCACTTAACCATATGACACTTGTTACTTTGTCATTCTTTGGTTTATTTAACTAGGAGTTGAATTCAACATGATATTTTTGGAGAAAAGTCTAACATTGAAAGATGAGAGTAATTCACAAGGAAGCACTCCTTATAAATAGCCAAGGCATAACTTGGAATTGTTCACTTGAGTAGGAACTCAAAAAGGCATCTCCACTTGGGAGAAAACCTTTAAATTCATATAATACTCGAGTAGTATTTTGGTCCGGCTCGGCTAAACTCTGAGTAAGAGACCAATCGGGTCGAGTTACGCGGGTTGATACCGTAGGAAGTTGTTGCACTTGCAAGTTGGATTTTAAGTAAGAGCTTCGAGTGTGAGCGAAGCACCCGACAAGTGTAATAAGATCATATTTTCTCTCTTTTTTGTTATTTATGTCATTTAATTGTGAGCGGGTCTTGAGGTCAGGTTTTGTTCCGCGTTGAGTTAGACATACCAAAACCCAACACGAATCATTTCGGATCGGATACGGATATTAAAATTCAAGATTTTCGGATACGTATATCTGATGTGAAATCCAATTTCGGATTAAATATCCGATCCGTGCTCACCCGTGCCACAATATATAGCTCAAGTTTTAAATAGAGAGAACTTGTTACATACAAATTTTACGATTAGATTTATTGGGGAAAGATAATTATGTTGAATAACAAAATTACAAGTTACTCGCACAAAATTCACGACTTCTTAATAAACAAGTACGGAATAAACATAATTGTTACCAACATACAACATATGTAAATTAAACCAAGACCATATCACTCAGCTATTTTTCTAAGATAATAACACCAGTTTATCATTTAAATTATCACTTAAACCGTTTGTACACCTCTAATAAAATTCTTAGATTAATTAGGTGCTCATCCAAAAGTGCGAGATTGAAGGTACTTCACAATTCCAGCATCCAATTGGAAAGCCCTGGTTAGAACATCGACTGAGATCGATGGATCAGCCCCGAATGATGAAGCAGCAGTGGTAACAACACCAGGATTTTGGCTCGTAAATGCAGATAATGCGACAGCAGGAGTTTTACCAACATTGGATTCGAAATGAACTAGGCCTTGTGGAAAGATAAAAACATCTCCCTTGTGAAGTATCTTCGCGAATAATTTGTTTTTACCATCTGGTTGGTTGGAGGTTACGAAACCTGCGTAGAAAGTTCCTTCAAGAACTGTAAGGACCTCAGTTGCACGAGGATGATGGTGGGGAGTATTAACGCCATAAGGTGCAACGTCGATTCTAGCCAGTGATAAACCGAGGGTGTTTAGCCCCGGGAGGTTAGCTGGGGTAACTCTTGTGACGTTGGAGCCAACCTGGTTGTCTGTGTTTCCGGGCTTGTCTAGACCTTGGAAATGAAAATCATCGACCTTGACAACCATTGGATTCTTACAAAACAGTCCATTCACCAACACTGTATCAAGTAAACATTAATCAGCATAGAACAACAATAAAGCCTTGGTTCCAAAATGATTTAGGGTCAGCTAAAATAAATGGTCATTAAGAACCGTCCAACAAAAAAAGGGAATAATAAGGTAACAAATTACGAACATTAAAATAGAATTATAAAAATAAAATCAAAATTTTATGACAATCAATCAAATGAATAATATGCAAGCACTTACATGCATCCTTTGGGTCATCCATCGCGACGCAGAAATCTTGTAGCTGATTTGGGTCTGTTGCATAGACAACATACGAAGATATGGTAAGAACAGCAAGAAAGGCTAGGATATAACGAGCTCCCATCTTTTATGTAAACTGGGCTACACTCGATATGATATGATATTTCTTATGTAAGAATGTTTTTAGCACAAGTTGTGTTTATGTGTTCAGCACAAGTTGTGGTTATGGCTTTCCGAATTATCCCTTTTATAGCAGAATGTCTTAGGATTAATCGATTGAGTGGTAGAACAAGTCACATAATTTGAAATTGTCCTATGTTATTTAGTTTCAAACAATTAATTAAATTGGGCAGGTAACGAATTGGTCCACTTTTGCTTAGTCGATTATGTTTTGTAAAATATATATATACAAGGATTAAGCATTATCCAATATTTGTTCTAAGAATTAGCTTTTAGAAATGAAGTAAAGTTAATGAAAAAAGAATGAATACTTCCTTTATATCATCGACCTCCACAACAACTTGATTATTCTAAAGAAACAAAATAAAGATAATATAATTTTAATTAGAGTAGGTCATGGACAGTCCGACCTTTAAAATTTGGGCTTAAACACCATTATTAAAAACATGTAGAAAAAAATATCGAACAAGCTAAGCCTGACCCAATTGTTGAAATGGGCGGGCATGAACAATGGTAAATATATTTTGGGTCGGCCCGTCCAGCCCATTTTGTAAATTATTAAATAACATCTTCTTAAGAAAATGTATAATAAATTACAAAGTATATATGATACTAGGAAGTTTCTGTTATTAGACTAATGCTTTCTTATGTCTGCCATTAGCTTAAGGCTAGTGTAATGGAGGGCGTCCTCGCGGGAAGCTAGTAAGTACTAGATATCTAGTAGAGTCTTTATATATTTGATTGCCATTTATCTTTCTCCGTAACATAAACAAAAATACCCCTAAATATAACATCTTCATATTTTCATTACTTCATGATCAAGTGATCGCAATGCCTAGGTGGAGGCCGCTTCCGATCAGTAATATTAATGCATAATTATTATTACAGCTTAATTTTGAATGAACCATTCGGGTCACACCTAAGCAACTAACGATCCAACACGATGAATTAATTTAGAAGGAAATAATGAGTCCATCCAGTAATAGATATTTAGACGGTGGAAATTCAGTGAGGAGCGTCGAAACCGAGCGTCGAATTCGAGTCGAATTAATTAAAGACGAGATGGTAAAATTAGGAATTAATCAACAAGATTACCAAAATACCCCTTGCATCGAAATGCCCCAAGAAAACTATGTGCTAGGGGCTAATGGTGCTAGTATGTGTATCGCACCGAGGCAATGGTGCTTGGTGTGCATGACTAGCTAGATGTGGTGCGTAGCTGGCCTAGTTGGCAGCACCAGCCGCACGCACACAAGCAACAGCCTGCATTTATGTGTGGCGCGCTGCGCGCATATGCGTGCTGGGTGCGCAACATACTAGCAGCGTGCTAGCAAGCATGCGTGGCTTGCTGGGCCAAGGGTAGCAGCAGCGAGCACGGGCCAATAGCCCAGCCAAGCACAAGACTGCCTGTTGGGCATGACTCGGTGCCCAAGGCTGGGGTGCCACGTGGCAACTGTTGAGTAGGGCAAGTGGGAGCATAGGGCTAGTTTTCTTTAAAGCCTTGGGGATCAAGTTTGGTCCCCCTCTTCCCTTATGGTCCCTACCTAACCCCTCCTCTTAGTATGCCACTTGTTGATTAATTAGTTATTGGCTATTTTCTTTTGTTTTTGATTTCAAAATAAAAGGAGAAATTGATTTTACCAACTCTCCTACATTGTTGGGAAAGTGTATTTCTCATTTGAGTTTCTCTATAAATCCCCAACTTGAGAAACGGAAAACTCAATTCAATAAGAACTCAATTAGGCATCACTAATTGAGAGAAAACCTATAAGCTCATCAATTACTCGGGTAGTCCTTTTGGTCGTACTTGTCTAACCTCCAAGTAGTAGACCGGTCGGGTCGAGTAGTGGGTGGACTTCGTTGGAAGTCCTTACATTTGTTAGGCTCGTCTTTTCTCGAGTAAGAGCTCGTTCTGTTTGAGCGAAGCACGCTACAAGGGTAATTTAGTCTTTTCTCTATTCTTGTTATTTGTGTATTTTTTTATATTAATTTTGAGATTGTTCTTGAGCTCGGGTTTAATTTCCGCGGTGAGTCAGACTCATCGAAACTCAACAAAAACATAAACTAAGAATATATTAAATAAAACAAGACTAAATGGACTAGAAATTACCAAGAAAGACCAAAATAAACTTAATGACTAAATGGACTAAGGGAGAAAACCACCATAAAATGTGTCATAAATGACACTTAATGACATTTATCACCGACAAAGTAACCCCTAAATAAATGACCTTGTCGAAAACGTGTTAATTGAATGAGTAACCCCAAAATAAGTAATTGTTGACCGAACGAATAACCCTTAAATAAGTAACCCTAATAACACGATGTGGCCAGCTACACAGAAAAAGCACCAAAAAATTAAAATCATAAATATGTTGTTTCTTCTTTTCTGTTTCTTTTTTTAACTTATATTTTATAATGACAACTACTTTTTATTATTTTTTTCCTGTCATTAACAGAGGCTCAATGGTTTTTTTAATTAATATATTAATACCTAAACTATTGTATCTATCTTAAGATTTTTTTTTTAGGAAATATCGATCTTAAAGATTCATAAGATATATATTCTATAATATAAATACATCATATTTAAAAAAAAAAAAGAATCCATATATTTTTTCCGTTTTTTTCTAGTATTATATTATGACAAACACATAATTGTAAAAAGTTTAATTGACTTGCATAAGACGTAAGTGGGTAGTGGCGGATCCACTAAGGCATGAGGGGTAGCACATGCTACTCCTTAAAAAAAATAATAAAAAAATAGTTCAAAGAGACGTGTTATTTTAGATAACTGGTCTCTTAGGGATTACCATAACAAAATAAATACTACCCTCCGTGGCTTTCCATGCTAACGTAAAAGAAACTTGTTGTTTTATGAACTGGTCTCTTAGAGGCTGCCATAACATAATTAATACTAACTTATGCTGCTTTTGATTTTTACTTAAAAGAGACCTATTTTTTTATGAACTGGTCTCTTAGAGTACGTTGCTTTCCATTTTACATAAAAGAGACCTGTTTTTACAACAAAAAAAAAAAAAAAAAAAAAAAAAAGTCTCTTAAATACTGCTTTTACTTTTTTATTTTTTTATTTTTTTTTTTTTTGGAAACAAACTATTTTTTTTTTTTACAAACAAAGTTCTTATACTTGTATTTGTGCATAAATAATTTTGTTGTAAAAATATTGAGATATAAGAATTTATGAAATATATACTTATACTTTAATTACTATAAATTACCATATGAATTATAAATACGGAGTACATATATATAAAGGTTTTATCTCCCTCATCGATCTATGCTATCCCTAGTTGGAAATCATAGATCCGCCACTATAAGTAGGGGGTGGTTGAGGTTTTCAAAAATTGTGAGAGAAATATAGTGACATTAACTGTTTCTGCAAAGTAATGACAGTAAAGAAAAAATTATAATAAATAGAGTATATTGAGTTTGGGTTGAGATGACCTTGAAAAAGAACATATAATATTTTAATGTAGCTTTTAAACAAAAGAAAAAGAATACGGTGTAAGACATAAAAAATAAATAAAAAATCTGCCGCATTTGATAGTATATAACACTTGAAAAAAAAAAAAAAAAAAAAGGAAAGAGTATTATTTATTCAGTCTCAAATGTAAAGGCCTGAAAATTTGATACATATACTAATATAGTACATATTATAACGAGAAAATACAAGTTTATCTTAAAGATTAACAAAAAAAAAACGTTTATTTAGTAGCAATTCTATAAATAAAGCAAAAACTTTCATTAACTGTGGACGCGACTCCACTAACGTTGATTTATTTTGAGAAGATAAACGTTTTTTTTTGTTGATGATGAAGATTAACTAGGACTCCCTCGATTATAATAATATTGAATTGACAAATATTTATACTGTAGGGCTAAGAAAGAAGTATTGGCCTTGTTTGGTAGTTAGCTTATTGAGGGTACATTAGCTTATTTGACTAAATTTAGCTGATTGACTAGTCAAACAAGATAATACAAGTGTTTGGTACTAAGCTTATTGAAAGAGCTTATTCTACTAAATAAGCTCTTTTTGAAAAATCTCATTTTAGGAGCTTTTTCAATTAGCTTATTCATTAATTATTGTGAAATTACACTTATAACATCATTTAATTTAAAATCCTATCTAAACTACCTACCCCACAATTAGCTTATTGGTCATTTCACATACTCAATCACCTTTAAGCTATCAGCTATTTATCAAACACTTTTATATAATCAGTTAATACAATAAGTTAGTCAAATCAGTTAATAAAATCAGCTAGTCAAAATCAGCTAACTCAATCAGTTTCAGCTTTCAGCTTTCAGCTATCTCCCAAACATGACCATTACCTCCGTTAAAAATCAAAAGAAAGTTAGTAAAGTGGATACTGTACAAAATGGCAAATTAAGCAAACGAGAAATTCTTGGTCTTAAGCAAACAGGACGAAACCAGGGGAGTAGACATGTTAGTTGCTTAGAAAATGTCAATCCGCATCAAACTTTAATAAACAAATCGAAATTGTCACCGGTTTCTTTAAAAATGAAAATTTTGATGTTGAATGTTTCGCAGAAATCGGTCAAAAAGTATTTGATGATGTACTTTGTCAAGATTTATCCAGCTGTCATGATTTAGTACTCTACTTTTTATTATTATCAGTTTATCACAAGTGACTAATTTAGATGACCACAAAATTGATTTG
Organism: Chenopodium formosanum; assembly: GCA_024500155.1. Classification (NCBI taxonomy): domain Eukaryota; kingdom Viridiplantae; phylum Streptophyta; class Magnoliopsida; order Caryophyllales; family Amaranthaceae; genus Chenopodium; species Chenopodium formosanum. The sequence continues at coordinate 42,607,895 of CM044880.1, forward strand.
ATCGGGTATTAGGTTAGAACTCGTGCGATACACGTTTTATATAAAATTTATTTTTAATTTGTATATTTTAAAAATAAATCGCTATTATACATGGATATAAATAAGAATTACGTATATTTTGTAGTTTTTAAATTTATTTTTTTTTGATCAAAATTATAATATAGTATCTATTCAATGTTGTCTATTTCATCGTTAAATATACGTGGTCATTTATTAGTGTGCTAATTAAAATTGTTTTAATTTGTTAAGATAAATTGATAGATTTTAGTTTTAATGTAAAAGCTTTGAATATTTAAATTTTAAGAATGATAACTCTAAAAAAAAAAAATAAATAAAAAAGAAAGATGTATTTAGGCGATAAATTTTTTATTGAGAAAGCGACACGTTGGCAATGGTGGTGTCAGCAACTTCTGTTTTAGTAATAGTTAATAGATATAATTTCTCTATCTATACTTATGCCATGTGAAATCTATTTTGATATCTATACTCTAAAAATTATGTTGCAACTACTCCCTTCGTTTTAAAGTACTTGCTCTATTTCTCTATGCGCGGACTTTTAAGAGAAATTAGATAAAGTAATAAAATAAGAAAGTAGTAGGATAGGTGGAAGAATTAAAAATTGTATAAAGTAAAAGTAGTGGAGATAAGTAGAGCGGAGAGAATAAAAAATTAATAAAATATGATTTATGTTGGGGCAACTAGGTGAGAGAAATGAATTAAATATTTTAAAAGCTTTCTTAATATGAAAATGAAGCAAGTATTAAAAAGACTGAAAAACGAAAGTGGAACTAGTATTAAAAAACGGAGGGAGTATTCAAACCAAAAAAACAAATAAATTATCCCCTCAAAATAAAATTATATTAATATGTATTTGCTTAAGAATTTATACTTGTATTAATAATTATTATGTTATGTTCCGTTCATCTTATTTTCACTTATTTTAGATGTAATAAGCTTAGATATGTTAAGTTGAGGGTTACTCAAATAAAAATTACAAATAAAATTAGTTTTAACAAGGTCTAATAAGTTGAGATCAGTGAAAATCAGGTGAATAGAATACACTCTATTAGGGTGTAACTCGAGCGCTGCACCAAGGTGGGATACGAGTGGTAATATTGAGTATATTTGAATTGGTTCAATTCCCCAAAGCATCACAACTTTGGCGGATATTGATTTGATACAATTATATAATGCTCGAGTTTTTTCCTAAAAAGGAAAAAATATATGTGTATATATAAAGGATATAAAGTATTAGTTAAGATGGTAAGAAATGAGACCTTATATCCATCAAATTTAGTACTAATAACTAATAGAATTTTTTTTCAATAACATTGGTTAATTGTATAATTTTAACACAAAAATATTCCATTTATAGTCTGTTAAAAATAAAATGTTTTTTTTTTTTTGAATAAAAAGATATTAAAATTGAAGAAAGTGACATCATTATACTTATATGCTAACATTAGATTCAGATGACATTATTATTGTCAAGTCACATCATTCGAACTATATTAAATCTCATGGATACACTTTTCCTTAGCTAGAGATTCATATGAAATCTCATGTATATATTTTTCGTTATCTAGAGATTGTCAAGTCACATCACTCGAAGTATATAAAAGTGTTAAATTCGGATAAAATTAATTATTTTTATAATAAGGCTAAGTAATTTTAGGTTATCTTACGGGCGTCAGTTTGAGATTTGAAGGCGACGTTTAACTTTCCACGAGTATAATTATAGCACAGTAAATCAGATGACCCGTTGTTCCTTTTACGCAAATTCTTCTGAATATGTTCATTGAACCGAAGCATAAACAATACATAAAAGGTCATAGTCATTTTCATGGTCAACGTAAAATCAAATTTTCCTTCTTTGATTTGTGATAAGGCTCCACTAGAATGCTTAATCTTAAAGCATTTGAATGTGTAATAAACCTTCATTAGTTGAAAAGAAAACTTATGTAATACTGCTAGCATTACGGGAGCAGTTAAATTAGTTCTAGTACTACAAGTTACCTAGTGTAAACTAGATTTAAGGGATATGCTGCTTGTCTTGAGCTATAAGAAAGTTAATTGCTAAGTCAATAAGCCAAATTTATTACATTTTCGTTCCTTAAGTCCTTTTACCATCATCCCAAATTCAATCTTTGGTTTCTTTATTTTGGTTCCTTTATTATTTTTCCATTTTATATATGGTTACTAGTCTAAGATCATGTTCTTTTGAGCTTCTAAGCATAGCGAAGCAGATTTCAACAGAACAGGTGTTAGTACAACAAAGAAGACTATGAAAACTAAACATAGCAAATTTCAGTAGAGCAGATAAGACCATTTCTGCTAAAAAAAACATAGGGCCTAATACTGTAATACAGTATTGTATTGTATACTTTACATTAACAAGGCAATGTCAGAACCCAAGAGTATTTGCCTTGATATTTTAAATTAATATAACGACAACCAATGAATGAAATGAGGATATACAAGGTCATCTAATATGCAATTTCTTTCCTTTTTTATTTACAAAGGGAACACACAACAAAAGGCCAAAAAACAAAATAAAGCAAATCCCTACGCCTAGCAGCAGCAACAAGAAGAGAGTGAGTATCTGCAACTGAAGTCCTTGAAACCTTTTGAACGTGACAAGTAACAAAAGAGGACAAAATATGTCGGTTTTCTTGTAAAATCCGTACCACCGAAATATCCTTAGATCCAAGTTCCATAGTCAACTGAGGAATAACCATACAGTCAATGAGCAAGCTAATCTGAGTAAAACCCCGTTGGCAAGCATGCTTAAGTCCAAAAAGAAAAGCTAACTTAGGATGGAGAGCTGAACTAGCCATACAAGCATGAGCGCCACCCCCTAAAAACTGGGACGACCCCTAAAAACTAGGACGAGGAGGAGTCCCAAAAACACCAACTCGTATCAACATTAAGATTCCCTTGATTCCAGGCACCATAAAATAGCATAAAGATATCACAGACATATTGTAGGTCATCCTAAGGAACCTGAATCAAAGGAGGGCAAGAGAACCAAGGGGGAATACCAATGTGAAAACCTGTTAACTCACGAGCCTTTTTACTTTTGTTACACCAATCAAAAGCCAAGTCCAAAATAGACTAGAGAGAATAAATCGCCGATCAAAACCTAACATTATTGCGGGTTAACTAGATGGCCCAACAAATCCAGAAGAAGTGGTCTAAATTATACCAATTCCTAGAAGTGGCATAACCTTAAATAAGATCCGAGAGCCAACCATGATAAGAAATTGGACTATTAGGTCTATGAGGGGGCCCCTACTAGAGATAGCCCTAGGCAAGAGGTCCGATTCACTTATGCAAGGAGAAGGCCCAAGATCAGGCGAGCTGACACTTGAGGATGAGCAAGACAGAAGTTAGTCATGCTTAAGGGCAGAAGAGTAATTCTGAAATTAGTTTGTTATTTTGATTTCCTGCATTATATTTAATAATTAAGTTTTTTAGGCTTGAGTATGATTATAAATACTGATAACAGCATTAGGGGGAGGTATCTAAAAAATAATGTGGAAGTTTGTTGGGAGAGTTCCTTCCTCTCAAATGAAAGCTATTGTGTTGTGATTACACTGATGGAATATAGATATCTTGGCTGCTAATTTTCTTTCTCTATCATGCTAGATTCCTCTATGTTCTTTTACTAAAATCCTTGCAAATTGGTATTAGAGTGGTGACGTTTCTGGCCGAAGAAGAAGATGGCTTGCCTTAATCACGGTTAGTGGTTAGACTTACTTGAGCAGAAGATCGCCAACATTCCTGCTTGAGTGGCTCGAGAAATCTCCTCCGTTATGGTGGCTTACAAGTCTGACATTAACAACCAGCTCGCTGTTGGTCAGCAGAAGATGCCATCGGAGATGCGGTATTCGCGGTCTTCTCTAGCACTACTACAATTTTCGTGTTTTTCCGACGTTTTATAGGCTGTTTTTGGATGTAAAAAAGCGTTTGTTTTTGGCGCATTTTAAAAGCGTCAAAAAACTCACTATCAAGATTGAAAATGTTATGCTAATAACAAGTAAATATTGAACGCTTTAAAGAAATGCATAATGCTACATTGCTACTTACTCTAGAATCGGTATTAGTTTATCAGAATTAAGTAAAACATAGCGACGTGCTTGCTTTAAACTTCTATTATCTACACGGACATTTTCTTTCTTTCCAACAACACGACCACCAGAGTTATATATATGGTTGTCTGTGTTTGATACACCTTCTTCATTCTGATGAGTGACATTTATCCCACTCTTAGTGATAATGTTTAGGTTCTTTTTCATGTTTATTTTATCTTATTTCCCCTTTTATTCTCTTATTTTCTTTTTAATAAAGTTTCTAGTTTATTTTTTAGTTTTAATATGTGTTAGTTTAATTTCTTTATTTAATTAGTTTCTAGTTTATTTTCGTATTTTACTTGCTTTGGATTTATTTTATTTTGTTCTTTTTCTTGTCACTTTCATAGTTTTATTTAGTTTGTGGTTTATTTCTTATTTTAATTTACATTATTTGCTTGTATAGTTTTTGTTTAATTTTTATTAGTTTAGTGTTATTTCTTTTATCTTCTATTTTATTTAACTTATTTCCATTTTATTTATTTTATCATATTTTTCTCAATTTCTCCTCGGTTGTGTGTGTAGGTTCGAGTTATAGTCAAGGAGTTTGGTTTTGAGGTCTCAAGTCAGACCATCATTGTCGCTCTGCTGCCCACCTTCCTATCCTTCACCACACTCCTCTGCTCCCTCTCCTTCACTCACGCATACAGCTCCACCAGCCAAGCTCCCCCTGCTCCCTGCCACCACAACCAAATCAGCTCTCCAATTCACACCTGACCTGTAATTCCAACCACCAATCTCCACCGCAACAATCAACCTTCAACCGCATCTCCACCTCCCATCAATCACCACAAAATCGCAGCCTCTTAATTCCTCACTCTCCTACTCCAATTCGAACAACACCAACCCAGCTTCCCCTACAGCCCTACACCATCGAAGCTACATACCTCCATTCACCCATCCCCACCACGACCTGCAGCCACACCAATGCCGCACTTGCAACACCACCTAAAACCAGAAGCAACCCGCATATGCACTTTAGCCACTTGCAACACCTCACCAAAACCAGAGCAGCCTCACGCAAACTCCAACCGCAACACCACCAGCCCACACGCATCCTCTTCTCCCTTGCTCACCTCTCCGCGCAACCACATCACCACCATCGCCGCCCAAGACCGCACCAATTGCAACCGAATTTCATCCCTTAAAAGCCCCAATTTGATTGAAGATATTCGCGGCCGCGCAGCCCTGTCAGAACGCGCACAAATGGATTCCAAATTCAGATTGTAGGTAGTAAGTTTGCGCGACCTTTGGGCAACGTCTTCGCGGGCGCGCAAAGCTGGGTTAAACTCGAACCATATCACGAGCTTCACAAGTGGTTGTTTAAAAAATCGAACGGTCTTGATTGATGCTCAATGATAGGAGATGTTGGTGAGCGGTGTCGATTTGATTATGATGATTGATGATGGAGTTTGATGTTGAGTGAGGCATGGGATTATTCTAATTGAATCAGCCGAAATATTGAAGAAGGATTTGGGTCGAGTTAAGGGTGAATGTGGGTACTAAACTTTGCCAAAATTTGCAAATAAGGGACTCATCTTTCACATGTTGCAAAATGGGTACTCAACTTTGGTAGAGTACTTACCGGATGGAATATTCCGATAAGTTTACCTCTATTAACAGGTTACAACCGGTTTTTTTTTTTTAAAAAAAAAATATTCGAATGTCAGAGCAATGATGATTTTGCCTTGGTTAAAGAGAATTGATGCAGAACTTACTATTTTCCTAACATTTCTTATAGTTTGCGCAATACTACCAGACCCACATAAATTCCCTTGAGTAGAATCATTGCCGAACCTTCTCGAATTCTCCTCAAAGCTTCACCCAAATCTCTCGACCCACAAACAAATGGGACCCCGAAAATGTGTTTGTTGATGAAATGATCTTCATCTGCAATCGATAAAAGCTCGTTTTCATCGATGTAATCGGATGCAATTGATTCAAGAATCTGGGCTTCGACAAAATGCCCGACCCGAGATTTAGCAATGACTGGAATTGAAACGGTGCGTTTAATCTCTTTGATGATTGATGGGTCTGCCATTCTTTCGATACCCTTTTGATCTCCGACGACAGCAATCGCTTGCACTTTCAGCGATTTTAGCTTGCTGAGGATCGGAGACTTCGACGATTGCGCCGCCGCGTAGCATCTAGGTTAACCCGAATTTGATCGAAAAAAGGATTTGGGTTTTTGTTGGTGTCGGTGGCCTGGTGACAATGGTTCCGTTGTAAAACACTACAACGACGTTGTCCGCCATTGATGAGCTCTAAGTGTTTGATGAAATGCTTGTTAGAAAAAAAAACAAAGATTGCTGATGGTTGATGTGTTGATGTTGATGGGGTATAAGGGATTTTTCTAGATTTGATAAAAAATAGGGAAATTGAATATAGAGGAAGACTAATTTAAAGTGCTTATTTTGCTACTTAATTGTACTATGACAATTATTGAAATCACACTCAGACTTCAAGTAAACAAAAAAAGGAAAAAAAAAATATGTAATTAAACCTCTCTATTACCGGCTACAACAGGTTAAACATGTAGAGTACATAGTTTAGTACTCTAACTGCAACAACTGATACTTGAGTCCCTTATTTGCAACTTTTGGCAAAGTTTAGTACCCACATTCACCCTTAACTCAATTTGGGTCTGATGGTTTTGTGGGGGGGGGGGGGACAGTTTTATCTTTCTTTTATTTTCCTTTTCCTTTTTTATTTCTTTAGTTTTATTTTCTTTATTGTATTTTTCTTTTCTTAATTTATTTATTTTTACATCCCTTTCTTTCCTTATTTTTCTATTTCTCTTTTATTTTATTAACCTTACATAAATTCCCATTTTTGTGTAATTAGAACAAGGAATCAACTTTTAGTCTATTTTCTTAATTAGTTTTAGGAGAGCTTCTCTCTTTAGAGTTAGCTTAGGATTAGAGTAGTTTAGAAAGAGAAAGTGAGGGTTTCACCATTGTTGAGCTTGGATTTTGAAGAAGATGATTGATTATCTTGTTTGTAGAGTTTCATTTTCAATCCATGAGAATCTCTAACTTTCTCTCCTCTATTTTATTTGCTTTCTTTTGATTATAGTTTTCGTTGTTAGTGTTTCTTGTTAATCATGTTGGTTCTTGGTTATTTCTTAATTAATCTTGTTATTATCATTATTAGTGATTAATTTCCTCAATAAGGGGATGGTTGTGGTGTAGTTGCATCTTAAGCATGTTCTAGGATTTGGAATTGTTTTATTTGTGATTAAAGTCTTTATATGCTTGATATTCTTCAATGTACTTGCAAAATGCATGTTGTTAGTTGATTGGGAGTGAATTATTGTTAGAAGATGCGATAGTGGACCTAGCAAGATTCATTTGTATCAATCGTTATTTGATAACAACTTTAGTCTATGGTTCTAATGTGGAAGCATATGTTAGGAGAAGCCAATGAACCCCGACAGGTGAATAGATTGGACCGGTTATATCGATATTCCTACATGTTTAGTTCATAATTAATTCAATTTCTATGCCTTTGTTTATCTTCAAGTGAATGCTATACCTAAACCATTTCTCTTAGTGTTTTATTTCTTGTCTTAGCGTGTTTAGACTTAAGTTTACTTATCTCTTATTCCGGACTAGATTAATTGTTGATAGCATTTACTAGTGTTTACTCGTTCCCTGTGGTTTGACCCCTATGCTTGCCTTATATTCGAATTAGGTTTTTGTAGGTTGTATAAATTGTATTTGATCTAGGGAAAGACATTTGACGACACGTTTATCCTCTTGTCAAATTGGCGTCGTTGCCGGGGAACGGATTCCATTACCGTTGTGTTATCTTATTGAGACTAGTCCATTGTATATAATTTTCTATTGATTTGTTTTTATTCTTTTTGATTTTTTTTTTGTTGTTGAAAAATGACACATTTTTCTTTTCCTCAATTTGATGGTGAGTCTTTTTATGTCTACTTCCATAGACTTATAGGGTTCTTGAACTATAATGGTTGTAATCCTTGTGAAGCTTGTGAGATTTGTTATTATGGAATGAATGAACAAACGAGATATGAAAGTTGAAAGTAGGTTTAATAGCAAATTTTGAGCATTGACGGTTCATAGTGCTTGGAACTTGTTTGTATGGTTTGCTAAGGATGTACGCAATAGGGCATGTAATGTTGCTAATTTTGATTCTCAATGTGATAATAGTTATATTGGTGGCATGAATCCCAATGATTTGTCTTGTGATCCCGCATGTGAACCTAGAACAAGTGATTTCAACTCTTATTCTCCTAATGTTGATGATGAATCTCATTCACTTGATTATGCCCCCTCTCCCCAATATGATGATGCTCATGTTTATAATGTGAATGATCCTCCCTCCTCATCTTCTTTGGATCCAAATGATTTCCCTTATGCTTCTAATGAAACCTTTTATGAGGGTAATTCTATGGAAAATTTAAGGAAAGAGAAGATTATGGAGAAGTTAATGAAGATGATGGAGATGGATAATGAGGTAAGGGAGAAGGATAATGAGAGGAGGGAAGTTGAGAATAGGGAGACGGAAGCTAGAATGAAGATGCTTGAGAGACAAATCTCCCACCTAGCTCAATCTTGAGCTATTGCCCATCCTTCTTCTCCTTTCCCCCATATGAGTGAGGATCCCATTAGAGAGCATTTGAGTGATGGTGAAGGAGTTGAGAATGAAGCTAATGTTTAATTTTCTAATCCTAACCGCCTCTACCATCTTGATGAGTCTCAACTGTATGTTTTTTACCCTTCAATCTATGATTATACAGACTCTTTTGAGGTAATGTCCCACATATTTTTCGAGAGTCATTTGAGGACTTATAGATTATTGGATGACTTCATCGAGAACGCTTCTTGTGACTTAGATGAGTTTGAGATGAATCTACCTCCAGTCATGCACGATTTTAGGACCTTAGGTTTTGAGATAGTTGAAGGAAAAGTTGTTTACTGTGGTGAAAAGGAGGTTGAGGTTAATTCTCTTAGAGTTTTTGATTTTGAGGGAAGTGTAGATCATAAGAGCCCTTCATTTCATAATTCTATGATTGATTTTCATGCCCTCATCGGCGATGTGAGACCTTGTGGTGAGGGAGTAACTAACCCTTTTCTCGTTTCTCACACCCCTTTTTCTATAAGGTTCAACCACATCCCTCTTTTCCCTATTTCTCTCCCTTCCTATCTCAAAGAACCTATTGGGGAATCGCATTCTACGGAAGATTTTCATGTCCCTCATTCCATCATTGTTGAGGACGAGAGGAGGATTTGCCTTTTCTCTTTTCTTTCCATTCTTATTTTCCCTCTTCTACCTCTTACTTTCTTGAGTTTCCTTTTGATCCATCTTCTTCTTTCTTTTGGCATCTCCCTTCTCACTTGCGTGCAATGATCTTGTCACTAGTAGAATAAATGTGATGGGAAGCGGTTATAGGCAAGCGGTTTACAAAATCCGCTTCCCATTTGATTAATAAAAAAAAAAAAAAAAGAGGGAAGTGAAATGGGAAGCGGTTATGGCGCGAACCGCTTCCCTTTTAACTAATGGCCAGCGGTTTGGCCTTGAACCGCTTACCATTAGTTAAATTGGCAAGCGGTTCAAGGCTGAACCGCTTACCATTTTTTTTAAAAAAAGCGTGCTCAATACACCCTCTCTTCTCCTCCCTGTTTCATTCAATTTGGTTCCCAAAATTATCAATTCCCCCGCCTTCCCTCCTCCTCTCTGTCTCCCTCATCCTCACTTATCTTCCCACTTCTTCAGATTTTGGCCACCACCACCACCACTCCATTCATATTCATTTTTTTTAATTTGGCTATTTAATTAAGCGAAGCTGGGCTTGGGGGTCGTGCGTGGGTCGTGGGTTGAGGCTGCGCTGCTGGTGGTGGGTCGAGGCGGCTGCTGCTTGGTCGAAGGTTGATGGTGGTTGCTCGAGGCTGCCGGTGTTAGCTGGTGGTGTTCGTGGGTGCACTTGGTGGTGGTGCATGTTCGAGGGTGTTGTTGAACCGAGCCCAAGCACGCACTCTAGCTTCAATCTTCAATCTTTGTCTTTCTCACTCTCAAATTAGGGTGAGTTCTTGCTAAATTTTAGTTTCATATGTATTAATTAGTGTTAGTTGTTTGTTATTCCAAAATTTCAAGTTAGGGTTTTAAGTAGTTAATCCAAGTTTCATATGTATATATATATTGTTTGAATTTGAGTAGCTTTAAATGAAATTGATGAATAGAATATATATTAGTTAACATTTTAGTTTGTTAAATGTGGTTAATAAATTGCAATGTATATATGAATATAATGGATTGATATATATATATATATATATATATATATATATATATATATATATATATATATATATATATATATATATACATATATATATAAGTAAACTTAGTTTGATTTTGTATGTATGTTAATTTAATTATTAGCCCTATTTAAATGAATGAACTTGTTTATTGTTGAATGTCAAATAAATGCAAATAATAATTGAATGCTTGCATCATCATTTGCCTAGATACCCGTTCGAGTCGTTCTCAATAGGAGAAAGTCTTGAATAGTCCCCATTTGGGACTGTTCTTGGACGTTTAATCTCACTTAGGTAGTGAATGTATGTCTCTTTTTCGATTTTAAGGAATATCCGGGCTTCTCATTTTCTCACCATGTTCTCTGGGTACATATGTAGGTAAGTTATTACCTACATCGTGTACTTGGAGAACTGGGGGGAAATGCTGCCGGATTTTCCTTAAAATTGAAAAGTTGACATACATTCACTAGTGAGATTAGACGTTCAAGGATGGGTTAGGTTGGAGTGATAAGGACCTTTTGGGAGCATTCATTTTTACAATTTATGGATGATATATATGCTATGTACTTTGATTACATAGTATATGTTACATTTATCATTGTTTGAAATGTGTTGGTATGTTTAAAGGTAATTTAAATCGTCAATGGATCGCGGTTGGATGTATGGTAGACATGATACATTGGAATTTTTTAATGGGGTTCAAGAGTTTTGCAAGAGTGCTTCACAGTATCAGCTTAGAACGGGTGTCAATTACCTTTATTGTCCTTGTGTCAATTGTAATAATGTCATAAGGGTCAATAGTGTGGATACCATCATGGCTCATGTACAATGTCATGGGTTTAGGCCTCAATATCATGTTTGGGTTTGGCATGGTGAGAAGGGATCGTATAGGGAGAATGTTGTTGGCAATGAGACGCATGTTGAAAGTGCCGAGATTCATGTTGAAGAAGAAAATGGGAGTGATGATGGTGGTGAAGGGGATGACACCGAGGATGGTGGTGGTAATGATCACTTGGATGAGATGATGCGTGATGTTAAAGGTGAATTTGGTGACCGACCTGATGTATTTGAGTCATTATCAGAGGCTGCCAAAAAGCCTTTGTATCCCGGGTCCGAAAAATACACAAAACTCTCAGCCGTGCTTACACTATTTAACATTAAGTCTAAGCATAACTGGAGGACACTAGTTTCACTTCTTTGTTGGTTGCGTTATGTGATATGTTGCCAGATGGGAATGAACTTCCTAATTCCTATTATTATGCAAAGAAACTAATGTGTCCATTTGGTTTGGAGTATAAAAAGATACATGCATGTCCTAATGACTGTGTTCTGTATCGAAATGAATATGAAGAGTTGGAGGAGTGTCCACGTTGCGGTAAGTCGTGTTACAAGCGATCAAGCTGCAATGCTGGTAGTAAAGGACCTCCTGCCAAGGTGTTGTGGTATCTTCCTATTATTCCAAGGTTAAAGCGTCTATTTTCAATTCCAAAAGACGCCAAGAACCTGAGATGGCATGCTGAGGGAAGAAAGAAAAATGGTTTGTTGAAGCATCCTGCTGACTCTCCACAATGGAAGAACATCGATATGAAGTTTAGGGCATTTGGTGGTGAAGTCATAAATTTAAGGCTTGGGTTATGCATAGATGGTATGAATCCATTTGGCACTCTTAGTACTAAACACAACACATGGCCGGTACTTTTAATGATTTACAACTTACCTCCGTGGTTGTGTATGAAACGAAAATATATAATGCTTTCACTTTTGATAACGGGGCCAAGGCAACCTGGAAACGACATTGATGTTTACCTTGAGCCCCTTATTGATGATTTGAGAAAGATGTGGGACGAAGGTGTTACCGTTTATGATGCCCATAAGAACGAGATGTTTCTTTTGCGTGCTGCCCTTATGTGGACCATCAATGATTTTCCTGCATATGGCAATCTGTCCGGGTACAAGAACAAAGGGCATAAAGCATGTCCCATTTGTATTGATGACACACCGAACGTGTACCTTGACCACTATGGCAAAGATGTGTACGTGAGGACCCGAAGATTTCTTAGGCGCGATCATCTGTATCGTAAGCAAAAAAAGGCCTTCGATGGGAAAGTTGAGAAGGGGGTTGCGCCTAAGCCATTGAGTGGAAAGGAGGTTTATGAGAGAGTGAAGGGTATTCCATGTGTTTTTGGTAAAACAACGAAACCAATTGACCCACACGCTCTCTTTAAAAAGGAATCAATCTTTTGGAAGCTTGAGTACTGGAAAGAACATGATGTTAGACATTGTCTCGATGTGATGCATATAGAGAAGAATGTTTGTGATGCAATTCTGGGGACAATTATGATCATTCCTGGAAAAACGAAGGATGGTAAGAATGCGCGGTTAGATTTGCAAGAGTGGGGTGTTCGTCCGGAGTTGTGGGTTCAAGCTAAGGTAGGGATGGCGAAGGTTAAGGAAAAGGGAAACGAAGATGGTGGTCAAAACCGTAAGGGGAAGCGCAAGGACAAGGCCACGGGTATCGCAAAGAAGAAAGGTGATGGAAAAGGAAAAAACCAAAAGGTGTATTTACCTCTAGCTTGCTACACATTATCAAAGGAAGAAAAACGGAGGTTTTGTGCTTGTTTGTATGACATTAAGCTTCCTTCTGGGTTCTCGTCAAACATGAAAAGGTTTGTTTCCTTAAATGGAGAATTGAAGTTGACAAGTATGAAATCCTATGATTGTCACATGATGATGCAAGTTTTCCTACCGATTGCACTTCGTGGAATTTTACCAAAGCACGTGAGAGAAGTTATAACAAGCCTCTGTGGGTTTTTCAATACTATCTGCAGCAAAGTTCTTGATCCCTTTACATGCTCTCCAGGCGACTGTTGTGGTAACTTTGTGCAAATTTGAGATGTTTTTCCCACCTTCACTTTTTGACATAATGGTGCATTTGATTCTGCATTTGGTTCGTGAGATTAAGTTGTGCGGTCCAGTATTTATGAGGTGGTGCTACCCTTTTGAACGACACATGGGTACACTGCAAGATAAAGTAAGAAATCCAGCCCATCCGGAAGGCCGTATGATACAAGGAATTGTGTCCGAGGAGATTGGAAAGTTCGTGGCAGAGTATGTTGCCATTGCCAAACCTATTGGGCTTCCTACATCCCGACATGAAGGGAGACTTGATGGTCATGGCACAATCGAGTCAAAAAGGATCTGGGCTGCTCGAGATCAAATCATGCAAGCTCACTTATTTACGCTTCATCATATTGCGGAGGTTCACCCATATTTAGAAGAGCACATGGATAGTTTGCGTGTTAAATATCCATCAAAAGGGGAAAGAGCATTAATGCAGTTGCATAATAAGATGTTTGTGAAGTGGTTCCATGATCGTGTGATGCGTCAATTGGATGAGACTGTGTCTGATACAATAAAGTGGCTAGCTTATGGTCCGATGGAAGATGTTCATTCATTTGAGGGATATGATATAAATGGGTACACATTTTGGACTGAAAGTCGGGATCAGAAATCCTCATCGACTCAAAATAGTGGTGTCACTATTGTGGCTTCATCAAGAGAGTTTGCCAGTGCGAAGGATACATCACCAGTTGACGCACTATTATCATACTATGGACGAATTCAGGAAATATGGGAACTAGATTACCGTGACTTCAAGGTTGGTATATTCAAGTGTAAATGGGTCGATAATAATAGGCGCAACGTGAGAAATGATGACTTCACTCTTATAGATCTTGGCCACTTGCGGGATAGTCTTGAACCATTCATCCTTGCATCTCTAGCTAAGAAAGTATTCTATGTACCTGACCCGTCCGATCCAAGATGGTCCATCGTCCTGTCTGTCAAAAGCAGAATTTTAGGGGTTGGAGAGATTGAGGACGAGGAAGAATATGATGCATTTGATGATTCTCCCCCTTTCACTGCTCCTACACTTGATGTAGCAACTGATGTAGATGATGATGCTACTTATATTCGATCTGACCACAATGAGGGAATACACAAATGAGGTACTTTTATTAATGCATGTTTTATTTACTAAATATCTTATGCTCCAACAAGTTTGTTTTTATTTCGGGATGTGTTTTATTTTTTTTGTATTTTCAACGTATAAGAATGAAATATTCACTAAATATATGAATTGTTTAGAGGATTATATGTGAATTTGTTATGAAACCAAAGAAGTTGGGTAAGTGTTTGTCTTTCATCGTGCCTCAGAATTGATTGCCATTACTGATGACTAACAACATGCTTTGCTTGTTTACTAAAAGTGTGCACATATCATGGATCCTAATGAGAACCTTCATTCTGATGAGGATATAGATGATGATTCTGGGGACGAGTTGTATGATGTTTATAAGGAGACGGACATGGGGGAACCGGAAGACCAAGCTTATGACCAGTTCCAACACAAGCTTGATGAATTTGAGCGTATAGCTGAAACTGCCCCACCTATTAATGATAATGTGGTTACTGAAGTTGTAGAGGATTCACATTGTGAAACTCAAATGCAAAGGCAAGTGAAAAAAACCGGTGGTGGAGGAGGGGTAAAGCCACCGGTGAACAGAAAGAGTAGGGGTGCAACTAAAGCTTTCAAGAAACCCGGCGTTCATATGGTGCTTGAGTTTGATGAGTTAGGTCAACCTACTGGCCAATGGCGCGATAAATTTTCTAGTCAAGTTGGCATTCTAACTCGTAAAATACCAATCACACTAGAGTTTGCCAAGTTACCTCACGGGTTGCTTCAAACATTTTGGGATGATACTATGGTAAGTATTTATTGCAATCAAACATTTTTTTTTAAATTCATATATATCAAAAAAAAAAAAAAAAATTTGCAAAAACAACCCCCGGGCCTAACCCGAGGGCTGCAGCCGGCAGCTGCCTGGGCTATTGCCTGGGTGCTGCAGCTGCCTGGGCTACTGCCTGGGTATGTTTGCGCCAATTATAGAGTATGTTCCATATTCCTGATGAGCCGGCCAAGAGAAAAGTGTTTGAATCTTTTGTACAAGAGAGATTCAAAAACTTCAAGAGTTACTTGAGGACGAGATGGATCCATAAGAGAAGAAAGAGAAGACCAAAGAAAAATGTGCCTGCAGATGGAGCAGAAGAGAAACCTGATAAGAAACCATGGGATTTATATTCACAAATAACGGTGGATGATTGAGAGAAGTTTGTGGAAAAATCTTCCACTAGGACCGCACTTGTATGTTTTTATTTATCAATAGAGTCGGCTACTCATATTTAGTTTCTTACAATGACTGATGCTAACATATATATCTGAATGTGTAGGAAAAAACCGAACAAGCTAGAATCAATGCCGGAAAGAAATTGTATAATCATCATATAGGTTGTAAGACCTTTGCGGAGTCAAGACCAAAGCGGGTCAAAGCGGGTCATGACCATGTTTTTTTATGCTACTAGATTATATGGAAATTCAGTCCGCTAATAGAAAGAAGGTGGAGAAGCAAAAATCCAAGGAAGAAGGTCCTCCGAAGATGGAACAAGGACAAGTGTCGAAGAAGAGTTCGAGAGCTTCATGTACTCCACTAGTAGAAGCCAAAGTCCTTAGGTTGCTTTCGAAAGCATGTACTTTTCTTCACAACCGTGTTAGTGAGTTGCCTACGGGTACACATATTCAAGTGAACTTGCCTGAGGCATTGTTCCACTATGATGAGGATGCGATCGCATACATTTCTAGAGAGGATGTGACGGAATTTCTAACCGGTTCCATGCTTAACATATCCATCATTGAAACATTCATGAGGTAAATTAATGAGACTATTTCTAAAAATATTGTATTTTTGATATTTTCATACCAAAACAATGCAACTAGTAATTACTTGCACACATTACTTTCTATTTTAACATTGTGTTTTGGCTATGCATGACTATTTTAACATTGTGTCATTTAAGTGTGCGCAACAAGACAACGACGTTGACTGTGCCCTCTGCGTGATGAGGTTTATGAATGACATAGTCAATAGGTGCACTGAAGCCCAACACATTGAGGAGGTACTTGTTTTTACTTTTTTCCGGTTCGATTTCGGGTAAAAGCCGTCCTAAAACTAATATAATGCTAATTTGCTATGATTTCAAACATTGGACACCTAAGGCTAGTTATAATTGACATGTTATGATAAAGAAATTGCTCATTAGATAAGAAATGTAGAAATTGGGCAACGTAGTAGTGAAATAGGCGATTTCGGGTAAAAGTCGTCCTAAAACTTAGAAGAATGCTAATTTGCAATGATTTCAAACATTAGACACCTAAGACTAGTTATAATTGACATGTTATGATAAAGAAATTGCTCGTTAGATAAGAAATGTAGAAATTGGGCAACGTAGTAGTGAAATAGGCGATTTCGGGAAAAAGTCGTCCTAAAACTTAGTAGAATGCTTATTTGCAATGATTTCAAACATTAGACACCTAAGACTAGTTATAATTGACATGTTATGATAAATGTCTAAGACTAGTTATAATTGACATGTTATGATAAAGAAATTGCTCGTTAGATAAGTAATGTAGAAATCGGGAAACGTAGTAGTGAAATAGGCGATTTCGGGTAAAAGCCGTCCTAAAACTTAGTAGAATGCTAATTAGGAATGATTTCAAACATTAGACACCTAAGACTAGTTATAATTGACATGTTATGATAAAGAAACTGCTCATTAGGTAAGAAATGAAGAAATTGGAAAAGTGTGCACCCGAGGCAACTACAGCACCCGAGGCAACAGCCTCGGGTTATGCTAGGCAGCTGCAAGCAGCCAGCCACCAAACTGCAACAGCTGCCAGGCAGCCGTAGCAGTAGCCTAGGCAGCTGCCTAGGCACCAGCAGCAGCAGCCTAGGCAGCTGCACAGGCAGCCGTAGCAGCCACCTGGTAGCTGCCGCAGCAGCCAAGCCGCTGCACAGGCAGATGCAACAGCAGCCTAGGAGCTGCACAGGCAGCTGCAGCAGCCACCAGGGAGCTGCACAGGCAGTTGCAGCAGCCACCAGGCAGCTGCTGCAGCAGCCCAGACAGCATCCGTTCATGAAACCGAGCCGTTCATGCAAATTTGTGTAATTTTTGCGTACTAGCATTGTCAGTGTATTATGGACAATGTTTGTGAAAAAATATTCCAAACGGAAAAAAATATAAAAAATTGGCAAGTAGAAGTGGAATAGGCGATTTTGGGTAAATGCCGTCCTAAAACTGAGTAAAATGATATTTTGCTATGATTTAAAACATTATACACTTAAGACTAGATGTAATTGACATGTTATGATAGATAAATAGCTCATTAGATAAGAAATGTAGAAACCGGGCAAAGTAGTAGTGAAATAGGCGATTTCGGGTAAAAGCCGTCCTAAAACTTAGAATAATGCTAATTTGCTATGATTTCAAACATTAGACACCTAAGACTAGTTGTAATTGGCATGTTATGATAGATAATTAGGTCATTAGATAAGAAATGTAGAAAACGGGCAAAGTAGTAGTGAAATAGGCGATTTCGGGTAAAAGTCGTCCTAAAACTTAGAATAATGCTAATTTTCTATGATTTCAAACATTAGACACCAAATACTAGTTTTAATTGACATGTTATGATAGATAAATTGCTCATTAGATAAGAAATGTAGAAATTGGGCAAAGTAGTAGTGAAATAGGCGATTTTGGGTAAAAGCCGTCCTAAAACTTAGTTGAATGCTAATTTGCTATGATTTCAAACATTAGACACCAAAGACTAGTTGTAATTGACATGTTATGATAGATAAATAGCTCATTAGATAAGAAATGTAGAAACCAGGCAAAGTAGTAGTGAAATAGGCGATTTTGGGTAAAAGTCGTCCTAAAACTTAGTTGAATGCTAAATCGGGCAAGTTAGAATGATGTTTGAAATATTTAACATATATGCATTATTATTTTTAATTATTAGTTTGAATTTTATGTAATATATATGAATGATGTTTAATGTTTGGTATTTTTTTGTTTTCAAAGGTTTGTAAAAGGGAAGGCCCTTTGACAAAGGAAGAGGTTGATGAAATTCGCGACATGTGGGCTTTTTTGTGACATTTGATGGCATCTAGGTAGAATATATAATATATATGTGTTAGTTAGATAATGACTTGGATTGAGTTTTTTTTTTTTTTTTTTTTTTTTTTTTTTTTTTATGAACAATATTAATATTTAGTTGTTATTACCGTATCTTATTTATTTTTATATATAGTACGTAAATCCATATGTACATTATATTACTTATTTGTAATTAGTACTATACATTATTTATGAGTTTTATATATGTTATTATTATTATGCATTTTATTGTTATTGAATAATTATTATTCCAAAATTTGTAATATTTTTAATTAATTATTATTTATTAATATTAGTTAATATAATATTATTTATTAATATTAATCAATATAATATTATTTATTAATAATAATATTAATAATAATAATTTTAAAAAAAACTGGATTAATGTGCTTATCAAAATAGGTCACTAATAATATTATTATTATTAATTATTATATATATTAAAATAAAAAAAATAATAAAAAAAAATTACAAATGGGAAGCGGTTTGGCGCCAAAACCGCTTGCCATTCCCCCCAAATGGGAAGCGGTTCTGAACCGCTTGCCATTTGCTTGGCAATTGGCAAGCCCCCTAAACCCATGCGGTTTAGAAACGCTTCCCATTAGGGGTTTGAACCGCTTCCCATAATGTTTTTTCTACTAGTGTGTTGGACGCTCTATTTCCGTAATTTGCCTACCGTCACCCCTATGAAATGTGTAGTAGTGCATTTGACAAGCTCTTGCGTGCGTTGAATTATTATTTCCTAGAGCGGTCTCGCTCTGACGTTAAACAAGCCTTTGTGGGAAGTAACCCGTGTTTTATTGCTTTCATTTTCTTTTCTTTTTAGAAAGATTTTCTCTCATGGACGTGTTTGTGTTCTTTGTTAGGTACACAATTTGATATACTCTTGCGAATTGGTGATGATCAAGAATCAAGGAAATCTACTCAACTTGCCCATCATGTAGAGTTCAAGCCTTATTTCTAGAGATTGTGTCTCCTATTAGGTTATTTCGCGTTTTTGTGTGATTTTGCATTTATCCCATACCCGGTAATATCCTTCTTTTCCCACTCTCTTACTTATTGGGACTTGAAGATCATGTGTTGGTAATGTTGGATTAATTTTTCCTTGTTTTTCCTCCTTGGTTTCATTGTTTATGATTTGAGAGCTTGGTCTCATTCAAGCTTGGGGGGAAGGGTATTCTATCATGTTCGGTGGGATTTTGACTCATATATGCCATGCACTTGAGTATATGCATTTCCATGTCTGTTCTTATATTTTGAAAAATCCAAAAAGATTTTTGTTTACTTTAAGGAAAGTTTAGCAAAAATGTGTTTTGTTTGTTCTTATTTTAGACATTTCTTGATTGGATTTTTGTTCTTGAATGTGTACCTTCCTAAGTGGTAAATGTTTGCACGGTTTTGAGAGTGTCATTGGTTGACTCTAGGATATGTCTATGCTAAGGTAGCCGGTTTAGAACTCGAAAGGCCCATCAAACCCAAATTCGCTAGCTTGTGGTAAGAAGGTGTTGCTCTCATTAGGGGATTTGAAGCCCTAAAGGTAGTTTTTGTAAACCCGATGTGAGCTTTATTGTTCAAGCCTCCAACAATTCTTTGTATGAGTGGCATAGGATCCTTACCAAGGCATGCTTAGATCGAGAACTTGACGTCTAGGTACCCAAGATCACGACCGAACTAAATCTAGGGAGGACAAAGGCACCTTTTCATTTCTTTTAGGAAAATTTGCAAATTACAGCCATTTAAAGTTCGTATTTTGCAAATTGCAGCCATTTAAATAAAAAATTGCAAATTGCAGCCCAAAAGTTCATATAAATTGTAAATTGCAGCCCGATTCAACTTTTTCATCAGTTTACAAGTTGAAAAATCTTCGATTAAGGTTTTATGGGCCATTTTAGCTCTTAAGGGTCCGAATTGAGCTTAGAATTAGCAAAAAAATAACGCAAGTATTTCGTTTTGCGTAACAAAAATGTATCGATTTGTGGCAAACTGTAAATATGAGACAATTACGTTATTTTTTTTTCTAATTCCGAGCTCAACTCAGGCCCTAAGGGCTAAAATGACCCCTAAAACCGTAATCGAAGATTTTTCAAAATGTAAACCGATGAAAAAATTGAATCAGGCTGCAATTTCCAATTTATACGAACTTTTGGGCTGCAATTTGCAAAAAAAAAATTTAAATGGCTACAATTTGCAAAATACGAACTTTAAATGGCTGCAATTTGCAAATTTTCCTTTCTTTTATGTTCCTTTTATTTTGTTACATTCTTGTTTTCATTTGCATTCACCCTCTTGCTACCCCTTTAAGCTCATTTCATTTCTTGGTTACTAGCCTCATTACAAGCCTTACGACCTTTACCCTTAGTTTTGTGAAACAAATTTTAGTTGGATGTTGGTTTTGATGATGAAAGTGACTTCATGTTCGTTTAAGTTCAAAGTGTATGACAAGGTTGAGATTTGTATATTTAGTAGATTAGCAAATGCTACAAGAATAGACAAAAGAAAAGAGCACAAAAAAAAAAGATGAGAAAAGTGCATTCAAAAAGAAAAAAAAGGGTCAATAGAACCATTTTTAGTTGTGATCGTTTCTCCTTAGCTTGAGCATTGAGGACAATGCTCCTTTCAAGCTTGGGGGAGTGGTTCTTAGTTTGCGTTTAGAGTGTTTTATGAATAAGCTTGGGGAGATGATAGTTTGGAATTTTTGTTTGTTGTTTTGGTGATTTCAAGAGTTTGTTTTTGAGATACGACTGCTCTTTTGCTTCTCTAAGGAGATACCACAAAAATTTTCTAATTTTTCCTCACCTTTGCCCCTAGCCTACGTTACAACCCCTTTTAAAGTCCTTTTGACTTTGATTAGTTGAGTCACTAGTCGGTGGAGGGAGCTAGACTTCAAGCACATGGAGAAGGCATGACTTGGTAAGATGTCGGGTTTCCCTATTTTGTATTGTTTTACCTTTGTTCCGGCTCCTTCGTGGAGTCATGAGACGCTACCTTGAAGGGTGGATTTGAATCTAGATTAGGGAACACGGTAAGAATGTATGGAATGCGGGGGGAGTGGAGCATGTTAGAGTTCTCTATGCTTAGCATAGTTTATCTTTCAATCAACCATTGACATCTTAGAATGTGCATACATTTGTCTATTTAGAAAGTTTCGCATTCATTGGTGCTTGTTTCCATCTCTTTGTCCATTTAAGTCCATTTGTTCTATTTTCTTGTTCTTCGTTTTTATTTTCCTTGCCTTGCCTTGCTTGGGTGTTGCCAAGAGTTGTGGGTTAAACCTCTTACGAAACCCTCACAAGAGCTTACTCATCCTCTTTGGCGACATGGGGGTTGAAAGGGCTTGATGCATACGCTAAATGCATCCGTGATTCCTATGACAGTGAGTTAGTGTACATTCTTTCTCGTTGTTTCTATTTTGTTTCTTTTTCTTTCAATAATTTCATCTTGTTCTCTTTTTTCTCTAGGTTTGCTCGTGGACGAGCAAAGGTTTAGCTTGGGGGAATTTGATGAGTGACATTTATGTCACTCTTAGTGATAATGTTTAGGTTCTTTTCGTATTTATTTTATCTTATTTCCCCTTTTATTCTCTTGTTTTATTTTTAATAAAGTTTCTAGTTTACTTTTTAGTTTTAATATGTGTTAGTTTAATTTCTTTATTTAATTGGTTTCTAGTTTATTTTCGTATTTTATTTGCTTTGGATTTATTTTATTTTGCATTGTTCTTTTCCTTGTCACTTTCATAGTTTTATTTAGTTTGTGGTTTATTTCTTATTTTAATTTATTATTTACTTGTATAGTTTTGTTTAATATTTATTAGTTTAGTGTTATTTCTTGTATCTTCTATTTTATTTTACTTATTTCCATTTTATTTATTTTATTATATTTTTTTCGATTTCTCCTCGAATTTTGACAAGGGAATAAACGCGTCGTCAAATGTCTATCCCTAGATCAAATACAATTTATACAACCTAAACAAACCTAATACGAGTATAAGGTAAGCATAGGGGTCGAACCACAGGGAACGAGTAAACACTACAGAATGTTATCAACAACTAAGCTAGTCCGGTATAGGAGGTAAGTAAACTAAAATCTAAATATGCTAAAACAATTAATAAAACACTAAGGGAAATGGTTTAGGTATAGCATTCACTTGAACATAAACAAGACATAGAAGTTGAATTAATCATGAACTAAACATACATGAATATTGATATAAAGAATCCAATCTAGCCGCCTTCCGGGGTCAATTGGCTTCTCCTAACATATCCTCTATGCTTCCACATTAGAACCATATACTAAGAGGTGCTATTAAATAACGATCGATACAAATGAACTTAGCTAAGTTAACTTCCGTTTCATGTTAGCAAATATTCACTCCCAATCAACTAGTGTAGGCGTCGCTCGAAGTTGCGCCTACGTTAAAGCATGTTGTGAATATGCTTGGCACTCATAGGAAGTGGGAATTGACATATACAATTAGGGACAAGGAAAGTAGGGAGCCCTAACAAGTTTGTAAGGAACTTGTAAACCGTTCACGGATCATAAAAGGCAACCACGATAAAGGGACAACGATAGGCAACAACGATTGACCAGTGAAGGTTACACCCCATTCATAATCCATGAGATTACTAACTCCATATGGTTCGGAACCACGAAAAGAGGATCGGGGATGATGGTACGAAGTGAGTCATGGAGTCACATTTGCCCGTATTGGCCTCTACTCGATTCTTATAGTGAAAAGTGATTCCTGCGATCTCAAAGGCATGTAAACAAAGATTCAATTCGCTCCAAACTATTATTAAGCTAAATTGGTTTAATATTAATGCAATACATAATTCTAAAATATTGTGATCACTTGATTAAACAACAAGATTATAAAGGAACCTAAACCGGTTGTCCAAATTATCTTATCAGGCGTGATTTTCAATTACATATTCCCTTTAAACATGCAATATGGTGATCAATAAATATAATAGAATTATCATTAATATTGGAAGCAATTTGACAATAATAATGTGAGTCAAATCAAATATAAAATAACCTAATCATGATGCAAGCAATATTAAAAATAAAATAAGAGTAATTAAATTAATTAATTACTCACATTCCGCGTGTTCCTTTAAATTGCTACATCATGAATAAATTGTTAGTAACTTCAATAAAAATATAAATCAAATGAAAATTAAATTAAATTAAAAGTAGAGTTGATTTGGTCCAAACCCTCAGTTAATTATACATTTCACGCCTTGGTTTAAGGATGGAACCTCGGGTTAAGTACGAACTCTTTGGAGTGCTTAAGGGAAGTATTATGGAAGAATAAGGAGGCTAGAAATTAGGTTAAAGAGGGAGAAGAGAATTATTTGATGATCAAGCTTGTTGATGATTGAAAAAGGGGAGATATGACCTCTATTTATAGAGAAAAAAGAAGGGTCGAAAAAATAAGATAAGATCCGAATTAAATCGGAATAAAACTCAATAGACTACAGTTTTTGCGGTTTTTGTTTTTATCATATCTTTTGATCCAGAAATCGGAATAAGATGAATAAGATATCGTTGGAAAGATCTTGAAGTCTAATTTCTAACCCAATTAAAATCAGATTAAAATATTTTATATAATAAAAGATATGACCGAAATAGTGAGACGGTATCAGTTTTTGATAGAGTTTGACATTTTATTCATATCTTTTCCGTTATAGCTCGAAATTGATATTATAATATATCATTGGAAAGATAATTTCAAGGGCTATTTAACCATATTAAATTTGGATAAAAAATATTATTCACGAAAATAATATATGTCTATCTTTGAATATCTTTCAATTCGGATAGAAATAGGATTTTCAAAAAAAGGAGTTTTATTCAATTTCAAACTCTTTAATGTTATCTTTTCTAAAAGAATAATTAGGATCTTTTAGAAACTTATAGAAGCTTCCAATTAATCCTAATTGGTTTAGGAATGGGATTAAATAATTTGGACCCTCCACATGATCATTGGGTCGTAGGTAAGGTGGGCTTAGGTTCGGTTTGAGCTCAGTTTAATATTTTGGCCATAACTTATTCGTTATAACTCGGATTTGGGATTATAATATATCGTTGGAAAGCTCTTTTCAAACCCCATCCAATTATTCAATCATTAGACCTAGATTATGGACCAAAATAAATTGGATCAAACGTTTTTATAAAAAGGACACGAAATGATTGATTTTAAAGGACACGAAATGAATTATTTTGGGTTTAAAGGCACGAAAAGAGGAAAATAAGTTATGGTTTGGGGAAATGGGCTAGGAATTGTATTGGTTTATGAAATGTATTGCGAATGAACATGGATTTAAGCACTCCAAAGATTACATACTCAACCCGACCAATAATGGCGGTGAAAGGTTGTTCATCATCGAGTTTGGTTTTGGGGAGACATTTTTAGGTGTCTACAACTAGCAACATGCATTTTGCAAGTAGATTGAAGAATATCAAACATATAAAGACTTTAATCACAAATAAATCAATTCCAAACCCTAGAACATGCTCAAGGTCCAACTACACCACAACCATCCCCTTAATGGGGAAATTACTCACTAATCATGACAATAACAAGATTAATTAACAAATAATCAAGAATCAACATGATTAACAAGCAATAATAACAACTAAAACAATAATCAAAAGAAAGAAAATAAAATAGAGGAGAGAGAGTTAGAGATTCTCATTGATTAAAGATGAAAGTCTACAAACAAGATGATCAATCTTCTTCTTCAAAATCCAAGCTCAACAATGGTGAAACCCTCACTTTCTCTCTCTAAACTACTCTAATCCGAACCTAAACCTAGAGAGTGAAGCTCTCCTAAAAATAATTAAGAAAATAGAATAATTATGGAATATAAATAATTACCCAAAAAATGGGTATTTATACAAAGTTAGGAAAAAGTGACGAAATAAAAGAAAGGGAAATAAAATAAGTACAACTAAAAAAAAAGGAAAATAAAAATAAACAAAAGAAAACTAACGAAAGAAAAATAAAAGGAAAAAGAAATTAAAAATAACAAAACCCAAAATTACCACCGAAAACAACCAGACCTAACTTTCGCTTCTTCGATTTTTGGATGCTCTAAACTCCATTATTGAAGCACATCACCATCACACCGTCTGATTTCCTTCATCAACCATCATCAGCAATAACAATTTTCAATCACATGCGCTCATCATCATCTTCAATCATTAAACATCAAATCAAGGTCGTTGATCTTCATAAATAATCACGCGCAGAGCCCATGAAATGGTTCGATCGAACCTCGGGTAGGTTCGACCGAACTATGGGGTTGGTTCGGTCGAACCATGAGTGTGTCCAACCGCTTCTCTTCAAATAAGAAAACATCAAAAGTTTCTGAATCTTTTGACACTTTTTGGCATTTCGATCGAACTCTTATCGGTTTGCCCGAACTTGATTAATTTGCCATTTGCTCTGATTTTTGGGCGAAAATAGCGGAATCGGGGTGACTAATTGCAGTGGACTAGTGGCAGCAGGGGGTTCTGGTTGTTGGGTGCGTGAATTGGTGGGTGGTAGTGGTTGTTAATGCGTGAAGAGGGAGCAGAAGAAAAGTTGGGGATTGGGGAAGGGTGAGTAGTAGGTGGCTGATTGGTGTGGGCTGGTGGTTGCCCGAAGATGCGGGTGGTGAGCTAGTGGTCGGGTGCGATTAATTGCGGATTGGGTGGTGTTGTGAGGGTGAGTGGAATTGGTGGGTAATGGTGGTTCAGGTGCGTGGCTGCTGTGGTTGCTATGGTTTGGTTTGGGTGGATGAAGGTGAATTGGGGGCTGATTTGGGGTTATTGGTGGACTACTAGTGCAAATTAGTGAAGGGGAATTGGCGGGTGGCTACAGCAGTGTTGCTGTTTTGGTGTGGTGAAGGGTAAGAAAGATTAGAGGAGGAGAGAGTGGTGTAGGATAAGAGGTGGCAGCAGTCAGCAGCTAGCAGCGAGCAAAGAAATGTGTACACTTTGACTCGTCCCCTAGCTCCGAACTCACTTGACATGAAACCCGAACACCTACACACAAAACCGAGAAAAGAATTAGGACAAAGAATAAAATAGAAATAAATAAAATAAAAATAAATAAACTATTATAAAAATAAGACAAATAAAACTAAAACTAATAAAGATTAAACAAAAACTATACAAGCGAATAAAACTATGAAATAGACTCAAAACTAATTAAAATAAATAAAAGTAAATTAGAATACTTTCAAGGAAAAATAAAGAACGAAATATATCAAATCAGAAGCAAATAAAATACGAAAATAAACTAATTCTTATAAAAACTACGAAAATAACCAAATCATGATAAAATTATTAAATAAACAAGAAATGTTATTAAAGAGAAAACAAGAGAAAGAAAGGGAAAATAACTTAAAATAAACACGAAAATGACACAAAAACTACTTCCTAAGAGTGACATAAATGTCACTTATCAGTTTTGTGTGTAGGTTGAGTTAAACTCAAGGAGTTTGGTTTCGAGGTCTCAAGTCAGACCATCATTGTCGCACTGCTGCCAGCCTCCAACACTAGCTGCCCACCTTCCTATCCTTCACCCCACAAAAATCTTATCCTTCACCACACTCCTCTGCTCCCTCTCCTTCACTCACGCATACAGCTCCACCAGCCAAGCTCCCGTGCTCCCTGCCACCACAACCAAATCAGCTCTCCAATTCACACCTGACCTGCAATTCCAACCACCAATCACCACCGCACCAATCAACCTCCAACCGCATCTCCACCTCCTATCAATCACCACCAAACTGCAGCCTCTCAATTCCTTACTCTCCTACTCCAATTCGAATAGCACCAACCCAGCTTCCCCTGCAGCCCTACACCATCGCAGCTACATACCTCCATTCACTCATCCCCACCACGAGCTATAGCCACACCGCTGTCGAACTCGCAACACCACCTAAAACCAGAAGCAGCCCGCATCTGCACTTTAGCCACTCGCAACACCTCACCAAAACTAGAGCAGCCTCAGGGAAACTCCAACTGCAACACCACCAGCCCACACGCATCCTCTTCTCCCTTGCTAACCTCTCCGCGCAACCACATCACCACCATCGCCGCCCAGCACCGCACCAATTGCCACCGAATTTCATCCCTTAAAAGTCCCAAGTCTGAAATATTCATACGTTCGGTACTAGTTTGATGCACATCTTTTTTCCTAAAATTTCAACTCATTCTCATTCCAATTGGCACGTTTGTTGTTTCAAATAAGTAATTCAGCAAAATTTAACTATTCAAACCCTAACAATTTGACCTTTAACCCAAAAAATTTCAACTAAACCGAATTTCCAGCAAATTTAAGCCTAACCCCCCTAATCTGAGGCATAATCCCCATTTCCGAGCAAAACATCGCACTCAGAAGGGCCAGCACCCCGAGAAATTTCAGATCCCTAAACTTGTTCTCGTTCAAACACGAAAAACCCAGCTGATTTCGACCCCAAAATCCAACAAGTTCGACCTCTAAACCCAACAAATTCGATCAACAACTAACAACCCCCTATTTCTCTCTCTTTTTCTCTAATCTGGTCACTCTCTCCATAACTCTTCCTCCGCCACCGTCGCCGTCGCCCATGTCATCAGATTCCTTGAACACCGACGCCGATTCCTCTATATGTATGGTCCTTTATATTTTAATTATTTTCACTTATTCCAATTCTCATTTGAATCAATTCCTTGCTAATCGATTTCAAATTTCTCGCCCTCTACATTACTTGTTCTATTGCTATTTTGGATCAATTTGTTAATTTTTTATTTCGGCTTATTGATGAATTTTTTCTATTATTTGAATTGCTTTGGAGATTCAATGCCAAAATTTGCATTTTTTTTAGATTATTCGTATATTTCTTCATGATTTTGCTTCATTTTTGTTATATATTTTGGTGGGGTTTTATGATTAAGAATTTTATAGAAATTAAATTGAAGTGATAGAAAACTGAAATTGTTGGTGAAATTTTGGGGTTTTTTTGTGTTTTTGTAATCACCATTGCATTATTAATGTTGTTGAGAAATTTGCTTTTGTAATTACAATTTCATTATTACTATTCTCATGTCACTAAGAAAAAGCTAAATGAAGTTGTAATATGCATTATACTTGGGCTGGATAACGCCTTATGAAACGACTGAAGATGTAATTTGACAAACTATTTTGTGCTCTTTGGTTCTTTTTATGGTGTTATCACCCCTTAATGAGTGTAGCTTCATGATTTTTTGTTTTATCATTGAAGTGTTGCCACATTCTAGTTTTGAAGATTGTTTATGAAGTTGTAGAAAAGAAAGTTGAATGAGAATGTTAAATAGTGGGAACTATGTCATTTGCTGATGTGGAATGAATGCTCATGCCATAACTTTCTCATTTAAGATATCATGATTTTCTCTTAGGGGTATGGAGATTTATGGTTATGCTTTGGAATTTAGAGTGTTAAGAGATTAACTGATAGGTTAATGTCAAGTTTAAGCACAAACAAATTAATGCTTATTAACTAAAAGTACCAAGGGGAGTGTTAGGATAAGTAGTAATCAAGATTCATTGCACTCTTGCAAAACAAGCTAATCATTTTCTTCTATCTTCTTCTTTTTTGTTTTAATATGGTCCTTGATTTTAGAACGTGAGCTTCAATATTCTTCCTTCACTCTTTAAATAGATTAGTTACATTAGTTCATGTTTAGTTGTTGCTTGATAGCAAGAACATGAAACCTGATTATAGTATACTACACATTACTTCAAACTTTCGGACGTACGGGGTTGGGATTTATTGTTATCGCTTGAATTAGATGTCACTATATATATTGGAATGGAAAAGATATGTAGTACATGATAAGTGACTTTTATGTCACTTTTAGGGTATTTTTATGCTTATTTTTCGGTTTAGTTTCTAATAATTTTCCTAGTTTTAGGCTTTATTTATCTCATTTTCTTATTTTCCTTTTTTTTTAGGCTCATTTTTTTATTTTCCTTATTTGATCTTTATTTTGAGTATTTATTAGTGATGACTGACATTTATGTCACTCATAGGGAGTAGTTTTAGAGTCATTTTCGTGCTCGTTTTGTCGTATGTTCCCTTTTATTTCTCTTGTTTTCTCGCTAACAAAGTTTCTAGTTTATTTTAGAGTGTTTTAGTTTATTTTCTTTATTTTATTAATTTTAGTTTATTTTCGTATTTTATTTGTCTTGGTTTTTTTTTATTCCGTCCTTTATTTATTTTCATTTTATTTTATTTTATATTTTTCCCGATTCTCCCTTGTGTATATTTGGTTTTGTAGGATCGTGTTCGGAGGTCCGAGGTTCGAGCCAAATGTGCAATGCCCCTCGCTCTACGTACTTACTGCTCATGTTGCTGCCCCTTATCCTACACCACTCTCTCCCCCTCTAATCTTTCTTAACCTCCACCACACCAAAACACCAAACTTCCCCTGCACCATTGTTAGAATCCAACTCCTTTTGATTTATTAGATTCCCTTTAAGTGCTTTCCTAGAGTTTAGTTTATGCTTTCTTAGCTTGAGGTCCCATTATTGTGTTACTGTCAGATCAGTGTTCACTAGGGATTCTCCTTGTATGTCATTTAAAGCTCTTTAGAGGGTGAATGATTAATGAAATCTTAATCCTTCTACCAAGTGTTGCTTTGCTCTTATGCTTGTTTGTTGTTAGACCTTTATAGATATTGTGTCTTACTTGCATAATTGCTCCCCTCCAAACCAACTTAATGCACTAAGAACTCGTGGTTCGGACCCGCTTCTGCCCGCCTTGAATTATCGACCGTCACAAGCCCCAACCACCCGCACTCCGTCACCCAAATAGACGTGAGTGCTCTTTGATTCAATAGCCCGCTTGTGTTGCTTTGTGCTCGCAAGCCCCTCTTTCGCTCAAGGCTAGCGTTCTTGCTGCCAGAAGGCTAGAGTGCGCCGCACGTTTCGGGGTTTAAACTCCCGGACCGTAACAACCATTCTCCATCCACCAACATCTTAATAACTTCAGCCACTCATCACCTCACGCACACCATAACACCAAAACCGTCAATTGTAACCTCACGCAACCACCAGCTCCACCTACAACCTTCACTACACCACCAAACCAATCCACGCACCCCAATACAACAGTTAGACCACCGCTGTTGCCTCCAATTGCCACCAATAACCCCTAACTTCCAGTCGCCAACAACAACAGCAATCACCACCGCAACAACTACTATAGCAGCAGCCCGCAGCAGTTGCAGCGCCTCCCACGCTTGCCACCATCTTCGTCGCTGCAACTCTCACCACCAAAAGAGCAGCGGCGCATCTCCACCAGCCCAAACATAAACACATCCGCACCAATTTACAGCCACAAGCACACAACACACCTGCATCAGTTGGTCCTCCAATCGACCTTCGCACCGCTCAATTGCAGCAGCAATTTGCACAAACAACATCCATAAAATCAGAGCAAATTGCAAATTCATGAGGTTCATGAATACTATTGAGAAGTTGGGTCGATGTAAAAGTGCAAAAAACAGTCAAAACTTTCGAACTTTTCTAATTTGAAGGTGTGGTCGAACACACCCATGGTTCGACCGAACCAATCCCCGTAGTTTGGTCGAACCTGCCATCGGTTCGATCGAACCATTTCATGAGCTTCTCACATGGTTTTTAATGAATATCGAACAACCTTAATTGATGCTCAATGATAAGAAATGATGATTGACGGTGGTGATTTAATAACGCTTGATGATTGTGGTATGATGATCAGAAATTAGAGTAGCTAGAGGATCGAAGGAAAAGGGATTGGAGTCTAATTGTTTTGTGGGGGATTTGGGTTTCTAATATTTTCTTTTCTTTTTATTTTTATTTCCTTTTTCCTTTCTCTTTTCTTATTTCTTTTTAATTCCTTTTCTTTCTTTATTTATTTCCTTCATTTTATTTTTCTTATTTTTTTTTAAGTTAGTGTAAATACCAATGTTTTGAGGTAATGAGGGTCATTCATCTATTATGCTATTTGCTTAATTATTTTTAGGAGAGCTTCTCTCTCTTAGGGTTAGATGAGATAATTTTAGAGAGAGAAAGTAGATTATTGCTCATGTTTTTCTATTGTATTTAACTTTTGGTCAAGTTCATTTCAATCAAGCAATTCTTTCAATTTTTCATCTTTAATCAAGTTCATCTTTAGTAATCTCTAATCCCTACTTTTAGCTTTATTTATTGGCTTTATTGTTGATTATATTCATTCATCTTTTTAGTTGAACTAGTTTGTATTGTTTTCATTGTTCTTAATCATGCTTAATTTTGTGCTTCTTGAATTCATGTTTAGTATTGTTATAAAGCTTAATCTCCCTTCCCTAGGCTAATTTCTTAGCTATGGGAAGGGGGTGGAAAATATTTGTTGATATTGGATGAATGATGATGGTTGGATTGAACTCATGACATAAATTGATGAAAGACAAGATTTTTGACAGCTTGAGATTATTGTGTCACTTTATTGATGTTTCTTGTTTAATTGCATGAAAGTGATTTGAACTAGATTAAGATCATCTTCATTTTAATGATTGCATGCGAATGAGTTATTAAAGTAGAGTTTTATGGATTGTGCTTCTTTATTCTCTTGATTTGATTGTAACTAATAGGATGCATGAGAATGATCCTAATTTGTATAGACCCTTTTTCATTAATTTGTCTAGACTATTGCATGATAATGAATTGATTAGGTAGAATCTTGTGTTCTTTGGCATGTTCATCATGATAACCATTATTGTTCCCCTATTTCTAATCATGTTTGACACCCCCGTATCCCTAGCGTCGTTCTCTCTTAATTTTAATCATCGTTTTCTTTGCTTATTTGTAGTTTTAGTGCTCTTTATTCACAAACCAACAAAAACATTCCCCTTTTTACTCTTGCATTAATTAAAATTGATGTTGAATGAGTGAGCTTCTTTAGTGGTTCGACCCTTTACATGCCCCTATACTTGTAATAGGGTAGTTTAGGAATATAAATGCTTAATTTGATTAGCGTAGTAGTTTAACGACGTATCTAACCCTTGATCAAATTTTGGCGCCGTTATCGGGGAAGTGGCTTGTTTAACATTTTTTTTCCTATTGTTAGGGTCATTTTATTTGCTTTCCTTTCTTTTATTTTGCTTGTTTAATCCTACTTGTAATTTCTAATCATGTGCTTAGCTTTATTGTATTCAAATAGAGATATGGCAAGACAAGAGGATGACCATCTTTTTAGGGAGTTTGGAAATCCGAAAATCTATGAGCTCACAAGTGGTATACTTCTCCCAACCACCTAGACTAATTTCACTATCCATCCACAATATGCTAGGATGATACAAATTGAGCAATTTTTCAGAGGTGCAAGTGAAGACCCCATTGAGCATTTGGACCGATTCCTTGAGTTGTGTGCAATGATGCAAACCAATGAAGTGAGCAAAGATTACATTCGTATGCATCTCTTTCGGCAATCTCTCACCAGAAGAGCAAAGAAATGGCTCAAGCTTTTGAAGCCAACTCTCTCACCACATGTAAGGAAGTTGCGAAGGCCTTTCTCAAGAGGTTCATTTTCGATGAGAAAACCGCAAAAATGAGGAGAAAGATAGCTTCCTTTGAGCAAGAACCGGATGAAACTATTGGGGAAGCATGGGAAAGGTTTAAGGATTAGATTAAAGCATGTCCTCATCATGAATTCAACCATAATTTGCTCATGAGATTCTTTTATGATGGCTTGGAGCCAATGTCAAGGACCAATCTAGATGCGGGTGCCTATTGATTAAGATCCCTCAAGGCCAAGTTAAAGCTACAATTGAAGAAGTGGTTACTAGATATTCTTTGGGAGGCCAAAGAAGGTCCCAAGGGAAGCAAGGAGATCTTTATGAGTTGGAGAAAGTCGACCAACTTAAGCACATAGTTGAGCTCTTGAATGAAGGTCTTTCCAAGTTTAACTCAAGTGTTAGTTTGGGTTCAAAACCAACACAAATCATTGATTTCTCATGTGCTTGTTGTGGTGGGATGGATCATGATGCATCCTATTGTAGAGAGTTCAATCCCAAGCATGGTGAGGCTTTGATTTTGAGGGAAGAAGAGTTTTTAACCCAAACTCAATCTCAACAACTTCAACAACCTCGAAGCCTTAAAAACTCCTACCCCCAAGATGGACCTCTCTTTAATCTACCAACCTAAAATTTTTCCTACCCTTCATCCAAATAGGGAACTTTAAAGATCAACATCATGACCAAAATCCTCAAGAAAATGAAGAATAATCCCCACCCGACCACACACAAAACCAAATTCTTCAACAACGTCAAATTATCACTCAACAATTCCAAGAGATCAAATCTCACAATGAAGTTGTTGATTCCCAACTAACCAAAATTTCTTCTCTCCATTTAACCACTAAACTCCCCTTACAATCATCTACTAACCCTTCACATACTTATCAACCCAAAACTTGCAAGGAGGATGAGAGCAAGGAGGACAAGGTTTTAGAGGATGTGGCTGAGAAGAAGGTTCAAGAATAAAATGAGGAGCCATTTGATTTTAGTGAACCAAACAAGTTTGAAGGCCTGGTTCCCTTTCCTTGTAGGTTATTTGAGAATGTCGTTTTTAAAATCCCTATGGCGGTGAGCGTATGTAGAGTTGATGTGGTTGATGGTGTGATGGCTAATGAGAGCTTACTTCCATGTGATGATAAGGTCACAATGAGGTATGATGACTTCCTTGAAGTTCCCGCATGGTTTGAAGGCTCTCTTGAGAAAGGTGAGGTTACCCTTCCTAATATTAAGGATTCCAATCTTAATCGCCCATTTAAAAGGAAAAGAAAGAAGAGAGAAAAAGAAGAAGAAACAACAAGAAGAAGAGAAAGAGAAAAGGTGAGCCACCATTTGCTCTTGATTCATTTTCTCCTTTCCCTTGTGGTGATGTGAGACCTCAAGGAGTGCTAGTTCTCAAGCTTCGGGGCATCTATGATTCAATCCTCAAGTTGATAAGGGTGATGTTCTTTAATCCACCTTGAATGAGGCGAAGGGTCAAGCTAGAGACCATAAACAAACGCTTCCCGGGAGGTAACCCGGAGGATCTCTAACCCTTTTTCTTTCCCTCCTTTATATTTTTTTTGTTTTCTTTATTTGTTCTCTTTTAATGTTTTCTTTTGTGCCTTGTCTTGCCTTGTAGGTTGCCTTTTGGAAGTTTTGAGCGGAGTGACATTTGGTGAACTCTATTTTATGGTCCTTTATTCTTTTAAGCTAACCTTCCGGTGAGACCTTTCTTATTTTTACTCTTTTACTCTTTATTTAAGTGCTTAGTTTAGGACTAGTTTAGGAAGAATTTGAATGGTTTGAGGATGTTTGCTTTTAGTTCTATGGAACCTGGGATCGTTAATGTTGTTATCGAACGATCACTTGTATGACGATTGGGACTTATTTGGATTTTATGCCTCGTTTGTGAACCTTTTTGATTTTTTTGTCTTTCTTTTGTTTTGTTTTCCTTTTTATGTGACAAGCATGTCGATGGGAAGTGAAATAAATTTGGTTTGGAATTTGCTCATGCATTTGGAATTGATTATTTTTATGATGTGCTAAAGAATGCTTTTCTTCCTAATTGATGATGGACTACACAGTTTGAGAGTGATTGTGGTTCAGCTTGACAAATTTTAAGCTAAGGTAGCCGGTTTAAGAAATTTTGAGGACATTTGAACCCTTAGTTCACGGGAAAGTGGTAAGATGGTGTTGCTCTCTATAGTGGATATGAACCTCTTTGGTTGGTATTTGCTTACTTTCCATCCCTTGTGAGGTTTAAATTGTTCAAGCCTTCATCAATTTTGTTGAGCGGCGTTTAGGATCCTTGACTATGCATATCTTAATCCTTATGTTGTCCTCTAACTCACTAGATCGTGACCAAGCAACTCTAGGTGAGGAAAAGGGCACCCCTTTCACATTTTTCTTTATCTTCTTTTTGTTTTGTTACTTATTTTGTTTTTATTTTGCATTTTCTCCTCTTGCTAACCCTTTGAGCCTATTCCCTTTCTTGATTATGATCCGCATTGCAAACCTTAGGACCTTTCGTTTCCCTAACCCTTAGTTTTTGAAGCATTTCGGTTTGAGAGTTTGTTTTGTGTTGTAATGACAATGAGAAAGTGTTATGCTCTTTGTACCAAACATGAAAGTAAATGGTATATATTGTGTGTAATACAACAAATGCATCCTAGAAAAAGCCGTCCTTAGTTAAAAAGGCAAGGACATCAAATAAGATTTTTTTTTTTATTTTTTTATTTTTTTTTTAAAAAGGTAGGTTTCATTTTCTTCCCTAAGTTAAGCATTGAGGACAATGCTCCGTTCAAGCTTGGGGAGAGCGTTGCTTCGTTTTTGTTTTTTATGGAATGTTGGTGTTGAGTAAGCTTGGGGGAGATGACATTTTTGGTATTTTTGTTTGATGTTTGGTGATCTCTTGAGTTTGTTTTTGAGGTTTGATCACCCTTTTGCTTCACTTAGGAAATATCACCAAAATTTTCAAATTTTTTCCCCGCCTTAACCCTTTGCCTTACATAACTACCCTAGTTAAGACCCTTGGACTTTAGAGGGGTGAGCTCTAATTCTGGTGGAGGGAGATAGATTTCAACCCTATGGAGAGAGTATACATAGTTGAGATGTCGGGATGACCCACTAATTCCACAAATTGAATCTTTTTTTGGTTCCTTCATGGAATCATGAGGAGCTAACTAGGGGGTGATTTAAAGCTAGTGAAGAGAACGTGGACCGTCTTAAATGGGACTAGGGCAGAGAATGAAATCACTAGTTCTCTATGCTTAGCTTAGGTTTGTGTCTTTCAACCATGATCATCTTGGAACGTGTATTCCCTCGTTTAATTGAGAAAGGTGAGTATTATTTGGCACATGACTCTTCTTTGAGTCCAAATGGAGCATTTTCCGCCTTAGTGCTTGATTGGTTTTCTTAAACCTTGTCATATTATGTTGGTCATGGTTGTGTTTGCTTTTTGTGTTTACTTTTCTTTTTCTTTGTTTTTGTCTAGAGTTGTGAGTTAAGCTCTTAGGAAACCGTCACAAGAGCACACTCATCCTCTAGGGCGATCTAGGGGTTTAAAGGGCTTGTCTTTAGTTGCTAAAATTGACCGTGATTCCTACGAAAATGAGTTAGTGTACATTCTTATCTCCTTTAGTGTCTTAGCTTTGCTCGAATAATTCACTCCCTTTCTCTCGTGTTTCGTGTTAATTTGCTCGAGGACGAGCAAAAGTTTAGCTTGGGGGGTTTTAAAAGTGACTTTTATGTCACTTTTAGGGAATTTTTATGCTTATTTTTCGGTTCAGTTTCTAATAATTTCCTAGTTTTTTTTTTATCTCATTTTCTTATTTTCCTTATTTGATCTTTATTTTGAGTATTTTTTTTAGTAATGAATGACATTTAAGTCACTATTAGGGAGTAGTTTTAGAGTCATTTTTGTGCTCGTTTTATCTTATTTTCCCTTTTATTCTCTTGTTTTCTCGCTAATAAAGTTTCTAGTTAATTTATTTTGGAGTGTTTTAATTTAATTTCTTTATTTTATTAATTTTAGATTATTTTCGTATTTTATTTGTCTTGGTTTTGTTTTTATTCCGTCCTTTATTTATTTTCATTTTATTTTATTTTATATTTTTCCCGATTCTCCCTTGTGTATATTTGGTTATGTAGGATCGTGTTCGGAGGTCCGAGGTTCGAGTCAAATGTGCAATGCCCCTCGCTCCACGTACTTACTGCTCATGTTGCTGCCCCTTATCTTACATCCTCTCCCCCCCTCTAATCTTTCTTAACCTCCACCACACCAGAACACCAAATTTCCCCTGCTCCATTCTCTATCCACCAACAATAACTTCAGCCACTCATCACCTCACGCACACCATAATACCAAAACCGTCAATTGTAACCTCACACAACCACCAGCTCCACCTACAACTTTCACTACACCACCAAACCAATCCACGCACCCCAATACAATAGTTAGACCACAGCTGCTGCCTCTAATCGCCACCAATAACCCCTCACTTCTAGTCGCCCACAACAACAACAATCAACACCGCAATAATTACTATAGCAGCAGCCCGCAATAGTTGCTGCGCCTCCAACGCCTGCCACCATCTCCACCGCTACAACTCTCACCACCAAAAGAGCAGCGGCGATTCTCCACTAGCCAAACCACAACACATCTGCACCAATTTACAGCCACAAGCACACAGCACAACCGCATCAATTGGTCCTCCAATCGACCTTTGCACCGTTCAATTGCAGCAACAATTCACACAAATAACATCAATAAAATTAGAGCAAATTGCCAATTCATGAGGTTCGGGCAAACTATTGAGAAGTTTAGTCGAAGTAAAAGTGCAAAAAACAGTCAGAAACTTTCGAACTTTTCTAATTTGAAGAGGTGTGGTCGAACACACCCATGGTTCGACCGAACCAATTCCTGTAGTTTGGTCGAACCTGCCGTCAGTTTGATCGAACCATTTTATGAGCTTTTCACATGGTTTTTAATGAAGATGGAACAGCCTGATTGATGCTCAATGATAAGAGATGATGATTGACGGTGGTGATTTAATAATGCTTGACTATTGTGGTATGTTAATCAGAAATTAGAGCAGCCATAGGATCGAAGGAAAGGGGATTGGAGTCTAATTATTTTGTGGGGGATTAGGGTTTTTATTATTTTCTTTTCCTTTATTTTTATTTCCTTTTTCCTTTCACTTTTCTTATTTCTTTTTAATTCCTTTTCTTTCTTTATTTTTTTCCTTCGTTTTATTTTTTTTATTTCTATTAAGTTAGTATAAATACCCATTTTGGGGGGTTATGAGGGTCATTCATCTATTATGCTATTTTCTTAATTAGTTTTAGGAGAGCTTCTCTCTTTTAGGGTTAGATAAGATAATTTTAGAGAGAGAAAGTAGATTATTGCTCAAGTTTCTGTATTGTATTCAACTTTTGGTCAAGTTCATTTTAATTAAGCAATTCTTCCATCTTTTCATCTTTAATCAAGTTCATCTTTAGTAATCTCTAATCCCTACTTTTAGCTTTATTTATTAGTATTGTTATAAAGCTAAATCTCCCTTCTCTAGGCTAATTTATTGGCTAGGGGAAGGGGGTGGAAAATATGTGTTGATATTGGATGAATGATGATAGTTGGATTGAACTCATGCCAATTGATGAAAGACATGATTTTTGATAGCTTGAGATTATTGTGGCACTTTATTTGATGTTTTCTAGTTTAAATGCATGAAAGTGATTTGAACTAGATTAAGATCATCTCTATTTTAATGATTGCATGAGAATGAGTTATCAAAGTGGAGTTTTATGGATTGTGCTTCTTTATTCTCTTGATTTGATTGTAACTAATAGGATGTATGAGAATGATCCTAATTAGTATAGACCATTTTTCATTAATTTGCCTAGACTATTGCATGAGAATGAATTGTTTAGGTAGAATCTTGTGTTCTTTGGCATGTTCTGTTAGGTTTTAGGTACTCTAAGCGGAATTTCATGAATCTCATTCATACACACCTAAACAGGATCTCATGCATATACAAATAAAAGATCACATAATAGTTTAGAATTAACCTTTGGTGCATGAATTCCCAAGCTTTCTTCTACCTTTGCGGAGATTAGAGCCCTAATTATTGCTTCTCTAATATTGGTCCACAAGTGTATATCAAACCTCCACCAATGCTAGTTGGACGGGAGAGATTAATCTCCTCTTCTATGGAGAAATACTAACCGGTTGTAGAGAGAGAGGAAGGAAAAAATGTTACGTCGTTTCTTTATGAAAGATGATCGTCATATTATTTTTCCCCAAGCCCTTTAATATATAATCATATTATCTAATTAGGGCAAGACTTATTCCTATTTTACTCCTTATGGCCAGTCATTCACTAAGCCCAACTGTTGGACTCAGTATTCTTATTCGACCTAACACTATAACGTGTGACCTCATAGGATCCATTCAGTTGGCATTGGTTTAACCCAATGATCAATATTGGTCTCTAGCAAGACGTAAAGACGACCCAATGAAACAAATTTATTATCTCCATAATATGATCCATATTATATTAGTAATTGTCTGAGAGTCGAGGACACATTTCCTTCAAATCTCCCACTTGTCTGAGACAAGCGTGCAATATTCAAATTCCTTAAGTCTCTTGGTGTCCAATTTGATAGTATGATTACATCTCTATATCATCCATACTAGTACACAAATTGTTTCTTGAAATCCGAGTTTGAATTGCTAAACAAATGATTATCTAGTAATCCATTTGAGCACGGCCATGCATTTCCAATCCTTACTCTTCAAGAGGCCAAGACACCCATCCTATCTAATAAAGGAGGACCTTTTCAATCTTGTGGCAACCAAAACTCCCACTTAACTTTTAGTATAACTCGAATGTTTCCTTTATAGCCCCCTTTTTACGGCATGGCGTTTGATAACATCAAAGTTACACTAATCATTGAGCTAAGTAGTGCTCCACTCATGTCTTAGGAATCCACTAACATAATTGCGAAGTTTTGAAAACTTATAATTAGGTCAGTTTGATCATATATCAACCATACAAATCCATATAATTGACTGAACATCTCTATGTTCCCATAGCCCATGAAACTGCGCTATCAATCAATGTTATATGCTAATCTTTTTCAATAAATCGTTTATGTCCAGTTTAACGACTTGGATTAGGAACTTAAATATTCCAAGAATTTAGTTCACTTATGGGGTTTCATTCATCAAATTACATATTTGACAAACCCATTGAAATTCATAAAATATCTTGGACATTTTATTTCATACTAAACCATGATTAAATAAGTATGAAACTTTGTTTCACATTAATAAACATAGGGAGAACATAAATGATAGTTTCGCAAATGTGTCCAATACACAATCAAAGCCATCTAATATGTTCAATTTCTATTGAACCTAATATGACTTTCATATTTAGGCTTCTGAAATAGTTTAGTTAATAAATTTTGAGACATTCTCATCCATATGAACTTTGCGACCTTTTCTTTTATGATAGTTTATCTCCATATACTTAGACGTTGCCTTTTGTTCTTCTCCAAGTACTTAGGAAACTCTGAACTCTATAATTTCCAATATCACATATCAAAATTCGATTGAAAATTTCACACATGCATCTAATGAGTATAATGCGTAGCCTTTATGACGAATCCTTTGCAAATGCACAAGGAAGGTCACTCATTCGCTAAATCTCATCAGTCTTTGCTTTGCACTGAGTCTTGATAAGCAATGTGCTATGCCATCTGGGAGTGAAACCTCTTTTGGAGTTTTCATGCTTGAACCTAGAGAGAACCTCATCTATATATGTTTCTTAATTAAGTTCAATCCTCTTTCAAGACCAATCTCAATAAATCTTGATTCCCAAGATGTACTCATTTAACCCTTCAAGGTCTTTCATACAATAACAATTCATTAGCCATTACTTGACCTATTCAAGTATGGGAACATCGTATCTTGTAATAAGTATGTCATCTACATACAAAACCAAGAAGACTACATAGCTCCCACTAAACTTCTTGTATGTACAAGCTTCTTCCTTTATAAGACGATCTACCAATTTGATTAACTTAGTAAATTGAAGATTTTACTCCATGATGCTTACTTCAATCCACTAATGGACTTATGAAACTTACATGCATTTCTAGGACTTCCTGGTCCTTCAAAACGTTAATGTTTGTATCACATACACATTCTCTTTCATGAACAGTTTCAAGAAAGCATTTTAAACTCCATCAACCACATCACATAGAGTTGAAATCACTAGATAAGTCTGAATATATATAAGCAATATTAGCAACAAAAGATTTCAAAATAGTCAATACTATGAATTCGCTGAATACTTTAGTGACTAATCAATGTTATGAATTCATGCAAATCACCAAGTGTCTCACACTCAATTTCAGACATGGAAACCATTTCAAATTTTCATTGTACTAAGCTATTTTGGAGTTGTGATTCGTCAAATCTTACATTCTAAATTCAAAAATTTTAAAATTTCTTAACCATCAAACTTATTTCTTTGGCTTAGATTTACTAGACTTTTTGGGTTTATACGCAACAAGTGAAAACTTATTTTCAATGAAGAACAACATAAGCAGGGTATACATGGAAGGTGGCCCTTGACACATGGTTACGTATCCCATTACATTAATGAGACCACATGTTGTTGTTTTTAACATGGTGTGAATCATGCTCAATAATTGGTTTTCTCGAACACCTTAGAGACATATACTCCCACTTGCCTTATGAGAAAGGCTCTTTTAGCATAGGGTAAACCAGTTTGTTGCTCTTATCGATCTTTTTGAGAATTACTCCCAATTGCCTTTAAGAAATGACATCCTTTCCAAAAGGCACCAATTAGAGCAACAAATAATTTTTCCTTAAAACATTTTGTGGTTGTAGTACCCTTGTATTGAGCTTTAGAATTCAACATTGCACTAAACATTTTAATACAAGTTTTTTATTCTTAAATTTGTAGAAAAACAAAATAAGAACTTCTCTTATCCATATCTTTTATGATGTCTTATCTACATTGTGTTTTGACTCAGTCCTAATTAGTGTAAAAAGCTCATTTTAAAAGTGTATCCTTAGAACTATTGTTTGGAAGATAGGTAAAATTCATTATGAATTATGCTATATCTTATATAGTTTAATTCCTCCATTCGAAAAACATTTTCTCTTAGTGGAGTAGGTTGTAAACTAATTTTACAATCCTTGGGATGATCATCAAGTTCTTGGCTCAAATGCTTATAACTACGATCACATCTTAAATGATTTTAAATTCTTGCCAAGTTAACAATTTGAATCAAAAATAAACTGTTACGATCATATCGTAATGTTTTATTGTCTTGTCAAGTCTCTTTTATTCTTCATTTATAACCTTATTGAGCTCCTTCAAAATTTTCAGATTCATGCTTCATGTAAGCATGTGTGATCATGTTCAAATGAAGTGTCCATGTTCATCTCTAGCCTTTGAATCTTAGGTTTCTTAATTACATCGTTATGTATTCAACCATAGGTTCATGTCACCTTTTCTCCAAAAGATAAATTTCTCAATCATCAAACTACAATAAGATTTGCATACATGAATGTATTCATAATCTTATGATGTTAGAAGTCTATCCCTTTGGAGCTTCTGTATGCAATTCTATTTTATTTTGATCAAATTGACATTTCTAGAAGTGATTCATATATAGAAATGGTTCATCTATATCTAACATATAGAAGTCTTTAACCTATTTAGTGTTTCAAAACATCCCTTGATTCAACTAAGCACAATATAACATTTGTTTGATGCTTTGAATCTTTAACATTAAGTGATAACTACAATGGAATGATGTTTTGATTATAGCAAGAATGTAATAACAATTATTTATGTCAATGTTATTTATGTCAATGCTAAAGTATATATAGTTAAGTGAAATGTAAAGTCATACATGTAAAACAACATTTATTTCTCACATTGTAGATTTACTTTTCCCTTATCCAAGTTTCAACTCTTTAGCTCAACCTCATT
The DNA here is from genome assembly GCA_024500155.1 of Chenopodium formosanum. NCBI lineage: Eukaryota > Viridiplantae > Streptophyta > Magnoliopsida > Caryophyllales > Amaranthaceae > Chenopodium > Chenopodium formosanum. The sequence goes on from CM044880.1 coordinate 42,650,945, forward strand.
CTTCAATGAGAGAGTTAATCTTGACATCAAATGTCAAATAAGTAGATTTTTGCTAAATCAATTTCTATAAATACTTGATGTGGAACATTTACATTCTTTACCTTCCAACTGTACTTTACGGGGTAGTTTTCAATCTCTTGGAGCTAGTGCTTAATTTAAACATTTGCTATTCATAATAGCACTTGACATTTTATTAGCCTTGAGATTAAGAATTGATAAATTATTTGTCTTTTCTTTATCCTTTGGCTTTTATTGTTGTCCCCATCCTTCTTAACCCTTTCCCATTTGAACCATCTAGAACATTTCTTTCAAGCTCAAAATGATACTATGCTCAACTATTCTAAGCATCTTACATAATTTTGCTAAAACCATTCAACACAATTCATGTTGGAGTTTAATCTTGTATTTAACACCGCATGCAATAAGTGAAGAATTATGTCACTTAAATTAGTCAACATTTGACAGTATAAAAATCTAAGTCATTCACAATGTTCAATCATATTTGTTTAGGGTAATTTTACCCCGCCACGTGGTCCAATCAGAGGATGACAAGTGTTGATAAGTGACTTTTATGTCACTTTTAGGGTGTTTATTGAGTCGTATTCCGGCTTATTTTCCAATAATTTCACCCTTTTTATCCTTTATTTCTATTATTTGATTATTCTTGTCTTTTATTCTTTATTTTGAGTATTTTTGTAATTTTCTATAGTTTTTAGTTTATTTTCGTGTTTTATTTTATTTTTCTTTCTTTTAATGTTTGTAGTTTAAGTCGTTAGTTTATATTTTTAATAATTTCTCTTTTTATCTCGTTTTCTTATTTATTTTAGTTTTGTATTTTATTTTATTTTATTTTATTTCATTTAATTTTATTATTTCTTTAGTTTTAGCATCTTATTTTATTTTATTTTATTTTACTTTATTTATCTTATTTTATTTTACTTTATTTTACTTTATTTTATTTTATTTTCCAATTCACCCTCGTGTTGTTTTTGGTTGTAGGCGTTCCGGGTTTCAAAGTCATGTTCGAGTTCGGAGGTCCAACGTTCGAGGTTCAATATACGTGTCTCAAGTTTTGAGTCATAAATGGAGTTTCGAACTCAAGTCAAACACTTCACAATGCCCCTAACCGACCTAGCTGCTGCCCACCTCTTAACCTACACCACACCATCCCTTAACCTCCACCACACCATCTCCCCTGCTCCAACCACACAGCTTCTCCCCTGCTCCCAATCACATTCAACACCACCAGCCCTCACAGCAACCTCCACCCACCAACACAACACCACCAACACCACGCAGCTCACCACTTACCACCACACACCTTCAACCCCACAACAACACCTTCAGCCGCAACCAATTCACCAATTACTCCAATCCATAGCCACGCAAAACCACCAAAATCACCACCCACAGCGCCCCTGCTCACCTCACACCAAGAACCACCAAAACACCTCCAATCACCACCCACTAATAACCGCAATTCACCCAACACCGAAACCACTCACAACGCCACAAATAGCAACCTCCACCCACCAACAACACCTATCAGCTCTCCATCACCAACAGCAACAACAACTTACAACAACCACCAGCGCCACCAATAGCAATTGCCCAGACGCAATCCACACACACACTCACCAATTAAACCCCGCAACACCAATTAAACCACTAGCCACAATCCCCTGCTCCCACCAGCGCTACACCACCACGCGTTCCACCAACGCGCAACCCAACATCACAAAACCGCCTCCAATCGCACCGAAACCACCCAACCTCACCTCCCATTTCACCACAAACACCAGCCATCACACCGCCACCACCAATTCGCATCTCTAATCACACCAATCGAACCAAATTCACAGCAAGGAGCAACCCAGACCTCGCGGCCGCGCAGCCCTGTCAGAAAGCGCACGAGATTGAGTCCAAAATCAGAGTCGAGGTAGAAGCTAAGCGCGACCTCTGCGCGGTGTCTTCGCGGGCGCGCATTCGTGGGTCAATCACGAGCTTTTCACGTGATTTTTAATGAGAATTGGATGGCCACGATTTGGAGATGCTAGATGATTGTGGTTGATGAGCGGTGGTGATTGAGTGATAATTGATGATGCGTGATGGTGATGATGGAAAGAAAAAACAGAGCAGCCAAGATCGAAAGGGAAGGAGAAAGGGGTTTGGTGGGATTTCCTAGGTTTGCACGGTTTTGGGGAATTTTTTGGGGTTTTGTTTTGTTTTCCTTTTTCTTTTCATTTTCTTTTATTTTATTTTATTTTTTGTTTAGTTTTATTTTTGGTTTTTAAGTTTAGTTATTTTAATTATTTTAGTTTAGTTTTTATTTCTTTTTAGTTTTCTCTTTTACTTTATTTTATTTAGCCTTGTATTATAAATACCCCTTTGGGGTTATTTTCTAAAAACATTCACTTAACATTAGTTTAGCCTTTATTTTCTCTCTCTTAGGGTTAGGAGTAGTTTAGAGAGAGAAAGATTGGATTTTTCATGGAATTTTTGGGATTTTGAAGAAGCAAATTTGTGGATTTTTCCTCTCATAAATTCAATGAGTTTTCCTAACTTTCTCTCACCTTTATTGCTTTCATTTATTATTGTTTTGGCTTATTTATTTGTTTATTTGAGTAGATTAATTAGTTTAGTTGTTGATTCTTGCTTTTATTATTATTTTACCTTGTTTTCCATATTTTTGTTCATTATGTTAGTTTAGGTTTTGTTCTAGAGAAATGGATGAAGGTTATGTTAATTAATTTGATGATTGATTGTGGTTAGTATAAAATTGTTTCTTGATTATTGTGTATGGATGAATGCTTTTATGGATTAGAATCTTTCTAGCTTATTGATTCTATGTTCTTAATCGTGCTTTCAATCAATTGTGCGAAAGTGAGTTGTTTCAGGGACTAAATTCTTCCATACCTTTTCTAGGCTAGTTGCACGAGAGTGAATTAGTTTAGTAGGATAATTAACATGCTTAATTGTGCGAGAGTGAGTTAAATGTGTTGATTGTTCCTAATCAAGGTCATTTTCATCTAATTGTATGATGTTATTGAATGTATTGATGTAATTGGATTCCACTTTCCCTAGTTTTAGTTATGTGCTCTTAGTAGTGTTTAGTTGAACCTTTCTTTACCTCACAAGCTTTCCTAGTAGTCTAATTAGCATAGATTGATACACTTAGTCCTTTTGGGTTCGACCCTTTACTTACCCCTATACTCGTATTAGGGTAGTTTAGGTATTATAAATTGTTAATTTGATTAGGGTTAGTAGACTAACGACAATATCTAACCTCGATCAAATTTTGGCGCCGTTGCCGGGGACTAAGGCGTTCATTAGTTTGTGTTGATTAGATTAACTAGGTTCTTGTATATAATTTGATTTGTGTTTGCTTTTCTTTGTTCTTTGTATAAAAATGGCATGCTTATCTTTTCCTCAATTTGATGGTGAACCCTTTTATGCTTACTTTGAAAGACTAGATGGTTTTCTTAGTTACCATGGGTGTTCTCTTAATGATGCTTGTGATATAGCTTATTGGGGCATGAATGAGTATACTAGGGGAATGGTTGAGGACATGAATAATGGTAGATTTTATCATTTATCTATGCATGATGCGTGAGATTTATTCACATGGTTTGCTAAGGATTCTTTAGATAGAGAATCTCATGTTTCTTACTTTGATTCTCAATGCCAAGATTCTTTTAATTTTTGCATGAATTCTCTTGATACTTCTTATGTGCCTAGTGATAATCCAAGTATGCAAATTGACACCTTTCCCCCTTATGCTCATTTTGATGAGGTTTGTGCTAGTTTTGATGATGTGCAATTTGACTTTGATCATGAACCTCAACCCAATAACATTGAAGCCCAAATTCTTTCTCAAATGCAATATCTCACCCAACAACTCTAAGAGCTTCAAGAGGAACAAAAATTGAGAGAAGTGAGGCTTGCCCAAGTGATGAGTGCTTTGGTTGATGTAAATGGATGTGAGGCACCTCATTTGGAGTGTGAGAGTGTTTTTGAGAATGATGTGGGCCAAGGGTGTGAAGTTGAGAGGAGATTTTCTCGTGATGAGGGGATTTTTGAGGATTTTGATCCTTTTCATTCCCCATTTGAGCTTGAATGCCATCCTTCCCCTTATTTACCCCCTTTGAGAGCTTCCCTTGGTGAGGATGTGAGTGAGCCATCTTCAATTTTGAATGAGGGATTTCATGAGGATGATGATGATGAGTTTGAGCAATCAAGAGAGATTGAAAGTCCCTTGAGTGATGGTGGAAGAGTTATGAATGAAGAAAATATCGATTTTGAGGTTTCCAACCCCCTTCCCCATCTTGATGAGTCTACCTTGCATGTTTGTGACCCTTCTATCCATGAGTCTTTGGACTTATTTGAGGTTATGGCTAGTATGTTCATCAAAGGTGTAACAAATCATTATAGCCTCTTGAATGAGTTCATTGGCAATGCTTCATGGGAAAGGGCTGAATTTGAGAGAAACCTTTATCCTTTCATGCATGGTTTAGAGACTCTAGGCTTTGAGGATCTTGAGGGAGTTGTTGTTCATCGTTGTGATAGAGAGGAGGATGAGGTTGTTTCTATTGGAGAGTTTTTGTTTGAGGGAGATGTGAGTCATGAGTGTTCTTTTGAGGATTCTATGATTGATTTTCATGCCCTCATTGGTGATGTGAGGCTTTGTGAGTCCATTGTTTCTCCTCCCCTTCCTCATGTCCCTTTCTCAAGGAAATTTGACCACATCCCCTACTATCCTATGTTCCTCCCCCCTTTTGTCTTAAAGCCTATTGAGGACCCTCTCTTCTTTGATGAGACTTTTCCTTTTCATCCTCTTATTATTGTAAAAATGGGTGATTATGCCACCCAAAAAGATTTTGAGGAGGTTTTGCCTTTTTATTCTTTTCCTTACTTTTCTTCTTCTTCCTCTTCTAATTTTCTTGATTTTTCTTTTGATTTTTCTTCTTTCTTTGGGCATCTACCTCCTCATTTACGTGCAATAATCTTGTTGCATGTCCTCCTCCCTTCATTTGCCTACTTGTTATCATATGAGATGTGTAGTAGTGCATTTGATAAGCTCTTGCGTTCGTTGCAATATTATTTACTAGAGCGGTCTCGCTTGGACGTTAAACAAGCCTTTGTCGGGAAGTAACCCAAGGCTTTTATTGCTTTCATTTTCTTTTCTTTTTAGATTAGATTTTCTCTCATGGAAATGTTTTTGTGCCTTTTGCTAGGTACATGGCTTGATATACACTAATACATTGGTTTGGATCAAGAACCAAGGAAGTTTGACGCCTATTTTTGCTAGCATATGGAAATCGAGATTTCAATTCAAAAGGAAATCGGCTTTGAAAGGTTAAATTGGTTCATTTGCGGGTAATTACACCCACCAATATCCGGTAATATCTTTCCTAACTCTTTCTCTAATGGTTGGTGACTCGTTGGACTTGTGTTGGTTTGTTGGATTGATTTCTTTCTTTTCCCCTCCCATGGATTATTTGGTTTATGTTTGAGTATATTGTCTCATTCAAGCTTGGGGGAGGGTATCCTATCATGTTTGGTGGGATGTTGATTCGTTTATGCCATGCACTTGAGTATATGCATTTTCATGTCTTTTCTTATATTTTGAAAAGTCCAAAAAGATTTTTGTTTACTTTCAAGGTAATTTTGGCAAAATGTGTTTTGTTTGTTCTTATTTTGGACATTTTGTTTTGGAATTGCATTCTTGAATGTTTTTCTTCCTAAGTGGTAAATGTATGCACGGTTTGAGAGTGTCATTGGTTGACTCTAGGATACTATATGCTAAGGTAGCCGGTTTAAGAACTTTTAGGGGTCCATGAAGCCTTAGTTCACGGGAATGTGGTAAGATGGAGTTGCTCTCTATAGTGGATTTGAAACCCTTGGTTGGTATTTGTTTGGTTATAATCCCTTGTGAGCTTCATTTGTTCTAGCCTTCACCACCTTGTTGAGTGGCTATTTAGGATCCTTGACTATGCATGTCTTAATCCTTGTTTTGACCTCTAGCTCCCAAGATCGTGACCGGGCCTCTCTAGGGGAGGAAAAGGGCACCTTTTCTCATTTTTCTTTATCTTCTTTTTATTTTGTTACAAATTTGATTTTCTATTTTGCATCAACCTACTTATTAACCAATTTGAGCCTAATGTTTCCCGCTCTTGTTTAAACCGCATTACAAACCCAATGGCCTATGTTTACCAACCCTGTTAGTTAGTGAATTATAGGCATGTGAGGTTTGAGTTTTGAGAGTGTTGATCAAGAGCAAGAAAACTTTGTGAATTGGTTTAAGTACGGATTTGAAAGTTAAGCTTGAAATGAATATGCAAAAAAGTTTAAGAAGAAAGATGCAATTCAAGAAAATCAAATGAAGTTTCAAGAAAAAATCGTCCATGGTTAGAAAAAGGCAAGGACACCTAAAAAAAAAATAAAAAAAGAAACAAATAAACACAAATAATATATTTTAGTTTGGTTTCGTTTTCTTCCCTTGTTTAAGCATTGAGGACAATGCTTCGTTCAAGCTTGGGGGGGGAGCGTTCCTTCATTTTTTTTGTATATATTGTGTGTTAGTGTTTAGTAAGCTTGTGGGAGTTGGAATTATTGGTATTTTTGTTTGATATTTTGTGAAATCTTGAGTTTGTTTTTGAGAGTAGGCCACTCTTTTGCTTCACTTAGGAAATATCACCAAAATTTTCAAATTTTTACCCCGCCTTAACCCTTAGCCTTACGTTACAACCCAATAAAAGACCCTTAGACTTTAATGGGGTTAAGTCAAAGAACGGTGGAGGGAGATAGACTTCAAACCTATGGAGAGAGTATGCATAGTTGAGATGTCGGGATTACCTTCTCAAAGTTTTTCATTTCTTTATCTTTTTCCGGTTCCTTCGTGGAATCATGAGAAGCTAGCTTAAGGGTTGATTTGAAGCTAGTGGAGAGAACGCGGCCCGATTGGTTGGGGCTAGGGCGGATTGAGTCCTCATTAGTTCTCTATGCTTAGCATATGTTATGTTTCAATCAACCATTGACATCTTAGAACGTGCATACATTTGTCTATTTAGAAAGGTTCGCATTCATTGGTGTTTGTTCCTATCTCTTGTCTAAATATGAACTTGTGTTTTTCTTTCTCGTTTTATGTTTCTTTTTCTTTTCTTTTTATTGCCGTGCCTTGGTTTTTATTTAGAGTTGTGGGTTAAACTCTTAGGACACCCTCACGAGAGCACACTCGTCCTCTAGGGCGATCTAGGGGTTTAAAGGGCTTGTCATTAGTTCCTAAAAGTGACCGTGATTCCTACGAAAGTGAGTTAGTGTACATTCTTGTCTCCTTTAGTGTTCTAGCTTTTCTTGAATAAATCATTCTCCTTCTCCCGTGTTTCATGTCAATTTGCTCGAGGACGAGCAAAAGGTAAGCTTGGGGGAGTTTGATAAGTGACTTTTATGTCACTTTTAGGGTGTTTATTGAGTCGTATTCCGGCTTATTTTGCTAGAACATTTCTTTCAAGCTCAAAATGATATTATGCTCAACTATTCTAAGCATCTTACATAATTTTGCTAAAACCATTCAACACAATTCATGTTGGAGTTTAATCTTGTATTTAACACCGCATGCAATAAGTGAAGAATTATGTCACTTAAATTAGTCAACATTTGACAGTATAAAAATCCAAGTCATTCACAATGTTCAATCATATTTGTTTAGGGTAATTTTACCCCGCCACGTGGTCCAATCAGAGGATGACACGTGTCAGCCCCTAGGATGGCCCAAAGTGGACCTATTCCTATTTGACACGTGTCACTCTAGAAACTTGGGGAAATGACGGCCTTCAGGCCCAAATCCCAAGAAAGTCGTAATGCGGCGCAACCCACCAATGATTAGGGTACAGTGACCTAATCAGGGGCACAAATCCCGAGGACCCTATAAATAAGGAGATTCCCCTCTTTTGGAGGGCACGTTTTACCATTTATTATAAACTGTCCCTGTGATAGAGACATCTGAGCTTGGAATCCGAGCAGATACTCAACTAAATTTCCGCACCTTTTTTCTCTCCCTTCAAGTTACTAACTTATTCGTCGGAGGCGGAGCACCACCTAACCGGTGTCTCCGTTTGTTTTGCAAGTACAGGTCGCACTGGACCAATCTTTGTGTTGTAACTCTCCTGAGGGACAAAAATACCCAAAACATTTGGCGATGTCTGTTGGGAGAGTACCTCGAAGATGGTTCAAGAGTCTGTGCCACCTGCTAACCGTCTGGGCGATGACCCGAAAGTATTTACAGACCAGGAGGATGAAGATCCTCATGTCAAAACCTATACATCCGATGATGGCTCTCTGATAACCAAGCGCATCCGGCCTAGAGAGACTCTTGAGCGGGGTGCTTCCCAGGCAGGTGCAAATCGACCCCCTGGGCAGCCGGAAGGGGAAACCCATACGGCAGTTGGATCAGCACCTGTCACCCGAGACGAACTCATGAGATTCATGACAAGTTTCAAGGGTGAAATTAAAGAACTGATCACTAAGAGCCAGGCTGGCCCAAGTAGGGGTCAGACGGTCAAGAAGACTCCTCTGGAAAAGGGGAAGTTAGTCAGAGATTGGCAGCCCACTCCTCATCCATAGGAGAAGGCAGCCGGGACCATTGATTGGTCCAAAATTCTTCTTCCTAAGAGGAATACCAACAACACCTGCTGGACCCAGCAGCCGGTGGGAAGTAAAAAATCAACTCTTGATGCCCGGGAGAACATCAACCGGAAGAGAAATCAACAATTGTCTAAGTCGGCTTTTACGTCGAATTTTCCAAACAGCTTCAACAATACTTCTGCAGGGAATGCACTTTCCTTGCATGAGAGTCAGACAGGCGGTAATACCGTCCACTCTGGCCCTCAAATGATCGGGACTGCACCATATATACCTTCTCAGCTCTACGGTCAGTACCCACCTTACTATATGCAGCCAGCCCTCTTCGAAGGTCAGGCGGCATATCACAATGTCCAGCCACTGGACTGGCAGCTCCGTCTGCATCGCCTGGGTGAACAACCTTTTGCGTTCACCCGGGAGATAACCGAGGCGGCACAGCCGGCCAAGGTTAAGAATGTGTTGGTAGGTGCCTATGATGGTACCACCAACCCGGAAGATCACCTCATGGCTTACACAAACCTCATGTACTTACAGGGGTTGGATGATGCCACTTGGTGTCGATGCTTCCCGGCTACGTTGAAGGGCATTGCCTAATAATGGTTTGGCAATTTGCCAGCCGGGTCCATTAATAGTTTCAGGAAGCTTGCCTTCCTGTTTGCTTCCAACTTCTCAATGAACATCCCTACTAAGAAAACAAGCCTGGACTTGAGCACCATTAAGTAGGGGGAGAGAGAAGGGCTGCGCTCCTATGTCAGGTGGTTCAATCTAATTAGAATTCAGATTCAAGGACTATATGATGAGATACCTTTTACAGACTTAGTCAGAAAAGGGGCTTTCACTTTACAAGCGGCCCTGAGAGAGGCGGAAAGCTATATTCAAGCAACCGACCTCTGCACGCCTGGTAATCAGTCAGACTCCAAGAATTCTGAAAAATAGAAAGACAGTCGGCCTGCTCAGCCGACCAAAAATAAAGACGAGAGCAAGAAAATAAAAGAAGTTTGGGCGGTTAGTGACTCTGATCAGCCGTCCCAGAAGAAGAAGAAAGAATTTAAACCGTACGTCCCTAAGTACGAGTTTAACAAGGACTGCAACTCCATCCTCATGGAAATTAAGGACCGACTGTCCCTAGAGAAGCCGAATCCAATGAAAAGTTCCATTCAATGAAGGAACAAAAACAAATTCTGCCAATACCATGAGGAAGTTGGCCATGAAACCAACAACTGCTTCAGCCTTCAACGGGCGTTGGACCGTGTGGCTGACAAAAGGTTGTTGAAGTCCTACATTTCTAAGTCCCAAGCCGGGGAAAAGAAGAAGATCAAGGGTCAGTCCTCCAAGACTACCCATCATCCTGCTAGTAGCTCGGATACCGACAAGGAGCCGGTCTACACAATAGCTGGCGGGTTTTCATGTGGTGGCCCTACCATCCGGGGCACCAAGAGCCATCTTTGAAAGATGGACAAAGATGATGATGAACAGGCGTCTTCAAGCTCCTCCTTCCCAGACGTCCTGATCACTAAGAAGGACAGGGGCAGTGTCCGCCGTCCGCGTTTTGACCCGGTCATCATTGAATGTAAGGTTGCCAACCAGCTTGTTGGACGAATCCTTATTAACACCGGCAGCTCATCAGACATCATCAGCCTTCGGTGCCTGCAAAAGCTGAAATACAATGACAGTAGCATGCATCCCGTTACCCACCCCTTCGTTGGTTTTGGGGGTAAAATGGTTTACCAAGTCGAAAGGGTTGATTTACCAATCCGGCTGGGTGAGAAAGGGAAAGGGCGACACCTGATTGTCAAGTTATTGGTCGTTGAGGAACTGACCGCCTACAACAATATTTTAGGCCGGCCAACCCTCAACGAAGCCAAGGCGGTAATCATCCCTTCCCTCATGCTTATCAAGTATGAGAGGGATGACGGCTCTGTTGGTTCCTTGAATGGGGATCAGAAGACGGCCCGAGAGTGCTACCTCTCAGCCGTCAAAGATATAGTGGCCCCAGACGACCAGGAACTAATAGACCTTGACAATGTCAAGGATGCCGACCCAGTACCCGCCCCACCAGTAGTCGGGAGGAAAAGAAAGGCACCTCAGCTGGTGGAGGTGAAGAAAGAGAAAAAATAGCAATCACTGACCGGTGAATGGTCAGACGAGCTCTGTCCCCAAGCGGCTGGTGAAAACATTGATCTCGCTCTGGATGACAGCCGTCCAGAGCGTACTGTAAAGGTTAGGACGGTTGCTTATGCTACTCTGGGTGCAATTTTGCACCTTTTGCTGAAAGAATTCAAAGACATTTTTGCCTTTAAAGTGGAAGAGATGCCAGGCGTCAGCCCGGATCTCGCTGTCCACAAACTCGCCGTGGACCCCAAAAAGAAGCCCATCCGACAAAAGAAAAGAAACCACGACGAGGAAAGAAGTCAGGTGGCAGCTGCCGAAGTCAAAAAGCTGCTAGACGCCTGGTTCATTCGGCCTTGTAATTTCCCCAACTGGGTGGCCAATGTGGTCCTTGTTTGGAAACCGAATGGGACCTGGCGCATGTGTGTTGATTACACAGACCTCAAAAAGGCGTGTCCAAAGGAAAGTTACCCGCATCCAAAGATTGACAATCTGGTCGACTCTACAGCCGGTCACGCCTTGATGAGCTTTATAGATTCCTATTCTGGCTTCCATCAGATACCCCTCTGGAAGAAAGATCAAGAGAAGGCGGCCTTCGTCACTGATTTGGGGTTATTTTGTTATACTGTGTTGCTGTTTCGCTTGAAAAATGCGCCTGCCTGTAGGCGTCGCTCGAAGTGCGCCTACGTTAAAAAGCTTGTTGTGAATATGCTTGGCACTCATAGGAAGTGGGAATTGACATAATACGATTAGGGACAAGGAAAGTAGGGAGCCGCCAACAAGTTTTTAAGGAACTTGTAAACCGTTCACGGATCATAAAATGGCAACCACGATAAGGGACAACGATAGGCAACAACGATTGACCCGTGAAGGTTACACCCCATTCATAATCCATGAGATTATTAACTCCATATGGTTCGGAACCACGAAAGGAGGATCGGGGATGATGGTACGAAGTGAGTCATGGAGTCACATTCGCCCGTATTGGCCTCTACTCGATTCTTATAGTGAAAATTATTCCTGTAATCTCAAAAGCATACAATAAAATATTCAATTTGCTCCAAACTATTATTTAACTAAATTGGTTCAAAATTAATGCACACATAATTCTAAATATTTGGTGATCACTTGATTAAACAACAAGATTAAAAAGGAACCTAAACCGGTTGTCCAAATTATCTTATTAGGCGTGATTTTCAATTACATATTCCCTTTAACATGCAATATTGTGATAAAAAATATAATAAAATTAATACAAACATAAAAAGAACCAATTTGATCATAATTCTAACAACAAAAAGATCGTTAGAAAAATAATAATAAAAAGAGCATAACTCTTACTTTGAATCTGTTTGCTTGCAACTACAAAATAATAAAACGAGTCAGTAACTTCAAGGAAATAATAAAACAATAATTAAATTAAATAAAAAACAAGGTTAATTTTGGGGCCAAACCCTCAAACGATTCTACCTTTCACGCCTTGGTTTAAGGATAGAACCTCGAGTAAAATATGGACTCCTTTGAGTGCTTGAAGAGGGAATTTTGAAGTAAAAAGGGTAGGCTAGTGTTTAGGTTAAGAGCATAGAAGAGAGAATAATAAGAATAATAGAATTCTCGTTGCCCCGTTCATCAGAAATGAGGGGGTATTTATAGGGAAATGTGCTGAGGGAGCACACGGAACCCTAAAATGATAAAAAACCCTGAAAAATATCCCGTGACACGATCAGAGTGTACCGTGACACGGTTAGACTGTACCGTCAGACGGTACAAGTTCCCGTGACACGGTCAGTCTTTTGAGTGTCGCGGGAAATTTTTAGAAAACGGAACGGAAAACGCGTTAAGGGTTTACGCGGAAAGGACGCGGAGCTTCCCGTGTCACGGCAGACCTCCCGTGTCACGGGAAGTCCCACCGTCAGACAGGAAATGTTCCCGTGACACGGTCAAGCCTGACCGTGACACGGTCAACTCCAGTCCATTTTTCCGTCTAAATTCATTTTTAACCCTAATTTCTTTCGGCTTTTTGAGTGCCGATTGATAATTACGGGCTTTTTTCTGACTTTTAATATTCGGGCTAAAATAAGAAAATAATAAATAAAATTAAATATTTGGGCCAACAATAATAATAAAATAAAAAAAGTTTGGGCTTAAAATTAATTAACTATGCTTTTACCAAACACCAAGACTGATCCATGGACCTTTCAAAAATACGAATTTAATAAAATCCGATTTTTTAAGCACTCTCGGGATTAAATACTAAACCCGACCAACAGTGGCGGTGAAAGGTTATTTATCATCGGGCTTGGTTTTGGGGAGACATTTTTAGGTGTCTACACTGCCACTTTCCAACGGATGATTAATACGGTCTTCATTAATCAAATTAGGAGGAATGTGGAGGAGTACATTGATGACATGATAGTCAAATCCAAGCAACAGGCGGATTACCTTGCTGATCTCCGAGAAACGTTCACCACCCTCAGGCGGCATAAGGTCATGTTAAACCCCAAGAAATGTGTATTTGGTGTTGAGTCTGGGAAGTTTCTCGGAATCCTGATTGATCAAAGGGGGATAGAGGCTAACCCCGAAAAGATACAAGTGGTGATTGACATGAAGTCATCCCGTTATGTCAAGGAAGTTCAGAGACTCACTGGTTTCCTAGCAGCCTTGGGGAGGTTCCTCAGCTGGTCAGGCGACAAATGCCTTTACTTCTTCCAAGCAATCAGGAAGAAGACCAGGTTTTAATGGGGAGACGATGCTGAGACGACATTCCAAAAGTTAAAAGAACACTTGCATTCTCTACCTAGGCTGGTCAGTCATTTGCCTAGGGAGACGTTGTACATGTATTTAGCCGTCTCAGATCATGCTCTCAATGTCGTTCTCCTTGCTGAGCGAGACGACGTTCAGCTCCCGGTTTACTTCATTAGCCATATTCTCAAACATGCTGAACTCCAGTACCCCATGATTAAAAAATTTGGCCTTGCTTTGTATATGGCATTCAAAAAGCTGAAGCCTTACTTTCTGGCACATCCGGTGGTGATTTACACCGAACAGCCACTCAAGCGGCCAATGTCCGCCTTGGAGTCATCCGGGAGAATGTTGAAATGGGCTATTGAAATGCAAAGTCTTAAAATCACTTACGAACCAAGAAAGGTAGTGAAAGGTTAGGCGTTTGCCGACTTCAATGTTGAAATAACCCGTCCGGTGGCTCCGGATAATCATAATTAGGTTTGGAAAGTGTATGTAGACGGGAGATCTACAAAGAATGGCTGTGGTGCAGGTATAATCTACGAGTCTCCTGAAGGGGACATATATGAGTATGCACTATGGTTCAAGTTTCAAGCCTCTAATAATATGGCGGAATATGAAGCCCTGCTAGCCGGTATCCGTATGTGTAAGGCGGCAGGGGCAATGAAAATTGATGCCTACTCTGATTCACAGTTGGTCGTTAGCCAGTATGAGGGAAAATATGAGGCAACTCATCCGACTATGATCAAATACCTTAAGGTTGTCAAAGAAGAGGCTGGCGCACTTGAGGAATTCCGTCTGAATCAAGTGCTTAGGTCGGACAACAACCTGGCGGATGGCATCTTCTGCGTGCCATGATACGCCTCGGTCAGTCTTCTAGGAAGTACTTGAGAAAAGAAGCATCTATGAAGAACCCATTGGAATTCTTGATCGAAGCTCTACCTGGATGGATGGCATCCGGGCCTACCTTTCAGACGGTACACTTCCTGATTCGCCACAGGAGGCAGCTGTCCTAAAGAAGCGAGCTGCAAGCTTCGAGTTGAGAAACGGAGAACTCTTCAAGGCGAGGTTTCTGAAGCCTCTGTTGAAGTGTGTCACCCCAGAAAAGGGGAAGGAATTTCTCGAAGACTTGCACTCGGGATTCTGCGCCTCCCACATAGGCGGCAGGTCCCTAGCCGTCAGAGTTTGACGACATTATTTTTGGCCCACTCTTGAGGCAGACGCCAAGGAGTTGGTGAAAAAATGTGACAATTGCCAAAAAATTGGAAAACTTATTAACCGTCCCGCTACTGATCTGACGGCCATCCACAGTCCAATCCCGTTTGCAAAATGGGGCATGGACATTTTAGGTCCTTACACGCTTGCACCAGGCGGAAAGCGCTACATCTTGGTGGCTGTGGATTATTTCACCAAGTGGGTGGAGGCTGAGGCGGTTAAGAACATTAAGACCTCAGACGTAATTTTCTTCATCTGGAAGAACATTATCACCCAGTATGGGGTACCTATGTCTATGGTGTTCGATAATGGTCCTTAGTTTGAAACGCCTCAGCTCAAAACTTGGTTGGGAGATAAAGGGATCTCAAGCTGTTTTGCATCAGTCGGCCGACCCCAAGCAAACAGCCAAGTTGAAGCCTTCAACAAACTGATCTCATACGGCATTAAGAAGAAAATTGAAAGAGCCGGTGGCTTGTGGGCAGAAGAGTTAATCCATGTCCTATGGGCCGAACAACAGTAAAGGGGGCAACCGGTGAAACCCCATTTATCATGGTTTATGGTGCTGAAGCCGTCTTGCCCATTGAACATTACGAGCCGACTCTCAAAGTCATGCTATATGATGAAGAGGCAAACTGGGAAGCAATGCGTTTGGCATTTGATTCACTCCCAGAACGCAGGGGCAATTCCACCTTGCGTCATGAGATTTACCGTCTGAGAATGACCAGAGCTTACAACAAGAAAGTACACAAGCGTCCCTTGAAAGTTAACGACTTAGTGTTACGGAAAATGAAGGCAACCGATAGGGCCAATGAGCTGGGAAAGCTAACTCCAAATTGGGAAGGCCCCTACCGGATCTATGAAGAAGTAAGAGACGGAACCTACCGCCTGGAAACTCCAGACGGAAGGCGCCTGCCTAGAACTTGGAATGTAGACAATTTGAAAAAGTACCACTTCTGAGAATGTAAATTTTTTTAAAGTAGTGAGTCAATTAATGAGAATTCAGACATTGTTTGCAGAATTGTTTTGTTGTTTTTTGATTATCCGCCTGGATAATACTCAAACTGATTCTTCATTTAACTAACTAAGTTTGATACTTAGTAAAGGTTATAATTTCTTGACCGCCTTGGTAATACTCACACGGACCCATTGTTTATTTAACTAAAATTGATACTTGGTATGATTTAATAATTGCCTGTTGATGAGTGTCATTTATGGCACTCATAGGGTAGTCTTTTAGGGTTATTTCTTTCCCTTTTTCATGCTTTCTTCTCTTATTTTTGGTTCTTTTTCCTTTAGTTTCTCTTTCTCCTCTTTTCTTTATGGTTCTCGTGTTTTTCTCGTGTTTTCCTTTTATTTGGCTTTTTTTCCCTTTTATTTCCTTTATTTGTTTGCTTGTGTAGGTACTTGGAGAATCACCTTTGCAAAGGAATCAAGTTGGGACCTTAATGACCAAGTAAGGAAGAAGCAATTGGCTAGAGAGGGCTTAGAGAGGCCTTGGAAAGGCCTCGGAGAGGTCTCCAAGGTATTTCCAGCGGGCCGCGGGCGCGGGCTCAAGAAGCACAAATTGCGAGATTTTGGCAGGAGCTTCCCGCGGTTGCCCCGCGGGCTCTCTGTGCGTGCGGGAAATCTGGAGAGGGCGTTCCGTATCAGAGAGATCGCGGCCCCCTGATTGAGTTTTGGGAGCGGGGGATTAGCCGCGGGCGCGACATCTTTGGCCGCGAGCGCGGGTTTATCCTGCCGCGGGCGCGGGTGTTGCCCAGATAGCCCGCGGAGGGTTCCGTACCCATTTCTCCGCGGCCGCGGATTCATTGGGAGAGGGCGCGGGATTTGCCGATTTCTTCTTTACTTATAAATAGAATTGTAATTCCTTTTTGAAACCAACTTTTTGATAATATTTCATTAGCTTAATTTTAGAAAGAGAATTTAGAGAGAAGTTCTTGGTTTTTGATTTGTAACTCAACATTTGATCAATCAAGTTTGGATTTCTTCATTTTCAATCATCAATATTAGTGAGAATCTCTTCCTTCTTTCATCTCTTACTTACTTGCTATTTGATTTATGCTTATTGCTTGTTTTTCTATGGATTTGAAATTGATATTGTTGAATATTTTTATTTCTCTTAGATTTTGATATAGAATGATTATTAATGCAATTTATAGTTATTTGTTCTTGAATTTCACCATGATTAGTGAGTAGATTAGTTGCTAGGGAAAGGGGGAAGCATGTTTGATCAATGAAATTGCTAGTTGATGTTCTTTGATTGATTGATTTGTTGCAATTAAATTGGTTGACATAGTTTTTCATGTGATTAATTAGACTAGGAGTGATCAACCTATAAGAATAATCTAGATTGCATTTCAACTCTTAATGACATGAACAATTGATTTGAAAGTTGCTCTAATTTATTGGGTTTGCTTGTGATTCTTCTTGATTTGCCTTTCATAGTGACTCCTAGATTGGCCTATAGGAGATAGCATTTGAACTCTCTTGATTGCTACTATTGTTTGTCCATTGCAATACTTGAATTAATTGATTGAGCTCTAAATTAGTATTATCATTGAACTTGCATGTGGAACCCATATCCCTAGTGTTTAGACCTTTGATTTACTTTATTAGACTTGTTTTAGTTTACCATAGTACCAACCATAATCTCAACTCCATCTTCGAGGTAGCTTGACTTAGACTCTAGTTTTCATCATTGCATTCCCTAGGGATCGACCCTTAACTTCCCCTATATTCATATAAGGTTGGTTAGGTGTTTACAAATTTTGTTTGACTTGGGGGAAGGGTAGATAACGACATACATTTTCCTCTTGTCAAAATGGCGCCGCTGCCGGGGAATGCTATTGGTGCTTAGCTTTTGTTGTTGAGTCTACTTCATTTTAATTGAAAAATAGAAAATGATTTTATTTCTTTAGGTTACACTTGTAGCCATGCTACTAATATTTTCTTTAAGTTTTGCATGCATAGAGCTCGTGATCGATCCATTGTGCCTTTTGACCCGGAAATCGAAAGGACTCTCTCAAGGAGAAGAATAGCTAATCGATCCTTAGGGTATAGTTCTTCAAGTGAAGAAGAGATTGAAGAAGAGCAAGGCATGGGAGAAAATCCGAGAGTGGCCATGAAAAAGCTAGGAATGCCCGGTGCATATAGGTTTGAGAGCGGCATAGCTCCGCCTACAACACCGGCAAATGATTTCGAAATTCGGCCGGCCATGATCACCTTAATTGAGAGGAGGCAATATAGCGGGGCTAAGAATGAGAACCCGTAGAACCATCTTAAAGAATTTGAGAAATATTGCAACACCATCAAAGTCAACGGAGTTTCTCAAGAGTTCATCCGCCTCAAGTTGTTCCCCTTCTCTCTCATAGGAAGATCCTTAGAGTGGCTAGATAAAGAGGTGAAGCCCAATTCCTTGAGAACATGGGATGATATTACAAAGGCCTTCTTGTCCCGCTTCTACCCTCAAAAGAAGACGGCGGAGGCAAGAGCCTTGATTCAAGGGTTCAAGTAAAGGCTTAATGAAAGCCTTTACGAAGCATGGGAGAGATACAAAGAGTATCAAAGGGAGTGCCCTTACCACGGAATCCCAACATACCAAGTGGTCCAAATCTTCTATGGCGGTTTAAGCCCCCAAGGCAAGTCATGCCTTGATGGGGGGGGGGGGCCGGGGGTCCTATCATGAACAAGACCGAAGAAGAAGTGGTGGAAATTATTGAGGACGTGGTGACGTACTATAGAGATTGGAAAGATGGGGAGAGGGAGTCTTCAAGAAAGCAATCTTCATTGTACTCGGTGGACCATCTAAATGCGATCAACAGCCTTTCCTCCCAAATGACAAACTTACGAAAGGAGGTGACCGCAATCAAAGCCAAGTTGGAGAGCGCTTCTTCTTCTTCCCAAGCTTTGAATCTTCCCTCCCAATTTAAGGGGAGAGGTACTCTTTCTTACTCTCAACCCCCTCCCTCTTCACATAATATGCCTATGGGTTGTTTGTTTTGTGATGCATGTGGATCGTACGATCATGACTCTAGTAATGGTCCTAATTAATGTGTTGATGAGTTTGATAACAATGAGAGTGAGCATGTGAACTATGTGTCAAATAATAATGTCCAACGGTTTGATAATCAAAGAGGTCAATGGAATAGGAATTACCAAAACCAAGGCAATTTTGACAATTATAACCAAGGTGGTGGTTATAGAAACCAAGGGAACCAAGGTTCTCGTGGTAGCTATAATAACCAAGGTTATAGTGGCCAAAATCAAAGCCAAAATTATGGTAATCAAAACCAAGGTTATGGAAATCATAACCAAGGTAGTGGTATTCATAATCAAGGTGGTGGTCAAAATCAAAATAGGGGTACTTGGAACAATAAAGGGAGGGGCAATTTTCAAAATAATGCTCAAAGAGGTCCCTCACCCGGATTTGTTCCAAGGACTCAAGGTGAAAATTCCTATTCACAACCTTCTTCACCTAGGACCAATTTGGAAGAAATAATTAAGAATCAAACCAAGTTGTTGAACACATACATGGCCGTTAGTGATAAAAAGTTCAATGAAATGGTAACCAACAATAAAATGCTTGAAAACTAAATTTTTCAACTTTCTAATGCTTTGAAAGATCATGCAAGCCCTTCTTCTTTACCTTCCCAAGGTCTTGATCCCAAGAAACACGTGAATGCTATTGTTACAAGGAGTGGTAAGGTTCTTGAGGAGAGATTGCCTAGAAAGGGTGAAGATAAGGAGATTCCTAAGGAAGCCTTGGTTAAGAATGAGGGGGATAGGGCATCATTGGATGAGGTTGTGGTTGAGACACCTAGAGAGGTGAGAGTAGAGAAAGAAATTGTGAAACCCAAGCTCCCTTACCCACAAAAATTCATGAGACACAAATTGGATGAACAATTTGGGAGATTCATTGATATGCTAAAACAACTTCATCTTTCTCTACCTTTTACCGATGTGATCAACCAAATGCCAAATTATGCCAAATTCCTCAAGGATATTTTGAGTGGGAAAAGAACTTGTGAGGTTGTGGATACTATCAATTTGACCGAAAATTGTAGTGCTATCATCATGAACAAAATGCCACCCAAATTGAAAGACCCCGGAAACTTCTCCATCCCTTGTGCCATTAACAAAATGCAAATTGATAATGCCTTATGTGACTTGGGAGCTAGTGTGAGCATAATGCCATATTCGGTTTATCAAAGACTTGAACTAGGGGAACTCTTACCTTCTAACATTACCTTGCAATTAGCCGATAGGCCAATCAAGTTTCCAAAAGGTAAGGTAGAAGATGTTCCATTGAGGGTTGGGAAGTTTGTGTTCCCGGTGGATTTTATTGTGCTTTAAATGGATGAAGATGCTACCATTCCAATCATTTTAGGTAGACCCTTTCTTGCTACCTTGGGCGCTATGATTGATGTGAGGAGTGCAAAGATTTCCCTTAAGGTAGGAGATGAGGTCATTGAATTTGATTTGAATAAAAGCATGAAGTATCCATGTTCTTCTCTAGAAAATTGCATGATGATTGATTCACTTGATCATGTTGTGTCTTACATGCATGAGCACTTGCTCGCCTCTAACGATGCTCTTGAGAATGTTTTGTTGAACAAGGACAAATTAGGTACACCATGCAAGGAAGTGGCATTCTATGAGGAATTGCTTAATGGAAGCATGGAGGAAGTGGATGAGCATATGTGCTTGAAAACCTCAAGCCAAGAAGCTTTGCAAGATGCCACATCAAAAGAAGGTAATGGTGTGCCTATGGTAGAGCTCAAACCTCTACCATCACACCTTAGGTATGAGTTCTTGGGCCCTCAATCCACTTACCCCGTGATAGTTAGTGCATCCTTGAGCGTGAGCCAAGCACAAGTGTTATGTGGTGTTTTGAGAAAGCACCAAGGTGCTTTGGGGTACACAATTGATGATCTTAAAGGTATAAGCCCCGCCTTGTGCCAACACCACATAACACTTGAGGAAGGCGCCCTTCCTTCTATCGAACGACAAAGAAAACTACATACCTAAATGGGAGAGGTAGTTAAGAAGGAGATCACCAAGCTATTGGATGCGGGAATCATATTCCCCATCTCTAGCTCAAGGTGGGTCTCCCCCGTGCATGTCGTTCCAAAGAAGGGGGGCATGACCGTGGTTGAGAATGAGAAGGGTGAGCTCATTCCAACTAGGACGGTCACGGGTTGGCGAATGTGTATAGACTATAGACGTCTAAACACATCCACCAAGAAAGATCACTTCCCTCTTTCATTTATTGATCAAATGCTTGAAAGACTAACAAGGCACAAGTTTTATTGTTTCCTCGATGGATAGTCGGGATTCTTCCAAATCCCCATCCACCCCGATGATCTAGACAAAACTACCTTCACATGTCCTTATGGGACCTTTGCCTATCAAAGAATGCCCTTTGGGTTATGCAATGCACCCGCTACATTCCAAAGGTGCATGATGAGTATTTTCGGGGATATGTTGGAGGAGGAAATGGAGGTCTTCATGGATGACTTTTCGGTGGGGGGTGTCTCATTTGAGGAGTGCCTTGTGAACCTTGAGAAGTGTTTGGAAAGATGTGTTAAGGTCAATCTTGTTTTGAATTGGGAGAAATGCCACTTCATGGTGGAGGAAGGTATAGTGCTTAGGCACAAGATTTCAAATAGAGGCATTGAGGTGGATAAGGCAAAAATAGAAGTGATTGAGAAACTTCCACCTCCGGTGAATGTCAAGGGAGTGAGATCGTTCCTTGGTCATGCGGGTTTTTATAGGAGATTCATCAAGGATTTTTCACTTATTGCTAAGCCCCTAAATGACCTTCTTCAAAAGGATGTTGAGTTCATTTTTGACGACAAATGTTTGAAGGCATTTGATAGATTGAAGAAGGTCCTAATCTCCACTCCTATTGTTCAAGCCTCAAGGTGGGATCTTCCTTTTGAATTGATGTGTGATGCGAGTGATTGGACTATTGGAGGTGTTTTGGGACAACGTGTAGACAAGAAGCTTCATGTGATTTATTATATGTCCAAGACACTCAATGGGGCTCAAAAGAATTACACAACAATGGAAAAGGAATTTTCAGCAATTGTGCACTCTTTTGAGAAATTCTGTTGTTACTTGTTGGGTTCCAAGACCATAGTTTTCACGGATCACGCATCCCTCAAGTATCTCTTTGCCAAAAAAGAGTCCAAGCCTAGGTTGATTCGATGGGTGCTTGAATTGCAAACTTTTGAGATTGAGATTAGGGACAAGAAGGGTGCGGAGAATGTTGTAGCGGACCATCTTTCTCGCCTTGAGGGTGATCAAATTCATGATGATGGTTCACCAATTGAGGAAAGAATGCTTGATGACTTCTTATATGCCATAGAGGTGAAGGAACTCCCATGGTATGCCGACCTGGTGAATTTTCTAGCATGTGGGGAGTTTCCACCCTCTTTCTCAAAGAACCAAAGGAAGAAAATCAAAAGGGAGACAAGACATTACTTATGGGATGATCCGATCTTATACAAATGAGGGGTTGATGGCGTACTTAGGCGTTGTATTCCAAATGAAGAGGTGCCTAGTGTTTTAAGGATGTGCCACTCGGACCCTACACTACTAAAATTCAGCTAAATTACGACCGTTTTTCTACGACCGTCAAGAAAACGGTCGCAAAATAAGAAATTTGCGACCGTTTTTGAAACGGTCGCAATATTACGACCGTTTTTATGGCAGTCGCAAATTTGCGACCGTTTTGCGACCGTTTTTGGAATTTAAAATGGTCGCAAAGATGTTTGAACAATTTAAAATTATTCTAAAATAAAATAACCCTTTTGTGACCGCCAAAACGGTCGTAAAAATAATCCGATTGCGACCGTTTATTTGACGGTCGCAAAAGGTTTTTTTTTTATTTTTTTAAAGCAGGGTATAAATTAAATGCCTCATGTTCCCAAACCCTATCTTCTTTACACGCAGCCACTTCTGTCTTTCTCTTTCCATTCTCTCTCCTCTTTCCCCTCAATTTCCCCTTTCTTCCTTTCCTTTCTCACACGCCCCTCCATCTCCTTTTGTTTCCTTTCCCTTTCTTTCTCCTTCTTCTCTTCCGTTATTGCAGCACCATTTCCTCCATTTTCGTTCTCTTTTTCTTCTTCATTCAATTTTTTTTCTTTGATTTTTTGTTATCAAACGGTTTTGGTTGTTCGGTTTTTGTTGAACAAACGAAGAATTATTGTGTTTATGGTCAAATTCGAACATAAAAATTTCAGATCTGAAGTTTTTATGGTCGAATTTGACCATATAAACACAAAGAGGAAGAAATATTGGGAAAGGTAAGTGGTTTATTGCATTTTTTATTTGATTTTCCTTGTTCGAAATTTTTTGGGTTAATTTATGTGGGTTTGATTTTCTTATTTTTTTTTTAATTTCCTTGTTCGAATTCTTTTTCTGGTATAATTTGTTTTGCTTGATGTTTATAAGTTTGATTTTCTGGATTTTTTTTGCTTGATTTCCTGAGTTTTTTTTATGCTTGGTTTTTTGGATTTCGTTTGTGGGTTTTCTGGAAAGGTCTCCAAGGTATTTCCAGCAGGCCGCAGGCGCGGATCAGTGAAGCCGCGGGCGCGGGCTCAAGAAGCACAAATTGCCAGATTTTGGTAGGAGCTTCCCGCGGTTGCCCCGCGAGCTCTCCGCGGGCGCGGGAAATATGGAGAGGGCGCTTCGTATCAGAGAGACCGCGACCCCCTAATTGAGTTTTGGGAGCAACGAATTAGCCGCGGGCGCGGGTTTATCCTGCCGCGGGCGCGGGTGTTGCCCAAATAGCTCGCGGAGAGTTCTGTAACCATTTCTCCGCGGCCGCGAATTCATTGGGAGAGGGCGCGGGATTTGCCGATTTCTTCTTTACATATAAATAGAATTGTAATTCCTTTGTGAAGCCAACTTTTTGATAATATTTCATTAGCTTAGTTTTAGAGAGAGAATTTAGAAAGAAGTTAGAGAGAAGTTCTTGGTTTTGGATTTGTAACTCAACATTTGATCAATCAAGTTTGGATTTCTTCATTTTCAATCATCAATATTAGTGAGAATCTATTCCTTCTTTCATCTCTTACTTACTTGCTATTTGATTTATGCTTGTTGCTTGTTTTTCTTTGGATTTGAATTTGATATTTTTGAATATTTTGATTTCTCTTAGATTTTGATATAGAATGATGATTAATGCAATTTCTAGTTATTTGTTCTTGAATTTCACCATGATAGTGAGTAGATTAGTTGCTAGGGAAAGGGGGAAGCATGTTTGATCAATGAAATTGCTAGTTGATGCTCTTTGATTGACTTATTTGTTGCAATTAAATTGGTTGACATAGTTTTGCATGTGATTGATTAGACTAGGAGTGATCAACCTATAACATTAATCTAGATTGCATTGCAACTCTTAATGACATGAACAATTGATTTGAAAGTTGCTCTAATTGATTGGGTTTGCTTGTGATTCTTCTTGATTTTCCTTTCATAGTGACTCCTAGATTGGCCTATAGGAGATAGCATTTGAACTCTCTTGATTGCTACTATTGTTTTTCCATTGCAATACTTGAATAAATTGATTGAGCTCTAAATTAGTATTATCATTGAACTTGCATGTGGAACCCATATCTCTAGAGTTTAGACCTTTGATTTACATGATTAGACTTGTTTTAGTTTACCATAGTACCAACCATAATCTCAACTCCATCTTCGAGGTAGCTTGACTTAGACTCTAGTATTCATCATTGCATTCCCTAGGGATCGACCCTTAACTTCCCCTATATTCATATAAGGTTGGTTAGGTGTTTACAAAATTAGGTTGACTTGGGGGAAGGGTAGATAACGACGTACATTTTCCTCTTGTCACCTGTCCGCCTGGGTAATACCCAGACGGACTTTTTGTTTAACTAACTAAGATTGATACTTAGTGTAACTCAATAATTGCTTGTCCGTTTGGATAATCCTAAGATGGACTATTTCTTTAACCAACTAAGTTCGACACTTAGTGTAAATTCAATGTTGTAATAACGCTCGGCCAATGCTCTGATTAAAAACTAAGCACAAAAACGCTTAGTGGCTATACAACCGGTCTCAAACAATACCAAAGGCTAAAATGGCCGGATGGTTGCTTATTTTATAAAACCGCCTGTCCCAATATGAACAAAGGCGTCCAGCGACACCCCTCCGGCTGCAATTGTCGCAGAGAACAGACTATTTGTCGGTTCTACGTACCTATGCAGATGGCAAAAATTTAACAACCGAATTGGTCAACTCATAGCCGTCTGACCAGAATGATCTATGAAGAACGATCAAGTTACCGAATGCCGGATGCCCTGGGGCATCAGTCGGTCATCGGCTGAAGTTCTCACTTAGGTTATTTATTCCAAAGTTGCACTTTCTATCCCAATTGGGGCA
Source organism: Chenopodium formosanum (assembly GCA_024500155.1). Lineage (NCBI taxonomy): Eukaryota > Viridiplantae > Streptophyta > Magnoliopsida > Caryophyllales > Amaranthaceae > Chenopodium > Chenopodium formosanum. The sequence goes on from CM044880.1 coordinate 42,676,061, forward strand.
AAAGAGTTGTGCAATGGCTATGCAATCTCTACCAAGACTGACAAACACTGTCTGGTTAGTGACTGGAACGCCTGTTGGTGTACGACTGTGCACTTGGTTTGGGGCAATCACTACTGTGATTGATTGACTTACAAACGTATCATGCTCTTTGTAGCATCAGACGTTCCCAAGTCAATCAACCAACTCCATTTGAAACCAACCACACAACCGTCCAGGGGCAAGGACAGCCGGCTTTTGATAAGTTAGGCAAAACTCAGGCATATACGCACAAATGGAAAAATTGAAATTCAAACACCAATGCAAAATGATCAAAACCGACTCAATTGGTGCATTCATTAAAAGTCTACCCAACCAAACGATTGTAGTGGATCAAAATGTTAACCGGACCCCGTCCGGGAGAAGAGAGAAATTGTTGATTAACCCGGCTCCTCAGCCGGTAAATACAAGAATACTCGGCACGCAGGCCGGAAAAGCAAGTTTTTGGCATACTACCGTAGATAAAAGAAATAAAAAATAAAAAAGTTGGCATAATGCTGCTGAAATCACTTCTGGCCCACATGCGGCTCCTCGTGGTCCTTCTCTTCCTCATCATCTGAGGGGAATCTCATGCGCTTCACCAGGACCGGGTAGCTCAGGCGCGGGAAGCTCCGTATTGGCGTTGGCCCAGGCGGCGAAGAACTCAGGCTCTGGCTCACCTTTCTCTCTCAAGTAAACCACATCTTCGGCGTACCTGTGAGCCAGTGTCCAGACGCCATAATCCTTGTCTAGGTACAAGGCAGCCCAGGCGATCTTCATTCTGGCATCATTTTTAGCATCGCTTTTAGCAACCAGGCGGTTTTGCTCTACCTCTAGAGTTGCTGCAAAGTTTATCTGAGCCTGGGCAGCCTCCTTCTCCAGCTTCTGAACCTTGGCTTTCAAGTTGGTGTTCTCTTCAGAAACACCTTGGAGTCGCAGAAAACAGACTATTTGTCGCCATAATCCTCGTCATCCTTCTTGAGGCCCTCAACCACCTTTTTCTGAGGCTCCTCCGCCTTCTTCTGAGCCGTCTCAGCATCGCTCACCCGCTGGTTGGCCGTCTTCAGATCCACCTCCAGCTTCTGGATTTTCGACTCCTGTGTCATGGTGATTGCTTTAGTTTCAAGTTCATTTACGATAGTGGATTATAAAGCAACATTATCACCGTCTGTAGCGGATTTCTTGGCCCTTTTTACCTCTTCCCGTTTGCGGGTATAAGGACGCTTGAGCCCGTTTACCCGCAGCAGAGCCTGCAAAAATAAATCAAGTTAGGATTGCAGGCGGAGTAAAGCACTTAGAAAAATTTGTTAAGTATCTTACCTCAGCCAGAAGGGACAGGATTTGTTCCAGATTGAACGTCTCTATCCCAGGGATAGCGTCCTTGTCCTTCCTCCTCACCGCCTCCAGCATGGCCTTAGCATGCCTCTGGACGTCTGGCCAGCGAGGAGATTGATCTGCACCATAATCAACAGGTGATGAGTGCGAAATTAAGGCAGCACCTATCTGTTGCCGACCGTCTGAGGATGACGTTTGTTGGGAGTGGGATTTCACTCGCAAAGGCCACCCCAGCTCAGTCGGGGATTCAAATGGGTTCTTACCTTCAGAACCGGCCAAGCGGGAGCCGCTTGCAAGCGTGGTGAACCCCCCGGTTGCTGATAAGGGGTTGACGAGGTCGAGGCCTAGACTGTCGCCTATCCTCTCATTTCGCCCCCCTATCCGCATCTGATTTTTCCTGGCTGAGGCGCCAGAAGTCATGGCGGAGCTGGATTTCTTGGTCTTGTTGGGGGTGGAGGCGGATTCCTCACTGGCCCGTTTGAGATCTTTCTCAAACGTCTTACCTGCCTCTCCTACCTGTGAAAATAACCAAGTTAAAGTTAGCATCCGGAGAAAGTAAACTTTGAGGCCAACCTATGAAAGAGTCAATGTTTCTCAATATTTATTTCAATCGAGGAGATACCATATATAACACGAAAATTAATCAATAAAGACATAATAGTTGCAAATAAATACAAACTTGAACTATTTTTATCAAAGTAGTTTATGATTCAAACATCCTTTGAAATCATTTTAGCTACTTTACACTATATTCATTTTGTGTCCCTTTATGAATAACGTGATTCAAAGATCCTATCCCTTTGTAGCATTAAGCGGATGGAGGCCTTACTTAAGGTTACATTTTCAAGGTAAGTAAACTCCTTTAGTAATTACAACTTCTTGTAATTCTTGGTTGGATAGATAACATCACATGTTCAACTATCCCCTTGCTTCAAAATCAAAAACGCTTTTGATGATTTTTTTGAGGATGACCAAATTAAGTGTGCAAAATTCGCAATTTCAAATTATCTCCCAAGATTAATAATAATACCCTGCGGAGGCATGACACATTACTATTAATCAAGAGTTTAACAAGTACTTATATTTGGAAAAGCGAACCTCAATACTTGTGGGGTTTAAGTTTATTATGTTCTTATGAATTAGTGAATTCTAGTGCATTTGATAACAACATTCAATAAACTTATAAACATTTTAAGAATAATAATAAAATGAATAAATTTAAATATGAGCTAGTATGGCCCCTAATCCTAAGAAGTAAGAACTAAGCTTGATTAGACACTTCCTTGAACTCTTTGTGGATCTCCATCCACCTTCGTCATGGGTCTTCTCATCTTGGGCTCTTCTTTGGATTAATTAAGTATTTAAATAATTAAAACTAATTCATAATTAAAATAAATTACAAAAATACTTAATGATACGCAGATCGTAGTTAAATTACAAAAATACACAACGATACGCAGATCGTATTTTCTAATTTAAACTTTGGGCCATACTAGCCATTTATAGCAATAATAATATATCATATATAACATACAATTGCCACATATAAATCAAATAGCATACTTTTCCTAAACTAAAATATCAAACATTCTTAATTAAGGCAACGTATATTTCAAAACATCACATATTTTAAGACACGATTAGATAATATCTCCATATTATTCATTACCATAATTAAAATATCATATATTTAAATTAGGAATGAGATGAAATCAAATAAAAATATAATCTAAGAAAATAGATCATATTTACATTCAAGGATTATCTTAACCAAATTAAAAATCCATCCTAATCATTAGCCAACCATCCAATTTTAATTCAGTTAAAAAATCAAATTATGGAATTATCGCATAAAATAATTTAAATAACCATAATTAGAATTGCTCATTTATCTCCTAAAAATCAGATTTTCAAACAATTATCCAAAATAAAATTTAAATTCATAATTCAAAATTAATTAAAATATAAATATATATATATTTTTTGATAAAACAGAGGACCTACGCTGCTTGACTGAACGACTACCCAGCCACGCCACCACCGCCGCATCAGCTAGGCCGGAGCCCAGCCGCAGCAGCAGTCTGCCACCGCAGCCAAGCAGTCGCCCAGCCACAGCAGCACTAGGCAGTAGCCCGTTTCAGCCACTGCCCTCCCCTGTAAACACCGCCTTGCTTCCCCTGCTCCCTTGACGACCACCGGAGCAGCCACCGTGGACCAGCGACGGGTGGTTCTGCCACCAAGCCGTGACTGCTCCCACTCAGCTAATTAATTTCCTTTTTTTTTAGTTAAATTAATTTCACAACTCTTGCAAATTAATTTGGTGATCTAATTAAATTAATCATAAATTCCTTTATTCATAATTTCAGAAAATTAATCTAAAATCAACATTTTAAATAATTTAGGGCTTTTCATAAAATTCGATTTCTAATTCATATAAAACTCTTTTACATGAATTAATTAATCACACTAAAAACTTTTTTCAGTATGAGAAATTAAATCAAATAATATGAAATTAACACATTAATTTTCAAAATTAAGGTTCATAACACAACAAAAATCAGAAAATTAATTAATGCATTCAGGGATAAAAAATTCGGCTAGGGTTAATAAAAAAATGAGCAATTAAATCTTCATTTCATCAATTCCAATCAATCAAAATCATATTTTAATTGGGTTATTCGATCCATAATTCAATTTCTCCCCTTAATTGAATAAAAAATTCATATAAAACACATCAAAATAATCATATTATTGTGACCAATAAATTATATGCAAGGGGCTAACTAATACCAGTGTTAGGTTTTAGGTTCTCTAAGAGAATTTTCATGAATCTCATTCATACATACCTAAATAGGATCTCATGTATATACAAATAGAGGATCACATAATAGTTTAGAATTAACCTTTGATGCGTGAATTCCCAAGTTTTTTTCTACCTTTGCGGAGATTAGAACCTCAATTGTTGCTCCCCTAATATTGGTCCACAAGTGTAGATCGAACTTCCACCAATGCTAGTTGGACGGGAGGGATTAATCTCCTCTTCTATGGAGAAATACTAACCGGTTGTAGAGAGAGAGGAAGGGAAAAATATTACATCGTTTCTTTATAAAAGATGATCGTCATATTATGTTTCCCCAAGCCCTTTATTATATAATCATATTATGTTATTAGGGCAAGACTTATTCCTATTTTACTCCTTATGACCAGTCATTCACTAAGCCCAACTTTTGAACTCAGTATTCTTGTTTGACCTAACACTGTAACGTGTGACCTCATAGGATCCATTTAGTTGGCATTGGTTTAACCCAATGATCAATATTGGTCTCTAGCAAGACATAAAGACGACCAAACTAAACGAATTTATTATCTCCATAATATGATTCATATTATATTAGTAATTGCACGAGAGTCGAGGACACATTTCCCTCATGTTCATCATGATAACCATTATTGTTCCCCTCTTTCTAATCATGTTTGACACCCCCGTATCCCTAGTGTCGTTCTATATTGATTTTAATCATCATTTTATTTGTTTATTTGTACCTTTAGTGCTCTTTATTCAAAAACTAACAAAAATCATTCTCCTTTTTACTCTTGCATTAGTTAAAATTGATGTTGAATGAGTGAGCTTCCTTAGTGGTTCGACCTTTTACATGCCCCTATACTTGTATTAGGGTAGTTTAGGAATATAAATGATTAATTTGATTAGGGTAGTAGTGTAGGGAATATTTCAAGGATTACCCCAAACTTGAACCCCACTGTGATCATACACTAAAGTACGCTGGCGACAAAGGAAAAGAAGATAGAGCAAAAGAGTCGCCAAAAAGTTTTAGGAACTTGTAAACCGTTCACAGGGTGAAGGTTACACCCCTTAACAATCTAGGAGATCATCGACTCCAATAGGTCTGGAACCATGACTAGTATTTCGGGGATGAAAGTACAAATCCAACCTAAAAGAGATTGAACCTGCCCTAATTAATAATAGGTCTCTACTTTATTCTTCTCGTATTCATGTGCACTTTCTGACTAACATGCAATCAATAGGTTTACCCTAAACCTGTTTATCTATGTTGGTTGAATATTAATGCACAAATAAAACTATTATTGGCGATCACTTGAATTATAATCATATTAACCCTAAATAAGATTATAAATTAACTTATTAAGCGTCATTACAAATACAAATTCTCTTTAAACATGCATAAAAGGCATGATCATGCAATAACAATAAATATCAAGCAACATAAAAATAACAACAACTATAATTAAAATAATCATGTTAAAGCACAATAATAGCAAGATCCTAGGCATGATACTAACAAGATTAATAACAAACCCTAGCATGTCACTAAACATTAAAAATCAAAGCTTTAGCCCTAACATGATACTAACATGCTATTAGGAAAGAAAATAAGAGGCATCATAGAAATCATAATTGTATAAGGAACTTATTGTTGTCACCCTAAACATGATACTAGGAAGATCAAAACATCATAACATGATACTAGGAATCAAAATAATAATCTAGACATGATTTCTATATCATAATAACAATAAAACAATTAAAGCAGTTACTTGGATGCCTCATACCTATTTCTAATAACAAAATGCACGCGTTAGTAACTTCAAGGAAAATAATAAAAAAGCAAATTAAATTAAATAATTGAAATAGAGATTAAGAAAGTTTAGACTATATATTTTGGACCAAACTCTCAGAAATTAAACCTTTCATGTCTAGGGCAAAGGCAACTTGGAACTTGTCCTGGCTAGGTGTTTCTAGATCTTGTGAATGCGGAATTTTGTGTGCAAAAGGCTAGTTTAGAAAAGAGAGAGAAAGAGACTAATCAAGAGATTCTTGATGAGAGTTGGTGGTGGAAAACGGAGTGTTTAGGAGGCTATTTATAGAGAAAATCAACCGGATGTGATAAAAAACGAATCAGAGTTACAAAAAGAATAAAACACGACCGCAACGCCAAACACGCGTGTTGCGCCAACACTGGACTCTAGAGCTAGACGCTAGGTATGGCGTCAGGCGCTGGTCTTTTCGTCAGATGTTGGAAATAAATTTTTACGCGTTTTCTTAATTTGATAAAATTTAGCCGTACGAGATGCAAAATCGTATTTTCCTTAAAAACACTTCTTTTATTCTCATTAAAACTCTTAAAAGTCAACTAAAGTGAATTTATCAATGCTAATTAAATTTTGAATGAATTGAACCTTCTAGAAGAATCTAGAAGACTATAATCTATCTTAATTGCATTAAGAATGATAAACCAATATTAGGCCCTCCTCTAGATCATTGGGCCGCATATAAATATCAAACCGGGCCAATTTTAGTAATTTGGCCATAAACTCCTCATTATTCATCGGAATTGGGCTTATAATATATCGTTAAAAAGCTCTTTTCGAACCCGACCTAACTATATTATTATTGGACCCTTTCTATGGACCAAAACAAACTGGATTGTCTTTCTTCTTAAAATAGGTTTTTAAAAATAGAGAGAAAGAAAAGAAATAAAAACTAACTGCAACGCTAGACTTTCCACACTTTCACTTCATTTGATTATGATTCGACATGAAAGGTACTCATCACTGGGTTTGGTTTTAGGGAGACACAAAAGGGTGTCTACATAAGCCCCCACTTTGATTGAGTTTGGAGAAACGCAAAGTTTCGAAAACAAAAGTCAAAGTAGCGATAGGGACGGAAAATGATTCAGAACGTTCTGCGATCCTAAATCACTCTTGTAACGCCGATAACTGTAAACTAGCATTTGTTAAACAGATAAGAGAGTTCTTGCATCGTCGAGCATACGTCTCTAAAAGTAACCGATTTGTTGCTTTGCTGTTGTGACAACCTTCCGCAAGATAGGGAATGATATCCTGCTGTTTGTTTTGATGATCTTCTACAAGCTAGAGAATGACGTCTGAAGACTACTACGCTAGTAAATGCCTCCCGTTCTGCTGTGATAGTCTTTTATAAGCTAGAGAACCCCATCGAAGATTGTTTCGCCTGAAACTATCTTCATTTGTTGCGACAATACCCTGAAGAGTATCACCGAAGACTAACTCCTGTCGATCCTTTGCTCTTGCAATGCCTGTGCGTCGGCGCTTTTGCTGCTTATGACCTAGTATGTCGGTGCCTTTGAATTGTGAACCAGTATGTCGGTGCTTCTGAATGGTGAACCAATATGTTGGTGCCCTTTGCGTTGTGAACCACTACGTTGGTGCCTTTTGTGTATGTATGAACCATTATGTCGGTGCCTGAGCCAATGTTTAGGTGCTTTAAGCTAAATGAGACGATCATTCATCAGGTCGATCACTTAATGCGATTGTAACCAAGCCTATTACTTAATCATGTCAAATTTCTTATAGGGCTAACTAGCGTACCAAGGAACCCAAAATTGTTGTAAGAGGTCGAAATAACCGTTCTGAGTGTCTGAGCATTCTGTCGCCGCTTAAACGTCGCTGGCACTATGAATTAGCTCTGTCACCAGACGTTGGTTTCTACCGTTAGGCACTGAACTATGGCGTCAGACGCCAAAGTTGTCTTTTGGTGCCACAGTCAGGAATTCCGTATATATTCGCTTTTCTTCCTCATTTCGCCGCTGCTGCTTCTTTGTATCGAAAATTCGCCGCGGAACTTCGTTTCACTCATTCTTGCTCGTTTCTCAACCAAATTTGCTCAAATTTGTTACAAATTGAAGCTTTATTCATCTAATTTCCCGATCTATGTAAGTTTTCTTCAAACTCACCTCTGTTTTTTTAATGAATTTGACATTCTCATTCATGAATTATTGAATATTCGAACCTTAAATTGCTTAATTCGTTTTGTTTGTCAAATTTTATGCCATGTAATTGCTTGATTACGTTTGTACATTGCCTTGGGAGTATTATTAGACTTGTTTGACTCAATTTGGTGAAGAAATGAACAAATCACCATTGTTGGACCTCTTAAGGTCGGGTAGACAATGTTGCTTGTTCTTGATGTTTTTGCTAGCAATTCTTGTCTAATTTGTCACAATAATTATCATAGTATTGCAAGAAATTGTTTGGATGCTTGAAAAATGCCGTATATGCTTGAATTGAAATTGTGCTCTGTTTTAGTACTACATACTCTGTTTTTGCGAAAATAGTATCATGCGGCTAGGCGAACCTTAGATACTATAGAACCTTACTTTATGTTGATTTTACACAATGTAGTATGGCTAGACATTGAGGTTCGGGTTCATGGTCTCGAGACACACGACGGGAGCATGAGCCCGTAGAGGAGGACGCCGACCCGTCCACTTCTCTCGGTCCCCTCCCTGAGTGGGATGAGCAAACTTTGTACTTCTCTCCCGACCACCACATTTCTGAGAGGGTGCGTCGTGGGATTACCACTTGTAGGACACGTTGCCATGGCTCATGCAACGATACTCTAGGCAAATTGTATAGGATGTTCATCAGCGTCGACGGAGAGTTGAGACTTCTCTGGGAGTCTTATGGGCTAACTGCCCTGTTCGAGGCTGCGGAGTCCATGATTTCTTCTAACAGGGGTCACCGCGTGGCTCGCATCTTGGTTTAGTTTTTCTAGGACACCACTAACACTTTCCACTTTCCTTGGGGTGAGATGATGGTCACCCCAACCGACTTCAGTCTCATCATGGGACAGGAGTTCAGTTCTATTGCGCTGCCGTTTGACAGCAACATTAGCGTCTACTCTCTGAGGTTGATGAGCTACTGGGTCTGATCGCCGTTTGGGCCCGTGTTGAGGTGGAGTCATCACAGTTCAGCGCCAAGGGCATTCGCTGGTCGACTCTGGCAGCAGCTTTTGAGGATGATGCGACCACCCGAGAGCAGCGGGTGCGCATCTTTGCGCTTATCTTGCTGTCAGGGACATTTCCACTGACAAGGGTAGTAGAGTGCCTCTTTACTACCTTCTTGCAATCCGTTATCTTCACATGATCGGGACTTATGACTGGGCCAGCTTGGCCTACGCCAATTTTGTTTGAGCTTTGTGAGACTCGTGTCGATACCGGTCCTACACGGGGAACGTCGCTCTGTCCAGCTTCTCGAGACTCCTAGAGGTATACTTTATCTCCTATAAAGTTAACTTTAAGCTTTTTGTTAGCACTTGCTGATATTTTTTTCTTTTGTGGATCTGGTTCTACGAGTACTTTTCTTCGCTAGTGCCGGCGAGACTGTCGCCACGCGGGTTTCCTGTGAGCGCCTGCTTGGGATACCGCCATGTTCGGGCATATATCGCCCATGTTCGAGAGCATATCCTCTCGGTATGATTTTTTGCATAGTTAAACACTTTTGTATTGCATTTGGTAGATTCTCATCCCATAGGCATTCTTCGCAGGAGCCTGATGTGTAGTACTGACCGTGGAACGGCTTGGTTGTCCCTAGGTTAGCCGCGCAGTACACTGCTGAGCGTCGCTAACTCTTAGGGACATATGGAGCGGTAGCATACCTGGGCGAGAGGGTTTCTATTAAGCACTTCTCAGATGTTTTCGTCGGCCCTACTTCTCCGTCGCGTCACATGTTCAATGACGCGAGGCTGCTCAGCATGTCGGAGAGGATGGTACCCCTTGGCGATCTCATACGATCCTAGGGAAGTGCTATGAGGAGGAGTTACTGCCGTTGTTAGCTCCGACCCCTGTTATGTCTAAGGAGGCGGCGGTATAATTTTCATCTTTTACCTTTTGCTAAGTAGCCCCCAAGTGATACTTTTCTGACTTTGGTTTGCTTTTGTCAGGTAAGGCCTACTGAGTTCTTGCCCCCTCGTATGTCCATCCATTACCAAGGGACATACGGGCCTATCGAGGAGATGATTCCTCCGGCTCCCGAGGATCAGCGCTTTGTGGAGCGATCGATTCCTCGCCACTAGACTCGAGTGAGTTTATTTACTTGCAATTTGTTCATATCTGTCATGCATTGTTACTGACTTGATTTCTTAAACAATTCTCGCGCGAGGTGGTCACGACTATGGCAAGGTGTAAACATGGGCAACGTGCCGTGCCGCGGTGGGGGCCGTGCCGTGCCTTAAATTGGCCTTGCCGGCCGTGCAGTGCCTGGCCGCGAGCCAAACCGTGCCACCCTTTTATTTTTTTTTTAATAAATGAAAAAAAACGAATTAAACCATATATACTTTTTTTTAGTACAACTTAATATATGTTTTTAATTTATGTTTATGTTAATGTTAATATATTTTGTTTACATTTTTTGAACAACTTTATTTTAATTTAGGTTATATAAATTATTTATCTAATTAATAATTATGTTTAAGTTTATATAAACAAATAAAAACAATTTTATTAACTTAGCAAAAAACAACAATGCATATAATTAAAAAAATTACGAGTGCGATAATTCGAAAACACAAAAAATTGAAGAATAACTTATTTAATTATATGACGGTAGCCGGTACGAATGTACGATAATTCAATAATACAAAATAATTAATGATAATTTAAAATCGTACAATAGTGTATGAATAACTTCATTTATTGTACGGAATACGAAGTTCGATAATACAAAAATTATACAATAGTGTATAATACAAATATGTAATCATGTAATTATTATTGGTCGTCTTCGTCTTCGCCTTCGTCTTCATCTTCGTCTTTGTCTTCGCCCTCGTCTTCTAGAGGTTCAAGTTGATCCGCCAATTGAGTTGATTGAGAAGTATGAGAACTAAAAGAAGTCAACGTTCCTTCATCGTCGTCGTCGTTTTGTGCATAAGTACGATCTTGAGTACGAGTTTCGACATCCAACCAATCCTTGAAGCAAACACACATTACAACTGTTTCGGGTTTTAGTTTTGTTCTTCTATCGTCTAAAACTCGTCTTGACGCACTAAAAGCTTTTTCGGAGGCAACGGAGGAGACTTGGATAGCAAAAATATCACGAGCCATTGCCGACAAAATTGGATGTTTCACGATTTGTGATTTCCACCAATCAAGGATGTCGAGGCCAAACTTCTCTTCATCGTCCATGCCTTTCATGAAGTCGTAACTTAAGTACATTTGCAACTCCGAAACATCGCTTTGTGTTCTCTTAATTGATGATGTTTCCGTACCTGAAAACTTGGACATCATGTTAGCAGCTTGTGCAAATAAACCTTTGGCCCATTTACTTACATTTTTGGATGTTTGAGAAGGGGAAAATCGAGACACGGTTCCATATTTACTTTCATAAACTCTATATAAAGAAAAAAACTCAGTAGTCACCTTATTTTTAAAAGTTTCAACATCATCTTCAAAATTCATGTTACTATAATAAATATCAATTAATAAAAAGATGCCATCATATTTTTGCCTAGGATCTAAAATAGAAGCAAAAATATAAATCATAGGAATATCGGTGTAATATTTACGCCATTTTTCCTCCATGGATAGAAGATATCCACGATAAACATGTTGTGATCGGTGTTCCACAAAAAGTTGTGCAAGTAAACATGCATTGCTAAGAATGAGAACAAGGATTATATACAGAAGAAAAACAATGTGTCATACCATATAGTAATTGTAAAAACTGCATGTATTTTTAACAATTAACCCAATAATCTTCTAGTAAAGCACATTGTGGAAATTTCATATTATAAAAAAGTGTTAAATGAAACTTGTACTCGATTGACTCAACATTTCATAGGTGGAGTTCCACCTAGTTGGACAATCCGGTGCTATTTTTTATGGTTTTTATCCGTTATTGCCTGCAAAAACCTTTCCATTCTTGATATCTCAAGTTAGAGCTATTAATAGACATAATAGCATTCCTTATTTTGTGATAAAATGGATCAATTGCTTGTGTTCCATCCTTCAAACACAAAGTAAGAACATGACAAATGCATCTAACATGAAGTGCATCTCTATCAAATATAACATCGGTCAATTGGGATTTGACCAAATTCGCACTATTTGTCATAGAAGTTGCATTATTGAAAGTCATAGACATAATTTTATCCCTAAGACTATATGCATCAATGGCTTCCATTAAATGATGTGAAATGTTAAGACCGGTACGAGGGTATTCAAGCATTTTGAAATGAATGATGCATTTTTGTAACAACCACTCATTATCTAACCAATGACAAGTAACACATAAATAGTGAAGTCCGTATCTACCATCCCATGCATCGGCGGTTAAAGAAACTCTACTAGGAAGATTAGCTAATTCATTTACTAATTTCAATTTGTACTCTAGATAAGTCTTCATGGCAGCAGATCTAACGGTTTTTCGGGAGATTTTTTTGTGTTTTGGTTGTAGTTCTCGGTTAATGTAGTTGTTGAAGGCATCATTTTCGGCGAAAATAAAAGGTTGTTCGGCATGTACAATCATCCTCCCAAGTTCATCGATATCCCTCTCGTAATTGTAAATGAAGCCTTGTGGATGGAATTGAGAAATTTTAGGTTGGGTTAAATAACTAGATGGTCCACCACATTTTTTTGAATGTCTACTAAGGTGTCCCGTCCCTCCCTTTGTATCGGCCGAGAAAATTTTACCACAAGTCCGACACTTGGCTTTTTGTCCATTTTTACTCAATTAATAACCAAACTTCACTCTTTCGTTTGGTTTGAGCAAAATCCTGTTCGGTAAACCACTCTAATATGTTAGGATTTTGGGTGTTGGGCATTTGGGTGGATGGTTCACTCGACCCCGAGGCTTTTGTTTGGCTACCTTGGGAAGGAGAAGGAAAAGGAAATTCATGTTGTTGAAATTGGGTCCTGGGAGCCATATCATCCATTTGTTCGTGCCCTCCAGTGTTTTGGAGATGAAAGAAAGGGGTGGAAGTGTTTGGAAAGGGCATGTTAGGGGAGCGAAATGGCATGTTAGGGGGGGGCATAAGCATTGAAGTGTTTGGGTTTGGTGATTCCCTACGTTTTGACTTGGATTTTCTAGAGGAGGAGGAAGAGTTTGGGTTTGATGCCATGATTAATATTAATAATAATAGCAATAAAAGTATTAATAACAATAATAATAATAATACAAATAACAATAACAAAGTAACAATAACAATAACAATTAACAAAAATAATAATAACAATAACAATAAGAATTAGTTAGTATTTTTTATATAAATTAAATTTTTAAAAATAATTATAATAATAGTAGATTACTTGGATCAATGAGATCCCTAGTAGGAGAGGTTCGGAGCGACGTTGTCGAGAGCCCAGGTCCCGCCTTAGACAGATTTCAACAATCCAAATAATCCACAATTAACATATAAAGTAGTTTTTATATAATTAAGTAATTCCAAGAATAATAATAATAATAATAATAATAATAATAATAATAACAATAACAATAACAATAACAATAACAATAACAATAACAATAACAATAACAATAACAATAACAATAACAATAACAATAACAATAACAATAACAATAACAATAACAATAACAATAACAATAACAATAACAAATTAAAATAAAGTTGACTTACATCTTACAACGACGCTTCAATGCTTTCCCAAATTTAAAATTTCCCGAACTTATAATTTCCCGAATTTATAATTTCCCGAATGTAAATATAACAATTTTTTTTTGGTAGCAGACTAATAAAAGTAATAATAGTAAAAATGTAAATTTTATAAGAGAGTAGGAATTTTTTTTTCTTTTCACAAAAGAGAGCAAGATTGTAGGATTTGTAGGAATTTGAGAATTAAGAATTTGAGAGTAAGAAAATTAGAGAATAAGAGAGAAGAGATGAGTTGATGAATTGTGAAAAATTTGGAGGAAAAAATGAGGTATTTATAGGGAATTTAGGTGGGAAATAGTGTGGGAAACTAGCCGTTTATAGCTGTTGGAAAACGGCAAAAAGCGGCTAGTTTCCAACGGTTATATTGGCACAGGCCGTGCCTGGCAGGCTTGTGCCGGCGTGTCGGCCCACGTGCCAGCCATCGTGCCGCGCGCCGTGCTACGTGCCGTACCCGTGCCGATTTTCAAAAAAGTGTTCACGGCCCGACCCACGGCCCACGAGTGGGCCGCCGTGCCGTGCTATGTCGGCGACTGTGCCGTGCGGAGTCGTGCTGTGCTCGTGCCGCCCGCGTGCCGGCACGACCCGTGCCCAGTTTTAGCAAGGGGTATAGATGCCTTCCGGAGCCAGCTCGTTTGGATGAGGAATGTTGCTACGTGTCATTGCACTGACGCTGTTTAGGAGGTAGCTTTTCTCCTTAATTCTTGTATTTTTGTATTTCTAAATTGATTGCTTCTGACTTTGTTTCTTCTTGCAGGGTCATTCCATCCCTTCTCGTTCACGGAAGAGACCTGAGGTCCGGAGAGAGCCAGCGAGGTCTAGCTCGAGGCATTGCCGTACTGGTTCTGGCGATCGGGGTGGTCGATCTGAGGCTGCCCGAACCGAGGCTGTGGAGGGCTCGGGTTTTTCATTTGAGGGCCCACGTGTTGAGCCGGTAGGCCAAGGAGAGGATACCTCGACTCTTAGAGGTGGTGGGATGTACGAGGTTGGCTCGTCATCGCAATAGCCTCAGCAGCCTCTATGGTTCATTCAGGGCAACCTTGGGTGCCAAGTCCTGAGCTGAGTTTTCCTCCTTCTTTAGGGACTAGAGCTGGAGCTGATGGAGAGCATACTCCTAACACTGCGCATTTCTTTTATATGATGGGCGTTCCTCATTATCTGCGTCCTCTAGCACCGTAGTTTGTATATGTGTTTTTTATTTTGACTGTATAGAACTTTTTCTAATTGACTCATTTATTAGACATATTTGTATATACATATTATTATCTATTTATTATGACTTTATTTATCTTGCATTTGTTTTTCATTTTTATGTGCATATTTGTGTGTGCAAAAAATTGTGATAAAAATAATTTTGTGCAAAAATTTCGTCATTTTTATTATTGATGGAGGGTATCCGACTTTCTCCTCCAAAAAGAAAAAATGAAAAATAAATTAGATTAAAAACAAACATAAAAATATATTAAGTCTGAATAAAATCCAAAAAAGAAAAGAACCAAAATTAATATATGAAACTAATTTGTAATAGTATTTGTAAAATGGATAAAATCGTAAAGCCATTGTACGAGTTCGAATCATAGCAAGAAAAACGCGGTTTTTAATAGCTCGCTAATAAGACACATCAGCGCCATGTGGCGCCACGCGTTTGGCGTTGGCGCCAGGCGTTGCTGCTGGCGATTGGCGCTAGACTCTGGCGCCAGACGATAGTGTGGTCGTTTGGCGCTGAAGAGCGCTGACTCCGAATCCCTTCTAGATTAAAATTGTATCGATGTTATGTATAAATAACCCCATGATCTGCCGAATTTCTTCATAATTTCAGCAGATTAATCATAGTCTTAGCTTTTAAAAAAAAAATCATGTCTACTTCACTCGTGAATGGTGTTGGTCTTTAAAACCTAAAGAGAGTAAAGAACTAGACTTTTTCCATATGGGAGTTATCTATGGTGTTAACGGGTAGATCTTGATATATACTTTATTCATACTGCCTTAGAATATTAGGACACATATACTCATTGTTTTAGACTAGGGTGTGATGAAATTAGCCCTTTGCCGGAAGAATTCGGTGCTATCTTAGGCTTCTCTTCATTAGATCTTGCGGTAATCCCTAGAATAAATGAATATTATTATAAAGATTTTGAACGCTTCTTTAATTTAAGAGACAAAGATCTAACAAATATTGTAAATGGCAGTGTAGTTAATTTAAAAGAATTTACACGCCATTATTTTGATAGACCTTATTCTGAATCTTTTCACGTTTATAGAAGAAGGGATTTTCTCTTTTGCATGCTTAACCAATATCTTCTCACTAGTGGTAGAACTAATGAGGGACGAGCAATTATATCAACTGTGTTGGAGCAAATCGAATCTAGGAGAAATCCATGGAGAGACTATGCTTAGTCTTGATGAATTGAAGAGAAATCCAAAAGCAGTTTTTCGAGGCTCTCCAATTTTATTATTGGTAGAAAAATAGTATTTTTAATTACAGAAATCAAAAAACATATTTTTTTTATAGTAATATTAATTTATTTGCATTGAAATTTTGCATATATGGCTAATGGAGAGACTAGAATTAATTAATCCTCCCGACAATGTTGAAAAATTTACTCCAAATTGCTTTGTAAGGCGAAAGAAACACTTCTCTAAGATGGGGCACCATGAGTGGAAAAAAGTCTTTGGCTCTTGCAACTTTACTATCAAGTGGGTCATCCCTTGGTGAAAAATAAAGAAGATGGTTGGTGTCAACAAGCAACCTTTCTGTCGTCTTCCAAGTTTAACTAAGATGACTTTTTATTATCCTTGCAGAGTAAAAAGACAGTATGGCCTACTTCAAACAATTCCTTCTAGGGATCTTTATTGTCCCTATGAATTCCCTGTTTCACAAGAAGTAGAAAAATTAGATGCAAATTGGAGCGCCAGACCACCAAAAACGCCGCCTCATAATATCCAATGTAGGCGTTGGCGTTCGGCTAGTCATCCTCCTTGGCAATAGTGCCCAGCACAGGCAGCACCCTGATGGTGTAATACTTACCCAAGGGCCGCTTCTTCACAAAGCCCTCTATACCGTTTATCATGATGTCTCTGTCCTTAGAAAAGACATAAATTTTGAAGGGAACGTCTTTATCCTCCCACCTTTTTCCTTCCTCAACCTCACTATCCTCAAGCGGAGGGAGGGGAGTGTGACTTTCATCCTCGGAGCTTAACATAGAGGCGGAACCTTCACCGGCTGACCCAGAAGTGGATTCCTCCCCGTTTTGGTGTGCAGGGTCAGCTTAATCAATTTCTATATGGGAAACGGTTTCTTCACCGTCTCCACCCTCATTTAAAATTGTATCGTTGGGGGTTCTTGGGATGCTAGATGGGGAATACTCCTCAGAACCTTCGTTACCCCTGAGAGCCCTCAACCGGGGTTACCAATCTAGACAGTACTTCCAAAGTACCGTCTCCTCGACGCCGTCTAGTGGCCGCCTGTTTGGTTTGAGCCATCGTGTCTTGCACAGACACATATATGGTCGGTAAGGAAGTATAATATTGTTCCATGCACTTAGCTCCGGCACTCCCAGTCCTAAACTCAGCCGTCCCAGGTGACCGGCTAACTGCTGACCTAGGTCGTGCCGTGTGTGTTGTTGATGAGTCCATTTATTGAATGGAATTAAATAATTGAAATGAGTTGAAAGGGGTAGAGGCGTTACCTTACATTTGTCTCTCAAAGGGGGGCAAACAGGGAGGTCCGATAGAGTTGCTGCAAAAGATCCTGCTTGCTTGAGGATTAGGCGGTTGGTAACCGGCTGACGCAGGCGGAGAAATTCAAAGTTTGTGTTCACACACAGACGGTAGGCAGACTCTCTCTCTCAAAAAATTCTTTGACTTTATTTCTCCATAATGTTTTGGAAACGTCAAAAACTAGAGGGGTAAAGTTAGTATTTATAGAGGGGTAAATTTGAGAGCAATTTTGCAATTTCCCTGGAATGTGAAAAGTTAAAATTTTCACAGTAGAAAAAAAAAAGCCTTTTGAAATTGCCATCTACGGGAGAGTGACATGTGTCACAGATGCCACGTTGCGTGCCACGTCACGTCTGTAAGGGGCAAATGTTCTAGGTAATACCTATGCCACGTGGCCTAATCAGGCCATGACACGTGTCATACCTTGGTTGGCTCTTCTTGGGCCAATCTCTTTCTGACACGTGTCTCTCCTAGAACTTGAGGGCAAAAGGCGGCCTTCAATGGACCAAATATCGAGAAGGCCGCAATGCGGCACATCCCAAAATGATTAGGTTAGAATAACCTAATCAGGGGCACTTTCCCCCATGACCTTATAAATACGGAGATTTCCCCCTTTTTTGGGACATCTACATTTAATACATCATAACTTACATTCTCTTACATTAGAGAATCACCTGATCTCGGAATCCGAGAAGATCTCACCTCTTTTTCCGCACATTCTCCCGTTATTCTTCAAGTACTAACTTGATTGTCGGAGACGGAGCTCCAACCACCCAGAGTTTCCGTTGTTTAGCAGGTACAGGTCACGCGCAATCAGTCTCTAAGTTGTAACTTTCCTGAGGGACAAAATCACCCAAATACCATCCATATTATCTCGACCTACTGCCTTTGCTTGATCATTACTTAGATCATGAGTCTTTCTCTCTTTATATTTACAATGCAATACCGATTTTATATAGTTTTTATAAAATGCATTAAACAAAATATGCCCTCCAACTTCTTCTACAAAATCCCATTTATTTAAATTGCATTTGTTATATGGGTAGCGAGTTACCAATGTATCTTGAGGAAGAGTCCCTTTAGCAAGGTCTAAGAATTTCATGCATCCATTGTAATAATGAGGATCACCTTTTCGTAAATCAATCCAACTAGTATCCATGGCTACAAACAAATATATAGTTAATTACAAATTATATATATGTAAATTATAAAATATCATTTTACAAGCATTCTTTCCTATTATCTACCTCCTAGCTAGCATAGATGCCCTATGCTAAGATAGATAAAAATGCCCCTAAAGAGAAAAAACAAAAAAGATAGATTTTAATGTGTTCATCGATATTAACTAAAGACACATAGATTGCTACACATGAAGCTTGTCAACTAGTTAAAATTCTCAAGCAAAAATAAATTAACAAATCCACTACTAACCTTTTTCACATCATAATAATCATAACGTGACCAATTTACCAACCAAAGTAAATGAGTATTGAGTAGCTGTAGAAAGCAAACAAACACACAAGAAACAGTCCAATAAAACAAAATTGAACCAATTCAACTCAAAGAAAATCCGAGAAAAAAAAACTAACACATCGAGAATGTGTCACTTGCATACATATCATTCTGTTGTGATTCTAATAATGCTGAAAATAAGGAATGATTCAAATAAAAGTTTCAATCCTGTACAGTATAATTGCACCACCAAGGCTATCTAGAGGTTGTATTAAATTAAACTCTCATATTTCAGATTCCGAAAACATTTCATTTTAAAACAGAAACATCAGCCTAGAGAGTGTATTAATGAATAAATTAACCCATAAATAAGTAGATGATAATATTAATGAATTAAACACCCATAATATACACAAAAAAAATACACTAAACATTAATTCATATATTAAATACAGCCAAATAAATTCACTATTGATGAAAAATTGCTTTAAAAAATATGAAGTATATATTATCTCAAACATGCTGTAAACATACCTAATTGTCCTTTATCTCTTGGTCTCTTTCTTTTTGAAACGAAGTTCTTCAAGTGCTGCTTATGGAGACAACAAATAATAAAATTCAATTATAGATGAAATTGAGAGAATAATAAAATTCAATGTTTTGACTTTGAAGACCCCGTGGAATGTTCATAGACCAAACTTCCAAATAAATCCAAACCTTCAAAGAGTTTGAAAATTCAAATTTTGACTATTCAAAAAGTTCTATTTATCCCTCTATATTAGGCTAGATCTATTATGTTACTCTGAGTTTATTTTTCTGACAGACTTTAGAATTATTACTTTCAATTTCATGTGTAATACCAATGTTCAGCCTTTACTTCAGAGAGTAGTGTTCGAAATCCATGAGTGCAAAAATAAATGCTAGTATTATAATGGTAAAAATACAGTAGGAATTAGGAAGTATAGATCAAATTTTTTAAAATGCAAATAGATTTAGCCATGAAATTCAACAAAAGTAAGTAGAACAGAATCAAAGTTGGCAGAACAAGCATATAATAATAAGAAATTGACAAAACCCAAAACATTTTTATTAATTCGGTTGTTTGTGTTATAGTGAATCTAATGAAAATTAGGCAAAATTAAAAGGGAAAATTAAGCTAAACTAAACAATTACTTATGAAACCTTTACCTTAGGCTGAGAAAATTAAGAAAATCCAAACAAAAAACCCATAAAAATCGCCATAAAATTTCAGAATTACTAACGACTCATTTTTATTATTTAAAAAAAGGAAAAACTAAGGAACAACAAATTTGGAAATTGAAAGCGCACATTATGAACTGAAAAACGTTTAAGTAATTGTATCTAATTAAGTGCAAAAAATTACTTGATGCGCCGTCAATGAATTCTTCGAAGTATCACGCGATTCTTGTTCTCTTTCGATTCAAAACTGTAAATGGCCAAAGATTTTCCAATTTCAACAAGAGATTAAACAAAAAACATGAGAAATTGAAAATTATAATATGCCTTAGATGATATTCGAACTAGAGATTAAGGAAAAGAAAGAAGGTTTACCTCTATAAATTGATGAACTTTACAGGTTGGAGAAGAAAATTCCCACAATTTCCAGAATGAATTGGGTGATGAATTAGAGTAGAGAACGATGGATGTACCAAATTAGCAACACTGATGACTAACCTAGATTTTTTTTTCCTGAAACTAATTAGGCGGTTTAACTCTAGGGATATTTCTTCTAACCCCGCTTTTATTTTTTCCTTAAAAATAGAAATTGCGGGCAACCAGAAATAGTCACATGCGGGTCACATGACTTTGTTGATGCTTTTTAGTGTAAACAGACGACTTCGACTTGAAAAAGCGTCGCTAATAAGCGGAATATAAATCTGTATATTAACGCTAGTACCATAGTGCTGAGATAAAAGCGTCCATAAAATACAAAAATTGTAGTAGTGCAGCCAATGGGGCGCAAGCTGTGAATAGAACCCTTTCTCATTGCAAAAGCACTTAGAACATGGAGATTGTGGTTTTCAGGGAGGTCAGTCCAATTGGAAGTTAAGGAAACTTGAGTTACCGATTTTTTGATGGGGTGAATCTGAATGGCTAGATTCTCAAGGCTGAACGTTTATTTCACTTCTACTATCTGTCAAAAGAAGATTAGTTGGAGGTGACGATCATTGCCCTTGAGGGTGATGCGTTGTTGTGGTATCAATGGGAGTACCAGAGGCACACCTTGGCCAACTGGGAAACCCTGAAGAAACTGCTTCTCCGCCGCTTCATATCAACCGCAACGGGCTCGCTCATCAACAGTCGAGATCGGTGGCTGATTATTGTCGTCGATTTATCAAGATCCTTGCTCCCATTGAAGGCGTGTAAGAGGAAATTGGAAAGGGTCAATATATAAATGGACTCAGAGAAGATATTCAAGTTGAGGTTTGGATACAAAGCCCTCCCACTTTAGATCTGGCTATGGAGCTTTCCATGCGGATCGAGGAGAAGCTGAAATTAAGCCTAAAGCCCAAATCCCAAGACACGGCCCTACCCACTCGAAAAACTCTTTAACCACACCTATGATCCAACCCAAACACAACCATAAATATGAACCCAAACACAATCCCACCATGAGTCGCAAGAACAAATTCATCCTATTATAGAAGTTCAAAATTCCATTTATAATTTTAATGCATAATTGTTGTTCTAAACACTTAAATTTACATTAAAATTAACAAGTATAGTCTATGTGAGCAAAAAAAGAGAGAAATAAAGATCAAGCACAAAGTCAAAATTAGATTGAACAAAAAAAAACACATATATGCTTGGCAAGCTCATACAGGATCAATACTTTATCACTTCACATGAATTTTTTTGCAATATATTGCTGAAACATGTCACAACAAAAAACAAACAAATTCATGAAAACAAATCGAATAGAAAACCCCAACTTTTGTTAGGATTCTTCATTCGATTTCTCCATTTTATTCACCAAGATCAAAGTCTAGTAGATAAAAGGTGCAAGATTTACTTTCCTTAGCTTTAAAACGACAACCAAAATGGAAAGAGATCAAAATTAGAGAAGGAGGAGAAGAAGATTGTGAGCTGCAAATCGCGCTTCTCCAAATCTTTTTACTAATTCAAATGTTGCGCACAACTCATCAAGTTGCGCGTGGCATCCCAACGCATCTTAGATTCTTGTGCGAGTCTGGCCAGCGCGACTTACTATGTTGCGTGCGGACACTGGTCACTTAAAAGACCAGTGCTCATATTTCGATCCGTTTTGAATTTTTCCCAACGGTTTTGTACGTTGTTAGATGTAATAACGCGCGAAATATCAAAATCTTTTTAAAATTGCTTTGCATCCAGTAGTTTCTTTTCTTCTTTGATAGTTTTTTGCATGCACACCGTGCTTTGTGCCTTCCTTAAGCATACGTTTTTAACGTTTTTCGTACGAGTGTCTTAAGACGTTCTGTAGTCATGCTTTACATAAAAGCACCCATAGACAGGTTTGTCATTTTACTGTACTAACGTTACAACACTAGGCGAAAATATCATTTGGCCACCGGTTCAAAACCCCCCTATGCTACCGGTTTTGAACCGGTGGTCATTTGGGGGGTGGCAATAAACTGAAGCTAGGCCACCGGTTCAAAACCGGTGGCAAAAACTAGTATTGCCACCGGTTAACCGGTGGCAATAACCCTTGGCGCTTTTTTTGGTCAGGTTTTTTGGCACCGGTTCCTGTTCAAAACCGGTGCCAATAGTGGCCAAAAAAAATAAAAAAAAAAATAACATTTTTTTTGCATTTTTTTCACTTAAATTGATATATAAACACTAACATATACATAAACTTACATTTTTTTTATAAAAAAATGATGTAATATTACAATTTTTGTCCAAAAAAATAAAATAAAATATAAGGTTACAAACAAAGTGGCTGCACAGTAGCAGCACAGCAACACAGAAGCAGATTAGCATAGAGCAGATAAGCAGCAGCAAGAGTCGAACATCAGTGGCGTAGAGCGTAGCAGCAGCATCAGGAGCATAGAAGTAGTAGCGTAGAAGCATGCAGCAGCAGCCTTGTGATGCGAGGCAGCAGCAACATCAGCATAGAAGCATGTAGCAGCAGCAGCTGCAGCTTCTGCCTCACTGATGCAAAGCTCTCTGTATCAAGCCACACTGTCCTTGAAAGTTCCTTTAGATGTGAATTCAAAATCCTGTGAAATAATTCAAGTGAATTATGCCTTATTACAGAGTCACGTCAGAAGGGGCGGCGGACTTCCAACTTAATATTATACAATATTATACAAACGAAACAAACCATAGATCACATGAACAATACATCAATGTAGCATTGTCATTTAAAAGAAAATTATACAATATTATACAATCATCAATTATGTACTCCGCATTTACGAGCCAATTAAATATGTATCAACACTATATCAAATGTGAAATTATAATAATTAATAAGGGATTAAGGGAACAATGGGACAGCCTTACATAGTACACAAATACACAAGAGTCTCACAACTACCTGATTCCGGGGCTATGACGTCTGAAGGTCTGGTGCCTCGGCTTGAGGAGAAGTATCAGTTACATTCTCTCCTTGTGATGGTACCTAAAATCAGCACAATAATAAATCAAATGATAGTTTTAATACTCAATGTTCAAGCATGAACTAAATTTAATAATTTAAATTTAATTATTTTATGAAAAAAGATTATAAACCAGCTCAAAGTTAGGGAAAACTATCATGTACATCATTACATTAGAAACCCTCCTTATGAGAATGAAAGGGGAGTATAAATTAAGCAAGTGTCCATATAAAATTATAAATCGATAAAGATGCCAAACTTTAAATGAAAATTTAGGCCTCATTTAACAACATAATTGGGTCTTATCAAAAAAGAATTTTAATAAAAATTGGGTCTTATCTAAATAGAGAAAAAAAAATCTCAATAATTGACGTGTCATGTAAGGAAGACTAAATTAAAAATCAAAGTAACATTGTTTATTAGTATAATATGCTTTTCTAGTTCACAGTTTAGGGGGGGGGTGACTGGGTGAGTGAGAGCAACTTACCTGCAACTTCACTCAAGCAACACCACATTCCAAGCTGCAAACATCATCATCTCTCTCATCACAAATGTATTTCCCATACACCTACCACAAATCACACAACGAGGTTCCCTCGGTTCTGCTTCTCTTTGGTCTCAACATCTTACTTTCACTTCATCTATAATAATATCAATCAGATTGTGATCAAATAATCACAAAATTCATCTAAATTACTCCACAAATTACCAACAATTTAATCTTAACTGTGTTTTGTGGTCAAATTACAAGAAAATTCATTAAAATTACTCCAGGAATCACCAGAATTTATCTAATATATAGTACTCAGTTTTATGAACATTCATCTAAATTACTCTACACATTGCCAGAAATTTATCTAATTTACTCATTTTTGAGGTCAAATTTCCATAATATTTGTCTAAATTACTCTACAAATTGTAATTATCAATAAACCACTAGTTTTATCAATGGAGATTAATTAAATTACAGGAAAAATTCACAAAATAGGAAAAAATGATTCTTATGAGAAACATGAATAATGCATAACAAAATGTTTACCTGAATCGTCATCATCATCATTTCTAATATTAGGGTTTGTACATTCCAATTGATGATTCGTCAAATTCATAGTTGAAAATTCGAATCAAGAGTTCTTAAGTTCTTTCACTTCCCATTCATTCGAATTCAATTCCCATACATACAAATTACAATAATTATCAAAACAAGAGGGACAAAATAAAATTCAAAATCAAACATCACATACAAATTTAAACTCAAAAACAACGACCAAATCATAAAATCAAAAATCAAAACCCAAAAACTCAACAAAATCGAAACCCTAACCTAAGTAGGGTTAAACCTTGTGAGGAGCAGGGTCGCCATTAGAGATCTAGGCATCGTTCTCCTAGTTTTTTAAGTGCTTATGCCATTAATGACGACTGCGGTGGTGGTGGCGGAAAGCTAGGAGGAAGAGAGTGGAGGGTTGCGTTGGTGGTGACTGCGGTGGGAAGCTAGGATAGAGAGTGGAGGGTTGCGCTGGTGGTGGCTGCGGTGGAGCAAGAAGAGAGAGGAGACGGAGAGTTTAAGAGGAGAGGAGAGGAGAGGAGAGAGAGCGTGTGAGTTAGAGATAGAGAGGGAAGAGTGAGGAGAGAGAGCGTGTTATAATTTTAGGGAATATTGGGAAAAGGCCACCGGTTAACCGGTGGCCTATTAATCCTGTTTTATTTTTGTTGTCTAGGCTTGTATTTTTGGCACGGGTTTTCAATAACCAGTGCGCATTTGTCGGTGCCCTTTTACATTTTTCTACTAGTGCAAATGTCCGGCATTTCTTCTTTTTGCACGTCCGAAGTAAAAAGGAAGGCGTTGTCATGCAGCGTAAAAATGCAAAAGGCATATCGTATGGCGCAAAATTGTACGGCGTAAGTGTTGCGTAAAATTTCACTTCAGCCCAAGCTTTGCGAGATCTACCTCTCAAAACGAAAAGGTAGAAGATTACTTTAGGCATTAGCTCAGAAGTCGACAGGCGCGCCGAACCATAAGGAACGGACACTTCTTGATTGGAAGCAAATACGGTAGTTAGTGAGCTTACTAGCTTACCGGACAATTAGGGTGCCCGTCCACACCCTGTATAAAGAAGGGACAAGACGATGTCGCGCCTACGTAGTCACGTGCCCCCAGTCCTAAGACATGTGTACTCATCTTGTGGACAAAGCTGCTGAGAGAGTTGTTGACTTTCTTCCCTCTCACTGGATTTGGATATATGCCTCCAGTCCTGAGACATGTATTTATATCTTGTGGACATCTGGCTCAAATACCAGACCATTTCAGCTCGAATACCGAAAACACCTTTTTCATCTTTTTACTTTATTAAAGTCATAGTAAAGTTTCAATGTCATATCGAGGGAATTTAGACCAACGATGACACGATTGAGAGGAAATCATCCCCTTTTATTCTTTTTTAAAACTGATCTCTTATCATGACATGACATCACTTAGAACACCTTTACTTGTAAAAGCATTCTACAATTGCAAAGGATCAATCTAGATTTTTTAACGCATTAAGACTAGGAAAAAACTTTTCCTAGCCTTAATAGCTACATATTTCAAACACTTAGCAAATCAAGGATCGTTTCCACATCCTTAACATTTGTGAAAGATTCTCTATTCTTTGAGATCTTTGCAGAATGAGTCTCGGATTTATTTCCTTGACTACTTTTATCGTCATCTATTGTAGACTCAATCAAAATGGGGGCTAACTATAGAAACTTACTTTTGGCCACTTCTCCCGAAACGAAGTGCAATGATGTTACAAAAATCCGTTCTTCATGTTAGATCAAAGTTGAAGTGTTTATGGACTACAAAAGCATTATGAAGTAATTTAAAACCCATATTTGAGACCAAGTTATCTTTGAGCCTTGTCCAATTATCAATTAGGCCATAAACATTTTCATACATGTTTAAAATTGATTAATAATGGACCTAAATGCGTCAAATGAAATGATTGGATCCAATGGAACCTACAGTGTTGAAAACCGAGCCAAACAAATAAACTAACCATCAAAGTCCCATGCATTGCCTATACAGATAGATTACCCTTTGAAAGAAATTTCCAACGATATATTATAAGCCCAATTTCGAGCCAAAACGAAAAAGTTATGATCGAAACACTAAACCAGACCCTAAAATCGATACCCTTGCACTCCATCATCCATAATTTTATCCATAACATATTTTAACCTAATTTAATCTGCATTGGAAAGTAGACATTTAGATATTTCCAATGATATCTCACACGCCTTAATCCGACTCCGCAATCAAAAGTTATGGAACTTTTAAAAACGCGCTTTCGTATAAGGCAAAGTGCAAACCAGCGCAACTCAATTAGGTACGCGCGCCTGGCGCAGGTAGACTCATTGAGATGCGCGCAAAACTTAGCGCGACTCAGAGAGTTGCACACGCCACCTGTCAGCACGGATCTAAAACCCTAAACCTAGATCCCTACGGCTATAAATAGGGGTCTTCGTTCAGCATTACGAGGACCGAAAAAATCAGAATTAAAGCCATATTATTCTCAAAACCCTAATCTCTCTACTTCTCTTACTATCATACTTCTTTTCCCTCTTTCTTCCCAACTACTCTTCAACCCTAATCCATCCATTGAAGCTCTTCAAAGTAAAAAGAAGAAAGAAAGTCCATAAACACATTAAACGTAGATTTAACATAAAGGAAGAACGGTTAGTTTCCTGAGCACTTAGATAAATCACTTTTCCTTTATTGTTTAATAAATTTAATTGAATAAACAATATTGTTTAATCACATTAAACGAACTTTTAATTAATTAATTCACATAGTACTCTTTTGTTAATCAAGACTAGAATTTAAATAATTAATTGTTGTTTTAACATTTAAGAGAAGGCGAATCTTGTTTATTTATTGTTCTTTCACGAATATTGATTAAATAAAAATAACAACTTTTGAAATGTAATTTCTACGCGATTAATGCTTGTAAATAAAATCAACTAACTTAGTCTTTAGGTATCACGTTGCATATAGTGTTTGGTAATGAAATTATGAAAAAGGAAGAGCTAGTAGAGGTCATACTAGGGCTCAGATAGCGATTCCCCTCTAAAGGGAACATAATCTTAGTACCCTCGCTCCCGAACTCATTTCTTGTTTATGTAGACCAATTTGGGCATGGGTAAACTTACGATTCGTGCTAATTATCTCTTGAACTCTACTTGGGAGAAAGGAATGAACGAGGTTTATGAGTTTTCCTAAAACTCATTGGCGACTCACTACGTGAAAAAATGAATTTGGCACCGGTTCAAACCCGGCCTAAGGCATCGGTTTGAACCGGTGCCAATTTGAGGGGTGCCAAAAAGGGGTTTAAAAAGGCACCGGTTCAAACCGGTGCCAAAAATCAAATTAGGCACCGGTTAACCGGTGCCAAAAAGGCCAACATGAAATTATTTCAAAGTCCCCAAAAATCAATTTTTTTATTTTTATTTTTATTTTTTTATTGTCGTCGTCATTTTTCACTTAAAAATAAAATTGACTAAAATAAATAAGAACAACAACAATATCATTGAATATAACCGAAATTTACACTATATAATCAAGAAAAAATTACAATATACGAATCATAAAATTAAACAATTACAACATATAAATAAATAAAAATGAACTACAATATAAATAAAAAAATTATTACAACATCACAATAAAAAAAACCCAAACACTAAATCAATATTCTTGATTCTTGATTCTTCGATTATGTGCAATATTTTGGGCTTGTAAAGCAAATAGTATACCTACGCCAATTAGTTCATCCAACAAAATCAATTAATGTAATAGCTGCGAAAATTAGTTACAAAACCAGAAAATTAAAAAAAAAATCGAAAAAAATTAAAATAGAAAAAAAATTAAAACCCAGAAAATCGAAAAAATTTAAATCAAAATTTAGTTAAAACCCAGAAAATCGAGAAAATCCAGAAAATGAAGAAAAAATTAAATTAAAACCCAGAAAATTGAAAAAAATTAAAACCCAGAAAATTAAAAAAAAAAAAAGCCAGAAATCGAAAAACAAATAATAATCGGAAAATGAATCAAAATCGAAAAACAAATAATAATCCCAAAAATTGAAAAAATACTCAAACCCAGAAAAAATTTAAATCGAAAAAACACAAAAAAAAAAAAAAAACATGAAATCGAAAAAAAATCAAAATCTAAAAACAAAACCCAGAAAACGACCCCAAAAATGCATGCATGAACCCAAAATAACGATTATTTGAATCGAAAATTAACTAAGACAAATTAAAATGCTAGCCATACCCAGAACTCGATTAATTAACCAACAAAAATCGAAAATAAAATCGAAAACTAACCCAGAACTCGATTAATTTGGGAAGAACGAAACGGTGGTCTTGGGTGTTGGTCTTGGTGGTGGTCTTTGCCTCTTTGGTGGTAACCTTTGGTGGTGGAAACGAGTGAGAAGGGGAGGATAATCTAGGAAGAACGAAAGAGGAGAAAGAGAGAGAGAAGGAGATGAGATCGAATTGAAGGACATGAGATTGAAACGAGAAGAGAGATAGAAGGAGGAGAAAGAAAGAGAAGGAGGAGAGAGAAAGAAAGGAGGAGCGGCTGAGGAAGTGAGGTAGATTTAGGGTTTTCTTGGGTTTATATGGGGCGGGATTTTTTTTTTTAATTATTTTGATGAACCGGTTTAGTGGCACCGGTTCAAACCGGTGCCCTTTGTATTTTTGGCACTGGTTTGAGTTGAACCGGTGCCATTGCTCTTGGTCTGAAATTCCGTCCATTTTTAGGCAGGTATTTGGCACCGGTTTGGCCTGAACCGGTGCCTTTTGGGGGTTGCCTTTTTGTATTTTTCTACTAGTGACTCCTACTTGTTTCTTACAAAAAAGCGTGATGAGAGTATCATTTCTAATTTAAGGTCTCCCCAATAGTTAGGAATGAAAATCCTAATACATCCTAACAAGTGTAAAGTCCTAAGCTTTTAAACGGACATGGGCATCTAAGGAAGGACCCCTTACGATGGGATCACCCTCCTTACAGATCTCTACGATGCTATTCAACTAGCTAATAAGGGAGAACGTAGAGCCCCAAGTGTTGCTCCTCTACTTAGTCCATGGGATTCAAATGAGCCGTCCACCAATAATAGATTGGCCGAATGAAGGGGAAAACCACGATCACCACCTTTAATGGACAACCGACCACCGCAGAAGCCACCACCACCACTGACACCGAAGAGGGGGAGAGAGAGAGAGAGAGAGAGAGAGAGAAAGAGTTTGAGAGAAGCTGGTTTCGTGTTTGCTAATTAGGGTTTTAACTTAACAGTAAAACTGTTATGTGGAATCACCTAGGAACCTAGTCTACTTATAATCATAATATAATTAAACTAGGTTAGGAACCCAAAACCTCTCTAAACCCTCTACATGGCCCCCCATCATAGGGGATGAGGCCAATCAAAGGTCTTATTCTCTCATGCTCGATCTAGCCCCTTTGTGTGAGCTTATAGGATCCATACATCCAATTGGGCTTTGGCCTATTTTATTATTCCAAAGATCGTTAGTACCTTTAGCTATGATATAACGACGACCTAAATGTACAAACTTAATTATCTCCATAATTTAATCCATTTAGATGTCTAGTAATTACACTTGACGAAGACATAAATCCTCAAGGCTACACACATGTAAAGTAAGAACCAAATTCTATGTTTAAATTGGAAATTATAGTTTTTCTTATAGGGTGGTAGATTACTTGACTCATATTACTATCCTTTGTATATGCATTTATTTATGTCTATTATAAAACTTTATATACGATAGATAAATAAAACATTCTTATGCACACTTAGTACTCATAATAGATATGTATACTATAATATTATCCTTATATTCATTCAATGAACTAACTGTCTTAAAATACCCACACCTTAAATATGCAGATTGTAGATATTATGCATGAGTGTATTGTAATATTAATTGTCAAATAAATGGTTTGATTATAGGTTTAGAACAAATTTAAAATCCTATTATAATATTAAGAAATTTTTGGTTTAGGGATTTTGTAACAAAATATTATTATAGGAAAAATTGAATCAACAACTTTAGTGTGTTGCTGGTCACACGGTGTAGCTAACTTACACATGGAAAACTCTTGACATGACCAGGTAACCCTTGAGAGATCGAGTAACCCCAAGATCAAGTAACCCCTAAGTCCCTAACAGAAGAGTAACCTCTAATCGAGTGAGTAACCATTAACCGACCGATTAATCCTTGTTTAAGTAACCATGACAATTAAAAAAAAATAAAAAAATTCTAGCTACACGGTGTGGCTCGTTTGTGATATACTAATTTCACAAAAAAATTTACCACATGCTGATATATACCAATTTCATTAATTAGAAAATTCCTATAAACCATTGGTAAAATTTTATACTAATTTACATATGGGATATACTAATTTCTAATTTTTCAAAAAAAAAAAAAAACGTTTGTTAGCTGACGAGGGGTGGAACTATGTCGTTGAAACTAATCCTCCCTCGATCAAACAAAATTTGTAAACACTTAACAAACCCATGTACAAGTTGTAGAGGAAAGTCAAGGGTCGAACCCAATGGAACGGTAATGTTCAAGCACTCTCAATCATGCGCCTAAGCTAGGTCGAAGTCTAAGGATAAAAGGTAAACACTATAACCAACTAACAAAATGAAGAACTGAACAAATAAACACTAGGAACGAGGATCAACAAGTAATCATGACAATTGTAGCAACTCGGGAACAATATGCAAATCAATGGTTGTGAAGACTAATGCTAAGCTTAATCAAAAGAGTCAACAAGCTATCTCCTAGAGGTCAAACTAGCGCCAACTACGAGAGACTCTAACTAGGAGCATCACTAATCAAGCTCAATCGAGAATTGCAATTCCTAAATCAATGGTCCATATCATTAGAAACTACAATGCAATCTAGCATAATTCTCAAGGCCTAATCGAATAACACACACGCAAACTTCCATTAATAAATTTAATCTCAACAATTAATCAACACAATCCCCAAATTAGGCACAATCAATCAATCATACAAGTTTCACCCTATCCCTAGCCAAACAAATACTCTAACATCATCATCTAATCAACTAACAACTAATGAAATCAAGAATTAACAATATATGAAGAACAACTACACTAATCAACAATCAAACATCAAATCAAACCAACAAATATGAAATCAAACAAAGCAATAAAATGACAGAGAGTTAAGAATGCTCATTGATAATAGAGAAGATCTTCAACACAATTGTCACCATTGAATCTTCAATCTCTCAATCAAAATTGAAATTCCATACTTTCTCTCTCTAAAATCTACTCCTAAAACTAACCCTAAACCTAGAGAGAGAAGCTCTCAACTAAGCTAAGATTATGATCTAAATCTAAAATGAAACTTATTCTAAACTTACACTAAAAATTGGGTTTAAAAAGGTACTTATAGAGGCGCGAAAACAAAAACCGAGCAAACAAATACCAAGGAAGGCGCGCCCGTGCTAAGGGGTGGCGCGCCTGCGCCCGTGCATCTTTGGGTTTCTTCGATCTTCTTGAGGCTTCGCGCGTTCGCTTAGGTCTTCGAATAAACACACAATCATGATGATGATGAACACTAAGTGAGACAGTCCCAAAAGCATATGATTGTGGGTTCAACAACCCATATTCATGAGAGAACGGCTTGAGAACGCAAGAGCTAGAACTTGGAGAATCCACTTCCTTGCATCTTGAGCTTTCCAATTGCCATGAGCTTTCTCCAAAAGCTTCCTCCACCTTAGTAAATCACCAATATCAAGACCTGAACCTCGTATAATACCTACAACCACGAAAATCGAGCAAATAAAGCAGAAAAGACCAGAAAAACCATAGAAATGGACAAAAGCTACAAAATAAGAGAGGAACGGTAAGACTAAGACCAAAAGCATAAAACTAAGCATTTATTAAGCATCAAAGCCATGAAAAGAAGGTAAAAACAACCTAAATGCTCATCAAATGGGTGCCATTTATGACACCCATCAAATACCCCCAAGCTTACCTTTTGCTCGTCCTCGAGCAAAACAAAATCAAGGGAGAAATGATGAGCTTATTGAAGCAAACAAAAAGAAGAGAAGAGACAAGAATATACACTAACTCACTTTCGTAGGAATCACGGTCAATTTAAGAAACTAAAGACAAGCCATTTAAACCCCAAGATCGCCGTAGAGGACGAGTGATGCTCTCGTAAAGGTTTCCTAAGAGATTAACCTATAACTCTCGTAATAATACAAAAAAGGCAAAGCATTAAAAAGAAACCAAAATAAAAGAAAAGCAAACAATTGTTCATGAAAGGACTTTTCCAAATGTACAAGCATAAATGAATGCAAATCTTTCTAAACAAGTAAGAGAGTGCACGTTCTAAGATATCTAAGGTTGATTGAAACATAAATATGCTAATCTTAGGAACTAGAGAAACGCAATCCACTTTCATCCCAAACGGTTTTACCGCGTTGTCCTTACTAGTCTCATATCTTCCCCTAGTGAGCATCTCAAAAGTTCCATGAAGGAACCGGAAAAAGAGATAATTTCTCAGACAGTAGTACTATCGCCAGACAATGTGATCGTCGCCTGGCGCCGTACACTAGCTTCTGGCGCCACAGTCCAGATCTTTGCACCGTTATGGAACTTCAACCTGGGAGTGTTTCCAGTATTTTGCTCTTAAGGGATTAGCCTAAAAGTCGTATTAAGTCAAGTTTAATCAATTTATTAGACTTTAATAATTAATTAATTTAATTAAATAGCAAATTTCTTTAGTCATTTATTTATTTATTTAACTTATACACAAGTTAAACAAATGGTTAGAAAAAATTGCATAAAATATGCACAACAAATAATGCACAAGTAGTCATATAATCACGATATGATGCAATGAGTTTGCAACTTAACCATAACTCTAGTTCTCTAAAGTTCGGGATATAGGTTAGTCAAAGGGGGTCCTTGGTTATGAGTCTAGATGCACCGCGCATAAGCCTTACCTTTGGAAGGGTTGGCACGTGTGGATGGGACCTTGTGAGTTAAACTTGCTTCCATAGTTTGGCGAATTCAACAATCTCGGATGTACCCTTCATTGCCAAGATCGTTCGATTGGGTAGATGGAGCGTGGATTCCAAGAGGGTTATGCTCATTTGTAGAACACATATGGGTTTCAAAAAAAAGGGAAAAACTCAATTAGGAAGTAAAACCTAGCAAATAGTACTAAAAAACTATTCAAAACAAGAAGGTAGATTCCTGGCTCGGTATTAGAAGAATTTGGCGATCGGAAATAGCGTCGTTGCCAGACGCTGACATTATTGCCAGACTACAAGCTTGTCGCCAAGCGACAGCGCCATTGTTTGCCACTAACGCTGTTTTCTCAACGCTAATTCCTACATGCCCCGACAGCTTTCTGTTCTTGAATTTTCCAATTTTTTTGTAGCATTATTTCGATTTTAGTTGTGAAAGATATTTCCCTTAATTCCTACGTGTAAAAATCCCATGTTTTTGACTCATATGGATGGTTTTTCCAATGCAAACCTTTTTATGCTTATGCTAATAATGTCAAACAATATTACACTCATGAAATACTTAGAACTTTTCGAGTCTCATTCACTCATTCTAAACTATTGCCAAAATAAATTTCAGGAATTAAAATAGAAATCCTCCCCAGCGGAGTCCCCAAAAAACTGTAGGGAATATTTTAAGCCATCCCACACTTGAACCCCTTTGTGATTATACACTTAAGCATGGTGGCGCACAAAGGGAAGAAAGCTAGAGTAAAAGAGTCTCCAACAAGTTTTAGGAACTTATAAACCGTTCATAGGGTGAAGGTTACACCCCTTAACGATCAAGGACATCGTTAACTCTAATAGTTCTAGAAACATAACTGGAAGTTCGGGGATGAAGGTACAAGTCAACTCTAAAAGAGATTGAACCTGCCCTAAAAATAAGCCTTTACTTTATTATTCTTGTATTCATGTGTGCTTTCTAACTAACATACAATCAATAGGTTTACCTTAAAGTGGTTTAATCTATGTTGGTTGAATATTAATTCACAAACAAATCAATTATTGGCGATAACTTGAATTATAATCATATTATCCTGAACAAGATTATTAATTATGTTATTAAGCGGGATTACAAGTATAAATTCCCTCTAAGCATGCATAATAGGCGTGATTAAGCAATAACAATAATATAAAATATCAAGCAACATAATCATAATAATATATTATTAAAGCATAATATTATTAGCAAGATCCATGCATCAAGCTAACATGATTAATAGCAAACCCTAGCATGTCACTAAACATATCATTGAAGATTAAAGCTTTAGCCATAACATGATACTAACATGATATATGGAAAGAAATAGGAGGCATCATAATAAAAATAATTGATATTAGAAATCTTAGTTATTACCCTACACATGATACTAAGAAGCAATAAAACATCCTTACATGATACTAGGAATCAACAAAATAATTTAAACATTATTTGTATATCTAACGATCAATAAAACAATTAAAGTACTTACTTCGATGCCTCGTACCTCTTTCTAATAAAAAAATACACACGTTAGTAAATTCAAGGAAAAGTATAAAAATGAAACAATTAAATTAAATAATTTAAATAGGGATTTGGGACCAAACTCTCAGAAGTTATCAATATTTCATGTCTAGAACGAACGCAACTCCGAACTTGGCTAGGTGTTTCTTAGCGTCTAGATTTTAGAGAGAAAGAGAGAAAATAATTCTGGGTGTTGATGATTTGAAAACAGGGATATACGACCCCAATTTATAGGCAAAATAGCATGGGATTGAAGAAAATCA
The DNA here is from genome assembly GCA_024500155.1 of Chenopodium formosanum. NCBI lineage: Eukaryota > Viridiplantae > Streptophyta > Magnoliopsida > Caryophyllales > Amaranthaceae > Chenopodium > Chenopodium formosanum. The sequence goes on from CM044880.1 coordinate 42,711,534, forward strand.
TATTAAGAATAAAATACCTCATGTCGCAAACGACAGGAGTCTGCGCCTGACGACGACTTTGTTATCTTGCGCTGGTTTAAAAATGAACACGCTTTTCCACACTTACATACGTTTAACAACTGTTGCAGTAACTAAGAGTCCAAGTAGTTTTCGAAATAAGTTTTCATTTATCTTATTCTTAATAAAACATCTTTTTAAAATATAATTATCAATCCTAATTTCATTAGAATTAAAAAGAACCTTCTAGACACTCCTAGAAGATTAAAATCAATCCTAATCACTTTAGGAATAATAATTAATAGGTTCTCCTCTAGATCATTAGGCCACCTTTAAAATCATTGAGCCTAATCTAATTTAATCCATAACTTCCTCATAATTCTTCGGAATTAGACTTATAATATATCATTGGAAAGCTCTTTTTGAGCCTAATCCAATGACAATATTATTGGACCTTTATTATGGACCAAACCAGATTGGACAGGCTATTATTCATAAATAGGAGTAAGAAAAGAAATATTTTGGGTTTTTCTAAGCTATACCCCTAAGGTAGTTGAGATTCTAAGGTGTACCCATGCTTTTTCAAGTTTCTTAATCGTGCCCTTCAACTTCTTATCAATACTTAAATGTACCCTTATTACTTATTTAAAAGTTAATTGAGAGTGTGATTTCATGTATTTAGTTTTCGTTATTAGGGTTGTTGTGGTTAAGATTTCTTTCTCGTATCATTTCCTTACCTTTTATCATCTTTTTGTTAAATTTATATTTAAGTTTAAGTGACGTAAAAGTCCCAAGTAGGGTACCTTTCATTAATGGTAGTGAGTTGTGGGGCACAGCTTAGAAAAACCCAAATATTTTAGAAAACAGAATATTTTAATATAAACATCCTTATCATTAGACTTTCCACACTTTCACTTCGTTCGATAATCAAATGATGTGAAAGGTATTCAACACTGGGTTTTGTTTTACAGAGAAACAATTAGGTGTCTACAAGCTTCATCTTATGCCGCCTGAGTCCGTTAAACGTTTCTCAGAGATCCTTGAGATGGTCGGCCGACTCTTTTGACTTGATAATCACGTCATCAATATACGTTTCCATATTCCGGTCGATCTGATGTCTAAAAACTGTATTGATGAGTCTTTCACTAGTGGAAAAAATCTCATTCGTAACAAGCTATTTGTAACGGGCAAAGCTTTGCCCGTTACAATTAAGATATTCGTAACGGGCAATATAGTGTCCGTTACGAATACTTATTTATTCGTAACGGGCAAAATAGTGTCCGTTACGAATACTTATTTATTCATAACGGGAAAAATAGTGTCCGTTAGGAATACTTATTTATTTGTGACGGGCGAAAAGTGTCCGTTATGAATACGTATGTATTTGTAATGGACAAATTAGTGCTCGTTACAAATAAATAAGTATTTGTAACTGACACCATTTTGCCGTTACGAATACTATATTACACGTAACTTGGCCCAACTGATAGAGAATCCCATTACTTGGCTTTTTAGGGTTTCACCTAATAGCCGTCATTTCTCCTTTCCTCCTCTCTCTCTCCTCTCTCTCTATCTCCTCTCATCTCCTCCCCGCCATTCTCCTCTCCTCCTCTTTCTCTCCAACCCGTCCTTCTCTCCTCTCCTCCATCAATTTTAGAGAAAAAAACTAATGCGCTTTCGTTGTCGTTGTCAATGTCGAATTTGAATTGCGAGTTGTCTTCAATTTTACAGCCTCCATTTTTTAACTACTGCACTTTTGTTGTGGTTGTCAATGTTGCCGTTCTTGACTACTCTTCCGGCGAAATCCGATTGATCCTGGTGTTGTTCTACTTGGTATCGCTTTTGTTCCCGATGACCCTAATCACGGTACTCGCTTTCTATTATTAATAACCCGTTATTCGTAACGGGCTTTTCAGGTGCCCGTTACGAATAACCTATTATTCATAACGGGCTTTTCAGGTGCCCGTTACGAATAACCAATAATTCGTAACGGGCACCGCCCGTTACAAATAACAAAGGCCATCCGTAATGGCCGCATACGTAACGGAGGCTGCCCGTTACGGATGACTAGTTTTTGACCGTTACGGATGACCTTTTTTCCACTAGTGTTTGAAAAGTAGCTGGGGCATTCTTGAGAACGAACGACATGAATTTATAGCAATATAGTCCCTGCTCGATCACAAAAGCAGTTTTATCTTGATCTTCCTCCCACAATGGGATCTGGTGGAATCCGGAGTATGCATCCATTAAGGTCATAAGAGCATGTCCGACCGTAGAGTCGACCAGTCGGTCAATTTTTGGCAAAGGAAATCTATCCTTCGGCCATGCCTTGTTGAGATCAATATAATCAACGTACATTCTTCATGTTCCATTCGGCTTCTTAACTAGAAATACATTGGCTGCCCAATCTGGGTAGTAACATTGCTGAATAAAACCGGCGTCCATCAGCTTTTGTACATCAACTACGGCCGCCTGATTCTTTTATTCATCGTGATTCCGTTTCTTTTGACGGACAAGCTTAACAAGCGAATTAACAGTTAACTTATGCACGACTAGGTCTTGGCTAATACCCGGGCTTTCACTCACTTTAAATGCAAACACATCTTTGAAATCTCTCAACAGCTTGACTTGGTCGTCTCTAAGTAGTCCTACGGTTATAATGCCTTCATTGACTGTCCGATTAGGCTGGTCAGGATCTAGCACTATATCCTGGTGATCGTCGGCCGACTGGGGCCTTAACTCTTCAAGCTGGCCGATAGTCATTATTTGCTATGCTTGCTTTTTCTTAGCCACCTTTTTATTTTGGTCGACCTGATATGCTTGGAGTGACCCTTCATCTTAGTTTGGTTCGAGCGAATTTTCTCGACCACGATTAGCCGGCTTCACAACTAATTGATTACATTCTTTGGCCATTTTCTGATTTTCTTGGATCGAGCCAATCTACCCGTCAGATCTTTAAAATTTAAAAAACATAAGGTGCGGCAAAATGACTGCCTTCGCTACGGTTATAGTGGGGCGGCCCAGTATGACATTGTAGTCAGTTAGCTCTTTGACCACTAGGAAGCAGACTATCGTGTTCCTTCCTGCCCCTTTTTTCTCCAGCCGGACTGACAAGTCTATCTGGCCGGTCGGGTTGATAACCGTCCCTCCAAACCTAACCAATAGGTGAGAGACGTCCTTCAGAGCATCCTCTGGGGACCTCAAATTTTTTTAGACAGGCGAGGTTGATAATGTTGGACGAGCTGCCCGTATCAATCAATATCCTCTTAACCTTTAGATTGGCTATCTTCAGATTAAATACTATTGGATCATTGTGCAAGGCCTTGACCTCTCCTCGGTAGACCTCACTCACTATTACCTATGAGAAAGGCTTGTCCTTAACCCCTTCAGTATGCATTACTTCTTTTCCCAAATTCCTTGAATCCTTCTTAATTCCTCTCATGGTTGGGCCGCTTGCAGCAAAGCTGCCTGTTATGACAGCCATAAAACCAGAGTCCCTGCTGTTTCCATCTTTTTCCTTCTCATTTTGGTTTTTCTTATCAGACTTATTGTATGTCCGAGTGTATATATAATTGAACTTCATCACGTATGAATTGAGCATGCCCTTCTCGACTAGTTTTGTCGAGCAACCTCTTCAAATTGTTGCACTCGTTTGTATCATGCCCCACATCCTTATAGTTATTGCTATACTGGTTTTTGTTTCTGTACTGGACCAAGCCTGTCATCAGGGTTGGCTTCTCAAAATAAAAATTATATTTGATCTCCATCAAAATTGAATAAGAATCCTTGTTAAACTCATATTACGGTTCGTACGTCTTTGGCTTCTTTGACTTGGTTTCTAGGACATCAAATACTCTAACTTCCTATCTTTTGTTCTTTCCCTCTTTCTTTTTCCCAGCCGAGTCTTACTGAGATGATTATTTCTTCTCAGCCCCCTTGGCCGGTACTTTAGCTTTAGTGAGTGAATAGAAGTCTGCCGCCTCAATATAGGCTTCGGCATCCCACAGAACACCTGCATATGTCCGAACCTTTTTGTGGACCAAGTCAAATTTGAAGCCATTATGTCTTAATCCCCAGAGAAATTCCAAATAGGCCATTTCATCTGGAAGATTATGAATTTTGGCTTTTTCTTTATTAAATCTCTTGACGTACGAACGCAAACCTTCATTCTTGGCATGAACAATCGTAGCCAAATCAAGACTAGTCTTCCTCGGCGGGATGTTGTACGAAAAAATTTTAGCGAACAACATGCTTAAAGTAGTAAAGCAGTTGATGCGTCCGGGCCGGCAATCTATTAAACCAGTCCTGCGCCACACCCTTTAGGATGGCCGGGAAGCACATGCACTCAGTGGCATTATCCACACATTGCATATACATAAGATTTTGATACAAAGTGACGTGCTCTTCCGGGTTTCTCGTACCGTCGTAGGCATCCACAAGTAGACTTTTCACTTTCGCAGGTTGGGGAGAGTTGAGGATCTCTTGAGAAAACGGAGGCGGCTTGTCTCCAAGGCTTAACATGTGCATCTGCCATTCAATGGGTTTCTCCATAGCAACTAGTCCAGCTAGATAAGCAGCCTGGTCGATCAGCTGACCATACGGCCCATAGTATCCAAAGACAGCAGGGTTAGTCGACGAAAAAGGTATTAAAATTTTAAGGAGGATGATATTGAAACGGTTACACTAGAGCAATTGGAATTGGAGTTTGAGCCCGATGATCTTGACTTCCGCTGGTCCTTGTCGTGCTGGTACGCTTGGAGGATGTATGGTATAAAATCATCCGGCATTGACGGTGTAGAGGCTGTGTTCGAATAAGCTATTCGTTCACGCTGCTTGTGCCGAAGGTAATCCCCAGGCTAGCATCCTTCTAATGCCTCGACGGCTTTGTAATCCCTTTCTAAGGTCGTTTGGCCTGCCCCAGCTGACTGCGTTTGGTTAAGTGGCCGAGTCATATATGCCCTTGGCACCCTCGGCGCACTCTGATGCCAGGGGTCTGGGGTATCCCCAGCATCTTTAGCATTGGTCGCTTTGCTTTGGGCTTTCTTTTATTGGCCCTCTCCTTCCCTCCTTAGCTGCTGCCTAGAAGAAGACGGTCTCTTACCCTTTATCTCCTTTTCGGGAGCTTATTTAAAGCGAGCAAGATCAAACCAGTAGTAAGTAGATGATCGTCTGCCTCTTGGAATGAAGCTGTCAAAGGGTCGCTACAATGAATTATTGTGACTATCTTCTCAACAAATCCATCCTCTCTGGGGCGAGGGCCGGCACCAGGTGTCTGACTATCTATTGCTATAAAAGAAGAGTATCCCCACACACGACGCAAAAAGTTTTGGGGTTTTTTTGGAATCCCTCGGGACACTGGTCACGCTCTAACTGGCAGCGGGACTCGGACACCTGCAAAAGCATGAATCTCTAGTGATCAGAGACTCACCTCTGATAATCAAGTTAGTGACCAAAAACGGAATAAATGTAGAGAGAGAAAGTAGAGAGAAGTTGGAGGTTTTAGTGCTCTATTAAATATTAGTCACAATAAACCCCTCCCATCATTAATTATTGGAATATTTATAGGGGTGGGGATTTGTGCCCTTTACGGTAAGTGTCCTAGAACATAAGGCCATTGATTAGCTGCGTAATCAGCAAAGGACATGTGTCCTCTAGGGGCACCGTTTTTGCGGCATTATAGTTTTTTTGGACCTCCTGATGTAAGGAGAACTTTATGACATGTGTCCTCAGGTTCTCTCTTACTCTTAGTACGTGTCATCTTCCTATTGTTACACGTGTTGCCCATTTATTGGGTCACATGTCATCATGGGATTTGACAACGTACTTGGGGTATTTTTTACCCTAAACAATTCCGATGCTAAGGGTTTTTTGGTAATTGTTGATTAATTAACTTGTACCGTCTCGTCTTTTATGAATTTGACTTGACTTGCTATGCTCGGCCTCGACTCTCCCAGATCGAATTATGACGTCCTTTTTTTTAGCAAGTAAAGATTTTATTACCAAAAGCAAGAAAAAGTTACAACTTACAAAGGTTAAGCTGCAACAATATATAAACAACAAACATTACAATACCTACAAAAGCTCACCACAAACACTCACAAGTTGCAATCCCAAACAAGCAACCTACTTGGAAGGGTTTCAAGGAACCTGGACAAGACAAGACACTAGAAAGAAAATTACACAAATAGCAGGTTCTTATCACTAGGATTACATCTACAAGCAACTAAAAATACAATATCTCTAATGACTGTAAACATCATAGCATTCCTTTACAACTGAATGATGTAAACAGGCTTAGCAAACAACATTGAAATAAATTTGTTTCTCACAATTGATTTCCAACTGCATTTAGCAATCCATTGCTACTCTTCTGAAAATCGGAGACCACATTTAGAATATTCCTGCAGCTGCAACATAGAAGTCCAAAATTTCTTTGACTAAGGACAGTCAAAATAAAGATGCTCAACAGATTCATCACCACAAGAGAAAAGATACAAAATAAGGTCACAAGAAATATGCCAAAAAAAACAACCTATCTTTTGTCACCAACCTGTTCATCAAAACTAACAAAGTAATGAAAAGGCTAATGGGAGAAGCTAGGTTATTACAATGATTCTTTTCAAAGAAACTCTAAGACCCTTAAGATTTGATAAAATTATAATGTTTTTTAATACTCATATTTCCATTGGAAGTCACAACAGACCAGCCACCAATATCATTGATCATATCCCTACAAGACATAATCTTTTTAAGCACCCAAGAGGAATTTTTGATATTAACACCATATGAGTATTTAGGGTCATTAACGTTGTTGTCGAATGATCGCTTATTTGTTGATTGAAACTTATATGATTTAGCATGGATTTTTGCGCTTTTCTTTCTCTCTTCATTTTCTTTTCCTTCTTTAAAAAGAGATATTTTAGGTCGTTAAAACTAAAGTAGTCCTAATCAAACACAAAATTTATAAACCTACACCTAAGCACCAAACTGAAATGATCCAAGGGAGAAGCAAAATACCATATTCAAAACTAACAATCAAGCAATCTCAAAATGATGAAAAAGGTTAACTAAAGATACTAAAACAATGATTAAACGAACTAGAAGCAATATAATTAAGATACTAACGGAATAGGCTAAGAAAGTATCTACTCAAGCACAACGGAGCATGAAATAAATTTCAAAGTGAACTAATTAAGCACATCATACTAATGATTTTAATGCACAATTCGACTGCTTGTCGGGGCCAAGTGCTTTCTCAATTCATCAAAAGTCTACACTTTCGTCGTAAACTGTTAAAATTAAGTTAATAATCAAGAAAACCCACTTAATGAAAATTCCTAAGCTACGCTATCGTCACAACTTTGTTCATTCCACGTAATTACAACTAATGGTTGGCAACCCAAAGACACCACTAGCAAGATATGAAAAATAAAGACTTTTAATCACAATCACAAAAATTTCAACACCAAAACATGCTTGAGATTCAACTATACAATCACAAATCCCCCTCGTAAAGGAGATTACTCATTAATCATGTTTAAAGAAATATCAATCATCAAATCAATAAGCATCAATATCATAAAAAGCAAACAAGAAGAATCAAACTAAACAACTGAAATCAAATGCAAAAGTAAAGTGAAAGATTAAGGAATTGCTCATTAATCAAAGTTGATGATATGAATGGTGTCCTTTTAACAATTGTATTATTCCGATAGAGGGTTCAGAATTATTAGAAAGCTAATTATCTAGTGAGGTCAAGTTATCGGAATGCCTAGTTGGAGGTTGCTTTTGATCGGTAATATTAATGTAGGAAATTTTGCAAAAAACCACCTTATATAAAATTTTTTTTTGCAAGAACCCACCTTATTAATTTTTTTTTTTTTTTTTGCAATAAAACACCTTAATCAAATGTTTTTTTGCAAATCAATACCTTTATGTTGGAAAATGAGGTTTGACCCCATTTTCCTGCTTCGACTACCCCAATCTACCCACGAAACCACCTCTCTCCCTAGCCCCACCCACAAAAACACCTCCCTCCTAAGCCACACCTACAAAACCACCCTTTCATGGCGTTAACCACCATAAAAAAACCCCCTTTTATGGCGTTGACCACTCTAAACACACCCCTTTAATGACGTTGACCACTCAAAACCCTCCTCTATAGCCCTAGCAACCCTTCTCGCCTCCACTGGCAGTTTTGTGGGTGCAAATGGCGTAGTCAACGCCGAAAAATAGGGTTGACTCTATTTTCTTGCATAAAGGAATGGTTTCGCAAAAAAATTTTGATTAAGGTGTGTCTTTGTAAACAAAAAAATTTATAAGGTGATTTATTGCAAAAAATTGCTTATAAAAGGTGGTTTTTTTTGTAAAATTTCCATTAATGTATAATTAATATTACAGCTTAATCTTGACTGAACCCTTCGTGTCACACCTAAGCAACTAACGAACTGATACGATGAATTAATTCGAAAGAAATTAATGAGTCGCTCGAGTATTATGAACAAAGACGTCAGATTCCAAGCTTAGAGCGTCATAACCGAATCTTAAAACAAGATCCATAATTTAGGAATTAGAGAAACGAGAAAATGCTTCAAGTAACAAGTAATAACCCTAGCCACGCGAAAGGCTAGGAAAGCGAGCCAAACAAAAGCGCGCCACATGGCAGTGCACATGGTAGCACGTCACGTGGCTACGACGTGGTAGCACGCTATGTGGAAGCGCACGTTATAGCTTCTAATGCGCCACATTGGTAGCGCAATGTGGCAGCGCGCCTCGTTTGAAGCTCCATGTGGCAGCGGGCCGCGGACCCGGGTGACGTGTCATGGATGCAAGCCGAAGGGTGGCGGACCAACCGAACCCATCTTGAGGCTCAAGATTGAGTGCCACATGGTTAGTTCACAATGGATGCGAGTTTCATTGGGAAGCAAGTGAGGAAGTGGTCCTCACCTAACCATGTTACACTTGTTACTTAGTGATTCTTTGGTTTATTTATCTAGGAATTGAATTTAACATTCTTTCCATGTGGGATATTTTTAGACAAAGTCCCACATTAAAAGATGAGGGGAATTCACGAGGAAGCACTCCTTATAAATAGACAAGGCATACCTTGGGATTGTTCACTTGATTAAGAACTCTATAAGGCATCTCCACTTGAGAAAAAACCTTTAAGTGCATATAATACTCGAGTAATGTTTTGGTCCGACTTGCCTAACTCCGATTAAGAGACCAATCGGGTCGAGTTACGGGTGGATATCGTGGGAGGTCCCCGCACTTGCAAGACTTGGCTTTTCAAGTAAGAGCTCCGGGGTGTGAGTGAAGTACGCGACAATGGTAAGATCGTCTTTTCTCCGTTTCTTATTATTTATGCCATTTAGTGATATTAATTGTGAGCGGGTCTTAGGTTCGGGTTGTGTTATGCGTTGAGTTAGACTTACCGAAACCCAACAATGGTATCGGAGCGTTGCTCATTTATTTTTGTAACCAAAATTTTCAAGGTGTTTTAAATGTATTTAATTTCTGGCTTCTGTTGCTAATTAGATTAATAGCTTGATTTTATTTATTTTAATCTCATTTTATTTAGAATCTTAGCTCCAAAACCTTTTTTTTCGCCAAAGACTAGTGAATTTTTAGTATAATCGATATTTTGGAAACATTCTTACCCTTTTACAATTGTGAAAAAGCCAAATTCTTCTAAGAAATTCCTGTTTTAAGGGTTTTTTTCTTTTGGACAAAATTTTTTAAATCTTTTAAACCTTGAATCTTAATGGCACATTAATTGTAAATATGCATTAAGTTCTTTCCTATATGCTTCTGCAATTTTAGACACTATTTGAGCATAATTACTTGGTAGTAATTGGTGCTTAATAATTGGCTCAAATTTTCACATAATTGCAAATAAATTACTTAATGTATGTGTGAAAAGTTTTTATCTTGATGCTCTTAAGTACTAAAGATTCAATCTTTAATTTTTTGAAGTGATTGGAACTTTGTGTTACTAAATTCCATGTATGTTAATTAAATTTTTTTTTTAATCATTATTGAAGTTGATTAGAATAATAAAGTTTCGATAGAATTTTCATTAATCTTCATATTTAAAGATATATTTTTTCAAGGATTCACAAGTTAAAGTAGGAATACTAATTTGAATAATTATGTTCATAATTCCAACTCCTTTTTAATTTTGTCAAATCTGATGATTGATTTATGTTGGTTTAATAGTGAGAGTAGCCCTTCATTTTGTTGCATCAAGTTGAACCAAATTTTATTTAAAGAATGGTTCTTTGAATTAATTTGGTTTGTGCTCTTTAATTGAATTTAAATAAGTTTGACTTGTTTTATTTTCATTTTGCTCAAATGTTGATTCTAAAATAAAATTTAGAATTAATTTTATGTCAAAGAAAAATCGGGATAAAAATGGAAGAGCACGAGCACGCGAATCGAGAAACAAAAGGCACGAAGCCTTAAACCAACTAGTTTGCTTATGCAACCCGCATGTGGCTACCGAGACTGCTTGTTGGTGTGTCGGTATTCGAGTATGTGCGTGTGTGCGAGTAGTTGGTGCGTTGCTTGACACGTGAAGGCAAGGGCTTTACGGGGAACTGCAGCTTGTGGTTGCCAGACAGCACGAGCCCTGCAGCAAAGGATGTGCGGGCAGTAGCCACACATAATGTCGAGGCTTGGTGCCTAGCAACACAAGCCCCGTGGCTTGGTGCTTGGTGCACGATCTTAATGTGGTTATATGTTTGGAAATTTTTTGCCGATTTTAATTATTTTATATAATTTAATTAAATTTTGGGAGGCTAGGCCTCGATTTTGAGTGGCACTTGCAAAAAAAATCTATTTGGAAAAATATTGGGTTTACTAGCTTAATAAATTGGATTAATTAAGTTGGATGCAGAATTTAGTGAGAGCCTCAATTTTTTAATTGCGCTTAATCTTATAATCGGTTAAACAACTTTGACTACTTTTAATTAGGCAAGTTCATCGGATTGGCCACCTAAGTTAGTTACTTGTTTACGTGTGTTAATGCATTGTTATTTCTTTATCGTTGTACATTGCATGGGTCATTCACATATAGTGAATGGATGAATAAAATGTATTTTTCTCTCACTGGTTTTATAAAAATGCAACTAGTGGTGCTCGATAAGGATAGAAAATATGGATTTCATTCCGTCATCTATTTTTGTAAATCTAAATACAGTATGTGAACCGTTGTGTATTTTTGTACCTTAATATTTAGATTAGTCCTAATTATAGATACTAGTAGTTGCATAATTTTGGTTATGTCATGAAGATGGAGGTTCTTGGAAGACAAAGCCATGAAGTTAAAAATCAAGACCCTTGAAGACACTATTTGAGCATAATTACTTGGTAGTAATTGGTGCTTAATAATTGGCTCAAATTTTCACATAATTGCAAATAAATTACTTAATGTATGTGTGAAAAGTTTGTATCTTGATGCTCTTAAGTACTAAAGATTCAATATTTAATTTTTTGAAGTGATTGGAACTTTGTGTTACTAAATTCCATGTATGTTAATTAAATTTTTTTTTTAATCATTATTGAAGTTGATTAGAATAATAAAGTTTCGATAGAATTTTCATTAATCTTCATATTTAAAGATATATTTTTTCAAGGATTCACAAGTTAAAGTAGGAATACTAATTTGAATAATTATGTTCATAATTCCAACTCCTTTTTAATTTTGTCAAATCTGATGATTGATTTATGTTGGTTTAATAGTGAGAGTAGCCCTTCATTTTTTTGCATCAAGTTGAACCAAATTTTATTTAAAGAATGGTTCTTTGAATTAATTTGGTTTGTGCCCTTTAATTGAATTTAAATAAGTTTGACTTGTTTTATTTTCATTTTGCTCAAATATTGATTCTAAAATAAATTTAGAATTAATTTTATGTCAAAGAAAAATCGGGATAAAAATGGAAGAGCACGAGCACGCGAATCGAGAAACAAAAGGCACGAAGCCTTAAACCAACTAGTTTGCTTATGCAACCCGCATGTGGCTACCAAGACTGCTGGTTGGTGTGTCAGTATGCGAGTATGTGCGTGTGTGCGAGTAGTTGGTGCGTTGCTTGACACGTGAAGGCAAGGGCCTTACGGGGAGTTGCAGCTTGTGGTTGCCAGACAGCACAAGCCCAGCAGCAAAGGATGTGCGGGCAGTAGCCATGCATAATGCCGAGGCTTGGTGCCTAGCAACACAAGCCTCATGGCTTGGTGCTACGCACGATCTTGATGGGGTTATGTGTTCTGGAAATATTTGTCTATTTTAATTATTTTATTTATTTTTATTTAATTTAATTAAATTTTGGGAGGCTAGGCCTCGATTTTGAGTGGCACTTGCAAAAATTTTTATTTGGCAAAATAATGGGTTTACCGGCCTAATAAATTGGATTAATTAAGTTGGATGCAGAATTTAGTGTGACCTTAAATTTTTTAATTGCGCTTAATCTTATAATCGGTTAAACAACTTTGACTACTTTTAATTAGTCAAGTTAATCGGATTAGCCACCTAAGTTAGTTACTAGTTTACATGTGTTAATGCATTGTTATTTCTTTAGCGTTGTACAATGCATGGGTCATTCACATATAGTGAATGGATGAATGAAATGTATTTTTCTCTCACTGGTTTTATAAAATGCAACTAGTGGGGCTCGATAAGGATAGAAAATATGGATTGCATTCCGTCATCTATTTTTGTAAATTTAAATACAGTATGTGAACCGTTGCGTATTTTTGTACCTTAATATTTAGATTAGTCCTAATTATAGATACTAGTAGTTGCATAATTTTGGTTATGTCATGAAGATGGAGGTTCTTGGAAGACAAAGCCATGAAGTTGCAAATCAAGACCCTTGAAGACTTGAAGACTGAAGGGGTCATGCAAGTTGCCAAAATGCATCATTTACTTATGTTTTCGATTTAAATATATGCTTATATAAATCAACGGTATGTTAGATGCATGTCTAGGATTTCGATTGTTGAGATGCTTCATTAAGTTCATTTAAATCAACCAACATAGAAATCCTAGTTCCCTAAAATATTGAGTAAAACTTATCATTCCAAAACAACACTTACCGACCTAATAAGAATAGTGATTGGCTACGCCAAAGCGAGCTAAGGCAACACTATTATTCCTAGGAACGTAAGGTATGTTGATGGGTTTGCCAAAGGATGACATCAAATACATATTGGTTTTCGTTAGACTCAACAGTATGAGTGATGGAGTCCTAACATGTCGTGGAAAAAGGAGATAAAATGTTGAGAGAGCATTAGATGCGACGATTTATTTAACCAAGAGTGGTTTTGAGCTATTAGCAAAGAGTTTCTTACCTAAGAGTAATAAGTGTTAAGACAAGAAAAAGCATGCTTAATAACATATTGATTCTTTAGATCATGGAATAACAATATTCTCACCAAATGGGGACAATTTTAATGCGTGGATAAGACACTTAATAAGATTGAAAATTTGAATGAATGCTTTTAAATTTCAAACTTATTATGTAATTTTCTTTATAAATGGTTATACTTTGCACTTATATTTGAAGAATTCCACATCAAACTATATTGTATATTCAAAATCAAGTAACAAGACCAGTCTTGGATAAAGAAACACCAATTAAGTGAACAGTGTAATAAAATATTATCCCTAATCAAGGACATTTAAGTAATGGACTATTAATGATCACTTGAGATTGGTGTGTAGTTTGATTTATAGCATCGTTTCTTGTGCTACAAGGACATAATTGTCATAACTGATTTGCATGGGTTTTTATTTAGAACCATGCTCAATCGACCTATGAGAATACTTTAAGAGATTTAAAAATCGTCATAAGTACACTTCTCAACCATGAGTATTGTGAGTTCTCTTGTTTGAGTACTATTTTGGGGTTTTTTGTATGTACCTGAGTGGACGGCGTGTACGTCCGGCGGGAGACAGATCCGTAATGCATTACTCAAACGGCTTGGTCACCTGCAAAACAATGGACCCTCGAGGGGGGCGGTGGTCTGCCTTAGACGATCAAGTTAGTGACTGAAATAATGTATTTTTAGAGAGAGAGAAGGGAGAGTAATTCTGGGGGACATTTCCCTTGGAGAGAGAATTGTATCCCCTTAAACTGATGTAAATGCTAAGTATTTATAGAGTATTGGGACATGTGCTTTTTAGGTTATTTAACATAAGTAGATTGGCTTCCCAACGTTTTACGGTTTCTAGGGTTGTGGGAAATTTCCCTACTATCATTCAGTGACACATGTTATGCTCTAATTAGCTCATTAAGCGCTGAGCTTGCAGACACGTATCGAGGTGACATTAGTCTAAAAATAGAGGGTATTTTTACCCCAAACATTAGCCCCTCGGAAGGGGTAATTTATCTTTCAAGAGGAATTGCTCCTTTCGAAATCAGGGCTTTGCTTCTTCTTCAAAAGCTCTTTTGTCGGCATATGTTTATTTCAATAAAAGAGAGATTTGATTAACTTGAAAAATGTGATACCTTATAAGGTATAACATTTTCTAAGTTAATCAATCATAATAATGATTGCCGCTTGAACTAGACAGATGAAGACTTTCATTTCTTTTAGCCCTACTATGGTGGTCAAATGATCTTCGGGTGACATAGAATATTTTTGAGACGTTTAATATCCCATAAGGAAGGAGGTGAATGGCCGCTTAGGGGCAGGAGGAGAATGGCCGCCGGGGCAGGAGGCAAATGGCCGCTTGATAGGACAGGAGGCAAATGGCTGCCCTTAGGACAGAAGGCTAATAGCTGCTCGGGATGCAGGAGGCAAATGGCCGCCTTGGGGCAGGAGGCAAATGGCCGGCTAATAGGACAGTAGGTAAATAGCCGCCAAATAGCCACCTAGGGCAGGAGGCAAATGGCTGTCTAAATGGATAGGAGGCAAATGGCCGCCTGGGGAAAGGAGGTAAATGGCCGCCTAAAATTTCACAGGGCATGGGCAAATGACCACATGCCAAAACAGGAGGCAAATAGCCGCGTGACATAAAAGAAGGAAAATAACCGCCTAGGGAGTAGGAGGAAAATGGCCGCCTAGGGGGTAGGAGGCAAATGGCCGCCTGAAATTTCACACGGTGGAAGAAAATGGCAGCCTAATAGGACAGGAGGCAAATTGCCGCCTGACTAAACAGAAGGCAAGTAGCCGCCTGAGGTTTAGGAGACAAATGGTTGCTTGATATTTCACAGGGTAGGGGGAAAATGGCCACTGGGAATTTCATAGGGAAGGAGACAAATGTCTGCCTGACAAGATAGAAGGTAAATAGCCGCTTGACAAAACAGAAAACAAATAGCCGCCTGGGGGGCAGGAGGCAAATGGAAGTATGATAGGAAAGGAGGCAAATGGTTGCTTGGGGGGCAGGAGGCAAATAGGGGCCTGACATTTCACAGGATAGGGGAAAAATGGCTGCCTGGCAAAACAGGAGGCAAATAGCCGCCAAACAGAACATAAGGCAAATAGCCGCCTCGGGTGTAGGAGGCAAATTTCCGCCTGGCATTTCACAGGACAGGAAGCAAATGGCTTCCTAACAGGAAAGAAGGCAAATAGCTGCCTGACATAACAGAAGGCAAATTGTCATCTGGGGTACAGGAGGCAAATGGCCGCCTGACAGGACAGGAGGCAAATAGCCGCCTAAAGTGTTTGTAATCCAATTATACTTTCAATGTCCTTTTACCCTATTGGGAGGACTTGTACAATTTCGGAAGGTAATCTAGATTAGAACTTCGGTCGGTCAGCGAATGATGTCTTTTAGACATCCGGTTCCCGCAGACTTAGTCGTTCTTTAGATTACCCAGGTCAGGCGGCTGTGAGTTGACCAATTAGGTCGTTCAATCTTTGTCGCCTGCATGCGTTTGTAGAGCAAACGATATAATGTCTTATGCGACGACAACACCCGGAGGGGTGTCTCTAGACACCATAGTTCATATTGGAGCAGAAGATTTTATAAAAATATATTACCATTTGACCATTGGCCTCATGTCTTTTTCAAGACGGTTGTATAGAAACATAAGCCTTTTTGTGCTTAGTTTATTATCTGGCCATTAGACTCACGTCACTTAGACGTTAGAATAGCTACTAAGTTTTTAACTTATTTTATTATCCGACAATTGGCCTCATGTCACTTGGACAGTAGTTTAGCTACTAAGTTTATAACTTAGTTTATTTTTGGTGTATATAGGTGGGATGTCTGTGCATTGCACAAGCGATGCTTTTCCCATAGCGAGACATATCCATCACTTATTGGATGTAGAAAATCCAATTCAACATACATTTTAGACCTTTTCTAGTCGGTATACTACCCTTCAGGGAGACTTTATCCAATACTAAATGACTCAAGAGATCAAATTAGTTGAGCGGTCATTCTTAGACCGTCTAACTTTTTCTGAAGTTCATTTTAGAACTTCTTAATAGGAGTTTGAATGGTCTTTTTAGGGTGTCTTTCCACCTAACATTGCTCGACCTTCACGTGGTGTTAAGTTGCTTGGTGGTCCTGCTAGTACTGATTCTGGTTTTAGTAGTGAGCTTGTGATGCATAGGGTGACCAAGACCATTACGCTTATGGATAAGGTTGCTACGCTGGATGATCCACAGTGTGAGCTATTGTTACTTAGGGCTTGTATCGGAGTTTCTAAACTCTATTTTGCATTGCGTAGATGTCCCCCTAGCACTTTTGAGGCGGCTCAGCGCACTTTTGACGGGGCTCTTCGATCTTCTTTGGAGCGTATTGTTACTGCCTCAGGACCTAGGTTTGGCGATTGGAAGTGGCGGCTTGCAACTTTACCATTTGCATTTGGAGGGCTTGGTGTTTATTCTGCAGGTGATGTTCGGCATTATGCTTTTCTTGCTTCTCGGTTACTTTCTACTGGGTTGCAGACAAAGCTTCTACGACATGTTGACATTGTTGGTCATGGTCAAGCTTTTGAAGACGCTTCGGGTCTGTTTAATGGCGTGGTGGAGTCTGATTTTTTCAGTAATCCTAGTGAGGTCGCTGCCCCGAAACTCATGAAGAAATTGGTAGATATATATTTCACAAAGGTTATCGATTCTGCAGAATCCACCTTTTTCATTATCTCCTCGTCTATCCGCATTGTGGAAATCTCAGCAAGGAGATCACACGTCTACTTGGCTTCAGGATGTTCCTATTTCAGGATTGGGTTAGACTATGAATGCAAAGACTTACCGATGTGTGTTATGCTACCGATTGGGTGTTCCGTTGTTCTCTGCCTCGACATCGTGCTCTGCTTGTTCGAGGGTTTTTTCAGGAGATATTTTTGGCGATCACGCGGTATCGTGTGCTAGTATCGTGGGTATTAAACATAGACATAATGTTGTTTGGGATACCCTAGTAGATGTTTGCTATCGTTTTGGGATTTTAGCAAGGAAAGAGGTTGACACTAGGTTGTCTGGAGGGAACGACGAGGCCCTCAGACCTGCTGATGTGTTACTTTATTCTTGGGATCGTGGTCGCGATATCTGTGTAGATTTGACAGGATCTTCTCCTTTTACACATTTAGGGATATCTGACTTTATTCCTGGACGGGTTGTGGCTGATGCAGCTCATCAGAAGCGGGTTAAGTATGAGGCTCGTTGTCAGGCGATTGGATATAAGGTTCATTCCCTTCTCATTTTCATCGTTTAGTGAATTAGAGAAGGAGGTTGTTGCGTTGCTTAAGCGAATTCAGAGATTCTTGACGACGCAAGGCATTGGAGCATCTGCTGCAGCTCATATTTTTACTAGGGTAGGCTTTGCTATAGCTAGAGGAGTGGGGGCCCAGATTGTATCTCGGCTTCCCACTAATTTATTGTAGGTTGTATGACTTTTTGTTTTTGAGATGATAAAAATAATAATAATAATGATAATAGTGATAGTGATAGTGATAGTGATAGTGATAGTGATAATAATAATAATAATAATAATAATAATAATAATAATAATAATAATAATAATAATAATAATAATAATAAATTATTATATTTGTTAAGAATCATGATTATCAATTAAATGATTCTCATGCCAAGTTCAGACGATACCTTTCAATGGAGGATTTTCATCAATAAGTTGGTTGGCATTGATATGCCCCTTGCTTGATTCATGAGAATGATATGAGCTCTTCAATTGGTGACAAGCGGCCATGAGATTTCAAGTAATTTGAGCTCGAGAAATGGGTTTGCTCTCCGATTATACAATCTTGACTCTATCACTTTGCCGAAGATAACGCTCGAAGAGGAATCTATTTGAAACAAAAAGATAAGGCTGCTTAATAAGGATATCTTCAAGACTTGGTCAATCCGCGTTTTATGGAAAATCAGTTATGCTTCATTGCTTGTTGATCCTTCTAGTCGTGCTATCTGACATTGTAGGCGTCGTTTAAAGTGCGCCTACATTAAAGCATGTTGCAAATATGCTTGGCACTCATAGGAAGTGGGAATTGACATAATACGATTAGGGACAAGGAAAGTAGGGAGCCGCCAACGAGTTTTTAAGGAACTTGTAAACCGTTCAGGGATCATAAACAGGCAACCACGAGAAAGGACAACGATAGGAAACAACGATTGACCCATGAAGGTTAACCCCCATTTATAATCCATGAGATTACTAACTACATATGTTTCGGAACCACGAAAGGAGGATCGGGGACGATGGTACGAAGTGAGTCATGGAGTCACATTCACCCGTATTGGCATCTACTTGATTCTTATAGTGAAAAGTGATTCCTGCTATCTCAAAGGCATGCAATCAAAGATTAAGTTTGCTCTAAACTATTATTACGCTAAATTGGTTGAATATTAATGCCACATATAATTCTAAAATATCGTGATCTTGTGATTTAATAATAACATTAAAAAGGAACCTTCACTGGTCGTCCAAATTATCTTATTAGGCGTTATTTTCAATTACATGTTCCCTTTAAACATGCAACATGGTGATCATCAAATATAATAGAATAAACTTCAATATTGAAAGCAATTTAACAATTAATCCAACACTAAAAAATCGTTAGAAAAATAATAGAAATAAAAGGAACATAATCCTTACTTTGATTTAGTTTGCTTGAAACTGTAAAAAAATAAACGAGTTAGTTACTTCATGGAAAATGAATATAATAATAATTAAATTAAATTAAAATAAATAGAGTTGATTAAGGGAAAAACCCTCAAACATTTCTACCTTTCACGCCTTGATTTAAGGACATAACCTCGAGTAAAGTACGGACTCCATGGATTGCTTAAGGAAGGAATTTTGAAAGAAGAAGGGTAGGCTAGCGTTTAGGCTAGAGCATATAAGAGAGAAAAGGAGAGTTAATTGATGCCATGTACATCAGAAATTGAGGTTGTATTTATAGGGTGTAGACACCTAAAAATGTCGCCCCAAAACCAAACCCGATGATGAACACCTTTCACCGCCATTATTGGTCGGGTTGAGTATTTAATATTTGGAGTACTTAAATCCATGTTCTATCCAATGCATTTCATAAACCAATCCATTTCCTAGGTCATTTCCCTAAACCAATACTTGTTATCCAGTTTTCGTTTCCACATCACAAAACCAGGCTGAAATGATTTTATGAAGGTATAATTTTGATCCAATTATTATTTGGTTGGATAGGACTTGAGATAAGCTTTCCAACCATATATCATAAGCCCAATTCCGAGCTGTAGCGAAAACGATATGAGCAAAACACTAAATTTGGCCCAAAATTGACATCCTTCCCTTAAAACGGCAATATCATAAAAAATACATTTTCTTTTGACCTGATTATAATTGGGTTAGAAAGTAGACTTGATAAGTTTTCCAACTATATATTATATGCCTTATTCCTAGTTACGGATCAAAAGTTATCGCAATTATAAAAACGCGTAAAAAACTAGAATCGTCGCGCAGGCAACAAAACCACCGTGTCACGGGGCAAAGTGACGTGGCACGGGACTTGGTACCGTGACACGGGAATTCTTAACGTGTCACGGTGCCTGGTGCCGTGACACGGGAATTCTCGTGCTTATTTTTGCGTACTTTTCACATGAAAATTCCCCGTGTCACGGGAGATGATGACGTGGCACGGGGTATGGTACCGTGACACGGGATTTTTCACCGTGTCACGGTGCTTTCCCATGTTTTTTCCGCGTTTCTTTCCCACGCGCTTAAGAATCTGCATGCAAAAACTCCACCGTGTCACGGCATGTCTTCCCGTGTCACGGTGCACATCCAGTGACACAGGATTGCTCCGTGTTTTCTCCGTGTAATCCCTGAACGCGTTTTTACTTCCCGTAACCTAATTATTTCCCGCATCACTCGGTTTTCCCCCGTGTCACGGGATTTTCCCCCGTCGTACGGTGCCTTCCCCAGTATGATGGTGCTCTTTGCCGTGTCGCGCTGTTATTTTTTAGGGTTTTTATCTTTTTATGGTTCCATGTGTTCCCGCTGCTCAATTTCCCTATTAATAGGACCTCCCTTTCTGCAGTTCGAGGCATCAAAAAATCATTCTCTCTTCCTCTCTTTTACACCAAAAAAATCATTCTCTTCTCTCTCTCTGTCATATTCTAAGCCTTATACCTATATTCCTAATTACACCATTCTTCCCTCAAGCACTCCAAGGAGTCCATCCTTAATCTGAGGTTCCATCCTTAAACCAAGGCGTGAAAGGTATAATTAACTGAGGGTTTGGACCAAATTAAATCTACATTTATTTTTTTATTGAAGTTACTAACAATTTATTCATGATGTAGCAATTTAAAGGAACACGCGGAATGTGAGTAATTAATTAATTTAATTACTTATTTTAATTTTAATATTGCTAATATCATGATTAGGTTTATCAACCCAAAAACGCTCATGGCAATAAGGGTTCATCCGAGTTATTAAATCCACCTAAACCATGGATTTGAGTTCGATTTCATCACGAACTCGCAAAGTCGCCCGTTGGAATACACCCTCAAGGGAGGCTTCCTTGATAACGCGTCCAAACTCTTAACCATGGTACCCTATTGACATCAAATAAACCTGACCATAGTCGAACAAAGAACTTGACCTTAGGTTGCGAACTATTCTTTGCATCATTGTGCCTACGTGCATTATGTTTGGTCGTTTTGATCCTAACCTTAACAATCTTTCTTTGTCTATGGTGGATTATTTTACGACTAACGATTGCCAATGGACCATACTCACTTAGTAATTAGCGCAAACTAAAAAAAAATTGTCGAAGTCCACCAAGCCAAGGGAAAGTCCACCGTGTCACAGCAGTTTCCACCGTGACACAATGGAATTCCAACAAAAAAAAAAACAAAAAAAGATCACCGCGTCACGGCAGCTTGTACCGTGACATGGTACAGTTTTCCATATCACGGTGCCTAGGAAATAAGTCAAGTCAGTTTTTTTTTTAGTCTTCCGTGTAATTTGGTCCTCGCGTCAGTCATTTTTGTTATTGTTCACATGTCTAGCCATACGATCATACCACGAGTCTTATAACATCACTTAATCACTCACGAGTCAAGTATAGTCCACACTTTCTTTATTTTTTTTTACTCGAGTTATACACCATGTCGTTTATGATCGTATACTAGGTTCATGCACCCCCATTTTCGTAATAATAAAAGATGAGTGGATCGGAGTTATTCTCACCTATTTTCAAATGACTTTTTTTCCTATCTGGAGCAATGTGTCAAACAATTAAGTGCGGTTGTTTTATTTCACAGCACTTGGTCAAGGAGCAGGGGTAGATTGGTACGGTTTGAGTCATTACCGCAACAATCTCTTAAATCCAAGAGGCATTTAAAGAGAACTTTGCCATCTCCACATCACTCATCACCTTTAAACTACTTTCAGTTTGTCCCAATGGCCACTAAGGAAGATATTGAGAACATTAACAAGTCCATTGAGACAATGTCTAACATGTTACAAGCACTCACTACCAGAGTCAACACAGTAGAGCAATACAATGTTACTGCGACTGCAATGGAGAAGATCAAAGGACAAATGAGCAAGATTTCTGAGGATTTTACCTATGTGGAACGGCCTCCCACTCCTTTGGATGTGAAGGACAGTCTCCCTGAAAAGTTCTCCACTGCTGATATTCCAAAGTTCAAGTCTATTGATAATCCAATATTCCATTTGAAGGCGTTCTCTGCAACCATGGCTCTTACGGGATTGGACGTAACACTCTTCCCTCTCTCCTTAGAACATACTTGCTAACAATGGCTTTATTCCCTAGATGCCAAGCGTACTGCGACTTGGCAAGATGTCACCGACAGTTTCATAAACAGTTACAAGTGTAACATTCAAAGTAAAACTTCTGAACATGAACTCTCCATTCTTAAACAGAAAGAGAATGAAGGCTTCACTGCTTATCTGAACAGGTGGAGGGAAACAACTGCACTCTTGGTAGATCCTCCCAAAGAAAAAGAGATTATTCGCCTCTTCATCAAAAATTTGACTCACAAGTACAAGAAACATCTAAAATTTCTTTCTTTGAACACTTTTGAAGCTGTATATGACATTGACATAAATATCGAGGATGATCTAATAAAGTCTATCGGTAGTAACATGATCGCAGAGTGATAGGTTGTTAAGCTACTACCCTAACCAAATTAATCATTTATAATACCTAAACCTACACTAAACTAGTTAGTGGCAAGTAAAGGGTCGAACCACTAGGGAAGCATGCTAATTCAACATCAAATATCACTAATGCAAGAGTGAAAAGGGGATTGTTTTTGTTGATTTTTTTGAGTAGAACACTAAAACTACAAATAAGCAAGAAAATGATGATTAAAATCAATAGAAAATGAAGCTAGGGATACGGGGGTGTCCAATATAATTAGAGAGAGGAGAATAATGGTGATTATAATGAAACATATGCCAAAGAAACACGAGATTCTACCTAAACAACTCATTCTCATGCAATAGTCTAGGAAAATCAATGAAAGAGGTCTACACTAACAAGGATCATTCTCATGCATCCTATTAGTTACAATCAAATCAAGAGAATAAAGAAGCAAAATCGATAAAAACTCCACTTTAATAACTCATTCTCATGCAATCATTAAAATAGAGGTGATCCTAGTCTAGTTTAAATCGCTTTCATGCATTTAAACTAGAAAACATCAAATAGAGTGCAACAATACTCCCAAGTTAATAAAATCATGTCTTTCATCAATATATGGCATAAGTTCAATCCAATCATCATCATTCATCCAATATCAAATCATATCTTCCACCCCCTTCCCCTAGCTAAAAGTTTAGCCTAGAGAAGGGAGATTAAACATAATATCAAAACTAGAAATTAATTCAAGAAACTCAAAACAAAACATGATTGAAATCAATGAAATCAATTATAATTAGATAAACTAATAAGATTGACAAGAATAAGTAACAATAAAACAAATAAATATCACTAAAGGAAAGGAGAAGAGATTACTAAAGAAAGGATTAAAGAAAGATGAAAACTTGGATACTTGCTTGATTGATGGAAGATTAGAACTTGAGCAAAGTTGAATACAATAAAGAAGGCTTGAAAAACAATCTATTTTCTCTCTCTAGATTAGGCTAATGTTATATGAAATTAGTACTAAGTGTTCTCTATTACAAAGAGTCCAGTCTACATATATGTGGCTCCCCAAAACAAAGAGATTTGGACAACAAGGCGCAAATAAATCAGAAACCCAGCCGTGCACACCCGCACACGACATATGCGCGCCCGCGCAGTAGGTGTGTGCGCCCTCTCAGTGTAGTACGAGGCCGCAACTTTGAGGGTACGGGGAAAATAAGCGCGCCCGCACAGTAGGCCTGCGCGCCCGCGCAGAAGACGCACAACAAGTCGCGCAAACTCTCTGGTTAGGCTCTGCTTCTTCAGTCTGGTTGCGCGGGTTCTGACAGGGCTGCGCGCCCGCACAGCCAAACATGCGCGCCCGCACAGCAGCCGCACAGCACCCCGCGCACAACAGTTAGCTTGGCTTCTTGATATCCTCTTTCTTTTCGCACATAATACCTACAAAAACAAAAGCATGAAAATCAAAATAAAAACATAGCGAGAAGACTAAGAAAAGGGAAAATAAAGGAGAAAAGAAAAGAGGAAGAAAAACTATGTAAAATTGCTAAAAAAAAGGGCCAAACAAGTGCAAATGAGGGGAGAATCCTTAGAGAAAAAGGATAAAAGAGTGGCATAAATGCCACTCATCAAAATCCCCCACACTTGCCTCTTGCTTGTCCTCAAGCAAGGAAAACCGAAACAAAAAGACAAACACAACAAACATAACATGACAAGGTTTTAGCAAAACCAATCAAGCCTCAAGGTAATGGAATGCTCAATTTGGACTCATTTGCAAATAAATGTACCAAAAAATACTTATCTTTCTCAGTTCAAAGAGGGAAAAACACGTTCCAAGATGCTCAAGGTTGAAAAAGACAAACGTATGCTAAGCGTAGAGAACTAATGATTTCATTCTCCTCCCTAGCCCCAACCAAGACGGTTCGCGTTCTCTCCACTAGCTTCAACTCATCCCCTAGCTAGCTCCTCATGGTTCCTCGAGGGAACCGGAAAAAGAAAATTTTGTGTGGAATCATAAGGTCATCCCGACATCTCAATTATGCATACTGTCTCCATAGGGTTGAAATCTATCTCCCTCCACTGTTCTTTGACCACGCCCCTCTAGAATCCAAGGGTCTTAAGTAGGGTTGTAATGTCATGGCTTGGGGTTATGGTTGGGAAATAATTTGAAAATTTTGGTGGCAATTCCTAAGTGAAGCGTAAGAGTGGCCATCTCTCAAGAACATCCTAAGAACTGAACCTATTCTCAAACTCACAACCTTTCAAAACAAACCAGACCACATTACTTCAATTTTTGTCATCAATATATTTTTTTTTTTGCTTGGTTTTCATGAGTTTCAACTTTCTTGCCAAACCTATTTGCGTACTCTTTTCATGAATAGTCTTTCAACACTTTCGTTGAACCAAATTACACAACCTTCTTGCTCAATTTCAACATTTTCAAAATCGAACCTCACAAGCCAATGCTTCACTAACTACAAGGGTTGGTAGAAAATAGGCCGATAGGTTTGTAATATGGCTAAGTCAAGAAAAGGGGAAATAAGGCTCAAATTGGTTAGCAAGAGGGTGAATGTAAAAAAATGAAAACCAAATTTGTAACAAAACACAAAGAAAACAAACAAAAATACCAATAATGCCATCTCCCCCAAGCTTTTTCAACACTAACACAATATATACCAAAGCTGAAGTAACGCTCCCCCCAAGCTTGAACGAAGCATTGTCCTCAATGCTTAAACTAGGGAAGAAAACGAAACCAAACTAAAAAATTTTTGTGTTTTTTTTTAGCTCTTATTTGATGTCCTTGCCTTTTTTTTTTTTTTTTTTTTTTTTTTTTACTATGGACGACTTATTCTTTAAACTTCATTTGATTTTCTTGAATTGTATCTTTCTTCTCAAACTTTTTTGCATTTTCTTTTCAAGCTCAACTTTCAATACCGTACTTAAACCAATTCACAAAATGTCTTGTTCAATTTCAACACTCTCAAAACTCAAACCTCGCATGCCAATGCTTCACTAACTAAAAGGGTTGGTAAACATAGGCCATTGGGGTTTGTAACATGGTTAAGACAAGAAAGGGAAAATTAGGCTCAAATTGGTTAGCAAGTAGGTTAATGCAAAATAGAAAATCAAATTTGTAACAAAACAAAAAGAAGATAAAGAAAAATGAGAAAAAGTGCCCTTTTCCTCCCCTAGAGTGGCTCGGTCACGATCTTGGGAGCTAGAGGTCAAAACAAGGATTAAGACATGCATAGTCAAGGATCCTAAATAGCCGCTCAATAAGGTGATGAAGGATAGAATAAATGAAGCTCACAAGGGATTATAAGCAAACAAAAACCAACCAAGGGTTTCAAATCCACTATAGAGAGCAACTCCATCTTACCACATTCCCGTGAACTAAGGCTTCATGGACCCCTAAAAGTTCTTAACCCGACTACCTTAGCATATGGTATCCTAGAGTCAACAAATAACACTCTCAAACCGTGCATACATTTACCACTTAGGAAGAAAAACATTAAAGGATTCAAGTCCCAAAATAAAATGTCCAAAATAAGAACAAACAAAACACATTTTGCAAAAATTACCTTGAAAGTAAACAAAAATCTTTTTGGATTTTTCAAAATAAAAGAAAAGACATGGAAATGCATATACTCAAGTGCATGGCATAAATAAATCAACATCCCACCAAACATGATATAATACCCTCCCTCCAAGCTTAAGTGAGACAATATACTCAAATATAAACAAAATAATCCATGGGAGGGGAAAAGAAAGAAAGCAATCCAACAAACCAACACAAGTCCAACGAGTCACCAACCATTAGAGAAAGTGCTAGGAAAGATATTACCGGATATTGGTGGGTGTAATTACCCGCAAATGAACCAATTTAACCTTTCAAAGCCGATTTCCTCTTGAATCGATTCTCGATTTCCATATGCTAGCAAAAATAGGCATTAAGCTTCCTTAATTTTTGATTCAAACCAATGCATAAGTGTATATCAAGTTAAGTACTTAGAAAAAGGCACACAAACATTTCCATGAGAGAAAATCTAATCTAAAAAGAAAAGAAAATGAAAGCAATAAAAACCTCGGGTTACTTCCCGAGAAAGGCTTGTTTAACGTCCAAGCGAGACTGCTCTAGTAAGTAATATTGCAACGAACGCAAGAGCTTATCAAATGCACTACTACACATTTCATAGGATGACAAGTAGGCAAATGAAGGAAGGAGGACGTGCAACAAGATTATTGCAAGTAAGTGAGGAGGAAGATGCCAAAAGAAGGAAGAAAAATCAAAAGAAAAATCAAGAAAATAAGAAGAGAAAGAAGAAGAAAAATAAGGAAAAGAATAAAATGGCAAAACCACCTCAAAATCTTTTTGAGTTGCACAATCACCCATTTCCTCAATAATAGGAGGATGTAAAGGAAAATTCTCATCAAACAAGAGAAGTTCCTCAATAGGCTCTTAGATAAAAGAAGGGAGGAACATGGGATAGTAGAAGATCTGGTCAAATTTCCTTGAGAAAGGGACATGAAAAAGGGGAGGATAAACAATGGTCTCATAAAGCCTCACATCACCAATGAGGGCATGAAAATCAATCATAGAATCCTCAAAAGAACACTCATGACTCATATCTCCCTCAAACAAAAATTGTCCAATAGAAACAACCTCATCCTCCTCTCTATCACAACAATAAACAACAACTCCCTCAAGATCCTCAAAGCCTGGAGTCTCTAAACCATGCATGAAAGGATAAAGGTTTCTCTCAAACTCATCCCTTTCCCATGAAGCATTGCCAATGAACTCTCTCAAAAGGCTATAATGATTTGTTACACCTTCAATGAAAATACTAGCCATAACCTCAAATGAGTCCAAAGACTCATGGATAGAAGGGTCACCAACATGGAAGGTGGACTCATCAAGATGGGGAAGGGGGTTGGAATCCTTAAAATCGATATTTTCTTCATTCACAACTCCTCCTCTACCACTCAAGGGACTCTCAATCTCTCTTTATTGCTCAAACTCATCATCATCATCCTCATGAAATCCCTCATTCAAACATGAAGATGGCTCACTCACATCCTCACCAAGGGAAGCTCTCAAAGTGAGTGAATAAGGGGAAGGATGGCAATCAAGCTCAAATGGGGAATGAAAAGGATCAAAATCCTCAAAAATCCTTTCATCACAAGAAAATTTTCCCCTCATCTTCACACCCTTGCCCTACATCATCCTCAACAACACTCTCACACTCCAAGTGAGGTGCCTCACGTCCATCTAAATCAAACATAGCGCTCATCACTTGGGAAAGCCTCACTTCTCTCAATTTTTGTTCCTCTTGAAGCTCTTGGAGTTGTTGGGTGAGATATTGCATTTGAGAGAGAATTTGGGCATCAATGTTATTGGGTTGAGGTTCATGATTGAAGTCAAATTGCACATCATCAAAATTAGCATAAACCTCATCAAAATGAGCATAAGGGGAAAAGGTGTCAATTTGCATACTTGGATCATCACAAGGCACATAAGAGGTATCAAGAGAATTCATGCAAAAATTAAAATAATCTTGGCATTGAGAATCAAAACTAGAAACATGAGATCATCCATCTAAAAAATCCCTAGCAAGCCATGTGAAGAAATCCCAAGCATCATGCATAGACAAATGACAAAATCTACCATTATTCATGTCCTCAACCATTCCCCTAGTATACTCATTCATGCCCCAATAAGCTATACCACAAGCATCATTAAGAGAACACCCATGGTAACTAAGAAAACCATCCAGTCTTTCAAAAGTAAGCATAGAAGGGTTCACAATCAAATGGAGGAAAAGATAAGCATGCCATTTTTATACAAAGAACAAAGAAAAGCACACAAAATCAAATAATATAAAAGAACTTAGCTAATCTAATCAACACAAACTAATGAACGCCTTAGTCCCCGGCAACAGCGCCAAAATTTGATCCCGAGTAAAATAGGTTGTTAAGCTACCACCCTAACCAAATTAATCATTTATAATACCTAAACTTACACTAAACTAGTTAGTGGAAAGTAAAGGGTCGAACCCAAAAGGACTAAGTGTATTAATTTGTGCCAACTAGACTACTAGGAAAGGTCGTGTGATAGAGAGAGGTTAAACTAAACACGACTAAGAACAAACAACTAAAACTAGGGAAAGTGGAATCTAATCACATCAATGTATTAAACAACAACATACAAATAGATGAAAATGACCTTGATTAGAAACATCAACACATTTAACTCACTCTCGCACAATTAAGCATATTAATTATCCTACTAAACTAATTCACTCTCGTGCAACTAGCCTAGCAAAGGTATGGAAGAATTTAGGGCTCTCAACCAACTCACTCTCGCACAATTGAATGAAAGAACAATTAAGAGCAGAAAATCGATTAGCTAGAAAGATTCTAATCCATAGAAGCATCACCCATACACAATAATAAAGAAACAATTTCATACTAATCACAATTAATCATTCAATTCATTAATATAACCTTCATCCAATTCCCTAGAACAAAACCTAAGCTAACATAATGAAGAAAGACATGGAAAACAAGGTAAATTAAGAATAAAAACAAGATTAAAAAAACAAACTAATTAATCTACTCAAATCAACAAACAAAAAGCAAAAACTAAGAATTAAGCAAAGAAATAACGATGGGAGAAAGTTAGAAAATGCTCATTGAATAGATGAGAAGAATTTCCACAAAGTTGCTTCTTCAACATCTCAAAAACTCCATGGAAATCCAAGCTTTCTCTCTCTACAACTACTCCTAAAACTAGAGAGAGAAAATCCTAATCTAACCCTAAGAGAGAGAAAATATAGGCTAAACTAATCTAATCTAATCTATCTAAAAATAAAAATGTTGATTGAAAATTGTGAGAAAATAACCCCAAAGGGGTATTTATAATACAAGTTAAATAAAAATAAAATAAAATAAATTAAAAAGAAATAAAACTAAATAAAACAATTAAAATAACTAAACTAAAAAAAAAAAAAAAAAAAAAAAAAAAAAAAAAAAAAAAAAAAAAAAAAAACTACAATAAAATAAAATAAAAGAGAATGAAAATGAAAAAGAAACCCCAAGAGTCCCACTAGACCCACGAATTCCCCCCTTTCCTCCTTTCACTTGCTGCTCTCATTCACCATATCAACAGTAAAAAATCATCCTCACCGTTCATCAACATTATCATCATCTAGCATCACCAAAATCTCGGCCTTTGGATTAATTGAAAGACTCGTGGCCGTCCAATTTTCATTAAAATCACGTTAAAAGCTCGTGATTGACCTACATTTGTGCGCCCGCACAAAAGTCGCGCACAGGTCGCGCAAAGCTACTGTATTGGACTCCATTTGTGCGCTTTCTGACAGGGCTACGCGGCCGTGAATTGGCTGCTCTGTGAGTTTGGGTTGCTGTGAATTGCGTGGCTATTAGGTCAGTGGTTTGGTGGTGATTTTAGTGGTGGTTGTTGTTGTTGTTGTTGCGTGAAGTGAGCGAGCAGGGGAATTGGTTGTTGTGGTGGTGTTAGTGTTGGTTGATACAGGATTTGGTGGACGGTGGTTTGGTGGCTGAGATTGGTGGCGAAATGGGAGGCGCAGCAAGTGGTTTTTTTGGATGTTGCGGGGTGTTGGTGGTTCAGTTGGTTTGGGTGGCTGTTGCGACTGCGTGGTGGTTGGTTGCGTTGAGTTAAGTGAGGGAGCAGAGGGTTGGTTGTTGCGGTGTTGGTAGGTAATGGTGGTGGTGCGGCTGTTGCTGTTGGTGTTGGTGTTGTTGGGGGAAAGCAGGGAGTAGGGCAATAGGTTGAGTTGTGGTGTAGGATAGGGAGGAAATGGCTGTGGTAGGTGGGTGCGTTTAATGGTGATTTTGGTGGCTGGTGGAAGTGGTGATGGGGGCCGTAGTGGTGGAGCTGGTGGTTGTTGATGATGTGTGTGGTTGCGTGGCTGGTGGATATGGGCCAGCAGCAAGTAGCAGTTTGGGGCAACTTGCTTAGTTCAATTTTGTGCCTCGAACCTCGGACCTTGAACTCGAATATGACTTTAAAACTTGACCAAGAATCCGAAAACACCTACAACCAAAAACAAACACGAGGGTAGGATCAAGAACAAAATAAAAATAAAATAAAGATAAAATAAAGTAAAGTAAAATACTAAAACTAAAAGAAATTAAATAAAATCAAAAGAAAATAAATAAAATAAAATAAAGAAAACAAACATGGAAATAAATAAAATAACAAAATGAGAGAAACTAGGAATTATTAACTAAAAATACGAAAATAAAACAAAAACTACTAAAATACTAAAAATAAAGATAAAAGACGAGAATAAGCAAAAAAATAGAAATAAAGGATAAAATGAGCTGAATTATTGAAGTAAGCCGGAAAAGCGACTCAACAAACACCCTAAAAGTTACATAAAAGTCACTTATCATAACAATAATAACACTTTGAAAAACAAGAAGTACGACCATCCTTCTTCTTCGTCTCCTAAGCACGAAAATACTACCAACAATATAAGCCAATTTGATCTCAATGAAGTGTTAGCTCTTGATGCTCCATTGCCCAAGAAGAAAAGAACTTACACTCCTTTAGGAATGACTTATGATGCGGCCTTTGATCGCCTTTACGGTCAAGGATTGATCACACCTATTGGGCCATTTCCAGAGCCAAAACCTGAAGAAAGGAGCGCCAAATGGAATCCCAATGCCCATTGCAAGTACCATCAAGAAGGGAGCCACACTACGGAGCAATGTTGGAATTTGAAACACGTCATTCAGGACTTGGTGGATGCAAACAAACTTCCTGTCCCTCCAGGCGGCAAGAAGTAATGAACACAAGGCGCACAACAGAGCCTTTGTGCAAGATTTAATGTTTTTTTTTTTTTTATCATTCATCTCCATTCCCCATTCATGTCTAGCAAAGGTTTTTCATTTAATTTTTTTTATGTTTAATGTGTTTTGTTCACCTTTTCCATTAATAAAATGAGAAAATTTCCTTTATATCTCGATCATAGCATTTTTCATTTACTCATTCTAAAAAAAATATAAATCAATAGCCGAACTAAACACAAGGTACACTAATGATTTGAGGCGCCTTTGCAACCCTGTCATTCACTGTTACCCGTTCAATCACATTTCATTTCTTCATTAACCACTTTGAGCCTCGTTTAATGTTTCGCCTTCATTTCTTCAACCCACGTTCACTAAACCCTCCGAACTAAACACAAGGTACACAAATGATTTGAGGCGCCTTTGCAACCCTGTCATTCCCTGTTACTTGTTCAATCACATTCCATTTCTTCATTAACCACTTTGAGCCTCGTCTAACGTTTGTCCTTCATTTCTTCAACCCACTTTCACTTAACCTTGGGTTTGAAAGATGTGTAATTTTATAACATTAAAACCAAAAAAAAAATCAATAAAGCAACAATAAAACAATGTCTAAAGGAAAGTGTTCCAACGTCTTTGATATGAACACGTCTCAAATTGTGTCTCTCATCGAGTGCTTGGTACCGTGCATGAGAAACATGAATGCTAAATGAATGATTGACCGCATGATCTGAGATTGCCTACATTGATTCAAAAGAATAATAAAAAAAAGTTAAATAAAATTAAAAAAAAAAGAAATTAAAAAAAAAAAATGAAAACAAACTTGCAAAATTTAGAATTTTCAAATTCACAATTACACATCTTGGGGGCTTCTCACCGGTCTTGAGGCTTTTACCCCTTTCTTCCTTAAACCATCAGCTTAACCACATTACAACCCTTGAAAGACCTCTTTGAGGTGTACATACACTTGTTCAAAGTTCGGTTAGAGCTACGTTTTGCCTGATTCCTAATGGATACGTAGGCAACCTCACATCGAGGTGCGGCCATATTCATATGCATGATCAAGTCAAAGAATATCCAACGCTTATCCCTATGACCCTATCCATCTAGAGCTAGACTTGGGGGCTTGAACCTACATAATTTAGCCTACCAAGCCTAAAGAGTCACCATCTCGACTCTTCTCACAACTGTTTCCTTCACCATAGCCTTTGCAGCCTCACCTTAGTATAACTTTCACACACTTCTTTCACACATATATAGCCATATCATCTTTACCTTAGGAACCCTTTATCATGAAATCTTGTTTCCCTACTGGCATGTTTTATCATCTTTCAAGACAACATTCATTAAAAGAAACATTGTATGCTTGCTTAGCTTCCTGACCTGAGCAATGTTCATTGTTTCACGCATCGCATAATGTGTTGAGCAACATTTATATATCAATGATTTTTAATCATACAAATCATATCGTGCTTAGCTCCTTTACTTAAGCAACATTCATAATCACTTCATCTATATACGTGCTTAGCTTCCAAACCTAAGTGACGTTCAAGATCGTTTCATTACACTATATATGATGCTTAGCTCCATGACCTTTGTTCATTCATCTATCGTGTCACATGATGTAATTATCCTTAGCCTCCTAACCTAAGAACATGCATCATGCATACAATCCATGCGATTCATTTCATCTTCCTCAAGGAGGAAGTTCAAAACTTCTTCCCTTTTTCATCTTTTTCTTTTGGGGAAGGTCAAAAACTTTTTCAAAATTTTTTCTCATCGAGGGAAGTTCAAAAAAAAAAGTTCGGTTTTCACGTCTTTCTTTTTCTGGAGAAAGTCGGGACCCTCCACTCATCTCACGACAAAAATGACGAATTTTTTTTGCTTTTTTCATTGTTGGTTGCTTGTGTTTGCTCATACATTTAAATCATACTTATACACACACAATCACAAGTCAAACACATGTCATGTCGTGTCAAGTCAAAGCTTGGTCAAGTTAGTTGGTCAAGTAAATCATATTCTATACAAGTCCCTTGGCAAATGTTTTTTTGCAGGTCTCAATTACAGCCCACATCCGGGGACAAGCGGACCATCTACAGCCCTCGTCTGGTGAAAATCGGATCATCTACATCCCACATCCGGGGACAAGCGGACCATCTACAGCCCACGTCCGGGGACAAGCAGGCCATCTACAGCCCACGTCCGGGGAAAAGCATACCATCTACAGCCCACTTCCGTGGACAAGCGAACCATCTACAACCCATATTCGGGGACAAGCGAACCAACTACAACCCACGTTCGGGGACAATTTAACCTACCCAATCAGACAAGTCTTTCCTCAACCATGGAAAGTGTCATATGGATGGATTTATTCAAGCATAAAAACCCACCAAATTCATATGTCGACTTTCCTCAAGCATGAAAAGTATTATCCGGTGTATTTTTTCAAGCATAGAAAGCCACTAAATTCATATGTTGACTTTCCTCAAGTAGGGTAAAGATCATCCGGTAGGTTTCTTCAGGATTAGAAAGCTACCAAACTCATCAGTCGACTTTCCTCAGGCATGGAAATTATTTCAGCAAAACGTCATGCGGTGAATTCCTTTAAGCATAAGAAGCTACCAAACTAAATTTTCACCGATACACTGGTGTCAGATAAGCATTCTATTCCTATAATCTTTTATCTGTTTAACTAACCATCTTAAAAAATTCTCCGTCCCTATCGTTACTTTGACTATTGTTTTTGAAACTGACGTTTCTACAAACTCAGTCAAAGTGGGAGCTTTTGTAGACACCTAAAAATGTCTCTCCTAAACCAAACCCAACGATGAACATCTTTCACCGCCATTATTGGTCGGGTTGAGTATTTAATATTTGTAGTACTTAAATCCATGTTATATCCAATACATTTCATAAACCAATCCATTTACTAGGTCATTTCCCTAAATCATAACTTGTTATCCACTTTTTGTTTCCCTATAACAAAACCAGGCTGAACTGATTTTATCAATATATAATTTTGATCCAATTATTATTTGGTTGGATATGGCTTGAAATAAGCTTTCCAACCATATATCATAAGCCCAATTCCAAGCTATAACGAAAAAGATATGAGCAAAACACTAAACTCGGCCCAAAACCGACACCCTTCCCCTAAAACGGCCATATCTTAAAATATACATAATCCTTTTAACCTTTTTCTAATTGATTTAGAATGTAGACTTGATAAGATTTCCAATGATATAATATATGCCTTATTCCGAGTTACGGATCAAAAGTTATTGCAATTATAAAAACACGTTAAAAACTGGAATCGTCGCGCAAGCAAAGAAACCACAATGTCACGGGGCAAAGTGACGTGGCACAGGGCCTGGTACTGTGACACGGGAATTCTCAATGTGTCACAGTTATTGGTGCCCTAAGACGGGAATTCTTGTTCTTGTTTCCGTATACTTTTCACGCGAAAATTCCCCGCTTCACGGGAGAGGATGATGTGGCACGGGGTATGGTACTGTGACACGGAATTTTTAACCTTGTAACGGTGCTTTCCCGTTTTTTTTCCGCGTTTCTTTCCCACGCGCTTAAGAATTTGGACGCAAAAACTCCACCTTGTCACGACATGTCTTCCCGTGTCACAGTGCACATCCCGTGAAACGAGATTACTCCGTGTTTTCTCTGCATAATTCCTAAACGCATTTTCACTTCCCGTAACCTAATTATTTCTTGCATCACTCAGTTTTCCCCCGTGTCACGAGATTTTCCCCCGTCTGACGGTGCCTTCCCTCGTATGACGCTGCCTGGCACCGTGTCACGTTGTTCTTTTCCTTGTCACGGTGTTATTTTTTAAGGTTTTTATCTTTTTAGGGTTCCGTGTGTTCCCTCTGCTTATTTTCTCTATAAATAGGACCCCCTTTTCTGTAGTTCGGGGAATAAAAAACCATTCTCTTTTCCTCTCTTTTACACTAAAAAAATCATTCTCTTCTCTTTCTCTCTCATATTTTAAGCCTTAAACCTATATTCCTAATTACACCATTCTTCTCTCAAGCACTCGAAGGAGTCCATACTTAACCTGAGATTCCGTCCTTAAACCAAGGCGTGAAAGATCTAATTAACTGAGGGTTTGGACCAAATCAAATTTACATCTGTTTAATTTAATTTTCGTTTGATTTATATTTTTTATTGAAGTTACTAACAATTTATTCATGAAGTAGCAATTTAAAGGAACGCGCGGAATGTGAGTAATTAATTATTTTAATTACATATTTTTATTTTAATATTGCTAATATCATGATTATGTTTATTATTATTTGATTTGACTAACATTATTATTGTTGAATTGCTTCCAATATTAATTTTTATATTATTAATATTTATTGATCAACATATTGCATGTTAAAGGGAATATGTAATTGAAAATCACGCCTAATAAGATAATTTGGACAACCGGTTTAGGTTTATTTTAATATTTTAATTAATAAAGTGATCACAAATATTTTAGAATTATGTGTTGCATTAATATTTAACCAATTTGGCCTAATAATAGTTTGTAGCAAATTGAATCTTTGTTTGCATGCCTTTGAGATCGCAGGAATCATTTTTCACTATAAGAATCGAGTAAAGGCCAATACGGGCGAATGTGACTCCATGACTCACTTCGTACCATCTTCCCCGATCCTCCTTTCGTGGTTCCGAACCATATGGAATTAATAATCTCATGGATTATGAATGGGGTATCACCTTCATGGGTCAATCGTTGTTGCCTATCGTTGTCCCTTTATTGTGGTTGCCTTTTATGATCCATGAACGGTTTACAAGTTCCTTTAAAACTTGTTGGCGACTCCCTACTTTCCTTGTCCCTATTCGCATACGTCAATTTCCAATTCCTATGAGTGCCAAGAATATTCACACATGCTTTAACGTAGGCGCACATCGAACGACGCCTACAATTGAGGGTTGTAGGGAATATTTCAAGCATTATCCCTAGCTTGAACCTCACTATGATCATACACAAAAGTACGGTGGAGTCCTAAGGGAAAGAATATAGAGCAAAAGAGTCGCCAACAAGTTTTAGGAACTTGTAAACCGTTCACGAGGTGAAGATTACACCCCTTAATGATCTAGGAGATCGTCAACTCCAATAGGTCTGGAACCATGACTGGTAGTTCGGGGATGAAGGTACAAATCCAACCTAAAAGATATTGAACCTGACCTAAAAATAGGCCTTTTCTTTAATCTGATCGTATTCATGTGCGCTTTCTGACTAACATGCAATCAATAGGATTAACCCTAAACCTGTTTAATCTATGTTGGTTGAATATTAATGCACAAATAAAACTATTATTGGCGATCACTTGAATTATAATCATATTAACCCTAAACAAGATTATTAATTATCTTATTAAGCGTGATTACAAGTACCAATTCTCTTTAAGCATGCATAAAAGGCGTGATCAAGCAATAACAATAATAAATATAATCAAACAACATAATAATAATAATAACAATTAGAATCATAATAATGTTAAAGCATAATAATAGCAAGATCCTAGGCATGATACTAACAAGATTAATAACAAACCCTAGCATGTCATTAAACAATCAAAGCTTTAACCCTAACATGATACTAACATGAATATTAGGAAGAAAATAGGAAGCATCGCAGGAAACACAATTGTCATATTTGATATTATAAATTTTTAGTTGTTACAAAAAACATGATACTAGAAAGATAAAAAAAAACCCAAACATGACGCTAGGAATCATAATAACAACCTAAGCATGATTTCTATATCATAACAACAATGTAAACAATTAAAGCACTTACTTGGATGCCTCATACCTCTTTTTAATAACAAAATACACACGTTAGTAACTTCAAGGAAAATATAAATCAAAACAATTAAATTAAATAATTAAAATAGAGATTTGGGACCAAACCCTCAGAAATTAAAACCTTTCACGTCTAGGGCGAAGGCAACTTCGAACTTGTCTAGGTGTATCTAGATCTTGTGAATGCGGAATTTCATATGAAGGTTGGTTTAGAAAAGAGAGAAAGAGAAATCTTAGAGAAGAAAATTAGAGATAATAAGAGATTGTAGATTAGAGATAAGAATTGATGAGAATTGGTGATTAAAAACCGAGTTTTTAGGAGGCTATTTATAGAGAAAATTAGCCGAAAAGATAGAAAAATAAACCAGAGTTCTGACGTGAAAAAACGAACTTAGGGCCAGACGCTGACAGTAGCGCCAGATGCTAACGCTAGTGCAAGGCGCCAAGCTTAGCGCCAGACGCTAATGCTGGCGTTAGGCGCTAACCAGTCTTTTTACGCGTTTTCTAAAATCAGATAAAATTTAATCGTACAAGAGGATAAAATCGTATTTTCCTCAAAACATCTTTTAATCTAATTAAAATTCTAAAAAGTAAACAAAAGTCAATTTATCAATGCTAAATGAATAAGTAATGAAAAGGACCTTCTAGAAAAATCTAGAAGACTAAAACCATTCCTAATTGCATTAGGAATGATAAATCCAGTTTAGTAATTTGGCCATAACTTCCACATTATTTATCGGAATTGGGCTCATAATATATCGTTGGAAAGTTCTTTTCAAACCCTATCCAACTACACCATTATTGGACCCATGCTATAAACCAATCAAATTGGTTTGGCTGTTCTCTTAAAATAGGTTTTCAAAAACATAGAGAAGAGAAAAGAAATTAAAACTATCAGCAACACTAAACTTTCAACACTTTCACTTCATTCGATTACGATTCGACGTGAAAAGTACTCATCACCGGGTTTTGTTATGAGGAGACACAAATGGGTGTCTACAAGGGTGTATTTATAGGGAAAATGAGTAGATGAAACACACAAAACTGTAAATTGGATAAAATCCTAAAAACACTGTCGCGACACGGCTGAACATTTGTGTGACGTGGATATTTTTGTATAACACGGGAAATATCTAACCTACGGGAGGTAATATGCGTGAAGGGATTTTGCAATTTCACGCGGAAAAGACACGAGAGTGTCCCGTGTCACAAAACTGGCACCGTGTCACGGGAAATCACATTGTGGTGCAGCAGTGAGCCCCGTGACGTGGTGCATTCTGCGTCCATTTTTCCATCTAAATACATTTTTTCCTTAATTTCATTTTGCCTTTTTAAGTGCCAATTGATATTTCGGGCTATTTCTGATTTATTATTTATAAATTGGGCCAAAATAATATATAAAAAGGATTGGGCGAAAAAAATAAAATAAATAAATTTACAAAAAGGTTTTGGCCAAAATTAAAAATAAGCTATGCTTTGACAAAACATCAAGACTAATCCTTGGACTATTAAAAACTGAATTTAATTAAATATGATTATTTAAGACACTCAGAATTAAATATTAAACACGACCAATAATGGCTGTGAAAAATTTTCAATATCGGATTTGGTTTTAGGGAGACACTTTTAGGTGTCTACAAAAGCCCCCACTTTGACTGAGTTTGTTAAAACGTCAGTTTTGAAAACGATAGTCAAAGTAGTCGATAGGGACGGAGAATGAGTTAAGACGTTTTGCGATCCTAAATCACTCTATATACGTCGATACCTGCAGAATAAAAGGATATAATTCAAATCTGACACTAGTGTATCGATGACAAATGAGTTTGGTAGCTTCCTATGCTAGAAGAAATCCACGAAATGACGTTTCGCTGAATTACTTTCCATGCCTGAGGAAAGTCGACTGATGAGTTTTGTAGCTTTGTATGTCTAAAGAAACCTATCGGATGATACTTTCCATGCCCGAGTAAAGTCGACATATGATTTTGGCATTTTTCTAAGCTTGATGAAATCCACTGAATAATACTCTCCATGCTCGAGGAAAGCCGACATAATAATTTGGCGGTTTTTCTATACTTGATGAAATCTACCGATAATACTTTCCATGGTTGAGGAAAGCCAACTTGGCGATATTCTATACTTGCAGAAAAATCCACCAATAATGTTTTCCATGCTTGAGGAAAGACTACTTAGCGGTTTTCCATACTTGAAGAAAAATCCACCGTTAATGGTTTCCATGCTTGAGGAAAACTGTTTACTAACATAATCGCTAATGACAATTTTCCATGCTTGAGGAGAAAACTTATTGAATGAGATTTGCAAGTAAATGATGGTTCAATTATCCTCGAACGTGGGCCTAAGATGATTTACCTTCAAGTCGACTATCCGACCATATCAGGTGTTTAAAATGTCGAAAATGCGACCCTAATGCTTGTTAGGGGTAGATTGGTGATTTTGGTAGCCTTTAAATATCAACTAGTTTTTTTCGCGTAATTCCAGTGAGAAAATAACTGTCCAAAATGTGCGGAAAATCATTGTAATTTAGTCAAAGATAAAAAAAATATTCGCCATGAACTTTCAAGAGCGTGCAGGACACACTACTCTTCACCGCGTCACGTGGAAAAATCTGGCGACACGTTGTGAGACTCCGTCTGACGCAGGATAAAAAAGCCGTGCCACGCGAAAAAAAAAGCCGTTTCACGGTAAGGTGACTCGTGGTACGGGAACGGAGACGTGTAACAACTATATTTTTGGCTTTAAATTCAAGCTGCTGCATCCCATTTTGTTACTTCTTATTTGCCATTTTCATTCTCTAAATCTTCTTTTGTCCTCTCTTCTCCTTTTTTTTTTTAATTTCGTCGATCACCGTGCCACAAAGTTCAGCACTGGCGCACGACAGACTTCACCATGTCGCGGAGTTTGGATCCGTGCCACGGCGTTTGTGCTTTGCCTTTTTGTGTTGGTTTCGCCGTCGCTGCTTTTCGAGCGCTCACCGCAGCTGCTACCGCGTTTTTTCTTTGCTGTTTTGAGTGGAATTGCACCGTGACACACACTAAACTACTATGACGCGACGGCTTATTGTCATGCAGTGGTGTTAGGACTACTGCTTGTTGTAGTTTTTCGGGCTTTTGGAGTTCAAATCTTCATAAAATTTGCTCAAATCTTTTGCTAACTTCCTCAAATTTTAATCACTACAAGGATCTATGTAAGTTTCCTTGTCTTATGTTTCAAATCATGTTGTAAATGCCATATTTGCTTGAAACCCTAAAAAATAAAATTGGGGGTTTTTTATTTTGAGCTTCTCTGTCATAAATTCTAGCCATGAATTAACTTTTATATGAATGTATATTTGTTTGTGAGCAATTTGATACCAAATTTGTGTGATTTGATGAAAAATTGAGCAAATCACTATTTTTTGGTACTACTTGTGTAAAATGGTGTTCTTGTTGTCTATATTATTTCTTTGCAGTTGAAATGGTGATGTATTGGTTGTAGATCTTGAAAAATATGCCATGATGTGCCGATCTATTGTTTTTGTGCAACTTCAGAACATGCTTTGTTTTGCGTATGTACTATACTGTCATGGAGAACATAATATCATGAGATTAGGAGAACTGTAGTATTATTTCATCATGGAGAAACTAAGTACTAGACATAATTCCATTATTTTGCTAATTTTTAGCCTTAAGGTAAAAATTTTGCGTATAATAGAGAATGCAACTTGAGGTAGCTGTTAAGCCACTTTTGAATAACTAATTAATTAACTTAGGAATGATGCAAAGTATTTAGATTTTTATTTTTGTTTGAATTTAATAGCATGCCTAGAAAATGGGATCGTTATCTTTCTACTCGTGGCCTGCGTCAAGCTTTTCGAGAGGACACTCCCATATTTCTCGAGGGCAAGGACGACGATGCCTTAGAGACTAAGCCTCACCCTTCTACGGGTAGG
Organism: Chenopodium formosanum; assembly: GCA_024500155.1. Classification (NCBI taxonomy): domain Eukaryota; kingdom Viridiplantae; phylum Streptophyta; class Magnoliopsida; order Caryophyllales; family Amaranthaceae; genus Chenopodium; species Chenopodium formosanum. Next base: position 42,752,709 of record CM044880.1, read on the forward strand.
GGTAGAGGTAGGCGGATTCCACCTCCGTGGCCACCAGACGAGGTATTCTATCGTGAAAACCACATTTCTTACCGTCCACTTGCCGGCGTAGTCGATGGAACGCTTTGCCATCATGGATCCGAAGCTGGAGATTTGATTCCCCGTCTTTACAGCATTATCACAAGGGATCCTGTCACTAACTCCTAGTGGGACTTCTACTGGTTTAGGAGATTTCTTATTCAGCGGACGTAGGATTTTGCAACCCCCACATATAAACAACAAATATTACAATACCTACAAAAGGTCACCACAAACACCCACAAGTTGCAATCCCAAACAAGCAACCTTCTTGGAAGGGTTTCAAAGAACCTGGACTGGACAAGACACCAGAAAGAAAATTACACAAATAGCAAGCTCTTATCACTAGCATTACATCAACAAGAAACTAAAAACACAATATCTCTAATGACTGTTCTGGTAGATTTGCAATCACCGTAAACATCATAGCATTCCTCTACAACTGAATGATGTAAACAATTTCAGCAAACAACATTGAAATAAATTTGTTTCTCACAGTTGATTTCCAGCTGCATTTAGCAATCCATTGCTACTCTTCTGAAAATCGGACCACGTTAAGAATATTCATGCAACTGCAGCATAGAAGTCCAAAATTTTTTTGACTAAGGACAGTCAAAATACAGATGCGCAACAGATTCATCACTACTAGAGCAAAGATAGCAAATAGGGTCACAGGAAATATGCCAAAAAAAAAAAACAACCTATCTTTTGGCACCAACCTGTTCATCATAACTAACCAAGTAATGAAAAGGCTAATGGGACAAGCTAGGTTATTACAATGATTCTTTTAAAATGAACTCTAGGACCCTTAAGATCTGATAAAATTATAGAGTTTTTTTAATACTCATTTTTCCATTGGAAGTCACAACAGACCAACCACCAATATCATTGATCATATCCCTACAAGACATAATCTTTTTAAGCACCCAAGAGGAATTTTCTCTATTAACACCATATGGGTATTTAGGGTCATTAACATTGTTGTCGAATGATCACTTATTTGTAGATTGGAACTTATATGATTTAGCATGCATTTTTGCGCTTTTCTTTCTCTTTTCTTTTTCTTTTCCTTCACTAAAAATAGATATTTTAGGTCGTTGAAACTAAAGTAGTCCTAATCAAACACAAATTTTATAAACCTAAACCTAAGCACCAAACTGAAATGATCCAAGGGAGAAGCAAAATACCATATTCAAAACTAACAATCAAGCAATCTCAAAATGATGAAAAAGGTTAACTAAAGATACTAAAACAATGATTAAACGAACTAGAAGCAATATAATTAAGATACTAATGGAATAGGCAAAGAAAGTATCTGTAGGGAATAATTTCAAGCCTTTAAAATCCCACTAGCTTGAACCCCACTTTGATCATACACTAAAGTACGGTGGCGTCCAAAAGGGAAGAAGATAGAGCAAAAGATTCGCCAACAAGTTTTTAAGGAACTTGTAAACCGTTCACAAGGTGAAGGTTACACCCCGTAACGATCCAAGAGATCGTCAACTCCATAAGGTCATGAACCAAAATAGGGTTCGGGGATGATGGTACAAATCCAACCAAAAAGAGATTAAAGCTGCCCTAATAATAGGCCTCTACTTTATTCTACTCGTATTCATGTGCGCTTTCCGATTAACATGCAATCAATAGGATTTCTAAACCTGTTTAATCTTTGTTGGTTGAATATTAATGCACAAATAAATTATTATTGGCGATCACTTGAATTATAATCAAAGTTAACCCTAACAAGATTATTAATTATCTAATTAAGCGTGATTACAAGTACAAATTCCCTTTAACATGCAATAAAGGTTATCAAGCAATAACAATATAAAATATTATACATATCGAGCAACATAATAAATAGTCAACATCATTAATAGTAATAATAATCATAATTCATCAATCATAATTATAATAATCATGTTAAAGCATAACAAGATCCTAGGCATGATACTAACAAGATTAATAACAAACCCTAGCATGTCACTAAGCACTAAAAATCAAACCTTTAACCCTAACATGATACTAACACGAATTAATATTAGAAAGAAAATAAAAGGCATTATACTTTTAATCATACTTAATATTAAATTTACCCTAGACATGATACTAGAAATCAAAATAACAATCTAAGCATGATTTCTACATCATAATATCAATTAAACCATTAAAGTACTTACTTGGATGCCTCGTACCTCTTTCTAATAACAAAATACACACGTTAGTAACTTCAAGGAAAATAATAATCAAAGCAATTAAATTAAATAATAGAAATAGAGATTTGGGACCAAACCCTCAGAAATTAAAACCTTTCACGTCTAGGGCGAAGGCAACTTCGAATATGGCTAGGTATATCAAGATCTTGTGAATGCGGAATTTTGTATGAGAAAGCAAGAAAGAATATAGGAAAACAATTCTAAAGATGAATGAAAAAGATGAATGAAAAAGGTGAATGATTTGTGAATAAAGAGAGTTGATGATCGATGATGCTTGTTGATGCTTAAAAACGGAGTTTTTGATACGATATTTATAGAGAAAATCACCCAAAAAAGATAATTTAACAAAACAGAGTCTGAAGATCGAAAAAACACCTTGGCGCCAGCCCTGGCTAGTTGGCGCCAAGACCAGTGGCTAGCGCCTGGCGCCAATTCTGATTCTAGGTGCCAAGGGCTGGGGTTGGACGCCAAACTGACTTTTAACGCGTTTTCGAAAATATGATAAATTTCCCGTACTGGAAGATAAAATAATATAATTTCAATCGAAAATGCTATTTAATCTGATTAAAACTCTAAAGAGTCCTAAATGAATTAAGAATGATAAGACCTTCTAGAATATTCTAGAAGACTAAAACCATTCCTAATTACATTAGGAATGATAAATTATATTAGGCCCTCCCCTAGATCATAGGGTCGTACTTAAAGCTCAAACCGGGCCCAGTTTAGTAAATTTGCCATGACTTCCTCAACATTCATCGGAATTGGGCCTATAATATACCGTTGGAAAGGTCTTTGCAAGCCCCATCCAACTACACCACTATTGGACCCATATCATGGACCAACCAAACTGGATTGGCTATTTTCTTAAAATAAAGTTTTCAAAAACAGGGAGAAGAGAAAAGAAATAAAACTTTCCGCCACACTAGACCTTTCCACACTTCGTTTCATTCGATTATGATTCGACGTGAAAGGCACTCATCACCAGGTTTGGTTTTGGGGAGACACAAATGGGTGTCTACAGAAGCCCCCACTTTGACTTAGTTTAGAGAAACGCAAGTTTCGAAAACGAAAGCCAAAGTATCGATAGGGACGGAGAATGATTCAGAACGTTCTGCGATCCTAAATCAATCTTGTAACGCCGATACCTGCAAAACTAGCATTATTTAAACAGATAGAAGAGTTAAGAAACGCGTATCTTGCACCGTCGAGCACACGTCTCTGAAAGTAACCACATGTTGTTGTTGTTGTTGCCGTTGTTTTGACGACCTCCTGCAAGCTAGAGAATGCCATCCCGCTTGAAAACCGCTACGCCTTGTATAACAGCTTCCAAATTAGAAGATTTCTTCGCCTGAAACTACCTTCCCCGCTGTGATAATATTCCACGTCCAAGGGAATATCATAGAAAATTATTTATCTTGAAATAATTCTCATCCGCATTATGATCATCTTCCATGCCTCAGGAACTATCATCAAAGACAACTTCGCCCGAAATTACCTTCAGTTGTTTGTGACAACTTTCCGCAAGGTAGGGAATGATGCCGAAGACATCTTCTCTCGAAGTCATCCTCATTTGATGCGATAATTTCCCAAAGGAAAATACCGAAGATCGATGCCTGTCGATCTTTAAAAGTTCGCCTTAACTTGCCTTTGCTATGCCTATACGTCGGCGCTCTTTTACTTTAAACCTGTATGTCGGTGCCCTTTGCTGTTGAACCTGTATGTCGGTGCCTTTTGCTAATGAGCCAATGCTTAGGCGCTTTAAGCTTAGTGAGACGATCTTTTTATCAGGTCGATCACTTTACGTAATCAAGCCGATTATTTAATCATGTCAAATCGCTTAGAGGGGCTAACTTGCGTACCAAGGAACCCAAAATATGTTGCAGAAAGCTAGCACAACCCCAACAGGTGGCTGGCTGCTTTGGCGTCGCTGAAAAACAATCAGCGCCAGCCATACGGCATTAGCGCCAGGCGCTGGCATAAGCGTCTGGCGCCAAGCACAGAACGTGACGCTAATGCCTAAGGACTGGCGCCAACACGGGAATCTTCTTTAAATTCCATTTTCCGTTCATTTCTTGCTCTGTTCGTCGCGAAACAGCCTAAGAGAAGTCCGAAACTTCAATTGATCGTTGCTCACTCGTTTCTCAACCGAATTCGCTCAAATTTGTTGCAAATCAAAGCTCTTTTCATCTATATTCCCGATCTATGTAAGTTTTCTTCAAACTCACACCGGTTTTTATGAATTCTTGGCATTTTTATTCACGAATTTCATGAAAATTCGAAACTTATGATGCTCAATTTGCTTTGTTTATCAAGTTTTTATGCCATAAAATTACTTGTTTATGTTTGTATATTGCCTTGGGAGTATTTTGTGACTTGTTTGACTCAATTTGGTAAAGAAATGAGCAATTTTCCATTGTTGGACCTCTTAAGGTCGTGAAGAACAATGTGGCTTGTTCTTGATGTTTTCGTTAGCAATTCTTATTCAATTTGTCACAATAATCACTATAGTGTCGCAAGAAATTGTTTGATTGCTTGAAAAAATGATGTCATGCTCAATTTGAATTTGTGCTCTGTTTTAGTACTACGTACTCTGTTTTTTTGCGAACATAGTTTCATGCGGCTAGGCGAACCTTAGATACTATAGAACCTTAATTTATGATGATTTTGCACAATGTAGCATGGCTAGACAACGAGGCTCAAGTTCACGGTCCCGAAACACTAGGCGGGAACATGAGCCCGTGGAGGACGACACCACACTTTCCACTTCGCTTGGTCGGTTCTCGGAGTGGGATGAGCAGACCTTGTTCTTTGCCCCTGTCCACCACATTTCCGAGAGGGTGAGACGGGGAACCGAGCCTGGGAGAACACGGCATCACGGCTCTGGCTGTGATGGTCTAGGCGATTTGTAAAGGATGCACATCGCCAGAGACCGCGAGACGAGACGAGTTTCCTATGGGAGTCCTGCGGACTAGTTTCCTTGTTCGAGACCTCCGAGGCTATGGTCGCCTCTAGCGGGGGTCACCACGTAGTACGCGCTTTGGTGGAGTTCTTCTGGGACACCACCAACACCTTTCATTTTCCCTGGGGTGAGATGATGGTCACTCCTACATACTTCAGTCTCATCACAAGACTAGAGTTCACTTCTGTGCCGCTGCCGTTCGATTGCAGTATCGACGTCTTTTCTCCAGAGGTCGAGGAGCTGTTGGGGTCGATTGCTGTTCGGGCCCGAGCTGAGGTCGAGATGACTTAGTTCAGTGCTAGAGGGATTCGCCGTTCGACGCTGGCAGCGGCTCTTGATGAAGATGCGACCACCCGAGAGCAGCGGGTGCGCATCTTCGTGCTGATGTTGTTGTCAGGGACATTCTCCCTGGACAGGGGTAGTAGGACACTGCTTTACTACCTCCCTGCTGTTCGCGATCTCCAGCGGATCAGGACTTATGACTGGGCCAGCTTGGCCTACACTGACTTCGTTCGCGCGCTGAGGGACTCATGTCGCCACCAGTCCTTTAGGACGAACGTTGCTTTGTGTGCTTTCTGGAAAGTCGTAGAGGTAAACATTATTTCCCTATAAAAGTTTAGCCCTACATGTTAGTTAGCATTTACTCACGCGTTTAACTTCTTTTAGATCTGGTTCTATGAGTACTTTCCTTCCATTGCGCCGGCGAGACCATCGTCGAGGGGGTATCCGGTGAGCGCCTCTTGGGGCGGCCACCATGTGGACCTGTCTACTGCACGTGTCCGGAGTCGGATCATCTCGGTACGACTTTTAGTGTTTATCTTGCTCTTCTGTGATGTTTTAGACATGTTCTTACCTGATTGGTATTTTTCATAGGGACCTGAGGTAGTATACCGACCATGGGGTGGTTGGACAGTTCCTGGATTAGCCGTACAGTATTTTCCTGAGCGCCGCTACTTTCTGGGGACCTATGGAGCGGTTGTGTACTTAGGAGAGACAGTTGCTAGACAACACTCTTCCGATGCTTTCGTTGTTCTTGCTCCTCCGCCGCGTCATATGTTCGACGAGAGAGAGTTATCGAGCATGGATGAGGAGTCTGGTTCCCTCTGGCGGTCCCATGTGATCCTTGGGCGGAGTTACGCTTAGGAGCTACTTCCTTTGTTAGCTCCAGCCCCTGTACCGGCCGAGGATATGAGGGTAAGATCCTTAACTTTTGTTTTTCGCCGAGTAGCCCCCAAGTAATACCTTACTGATTTCTTTCTGTTTTATCAGGATGGTCCCATTGAGTTCGTGCCACCCTGTATGTCCATCCACTACCAGGGGACATATGGGCCGTTCGAGGAGATGATTTCTCCGGTTCCTGAGGGCGAGCGCTTCGTGGAGCGGTCGATTCCTCGTCAGCAGACCAGGGTAAGTCTAGTTCTAATTCAGAATCTTGTATTCAGTTATCATGCATTTTCACTGACTTATTTTCCTTAACAGTTCTAACGCGAGGTGGTTTCGGCTATGGCACGATGCATAGATGCCTTCCGGAGCCAACTCGTTCGGATGAGGAACGCGGCTACCTGTAGTCGAGATGACGCTGTCCGAGAGGTAACTTTTCTTCACTTATTATTTCTGCATTATGCTTCAGTTTTTACCTTGTTTCTGATTTAATTCTTTTTGCAGGGTCAGCCGATCATTTCTCACACCCGTACGAGGCCTGAGGGGTGGAGAGATCCGGCGAGGTCTAGCTCGAGACGTCGTCGCACTTCGTCCGGAGGTAGAGGTGGTCGTTCTGAGGCTGCTCGAGCAGACATTGTTGAGGGCTCAGGGTCTTTTTCTGAGGGTGCTCCTGCTGCACCGGTAGGAGAGGCTACCTCGGCATTCAGAGGTGGTGGGATGTACGAGGTTGGCTCGTCATCGCAGCAGCCTCCGCGATCTCAGCCTCATGTTGACCTAGGCTGGAGCGGTACTGTCTTGAGTTTTCCTCATCCTGCGGAGGCTGGAGCTGGTGCTGAGGCCGGAGCTGGTGGAGAGGTGACTCCTCGGACGGCGCAGTTTTATGGCATGATGGGCCTACGTCCTCCGGCGCCGTAGTTTGCTCCTGTATAAGTATTTTATTTTGACTTTTTATAGAACTTTTCCTTTGACTTATTATTTTGACACTTTGTACTTTATGTTATATTATTGTAAATTCATTATTATTTATTATTATGTTAGTGTATGTTAGTGTGTGCAAGTGTGATAACAATTTTGCGCAAAAATTTCGTCATTTTTATTATTAATGGAGGGTATTATCCGACTCTCTCCCCCAAAAAAGAAAATAAAAAGGAAAAAATAAAACGGAGAAAAAAACTGATTTTTGAAAATTAATATAAAATTAAAAAAAAAAGAAATAAAAATAACTAAAAATAATTGCTATATTTAATTAATTAATTAAGAAAAGGATAGAAAAATATTTAGAAAAAAAATAAAACGGGGCCATAAAGTCATTAACCGACTCCAGTTTAATATCAAAACGCAACTGAGCACGCGCGACCTCTCTGCTGATTTGGCGCCAGCTGGCGCCAACCTGTGGCGCGTGGGGCCAGGCGCTACACCTAGCGTGTGGCGCCAAAAGCTGATGGGTGACGCCAATTTCGAGCGTGTTACGCCAGTCGACGCTGACTCCGTATTTCAATCAGATTGAAATTCCTCGCAATTTGTGCATAAATAGCCCCTGCTCAGCCGATTCTTCTCATAACTTCATCGAAAAATATTCTTCTCTTTAGAAAAATAATAATCATGTCTGTAGCAACTAAAACCTTCACCATATATTCTCATGAATGGTGTCGATCTCTTAATGCTAGAGAAAGAAAAGAATTGGATTTATTTCACTTGGGGGGAATTTATGGTATCAAAGGGGTAGATTTAGACATAGACTTCATACATACCGCTTTAGAATTTTGGAACATTGATACACATTGTTTTAGAATAGGGTATGATGAAATTAGCCCTTTGCCAGAGGAATTTGGTGCTATTTTAGGCTTCCTTGCAATAGACCTGGTAGTAATCCCTAGAGTAGATGCATATTACTATAAGGATTTTGAGCGCTTCTTTAACTTGAAGGAAAGGGATTTATCAAAGATAGTAGATGGCAATGTAGTGAACTTGAAAGAATTCGCACGCTACTATTTTGATAAACCACTTTCTAAATCTTTTCACATATATAGAAGAAGGGCGTTCTTATTCTGCATGCTTAATCAATATTGTCTTAGTAGTGGTAAAATTAATGAGGGACAATCAATTATAACCACTGTGCTAGAACAAGTTGAATCAGGGAGAAATCCAATGCCATTGATATTTGGAGAGACTATGATTAGTGTAGATGAATTGAAAAGGGACCCAAAAGCACCTCTTCGCGGCTCTCCAATTTTATTACAGGTAGAAAAATAATATTTTTAATTATAGAAATCAAAAGATATACTTTTGTATTGTAATATTAATTTATTTGCATTGCAATTTTTTACAGATGTGGCTAATGGAGAGGCTAGGATTAATTAGTCCTCCGGACGACATTGAAAATTATACGCCCACTTGCTTTGTGAGAAGGAAGAAACGCATTCCTAAAATTGGGCGCCATGGGTGGAGAAAAGTCTTTGAATCACGTGATTTTGCTATCAAGTGGGTCATCCCATGGTGGAAAATAAAAAGGATGGTTGGTGTTAACAAGCAACCTTTCTGCCGTCTCCCAAGCTTGTCTCGCGTGACATATTATTATCCCTGCAAGGTAAAGAGACAATATGGCTTGCTCCAAAATATTCCTTCCGGGGATCTTCGTCCTCCTTATGAGTATCCCGTATCTCAAGAAGTAGATAAATTTGACACTTACTGGAGCGCTAGACCTTTATGGGAAGTGATTACCCAAAAGGTTCCCCCTTCTTTACCTAATAATGTAAAGAAGTGGTTGTTGAAGAAGACTTCAATTGATCAGGGTAGAACCGATGTGAAGAATCGTCTAGGTGACAGGGTGACACCGGCCAAAGAATGCTTAGGTGCAAGAATTGAGTTCAAAACACCTACAATGCCTAAGAAGAAGAATACTACTAAAGACAAGGAGAAAAGGAAAGTTGTAGACAAAAAGGTTTGGGTGGAAAAGAAGCATGGGGTGCTAGCTGAAGGAGAAACAATCTATTCTAAAATTGAATGTAGGTCCTCTAAAGGATGCCTACTGGCTAAAGTAATGGATGAAGAGGAGGAAACAGAAAAGAATTGGGAAAGAGCAAAGAAGGAGAAGAAAGACTAGAACATTGCTTTAGCTTTGGATTTAGTAGATCATTAATTTTTTTATTTAAAGTTAATTTATTTCAGCCTTATTTGAATTCCATTAACAATGTAATTTTATTTCATTAATGAAATTTCAGCTTTCAATTAAATTTATTTTATTAAAGCAATGAAAAACCGAAAAAAATAATTTTCCAGAAATTCTTCGAGTACGGAAGTTGAAAATTTTCCGAAAAACGCCGAAATTTGCCCAGATTTTATTGCCGAGCTGGCGCCAGTAATTTCAGATTGGCGCCAGCTATTAAGGTCTAGCGCCAGACGCCAATACCATCGGCTGGCGCTAACGGCCTATTGCTGGCGCCAGGCTCTAATTTTTGACGCTAGTAGCTTTTCCGACTTTTTGTTGACTTCTTGTTGATTCTGGAACGCGGAGATGTCGAATAATAAAGTGGCCGCACCCGTAATGGGTTGCCTACGTATCCTTTCCTAAGGAACCAGGCCGAACGAAGCTCTCTTGACTGTCCTACTCAAGTAATTATGGGTAGTATTTTTAAAGTTGGTCAAGATTGGTCATGTTCGAGAATTCATTGCCATCCATATCAGTTAATTTTGCTGCGCCACCTGACAGGATTGTCTTGACAATGTAGGGGCCAGACCAATTAGGTCTAAACTTTCCCCTTGGATCTGAAACATTTTTCCTTAACGCTTTTAATACCAAATCTCCTACTTTGATATTTCTTGTCTTGACCTTCTTATTAAAATGTCTAGCCATACGAGTTTGATAGCACTGAGTGTGATGTAGAGCTTCTAGTCGTTTTTCGTCGAGTAGGATCAATTCCTCATATTGTGCCCTAGTTCATTCGACTTCATCGAGTTTACTCTCTAGCGCAATACGTAGAGATGGTATTTCTAGTTCGACAGGTTGTACGGCATCCCTTCCATATACCTAAGAAAATGGTGTATTTCCTATTGACGTATGGATTGACGTGCGATAACCCCACAATGCAAAGTGAAGCTTGTCAGGCCAATCCTTATAATTTTCTGTCATTTTCTTGATGATAGTCTTTATATTCTTATTAGCTTCCTCGACTCCTCCGTTTGCTTGAGGTCTATAAGGGGACGAATGATGATGTTGGATACCATATTTATGTAGCAGTTCTTCACATTCGGCTTGAAAGTGAGTTCTATTGTCCCTTATCGTTTCATGTGGGACTCCATATCGACAAATGATATTTCTCTCGATAAAGAGTGCTACATGTTTTGCAGTGAGTTTAGCATATGGTTGTGCTTCAACCCACTTTGTAAAGTAATCAATTGCCACTAGAATAAATTCATGGCCTCGTGTCCCTGGAGGGGTGATCTTGCTGATTATGTCAATTCCCCATGTAGAGAATGGCCATGGTGATGTGTAGGTGTAGAGCAAAGATGGAAGAACGTGTTGTAAATTGGCATAAATTTGACACTTAGGGCATCTTTTCACATATTGATGGCAGTCTCTATTCATGGTAGTCCAATAATACCCTTCTCGCATTATTTTCTGCACTAACATTTTGCCATTTACATGAGTTCCACAGACTCCTTCGTGGACCATCCTCATTATTCTTTGTGCATCCACCTTTCCTACGCATAGGATAGCTCGACCTTTAAGTACCCTCTTATGTAGCTCGCTGTCTATGAGTACATATTGAGAAGCCAAAAGTCTCAAGGCTCGTTTTGCTCTTTTGTCAGCATGAGGAGGGTATTCTCCATTGGTGACGTAGTTGAGAATGTCTGTGTACCATGGTTCTTCTTCTTATTCTTCTTCTTCGTCTAGGACTGGGTCGTCGTCTTCTATAACCTGTATATATGCTGGTTTGTGCCTTTTTTTGATAGTTAGAGGCATTTGCTTGATATCCGTGGGAATCCTAACCATTGAGGCTAATCTTGCCAAGGCATCAGCAAATTGGTTTTCTTCCCTATGTAGATATGTGTATTCCATCTTCTCTAAATGATCGGTAAGAGTTTCCAGATAAGTTTGGTAAGGGGCTAGGCTTTCGCTCCTTACTTCCCACCTTTTAGATATTTGGTTGATAATTAGAGAGGAATCTCCGAATATCCTTAACTTCTTTACTCCCAATGCCAGAGTTGTTTCAAGGCCTACCACACATGCTTCATATTCAGCAGCATTGTTGGTAACGTCAAAATCAAGCTTTATTGAGATTGGGACATGTTCTTCTTTAGGTGATACTAGTAGCACTCCGACACCACATCCCTTTTGGTTTGAGGCTCTGTCGAAATACAAGGTCCAAGTATCATCTTCGGTGACCATCAAATCTTCATCTGGAAATTCATTGTCCTGTATTGGTGTCGAGTCTTCTATTGGAAAATCTGGCAGAAAGTCTGACACCACAGATCCTTTAATAGCTTTTTGTGGCATAAACCGCACATCGAACTGGGCTAAGTTGGCTATCCATCTTGAAATATGTCCATTGAATGTTAATTTCTCGAACATATATTTGAGTGGATCTAATTGAGATACCACGAAAACGGTATGCACCAACATGTAATGTCTCAACTTAGTTGTGGCCCACACCAAAGCAAGGCACAATTTCTCGAGTGGTGTATAGCGTGTTTCGTATTCGAGAATCTTCTTACTTAAGTAATAGATTGCATTCTCTTTGTTTTCTACCTCTTGTGCTAGCATGGCTCCCATTGTCTCTTTGGTAATCGTCAAATATAACCCACGAGGTATTCCGAGAAGTCCTGGCACTAATACGAGAGGATTTGCGAGATAGGCTTTGATCTGATCAAAAGCTTTTTGACACTCATCATCCCATATTACTAGTACATTCTTCTTGAGCTTTTTGAAGATTGGTTCACATATCGTTGTTAGTTTTGATATGAACCTACTTATGTATTGCAACCGGCCAATGAATCCTCGAATCTACAGGGAAAGACTCTAACTCAGACTTTGACTCTGACTCTGACGACCCTTCAAACATCGGCCCTTGCCCTGTCGTGATTGATATCTTCCTTCCACTCGGAGTAGTCACCTTGATAGTCTTGCGCCACCCTTGCAGTAATCCTTCAGCTGGATAATTAGCTTTGAGGGATCGAAGTTTTCACTTTGTAGGACCGTTTGAATAAGTGAGGAGTTGTCTTCCTCATAAACTGACTCATTCTTTTCTCGCCCAAACAGTAATCCCATGACGTTAAAGTCAAAGCATGGGGGTGCTTTCTCCTTATGGACGGGATTTGAGATTTCGTCAGTGAAGTAGCAATCCAAGAAAATCTCGAATCCTGGTTGTCGTATGCCATTTACAACAAATGGTTCGGGAAATTCATGGCATGGATAGTCCTCTCCTTCTTTTATAAACTGACCATTAAGCGTAAGAGGGTACTGATCCATTTGAATGCGAGCGTACCTACGTGCTTTCAATTTGTCCTGGGCTCGCTTGAGATCTTTCCAAGTCGGTTCGAAACCAAGTCCGAAAGTATCTAGTTTAGGGAGGCCTGATGACTCTATCGATTTTGCTATCCCCTTCTTTTTTCTTAAGGTCATCCCGGGGAAGTGTCCTTGTTTCTTCAGCATGGTGTTGATAATCATGTTGGAATGGGGGTCGTGGCAAAGAGATGTCCTTTCATCCTCTTGGATTAAGGAGACTTCTTCGTTAAAGCCCAATAGGTCTTCATCATCTTCGTCGTGCTCCACGTTGATGATTGGATTCTCTATTAATTTGATCCTCATCGGCGAAGCATCAATAGTGATGGGGATTCCTCCAACCATGGCTTTCACTTGTTGGTGGAGAGATGAAGGGACGACCTTTAGATCATGGAGCCAAGGGCGTCCTAACAACAGATTGAATGAGGCTTTGATGTCTACCACTTGAAAAGTAGTAGCATGTTCTATTGCTCCTGCCGTCACATTTAGGGTTATTTTGCCAAGAGCTTGACGTCGAGTATTATCGTAAGCTCTTATTCCTTGTGTGGACGGAGTTAAATCCTCATCCCTTATGCCAAGCATCCTTGCAGTCCTAAGTGGACAGACATTAATAGCCGATCCATTGTCTACAAGAGTCATGGGAACATTCATCCTTTTGCAGACTACCGTGAGGTTTAACGCCTTGTAGTGTTTGTCACCTTTTGGGGGTAAATCTTTATCAGAGAAGGTGATTATATTAATCAGACTAGGAAGGTCATTCGTGAGGAAGTTAGCTAGTCCCTCAGGAGTGGTGTCAGAATCTATCCCGATTTTATCCAAGGCATTCATCACAGCTAACCTATGTTCTCGAGATGTCGCCAGAAGCTTTCATACGTTCATCTCAACTTTTGTCTTCTTGAATTTGTTTAACGATGTCATTATCTTCGATGATAGGTATGGGAACTTGTTGTATAGTAGGCATAGGTTGTGTTGAAACGGGAGGTTGCATTCTCCCGGATCTTGTGAGGACGTCTATTGATGAATCTTCTTCAACCCAAATGTCGTCCGTGGTGTATGATACAGAAGGTGAAGGTCCTACTATGTCTTTTAGATAGACATCTTCTTCATCACTGTCCCATACTCCATTAACATTTATGTCCTCTTCTTGTTGAACTTGGACTAATTCCTTTCTATCAATCATTTTCTACACCAAATCCTTGAACTTGAAGCAGTTTTCTAGGGTGTATCCTCCTGACTGATGGTATTGACAGTAATATCTATCTGTCCTTTTTAATGATTCAAATGGTCTCGGTTCGAGAGGTTTGACCTTGCCACTCTCGGAGAGCATTTCAAACATTTGTGCATACGGGATCCCAATTGGAGTATAAACTTTATTGCTCTTCTTGGGTCTTTCGGTGACTTGTAAGGGAAAGTATTTTGCCTCATAAGTTGTTTTTACTGGTGTGAATTCTCTCTTAGATTCTTCATCATATTTCTTGTGAAGTTCGTTCATAATTTTGAGAGTTTCACGTAACAGTTGCAATGTCTCCCTCATAAACAGCGTGAGCACTCGTATGTCTACCTCATTTGCTGGTTCTGGAAGATTATCTTTGACATCGAAAAAGATCTCTTCTTCTTCCTCTTCGACATTGGTTGCTTTGGCAGGCTTAATGAGAGATTAGAGGTCAACTTCGCTTTCTCATCGGAGATAGCCAAAGTGTGAGCTAGAGGTGCATTGTCACTACTCGGCTTCTTACTGGTAGGGGGCAACGGCAACTTGTTACTGTCAATTAGGTCTTGGATAGCTTCCTTAAGCTTCCAACAGCTTTCAGTAGGATGGCCCCTACCTTGATGATATTTGCAATGTGCATTGGGGTTCCAGTTAAGCGACCTCTTCTCAACTGGTGGATCTCCAAATGGTCCAATGGGAGTTGTAAGACCTTTTGCATTTAATCGATCAAATGCGGTGTCATAACTCATGCCAATAGGAGTGAAGTTTCTCCTAAATGGTTTATTTTGTCCTTGGTTGTTCATGGCGAGGACTTCTCCTAGGTTAAAGGTGCTAACATTATTTGAGTGGGCGGTTTTGGAAGAAGAAGGATTGTCGTTCTTCTTTCCTTTCCAGCCACTGTTGGAGTTATTGTTGGCAGCTTTAGATTTAGCCAAGTCATCTTCAATATTAATCCCAATATCATAAACAACCTTAAAGGTATGAATGTTATTTTGATATTTAAGATGTTTTGAATATTTTTCTTGAAGGTTTTTAATGAACAGTCTCACGGACTCTTTATCACTTGGTACCTCAATCATTTTAGCTGAGGTTTCTCTCCACTTGTTAAAGAAAGATGTGAAGCCTTCATTCTCCTTCTGTTTGAGGATTTTAAGTTCTCTATGGTCAGTCTCGACTTGAATGTTGCACTTGTACCTATCAACGAAAGCGTTTGCTATGGATTCCCAGGTAGAGGTCTTTTCTTTTTCAAGAGAAAAGAATCATTGTTGGCAAACGGTCTCGAGAGATAGCGAGAACAGAGAAGGGAAGACTTTCTTATCGATTCCCTTGATACTCATTATTGTTTCAAATGCTCTTAGATGGAAGTTGGGGTTGTCGATTGCCCTAAATTTTGGGATGTTGTTGGCACTGAACTTCTGCAGAAGAAGATCTTTATCTACCGAGACCCCTTATGATGTGAGTTCTTGAAACTTGTAGTCGCTGGAAAACTTGCTTAGGCTTTCTTGCATGAGGTCCATTTGTTGTTACTTCACGGGATCCTCGATCTTAAGTGCGATAAGCTTTAGTGTCTCGGTTACAGTAGCCAATTGGTTCTTGAGATCATTGACTTCTTCCTGAGTTGCCATTATGACTCTTGCTTTCCTCTTGCGGGCTATAGGTTTGTCGAAAAGTTGGACTTGTACGAAGAGGTTATCTTTGATTAATCGTCCTTCCTTTCTAGACCACGCGCTGTAAATTAAGCCAATTTGCGTTTTAATTACTTGACTCGAATCAATTTGACATTATGGTTTTTATTTTTAAAATAAAAAGTATGCATATTTTTAGGGAGCAATAATGTATATGTTTTCAGGGAACTTAAGTATTATTATTTATTGGAAAATTAATATCCGACTTACCCCCCTAAAAAAATGACGAAAAATAACGCGCACACACAAGACTCTCTTAATCATGGTCAAAACATGTGTATTTGTGTGTGTATTGAGTGTAAGTGACATGTTTCGACTCTTGTGTAAGACCATGGGACTTAGTGCCTAAACTCGAATATTAATTTAACTAAGCATTATAGTCAGCCAAGTCAATCGAGTTAAACAGAAAACTGACTAAATAGACATTAAGTGATGACTCGACAAATAATCCGAACTGTCGGCCAAGCGACAGAACTGGCGTCACAATATGGTGATTGGCGCCGCTACGCACCATACAGTGGCGCTACAGCTTGGATTTTTGCACCATTATTGGAGCCTTTGTCTGGGACTGTTTTCGGTATTATTAGTCAACTGGGGTATGCCTAAAGTCGTAATAGGTCAATTCCGATTAGAAGAAGAAAAAACTTTATTGACTCAAATTAATTAATTAATTAATTAATTAATTAATTAGGCAAAGTTCTTTAAATCATTAATTATAATCTCAACACAAATCAACAAACGGTTAAGAGGAGCAAAGGATATATATGCACAACAAATAATGCACAATTAGTCAAGTAGGCACAACATGATGCAATGAGTTCGCAACCTAACCATGGCTCTAGTTCTTTAAAGTTCGGGATATGGTTTAGTCAAAGAGGGTCCATGGTTAATTGTCCAGATGCACCGCGTAGAAGCCTAACCGTGAAGGGTTAACGCGTGTGGATAGGACACCGCGAGTTTTTAGAAAAAACTCACTTTCATGGTTTGGTGAATTCAACCTCTCAGATGTACCCTTTGTGGCCAGGAGCGTTCAATCAGGTAGGTAGAGCATGAATTCCCAGAGGGTTATATCCATATGTAGAACACATATGGGTTTCAGAAAAGTGAGAAAAAATTCAATCAGGAAGCAGGATCGAGCAAACAATACGAAAAACCGGTCGAAATTAGAACGCATATTTTTGGCTCGGTATTGGGGGAAATTGGCGCCAGCAAACAGAGACTGGCGCCAACTTTTAACTATAGCGCCTAGCGCCAATACTGGCGTCTGGCTCTACGGCTAAAAGTTTGGCGCCAAGATCTGGCCCCTGACGCTACATCCCACATGCCTCAGCAGCTTTCTGTGCTCAATAAAATCATCCAGTTTCGCGCGGTGTTATTTCAGTCCTAGTTGTGAAAGACATTTCTCAAATTTCCTACGTGTAAAATCCTTATGTTTTTGACTCATTACAGATGGTCTTTCCAATAAGAACCTTTTTATGCATATGACACAATGTTAATCAAAATTACGCACATGAAATACTTAGAACTTTTCGAGTCTCATCAACTCATTCTAAATCATTGCCGAAACAAATTCAGGAATAAAAATAGAAATCCTCCCCAGTGGAGTTGCCAAAAACAGTAGGGAATAATTTCAAGCCTTTAAAATCCCACTAGCTTGAACCCCACTGTGATCATACACTAAAGTACGGTGGCGTCCAAAAGGGAAGAAGATAGAGCAAAAGAGTCGCCAACAAGTTTTTAAGGAACTTGTAAACCGTTCACGAGGTGAAGGTTACACCCCTTAACGATCCAAGAGATCGTCAACTCCATAAGGTCATGAACCAAAATAGGGTTCGGGGATGATGGTACAAATCCAACCTAAAAGAGATTGAACATACCCTAATAATAGGCCTCTACTTTATTCTGCTCGTATTCATGTGCGCTTTCTGATTAACATGCAATCAATAGGATTAACCCTGAACCTGTTTAATCTATGTTGGTTGAATATTAATGCATAAATAAATAATTATTGGCGATCACTTGAATTATAATAAAAGTTAACCCTAACAAGATTATTAATTATCTTATTAAGCATGATTACAAGTACAAACTCCCTTTAACATGCAATAAAGGTGATCAAGCAATAATAATATAAAATATGATACATATTAAGCAATAATAATAAATAGTCAACATCATTAATAATAATAATAATCATAATTAATCAATCATAATTATAATAATCACGTTAAAGCATAGCAAGATCCTAGGCATGATACTAACAAGATTAATAACAAACCCTAGCATGTCACTAAGCATTAAAAATCAAACCTTTAACCCTAACATGATACTAACATGAATTAATATTAGAAAGAAAATAAAAGGCATCATACTTTTTATCATACTTAATATTAAAGTTACCCTAGACATGATACTAGGAATCAAAATAACAATCTAAGCATGATTTCTACGTCATAATATCAATTAAACCATTAAAGTACTTGGATGCCTCGTACCTCTTTCTAATAACAAAATACACACGTTAGTTACTTTAAGGAAAATATTAATCAAAGCAATTAAATTAAATAATTGAAATAGAGATTTGGGACCAAACCCTCAGAAACTAAAACCTTTCACGTCTAGGGCGAAGGCAACTTCGAATATGGCTAGGTATATCAAGATCTTGTGAATGCGAAATTTTGTATGAGAAAGCAAGAAAGAATATAAGAAAAGAATTCTAAAGATGAATGAAAATGTTGAATGAAAAAGGTGAATGATTTGTGAATAAAGAGAGTTGATGATCGATGATGCTTGTTGATGCTTAAAAACGGAGTTTTTGATACGATATTTATAGAGAAAATCATCCAAAAAAGATAATTTAACAAAACAGAGTCTGAAGATCGAAAAAACACCTTGGCGCCAGCCCTGGCTAGTTGGCGCCAAGACCAGTGGCTAGCGCCAGGCGCCAATGGCTACCGCCTGGCGCCAATCCTGATTCCAGGCGCTAAGGCCTGGGATTGGACGCCAAACTGACTTTTAACGCGTTTTCGAAAATATGATAAATTTCTTGTACTTGAAGATAAAATAGTATAATTTCAATCGAAAATGCTATTTGATCTGATTAAAACTCTGAAGAGTCCTAATTGAATTAAGAATGATAAGACCTTTTAGAATGTTTTAGAAGACTAAAACCATTCCTAATTACATTAGGAATGATAAATTATATTAGGCCCTCCCCTAGATCATAGGGCCGTACTTAAAGCTCAAACCGGGCCCATTTTAGTAAATTGGCCATGACTTCCTCAATATTCATCGAAATTGGGCTTATAATATATCGTTGGAAAGGTCTTTGCAAGCCCCATTAACCTACACAACTATTGGACCCATATCATGGACCAACCAAACTGGATTGGCTATTTTCTTAAAATAAAGTTTTCAAAAACAGGGAGAAGAGAAAAGAAATAAAACTTTCCGCAACACTAGACCTTTCCACACTTCGTTTCATTCGATTATGATTCGACGTGAAAGGCACTCATCACCGGGTTTTGTTTTGGGGAGACACAAATGGGTGTCTATAGTATCCACTCAAGTACAACGGAGCATGAAATAAATTTCAAAGTGAACTAATTAAGCACATCATACTAATGGTTTTAATGCACAATTTGACTGCCTGTCGGGGCCAAGTGCTTTCTCAACTCATCAAAAGTCTACACTTTCGTCGTTAACTATTAAAAATAAGTTAATAATCAAGAAAAACCACTTAATGGAAATTCCTAAGCTACGCTATTGTCACAACTTTGTTCAGTCCACGAATTACAACTAATGGTTGGTAACCCAAAGAAACCACTAGCAAGATATGAAAAATAAAGATTTTTAATCACAATCATAAAAATTTCAACACCTAAACATGCTTGAGATTCAAGTATACAATCACCAATCCCCCTCGTAAAGGAGATTACTAATAAATCATGTTTAAAGCAATATTAATCATCAAATCAATAAGCATCAACATGATAAAAAGCAAACAAGAAGAATCAAACTAAACAAGTGAAATCAAATGCAAAAGTAAAGTGAAAGATTAAGGAATTGCTCATTAATCAAAGTTGATGATATGAATGGTGTCCTTTTAACAAGAGTATTATTCCGATAGAGGGTTCATAATTATTAGAAAGCTAATTATTCAGTGAGGTCAAGTGATCGGAATGCCTAGTTGGAGGTCGCTTCTGATCAATAATATTAATGTAGGAAATTTTGAAAAAAACAACCTTTTAAAAACAATTTTATTGCAAGAAACCACCTTAATAATTTTTTTTTGCAATGAAACACCTTAATCAATTTTTTTTTTGCAAATCAATACCTTTTTGTTGGAAAATGAGGTTTTACCCCATTTTCCTGCGTTGACTACCCCAATCTACCCACGAAACCACCTCTCTCAGCTCCTTAGCCCCACCAACAAAACCACCTCCCTCCTAAGCCACACCCACAAAACCACCCTTTCATGGCGTTAACCACCATAAACACACCCCCTTTTACGGCGTTGACCACTCTGAGCACACCCCTTTAACGACGTTGACCACCATAAACCCTCCTCTATAGCCCTAGCCACCCTTCTCCCCTCCATTGGCAGTTTTGTGGGTGCAAATAGCGTAGTCAATGCCGAAAAATAGGGTTGAGTCTATTTTCTTGCATAAAGGAATGGTTTTGCAAAAAACTTTTGATTAAGGTGTGTCTTTGTAAACAAAAAATTTATAAGGTTGTTTATTTTAAAAAAATGCTTATAAAAGGTGGTTTTTTTGTAAAATTTCCATTAATGTATAATTTATATTACAGCTTAATCTTGACTTAATCCTTCGTGTCACACCTAAGCAACTAACGAACTGATACGATGAATTAATTTGAAAGAAATTAATAAGTCGCTCGAGTATTATGAACAAAGACGTCGGATTCCAAGCTTAGAGCGTCGTAACCGAATCTTAAAACGAGATCCATAATTTAGGAATTAGCAAAACGAGAAAATGCTTCAAGTAACAAGTAATAACCCTAGCCACGCGAAAGGCTAGGAAAGCGACCCAAATAGAAGCTCGCCACATGGCAGTGCACATGGTAGCACGTCACGTGGCTACGAAGTGGTAGCACGCTATGTGGCAGCGCATGTTATAGCTTTTAACGCGCCACATTGGTATCGCAATGTGGCAGCGCGCCTCGTTTAAAGCTCCATGTGGCAGCGAGCCGCAGACCCGGGTGACGGATCATGGATTCAAGCCGAAGGGTGGCGGCCCAACCGAACCCATCTTGAGGCTCAAGATTGGGTGCCACATGGTTAGTTCACAATGAATGTGAGTTTCATTGGGAAGCAAGTGAGGAAGTGGTCCTCACCTTACCATGTTACACTTGTTACTTAGTGATTCTTTGGTTTATTTATCTAGGAATTGAATTCAACATTCTTTCCATGTGAGATATTTCTAGAAAAAGTCCCACATTAAAAGACGAGGAGAATTCACGAGGAAGAACTCCTTATAAATAGCCAAGGCATATCTTGGGATTGTTCACTTGATTAGGAACTCTTTAAAGCATCTCCACTTGAGAGAAAACCTTTAAGTACATATAATATTCGAGTAATATTTTGGTCCGACTTGCCTAACTCCGATTAAGAGACCAATTGGGTCAAGTTACGGGTGGATACCGTGGGTGGTCTCCGCACTTGCAAGACTTGGCGTTTCATGTAAGAGCTCTGGGGTGTGTGCGAAGCACGCGACAATGTTAAGACCATCTTTTCTCTGTTTCTTGTTATTTATGCCATTTAGTGATATTAATTGTGAGCGGGTCTTAGGGTCGGGTTGTATTATGCGTTGAGTTAGACTTACCGAAACCCAACAATGGTATCGGAGCCGTGCTCATTTTTTTTTGTAACCAAAATTTTCAAGGTGTTTTAAATGGATTTAATTTCTAGTTGTTGTTGCTAATTAGATTAATAGCTTGATTTTATTGATTTTAATCTCATTTTATTTAGAATCTTGGCTCCAGAACCTAGATTTTCACCCAAGACTAGTGAATTTTTAGTAGAATTGATATTTTAAAAACATTCTTACCCTTTTACAATTGTGAAAAAGCCAAATTCTTCTAAGAAATGCTTGTTTCAAGGGTTTTTTCTTTTTGACAAAAATTTTTAAATATGTTAAACCTTGAATCTTAAAGTAGGAATACTTATTTGAATAATTATGTTCATAATTCCAACTCCTTTTTAATTTTGTCAAATCTGATGATTGATTTATGTTGGTTTAATAGTGAGAGTAACCCTTCATTTTGTTGCATCAAGTTTAACCAAATTTTATTTAAAGAATGGTTCTTTGAATTAATTTGGTTTGTGCCCTTAATTTGAATTTAATTAAGTTTGAATTGTTTTATTTTCGTTTTGCTCAAATGTTGATTCTAAAAAAAATATAGAATTAATTTAATGTCACAAAAAAACTGGGATAAAAATGGAAGAGCACAAGCACGCAAATCGAGACACAATAGGCACGAAGCCTTAAACCAACTAGTTTTCTTATGCAACTCGCATGTGGCTACCAAGGCTGCTGGTTGGTGTGTCGGTATTCGAGTATGTGCGTGTGTGCGAGTAGTTGGTGCGTTGCTTGACACGTGAAGGCAAGGGCTTTACGGGGAACTGCAGCTTGTGGTTGCCAGACAGCACGAGCCCTGCAGCAAAGGATGTGCGAGCAGTAGCCACACATAATGTCGAGGCTTGGTGCCTAGCAACACAAGCCTCGTGGCTTGGTGCTAGGTGCACGATCTTGATGTGGTTATATGTTTGGAAAATTTTTGCCGATTTTAATTATTTTATTTATTTTTATTTAATTTAATTAAATTTTGGGAGGCTAGGCCTCGATTTTGAGTGGCACCTGCAAAAAAAATTATTTGGAAAAATATTGGGTTTACTAGCTTAATAAATTGGATTAATTAAGTTGGATGACGAATTTAGTGAGAGCCTCAATTTTTTAATTGCGCTTAATCTTATAATCGGTTAAACAACTTTGACTACTTTTAATTAGGCAAGTTCATCGGATTAGCCACCTAAGTTAGTTACTTGTTTACGTGTGTTAATGCATTGTTATTTCTTTATCGTTGTACATTGCATGGGTCATTCACATATAGTGAATGGATGAATAAAATGTATTTTTCTCTCACTGGTTTTATAAAAATGCAACTAGTGGTACTCGATAAGGATAGAAAATATGGATTGCATTCCGCCATCTATTTTTGTAAATCTAAATACAGTATGTGAACCGTTGTGTATTTTTGTACCTTAATATTTAGATTTGTCCTAATTATAGATACTAGTAGTTGCATAATTTTGGTTATGTCATGAAGATGGAGGTTCTTGGAAGACAAAGCCATGAAGTTGAAAATCAAGACCCTTGAAGACTTGAAGACTCAAGGGGTCATGCTAGTTGCAAAAATGCATCATTTACTTATGTTTTCAATTTAAATTTATGTTTATATTGATCAACGGTATATTAGATGCATGTCTAGGATTTTGATTGTTGAGATGATTAATTAAGTACATTTAAATCAACCAACATATAAATCCTAGTTCCCTAAAATATTGAGTAAAACTTGTCATTCCAAACATACTTACCGACCTAATAAGAATAGTGATGAGCTACGCTAAAGCGAGCTGAGGCAACACTATTATTCATAGGAACGTAAGGTATGTTGATGGGTTTGCCAAAAGATGACATCACATACATATTGGTTTTCGTTAGACTAAACAATATGAGTGATAGAGTACTAACATGTCGTGGAAAAAGGAGATAAAATGTTGAGAGAGCATTAGATGCGACGATTTATTTAACCATGAGTGGTTTAGAGCTATTAGCAAAGAGTTTATTACCTTAGAGTAATAAGTGTTAATACAAGGCAAAGCATGCTTAATAACTCATTGATTATTTAGATTATGGAATAACAATGTTCTCGCCAAATGGGAACAATTTTAATGCATGGATAAGACGCTTAATAAGTTTGAAAATTTGCATGAATGCTTTTAAATTTCAAACTTATTATGTAATTTTCTTGATAAATGGTTATACTTTGCACTTATATTTGAAGAATTCCACATCAAACTATATTGTATATTCAAAATCGGGTAACAAGATCAGTCTTGGATAAAGAAACATCAATTAAGTGAACAATGTAATAAAAAATTATCCCTAATCGAGGTCATTTAAGTAATGGATAATTAATGATCACTTGAGATTTGTGTGTAGTTTGATTTATAGCACCGTTTCTTGTGCTACAAGGACATAATTGTCATAACTGATTTGGATGGGTTTTTATTTAGAACCATACTCAATCGACCTATGAGAATACTTTAAGAGATTTAAAAATCGTTATAAGTACACTTCTCATTATGGCTATCGGAACCTCTTTCATCAATCACGAGTATTGTGAGTTTTCTTGTTTGAGTACTGTTTTGGGGTTTTTTATATGTACCCGAGTGGAAGGCGTGTACGTCCCGCGTAAGACAGATCCGTAATGCATTACTCAAACGGCTTGGTCACCTGCAAAACAATGGACCCCCGAGGGGGGCGGTGGTCCGCCTCAGATTATCAAGTTAGTGACCGAAATAATGTATTTTTAGAGAGAGAAGGGAGAGTAATTCTGGGGGACATTTCCCTTGAAGAGAAAATTGTATCCCCTTAAACTGATGTAAATGCTAAGTATTTATAGAGTATTGGGACATGTGCCTTTTAGGTTATTTAACATAAGTAGATTGGCTTCCCAACAATTTACGGTTTCTAGGGTTGTGGGAAATTTCCCTACTATCCTTCAGTGACACATGTTATGCTCTAATTAGCTCATTAAGTGCTGAGCTTGCGGACACGTGTCGAGGTGGCATTGGTTTAAAAATAGAGGGTATTTTTACCCCAAACATTCGCCCCTTAGAAGGGGTAATTTCACTTTCAAGAGGAATTGCTCCTTTCGAAATCAAGGCTTTGCTTCTTCCTCAAAAGCTCTTTGGTCGGCATATGTTTATTTTAAAGAATGAGAGATTTGATTAACATGGAAAATGTGATACATTATAAGGTATAACATTTTCTAAGTTTATCAATCATAATAATGATTGCCGCTTGAACTAGACTGATGAAGACTTTCATTTCTTTTAGCCCCACTATGGTGGTCAAATGATCTTCGGGTAACATAGAATATTTTTGAGATGTTTAATATCCCATAAGGAAGGAGGCGAATGGCTGCTTAGAGGCACGAGGTGAATGGGCGCCGGGACAGGAGGCAAATAGCCGCTTGATAGGACAGGAGGCAAATGGCTACCTGGCAGGACAGAAGGCTAATAGCCGCCTGGGGGGCAGGAGGCAAATGGTCGCCTTGGGGCAGGAGGCAAATGGCCGGCTAACAGGACATGAGGCAAATAGCCTCCTAACATGACAAAAGGCAAATAGACACCTAAGGCAGGAGGCAAATGGATGTCTAACAGGATAGGAGGCAAATGGCCGCCTGGGGGAAGGAGGTAAGTGGCAGCCTAAAATTTCACAGGGAAGGGGCAAATGACCGCCTGCCAAGACAGGAGGCAAATAGCCGTGTGACAGAAATGAAGGAAAATAGCCGCCTTGGGGGAAGGAGGCAAATGACCGCCTAGGAGGTAGGAGGTAAATGGCCGCCTGACATTTCACACGGCGGAAGACAAATGGCAGCCTGATTAGACAGGAGGAAAATTGCCGCCTAACTGAGCAAAAGGCAAGTAGCTGCCCGAGGTTTAGGAGGCAAATGGTTGCTTGATATTTCACAAGGCAGGAGGAAAATGGCCACCGGGCATTTCATAGGGAAGGAGACAAATGGCCGCCTGACAAGATAGAAGGCAAATAGCCGCTTGACAAAACAGAAAACAAATAGCCACCTAGGGTGTAGGAGGCAAATGGAAGTATGATAGGAAAGGAGGCAAATGGTCTCTTGGGGGGCAAGACGCAAATGGAGGCCTTATATTTCACAATATAGGGGGCAAATGGCTGCCTGGAAAAAAAGGAGGCAAATAGCCGCCAGACAGAACATAAGGTAAATAGCCGCCACGGGTGCAGGAGGTAAATTGCCGTCTGACATTTCACAAGACAAGAGGCAAATGGCTGCCTGGCAGGACAGGTTGCAAATAGCTGTCATGCATAACAGAAGGCAAATAGCCACCTGGGGTATAGGAGGTAAATGGCCGCCTGACAGGACAGGAGGCAAATGGCCGCCTGAAGTGTTTGTAATCCAATTATACTTTCAATGTCCTTTTACCCCATTGGGAGGAGTTGTACAATTTCGGAAGGTAATCTAGATTAGAACTTCGGTCGGTCACCAAATGATGTCTTTTAGACATCCGGTTCCCGCAGACTTAGTCGTTCTTTAGATTACCCAGGTAAGGCGGCTGTGAGTTGACCAATTAGGTCGTTCAATCTTTGCTGCCATAAAATATATTACCATTTGACCATTGGCCTCATGTCTTTTTCAAGACGGTTGTATAGCAACATAAGCCTTTTTGTGCTTAGTTTATTATCTGGCCATTGGACTCACGTCACTTGGACGTTAGTTTAACTACTAAGTTTTTAACTTATTTTATTATTCGGCCATTGGTCTCACGTCACTTGGACGGTAGTTTAGCTACTAAGTTTATAACTTAGTTTAATATTGGTGTACATAGGTGGGATGTCTGTGCATTGCACAAGCGATGCTTTTCCCATAGGGAAACATATCCATCACTTATTGGATGTAGAAAATCCAATTCAACATACATTTTAGACCTTTTCTGGTCGGTATACTACCCTTGAGGGAGACTTTATCCAATACTAAATGACTCAAGGGATCAAATAAGTTGAGCGGTCATTGTTAGACCGTCTAACTTTTTCTGAAGTTCATTTTAGAACTTCTCAATAGGAGTTTGAACGGTCTTTTTAGGATGTCGGACTACAATGAAAATCAAATAATAGATTAAAAATTAAACATAATAATAATAATAATAATAATAATAATAATAATAATAATAACGATAACGATAACGATAACGATAACGATAACGATAACGATAACGATAATAATAATAATAATAAGTTATTATGTTTTTAAAGAATCATGATTATCAATTAAATGATTCTTATGCCAAGGTCAGACAATACCTTTAAATGGAGGATTTTCATAAATAAGTTGGTTGGCATTGATATGCCCCTTGCTTGATTCATGAGAATGATAGGAGCTCTTCAATTGGTGACAAGCGGCCATGAGATTTCAAGTAATTTGAGCTCGAGAAATGGATTTTCTCTCCGATTACACAGTCTTGAGTCTATCACTTTGCCGAAGATAACGCTTGAAGAGGAATCTATTTAAAACGGAAAGATAAGGCTGCTTAATAAGGATTAGCCACCTAAGTTAGCAAGAAAATTGGTGATTATGGTACCCTTTAAATATTAATTAGTTTTTTTCGCGTAATTTCGTTGAGAAAATAACTGTCCAAAATGTGCGGAAAATCGTTGAAATTTAGTCAAAGATACAAAAAATATTCGCCAAGAACTTTCAAGAGCGTGTAGGACACACAACTCTTCACCGCGTCACGTGGAAAAATTCGGCGACACGGTGTGCGACTCCTTCTGACGGTGGAAAATCCGTCAGACGAAGGATAAAATAGCTGTGCCACGCGAAAAAAAAAAGCCATTACACGGTAAGGTCACTCGTGGTACGAGAACGAAGCCGTGTAACGACTATATTTTTGGCTTTAAATTCAAGCTGATGCATCCCATTTTGTTACTTCTTATTCGCCATTTTCATTCTCTCAATCTTCTTTTGTCCTCTCTTCTCCTTTTTTTTTATTTTTAATTTCGTCGATCACTGTGTCATGTAGTTTAACACCGGCGCACGACAGACTTCACCGTGTTGCGGCGTTTGGATCCGTGCCACGACGTTTGTGCTTTGCTTTTTTGTGTTGGTTTCGCCGTTGTGGCTGTTCGAGTGCTCTCCGCAACTGCTACCCGCGTTTTTTCTCCGCAATTTTGAGTGAACTTGCACAGTGACACACACTAAACAACTGTGATACGACGACTTATTGTCATGCAGTGGTGTTAGGACTGCTGCTTGATGTAGTTTTTCGAGCTTTTAGAGTTCAAATCTTCATAAAATTTGCTCAAATCTCTTGCTAACTTCCTCAAATTTGAATCTCTACAAGGATCAATGTAAGTTTCCTTGTCTTATGTTTCAAATCATGTTGTAAATGCCATATTTGCTTGAAACCCTAAAAAATCAAATTGGGTGTTTTTTATTTTTAGCTTCTATGTCATAAATTCTAGACATGAATTAACTTGTATATGAATGTATGTTTGTTTGTGAGCAATTTGATACCATTTTTGTGTGATTTGGTGAAAAATTGAGTAAATCACTATTTTTTGGGGTACTACTTGTGTAAAATGGTGTAAAATATGCCATGATGTGCCGATCTATTGTTTTTGTGCAACTTCTGAACATGCTTTGTTTTGCGTACGTACTATATTGTCATGGAGAACATAGTATCATGCGATTAGGAGAACTGTAGTATTAGTTCGTCATGGAGAAACTAAGTACTAGATATAATTCCATTATTTTGCTAATTTTTAGCCTTGAGGTAAAAATTTTGCGTATTTTAGAGAATGCAACTTGAGGTAGTTGCTAAGCCACTTTTGAATAAATAATTAAATAACTTAGGAAATGATGCTTAGTATTTAGATTTTTATTTTTGTTTGAATGTAATAACATCCCTAGAAAATGGGATCGTTATCTTTCTACTCGTGGCCAGCGTCAAGCTTTTCGAGAGGACACTCCCATATTTCCCGAGGGCATGGATGACGATGCCTTAGAGACTAAGCCTCGCCTTTCTACGGGTAGGGGTAGGGGTAGGTGGATTCCACCTCCGTGGCCACAAGACGAGTTGGTATTCTGTCGTGCAAACCACATTTCTCACCGTCCACTTGTCGGCGTAGTCGATGGCATGCTTTGCTATCATGGATCCGAAGCTGTAGATTTGATTCCCCGGCTATACAACATTATCACGAGGGATCCTGTCACTAACTCCTTATGGGAGTCTCCTGGTTTAGAAGATTTCTATTCAGCGGTCGTAGGATTGTGCAGCCCCCGGGGTTGTTGTTCGACAGTTGTTTCTGCGTTGTTGGAGTATTTTCGGGATACTACCAACACTTTTCAATTTACTTGGGTGAAGATGACAGTGATCCCTAAGGATTTTAGCATGATTAGCGGCTTACGCTTCATCGAGCGGGCCGTACGGTAGATTCCTGACCTCACTTGGGGGGCAACTGAGGTAGCAGATTTGTTAGGTCCGGTCGTTCACCATATTAGGACTCGGCCAGTGCCTCGAGGTGGTCCTAAGAGCAGGTGATCAGAGTTGGCTTCTGTTCTTGCCCATGGCTTTGACATGGCTAAGACGACACTAGAGCAACGAGTGCAGATCTTTATCTTGATTCTCATTTTTTGTACTCTTTCTCATGATAGGAGTTCACGTGCGCTCGTTTGCTATTTTCCTTCTCTGGTCAGGATCGGCGAGATAGGATCCTATATTTGGGCTAGCATTAGATATGCTAATTTACTCTCCTCTATGGTTTATTAAGAGTCGTAGAGGTGACGATTTTTCTTCCTCTTGTCTTGTTTTAACAAGTTTAACTCATGTGTTTAGAGATTACATTTTATTGCAGCTGTGGTGCTATGAGTACTTTTCGGGATTAGCCCCTTCACGGCGTCATGGAGTGGTCAATTATTTCCCTGTTGGAGCCATCTGGCGTGACCGAGGCGAGTCACGAGTAGAATCCGTATCTGCGCTGAGACACCACTTCTGTTGGTGTAAGAATTGATCTTGCAGCTTGTTAATCTCTACCTTGATGTTATTGTTCGGCATTCATTGCAACTTTTTATGGTTTTTAGGTTGCTGTTGAGATCCAGTATAGGCCTAGGACTGGGATGACTAATCTTCCCGAGGCCTTGGAGCTTTCGGCGTGCCGTACTATTTTTGTTGGTACTGCACGCTTTGTTTGGTATCTTAGGGAGCGCGTTGTTCGTCAGCACAGCGCTGATCGCTTTCTGGTGCCTTTGCCTCCACCGGAGTCGATGCTGGAATCACATTTGCTTGGGGCAATGATGAAAAAGGGGGAGCGCTACACATTTCCTTGGCAGGAGCTTGTGCGTATGGAGGGCGATTATTCACAAGACTTGCTTCCTTCTTTGGCTTTTCCGCCCCATCTTCCCGAGGTATGATTTCCTTTGAGAATTTTGTCGCTAGTCTCTGTTTAAACCGTTATATAACCTTATTATTCGATCATGTTTTTGAAAGGAATGGTGTCCTTCGAACAAGTGTATTATTCTGATAGCGGGTTCAGAATTATTACAAAGCTAATATATTCAGTAAGGTCAAGTGATCGGAATGCCTGGGTGGAGGCCGCTTCCGATCAGTAATATTAATAAAATTAATGTTACAGCTTAATCTTGACTGAACCCTTCGGGTCACACCCAAGCAAATATATGTGAACCAACTCGACGAATTAATTCGGAAGAAATTAATTCGTCGCCCGAGTGTTAAACATTTAGACGTCGGAAGTTCGAGCTTGGAGCGTCGAAACCGAGCGTCGAAGAATCTCAAATGTCGAGCCAAAATTTAGGATTTGGTGAGACGAGAAAATGCATCAAGTAAAAAGTAAAATCCTAGCCACGCAAAAGGCTAGGAATGCATGCCCAATAGGAGCATGCCATGTGGCAGCCGCCACATTGGCAGCCACCTAGTGGCAGCCACCAAGTGGCAGCGTTCCACGTGGCAGCGCCATAATGGCGGCGCGCCACGGTGGCGATACATGTGGCAATGGCCGTGGACCCGGGTTGATGGGTCATGGACACAGGCCAAAATAAAATGGGCCAACCGAACCCAACTTGGGGCTCAAGGTTGGGTGACACATGGTTAGTTCACATTGCATGTGAAATGCCTTGGGGACCAAGTGAGAAAGTGGTCCACACCTAACCATGTGACACTTGTTACTTGTTCCTTTGTTTATTTAAGTAAGGGTTGAATTCACCAATCTTTCCATGTGGGATCTTTTTGTGAAAAGTCCCACATTGAAAGATGCGTGAAATTCACAAGGCATACTTCCTTATAAATAGTCATGGAATGGCTTGAGAATTCTTTGCTTGAGTGGGAGTTAAAAAGAGCATTCCATAATTTTGGGAAAACTCTTAAACTCATATAACACTCGGGTTTTGGTCGGACCTTGCTAACCCCAAGGTAGCGGACCTTAAAGTTGTGTTCGCCCTTTTTGTGGGTGTATACCGTCAGAGGCACGACGCTTGACGTGCTCGTAGCTTTCAAGTAAGAGCCCTGGTTTTTGGGCGAAGCTCGCTTCAAGGGTAAGATTCGTTATCTTTTCTTTGTGATTATTTATTTATGCTTTATGATTTTAATTATTGCGAGTGGTTCCTTGGGTCGGGGTTGTTTCCGCGGTGAGTTGGACTCACCAAACCCCAACAGCGGTATCGGAGCCCCGCTTGTTTATTTTTATAATCATGTTTTTCAAGGTTTATTTTGGCTTAATTTTTTGGTTTAAGTTGCTAATTAGATTAGTAGCTCAGTTTTATTTATTTTTATCCTGTTTTAATGTCGATTTTGGCCCAGAACCCAGATTTTCGCCGAAGATTAGTGAATTTTGGGTGGAAAACGTGTTCAGGAAAGGTTTTTTCTCCCTAAGGGGTTTGTGATTTTAGCCAAATTCTGACCAGAAATGCCTTTTTCGAGGGGTTTTTCGTTTTTGACGAAAAATTTTAAGTCTTTTCTAACCTTGAAATTAATGGCATAAATTGTTGATTATATGGTTGATTATTTGTATTATTTTCTGCATTTTTATGTCCCCTTAAAGCACACTTACTTGGTAGTATTTGATGCTTAAAGGTTGACTTATTTTCACATAATTGCAAACTAATTGCTTTTTAGTGTGAAAGTGTTAATTTTGAGGCTTGCTAAGTGTTAAAGATTCAATCTTTATTTGTAATAAGTGATTGAAACTTTAAAAACCACTAAATTCCATGTTATTTTGGTGTTAAACTTTAATGTTTTAATCATTTTGAGTTGATTGAAAACATAAAGTTTCGATTTTTGTGATAGAAATTTGGTTATCTTCATGTTGGAAGATATAATTTTCAAGGATTCACAAAATTTAGATGTTGGAATTTTCATTTGAACATTAAAGTTCATAATTTTCAATTTCCCTTTACTTTGTCAAATTCTCAAGTTTAATTTAAATTGATTAAATTGAAAGTGAGAAATTGCCTCAATTTTATGTTGCACCAAGCTAAACCAATTTAATTAAGAATGGTTCTTGAAATAATTTTGGTTATTTGCACTTTGAAAATTTTATTAAGTTAGTCTTGTTTAAAATTTTATTTTGCTCTCTAAATTAGTTCTAAAATTAATTTAGAATTAATTATTGTTGTCTCGCGAAAAGGGATCAAATCCCGAGGCCGTGGCACGCAAAACGAGGCAATGCATCACCTTGGCGAGCCGGGCTGCATAGCAACCCATATGTGGCTGCCAAGGTGGCAGCGCCGCCTTGCTTGCGGCCACACGCGCGGCAGCAGCCACGCACTGCAGCAGCACGCAGGCGTGTGCCGTGGGTCGTGTGTTCGTTTTTTTTGGCATGTGCGTATGCTTGGTGCGGTGAGGTGACTAGCCGTAATATTGCTTATTTTGCCGTTTTATTTATTTTAATTAATTTTGTTTATTTTAATTAAAATTTTGGGAGGCTAGGCCTCGGTTTTGAGTGGCAGTGGCAATATTTCATTTTGACAAGTTTGGGTGCTACCGACTTAATTAATTAGATTAATTAAGGAAATGCGGAATTTAGTGGGAGCTTCAATTATTAAATGACGTAATTTATATAATCGGTTAAACAACTTTGACTAGTTTTAATTAGGCGTGTTAATCGGATTAACCACCTAGATAAGTTACTAGTGCGCGCGTTGTTTAAATGTATTTTACTTTGTTTTAAACTTGTAAATTGCATGGGCCATTCACAAATAGTGAATGGATGAATGGAATATATATATATTCTCTCTCACAGGTTTTATGAAATGGCAACTAGTGGGACCCGACTAGGATAGAAAATACGGACTACGTGCCGTTATGTATTTTTGTAAATCTAAATACGGTCTACGCACCGTTAAGTATTTTTGTACTTTAATATTTAGATTATTCCTAGTTGTAGACACTAGTTTTTGCATAGTTTGGTTAAGTCTTGAAGATGGCGTATCTTGGAAGACAAAGCCTTGAATTGCAAATGAAGACCTTTTGAAGATATGAAGATCTCAAAGGGTCATGCTAGTTGCTAATATGCATCTATAATTTCGCTTTATATTTTATTCTTATATATATATGTGTGAATTATTCGTTAGATGCATGTTTAGGTTTTCTTGATGTTGCGATGATTAGTTAAGTTCACTTGAATCAACCAACATAGAAATCCTAGGTCCCTAATAATATTGAGTCAAACTTGCCTTTCCAAAACAACACTTACTAACCGAACGATGGTGATGGTAGGCTACGCCAAAGCGAGGTGCCATCACTCCTCCATGGGGCATAAGGCACACTGGGTGTGCACGTTGGTTTTGGTTTAACTCATCGGTATGAGTGAGGAGTCCTCACATACCGTGGCAAAAGAGATACATCGTCAAAGATGCATTAGATGCGACGATTGTCTAACCAAGAGTGGCTTAGAGCCATTATCAAGGCAATGCTTACCCTAGAAGATTGAGTTTTTAAGACAAGCCAAAGCATGCTTAACCACTCTTTGTTTCTTGAGATCTTGGAATCGCCTTATTTTCGCCAAATAGGGACAATTATTATGCGTAAATAAGACGTTTAATAAGATTGAAGCTTGCATGAATGCTATTAAATTTCAAACTTATTATGTTCTTGATAAATGGTTATACTTTGCACTTATATTTATAGTATTCTAAATCAAATAATATTGTTTCCATGATTGGTAAAGGAAATCCTTTAGAATAGTTCTCAAAGAAAGGAAAAGCATTTCTAAAATACAATTCTCATAAATGACTTTTATAATTAAGTCCGAAAGGACGATTGGACATCATGTATTCAAAATACTAGGTAGTTTTGATAAAACATGAGGTATTGAGTGGCAAACTCAAGATTGTCAATGTTTGACAACCAACGTATCTTTTCGCATCACAATTGAGTAGGACTCATTGATGTAGTAATTCGAGTAAGAATTAATGGAAAAGATGGAACTTTGTTAAACGGCGCACTAGATGCTTGATTTTGCCTAACAAAGTATAAGAATCAAGGTACTTAAAGAAATGATTCTTAAAGTAAGACTATGAGATATTGTATGATAAGAAATATAGGAAAGAAGGAACAAAGAAAAGGAATTAGATTTCATTCCAACTCATGAGTTCATGATATTGTATTTTACTTAGCAATTCGTTATCTTCACAAGTATCGGATACTGCTTGAGTGTTTCACTATGATAGTGACCTCAAACTATTGAAGTTAAGCTAAGTTATCGACTTATAAGCTTAGAATGAAGCAAGAAGAGCTACATCAGTTGTAAGGTCGTATGTTTTGTTTAAAGACCTTTTAAGCCAAATGCTGGAACAAGTAATGGTTATTATGTTCCATAATCAGCATCTGATCTGTTTACACACAGAAAGACTCACATTCAAAGTAATGAGCAATAGTTGCGAGATTTATTTGAATGGCATGGTTATCCAAGCATTGGGTCAAGAATGCCTGATTATAAACAAATATTTCCCTAAAACATGATAAACTCACTAAGTTCAAGTCATGGGCTTGATTTGCATTCCGAACATCTTTAGCAATGTCACATCGACAAGAACGTACTCAAAGGCTCTATTAGATAGACTCTTGATAGTTGCTCGATTTGGAATCGTTCTAAGACAAGCAAGTCTTACTTGTTGAAACCGACAAAACAGAGAGCTATTGTTCTTGGTATATACAGTTGACTCCGAAGGCTAAAGAGGATTCAATTACTTCAACGTTTCACAAAGAATTTGAAAGGATATGGCTATATTCATCAAATGTGAACAAACTTGACTTGAGTAGCTCAAGAGTTCGGTGAAGTACAGAATCGACTTGGGAAGATATAAAAATGTCTAGATTAGATCGAGCGATGTTTGCTTGAGCCAAGCGTGACTATCTCAAAGTTATGAATGGAAATTTTCATAAATAACTCCACAAAGAACACGGTATGTCTTCATGGAGACCTCAGTGTCATTTGAAAATGACTCAAACAATGATGGTTCACAACCCTTCCTATAAAGTTCTTAAAGATTTGCACAAATGACTAATTTTACACTAAACAATGTGTCGAAGCTAAGAAAGGACTCCATATTCAGTTATGGATAGAAATAACTTCTAAAAGTCTTTTTAAGTATATGTCTAAGGCTCTTAGTCTCAGTGGGAGTTCACTAGCTCAGTGGATGCAAAGTGGCTCAGTGGGAGCTAGGTGACTCAGTGGGAGCTGAATGGCTCAATAAAGACTAAGATAGCTCAAGTAGAAGCTAACTGTTTGTTTCAAAACGAACTTTTACCCAAAGACAATATACATGTCTCTTTGTAAGCATTCAAGTGACACTATGGGTATTACCTCCACAATCTAATTGAGAACAAAAAAATTGTTTGTTGCTCTAAGTAGTGTCTTTCTGGAAAGTAACACGTTTCCAAAACGACAAGTGGGAGGAAAATGAACTCGATGACCATCGATCTTAGCAACAAACTACAACTGAGAATCTCGGAAGACCTTAAAGGACTTCGTGATAATGCTTGATCAAGAATACTCAAAAGGACTTTACAAGTGCCTTAAAAGAGAATTCATTACTCACAAAACATTAAAGATGTTGGAGTAAGATCAACATAATAAAAGGGCTTTGAAAGCGCCTTAAAATTCAGTGTTTGATGCCCTGTATAGGTATAGAATTCACCAAAGGCTTGGATTGAATCCTATAAATTTTCTATTAAGTTAGAAACAAACCTAAGACTTACAAGCATACTATTTACTATTAGATAGTAAAGGAATAATGTCTTGTAAGATAGCTACGACAAATCCAAATTCCGAATAATGGTTAAAATCCATGAAAATCTGAAATAGACTCCATGTTTGAAAATCTTGTTTGAAACTTGATTAATTTGCATGAAAGGTGAAAGACCCATCGATTGCAAATAAGTTTTCAAGGAGAAAACTAACAAATGTGGAAATGCTTATGCATACATAGCTAGATTGGTTGTAAAGGATACAATTAATTTCAAGGAGTTGATTTTAATAAAATCTCATTCACCAATCGGAATGCTCAAGTCTTTTCGTGATTGATCTAGCAAAATTGCGCATATGAAATATGGCAAAATAGATACCAAAACCGCCTTCCTAAAATGGAATTTTGGAAGTGACTATGGAATAGTCTAAGGGTTTTTGAAAATCTAAATAATGCTAGATTTGAAATCAAGCACATGGAATCCGTCATGGGATTAAAGAAAGCATTGCATGAAGGAATTGGAACGTGTTTTCTCATAAAGTTAATAAGGGGATTGACTTATGGAGAAGCATAGAAATTCTGATGAACAAGAAGTTTAGTGGGAGCAAATGTAATGGTCCAACAAGATGTTTACGAACTCTATTGTGAAACAACTATCAAATGCTAAATGCTTATATTTGAAAGTATTTTCGACAATGGACTAAGCTAAAGACGATATTTAGTACATGTTGGGAATTAAGTTCTATGGTATAGACTTAATTAAAGTGTTTAAATGAGTAAAGGAAATTACCATATTAAACATGAAGCGTTGTGGCTTGAGAATGGTAACATGGATGTGCATCCATATATGATGTGCAGGAATCTAAGGAAAATTTCCATGATCACAAGTGATTAGGGTATCCCAAATCGTTGTGAGTCGCTTGGAGTAAAACCCAAGCAAGGCATCATCGGGGAGTCTACTAAAATATATGTTGAGAATATTGTTGCCTTAAAGGCAATAATAAGATAGATGTTAAATGGAAAGGTTCATTGTTGAACATTAATGATTGTAGGTTGTCAAGTAGAAGGTCTCAAATCATGAAAAATGAGTGGGAGCCATTGCTTGGACAATAAATCCTGAATCACATGTAATCCATTAACACTCTCAAAATTTTATCATCTTATTATGGAAATGGTGGATAATGAAGATGCTAAGGTTTGCAAAGTAATTTTAACTAAACCTTTGCAATAAGTGAACGACAACATTCATAATTGCATGAAAGAAATCAAGCATATCAAATATGGGTGTGATTTCTATGAATGTTTTATGAAGAGTATTACTCTTTAAACATTTGGGAAAAACCATTTATCATAAGATGAAACATTGTGAAGTTTCATAGTGGAATAAAATATTTCTAAATATTCCACAAAACTATTTAATTGTGGTTTAGAATTAAATAATGAGTCCATTCGATTTTAATAAATATTCAAAATAGGGTATCAAGTCAATGGCTTGGATAAAGAAACACCTATTAAGTGAACATTGAATATTTTAATCGAAAATTATCCCTAATCAAGGTCATATTTTGTGGACAATTGATGACCATCAGAGATTAGTGTGTAGTATGATTTGTAGCACCGTTTCTTGTGCTATGAGGATATAAATCATTTGCACAGGTATTGGTTTAGAACCATACTGGATCGACCTATGAGGATACTTTAAGAGATTTAAAAATCGTCATAAGTATTTTCTCATTATTACTATCGGAACTCTTTTCTTTTGACCATGAGTAGTGAGAGATCTCTTGTTTGAGTACAGGTCCGCTTTGGTATCCGCCAAACGTCTGCCGTAACTGGGGATTATAAAGACAGATATCGGGCGGGTGAGTCCTCTTGGTAAGAGAAGCTATATTACAAGACTGGAAATGTCCCCCTACTAACAATAGGGAACATGTCTTGTTGTTTTACAAGGCCTCTCGAAGAGCGAGACTGTGAAAAATGCATGGCCGTGCTCAGATGGATTTTAGAATTCATCTGCTTATTAACAGTCAAACTCGGATTTCGAGAAACACTTCTGGACGTAACAGAGATGACTAGTAATCTTACTCTGTAGTTCATGAAGAGACATAGGATAAGGACTATACACTAAATGCACACTTGTTAGGAAGGACGACAAGTGGGAGATTGAAAGGAATGGTGTCCTTCGAACAAGTGTATTATTCTCATAGCGGGTTCAGAATTATTAGAAAGCTATTATATTCAGTAAGGTCAAGTGATCGGAATGCCTGGGTGGAGGCCACTTCCGATCTGTAATATTAATATAATTAATGTTACAGCTTAATCTTGACTGAACCCTTCGGGTCACACCCAAGCAAATATATGCTAACGAACTCGACGAATTAATTCGTCACCCGAGTGTTAAATTTAGACGTCGGAAATTCGAGCTTGGAGCGTTGAAACCGAGCTTCGGAGAATCTCAAGTGTCAAGCCAAAATTTAGGATTTGGCGAGACGGGAAAATGCATCAAGTAAAAAGTAAAATCCTAGCCGCGCAAAAGGCTACGAATGCATGCCCAATAAGAGCATGCCACATGGCAGCACACGCGGCCACCACGTTAACATCCGCCAAGTGGCAGCAGCCACGTTGGCAGCCGCCACATTGGCAGCCACCTAGTGGCAGCGTGCCACGTGGCAGCGCCATGATGGCGGCGCGCCACGGTAGCGACACATGTGGCAATTGCCGTGGACCTGGGTTGATGGGTCATGGACACGGGCCAAAATAAAATGGGCCAACCGAACCCAACTTGGGGCTCAAGGTTGGGTGAGACATGGTTAGTTCACATTGTATGTGAAATGCCTAGGGGACCAAGTGAGAAATTGGTCCATACCTAACCATGTGACACTTGTTACTTGTTCCTTTGTTTATTTAACTAAGGGTTGAATTCACCAATCTTTCCTTGTGGGATCTTTTGTGAAAAGTCCCACATTGAAAGATGAGTGAAATTCACAAGGCATACTTCCTTATAAATAGTCATGGAATGGCTTGAGAATTCTTTGCTTGAGTGGGAGCTAAAATGAGCATTCCATAATTTTGGAAAAAAAATTTTAAACTCATATAACACTCGGGTTTTTGTCGGACCTTGCTAACCCCAAGGTAGCGGACCTTAAAGTTGTGTTCGCCCTTTTTGTGGGTGGATACCGTCGGAGGCACGGCGCTTGACGTGCTCGTAGCTTTCAAGTAAGAGCCCCGGTTTTTGGGCGAAGCTCGCTTCAAGGGTAAGATTCATTATCTTTTCTTTGTGATTATTTATTTATGCTTTATGATTTTAATTATTGCGAGTGGTTCCTCGGGTCGGGGTTGTTTCCGCGGTGAGTTGGACTCACCAAACCCCAACAGGTTTTAGACGACTACTCGTTGTAGGGGAAGGTTGAAGTCCCATCTTACTCGTGCACTATTGATTTTTAATACCACTTGTTACTGATTTTCTTTGTTCTCTGCCTACGCATGATCGGGGGTGGAAGTAGGTCGTTGGGACTACTAACCCTAACCAAATTAGAAATTCATAATACCTAAACTTACACTAAACTAGTTAGTGGCAAGTAAAGGGTCGAACCCAAAAGGACTAAGTGTATTAATTTGTGCCAACTAGACTACTAGGAAAGGTCGTGAGATAGAGAGAGGTTAAACTAAACACCACTAAGAACAAACAAATAAAACTAGGGAAAGTTTAATCCAAACACATCAATGTATTAAATAACATCATACAAATAGATGAAAATGACCTTGATTAGGAACATCAACACATTTAACTCACTCTCGCACAATTAAGCATGTTAATTATCCTACTAAACTAATTCACTCTCGTGCAACTAGCCTAGCAAAGGTATGGAAGAATTTAGGGCTCTCAACCAACTCACTCTCACACAATTGAATGAAAACACAATTAAGAGCATAGAATCGATTAGCTAGAAAGATTCTAATCCATATAAGTACTACCCATACACAATAATCAAGAAACAATTTCATACTAATCACAATCAATCATTCAATTCATTAATATAACCTTCATCCAATTCCCTAGAACAAAACCTAAGCTAACATAATGAAGAAAGACATGGGAAACAAGGTAAAATAAGAATAAAAACAAGATTAAACAAAAAAACTAATTAATCTATTCAAATCAACAAACAAAAAGCAAAAAAACTAAGAATTACGCAAAGAAATAAAGATGAGAGAAAGTTAGAAAATGCTCATTGAATAGATGAGAAGAAGTTCCACAAAGTTGCTTCTTCAACCTCTCAAAAACTCCATGGAAATCCAAGCTTTCTCTCTCTACACAACTCCTAAACTAACCCTAAGAGAGAGAAAAAATAAAATAGGCTAAATTAATCTAATCTATTTAAAATAAAAATGTTGATTGAAAGTTCTAGAAAATAACCCCAAAGGGGTATTTATAATACAAGTTAAATAAAAATAAAATAAAAGAAAATAAAAAGAAATAAAACTAAATAAAACAATTAAAATACTAAACTAAAAAAAAAAAAAAAAAAAAAAAAAAAAAAAAAAAAAAAAAAAAAACTACCATAAAATAAAATTAAAGAAAATGAAAAGGAAAAAGAAAAACCGAAAAACCCCACTAAAATTCCCACCCAAACCCACGAAACATTAGACCCCCAAACTTCTTCTTCCCTTTCGATCTTGGCTGCTTTCATTCACCATATCAGAAGCAAACAATCATCCTCACCATTCATCAACACTATCAACATCTAGCATCACCAAAATCTCGGCCTTTCGATTAATCGAAGGAATCGTGGTCGTCCGATTTTCATTAAAATCACGTGAAAAGCTCGTGATTGAACCCACATTTGCGTGCCCGCGAAGACATCGCGCAGAGGTCGCTCAAATGCTACTGCCTTAAATCTGATTTTAAACTCCATCTGTGCGCCTTCTGACAAGGCTGCGCGCCCGCGGTGGTCTGGGTTGCTGCAGATGCTGATTA
The DNA here is from genome assembly GCA_024500155.1 of Chenopodium formosanum. Taxonomy (NCBI): domain Eukaryota; kingdom Viridiplantae; phylum Streptophyta; class Magnoliopsida; order Caryophyllales; family Amaranthaceae; genus Chenopodium; species Chenopodium formosanum. Next base: position 42,793,517 of record CM044880.1, read on the forward strand.
GGGCGAATACGGAGGTTCGATTGAAGCAGCTTCTCTGATTAGTGGGTATTGTTGTCTGCGGCGGACTGGAGGTGAGGTAAATGCGATGTCTAGGAGCAGCGTGGGTGGTGTTTGCGTGGGGTTGGTTGGAGGTGGTGAATGGAGATGAATTTGAGGTGAGTTGGAGGTGGTGAATGGAGATGAATTTGAGGTGAGTTGGAGGTGAGGTGGTTCGAGTTGCGTTGCTAATTGTTATTGTTGCGAGTGGAATCAGGGGAAGGTGGTGTAGGTTGGTGGCGCAATGGGTTGCGTGAGGTGTGAGGATGCGGTGGCTGATGGTGTTGTGTTTGTTGTTGTAGTTGTTGGTGTTGGTGAGGAAAGCAGGGGTGGTGAATTGGTGGGTGCGTGAATTGGTGGGTTGATTTGTGTGAGGTTGATGTGGTGGAGGATAAGGAAGGTGGGGTGTATAATAAGTTGGCAGCAAAAGGAGGTAAGGCGCAGCAGCTTGCTTGGCTCAAATTATGTGCCTCGAACCACGGACCTTGAACTCGAATATGACTTTGAAACCTGAAACACCAAACTCGACCTACAACAAAAACACGAGGGTAATACCAAGAGATAAAATAAAATAAAATAAGATAAAATAAAATAATATGATTAAAAATAAAATCAAGTGAAATTAAATTAAATAAAGAAAACAAATATGAAAATAAAATAAAACAAGAAAATGAGAGAAACTACGAATTATTAACTAAAAATACGAAAATAAACTAAAAACTATTAAAAATTACCAAAATACTCAAATTAAAGATCAAATAAGGAAAATAATAAAGTGAGATAAATAAATCCTAAAACTAGGAAAATTATTATGAACTAAACCGAAAAATAAGTATAAAAATACCCTAAAAGTGACATAAAAGTCACTTATCAACGCACTAGGACATGATGGGATTTATGAAGTTGGTTGACGCTTTGAAGTACTGCATAATCAAGCTTTGACGTGGTGCGAGTTTTCGGGGCGGTTCTAGCGATGTTCTCGAGGTACATTCATGTATTTTCCCATATTTACCGTTTATTCTATCTTGCACTATTGACATCTTTTCATTTTGTGTCTTTCCGGAGCGACAGAGGTTTCGCTCACGCTCGAGGCATAGAGACTCGGACGAGGAGGAGCCTAGTCACCATAGACGATCTCTTGAGGTTCTTCGGCATTCTCAGTCTCAGCGTCACCTACGACCTTCTCAGCCCTTTCAGGAGGCTCAATGGCAGCAGCCTCAGTCTTCTCAGCCATTCTAGAACTTTCAGGGCCAGTGGTAGTGGCCTTCATCTTCCCTGCCATTCCAGCCTTCACAGCCTGAGTTTAGGCCAATCATTACTCTCGTACACAAGGGTTTATACTCAGTTCAATTTTTCTGGGGGCGCTACCTCAACCGGTGCAGGGCTTATTTTCAGTTCAATTGTCTAGGACGATGCCTCCACCGACGCTTCCTATTTCTTGGAGTCAGCCTACGCCGTTTTCCAGCTTGACAAGTCCTGCTTTGAGTTTATCCTCTACTAGAGCTATAGGGACTAGTAGGGATACTACTCCTCGTACATGGATGATGAAGGGACTCTTTGGTCCGCCATTCCCGTATTCGCAGGCTCGAGATGACACTGATCCCAGCTCTTTTGATTCTAGAGAGTCTTGACCGAGGGTTTTTATTATGTACTTTGATTGATGACACTTGACACTATGTATCCATAATAACTCACTTTGTATATTTTATTCACACTTTATGCATTTATTGTTGTGTGTATTAGTGTGTGCTTGAGACTCATTGTGTGTGATTGTGTATTTTTTAATGACTCGGAAAAAAAAAATCGTAAGTGGAGGGCACCGACCTACCCCAAAATAAAAAGAAAATGAAGAATGGGACAAATTTTGCAATTTCCCTAAAAAGAAAAAAAATAAAAATGAAAATGGGACAAGTTTTACAACTTCCCCAAAATAAAATTAAAAATGGGACAAATTTTGCAATTTTCCCAAAAGAAAAAGAAATAAAATTTAAAAGAGGATTGTCATACATCATACAAGAGTTGTGTTAGCAACTATTCCTAAAGAAAAGAGGATTGTCATCATAGCAAAAGCACCGACATACTGGTACACAAGCAGCAAAGCGCCGACGTACTGGCATAGCAACATTAAGGATCAACAAGTAGTGATCTTATTGAAGACTATCACAGCGGAAATCGAAGCCAGTTACTGGCGTAGCAGCCTTTAGGCGGTATTCTCTAGCTTCCGGACGATCGTCACAACAAATCGGTTACCTCTAGAGACATGTGCTCGACGGTGCAAAATACGTGTTTCTTAACTCTTTTATATATTTAACTAATGCTAGTTTGTAGGTATCGGTGTTACAAGAATGATTTAGAATCGCAGAACGTTCCGAATCATTCTCCATCCCTATCGCTACTTTGACTTTTACTTTTTAAACTTGCGTTTCTCCAAACTCTGTCAAAGTGGGGGCTTCTCTAGACACCCAAATGTGTCTCCCCAAAACCAAACCCAGTGATGAATACCTTTCACGTCATTTGATTATCGAATAAAACAAAAGTGTTAAAAGTCTAGTGATGAGGATGTTTTTATTAAAATATCTATTCTTTCTGGTTTTGAAAATATTTATTTTCTTACCCTAATTTTAAACAACGTGCATTCAATTTAGTTTAGTCCATGATAAGTGTCTAATAATATTGTAGTTGGATGGGGCTTGAAAAGACCTTTCCAACGATATATTATAAGCCCAATTCCGATAAATAATAAGGAAGTTATGGCTAAAATACTAAACTAGACTCGAACTAGATCTTACCTACGACCCAATTATCATGTGGAGGGTGCAAAGGTCTAATCCTATTACTAAACTAATTAGGATTAATAAGAAGCTTCTATAAGTTTCTAAAATATCTTAATTATCGTTTTTTGAAAAGATAAGATTAAAGAATTTAAGTTAAATAAAAACTTTCCTTTTTTAAAACTTTTTCGTTTCTTAAATCCTAATTCTATTCGAATTTAAAGATATTTAAAGACAGTCAAATTTTATTTTCGTGCCTCATAATCTTTATCTAAATTTTATATGGTTGGATATATCTTGAAATTATCTTTCCAATGATAAATTATAATATTAATTCCGAGTTATAACGAAAAAGATATGAATGAGATACAAAACTCTATCCAAAACTTACACCATCCTACTATTTCGGCCATATCTTTTTATCTACAAATTTTTTTAATCTGAATCTAATTAGGTTGGAAAGTAGACTTATTCCAATGACATATTATATGCCTTATTTGGACTTCTGGATCAAAAGATATGATAAAAAAAACAAAACCGTAAAAACTGTTGTCCATCGAGTTTTATTTCGATTCGAATTTGGATTCTTTTCTTATTCAACGACCCTCTTTTTTCTCTATAAAAAGAGGTCATATCTCCCCTTTTTCAATCACCAACTCTCATTAAGAATTTCTTGATTCTCTCTCTCTTTCTATCCTAGCCTTTTACAGACAAAATTCCTCACTCATTAGTACTAAACATACCTAGCCAAGTCCGAACTTGCCTTCGCCCTAGACGTGAAAGGTTTTAATTTCCGAGGGTTTGGTCCCAAATCTCTCTTTCAATTATTTAATTTAATTAATTGATTATTATTTTCCTTGAAGTTACTAACGCGTGTATTTTGTTATTAGAAAGAGATATGAGGCATCCAAGTGAGTAATTTAATTGATTTAATTGATATTATTATATAGAAATCATGTCTAGGTTGTTATTATTATTTCTAGCGTCATGTTAGGGTGTTTTGATCTTCCTAGTATCATGTTTAGGGTAACAACTAAAATTTCTAATATCAAATATGACAATTATGATTTCTGTGATGCTTCCTATTCTCTTTCTAATATTTTTGTTAGTATCATGTTAGGGTTAAAGCTTTGATCATTAATGCTTAGTGACATGCTAGGGTTTGTTATTAATCTTGTTAGTATCATGCCTAGGATCTTGCTATTATTATGCTTTAACATGATTATTTTTATAATTGTTTTAATTATGATTATAATTTTATGATGATTATTGTTTATAATTATTATTATTGTTTATGATTTATGATTATTATTATTATTAATCTGTTGATATTTATTGTTATTGCTTGATCACGCCTTTTATGAATGTTTAAAAAGGGAATTGGTACTTGTAATCACGCTTAATAAGATAATTAAAAATCTTGTTTAGGGTTAATTTGATTATAATTCCAGTGGTCGTCAATAATAGATTTATTTGTGCATTAATATTCAACCAACATAGATTAAACAGGTTTAGGGTAAACCTATTGATTGCATGTTAGTCAGAAAGCGCACATAAATACGATCAAAATAAAGTAGAGGCCTATTATTAGAGCAGGTTTAATCTCTTTTAGGTTGAATTTGTACCTTCATCCCCGAACTACCAATCATGGTTCCAGACCTATTGGAGTTGACGGTCTCCTGGATCGCTAAGGGGTGTAACCTTTACCTCGTGAACGGTTTACAAGTTCCTAAAACTTGTTGGCGACTCTTTTGCTCTATCTTCTTTCCTTTTGGATGCCACCGTACTTTAGTGTATGATCACAATAGGGTTCAAGTTTGGGATAACGCTTGAAATATTTCCTACAATACCGTAGAAGGGCTCATAGTTTTTGCATGTTTAGTAAACTTTTATTTGTAAACGGTAGGGTAGCACATGCTTGTTTTGCATCTATGCTTGAACATGTTGAATTTGGAAGATCTCCTATGCCTACTTGCCATGGAGAAACTTTGCGTGGCCTTGACGAAGCAAAAGCTGACCGGAAAGCCATTAGAAAGGGCTCTCTAGTACTATTGCAGGTAAAAACGCGCTCTAATTAACCCTTGTAACACTTAGCAGACACCGTATTACGGTATATGGCTGTCGTGACACAGTGTATTCTGCCGTGTCACAGTGCTTTTCTGCATTTTTTTTTCGACTGATTTTTTTTTCTTTTTGCATATTTTGTTGATGGAGCATTTAGAACTTTGTGAAGCCCCTGACGATATTGAAAAATATGGTGCCAATGATCTGGTCCTTGGGAAGAAGAATTACTCCGCAAACATGTTATATGATGATTAGAAGGTCTTCTTTGCAAAGAGAGAATTTTCCATTTGGTGGGTGGTGCCTTGGTGAAAGTTTACTGGGATGGTTGGCACAAATGATACTCTGTATTTTCGTGTTCCTAATATTTCAAAGTTGACTTTTTATTGTCCTTCCCGATTGATGCGACAATATGGACTTGACCAAGTAGTTCCACGCTATAACGATAGTCCACATGAAGTATCGTTGAATGAAAGTAATGTTCACAAGTACGAGGCTTATTGGATTAGAAGGCCTTTGTGGACCGTTTCTGGAAGTAACCAAGCTCCTCCTCCCTTGTCTAGTGCATAAAAGGCATGGTTGAATGTTAGAAGTAGAAGGGATAGAGTTGGATCACGCAACTTTGATGTGAAGGGACGTCTTGGAAGTAAGAAGGTGCCTCCTAAAGATTGTCAAGGTCCAAGAACACAAGGAATTGAGTTTAAGACTCCTATAATGGGTAAAAACAAGAATTATGTTAAAGGAAAGGGTAAGGAAAAGATGGTTTATAGAGAGGAGCAACCTATGAATTCTAAGAAAGGTGAAAGGGGTGAAAGTTCAACTTCAGGTGTGATGGTTCGGGCTACAAAAGACACATTATTTGTGAAGGGCAACCAAGTTGAAAAAAAGAAGGAGGTTCCTAAAGTGAAGAAGGATTAGCTCGATATTGTTTTGCTTATATGATTTAAATTTTAAATTTTAAATAAGGCGCATGCCAATAATTGTAGTCACATTTATTTAAATGATAATAGCATATTTATAATAGCCTGAAATAAATATTACAATGATTTTTTTTTTAATTATTATTATTATTATCCGAGTCAAGAAGTCGGACGCAATTGAAGAATAATAACAATCATCGAAAAAATATTCGTAAAGTAATATAAATAATAGAATTAGCAAAATAATGTGACGCAGGGATTGTCTGATGTATTTTTTAACTAGGAATCCACCGTGTCACAGTGGAATCGGGTGTTTCACGGTGACAATTGTCGTGGCATGACAATACCTGGCATGGCGCGACATTTTTTTTATTTTATTTTTTTTATTTTTTGTGCCACAGTGTATGTTGTCGTGCCGCGGTAGCTACTGTCGTGGCACGGTGGACGCTGGCGTGGCACGATAGCTGCTACAGTAGGATGTTCTTGATTTTAGCTCCATTTTAGCTCCATACTTGGTCGACGAAGGAAAGATTTTATTTTTTTAAAGTGGTCGGGCCCATATGAGAGGTTAGCTACATATCCTTAAAAAGGAATAAGGCCAAACGTAGCTCTATCAGGTCATGAACCCATACGACTAGGCATAAAATTTCTTGAGTTGATCTAAGTAAATTAATTTGTGAAAACCATTGCCATCCATGTCAACCAATTGTGCTGCTTCGCCAGACAATGGATTTAACAATGTATGAACCTGACCAGTTTGGATCTAACGCATTTTTGCGAAGTGCCTTAAGCACCAAGTCACCTTCCTTGATGTTCCTAGTCTTGACTTTTTCAATGAAATGTCGTGCCATACGCTGTTGGTTGGTTTGGACATGATGCAAAGCTGGCAAGCGTTTTTTGTCAAGACTAGTCCATCATATCTTGCTTGAATAGTCGACTTCATCTAGTTGGCTTTCCAACGCGATTTGGAGAGAAGGGATTTCGAGCTCTATTGGTTGTACAACTTCAACTGCATAGACCAAAGAGAAAGGGGTAGCCCCTGTTGATGTACGAACAGAGGTTCGATAACCCCAAAGGGCGAAATGTAGCTTACTTGGCCAATCTTTGTAATTTTCCATCATCTTTTCGATCATAGTTTTCACATTCTTGTTGGTCGATTCAACCACACCATTTGTTTGTGGCCTGTAGGGTGATTATTTGTGATGCTTGATGTAATATTTCTTTAATAGTTTTGCGCACTCGGCTTGGAAATGTGTTCCATCATCAATGATCATCTCATGAGGTACCCTATAGCGGCATATGATATTTTTCTTAATAAATTGAGCTACATGTTTTGCTGTTAGCTTAGCATATGAGGCAGCTTTGATCCATTTGGTGAAGTAATGGATTGCAACAAGGATGAACTCATGTCTCCCTTGCTCTGGTGGCATTATCTTTCCAATATGGCAATACCTCAAGTACAGAAAGGGCATGAAGAAGTATATGTGTAGAGAAGCGAAGGTGGAACGTGCTGCGAATTTGTGTAGACTTGACACTTCATACATTTCTTGACGTATTCGTGAAAAACTCTCTCCATGGTAGTCCAATAATAACCTTGTCGTTGAATCTTTTAGAATAATATTTTAGCATTCATATGTGTTCCACATCTTCCGGCGTGGAGGTTTTCCATGGTTTTTCCCGCTTCATTCTTCTGTATGCATAAGTGATTTCTCCCTTGAGCAGTCCTTTGTGGAATTCTCCTTTGATGAGCACATACTCCTAGGCCAGGAGTCTCAAAGCATGATGTGCCCTTTTATCAGTGTTAGGAGGGTATTCTCCTTTCGTCACGTAATTAAGGATATATGTATACCATGGCTCTTCATCTTCTTCTTGTGCTTCTTGTTCATCATCTAGTGCGCGAACATAAGCCGGCTAATATCTTCTTTCTATGGTCAATGGCACTCTATTTATGTATGTTGGAATTCGCACCATTGATGCTAATTTAGCCAGTGTGTCGGCAAACTTGTTTTCTTTTCTAGGCAAGTACGTATATTCCACTTGAACTAGTTTCTCCATGAGAGTTTCTAGATGAACTTGATATGTAGCAAGACATTCACTTCTCACTTTCCACCTTTTGGCGATCTGGTTGATGATTAGTGATGGGTCGCTGTAGATTATGAGTTTCTTAACTCCAAGGGCCACATCTATTTCTTATCCCAAGATGCATGCTTCTTATTTTGTAACATTGTTGGTGACATCAAAGTCGAGCTTCATGGAAATCGGAATGTGTTCTTTGTTTGGTGATACCAGCAAGACTCCCACACCACAAACCTTTTGGTTCGAAGCTCCATCAAAATAGATAGTCCAACTATCATCTTCGGTCATGAGAAAATCTTCATCAAGGAAATCATACTCTTCTTCTTTTTTCTTAACTTCTTCTTGTGGGAAATCTGTTATGAAGTAAAAAACTGCAAAACCTTTAATAGCCTTTTGTGGTACGAATTTTAAGTCAAACTGAGCAAGGTTGACTATCCACCTCGATAATCTACCATTGAGTGTTGCTTTTTCGAATTAATACTTGAGAGGGTTCATCTTGGATACAACATGCACTGTATGAGTGAGCATGTACTGTCTTAATTTCTACGCAGCCCACACGAGTGCAAGACACAACTTTTCAAGTGGTTTGTACCTGGTTTCATAACCATGAAGCTTTTTACTCAAGTAGTAGATTGCGTTTTCCTTATGATTGTAAGGTAGAGTCGAAGAGGAAAGTCAGGCATTGCTGGTGCTAGCACGGGTAGGTTTGCCAAGTATTCCTTGATCTTGTCGAAAGCTTTTTGGCAATTATCATCCTATGTAACTGGAACGTTCTTCTTGAGCTTCTTGAATATAGGTTCACATATCGCAGTGAGTTTAGATATGAACCTACTTATGTATTGAAATCTTTCGATAAAACCTCATATTTCCTTCTCAGTATTTGGTGGTGGCATGGCCATGATTGCTTTGACTTTTGTGGGATCAATTGTAATCTCTTAAGAACTGATCATATAGCAAAGTAGCTTGCCAGATTTAACTCCGAATGCACATTTTGCTGGATTTAACCTTATATTATATTTGCGAAGTCTTTCAAATAATTTGCAAAGTGTAATGATGTGGCCTGGCCGATCTTTTGATTTAACGATCATATCGTCAACATACACCACCATCTCTTTATGCATCATATCACGTAATAACGTTGTGGCTGCTCTTTTGTAGGTGACACCCACATTTTTCAACTCGAATGGCATTACTGTATAGAAATATGTACCCCATTGTCTAGCGTAGGGAACCACCAAGATCATATCAGCTCATCTTAATTAAATACTGATCACTCAAATCAATAAACAACCAAGAATCCTCACCAGTGGAGTCGCCAAATTGTAAGCGTCGTTCAAAGTGCGCCTACATTAAATCATAATGTGAATATGCTTGGCACTCATTGGAAGTGAGAATTGACACAATACGATTAGGGACAGGGAAAGTAGGTAGCCGCCAACAATTTTTTAAGGAACTTGTAAACCGTTCACGGATCATAAAAAGGCAACCATGAGAAAGGGCCAACGGTAGGCAACAACGATTGGCCCGTGAAGGTTTGACCCCATTCATAATCCATGAGATAACTAACTCCATATGGTTCGGAACCACGAAAGGAGGATCGGGGATAATGGTACGAAATGATTCATGGAGTCACATTCGCCCGTATTGGCCTCTACTCGATTCTTATAGTGAAAAGTGATTCCTGCGATCTCAAAGGCATGCAAACAAAGATTCAATTTGCTCCAAACTATTCTTAGGCTAAATTGGTTGAATATTAATGCAACATATAATTCTAAAATATCGTGATCACTTGATTTAATAACAAGAGTAAAAAGGAACCTAAATCGGTCGTCCAAATTATCTTATTAGGCTTGATTTTCAATTATATGTTCCCTTTAAACATGAAATATGGTGATCATAAAATATAATGGAATAAAAATCAATATGGGAATCAGTTTAACAATTAATCCAACAATATAAAATTGTTTGAAAAAAAATAAAAATAAAAGGAACATAATTCTTACTTTGATTTTGTTTGCTTGCAACAATAAAATAATAAATGAGTTAGTAACTTCAAGGAAAATTAATAAAATAATAATTAAATTAAATTAAATATTGTTGATTTGGGGGCAAACCCTCAAACAGTTCTACCTTTCACGCAATTGTTTAAGGACAGAACTACGAGTAAAGTACGAACTCCTTGGAGTGCTTAAGGAAGAATTTTAGAAAGAAGAAGGGTAGGCTAGTGTTTAGGCTAGAGCATAGAAAAGAGAAAAGGAGATTTAATTGATTCCCCGTTCATCAGAAATGAGGGGGTATTTATAGGGAAAATGAGTAGAGGAAATGTTTTGGGTAAAATTACCCTGCCACGTGGCGGCCTGAGAGCACGACACGTGTCTACCCATTATTAGGACACTTGTCCTTGCCATGTAGGTCTATGCAAAGGCCAATTAAGAAGTGACACGTGGACACCACTGTCACACTAAGGAATGACGGCTTTCAAAGCCCAATTCCCCATGACTTGTCATAGCCCACCAAATCTAGGTCACATGACCTAGAATAAGGGCACATTCTCCCATGACCCTATAAATAGGGAGAGATTCCCCATTTTGGGGACAAGTTGATTCACTCATTTATTACATCACCTGCATTCTCTCAAACATCAGAGAAAGCACCTGATCTCGGGATCTGTAAAGATCTCACCTTTATTTCCGCACCTTTTTTACTCTCCTACACGTTCTAACTTGACCATCGGAGGCGGAACTCTAACCAATAGGAGTTTCCGTTGTTTTGCAGGTACAGGCCGCGCAGAACCAGTCTTCGAGCTGTAACTCTCCTGAGGGATTAAAAACACCCAAAACATTTGGCGCCGTCTGTGGGGAGAGTACCTCAAGATGGTTCAAGAGTCTGTACCACATTCTGATCCTACCAACCTGCCATCGGTTATCCAACCGGTAGGCCAAGAAAATCCGCAACCGGTTCCTCGACCGGAAAGCTTTGGTATTCCTCCTCCAAACAGTCGCCTCCAACCAGAGGTTGTCACTGAGGATGAGGATGATGATGATGATGAAGTGGAGACATATATAGCCAAGGATGGCTCCTTTGTCTCAAGATACAGACGTTCCAGAGACCAGCTGGAACGGAACTTTGACCAGGCGGGTCCAAGCAAAAGGCCCCCTGGAAAATCAGAAGGGAAGGCCCCCAAGAGCGGGGGGACAACCCAGTCACTCGGGAGGAACTCCTAAAGTTCATGAACTCCTTCAAGGGTGAAATCAAAGAAATGATCAGCAAAGGCAAGGTTGGTTCTAGCAAGAGCCACCCGGCCAAGAAGACTTCCTCTTCTGCAAGGATGAAGCCAGTCAGGGATAGGCAATCGACTCCCCATCCAAAGGAGAAGGCATCCGCACGACTTGACTGGACTAAGATCCTCCTGCCCAATGGGCCTTTGAGGAACATCCGGCATGATTAGCCGGAACCCAGCAAAAGACCATCTCCTGACGCTCGGCACATCATCGAGCGAAGAAGACATCAACAGCTGTCTGAGTCAGCCTCAACCTCGAACTTTCCAGATAGCTTCAAAGAAACCTCTGTAAGAAACTCACCGTCCTTACATGAGAGTGGAACTGGTGGCAAGTCCGCTCAGCTTGGTCCCTAACTGATTCGACGCGCCCCACTTGCGCCTCAAGCGCCATATGGTCAGTATGACCTTTAATTCATGCAGCCGACCCCTTTTGGAGGTCAGGCGGCATATGTCCAGCCTCTGGACTGGAAGCTCCGTCTGCTTAGACTTGGTGAACAACCTTCTGCGTTCACCAGGGAGATTACCGAGGCGGTTCAACCTGCCAAGGTTTAGAATGTGTTGGTTGGTACCTATGACGGTACCACCAACCCAGAAGACCACCTCATGGCGTACACTAACCTCATGTATTTACAGGGGTTGGATGATGCCACATGGTGTCGTTGCTTCCCGACCACATTGAAGGGCATTGCCCAGCAATGGTTTGGCAATCTGCCAGCCGAATCCATTGATAGCTGCAGGAAGCTAGCCTTCTTGTTCGCTTCCAACTTCTCAATGAACATCCCTGCAAAGAAAACAAGTCTTGACTTGAGCACCATCAAGCAGGGTGAGAAGGAGGGCCTTCGCTCATACGTCAGGCGGTTCAACCTGACCCGGATTCAAATCCAGGGGTTGTCTGACGATGTAGCTTTCACAAACTTCTTTAAGGGTCTGAAAGACGGGTCAACATTTAAGTTCGACCTGGTCAGGAAAGGGGAATTCACCCTATAGGAAGCATTAAGGGAGGCCGAAAGCTTTATACAAGCGACCGACCTCTACTCGTCTGGAAATCAGTCGGACCCTAAGAAGTCCAATAAACCAAAAGACAGTCGGCCTAGCTAGCCGGCCAAAAAGAAGGAAGAGTGCAAGAAAAGAAAGGAAGTCTGGGCGGTGGAGGACTTAGATCAACCGTCCCGGAAGAAAAAGAAAGAGTTTAAACCGTACGTCCCCAAGTACGAGTTTAACAAGGATTGCAACTCCATTATCATGGAGATCAAGGATAGGCTATCCCTTGAGAAGCCGAATCCTATGAAGAGTTCCCTCCAGAAGTAGAAAAAAAATAAATTTTGCCAATTCCATGAGGAAGTCGGCCACGATACCAATGACTGCTTTTGTTTACAAAGGGCGTTGGATCGTCTGGCGGACCAGGGGATGTTGAAATATTACATCTCCAAGTCCAAAGGGAAGAATCTAGGACAGGCGTCAAAGGTTGTCCAGCCTACTAGTAGTACCGACACTGATAAAGATCCGGTCTACACCATAGCAGGCGGATTCTCCTGCGGAGGCCTTACTATTCGGGGCACCAAGAGCCATCTAAGGCAGATGGACTCGGCTGTTGATGAGGAGCAGGCGTCTGCTAGCAGCACCTTCCTTGATGTTCTGATTACTGAGAAGGACAGGGGCAGGGTTTGCCGCCTGCATGACGATCTGGTTGTCATTGAATGCAAAGTCGCCAACCAGCTGGTTGGACGAATACTTATAGACACCGGTAGCTCCTCAAACATCATCAGTTACAAGTTCTTGCAAAAGCTCAAGTATAAGCCCAGAAGCATGCACCCGGTGTCCCACCCCCTGGTTGGTTTTGGGGGTGGAATGGTGTACCCAGCCGGCCGAATTGACTTACCCATCCGGCTGGGAGAAAAAGGAGAAGGGCGACACCTGGTCGTCAAGTTCTTGGTCGTTGAGGAATTAACCGCCTATAACATTATTTTAGGACGGCCCACCCTCAACGAAGCCAAGGTTGTGATCATCCCTTCGCTTATGCTGATCAAGTATGAAAAGGATGATCAAGTAAGAAGTGACACGTGGACACCACTGTCACACCAAGGAATGACGGCTTTCAAAGCCCAATTCCCCATGACTTGTCATAGCCCACCAAATCTAGGTCACATGACCTAGAGTAAGGGCATATTCTCTCATGACCCTATAAATAGGGAGAGATTCCCCATTTTGGGGACAAGTTGATTCAATCATTTATTACATCACCGGCATTCTCTCAAACATCAGAGAAAGCACCTGATCTCGGGATCTGTAAAGATCTCACCTTTATTTCCGCACCTTTTTTACTCTCCTACACGTTCTAACTTGACCGTCGGAGGCGGAACTCCAACCAACAGGAGTTTCCGTTGTTTTGCAGGTACAGGCCGCGCAGAACCAGTCTTCGAGCTGTAACTCTCCCGAGGGACTAAAAACACCCAAAACAGGAAACACACGAAACCTTAAAATGAATAAAAACCATAAAAACACTACCGCGACACGGTTAACATTTAATTTGTGTGACGCGGGATATTTTTGTGTGACACGGGAAGTATCTGACCTACTGGAGGAATAACGCGTGAAGGGATTATGCAGATTCATGCAGAAAAGACACAGGAGTGTCCGTGTAACAGCATTGGCATGGGAAATCACATCGTGGCGCGACAATTAACCCCGTGACGCGCTTCATTTTGCTGTGACGTGGCAGATTTTGCGTCCATTTTCCGCTTAAATACATTTTTGTCCTAATTTCATTTAGCCTTTTTAAGTGCCGATTAATAATTTTGGGCCATTTCTAATTTATTATTTATTTATTGGGCCAAAATAATAAATAAATAAAAAGGTTTGGACAAAATAATAAATAAAATAAATAAATAAAAACGTTTGGGCCAAAATTAAAAATAAACTATGCTTTGACGTAACATCAAGACTGATCAGTGGAATATTAAAAACTGAATTTAATTAAATACGATTTTTTAAGCACACTCGAGATTAAATACTAACCTAACCAATAATAGCAGTGAAAGATTGTTCTTTATCAGGTTTGGTCTCATATAGAAATTTTTAGGTGTCTACAGACATGTGTCGGACGAGCCTAAAATCGTCCATAACAATTTGCCCTCAATTGTTGGATTGATCGTGGGTAAATCAAGGGAACAATTAACTTCCCACTACCCCACTCTAATTCAAATTTGAAACTGCCATAACTCCTCCACCTTATTATTACATAACCATGCCGCTTTTCCACTTCTACACTCTTCTTCTTAATTTCCCCTTTCCCTCTCTTAAAAATCCCCAAATTGATATCTTTGATTTTTGCTGTTACTTCAAGATTTCTCGCGACTTTAACTCTCTTCGATTACTTTGACAGGTAATTTTCTTTATTTTCTTTTCTTGTTCCTTCTTAAGTTGCAATTAGTGCATGACTATGAAGCTAAATTTGCTTCAAAGAACTAGATGTTCACTTAGGGTTTTAGAGAGAGGTGAAAGTAAAATTGTCAGTGATATGTCGGACAATGATGATACTTCTAGTGACCTTGGTGAAATGGAAGTTCCGACCTTAATTGCTTCAGCAGGGCTGCGTGAGTGTGCTCTGGTTCAGATTTCGTCAAACAATGAAAGGCCAGAAGATTGTCTTGAAGGGCACATTGTGCTATACGAGTACCCCTTTAAATTTGGATACTCCGTTCAATTCGGTCTCTTAGCGAGATCTTTGATAGAGGTGTTAGACATAGACCTAGGGTAGGTGATGCCTCAATTTTGGAGTATTGCTCACACCCTTGAGAAGGTGACCAAACACTGGGAAGACCCTTTCGATTTGTCATATCTGCTTTACGCATACAAGCTGCATTTCTCAAAGAAAATTATGTGTACCCTGGGGTTGAAAATAGGGCTCCCTGCTCTTAATGAACGACCAGGAGTGAACGACCGTGGCTGGAAGTTACGGTACTTATTTGTTGACAGAGAGTTGTGGGGGTAGAAGCTAGTTGGATTCAATGTGGTTGGCGCGACAGAGGTATTTTTTGTATCTTCAGTCGCATAAACTTGTTTTGACATGTTTTCTTATTGCTCGCTTTGTCGCAGGTATCGACGTTGCTGTGGTTATGCTAGGGAAGAAGAGTTTTATAAAGGTCGAGAACGTGCTAAGCATCCCTGTTGAACAATGGTCTTTTGCGCGTCCCTCCAACACTACAGAGAACGTCAAAGAGGAAACAAACGAACAAAAAATGGCTTCAGGTAAGGAAAACTTATCCTGTAACTTCTTATCTGGGCCTTGTGCATTTGAATTGGGTGTTTAAGGTTGTGTCCATTTGTTTCAGAGTCCCAGTCTGGCTGGTCTAAAAAGATGTCCTACGATCAGATGCTGGAGCGTACCGCAAAGAAGATAAACCAGGCTGCGACCAATTTTGATGAGATTCTTGATATCCTTCCTATCCAGACGATGCCCAGTCCTCGTACTAAAGATATTCCAGGGTGCCTGAGGAGACTAATTATGTAGCGCGCGTCTTTGCTGACTTCCTCGTTGATGCGTCTTTGTTTTCGTCGATTTGGCCTTCTGTAGAGAGACTGCTTTTCCTTCTGTAGAGAGGCTTCTTTTCCCTTGGCTAAAAGGCATCTAGAGAAGATATCACCTGCTGAAATTTTTAGTGAGGCAAAATCGCTTCAATCGAATGCAAGTCTTACTTGGTTTTTTGCTGCTTCTGCTTTACACTTGGTGTTTTCACGTCTTGACGTCCTTTCCTTTGTTATTATAGTCTCTGAAAGACTTATTAGCCATATGGGGACATTTTATTTCAAATGAAAAGGAGATGACCTCCCTTCGCTCTTCAGTTTCTAGCATTAACACTCAGAAGCCTGCTGCTAACGAAGAGGTGAAGAAGATGAAGAAGCTCATTGAGGAGAAAGATAAACAGATTGCTAGTCTGGACACCACCTCGGATGTGAGGGGGAAGCGTGTCTCTGAACTAGAAGGCTATTTGCAAGGGAAGGAGAAGCAAGTTACCAACTTAGAGGCTAGTATGGTCGAGGTTCGCGAAGACGCTGTGAACTGTAAGTGTCTTGACAAATTGATAGCTTTTGCAAAACTATTGAAGAATTTCTTGTCTGGCCAGCAGACTGCAGAAGCTGCTTAAGAGGAGCTGGATAAGATATGTCATCTCTTGGTACTAAAGCTGACTTGGTTTCTAAAGGCGACGCCCCTGGAGACATTGCTAAGTCTATAACGGACTCTAATGACACTTTTGTCGAGACTTTTCTTGACATTGCTGCCAACATGAGGCCGCTCTAGGAGGCGCTGCCGGAAAAACAGCACTGAAGACAGCACTGCTAAAGACGCTTGAGTTATGTTATCTCTACCCTTTGTTGAACTTTTGAATTTGTTTTTGTGTTGAACTTGGTTTTTTTTGTTTATTTTACTGGTCGTCGCGGGACGATCAGTTTTATGTTTTGTTGTACTTTGGACGAAGCTTTTCTGCTGTTTACTTGTTTTTGCTGGCTGTCGTGGGACATTCGGTCTTTTGTTTCCTACAAAAACTTTTAGACTCACGTGCATATTCTAAAATATTCTGTGTTTTATTATTGAAGCATGTATTTTGTAAATTTTCTTTTGAATTAAGTACAAGCTTCATCCTAAAAGCTGCATAGAGTAACGTAGGAATTTCAGAAAACTTAAAAATAATTCTGCTTCATAACTTTTTATGAGTCGTGATTCAAATGCACTTTAAATTTTTAAACAAGGATAGAAAAAAAAATTTCACTACAATGTTGAGATAACTTGAGTGCTTTTACATGGGAGGTGCTCCCAATATCTAATGTCGTCTGTCAATTGGCCAAATTGGACGTCGTCGATGAGATATTTCTTTTCCATGGCTATCTAAGGTCGTGACTGACTTCTTGTCATGTCTCGTCCAATTGCAACTGACTTCTTGTCGTGTCTTATATTCAAATCTGGCGTCCAGGTGCCCTTGCGATATTCAGCAAAAAGGCGTTAGGGCTGGCCGTTGGCGTTTCTGCCAACGGCCCTCTGATGCCTAAGTTAGTACACTTAATCCAAATTTTGAAAAGAAAACAAAAGGACTTAAGACTTAAAATCGCGCTTTTAAGTACCTTTGTCTTTACCTAGAAATTGTAAAGTTTAAGATATGTCAGTTCAAGGAACAACCTTACCTTCTTTGGACATAAGTCTATATGCCCCTTTACCTACGACATAGAGGATCTTATATTGTCCTTCCCATGTCGGGCCTAGCTTCCAATCTGTTGGATCTTTGGTGTTTTGGAAGACTTTCCTTAAAACCCAATCTCCGATTCTGAATCCTTTGGCTTTGACGTTCTTGTTGAAGCTTCGTGCTACGATTTGTTGTTGTGCTGCCATCATTAGATAGGTTGCTTATCTTAGTTCTTCTAATGTGTCGAGGTTGGACGACATCTCTATGTTGTTTTGATAACCTATCATAAGACCATATAATGCTGTTGGGATATGTACCTCAGATGGCAAGACTACTTCGCACCCATAGACGAGTTAGAGCAGCGTCTGCCTTTTTGACGTCCCAGGAGTCGTCCTGTTTGCCTAAAGGACTAACGGGAGTTTTTCTTCCCACTTTCCTTTGGCATCTTTGAGTCACTTCTTGAGTGACTGGATGATTGTTTTATTGCTAGACTCGGCTTGACCATTAGCTTGTGGGTACCTAGGTGTGGGCGTGCTGATCTTGATGTTCCACTTGTCGCAGAACCGTCAGGTTTTGTCGCTTATGAATTGCGACCCATTGTCACTCACGATCTCTGAGGGGACGCCAAACCTGCAGATTATGTTATTCCATAAGAAGCAAATGACTTCTTTGTTACGTATCTGAGCGAATGAGTCCGCCTTAATCCACTTTGAGAAGTAGTCTGTTAACGCAAGCATGAACACTTTTTGTCCTAGGGCAATGGGTAGCTTCCCTACTATGTCCATCCCCCATTTCATGAAGGGCCATGGACACAACAAGGGATGCATCATCTCGTACGGCTTACGCGTTAATCCAGCATATCTTTGGCAACTGTCGCACTTTGCCACAAATGTTGCTATGTGGGATGTTGCTGCAGACAGAGTCCAATTTCTTCCTGAGGGTCTATGTGGTCTTATGACTCTCCTAAGCAATCCTGACGTTCTCTACCTTCTGTTGCTCGAGCTCTTCTTGAGTCTTGCGGATCTGCTCCATGAGCTGGTCGATTGTCAAGTTTTCTGTAGATAAACCCATGGCGAAGGAATGACCAGTTAAGAGAAAAAGGTTGTTTTTGGAGTTTTTTTAGGGGTTATCTAATCGTCGGCCCTACGGTGGGAGCCAAATTGTTTATGCCAAATTTCTTCCAAGGCGACCTAAGGCTGGGACGTAAGACGGCTAGAGTATTGACTAGAAAAAATGTAAATGAAAGTAGTAAAGGACAAAATGTTTTAGAGATGCAGAAAACCCAAATGTGGGAAAAATTGCGGGTGGGTGCAAGACCACCGATTTACTTTGAACTGATGATTACAAAGTGTTTCAGAGCGTTGAATGCTAAAGAGTATGTGAGTAAGTTGTGTCCCAAATCAATATAATTGCTAAGCTATATATACAAAATTAATTTTACCGAACTTAGGTAGAGAGCCGATGAAAGCAGCCCAACGTTCTGCTTGAAATTGGGGAGCCGTTACTTGACTTAGTCTTGAGTCTATCACTTTGCTAAAGATAACGCTTATGGAGAAATCTATTTGAAACGGAAAGATAAGGCTGCTTAATAAGAATATTTTCAAGACTTGGTTAATCCGCATTTTAAGGAAAATAAGTTATGCTTCATTGCTTGTCGTCCCATCTGATCGTGCGATATGACATGCGTCGGGACAACTCCAATAGTCAGTGGGAATGGAAAACAGGTTGCAAAGGCTCCAATCCCTAAATTGAAAAACAATGTTTGGGTGAAGAAGAAGAGTGTAGGGGAAAGATCCAAGGTTTTTGAAAATGTTGCGATGGAAACTACTCCTCCATCATCTGTGACAATGAAGGACATAGTAAAACGTTAGTGCGTTGCACAATTTTATCAGTTTTTTTTTTTTTTTTCGAATAAAGTGTAATCACTAATATGTTATTTTATTTTATTTTTTTTAGGTTTACTATCTACTTCAATAATATCTCTCTTTTAATTTTTTTAATGAATAAAATGAGCTTTATATTTTTATATTTTAATATGACCGAATCATAAAGATTGCCTACGTATTCGTATTATGAAATCAGGTCTTTGTTTAGTTTTATTTTTTCAGTATATGTTATATTTAAGAAACACCCTTATTTTACCGTAAGTAGAAATCACAACTTCATTCGAACGCAAAAATTCGGGTTCGTATTTCGTCATCAGGTGGCGCGCGCAACTTCTGGAGTTGCGCAATCCTGTCGCGCGTAACAAAATCAGTTGCAGTGACATCCACGCGCAACTATTCAAGTTGCGAGCGAAACCTGTGCTACGAATGTGCTGAAAAAATTTCTTTAAAAATCGTATTGTTATCCCCCCAAGTGTGAAGATTTTTTTCGTGATATTCGAAAAAATTTGAACACTTAGAACGGTTTATTATTTCTTAATTACCCCCCAAGTTTTATGTATTTTACAGTGTTATTTGGTAAAATGCATAACACTGAGAATCTTTCAATTGAATGATTAATTAATAATGGTTGTATGAGTGAACGAGTTTTATCCGTATTTCATATGTAATATTTCTTAAGGCGATCAATGTTTAGTAATTGGCGAATTTCATGTCCTCCAATACCCATTAATCTAACCGCTCCTCCTGATAGGATTTCAATTACGCGGTAGGGGCCTATCCAATTAGGTTTGAATTTCCCTCTTGGATCGGTTGGTGGACCCCTAACCTTCTTTAGAACAAAGTCACCTTCTTTTATATTTCTAGGTTTTACTATTTTATTGAAATGACGCACAATGCACCTTTGGTAGACTTGTACATGATGCAAAACTCTTAATCGTCGTTCATCGAGGAATAAAAGCTCTTCATAACTCGCTCTTACCCATTCAGCTTCCGATAGCTTACTTTCAAGTACAATGCATAGGGATGGTATTTATAGTTCGACTGGTTGAACTGCGTCCATTCCGAAAACTAAGGAGTATGGAGTTACTTCTATTGATGTCCGTATAGACTTTTAATAACCCCATAATGCAAAGTGTAGTTTATTCGGCCAGTCTTTGTAATTTTTTGCCATTTTCTTAATGATGACTGTTATATTTTTATTTGTCGACTCTACAGCTCTATTCATTTGAGGTCTGTATGGGATGAGTGATGATGTTTACTTTATAATGAGGTAAGAGGGTCTCGACTTCAGCTTTGAATTAAGATCCCTAATCACTAATTAGTTCATGTGGAACTCCATATCTACAAAATATGTTTCGTTCGAGAAACTTTGCGACATGTTTAGAAGTGATATTCACGTAAGAAGCAGCCTCAATCCACTAGTAAAGTAATCAATGGAAACTAATACGTACTCGTGCCCTCCTGATCCTGTTGGAGAGAATTTTCCAATTATGTCAATTCCCCAAGTTGAAAAAGGCCAAGGGGAAGTGAGATTGTATAGTTCGGATGGTGGAAGGTGTTGTAAATTAGCGAACATTTGGCACTGTGGACATTTTTTAACATATTGTATGCAATCATGTTCTATAGTGGACCAATAGTACCCTTGTCATGATATTATTTTTGAAAGCATTTTACCATTCATGTGATGTCCACAAAACACCTTTGTGAGTATTTTCCATAAGGCGCGTGGCTTCCGGTTGGCCTATACATAGTGTGCTTTGACCATTAGGTCCTTTTTTGCATAATTGACCATTTATTAGACCATATTGGGTAGCAAGTGTTCGTAAGGTTCGTTGGTCTTTCGATGAAGTATTTTAAAGAAATGTGCCATGAATAATATATTGGAGGATATGATCATACCAAGGATTCTCTCCTTCAATGTCATTTATTTCCTTTATTGCGTTGCAATATGCTGGTTCTTCTCTTCTATCAACGCATAATGGCATCATATTTAAGTGATCAAGAATGTTGATCATTGGGGCTAATTTTGCTAGCGCATCGACAAATTGATTGTCATCCCTTGGGAGATATTTAAAATCAATATGTTCAAAATGCTCGACAAGTTGCTCCAGGTGTGCTTAGTATAATATCATTGTGGAGTTCTTTATTTTTCATTTTTTTAATATATGATTTATAATCAAAATGTAGTCTCCATATACCTCTAATTTTTGCACACCTATGTTAGATGTTGCTTCTAGTCCAATAATGCACGCTTCACATTCTGCGGCATTATTAGTAACCTCAAAATCTAATTTAATAGAAATTGGAGTATGTGCTCCCTTTGGACTTATGAGTAACACTCCTACGCCACTGCATTTTTGATTGGACGCACCGTCGAAGTACATTACCCATTTGTCCTCTTGTGTCATGAGAATCTCTTCATCCGAAAGATGAGTAGTTTCTGCACGACTTGGTTGAATTGGATGTTGCGCCAGAAAGTAGAAAATTATTATTCCTTTCATTGATTTTTCAGGAATATATTTTCGCTCAGATTCAACCAACATCACCAACCATTTAGATACTCTTCCTTGTATGGGTTGTTGTTCAAACAAATACTTTATCGGATTTTGTTGAGAAATCACATGATTATTGTATGGTAACATATAATGTCGTAGTTTTTGGTTGCCCACACTAATGCTAGGCTTGTCTTTTCCAAGGTGCTATATTTTGTTTCGTATCGGATGAATTTTTGCTTATATAATATATTGCACGTTCGACTTTTTCTACCTCTTGTGCTAACATGGACCCTATGACTGTGTCTTTAACTGTAATGTATAGCCTAAGAGGTAGTTTGGGTATTGGTTGTGCTAAAATTGGTGGACTTTTGAGATAATCTTTGATTTTCTCAAAGGCCTTTTGGCATTGATCGTCCCATTCATGTTTCTCCTCTTTTTTCAAATTTTCAAATATTGGCTCACAAATCATAGTCAATTTGTTGATAAATCGACTGATGTATTGTAATTTTCCAAGGAATCCCCTAATATCTTTTTCTGTATGAGGGGGAGGCATGTCAATAATTGCCTTTATTTTAGAGGGACTGATTTCGATGCCACGTGTTCTTTCTACGTATCCGAGTGAAAAAATTGTGGATTCAATCGCATTTTATAATCTTTTGTGCGAGTGAAAAATTTGCGTAAAGCTTTTATATGTCACGTTCTTGGACTTCACTATCATATCATCCACATACACTTCTATTTCTTTATTCATCATATCATGCAATAAAGTCATAGCCGTTCTTTCGTACGTAGCTCCTTCATGTTTTAAATCAAATGTCATGATTGTGTAGCAATACGTACCCCAAGGGGTAATAAAGCATGTCTTTTCTTCATCTTCTTTTGCCATTAAAATTTGGTTGTAACGTGCGTATCCATCCATAAAGGATAGCATCGCATGTTCAACTGTATTATCTACCAATATGTCAATATGTGGTAGAGGAAAATCGTCTTTAGGGCTAGCTTTATTAAGATTCCTAAAGTCGACACACATGCGAACTATTCCATCCTTTTTAGAGACTGGAACGATGTTCGCTACCCATTCTGGGTAATTACATACGCGAATAAAACCGGCGTCCAACTGTTGTTGTACTTCTTTTATTTTTTATGCGACATCAAGTTTCATTCGTCGAAGTTTTTGTTTTACTGGTTTAGAAATAGGGTTTAAGGGAATGGTATGTTCCGCGATTTCCCTATATATTCCAGGCATGTCCTTGTATGACCAAGCAAACACGTCTTCGAATTCTTTGAGCGTCGATATGAAGATCGATCGCTCTTCCGAATTTAGAGTTAAGCCAATTTTGACTTCTCTCTTATTTTCGTTAGTTCTTATATAAACTATTTCGGTTTCTTCAACGATAGGGTTCTTTTGTTCTCGTTCATTCATTAGTTCAACCAATTTATAAATATTATCATCTTCATTAGATTGATTGTTATAACATTCGAAAGATTCAAGAGAAGGCATATACTCGGAAATAGAGCTCATCTTATTAAAATCAAAAGAGAGTACATCAAGAGAAGAATCCTTTTTGGGATCTTCATCTTTAGAACTAGAAAATAAAGACTCATTAATGGCCACAAGGCCTAGATTTTCAGCTTCCCTAGTGTCTACAATAGATTCATCGTCCGATTGTTCAAACATCTTCCCTTCACCTGTGACAATCTCCAGTTTATCGCCTTTGTGATTGATCCATTTGAAAGATTTCCTCCATCCATGCTTTAAAGTTTCGTTTGAAGGGGTAATCAACTAGGTTGGGTCAAAGGCTTCACCTTGAATGGCGTTTTGATTTCTCATTGTTGCGACATGATTTTGCTCTAGTCCAATTAGCAAGTTAAATGCTTTCCCATCAAAGCACCCTAGAGTTGGATATTTTGATTTAACGATGCTAAGATCGTCATCCAAGAAGTAGCAATCATGAAATATTTCAAATCCAGCTTTCTTGATTCCTTCCAAAACTAAGGGTTCCTTAAAGTTGTAACATGGGTAATCTTCTCCCTCCCTAATGAATTGTCCATTAAAGGTTTGTTGATAGGATGGGAGTAAAGTGATTATCTCTTTCTTATTATTGTCTCTACGTGCATTGTTCTTTGCATCGTGAGACTCCAATTCTTCTTTGGTTGGTTTATTTCTTAATCCAAAGTAGAAGCTTTTTCTTTAAGATAGGAATTAAGAGAGATTTCTTCATTCCAATTCCCAAAGGCATCCCATGAAAGTAACTACTTTTGAGCAAAATGTTGTTTACTATCCGAGTGGAATATAGATCAAGCTTAAATGGTTCTTCCAAGTCTTCTTCCATTTCAATTGTGAAAATTGGCTCCACGGCAAATCCCCACATGTCCTCTTCATCATTATCATGGTTTATTTCTAAGAGTGATTGATCATTTATTGCTATTTTGAGTGGAGAAGCATGCATAGTCATAGGAAGCCCATGATAGTTCCACCTAATCATTTGATGAAGTGAGGATTGTATTGCACCAAGCTCATGTATCCAAGGACGTCCAAGTAAAAGGTTGAATGTAGGTTTTATGTCCATGACGTGGAATTCTACTATTTTTTGAATTGGGCATGTGGTAATTGGTAGCTTAATAGTTCCACACACATAACTTCTCAAATTGTCATAGGCCCTTATGCTTTGTTTTATTGATTGGAAATCTTTTTCTGGATTTAGGCCTAAGTATTTGTCGTTCGTAATGGGCATACGTTTATAGCCGACCCATTGTCTACCAAAGTAAAAGGGATATTGTATCCCTTACATCCCATAGTTAAGTACAACGCATTGTTGTGGGTAGTGTTTTTTAAAGGCAAATCATCATTAGCGAAAACAATTGACTTGTTTGATTTTTCGCTAGTAAGCAAGCTAACGAGTTCCTGGGGGTTGTGTCTGTGCTTACAGACAAAGCCGTTAGAGCTTTCATGAGAGAATTCCTATGTTCTTAGAATTACTTATGAGTTCCCAAATGCCAACATTCACCTTGGATTGGTGAAGTTGTTTGACAAATGGATCTTCCACCTCAAGTGGAGGTGGTATTGTATTTTGTGTTTGACCTTGTGTTTGATTTTGTGTGGTCGAAGATCCCTTTGGTGGTGGTGCTTGGTAGACTCGCCCAGAACGAGTCAAATGATCTATGTCATTTTGGTTAGTCATAGGACTCATAAACCAACTTTCTTCTACAGGCTTTGGATGTGCATCTATTTCAAGATGCTCCTTGAGTTGTGCTTGATGCCATTGTTCATCCAAGGAGAGATGCGATAAATCTTGACATTTCCCCAAGAAATGATCAAAGTCAAATGCTCCATTTTTTCATTTTGTAAACAAGATGAAGGTGGGATGGCGGCATACTTAAAGACATATAAGGCTTGAAATTCGTCAACCCATAGTCCACATACTTCATTAGTTGCCCCTATGAGTATTGTGGATAGAGGCTCTCTTATGGGTGTGATATAGTCCAAAGGATTGAACATATCACTTCTCATATGGTCTTCATCTATGTGAAACACCCTTATGGGAGATTCATTATTGTTAGGTTTAGGTGTGGGAATTCTCCCATCGTCTACCAAATCTTGTATTTTGTGCTTTAAAACATAGCGACGTTCAGTATCGTGTCAAACGCCTCTATGATAAGCAAAATAAGCACTGCCATTCTATTGAGGAAACCTCTTTTCTTGTGGAGTGGGTGGTGTTGGCCCTGTTGGGGCAAGTAAGCCATTTTAGTTTAATTTTTCTAACAATTCATTATAGCTTACAGGAAATGAAGTAAATTTTCTCTCTTTTGTCCTTCTTTTTCTAGGATCATCATATCGATTTGTGTTATTGTATTGCGTGGAAGTTGCAAATACGTCAATAAAGGATGATGCATTATCATTCCCCTTCTTGTAGTTATTCTTAGGTTGATGATGATAATGAGGTTTGTTTGCTTTTTCTTTAGCAAGATCATCTTCAATCCTAGTAGCCACAAAATAGACCTTTTTAAAAGTGTCTAGACCAAGGTAACGTAGATGTTTGTTGTACTTTTTACGACAGTTTTGAATGAATTTTTATACTAACTCGAGTTCAGGAGGCCTTTGGGAAAGGTGGGCCGCCATTTCTTGCCATCTACCGTAGAAAGCAAGGAAACCTTCATTGTCGCCTTGCTTAAACATCTCGAGTTCATGTAAAGTTGACTTGAACTCTACGTTACTCTCGTATTGGGTGATGAAAGCCGAAACTACATCTTCCCTTGTTGCTTTAACTTTATAATCTAGCCCATAGTACCACTCTCTCGCGGTTGGGTATAAAGGGAAAGTCAAATCATAAAGCTTAGGATCAACTCCCTTTAGTGCCATAGTGCCAGTAAAACACATTAAATGATTTTTTGGATTATTGGTCACCTTAAATATTGGCAAGTCCGTAGATACGAAGTTTTCTGGTAAAGCAAGTCCTGGGGGAGGAGCAAACTTTTCTGCGTCAAAGTACTTGTTCCCCATTGTAGAACGAAAAACTAGCTTCTCCAATGACTTTTCTTTGATGGGTAGTTGCACCATCTTTTCTTGTAAGCCTAACGCTTCACCTTTTTTCTTTTCAGCATTTTCCATCTTCTTAATTCTTCTCTCCTCGGCCTCTTGAGCCTTTTCCTCTCCCGTACGAAGAATCTCTAGTTGATGTTCTTTGACGGTTGTCATTGTTGTTGGACTAGGATTGGTTGTCAAAGGAAAGTGGTTTGAAAGGGGTTGATCTTTGGGTGGTAAACGAAGAATGCGAGTGCCTGGGGGTCCTCTTTCCCAAGCTTGAAAACCGGCCCTAAAGGAGTACGAAAGGATAAGTAAATCGATACTCTTGCTTTTGAAAGAAAATTAAAGAGAAAAAAGACGCAAAATATACTCAAACAGATAAAATTTCCCTTAACAACTCTTCAATGAAGATATTGTTCAATTTGTTTTGTTTTAAATCAAACCTAACTCGTCTAGTGGGTGATCGAGGGTTAGATAGGTCGTTAAGCTACTACCCTAATCAAATTAATTATTTATAATACCTAAAACTACACTAAACTAGTTAGTGGCAAGTAAAGGGTCGAACCACTAGGGAAGCACACTAATTCAACATCAATAATCATTAATGCAAGAGTAAAAAGGGTATTGTTTTTGTTGGTTTTGTTGAGTAAGAACACTAAAACTACAAATAAGCAAGAAAATGATGATTAAGATCAAGGGAAAATGACACTAGAGATACGGGGGTGTCTAATATGATTAGAAAGAGGGGAATAATAATGATTATCATGAAACACATGCCAAAGAACACAAGATTCTACCTAAACAATTCATTCTCATGCAATAGTCTAGGCAAATCAATGAAAGAGGTCTACATTAATAAGGATCATTCTCATGCATTCTGTTAGTTACAATCAAATCAAGAGAATAAAGAGGAACAATCCATAAAAACTCCACTTTAATAACTCATTCTCATGCAATCATTAAAATAGAGATGATCTTAATCTAGTTCAAATCACTTTAATACATTTAAACTAGAAAGCATCAAATAAAGTGCAACAATAATCTCAAGCTATTTAAAAACACGTCTTTCATCAATTTATGGCATCAGTTCAATCCAACCACCATCATTCATCCAATATCAACTCATATCTTCCACCTCCTTCCCTAGCTAAAAGTTTATCGTAGAGAAGGGAGATTAAACATAATATCAAAACTAGAAATAAACTCAAGAAACTCAAAACAAAACATGATTAAAATAAATGAAATCAATAACAACTAGATGAACTAATAAGATTAACAAAAATAAGCAACAATAAAACAAATAAGTAATACAAAAGTAAAGGAGAAGAGATTACCAAAGAAAGGATTAATGAAAGATGAAAACTTGGATTCTTCCTTGATTGATTGAAGATTAAAACTTGAGTCAAGTTGAGTAAAATAAAGGATGCTTGAATAACAATCTACTTTCTCTCTCTATATTAGGCTAATATTCTATGAAATTAGTACTAAGTGTCCTCTATTACAAAGAGTCCTGTCTATATATATGTGGCTCCCCCAAAAGAAAGAAACTTGGGCAACAAGGCGCAAAGAAATCAGACACCCAGTAGTGCGCGCCCGTACACGACATATGCGCGCCCGCGCAATAGAAGTGTGCGCCCTCTCAGCATAATGCGCGGCCGCAACTTTGAGGTTACGGGGAAATCAAGTGCACCCTCACAGTAAACCTGCGCACCTACGCCCGCGCAGCAGGTCATACACCTGCATTGAAGCGACACAATAGGTCGCGCAAACTCTCTTGTTTGGCTCTATTTCTTGAGCCTGGTTAAGCGGGTTCTGACAGGGCTGCACGCCCGCACAGCAAAGGATGCGTGCCTGCACAATAGTCGCATAGAATCCTGCGCAGAACAGTTTGCTTGGCTCCTTGAAATATTCTTTCTTTCGGCACAAAATACCTACAAAACAAAAGCATGGAAATAAAAAAAAAAAAAGTAAAGACGAGAAGTCTAAGAAAGGGGAAGATAAAGGAGAAACAAAAAGAGGAAACAAAACTAGGAAAAATGCTTAGAAAAAGGGCCAAACAAGTGCAAATGAAGGGAGAATCCTTAGAAAAAAAGGATTAAAGAGTGACATAAATGTCACCCATAAAAATCCCCCACACTTGCCTCTTGCTTGTCCTTAAGCAAGGAAAACTGGAACAAAAAGACAAACACAACAAACATAACATGACAAGGTTTTAACAAAACCAATCAAGCCTCAAGGTAATGAAATACTCTATTTGGACTCACATGCAAATAAATGAACCAAAGAATACTTATCTTTCTCAATTCAAAGAGGGAAAACACGTTCCAAGATGCTCAAGGTTAAAAAAGACAAACCTAAGCTAAGCATAGAGAACTAATAATTTCTTTCTCCGCCCTAGCCCCAACCAAGACTGTCCGCGTTCTCTCCACTAGCTTCAATTCATCCCTTAGCTAGCTCCTCATGATTCCTCGAGGAAACCGAAAAAAGAAATTTTTATGTGGAATCATATGGTCATCCTGATATCTCAACTATGCATACTCTCTCTATAGGGTTGAAATCTACCTCCCTCCACCGTTCATTGACCACGCCCCTCTAAAATCCAAGGGTCTTAAGTAGGGTTGTAATGTAATGGCTAGGGGTTAAGGTTGGGAAACAATTTAAAAATTTTGGTGGCACTTCCTAAGTGAAGCATAAGAGTGGCCATCACTCAAGAACATCCTAAGAATTGAACCTATTCTCAAACTTACAACCTTTCAAAACAAACCACACTACATTACTTCAATCTTTTTCATATTTTTTTCACTTTTTTTTTCTTTGTTT
This sequence comes from Chenopodium formosanum, assembly GCA_024500155.1. NCBI lineage: Eukaryota > Viridiplantae > Streptophyta > Magnoliopsida > Caryophyllales > Amaranthaceae > Chenopodium > Chenopodium formosanum. Next base: position 42,822,563 of record CM044880.1, read on the forward strand.
TTATGAGTTTCAACTTTCTTGCCAATCCTTTTTGCATACTCTTTTCATGAATAATCTTTCAAAACCTTACTTGAACCAAAATACACAACTTTCTTGCTCAATATCAACATTATCAAACTCGAACCTCACAAGCCAATGCTTCATTAACTACAAGGGTTGGTAGAACATAAACTGATAGGTTTGTAATATGCCTAAGTCAAGAAAGGGGAAATAAGGCTTAAATTGGTTAGCAAGTTGGTGAATGTAAAAATGAAAACCAAATTTGTAACAAAACACAAAGAAAACAAAGAAAAATGAGAAGAAATGCCCTCTTCCTTTGTTCCTCTAGAGTTATATGGTCACGATCTTGGGAGCTAGATGCCAACACAAAGATTAAGATATGCATAGTTAAGGGTCCTAAATGCCATTCACAAGAATGATGAAGGCTAGAACAAATGACGCTCACATGGGATAAGAAATATAGCAAATACCAACTAGGGGAATCCTATCCACCATAGAGAGCAACACCATCTTACCACTTTCCCATGAACTAGGGGTTCAAATGTCCTCAAAAGTTCTAAACCAGGCTACCTTAGCTTACAATGTGTCTAATTCAACCCAAAGCATTCTAAAACCGTGTAAACCCTCATCAAATAGGAAGATAAGCCTTCAAAGACACATCATCAAGAGAGGCAAATGAATCCAAAAGAGTGAGCAAATTATAAATCAAAAATCATTTCAAATTGTCATAATTATGCTTGTAACACAAAAAGGGGAAAACAGAACAAAAGAAAGAGAAAGAAATAAAAAAGGTTCACATACGAGGCATATAATCCAATTAAATCCCAATCGTCTTAAAAGATATCGTTCGATAACAACATCAACGATCCCAGGTTCCATAGAACCAAAAGCAAACATCCTTGAACCATTCAACTTCTTCCAAAGCTAAACCTAAGATAAACACCCAAAGAAAAGAAAATAAAAGAAAGGAAAGGTCTCACCAAACACCGCTTGAAATGAAGACAAGATAAATTATGCAATCTCACCGAGGGGGCTCGATTTGCCCCTTAACTTCATTAATCTCCATTTCTAAGCTTGAAAAGTGAGCCAAAATGAAAGAAACGACTGAGATAAAACTAAAATAAATAAAAAAAAGTAAAAAATCAAAGAAGGAAACTAGAACTTTAAACTAAATGAAGAAATAGAAATAAAATAAAACAATATAAAAAAAATTTGGATTAAGGGAAATTTGGATTATCGGGAGTGGATTTTTCTTCATAGGAGCGCCATCACCTACACAAACACTTGAAAATTCATTAGCAAAAGCTCATCAAAATCACCCAGAGACATCATCATCACAATAAAGAAGATAAATTAACATCAAAACATGATAAAGCCAACCGAACCATGTAAGCTCTACCACCTACAATGAAGTCCCCGCCACACTATCATGATGATAAGCCTTCTCCCACACTATAAAAAACATCCCTTTGCTTATTACACACCCCCGCACACTAAAACAGGCGCCAAATTAAAACATTGGGAGGGGGCAAAGGCGAGAAATAAAGAACAAGGGGGGCTAGTGGCCACTAGGGCCGACTTTGTCATCATCTCCATCATCCTCAGTGTCGTAAGAGAAACCGTTTGGAGGGATTTCGTGTGGGTCCCAACCCCCGGTGAAACCCGGAGGCCAACCATAGTGACCTCGAAAGAGGTCTTGTTGCCATTGAGGCAACTGGTCGAAAGGGGGGGGGGAAGCTGAAGAGGGGAAGGGTGGGTAGGGTCGACATATGGATAGTTGGGGTCACCCCTAAAATCGCTCCCCCCCGGGGCACGATAATCGTACCTGATTTCCCTCGGGTAGACTACTCGGGAAACACAACGGGAAGGAGGGCTCTTGCCAATAGGGCTAAGTAGGTTGCGATCCCTGCTACTGAGGGACCGGACCTTGTTAGGGTGGCCAATAGGGGTAATTTACCGGGGAGGTGACCTCACCCTTATCCACAGCCGCACCATAGAGAGCTTCGCTTTGCATGCCAATTTGCATGTTCATCATTTGTGGCTCAAGGCTACTCATGCCTTGATGCTGTTGTTGTTGTTGTTTATCATGTTGTTGTTGCTGTTGTTGTTGTTGTTGTTATTGTTGTTGCTTTTGTTGTTGCTGTTGTTGTTTTTGATCGACTACCATATTCCTTGGGCCACCCAAAGCAGTGGGTAACACACTATTGTCTCGCGGAATTTTCCATACATTCCTAGCATTCCGCTCCAAGGATGTACGACTAGGGGAGGTTACCTCACCCCTATCCATGGCCGCACCATAGAGAGCTTGGGTTTGCATAAACATACCCTGTTGGTTCTCCATTAGGCTTTGCATGCCAAGTTGCATGGTCATCATTTGTGGCTCAAGGCTACTCATGCCTTGATGTTGTTGCTGTTATTTATGATGTTATTGTTGTTGTTGTTGTTGTTGTTGTTGTTGTTATTGTTGTTGCTTTTGTTGTTTCTGTTGTTGTTTTTTATCGACTACCATATTCCTTGCGCCACCCAAAGCAGTGGGTAACACACCATTGTCTCGCGGAATTTTCCATACATTCCTAGCATTCCGCTCCAAGGATGTTTGACTAGGGTAAGGCAAGATACAATGGTGCTCGCGGTCAACAATCCAAGCATGAAAATTGTTGGCATATGAAGTTCCTTGGAGGAACCCCGACCTTCTAATTTGTTGTATGTCAATGAATAAATCCTTGTCGGCCCCAATTTGAGTGCATGAAGGGAAGAAGCGTTCATAGTTGAGCTTCTTGGCTATCCTTGTGATCATCCCACCAAGGGCAATTTCTTTTGTCTTGTGGCCCGACTTGATTGCCTCGCAGCATATGACGAACCAGTACCCCATGTTGAGCCTCCTTCACTGCTCCTCCCTAGTAGCAACCCATAAAGTAATGAGCTCTTCATGCGAGATCTTACTTAATCTTGCTTACTAAACACCGCAAACCCCAGAATGCGGTGAAAAATACAGAGAACAGGGTGGATAATATGGTTGTCCACCGAATACCTAGTGTTGAACTCTTCAAAATCGGTAATCGTTTGCCACCATCAAAATGCATCGTACTCTGGGAATAGGCTCAATGAAGGGGCAAGGAGGTCCGCCTCGGGGTTCAAATCCAACAATGTATTGAGATCACTAAGAGTCATAGTGTGCTGGTTGTTGAATAGTTGGAAGGAAACTTGGAAGTTGTTGTTCCCATTAGGCTCATTTTCAAATGAGGCCAAGAATTCTAAGGTGGGCTCTTTATATGTTCGAAATTGATGCTTGATCAACTCATTCATCCCTAAGTTGTCAATGAGCGACCTTATGTCTTCATCAATCCCCAAAGATCTCATGGAGCGTTGATCATACTGGCTCGAGGGGTTTAGCTTTCGTCCTTGAAGGTCATTAAAGGAAGTAGCATGGACCTTGTTCAAGAATTTTAATCGAGGGGGAACATTTTGTCCTTGAGCTTGAGTTTATTGAGTTTGAGTACTCGGTTCCTCAACCTTTAATCGGGGCTTTTTCTACTCTTCCTTTTAATCATTGTGGCCTCAAGCAATAAAAACAACCAAACCAAAAGAGAACTCCCTTCGAACTAAACCAATAATTGAAACACAACAACAACAACCCAAGCCTTAACGATCTGCAAAAAGGTTAGTGTTTCGGGGGTTTTTGTCCCTCGTGAGAGTTACAACACTGAAACTGGATTCCAAGCTCAAGTAAAGTGCTGCGTGTTCTTTGAAAACTGGATTCAAAGCAAACGGACCGCCGAATGATTGGTGGTCCGCCTCCGAAGATTAAGTTTGTAAATGTTCGGAAATAAAACGTGCGGAAGTAAAGTTATCTACTTGGATTCCAAGCTCAGGTAAAGTGCTGCGTGTTCTTTGAAAACGACAGCTCTGTGGTAAGTGACGTATTGTCTCGTATTGCGTGTCAAAAATTCTCTCTCTTTTTTGTTGTTGTGTTTTGTCGTCATAAATGACATAATGTCCCTATTTATAGGATCCTTTTAAAAAGTGTGCCTTCCTAGGATCTGGTGACCTAGGAGTTAGGTCACGCCGTTTTGCGGCACCTCGGGACTTGGGCCCTAGAGGGCCGCCATCCTAGGGCCAATGCCTGAGTGACACGTGTCACTGTGCCCAATGAATTTTGAAGCACTTTTTGTGTGACACGTGTCGCCACCTGAATGGTCCCTGCTGGACCTTCAGTCCACATAGGACGGAGAAGAGTCCTCCCTCCACGTGTCATCATTCCATAGGTCCAAATGGCACCTATATGGAGGACACGTGGCACTTTCTGATTGGGCCACTTGGCCGGGCATAAAATACCCAAATCATTTGCCCCTCACAGGGGCCACGTGCATTGCACGTGACTCCTGTGACAGGTGTCAGTATCTGAGTGGTCAGATTTGAAAATTTACTAGAGGGAAAAAATTAGGGTTTTACCCCCTATAAAAAGTTAGGTTTGACCCCCCTTCTTGAATTCACACCTTGGCGAATCTCTGGAGAATCTTGGACTTTTTGACTTAAAGAATCTCAAAATTCCCTAAGCGTTTTGCAAGCATCCGACACTCGGCTACCAGTTCGACTGTTCTTTAGTCAACCAGGCGTCTTTCTCCCTTCTTCTAAAGGTAACGCCTGTATTTTCATTTTATTCTTCATTTTTTCTTTGTTTTTGAAAAAATAGTTCCCCAATTGCATGCGGCACGGCGTAGGATAGTGATCAGCCGGTCACCAGGGATGGCTGAATCTAGAACTAGCAGTGTCGAATGCTTGGCCAAAGATCCTGCTTTGCGAACTTCTCCGAATCCGACCGTTTCCGTGTCTGTGCAGGACACTATGGCCAGGACCAAAAGAACAGCAAGGTAGTGTAGCTCCGATGGAGTTTTCTACCATTCGGACGGGTCGACTGTTTATTCAGACGGCTCAATAAGAGTGACTTAAAGTGAGTTGTCGGAACACCCTGACAGCCCTTCCTATCTTCCTCCAACCCCCACCTATTACCATTCGCCCACATCTAGTGGAACTCCCAGTGATGGAATCCTGGGGGAGGCGGATGAAGAATATCCACCCGGGCCTTCTGGACAGGCGCCGGAAGAGAGTCTAGGGGAGGACCCCGCTGGCACCAGTCGGCAGTCCCCTAGCTCTGATGAGAGCTCTGATGGCGAGTCGGCCTCGTCATCTTCTACAGAGAATGCCTCCGTAACTTCAGAGGAGGCTAGATCAAACATAGATTATGCCAGAGAGTCCCTGGCAGTGGATAGGGGGGAGAGCTGGGCCGAGCCGAGTGCTTCCAAGCGCTTGGAGAGAGCCCCCTACTATCAGCATGTTCCGCCAGGCAGGCGGAGCGCCATGGCATCCGGCCTTGCCAATTTTTGGCGCAAGGTCGTCCTAGGCTATGGCTACACTTTGTCGGTCCCTAACGAGGGCGACACCATAACCTGGCCGAGCCTGGCCAGCTATCAAGACAAGCATTCGGCTGCTATGAAGCGGCCTTCCAGGCTGGCCTCCGCTTCCCTCTCCATCCGCCCGTGGAGAGGATCTTGGACGGATACCAACTAGGTATCTGGCAATATATACCCAACTTCTGGATCAATATTCTGGGGTACGTTGCCGCCTGTGAGATGCTGCAGGTGGAGGCGAGCTTTAAAGCGTTCGCCCACATGCACTATCTGAGCAGGGCGCCTGCTAGGGGCGGTGAAGGCTGGTACACCTTGACCACTTGCAAGGGGTACATGATGGCTGTTGGCAAAGAGAACAAGTGGAAAGACTGGAGGACTAAGTTTTATATAGTCAAGTTTGCCGACAGCCGCCTGAACCAAAAGTATAACAGGTGGAATAAGGATCAACCTCTCCTAGCAGGCAGGAGCGCATTGCCGCCTATTCCGAAGCGGGCAAAGGAGGAGATCATGGATGCGGGGTTGTTTACCGTGTCCGTGTGGACGAATGATGAGGGGGACAAGGAGGTCACCCCTCAATGCTATCTCCCTTTGTACAAGTGGTTTGAAGAAGGGAAATTCTTAGCCGCCTGCGGGCTAAGTTCTGAGATGCCGAGAGGTAGTCGACCGTCTGTTTTATGTGCAATTTACTTCTGCTTTTCAGTACTCGTTTTATGATGCTAATCACTTGTTCATTTTTGCAGGCAAAGCAATGGAAAAGCTCTCGGCCACAAGGAAGCCGGCAGTATCTGCTGCTCGATACAGGTCGAATGTTTTAAACAGGGCAGAAGTAACCACTCGCACCAAAGTGGACGAGCAGAAAACTGGCGGCACCTCTAAGGTAGAAAATTGTTATACTTTCATTTCTGACCAATATTAAATTTGCCCGAATGATTTTAACTTGCGTTTATCTTGAATTGATGTAGGGTGCGCCTTCCAAATCTCCTTCAAAACCATCCGACCCTAAAATCCAAAAGACAAGGGCGGGTGATGTGAGCGTATCCGGCAAGGGTGGCCGGAAGCACGTTGCTCATAAGCCCTTGAAGGGCCCAGACGCCTCTTCTCTTGATGCTGAAAAGGAGATCAGCAAACCGGATGCCCAAAGGGCATCGAAGGGTGGCTTTAAGCAACCCACCACTGCTGTCGGCTCAGCAGGAGAGAAGAGGAGCCTGGGGAGAGAGGAGGAACAGAAGGACGACGGTAAAATTCATTCGCCCCTATTGTTCTTCCATTTAGATGTACTTGACTTATTTTTTCTAACTTTCTCTCCTTATCAGTTCTTGTGCAGAGGCCGACTGTAGTCCAGATGGCCAAGTCCATGCTGAGGGCGGTTGATCCGGACGACAAGGCGTCTGTCAGAGGAGTCGGCACCCTTGACTTGAATGGCATCTTGGGGAACCTCTGCGAGGTATGAGTCTTAGCTCAAGCAATTTTTTTTTTTTTCATTCAGCATTATTTCTTTTTCCGCCTGGTTTTAACCATTCGGTTCTTTTGCAGGCCATGCTGCGCGTCCAAGGGCTCATGCATTCCCTCAAGGAGAAATCCAAAGAGGTAACAGTCGCCAAAGCTCGGGCCGAGTCCGCCTTGGATCGAGCTCAATTTGATATTGCTCAGAATGAGTATCTGACGCTTGATATGATGTATTCGCAGGCGGAAGCCAATATGCAAGTGAAGAAGGACCTAGACTCGGCCCGCCTGCGCATCACTTCCCTTAAGAAAGAGATTACAACTCTTAAGGAGAAGCTCGAGCCTCTTCAAGATGCCAAATAAGAGGCCGAGAGAGCCAAGCAGAAGGTGGGCCGCCTGGAGCAGCGCCTCAGCAACCAGGAGCATCAGCTGAAGTCCAAGTTTGAGTCCATGGCTGATCAAGAGAGAGAGGCTCTTGTTAAGAAAATGATGAGCGATTATGAAGCCATCATGCGGGACACTTGGGCGGCTGTACAGCCCGACTCGGACTATCAGATTTGGAAATCCAAATTTGGCGAAGCCAGCAAAGCATTCGACGCTCGCCTTATTGAAGAGGCTGAGAATGCTGAGGCCGAATGGCCATGTACTTTTCTTTTCCGGCCTGCGTGCCGAGTATTTGTATCTTTACCGACCGAGGGGTCGAGTAATTTGACAATATTTCTGGCTTTGCTAGATAACAATCTTAACCAATCGTCAGGTGACGATCGGTCTTTTTAATTTGAATCATTCGGCCATTTGGCTAAAGTTATCCATATAGTTGTCCTTTGCATTTCGAATTTTTCATTGCATGTTTTTGGCTAAGTATAATAACCTGTATATCATGCGAATGTTCTTGCCCCTGGACGGATGTCGAGTGGTTTTGGTTCATTGGATTGATTGGCTTAGAAATTTTTGATACTTAGAAGAGTATGCATGGTTTCTAAGTCAATCAATCACTATGGTGATTGCCCCAAACCACGCGGCAGACGTCCATCCTGAATTGGCAAACATAAAGTGTTCATTCGGCCATTGGCTCGAACTAACTCAAATTTCCAACTTATCTAATTTGCTAAGGGTAAACCTCCGCCTGTTCCGCCCCATAAGCAAAAACAAGCGCCTCCGGCCATAGGCCTCTTTGAGATAAAATGCTAAGTTTGTAACTTAACCAATTTCCTTAAAAAGTAATTGTCCGCCTGTCTTGCCCCATAGGCAAGGATCAGACGTCATCCGACCAATAGCCTCAATAAGTGTTTAGTTAACTTAACTCGTATATTAATCAAATATTCCGCCTGTTTTTCCCCTGAGTAATAACAGGCGCATCCGGCTTTATGCCTCTCTTAGCCTCTACTTATGAAACAGTGACCATTTCTGAACTGCGCTAGATAGAAATTTCAAGTCTTTTAGATTTCATGTTCGATTAAAACAAACGACTGCGAATGCTGCCTTAGCATTCGGTAGGGCCGCTTGATATATTCGTAGAGCAATGTGCCACCCAAATGGGAGATGCTTCTCCTCGACAAATTCACCCAAATGGACGTCGCCGGTTATCAGACTCATGTTAGAGCAGACGGTCATACTCATGTTGGAGCAGACTGTGACCATTCGGTCTCTTTTTGTTTATTAATATCCGGCCATGGGCCTCATCATGATTTTATCTGGCCTTAGGCTTCTTTAATGATTCTTCAAGTGTTGGTGTAAACTTGATGAATTTCGTAGGAACGACTGTTCTAAAACAATCGGCTCCTTTAGAGGGATTGGGACGTCTGCTGTTGGAACAGACGCTTTTCAAACATATTGGCCGTCTGTATTTGGTACAGGCGACACTTAAAAAACTTAAATAAAAAGATAAGTTGGGAAATGAAGGCATATTCTCATTAACAATACGTGAGATTTACAAAATTGAGGTCTTTTCATTCGTACTTTAAAGTAGTACTTTTTCAAGTTGTCTACATTCCAAGTTCTGGGCAGCTGTCTGCCGTCTGGTTCTTCCAGGCGGTAGGTGCCGTCTCTTACCTCCTCATAAATTCGGTAGGGGCCTTCCCAATTTGGGGTTAGCTTTCTCTGTTCACTCGCCCTACCGACTGCCTCCATTTTTCGTAGCACAAAGTCCCCCACTTTGAAAGGACGCTTGTGTACTCTTTTGTTGTAAGCCCGAGTCATTCTCAGACGATATATCTCATGACGCAAGGCAGCATTGCCCCTGCGCTCAGGAAGTGAGTCCAATGCTAGGCGCATGGCCTCCCAATTTGCCTCTTCATCATACAACATGATTCGAAGGGTCGGCTCATAGTGCTTAATGGGCAGAACAGCTTCTGGACTATAGATCATTAGGAATGGGGTTTCTCCCGTTGCCCCTTTAGCAGTCGTTCTGATGGACCAAAGGACGTGTGGTAATTCATCCGCCCAAAGGCCACCAGCCCGCTCAATCTTCTTTTTAATCCCGTTTGAGATTAACTTGTTGAAAGCTTCGACCTAGCCGTTTGCTTGCGGCCGGCCGACTGATGCGAAGAAGTTTGAGACCCCCTGGTCTCCCAGCCAAGTCTTGAGTTGAGGCGTCTTAAATTGAGGACCATTGTCAAAAACCATAGACATGGGCACCCCAAAACGAGTGATTATGTTCCTCCAAACAAAGGAAATGACGTCTTTAGTCTTGATGTTTTTTACTGCCTCAACCTCTACCCACTTGGTAAAGTAATCCACAGCCACCAATATATAGCGCTTGTCGCCTGGTGCAGTTGTATATGGCCCCAGAATGTCCATGCCCCATTAGGCAAAGGGTATTGGGCTGTGGATGGTCGTCAGGTCTGTAGCCGGACGATGGATGAGCTTGCCAAATTTTTGGCACTTATCAAATTTTTTCACCATTTCCATGGCATCCGACTCCAGAGTTGGCCAAAAGTAAAGCCGCCTAGCCCTGGCCGCGAGGGATCTGCCGCCTATATGGGAGGCGCAGAATCCCGGATGCAACTCTTCGAGAACTTCCTTTCCCTTTTCAGGGGTAACACACTTCAACAGGGGTTTCAAAAAGCCAGCCCTGAAGAGCTCTCCTTGCCGCAACTCGAAGTTTGCTGCTCGTTTTTTTAGAACAGCCGCCTCCCGTGGTGAGTCAGGGAGCGTGCCGTCTGCAAGATAGGTCCGGATGTTGTCCATCCAAGTTGAGCTTCGGTCAAGAATTCCAATGGGGTCTTCTTCAGATATACTTCTTTTTTCCATGACCTCCCAGAAGACTGACTGAGGCGTTTCACAGGAGGCGGATGATGCCAACTTGGACAGGGCATCCGCCTGATTGTTTGAAGACCTGGGCACCTGAGTAAGATGAAATTCATCAAGTGACCCAACTTCACTCTTGACCGCCTGCAAATATTTTATCATGGCCGGATGGGTGGCCTCGTACGTTCCATTAACCTGGAGTACGACCAGTTGAGAATCAGAGTAGGCGGATATCTTCTTCGCCCCTGCCATCTTGCAATACCGGATGCCGGCCAGCAGGGCCTCATACTCGGCATCATTATTAGAGACCTGAAACTTGAACCGTAGTGCGTATTCGTACTTATCTCCTTCAGGAGATTGACAGATATTCCCCGCACCACAGCCGCTCACAGTGGAGCTCCCATCCACATACACTTTCCAGACCTGGTCCGTATTGTCCGGAACAACCGGCCTTGTCATTTCAACAATAAATTCAGTGAATGCTTGTCCCTTTATTGCCTTCCTTGATTCATAAGTGATTTCTAATCCTTGTATTTCAATTGCCCATTTGAGCATTCGTCCAGAAGACTCCAAGGTTGTGAGTGGCCGTTTGATCGGTTGGTCAGTATAGACCTCTACCGCATGCGCCAAGAAGTAAGGTCTAAGCTTCTTGATGGCCATGTAAAGGGCAAGGCCAAATTTCTCAACCATGGGGTACCGAAGCTCCGCATTTCTCAAAACATGGCTTATGAAATACACCGGGAGCTGGATGCCGTCTCTTTCAACTAAGAGGACAGCACTGAGGGCATGATCAGAGACGGCTAAGTACATGAAGTGCTTTTCTTTAGGCAAAGGGCTGACAAGCCTCGGCAAAGAGCGCAGATGAGTTTTTATCCTTTAAAAGGCCGCCTCTGCATCATCCCCCCATTCAAAGTTTGTCTTCTTTTTTATTGCCTGGAAAAAGTAGAGACACTTGTCGCCTGAACGGCTGAGGGATCTCCCCAGGGCCGCCAGACAACCTGTTATTTTTTGCACTTCCTTCACAGTACGGGGCGACTGCATGTCGATTACCGCCTGTATTTTCTCAGGGTTGGCCTCTATTCCTCTTTGGTCAATCAAAAATCCGAGAAACTTCCCAGACTCAACACCAAAGATACACTTTTTTGGGTTAAGCATGACCTTGTGCCGCCGGAGTGTGGCAAATGTTTCTCGGAGATCAGCAAGGTGATCCGCCTGCTGTTTTGATTTGACTATCATATCATCAATGTACGCCTCTACATTCCTTTCGATTTGATTAATGAAGACCGTATTAATCATTCGTTGGAAGGTAGCTGGCGCATTCTTCAAACCAAACGGCATCATCGTATAACAGAACAACCCCTGATGGGTGACGAATGCCGTCTTTTCTTGATCTTTTTTCCACAGGGGGATCTGATGGAAACCTGAATAGGCGTCCATGAAACTCATCAGGGCATGTCCGGCTGTTTGGTCGACCAAACTGGCGATCTTAGGCAGTGGATAGCTATCCTTTGGACATGCCTTATTGAGGTCTGTGTAATCAACACACATCCGCCAAGTTCCATTCGGCTTTTTTACTAACACAACGTTAGCTACCCACTCAGGGAAGTTGCACGGCCGAATGAACTTGGCGTCTAACAACTTTTTTACTTCGGCAGCTGCCGCCTGACTTCTTTCTTCGCCGTGGTTTCTTTTCTTTTGCCGGATGGGCTTCTTTTTAGGATCCACGGCAAGTTTGTGGACAGCGAGATCCGGGCTGATGCCTGGCATCTCTTCCACTTCAAAGGCAAAGATATCTTTGAATTCCTTGAGCAGCTGGTGAAGGTTTTCACCCAACTTTGTCAAGGCAATCGTCCCCACCTTAACAGTCAGCTCTGGACGGCTATCATCCAGAGGGATATCAATGTACTCTCCAGTAGGCTGGGGACGAAGATCATCCGACCTTTCCCCGGTCAGTGATTGCTATTGCTTTTCTTTTTTGACCACCACCAGCTGATCAGTCTTTCTTTTCTTTCCGGCTGGTGGGGCCAACTGTTCTTCCTCGACATTGTCGAGGTCAATCATTTGGTTGCCCCGGTCGGATGCTGCGGCCGCTGGCTTGACGTCCGAGAGATAACACTCTCGAGCCGTCTTTTGGTCCCCATTAAGGGAACCAACTGTTCCATCATCCTTCTCATACTTGAGTAGCATGAGAGTAGGGATGATGACGGCCTTACACTCATTAAGAATGGGTCGACCAAAGATGAGGTTGTAAGTCGTGAGCTCTTCAACCACTAGGAAACGGATGGTCATGTGCCGACCGTCTCCCCTGCTTCCCAGGCGGACAGGTAGGTCGATTTGTCCGACTGGGTGCACAAGTCCTCCCCCAAACCCAACTAAGGTGTGGGTGACCTCCATCATGCTATCCGGTTTGTACTTGAGATTGGACAAGCATTTGAGGCTGATGAGGTCAGAGGAGCTTCCTGTGTCAATCAGAATTCGGCCAACCAGCTGGTTGGCGACTTTACACTCAATGACAACAGGGTCATCATGCGGCCGACGGACTTTGCCTCTGTCCTGTTCGGTGATGACAACTTTAGGGAAGGTGGATGTGCTAGCTGTATCCCCCTCCTCAACAGAATTAACCATCTTTCTCAGATGGTCCTTGGTCTCCCGAATGGTCGGGCCACCACCAGCAAATCCGCCTGCTATGGTATACACCGGTTCTTCATCAGTTTCGGCACTCACAGCAGGCTGGGGAGTCTTTTTCTTGGACTGCCCAGGATTTGCTTTTGATGTCACTTTGGACTTTACATAGGACTTCAGCTGTCCCTTGTCGGCCAGACGGACGAGCTCCCGCTTGAGACTAAAGCAGTCGTTCGTGTCATGTCCAACATCCTCATGGAAATGGCAATGCTTGTTCTTGTTCCGATTTTCAACGGAACCTTTCATAGCAGTCGGCTTTTCAAGAGTTAGTCGATCATTCATTTCCAAAAGGATGGAGCAGCAGTCCTTGTGGAATTCGTACCTTGGAACGTACGGCTTCCACTCTTTTTTCTTCTTCTAGGCCGGTTGATCAGAGTTATCAATGGCCCAGACTTGCTTTTTCTTTTTGCTCTCTTCTGGCTTAGGAGCTGGCTGAGCAGGCCGACTCTCTTTCTGTCGGTCAGACTTCTTATGGTCCGACTGCTTATTGGAGGAGTAGAGTTCGGTCGCCTGTATGTAGGCTTCCGCCTCTCGCAAGGCTCCTTGCAGGGTAAAGATTTGTTTGCGGACGAGTTCGTACTTAAAAGTAGACCCGTCCTTCAGACCCTTAAAGAAGTCTGTGAAGGCGACCTCATCAGACAGCCCATGAATCTGGATTCGGACCAGATTGAACCGCCTGACGTAGGATCGCAAACCTTCTCTTTCTCCCTGCTGTACATTGCCCAAGTCAAGACTTGTTTTTTTGGCAGAGATGTTCATAGAGAAGATTGATGCAAACAAGAACGCAAGCGTCTTGAAGCTATTCATGCAGCCAGCCGAAAGGTTGCCAAACCACTGCTGGGCTATGCCCTTCAGGGTGGCTGGAAAGCAACGACACCATGCGGCATCATCCTACCCCTGTAAATACATGAGGTGGGTGTATGCTAGCAGGTGGTCTTCTGGGTTGGAGGTCCCGTCATAGGCTCCAACCAGAACGTTTTTAACTTTAGCCGGCTGTACGGCTTCAGTTATTTCCCTAGAGAAAGCAGAGGGTTGATCTCCAAGGTGTTGCAGCCTAAGCTGCCAGTCCATCGGCTGATAGCCGTATGCCGCCTGTCCTCCATAGAGGGTAGGTTGCATGTAAGGTACAACTGGCGCCTGGTACAATGGTTGTGCCATGTACTGGGCGGACTGAATCACATGCGGCCCAGACTGAACCCTTTGGCTGCTTGCTGGGGTCTCATGTACAGACTAGGAGCACCTCACAGAGGTATTCCGAAAGCTATCATGATAAGTCGACGTTGAAGCCGACTCTGATTGTTGGGTTCTCCTCTCCTCAATGTATTGTCGAGCGTCAGAGAACGTTTTCTTGCTACCATCCGGCTGTATGTGCTGGATGGGTTTTCTTGCGCCCATTTCTGGGAAACTGAGCCGATTAAGGTCAAATTGGGGCCTGGCCTTCTCCTTAGGAGCAGGATGAGGAGTCGGCTGACGGTCCCTGACCGACTTCTGTTTGCCAGCTTGGGCTGGCTTCTTGGCCGACTGCTCCTTTCTAGGAGTAGGCGACTTCTTTGAGGCGAGCTGCTTGATTTCACCCCTGAGGCTGCTCAGAAGTGACATTAGCTCATCCCGAGGGACGGGAGTTGATCCTGCCGGCTGGGAAGGATCAAACGGCCGCCCCGAGGGCTTCTTTGGCTGGCCAGCAGTTTTGCTTGGTCCTGCCTGAACATGGGGACGCTCTCGCCGTTCCTTACTGCGGATGCGTTTAGAGATGAGGGATCCATTTGGATCCACATAGGTTTCGACATCAGCGTCGTCACCTGAGTCATGGTCCGTTTGGACCAGTACATCATTTGGAGGCCGAATGGCATCCGGATTTGGTACAAGCTCTTGTGAAGCCATTTCAGAGGTATTCTCCCCACAGACGGCGCCAAATGTTTCGGGGGTTTTTGTCCCTCGGGAGAGTTACAACACTGAAACTGGATTCAACTGAGGATGCTTGTACCTGTAAAGCAAACGGACCGCCGAATGGTCGGTGGTCCGCCTCCGAAGATTAAGTTAGTAAATGATCGGAAATAAAACGTGCGGAAGTAAAGTTATCTACTTGGATTCCAAGCTTAGGTAAAGTGCTGCGTGTTCTTTGAAAACGACAGCTCTGTGGTAAGTGACGTATTGTCTCGTATTGCGTGTCAAAAATTCTCTCTCTTTTTTGTTGTTGTGTTGTCGTCATAAATGACATAATGTCCCTATTTATAGGGTCCTTTTGAAAAGTGTGCCTTCCTAGGATCTAGTGACCTAGGAGTTAGGTCACGCCGTTTTGCGACGCCTCGGGACTTGGGCCTTAGAAAGCCGCCATCCCAGGGCCAATGCCTGAGTGACACGTGTCACTGTGCCCAATGGATTTTGAAGCACTTTTTGTGTGACACGTGTCGCCACCTGAATGGTCCCTGCTGGACCTTCAGTCCACGTAGGACGGAGAAGAGTCCTCCCTCCACGTGTCATCATTCGATATGTCCAAATGGCACCTATATGGAGGACACGTGGCACTTTCTGATTCGGCCACTTGGCCGGGTATAAAATACCCAAATCAGTTAGTACCAACAACTAACCACACAAATATAGCTCCAAAAACAACTAGAAACACCAACAAAGCACTCAATCACAATACATTATGATAATAAGCAATATTCATGAAAATAGTTGCATTATCATCAATACTAACACAAAATTGCTCAACTTAATTTCATGAAAACAACTTCCAAATCAATAATGTTAAAAACAATGTCCCAAATACTAAACATTACACTAACAACCAACAAATCCTTAGCAAAGAAAATCAAAATCCCATGAAACTCACTCAAGCTAATCCATGCTTAATAACTACAAATTTTGCATAAACAAGTGAAACTAAGCAATAAAATAGCAAAATTTAGAGTTATACCACTTAGTAGAAGCTTGAACACCACTAAGAACCCCCAAGAACACCACCTTCAACTAAGCTTGCACACCATGAAAATGGAGGATTTTTGGGTATTTTAGAGAGTGAAAGTGGGTAAATTTGTGAGTAGAGTGAAAATTTTTGATGGATTTAAAGGAAAATCAATGGAATTTGTGAGAAATGGGTGAAATTGGAAGGTTAGGGTTTTAGTTTGTGAGGAGAGAGAAGAGACCATGAAATAAGGGTTGTGAAAATATGAGGGCAAAATGGGGAAGAAGAGGTTAAAACCTGATTTTCCTAGCCTTACGCGGCCGCACAGAGATCACGCAGACTCACAGCCTCAATTCTCCAATTTTGAATAAAAGTGTGTGGGTTCTGACAGTGCTTGCGCGCCCGCACACCTTTCCCTGCACGCCCGCACACCTTTTCCTGCACGCCCGCACAGAGGTCGCGCACTAGGTCGCGCAAACCTTCTTTCTCGAATCTCCAATTTTGAATAAAACTGTGTGGGTTCTGACAAGGTTGCGCGCCCGCACAAAAGTCGCGCACAGGGTCGCGCAGAGCAAACTTCAATTTCTTTCTCCTCTCATCTTCGATGTAGAAAATCCTTTACTCCTTCATCATCCAAACACCTATCAACCAAAAGGGGAAAAATAAAATTCAAATTCAAAGAAGAAAGTGAAATTGGAATATTTAAAAAAAAAAAATATAGAAAGGAGTTAGAAACTCGGGTTGCCTCCCGAGAAGCTCTTCTTTATAAGGTAACTAGCTTAACCATGAGGAAAATTCTTCAAGTTGGAGGCATGGGATCCAAAGGATCAAGCATTATACATCCGATGATACCAACTTCTTCTTTGCAAAAGTAATGCTTTAAACGATGACCATTAAACATAAACTTGTTACCATCCGCATCTTACTCAAATGAGCCATAAGGAGTAGTCTTTGATATCACAAAAGGACCCGACCAATTTGATTTGAGTTTACACGGAAACAAACGAAGCCTTGAGTTGAAAAGCAAAACCTTGTCTCCAACCTTAAATTTCTTGTTTCGAATATGTTGGTCATGCCACTTTTTGGTCTTCTCCTTATATAACCTTGTGCTCTCATATGTATCATCTCTAAGATCTTCAAGTTCATTGAGCTTAAGCAATCTCTTCTCACTAGCCAACGATAAATCCATATTTAGCTCTCTAATGGCCCACCAATCCTTGTATTCTAATTCAACCGGAAAGTGACAAGCCTTTCCATAGACAAACCTATAGGGGGGTCATGCCGATTGAAGTCTTGTACGCCGTCCTAAGATCCCATAGTGTGTCATCAAGTTTGAGAGAACAATCTTTCCTTGATTTGTTCACCATCCTTTCAAGAAGATTTTTTATTTCACGATTCGAGACTTTCACTTGTCCTAGATTTTGAGAGTGGTAAGGTAATCCAACCTTGTGATGAACGCCATACCTCTTGAGAAGAGCTTCAAATTGCTTTTTGGCGAAATGGGAGCCTACATCACTAATTAGCACCCTCTGAACCCCAAACCTAGGAAAAATGATCTTCTTTAGAAGCTTAAGCACAACCTTGTGATCATTGGTAGGCGAGGGTATGGCTTCAGTCCATTTTGTCACATAATCAACCGCTATCAAGATATATAGATTTCCACAAGAAGAAATAAAAGGCCCAATAAGTCGACTCCCCATACATTAAGTGGCTCAACCTCTAAAACACTTTGTTAGGGCATTTCGTCCCTCTTGGTAATGCCTCCGCTCCTTTGACATCTATCACATTGTACAACAAATTTGTGGGCGTCTGATGTCGGCCACCACAATAAAGATTGAGAGATTTTTGCCACTGTTTTGTCAACACCACCATGTCCTCCACATGGTAGTGAGGGGCAATGCTCAAGAACTTCTTAAATTTCATGATCTGGAATACACTTCCGAAAAAAGGCCATCTCAACATTGCTTGAATAGGTATTGGTTATTCTAAAAGTACCTCCGCACTTCTTCTTTTGTTGAGAAAAAAACTCCGGGGGAACGACTCCACAAGAAAGATAGTTGGCTACATCTGCATACCAAGGGGTAGAAGTTGACACCATAGCCATGAGAGCCTCGAATCCTATCTCATCATTAATTGGTACATCCTCTTTGTTCTCAAAAGGTAGCCTAGACAAATGATCCGCTACATAGTTCTCCGCTCCCTTTATGTCCCTCAAATCCATGTGAAAGTCTTGGAGAGAGAAAACCCAACGGATCAAGCGAGGCTTTGCTTCTTTTTTGGTTGTGAGATATCGCACCGCAATGTGATCCGTGTACACAATAACTTTTGAGCATATAAGATAGGACCAAAACTTATTGAATGCAAACACTGCTGCTAGCATATATTTATCCGTTGTTGTATAATTCTTTTGAGCCTCATCGAGATTCCTACTTGCATAGTAGATGACACATGATTTTCCTTCTTTCTTTTGACCAAGAACGACACCTACTGCAAAGTCACTAGCATTGCACATTAGCTCAAAAGGCAAGCTCCATTCCGGAGCTTGCACAACGGGAGAAGAAATGATGAGAGCTTCATTGAGCTTACGAAATGCCTCAAGGCATGCCTCATTGAAGCTAAAAACAACCTCCTTTTGAGTAATTTGATCAAAGGTTTGGCGATTGATGAAAAATCTTTGATAAACCTCCGGTAAAAAACCGGCATGCCCAAGAAAAGCTCGTACCCCCGTGATGGAAGTAGGAGGGGGCAACTTTTCAATCACCGAAACTTTGGCCGGATCAACCTCAATGCCATTTTTTAAAATCTTATGGCCGAGGACAATGCCCTCCTCGACCATAAAATGGCACTTTTCCCAATTTAAAACCAAACTCGTCTCTTGACACCTTTTCAAAACTTTTTCAAGGTTAAAAAGACAAGTGTCAAAAGACGAGCCACCAATACTAAAATCATCCATGAAAACTTCAATTTCTTTTTCAAGCATCTCAGAGAAAATGGAAGTCATGCATCTTGAAAAGTAGAGGGAGCATTGCATAATCCGAATGGCATTCTTCGGTATGCAAATGTCCCATATGGACATGTGAAATTAGTTTTCTCTTGTCACTTGGATGGTTAGGGATTTGAAAAAATCCGGAGTACCCATCCAAGAAACAAAAGAAAGCATGGTTAGAAAGCCTTTCAAGCATTTGGTCCATCAAAGGAAGAGGAAAATGATCTTTCTTGGTGTTTTTGTTCAATCTCCTATAATCGATGCACATTCTCCACCAGATAACTGTCCGGAAGGAGATTTCCTCTCCCTTTTCATCCTTGATTATGGTCATTCCACCCTTCTTTAAAACTACATGAACTGGCCTAACCCATTTTGTATCAGAGATAGCATAGATGATGCCCGCCTCACGTAGTTTCAAAATTTCTTTCTTCACAACCTCTTGAAGGTTGGGGTTCAACCTTCTTTGAGGTTCAATGGAGGTGGAATGATCATCTTAAAGATGAATACGATGCATGCATAACGAAGGGCTAATACCTTTGATATCATCAATGCTATACCCTATCACATCCTTATATTTTCTCAAAACATCAAGAAGTTTTTCCAAATTAAGACCATCTAGGGTAGCATTGACAATAAAAAGGTATTTTTCCTCCTTATCAAGAAAAGCATATTTCAAAGAAGGGAGAAGGGGCTTGAGTTCTACCTTGGGAGGAGGCTTACAACTCTCCTCCAATTTCTCCTCCTTGGACTCAAGCTCGATCTAAACTTGTTGTTCATCCTCCTTATTTGAGGATTCCTCCATTGCCATGACAAACTCTTTAACATCTTAAGAGTGGAACTCTTCTTTGTATGTAAGAGATTCTATCATTCGATATTAAAGCCTCATCACAACCTTCCCAAGCGATCTAGCTCCTCATTTACAACATCAACTCTATAGCATTTTTCTACCATGTGGGTCTTGAGCAACTTAGAAAACTCAAAGACAATCTTCTCATCGGCCACCTCACATGTGATGGTGTTGTTCTTACAATGGATGAATGCCCCCAAATTTTTAACAGTTTCACGTCCCAAAATCAAAGGAGTGTTACACATCTTCCTCCATATCCATCACTACCAAGTCACAAGGCACGTAGATATGTCCCACTTGATTTGGAACATCCTCAAGCTCTCCACGAGGTAATTTCACCAACCGATCGGCCAATTGAGTTATCTTACTTGTAGGGATCATCTCTATATTGAGTTTTTCAGAAATGGATAGAGGGATTAAACTAACACTTGCTCTAAGATCGGCTAAGGCTCCCCTAGCTTCCATATTTCCAATTTTCACTGGCAAAGTGAAACTTCCCGAGTCTTTTTCCTTCTTGGACATCTTATGTTGGACAAGAGAACTCACTTGATGTGGAAGGGTGATAAGCTCATCATTGAGCTTCCTCTTGTTGGTGAGAACATCTTTGAGGAACTTGGAGTAAGATGACATTTGTGTCACAACTTCATGAAAAGGGAGGTTGATATGCAAATTCTTCATGACACTAAGAAAATTTTCAAACTTGTCATTAAACTTCCTCTCTGCAAGCCGACTGGGAAAAGGAATCGGGCCATCAAGATTCCTAGCCTCACAAGGAATTGAAGTTGTCTTCTTATTATCAAGCTTCTTCTTCTTCGAATCTCCTTCTATCTCATCACCTTTTTCTTTCTCACCTCCCTTGTTTTCATTTACACTCTCTTCTCATCCCTTCTTTTCCTCATTATCCCCTTCATTTGGCCCTTCATAGGAAGTTCCCGACCTCAATGTGATTGCCTTGCATGTATCGGGTTTTGGGTTGTGATATGGTAAAGTAGATGGTGAATTCAAAGGAATTCTCTTGGCCAATTAAGCTAGTTTTGAATAAACCATCTTGTTATGAGCTCTTATCTCTTGAATTTGTTGCCCAAAAGATTTCATTTGCACATGCATGTCTTCGAGGAGTTTAGTTTGAGTTAGCTCCGCTTGAGGTGCTTGTTCTTGATGATTTCTTTGAGGTGCTTGGGTTTGATTGTTGTATTGGTTGTTCCTTGAGTAGCTTCCTCTTGAGTTTTAGGGTTGTTATGGAGGTGGATTTTGATATTTAGGGTTGGAGTTGAAGGAAGGTTGAGCTTGTTGGTTCCATTGTTGAGGTTGAGGTACAAACCCGGGTGGTGGTTTTCTTCAAGCTACTCCACCGCTGCTTCCTCTAAATCCTTTTTTCCTTGATTTGTATGTTGCTACATGCTCGGGACTTAAACCTCCACAATAAGATGTATCATGGTTCGTTCCTCCACAATTTTGACAAGAGAAAGATTTAACTTGAGAGGAGGTTGCTCCATCGCTTGAATTTGCATTCACACTCGTGTTCAACTTGGAAAGCCCTTTTGTTAGTTGATCAATTTGATGTTGTAATTAATCAACTTTCTCCAATTCGTAATTACCAGCTTTCTTTGGAGCATTTCTTCTTCGGCCCTCCCAAGAGTAATTCATTGCTACCTCTTCTATTGTGGCTTCAACTTGATTTTGAGGGATTTTGATTATTTGACCACCCGCCCCCGCATCCAAATTGGTTCTTGACATGGGCTCCAATCCGTCGTACAAAAACCGCATGAACGATGAGCAACCCTTGATTGTACTTATGGTGGGGACACACTTGTACCAACTCTTTGAATCTCTCCCATGCTTCACCAAGACTTTGATCGGCATCTGGCTCAAATGATGCAATTTTCCTTCTCATTTCAGTGGTCTTCTCCTCGGAGATAAATCGTTTCAAGAACGCCTTTACCACCTCCCTCCATGTTGTGAGAGTGTTAGGATATACTTTCTTTAGCCATTTCTTTGCTCTTCCGGTGAGAGATTACCGGAAAAGGTGCATACAAATGTAGTCTTGACTCACTTCATTGGTTTGCATCATTGCGCACAATTCAAGAAATCGGTCCAAATGTTCAATATGGTCCTCACTTGCACTTCCGGAAAATTGCTTAGATTGGACCATTCTAGTATATTGTGGATGGATTGAGAAGTTGGTTTCCATGACAGGTAGCAAAATCCCTCCCGTGAGCTCATAATCCTCTGGATTTCCGAACTCACGAAACAAAACATCATTCTCTTGTCCCGTCATTGATCCGCTTGGTGAACTTGAAGAGTAAGTATCACTCTCACTATCACCTATATCACCAAAACTACTTCCTTCGTCTTGATAAAGCTTACGGACTTGTCTCAAGGTTGGATTGATCTCGTGGTCAATTTGATGTGAGGGATCTCCTTGAGACCTCCTAAGCATTCACCAAAAATAAAGCAAACAATTAGTAATGACAAGGATGATAAAACAAAAAAAAAAACAGAAAGAAAAGAAAGTAAAAATGACTCTAACAAAAGCTATAATAGACGTTAAACAAGCCCCCTCCTTTAATGGCGCCAAAATTTGATCGAGGATTAGATAGGTCGTTAAGCTACTACCCTAATCAAATTAATAGTTTATAATACCTAAACCTACACTAAACTAGTTAGTGGCAAGTAAAGGGTCGAACAACTAGGGAAGCACACTCATCAATAATCACTAATGCAAGAGTAAAAAGGGAATTGGTTTTGTTGGTTTTGTTAAGTAAGAACACTAAAACTATAAATAAGCAAGAAAATGATGGTTAAAATCAAAGGAAAATGACGCTAGGGATACGGGGTTGTCCAATATGATTAAAAGAGGGAAATAATGGTGATTATCATGAAACACATGCCAAAGAACACAAGATTCTACCTAAACAATTCACTCTCATGCAATAGTCTAGGAAAATCAATGAAAGAGGTCTACACTAATAAGGATCATTCTCATGCATCCTATTAGTTACAATCAAATCAAGAGAATAAAGAAGCACAATCCATAAAAACTCACTTTAATAACTCATTCTCATGCAATCATTAAAATAGAGATGATCTTAATCTAGTTCAAATCACTTTCATGTATTCAAACTAGAAAACATCAAATAGAGTGCAACAATAATCTCAAGCAATTAAAAATCACGTCTTTCATCAATTTATGGCATAAGTTCAATCCAACCATCATCATTCATCCAATATCAACTCATATCTTCCACCCCCTTCCCCTAGCTAAAAGTTTATCGGAGAGAAGGGAGATTAAACATAATATCAAAACTAGATGAAATCAATAACAACTAGAATGAGTTATTAAAGTGGAGTTTTTAAAGTGGAGTTATTGATTTCATCTAGTTATTAATCTCTATTGATTTCATCTAGTTATTAATCTCTATTTTAATGATCGCAAAGAAATCAGAAACCCAGCGGTGCGCGCTCGCGGCAGTAGAAGTGTGCGCCCTCACAACATATTTCGCGGCCGCAACTTTGAGGGTACTGGGAAATCAAGTCGTCCTCAAAGTAAACCTGCACGCCCGATAAGCTGGTCGCGCGCCCGTATCGAAGCCGCACAATAGGTCGCGCAAACTATCTTGTTTGGCTCTATTTCTTCAGGTTAGCTGCGCGGGTTCTGACAGTGCTATGCGCCTGCACAATAGCCGCACAGCATCCCGCGTAGATTTGCTAATGATTTTAATTCCCCATGTAGAGAATGGCCATTGACAAGTGTAGGTGTAGAGTACAGATGGAGGAACATGTTGTAAATTGGCGTAGATTTGGCACTTAGGGCATCTTTTTACGTATTGATGACAATCCCAATTCATGGTAGTCCAATAGTACCCTTCTCGCATTATCTTTTGGACTAGCATTTTGCCATTTAGGTAAGTTTTGCAAATTCCTTTGTGGACTATCCTCATTGCTCTTTGAGCATCCTTTTTTCCTACACATAAGCGAGCTCGACCCTTAGGTACCCTTTTGTGTAACTCGTTATCTATGAGTACGTATTAGGAAGCCAAGAGTCTTAATGCTCGTTTTGCTTTTTTGTCTGCATGGGGAGGGTATTCACCTTTGGTGACATAGTTGAGTATATCAGTATATCACGGTTCGTCTTCTTCTTGTTCTTTATCTTGGATCACTTCATCATCTTCTATAGATTGAATGTAGGCCGGTTTATGCCTTTTTTGTATAGTTAGAGGCATTTGCTCGATTTCCGTAGGAATCCAAACCATTGAGGCTAGTCTTGCCTAGGAATCAGCAAATTGATTTTCTTCTCTAGGTAAACATGCGTATTCCACTGTCGCTAATTAATTAGTGAGAGTTTCCAGATAATAGGCTAGGATTTCGCTCCTTACTTTCAATCTTTTAGAGATTTGATTAATGATCAATGAAGAGTCTCTAAATATTTGTAGCTTTTTCACTCCCAATGCCAGAGCTGTTTCGAGGCCTACCACGCATGCTTTGTATTCAGCAACGTTGTTGGTAACGTCGAAATCAAGCTTTATGGAGATTGGAACATGCTTTTCTTTAGGCGATACTAGTAATACTCCAACTCCACAACCCTTTTGGTTTGAGGCTTAATCGAAGTACAAGGTCCAAGTATCGTCCTCGGTAACCATCAAGTCTTTATCTGGAAATTCATTGTCGTGTATTGGCGTCGAATCTTCTATTGGAAAGTCTGCTAGAAAATCCGAAACCACTAATCCTTTGATAGCTTTTTATGGCATGAACCTTACATCGAATTGGGCTAAGTTGACTATCCATCTTGATATGCGCCCATTGAGTGTAGATTTCTCGAATAAATACTTGAGTGGATCTAATCCGGAAACTACAAATACTGTATGCACGAGCATGTAATGTCTTAACTTGGTTGTGGCCCACACCAATGCGAGGCACAATTTCTCAAGTGGTGTATAGCGTACTTCATACTCGAGCCTCTTTTTGCTTAGATAGTAGATCGCATTTTTTTTTGCCTTCTACTTCTTGTGCTACAATGGCTCCCATTGTCTCTTTGGTGACTATTAAGTACAACCTAAGAGGTATTCTCGGAATTGCTGGTGCTAATAAGGGAGGATTTGCGAGATAGGATTTGATCTTTTCAAAGGCTTTTTGACACTCGTCATCTCATATCACTAGTACATTCTTTTTATATTTTTGAAGATTGGTTCACATATTGTTGTAAATTTTGATATGAACCTGCTTATGTATTGCAACCGGCCAATAAATCCTCTAATTTGTTTCTCTATTTTGGGCGGTGGCATTGACATGATTTCCTTGATCTTGGTTGGGTCTATCTCTATTCTTCTAGAGCTTATGACATAACCCATAATCTTGCATGAGGTGACTCCAAAAGCACACTTAGATGGATTCAACCTCATGTTTTATTTTCTCAGCCTTTCGAAGAATTTTCTCAAGGCTATTTGATGGCCTGGGCGATCTTTTGATTTAACAATCATATCGTCCACATATACTTCAACTTCTTTATGCATTATGTCATGGAGCAAGACAGTCGCTGCTCGTTTGCCTGGTTAGTAGCACCCGCGTTTTTTAACCCAAATGGCATTAACGTGTAGCAGTAAGTACCCCATGGTGTTATGAAGGTTGTTTTCTCCATGTCCTCTTCTGCCATGAGAATCTGATTATAGCCTGCGTATCTATCCATGAACGAGAGAAGTGCATGATTTGATGTGTTATCTATTAGAATATCGATGTGTGGTAAAGGGAAGTCGTCCTTTGGACTTGCCTTATTCAAATCTCGATAGTCAACACACATTCTCACCCTTCCATCCTTTTTCGGAACTGGGACGACATTGACGACCCATTCTTGGTATTTGGATACCATGATAAAACATGCAATTATCTATTTTTGAACTTCTTCTTTTATTTTAAGAGATACGTCGGGTTTCATTCGATGTAACTTTTATTTTACTGGTTTCATTTATGGAATTAGCGGTATGGTGTGTTGAGCTATTTCTCTAATAATGCCTGGCATATCTTTATATGACCAAGCGAATACATCAATGAATTCTATAAGCAAGTTAATTAAATTGGTTCTTTCATGTTCATTAAGTGTTAATTCGATTTTAACTTCTCTTTTATTGGTTAAATCATTTGAGATATAAACCGTCTCAGTTTCCTCAATTATCGGTGTTTTCTTTTCAAGTGTTTCCCTTGCTTTAATAAGTTCTTTGTCATTTTCATTGTTAGTTAAGCAATGCTCGTCATTTTGGGTTAAAGTAGAATTCAAAGAGTAAGGAGAAAAAGACATGTTATTAAATTCTGAGATCATTACATCAAAGAGGGATATATCCTCAGGGACTTTATTACTAACTATCCTAGAGGAACAGATAGAAGGAGGGTGTTTTGGATGTTTTTGTCCCTTGGGAGAGTTACGTCACAAAGACTGGTCCGGCTGAGCTTTATCGGCAAAACAACAAAGACTACGGGTGGTTGGAGCTTCACCTCTGAAGATCAAGTTAGTAACTTGAAAGGGAATAAAGAGTACGGAAATTTAGGTGGGAATATGCTTGGATTCCAAGCTCAGGTGTTTCTCTGATGAGAGAGAATGTAGGTGTAATAAATGATTGAATGTGTCCCCAAAGTGGGGAAATATCTCCCTATATATTGGGTCATTGGAGAATGTGCCCCAAGCTAGGTCACTTGACCTAGATTATAGTGGATTGCGCCGTTTTACGACGCTTCTTGGGATTTGGGCCTTTGAAGGCTGCCATTTCAGAGGTTTATCCAAGAGGGCCATGTGTCATGGGGATATTAGGCCACGTGGGCCATCCTGAACTAGACACGTGGCCTCTACTCATTAGTCCACGTGTCTAGGGTATTTTTACCCTATACATTTGCCCCTCACAGGTGTCACGTGCGTATCACGTTGGGCCTATGACACGTGTCAACCTATCAGAGGTGAACAATAACGGATAGTAAAATTTAAATTTTAAACAAGAATTTTTTCCCCCGTTTTCACCTTCTATATAGAAGTTTACCCCCCCTTTTTCTCTCACCTTACTTTCATTTGACTTTTTAGAGAGAGAAAGAGAGAGCTTTTAGAGAGAGATTCTCTGCCTACGTCTACGTCAGAATATTATCGAGGTTCCGCGTGCTAGCAGTTCAACACCCGGTTTACCGTCTTTAGCGGTTTTCAAATTTATCAGAGTTAAAGTAAGGTAACCGCCTATACCATTTTAGCTTTTCTCTTTTCAAACTTGTATACATTCTTTCTCTGCCTGTATACATAGTTTAAGAAAATAAAAATGATTTCTCAATCCACACACTCAGCACTGCCTAGTTCACTCAGCCGGTCCCTCGGAACGCCTAAGTCTAGAATAGGGGGTGCCTTTTCTGGACTGTTAGAACCGATGTGCTCATCTCCGAATTCCCCCCTATTTGTGTTTGTGCGGGACAGAATGGCGAGAACGAAACATGCGACCATAAGGTCTAGGAGCCGGCACACTATATCATTGCCAGCCGATGAGGTCGTCCCAGACGGGGAACAGAGGGATTTGGAGGAGGGTAGTTCTGATGAAGAAGCTCCCTCTACTTCCAGGAGCTCGGGGGTACGAGAGGTAGGCGGCAAGGAAGCCGCCTCCTCTAACGGAACCGGCGATGCTGAGGCCAGCGATGGGTCAAGGGCCGAATCTTCCAGCTCTGACCAAGATAACTTTGAGGCTGACTATCAGCAGCCGCCTAAGGTCGCTGACAACCCTAACCCCAAACAGACTAGAATGCTACCTGGTAACATTGCCCAACTAAAGAGCGGCTTTAGGGCTTTTAAAGAGAAGCACCCGTTTGGAAGGGGCTGGGACAACTTTGTTCCGCCGGATGATGCAGTAATGGCCTGTAGCAATGACATTAATAATGCAGATCATTACTTTGTCTGCTATGAGGCGGTCATCGAAGTCGGCCTCCGGTTCCCCCTCCATACCAAGATTAGGAAAATCCTGAAGGGGTACGATTTAGGAGTTTGGCAGCTCACCCCCAACTCGTGGGTGAATATTCTAAGTTACATCGCTGCCTGCGAGCTCCAAAATATAAATCCCAATTTCTCCGCCTTCGCTCATATGCATTATTTGAGCAAGGCCCCAGGCGGTCATGGGGCATGGTATAAAATTACTACCTTGCCCCAGTATCTGATGAGTTTTGACAAGGTGTCCAAGTGGTCCGGGTGGAAGGACAAGTTTTACTTGATTTCTTCCCCAACTCTGAGGCATAACCGCACACTAGCCAGGTACAACACAGAGCCAACTCTTCTGGGCAGGAAGTGCCCTCTCCCGGAGCTATCTACTAAGGCCCGGGAACAAATAAAAGAGCCGGGATTCTTTGAGACCACAACCGAGCCCATGGCGGATGGGACTCACATTATTGTTCCCAAAAACTGGATTCCCCATCCGGACTTCTTCAAGGACGAATGCTTTTTGTCCGCTTGGGGGTGGATTCCCATGTTTCCCAAGGGTAGATTACCTTACATCCGGAGTATTTGTTATTTTTTTATTTTATTAATACAAACTTTCCATAATTTCTTCTAACTTGAATTCTATTCATGCAACCGACGTCTTGAAGATGGTTGATCCGGCGAAGACTCCGGCTAAATCGGCGGCGCTGCTGCGCAAAGAGGCTGCACTTGCCAAGAAAGCAGCCGTTGATGCAAAAGAGTTTAAGAAGGGCGGGGTAAGACCGCCTAACTTTATATGTGTATATATACATTTTTTTTTTTTTTTACTAAGGCAATTTGCCGATTGGGTATACTTAACCTTGTTCATTTCTCAGGACTCTGCAAAGCGAGTGCCATGATCCTTCTCCAAGCTTCTCAAAAGGCAAGGAGAGGATCTTGAGAAAGCTCCGGCTGCGAAGGTCGCCAGAAAGGACCCCCCTCACTAGACAAACCTTGCAGCCAAATCCGATCGTCCAACGACCGGAGGCAAATCTCCTACTGCGTTGAAGATTTTGAGCGGAAGCTTAGAACACTCACAGCAGAAAGCGTCGTATGCCTCTACGACATCGAAGGGTGGCGAGCCACCTAATGTTGCAGCCGGTGAGGCAACAACCGGGGAGGAGCAGAAGCATGTGCCCCATCCGGATACCCAAGGTAAGGCAAGGATTGAAATACCTTGGCCACTTTACTTCATGAGAGTCAAGACTAAGGTAAACCCTCTAGGTGTTCATTCAGCAGCCGGAAAAGGATGAGTGCCAACTATGCTGCCTCTTACTCACAGAGTACTACTTTTGGTGCAGATCTGACATCCGACGAGCCGGATCTTGTAGGTTTTGCTAAACGGATGGTGAGGACCCTCACCCGGTAAGAGAAGAACTCCAAACCTGACCTACAGATAGTGGACTTCGACCGGATAATGGGAAAACTTGCTGAGGTAAAAAATCCCACAACCCCAATACTTTTTCTTTACTTTAACTAAGTATATCATAATCCGGATGCTCTTTTCTGAAGTAATGCTGAGAGTGGATGGACTCCGGGGCCCCTTTAGGTGAAAACAAGAAGAGGTAAATGACGCCAAACGGAGGGCCCTTGAAAACCTCAACTCTGCTGAATATGCTAATTATATGTGTGATTTAAAGATTAAAGCAGTAGAGTTGAAACAGGAGGAGCTGATCCGAAGCATGACGGCTGAGAACGATGAAGCCACCAGCCGGGCTGATGACCTTGAGCAAAAGCTGAAGGATGCCAAATTTGAGCTCAAGGCATTAGAGGATGCTGATAAGAAAAATACTCAACTCGGAGCAAACATTTCCCACCTGGGGGTTGAGTTCGTCACTCTGCGAAACAAGCAGTCGAACGAGCTCGCCCTAGAGCAAAAGCGGTTGATGGAGGAGAATGAGCGAGATAATTTAAACACATGTATGATTACGCCACTGAGGTGTATGACCCCCAAGTGCTGGATGAGGCTCCTCCGCCTCGCTTCAAGGATTGGGCTGCCGAACCGGAATATGAAGTCTCTGATAATGAGGTGCTGACGGCGGATGAGCGAAATGAAGGCCCAACTAGCCAAGATTAGCCGGAGCATCAACCTCTACCTCAGCCCTAGGCGGGCCTCCCCACCTTCTGCGGCAGTATGCCAACTTGTTTCTTTGCCGGCTTGTATGCCGAGTAGTGTTGTATCTTTACTAACTATGGAGTTGGGTTAACATTTTATTTCTCTCTCTTCACCGAATGTGACTCTGGTTAACACTTATTCTGGCCTTTATGCCATTATTAATATTAATAAAGTATTCCGACTCAGTCGGTGTTTATATATGTTTGTGTTTGAATTTTTCAATTTGAATTTCTCGTATGTTTGCAATTCTTTAATATTTTGCCTAACTTAAAAAACCATGCGGCAATTTGCTATCCGGGTGCTCTTGCCCCTAGGCAGCTGTGTGGTTGATTTTATTTCAAATTGATTGATTGCCTTGAAAACACTTGATACTAGGAGAAGTATGAAGTGTTTTTAGGCCAATCAATCAGAATGGTGATTACCCCAAACCAAGTGCACAGCCGGCTAGTAGAGCGGGTGCTTTTAGCTTTTTACCCATGCGGTTATATTCCGTCTGGGGTTACCACATAGCCATTGCACATAATCTTTTGCCCCAATTAGGAGAGAGAGTGAAACTTTGGAATAAATAACCTAAGTGAGAACTTCAGTCAATAACCGACTGATGCTTCGGGGCATCCGGTGTTCGGCAACTTAATCGTTCTTCATAGATTATTCTGGTCAGACGGCTATGTGTTGACCAATTCGGTCGTTCAATTTTCTCCGTCTTCATAGGTACGTAGAACTAACGAATAGTCTATTCTCTGCGACGATTGCACCCGGAGGGGTGTAGCCGGACACCTTTGTCCATGTTGGGACAGGCGGTTATATAAAATAAGCAACCATCCTGCCATTTTGGCCTTTGGTCTTATTTAAGACCGGTTGCATAGCCACTAAGCGTTTTTGTGCTTAGTTTTTTAATCGGACCATTAGCCGAGCGTTACTACAACATTGAATTTACACTAAATGTCGAACTTAGTTGGTTAAACAAATAGTCCGTCTGAGTGTTACCCAGGCGGACAAATAATTATAACATTAAGTTACACTAAATATCAAACTTAGTTAGTCAAACAAAGAGTCCGTCTGAGTATTACCCAGGCAGACAAGTAATTATATCATTAAATTACACTAAGTATCAAACTTAGTTAGTTAAACAAAGAGTCCGTCTGAGTATTACCAAGGCGGATAGACAATTATATAATTGAACATACGCCAAGTGTCAAACTTAGGCTGTCCAACATGAGTTCCACCTTAGGATAACCAAGTCGGATAAGTAATAAAAATAACAAAACAATTTTGCAGAAAAAGTTTGAATTCTCATTAATTGACTTACTGTTTACAAAAACTTACATTTCTCAGAAGTAGTACTTTTTTAAGTTATCCACATTCCAAGTTCTAGGTAGACGCTGGCCGTGTAGGGTTTCCAAACGGTAGGTGCCATCCCTGACTTCTTCATAAATCCGGTAGGGGCCTTCCCAATTAGGAGTTAGCGTTCCAGCCTCATTGGCCCTACCGGTTGCCTTCATTTTTCGTAACACAAAGTCGTCCACTTTCAAAGGACACCTGTGCACTCTCTTGCTGTAGGCTTTGGTCATTCTCAGACGGTATATCTCATGGCGCAGGGCAGTATTGCCCCTGCGTTTTGGGAGGGAGTCCAATGTCAGCCGCATGGCCTCCAAATTTCCCTCTTCATCTTAGAGCATGACTCTGAGAGTTGGCTCGGAGTGTTCAATGGGTAAGACGACTTTAGTACCGTATACCATAAGAAATGGGGTTTCACCGGTTTCCCCTTAGGCAGTAGTCCGGATGGCCCATAGGACATGAATTATCTCTTCTGCCCATATGCCACCGGCTCTTTCAATTTTCTTTTTTATGCCGTTTGAGATGAGTTTGTTGAAGGCTTTAACTTGGTCGTTTGCTTAGGGTCGGCCGACTGATGCAAAACAATGTGAGATACCCTAATCTCCCAACCAAGTCTTGAGATGATGGGTTTTAAACTGAGGACCATTATCCAACACCATAGACATAGGTACCCCAAACCGGGTGATGATGTTCTTCTAGATGAAAGAGATGACATCCTTTGTCTTAATGTTCTTAATCGGATCGGCTTCTACCCATTTGGTGAAATAATCCACTACCACCAAAATATAACGCTTTCCGCCTAGAGCAGGCGTATAAGGACCCAAGATATCTATGCCCCATTTAGCAAAAGGGCCTGCGTTAAGGATTGTCGTCAGTTCAGTAGAAGGGCGGTGAATGAGCTTGCCAAACCACTGGCATTTATCACCTCTTCAACAACTCTTTAGCGTCTGCTTCAAGAGTAGGCCAGAAGTAATGCCGCCTGGCTCTGACAGCTAGGGACCTGCCGCCTATATGAGAGGCACAATACCCAGCATGCAATTCTTCGAGAACTTCTTTCCCCTTTTCTGGGGTAACACACTTCAATAGAGGTTTAAGGAAACCCGCCTTGAAGAGCTCTCCGTTTCTCAACTCGAAGTTTGCTGCTCGCTTCTTCATGACGGGTGCTTCCTGTGGCGAATCAGGAAGTATGTCGTCTGCTTAATATGCCCGGATGCCATCCATCCAGGTAGAGCTTCGATCTAGAATTCCAATGGGCTCTTCATATATGCTTCTCTTTTCAAGAACTTCCTAAAAGACCAACTGAGGCGTATCACAGCAGGCGGATGAAGCCAATTTGAACAACACACCCGCCTAACTGTTATCCGACCTGAGCACTTGATTCAGGAAGAATTCCTCAAGTGCCCTAGCCTTTTCTTTGACTGCCTTAAGTTATTTGATCATAGCCAGATGAGTTGCCTCATATTTTCTCTCATATTGGCTAACGACCAACTATTAAACATGGTAGGCGTCAATTTTAGTTGTTCCTGCTGCCTTACACATGCGGATTCTAGATAGCAGGGCTTCATACTCCGCCTCGTTATTTGAGGATTGAAACTTAAATAGCAGTGCATATTCATGTTAGCCGACCCCACTTTTGGGATTAAGGCTTTGATTGATTGATTGATTGATTGATTTAAATCTGTTCCCCTCAGAGGATTCATATATAATTCCTGCACCGCAGCCGTTCTTCGTTGAGCTCCCGTCTACATACACTTTCCAAACCAAGTCAATGTTATCCGATTGCACCGGTCGTGTCATTTCAACAATGAAGTCGGCAAACGCCAGACCTTTCACTGCCTTTCTAGGTTCAAAAGTGATTTCAAGACTTTGCATTTCAATAGCCCATATCAACATTATGTTGGATGATTCCAAGGTAGACATTGGCCACTTGAGGGGATGGTCGGTGTAAATTACCACCGGATGGGCCAGAAAATACGGCTTCAATTTCTTGAAGGCTATATACAGAGCAAGGCCAAAATTTTCAAGCATGGGATACCGGAGCTCAGCATTTTTTAGATTATGGCTAATGAAATAGACTAGGAGCTGAATGTCGTCTCTCTCAGCAAGGAGAACAACACTGAGGGCATGATTTGAGACGACTAGGTACATGTATAACGACTCTTTGGGCAGAGGGCTAACAAGCTTTGGCAAAAAGTGCAGGTGCTCTTTCAGCATTTGAAAGGCCGCCTCAACATCATTCCCTTGATTAAAATTTGGTCTTCTTCTTGATTGCTCGGAAGAAGTAAAGGCATTTATCACCTGACCGGCTGAGGAACCTCCCCAATGCCGGTAGGCAACCGGTTAGTCTTCTCAGGGTTAGCCTCTATCCCCCTTTGATCAATTAGGAATCCGAGAAACTTCCCAAACTCAACACCAAAGACGCATTTCTTAGGATTTAGCAAGGTGATCCGCCTGCTGCTTGGATTTGACTATCATGTCATCTATGTACGCCTCCACATTCCTCCCAATTTGATTAATGAAGACCGTATTAATCATCTGTTGGAATGTAGCCGGTGCATTTTTCAAGCCAAACGGCATCACAGTGTAATCGAATAACTCCTGATCAGTGACGAAGGCCGTCTTCTCTTGATCTTTCTTCCACAAGGGTATTTGATAGAAGCCGGAATAGTCATCCATGAAACTCATCAAGGCATGCCCGGCTGTCGAATCGACCAGACTTTCAATCTTAGGTAGCGGATAACTATCCTTAAGACATGCATTGTTGAGGTCTGTGTAATCAACACACATACGCCAGGTACCATTCAGATTCTTTACAAGCACAACATTTGCCACCCAGTCGGGGAAATTACATGGCCGAATGAACCCAGCGTCCAACAGCTTTTTTACTTCGGTAGCTGATGAGTGACATTTATGTCACTCTTAGGGAGTAGTTTTAGAGTCATTTTCGTGTTTATTTTATCTTATTTTCATTTCTTTCTCTTGTATTCTCTTTAATAAAGCTTCTTGTTTATTTTGGTAATTTTGTCGTGTTTTAGTTCTTTTCGTAGTTTTTATTAGAATTAGTCTATTTTCGTATTTTATTTGCTTTTGATTTGTTATATTTCGTTCTTTATTTTGATGAGTGGCATTTATGCCACTCTTTTATCCTTTTTCTCTAAGGATTCTCCCCTCGTTTGCACTTGTTTGGCCCTCTTTCTAAGCATTTTTACTTAGCTTTGCTTTCTCTTTTCTTTCTCCTTTATCCTCCCTTTTCTTAGTCTTCCCGCTTTGTTCTTATTGTGCTTTTCATGCTTATGCTTTGTAGGAACCATCGAGATTTTCAAGAGGAGGAAGCTAAGCTCAAAGGAAGCTCAAAGGAAGCTAGAGGAAGCATGATTCAGAAGAGATTCGGCCGAACCTCCTGATGGTGTGGCCGAACCAAAGTGTGGCCGAACCTGCTCAGTGGTTCGGCCGAACTTCGAGGCAGGGGCAAGATGAAAATTGGCAGTTCTGCAGGAGTGGCCGAACCACAGGAGTTCGACCAGACCAGGATCAGGGAGGTTCGACCGAACCTACCCATGGTTCGGCCGAACCTACCCATGGTTCGACCGAACCTACCCATGGTCCGGCCGAACCTACCTTGTAGTCCGGCCGAACCTTCCCATTTGTTCGGTCGGACCTCTCCTTTTCTCAGCTGACTCTGTACGGACTATATAAGTCCCTTTTTTAGAACGTTTTGGGGGATGAAAGAACTATCTATTCCACTCTCTAATTAGTTTTAGGAGAGCTTCTCTCTCTAGGTTAGGTTAGGATTAGTCTTCTTTGGTAGAGAGAGAAAGTGAAGTTTTCTTCATTAATGAACTTGGATTTTGAAGAAGGAGCTTGTTTAATCCTTTGTAGACCTTCATCTTCAATTAATGAGCAATTTCTTACTCTCTCTCCTCTATTTTTATTTGTTTATTTTGATTATTATTTTAGTTGTTGGTATTGCTTGTTGATCATGTTGATTCTTGATTATTTGTTGATTAATCTTGTTATTATCATGATTAGTGAGTAATTTCCCCATTAAGGGGATGGTTGTGGTGTAGTTGGACCTTGAGCATGTTCTAGGGTTTAGAATTGATTTATTTGTGATTAAAGTCTTTATATGCTTGATATTCTTTAATCTTCTTGAAAGTGCACATTGTTGGTTGATTAAAGGTGAATCTTTGCTAACAAGAAACGGAAGTTGACTTAGTTAAGGTTCATTACTATCGATTGTTATTTAATAGTACCTCCTAGTATATGGTTCTAATGTTGAAACATAGAGGCTATGTTAGGAGAAGCCAATTGACCCCGGAAGGCGGCTAGATTGGATTCTTAATTTCGATATTCGAGCATGTTTAGTTCATAATTAATTCAATTTCTATGCCTTTGTTTATGTTCAAGTGAATGCTATACTTAAACCATTTCCCTTAATGTTTTATTTCTTGTTTTAGCATTTTTAGACTTTAGTTTATTTATCCCCTATTCCGGACTAGCTTAATTGTTGATAACATTTGGTGGTGTTTACTGTTCTCTGTGGTTCGACCCCTATGCTTGCCTTATACTCGTATTAGGTTTGTTTAGGTTGTATAAATTGTATTTGATCTAGGGATAGACAATTGACGACGCGTTTATTCCCCTGTCAAATTGGCGCCGTTGCCGGGGACGGCTTCCATTACCGTCATGTTATCTTATTGAGACTAGTCCATTGTTTATATTTTCTTTTGATTTGTTTTTGTTCTCTTTGTTTTGTTTGAGAAAAAATGGCTTATATTTCTATTCCTCAATTTGATAATGAACCGTTTTGGGTGTATTTCAATAGACTTGAGGATTTCCTAGATGGTGTTAAAGGTTTAACCAAGGGTGATTATTGTGAAATCATCAATTTGGGATTAAATGAGAATTTTAGAGGAGTAGTTGATAATATGTTAAATGGTAAATTTCAAGACATGTCTTCGGATGAAGCTTGGGATTTCTATTCATGGTTAGCTAGGGATAATTATGATTGGGAGAGGGCCAATCATGAGACTTATGTTCGGGATTTTCATGCTTTTAATGTTGATGCTAATTGTCATGATTTGTCTAATATGAATTCCCATGATGCGCTTGATTCTCCCCATAGTGACCATGTAATGCATGATTTCAACTCCCCTCCCTCTATAGCTCAATGTAATGAGGTACATTCTAATGATGATGAAGTGCATGTTCTTTCTCATTTTGCATCCGATTTTTGCATGAATTCTAAAGGTGTGCCCCATAGTCCCCTAGATGATTCCAATGAGCAAGCTTTTGACTCGTCTATCCATGATGATTTGGACTCATTTGAGATTATGGCCCAAATATTTCTTGAGTTTCAAACGGTAGCCCATAACCTTATGAGCGAGTTCATTGATAAGGCTTCATTAGAAAGAGATGAGTTTGAGAGAAATTTGCCCCCATTCACTCTTGATTTTGAGATAGTAGAAGGAAAGGATGTTTATTGTGTTGAAAAGGAGGATAAGGTTGATTACTTTGGAGTTTTTGAGCTTGAGGGAGATGTAGAACATGAGGGTTCTTCATTTGAGGATTCCATGATTGATTTTCATTCCCTCATTAGTGATGTGAGATCTTGTGATGAGGGATTAGCTACCCCTTTTTGCCTTTCTCAGACACCTTTTTCCCAAAGTTTTAACCATATCTCCTACTATCCTATGTTCCTCCCTTCTTTTCTCAAAGAACCTCTTAGGGATCCTCTTCCTTTTCAAGCTTCCAAAGCCCCTAACCCTTTCATTGTTGATGAGGAAAAGAGTTATAATGCCAACCAAAAAGATTTTTGTGAGGATTTTTCTTTTTCTTCTTCTACTTTTTCTTCTTATTTTCTTGATTTTTCTTTTGGTTCTTTTACTTTTTCTTTTCTCCCTTCTCTCAAGCATAAAGTCTCCTTGTACTTTATGTTTGCTTGTCATATGAGCATCGCGTATGCTCTATTTCTTGATATGTTTGCCGGTGCATATGACAAGTTATTGCGTTCTTTGTCGGGTTATTTACTAGATTGGTCATGCTTGGACGTTAAGCAAGCCTTTGCGGGAAGTAACCTGTGTTTTATTGCTTTCTTTTTCTTTCTTTTGTGTTTCTCTTTTTTGTTTACTCTCTTGTCTATGTGTATAGGTACTCGATGCATATACTCATGTGCAAAGATTTTGGATTGAGCTCCTTGAGACGAAGCACACCAATGATTGCTTGCATTTGGAAAAGCAATAAAGACGAGGAATTAGATGAAATTGTGGACAATGTGCTCAATTGCGGGTTTGAACACCCACCTCACATTTGGTTTACTCTTTCCTTCTTCCCTCATCTTGGATTTGCTTTCTTAATTGCATTTGGATTGTATGATTATGAATTGTTGTGTGAATTAGTTTTCTTCCTTCCCCTCCCACCCACCCTCTGTGCCTTTATTTTGAGCATTGAGGACAATGCTCCATTCTAGCTTGGGGGGGTAGCTATTCGCTAGCTTTGGGGGGGTTATCTATATTTCTTGGTGGTTTCTTAATCCATAGTCTCATGATTGCTTGATTTATTTCTCTCATACTTGCCAAAGTCTATTATTGAGATTGGTTTTCTATGTTTGGATGGCCATGAGCGCCTTATTGAGTTGACTTTTGGTATATGTAGTTTTGATTGATCATGCTTTCATATTGCACTATTGTATATGAATTCTTGAGTATTGTTGGTTTTGTGAATATTTGTGTGTATAGTGTCTTCCCATGGCATTCAAGGCAAGTTTCAAAATGTTTTGTTTTAAACTTGGACATAATTGGGCTTTAACACCTAGAATACCCTCTTTGCTAGTTGTTAGAGGTTTCCGTGCACTTGAATGTCGAGGTTGGTTCACACATATAACATTGCCAAGGTAGTAGAACTTAAGGGCTATGAGACCTTAGCTCACTTGGTTTGTGGTAAGATGGTTGTCGCTCTCTAGCTAGTTGAAGCTTTAAAGGTGATTTTTGCTACTCCACTACCGTCATTTTTGTGAGAATGTGTCTATTTTGTTCTAGCCTTTTACATTTCTTGCATGTGTGGCGTTTGGATCCTTGGCATTGCTAGCTTATATCGAGAATTTGGCTTAATCTACCCAAGATCGAGACCGAACCAACCTAGGGGAAGACAAAGGCAATTAGGATTTTTGTTTTGTTTTATTATTTTCTTTTCTTTTATTTTTCTTTTGCATTTGCTCATTTAGTAACCCAATTTGAGCCATTTTCCCTTCTTTGGCATAACCACATTACAAACCAATGGACCTTTGCTTTATTTTCACCTTTATTAGTTTTTGTGAAGCATTCTTGGGACTTGATTTGTATTTTTGGTTAATGAAAGTGATTTGAGTAAATGAAAAGAAAATAAAGGAAATGAAAGAAAAAGCCGCTCAAAGTTAAAAGTGGCGAGAGCAAAGAATAAAAAGAAATGAAAAAAAAGGAAGAAAATATCGAGAAAATACAAAAATATTTGTTGTTTGGTTGAAAAAGAATAAGCTTGGGGGAAGAGTTGCTAGAATTTTTGATTTGAAAGTTGGTAGTTTATTGAGTTTGAATTGAGGAATGATCAACCTTGCTTCACTTCTAAGTTTACCACCAATTTTCCAAATTTATTTCCACACCCTTTACCCTAGCCTAAACGTTTCAACCCTTTTAAGACCTTTTGACCTTAGTGAGGTTTAGTTACTACCGATGGAGGGTAATCAAGCCAAGCCTATTGAGCGAGCTATCAATGCCAATATGTCGGGTAGCCTAAATGTTTTTCATTGATTATTTCTTCCGATTCCTTCGAGGAATCTCGAGATATCACCTTAAAAGTGGATGCAAAAATAGTGAGGATGCGGGAGTTTGGTTGGAGATAAGGAGGAGTGTAAGTCCCTCTAAGTTCTCTACCCTTTGCATGCTTTATGTGTGTACCAATCTTAACTATTCTTTTGCTTGGCTACCTTTAATGTCTAGAAAGGTTTGTATTCTTGTGCATTTAGCCCATTGTTTGTGTTTGGTTTGAAATATCAAAACTCGAGTTTTCTTGATTTCACCTTTGCCTTGAATGTTATGTTTTGTCGAGAGTTGTGGGTTAAACCTCTTAGGAAACCCTCACGAGAGCTTACTCGTCCTCTTTGGCGACATAGGGGTTTAAAGGGCTTGATGCATACGCTAAATGCACCCGTGATTCCTACGACAGTGAGTTAGTGTACATTCCTTCTCTTTGTTTCTATTTTGTTTCTTTTGCTTTAAATAATTCCATCTTGTTCTCTTTTGCCTTAGCTTTGCTCGAGGACGAGCAATGGTTTAGCTTGGGGGAATTTGATGAGTGACATTTATGTCACTCTTAGGGAGTAGTTTTAGAGTCATTTTCGTGTTTATTTTATCTTATTTTCATTTCTTTCTCTTGTATTCTCTTTAATAAAGCTTCTTGTTTATTTTGGTAATTTTGTCGTGTTTTAGTTCTTTTCGTAGTTTTTATTAGAATTAGTCTATTTTCGTATTTTATTTGCTTTTGATTTGTTATATTTCGTTCTTTATTTTGATGAGTGG
The DNA here is from genome assembly GCA_024500155.1 of Chenopodium formosanum. NCBI lineage: Eukaryota > Viridiplantae > Streptophyta > Magnoliopsida > Caryophyllales > Amaranthaceae > Chenopodium > Chenopodium formosanum. The sequence goes on from CM044880.1 coordinate 42,862,055, forward strand.
CATTTATGCCACTCTTTTATCCTTTTTCTCTAAGGATTCTCCCCTCGTTTGCACTTGTTTGGCCCTCTTTCTAAGCATTTTTACTTAGCTTTGCTTTCTCTTTTCTTTCTCCTTTATCCTCCCTTTTCTTAGTCTTCCCGCTTTGTTCTTATTGTGCTTTTCATGCTTATGCTTTGTAGGAACCATCGAGATTTTCAAGAGGAGGAAGCTAAGCTCAAAGGAAGCTCAAAGGAAGCTAGAGGAAGCATGATTCAGAAGAGATTCGGCCGAACCTCCTGATGGTGTGGCCGAACCAAAGTGTGGCCGAACCTGCTCAGTGGTTCGGCCGAACTTCGAGGCAGGGGCAAGATGAAAATTGGCAGTTCTGCAGGAGTGGCCGAACCACAGGAGTTCGACCAGACCAGGATCAGGGAGGTTCGACCGAACCTACCCATGGTTCGGCCGAACCTACCCATGGTTCGACCGAACCTACCCATGGTCCGGCCGAACCTACCTTGTAGTCCGGCCAAACCTTCCCATTTGTTCGGTCGGACCTCTCCTTTTCTCAGCTGACTCTGTACGGACTATATAAGTCCCTTTTTTAGAACGTTTTGGGGGATGAAAGAACTATCTATTCCACTCTCTAATTAGTTTTAGGAGAGCTTCTCTCTCTAGGTTAGGTTAGGATTAGTCTTCTTTGGTAGAGAGAGAAAGTGAGGTTTTCTTCATTAATGAACTTGGATTTTGAAGAAGGAGCTTGTTTAATCCTTTGTAGACCTTCATCTTCAATTAATGAGCAATTTCTTACTCTCTCTCCTCTATTTTTATTTGTTTATTTTGATTATTATTTTAGTTGTTGGTATTGCTTGTTGATCATGTTGATTCTTGATTATTTGTTGATTAATCTTGTTATTATCATGATTAGTGAGTAATTTCCCCATTAAGGGGATGGTTGTGGTGTAGTTGGACCTTGAGCATGTTCTAGGGTTTAGAATTGATTTATTTGTGATTAAAGTCTTTATATGCTTGATATTCTTTAATCTTCTTGCAAGTGCACATTGTTGGTTGATTAAAGGTGAATCTTTGCTAACAAGAAACGGAAGTTGACTTAGTTAAGGTTCATTACTATCGATTGTTATTTAATAGTACCTCCTAGTATATGGTTCTAATGTTGAAACATAGAGGCTATGTTAGGAGAAGCCAATTGACCCCGGAAGGCGGCTAGATTGGATTCTTAATTTCGATATTCGAGCATGTTTAGTTCGTAATTAATTCAATTTCTATGCCTTTGTTTATGTTCAAGTGAATGCTATACTTAAACCATTTCCCTTAATGTTTTATTTCTTGTTTTAGCATTTTTAGACTTTAGTTTATTTATCCCCTATTCCGGACTAGCTTAATTGTTGATAACATTTGGTGGTGTTTACCGTTCTCTGTGGTTCGACCCCTATGCTTGCCTTATACTCGTATTAGGTTTGTTTAGGTTGTATAAATTGTATTTGATCTAGGGATAGACAATTGACGACGCGTTTATTCCCCTGTCAGCAGCTGCCGCCTGACTTCTTTCCTCGCCGTGATTTCTTTTCTTTTGCCAGATGGGCTTCTTTTTAGGATCCATGGCGAGTTTGTGGACAGCAAGATCCGGGCTGATGCCTGGCATCTCTTCCACTTTAAAGGTAAAGATGTCTTTGAATTCCTTCAGATGGAGGTGCAGATCTGCACCCAATTTAGCATGAGCAGCCGTCCCAACCTTAATCGTACGCTGGGTTGGGGACGGAGCTCTACTGACCGCTCCCTGGTCAGTGATTGATATTTCTTCTCTTTTTTCACCTCCACCAGCAGCGGTGCCTTTCTTTTCTTTCCGGCTACTGGTGGGGCTGGGGCTGGGTCGCCATCCTTGATATTGTCAAGGTCTATTGGTTCCTGGCCATATGGAGCCACAGTATCTTTGACGGCTGAGAGATAGCACTCCCGGGCCATCTTCTGATCCCCATTTAAGGAACCAACAGAGTCGTCATCCCTCTCATACATGATGAGCATGAGGGAAGGGATGATTACAGCCTTGGCTTTGATGAGGGTTGGCTGGCCCAGAATAATGTTGGAGGTGGTCAGCTTCTCAACGACCAAGAACTTGATAACCAGGTGTCGCCCTTTTCCTTTCTCACCCAGCCGGATTGGTAAATTAACCCTTCCGACTGGGTAAACCATTCCACCCCCAAAATCAACTAAGGGGTCAAAACCGGATGCATGCTGCTGACATTGTATTTCAGCTTTTGCAGGCACCGAAGGCTGATGATCTGTGATGGCAACCTTACATTCGATGATGACCGGGTCGTCATGCGCACAGCGGACGCTGCCCCTGTCCTTCTAAGTGATCAGGGAGTTTGGGAAGGAGGAGCTAGAAGACGCCTGCTCATCATCATCTTTGTCCACTTTTCGAAGGTGGCTCTTGGTGCCCCGGATGGTAGGGCCACCGCTTGAGAACCTGCCTGCTATTGTGTAGACCGACTCCTTGTTATTGTCCGAACTACTAGCAGGCTGGGGTGTCTTAGAGGACTGCCCCTGATTCTTCTTATTAGTCCCTTTGGACTTAGTAATGTAAGAATTTAACATCCCCTTGTTAGCCTGACGGTCCAACGCCCGTTGAAGGCTGAAGTAGTCGTTGGTGTCACGGCCAACTTCCTCTTGGTATTGGAAGAATTTGTTTTTGTTCCTTGATTGAATAGAACTTTTCATTGGATTCGGCTTCTCTAGGGACAGCCAGTCCTTAATTACCATGAGGATAAAGTTGTAGTCCTTATTAAACTCGTACTTAGGAATGTACTGTTTAAATTCTTTCTTCTTCTTCTGAGACGGCTGGTCAAAATCACTAACCGTCCAGACTTCTTTTCTGTTCTTGCTCTACTCTTCTTTCTTCTTGGTCGGCTAAGCAGGCCGGCTGTCTTTCTGTTTGTCAGACTTCTTGGAGTCCGACTGATTACCAGGCAAGCAGAAGTCAGTTGCTTGAATATAGCTTTCCGCCTTCCTCAGGGGCCGCCTGTAAAGTAAAAGCTCCTTTTCTGACTAGGTCGAATTTAAAAGTCGACCCGTCTCTCAGACCCTTGAAAAAGTTTGTAAAAGCTACCTCATCAGACAGTCCTTGGATCTGAATTCTAATCTGATCGAACCGCCTGACATAGGAGCGTATCCCTTATCTCTACCCCTGCTTAATGGTGCTCAAGTCAAGACTTGTTTTCTTTGCAGGGATGTTCATTGAGAAGTTGGAAGCAAACAGGAAGGCAAGCTTCCTAAAACAATCAATAGACCCGGCTTGCAGGTTGCCAAACTATTGTTGTGCAATGCCCTTCAATGTAGCTGGGAAGCATCGACACCAATTGGCATTATCCAACCCTTGTAGGTACATGAGGTTGGTGTATGCGATGAGGTGATCTTCTGGGTTGGTGGTACTGTCATAGGTACCTACAAACACATTTTTAACCTTGGCTGGCTGTGCCACCTCGGTTATCTCATGGGTAAACGCAGAAGGTTGTTCACCCAACGGAGTAGACCAAGTTGCCAGTGTAGTGGCTGGACATTGTTATATGTCACCTGACCTCCGAAGAAGGCCGGCTGCATGAGATAAGGAGGATACTGGCCGTAGACCTGACAAGGTACAAACGGTGCAGTCCCAATCATCTGAGGGCCAGAGTGGACGGTATTACCGCCTGTATGGCTCTCATGCAAGGAAAGTGCATTCCCTGCAGAAGTGTTGTTAAAGCTGTCTGGAAAATTCGACGTAGAAGCTGACTCAGACAACTGTTGATTCCTTTTACGGGTGATGATCCCCCGGGCATCAAGAGTTGATTTTTTGCTTCCCACCGGCTGTTGAGTCTTCCAGGGATTGTTGCTATTCCTCTTAGGCAGAAGAATTTTAGACCAATTAATGGTCCCGACTGCCTTCTCCTTTGGATGAGGAGTTGGTTGCTGATCTCTAACTGACTTCCCCTTCTCTAGAGGAGTCGTTTTTGCTGCCTGACCCCTACTTGGGCCAGCCCGGCTCTTGGTGATCAAATCTTTAATTTCACCCTTGAAACTTGTCATGAACTTCATGAGTTCGTCTCGGGTGACGGGAGCTGATCCATTTGCCGTGTGGGTTTCCCCTTCCGGCTACCCAGGGGGTCAGTTTGTACCCGGCTGAGTGGCACCCCGCTCCAGAGTGTCTCTAGGCCGGATGCGCTTGGTTATCAAAGAGCCATCATCGGCTGTATAGGATAAAACCTGAGGATCTTAATCCTCTTGGTCTGTGAAAACTTCCGGGTCATCACCTAGACGCTTAGGGGGTGGTACAGACTCTTGAACCATCTTCGAGATACTCTCCCCACAGACGGCGTCAAATGTGTTGGGTTTTTTTGTCCCTTGGGAGAGTTACGTCACAAACACTGGTCCGGCTGAGCTGTACCTGCAAAACAACGGAGACTCCGGGTGGTTGGAGCTCCACCTCCGAAGATCAATTTAGTAACTTCAAAGGGAATAAAGAGTACGGAAATTTAGGTAGGCATCTGCTTGGATTCCAAGCTTAGGTGTTTCTCTAATGAGAGATAATGTAGGTGTAATAAATGATTGAATGTGTCCCCAAAGTGGGGAAATATCTCCCTATTTATAGGGTCATTGGAGAATGTGCCCCAAGCTAGGTCACTTGACCTAGATTTTAGTGGGCTGCGCCGTTTTACGGCGCTTCTTGGGACTTGGGCCTTTAAAGGCTACCATTTGAGAGGTTTATCCAAGGGGGACATATGTCAAGGAGATATTAGGCCACATGGGCCATCATGAACTCGACCCGTGGCCTCCTCTCATTGGTCCACGTGTCTAAGGTATTTTAACCCTAAACAGAGGGGGCGCTACAATTAAAGACTTAGACGACTCTATAGGGAAAGACTTTGACTCTAACTCTGACTTAGACGACTCTTCAAACGTCGGTCCCTTCCCCGTTGTGATGGAGATTTTCCTTCCGCTTGGAGTAGTTACCTTGACGGTCTTGCACCACCCTTGTAGTGCTCCTTCCGCTAGAGTGATGAGCTTTGAGGGATCAAAGCTTTCGCTTTGTAGGACAGTTTGGATGAGCGAGAAATTATCCTCTTTGTATGTTGGCTCATCTTTTTTTCGCCCAAATAGTAATTCCATGACATTTAAGTCAAAGCATGGGGATGCTTTCTCCTTGTGGATAGGAGTTGGGATTTCATCAATAAAACAACAATCTAAGAAAATCTCGAATCTCGGTTGCCTTATGCCATTTACAAAAAATGGTTCACGAAATTCGTAACTTGGATAGTCTTCTCCTTCTTTTATGAATTGTCCATTGAGGATAATAGGATACTGATCCATTGGGATTGATTACTTTTGGATGCGAGCGTCCTTACGTGCCTTTGACTTTTCCTAGGCTCGCTTGAGATCTTCTCTAGTCGGTTCGAAACCAAGTCCGAAAGTGTATAATTTAGGGAGGCCACGTGATTCCAGCGGTTTCACTATTCCTTTTTTCTTTCCTAGGATCATCCCCGGAAAATGTCCTTGCTTCTTCGGAATAGCGTTTACTGTCATATTGGAGTTGGGGTCGTGACAGAGAGGGGTCCTTTCATCCTCCTCGATTAAGGAGACCTCTTCATTAAAGCCCCACAAATCTTCATCGTCTTCATCGTGCTCCACATTAATTATTGGATTCTCTTTAATCCTCATTGATGAAGCATTGATTGTAATGGGAATTCCTCCAACTATGGCCTTTACTTGTTGGAGGAGAGATGAAGAGACGGTCTTTAGGTCATGAAGCCAAGGGCGTCCCAACAATAGATTGAACGAAGCCTTAATGTCTACTACTTGGAACGTAGTAGCGTGTTCTATTGCTCCCGCCATTATATTCATAGTAATTTTACCAAGAGCTTGACGACGAGTGTTGTCATAAGCTCTTATTCCTTGCGTTGACGGGGTTAGGTCATCATCTCTTATGCCTAGCATTCTCGCAGTTCTAAGTGGATAGATATTAATGGCTAATCCATTGTCTAAAAGAGTTATAGGGACGTTCATTCTCTTGCAAACCACTGTGAGGTTTAACGCCTTATAATGCTTCTCACCTTCTAAAGGTAAGTCCTTGTCGGAAAAGGTGATAAAGTTGATAGGACTAGGGAGATCACTCGTAAGGAAGTTAGCCAACCCCTCTAGAGTGGTGTTTGAATTTATCCCTATCTTGTCAAGGCATTTTTTACTGCCAATCTATGCTATCCAGATGTTGCCAGAAGCTTCCATACGTTCATTTCAACCTTGGTTTTCTTGAACTGTTTGACAATGTCATTGTCTTCTATGATAGGTATGGGAACTTGCTGCGTGCTTGGCATAGGTTGTGTCGAAATAGGAGTTAGCATTCTCCCAAATCTTGTGAGAAATTCTATTGATGAATCTTCTTCTACCTAGGTGTCATCCATGGCATATGACACCAAAGGTGGAGGTCCTACCATGTCTTTCAAGTAAACATCTTCTTCATCGTTGTCCCAAACTCCATTAATATTTACGTCTTCCTCTTATGGAAAATAAACTAATCTTTTATCATCAATCATCTTTTGAATTAAATCCTTCAATTTAAAATAGTTCACAATAGTGTGACCCTCTGATTGATGATATTGACAATAAAATCTATCTGTCTTTTTTAATGATTCAAATGGTCTCGGTTCGAGAGGTTCGCCCTTGCCACTCTCGGAGAGTATTTTGAACATTTGAACATATGGAATCCCAATTGGAGTATAGAGTCTATTATTCCTCTTGGGTTTATCGATTACTTGCAAGGAAAAGTGTTTCTTCGTTTCCTCGCTAGCAAGAGGCAATGGGATCTTATTCGCTTCCATGAGATCTTGAATGAGGTTTCAAAATCTGTAACATTTATTTGTGGCATGACCGTTCCCTCGATGGTACTTGCCGTAGGACTTGGGATCCCATCTTGAAGATTGCTTTTCTAGTGTTGGATCCTCATTGGGGCCAATAGGTTTGATTAGTCCTTGATCATAGAGATGATCAAAGATAGCATCGTAGGTCATTCCCATGGATGTGAACTCTCTCCCAAGTTTATTTTTCATGGGTGGGACCTCACCACACTTCTTCTAAAGTTTCGTTACAACTTCGAGAGCTTCAAGTAGCAAGTTCGATCCCTCTAACATGTTTAATGTGAGCAACCGTACATCCTCTTTGCTTGCTAGTTCTTGAAGGTTATCCATGGCATCAAAAAAGATATCCTCCTCTTCTTCGATAGCATGGATTTCTTCGACAGGTTTGATGAGAGATGAAGGATCAACCTCGTTTTCCTCATCAGAGATGGCCACGGAGTGAGCGAGAGGCGCATAATCAATACTTGGCTTCTTACTGGCAGGAGGCAATGGTAACTTGTTATTGTCGATTAAATCTTGGATAGATTCCTTAAGCTTTCAACAATTCTCGATAAGATGGCCCCTAGCTTGGTGATACTTGCAATGTGAATTCGTGTTCCAATTAGCCGTCCTATTCTCGACTGGTGGGTCCCCAAATGGTCCACTAGGAGTTATATGACCTTTTGTAGTTAATCGGTCAAATGCGGTGTCATGACTCATAACAATAGGAGTAAAGTTCCTCCTAAATGGTTTTTTTTGTCTTTGATTATTTATAGCAAGGACATGACTTAAGTTAAAGGTTCCAACATTATTTGAGTGGGTGGTTTTAGAAGAAGAAAGATTGTCGTTCTTCTTGCCTTTCAAGCCACTGTTGAAGTTATTGTTAGCAGCTTTCACCTTAGCCAGGTCGATTTCAATATTGATTCCGGTGTAATAGACGACCTTGAATGTATGGAGATTATTCTGGTATTTAAGATGCATGGAATATTTCTCTTGAAAGTTCTTGATGAATAACCTTACAGATTCTTTTTCACTTGATACCTCAATCTTCTTAGCTGAGGTCTCTCTCCATTTGTTGAAAAAAGAGGTGAAACCTTCATTTTCTTTCTACTTGAGGATTTCAAGTTCCCTATAGTCATTCTGAATATGAATATTGCATTTGTATCTATCAATGAAAGCATTTACTATGGGCTCCAAAGTGGAGGTTCTTTCTTTATCAAGAGAAAAGACCCATTGTTGGCAAACAGTTTCGAGAGATAGTGAGAACAAGGAGGGAAACACTTTTTTGTCAGTACCCTTAATACTCATTATTGTTTCAAAGGCTCTTAAATAAAAGCAAGGGTTGTCAGTCTCTTTGAATTTCGGGATGTCATTGGCATTGAACTTATGTGGAAGAAGATCCTTGTCCACCGAGACCCCTTGTGAGCTAATCCCTTGAAACTTATAGTCACTAGACAGTTTGCTCAAACTCTCTTGCATATGGTCCATCTGTTGTTGTTTCATAGGATCATCAATCTTGAGGGTTAGAACCTTTAACGCCTTAGTCACAGTAATCAGTTGGTTCCTGAGCTCATTAACTTCCTCTTGAGTTGCCATTATTGTCTTAGCTTTCCTCTTACGAGCAATGGGCTTGTCAAAAAGTTGGACTTGGATAAAAAGGTTGTCTTTCATCAAACGCCCTTCCTTTCTTGACCACGCGCTATAAATTAAACCATTTTTGTTTTAATTACATGACTTAAATTGACCTTGACTTTACGGTTTGAAAGAGAAAAAGCAAAAGTAGGTAAACAAAAACAGGTGCATATTATTGGCAAAAACAAGGTATATATTTTGGGAGTTAAGTATAGGGTTCAAACAAGTTGATTTATTTGGAGGATTAATATCCGACTTACCCCCCTACAAAAAATGACGGAAAATACGCGCATACAACACTCCCTTAGACATGGTCAAAGTGTACATTAGTGTGTGCTTTATATGGTGAGTGTAAGTGACATGCTTTGAATCTTGTGTAAGATCATGGGACTTAGTGCTTAGACTTGATGAATGACTTAGCAAGGTATTATTAACCGAATCGACTTGAAAACTGCTCAATTAGACATAAGGTGATGACTCGAGCAATAAATCAAACTGTCGCCAAAACGACAGGACTGGCGCCTCTCTTTGTAGTGTAGCGCCAGATGACTCCTGTCGCCAAGCCCTACACTCCAGACAGTGGCTTTGCAGTTCAAATCTTGGCGTCATTGCTGCAACGTCGATCTAGAAATGCTTTTGGTATTATTACTTTACAATGTATACCTAAAGTCGTACTAAGTCAACTCTGATTAACTTATTAAGCTTTATTTACTCAAATTAATTAATTAATTAATTAATTAGGCAAAGTTCTTTTAGTCATAAATCATTTTTTAATCTTAGCACAAGTTAAACAAACGGTTAGGAAAAACACATAGAGTATGCACAACCAATAATTCACAATTAGTCAAGTAGGCACAACATGATGCAATGAGTTCGCAACCTAACCATGGCTCTAGTTCTCTAAAGTTCGGGATATAGGTTAGTCCATAGAGGGTCCATGGTTAATTGTCCGGATGCACAGCACGGAAGCCTAACCGTGAAGGGCTGGCGCGAGTGGATTAGACACCGCGAGTTTAGAAAAACTCGCTTCCATGGTTTGGTGAATTAACCATTCTCGGATGTACCCTTTATTGCTCAGAGCGTACAATCAAGGAGATGGAGCATGAATTCCCGGGGGTTATGTGCATGTGTAGAACACATATGGGTTTCAAAAAAGTGAGAAAAACTCAATCAGGAAGTAGGATCGAGCAAACAGTGCTAAAAACTGGTCAAAATTAGAACACATATTTCTGGCTCGGTATTGGAAGAACTTGGCGCCAGCAAACAGAGTCCAGCGCCACCTTTTAGATTTAGCGCCTGGCGCTAACGTCAAAATGTTGGCGCTAGTCTTTGTTAGCTGACGTTAGTTCCTACATGCCTTAGTAGCTTTCTGTGCTCAATAAAATTTTCCAGTTTCGCGCAGCATTATTTCAGTCCTAGTTGTGAAAAATATTCCTCAAATTTGCTACACGTAAAAATCCTATGTTTTAACTCATTACGGATGGTCTTTTCAATCAGATCTTTTTTATGCATATGACAATAATGTTAATCAAAATTACGCACATAAAATACTTAGAACTTTTCGAGTCTCATCCACTCATTCTAAATAATTGCCAAAATAAATTTTAGGAATTGAAATAGATATCCTTCCTTGTGGAGTTTCCAAAACCTATAGGGAATATTTCAAGCATTACCCCTAGCTCTAACCCCACCGTGATCATACAATAAAGTACGGTGGCGTCCAATAGGAAAGAAGATAGAGTAAACGAGTCGCCAACAAGTTTTAGGAACTTGTAAACCGTTCACTAGGTGAAGGTTACACCCCTTAACGATCCAGGATATCGTCAACTCCAATAGGTCTTGAACCATAACTGGTAGTTTGGGGATAAAGGTACAAATCCAACCTAAAAGAGATTAAACCTACCCTTATAATAGGCCTCTACTTTATTCTGATCATATTCATGTGCGCTTTCTGACTAACATGCAATCATTAGGTTTAACCCTAAACCTGTTTATTTATGTTGGTTGAATATTAATGCACAAATAAAACTATTATTGGCGATCACTTGAATTATAATCAAATTAACCATAACAAGATTATTAATTATCTTATTAAGCGTAATTACAAGTACCAATTCCCTTTAAACATGCATAAAAGGCGTGATCAAGCAATAAAAATAAATAATCATCATCAACATAATAAATCAACAAAAATAATCATAATAATCATAAAAATAATCATAATAATAATAAAAATAATCATGGTAAAGTATAATAATAGCAAGATCCTAGGCATGATACTAACAAGATTAATAACAAACCCTAGCATGTCACTAAACAATAAAGATCATATATTTAGCCCTAACATGATACTAACAATCATAAATATTAGGAAGAATCTAAAAGGCATCATACTTTTAATCATACTTGATATTAGAAATTAGCCTAAACATGATACTAGGAGTCAAATTACCCTAACATGACGCTAGGAATCATAATAACAACCTAACCATGATATCTCCATCATAATATCAATAAAAACAATAAAAACACTTACTTGGGTTCCTCGTATCTCTTTCTAATAACAAAATACCCACGTTAGTAACTTTAAGGAAAATAATAAACAACAATTAAATTAAAAAATTGAAAAAGAGATTTAGGACCAAACCCTCAGAAATTAAAACCTTTCACGTCTAGGGCGAAGGCAACTTCGAACAATGCTAGGTGTTTCTAGGTCTTGTGAATGTGGAATTTTGTATAAAGGTTGGTTTACGAAAGAGAGAAAGAGAGCTTTAGCTTCAACAGAGAAGAGAATTAGAAAATTGGTGTTGTAGATGATCGTAAACGGAGTTTTAGGAGGCTATTTATAAAGAAAATCAGCCAAAAAGATAATAAAACAAATCAGAGTTTGGACGTGAAAAAACGAAGTTAGCGCTAGGCGTTGAACATTAGCACCAGGCTCTAACGCTAGCGCCAGGAGCTAATGACTGGCGTCAGGCGCTAACTAATTTTTTTACGCGTTTTCTAAATTCAGATAAAATTTAACCGTATAGGAGGATAAATCGTATTTTCCTTAAAACACTCTTTTATTCTGATTAAAACTCCAAAAAGTCAACAAAAGTCAATTTATCAATGCTAATTAAATTAGGAATGAAAAGAACCTTCTAGAAGAATCTAGAAGACTAAAACCATTCCTAATTGCATTAGGAATGATAAATCCATATTAGGCCCTCCTCTAGATCATTGGGCCACATATAAGGCTCAAACCGGGCCTAGTTTAGTAATTTGGCCATAAATTCCCCATTATTCATCGGAATTAGGCTTATAATATATCGTTGGAAAGCTCTTTTCAACCCTATCCAACTACACCGTTATTGGACCCTTGCCATAGACCAACCAAACTGGATAGGCTATTTTCTTAAAATATGTTGAAACGTATAGGTTTTTATGATGATGAACTTAAACTAAAGCAAACTCAACTAAAGGTTTACAAGTGTTTAGTACAGGAGAAGTTGACCTTGGTGGTGGAAGTGTATCTCGTATTATGAAGACTTGAAGAAACCTTAGTAAAAAGTTAATCAATAGAATAAGAGTTCTCTAACAAGAACTAAATTCCTTAACAGAAATGTTCCCTAACAAGAACTTGAAGGTTGTAAGATGAAGATAGTAAGTTCCACAAGGAACTTAGGCTGCGAAGTTCTAGTTAAGGACTGGAGATCAAGTGACAGCAGGAACTTGTTCCTAGTATGCATGAAATCTATTAGAGTCGTGACAAGATAATTTGGCAAATAGATAAAATTGGAAAAAAAAAATAAAAAGATAGATTTTGGAAAAAGATTTTGTTCGTTTTAATTTATTTACCAAAAATCAATAGAACGATATTATTCTTTTAACTATATCTTCTTGTGTTTGTCGGAAAGGATTTTCTTCAATAAAAAGATTTACCAAAATCATATTTTGAGATAAGGAAAGTTATCTTCTTTATCTTTAGAAAACCTACTTGCTATACGAGTTACACTTGTATAAATAGTAAAGACAGAAATGCTTTAGGTTTTCGTAATTTTATGCGTGAAGAAAATCTTGAGAGCTTTATCATAGTGTAAGTTTACCAAGCTTTATCTTGTCATATTAGTTTTGAGTTTTATGCATTGCTTGCCTAACATATTCTAGATATTGCGTTTTTGTAATTGATTAGGCTGTTGGGTGTGAGTGTATGAAATTTACAATTGCATATAGGCGAAACAACTTTTTGATAAAAGGTAGTATTTGTACTGTTAGAGTACGAGTGAGTTCAAGTCAGGGGATTTGAATTGGGTAGGATTAAGTCTTACTGTGCTGCAAGTTCTAGTTGGAACTTGTCTACAATGGTCTGAATTGTAATAGATTTGTAACTTTATTTTTGCCCTATTATAGTGGATTGGTTTTGTGTTGAAAACCTTTAGAACGGTAAAGGTTATACTTCCAGTTTCGCCATGGAAGGTTTCCTCGTAAAATTGTGTGTGCCCTGTCAAGTTTCTTTTACATTCTGTTTTAAATTTGCAAAAGTAGTCACTAGGAATTTAACTACAATTCACCCCCCCCCTCTTTTAGTGTTTATTTCAACAAAAAATTGGTATCAGAGCAAGGTTCACGTATAAGCTGATAATTTTGCTAAGTAAGTTCCTGAGGAGAAATAAACTACAATAAGAAACTTGAAGAAGGGTATTTAACACCACGTCCACCTATGTTTAACGGTAAGTTTTACACCTACTGGAAGAATAGAATGGAGATCTTCATTAAGGCTGAAAATTACCAAGTTTGGTGCGTTATTGAAGCTGGTGATTTTGAGGTAACAGCAACCAATGACAAAAATGAGGTAGTTCCTAAACTTATTTCTAATTATGACAAAGAGGATTATCAGAAACTCGTATTAAATGCTTTAGCAATAAATTATTTACATTGTGGTCTTCGACCTCATGAACATAATCGTATTATGGGGTGCAAGACTGCTAAACAGATTTGGGATCTACTTGAGGTTACTCATGAAGGTAAAAACGAGGTAAAACGTTCTAAAATTGTTTTGTTGATGTCTAGATATGAAAGGTTTGAAATGCAGTCCAAAGAAACAATAGAAGAAATGTTTACTAAATTCAATGACATAATTAATGAATTGAGCTCCCTTGGAAAGCATATTCCTATTGATGAACAGGCTAGAATGATCTTGAGAAGTCTCCCACAGGAAGAACGATGAAGATCCAAAGTTACTGCCATGCAGGAAGCAAAGGACTTCACTAAGTTTAATATGGAACATCTAGCAGGATCATTGATGACTCATGAATTGCACCTGAGTTCCAATAAGGAAAGTTCTAAAAAAAGAGTCTTGCTCTAAAAGTACAAGACTCAGAGGAATCTGAAGTTAATGAAGAGGAAATGGCTATGTTAGTCAAACAATTCAAAAAGATGATGAATAACAGAAATTTTGACCGAAACAAGAAGTACATTGGTTCTAGAGATACTACCTGTTTAAAATGTGGAGCAAAAGATCACTTCATTAAAGACTGTCCACTCAAGGAAGGTAAGAACAAGACCAAGGAGCAATCCAAGGAATCCAGAGTGTATAAGCCTTACTTCACTAAAGACAATGTGAAGAAGGCAATGTTAGCTGCCTGGGGAGACAATTATACAGAAGATGAAGAAGACCAACCTCCTGAAGAAACATCTCATTTGTGCCTAATGGAAAAATCAGATGAAAAGGCTAAGCTAAAGGAACTTGAGGCTAAGGTATGGTTCTCTCAAAAAGATTTAGAACATTTCTCTATAAAGAATCTAATATGTGTTGTTTTAGATATTCAAGAAGAGCTCAAAGAATTGCATAAAGCTAAGCAGCAAAGTGATAAAGTTTTGATTACTTACCCAGAAAATAGTGTGTGGGTTGACAACATGAAATTTGACATTCAATACAGATTCTTTAGTCTTTTTTATGACAATATTGTTTTAAAAGAGACCTTAGAAAGTTTAAAACATGATAACATACTCTTAAATGTTGAACACTCTATATTAAAATTAGGAATAGACTCTCCTAATTCTGAAGTTCCTTCTCCAGCTCATTTCACCAATTTTGAAATGCTAAAATCTGATTTAGAAAAAGCCAAGATGGAGAAAGCTAGACTTGAGGGGGAACTTGAGAAGGCTAAGAAAGGTAAGAAACTTGTTAAGTATATAGTTCCTGACTGGATCACTAATGCTCAGACCAAAAGAACAGAGGGACTAGGTTTCAAGAAGAAGTTCCAAAAGGAAAATAAGTATGTTAATTTTCCTAGAAGTATTGTTTATCATTTTTGTGGAAAGACAGGACATAAGCAGATGAATTGTCCATAGAGAGAAAGTAGCACACAGAAAAATAAAAATTATGTTAAGAAAATTTGGGTCATGAAAAATAATCCAACTCCTATTACACAGGAACCGAAGGAAACTTTGGTTCCTAATACTAACATTTACTTCTTCATGCAGGTTCCAGCGAGGGGGAACAACACCTGGTAACTCGACAGTGGTTGTTCAAAGCACATGACTGGAGACAAATCTAGATTTTTCTCACTGAATGCCTACTATGGAGGAACTGTGACCTTTGGTGACACACATGAAAGGAGATATAATTGCCATTGGAAAAGTAGTAAGGTCAAGTTCCCATGCTATTGATAATGTATTTTTGGTCGAGGGTCTCAAACACAACTTGTTTAGTATTTCACAATTTTGTGATAAAGGTAACTTAGTAAGTTTTACTTTCAATAAATGCAGAATCATTCACAATGACACTGGGAACATCATTTTAGAAAGAACTCGTAAAGGGAACACATATATTGTTGATCTTAACAAAGTTCCTAATAGCAGTTTAACATGTCTCAATGTTATTGAGAATGATCCTTTATTATGGCATAAAAGATTTGGTCATGCAAGCTTTACTCTACTTGATAAGCTTAGATCTAAGGAACTAATGGAAGGACTTCCTTGCATTAAGTTCATGTATTACAAAGTGTGTGATGCTTGTGTTAGAGGAAAACAGACTCGAATTTCCTTCAAGTCCATGAAAATGGTAAGCACCAAAAGACCTTTGGAACTTATTCATATGGATCTATGTGTTTCTATGAGAATCCAAAGCAGAAGTGGTAAGAGACATGTAATGGTGATGGTTGATGATTTTTAAAAGGTTTACTTGGGTTTTCTTTCTTATTAGCAAAGATGAAACATTTGATGAATTTGTAGCCTTTGTAAAGAAAGAACAAAGAAGAACAGGTAATCCACTGATTCACCTTAGATCAGATCATGGAAAGGAATTTGATAACTCAAAATTTGATGAATTTTGCATTGAGCATGGAATGCATCACAACTTCTCTGCACCAAGAACTCCACAACAAAATGGAGTGGTAGAACGCAAGAATAGAAGTCTTGAAGACATAGCTAGAACAATGTTGATCTCAAGTGGACTGCTAAGGAACTTTTGGGGAGAAGCAGTAAATACAGCATGCTATATTCTTAACAGAGTATTTGTTAGAGCCATCACCAACAAAACTCCCTATGAGCTAATCAAAGGGAGAAAACCTAATATTTCTCAATTCAGATCTTTTGGGTGTAAATGTTTTGTTCATAATAATGGAAAAAGAAACTGGGGAAAGTTTGAAGAAAGAAGTGATGAAGTTGTTTTATTAGGATATGCCTCAAATAGTAACGCTTATAGGGTCTTGTAGGGAATAATTTCAAGCCTTTAAAAATCCCACTAGCTAGAACCCCACTGTGATCATACACTAAAGTACGGTGGCGTCCAAAAGGGAAGAAGATAGAGCAAAAGAGTCGCCAACAAGTTTTTAAAGAACTTGTAAACCGTTCACGAGGTGAAGGTTACACCCCTTAACGATCCAAGAGATCGTCAACTCCATAAGGTCATGAACCAAATAAGGGTTCGGGAATGATGGTACAAATCCAACCTAAAAGAGATTGAACCTGCCCTAATAATAGGCCTCTACTTTAATCTGATCGTATTCATGTGCGCTTTCTGATTAACATGCAATTAATAGGTTAACCCTAAACCTGTTTAATCTATGTTAGTTGAATTTAATGCACAAGTAAATCTATTATTGGCGATCACTTGAATTATAATCAAATTAACCCTAACAAGATTATTAATTATCTTATTAAGCGTGATTACAAGTACAAAATTCCCTTTAAAAATGCATAAAAGGTGTGATCAAGCAATAACAATAAAAATAATGTACCAAGCAACATAATAAATAATTATGAAGAATAATAATAATCATCATCAAAATAATAAAAATCATAATATTCATAATCATTATAATCATAACAATTATAATCATAATCATGTTCATGTTAATATTAAAGCATAATAGTAGCAAGATCCTAGGCATGATACTAACAAGATTAATAACAAACCCTAGCATGTCACTAAGCGATAAAAATAAAATCTTTAGCCCTAACATGATACTAACAATCATAAATATTAGGAAGAGAATAAAAGGCATCGTAACAATCATATTTAATATTAAAATTACCCTAGACATGATACTAGGAATCATAATAACAATCTAAACATGATTTCTACATCATAATATCAATAAATCAATTAAAGCACTTACTTGGATGCCTCGTACCTCTTTCTAATAAGAAAATACACACGTTATTTACTTCTAGGAAAATAATAATTAAAATAATTAAATTAAATAATTTAAATAGAGATTTGGGACCGAACCCTCAGAAATTAAACCTTTCACGTCTAGGGCGAAGGCAACTTCGAATATGGCTAGGTGTTTCTAGATCTTGCGAATGCGGAATTTTGTATGAAAAAGTAAGAAAGAATGCTAGAGAATACTAAAGAATTAATGTTTGTTGAGAGTTTGTTAATGATGAAAGATGAATGATGATTATAGATGAAAACTTAAGAATGAGGAGAATTGGTGAATGAAAACGGAGTTTTTAATACGATATTTATAGAGAAAATCAGCCAAAAAAGATAATTTAACAAAACAGAGTCTGACGCGCAGAAAACAAGGTTGGCGGCAACCCTGGCTAGCTGGCCCCAGGCACCAGTGGCTAGCGCCTGGCGCCAAGCCTGGTTCCAGGCGCCAAGGTCTGGTGTAGGACGCCAAACTGGATTTCAACGCGTTTTTGAAAATCCGATAGATTTACCGTACTGGAAGATAAAATAATATAATTCCTTCAAAAATGCTATTTGATTTTGATTAAAACTCTAAAAAGTCAACAAAGTCTATTTATCAATGCTAATTGAATTAGAAATGAAAAGAACTTTCTAGAAAATTCTAGAAGACCAAAACCATTCCTAATTGCATTAGGAATGATAAATCATATTAGGCCCTCCCCTAGCTCATTGGGCCGCACATAAAACTCAAACCGGGCCCAGTTCAGTAAATTTGCCATAATTTCCTCAATATTCATCGGAATTGGGCTTATAATATATCGTTGGAAAGATCTTTGCAAGCCCAATCCAACTACACTACTATTGGACCCATATCATGGACCAACCATACCGGATTTGCTGTTTTCTTAAAATAAAGTTTTCAAAAAGTAGAGAGAAGAGAAAAAAATAAAACTTTCCGCAACACTAGACCTTTCCACACTTTCGTTTCATTCGATTATGATTCGACGTGAAAGGTACTCATCACTGGGTTTGGTTTTGAGGAGACACAAATGGGTGTCTACAGAAGCCCCCTCTTTGACAAAGTTTGGAGAAACGCAAGTTTCGAAAACAAAAGTCAAAGTATCGATAGGGACGGAGAATGATTCAGAACGTTCTGCGATCCTAAATCACTTTTGCAACGCCGATACCTGCAAAACTAGCATTAATTAAACAGATAGAAGAGTTAAGAAACGCGTATCTTGCACCGTCGAACACACGTCTGAGAAAGTAACCGATTTGCTGCCGTTTTTTTTTATGACCTCCTGCAAGATAGAGAATGTCATCCCGCTTGAAAACCGCTACGCCTGTAACCGCTTCCAAATTAGAAGATTGCTTTGCCTGAAACGATCCTCCCCGCAATGATAATATTCCACATCCAAGGGAATATCATTGAAGATTGCTTCTCTTTAAACAAATCTTCATCCGCATTGATAATATTCCACGTCCAAGGGAATACCATCGAAGATTATTTCTCTTCAAAATAATCCTCATTCGCATTGATAATTTTCCTAAGCAAATTACCAAATATCCACGCTCGTCGATCTTTGAAAAAAGTTCGCCTGAACTTTGCTTCCGCTATGCCTGTACGTCGGCGCTCTTTTGCTTTGAACCTGTATGTCGGTGCTTTTTGCTTTGAACCTGTATGTCGGCCCCCTTTGCTTTTGAACCTATATGTCGGTGCCTTTTGTTTAGGGTATTTTTACCCTAGACACGTGGACTAATGAGAGGTTGCCACGTGTCAAGCTCAAGATGGCCCATGTGGCTCAACATCCTCTTGACACGTGGACCAATGAGAGGTTGCCACGTGTCAAGCTCAGGATGGCCTATGTGGCTCAACATCCTCTTAACACTTGGCGCCCTCAGATATGTTTCTGGAATGGCGGCTTTCAAAGGCCCAAACCCCTAGGATCGTCGTAAAACGACGCAGCCCACTAGAATCTAGGTCAAGTGACCTAGGTAGGCGCACATTTTCCAACGATCCTATAAATAGGGAGATATTTCCTCATTTTGGGGACACATTCAATCATTTATTACACCCTTATTCTCTTACATCAGAGAAAGACCTGAGCTTGGAATCCGAGCAGATATCCACCTAAATTTTCGTTCTCTTTATTCCGTTTCGAGTTACTGACTTGATCGTCGGAGGCGGAGCTCCAACCACTCGGAGTCTCCGTTGTTCTGCAGGTACAGTTCAGCCGGATCAGACTTTGTGACGTAACTCTCCCAAGGGACAAAAACACCCAAAACACCTTTTTCTCTTGAACCAATATGTCGATGCTTTTTGCTAATAAGCCAATGCTTAAGCGCTTTGAGCTAAGTGAGACGATCGCTTATCATGTCGATCACTTTATGTAATCAAGCCAATTACTTAATCATATCAAATTGCTTAGAGGGGCTAATTGGCGTACCAAGGAACCTGAAATATGTTGCATAAGACTAGCACAACCTCAACAGGTGGCTGGGTGCTTTAGCGTCGCTGAAAAACCATCAGCGCCAGCCGTTTGGCGTTAGCGCCAGACGATGATGTTAGCGCCAGGCGCCAAGCCCAGATGGTGACGCTAATGCCTAGGGACTAGCGCCAGCACGGGATTTTCTTTAAATCCCTGTTTCTTCTTCATTTCGCTGCTCTGTTTGTCGCGAAACTGCTCGAGGAAAACCGAAAGCTTCAATTGCTCATTGCTTGCTCGTTTTTCAACCGAATTCGCTCAAATTTGTTGCAAATTAAAGCTCTTTTCATCTATTTTCACGATCAATGTAAGTTTCCCTCAAACTCACACCGGTTTTTGCGAATTCCTGGCATGAACATTCACGAATTTCATGAAAATTCGAATTCTATGATGCTCAATTTTCTTTGTTTGTCAAGTTTTATGCCATGAAATTGCTTGTTTATGTTTATATACTTCCTTAGGAGTAATTTGAGACTTGTTTGACTCAATTTGGTGAAGAAATGAGCAATCTGCCATTGTTGGACCTCTAAAGGTCGTGAAGAACAATGTGGCTTGTTCTTGATGTTTTTGCTAGCAATTCTTGTTCAATTTGTCACAATAATCACTATAGTATTACAAGAAATTGTCTGGTTGCTTGAAAAATGTTATCATGCTCAATTTGAATTTGTGCTCTGTTTTAGTACTACGTACTCTGTTTTTTGCAAACATAGTATCATGCGACTAGGCGAACCTTAGATACTATAGAACCTTAATTTATGATGATTCTACACAATATAGCATGGCTAGACAATGAGGCTCAGGTTCACGGTCCCGAAACACTAGACGGGAGCATAAGCCTGTGCAGGATGACGCCACGCCGTCCACTTCGCTTGGACGGCTTCCGGAGTGGGACGAGGAGACTCTATTCTTTGCCCCTGTCCACCACATTTCTGAGAGGGTGAGACGGGGTATCGAGCCCGGGAGGACACGGCATCACGGCTCTGGGTATGACGGTCTAGGCGATCTATACAGGATGCATATCGCCAGGGACCTTGAGACGAGACTCCTATAGGAGTCTTGCGGGCTAGTTACTCTATTCGAGACCTCCGAGGCTATGGTCGCCTCCAACGGGGGTCATCAAGTAGTGCGCACTTTAGTGGAGTTCTTCTAGGACACCACCAACACCTTCCATTTTCCCTGGGGCGAGATGATAATCACCCCTACAGACTTCAGTCTCATCACAGAACTGGAGTTCACTTCTGTGCCGTTGTCGTTCGACGGTGGGATCAACGCCTTTTCTTCAGAGGTCGAGGAGTTGTTGGGGCCGATTGCTATTCAGGCCCGAGCTGAGGTCGAGACGACTCAGTTCAGTGCTAGAGGGATTCGCCGCTCGACGCTGGCAGCGGCTCTTGATGACGATGCGACCACCCGAGAGCAGCAGGTGCGCATCTTTGTGTTGATGTTGTTGTCAGGGACATTCTCTCCTGACAAGGGTAGTAGGGCATTGCTTTACTACCTCCCTACTGTCCGTGATCTCCAGCGGATCGGGACTTATGACTGGGCCAGCTTGGCCTACGCTGATTTCGTTTGCGCTCTAAGGGACTCGTGTTGTCATCGGTCCTTTAGGACGAACGTTGCTTTGTCTGCTTTTTGTAAGGTCGTAGAGGTAAACATTATTCCTTATAAAGTTTAGCCCTACATATTAGTTAGCGTTTACTCACACTTTTAACTCTTTGTAGATCTGGTTCTACGAGTACTTTCGTTCTGTTGCGTTGGCGAGACCATCGCCGAGGGGCTATTCGGTGAGCGTCTCTTAGGGCGGCCTCCATGTGGACATGTCTACTGCACGTGTCCGGAGTTAGATCATCTCGGTATGACTTTTAGTGTTTATCTTGCTCTAATGCGGTGCTTTAGATATATTCTTGCCTGATTGGTGCTTTTTATAGGGACCTGAGGTGGTATACCGACCGTGGGGCGGTTGGACATTCACTGGATTAGCCGCACATTACTCCGCTGAGCGTCGCTTTTTTTTTGGGACCTACAGAGCGGTCGTGTATTTAGGAGAGAGAGTTTCTAGACAGCACTCTTGTGATGTCTTCGTTGTTCCTGCTCCTCCGCCACGTCACATGTTCGACAAGAGACGGTTGTCAAGCATGGCTGAGGGAGCTGGAAGTCCCATGTGACTCTCGGGCGGTGTTACGCTAAGGAGCTACTACCTTTATTAGCTCCAGCCCCTGTACTGGCTGAGGATGTGAGGGTAAGATCTTTAGCTTTTTATTTTTCGCTAAGTAGTCCCTAAGTAATACCTTACTGATTTCTTCTGTTTTATCAGGACGGTCCGGCTGAGCTCATGCCGCCCCGTATGTCCATTCACTACCAGGGGACATACAGACCGATCGAGGAGATGATTTCTCCAGCTCCCGAGGGCGAGCGCTTCGAGGAGCGGTCGATTCCTTGCCACTAGACTAGTGTAATCCTAGTTTAAGTTCAGAATTTTGTGTTCCTTTATCATGTATTTTCACTGACCTATTTTTCTGACAGTTCTCACGCGAGGTGGTTTCGGCTATGGCACGATGTATAGATGCCTTTCGGAGCCAGCTCGTCCGGATTAGGAACGCGGCCACCTGTCGTCGGGACGACGTTGTCCGAGACGTAACCTTTTTTACTCATTATTTCTGCATTATGGCTTCAGTTTTACTTTGTTTATAATTTAATTCTTTTTTCAAGGCCAGCCTATCGCTTCTCACACCCGTACGAGACCCGAGGGGCGGAGAGATCCGGCGAGGTCTAGCTCGAGACGTCGTCGTACTTCGTCAGGGGGTAGAGGCGGTCGCTCTGAGGCTGCTCGAGCCGACATTGCTGAGGGCTCGGGATCTTCTTCTGAGGGTGCTCCTGTTGCACCGGTAGGAGAGGTTACCTCGGCTATCAGAGGTGGTGGGATGTACGAGGTTGGCTCGTCATCGCAACAGCCTCCGCGGTCTCAGCCTAAGGTTGATCCTGGCTGGAGCGGTCCTATCTTGAGCCTTCCTCCTCCTACGGAGATTGGAGCTGGTACTGAGGCTAGAGCTAATGGAGTGGTGACTCCTCGTACGGCGCAGTTTTATGGCATCATGGGCCTACGTCTTCCGGCGACGTAAACTGTTTCTGTATATATATATTTGATTTTGACTTTTATGGAACTTTGCCTTTGACTCATTGTTTAGACGCATTTGTATTTTTATGTTATCGTAAATTTATTTGATTGCTTATTATTATGTTAATGTATGTTAGTGTGTGCAAAGGAAGTGTGATAATAATTTTGGCGCAAAAAATTCCGTCATTTTTATTATTAATGGAGGATATTATCCGACTCTCTCCCCCAAAAAGAAAAAATAAAAAGGAAAAGAAAAACGAATAGATTAAAAATAATTGCTATATTTAATTAGTTAAGAAAAAAGATAGAAAAGGTTAAACGGGGCCATAAAGTCATTAACCGACTCAAGCTTAATAATAAAACGCAACTGAGCACGCGTGGCTGCCATGGTGGCTTGGCGCCAGCTGGCATCACACTATGGCGCGTGGCGCCAGGCGCTACACTTAGCGCGTGGCGCCAAGCGCTGGGGAGTGGCGCCAATGTCGGGGCTTTAACGCCAATTGACGCTGACTCCGTATTTCATTCAGATAAAAATTCTTCGCAATTTATGCATAAATAGCCTCCTGCTTAGCCGATTCTTCTCATAATTCCAGCGAAAAAAAAATATTCTCTTTTTAGAAAAATAATCATGTCTTTAGCCACTAAAACCTTCACCCAATACACTCATGAATGGTGTCGATCTCTTAATGCTAGAGAAAGAAAAGAATTAGATTTATTTCACTTGGGGGGAATTTATGGCATCAAAGGGGTAGATCTAGACCTAGACTTCATACATATCGCTTTAGAATTTTGGAATATTGATACGCATTGTTTGAGAATAGGGTATGATGAAATTAGCCCTTTGCCGAAGGAATTTGGTGCTATCTTAGGCTTCCCTGCAATAGACTTGGTAGTAATCCCTAGAGTAGATGCATATTACCATAAGGATTTCGAACGCTTCTTTAATTTAAAAGAAAGGGATTTATAAAAAATAGTAGATGGCAATATAGTAAATTTGAAAGAATTCGCACGCTATTATTATGATAAACCTCTTTCAGAATCCTTTCATATATATAGAAGAAGGGCGTTTTTATTTTGCATGCTCAATCAATTTTTTCTTAGTAGATGTATCAATAATAAGGGTCAATCAATTATCACCACTGTACTAGAACAAATTGAATCAAGGAGGAATCCAATACCATTAATAGTTGGAGAGACCATGATTAGTCTTGATGAATTGAAAAGGGACCTAAAAGCTCCTTTTCGCGGTTCTCCAATTTTATTACAGGTAGAAAAATAACATTTTTAATTACAGAAATCAAAAAATATATTTTTGTATTGTAATAATAATTTTGCTTGCATTGCAATTTTTTACAGATGTGGCTAATGGAGAGGCTAGGGTTAATTAGCCCTCCGGATGACATCGAAAAATATACTCCCAACTTCTTCGTGAGAAGAAAGAAGCGCATCCCTAAGATTGGGCGTCATGGATGGAGAAAAGTATTTGAATCACGTGATTTTGCTATCAAGTGGGTCATCCCATGGTGGAAAATAGAAAGGATGGTTGGTTTTAACAAGCAACCTTTTTGCCGTCTTCCAAGCTTGTCTCGCGTAACATATTATTATCCTTGCAGGGTAAAGAGACAATACGGCTTACTTCAAAATATTCCTTCCGGGGATCTTCGTCCTCCCTATGAATACCCTGTATCTCAACAAGTAGATAAATTTGATGCCTATTGGAGTGTTAACCCTTTATGGGAAGTGATTACCCAAAAGGTTCCCCCTTCTTTACCTAATGATGTAAAGAAGTGGTTGCTGAAGAAATCTTCGATTGATTAGGGTAGAACCGATGTGAAGAATTGTCTAGGTGACAGGGTGACACCTGCCAAAGAACGCTTAGGTGCAAGAATTGAATTCAAAACACCTACAATGCCTAGGAAGAAGAATACTACTAGAGACAAAGGAAAAAGGAAAGCTAACACCACAAACAAAATGGCTTAGGTGGAAAAGAAGCATGGGGTGCTAGCTGAAGGGGAGACAATCTATTCTAAAATTGAATGTAGTTCCTCTAAAGGATGCCTACTAGCTAAAGTAATGGATTAAGAGGAGGAAGCAGAAAAGAATTGGAAAAGAGCTAAAAAGGAAAAGAAAGATTGAAAACATTGCTTAGCTTTAGATTTATTAGACTGTTAAATTTTATTTAAAGTTAACTTATTTCAGCCTTATTTAAATTCCATTAATAATGTAATGTTATTTTATCAATGAAATTTTAGCTTTCAATTAAATTATTTACTTTAAATTTATTTTATTAAAGCAATGAAAATCGAAAAATTAATTTTCCAGAAATTTTTCGAGTACGGCAGTCGAAAATTTTCCCAAAACACTCCGAAATTCGCCCAGTTTTTATTCCCAAATTGGCGCCAATAATTGGGGTTTGGCGCCTGCCATTGATGTCTGGCGCCAGGCGCCAATTCCAACGGCTGGCGCTGATGACTTATGGCTGGCGCCAGGCTCTGCTCTGCGACGCCAACACTTTGTCGACTTTGTGTTGACTTCTTAGTTGATTCTGGAACGTGGAGATGTGGAAAAATAAAGTGGCCGCACCCATAGAGGGTTGCCTACATATCCTCTCCTAAGGAATCAGGCCGAACGTAGCTCTCTTGATTATCCTACTCAAGTAAATATGGGTAGTATTTTTTACGCTGGTCAAGATTGGTCATGTTTGAGAATTCATTGCCATCCATATCAGTTAGTTTTGCTGCACCACCTGACAAGATTGTATTGACAATGTAGGGGCCAGAACAATTAGGCCTAAAATTTCCCCTTGGGTCTAAAACATTCTTCCCTAGTGCTTTTAATACCAAATCTCTTACTTTGATATTCTTATCTTGACCTTCTTATTAAAATGTCTAGCCATACGAGTTTGATAACATTGAGTGTGATGTAGAGCTTCTAGTCGTTTTTCGTCGAGTAAGATCAATTCTTCATATCTTGCCCTAGTCCATTCGACTTCATCAAGTTTACTCTCTAGCGCAATGCGTAAAGATGGTATTTCTAGTTCGACAGGTTGTATGGCATCCATTCCATATACCAAGAAGAATAGTGTATTTTCAGTTGATGTGCGGATTGACGTGTGATAACCCCACAGTGCGAAGTGGAGCTTGTCAGGCTAATCCTTGTAATTTTCTGTCATTTTCTCGATGATAGTCTTTAGATTCTTATTAGCTGCCTCAACTGCATCGTTTGCTTGAGGTCTATAAGGGGACGAATGATGATGTTGGATACCATATTTATGTAGCAATTCTTCACATTCGGCTTGAAAGTGAGTTCCATTGTCACTTATCATTTCATGTGGACTCCTTATCGGCAAATAATATTTCTCTCGATAAAGAGTGCTACATGTTTTGCAGTGAGTTTAGCGTATGATTGCGCTTCGACCCACTTTGTAAAGTAATCAATTGCAACTAGAATTAATTCGTGGCTTCCTGTCCCTGGGGGAGTGATTTTGCCGATTATGTCAATTCCCCATGTAGAGAATGGCCACGGCGATGTGTAGGTGTAGAGCAAAGATGGAGGGATATGTTGTAAATTAGCATAAATTTGACAGTTAGGGCATCTTTTCACGTATTGATGGAAATCCCTATTCATTGTAGTCCAATAATACCCTTCCCGCATTATTTTCTGGACTAACATTTTGCCATTTACATGAGTTCCACAGATTCCTTCGTGAACTATTCTCATTATTCTTTGTGCATCCACTTTTCCTACACATAGGAGGGCTCGAACTTTAGGTACCCTTTAATGTAGCTCGTTGTCTATGAGTACATGTTGAGAAGCCAAAAGTCTCAATGCTCGCTTTGCTCTTTTGTCAGCATGAGGAGGGTATTCTCCATTGGTGACGTAGTTGAGTATGTCTGTGTACCATGGTTCTTCTTCTTGTTCTTCTTCTTCGTCTCGGACTGAATCGTCGTCTTCTATAGCCTGTATATATGGTGGTTTATGCCTTTTTTCGATAGTTAGAGGCATTTGCTCGATTTCCGTGGGAATCCTAACCATTGAGGCTAATCTTGCCAAGGCATCAGCAAATTGGTTTTCTTCTATAGGTAGATATGTGTATTCTACCTTCTCTAACTGATCGGTAAGAGTTTCCAGATAAGTTTGGTAAGGGGCTAGGCTTTCGCTCCTTACTTTCCACCTTTTAGATATCTGATTGATAATCAAAGAAGAGTCTCCGAATATCCTTAACTTCTTTACTCCCAATGCCAGGGCTGTTTCAAGGCCTACCACGCATGCTTCATATTTAGCAGCGTTGTTGGTAACATCGAAATCAAGCTTTATTGAGATTGGAACGTGCTCTTCTTTAGGCGATACCAGTAGCACTCCGACGCCACATCCCTTTTCGTTTGAGGCTCCGTCGAAATACAAGGTCCAAGTATCATCTTCGGTGACCATCAAATCTTCATATGGAAATTCACTGTCCTGTATTGGTGTCGAGTCTTCTATTGGAAAGTCTGCCAGAAAATCTGACACCACGGATCCTTTAATAGCTTTTTGTGGCATAAACCGTACATCAAACTTGGCTAAGTTGAATATCCATCTTGAAATACGTCCATTGAGTGTTGATTTCTCGAACATATACTTGAGTGGATCCAATCGCGAGACTACGAAAACGGTATGTACCAACATGTAATGTCTCAACTTAGTTGTGGCCCACACCAAAGCGAGGCACAATTTCTCGAGCGGTGTATAGCGTATTTCGTATTCGAGCATCTTCTTACTTAGGTAATATATTGCATTCTCTTTGATTTCTACCTCTTGTGCTAGCATGGCTCCCATTGTCTCTTTGGTAACCATCAAGTATAACCTAAGAGGTATTCCGGGAAGTGCTGGCGCTAATACGGGAGGATTTGCGAGATAGGATTTGATCTTGTCAAAGGCTTTTTGACACTCATCATCCCATATTACTGGTACATTCTTCTTGAGCTTTTTAAAGATTGGTTCACATATCGTTGTCAGTTTTGATATGAACGTACTTATGTATGGCAACCGGCCAATAAATCCTCGAATCTGTTTCTCGGTCTTAGGCGGTGGCATCGACATGATTGCTTTAATCTTGGTTGGATCTACTTCTGTTCCTCTAGAGCTTATTACGTATCCCAAGAGCTTGCCCGAGGTGACTCCGAAAGCACATTTTGATGGATTCAACCTCATATTATATTTTCTTAGCCTTTCGAAAAATTTCCTTAAGGCTACTTGATGGCCTGGACGGTCCTTTGATTTCACAATCATGTCGTCGACATATACTTCGACTTCTTTATGCATCATGTCATGGAGTAAGGTAGTTGTTGCACGTTGGTAAGTAGCACCTGCGTTTTTCAACCCAAATGGCATTACCGTGTAGCAGTAAGTGCCCCATGGTGTGATGACGGTCGTTTTCTCCATGTCTTCTTCTGCCAAGAGAATCTGATTGTACCCTTCATATCCATCCATGAATGAGAGAAGCGCATGATTTGCCGTGTTGTCTACCTGAATATCGATGTGTGGCAAAGGGAAGTCGTCCTTTGGACTTGCCTTATTTAGATCTCGATAGTCGACACACATCCTTACCCTTCCGTCTTTCTTTGGAACTGGGACGACGTTGGCGACTCATTCGGGGTATTTGGATACCTTGATGAAACCTGCAGTTATTTGTTTTTGAACTTCTTCTTTTATTTTAAGTGCTACGTCGGGTTTCATTCGACGTAACTTTTGTTTTACAGGTTTCATTCCTGGGATTAGTGGTATAGTGTGTTGAGCTATTTCTCTGTTAATGCCTGGCATATCTTCATATGACCAAGCAAATACATTAATAAATTCTTTAAGTAAGTTAATTAAATCGGTTCTTTCTTGTTTATTCAACGTTAGTCCGATTTTAACTTCTCTTTTATGAGTTGAATCATTCGAGATGTCAACTGTTTCAGTCTCTTCAATTATTGGTGTTTTCTTTTCGAGTGTTTCCATTGCTTTAATAATTTCTTTATCTTTTTCATTGTTAGCTAAGCAATGCTCGTCATCTTGGGTTAGGGAAGAACAAAAGAAGTAAGGAGAACGAAAAATATTATTATACTATGAGATCATTACATCAAAGAGTGATATGTCCTCAGGGACTGGATCACTAACTATCCTAGGAGAAGGAATAGGAAGGGGAGGTGTTATTTCTAAAGACTTAGAAGACTCTAAAGGGAAAGACTCCAACTCGGACTCTGACTCCGACGACTCTTCGAACATCGGCCCTTGACTTGTCGTGATTGATATCTTCCTTCCACTTGGAGTAGTCACTTTGATAGTCTTGCGCCATCCTTGTAGTGATCTTTCGGCTGGAGTAATTAGCTTCGAGGGGTCGAAGTTTTCGCTTTGTAGGACCATTTGAATGAGTGAAGAGTTATCTTCTTCATAAGCTGGCTCATTCTTTTATCGCCCAAACAATAATCCCATGACGTTAAAGTCAAAGCATGGGGGTGCTTTCTCCTTATGGGTAGGAGTTGGGATTTCGTTAGTGAAGTAGCAATCCAAGAAAATCTCGAATCCTGGTTGTCGTATGCCATTTACAACAAATGGCTCGGGAAATTCATGACATGGATAGTCCTCTCCTTCTTTTAAAAACTGACCATTAAGCGTAATAAGGTACTGATCCATTGGAATTGCTTTCTTTTAAATGCGAGCGTCTCTACGTGTTTTCAACTTGTCCTGGGCTCGCTTGAGATCTTTCCGAGTCGGTTCGAAACCAAGCCCGAAAGTGTCTAGCTTAGGGAGGCCAGGTGACTCTACCGATTTTGCTATCCCCCTCTTCTTTCCTAGGGTCATCCCAGGGAAGTATCCTTGTTTCTTCAGCATGGTGTTGACAATCATGTTGGAATGGGGGTCGTGGCAAAGAGATGTCCTTTCATCCTCTTCGATTAAGGAGACTTCTTCGTTAAAGCCCCATAGGTCTTCATCATCTTCGTTGTGCTCCACATTGATGATTGGATTTTCTATGGATTTGATTCTCATCGGCGAAGCGTCAATAGTGATTGGAATTCCTCCAACTATGGCTTTCACTTGTTGGTGGAGAGATGAAGGGGCGGCCTTTAGATTATGGAGCCAAGGGCGTCCTAACAACAAATTGAATGAGGCTTTGATATCCACTACTTGAAAAGTAGTAGCATGTTCTATTGCTCCTGCCGTCACATTTAGGGTTATTTTGCCAAGAGCTTGACGGCGAGTATTATCATAAGCTCTTATTCCTTGTGTGGACGGAGTAAAATTCTCATCTCTTATGCCGAGCATCCTCGTAGTTCTAAGTGGACAGACATTGATAGCCGATCCATTGTCTACAAGAGTCATGGGAACATTCATCCTTTTGCAGACTACCGTGAGGTTTAACGCTTTGTAGTGTTTGTCACCTTCTGGGGGTAAATCTTTATCAGAAAAGGTGAGTAGATTAATTGGACTTGGAATGTCACTTGTGAGGAAGTTAGCTAGTCCCTCATGAGTGGTGTTAGAATCTATCCCGATTTTATCCAAGGCATTCATTACAGCCAACCTATGTTCTCGAGATGTTGCCAGGAGCTTCAACACATTTATCTCAACTTTTGTCTTCTTAAACTGTTTAACGATGTCGTTGTCTTCGATGATAGGTATGGGAACTTGTTGTACAGTAGGCATAGGTTGTGTTGAAACGGGAGGTTGCATCCTCCCGGATCTTGTGAGGACGTCTATTGATGAATCTTCTTCAGCCTAAATGTCGTCAGTGGTGTATGATACAGAAGGTGAAGGTCCTACTATGTCCTTTAGGTAGACATCTTCTTCATCACTGTCCCACACTCCATTAACGGTTATGTCCTCTCCTTGTTGAACTTGGTGTAATTCCTTTTCATAAATCATTTTCTGCACCAAATCCTTGAATTTGAAACAGTTTTCTATGGTGTGCCCCCCTGATTGATGGTACTGACAGTAATATCTATCTGTTCTTTTTAATGACTCAAATGGTCTCGGTTCGAGAGGTTTGACCTTGTCACTCTCGGAGAGCATTTCGAACATCCGTGCATATGGGATCCCAATTGGAGTGTAAATTCTATTGCTCTTCTTGGGTTTTTCGGTGACTTGTAAGGGAAAATACTTTGCCTCATAAGTCGTTCTCACTGGTGTGAATTCTCTTTTAGGTTCCTTCTTCGGACATGGAAGCTCATCATATTTCTTGTGAAGTTTGTTCATAACTTTGAGAGCTTCACGTAATAATTGCGATGCCTCTTTCATGGATAGTGTGAGCAATTGTATGTCTTCCTTATTTGCTGGTTCTGGAAGGTTATCTCTGACATCGAAAAAGGTCTCTTCTCCTTTTTCTTCGACATCGATTTCTTTGACAGGCTTAATGAGAGATGAGGGGTCAACCTCGCTTTCTTCATCGGAGATAGCCAAAGTATAAGCTAAAGGTGCATTGTTAATGCTTGGCTTCTTACTGGCAGGGGGCAACGGCAGTTTGTTATTGTCAATTATGTCTTGGATAGCTTCCTTAAGCTTCCAACAGCTTTCAGTAGAATGGCCCCTACCTTGGTGATATTTGCAATGTGCGTTACGGTTCCAGCTAATTGACCTCTTCTCAACTAGTGGATCCCCAAATGGTCCAATGGGAGTTATAAGACCTTTTGCATTTAACCGATCAAATGCGGTGTCATAACTCATGCCAATAGGAGTGAAGTTTCTCCTAAGTGGTTTCCTTTTTCCTTGGTTGTTCATGGCGAGGACTTCTCCTAGATTAAAGGTGCTAAAGTTATTTGAGTGGGCGGTTTTGGAAGAAGAAGGATTGTCGTTCTTCTTTCCTTTCCAGCCACTGTTGGAGTTATTGTTGGTAGCTTTAGACTTAACCAAGTCATCTTCAATATTGATCCCAATATCATAAACAACCTTAAAGGTATGGAGGTTATTTTGATATTTAAGATGTTTAGAATATTTTTCTTGGAGATTTTTGATGAACAGTCTCACGGACTCTTTTTCACTTGGTACCTCGATCATTTTAGCCGAGGTTTCTCCCCACTTGTTAAAGAAAGAGGTGAAGCCTTCAATCTCTTTCTGTTTGAGGATTTCGAGTTCTCTATGGTCAGTTTCGACTTGAATGTTGCATTTGTACCTATCAACGAAAGCGTTTGCTATAGACTCTCAGGTAGAGATCTTTTCTTTCTCGAGAGAAAAGAACCATTGTTGGCAAACGGTCTCGAGAGATAGTGAGAACAGAGAAAGGAAGACTTTCTTATCAATACCCTTGATACTCATTATTGTTTCAAATGCTCTTAAGTGGAAGTAAGGGTTGTCAATTGCTCTGAATTTTGGGATGTCGTTGGCATTGAACTTCTGCGGAAGAAGATCTTTATCCACCGAGACCCCTTGGGATGTGAGTTCTTGGAATTTGTAGTCGCTGGACAACTTGCTTAGGCTCTCTTTCATGAGGTCCATTTGTTGTTGTTTTACGGGATCATTGATCCTAAGTGCGAGAAGCTTCAGTGTCTCAGTCACAGTAGCCAGTTAGTTCTTAAGATCATTGACTTCTTCTTGAGTTGCCATTATAACTCTTGCTTTCCTCTTGCGGGCTATAGGTTTGTCGAAAAGTTGGACTTGTACGAAGAGGTTATCTTTGATTAATCGTCCTTCCTTTCTTGACCACGCACTGTAAATTAAACCATTTTGCGTTTTTATTACTTGACTCGAATCAACTTGACTTTATGGTTTATTTTTGAAAAAAGGAAAAAAAAAAAGGATGTATATTTTTGGCAACAATAATGTACATATTTTTAGGGAACTAAGTATTATTATTTATATTGGAGGATTAATATCCGACTTACCCCCCTAAAAAAAATGACGGAAAAAACGCGCACACAATACTCTTTTAATCATGATCGAAACATGTGTATTGGTGTGTGCATTGAGTGTAAGTGATATGTTTGGACTCTTGTGTAAGACCATGGGACTTAGTGCCTAAACTCGATTATTGATTCAATTAAGCATTATTGTCAGCAAAATTAACCGAATTAAACAGAAGACTGATTAATTAGACTTTAGACGATGACTCGACAAATAATCCGAAATGTCGGCCAAGCAATAGGACTGGCGTCACAATGTGGTGGTTGGCGCCATACAATTTAGTTAACGTTTGGCGCTACACACCATAGTGTGGCGCTACAGCTCAGACTTTGGCGCTAATAGTGGAACTTTGGTCTGAGACTGTTTTCGGTATTATTAGTCAGCTGGGGTATGCCAAAAGTCGTACTAGGTTAATTCCGATTAAAATATTAGACTTTATTGACTCAAATTAATTAATTAGGCAAAGTTCTTTAAGTCATTAATTTATTTATTCTCAACACAAATCAACAAACGGTTAAGAGAAACATAGAATATATATGCACAACAAATAATGCACAATTAGTCAAGTAGGCACAATATGATGCAATGCGTTCGCAACCTAACCATTGCTCTAGTTCTCTAAAGTTCGGGATATGGTTTAGTCCATAAAGGGTCCATGGTTAATTGTCCGGATGCACCGCGCGGAAGCCTAACCGTGAAGGGTTGGCGCGAGTGGATGGGACACCGCGAGTTTTAGAAAAACTCGCTTCCATGGTTTGGTGAATTCAACATTCTCGGATGTACCCTTTGTTGCTCAGAGTGTTCAATCAGGTAGATTGAGCATGAATTCCTAGAGGGTTATGTCCATATGTAGAACACATATGGGTTTTAGAAAAGTGAGAAAAAATTCAATCAGGAAGTAGGATCGAGCAAACAATACGAAAAACTGGTCGAAATTAGAACGCATATTTCTTGCTTGGTATTGGGGGAAATTGGCGACAGCAAACAGAGACTGGCGCCAGCTTTTAACTGTAGCGCCTGGCACCAATACTGGCATCTAGCGCTACGACTAAATTGCTGGCGCCACGCTCTAGCCCCTGACGCTACTTCCCACTTGCCTCAGCAGCTTTTTGTGCTCGATAAAATCTTCCAGTTTCGCGTGGTGTTATTTCAGTCCTAGTTGGGAAAGACATTTCTCAAATTTCCTACGTGTAAAATCCTATGTTTTTGACTCATTACGGATGTTCTTTCCAATGAGAACCTTTTTGTGCATATGACAATAATGTTAATCAAAATTACGCACATGAAATACTTAGAACTTTTCGAGTCTCATCCACTCATTCTAAATCATTGCCGAAACAAATTCAGGAATTAAAATAGAAATCCTCCCTAGTGGAGTCGCCAAAAACTATAGGGGATAATTTCAAGCCTTTAAAAATCCCACTAGCTCGAACCCCACTGTGATCATACACTAAAGTACGGTGGCGTCCAAAAGGGAAGAAGATAGAGCAAAAGAGTTGCCAATAAGTTTTTAAGGAACTTGTAAACCGTTCACGAGGTGAAGGTTACACCCCTTAATGATCCAAGAGATCGTCAACTCCATAAGGTCATGAACAACATAAGGGTTCGGGAATGATGGTACAAATCCAACCTAAAAGAGATTCAACCTGCCCTAATAATAGGCCTCTACTTTATTCTGATCGTATTCATGTGCGCTTTCTGATTAACATGCAATCAATAGGTTAACCCTAAACCTGTTTAATCTATGTTGGTTGAATTTAATGCACAAGTAAATCTATTATTGGCGATCATTTGAATTATAATCAAATTAACCCTAACAAGATTATTAATTATCTTATTAAGCGTGATTACAAGTACAAAATTCCCTTTAAACATGGATAAAAGGTGTGATCAAGCAATAACAATAAAAATAATGTACCAAGCAACATAATAAATAATCATGAAGAATAATAATAATCATCATCAGAATAATAATAATCATAATATTCATAATCATTATAATCATAACAATTATAATCATAATCATGTTCATGTTAATATTAAAGCATAATAGTAGCAAGATCCTAGGCATGATACTAACAAGATTAATAACAAACCCTAGCATGTCACTAAGGGATAAAAATCAAATCTTAATCCCTAACATGATACTAACAATCATAAATATTAGGAAGAGAATAAAAGGCATCGTAACAATCATATTTAATATTAAAATTACCCTAGACATGATACTAGGAATCATAATAACAATCTAAACATGATTTCTACATCATAATATCAATAAATCAATTAAAGCACTTACTTGGATGCCTCGTACCTCTTTCTAATAACAAAATACACACGTTAGTAACTTCAGGGAAAATAATAATCAAAACAATTAAATTAAATAATTTAAATAGAGATTTGGGACCGAACCCTCAGAAATTAAACCTTTCACGTCTAGGGAGAAGGCAACTTCGAATATTGCTAGGTGTTTCTAGATCTTGCGAATGCGGAATTTTGTATGAAAAAGTAAGAATGAATGCTAGAGAATACTAAAGAATTAATGTTTGTTGAGAGTTCGTGAATGATGAACGATGAATGATGATTGTAGATGAAAACTTAAGAATGAGGAGAATTGGTGAATGAAAACGGAGTTTTTAATACGATATTAATAGAGAAAATCAGCTAAAAAAGATAATTTAACAAAACAGAGTCTGACGCTCAGAAAACAAGGTTGGCGCCAACCTTGGCTAGCTGGCATCAGGCACTAGTGGCTAGCGCCTAGCGCCAAGCCTGGTTCCAGGCACCAAGGCCTGGGGTTGGACGCCAAACTAGATTTCAACGCGTTTTCGAAAATCCGATAGATTTACCGTACTGGAAGATAAAATAATATAATTCCTTCAAAAATTCTATTTGATTTTGATTAAAACTCTGAAAAGTCAACAAAGTCTCTTTATCAATGCTAATTGAATTAGGAATGAAAAGAACTTTCTAGAAAATTCTAGAAGACCAAAACCATTCCTAATTGCATTAGGAATGATAAATCATATTAGGCCCTCCCCTAGATCATTGGGCCGCACATAAAACTCAAACCGGGCCCAATTCAGTAAATTGGCCATAATTTCCTCAATATTCATCGGAATTGGGCTTATAATATATCGTTGGAAAGATCTTTGCAAGCCCCATCAAACTACACTACTATTGGACCCATATCATGGACCAACCATACCGGATTTTCTGTTTTCTTAAAATAATGTTTTCAAAAAGCAGAGAGAAGAGAAAAGAAATAAAACTTTCCGCAACACTAGACCTTTCCACACTTTCGTTTCATTCGATTATGATTCGACGTGAAAGGTACTCATCACTGGGTTTGGTTTTGGGGAGACACAAATGGGTGTCTACAGGTCTATAATAAGAATACAATGTGTGTTGAGGAATCTGTATATATTATATTTGATGAAACTGAACAATTGATGGATGTACTGGAATGTGATGATGATTTTGAAATAGGACTTGTTCGCAAGATGGATCCAGATGAAGAATCATCATCATTACAGACGCAACAGGAAGAAAATGAGACAAATCCAGAAGCAAATGAAGATCCTACATTGGAAAATGCGACTAGAACTTCACAAGTTCTAGAACAGAATGAAGCTAATCTAAAAGTTCCAGAAGAAGATCAAACTGAGAATCAAGTTTAAGTTCCTAAAGTTGAACAGTCATCAACAATGAAGAAAGA
Source organism: Chenopodium formosanum (assembly GCA_024500155.1). NCBI lineage: Eukaryota > Viridiplantae > Streptophyta > Magnoliopsida > Caryophyllales > Amaranthaceae > Chenopodium > Chenopodium formosanum. Next base: position 42,898,341 of record CM044880.1, read on the forward strand.
TTGTATCCAATTAAAGACTTTACACCAAAGCCTTGGAAACATCATAAATCTCATCCAGTAGATGCAATCATGGGCGATATCACAAAAGGAACTCAGACCAGATCTCAGCTAAGGAACTTCTATGCATTTTATGCCTTTCTATCTTCAATGGAACCTAAGAACCATATTGAAGCTTTGTCTGATGCTGACTGGATTAATGCAATGCAAGCTGAACTAAATGAATTTGAGACAAACAAAGTCTGGCATCTAGAACCTAGACCTAAACAAAAGAAGACAATCGGATTAAAATGGGTGTTTAGGAACAAGCTAGATGAGCATGGTATTATTGTTAGGAACAAAGCTAGGCTTGTGGTACAAGGTTTCAATCAACAAGAAGGTATTGACTATGAAGAAACATTTTCTCTTGTAGCCAGGTTAGAAGCTATACGCTTACTCATTACTTTTGCTTCTTATATGGGATTTAGGCTGTACCAAATAGACATTAAATGTGCAGTTTTGAATGGATTTCTTGATGAAGAAGGTTATGCGGAACAGCCTCCTGGGTTTGAAAATCCAGTATTCCCAAACCATGTCTACAAGCTTGACAAAGCTCTTTATGGGTTGAAGCAAGCTCCTAGAGCATGGTATGAAAGACTGTCAAAGTTCATATTGAAAAATGGTTTTAAACGGGGTAAAATTGATAAAACGTTGTTTTTATAATAAAATGGAACTGATATATTAGTTGTACAAATTTATGTTGAAGATATTTTATTTGGTGCAGCTAATGAGTCTTTTTTTAAGTATTTTGTGGACCTAATGAGTAGAGAATTTGAAATGAGTATGATGGGGGAGTTAAATTTCTTTTTCGGCTTGCAAATCAAACAAACTGAAGAAGCAATCATGATCCATCAACAAAAGTATATCAAGTAACTGATCAAGAAATACAAGATGGACAATGGAAAAACCAATAAGAGTCCTATGGGTATTGGAACTAGGTTCAATGAAGATCCAACTGGAACTTGCATAGATCAAACTATGTACAGAGGTATGACATGCTCTTTACTTTACTTAACAGCAAGTAGACTTGACATATCTTTTAGTGTAGGTCTATGTGCCAGGTTTCAAGCACATCCAAAGGAATCTCACCTCATAGCAGTAAGAGAATTCTTTGTTACTTAAAAGGAACTGATGTCTTGAGACTCTTTTATCCTAGAAGTGACTCATTTAAATTAAATAGCTTCACTGATGCTGACTATGCAGGTGACTTGGTTAATAGAAAGAGTACTTCAGGTATGGTACAGTTCTTAGGACCTTGTTTGGTTTCTTGGGATTCCAAGAAGAAAACACTGTTGTATTATCCACAGCTGAAGCTGAGTATGTGGCAGCAGCAGCATGCTGCTCACAAGTTTTATGGATAAAACAACAGGTTAGAGATTTTGGTATTATTGTTGAATGTGTTCCTATTTACTGTGATAATACTAGTGCTATTTGTATTTCTAAAGATAAAGTTCAACACTCAAATGTAAAGCACATCCACATTAGGCATCACTTTCTAAAGGACAATGTGGAACAAGGGAATATTAAGTTAGAATTCTGTCAAACCGAAAGTCAAATTGCTGATATTCTAACCAAACCCTTGAACAGAGAAAGATTTGAGAAATTGAGATTGGAACTTAGGATAATCTAGCTAACTCGATTGCTTTTGAAGTTCCAAGATATGGCTGATTCAAAAATAGTGTAAATAAAGTGAAAAGAGCTTTTTGCACAACTTTGGTGTGACAAACATAGCTGAAGTGTCACCGTTGTTAATTACTAAAGGTAAGTTCACTAAAACACTTATTTAAGTAAGCAATTAATAATGTACTGTATATACGTGTTAAAATTGTGTTCCATTATGTGTATTTTAAGCAAGAAAATACGATTTGAAAAATTAAATGAATTTGGAAAGAAAGTGAATTTTGGAAAATACATCCTTCCAAATTATTTTAAAAATTAATTGAACTTGTTTTAATTAACGACTGAACAGTAAAACCATTCAATTCCTTTGCACCGCTTAAATAAATATAAAAGGCATCTTTCACCCACCTTTTCACTCCACTGTCAAATCACAATTCACCCTCTTCACTAAAAATCTCAAGATCAAAATCACCATCAAACACCATGGTCATCACTGCAGAAATTGTTTCCCCTAAAAATTCTCAAAATACTGAAAACACCATTCATGAAGAGACTTCACCTTTAGCAATGGTGAACTATAAACCCTCTGCTAAAACGACCAAAAGCTCCCCTGATTCTCCTAAACCTTCTGAGAACCCTAAACCTCCAAATTCAAACCTTAAGGATGTAACGAGCAAGATCAATAATGAGGAATTCAACACTTCAAGTGTACTCGACAAATTGCGTGAATGGAAATAAAAGAAGGAGAAAGAAAAGTCACTTGAAAAGGAAATGCAGGAAGTTGATGAGTTCGAAAGGGGGCTAAATCAAGAAGAAGAAGAGAATCAAGGAGAAGGAGAGAATCAGGGAGAAGAAGAAAATCACGGGGAAAGTGAAGAGAATGCATCAAAAGAAGAAGAGGAAGAAGAGGCTGATGGAGATGATGATCACTTTGAACTTCTTGCAAGTGCTGGAAGGTATGTTGTTGGTCACAGACATGATATTTCATGGTGTAAGAAATCTAGGTTGTTAGAATTTCTCGATTTAATAAAATTTCAAGGGTGGGAGTACTAGATGTCTACAGCATCAAATAATGTGTTTTACCTAGTAGCAATGGATGAATTCTGCGAAAAATTTCAAGTTAAGCAAGGGAAGATCTCTAGCTTAGTGAATAAAAAGAAAATTGAGTTTGATGTTGAAAAATTACGAAAAATTTAGAAAGTACCTACTTCTGGATTTGAATTATATGTGAAGGGCAAGAACATTGTGAAGGTTGAAAATTATCTCAGTGGAGATATATTTGAGTTTATAGGAGGACAAAGAGGGAAGAATGATATGAGTCATAACGATCTTAGCCCTCTCAACAAGCTGTTGTTTAATTTGGTGAGAAAAACTATTCTGCCTAGGACACAGAAGAGAAGCCAGGCATGTTTGATGGACTTGGCCGTCATATTTTGTCTTTCCAAGAAAATAAAAATTAATTTCCCATCTCTAATGTATCAACATCTAGCACACTGTGTTCCAAGAAAGAACAAAGTGGGATTTGGTGCAGTGCTGTCAAATGTGTTTGAGTTTCTAAGAGTGAAGTTCAAAGGAGTTTATCAAGAATTGGAGGAAAAACCAGAAAATGTAATCAATGGTGAGACACTTCAAGGTATAAATCTTGAAGTAGTGAATGGGAAGGTCAAAAAAGTGGAAGAGAAGAAGATTGTGGGAGGAAAGAGAAAAGGGAAGGATGTCCCTGAAAAGGCTGTAAGGAAGAGGAGGAGGATCTTAGTTAGTAAAGCTCCTAAAACTATTTTGGAGAAGCCTCTTGAGTTAGATGAGGATGAGGACAAAGTTACTTCAAAGCAGGTGGCTGAACTTGTGGACAGGGCTGCATTGTTGAAAAGCAACTGAAAACAGTCATAAAACAGTTGCAAAACCTTGAGAGAAAGTTATAAGGTCTTGAGAGCAGTATCAAACTGCAGAAGCTGGAGTTCTAGAAGAATCTCAAGAGTCTTCAAGACAAGTTGGAGGAGTATGTGAAGCAAAATGTTGAAGATAACAAGAAAATCCTTGAACTCCTTGAACCTTAATAAAGACTAGCCTCACCTACCTTAATTTGTCCGGCCTACCTCTAGCCTTACTCTTTTTATGTTTTGCTAATTCAGTCATGAACTTGTTTAATTTCAATTTTAGAACAGTTTTTTTGGTACTGTAATATTCTGAATGGCTCAACAGGATATTTATCTTTGATTTTAATGAAAACCTTTTGGAACTTGGTGCAAACATGTGTGTATATGTATGTTTTGAAAGCTTATGCAGGCAAGTGGAACTCACTGGAGGAAAGTTAGCAGCGCTGCCTTCAGTTTCCCACACTCGACGAATTGCTTGTGGGGTTGTAGTCAAAAGCTTAATAAACTTGAAAAAGCAGGACATTTTGATGATGCCAAAAAGGGGAAAAGAGAAAGCAAACTTAAAGGCTATAGTTGTTCTAGGTTCCAGTTGAGAAAGTATTTAAACTTTCTTCTGATATAGATTCGAGTAGCTTAGTAAAATTCTTATCATTATTTTACTTGTTAGTTTAATTCATGTTATGTTTTCATGTTCTATTTTTTTTGCTTTTCTTATGCTATTCTTATTTTTGTTCTTTGAAAATACATTTATGTGTTTAATTTTTGTCAATAAATCAAAAATCAAAAATACGTCCTTCTTTGTGTTTTAACTTTTCTGAAGTGTTTGCTTAAGTTTGTCATCATCAAAAAGGGGAAAATTGTTGAAGCTTATAGGGTTTGATGATGATGAACTTCAACTAAAGCAAAATCAACTAAAGGTTTACAAGTGTTAAGTACATGAGAAGTTGACCTTGGTGGTGGAAGAGTATCTCGTATTATGAAGACTTGAAGAAACCTTAGTAAAAAGTTAATCAATAGAAGAAGAGTTCTCTAACAAGAACTAAACTCCTTAACAGGAATGTTCCCTAACAGGAACTTGAAGGTTGTAAGCTGAAGACAATAAGTTCGACAAGGAACTTAGGCTGCGAAGTTACAGTTCAGGACTGGAGATCAAGTGACAGTAGAAACTTGTTCCTGGTCTGCGTAAAGCCCAAGTTATTCAGGATTACAGAAGCACGACATTGCAACATTAATTTAGTTAAGATTCTATCTTCTAGATTTATTGTTAAATATGTTAATAAGATATGCATGAAATCTATTAGATACGTGACAAGATAATTTGGCAAATAGATAAAATCAGAAAAATATATAAAGATAGATTTTGGAAAATGATTTTGTTTTAATTTATTTTCCAAAAATCAGTAAAACGATATTATTATTTTAACTATATCTTCTTGTGTTTTTCGGAAAGGATTTTCTACAATAAAAAGAATTACCAAAATCATATTTTGAGATGAGGAAAGTTAACTTCTTTATCTTTAGAAAACCTACTTGCTATACGAGTTACACTTGTATAAATAGTAGAGACAGAAATGTTTTAGGTTTTTGTAAGTTTATGCGTGAAGAAAATCTTGAGAGCTTTATCAAAGTGTAAGTTTGCCAAGATTTATCTTGTCATATTAGTTTCGGGTTTTATGCATATCTTGCCTAACATATTCTAGATATTGCGTTTTTGTAATTGATAGGGCTGTTGGGTGTGAGTGTATGAAATTTACAATTGCATACAGGAGAAACAACTTTGGGATATAAGGTTTTATTAGCACTGTGAGAGTACGAGTCAGTTCGAGTCAGGGGATTTGAATTGGGTAGGATTCAGTCTTACTGTGCTACAAGTTCTAGTTGGAACTTGTCTACGTAGGTCTGAATTATAGTAGGTTTGTAACTTTATTTTTTCCCTATTATAGTGGATTGGTTTTGTGTTGAAATCCCTTAGAAGGGTTGAGGTTTTACTTCAAGTTGGGCCCTTAAAGGTTTCCTCGTAAAATCGTGTGTGCAATGTCAAGTTCCCTTTACATTCTATTTTAAATTTGCAAAAGTAGTCACTAGGAAATTAACTACAATTCACCCTTCCTCTTGTAGTGTTCATTTTAACTAACAAAATAGGTTTTCAAAAATAGAGAGAAAAGAAAAAAAATTAAAACTATCCGCAACACTAGACTGTTCTCACTTTCACTTCATTCAATTATGAATTTACATGAAAGGTACTCATCACCGAGTTTGGTTTTAAGGAGACACAAATGGGTGTCTACAAAAGCCCCCACTTTGACTGAGTTTGGAGAAACGCAAGTTTCGAAAAAAAAAGACAAATTAGCGATAGGGACGGAGAAGGATTCAGAACGTTCTGTGATCCTATATCACTCTATTAACGCCGAAACCTGCAAACTATCATTAGTTAAACAAATAGAAGAGTTAAGAATCGCGTATCTTGCACCGTCGAGCACACGTCTTTGGAGGTAACTAATTTGCTGCCGCATTATTGTATTTCTATATTTTTGACGACCTCCTGCAAGCTAGAGAATGCCGCCTGAAGACTGCTACGCTTGTAACTGCCTCCAATTCCGCTATGATAGACTTCTGCAAGCTAGAGAACCCCATCGAATATTGCTTCGCTTGAAACCACCTTCTAGCACTTTGTGACCATCTTCCGCAAGGCAGGGAACACGATCGAAGAGAACTTCGCTTGAAATCACCTCCAGTTGTTTGCGACAACTCTTCGCAAGCTAGGGAACGCTGCCGAAAATATCCTCGCTTAAAGCAATCCTTATTTGTTGTGATAATTTTCCAAGAAAAATTACTGAAGACCTACGCTTGTCGATCTTTTAAAAGCTCGCTTGAACTTTGCTTCCGCTATGCTAGTATATCGGCGGTTCTACTACTTTTGAACCTGTATGTCTGTGCCTTTGGCTGAATTTTAAACTTGTATGTGGGTGCCTTGCTACATGAACCATTATGTCGGTGCTTTGCGATGAGCAAATGCTTAGGCGCTTTAAGCTAAGTGAGACGATCATTCATCGGGTAAATCACTTAATTGTTATCGAGCCGATTACTAAATCATGTCAAATTGCTTAGAGGGGCTAAGTGGCGCACCAAGGAACCCAAAATGTATTGCAAGAGGTCGAAATAACCGCACTGAGTGGCTGGACAATCTGTCGCCGCCAAAATATTGCTAGAGCCGCATATTTGGCTGTAGCACCAGACGATGGCACTAGCGCTAGGCGCTAAACCTTATCGACTGGCGCCAAAGCCTGTCACCTGGCGCTAGAGTCGGTTTTTCCATAAATACCTTCTCTTCTTCATTTCCGCTGCTGCTGCTCGTCTTTTGCTCGAGAATCACTCAGAACATCAATTTGTTCGTTCTTGTTCGTTTCTCAACCGAATTTGCTCGAATTTGTTGCTAATCAAAGCTTATTCCATCCATTTTCCCGATTTATGTAATTTTTCTTCAAACTCACCCCGGTTTTAATGAACTTCGCACATGTTTGTTCACGAATTTCTTGAAAATTTGAAACTTAAATTACTTAATTCTCTTTGTTTGTCAAATTTTATGCCATGAAATTGCTTGATTATATTTACATATTGCCTTGGGAGTAATTTGAGACTTGTTTGACTCAATTTGGTGAAGAAACGAACAAATCACCATTATTGGACCTCTTAAGGTCGGGTAGATAATGTGGCTTGTTCTTGAGTTTTTGCTAGCAATTCTTGTCCAATTTGTCACAATAATTACTATAGTACTGCAAGAAATTGTTTGAATAATTGAAAAATGTCGTATATGCTCAATTTGATATTAGAAATTACCCTAAACATGATACTAGGAATCAAAATACCCTAACATGACGCTAGGAATCATACTAACAACCTAAGCATGATTTCTACATCATAATATCAATAAAAAACCATTAAAGCACTTACTTGGATGCCTCGTATCTCTTTCTAATAACAAAAGACACACGTTAGTAACTTCAACAAAAATAATAAACAACAATTAAATTAAATAATTGAAAGAGAGTTTTGGGACCAAACCCTCAGAAATTAAAACATTTCAGGTCTAGGGCGAAGACAATTTCGAACAATGTCAGGTGTTTCTAGGTCTTGTGAATGCGGAATTTTGTATAAATGTTTGTTTAGAAAAGAGAGAAATAGAGATTTAGCTTCCAGAGAGAAGAGAATTAGAGAATTGGTGATTGTAGTTTATCGTAAATGGAGTTTTAGGAGGCTATTTATAGAGAAAATCAACCAAAAAAATATAAAAAAAAAACAAACAAATCAGAGTTTCGACATGAAAAAACGAAGTTAGTGCCAGGCGCTCATGACTGGCGTTAGGCGCTAACAAATTTTTTTACGCGATTTCTAAATTCAGATAAAATTTAATTATAGGAGGATAAAATCTTATTTTCCTTAAAAACACTCTTTTATTTTGATTAAAACTCCAAAAAGTCAACAAAAGTCAATTTATGAAAGCTAATTGAATTAGGAATGAAAAGAACCTTCTAGAAGAACCTAGAAGACTTAAACCATCCCTAATTGCATTAGGAATGATAAATTCGTATAAGGCCCTCCTCTAGATCATTGGGCCGCATATAAGGCTCAAACCGGGCCAAGTTTAGTAATTTTGCCATAACTTCCTCATTATTCATCGGAATTGGGCATATAATATATCGTTGGAAAGCTCCATTCAAGCCCTATCCAACTACACCTGACCCTTTCCATGCACCAACCAAACTGGATTGGCTGTTTTCTTAAAATAGATTTTCAAAAACAGAGAGAAAAGAAAAGAAATTAAAACCATCCGCAACACCAGACTTTCCACACTTTCACTTCATTCAATTATGATTCGACGTGAAAGGTACTCATCACCGGGTTTAGTTTTTGGGAGACACGAATGGGTGTCTACAATCATCATAAATCATCATCAGAGAAAGACACCAAGTTGAAGACAAAGCCATAGTGAACCATAAACGCAAAGGGGGAAACAAAAGAAACACAACAAACATAAGAATATTCCCCCAAGCTTAACGTGAGCTCCCCTCCCCCCATCCCCAACTTAAACCAAGCAACAAGCTGGCATAGAAATAAAAGAAAAGCAAATATGCATAAAAGGGAGAGTAGCTAAAATGGTATCACTCGGCAATGTGCTAAGGGATAGAATGAGTACTCCCCTCACCAACCTCAGAAGAAACATGGCTAATGACAACATCCATATGCATAGGGCCCTTACCCTTCAACCTACTCGCCCTCTTGGTTCAATCCCTAGCAAAAAGATGGGACCAATCATCAAGAACTGGCTTACCCGAGAGCCCCCATCGGCCAAAAGTCAAAGGAACGGGAAATGCGTTAGGGTTAGCCGGATCATATGCAAAATTTCATCCTCCCGACCTCTTATAATCGTAAGAGGTCGGGGAGGTCCCCTTAATGGCATGGGGAGGTACATTGGGCCCCTTTCAATATGGATAGTATAACCTCGGGCCAATGGATTCATCAAATAGCTCCTATTGAGGCACGGGAGGTACAAGTAATTAACATAAGGCTCAATATCCCCCCTCATGACATGCATATCATAGACTTGCCAAGCATGGTAATCATAGCCTAAAAAAAAGTCATTCCCCATGGGTGAACAATTTAAGACATTTGAATTGGAATCAATCTTTGCATTTAAAATACACAAGTCACAAGTAGAGATAGAAGATGAAGAAGGGGGAATCAAAGATGTACCTACGTTAAAGTGCCCCTACGTTAAAATCATGTGTGAATATGCTTGGCACTCATAGGAAGTGGGAATTGACGTATACGATAAGGGACACGATTAGGGACAAGGAAAGTAGGTAGTCGCCAACAAGTTTTTAAGGAACTTGTAAACCGTTCACGGATCATAAAAGGCAACAACGATAAAGGGACAACGAAGGAAACAACGATTGACCCGCGAAGGTTACACCCCATTCATAATCCATGAGATTACTAACACCATATGATTCGGAACCACAAAAGGAGGATCGGGGATGATGGTACAAAGTGAGTCATGGAGTCACATTCGACCGTATTGGCCTCTACTAGATTCTTATAGTGAAAAACATTCATGCGATCTCAAAGGCATACAAACAAAATAATAGAAATAAAAGGAACATAATTCTTACTTTGATTCTATTTGTTTGCAACTACAAAATATTAAACGAGTTAGTAACTTCAAGGAAATAATTATAAAACAATAATTAAATTAAATTGAATTAAGTAGGGTTAATTTGGGGCCAAACCCTCAAACAGTTCTACCTTTCACGCCTTGGCTTAAGGACAGAACCACGAGTAAAGTATGGACTCCTTGGAGTACTTGAAGAAGGAATTTTGAAATAAGAAGGGTAGGCTAGTGTTTATGCTAGATTGTAGAAGAGAGAAAAAACTAGAGAACTAATTGATGCCCCGTACATCATAAATGAGGGGGTATTTATAGAGAAAATGTGTTGAGGGAACACACGAAACCCTAAAATGATAAAAACCCTAAAAAAAGTATACCGCATCACGCCAAAGTGTACTGTGACAAGGGAAATCCCACCGTCAGACGGGAAACATTCCCGTGTCACGGTGTACTTTTGTGTGACGCGAGAATTATATGCTGAACGAGAGAGAAAACGCGTTAAGGGTTTACGCGGAAAAGACTTGAAAACCCCCGTGTCACAGCAGGTGTCCTGTGTCACGGGAAACCCCACCGTCAGACGGGAAAGTTTCCCGTGACACAGTGGACTGTTGCTGTGACGCTGGAATGTTCAGTCCGCTTTTCCGTCTAAATTAATTTTTCACCCTAATTTCGTTCAGCATTATAAGTGTCGATTGATAATTTCGGGCGATTTTCTGATTTTAATATTATTTGGGCTAAAATAAATAAAAATTTTGGGCCAAAATAAATAATAAAACAATAAAATAAAAAAAAAGGTTTGGGCTAAAATTAAATAATAAGTTTGGGCTGAAATTAAAACTATGCTTTGACCAAACATCAAGACTAATCCACGGACTATTCAAAAATTGAATTTAATCAAATACGATTTTTAAGCACTCTCGGGATTAAATACTGAACCCGACCAATACTGGCGGTGAAAGGTTGTTCATCATCGGGTTTGGTTTTGGGGAGACATTTTTAGGTGTCTACACTCCCCGGTACACAGGGGGTGAAGTGGGAGCAAGAGGGACATATGGAGTGTAGCGGTGATTTGGCAACGGAGCTCTCTTGAGAGCTTGGTCGATCGGCCACTTGTTAGGTCTCCATGGAAGAGGGGTGTCTAAGCATCTATCCATAGCCTTGAGGTGAGGGATGGGGCACCAATATGTTGTCTTTGTAACTTTCCAAATAAACAAGTTGTTTTGAGTAGTACGCTCCAAAAACCTTTGATTTATCAGGCATAGATACTGAGGACTTAGGAAATAGTCCTCTCTCTTTTATTATGGACCGGTTCAAGAGACTCGAGCATTGCTTCATACCTCTTGTTGAGGGATAGAATCAAGATGGTAATCATTCCCTCTAGTTGGATACTTCCGAAGAGGAAAACACTGTCTCTAATATCGATGAAACAATCACGAAAATGCGAAGCAAAGTCAATGACCGCCACCCCATCCTCAATTGTCTTACCCGCTAGCCACAACAAACTTAACTCCTCTCATGAAATAGCACCAAGGGACTCCTTGGAGAAAAAGGCTAAAATATCTTAAAGCCGCATGAATGATTGAGGCCGATTTTGAATATTGATGGCGATATGAATCCTCTATCGAGATATGCCTCCACCACTTACGTTTCCCATATTTGTTATCACGTTGCAATACTTCAATTGCTGGATAAATATATGGAACACTCTCCCTTGGATTTTGAAATTTGAAGACTTCATTGAAATAGGAGAGAGGCACAGAATGATCGTTGTTGAAGACTTGAAATGTAAGTCTTTGAGAAGTTTCACCTTCCAAATCCTCGTCATAAACCTTAAGTAAAGAGAGGAATTAAAAAGTTATCTGATAAAAGATAGGAGCATTTAGGATTAAGAACTCTTCTAGCCCCAAATTCCGGGCCAAAAATCGCACATTATCATCAACAGCCAACAAAGTAGTTGTCGATGAATCATAGAATCTTGTAGACAAAAGTTTCCGAGATGAAAGATTGAAAAATTTGTCCCAATGTTCTTTCTTGGTGAACTCAATGACAAAAGTCTCCGTGATGTCGGGAGGAGGAGGAACCACCTCCCTGCAGTTTGAACATCTTGCCCTTTCAGCTCGATGGAGAGGAGCCATCTACACACGTACTAGTGCATCAAGAGCAACAACACTCCGTACAATCATCTAAAATCTATTATGCACAACAACACTTCCAATTCATCGTAATCAAACAACAAATCGAACAATAGTGGTGCCAAAATCATAGTATGTTCAAACAAAATTATCAATCACAAGTGCATACAATCATAAAAAAATTTATCATCATCACAACAAATGAGGTAAGTAGTAAGAATAAGGATACAATAATAAAGCTAGTACCAAATCAATCTAATTACTCATGAACAACCAACGTAGAAAATTTATCATAAAAATCAATAGAAATGAGGAAATCATACCTTGAATTGATGAGAAATCACAAACAAATGGAACAAATAGCACTATCACACACAAACAATCCAAATTGCAAGCTCCAAACTCCAATCCAAAGAGTATCCAAAAATCCCAACTTTAGGAAAGGTAAAAATGGGGATTTAGAGTAATAATTAGCTAGATGAATTGAGAATGGATGAAATTGCAATGGTAAAATAATGATGAAGATGGTGATAATGCTTGAACAAAAACCAAAAGAAAATAAAGTGAGAAATGAAAGAAGATAGAGAAAAAGAAAGGTCAGTGCATTTAAGAGAGGATCAGCAAGGGGCACGACAACGTCATCAAGCCATGCATTTATGCCAGAGGACTGCACGGCCGCGCCATAGTCGCGCGCGCCAGCGCCCGCGCCCTTCTGGGTATTTAATCCTCCAAATCTCCTTCGTGCGCACATCGGTGAGTAAAAGGCGGATGATCACGATGAACACTATAGTAGGCAGACCAAAAACTCCTTGACAATGGGTTCGACACTAGATTTTCATGAACCCACCAATCTTCAATTCTTACACATGCTTCAAATTCATAAACTTTAAACATTTCCTCTTCAAAATCCGCATTGGAGTACCTTTCAAGCCTTTTTTGAAACAACCATGTGACCACCACTCGGATCCGAGTGGCACATCTTCAATACAGTATGTAAATCCTCATTTGGAACACATCTCCTCAATAACCCATCAACACCCCTTTTTTACAACATTGGTTCATCCCATTCATAATGCCAATTGTTTAGGGTAAAAATACCCTAGACAGGTGGACCAATGATAGGAGGTCACGTGGTGAGTTCAGGATGGCTCAAGTGGCCCAATATCCTCTTGACACGTGCCCCCCTCAAATAAGCTTTTGAAATGGCGGCCTTTAAGGGCCCAAATCCCTTGAAGCGATATAAAACGGCGCAACCCACTAAAATCTAGGTCAAGCTAAGTGACCTAGTAAGGGACACATTCTCCAACGACCCTATAAATAGGGAGATATTTCCCCATTTTGGGGACACATTCAATCATTTTTTACACCTACATTCTCTCTCATAAGAGAATAACCTGAGCTTGGAATCCAAGCAAATCCCCACCTAAATTTCCGCACTCTTTATTCTCTTTCAAGTCCTAACTTGATCTTTAGAGGCGGAGCTCCAACCACCCGGAGTCTCCGTTGTTTTGTAGGTACAACTCAACCGGACTAATCTTTGTGATGTAACTCTCCCGAGGGACAAAAACACCCAAAACATTTGGCGTTGTATGTGGGGAGAGTACCTCAAGGATGGTTCAATAGTCTATACCACCTCCAGAGCGTTCGGTCGACGACCCGGAAGTTTTCACTAACCAAGAGTATGAAGATCCTCAGGTTAAACTTATATAGCTGATGATGGCTCCCTGATAACCAAGTGCATTCAGCCCAGAGACACTTTAGAGCAAGGTGCCAGCCAGGCGGGTACAAAATGACCCCCTGGGCATCCGAAAGGGAAACCCATACAGCAAGCGAATCATCTCCCGTCACACGAGACGAACTCATGAAGTTCATGACAAGTTTTAAGGGTGAAATTAAAGATCTGATCACGAAGAGCCAGGCTGGCCCAGGCAAGGGTCAGTCGGAAAAAAAAGACTTCTCTTGAGAAAAGGAAGTCAGTCAGAGATCGGCAGCCAACTCCTCATCCAAAGGAGAAGGCAGCCGGGACCATTGATTGGTCCAAGATTCTTCTGCCCAAGAAGAATGTCAACAATCCCCGCCAAACTCAACAGTCGATGGGAAGCAAAAAATCAATTTTTGACGCCTGGAAGATCATCACCCGCAAGAGAAATAAGCAGTTGTCTGAGTCGGCTTCTACGTTGATCTTTCCAGACAGCTTCAACAACACCTCTGTAGGGAATGTACCATCCTTGCATGAGAGCCAAACCGGCGGTAATACCGTCCATTCTAATCCACAAGAGATTGGGACTGCACCGTATGTACCTTCGCAGGTCTACGTTCAGTATTCTCCCTATTTCAAATAGCCGACCCTCTTTGGAGGTCAGGCGGCATACAACAACGTCCAGCCACTAGACTTGCAGCTTCGTTTGCTCCGCCTGGGTGAACAACCTTCTACGTTCACTTGGGAGATAACCGAGGCAGCACAACTGGCCAAGGTTAAAAATGTGTTGGTAGGCAACTATGACGGTACCTCCAATCCGGAATATCACCTCATGGCTTACACCAACCTTATGTACTTACAAGGGTTGGATGATGTCACTTGGTGTCGATGCTTCCCGACTACATTGAAGGGCATTGCCCAACAATGGTTTGACAACTTGCCAGCCGGGTCCATTGATAGTTTCAGGAATCTTTTCCTCCTGTTTGCTTCCAACTTCTCGATGAACATCCCTGCGAAGAAAATAAGTCTTGACTTGAGCACCATTAAGTAAGGGGAGACAGAAGGATTGCGCTCCTGTGTTAGGCGGTTCAATCTGATCAGAATTCAGATTCAAGGAATGTCTGATGAGGTAGATTTTACAGACTTTTCAAGGGTCTGAGAGACGAGTTAACTTTTAAGTTTGACCTAGTCAGAAAAGAAGCTTTCACTTTACAGGCGGCCTTGAGGGAGCCGGAAAGCTATATTTAAGCAACCGACCTCTACTCGCCTAGTAACCAGTCGGACTCTAAGATGTTTGACAAGCAGAAAGACAGCCGGCCTGCTCAGCCGGCCAAGAAAAAAGAAGAGAGCAAGAAAAGAAAAGAAGTCTGGGCGGTTAATGGTTCTGACCAGCCGTCTCAGAAGAAGAAGAAAGAATTTAAACCGTACTTTCATAAGTACGACTTTAACAAGGAGTGCAACTCCATCCTCTTGGAGATCAAGGATCGGCTGTCTCTAGAGAAGCCGAATCCAACGAAAAGTTCAATTCAATCAAGGAACAAAAAAAATTTCTGCCAATACCATAAGGAAGTTGGCCATGACACCAACGACTTCTCCAGCCTTCAATGCGTGTTGGATCGTCTGGCTGACAAGGGGATGTTAAAGTCCTATATCTCTAAGTCCAAAGGAAATAATTAGAAGAACCCGGGGCAGTTCTCTAAAATACCCCATCCTGCTAGTATTTCGGACACTAATAA
Organism: Chenopodium formosanum; assembly: GCA_024500155.1. Classification (NCBI taxonomy): domain Eukaryota; kingdom Viridiplantae; phylum Streptophyta; class Magnoliopsida; order Caryophyllales; family Amaranthaceae; genus Chenopodium; species Chenopodium formosanum. The sequence continues at coordinate 42,913,607 of CM044880.1, forward strand.
GGAGCCGGTTTACACCATAGCAGGCGGGTTCTCATGCAGTGGTAAAAATGTTTAAGGTAAAATTACCCTAGACGGGTGGACCAATGAGAGGAGGCCACGTGGTGAGCTCAGGATGGCTCAACTGGCCCATTATCCTCTTGACACGTGGCCCCCTCAGATAGGCTTCTGAAATGGCGGCCTTCAAGGGCCCAAATCCCTAGAAGCACCGTAAAACGGCACAGCCCACTAAAATCTAGGTCAAGTGACCTAGATAGGGGCACATTCTCCAACGACCCTATAAATAGAGAGATATTTCCCCATTTTGGGGACACATTCAATCATTTGTTACACCTACTTTCTCTCTCATCAGAGAATCACCTGAGCTTGGAATCCAAGCGGATCCCCACCTAAATTTCCGCACTCTTTATTCTCTTTCAAGTTACTAACTTGATCTTCGAAGGCGAAGCTCCAACCACCCAGAGTCTCCGGTGTTTTGCAGGTACAACTCAGTCGGACCAATCTTTGTGACGTAAATCTCCTGAGGGACAAAAACACCCAAAACACCTAGCCTCCCTCTTGAGCTTCTTTATCCTATTCTTGGAAAATGAAGGAGGAAACTCCCCGCAAGCAATATAGTTCACCAAATCGGCAAACCATGGGAGTTCCATCACATCTATAGCATACAAAGAATCATCTAACATTCTATCTTCAATAAGAGACCATTCTTTTGGGGTTTGGTGAATCCGACTCACCGCGAAAACAACCCTAACCCGAGGAATCACTCGTAATTAATAAAACCATAAAGCATAAATAAATAAGCACAAGAAAAGGAAGAACGAATCATACCCTTGAAGCGAGCTTCGCCCTCTCAAAACGGGCTCTTACTTGCAAGCCTTGAGCACCGCAAATGTCGTGCCTTCAACGGTATCCACCCCCAAAGGACAAACATGACTTTTTAGGTACGATACCTTGGAGTTAGCAAGGTCCGACCAAAACCCAAGTGTTAATGGAGTTTAAGAGTTTTTCCAAAATATGGAATGCTCTTTGTAACTCCCACTCAAGCACTTGACTCCAAATCCCAAGGTTGGTATTTATAGAGGAAAGTATGAGTGGGAATTTCTATCCTATCAATGTGGGATCAAGAAATTCCACAATTTAATTTAAAGCTAAATTAAATTAAAATTGCAAACTAATAATAAATCTACAAGTGGCATTACCATGTGAAATGGGTTGGTGAGGACCGCATGGAGAGTAGGGGACCATACTTGCTCCCCACTCAATAATCTCCTTGTGCCACATGTCCTTACCCACTTGCTCCCATGTTCCTCAAGCTTCCCCATAGTGACAGGCCCTAAGGCCCATCCACGAGCCCAACCACCAGCCCAGCCCCGCACCAAGATGCGGACTGCTGCTGTGCGCGCAAGCCACACACTTGGTGCGGGCTTGCTAATGAGCGTGGCTGCTAGTGCGTGCGCATCTAGCACGCCTAGCTTGCGGCAGCTAGCTCTTGCATGCACCACGTGCACGCGGCTGTTAGCTGCTGCTGTGCGTGGCTGCTAGCACGGTACGCTAGCACGCACCTAACAAGCCATGCTAGGCTCGGCTTGGTGCGCTTGCTAGCCACCTATGCTTGGACATTTTTGCCCCTAACATTTGGATGCTCGGAGCACTCTGATGCTAGGGGTATTTTGAGAATATGGTCGATTTATTATTATTTTGCGCGTCTCTTCTTTTTATTATTTTTTACTCGGCTTCCGACGATCGGTTTCGACGCTCCAAGCTCAAATTACCAACGATTAAATATTTAACACTCGGGCGACGAATAAATTTCTTCCGAATAAATTCGTCGAGTCGGTTCGTATATTTTGCTTGGGTGTGACTTGAAGGGTTTAGTTAAGATTAAGTTATAATATTCATTATATTAATATTACTGATCGGAAGCGGCCTCCACCCAGGATTCCGATCACTTGACCTTACTGAATATATTAGCTTTCTAATAATTTTGAACCCGTTATCAGAATAATACACTTGTTCGAAGGACACCATTCCTTTCACCTTCATCTTGAACTTGAAAATCCTCAAGTCTATATAGATGATCCACTACAACATTCTCCGCTCCTTTCTTATCTCTAATCTCAAGGTCAAAAGTTTGAAGCTTTAACACCCAACGAATAAGCCTTTGCTTTGATTCCTTCTTCCCAAAAAGATATTTTGGGACCGCATGACGGGTGAACACAATGGTTTTGGACCCTAACAAATAGAAACAAATTTTTCAAAGGAATGAACAATAGTCAAGAACTATTTCTGCGTTGTAGTGTAACTCCTTTGAGCTCCATTAAGTGTTTTAACATATAATAAATGACATGAAGTTTTTTATCAACTCTTTCACTTAAACACCTCCAATGGCCGTGTCACTTGCATCACACATCAACTGAAAGGGTAAATCCCATCTAGGGTCTTGGACGATGGGAGTAGAAATCAAAGCTTTCTTCAACTTGTTGAAAGCTCCCAAACACTTGTCATCAAACACAAACTCCACATCCTATTGAAGAAGATCATTGAGAGGCCTTTCAATGAGAGAAAAATAATTGATGAATCTTGTATAGAATCCGGCATGCCGTAAAAATGATCTCACACACTTCACATTAACCAGAGGTGGCAACTTTTAAATAACCTCAATCTTTGCCTTGTCCACCTCTATGCCCTTGTGAGAAATTTTGTGCCCAAGGACTATGCCTTCTTCAACCATAAATGGCATTTTTTCCAATTCAACACCAAGTTCACCTTCTCACAACTTGCCAAGCACTTTTGAAGATTGTCAAGGCACGCCTCAAAGGAAACTCCACCTACGGAAAAGTCATCCATAAACACCTCCATCTCCTCCTCTAACATGTCTCCAAAGATACTCATCATACACCGTTGGAAAGTTGCGGGAGCATTGCAAAGGTCGAATGACATTCTTCTATAAGTAAAGGTACCATAGGGACAAGTAAAAGTATTTGTCTCTTGGTCATCGAGGTGAATAGGAATTTGGAAAAACACCGAGTAACCATCAAGGAAACAATAGTATTAGTGCCTCGTTAGTCTTTCAAGCATTTTATCAATGAAAGGAAGGGGGAAGTGATATTCCTTGGTTGATGTGTTTAGACGTCTATAGTTTATACACATTTGCCAACCGGTGACCGTCCTCGTCGGAATAAGCTCACCTTTTTCATTTTTGATGACGGTCATGCCTCCCTTCTTTGGAACGACAAGAACGGGCAAGACACACCTAGAGCTTGAGATGGGAAATATGATTCCCGCATCTAAAAGCTTATTAATCTCTTTCTTCTTTACCTCCCCAATTTGGGGATGTAATTTCCGTTATCACTCAATAGAAGGAAGAGTGCCCTCCTTAAGGGTTATGTGGTGTGTACATAAAGCGGGGCTTATACCTTTGAGGTCATCAATGGTATATCCCAAAGCACCTTGATGCCTTCTCAAAACACCGCATAACACTTGAGCTTGGCTTTCACTCAAATATGCACTAACAATCACGGGATAAGTAGAATTTAGGCCTAAGAAATCATACCTAAGGTGTGATGGTAAAGGTTTGAGCTCTACCATGGGAACACCTTTACCTTCCTTGGTTGAACCCTCTTGAAAAGCCTCTTGGCTTGACATTTTCATGCATATTTGCTCATCACTTCCTTCAACACTCCCATCTAACAAATTATCTTACAAAGCCATTTCCTTTCTAGGAGCACCTACCTTTTCCTTGTTCAACAAAACACACTCAAGAGGATCATTAGTTGTGAGCAAGTGCTCATGCATGGAATGTACAAGATTGTCTAAAATTTTAACTCGATCTCATGCCATTCTGAAGAGATAAAGAAGGATATTTCATACTTTCATTCAAATCAAATTCAACTCCCTCATCTCCAATTTTAAGTAAATCTTAGCACTTTTGACGTCAATCAAAGCACCCAATGTAGCAAGAAATGGTCTACCAAGAATAAAAGGAATTGTAGAATCCTCATCTATGTCAAGGACCATAAAATCTACCGGAATGATGAACTTTCCTACCCTTAAGGGAACATCCTCCACTTTAATTACCTCCTTGGAATCCTAATTTATCTATCGGATAATTGAAAGGTAATGTTGCTACGTAAAAGTTCTCCCTTCTCTAGTCTTTAATAAACCAAATATAGCATAATGCAAACACTAGCTCCCAAGTCACACAAGCAATTATCAATTAGCATTTTATAAATAGCACAAGGGATAGAAAAGTTTCCGAGATCCTTCAACTTGAATGGAATTTTTTTCATTATGATTGCACTAGAATTCTCAGTCAAGTTAACCGTTTCCGCCACATCACATGTCCTCTTTCCACTCATGATCTCCTTAAGGAACTTTGCATAACTTGGCATTTGTTCTGTCACATCGGTGAACGAAAAAGTAAGATGAAATTGTCTAAGAATCTCTATAAATTTCCCAAATTGCTCGTCTAATTTATACCTATTTAACTTTGGAGGAAAGGGAGCTTGGGATTGTATACTTCTTTTTCTTTCTCTTTCACCTTCTCAACTTGTTCCTTAGCGACTTCCTCAAACATAGGGTTCTCATCTCCCTCATTCTCAATTTAACCTGTACTAGGACTCTCTTTATCATCACTCTTCTCAGAAACCTCATTCCCAAGGACCTTACCACTTCTAGTCACTATCGCATTTATAGGGCTTTTAGGATCCAAGCTTGGTGAAGTCAAAGAAAAAAGATTTGTAAATTTCTTAAACTCACTAGCCAATTGAGAAATTTTGGTCTCCAAACCTTTATGGTAAGTCAACATGCCCTTCAACTTCTCATTGCTTAGGGTCATGTAGGTGTTTAACAATTTGTCTTGCTTCTATATGACATCCTCCAAGAAACTCCTAGAAGAAAATGGTTGATCATAAAAAATTATCACTTGGGCCTTAGGTATTTGGAATAAATCCAAGTGGAGTATCTCTTTGAACATTTGTTTGAATATATCCCTTACTTTGACTGCTCCAATTAACTCTACATTGATTTTGGCCACAATCGTGATTATGGTTACCATAACCTTTGTTACAATCCCCATATCATTGGCCATGACTTTGACGATTTTAACCATGGTTGTTATAGCTACCACAAATCCCTTGGATTCCATGGTTTCTATAACCACTATTTAGCTTATAATCATCATAGTTTCCTTGGTTGTGATAATTCTTATTCCCAACATTCCTTTGAGCATCAAATCATGGTCCAACATAATTATTAGCAACAAAATTCACATGTTCATTCTCATTCCCAACAAATTAATCACAAGGAGCATTAGGGAAAATATAAGCATCATGATAATTCATTCCACATAAATCACTAGAGCAACATTCTCTAACCACGAAATAAGAAGAGAGAAGAGAGTTAGGGGAAGAAGGTGTACCTCTCCCCTTAATTTGGGAGGGAAGAATCGGTGCTTGTGAGGTTGCACTCTCGAGCTTAAACTTGATAGAAACCAGTTCCTTCCCTAAGTCCGAAATTTGAGTTGAAAAATTGTTGATAGCATGGAGTTGTTCAATCCAGCATCCCGTAGTTCTACTCTTGTTTATCGACTCTTTCTCACCATCTTACCATTCCATGTAGTGTCTAACTACATCCTAAATGATATCTACAACCTCTTTCTCGGTCTTGTTCATGATTGGGCCTCCGACTCCGGCTTCAAAACTTGACCTCCCTTGAGGATTCAAACCGCCATAAAAAATTTAAATGATTAGGTAAGTGGGGATTCCATGGTGAGGACACTCGCATTGATACTCTTTGTATCTCTCCCATGATTCATAGAGTCTTTCACTAGATCTTTGCTTGAAACCTTTAATCAAAGCTCTTGCCTCCGCCGTTTTCTTTTGAGGGAAGAAACGGGATAGGAATTCTTTGGTGACTTCATCCCATGTTCTCAAAGAATTAGGCTTCACTTCCTTGTCTAGCCACTCTTGAGCTCTTCTTATCAGAGAGAAAGGAAATATCTTGGGCCTTGTGAATTTATTGAGTAACAGCGTTCACCTTAATTATGTTGCAATAATTCTTGAACTCCTTAAGATGATTAAGGAGACTTTCATTTACTCCTCCACTACATTGTCGCTCAATAAAAGTTATCGTTGCTGGCTTTATTTAAAAATCACTATCCGGGATCAATAACGGAGCAATCCCGCTCTCACACTTTTATGCACATGAACAGCCCAACTCCTTCAATGTAACCTTTGGGACTTCTCCCATATTAGCTTGTACACAAAAACGCAAAGGAAAATATTAGTAACACGGCTACAAATGTAGCCCAAAGAGAAAATTTTTTGTATTTTCGAAATTTAGTTAAATAGACTCAACAATAATAGCAAAAAACTACACCATTCTCTTGCAACGACGCCATTTTGAACAGGGGTGAAGACTAGGTCGTTGGACTAATCTTCCTTAGGCCAAATAAATTTTATAATCACTCAACACACCCTTATACCTAGCATAGGAGTAAGTCGAGGGTAAAACCACTAGGAATGGGAGATGAATGCTACTACTAAAGCTAATCCATTTCGAAGTAATGAAGTAAAGTGTGTATAATCTAAATCAATTAAGCAATCGAAAGAGTTTGAAAAGCTATTCTCCTAGAGGTCAAATTAGCGCCAACTACGAGAGACTATAGCTAGGAACTTCACAAGCCAACTCAATCGACAAATGCAAGCCACAAATCAATTGTGCGTATCAATGTGAACATATAATCCAATCTAGTACAAGTAACTAGGTTGATCACTCCTAAATTAAACACACACATGCACATAATCAATCAACAAATTAAATCACAACATCAAATCCATCATTTTCACCCAATTAGCATCAATCCATTACTCAAATATGCTTCACCATCACCCTAGAGAGTAGACTACTCACAATCCATGGGAATCAAGATCAAAACTGAGCTAAACAACAAATTCATGATCATCATATTAATCAAACTAAAATCAATCACAAATCAATCAAACTTGAACAAATAACAAAGCAATTAAAATCAAAAGCATAAGATTGCAAAAAAGTAAAAGAAATCCTTACAAACTTGCTTCAAATCAATGAAGAAAATACTTAGAATCATCAATCTTCAATCATCAATCAAGAACTTCTCTCTCTACTAACTAGAGTTTCTTCCTCTAAAAATAGAAAGAAAATCTTTATATAATAAAACTAACAAAGAGAAGGTAGTTAGATCGTCTAAAATAGACCCGTACAGGCACAACCATCTTCAAAGGGTAGCGCAGCCGCGCAAAACTGGGTATGGAAAAGAGACCCAGAGAGATGCGCCGTTGGGGTTTGGTGAGTCCGACTCACCGCGGAAACAAACCCCAACCCGAGGAACCACTCGCAATAATTAAAATCATAAAGCATAAATAAATAATCACAAAGAAAAGATAACGAATCTTACCCTTGAAGCGAGCTTCGCCCAAAAACCCGAGCTCTTACTTGAAAGCTACGAGCACGTCAAGCGCCGTGCCTCCGACGGTATCCACCCACAAAAAGGGCGAACACAACTTTAAGGTCCGCTACCTTGGGGTTAGCAAGGTCCGACCAAAACCCGAGTATTATATGAGTTTAAGAGTTTTCCCAAAATTATGGAATGGTCTATTTAACTCCCACTCAAGCAAAGAATTCTCAAGTCAATCCATGACTATTTATAAGGAAGTATGCCTTGTGAATTTCACTCATCTTTCAATGTGGGACTTTTCACAAAAGATCCCACATGGAAAGATTGGTGAATTCAACCCTTAGTTAAATAAACAAAGGAACAAGTAACAAGTGTCACATGGTTAGGTGTGGACCACTTTCTCACTTGGTCCCCAAGGCATTTCACATGCAATGTGAACTAACCATGTGTCACCCAACCTTGAGCCCCAAGTTGGGTTCGGTTGGCCCATTTTATTTTGGCCCGTGTCCATGACCCATCAACCCGGGTCCACGGCCATTGCCACATGTGTCTCCACCGTGGCGCGCCGCCATCATGGCGCTGCCACTAGGTGGCTGCCAATGTGGCCGCTACCAACGTGGCTGGTGCCACTTGGCGGCCGCCAACGTGGCGACCACGTGTGCTGCCACATGGCGTTTTGCCATGTGTGCTGCCACGTGGCATGCTTCTATTGGGCATGCATTCCTAGCCTTTTACGTGGCTAGGATTTTACTTGTTACTTGATGCATTTTCCCGTCTCGCCAAATCCTAAATTTTGGCTCGACATTTGAGATTCCCCGACGCTCGGTTTCGACGCTCCAAGCTCGAATTTCCGACGTCTAAATGTTTAACACTCGGGCGACGAATTAATTTCTTCCGAATTAATTCGTCGAGTTGGTTCGCATATATTTGCTTGGGTGTGACCCGAAGGTTTCAATCAAGATTAAGCTATAACATTAATTATATTAATATTACTGATCGGAAGCGGCCTCCACCCAGGCATTCCGATCAATTGAACTTACTGAATATATTAGCTATCTAATAATTCTGAACCTGCTATCAGAATAATACACTTGTTCGAAGGAAACCTAAACATGCATCTGAATATATTCTATGTTGGTTGATTTAAGTGAACTTAACTAATCATCGCAACATCAAGAAAACCTAAACATGCATCTAACGAATAATTCACACATATATATATAAGCATATAATATAAAGCGAAATTATAGATGCATATTGGCAACTAGCATGACCCCTTGAGATCTTCATATCTTCAAAAGGTCTTCATTTGCAATTCAAGGCTTTGTCTTCCAAGATACGCCGTCTTCAAGACTTAACCAAACTATGCAAAAACTAGTGTCTACAACTAGGAATGATTCAAATATTAAAGTACAAAATACTTAACGGTGCGTAGACCGTATTTAGATTTACAAAAATACATAACGGCACGTAGTCCGTATTTTCTATCCTAGTCGGGTCCCACTAGTTGCCATTTCATAAAACCTGTGAGAGAAAATATATGTATTCCATTCATCCATTCACTATTTGTGAATGGCCCATGCAATTTACAAGTTTAAAACAAAGTAAAATCCATTTAAACAACGCGCGCACTAGTAACTAATCTAGGTGGTTAATCCGATTAACACGCCTAATTAAAACTAGTCAAAGTTGTTTAACCAATTACATAAATTACGTCATTAATAATTGAAGCTCCCACTAAATTTCGCATTTCCTTAATGAATCTAATTAATTTAGTCGGTAGCACACAAACTTGTCAAAATGAAATTTTGCCAATGCCGCTCAAAACCGAGGCCTAGCCTCCCAAAATTTTAATTAAAATAAACAAAATTAATTAAAATAAATAAAACGGCAAAATAAGGAATATTAAGGCTAGTCACCTCACCGCACCAAGCATACGCACATGCCAAAAAACAAGAACACCGTGCGTGGTTGCTGCCGCGCGTGTGGCCGCAAGCAAGGCGGTGCTGCCACCTTGGCAGCCACATATGGGCTGCTATGCAGCCCGGCTCGCCAAGGTGATGCATTTCCTCGTTTTGCGTGCCACGGCCTCGGGATTTGATCCCTTTTTGCGAGACAACAATAATTGATTCTAAATTAATTTTAGAACTAATTTAGAGAGCAAAATAAAATTTTAAACAAGTCTAACTTAATAAAATTTTCAAAGTGCAAATAACCAAAATAATTCCAAGAACCATTCTTAATTAAATTGGTTTAGCTTGGTTGAACATAAAATTGAGGCAATTTCTCACTTTCAATTTAATCAATTTAAATTAAACTTGAGAATTTGACAAAGTAAAGGGAAATTGAAAAAATATGAACTTTAATGTTCAAATGAAAATTCCAACATCTAAATTTTGTGAATCCTTGAAAATTATATCTTCCAACATGAAGATAACCAAATTTCTATCACAAAAATCGAAACTTTATGTTTTCAATCAACTCAAAATGATTAAAACATCAAAGTTTAACACAAAATAACATGGAATTTAGTGGTTTTTAAAGTTTCAATCACTTATCACAAATAAAGATTGAATCTTTAACACTTAGGAAGCCTCAAAATTAACACTTTCACACTAAAAAGCAATTAGTTTGCAATTATGTGAAAATAAATCAACCTTTAAGCATCAAATACTACCAAGTAAGTGTGCTTTAAGGGGACATAAAAATGCAGAAAATAATGCAAATAATCAACCATATAATCAACAATTTATGCCATTAATTTCAAGGTTAGAAAAGACTTAAAATTTTTCGTCAAAAACGAAGAACCCCTCGGAAAAGGCATTTATGGTCAGAATTTGGCTAAAATCACAGTCCCTTGGGGAAAAACCTTTCCAGAATACGTTTTCCACCAAAAATTCACTAGTATTGGGCGAAAATCTGGGTTCTGGGCCAAAATCGACATAAAAACGGGATTAAAATAAATAAAACCGAGCTACTAATCTAATTAGCAACTTAAACCAGAAAATTAAGCCAAAATAAACCTTAAAAAACATGATTATAAAAATAAACGATCGGGGCTCCGATACTGCTGTTGGGGTTTGGTGAGTCCGACTCACCGCGTAAACAAACCCCGACCCGAGGAACCACTCGCAATAATTAAAATCATAAAGCATAAATAAATAATCACAAAGAAAAGATAACGAATCTTACCCTTGAAGCGAGCTTCGCCCAAAAACCGGGGCTCTTACTTGAAACCTACAAGCACGTCAAGCGCCGTGCCTCCGACGGTATCCACCCACAAAAAGGGCGAACACAACTTTAAGGTCCGCTACCTTGGGGTTAGCAGGGTCCGACCAAAACCCGAGTGTTATATGAGTTTAAGAGTTTTCCCAAAATTATGGAATGCTCTATTTAACTCCCACTCAAGCAAAGAATTTTTAAGCCATTCCATGACTATTTATAAGGAAGTATGCCTTGTGAATTTAACTCAACTTTCAATGTGGGACTTTTCACAAAAAGATCCCACATGGAAAGATTGGTGAATTCAACCCTTAGTTAAATAAACAAAGGAACAAGTAACAAGTGTCACATGGTTAGGTGTGGACCACTTTCTCACTTGGTCCCCAAGGCATTTCACATGCAATGTGAACTAACCATGTGTCATCCAACCTTGAGCCCCAAGTTGGTTTCGGTTGGCCCATTTTATTTTGGCCCGTGTCCATGACCCATCAACCCGGGTCCATGACCATTGCCACATGTGTCGCCACCATGGCGCGCCGCCATCATGGCGCTGCCACTAGGTGGCTGCCAACGTGGCTATTGCCACTTGGCGGCTGCCAACGTGGCTGCCACATGGCATTTTGCCATGTGTGCTGCCACGTGGCATGCTCCTATTGGGCATGCATTCCTAGACTTTTGCGTGGCTAGAATTTTACTTGTTACTTGATGCATTTTCCCGTCTCGCCAAATCCTAAATTTTGGCTCGACATTTGAGATTCTCCGACGCTCGGTTTCGACGCTCCAAGCTCGAATTTCCGACGTCTAAATGTTTAACACTCGGGCGACGAATTAATTTCTTCCGAATTAATTCGTCGAGTTGGTTCGCATATATTTGCTTGGGTGTGACCCGAAGGGTTCAGTCAAGATTAAGCTGTAACATTAATTATATTAACATTACTGATCGGAAGCGGCTTCAACTCAGGCATTCCGATCACTTGACCTTAATGAATATATTAGCTTTCTAATAATTCTGAACCCGCTATCAGAATAATACACTTGTTCGAAGGACACCATTCCTTTTACGCGCCCGCGCCACCAGGTTGCGACTGCGCCATGGTCATGCGCGCCCGCGCTTAGGAGCAAGGCAACCTCCTTCACCTTCGACTTACTCTTCCTTGTGCGCTCTACTTGATGATGTTGATGAACACGGAAGGAGGCACTCACCGCTTGCATGCAGGAGCTAGAAGACTTGGACTATAAATTTCTTCAAACTTGAACTTCAAATGGTAGGCAAGAGGCATCTCAAACGATGTAAAACTTGAAAAAGAGACTCGGGAATCTTTGGATTACGATCATAACCTGAAAAATGAACGAAAACAAGCAAATAAAAGAGAAAATAACAAAATAAACCAAGAAATGCATAAAAATAGAAATTCAACTAAGAAAATTCAAACTAAGGAAATAATGATTAAAACTAAGGAAAAACTAAAGAAAAGAGAAATAAAATATCATGAATTTCACCCTAATTAAAGAGAACCAAATAAGTGACATAAATGACACTCATCATGCATGCATTCAACTTCATCCCTAGTTTGCTAATTCAACCAAAATAACAAATCTCACAAGCTTCCCAACGATTATAAAAATTATAATCAAGAAATCTATTGAAATATTAACAAAAAGACTCATTATCACATTGAGGAAATGAGAGACATGCCATTTTTTTTTTCAAAACAAGAAAAAATCAAATAAAAGAAAACTATATACAAAGACCTGGACTCAAGCAATAAGAAACACTTAAACATAGACTTTGTTCCTCGACAACGACCTATATTGTTATGAATTTTCTCTTTATTTCCCTTTTCTTTTTTGTTTTGTGTTTTTATGGCTTTTCTTGTGTTTTCTCCTTTATTTCTACTGTTTTCGTGGTTGAAGGCATTGTACTGGGTTCAAGTCTCAATATTGCTGGTTTTCTAAGTTGGAAGATGCTTTTGGAGTAAGCTCATAGCATTGGGAAATCTCAAGATGCAAGGAAGTGGATGATCCAATTTCTAGCTCTTGCGCTCTCAAGTCGTGCTCTCATCAAATATGGTGTGGAACCCACCATGGAAGCCATTGGAAACTGCTACCCCTAGAATGTATCAAGTAGAGATCACGTGACCCATTTTCGAGCACACGTAGCGGTAAAAAATGTTGAAGAAACCCAAAAGAGCGCATGCGTGCAGGCCACAAGCTCGGGCGTGCGGGCGTGCAGGCCACAAACTCGGGCGCGCAGCCTCTTTCATGGGCGTGCAAGACTCGTGCGCGGGCACGCAGCTCTGTCCGTGCAAGCGCTCCTCCCTTTTTCCGCTTCACTCAATTTCGATTTATGTGCCTCTTATAAATACCTTTTGACAACCGATTTTTATAAATCAGTTTTAGACATAATTTTGATCGTAATTTTAGCTTAGTTGATAGTTACTCTCTTTATTTTAAGGGTTAGTTTAAATGTAGATTTAGAGAGTGAAAGTGAAAGATTATAATGGTGATATGAGAGATTTTTTATATAAGGGTGACAATTATTGAATTCCCTAGTGTTTTATTGCTCAACTCAAGCCAGTGCAATTCATAGCAAAGCGTAATGAATTACATATATACTTAGGGTTGGGTTTGGTTGTATAAATTTTGCTTTGATAGGAGTTACTTAGTAATCAATAACTAGGATTCACCCACGTCAAAAATGGCACTATTTCCGGGGAATGGTATGATTATTTGCTATTGTTGATTGAGTCTATTCCATTTAATTTTAAATAAGGTAAAAAAAATAAAAATTTCTTTTGAGGCAACGTTTGTAGCCGTGCTTTTGATATTTTTCTTTGAGATTTGTATTCATAGGGCAAAAGATCAAAATTTAGTGCCATTTGATCTGGAAATTGAGAGGACCATAACAAGGATAAGGTTTGCCAATCGTTCCTCAAGCTCAAGTCCCCTAAGAGTGGAAATCCATCAAGATTAAGAAGAACAACGAGAAAGCATGGGTGCTAATCCAAGAGTACCATTGAAGAATTTGGGAACACCAGGAGCTTTTAGGTTTGAAAGAGAAATTGATCCTCCTATAACACCAAAAAATGACTTTGAGTTAAGACCGGCAATGATTACTTTGATAGAGAGGCATCAATATAGTTGAGCCAAGCATGAGAGTCCCCTCTAACATCTAAAGGAGTTTGAGAAGTATTGTAAAACCCTGCTTCATGGCCGCGCAGGTGCCCAGCCGCACCTGCTACTTCATCTTTCTCTTTTCTTTTCCTCATTTTACTCTTAACCTCACCCTCGCCCACACTCTCCTCTCATACCAAACTGAAACCCTTACACTCACACAACAAAAATCATCCCACGAATCCTACAAGAAACTCACAAAATCAACAAATTCCTCCTCAAATTTCATCATTTTCATCAAAAATCATACTACCTTCCTCCATTTCTCCTTCTTCATTCTCTTTCCTCCATTGAAGAGCAATTTGGGGATTTTCAATGTGGTGTATTTTGGTGCTTAAAACTTCATCAAACTTGGTTCTTATATGGTATAATCATGTTCTTTGCCTTTATTTTGCATTATTACATCAATTTATAGCAAGAATTTTATTATGCATACTTGTGATTAGCAGTAGTATTTTTTTGCTTAAATTTGATGATTGATTGAGTAATGTGGTTGATTATTTGTGTTGTTGTTGATTAATATTTCCTTACATTGTGTTGTTGTTGATTGTGTAGCTTATTTGTGAAATTTGGTCGATATTTGTTGAAGATTGAAATTTGATATTGTTGGTAGTAAGTGGTGATTAGAGTATTGGTTAGTTGAACCAAGTATAGTGGTTGTATTGTGATTGTGATAAATTATAAAGTTGTGATTAAGTTTTTGTTGTGAAACTTAGTGATGAAAAATGTCTAAGATCATGAAAGTCCTTACTTCCGTAAATGGAAAAACAAACATAACAATTGAAGAAACTTCTCCCTCCAACACGCGTTCTTCCCAAACACAAAATGAAGACCCTCTACCACTACCCAAAACACGATTTGCCAACTCAACCCATAATCCACTTTGGAATGAATTCAAGAAAAGAAGCAATAAAGCCCTCACAACACTATCATTAATCGAGTATGATTAAATTGGGAATCGATAAGGACTTGTGGGTCTTATTTGACAACCTTAGGTCAGGTAGCTTCGTCAAAAAAGACTACCGAAACTACCTTGAGCTGATTTCGGAGTTCTTAGCTTCTTCAACTACTACTCAAGTTGGTGACAAGAAATACCAAGTAACCTTCCAAATCTTCAATGTGGAGCATAAAATGTCTTCGGCTGAATTTTATACGGCCCTTGATTTCAATCCAGGGGCGGATATCCTTTTCTCAAAGCATAAATATTTGGATAGGTACGCCCTTAATGCATGGTGGAACGATATCTTGGGGTTAGAAGAGTTAATCGCCCACTATTTTCTTGCTAACGACATTTTCCAACCGCACCTTTGAGTGCTTCATCGGTTGTTGGGTTACTCAGATTCCCAAAGCAAGACTTGGGTAAGATGTCGCAAGCCGAGTTGCGTTCTTTGTTTGAAAATCAGAGAAGAGTTGTGTGGATGGTATAGCTTTGGGAACATACTTTTGAGGAATTGTATGGATATGCAGGGCAAGAAGTCGAGAGACATTCCTTATTGTAGCATGGTGATTAGATTGGCAACCGACCTTTATTTTGGTAGATATCTCCTTTTTTGTACTCAGGTGGGAGACGCTGACACCCTCTACCTTGACATTCCTCAACTCAAGTAAGTGCAATTCATAGCAAAGGGTGATGATGATAAGGTGTTTGGTTGGTTAGTGAGGAATGCTTATCGACGTTACCTTCTAAACTCCTCCTTGGCCTCCCTCCACCGGCAAGCCCCGAATGTGTGGTTTGTTCCCATTAGCAACCGTAACCTAGTGAATATGAAGATATGCAAGATGTCCTCGACAAAGAGCAAAAAATCCAGCAAAATCAAAATCAACATTAAAAACAATAACAACAAAAACAACAGCAATAATAACAACAACAAGAGCAAGAAGTGCCTCAACCTCTACATCAACAACATCAAATCTCCAACCCCGACATGGAGGCTTTGAGTACCCAAATGGGGGGCATCCAAGTTCGATTAAAGAATATGTATGATCAAGACTTTGAGGTGATCTACAACAAAATGAGAGGCATCTCCGAACTGCAACAAGGTGTGTTTCTCCAATAACAACAACTCTATGATGCGAGTGTTAACCATGGGGAAATCACACCCCCGGTTAACTACCCGTATTTTCCTCCTTAACTTGGTCTGGTACCATCTATAGGGGGTTTAATATCCATATTGGCAAGGATTTCAAGGGTCAAACACCGAGACTCACTCATTTTCGGATGAGCACGGTAACTACGATCACCATATGCCTAGTGGGAGTGACTACAGGGGTGTTCCTAACTAACCCTATGTCGATCCCACCTATCCGTTTCCACTTGAGTTTCCCAATAAATTTAATCTCTTGGTCCCATGGCAACAAGATAACTTTAACATGATGTTACAAAAACCCGTTCTTCATGCTAGATAAATATTGAAGTGTCTATGGACTACAAAATGCATTATGAAGTAAGTTAACCCATATTTGAGATCAAGTTATCTTAGAGCCTTGTACGATTACTAATTAGGCCTAAAACGTACTAATACATGTTTAAACTTGATTAATAATGGACCCAAATGCGGCAAATGCAATGATTCGATCCACTGAATCTTACATTATTGAAAACCGATCCAAACAGATAAACCAACCATCATATTTCTGTGCATGTCCATACATATGGATAGCCCTTTCAAAGGGCTTACCAACGGTATATTATAAGCCTAATTCCGCGCTAAAAAAAAAGATGTTATGATCAAAACACTAAACCGGGCCCTAAAACTGATACCTTTGCCCTCTAACGGCTATATAATTTGATCCATAAAATATTTTAACCTAACTCTAATGGTATTAGAAATTAGACATTTAGATTTTTCCAATTATATCTCATACGACTAAATCCGACCTTGCAATAAAAAGTTATGGAAGTTTTAAAAACACGTTTCCATATAAGGCAAACCTCATCCCAGCGCAACTCAGTAAGTTGCGCGCGCCTGGCACGCGCAACTAATTGAGATGCGCGCGGAACATAGAACGAATTAGGGAGTTGCGTGCGCCACTTGAAGGCGCGGCTCTAAAACCCTAAACCTAGATTCCTATGCCTATATATAGGGCCCTTCGTTCAGCATTACGGGGACCGAAAAAACAGAATTTAAAACCCTAAATTCTTAAAACCCTAATATCTCTCAAACCCTCTAACTATCAAACTACTTTTTCCTCTTTATTCCCAACTAATCTTCAACTATAATCCATCCATTGAAGTTCTTGAAGGTAAGAAGAATAAAGAAAGTCCATAAACGCATAGGACAAAGATTTAGCATAAAAGAAGAACAGTTAGTTCCCTGAGCATTTAGATAAATCATTTTTTTTTATTGTTTAAATAACTTTAATTGATTAATTGGTGTTGTTTTATCACTTTAAACAAACTTTTAATTAATTAATTCACGTAGTACTTTTTCGTTAATTAACACTAGAATTTGATAATTAATTGTTGTCTTATCACTTAAGACAAGGCGAATATTGTATATTTCTTGTTCTTCTCACGTATTTGAATTAAATAAAGAATAACGACTTTGCAATGTAATTGCTACATGATCAATGAGTGTAAATAAAATCAACTAACTTAGTCTTTAGGTATCACGTTGCATATATCGTTTAGTAATGAAATTGTGAAAAAGGAAGAGCTAGTAGAGGCCGTACTAGGGCTAAGATAGCAATTCCCCACTAAAGGGAACGTTATCTTAGTACCCTTGCTCCCGAACTCATTTCTGTTTTATGTAGACCAATTAGGGCATGGGTAAATTTACGATTCGTGCTAATTAGCCCTTCAACTTTACTTTGGAGAAAAGCATGAACGAGGTTTATGAGTTTTCCTAAAACTCATTGGCGACTCCTACTTGTTTCTTACAAAATATCATGATGAGAATATCATTTCTAATTCAAGGTCTCTTAAACAGTTTGGAATTCAAATCCTAATACACTCTAACAAGTGTAAAGTCCTAGGCTTTTAAAGGGTCATGTGCATCTAAGGAGAAATATCCCCTACGATGGGAACACCCTCCTTACAGTGGCGACTCCACTGGGGACTTAGTGGTTACAAGATTTGTTCTTAGTTATGGTTTAAGGTTTCCAACACTAGGGTGCCTATGGATTGTAACTAGAATTAACTTAGATAATCTCTAGTAAGAGAGCGAGACTCAAACGCATAATATCTTCCTTTTCACAAAAGTAAAAACCAAACAAGCAACATTACATCATGCATAATCGTAGCACACTTTAACTTTTGGGGATTGTCTCATTGATTAGGGGTTGCCAACACTAGGCTTCTACCCCAAATCAGTAACAATCATCCCACCCATATGGCCAAAAAATGTTAGGGGGGCTATTTCATGGGTCAACACGTTGAGTGATTGATACTCGTGCATCGTCTTTTAAGATATGGAACCATTGGACACCCAAACCTTGACCTTAGAATGGCATTGTATGCTTTGACGGTTCCTTTTATGTGCTTATATGACTACATGATTATATACTTCGTGTCTAATCTAACTAATTCCAACTTGTTACATAGAGATAATAAAATAAAAAAAATAAAATTTGCAAAAATTATGTTTCGACAAAAAAAAAAATGAAAATTTGTGGAATCTACATGGTGGCATGCACAACTGTCAAATTTGCAAGCGCCCTCCAAGGGCAGGTTCAGAAGTTGCGGGCGACACCTTCGCGCAACTGTGTGTCCAGCGCGCGCCCACTGTTCAACTTTACTTTGACTCGTTACGAGCTATATCATACGGAGAAAATGATATTACCACTTCAAGGTTAATCGTTTAGTAGGTGCTAAAATATCTCTTTGGCTAAAAAAGTTGCCTAACTTAGTTACCTTTACTTTGATCACTTTTTTTCTTTTTTCAAAAAAAAATTTTATCGTTCTTTTTGCGTGTTTGCATAAAAATAATAAAAATTAAAATAAAAAAATGCATGTGGCAGATGCTACTCTTTAATTTGCACTTTCAACCTTAGCGCAAGACAGAAAATTGCACGCGATACTACTTTTGAATATGATGATTCGTTTACGTAATTTATAATCGAACTAATGACATTACTTCTTATGAGGTTCGTCATTAGAAGTTCGCATCCCTTAATAGGACTTCATCAATATGTTTATTTTTTAACGTGCCTATTTTCGTGTTCATCATGTTTTTGTTGTAACTAATCAACCTTGATTTAAGAGTTTATCTCTTCTATGGTTTAAAAAGAAAATTCCAAGAACCATACTTGGGATGTTTGCCTCACACAAAATAAAAAAAAAAGAGAGAAATAGAATGAAAGAAAAAAAAGAAAAAGAAGAAAAAAAAAACGTTCTGAAAAAAATATTATTAAAAAATAAATAGAGAAGATAATGAATGATAAAACCGTGAAAATGATTTAATTATTTCTTGGATTTTACATTCGGAAGCCATGATTCTTTTTTAAGAAAACATTAATATATTATCCTTTAAAGATGATCAATATGAGAATAATAATTTTTTAAAAAAATGATATAGATCTCTATTGCAATCTAAATGATCAACAAATACCATAGTGTATTTGATCATTCTATGGAATATGTTCGAGTTGATTAATATTCCTAAGAATTTGATGAGCATTTTTTAAATCAAACTTTCTTGTCTTTCTCTTCTACCTTTTTCGAAACAATTTATTAAATGTAAAATCCTTAGATAATTACCTTGTTGAAGTCAACACAAATTATGACATTCCATTAATGATTGTTCGTGAATTTTTTTACATTCATCATCAACAAACTTGCTTAAAGTGAATTTATATTACAAGGATTAAAAAAAAAAAAGAAATGAAACAATCATTTTGACTTTGGTTCATTGTTTGAATGCTTGGCAGAAAAGGTTTAAGTGAACGCGCTCAATTTCTCGTGATACACATCACTAGATCATCTTCCACAATCGCGTACTAGTCCAATCATGGGTGATAAAGCAGCATTAGAGAAACTTAGAGAGGAACCCCAAAACCTAAAGGCCCTACGAGAAGAAGAAGCCCAAATCAAGGCTCATAAAAAAGCAGAAAAGGCTAAAATAAAAGTAGAAAAAAAAACATTTTTCAAGAAAAAGCAAGAGCCGAAAGAGTAGCGGCCTTGGAGAAACTTGTCCTTCAAGCTAACTTAGGAAATAAGTACTTCAATAATGAGCTTGCTCCACAACCTAGTGGTATGACTCCCAAGAAAAGTTCTTGACTATGGATTTGCCAACCTGTAAGGTTACAGACAATCTTAGGATTCACTTAATGAGCTTTATTGGAATTATGGCATTGAAAAGGGTTGAGTCAAGCCTATAAACATGTACTTTTCCTCTTTCATTGGATCCAACTGCTAGATAATGGTTTTATAACCTTGATGCAAAATAAACTTCCACTTGGAGTGACGTTGTAAAAGATTTTTAACCCAATATGGATATAACATCGAGCTCACAACTACCTTGCGCGATTTCGAATTGCTTAAGAAAGAGGAAGAAGAAGGCTTCATTGACTTCTTTTCCAAGTGGCGATGAAAGGTTTGCTCTTATTTCACAAAGACCTCTGGATCATGAACTTGTCCCAAAGTTCATAGACAATTTGTCTCCACCATACAAGTGCCATTTACAATACCTTGGTTTAGACACATTTCAAAAAGTCTATACTGTGGGAATATTAATTGAAAGAGACTTGATAAGTGAAACCATGAATCATATAGATGGACTTGACTTTTAAAGAGGATTTCACCTACGTCGGAAACGGACAAAGCTCGAAGACGCAATTTCAAAGATTTGTCAACAATTCAAGATGTAGCACCCTAGGTCTTGTTTTGTTTCTTTCCTTTGTTTTTATGATAGACTAAGAGATTCATGTTGTCGAATCTACTAATTTTGTACTCTCATTATTTAATGAATAAAAAATATATTTTCAAGTAAGTCTATATTGTTCTCTTTCCAATCTATTTCTTGTTATTGACTCGAATTAAATAAAATATATACATATAAAAAGGCAATATCAAAAGGCATACATACTCAACACTTTAAGAATCTTGATGCGCTTTGGATTACTAGATTTATCAAATGAAAAGAGGCCCATCTTTGGCCCATAAAGAAAGGATTCGATGATTTCACCAACACAGGAGGCAACATGAAACTACACAAAGATAATCCCATGTTATTAACCTTAGAGAAAATCCATCTTTTTGACAACCCTTTTGAACCATGTTAGTTAAGCCTTTGTTATTCAACCTACATTATTCCATGCCTTGGGATGGGAATGGTGCAAAGAGATATAAATAAGAAAATTGGGGGAACAAAACATAAGTGGGGGACATAAAGTTCATCTAAACCCAAAGACCCAATGCGAAAGAAAGAAAAAAGTCGTTCTAAACCCAAAACAAAACTTGTAAAAAAAAGAGAGATAGAAAAAAAAGAGGGATAGAGAGGACAAGGAAAAGGCACCTAATGTAGGAAGTTGCCACACAAATCATAAAGGTTATAATTTAAAAAGAACCAAAAGTAAAGGATTTTGGGAGTATACTTAAGCCTGTCCATTCTTCATAACCCCAAGCCTAGCCACGTTACAACCTTGGAAAGGCCCTCCTTGAGGTAGACCTTAACCATATACCAAAATCATCATTCCCGTGAAAATATGGACAATCATAGGACTTTGCACATATGGACCTACTATTGAGAAGTCATACCCATATATAAAATGGATGAAGTGTTGAGTTATGGTTACAAAATCATATAAAAAAAATCAAATGATTTTGATTATTGGATAGCCATTGGCTTGATGACGCCATTTTAGTAAAGCAATCGAATCAAACTAAATTCGATGTTTTCCATATTTTTCGCCAAGAAAAATGAGATGACTAAAAACTTTATAATAAAAAAAACACTCATCTTATTTTCTTTTAATAATAGGGCTATTTATTACCGAGGTAATTCAAGTTCTAGTTATATACATTGCCTAGAAAGAAAAAGAGTTAATTCAATAAATTGATTTGATATATCGACCGTCTCGATGTCCACTTTAGATGTCATTACAACTCTTGAGCATTGGTCTTTTCACTTATCATGAGCAACTAATATGTCCTCCAGCATGGGATATCTCGATCTTCTCTAAGCGAGGATCATTGATTGAACATGATCGCTACATGAAAAAATGAATGTTATCGCTATCAAACATATACCTCACTTCCAAGTCATCACAAGGATTCAAATATTAAGTCAATGATCCTTGCTTTTTCAAAACATGTCTAATTCTCATTCTTTATTCTTCTATGGGAAAGTTGGATTCCCCTTCCTTTTTATGCAAATCCGTCTTTTTTGTTCATTTCTTTTTTAGGGTGCAAGTTGGGATGATCCCTCCCATTGGCAACTAAATACTTGAAAAATAGTATATTTTTCGCTCTTTGCCTCAAATTGGGGGATAAAAAAAGCCTGGACATCCCCACTTCTTTCTATTTACATATTTGAACACGCTATTTATGTTGCGAAATCAATGTCATGCAAAGCTTATTACGAACTATCTTAATACTTTAAATGACAAAGGGAAGAATACCACTTCCTATTATTTGGCGAGATAATTAATTATGTTACTTTATCTGATTATAAAACTCATGATAAGTATATGCAATATTCCACAAATTAAAAATACAAATCTTGGGGCTTCAAATAAACATGAGAAATATCCCCTAGCATGTGTATACATGAATTGCAAAAGCTACCTAAGGTTACTCTTGGGGGCTACGAAAATATAAGTCTAACCTTAACTTTCGTTTAGAAATAAGACCATATTTTGGAAAGTGATAGAACAATTTTATAAATTATTCTAACACTCCACCAAACCTAAGTTTGATAAACATTCATTTTTCAAACTACGGTGCTTATTTAATTGAAAGAACTTCACTTTCAATCAGAGAAATATGACAATGATGACAAACACTAAAAAGAAACATAAACAAAATCAGATATATGAATGTTTGTTCTCATTTTCAGATCTTTGTTGAAATAAGTTGCAAATTACAACTTACCTTAATGAATGTTGGAAAAAAACAGTCACACTCAATTACGAGCTATACTTTTATTTCCATTTTGGGTATATTTTTGAAATGAAAATATGATTATGAATTTTGCCTAGGTACTAGAAAAAGTTACTTTTTAAAACAAATTTTCGTTATTGGTCCCTTTTCAAATTTTGAATTCTAGTTCGAAATAATATGTTTCTAACAAAAAATAGTATTCAAAATTTTCTTTTTGAATTTTTGTTTTTCTTTCTGAATTTTTGTTTCATTTTCTCAAATAAATAAATTTTCAGATTCTCAACAACTGTTTGGATAATGCATGTATATACATAACTATTTCCAAAAGGAATGAACTATGATTCGACTTCTTCTTGACTCAAACTTTTTCTCATTGGCTTAGGGATGGTAAACAAACCACCTGCAAGTCCATAATCAAAGATTGATAAGAACAAAGAAAATATTTAACGTTCTAAATCAACTTTGAGAAAAAATCACCGCAATGATCTTTACTAATGTTTGGATATTAGATAAGATTTCTAAACCTTAAACATATTGCTTTTGGTTATAGACATAGACAAGCAAAGAACTAACTTTCTTTCTTGAACATGACTTTAACTAAAATGCGAAAGCCATGTCATTGTTCTAAATATCCTACAAGAAAAATAAGATATATACATAGGTCCATCTCAATATCATGATTATATGAATGGCCTAAACAATAGTAAGTCATTAGAACTACCCCAAATTAAGGGCTCTTAGACTTGTGAAATAGCAAGAATGCACATAACCCAACACATGGGGATTCGAATATCCACAAAAAACAAAAGATATTCTGTCATTCGAGCTACTTTAGAGAATCGCCTAAACTACAAATGGTTTACGCAGATCTGGAGCCTTACAATTTTCAAATTCATCATAATTATTTAATAATCATTTTTTTCCTTTGAAAACTAAGTACACAACTAAAATTGGCCATAGAAACAAACTACAAACATATTCAAGCCATTTTCAAGTTCAACTTCATAAACTAATCTTAGTGCCTAATTATTATTTCGATACTTCAATTTATTGTAATGGTTAGAGAGTATGAAAAGTATAGAGCAAAAGAAAAAAAATTCACGAGTTTCAAAATAGAATTCAAATGCACACAACAAACTTGCTCATACGAAAGTTTTGTTCTCAGTCATTCATCATTTAAATTGTATCAAAACACTTCATTAACATAAGACAAACAATTTCATGAGTTAGAACAAAAGACTCCTAAGTTCTATATAAGAGCTCTTCAAGTTTCTCCATTATTTCACACAAGGAGGATAACATCTACGTTCTCGAACTTTAAATTAGTAGAAAATTTAAACTCAAAAGAAAGAATTTGAAAGTAGTGAGAATAGAGGAAAAAATTGAACAACATCTCATTTTCCCTCTTACTTGTTTCGAAAAACGACCAATATTACAAGACTTAATAAACTTTCTTTGTTAAAACTATGAATGGTCAAAATAATCCAAACACACTAGTTTAATCGTTTCAAAGATCCTAGTTGTTATCATAATAAGACGAAACACAGGATTTCTAGACCCATTTCAAGCAACATGAAAAGGTTTAATTATTAAAAACAAACAAGTCATCAAAGTTACCTAACATTGGAGGCTACAATATTCGAAAACATAAATTGGGGGCTCAAAAGCCTGAAGTATAGCCAAACTACTCTAGTTCAATAATGTCTTCAAGAATTTCCTACACTAACTAGTTTTGTGCAAATCTTGAAATCACAGTTTTATAAGTGAACTAGTTAGTAGCCCGGGTGTTGCCCCAGGTTACAACTGTTGTAGACGTGCAATTAATAATTTTTTTTAAAGTCTTTTTAAAATTGTAGTTGTCATGGTCAAACTAAAATAGAGTTTTTTTAAGTATATTTTTTTTTTTTTAATTGAACCTTGTTGTTTGCACTTATATAATTATTTGTACTTATTAATAACATATATGATAATTGGCTGAGATATAATGTTGGTTGCTTGGGTGATGTGTTGTTGTTTGAGTAATATTGAAAAGATGATGTGGCAAAACAAAAAAGGGACTACGTGGCACATCGACGTTCTTTAGAAAGCCTTTTAATATATAGTATAGATAATATTCACTACTACAAAAAACCCCTAATAAGTCGGACTTTTAGAGTCACCTCTACATAAGGTGCGACTTATGAACCTATCGAGTCGCCTCATATTTATTAGGCGACTTGTTAAGTTGGGGTTAAAATAAACAAAGCACCTAACGAGTCGCCTAATATATATGAGGTGATTTGATAAGTTAACAAGTCGCCCCATATATGCATGCGCCTCTATAATCCAACTTATTAGGTGGTTTAAATTAGATTTTCAAAGTCACATGTACATAATGCGCTACTCGAAAGCTTGTCGAGTCGCCTTTTACATATTAGGCGACTTAATAGGTGAGTTTTCTTAACTATGACTCTCACCTAACGAGTCTCCTGATATTTATAAGGCGACTCGATAGGTTAAAATGTCGCACCTTATATACAGGTGACTTTAAAAATCCAATTTAAGCCACCTAATAAGTCGGGTTATAGAGTCACATGCATATATGGTGCGACTTGTAAACCTATCAAGTCACCTCATGTATATTAGGCGACTCATTAGGTGCTTTGTTGATTTTAACCCCAACATAACAAGTCACCTAATAAGTATGAGGCGACTTCATATGTTTACAAGTCGCACCTTATATATAGGTGACTCTAAAAGTCCGACTTGTTAGGTGCTTTATTATATGACAACTATCTAATAAGTCGCCTAATATGTAAGACGCGACTCGATAGGTTAATTCTAAAAATGTATATAAAATAGTTACAATATCATATATATATGAAAAGTAACTTTGGTATAATAGCAAGAACTTCAACCTTCCAGGCAAAGAACCAGAGATCAAGCATGTTGAGTGTCATAAACACTGACATTATATGAGCTAATAAAAATAGTTGGAAAAAATGTTGATTTTTTACGTGTCGCCTCTTTCAACACAAGCGACACAATAGATTAACCTATGGAGTCGCATCTTTCAACACAAGCGACACAATAGCTTAACAAATAGAGTCGCCTAACAACTAATAGGCGACTTATATAAAAGCTATCAAGTCGCCTCAGAGGCGACTTCTAAAGTTGGAAGCTATTGTGTCGGTGGCTGTGGAGTCGCCTTTAAAGCGACTTGTTACGTCATTTACAGGCGACTCAATAGGGGTTTTTTGTAGTAGTGAATAACCATCAGTTATTTTTATCATTAATAAATCCAAATTTGCAACTTACGCGTGAAAAAAATAATAAACATGAGTTGAAGAACAATTTCATGCATTTGTCAAAAGTTCAAAATTTCATAATTTTAATGCATAATTGTTGTTCTAAACACTTCAATTTACATTAAAATTAACAATTATTGTAACACCCCCGATTTACTAACTGAAAATAAATAAGAATTAAAGGAAAAATAAACATCCTTAAAATAAAATTGCGGAAGCATGCACCTAGATCAGAGGTATTACCGCCACACTCAACAACGTGACGAGTATTAAGGCTTACAAATCCCAATAAATACAACCCAATAAATCTAGGTGAGCTATTTATACAACTTTACAAACAAAACACTAATCGATCACTTGAACTCTTTTAGCTACGATCACTTGATCAACCTTCTTAAACAATCTTGACTGGTCGCCATTAAGGACAAATTCCAAAATAGATCGTCGCAGGGCAACCATAAGAAAAAGACATGGCCGCAAACACAAGTAGCAAAACAAAATAACACTCACGTACATAACGAAATATAGAGTATAATTGAATAATTGACAATACTAGCTCAAACTACATTACACATTGTACTCTGGTAATAGCCTTTGTCAAACTCAACTCGAATAATAATAATACGAACTTTTATTCAATTAACTCATATAACCTATAAGTGTGTCATGCTCTTTGTTTTATACCTAGCCTTGGACATGGATAATTCGATAAAACCAACAAATATAAAAACTTGAATACTCTCAATAACCAGAAAAATAAACACCTTGAACCATACCACATATGGGCCAATTCCCACTGTAGGGGACCATAGGAAAAAAAATAAAGATAGTACCTCATTCTTAACTCATGATCATTATTTCATTACCAACATGCCAAGGACTAAGGTCTATAACGCCGAGCCTCAAACCAATAACAAAATAATAATTCTCAAACTTTTGATCTTATACTCGATCAAATAATAATTCACAATCTAATAATAATAACTCAACAATGGCACAAGTTCCCAAATAATATAACAAGATCAACTCAATTCATAAATATCTCAACTATTAGGGCAATAAAACTAATACCCAAAAATAATTAACTCACAACCCAAAAATAATACTCTGCATTAACAACCCTAAAACCTCGATAAAACAATACTCCCTATAACAACAACATTAAAAGCCTAGAAATAATTTTACAATCAATATATACAACAAAAATAATATGATATTCAAATAAAATCAAATCATACAATATCATAATAATTAATCATATATACAAGGATTACCATTAATAAATTATATCACACATCATAAAAATAATAATAATAAAAATAATAATAATAAAAATAATAATATAATAATAATAACAATAATAATATTACGAAATATAATACAAACATCTCTAAAATTTAGTGTGATTACCTTCCGAAAACAATAAAGCAAATACAAAGCACGATACTCCACTGATTCACGATTAACAACTCACGCAGTCACGCACAAGATACTCTACCATCAAAACTAAATCTCACGCACAAAACTTGTAATTTTGGGGAAAAGGTATAATAATGGGTTTAATCAAGAGTTATGACGAAGATAATACATATTATAGGAATTCATAGCAATTATGGCTACTGCTAGCTGTAAGCTCATGAGAAAGGAATTTTTATACCAAAACTTAAGGCTGTACAAATAAATAATAGGGTTAAAGTAGTTTATATACGCTTTAAAATAAAGAGTCATATTTTAATTATAATAGGGTTATAAACCTTTTCGAACTCTAAAATAAAAATATGAGATTAGAAAAGTTATTTAATAAATAAAAATAAGTATATTGTTTTATAAAATATATAATATAAAAACATAAAATATTCAGGTATTACAATTATAGTCTATGTGAGCAAATAATGAGAAAAAAAGTTAAAGCACAAATTCAAAATATGCTTGTACATGCTCATACAGGATCAATATTTTACCACTCTACATGAAATTGGATTCAATATATTGACTAAACATGTCACCACAATAAACAAACAAATTTATGAAAACAAGTCAAATCAAAAACCCTAACTTCAAGTTAAGATTCTTCATTTGATTTCTCAATTTTATTGACCAAGATCAGAGTCTGGTAAATAAAAGGAGCAAGATTTACATTCCATACCTTTAAAAGGACAAACAAAAAAATTGAAAGAGATCAAAATTAGAGAAAGAGGAGAATAAGAAAGTGAGCTGCAAATTGCGCATCTCCAACTCTTTTACTAATTTAAATGTTGTGCCAAACACATCAAGATGCGCGTGGCATCACAGCGCAATCTAGTTTTTTGCGCGCACTTGGCCAACGCGACCTACTAAGTTACGCACAGATATTGGTCACTTAAATGACCGGTATTCTGATTTTGATCCGTTTGGTAAATTTTTAACGGTTTTTTTTTCGTCATTAGACGTATTGGCGCATAAATGATCAAAAGATTTTTAATTACATTGCATCCAGTAGTTTCTCTTGTTCTTTGACAATATTTTTCATCATCCTATATGCACACCGTGCTTTGTGTCTTCCCTAAGCATCAGTTTTGGACGTTTTTGGGGCATGGAACACTTTGATGACACATCCACATTATATGATGACGTTGGACAAGATTTCGAAGTGGACTGATGAGTGTCATTTATGGAACTCATAGGGTAGTGTTTTGGGATATTTTCACTATGCTTTTAATCACTAAAATAAAACAACCTTTTCGTAGCGATTATCTTAACCTTTAGTATCGATTGTAATTGCAACAAAAAGCTTTCCCAACGAATGGTCATTCGATACAATATCCCCCGTTGCCTTAGCCTTTAGTAGTGGTTTTCAACATCGCTGGGGTTGGCCTCAATAATCGATACGAATAACTACATCCAATCGTGGTGATTATTATAGCAATTACAATCGCTATAAATGTTTAACTCATTTTCTTCAAAAAAAAAAAAATGCGTATGATCTTTACAAGATTCGAACATGCAACCTCTAACTGTTATATTAAATGTTTCACCAATAAGCTATGACATATTTTATGTATTCTTTGTCAAACAATATTTATATATCTAGTGTTGAAAAGGCTTTTCGTATCGATTTTTAGGATTTAGTGGCGATTGTAAATGATACGATTTCTCAAAATTTTATAAAAGTGTAAAATAGTGTGGTTATGTATTATTATGTTTTCCGTATCGATTTTATATGGGAAAAACTTGGCGATTGTAAAAACGATACGACTTCCTTAATTATTTCACAAATATACTTGCATATTGTAGCGAATGTACAATCACTACGATATAATCGCTACGAAAAGACATTTTTCTTGTAGTGAATGCTTTTCTTTTACTATTTTGGTTATTTCTCCTTTAGTTTCTCTATTTCTTCTTTCTTCGTGTTTTACATTCCCTTATGTGCTTTTCCTCGTGTTTTCCTTTTATATTGCTTTTTTTCTCTTCTATATTATCTCTGTGGTTTCTCTTGTAGGTGCCTAAAATCTTAGCTTTGCAAAGGATTTAAGAGGAGCAAAAACACCCAAGAAAATGAGTTTCAAGTCTCATGGAGAGGGCGATCCCCTTCTCCCATGGACCGCGGGCGCGGGATCTACGGGCCGCGAGCGCGAGTTTTGGTGCACATTTTGGTGATTTTTGGCAGGGACTCTCGACGCCCTGGCCGGAGTCTACCCGCGGGCGTGGAGATTTTGGAGAGAGCGCTTCAGATTAGAGAAACCGCGGCCCCCTGCTTCACCTAGAACAGGGCATTTTGCCGCGCACTGAGCCGCGAGCGCAGGCTGCAGTACCCGCGGGCACGGGTTTTGCCCAGACTGCTCGCGGAGTCAGTTTTAAGTTCCGTACCCATTTATGTTCGCCCGCGGAGTCTTCTTGGAGAGGGTGCGGGCGATCAGTTTTCCTTCTTTGTCTATATATACTCTTGTAAATCCTTTTGAAGGCAACTATTAGATAATATTTCATTTGGTTAGTTTTTAGAGAGAGAATCTAGAGAGAAGTCAGAGAGAAACTAGAGATTGTAATCTTTGGATTTGACTTTTAATTCAACATTGTTTCTTCAATCAAGTTTATAATTCTTCTTCATATCAATCAAAGTTTGTAAGATTTATTTCCTTTGAATTTACTTCAATTGCAATTTACTTTTATGCTTGAATGTTTGGTTTGGATTTTGATTTAGTTTTGAGAATTTGTTGATTAATTGTATTTCTTTTTTATTTAGTTTGAAATGAATGTGTTTGTGATGGAATTTGTTTTAGCTTTAGATTTCACCGTGATTAGTGAGTATATTAGTTGTTAGGGAGAAGGGGAAGCATGCTTGATTGATGATTATTGCTAACTGATGATCCTTGATTGATTAATTGTTGCAATTAAATTAGTTGACATAGTTGTGTATGTTATTAATTAGACTATGAGTGATCAACCTATAAGATTAATCTAGATTTCATTGCAAATTTCAATAACACGAACAATTGATTTGGGAATTGCTTTAATTGATTAAATTTGATTGTGATTCTCCTTGTTAATCATTCATATTGAACCCTAGTTTGGTTTATAAGAGATAACCCTTGAATTCCTTTGATTGCAACTTATGTTTGTCCCTTGAAATTTTTGAATCAATTGGGTGATCTATCAATAAGCATGATTATTAATCTTGCATGTGGAACCTATATCTTTAGTGTTTATCAATTTAATTGAATTCTCGATTCTTGTTATGCTAGTTACCATACTCAACCCTTGACAACTTTTCGATTTAGTTTAACATTAGGCTATAACATATAACATAGCTTTGATTCATTCCTTTGTGTTCGACCCTTAGCTTGCCTCTATACTCGTATAAGGTTTGTTAAGCGTTTACAAGTTTAGTTTGACTTAGGGAGATTAAGATGATGACCTAGTTCCAACCCTTTGTCAAAATGGCACCGTTGCCGGAGAATGACATTGGTGCTTTGTTAAAGTTGTTGAGTCTATTTCATTCTTTAAAAAAAATAGATTTTTCTCTTTCAGGCTAAACTTGTAGCCATGCTACTAATTATTTCCTTTGAGTTGCATGCATAGAGCACGTGGTCATTCACTTGTGCCATTTGATCCGGAGATCGAGAGAACTATTACAAGACTACGGGTAGCTAGGCAATCTTTTAGTTCTAGAAATCAAGTGAAGAAGAACTACAACAAGAGGAACAAACAAGAATGGGAGAGAATCCGAGAGTGGCATTGAAAGAATTGGGGATTCCCGGTGCATAAAGATTTGAGAATGGAATTGCTCCACCTACAACATCGGCAAATGATTTTGAAATTAGGCCGACAATGATCACTTTGATAGAAAGGCGACAATTTAGTGGAGCCAATCATGAGAGCTCACTAAATCATCTCAAGGAGTTTTTAAAATATTGCAATACTGTCAAGGTGAACGGAGTTTCCCAAGAATTCATCCGCCTCAAGCTCTTTCCCTTTTCTCTCATTCGGTGTGCTTTGGAATGGCTAGACAAGGAGGTTAAGCCAAATTCTCTAACTACATGGGACGAGGTTACAAAGAAATTTCTAACATTTTTCTATCCACAAAAGAAAACGGTGGAGGCAAGAGCTTTGATTCATGGCTTCAAATAAAAGCCAAGTGAGAGCCTATATGAAGCATGGGAAAGATATAAGGAGTATCAAAGGGAGTTTCCTCACCACGAGATTCCAACCTATCAAATTATTCAGATTTTCTATGGAGGCCTAAGTCCCCAAGGCAAGTCATGCCGAGATGGAGGAGCCGGAGATCCCATCATGAATAGGATGGAAGAAGAAGTGGTCGACATCATTGAGGATGTTGTAAAGTATTATAGATATTGGAAAGATAGTGAAAGGAGAATCAACTAGCAAGAGTAGCTCTTCGGTGTACTCAGTTGATCATTTGAATGCAATCAACAATCTCTCCTCACAAATGGTAAACTTGGGGAAGGAAGTAAGTGCAATCAAGGAAATATTTGAGAGTTCTTCTTCCCAAGCTCCTAGTCATCCCCCCCCCCCAATTTAAGGGATGAGGTACTCCTTCTAACTCATGTAGCCCGCTTTCTTCTAGTAACATGCCTAGTGGTTGTTTGTTTTGTAATGTGTGTGGTTCATATGATCATGATTCTAATAATTGCCCTCATGCTTATCTGGAGATTAAAAATGATTTTGACAATAATGAGAGTGAACATGTTAACTTTGTGTCAAATAATAATAATGTGCAAAGGTTTGATAACCAAAGGGGTCAATGGAATAGGAATTACCAAAACCATGGTAATATTGACAATTATAACCAAGGTGGTGGTTATAGTAACCAAGGGAACCAAGGCTCTCGAGGTAACTATAACGATCAAGGTTATAGTTTCCAAAACCAAACCCCAAAATTATGGTAATCAAAACCAAATTTATGGAAATCATAATCAAGGTGGTTGTAACCATAATCAAAGTTATGGTCAAAATAAAAATAGGGGTAATTGGAACAATCAAGGGAGAGGCAATTTTCAAAATAATGCTCAAAGAGGCCCTCCACCCGGATTCGCTCCAAAGACTCAAGTTGATGATTCCTATTCACAATCCTCTTCTAATAGGACAAATTTGGAGGAAATAATTGAAAAGCAAACAAAGTTGTTGAGCACTTACATGGCCGTAAAGTGACAAAAAATTCAATGAAGTGATGACTCGTAATAAGATGCTTGAAAACCAAATTTCTCAACTTGCTAATGCTTTAAAAGACCATGCTAGTCCTTATTGTTTACCTTACTAAGGCTTAGATCCTAAGAGACACGTGAATGATATTGGTACAAGAAGCGGTAAGGTTCTTGAGGAGAGTTTGCCTAGGAAGAGTGGAACTAAGGAGGGTCTTGAGGATGTCTTGGCAGGGATGAGAGAAATGGTGCATCTTTGAGTGAGGTTGTGATTGTGACACCTAGCGAGGTGAGAGTGGAGAAAGAGATTGTTAAACCCAAGCTTCCTTTTCCACAAAAATTCATGAGCTATAAGTTGGATGAACAATTTAGAAGATTTATTGACATGCTTAAGAAAATTCATCTTTCTCTACCTTTTACTGAAGTTGTTACCTAAATGCCCAACTATGTAAATTCCTCAAAGACATTTTGAGTGGTAGGAGGTCTTGCGATGTGGTTAAGACGGTCAACTTGACCGAGAATTGTAGTGCAATTATATTGAACAAGATGCCACCTAAGTTGAAAGATCTTGAAAACTTCTCTATCCCTTGTGCCATTAACAAGATGCAAATTGATAATGCCTTATGTGACTTAGGAGCTAGTGTTAGCTTAATGCCATAATTGGTTTATCAAAGACTTGAGTTAGGGGAACTTATGCCTTCTAAGATTACCTTGCAATTGGTCGATAGGTGAATTAAGATTCCTAAGTGGAAGGTTGAGGATGTTCCTTTGAGAGTAGGGAAGTTTGTAATTCCGGTAGATTTTGTGGTGCTTGAAATGGATGAAGATGCTACCATTCTCATTATTCTTGGTAGACCTTTTCATGCTACCTTGTGTACTATGATTGATGTTAAGAGTGCAAAAATTTCAATCAAGAGAGGAGAAGAGTTATTGAATATGACTTGAATGAAAGCATGAAATATCCATGTTCTTCTTTAGAAAATTGCATGTTGATCGATTCTCTTGATATTGTTGTATCTTCCACGCATGAGTACTTTATCACTTCTAGTGATCCTCTTGAGAATATTTTGTTGAATAAGGATAAGATAGGTGCTCCTATCAAGGAAATGGCAATGTATGAGGATTTGCTAAATGGAAGCATTGAGGAAGTGGATGAGCATATGTGCATGAATATCTCAAGCCAAGAAGCTTTGCAAGCCACCATTTCAAAGGAAGGTAAAGGTGTACCAATGGTTAAGGTTAACCCTTGTCCATCACACCTTACCATCAAGGGGTCAAGATGGAGAGGTCCAAATTCGGCCAAGAGTGGTTTTCCAAATTGTTTTGTAGAAGTCTCAATGAAGGATTTTCTTTCTCCATTCAAGGCAATTGGCAATCTTCTAATGAAGTATTTTGATGATGCTTTTGTTGGTTTTGTGGACTCATTGTTTCTCCGCCAACCACCTTAATTGGTGGAGATTGTCGAGCTAACGACGTTAACCAAAAGCTCTACCCGAGAGGAAACCCGGTTTTCTAACCTTTTTTTTTAATCTAATACTTCTCTTTATTTCCTAGTTTGAGAACTTTTCTTATTTCTCTCTATTTTAGTTTGTTCTTTTGATCCTAGGTACCATGGGATTGAATCGGAAAAAATTTCCAACAATTTTGGTGCTACTTCAAGACTTCGTGAGGTTTAGTTATGCTTAGAGGAAAGGGTTCGTTGAGGTTATATGTTCTCGTGATTGCATTCCCATCAATTCTTATTCATGTTCAAACATATTTTGGATTGTTTCTTATGAAATTTTTGAGTCCTTGATCATGACATTTGGTAAGGACGGTGAGAATGCAAACACGAAAGCATTATTAAGGGGTGTTTTTTTTAGAGCCTTCCCCAGATACATGTGGTGCGCACGCACCAAGCTGCACGCACGCACACACCAAGCTGCACGCACGCACGCACCACAAAGATCACCCACGGGCGCGGGACCTATGTGCCGCGGGCACGAATGCCTGTGCACCAAAAATGCCAAAATCTGACCAGGAACTTCCCGCAAGCGCGACATTTTTGGGAGCAAGCGCGGCCTTTTGTTGCGCACACACACTTGCAGCCAACCCCTATAACCCCAAAACGGACCCTACTCATTCAATTCTCTTATTTTTCCCTCCTAAAACCCTATACCCTCTCTTGCAATATCAATCCTACTTCACTTCTTTTGCTATCATTTCAACATCAATTTCAATTGCCAACTGTAGACACCCAAATGTGTCTCCTTAAAATAAAACCCAGTGATGAGTACCTTTCATGTCATTAGATTATCGAACAAAGAGAAAGTGTGTAAAGTCTAGTGATGAGGATGTTTTTATTGAAATATCTCTTCTTTCTGTTTTTGAAAATATTTCTTTTCTTACCTTATTTATGAAAAACGTGCATTAAAGTTTAGTTTGGTCCATGATAAGGGTCCAATAATGGTGTAATTTGATGGGGCTTGAAAAGATCTTTCCAACGATATATTATAAGCCCAATTCTGATGAATAATGAGGAAGTTATGGCCAAAATACTAAACTTGGCTTGGTTTGGTTTTTATATGCGGTCCAATGATCTAGAGGAGGACCTATTATTAGTTATCATTCCTAAAGCTATTAAGATTGATAATAGTCTTCTAGAATACTCTAGAGAGTCTTTTAAATCCTAATGGAGTTAGGATTGATAATTATGTTTTAAAGAGTTTGAAATTGAATAAAACTACTCCTTTTAAGAATCCTTGTTTTGTACAAATTGGAATATAGTCCGATATTAGTTTTTTCCCTCAAAATTTTTATCCAAATTTTATATGGTTGGATAGATCTTGAAATTATCTTTTCAATGATATATTATAATATTAATTTCGAGCTATAACGAAAAAGATATGAATTAGATATGAAACTCTATCCAAAACTGACACCATTCCACTATTTTTGCCATATCTTTTTATCTACAAAATATTTTAATCTTATTGTAATTGGGTTAGAAAGAATACTTCAATATCTTTCCAATGACATAATATATGTCTTATTTGGATTTCTAGATCAAAATATATGATAAAAACAAAAACGCGTGAAACTGATTATTAGCGCCTGACACTAAGCATTAGCGCCTGACGCTAAGGCTTGGCGCCTGGCGCTAAACTTCAGTTCCTGGCGTTAATGACCAGCATCTGGCGCTAATCAAGTATTATTCTCGTTGAAACTCTAATTTGTTTTTTTATACATCCGACTGATTTTCTTTATAAATAGCCTCTTAAAATTATGTTTTCAATCATCAATTCTCAACAATAATCAATTCAAATCAATTATTATTCTTTCTTATTCTCTCTATCACCAATTCTCATCAAGAATCTCTTGATTACTCTCTCTCTCTCTCTCTCTTTTCTAAACTAGTTCTTTTGTATACACAATTCAACATTCACAAGATCTAGAAACACCTAGCCAAGTTCCAAGTTGGCTTCGCCCTAGAAGTGAAAGGTTTTAATTTTTAAGGGTTTGGTTCCTAATCTCTCTTTCATTTATTTAATTTAATTTTTTTATTATATTTTCCTTGAAGTTATTAACGCGTGTATTTTGTTATTAGAAAGAGGTACGAGGCATCCAAATAAGAGCTTTAATTGGTTTTATTAATATTATGATATAGAAATCATGTCTAGGTTGTTATTATTATTCCTAGTATCATGTTAAGATGCTTGATGTTTTGAATAACAACAATGATTCCTAGTATTACGTTTAGGGAAAAGGTTATAATATAAAATATGACAATTATGATTCCTGTGATGCTTCCTACTCTTTCTAATATTCATGTTAGTATCATGTTAGGGTTAAAGCTTTGATTTTTATTGTTTAGTGACATGCTAGGGTTTGTTATTAATCTTGTTAGTATCACGCCTAGGATCTTGCTATTATTATGCTTTGACATTATTACGATTATTGTTATGATTTATGATTATAATTGTTATAATTATTGTTATGATGATTATTATTATAATTATTTTTATGATTTTTATTATTATTATGTTGCTTGATTATATTTATTGTTATTGCTTGTTCACACCTTTTATGCATGTTTAAAGGGAATAGGTACTTGTAATCACGCTTAATAAGTTAATTAATAATCTTCTTTAGGCTTAATTTGATTATTATTCAAGTGATCCCCAATAATAGATTTATTTGTGCATTAAATTCAACCAACATAGATAAAAAGGTTTAGGGTTAATCCAATTGATTGCATGTAAGTCAGAATGCGCACATGAATATGATTAGAATAAAGTAGAGGACTGTTATTAGGGCAGGTTCAATCTCTTTTAGGTTGGATTTGTACCTTCATCCCAAACTACTAGTCTTGGTTCTAGACCTATTGGAGTTGACGATCTCCTGGATCATTAAGGGGTGTAACCTTCACCTCGTGAACGGTTTACAAGTTCCTAAAACTTGTTGGCGACTCCTTTGCTCTATCTTCCTTCCCTTTGGACGCCACCATACTTTAGTGTATGATCACAGTGGGGTTCAAGCTAGGGGTAATGCTTGAAATATTCCCTACAGTTTTTGGCGACTCCACTAGGGACAATTTCTATTTTAATTCCTAATATTTATTTTGGCAATGATTTAGAATGAGTGGATGAGACTCGAAAAGTTCTAAGTATTTCATGTGCGTAATTTTGATTAACATTATTGTCATATGCATAAAAAAAAGATCTCATTGGAAAGACCATCCTTAATGAGTTAAAAACATAGAACTTTCACATGTAAGAAATTTGCCAAATATCTTTCACAACTAGGATCGAATAATGTTGCGCGAAACTAGAAAGTTTTTATCGAGCACAGAAAGCTGCTGAGGCATGTAGGAACTAGCGTCAGCGAACAAAGTCTAGCGCCAACAATTTGATGTTAGCGCCAGGCGGCAGCATGTGTCGCTAGGGGCTAAAGCCATATTGTGGCGCTGGCCTCTGTTTGCTGGCGCCAAGTTCTTCCAATACCGAGCCAGAAATATGCGTTCTAATTTCGACCAGTTTTTCGCACTGTTTTCTCGATCCTACTTCCTGATTGAGTTTTTCTCACTTTTCTTAAACCCATATGTGTTCTATATACGGACATAACCCCATGGGAATTCATGCTCCATTAACCCGATTGAACGCTCTAAGAAACAAAGGGTACATCCGATACTGTTGAATTCACCAAACCATGGAAGCGAGTTTATCTTAACTCGCGGTGTCCCATCCACTCGCGTCAACCCTTCACGGTTAGGCTTTCACGCGGTGCACCCGAACAATTAACCATGGACCATCTTTGACTAACCCATATCCCGAAATTTAGAGAACTAGAGCCATGGTTAGGTTGCAAACTGATTCCATCATGTTGTGACTACTTGACTACTTGTGCATCTCATACTTGTGCATACTTATTATGTGACTAAGCTAACCATTGGGTTTGACTTGTGCTTGTAAATAAGTCTTAATAAACTAATTAATGACTAAAGGACTTTGTTTAGTTAATTAATTAATTAATTAGAGCTAAAAATTATACCTAAAATCGAGTCGTAGTTCCTTTAAGTCAACCCGAATTCTTATTCCCGTATACTGCACAAGCGTCAACTTGTTATGGTCATAACCGGAGTTCTAGGGAGAACTACAAGTACAACCAATGGATCTGTAGCCCCGAGTTTTATCTTTAATTTGGCGTTGGTTTCATCCCAATAAAGGTCACAAATAAAAAGTTATGACTAAAATACCACATCATGTCAGGTTTAATGCATATACGCGAGGTCTTAACTTAGTCTTTGTTCGAGCCTAGTCACATAGTCTAGCCACATGGTCATGACACGAGTCATAACATGTCACCTACACTCACTAGTTTTAGCACAAACTTTGAGTACATGTCACCATGACCATGTCTTGGGTTCATGCATGAGTCGGTTTTTTCCGTCGTTCTAGTTGGGGGTACATTCTATTCCTAATTTCTTCATCTCTCTCCATCTACATCATTTTACTTCACATCAAAACCTTCATTCTTCCTACCTTCTTTCATCTATGCATGTTGAATAGAGCTGAGTCAAATAATTAACAATGAATATCCCTAATTTCCCTTTCCACAGTACTTGGTCAAGGAGAGAAGGTTGTTTAATCAAGGATAACACCTTTATTCAAGTCTTACTTTTTGATAAACCAATTCGTCAAAAGAGGAAAGCTAAAAAGATAATGGAAACTCAAGAAGAAGTCAAGGAACTTGAGAATCAATTGACTACCGTGACTGAGGCATTGAAGGTTTTAACCCTCAAAATCAATGACCCTATGAAGCAACAATAGATGGACCTCATGCAAGAAAGTTTGAGCAAGTTGTCTAGTGACTACAAGTTTCAAGGCATTAGCTCACAACGGGTCTCGGTGGACAAAGATCTTCTTCCGCAGAAGTTCAATGCCAATGACATCTTGAAATTCAAGGCAACTGACAACCCTTATTTTCATCTAAAAGCTTTTGAAAAAATAATGAGTATTAAGGGTATTGATAAGAAAGTGTTTCCCTCTATATTTTCTCTATCTCTTGAAACTGTTTGCCAACAATGGTTCTTCTCCCTTGACAAAGAGAAAACCTCTACTTGGGAGTCAATAGTCAACGCTTTCATTGATAGGTACAAATGTAATATTCAAGTTGAAACCGATTATAAACAACTTAAGATGCTAAGACAAAAAGAGAATGAAGGCTTTACTTCTTTCTTTAATAAATGGAGGGAAACTTCCGCTAAGATAATTGAGGTGCCCACTGAAAAAGAATATGTGAGGATGTTTATCAAGAATCTCCAAGAGAAGTATTCGAAGAATTTAAAATATCAACACAATCTGAATACTTTCAAGGCCGTTTATGACATCAGAATTGAAATCGAAGATGACCTCAAAAAGCAAAAATCTACTAAAAATAGTAACCACGGTGGCTAGAAAGGAAAGAAGAACGACAATCCTTCTTCTTCCGAAAGCGCCCACTCTAGTAATATGTTTGTACCTTTGACCATAATGGTGTCTTAGCCATGGACAATTAAGGATATTAAAAGAAACCCAAGAGAGAACTCACACCCATTGGAATGACCTACGATGCTGCTTTCGACCGTCTCTACGATCGAGGATTAATCAAACATATTGGCCCTACCGAGGATCCAACTCCAGAAAATCGATCTTCGAGATGGAATCCCAACTCCTATTGTAAGTACCATCGAGGAAACGCTCATACCACTAATGAATGCTACAAGTTTCAAAATCTCATTCTAGATCTCATAGAAGCAAACAAGATCCCATTGCCTCTAGCTAGCGAGAAAACTGGTTGATGATGAAGCAAACAACACAAGAAAAGAGGCGAGCTTCAACGACAAGATTTCATGACCTCATCTTTTTCTTTTTTTTTTACCCTTTCCCCAATAAGTCTAGCATTGGCACCTTTTTATTCTCCTTAGATTAATTTTGTAGATTCTTTCTTTTTACTTTAATAAAATGAGCATTTATTTCCTTGCATATGATCATTTCATTACATTGCATTAAAAAAAAAAAAATCCATGTCAAACTAAGCATAAGGTATACCAATGATTTGAGGAACCCCTTGTAGACACATCATATTACCTTTCACCCTTCAAATATACGATCCTTTCTTGATACACAACTTTGAGCCTCGTCTAACGATATACCTTTCATTTTTCAACCTACATCTACCTAACTTTGGGATGGGATACTGTGCAACTTATGCATTTTTCAATATCATAAGAAGCTTGAGTGACTTTAAAAGATTAAAATAGCAAAAATAGAAAAATAAATAAATAAAAGTGTATAAAAGGGCAAGTGTTCCAATGTCTTCGATATGAACACGTCTCAGATTGCGTCTCTTATCGAGTGCTCGGTACCGTGCCCGAGAAACATGAATTGCAAGTGAGTGATAGACCGCATGATCGGGATTGCCTACACTTATCAAAATGAAATAAGTGCTAAAGCAAAAGAAAGAGCTAAAAAAGAGTAGAAAGCCTCAAGCATAAAAATACAAAGATTCAAAAGCAAGGTTGCACACCTTAGGGGCTTATCTAGGGTCTTGAGCCTTTATCCCTTTCTTCTATAACCTTTATCCTAACCACATTACAACCCATAAAATGACCTTTTTGAGGTATACACATACTTGTGCGAGGTTCGGCTAGAGCTACGTTCGGCCTGAATCCTAACGGATACGTAGGCAACCTCACATCGAGGTGCGATCGTAATAAAAATGCATTCATATTCACATTCACACACTCACAGCATGATCATATCAAGTGATCTCCTATGCTCATCCCTATCTACTTAGAGCTAGACTTGGGGGCTTGATCCTTACATCATTATCTTCCCCGGCCTAAGAGTCACCATTATTTGACTCTTCTAAAAAAATATATCTTTCCATACACTTAGCTCTTGCGGCCTAACCTTAGTGTCACTTTCACACACCGTACAGATACATGACCAAATATACTTCCCTTAGGAACCCTTTGTCATTAAATCTTAACACAACGCTGAAGCATTCCTTGTCATATCACTCATCACTCATCATTGCATCACAAAGTATGAAGTGCTTAGCCTCCGTGCCTAAGTTACCCAAATACTTTCATCATTGAGTTAACAATTGAGATAGCCTAAGATGAATTAATCCTTGCACCTTGAGAGATAGTATCAAACGCAAATATTTAACGGATTAAGCCCATTCAACATGCTCCTTCAAAAACTTCGCTTCGATTCTTTTTTCGTGTCTTTCTTTTTCGGGAGAAAGTCGGTAACCTCCACAAAAATGACGGAAAAATTTTGCTTTTTTGCATTTTTCGAGTCGCACGATCACATTACAATGCACACACGAGTCATGTACACATTGAGTCATGTCGTGTTATCACATTGAGTCAACACTAAGTCTTAGGTAAACCCTGTAGAAAGATAAGAAAATTCCTATAGTTAAAAATAAATGCAGGTGCATCCCATCAAGCTAGGACATTCCCAAATTCTTTTCAAAAAAACCGCAAATATGACACAGCAGATTCCTCCAAGATAAGAGGAGTTACCTAGATTAGTAAATTAGAGATGAAGAGCTTTAATTTACAAAAGATTTGAGCGGATTTGGTTGAAAGGAAACGACCAAGCTCAAAGTTCGGAGAAAAACCAACCAGCAGCGGCAACAAGAGTAGAGTAGGGAAGACCTGACTCCAGCACCATACGACAAGGCTGTCGTCTGGCAACAACATCTGGCATCTGGCAACAGATTTCAGCGCCTGGCACTAGATCCCACCGTCTGGCAACAGAGCCAATTCTTGACGCTAGAGATATTTCAGCAGCGACAGAGCTCGAAGCCTCTTAGAATGGTTATTTCGACTTCATACAGCAATTTCGGGTTCCTTGGTACGCTAGTTAGCCCCTAAAAGCAATTTGACATGATTACCAACGTATCGGTTTAAAAACAAGCACTTAAACGACAATATTTCCAAATACAGATTGTCGCACATTCTTCTTAAACAACAATATATCAAAATACGGATTGTCGCGTATTCTTCTTAAACGACAATATTTCCAAACATGGATTGTCGCGCATTCTTCTTAAACGACAATTTTTCTAAAAATTAGATTGTCATCCCCAACTGACAATATTTCCAAAAATGGATTGTCGCGCATCTTCTTCAACGACAATTTTTCCAAGATTGGATTGTCATCTCTGGCAAAGTTTTCAAGCGTGGATTGTCGCGCTCCTTCTCGTTTTGGCAATTTTTTCCAAGTTCGGATTGTCATCGCTGACAAGTTTTTCGAGATTGGTTTGTCATACACCTAGTTCCCTATGGCAAAATTTCCCAAAGGATTGTTGTAGGTCTCTATTTATCATAAATTTAAGAAAAAGTTCCTCAACGTGGATTGTCATTCATTTCAGCAAGTGGCAAATTTTCCTGAAGTGGATTGTCGGTCGACTCTTTTTTGCAAATGTTCCAAGACGCGGATTGTCAATTGTGGCAATAATTTCCTAAAAGGATTGTCGCATAGCGTTGGCAAATTTCCAAGCTGGATTGCTTTCAAGAGTTATATTCCAAGATGTGGATTGTCGATCGTAGCAAAATTCTTATGACAGATTGTTATGAAGCATTGGAAACTTTTCCAAAAAAATGGATTTTGGCAAATTTTCCAAGATACGGATTGTCGCTTCATCGTGGCAACATTTCCAAGTATGGATTGTTACGAAGCATTGACAACTTTCCCTAAATCGGATTGTCATACATCATGCAAGAGTTGTGTTGGCAACTATTCCCAAAGAAAAGAGGGTTGTCATCACAGCAAAAACACCGACATATTGGCTCACAAGCAGTAAAGTGCCGACGTATTGGCATAGCAGCATTAAGGATCAACAAGTAGTGGTCTTTTCGAAAACTTTCACGGCGGAATTGGAAGCGATTACAGGCGTAGTAGTCATAAGGCGGTATTCTCTAGCTTGCAGAAGATCGTCACAACTAATTGGTTACCTCTAGAGACGAGTCCTCGACGGTGCATGATATGTGTTTCTTAACTCTTTTATCTGTTTTAACTAACGCTAGTTTTGCATGTATCGGCGTTACAAGAGTGATTTAGGATTGCAGAACGTTCTGAATCATTCTTTGTCCCTATCGATACTTTGACTTTCGTTTTCAAAACTTGCGTTTCTCCAAACTCAGTCAAAGTGGGGGCTTCTGTAGACACCAAAATGTGTCTCCCCAAAACCAAACCCAGTGATGAGTACCTTTCATGTCATTTGATTATCGAACAAAGCAAAAGTGTGAAAAGTCTAGTGATGAGAATGTTTTTATTAAAATATCACTTTTTTCTGTTTTTGAAAATATTTATTTTCTTACCTTATTTATTAAAAAGTACATTCCAGTTTAGTTT
The DNA here is from genome assembly GCA_024500155.1 of Chenopodium formosanum. Classification (NCBI taxonomy): domain Eukaryota; kingdom Viridiplantae; phylum Streptophyta; class Magnoliopsida; order Caryophyllales; family Amaranthaceae; genus Chenopodium; species Chenopodium formosanum. The sequence goes on from CM044880.1 coordinate 42,957,295, forward strand.
GGTCCATGAAAAGAGTCCAATAATTGTGTAGTTGGATGGGGCTTGAAAAGATATTTCCAACGATATATTATAAGCCTAATTCCGATGAATAATGAGGAAGTTATGGCCAAAATACTAAACTGGGCCCGGTTTGGTTTTTATACGCGGCCCAATGATCTAGAGGAGGGCCTATTATTAATTATCATTCCTAAAGCTATTAGGATTGATTATAGTCTTATAGAGTACTCTAGAAGGGTCTTTTAGATCCTAATGGAGTTAGGATTGATAATTATGTTTTAAAGAGTTTGAAATTGAATAAAACTACTTCTTTTAAAAATCCTTGTTTTGTACGAAGTGGAATATAGTCAGATATTATTTTCGTGCCTCATAATCTTTATCTAAATTGTATATGGTTGGATAGATTTTGAAATTATCTTTCCAATGATATATTATAATATTAATTCTAAGCTATAACAAAAAAGATATGAATTAGATATGAAACTCTATCCAAAACTGACACCCTTCCACTATTTCGGCCATATCTTTTTATATACAAAAGATTTTAATCTGATTTTAATTGGGTTGGAAATTAGACTTCAAGAGCTTTTCAACGACATATTATATGCCTTATTATAGGCCTGGCGCTAATGATCAGCGTCTGGCTAATCAAGTTTTATTCTCGTTGAAACCCTGATTTGTTTTTTTATCCATCCGACTGATTTTCTCTATAAATAGCCTCTTAAATTTATGTTTTCAATCATCAATTATCAACAATAATCAATTCTCATCAATTCTTATTCTTTCTTATTCTCTCTATCACCAATTCTCATCAAGAATCTCTTGATTAATCTCTCTCTCTCTCTTTTTTCTAAACTAGCCCTTTTGCATAAACAATTATGCATTCACAAGATCTAGAAACACCTAGCCAAGTTCGAAGTTGCCTTTGCTCTAGAAGTGAAAGGTTTTAATTAATAAAGGTTTGGTTCCTAATCTCTCTTTCAATTATTTAATTTAAATTTTTTATTATATTTTCCGTGAAGTTACTAACGCATGTATTTTGTAATTAGAAAGAGGTACGAGGCATCCAAGTAAGTTACTAACGCATGTATTTTCCGTGAAGTTACTAACGCATGTATTTTGTAATTAGAAAGAGGTACGAGGCATCCAAGTAATTTAATTTAAAATTCTTTATTATATTTTCCGTGAAGTTACTAACGCATGTATTTTGTAATTAGAAAGAGGTACGAGGCATCCAAGTAAGTGCTTTAATTGGTTTTATTGATATTATGAAATAGAAATCATGTCTAGGTTGTTATTATGATTCCTAGTATCATGTTAGGGTGCTTGAAGTTTTGAATGAAAACAATGATTCCTAGTATTATGTTTAGGGAAAAGGTTATAATATCAAATATGACAATTATGATTCCTGCGATGCTTCCTACTCTTCCTAATATTCATGTTAGTATCATGTTAGGGCTAAAGCTTTGATTTTTATTGTTTAGTGACATGCTAGGGTTTGTTATTAATCTTGTTAGTATCATGCCTATGATCTTGCTATTATTATGCTTTAACATTATTATGATTTTTTTTATGATTTATGATTATAATTGTTATAATTATTGTTTTTTTTTTTACAAAGGATACAAACAACTACATTTTAATATTAAAACAAATAGAGTGAATTACCGCTTCTCCAGCAATTTGGTGATCTCTGTGGATGCACTGACGATCCGCCTTATGAATACCACAAACCCGGAAGCGCGAGGCAAGTTGCAAAATTCTTTGAATAAGCCATTTATAAGCGATGTTACCCTAACCCTCTCCACGAAGGAAGGAGGGCAGATTATATGAATCAGTAAAAACCGTAAGAGACAAAACCTTGCAATCTAAATCCCATTGAAGCCCATAGAAGCAAGCTAATGCCTCCGCACGTAAAAGAGAGGAGAAAACCCCGTAGTTGCTACCTCCAGTAATCCGATCATCCAGCGGATCCTCATTATCCATGCACCATCCCATTCCAGCTTGTAGAGAATCTTTAAACCAGGAGCCGTCTATCTAAAGAGAAAGTAAACTCCTCTCATGGGGAGCAGGCCAAGCTGAGCCCTGTAAAACCCAGGCGGAGAAGAGGTACCACCATTAGCCTCCGCAATAACTGGAATGCTAATAGAGTTGACAAAGATAGAATGATTCTCCATGACCTCCGCAAACATCGAATCAAAAGGCCGAGACGCCGATGATTCCCTAAAGACTCTAGAATTACGACATAACCACAAGGTCCAAAGCGTACCGATGAAAGTACCTAAGCGAGTACTTGAAGGCCCATCCTGACTGATAAAAAGTCGGATATATTCTTGGATCCAATCTAAGAGAGAAAGGTCTTCATTAAATTCTGAGCGAATGCCAAGGCATCCACCCCTCCAAATCGAACGCTCACTACCGCACTTCGTGAAAAGGTGTTGTCTGAATCGAGTACTTTCCAGTAGGGGTACCCAACCAGTAACAGAAATCATCTTGAGTAGTATCAGGGAGTTCCATTGCTAGGATAGCAGAAGCATCCGCAGGAACAAACGAATCAACAATTTTAGTATCATCCCACCCCATCGTTTGATTGTTGATGAAAAAACTAACAATATGTGGGGTGCCATTTGGCAGAGCAATTCAAGGTCTGAACTCTTGAATTCCCGTATTGACCCACTTAGTAGAGTGAGCTAGACTAAACTGACCGTTTTCAATTTTACAACTACAACCCTGTTTCAAAAGAGCGTCCGCCTTTAGTAACCTCCGAAGGCCATAAGAATACTTACCAGAGTACCGAGGCCGAGTGCTATCTATATTGGACAGAAAGGTTGTGCGAGCACCGAAAACTCTGGAGGCTAGAAGTTGCGGGTTGTTAACGATTCTCCAAACCTGTTTCATTAGAAACGCCTTATTTAAGGTAGACAAGCAGCGAATACCCAAGCCCCCTAAACCGCGAGGAAGATGCATGGTATCTTGTTTACCTAGTGCATGCCTTTGTTGTCCGAGTGTGCCCAAAAGCAGCGCATCAGAAGGAATCAATTTTCCCTGTTATAGAAACTGGCAACTCATAGCAAGCAAGCACATTGGATGCCATTACAACAAGGATTGGGTTAATAAAAATTAACTTATGCGGTTGTGACAGCCGGATTAAGTTTAAACAATGGATTCTTCCAATAATTTTATCAATGATGAATTGAAAGTGATCTTTCTTCTTTCCTATGAAGTCAAAAGGAGCCCCTAGATGATGATCGAACACCTAGATATGCTTCATTTGGAAAATTGATTTGAACCCATCCTGAAAAGGCAACCCGATATTCGGACTGAACTTAATCAATGATTTTGACAAGTTCAGCTCTTCTCAAGAAATATTAGTAAACCATTGAATTATCTGCACAATATTATTACAGGAAACAGTCGAAGCCCGGAAGAAAATAAGAGAATCATTCTCTAAAAAAGATGGGATATAGTAGGACTTGCTATAGAAAGCTTAATTCCCTGAAAAAGCTTCAAAACCTGGCCTAGGTGTAGCATTCGAGAGAGAATATCCATGCAGAAAAGGAAGAGATACGGTGAGATAGGATCACCTTGACGAAGACCATATTGAGGTTTAAAAGTGTCCGAGGTGGAGCCATTAACCAAAGATTTATAAGTTACTGTGGCAAGACACTATTAGATCATCTGTAACCAACGAGCCGGAAACCCATAGGCTTGTAACACCTGTAAAAGAAAACTCCAGTGAATTCTATCATAAGCTTTGCTCACATCAATTTAATCGACGCAAGCCAATTAGAGCCAGTTTTTGAGCCATTAATTTTCTCCATTAATTCATGGCTTAGCAAAATATTATCTGTCAAAACACGACCTTGAACAAAGGCGTGCTGAGAATCCGAAATGAGAAAAGGAAGATACTGGCGTAATCTGGCCACCAAGCATTTGGAAGCACATTTATAAATTGTATTACACAGACTAATTGGTCGTAAATGGCCCATCTCTGTTGGAGTGCCAATCTTAGGAATCATTACAAGGAGAGACTGAATCCATTCTTTCAAGAGAAACCCCGTCTGAAAGAAACTTTGAATACCAAGGACCACCGAAGCTCCTACAACTTCCCAATGAGCCTTAAAAAATTCCACTGTTATTCCATCTGGACTTGGAGATTTACAGTTTCCTAAGGAAAACATGGTTGTTCAAATTTCAGGGGCCGTGAAGGGACGATCTAGGTTAGCTAGTTGGGATGAATTGAAATGACGAAGATCTAGCTCTCTCAGGACCGTGTCAATTTCTGGATCATAAGGAGGACTGGTATCTGATTTAAAGGTTTTCTTGAGAGATTGCACAATAATAGACTGAACATCTGATTGGCCGCACTGAAGAACCCCTTGGTCATCAAGTAAGGAAGTAATCTGATTCTTCTGCTAGCAACTCTTAACCTTTGAGAACAAAATCTTTGAAGGCCAATCACCTTTGAGGATCCAGTTTTTCTAACATCGCTGCCTCCAAAATTGAAGTTGAAGTAAGATACAATCCTTTGAAGAAACAATATAGGATATATACTAAGCCGCTTTTGTGACAGACTGAATTGACTCCCCGTCATCAGAGAGATTTTTAGAAAAACTTTTTCCAATCCACACCCTAAAACTTCTTATTATGAAGACACCAACTTCGGATTAGACCCTTAACATCGGAAAATTTTGTCGAGATTATAAACATTGGTGATCCATGAATATTCTTTTGCCACGTGTCACGAACAAAGTCATGTACCTGAGAATAGTCGAGGCACCAGTTGTCCAATTGATAAGGTCGGTTTGACGAATGGTGAAAGGAAGAGTCGTCAAACACAATAGCAGCATGATTAGAAACAAGGATCGGTTGATTGATCAGACGATTGTAGAAATAGTTATTAAACCACTCCGAGGTCATATAAAGAGCGATCCAGTCGTTGTAAAATGTGATTATGTGCTTCCTGATTGTTGGTCCAAGTGTAGGGAGGGCCTTTAAAAGAAGTGGAAATAAGGCTAGATTTTAACCTAAAATCAATAAAAGAATCCCAACCCTGAATAACGCTTGAACCCCCTAACCTATCATAACTATGCTCAATTTGATTGATATCACCAATAATCAAACTATTAGGAGCAATAGCAAGTAAATCTAAAATCAAACTCCAAACTTGAGGTCTATCTTCTACAATAGGAGCACCGTAAACAAACATCATACATCTACTAATCTCATTAGGAACAGTAATATTACAAAGTACTACATTTGAACAACAAAAAACGCAAGATACATCTTCTGAACCAAACCCTAAAACTGCTAAACCACCACTACTCCCAATCGAGTCAACCCCAAAAGCCTATGCAGAAGACGATCTAGAGAGAAAACTAGTCACAACCGAAATAGGAACTTTAGTTTCACTAAGAAACAAAAAGTTAGGGACAAAAGAGTGAAGTAATAAAAAAACATAAGGGAGCTTAGGGGATTTAACGTCGTTGAGACCCTAACAATTCCATGATGTAACAATCATGGATCCCTTGGGAGCTGTGAAAGGCCCGCCGCCAAACCATCAGAAGAACACATAACAAAAGACAAAGTAGCATGAGTAGCATTCAAATTCAGATTGTCCCTTACACCAAAGGACCCAACAGAACCATTAACTTTCTGAAACTTTTGAGAAGAAGAAACCCAGCAGTCTATGAGCTTCCTTTTATATTTTATATGACCTGCATGAGCCTTCCTTGAATCTGCATTCACAAAAACAGAAGGAGAAGAGCCATGAAAGTTCAAATCAGCAGCAAGACCAACATCAGAGAACCATTTATCAAGAGTGGGCAGCCCACGAGGCGAAGAAGGGGTATAAGAGAAGCCTCCTTTATTGCATAAGTTGAGGTTTCTAATCTTGCGCCTCTTTTGGTACAAGGTAGAACCTGCGTACCCCAAGAATGGCACCTGTTCATATGATCTGCACCGCACAAAATGACCCTGGAACATGGGCTTATTAGAAGACTATCTCTCTGCCCCAGGTGAAGCTCGAGCAGCATACGCACTCCTAGTGTTGTGCTAGTTAGTAAAGGATCTTGAATTAGGAGCAAAGACCTTCAGTGACTCATCAGATAAAGATAGAGAAGCAAACAAGGCAGGAACCGCAATGTCCATCGGCCTTGAAGCATTAGGTTCCTGGACAAACCGAGCACCAACCTGCAGAGACTCAGAACTCACAGCAGCGTGAGAATACCCAAAGCCAAGAGAATTATTTGTAACAAAATCAATTTCAGCAGAATTATTTGCATTTGCAAAATTAGAAGCAGAATTAATAGGAATAGAATTTTGAGCACCAGACAAACTAGCAGTAGGTAATTAGAGTGAAGCAAAGAAGAATTAGAGGCGGATTCCTCTGATAAATAGCTCTCCTCAAGCGCTGCAGATATTCTGAACCCTCCCCCGAAGCTAATAGGAGGGCGGGTTGCTGTAAAGGGGCCATATGGATCCCCCAAAGGAATGCCAGCACGCTGTTAATATTCCTGCGCCTCTACAGCACAATTTTCTTCAACAAACCTCCTTGAATTTGGATTATGGTAGGACTCCGGAGTCGTGGGATCTGTTTCGGAGGAAGCGGCACTAGCAATCCCTTGTTTTAAGGCTGAGTCGTAAACGGAATGCCCCAACGATGAATAAGAAATCCCATTGACAAGGTGAGACATATAACCATTCTCAAAAACCCCATTAATTGGGATAAATTGTGGTTCAACATTTTCATTATCGTCGCCATCAGTAGCTGCTCCATTCTCGTGCCCATTAGGTTTATTATTATCCCCTTCATCCGAAGAATCTGAATCAGAATTTTTTGGGTTGTCCGGTTCATCAGAATTTCCTAAATTGTGATTATCCTCCCCATCTTGGTCGTTATCCGGAGGTTCCTGATCATTTTCATCCGCATCAGGCTCATCATCATCATTATCCAAATCATCATTGTTACCATCCAAATTATCAGAATCATTACTCGAGCTATTATCATGTAACATAAAATCTTGTGCTAAGACAAGAAGATTAACCCTCGTGTTGCGAGTTGTGAAGACCTCCTGAGTTCCCTCAATCATATTTGTATAAAAAGGTCTGGTATTTGGATTGTAAAGAATCGTATGCCCTTGAGCCTCGAAGGCTTCCAACCGAGCTTGAATTCTCCTTGCAGTAACATAATCCGAACAGTGACAAAACTCTTTGTCATGTCCCACAACACCACATTTTTTGCAGAATTTAAATACCCCTTCATAGCAAAAATACACCCAAATAGGTTCAAATTCACCGGGTACAAAAACTCCAGGGATGAGCGGCTTAGAAAGATCCATTAAAAGTTGTCCCCTGAATTCTGGCTCCTTAGGCAGCCCGTCACCATCGTAATCAAGAGTTTCTACATTACCTACCAGTTTTAGGGTTTCAATGGCCCATTTTGGATCTAGGAGGCCAAGAGGAAGCCCATACACCCGAACCCACAGTCTTGACATGTGAAAATTAACAGTAGCTGGGACAGTATACCTATTAAACCTACGAACATTGCATATACTACCGTCTAAAAAAAAAATGTGTTGTGTTCAAGTAAAGCTTCTACATCCGCCAAATTTGAGCATGCAAAAACAAGGTAACAACCAGTACGATGAACAACAATATTACCTCGTGAGAGCCATTAAGTATCGACCATCTATTGAACAATTGCGTGACATGGAGGAGTGGGACCAAAAAACCGCCCAATGACCGCTTTGCTCCAATCGATATTCGTAATACACCCCCGATTGGTACACAGTCCAGTGGTTGATATTCACCATTACGATGCAGACAACAAAGAAAAGAGAATTTAAGAGTAGTTGAGTTAAAGCGAAGGAAAGGAACAGAGCAATTAAGACTGAAAACTTAAAAAAAAAAAAAAAGAATCCCTGTATTACAAAGAGGGGAGACTAATCACCCTCCAAACCATGCAACAACCCACGTGTTAAGAGAAGGAGATTAGAGAGATGACCAAGCTTATGAGGTGGGGGCTAAAGAACGTCCCCTTAAGCGGTAAGTAAGGCTTCTCACAAGAGAAAGGAAATTAAAAAAAAGAGCACCAAAAGGATTGGAAGAAAGAAAAGGACCCTAGCAATAAACAAAAGTAGAAAAAAAGAGACAAAGGGACCTAATTGGAGAATGATAATTAGGAAAAAGAGTAGAAAAATACCAAGAACACTCAAGAACAGCGAGCAAACCCTAGGAACCTTGGAAATGGCCTAAAAATTTTGAGAGGAAATTTGACCTGCTTGCTTTCTTTAATTAAAGATGACTTTGATCGTTAGAATTTTTTATAATGATGATTATTATTATGATTATTTTTATGATTTTGATTATTATGATTATTATTATGTTGCTTGATTATATTTATTGTTATTGCTTGATCACACCTTTTAAGCATGTTTAAAGGGAATTGGTACTTGTTATCACGCTTAATAAAATAATTAATAATCTTGTTTAGGGTTAATTTGATTATAATTCAAGCGATCGCCAATAATAGATTTATTTGTGAATTTAATTCAACCAACATATATAAACAGGTTTAGGGTTAATCATATTAATTGCATGTTAGTCAGAAAGCGCACATGAATATGATAAGAATAAAGTAGAGGCCTATTATTAGTGCAGGTTCAATCTCTTTTAGGTTGGATTTGTACCTTCATCCCCGAACTACCAGTCTTGGTTCCAGACCTATTAGAGTTGACGATCTCCTGGATCATTAAGGGGTGTAACCTTCACCTCGTGAGCGGTTTACAAGTTCCTAAAACTAGTTGGCGACTCTTTTGCTCTATCTTCCTTCCCTTTGGACGCCACCGTACTTTAGTGTATGATCACAGTGGGGTTCGAGCTAGGGGTAATGCTTGAAATATTTCCTACACCAACATCATGTTTTCAAATCTAAAACCCAAATATTTAAGATTTTCTTCCCTATTTCAATAAAAAAAAATAAAAAAATTAAACTTTTTCAAAATTTAGAAGTTTTGTGTTGAGGTTTGGAGCTTGTTTTTTGGAAATTTATTTGTTTTTACATCTTCATTTAAGCATTTTACAAGAATTTCAAGGATTCATTGAGGTATGTTTTTTTTATTTCCTATTCATCATCTTCCTCTTTGATTTAAGCTTGAACCTTTATGTTTTCATGGTGAAACTCTATGGTTAGTTCTTTTCACTTGGAATTTATGTTGAATGATACTGTTTGGTGTTGAATTGAAGTTTCCTTTTGATAAATGTGTGAACTTTGATTGAATTCTTGAATAACAATTGTTGGCTATTTTCTCTCTCATGGGTTTTCTTTATAATAGTTTCATATATTTGATAATTCAATGTTTGGGATTTATTTTGCTCAATTTGACTCATGATTTGGTTTCTTATCTTCAAATTTGCCTTCAATCCATGTCTGTTTGCTTAATATTCATGATGCTATCAATGGCTTTGTTCATTTGTTGCCATTTCTTGCTTCTATTGTGAGATATTTCCATTTTGTGCTTGCTCTTGAACAACTACTTATGCTAAGTTTTAATACTTTGTAGATGGCCACACTTCGTCATAAGAATCGAGCTAGAGCAAGTTCAAGCAAGCCTAGGTATGTTGTTCCACCTCCACCCGAGGTTGAAGAAACTTATGGCATTGAATTTTCAAAAGAATCACATAGGGATCGCTTCAAGCGTCTATCCATGAGAAATCTTAGACCAACGAGATTCTACGATCAAACAACAACCAAATTTCTATAGATAAATGAGGATGTTCGCCTTCTTGCGGAGGGCCTTGATCTTTTAAAGTTCTTAGATTTGAGTGCCCCTACTTATTCTAGGGTGCCTTATGAATTCCTTTCTTCTATCGAAGTTGTCCATGAACCGGGTGCAAATTACTCAAAGATTTTGACTTTCCAATTCTTCAACAATGATCACTCTTTGACAGATGCTCAACTATGTTCATATTTCAAGTTTCCTTCGGCCGAGGATCCGAATCATTGTATTTATCCGGCTCATAGTAGAATGGCAAGTGAGCATGGATGTGATGAGCAACGTTGGTGGAGGAGTATCTCAGAGGAAGGAAAGTATGACCCTCAAACTTCAAAGTCCTCTTCCATGATTCATCCGGCTATGCGGTATTTCAACCGAATCCTCACATACGCTCTTTGCTTTAAGGACTCTTTGGGAGCTATCTCCCATGAGGAGCTTTGTTGGTTGTGGATAGCCGGCCAAAATGACTTTGAGATTGAGTCAGTAATTTCACGGAGCATTTAATCTCTTGATTCTTGGATATTCGTGATGGAGTTTGCTTATAGGGGTGCATCCAATTGGGTGGGATGATTTCTATTCTAGCTCTTTGCATCAATGATAATTACAAGACCATGCTAGACGAGCTTCCCCCGATTATTGATCATAGAGAAAAGTCTCCCTCACATTTCCTTATCATCTCCGCACTAGTGAATAAAAAATTTCTTGATCGATCGAGGAAGGACGATGTTTTTTTTTGGAAGTTTTCTCAGTATAAGGAACGGTTCGTCATCCCTTGCAAGGAGGCAACTACTCGACAAAAGGAGAGAGATCCTTTGTCTTGGAGTCCCCCGATGCGAGATGTTCATCCCTCTATCCGACGAAGGACAAATTGTACAAGAGGTCGTTCAACCAATGCATGCTCATCGATTGCTCATTCTCTTCCCCCGATTAAACCGGGAGGTACATCTACTCTTTCCCCCTCTCCCACTCCTTCTACTTTTGATATGTCAATAATTCATGCCAAGCTTGATTCTATTGCTAACATGTTGTACTCCATGGTATTTATGCAACCCCTTTCCCTTGGTTTTGATTACCATACGTATTGTTTATATGATTTGCATGTTTGTAGGGGGGAGATAGAACCTTACGTCAACTATTCGTACCTCCCGGTCCAATAAGGGCATGTCCCTTAAGGGGAGCCTTTTGATCCTACTTTGGGTCCTTGACTTTGCTACCCATATTAGGAGGGCCCCCATATTCACCCTAGTTCTATCATAGGCGCTGCCCCGGGCACTTACGACTATAGGCGACTTGAGGGTTGTGATTATGCGTATGATCCGGCTAATCCTTTGCCTTTTCTAGTGTCCGAGTCTTTTGGTGGGTGGGGTAGGTCAGGTGAACCGAGCTTAGATGATTGGTCTCATTATTTTGAGCTTGATAGAATTAGGAGGAAAAGTCGATTGAGGGATAAGGCTCCCATGGAAGTTAGCAAGATGGAAAGCTCTAGTCATTTGATGGAGACCGGTGTGGGGAGTTCTCATTCTATCCCTTACCATAGTGCGCAATGATACTACCATGCCCCCACCCCCTTTTTGTGCTTTATATGATGTTTCTCTTTTTCCTATTTGTCTTTAGGTTTAGAGTTAGGGGGTGGCCCATTTTAAGCTTGGGGGTATTATATGTCGTTTGTTGATTGAGCTTTGTTGTTTTCCCCCCTTGCATTTGTAGTTCATTCCTGGTCTCATTTGCTTCTGGTATTGATCTCTAAGTCCTTTGGTTTTGTGATGATGTTGTGCTTCTATTGATTTCTCTGCCCGACTTTTAGGATTTGTTGTTTAATTCGCTAATCACTGTCTGATGCGTTTCTCTGTATCTTTGTTATGATGATTTCTGATGATGCTTATCTGATATCTTGCTTCATGTTACTATTTCGGTCTGATGTCACATTGGATATAACTCCAGTTGTTATTTGCTTTTTCTTTACTTTCATTATTTTTTTTCTTCCTTTTCTTTTATTTTTATTTTGTTTGGAAGTTACTAACAATTTTCTTTGCATATAATTCTTTATTTCTCACCATGCTCTATTGCTTAAGCTTTGGATTTCAACGATGCGTAAGGTGCTCTTTCACCTTGATTATGTAGCATAGCTTCAGCACTCAGTGATATCTTTCTATATCTCTTCTCTTTCTTTCTTGGTTTCTTAGTTTAGGATTAGCTTTAGGATGAGTTGAATGGTTCGAGGATGTTTTCTTTGTAACACCTAGCGTGTTTGGGGTCATTTGCATTGTTGCCAAATGACCACTTGTTTGACGATTGGGTATTACTTGTATTTGCTTGAATTCTTCTTCTTTTCACTCTTTATTTTAATTATTAGCTCTTTTCCTTATTTCAATTACAAATAAAACATTTTTGAGGCTATTCTTCTTCTTTTTGCTTGTTTAACTCTTTTCTTAGGACATTCTACATCTCGGAATTTTGCCTTTGTATGTATGATCTCCTATGTTTAATTGGTGTGCTTGTTTTGAGAATATTTGCGGTTAAATCTAGGATAGGGTATGCTAAGGTAGTGGTTTAGACCTTTTGGGGCCTTGAAGCCGGATTCCGTTGGGTTTGTGGTAAGACGGAGTTGCTTCCTTTGGTTGATTCAACGCCTTTAGTGAGTTTTTGCCACATCCTTGTAAGGTTCATTATTTTTCAAGACTTCAACATATATTTGTATGAGCGACATGGATCCTTGACTATTGCAAACCTAATCTAGAAGCTTGACCCATAATTCTCAAACTCGAGACCGAACTAACTAGGGAGGACAAAGGCATCTTTTCGGGGTGGTAATTTTTCATTTCTAGGATTTTTATTTCTTTTTAGTTCAATGGGTTTACATTTGCCATCTTGCTAACCATTTGATCCTTTTCTCTTCTTTTCAAGCCACATCTTTAGATCTTGAGCCTTTTAGTTCATTTTCGTTGCCATTATTGGTTTTTGTGAACCAATTGATCATTATTGTTAGAGTTTGTGGTGAAGAAGTTTGGGTATTTTGTTCTCTTGAAAGCAAGCTTATGTTGTGATATATGTGTGAATAATGGCAAATGAATAAGTAAAAGCCGTCCAAAGTTAAACAAAAGTCAAGGACAATGCAATTGCAAATTTGTAAAAGCCATCCTACGTTTAAGAGGCATGGACATTTATCTTGTTATTAATTAAAAAACAAAAAGAAAACAAAAAAGTGGAATATGAGACAATCCAAAAAAAATTTGATGTAATTTCTTTTCCCTTTTCAAGCATTGAGGACAATGCTTCCTTTTAGCTTGGAGGAGAAGCGTTTACGCTTTTTGTATATATACTTGTGGATATAGCTTTGAATAAGCTTGGGGGTGTTAGTTTGTTTTTGATTGGTGACTACTTGATTGTAATTCTAAGAAAGGCGTCGTTCTTTTCTTCACTTTTGGGGAAACCACAAAATTTTAAAATTTTAGCCTACCCCTAACCTTTTTCCCTTACGTTACAACCTTTGGGAAAGTCCTTTCGACCCAGTGGTTGAGTCACATACCGAGGGAGGGCATTATGAGTTAAAGCCTAAGGAAAAGGGATGCAAAGTCATGATGTCGGGAAAGCCTAAAATTCTACTCTTTTCCGGTTCCTTTGTGGAACCATAGGGATGCTCACTAAGGGAAGATTTGAAACCATAGGGAGAACGCGGCTAGATTGGTTGGGATGAAAGTGGATTGGGCCTCATTAGTTTTCTACGCTTAGCATACCTTATGTTTCAATCAACCGTGAATATCTTGAAGCATGAATACCCTTTCCTTATAAAAAAAGTGTTCATGCATTTGCATTTGACTATTTGAGAAAGTCCTTGTAAAGAGCTATTTGTTAGAACATTAGCTTTACTTTCTTATCTTTATAAATTACTTTCCTCATTTTGTTTCAAAGAGTTGTGGGTTAAACTCTTAGGAAACCCTTACGAGACCTCACTCGATTTTATAGGCGACTTTTGGGTTTAAAGGGCTTGTTGTAGCTGAAAACAACCGTGATTCATACGATAGTGAGTCTTAGTGTATATTCTTCTTCTCTCTCTCTTTATGCTCAAATAAACCCTCCTTATTCCTTTTTAGCCTTTGTTTTGCTCGGGACGAGCAAAAGTCCAGCTTGGGGGAATTTGATGAGTGTCATTTATGGCACTCATAGGGTAGTGTTTTAAGATATTTTCACTTTTCTTTGAATGCTTTTCTTTTACTATTTTTGTTATTTCTCCTTTAGTTTCTATATTTCTTCTTTCTTCATGTTTTACTTTCCTTTATGTGCTTTTCCTCGTGTTTTCCTATTATATTGCTCTTTTTCTCTTCTATTTTCTCTCTTTGGTTTCTCTTGTAGGTGCCTAAAGACTTAGCTTTCCAAAGGATTCAAGAGGAGCAAAAAGAGCCAAGCAAAGGAGTTTCAAGTCTCATGGAGAGGGCTTGGAGAAGGCTCGAAGAAGGCGTTCCCCTTCTCCTATGGGCTGCGGGCGCAATTTTTGGTGCACATTTTGGTGATTTTGGGCAGGAACTCTCCGCGCCCTAGCCGCGGTCTACCAGAGGGCGCGGAGATTTTGGAGAGGGCGCTCCAGATAAGATAGACCGCGTGTAGGGATTATTTCAAGCATTATCCCTAGCTTGAACCACTACTACAAAATTGGCAAAGAGACCCAATATAAAAGACCTGTTATCTACATAACTGGTCTCTTTGGTCCAAGAGACCGTCTATTATTAATAACAGGTCTTAAACTTAAAAATGAAATAGTAAAAATATTCGAAAGACCTGTTATTTAAGATAACCGGTCTCTTGCTAAAAAAGTTGAGACCTGTGGTTTAAGAAAACCGGTCTCTCTTTCTTAATTTTTTTTTTTTTTTTTTTTTTTTTTTTTTTTTTTTTTTTTGTGGAGAGACCTGTTATACCACTTAACAGGTCTCCCTTTTTTACAAAATTAAATAATAAAACCCTAAATGCTCACCTATCTTCTATTCATTTCAACGCCTCCATCTCTTCTCTCTCCTCCTTTCCTCCATTTCTCCCTCTCTCTCCTCTCTTCTTCATCCTCGGTTTCTCGCCCTATCTTTCCTCTCTTCTTTTTCTTCTTCAAGGATTTAATTCCTGTAAACTCATAGCACTTCCAATAGATTTTTCGGGTTTTGTTTTTTTTTTTTTTTTTTTTTTTTTTTTTTTTTTTTTGTGGATGATTTTTTTTCTAATCTCATTTGATTATCCCCCAATTTCTACTATAACTTGGTTTGAATTTGTCCGATTTAGTTTGATTTTGGTTCAAAAACTCAATCCCTTAGCTTCTATTCGGTTTTCTTTTGTTCGAAAATAATCAATTCGCTTCGGTATGATTTTGTTCCAAAAACCTCGATTTCTTAGATCGAGCATATGCAGGGCCAAAGAGACGGTTGGTTCATCCTCTTCCTTTTTTTGGATCTTATTAGTGTTTATGAATTTTCACGCTAATTTCAAGATCTATAAAAATTAACTAACATCTTGCTTTTTTATTTTCTCAATTTCGTCATTTAATTGAAATTTTAATTGATAATGCGATTTATTTAATTTTTCAGTCTTATTTCGTTTTAATTTTTTTTTTTTGGTCTTAGGGTTCTTTGGATTAGATCTGTGACATGGAAGTATCAAGTAGGTATACTCTGCTTTGATTTTCTCTTCGTTTTTTTTTGGTTTTTCATATAGTTTAATTTCTTCTTTTATTTTTTGTTAATTTTTTTCTTTTTAATTTTAAATTCTATATAATTGTTTTAATTTATTGTTCTACAGGTTAATTTCTAGTTTTTTTTTTTATTTTTGTACGTGTTTGTATTTGTGGGTGTAGGTAAAGATATACAAGTTTCAAGTTTGAAGTAAAGAAATTATAATTGAAGATCTTTGAAGCTTGAAGAGTTGAAGTTATAAGTTACATAGTTTTTTTTTTTTTTTTTTTTTTTTTTTTTTTTTTTTATTTATTTATTGGATTTCATTGATATTTGTATCATATTTGTAATTTTGAGGTATATACGAATTTATGAATTATATGTACTCCGTATTTGATTTTGTATACAGTAAAAAAAAAAATAAAAGCAGTAAGCTATATTGATGAATTAATAATTAATTTTTTTTTATTTTAAATGAGGCTCAAGAGACCCGTTTAGTTAGAAAAGCGGTCTCATTTTTTTTTGAAAAAAGAGACTGCTTGTCTTAAATAAACGGTCTCACTTTTCTAAAAAAACGAGACTGCCTATCTTAGATAAGCGGTCTAAGTTTTTTTATTCAAGAGACCGCTTCTAATAAAGGAGTCTCTTTGCCAAAGAGACCTCTTAGCTAAAGACCGCCTCTAAGGCAGTCTCTTTGGCCGATTTGGACGGGTCTCTTCGGCTAATTTTGTAGTAGTGAACCCTACTTTGATCATACACTTAAGCATGGTGGCGTCCAAAGGGAGCGAAGATAGAGCAAAAGAGTCGCCAACAAGTTTTAGGAACTTGTAAACCGTTCACGAGGTGAAGGTTACACCCCTTAATGATCCATGAGATTGTCAACTCCAATAGGTCTGAAACCATGAATGGTAGTTCGGGGATGAATGTACAAATCCAACCTAAAAAAGATTGAACCTGCCCTAATAATGGGCCTCTACTTTATTCTGATCGTATTCATGTGCGCTTTCTGACTAACATGCAATCAATAAGTTTACCCTAAACCTGTTTAATCTATGTTGGTTGAATATTAATGCACAAACAAAACTATTATTGGCGATCACTTGAATTATAATCAAATTAACCCTAAACAACATTATTAATTATCTTATAAAGCATGATAACAAGTACAAATTCCCTTTGAACATGCATAAAAGGCGTGATCAAGCAATAACAATAAACATATATCAAGCAACATAATAATCATAAAAATAATCATCATAAATTAAAAAACTAATAATCATCATCAAAATTATTATAAACCGTAGCACTAATCATGTTAAAGCATTATAATAGCAAGACCCTAGGCATGATGCTAACAAGATTAATAACAAACCCTAGCATGTCACTAAGCAATAAAGATCAAATATATAGGCCTAATATGATACTAACATGAATATTAAAATAGGAAGCATCACAATAATCATAATAAGCATATTTGATATTAGAAATTATAGTTGTTACCCTAAACATTACACTAGGAAGATCAAAACATCCTAACATGACACTAGGAATCATAATAACAACCTAGACATGATTTCGATATCATAATATCAATGCAAACAATTAAATAACTTACTTGAATATCTCGTATCTCTTTCTAATAACAAAATACACCCTTAAGTAACTTCAAGGAAAATAATAAACAAACAATTAAATTAAATAATTGAAAGAGAGATTTGGGACCTAACCCTCAGAAATTAAAACCTTTCACGTCTAGGGCGAAGGCAACTTAGAAATTGGCTAGGTGTTTCTAGATCTTGTGAATGCGAAATTTTGTAAGCAAAAAGTTAGAGAGAGAGAAATCTTGAAAACTAAAGGGAATAACAAAAAATAATTGTTGTTAATGATTCCACAACGGACAGCGGAGGTTTTTAGGTGGCTAATTATATAGAAAATCAGCCGGACGAATAGAAAAACAAATCAGAGTTTTGAAGAGAATAAAATAGATTAGCGACAGACGCCAGACATTAGCGTCAGGCGCTAAGCCTTGCGCCAGACATTAACGTCAAGCGCTAAGCCTTGCGCCAGACGCCAGACATTAACGCTAGACACTAATCCTGTCGTTAGGCGCTAGAAAACAATTTAACACATTTTCTTAATTTCAATAAAATTTAGCCATACAGAAGGGAAAAATCGTATTTTCCATAAAAAACACTTCTTTTATTCTGATTAAAACTCCAAAAAGTCAACCAAAGTCAATTTATCAATGCTAATTAAATTAGGAATGAAAAGAACCTTCTAGAAGAATCTAGAAGACTAAAATCAATTCTAATTGCATTAGGAATGATAAATCAATATTAAGCCCTTCTCTAGATCATTGGGCCGCACATAAATATCAAACCGGGCCCAGTTTAGTTATTTGGCCATAACTTCCTCATTATTCATCGGAATTAGGCTTATATTATATCTTTGGAAAGCTCTTTTCAAACCCCATCAAACTATTCTATTATTATACCCTTGGCATGGACCAAAAAAACTAGATAGGTTGTTTTCATAAAAAAGGTTACAAAAATAGAGAGAAAGAAAAGAATTTAAAAACTAACCGCAACATTAGACTTTCCACACTTTCACCTCATTCGATTATGATTCGAATAGAAAGGTACTCGTCATTGGATTTGATTTTGGGGAGACACAAATGAGTGTCTACATAAGCCCCCACTTTGACTGAGTTTGGAGAAACGCAAGTTTCGAAAACAAAAGTCAAAGTATCGATAGGGACGGAGAGTGATTCAGAACGTTCTGCAATCCTAAATCATTCTTGTAACGCTTATACCAGCAAAACTAGCGTTAGTTAAATAGATAAAAGAGTTAAGAAACACGTATCTTGCACCGTCAAGCACACGTCTCTGAAGGTAACTAATTTATTGTTGTTGCATTGATGTTGTTGTGACAACCTTCCGCAAGCTAGGGAACTCTATCCTGCTGTTTGTTTTGATGATCTTCTGCAAGCTAGAGAATACCGTCTGAAGGCTGCTACGCCTGTAACTGCCTCCAATTCCGTCGTGATAGACTTATGCAAGCTAGAGAACCCCATCGAAGATTGATTCGCCTGAAACGACCTTCTAGTGCTATGTGACCATCTTCCGCAAGCCAAGGAACACGATCGAAGATAACTTCGCCTGAAATCACCTCCAGTTGTTTGTGACAACTCTCCATAAGCTAGGGAACGCAGTCGAAGATATCCTCGCCTGAATTTATCCTCATTTGTTGCGATAATATTCCGAGGAAATTACCGAAGACCAACGCCTGTCGATCTTTTGCTTTGCTATGCCTTTACGTCAGCGCTTTTGCTGCTTTGAATTATGAACCAGTATGTCGGTGCTTTCTTAATTATGAACTAGTATGTCGATGCCTTTGTTGTTGATGAACCAGTATGTCGGTGCCTTTGCTCTTGATGAACCAGTATGTCGGTGCCTTTGCTGTTTATGAACCATTATGTGGGTGCCTTTGCTTAGAGCTAATGTTTAGGCGCTTTTAAGATAAGTAAGACGATCATTCATCAAGTCGATAACTTTATGCAATTGTAATCAAGCCGATTATTAAATCATGTCAAATTTCTTAGAGGGGCTAACTGGCGTACCAAGGAAACCAAAATTTTTGTAAGAGGTTAATATAACCGCTCTGAGTGACTGAGCGTTCTATCGCCGCCAAAATGCTGCCAGCGCCACAATGTTAACTCTAGCGCCAGGCACTGGAACTAGCGCCTGGCACTAAGCCCTAGCGTCTGGCGCCAAAGCTTGTCGCATGGCGGTAGAGTCGGGATTTACGTATATATCCCTTCTCTTCATCATTTTCGCTGTTGCTGCTTGTTTGCTTTTGAAAAGCGCCGCGGAACACAATTTGCTCGTTCTTGATCGTTTCTCAACTGAATTCGCTCAAATTTGTTGCAAATCAAAGCTTCTTTCATCTACTTTCCTGGTCTATGTAAGTTTTCTTCTAACTCACTCCGGTTCTCATGAATTTTGCACATGTTTGTGCATGAATTTCTTAAAAATTCAAAACTTAAATTGCTTAATTTGCTTTGATCGTCAAATTTTATGCCATTTAATTGCTTAATTATGTATTTATATTGCCTTGGTAGTAATTTGAGACTTGTTTGACTCAATTTGGTGAAGAAACGAACAAATCACCATTGTTGGACATCTTAAGGTCGGGAATACAATGTGGCTTGTTCCCGATGTTTCTGCTAGCAATTCTTGTCCAATTAGTCACAATAATTACCATATAGTATTGTAAGAAATTGTTTGAGTGTTTGAAAAAATGTCGTGTATGCTCAATTTCAAATTGTGCTCTATTTTAGTACTACTTACTCTATTTTTATCGAACATAGTATCATGCGGCTAGGCAAACCTTAGATACAATAGAATCTTAATTTATGTTTATTATGCACAATGTAGTATGGCTAGTCAACGAGGCTCGGGTTCACGTTCCCGAGACACACGACGGGAGCATGAGCCCGTAGAGGAGGACGCCGACCCGTCCACTTCTCTCGGTCCCCTCCCTAAGGGGATGAACGAACTTTGTGCTTCTCACTCGTCCACCACATTTCTGAGAGGGTGCGGCGTGGGATTATTGTTGGTAGGACGCGTTACCATGGTTCGGGCAGCGATACTTTGGGTGGTCTTTGTAGGATGCACATCAGCAACGACAGAGAGGTGAGACGTCTCTGGGAGTCTTGTGATCGCGGGCTGAATAGGTCGTTAAGCTACTACCCTAATCAAATTAATCATTTATAATACCTACTAGGGAAGTAAAGGGTCGAACCACTAGGGAAGCACACTAAACTAGTTAGTGGCAAGTAAAGGGTCGAACCACTAGGGAAGCACACTAATTCAACATCAATAATCACTAATGTTCCTGGCAGGCACATTGGTGACAATATTCTTCTTGCAACTGAATTGATCAAAGGCTATGATCACAAATTTATCTCTCCTAGGTGTATGGTTAAGGTGGATTTGAAGAAAGCCTATAATTCGGTTGAGTGGGGTTTCTTGATCACTGTCATGCAAGAGCTTGATTTCCCTCAGAGATTTGTTGATTGGATCTGGAATTGTCTTACTTCTGTCTCTTGTTCTATTCTTATTAATGGTTTTCATGCCCCCCCCCCCTTTGAAGCTAAGAAAGGGCTAAGGCAAGGTGATCCTATGTCTCCCTTTCTCTTCGCTATTGGTATGGAATACCTCTCCAGATGCCTTGATGAGCTTAGGTTGTCTCCTGACTTTAACTTTCACCCTAGATGTGAAAAGTTAAACCTAACTCACATGATGTTTGCTGATGATTTATTGATGTTTTCTCGAGCTGATAGTGTTTCTGTTAAGCTTCCCTTCCAAGCCTTCTCGAAATTCTCGAGTGCCTCTGGGCTTTCTGCTAATCTTGATAAAAGTGAAGTCTATTTTGGAGGTGTCTCTTTTGAGGTTCAGAATGAGTTGAGGGAGCTTCTTGGTGTTTCTCAAGGCTCCATTCCTTTTAGGTATCTTGGGGTCCCTCTCTCTTCAAAGAAGCTTACTATTGCTCAATGTAGGCCTTTGGTGGAGAGAGTCACTTCTAGGATTCAAGGGTGGATGGCTAAAGACCTGTCCTACGCTGGGAGGCTTCAATTGGTGAAGAGTGTGTTGTTTGGTATACAGACTTATTGGGCTCAAATTTTTATTCTTTCGAAGAAAATTCTGAAAGAGATTGAGGCTAGGTTTAGATGCTTTCTTTGGACTGGATCCTCTGCTCCTGCTAAGAAGTCTTTGGTTGCTTGGAATTATGTTTGTCTTCCTAAAGTTTGTGGTGGTTGGAATCTGCTTTCTCTTCCTTAGTGGAATAAAGCAGCTGTCACTAAGTTACTTTGGGATATTGCTCACAAGGCTGATAATCTTTGGGTTAAGTGGGTTCATATCTACTATTTCAAGCACAAAGATTGTTGGACCACTCCTACCCCTGCTAGATGCTCCTGGTTCTTAAAGAAGATTTTGAGTTGTAGAGATGTTGTGAATGATCAAGGGGGATGGGATGGTTTTGTGCAGGGCAACAAGATGAAAATCAAGAAGCTTTATGCTGCTATTAGGCCTCAAGTGCCTAAAGTTCCTTGGAAGAGAGTTACTTGCCATAACTTAGCAACTCCTAAGAGTGTTTTCATATTGTGGCTAGCTTTATGGAATAGGCTTGTCACTAAGGATAGGTTGCTTCAATGGCACATCTCTTGTGATCCAAAGTGTTTCTTTTGTCTGAATGGCAATGAAAGTGTTCAACATCTCTTCTTTGATTGTGATTTCTCTAGGAAGGTTTGGAGTAAGGTTTTGGAGATCTTACGTGTTTCCAAGCTTGTTCAACAGTTTAGTGATGAGATTGATTGGATGAAGAATATCTGCAGAAGTTCCAGATTGAAGAATAAAGTGATCCAGGTGGCATTGACTAAAACGGTTTATGGTATTTGGATTCAAAGGAATGCAGTTCTCTTTAATGGTTGTTGCAAATCAGTTGATGCCCTTGTTCGAGATATTGTCTTTCACTCAGTTTGTAGAATCCCGGCGGGAAGCAAATATTTGATTGTTTAGGGCTTGTCTCGGGCTCTTTGTGTTTATGTTCTGGTTTCTTTGGATTGGGTTCTGATACTGGGTTTCCCGTCGTTTCTTTTTGTATCGTTTTCCTTTTTTTTTTGCACGCTGTTTCTAGCTGCTGTCTGCTGGTAGCTCTGTTGGTTTTGTGTTGTTGTGCTCTGATGTGCTGCTGTGTTACTGCTGCCTGCTTTATGTGCTGCTGCACCGCTGGTGTGCTACTGTTATTGTTGCTGCAGTCTGGTTGCTGGTTTTGTTGGGGTTTAGTTGTGCTGCCTACTGTATGCTGTTGCTGATCTGCTGGTTTATGCTGTTGTGCTTTGCCTGCAGTCTGCTGCAGTCTGCTGTTGGTGTTGCTGTATTGCTGTTGCTGTGCCTGCTGGTTGCTGTTGCTGATGGTCTGCAGTGCCGACTACTGTTCTGGCTTTTTGCTCCTGCTGCGCAGCTGTTCTTCTGCCTTTGCTGCTGTGTGCTGCTGTAGACTATGAGTGGTGTTTGTTGCTGCTGCTTGCTGTTCTTTGCTGCCTGCTGTTTTTGTTGTTGCACGACTGTTTTGGTGCTGTCTTTGTTGTTGTTGTTTGTTTTTAGTGTTGCTTTGGTTCTCTTTTTGTTGTTTATCTTTGTTCTTTTGGTTTCTTTAGTCGGTTTGCACGCTTGTCTGCTCCTGGCTGTAGTTTTTGGTGACTTTCGGGTGTTTCGTTTTGTTGTTTTTCTGGTTGTTTGTTGTCTGATCCTGGTTTCCGGAACCCTTCCTAGAAGGTGGCCGGAAATCTGAGTCCAGTTGTTCTAGGTCCTTCCAAGAACCCTTCCTAGAAGGTGGCTAGACTTGGATCTAGAACTGGTTGTGGGGTTAGCCTGTTGTTTTCAGGTCTTTTGGTGTTCTGGTGGTAGTTATAACTTAGCTTTTGTAAGTTGTAACTTTCTCTCTTTGGTAATAAAATCTTATTTTCCAAAAAAAAAAAATCACTAATGCAAGAGTAAAAAGGGGATTGTTTTTGTGGTTTTGGTTAGTAAGAACACTAAAACTATAAATAAGCAAGTAATTGATGATTAAAACCAAGGGAAAATGACGCTAGGGATACGGGGCTGTCAAATATGATTAGAAAGAGGGGAATAATGATGATTATCATGAAACACATGCCAAATAGTATGATTTTTCCATTTTATTTTAAAGCTAAAATAAAATTAATAATCAAGCTAGTAATAAATCAACAAGTGGCAAGCTCATGTGAGTGGTTAGGTGAGGACTACTTGGAGAAGGGGGGGACCAAACTTGCTCCCCACTCCCTCTCCCATAACCGGCCACCTCACTCCACACACACTCAAAGACCACAAGCCACATGGCACCCACCCTTGGGCACCAAGGGAGCCAAGGTGGGCTTCCATGTGCTGCTGTCCGTGGCAGCCACGCCCAACAAGCCCATCACTCGCATGCGGGCTGCTAGGCGCTGCTGGCCAGCAAGCCCAGCATGCTTGTGCGGGCTGCTACTGGCCTTGTGCCTTGGCCAGCGCTGCTAGGCAGCAAGCAATGGCCTAGCCATGCTGCTGCTAGCTGTGGCGAGCTAGCGCGCCTAGTTTGCTAGCTACTGCAGCTTGTTGCGGCATGGCTTGCTAGCTACTGCAGCTTGTTGTGGCGAGCTAGCGCGCCTAGTTTGCTAGCACGCACTAGGCAGCGCCTAGCCTTGCGATGCTAGCATGGGTGCGCTAGCACGCACCAACTAGCCTAGGCTCGGCTTGGTGCGCATGCTTACCACCAAGCTAGGCCATACGCCCTTAGCACTCGGTTTGCTTTGGCATTCCGATGCTAGGGGTATTTTGGTCTTTTGTTGATTTATTACTATTTTTCGTCTCGTCTTTCACTATTTTTCGACTCGACTTCCGACGCTCGGTTTCAACGCTCGGTTTCGACGCTCTAATCTCGAATTTTCGACGTCTAAATAAATATTACTCGGTCGACTCATTAATTCCTTCCGAATTAATTGGTCGGTTCGGTTTGTTGAATGCTTGGGTGTGACCCGAAGGGTTCAGTCAAGATTAAGCTGTAATATTAATTATTCATTAATATTACTGATCGGAAGCGGCCTCCACCCAGGCATTCCGATCACTTGACTTCACTGAATATATTAGCTTTCTAATAGTTCTGAACCCACTAACGGAATAGTACACTTGTTCGATGGACACCATTCCTTTCAATCTCCCACTTGTCCTTCCGGACAAGTGCGCATTTTGTGTACAGCCTTTTTCCTATGTCGCTTAATGTCTCTTCATGAACTATAAGGTAAGATTTATTTTGTCATCCTTATTAAGTCCAGAAGTGTTTCCCGATTCCGAGTCCGACTGTCAATAAA
The DNA here is from genome assembly GCA_024500155.1 of Chenopodium formosanum. Lineage (NCBI taxonomy): Eukaryota > Viridiplantae > Streptophyta > Magnoliopsida > Caryophyllales > Amaranthaceae > Chenopodium > Chenopodium formosanum. Next base: position 42,981,645 of record CM044880.1, read on the forward strand.
CAGATGATTTCTAAAATCCATCCGAGCACGGCCATGCGTTTTACAGTCTCGCTCTACGAGAGGCCTTGTATACAACAAATACATCTTCCCTATTTTAGTAGGGGGACATTCCCAGTCTTGTAATGTAGCTCCTCTTACTGAGAGGACCTAGTCGCCCGAGTGTTGTCGTTATAATCCCCTATTACGACAAACGTTTGACAACATCAAAGCGAACTAGTACTCAAACAAGAGAACTCACAATACTCATGGTCAAGGAAATAGGTTCCGATAGCCATAATGAGAAGTATACTTATGACAATTTTTTTTTTTTAATTTCTTAAAGTATTCTCATAGGTCGATCCAGTATGGTTCTAAACCAATACCTGTGCAAATGATATATGACAATCATGTCCTTGTAGCACATGAAACGGTGCTATAAATCAAACTACACACTAATCTTAATCGTCCATTGTTTAATTTAAATGACCTTGATTAGGGATAATTTTTTATTATAATATTCAATGTTCACTTAATAGGTGTTTCCTTACCAAGACTGGTCTTGATACCCTATTTTGAATATTCTCATAATCGAATGAACTCATTATTTAATCCTAAACCATAATTAAATAGCATAACAGAGTAATAAAATATTGCATGAAATTTTATATTACTCCAAAACTTAAATGGTTTTCCTTAGCGTCTTACATTAATTTTTCTCAAAATTAACTAAAACACTAAACAAGGAAATCAAAGCCAGTCTCCTACATGCTTGTTTCCCATTGCCTCAACGTGCTTGTTGTGCTTCACTTGAGGCAAAGGTTTAGTAAGTGGATCGGCTACATTGTCATCCGTTCCAACTTTGCAAATTCTGATTTCACCCTCTAATTTCCATTCTCGAATCATGTGAAATCGCCGCTTGACATGTTTGACCTTCTGATGTTCCCTAGGCTCTCTGGCCTGAGCAATAGCTCCATTTTTTTCACAATAGAGGGCTATTGGACCCTTTATAGATGGTACAACATCAAGTTCACCAACGAACTTACGAATCCAAACAGCCTCCTTAGCTGCTTCAGCAGCTGCTAAGTTTTCGGCTTCAGTTGTAGAATCTGTAATTGTATTCTGCTTTGCGTTCTTCTAACTAAACGCCCCTCCATTTAGACATAACACATATCCAGATTGCGATTTAAAATCGTCTCTGTCTGTCTGGAAGCTTGCTCGGTAAAACCTTCCACAACTAAATCCTCTACACCACCATACACCAGGAATTTATCCTTGTTCCTTTTCAGGTACATTAGGATATTTTTGGCCGTAGTCCAATGCGCCTCTCCTAGGTCTGATTGGTAACGGCTCGTAGCACTCAAGGCATACGATACATCTGGCCTAGTACATATCATGGCATACATGATCGATCCAATAAGCGAAGCATATGGAATCTGATTCATTCTTACCCGCTCATCAGGTGTCTGTGGACACTGCTTCTTGCTTAGGGTTATGCCATGTGACATTGGCAGGTGACCTCTCTTGGCCTCCTACATGCCAAATCGAGCAAGTACCTTATCAATGTAAGTACTCTGACTCAATCCAATCATCCTTTTTGATCTATCCCTATAGATCATGATGCCAAGTATGTACTGAGCCTCTCCCAAGTCTTTCATTGAGAAGCACTTTCCAAGCCAGGCCTTTACAGACTCTAACAATGGAATGCTGTTTCCAATGAGCAATATGTCATCGACATATAAGACTAGGAAGGCGATGTCACTCCCACTAACCTTCTTGTAAACACAAGATTTATCTAGATTCTTGATAAAACCAAACTTACTAATGGCTTCATCGTGTCGCAGATTCCAACTTCTACTTGCTTGCTTTAGTCCATAAATGGACTTCTTAAGCTTACAAACTTTCCTAGCATTGTTTTGGTCGACAAAACCTTCAGGCTGTGTCATATACACAGTTTCTTCCAAATAACCATTAAGGAAGGCGATTTTGACGTCCATCTACCATATTTCATAATTGTAATATGTAGCAATCGCTAGGAGGATATGAACGGATTTAAGCATTGCGACTGGTGAAAAGGTTTCATCGTAATCAATACCATGAACTTGTCTGTAACCTTTTGCCACCAATCTAGCTTTGTAAATGAATACATTTCCATCTTTGTCGGTTTTCAACTTGAAAATCCACTTACATCCAATAGGTGTATAACCTTCAGGTAAGTCAACCATGTCCCAGACTTGATTTTCAAAAATGGAATCCTTTTCAGATCTCATGGCCTCTTGCCATTTAGCAGAGTCGGTGCTTGCCTTCGCTTGCTTGTAGGTTGCCGGTTCATCTCCATCCATAATTAGGATGTCCTGATTCTCAATTAATACTAAACCAAGATATCTATCAGGTTGAGATCTCGGCCTATGAGACCTACGTAGGGTAATGGATTGAGCATTTGCATTGTCGGTTCGACTTTGCACATTTTGATCATTTTGACCTGCGTCAACAGATGCTGTTTGAGCACTTTGACTGTCATTGTGATTTTGTTGCTCATCCTCACGAACTTCGTCGAGTTCGATTTTCCTCCCACTTGTCATTTTGGAAAGGTGCTCCTTCTCCAAAAAGACACCATCGCGAGCAACAAACACTTTGTTCTCCGATTTGTTGTCGAAGTAATACCCTTTGGTTTCTTTTGGGTAGCCCACAAAGTAAACCTTGTCAAATTTGGGATGAAGTTTGTCAGAAATCAATTTCTTGACATATGCTTCGCATCCCCATATCTTTAGAAAAGATAACCTAGGAGGTTTCTTCGTCCATAATTCATATGGAGTCTTTTCTACAGCTTTTGATGGAGCACGATTCAGTGTTAGTGCCGCAGTTAGAAGTGCGTGTCCCTAAAAAGAGATAGGAAAATCACTAAGACCCATTGTTGATCGTACCATGTCTAACAAGGTCCGATTTCTCCGTTCGGATACTCCGTTCCATTGTGGAGTTCCTGGAGGTGTCAATTATGAAAGTATACCCTTTTCTTTCAGATGGTCATCGAATTCTTGGCTCAAGTATTCACCACCTCGATCTGATCGAAGGGCTTTGATTTTCTTGCCAAGCTGATTTTCAACTTCACTCTGAAATTCTTTGAACTTTTCAAATGATTCAGATTTTTGCGACATGAGGTAGACATAGCCATATCTACTATAGTCGTCTGTGAAGGTGATGAAATATCGATGTCCATTTCTTGTGGTTGAGCTCATTGGTCCACATACATCGGTATGTATAAGACCCAATAAGTCAGTTGCCCTTTCTCCCAACTTGGAGAATGGTTGTTTAATCATCTTGCCTAATAGACATCCCTCGCAATTCTCAAACGATTCTAAATCGAAAGAGTCAAGAACACCTTCTTGTAGAAGTTTCTTGATGCATTTGATGTTAATGTGGCCAAGACGACAATGCCACAATTAAGTCTGATTTGACTCTATGGTCTTAGCTCTTTTAATATCATTATAAACAATTTGTCCAAAGACACAAACGTGTCATTCCATAAATATAAACAAGATGATATGTCTTGTGATCAAGTTCAAAATGACGTCCAACGCCACAAGATCAAAATATGGTAGATAAAACTAAACAAGTTTTAAATCTAGACAAAATATGAGATTACAAGCTTTCTTTGAAAGATTATATTCTTCTTCCACTTGTGTACTCATATCCACTTGAAAAGCACCGCTCACTTTGTTCCTGAAACGGGAGCATATAGTGATCCAATTTTCCGGTATCTAATACCTTATAAATGGCTTATGTTCAAGTGTAAAGATGATACCTGAGATTGAGGTTACTTTTCTTTTTGCCTCATCTTCTAGATACATGCTACATTCTCTTTTGTAGTGTCCAGGTCTACTATAATAGAAGCAGCGCATCTTAGCTTTGTTCTTGAACTCCTTCTTCTTTGGTCTCAGAGCAACCTTAGCCTTCTTGCAAGAATAGGTTTTTAGGAGCTCTTGAACAACTTCCATCAAGGACAGTTTGTTTCGCTTGGTCGTAAGTCGCATCTTTAATGCAACATACCCCGAATGGAGTGAGCTTAGTAGCATGAGAGCCGCTTTCTCATTGTCCACTAGTTTGCCAATTAGCTCCAGATGGGTGAATAGCCTTGTCATGTTGAGCACATGAGCTTGAAGTGGCATCCCGGGTCTAAGTCTTGCATTATAGACCTTAGCCCATACTTCTTGTCTCTCTTTCGTGAGACACCCATCTTGCGGTGGCTTGATCCTCATGTTCGAGAGAGACCTAGTCACATCTTCCACAAGTCCATCATAGTTGCCTCTGGTACTTTTGGTGACTCTCAAATTGACTACATCTTCTAGAGCTTTGAGCATCATGTCCGAAAAATAGTTGGAGAACTTCCCCTTCCATTGTACCGGGATGGAGTTTGCCATGAGTCTGGAAACTCTTTTACAATCCACACTCCATACCTCATGTGCCTCATCACTCATAATCCCCTTTGAGTAGAAACTCGGGATTTGAGTGTCCAGAATGTGCTCTACGTAGCAATTTCGGAGGGTCTTTCGGAGTTCCTCTTCCCATTCCTTAAAGTTTACCAAGTTCAAAGAAATTGGCAACTTTTCGGGCAATTCCGGGAGCATAAGGTCGTTGACATTAGTTGAAGACATGATTCTACAATTGTAAGAATTTGAAATAAAAAACCATTCATTATACTTAAATAAGTTTGAATTCATGCATTTTAATCAAACTTATTTAAAACGTTTTATTCACACATTAAAGATTGTCCCCATTTTAGGTGAGAATAAGTCGATTCCAAGATCCAAAGAAACAAAGAGTGCTTAAGCATGCTTTGGCTTGTCTTAACACTCAATCTCCTAAGGTAAGCAACGCTTTGCTAATGGCTCCAAGCCACTCTTGGTTGAATAAATCGTCGCATCCAATGCTCTCTAAACAATTTATTCACTTTGCCACGACATGTTAGGACTCCATCACTCATATCGTTGAGTATAACCAAAACCACCTTGCATACCCGGTATGCCTTACGTTCCTTGAAGAAGTAGTGATGCCTCGCTTTGGCGTAGCCCACCACTACCCTCGTTCAGTTGGTAAGTGTGTTTTGGAATGGTAAGTTTTACTCAATATTTTAAGGACCTAGGGTTTCTATGTTGGTTGATTTAAGTGAACTTAATTAATCATCTCAACATTCGAAATCCTAAACATGCATCTAATATATAATTCTTATATATATAATCATAAATATATATCGAAAACATAAATAGAGATGCATTTGGCAACTAGCAGGACCCCTTGAGATCTTCAAGTCTTCAAAAGGTCTTTATTTGCAACTTCATGGCTTTGTCTTCTAAGAACCCCGTCTTCAAGACTTGACCAATATATTACAATTGCTAGTATCTACAATTGGGACTAATCTAAATATTAATGTACAAAAATACTCAACGGTTCGCAGACCGTATTTAGATTTACAAAAATACATCACGGATCACAGTCCGTATTTTCTATCCTAATCGGGCCCCACTAGTTGCCATTTAATAAAACCCGTGAGAGAATTTACATTCCATTCATCCATTCACTATCAGTGAATGGCCCATGCATTTTACAACGATAAACAAGTAACAATGCATAAAACGCGTGAGAACTAGTAACTAATGTAGGTGGTTAATCCAATTAACACGCCTAATTAAACTAGTCAAAGTTGTTTTAACCGGTTATGGTAATAACTTAGGGACGCTCCCACTAAATTCCGCATCCAACTTAGCTTAAATTGTGTCTAATTCAACCCTAAGCATTCTCAAACCGTGTAAACACTCATCAACTCGGAAGATAAGCATTCAAAGACACATCGTCAAGAGAGGCAAACCAGTCCAAAAGAGTGACCAAATTGCAAATCAAATATCATTTCAAAGAAAGAGGAAGAAATAAAAAAAGGTTCACACACGAGGCATATAATCCAATTAAATACCAATGGTCATACATATGATTGTTAAATAACAACATCAACGATCCTAGGTTCCATAGGTACAAAAGCAAACATCCTCGAACCATTCAATTTCTTCCTAAGCTAAACCTAAGCTAAACACCCAAAGAAAAAGAAAATAAAATAGAGGAAAGGTCTCACAAAATGCCGCTTGAAATGAAGACAAGATAAATTATACAATATCACCGAGAGAGCTCGATTTGCCCCTTTATTTCCTTCATCTCCTTTTCCAAGCTTGAAAAGCGAGTCAAAACAAAAGAAACAACTAAGATAAAACAAAAATTAATTAAAAAAGTTAAAAATCAAAGAAGGAAACTAAAACTTTAAACAAAAGGAAGAAATAGAAATGAAATAAAACTATCTAAAAAAAATATTGGATTAAGGGAAATTTGGATTATCGGGAGTTTGGATTTTCCTTCTTAGGAGCGCCATCACCTACACAAACACTTGAAAATTCATTAGCAAAAGCTCATCAAAATCACCCAGAGACATTATCATCACAATCAAGAAGATAAATCAACGCCAAAACATGATAAAGCCAACCGAACCCTGTAAGCTCTACCACCTACAATGAAGTCCCCTTCACACTAGCATGAAGATAAGCCTTCCCCCACACTACCAAAAACATCCCTTTGCTTCTTACACCCCCCGCCCCACACTAAAACAATGCATCGTTTGCGGTGCGCCAAAGTAAAACATTGGGAGGGGCCAAAGGGGAGAAATAAAGAACAAGGGGGGCTAGTGGCCACTAGGGCCGGCTTCGTCATCATCTCCATCATCCTTGGTGTCGTAAGAAATCCTGTCCTGAGGGATGCCGTGTGGGTCTCAACCACCGGTGAAACCCGGGGGCCAACCATAGTGACCTCGAAATAGGTCTTGTTGCCATTGAGGCAATGGGTCGAAAGGGGCGGGAAGATGAAGAGGGGAAGGGTGGGTAGGGTCGACATATGGATAGTTGGGGTCAACCCTAAAACCGCTCCCCCCGGGGACCGATAATCGTACCCCGTTTCCATTGGGTAGTCTACATGGGAAACGCCTTCGGAGGAGGGCCCTTGTCAATATGGCCAAGTAGGTTGCTATCCCTTCCACTGAGGGACCGGGCCTTGTTGGGGCGGCCAATAGGGGTAATTTACTAGGGGGGTGACCTCACCTTTATCCACGGCCGCACCATAGAGAGCTTGGGTTTGCATAAACATACCATGCTAGTTCTCAATCAGGCTTTGCGTGCCAAGTTGCATGCTCATCATTTGTTGTTCAAGGCTACTCATGCCTTGATGTTGTTGCTGTTGTTGATGATGTTGTTGTTGTTGTTGTTGTTGTTGATGATGTTGTTGTTACTATTGTTGTTTTATTGTTGGTGTTATTGTTGTTGTTGATCGACTACCGTATTCCTTGTGCCACCCAAAGTAGTGGGTAACACACTATCGTCTCGCGGAATTTTCCATGCATTCCTAGCATTCCGCTCCAATGATGTACGACTGGGGTGAGACAAGATACAATGGTGCTCGCGCTCAACAATCCAAACATGAAAATTGTTGGCATCTGAAGTTCCTTGGAGGAACCCCAACCTTCTCATTTGTTGTATGTCAATGAATAAATCCCTGTCGACCCCATTTTGAGTTCATGAGGGGAAGAAGCGTTCATATTTAAGCTTCTTAGCAATCCTTGTGATCATCCAACCAAGGGCAATTTCTCCCGTCTAGTGACCAGACTTGATTGCCTCGCAGCACATGACGAACCAGTACCCCATGTTGAGCCGCCCTTTCAACTCTTCCCTAGTAGTAACCCACAAAGTAAAGAGCTCTTCATGCGAGAGCTTTCTCAAGTCTTGCTTGTTAAACACCGCATACCCCAGAATGCGGTGAAGGATACGAAGAACAGGTTGGATAATTTGGTTGGCCACCGAATACCTAGTGTTGAACTCTTCAAAATCGGTAATCGTTTGCCACCATCGAAATGCATCGTACTCTAGGAATAGGCTCAATGAAGAGGCAAGGAGGTCCGCCTCGAGGCTCAAATCCAACAATGTATTGAGATCACTAAGAGTTATAGTGTGCTGGTTGTTGAGAAGTTGGAAGGAATTTTAAAAGTCATTGTTCCCATAAGACTCTTTTTCAAATGAGGCCAAGAATTCGAAGGTGGGCTCTGTATGTGTTCAATATTGATGCTTGATAAGTTCATTCATCCATAAGTTGTCAAGGAGCGACCTTATGTCATCGTCAATCCCCAAAGCTCTCATGGAGCGTTGATCATAGTGCCTCGTGGGATTTAGCTTTCGTCCTTGAAGGTCCTTGAATTAGGTAGCATGGAGCTTGTTCAAGAATTTCAATCGAGGGGGAACATTCGGTCCTTAAGCTTGAGTTTGAGTACTAGGTTCCTCAACCCTTAACCGGGGCTCCTTTCTACTCTTCCTTTTGTTCATTGTGGCCTCAAGCAATACAAACAACCAAACCAAAAGAGAACTCACTTCGAACTCAACCAATAATAGAAACACAACAACAACAACAACCTAAGCCTTAACAATCTGCAAAAAGGTAAGTCCCACAACTAACCACACAAATATAGCTCAAAAAACAACTAGAATCAACAACAAAGCACTCAATCACAATACATTATGATAATAAGCAATTTCATGAAAATAGTTGCATTATCATCAATACTAACACAAAATTGCTTAACTCAATTCCATGAAAATAGCTTCCAAATCATTAATGTTAACAACAATGTTCCAAAATCACTAAATATCACACTAAAAACCAACAAATCCTTAGCAAAGAAAATCAAAATCACATGAAACTCACGCAAGCTAACCTATACTTAATAATTAAAAAATTTGCATAAACAAGTAAAAATAAGCAATAAAAAAGCAAAATTTAGAGTTATACCACTTAGTAGAAGCTTGAACACCACTAAGAACCCCCAAAAACACCACCTTCAACCAAGCTTGCACACCATAAAAATGGAGGAGTTTTGGGTATTTTGGAGAGAGAAAGTTGGTAAATTTGTGAGTAGAGTGAAAAATTTTGATGGATTTGAAGGAAAATCAATGGAATTTGTGAGAAATGGGTGAAATTGAAGGGTTAGGGTTTCAGTTTGTGAGGAGAGAGAAGAGAGCGTGAAATAGGGCTTGCGAAAATATGAGGGTAAAATGGGGAAGAAGAGCTTAAAACCCGATTTTGCCCAGCTCTACGCGCCCGCACACTCAGTCTGCGCGCCCACAAAGGAATCTGCGTGCCCGCACAAGGGTCGCGCACTAGGTCGCGCAGATTTACTGCCACAAATCTCAAAATTAGAACAAAAGTGTGCGGGTTCTGATAGGGGTGTGCTCCGGACACCCTTCCCTATGCGCCCACACAAAGGTCGCGCACAGGGTCGCGCAAACCTTTTGTCTCCAAGTTTAAATTTTGAACAAAAGTGTCATGTTCTAATAGGGCTGCGAGCCCGCACACTTTTCAGTGCGCGCCCGCACAGGAGTCACGCATAGGGTCGCGCAGAGCAATCTTTAATTTCTTTCTTCTCTCATCATCCAAACACCTATTAACCAAAAGGGGAATAATAAAATTCAAATTATAAAAAGAAAGTGAAATCGGAATATATATAAAAAAAATAGAAAAGAGTTAGAAACTCGGGTTGCCTCCCGAGAAGCGCTTCTTTATGAGGTCACTAGCTTGACCATCAGGAAAATTCTTTAAGGGGGAGGCTTGGGATCCAAAGGATCAATCATTATACATTCGATGACACCAACTTCTTCCTTGCAAAAGTAATGCTTTAAACGATGACCATTAACCATAAACTTGTTACCATCCGCATCTAACTCAAAGGAGCCATAAGGAGTAGTCTTTGATATCACAAAAGGACCCGACCACTTTGACTTGAGTTTACCCGGAAACAAACAAAGCCTTGAGTTGAAAAGCAAAACCTTGTCTCCAACCTTAAAGCTCTTGTTTCGAATATGTTGGTCATGCCATTTTTTGGTCTTCTCCTTATATAACCTTGAGCTCTCATAAGCATAATCTCTAAGCTCTTCAAGTTCATTGAGCTTAAGCAATCTCTTGTCACCGGCAAACGATAAATCCATATTGTGTTCTTTGATGGCCCACCAAGCCTTGTATTCTAACTCAACCGGCAAGTGACAAGCCTTTCCATAGATCAACCTATAGAGGGTCGTGGCGATTGGAGTCTTGTACACCGTCCTAAGAGCCCAGTCATCAAATTTAAGAGACCAATCTTTCCTTGATTTGTTCTCCATCCTTTCAATAAGATTTCTGATTTCACGATTCGAGACCTTCACTTGTCCTTTTGTTTGAGGGTGGTAAGGTAATCCAACCTTGTGACAAACGCCATACCTCTTGAGAAGAGCTTCAAATTGCTTTTTGGCAAAATGGGAGCCTCCATCACTAATTAGCACCCTCGGAACCCCAAACCTAGGAAAAATGATCTTCTTCAGAAGCTTAAGCACAACCTTGTGATCGTTTGTAGGTGAGGGTATGGCTTCAATCCATTTCGTCACATAATCAACCGCTACCAATATATATAGATTTCAACAAGAAGAAACGAAAGGCCCCATAAAGTCCAATCCCCATACATTAAAGGGCTCAACTTCCAGGCCAAGACATTTTGTTGAGGCATTTCATCTCTTTTGATTATGCAACCACTCCTTTGACACCTATCACATTGTGAAACGAACTTGTGGGCATCCCTATGCATCGTTGGCCACCACAGTAGATATTGAGTGATTTTTGCCACCATCTTATCAACACCCTCATGTCCTCCACATGGTAGTGAACAACAATGCTCAATAACTCCTCCAATTTCATGATCCAAAACACATTTTCGAAAAAGGCCATCTCCGCATTGTTTGAACAAGTATAGGTCATTCCAAAAATACCTCCTCACTTCCTTGAAAAACCTCTTTATTTGTTAAGAAGAAAACTCCGAGGGAGTGACTCCACAAGCAAGATAATTAACAATGTCTGCATACCAAGGGCTACATGTTGAACCCATAGCCATGAGAGCTTCAAATCCTATCTCATCATATATTGGTACATCATATTTGTTCTCAAAAGGTAGCCTAGACAAATGATCCGCAACGTAGTTCTCTGCTCCCTTTTTGTACCTCATTTCCATGTGAAAATCTTGAAGAGAGAGAACCCAACAGATTAGGCGAGGCTTTCCTTCCTTTTTAGTCATGAGATATCGCACCGCAATATGATCCGTGTACACAATCACCTTAGAGCAAATAAGATAGGACATAAACTTATCAAAGGCAAAAACAACCGCTAAAATTTTCTTCTCCGTTGTTGTATAGTTCTTTTTAACTTCATTAAGAGTCCTACTTGAATAGTAGATGACACATGATTTTCCTTCGTTCTTTTGTCTAAGCACGACACCCACTACAAAATCACTCGCATCGCACATTAGCTCAAAAGGCAAGCTCCAATCAAAAGTTTGCACAACGGGAAGGGAAATCAGAGCTTCCTTGAGTTTACGAAATGCTTCAAGGCAAGTCTCATTGAAGTTAAAAGCAACATCCTTTTTAGGTAATTAGGTCAAAGGTTTGGCGATTGATGAAAAGTATTTGATAAATCTCCGGTAGAAACCGGCATGCCCAAGAAAAGCTCGTAATCCCGTGATAGACGTAGGAGGGGGCAATTTCTCAATCACCGAAACTTTGGCCGGATCAACCTCAATGCCATTTTTTGAAACTTTATGGCCGAGGACAATGCCCTCCTCAACCATGAAAAGGCATTTTTCCCAATTCAAAACCAAACTCGTCTCTTGACACCTTTTAAAAACATTTTCAAGGTTCAAAAGAGCAGTGACAAAAGACGAGCCACCAACACTAAAATCATCCATGAAAACTTTTAGAGCTCTCGCAGCGGAAATGTGGCTTCTACTAGATAATATGAAACCGATACCTCACAAAGATAAGCAATATATGGGATAGACAAATAACCACTATAAAGGAAATAATAAATATAAGAAAAAACTTTCTTAATGCTAAAACTTTTGACGTGAATAAAAATGAATAATTTTTTTTTAAACTATTTCTACATTATGATTCTGCATATTTATAATGAATATAATGCTAATTAAATAATGATTCAGATTGTTTCTCTAACAATCACTAATATTATTTCTTTTAATTAGCAAATTAAAAAAAAAAAAAAAACTAAACAAAAGGTAATCGTCCCTATTACCCTCCTTATATTTCTCTCCTCCTATTAGTTCCTTAATTTTCTCACAATTCTCCACCTCGTTCATAATTTGAAACATTCAAATATTGGACAAACAAATTGCGTAGATTGTATCCGGTTGCACCATTTTACAATGACTGCCTACGTACCCTCGACCGGGATCAAACCAATCGTAGTTCCATTTATTTCTTCATGTAGTAACTAACATGAAACAATATTGAGCAATTCTAAACAATGTTGGAACTTACTTCCTGAGACAACTTTGGTCAACATGTCTGCAGGGTTTTCATTTGTATGCACCTTCATAAGAGAAATACTACCTTCCTCTATGGCATCTTGTACAAAATGATACCTTACATCTATATGTTTGGTATGAGCATGATGAACCTGGTTTCTGGCCAAATGAATAGCACTTTGGCTATCACAATTCAGATTAACACAATCCTGCCTTAACCCCAAATCATATAGAAGTCCCCACAACCATAAAGCTTCCTTAACCCCTTCTACCATTGCCATATACTCGGCTTCTATTGTAGATAGGGCCATTGTAGCCTGTAACATTGATCGCCAACTAACTGGAGCACCATGTATTTTAAACACATAACCAGTAGTAGATCATCTTCTATCTAAATCACCAGCATAATCCGAGTCAACAAAGCCACTTATTTGACATATATCTCCACCAAAGCATAAACCTTTGTCAGTGGTACCTTTTAAGTACCGTAAAATCCATTTCACTGCTTCCCAATGTGTTTTACCTGGGTTCGCCATGAACCTACTAACAACACTGACTGCTTGTGAAATGTCTTGACGTGTACACACCATAACGTACATTAAACTGCCAATTGCACTAGCATAAGGTACATTATCCATGTATGCCTTATCTTCCGCTGTAGTGGGAGATTGTTTACCAAAGAGTCTAAAATGTGGAGCCAATGGAGTCACCAATGACTTAGAACCTTTCATTCCAAACCTATCAATAACCCGCTCAATATAGCCTTTTTGGCTCAAGAACAATTTTCGGTTTGACCTCTCTCTTTTAATCTCCATACCCAGTATTTTATTTGCAGCGCCCAAGTCTTTAGTCCCGAACTCTTCACCGAGTTGAGTTTTTAACCTATCTATCTCCACCTTGCTTTTTAAAGCAATTAACATGTCTTCTACATACAATAGGAGATAAATATAATCACCTCCACAAAGTTTACGAATGTATACACAACAATCGTAATTACTTCTGGAAAAACCTTTTATTTAACATAAAAGAATCAAATCGCTTGTACCATTGTCGAGGAGATTGTTTTAATCCATAAAGTGATTTCCTCAAGCGACATACCTGGTTCTCTTTACCCTCAACCTTAAATCCCTCAGGTTGATACATATAGATTTCCTCATCCAAGTCACCGTGTAAGAAGTTCGTCTTCAAATCAAGTTGTTCAAGCTCAAGATCACCATGAGCTACAAGACTCAATAACACCCGAATAGAAGTATGCTTTACCACTGGAGAAAATATCTCATTGTAATCAACACCTTCTTTTTGTGCAAATCCCTTGGCCACTAACCTAGCCTTATACCTTATTTTATTTAACTTGGAAGGATCCTCTTTTCTTTTATACACCCACTTACAACCAATAGCTGTCTTTCCCACGGGCAATGAGACTACTTCCCATGTCTTGTTTTTATAAAGAGATTGCATCTCTTCTTCCATAGCAAACAACCAACTCTCAATATCCTTGTCTTTGACAGCTTGTTTGAAGGTGACCGGCTCATCATCCTCCACTGAGAGAGCATATTCTACCAAGTTTACCTGCTCGTAATGCCTCAGAGGTTTATCTGACCCAAACTTTTGAACTAATTTATAATTCCTCTTTGTCTTAGTGGATGCCAAAGAATCCTATTGTTGTTATAGTACATGTGCATTTTCATGCTGAATCTCCTCATAATCCAGATCATCCTCCTTCTCATCTTGAGAAACACTAGGATGCTCCACCTGAACATGACTAGAATCTTGTTGGTTTTTATATTCTATCTCCACCACTTGAGTATTTGTAGTCATTATAACATCACCATCATTTGGCACCATAGTTTTTTATAAAGCTACCATAGATCTTTCATCAAAGGTCACATCCCTGCTATTTACAAATTTAGAATCTTCTACACTCCAAAGACGATAGCCTTCAACCCGTTTTGGATACCCCAAAAAGATTGCTTTCTTGGCTCTTTCATCAAGCGTATTATCCTTAACATGATAATAAGCCGTGCACCAAAAGACTCTAAGTCTCGTGTAATCTGCATGTTTCCCTAACCACACCCTATAAGGCGTGTCACCATCTAAATAAGAATGTGGGGATCGATTTACTATATAACAAGCTGTAGCAACCGACTCCGCCCACCATTCTTTGCCTAATCCAGAATTAGAGCGCATACACCTTGCCTTCTCAAGTAGTGTACGATTCAGTCTTTCTGCGACTCCGTTCTGTTGTGGTGTGTCTCTGACCGTCTAGTGCCTCACAATGCCTTCCAGATCACAAAATTCCTTGAAAGCTCCTTCTGTGTATTCGGTACCATTATCAGACCGTACAGTTTTTAGCTTTTGACATGTTCAGTTCTCAACCATTGCTTTCCACCGCTTGAAAATGTCAAATACCTCATTCTTATGCTTAAGAAAATAAATCCAAGCATATCTAGAATGATCATCAACAAATGTAACAAAATACCTAGAACCACCTTTGGAAGCAACTTTAGCCGGACCCCAAACATCCGTATGCACATAGTCTAACAATCCTCTGCTGTTGTGCTTTCTTGTAGAGAACTTCACCCTGTGTTCTTTTCCGTACACACAATGCTCACAAAATTCCGTTTTTGGCTTTTTCATGTTCTTTAACAAACCTTGTCCACTAAGCAACGATAGACCTATTTCCGACATATGCCCAAGGCGCATGTGCCATATTCTCGTGCATACTATTTGGTCTTTACTTCCACCAATTCCAATTGCTAAATCACCTGTAACAGTTGTCCCTAAAAGAGGATAAAGATTACTGTGACGAATTCTCTTCTTCACTACCAAGGAACCACGAACAACTTTTAAAATTCAATCTCTAAGACTATTTTGCAACCATTTTTCTCTAATAAACCAAGAGAAATAAAGTTCTTCTGCAAATCTGGAATATGTCTCACATCCTTTAAGGTTATTATTATTCCATCATGCATCTTGACTCGGATAGTACCTAACCCGACACTCTTACAAGCATGATCATTTCCCATCAAAACAGTACCACCATCAAAACTCTGGTAAGTTTTAAACCACTTCCTGTTTGGGCACATATGGTGTGATGCACCTGAATCAAGCATCCATTTACCGGATATCTCATTGCATTGTTCTGAAACTGAGTAACAATAATCATCCTCATCATTTGAGACAAAACTAGCTTCTTATTTTTCATGTTGTTTTCCTCTGGAGTTGTCGTTGTTGTTCTTCTTGAATATTACCTTCTTAGGGCAATTAGCTTTAAAATGACAAAGCTCGCCACATTTAAAACATGGCCTTTCCGCAAGATGTCTAGATTTTGATCTAAACTTTCCTCCCTTGCCTCGCCCTCTTTCATCCGTCCTTCCTCTGTTAGCAAACAATCCCTGAGCTTGTTCGTTGTGTTCTCTTCCATTACCAGGCATCATCCCGCTTGTAGCAACCTTTTGAAGGTCATCCGCTAAAAGCGATATTCTAGTTTCATCCATGGTTAGAGTATCACCCACAAGCATCAATGTTTGAACAAGATTTTCATAGGATTTCGGTAATGAAAGCAATAACATGAGTGCTTGGTCTTCCTCATCTACCTTCACGTCAATATCCTTCAAGTCTGATACAATCCTATCAAACTTATTAATATACTGCCTGATTGAGGTGCCTTCATCCATCTTGCATGTATACAATTTGGATTTTAAGTAGATCCTATTTGTTAGAGTTTTTGTCATAAAATTAGTCTCTAACTTTGTCCACACTCCTGCGGCTGTTGCTTCTTCATTTACCAAGAATGCAACGTCCCTCTCAAGGCATAAGATTATAGCTGCTCGTGCTTCAAGATATAACTCTTCCCAATCCTCATCCTTCATGTCCCCGGGTTTTTGTTCTTTTCCTGCCAATGCCTTATGCAACTTTTGTGATACAAGCAAATTTTTCATTTGCACCCTCCAATAGGAAAAATCATTTTTACCATTGATTTTTCGATTTCATATTTCCCAACTTTAACTGTTCCACTAGTAGATGCCATTATAATTAATTTCAAAAAATCAAAAAAATTTATCACTTAAGATTTTTGACGTCGGCTCTGATACCAATTGTTAGAGCTCTCGCAGCGGAAATGTGGCTTCTACTAGATAATATGAAACCGATACCTCACAAAGATAAGCAATATATGGGATAGACAAATAACCACTATGAAGGAAATAATAAATATAAGAAAAAACTTTCTTAATGCTAAAACTTTTGATGTGAATAAAAATGAATAATTTTGTTTTTAAACTATTTCTACATTGTGATTCTGCATATTTATAATGAATATAATGCTAATTAAATAATGATTGAGATTGTTTCTCTAACAATCACTAATATTGTTTCTTTTTAATTAGAAAATTAAAAAAAAAAACTAAACAAAAGGTAATCGTCCCTATTACCCTCCTTATATTTCTCTCCTCCTATTAGTTCCTTAATTTTCTCACAAAAACTTCAATTTCTTTTTCAAGCATCTCAGAGAAAATGGAGGTCATGCATCTTTGAAAGGTAGAAGCAGCATTGCATAAACCGAATGGCATTCTTCGGTATGCAAATGTCCCATATAAATATGTGAAAGTAGTTTTCTCTTGATCGCTTGGATGGATAGGGATTTTGAAGAATCCAGAATACCCATCCAAGAAACTAAAGAAAGCATGTTGAGAGAGCCTCTCAAGCATTTGGTCCATGAATGGGTGAGGAAAATGTTCCTTCTTGGTGTTTTGTTCAACCTCCTATAATCAATACACATTCTCCACCCGGTCACTGTCCGGGTGAAGATTTCCTCTCCTCCTTCACCTTTTATTATGGTCATCCCACTCTTTTTTGGAACTACATTAACTGGGCTAACCCACTTGCTATCGAAGATAGCATAGATGATGCCTGCCTCACGTAGTTTCAAAATTTCTTTCTTCACAACCTCTTGAAGGTTTGGGTTCAACCTTCTTTGAGGCTCAATGGAGGTGAAATGATCATCTTCAAGATGAATACGATGCATGCATAAAGAAGGGCTAATACTTTGAATTTGATATCATCAATGTTATACCCTATCACATCCTTATATTTTCTCAAAATATCAAGAAGTTTTTCCAAATTAAGACCATCTAGGGTAGCATTGATAATAATAGGGTATTTTCCCTCCTTATCAAGAAAAGCATATTTCAAAGAAGGGGGAAGGGGATTGAGTTCTACCTTGGGAGGAGGCTTAGAACTCTCCTCCAATTTCTCCTCTTTGGACTCAAGCTCAATCTCAACTTGTTGTTCAACCTCCTCCTTTGAGGATTCCTCCATTGCCATGACAAACTTTTTAGCCTCTTGAGAGTGGAACTCTTATTTGCATGTAAGAGCTTCCATCATTGGATCTTGAGGTCTCATCACGACCCTCCCCAAGCGATCTAGCTCCTCGTTCACAACATCCAGTCTATAGCTTTTTTCAACCATAGAGGTCTTGAGCAACTTAGAAAACTCAAAGACAATCTTCTCATCGGCCACCTCACATGTGCTGGTGTTGTTCCTGCAATTGATGACCGCCCCCAAAGTTTTAAGTGCTTCACATACCAAAATAAAAGGAGTGTTAACATCTTCCTCCATATCCATCACTACAAAATCACAAGGCACGTAGATGTGTCCCACATGAATTGGAATATCCTCAAGCTTTCCACAAGGTAATTTCACCGACCGATCGGCCAATTGAATTGTCTTCCTTGTAGGGATCATCTCTACATTGAGTTTTTGACCACCAACACTTTCCACTTTCCATGGGGTGAGATGATGGTCACCCCAATTGACTTCAGTCTCATTACGGGAGTGGATTTTAGTTCTACTGCGCTGCCGTTTAACAGTAACATCGACGTCTTTTCTCCTGAGGTAAAGGAGTTGTTGGGTCCGATTGCTATTGTAGGGAATATTTCAAGCATTAACCCAAACTTGAACCCCACTGTTATCATACACTTAAGCATGGTGGCGTCCAAAGGGAAAGAAGATAGAGCAAAGGAGTCGCCAACAAGTTATAGGAACTTGTATACCGTTCACGAGGTGAAGGTGACACCCCTTAACGATCCAGGAGATCGTCAACTCCAATAGGTCTGGAACCGTGACTGGTAGTTCGGGGATGAAGGTACAAATCCAACCTAAAAGAGATTGAACCTGCCCTAATAATAGGCCTCTACTTTATTCTGATCGTATTCATGTGCGCTTTCTGACTAACATACAATCAATAGGTTTACCGTAATTCTGTTTAATCTATGTTGGTTGAATATTAATGCACATATAAATCTATTATTGGCGATCAGTTGAATCATAATCAAATTAAACCTAAACATGATTATTATTTATCTTATTAAGCATGATTACAAGTACAAATTCCCTTTAAACATAAATAAAGGGCGTGATGAAGCAATAACAATAAATATAATCAAGCAACATAATAATCATCATAATAATTATAATAATAATAATCATCATGAAATAATCATATTATTCATGTTAAAAGCATAATAATAGCAAGATCCTAGGCATGATACTAACAAGATTAGTAGAAAACCCTAGCATGTCACTAAACAATAAAAATCAAAGCTTTAACCCTAACATGATACT
Source organism: Chenopodium formosanum (assembly GCA_024500155.1). Taxonomy (NCBI): domain Eukaryota; kingdom Viridiplantae; phylum Streptophyta; class Magnoliopsida; order Caryophyllales; family Amaranthaceae; genus Chenopodium; species Chenopodium formosanum. Next base: position 43,000,657 of record CM044880.1, read on the forward strand.
AACATGAATATTAGGAAAAAATATAGGAAGCATCGCAATAATCACAATTATCATATTTGATATTAGAAATTATAGTTGTTACCCTAAACATGATACTAGGAAAATCAAAACGCCCTAACATGAAACTAGGAATAAAAATAACAACCTAGAAATGATTTCTTTATCAAAATATCAATAAAACAATTAAAGCACTTACTTGGATGCCTCGTACCCCTTTCTAATAAAAAAATACACGCGTTAGTAATTTCAAGGAAAATATAAAACAATTAAATTAAATAAAATAATTGAAATAGAGATTTGGGACCAAACCCTCATAAATTAAAACCTTTCACGTCTAGGGCGAAGGCAACTTTGAATTAGGCTAGGTGTTTCTTGGTCTTGTGAATGCGGAATTTTGTAGAGTAAGCTAGAGAGAGAGAAGAATAATTAAAAAACTATAGAATAAGAAAACTAGGGAATTGATGCTATTTGATTATTTTTTTATGATATTTGATGATTTAAAACGGAGGTTTTAGGAGGCTATTTATAGAGAAAATTAGCCAAACGGATAGAAAAACACATAAGAGTTTCGACGTGAACAAAACAGGTTAGCACCAGACGCTGAATATTAGCGCCAAGCGCTAACCCCTGTCGTCATGCGCTAACAATTATTTTCACGCATTTTCTTAATTCTGATAAAATTCAGCCGTACAGAAGGGAAAAATCGTATTTTCCTTAAAACCACTCTTTTTTCTGATTAAAACTTCCAAAAGTCAACCAAAGTCAACTTATCAATGCTAATTGAATAAGGAATGAAAAGAATCTTCTAGAAGAATTTAGAAGACTAAAATCAATTCTAATTGCGTTAGGAATGATAAATCCATATTAGGCCCTCCTCTAGATTATTGGGCCGCATATAAGTATCAAACCAGGCCCAGTTTAGTAATTTGGCCATAACTTTCTCATTATTCATTCACTACGTGAAAAAATGAAATTGGCAACGGTTCAAACCCGCCCTAAGTCATCGGTTTGAACTGGTGTCAATGTGGAGGGTGCCAATAAGTGGATGAAAAGGCCACCGGTTCAGACCGGTGGCAAAATTCAAAATTGGCACCGGTGAACCGGTGCCAAAAAAACCCACAAAAAATTATCTCAAAGTTTTTGCCACCGGTTAACCGGTGCTTATAGCCCAAAAAATCATTTTTTTTCCTCTTGTTTCACTTAAAAATCAAATTGACTAAAATAAATGAGAACAACATATTTATCAAATATCATTGAATATAACCGAAAATTTACAGTATATAATAAATAAAAAATTACAATATACGATTTATAAAATTAAACAATTACAACTTATAAACAAAAAAAAAAGAACTACAATATAAATAAAAAAAAAATATTACAACATCACAATCAAAAAAACCCCAAACAACATCTAAATCAACATTCTTGATTTTTGATTCTTGATTCTTCGATTATGTGCAATATTTTGGGCTTGCAAAGTATTAGTTAAAAACCCAGAAAATTAAAAAAAAATCGAAAAAAATTAAAACCCAGAAAATCGAAAAAAATTATAATAAAAAATTAATTAAAAACCGAGAAAATCCAGAAAATCAAGAAAAAATTAAATTAAAACCCAGAAAATAAAAAAAATAAAATCAAAAAAAAATTAAAACCAAGAAATTTAAAAATAAAATCGAAAATTAGTTAAAAGCCCAGAAAATTAAAAAAAATCGAAAAAATACCCGAAAATCGAAAAACAAATAATAATCGAAAAATGAATCAAAATCGAAAAACAATAATAATACCCAGAAATCGAAAAACAAATACCCAGAAATGAAATCAAAAAACAAATACCTAAAAATGAAATCGGAAAACAAATACCCAGAAATTAAATCGAAAAACAAACACCCAAAAATGAAATCGAAAAACTAATACCCAAAAATTAAATCGAAAAACAAATACCCAGAATTTGAAGAAAAATAAATCAAAATCGAAGAAAATCCTATTAAAATCGAATAAAAAAAAACCAGAAATAAAAAATAATAATTAAAATAAAATAAAAATCTATCAAAGTTGAAATAAAAAAAAAAACCCTAGAAATCGCAAAAAAAAAAATAAAGTAAATCGGTAAAAAAAACCAAGAAATCGATTGAAAGAAAGGAGAACGGTGTTGCATGTTGGAATTCTTCGAATGATAGAAGGGTGGAGGACACCAGGGAGAAGGAGATGAGGGAAGAGAAATAGAAGTAGAAGGAGATCGAGAAAGAGGAGGAGAGGAGAGAGAAAGAGGAAGAGAGGAGGAGAGAGAGAGAAAAATGGTTGAGATCGAGGAGGAGAGAATTAGTGAATATGTTAGGGTTGGGGGGTTTTAATGGGCCGTTTTTTTTTAATATTTAATGCACCGGTTCACTTCAAACCAATGCCCTTTTATATTTTTGCCACTAGTTTGAAGTGAACCGGTGCCATATATCCTGGTTCAACTTCCCACCAATTTTTAAGGCCATTTTTGGCACCGGTTTCGACTGAAAAGGTTGCAATTAGGGGTGCCTTTTTGATTTTTTCTATTAGTGATCGAAATTGGGCTTATGATATATCGTTAAAAAGCTCTTTTCAAGCTTCATCCAACTATACCATTATTGGACCCTTGCTATGGACCAAACCAGACTAGATAGGTTATTTTCTTAAAATAGGTTTTACAAAACAGAGAGAAGAGAACAGATTTAAAACTATCCGCAACACTAGACTTTCCCCACTTTCACTTCATTTGATTATGATTCGGCGCAGAAGGTACTTATCACCAGGTTTTGGTTTTTGGGAGACACAAATGGGTTTCTATAGAAGCCCCCACTTTGACTGAATTTGGAGAAACGCAAGTTTCGAAAACAAAAGTCAAAGTAGCGATAGGGACGCAGAATGATTAAGAACGTTCTGCGATCCAAAATCACTCTTGTAACGCCGATAACTGCAAACTAGCGTTAGTTAAAAAAGATAAGAGAGTTAAGGAACACGTATCTTGCAGCGTCGAGCACACGTCTCTGAAGGTAACCGATTCGTTGCTGTACATGCTGTTTTTGTGATAACCTTCCGCAAGCTAAGGAACGTCATCTTGCTGTTTGTTTTGACAACCTTCTGCAAGCTATAGAATACCGCCTAAAGACTGCTACGCTTGTAACTGCCTCTTATTCCGCCATGATGGACTTGTGCAAGCTAGAGAACCCCATCGAAGATTGCTTCGCTTGAAACCACCCTCTAGCGCTTTAAGACCATCTTCCGCAAGCCAGGGAACACGATTAAAGATAACTCCGCTTGAAATCACCACCAGTTTTTTGTGACAACTCTCCGCAAGATAGGGAACGCTGCCAAAGATATCCTCTCCTGAAGCTATCCTCACTTGTTGCGATAATATTCCAAGGAAAATTACAGAAGACCCACACTTGTCGATCTTTAAAAGCTCGCTTGAACTTTGCTTCCTCTATGCCAGTACATCAGCGCTTTTATTGCTTTTGAACCTGTATGTCGGTTCCTTCTGAATTGTGAACCAGTATGTTGGTACCTCTGTTCTATGAACCATTACGTCGGTGCTTTTTCTATATGAACCATTATGTCGGTGCTTTGCGATGAGCCAATGCTTAGGTGCTTTAAGCTAAGTGAGACGATCATTCATTAGGTCGATCACTTTACGCAATTTGTAATCAAGCCGATTACTAAATCATGTCAAATTTCTTAGAGGGGCTAACTGGCGTATCAAGGAACCCAAAATGTTGTAAAAGGTGGAAATAACCGCACTGAGTGGCTAAGCATTCTGTCTTCTCTGAAATTCTGCTGGCGCCATATATTTGGCTCTAGCATCAGGTGCTGGAACTAGCGCCAGGCGCTAAACCTTATCGTCTGACGCCAAAGCCTTTTGCTTGGCGCTAGAGTTAGGATTTCCGTATATATCCCTTTCTTCGTCATTTCCGCTGCTTCTGCTTGCTTTTTTGTTCGAAAATCGCCGCTGAACTCAATACACTCGTTCATGCTTGTTTCTCAACTGAATTCGCTAAAATTTGTTGCAAATCGAAGTTTATTTCATCTATTTTCCGAATCTATGTAAGTTTTCTCCAAACTCACTCCGGTTTTGATGAATTTCATACATGTTTGTTCACGAATTTCTTGAAAATTCAAAACTTAAAATGCTTAATTCAATTTGTTTGTCAAATTTTATGCCATGAAATTTATCGATTATATTTATATATTGCCTGGGGAGTAATTTGAGACTTGTTTGACCCAATTAGGTGAAGAAATGAACAAATCACCATTGTAGGACCTCTTAAGGTCGGGAATACAATGTAGCTTGTTCTTGGTGTTCTAGCTAGCATTTCTTGTCCAATTTGTCACAATAATTACCATATTATTGCAAGAAATTGTTTGATTGCTTGAAAAATGTCGTGTATGCTCAATTTGAAATTGTTCTCTGTTTTAGTACTACGAACTTTGTTTTTTTTTTTTTTTTTTTTTTTTTTTTTTTTTTTTTTTGCGAACATAGTGTCATGCGGCTAAGCGAACCTTAGATATTATAGAACCTTAATTTATGATGATTTTGCACAATATATCATGGCTAGACAGCGAGGTTCGGGTTCACGGCGCGGTCCCAAGCCATACGACTGGAGCATGAGCCCGTAGAGGTTGACGCTGACCCGTCCACTTCTCTTGGTCCCCTCTTTGAGTGGGATGAGCGGACTCTGTACTTCTGCCCCGTCCACCATATTTCTGAGATGGTGCGACGTGGGATCACGGTTTGTAGGACGCGCTACCACGGCTTAGGCTGCGACACCGCGGGCGACTTGTACAAGATGCATATCAATGTCGATGGAGAGGTGTGACTTCTCTAGGAGTCTTGCGGGTTGACTGCACTGTTTGAGACCTCGGAGGCCATGATTGCCTCTAGCGGGGGTCCCCACGTGGCTCGTGCCTTGGTGGAGTTCTTTAGGGACAACACCAATAGCTTCCACTTCCCTTGGGGTGAGATGATGGTCACCCTGACAGACTACAGTCTCATTACGGACTGTAGTTTAGTTCTACTACGCTGACGTTCGACAATAAGATCAGTGTTTTTTCTCCTAAGGTTGAGGAGCTTTTGGGTCCGATTGCTGTTCGGGCTCGTGCTGAGGTAGAGTTGACTCAGTTTAGCGCTACAGGCATTCGCCGAACGACTTTGGCGGCAGCTTTCGAGGGTGATGAACAACCAGAGAGCAGCGGGTGCGCATCTTTGTGCTTATCTTGCTGTTAGGGACGTTTTCCCTTGACAAGAGTAGTAGAGTGCTGCTTTACTACCTACCTGCGGGCCGTGATCTTTACTTGATCGGGATTTAAGACTGGGCCAGCTTGGCCTATGCTGACTTTGTTCGAGCGTTACGAGACTTGTGTCGACACCGGTCCTTCACGGGGACGTCGCTCTATCTAGCTTCTGGAGAGTAGTAGTGGTGTACTTTATCTCCCATAAAGTTTAGCTATGTGCTTTGGTTAGCACTTGCTGATACTTTTTGCCTTTTGTAGATCTGGCTTTACGAGTACTTTTCCTCAGTTGCGCCGGCGAGACCGTCGCCGCGGAGGTTTCTAGTGAGCACCTGTTGGGGAGGCCTCCGTGCTGAGATGTCTACTGCTTATCTCCGAGATCAGATCATCTCGGTATGGTTCTATGTGTAGTTGAACACTTTCGTATTACCTTTAGTAGGTTCTTATCTTATAGGCGTTCTTCGCAGGAGCCTAACGTGTAGCACCGGCCGTGGATCGACTTTGTTGTCCCTGGGTTAGCAACACAATATACCGCTGAGCGTCGCTACTTCCTAGGGACATATGGAGCGACTGCATACCTTGGAGAGAGGGTTGATATTCAGCATTTCTCAGACATTTTTGTCGTTTCTACTCCTCCACCGGGTCATATGTTCAATGGCGCGAGGTTGGTGAGCATGTCAGAGAGAGCTGGTACCCCTTGGCAATATTAAATGATCCTTGAGCGGTGCTATGAGGAGGAGTTGCTGCCGCTGTTACCTCCATCCCCTGTTTTGGCTGAGGAGGTGGCAGTATGATTTTCATCTTTTACCTTTTCTTAAGTAGCCCCCAAGAAATGTTTTACTGACTTTGATTTGCTTTCGTCAGGCTGGACCTACTAAGTTCGTGCCACTTGGTATGTCCATCCATTATCAGGGGACATACAAGCTGATTAAGGAGATGACTCCTTCGACTCCTAAGGATGAGCGCTTCGTGGAGCGGTCGATTCCTCGCCACCAGACTCGGGTAAGCTTTATTTATTTCCAATTTTTATCATGTATGTAATGCATTATTACTGACTTTATTTCTTTGACATTTCTCGCGAGAGGTGGTCACGACGATGTCACGGTGTATAGATGCCTTCCGGAGCCAACTCGTTTGGATGAGGAATGTGGCTACGTATCGTCGCGACGACGCTGTTCAAGAGGTAGTTTTCCTTCTTATTTTGAAATTACTGCTTCTGTTTTTATTTTTCTGACTTAGTTTCTTCTTGCAGGGTCAGCCCATTCCTTCTCGTACTGACAAGGGAATAAACGCGTCGTCAATTGTCTATCCCTAGATCAAATACAATTTATACAACCTATATAAGGCAAGCATAGGGGTCGAACCACAGAGAACGGTAAACACCACCAAATGGTATCGACAATTAAGCTAGTCCGGAATAGGGGATAAATAAACTAAAGTCTAAAAATGCTAAAACAAGAAATAAAACATTAAGGCGCCAAGGGAAATGGGTAGGTGAAGTTGACGCTTGACCATACAATAACAAAGTAGCATATCAATGGTAAACTAAACATGCATGAATATCGAAGTAAAGGGTCCAATCTAGCCGCCTTCCGGGGTCGATTGGCTTCTCCTAACATAGCCTCTATGTTTCCACATTAGAACCATATACTAGGAGGTACTATTAAATAACAATCGATAGTAATGAATCTCAACTAAGTCAACTTCCGCTACTTGTTAGTAAAGAGAAAGAGTAGGAGACTGCTCATTAATTGAAGATGAAGGTCTACAAAGGATTGAACAAGCTCCTTCTTCAAGATCCAAGTTCATTAATGAAGAAAACCACACTTTCTCTCTCTACCAATGAAGACTAATCCTAACCTAACCTAACCTAACCTAAAACTAATTAGAGAGAAGAATAGATAGTTATTGAATGCTCTTTCTAATTACCCCAAAATTGGGTATTTAAACTAAGCTAATAAAACTAGGAAAAAAATAGAAATAAAAGAAGGAAATAAAATAAAGAAAGAAAAGGATATAAAAAGAAAATAAAAATGTAAAGAAAACAAAAGAGAAAAGAAATAAGAAAAGGAAAAGGAAAAGAAATAAAAATAAAAGAATAAGAAAAATAAAAACCAAAATCCCCCCAAAACATCAGCTACCCCCGATTCCCCTTTTCTTCCAAATCAATGGCTGCTCTATACCCCATTGAAACGCATCACCATCACCACTGTTCATCAACCATCAATGGCTATCCTCGCTTCGACCTTTAATATCAACCGTTCGATCTTATTAAACATCAGGTGCGCGTCTCGTGAAATGGTTCGATCGAACCGATGGTTTGTTTGACCGAACTACAGGGTTGGTTCGGTCGAACCATGGGTATGTTCAACCACTCCTCTTCTAATAACAAAACCCCCAAAGTCTCTGACTCGAAATTCGACCAAACTTCTCAATCGGTTTGCTCGAACCTTAAGAATTTGCTATTTGCTCTGATTTTGGGTCGATTGGTTGCTTAATTGGTGGTTGTTTTGTGACGGTGGTAAAGGTGGTGTTGCGGGGTGATTGCAGGCTGTTGTGAGGTGAATTGCGGGCTGCTGTAATTGGTTGAGGGATGTTGATTGCGGTGGTTGGGTTGTTTGGTGGTTGATTGGTGGCAGCAGTGCGCGGTTTGTGGGTGCTGGTTGTGATGCGAGGTGATTGCGGTGGTCAGGTGCGGCTGGTGGTAATTGGTGGTTGAAGGTTGGACTGGTGGCATTGCGGGGTGATTGCTGGAGGTATGGTTGTTATGGCTGTTGGTGGTGTTGCAGGCTGCTCTGGTTTTGGGGTTAGGGCTGCACGTGAAGGTGGTCAGGTGGTGTATTGGTTACGGCAGCTGTGAGGGGTGTGGCTGGTCGAGGGAGCTGCTGTGATGTGGTCAGGTGGTTGGTTATGTTGTTGTTGGTGTTGGTGGAGCAGGGATAAAGCAGGGGAGTGGATTAGCTGTGGTGCTGGTGTGGTGGAGGTTAAGAGAGAAGGGGTGAAGGATAGGAGGCAGCAGCTTGGGTTGGCTCAAGTTTTGCGGCACGAACCTTGGACCTCCGAACACGGACATGGCCTTGAAACCCGGGACACCTACAACCAAAAACACGAGGAAAAATCAAGACAAAAAGGAATGAAATAAATAAAATAAAACTAAATAAACTAAAATAGGAAATGAGAGAATTAAAACTAGAACTAACAAAATTAAATAAAACATAAACAAATAAAATGTGAAGAACACTCCAAACTAATTAAAATAAATAAAAGTAAAATAGAAATAAGAGAAATAAAGCTAAAACTAAAAAAGAGAAAAAAAAAACTAAACAAGCAATTAAAGTAAAATAAAATACGAAAATAAACTAAAGCTAATAAAATAAAGAAAATAAACTAAAACGCTCCAAAACTACCAAATAAACAAGAAACTTTATTAAAGAGAAAACAAGATAAAGAAAGAGAAAATAAGATAAAATAAACACGAAAATGACTCTAAAACTACTCCCTAAGAGTGACATAAATGTCACTCATCAAATTCCCCCAAGATAAACGACCTTTGCTCGTCCTCGAGCAAAGCTAAGTTAAAAGAGAACAAGATGGAATTATTAAAGGCAAAAGAAACAAAATAGAAACAAGGAGAAAGAATGTACACTAACTCACTGTCGTAGGAATCACGGATGCATTTAGCGTATGCATCAAGCCCTTTAAACCCCTATGTCGCCAAAGAGGACGAGTAAGCTCTCGTGAGGGTTTCCTAAGAGGTTTAACCCACAACTCTTGGCAACACATAACATTCACGGCAAAGGTGAAATCAAGAAAACTCGAGTTTTGATATTTCAAACCAAACACAAACAATGGGCTAAATGCACAAGAATACAGTCCTTTCTAGACATTAAAGGTAGCCAAGCAAAAGAATAGCTAAGGTTGATGCACACATAAAGCATGCAAAGGGTAGAGAACTTAGAGGGACTTACACTCCTCCTTATCTCCGACCAAACTCTCGCATCCTCACTAGTTTTGCATCCACTTTAAAGGTGATATCTCGAGATTCCTCGAAGGAATCGGAAGAAATAATCAATGAAAAACATTTAGGCTACCCGACATCTTGGCATTGATAGCTCGCTCAATAGGCTTGGCTTGAATACCCTCCATCGGTAGTAACTAAACCTCACTAAGGTCAAAAGGTCTTGAAAGGGTTGAAACGTTTAGGCTAGGGTAAAGGGTGTGGAAACAAATTTGGAAATTGGTGGTAAACTTAGAAGTGAAGCAAGGTTGATCATTCCTCAATTCAAACTCAATAAACTACCAACTTTCAAATCAAAAATTCTAGCAACTCCTCCCCCAAGCTTATTCTTTTTCAACCAAACAACAAATATTTTGTATTTTCTCAATATTTTCTTCTTTTTTTTTCATTTCTTTTTATTCTTTGCTCTCGCGTCTTTTAACTTTGAGCGACTTTTTCTTTCATTTCCTTTATTTTCTTCTCATTTACTCAAACCATTCAACTTGACAAAAATAATCACAAGTACCAAAACTTTAGTTTTTCACTTCTTTTTCATTCTTATTCTCACTTTCATTAACCAAAAATACAAATCAAGTCCCAAGAATGCTTCACAAAAACTAATAAAGGTGAAAATAAGGCAAAGGTCCATTGGTTTGTAATATGGTTATGCCAAAGAAGGGAAAATGGCTCAAATTGGGTTACTAAATGAGCAAATGCAAAAGAAAAATAAAAGAATAGAGAATAATAACACAAAACAAAAATCCTAATTGCCTTCGTCTTCCCCTAGGTTGGTTCGGTCTCGATCTTGGGTAGATTAAGCCAAATTCTCGATATAAGCTAGCAATGCCAAGGATCCAAACGCCACACATACAAGAAATGTAGAAGGCTAGAACAAAATAGACACATCCTCACAAAAATGACGGTAGTGGAGTAGCAAAAATCACCTTTAAAGCTTCAACTAGCTAGAGAGCGACAACCATCTTACCACAAACCAAGTGAGCTAAGGTCTCATAGCCCTTAAGTTCTACTACCTTGGCAATGTTATATGTGTGAACCAACCTCGACATTCAAGTGCACGAAAACCTCTAACAACTAGCAAAGAGGGTATTCTAGGTGCTAAAGCCCAATTATGTCCAAGTTTAAAACAAAACATTTTGAAACTTGCCTTGACTGCCATGGAAAGACACTATACACACAAATATTCACAAAAACAACAATACTCAAGAATGTATATACAATTGTGCAAGATGAAAGCATGATCAATCAAAGCTACAAATACAAAAAGTCAACTCAATAAGGCGCTCATGGCCATCCAAACATAGAAAACCAATCTCAATAATAGACTTTGGCAAGTATGAGAGAAATAAATCAAGCAATCATGAGACTATGGATTAAGAAACCACCAAGAGATATAGATAACCCCCCCAAGCTAGCGAATAGCTACTCCCCCAAGCTAGAATGGAGCATTGTCCTCAATGCTCAAATTAAAGGCACAAAGGGTGGGTGGGAGGGGAAGGAAGAAAACTCATTCACACAACAATTCATAATAATACAATCCAAATGCAATTAAGAAAGCGAATCCAAGATGAGGGAAGAAGGAAAGAGTAAACCAAATGTGAGGTGGGTGTTGAAACCCGCAATTGAGCACATTGTCCACAATTTCATCTAATTCCTCGTCTTTGTTGCTTTTCCAAATGCAAGCAATCATTGGTGTGCTTCTTCTCAAGGAGATCAATCCAAAATCCTTGCACATGAGTATATGCATCGAGTACCTATACACATAGACAAGAGAGTAAACAAAAATGAGAAACACAAAAGAAAGAAAAAGAAAGCAATAAAACACGAGTTACTTCCCGCAAAGGCTTGCTTAACGTCCAAGCATGACCAATCTAGTAAATAACCCGACAAAGAACGCAATAGCTTGTCATATGCACTGGCAAACATATCAAGAAATAGAGCATACGCGATGCTCATATGACAAGCAAACATAAAGTACAAGGAGACTTTATGCTTGAGAGAAGGGAGAAAAGAAAAAGTAAAAGAATCAAAAGAAAAATCAAGAAAATAAGAAGAAAAAGAAAAATCCTCACAAAAATCTTTTTGGTTGGCATTATAACTCTTTTCCTGATCAACAATAAAAGAGTTAGGGGCTTCGGAAGCTTGAATAGGAAGAGGATCCCTAAGAGGTTCTTTGAGAAAAGAAGGGAGGAACAAAGGATAGTAGGAGATATGGTTAAACCTTTGAGAATAAGGTGTATGAGAAAGGCAAAAAGGGGTAGCTAATCCCTCATCACAAGATCTCACATCACTAATGAGGGAATGAAAATCAATCATGGAATCCTCAAATGAAGAACCCTTATGTTCTACATCTCCCTCAAGCTCAAAAACTCCAAATGATTTAATCTCAACCTCCTCTTCACAACCTTGAATAACATCTCCCTTAAATTTCTCAAGGCCTACCATCTCAAAATCATGAGTGAATGGGGGCAAATTTCTCTCAAACTCATCTCTTTCTAATGAAGCTTTATCAATGAACTCACTCATAAGGTTATAGGCTACCGTTTGAAACCCAAGAAATATTTGGGCCATAATCTCAAATGAGTCCAAATTATCATGAATAGACGAGTCAAAAGCTTGCTCATTGGAATCATCTAGGGGACTATGGGGCACACCTTTAGAATTCATGCAAAAACGGATGCAATATGAGAAAGAGCAAGCACTTCATCATCATTAGAATGTACCTCATTACATTGAGTTATAGAGGGAGGGGAGTTGAAATCATGCATTACATGGTCACTATGGGGAGCATCAAGCACATCATGGGAATTCATATTAGACAAATCATGACAATTAGCATTAACATTAAAAGCATGAGAATCCCGAACATAAGTCTCATGATTGGCCCTCTCCTAATCATAATTATCCCTAGCTAACCATGAATAGAAATCCCAAGCTTCATCCGAAGACATGTCTTGAAATTTACCATTTAACATATTATCAACTACTCCTCTAAAATTCTCATTTAATCCCAAATTGATGATTTCACAATAATCACCCTTGGTTAAACCTTTAACACCATCTAGGAAATCCTCAAGTCTATTGAAATACACCCAAAACGGTTCATTATCAAATTGAGGAATAGAAATATAAGCCATTTTTTCTCAAACAAAACAAAGGGAACAAAAACAAATCAAAAGAAAATATAAACAATGGACTAGTCTCAATAAGATAACATGACGGTAATGGAAGCCATTCCCCGGCAACGGCGCCAATTTGACAACGGAATAAACGCGTCGTCAATTGTCTATCCCTAGATCAAATATAATTTATACAACCTAAACAAACCTAATACGAGTATAAGGCAAGCATAAGGGTCGAACCACAGAGAACAGTAAACACCACCAAATGTTATCGACAATTAAGCTAGTCCGGAATAGGGGATAAATAAACTAAAGTCTAAAAATGCTAAAACTAGAAATAAAACATTAAGGCACCAAGGGAAATGGGTAGGTGAAGTTGACGCTTGACCATACAATAACAAAGTAGCATATCAATGGTAAACTAAACATGCATGAATATCGAAGTAAATGGTCTAATCTAACCGCCTTCCGGGGTCAATTAGCTTCTCCTAAAATAGCCTCTATGTTTCCAAATTAGAACCATATAGTAGGAGGTACTATTAAAAAACAATCGATAGTAATGAATCTCAATTAAGTCAACTTCCGCTACTTGTTAGTAAAGACTCATCTTTGATCAACTAACAATGTGCACTTGCAAGAAAGACCAAAGAATATCAAGCATGCAAAGACTTTAATCACCATTAACATAACCCCAATATTATAAGCATGAACAATTAGCAACTACACCGTCCCCACACCCTTGGCTAGATGACTACTCACAAATCATGTTGAAAACAATATCAATCATCAAATCAATAAGCATCAACATGATTAATAAGCAAAGAAGAAAATAAAAGCAAATAAACAAAATCAAGAACAAAGGTAAAGAGAAAAAGTAAGAGATTGCTCATTAATTGAAGATGAAGGTCTACAAAGGATTGAACAAGCTCCTTCTTCAAGATCCAAGTTCATTAATGAAGAAAACCACACTTTCTCTCTCTACCAATGAAGACTAATCCTAACCTATCCTAACCTAAAACTAATTAGAGAGAAGAATAGATAGTTATTGAATGTTCTTTCTAATTACCCCAAAATTGGGTATTTATACTAAGATAATAAAACTAGGAAAAAAAGAGAAATAAAAGAAGGAAATAAAATATAGAGAGAAAAGGAAATAAAAAGAAAATAAAAATGAAAAGAAAACAAAAGAGAAAAGAAATAAGAAAAGGAAAAGGAAAAGAAATAAAAATAAAAGAAAAAGAAAAATAAAAACCAAAATCCCCCCAAAACATCAGCTACCCCCGATTCCCCTTTTCTTCCAAATCAATGGCTGCTCTATACTCCATTGAAACGCATCACCATCACCACCGTTCATCAACCATCAATGGCTATCCTCGCTTCGACCTTCAATATCAACCGTTCGATCTTATTTAACATCAGGTGCGCGTCACGTGAAATGGTTCGATAGAACCGATGGTTGGTTTGACCGAACTACGGGGTTGGTTCGGTCAAACCATGGGTATGTTCGACCACTCCTCTTCGAATAACAAAATCCCCAAAGTCTCTAACTCGAAATTCGACCGAACTTCTCAATGGGTTTGCTCGAACCTTGAGAATTTGCTATTTGCTCTGATTTTGGGTCGATTGGTTGCTTAATTGGTGGTTGTTTTGTGACGGTGGTGTAGGTGGTGTTGTGGGGTGATTGCAGGCTGTTGTGAGGTGAATTGCGGGCTGATGTAATTGGTTGAGGGAGGTTGATTGCGGTGGCTGGGTTGTTTGGTGGTTGATTGGTGGCAGCAGGGTGCGGTTTGTGGGTACTGGTTGTGATGCGGGGTGATTGCGGTGGTCAGGTGCGGCTGGTGGTAATTGGTGGTTGAAGGTTGGACTGGTGGCGTTGCGGGGTGATTGCTTGAGGTATGGTTGTTGTGGCTGTTGGTGCTGTTGCGAGCTGCTCTGGTTTTGGGGTTAGGGATGCACGTGAAGGTGGTCAAGTGGTGTATTGGTTGCGGTAGCTGTGAGGGGTGTGGTTGGTCAAGGGAGCTGCTGTGATGTGGTCAGGTGGTTGGTTGTGTTGCTGTTGGTGTTGGTGGAGCAAGGATGAAGCAGGGGAGTGGATTGGCTGTGGTGTTGGTGTGGTGGAGGTTAAGAGAAAAGGGGTGAAGGATAGGAGGCAGCAGCTTGGGTTGGCTCAAGTTTTGCGCCTCGAACCTTGGACCTTCAAACACGGACATGGCCTTAAAACCCGGGACACCTACAACAAAAAACACGAGGGGAAATCAAGACAAAAAGGAATGAAATAAATAAAATAAAACTAAATAAACTAAAATAGGAAATGAGAGAATTAAAACTATCACGTACCCGGACGAAACCGAAGATGCGGAGAGACCCGGCGACGTCTAGCACAAGACGTCGCTGTACTGGCTCTGGCGGTTGGGGTGGTCGTACTGAGGCTGCTCAAACCGAGGCGGTGGAGGGCTCAGGCTCTTCATCTGAGGGTGCACGCGCTGCGCCAGTGGGCCAGGGAGAGGCTACCTCGGCTCTTAAAGGTGTTGGGATGTACGAGGTCGGATCGTCATTCCAGCAGCCTCCGTAGCCTCAGCCTTAGGGAGATCTTGGGTGGGCGGGTCCTGAGTTGAGTTTTCCACCTCCCGAGGAGACAGGAGCTGGAGCTAGTGGAGCGGTTAAACCTCTTACTGCGCAGTTTTATGACATGAAGGGCGTCTCTCATCATCTGTGTCCTCTAGCGCCGTAATTCATACCTGTGCTTTTTTTTTTTTTACTTTGTAAAGAACCTTGCCTTTATTAGACTCATTTATTAGACATGTCTATATATACATACTACTATGAATTTATTTATTTAACATTTATTTATTATTTTTCGTTTTTATGTGCATGTTTGTGTGTGCAAAGAATTGTGATAATTAATTATTTTGCGCAAAAATTCCGTCATTTTTATTATTGATGGAGGTATTATTGATGGAGGGTATCCAACTTTCTCCCCCAAAAAAAGAAAATGAAAAAAAAAATATTGGATTTACAAAATACTTAAAAATTAAGTCTAAATAAAATCCAAAAAAATATAATGAATATAATTGTTATATTAATTTAAGAAAGAGTATAAAAAGAATAAAAGATCGTAAAGTCATTGTTCAGACTCGAATAAGCCAGAAAAACGCGATTTTTGAAGAGCTCGTATGATAAGGCACGTCAGCGCCATCTGGCGCCACGCGTTTTGCGTTAGCCAAGACACTAATTCTTAATATTTTTATTATAGGTAGAAAAATAATATGTTTAATTACAGAAATCAAAAACATATTTTTGTATAGTAATATTAATTTATTAGCATTGAATTTTTTTACTGAGGTGGCTAATGGAGAGACTAGGATTAATTAGTCCTCCCGACAACGTTGAAAAATACACTCCAAATTGTTTTGTGAGAAGGAAGAAACTCTTCTCTAAGATGGGGCGCCATGAATGGAAGAAGGTATTTGCCTCTTGCAACTTCGCCATCAAGTTGGTCATCCCTTGGTGGAAAATAGAGATGATGGTTGGTGTCAACAAGCAACCCTTCTGTCGTCTTCCAAGCTTATGCAGGATGACTTTTTATTATCCCTGTAGGGTAAAAAGACAGTATGGCATACTTCAAACTATTCCTTCAGGGGATCTTCGTCGTCCCTATGAAATCCCTGTTTCTCAAGAAGTAGAAAAATTTAATGCTTATTGGAGCGCTAGACCTTTATGGGAAGTGATTACCCAATAGGTTTCTCCTTCTTTGCCCAATAATGTGAAGAGGTGGCTTCTCAAGAAACCTTCAAAGGACATGAAGAAAAATTAGAGTAAAACTGATGTGAAGAGTCGTTTAGGTGGCAAAGTGATTTTCGTTAAGGAACGTTTGGGTGAAAAGGTTGAATTCAAAACACCTACAATGCCTAGGAAGAAGAGCTTTACGAAGGATAAAGGGAAGAGAAAAGCTGACACTTTAGAGAAGGCTTGGGTAGAGAAGAAACATGGAGTCCTAGCTAAGGGAGAAACTATTTACTCCAAAATTGAATGTAAGTCCTCTAAAGGATGGCTACTAGATAAAGTCATGGATGATGAATAGGATGCGTACAAAAATTGGAACAGAGCAAATAAAGAGAAAAAAGATTAAAGCATTGCTTAACTTTCAGTTATTGGACTTAGTTTTTAATTTAAAGTTAATTTGTTTAACCTTTATTTAAATTTCATCAATAATGTAATTTGTTAGATTATTTAATTAATGAAATTTCAGCTTTTAATTGAATCATCTCCTTTAAATTTAATTTATTAAAGCAATGAAAACTGAAAATTTAATTTTCCAAAAAAAAATTCGAGTACGGAAGTCGAATTTTTTTCGAAAATCAACGAAATATTCCCAAGCACTCCCAGAAAAATGGCGCCGCTTTTTCACGACTAGCGCCAGCTACGGCAGCCTGGCGTTAGGCGACAGACACTGTCGTCTGGCGCTAGAGTTAATCGGCTGGCGACGGGAATTTTTTCAGTGACGCCGATGCTTCGTCGAATTTCTGTCGAATTTATTTTTAAGTCCGGGATGCGAGGTTTGCAAAAAAATAAAGTGGTCGCGCCCCGCAAAGGGTTGCCTACATAATCTTTCTTAAGGAATCTGGCCAAAAGTAGCTCTCTTGAGCATCCTACTCAAGTAATTATGGGTAGTATTTTTGAAGTTGGTCAAGATTTGTCAAGTTTGAGAACTCATCGCCATCCATATCAGTTACTTTTGCTGCACCTTTTGATAGGATTGTTTTGACAATATAGGGTCCAGACCAATTAGGCTTAAATATCCCCCTTGGAAAATAAACATTCTTCCTTAATACTTTTAACACCAAGTATCCTACTTTGATGTTTCTTGTCTTGACCTTCTTATTAAAATTCCTAGTCATACGAGTTTGATGGCATTGAGTATGATGTAGAGCTTCTAGTCGTTTTTCATCAAGAAGAATTAGCTCCTCATATCTTGCCCTAGTCCATTCAACTTCATTGAGTTTGCTTTCTAATGCGATGCGTAGAGATGGTACCTCTGGCTCTACAGGTTGTACAACATCCATTCCATGAACAAAGGAAAATGGCGTATTTCCTGTTGATGTGCGAATTGACGTGCGATAACCCCCACAGTGCGAAATGGAGTTTGTCAGGCCAATCCTTGTAATTTTCGGTCTTTTTCTCGATGATAGTCTTTAAATTTTTATTAGCCGCTTCGACTGCTCCGTTTGCTTAAGGTCTATAAGGAGAAGAATGATGGTGTTGAATGCCATATTTTTGTAACAATTCTTCACACTCATCTTGAAAGTGAGTTCCATTGTCACTTATCATTTCATGCGGGACTCCATATCGACAAATAATATTTCTTTCGATAAAAAGTGCTACATGTTTTAAAGTAAGTTTAGCATATTGATAAGTGACTTTTATGTCACTTTTAAGGTGTTTATTGAGTCGTTTTTCGGCTTATTTTTCCAATAATTTAACCCTTTTTGTCCTTTATTTCTTTATTTACTTATTCTCGTCTTTTATCTTGATTTCGAGTATTTAAGTAGTTTTAATAGTTTTTAGCTTATTTTCTTAATTTATTTAATTTATCTTATTTTCTTTGTTTTTATTTTTAGTTTTTAGTTCTTGTTATTTAATAAGTTCCTAGTTTCTTTTATTTTCTTATTTTATTTTATTTTCATATTTGTTTTACTTTATTTTATTTAATTTCTTTTGATTTTATTTTTAAGTTTATTTTATTTTATTTTATCTTCCAATTCACCCTCGTGTTTTTGTTGTAGGTCGAGTTTGGTGTTTCGGGTTTCAAGGTCATGTTCGAGTTCAAGGTCCAAGGTTCAAGGTTCAATATACGTGTCTCAAGTTTTGAGTCATAAATGGAGTTTCGAACTCAAGTCAAACACTATTCACAATGCCCCTAACCGACCTAGCTGCTGTCAGCCTTATCCTTCACCACAACATAACCTATCCTCCACCACACACTCGATCTCCTCGTCCTCCCCTGCTCCCTGCTTTTCCTCATCACCAACAGCAACATCAATTACAACCAGCAGCCCCCTGCTCCAGTTCACTAAAATCAACCACCAGCGCCACCAATAGCAACCTCCCACAAACCACCACACATCACAACACCAACAACAACAACAGCGACAACAACCATCAACAACACCAACATCGCAACACTCCCCTGCTCCAACTCTCCTTTTCACGCAGCACCTCCAACCAGACCAGCTTCCACCTGCGACCACAGCCGCGCCAGCCACCTAGCTTAAACACCTCTGCCACCAGTCAATACCCACACAATCCCACACACACACACACCAACAGCAATAGCCACCCCGCAACTCTAACCAAACCACCTCCAATTCTTCTCCATCAACCGCCGCAACCAATACACCAGACACTGCCAAAACCACTATAAATCACCACCAAACCACTCACCAATTAAACCCCGCAACACCAATTAAACCACCAGCCCTTCACCCACAATTAACCACCCAAATCACCACCCAATTACACACCAATTATAGCCGCATTTCGCCCACCACCCAAACTTCTCAAGCCCCAATTCGCGGCCGCGCAGCCCTGTCAGAAAGCGCACGAAATTGAGTCCAAAATCAGAGTAGAGGCAGAAGCTTTGCGCGACCTCTGTGCGATGTCTGTGCGGGCGCACAATTCTGGGTTAATCACGAGCTTTTCACGTGATTTTTATGAAAATTGGACGGCCACGATTTCTTCAATTAATCCAAAGGCCGAGAATCTGGTGATGCTAGATGATTGTGGTTGATAAGCGGTGGTGATTGAATGATAATCGCTGATGATGATGGAGAATGAACGAAGATGATGATGCGTGATGTTGGATGAAGGTTCAGAGCAGCCACAAAGAGGAAAGGGGGATTGAAGAAGCAGTCTGTGGGTTTTCGTGGGTGTGATAAAAGTTTGGGGGTTTTGGGGTTATTTCCCTTTTCATTTCCTTTTATTTTTTTTTATTTAGTTTTAATTAGTTTTATTTATTTTTATTTAACTTGTATTATAAATACCCCTTTGGGGTTATTTTCTAAACAACTCTTGAACATTTTTATTTTAGCCTAGATTAGATTAGTTTAGCCTTTATTTTCTCTCTCTTAGGGTTAGGAGTAGTTTAGAGAGAGAAAGCTTGGAATTTTCATGGAGTTTTTGGGATTTTGAAGAAACATTTTGTGGATTTTTCCTCTCATAAATTCAATGAGTCTTCCTAACTTTCTCTCACATTTATTGCTTTCATTTATTATTGTTTTTGCTTATTTATCTGTTTATTTGAGTAGATTAATTAGTTTAGTTGTTGATTCTTGCTTTTATTATTATTTTACCTTGTTTTCCTTGTTTATGTTCACCATGTTAGTTTAGGTTTTGTTCTAGGGAAATGGATGAAGGTTATGTTAATTAATTTAATGATTGATTGTGGTTAGTATGAAATTGTTTCTTGATTATTGTTTATGGATGATGCTTTTATGGATTAGAATCTTTCTAGCTAATTGATTCTATGCTTTTAATTGTGTTTTCAATCAATTGTGCGAAAGTGAGTTGTTTGAGAGCCCTAAATTCCTCCATACCTTTGCTAGGCTAGTTGCACGAGAGTGAATTAGTTTAGTAGGATTATTAACATGTTTAATTGCGCGAGTGATTTAAATGTGTTAATCGTCCTAATTGAGGTCATTTTCATTTAATTGTTTGATGTTGTTGAATGCATTGATGTAATTGGATTCCACTTTCCCTAGTTTTAGTTATTTGCTCTTAGTAGTGTTTAGTTGAACCTCTCTTTACCTCACAAGCTTTCCTAGCAGTCTAATTAGCATAGATTGATACACTTAGTCCTTTTGGGTTCGACCCTTTACTTACCCCTATACTCGTATTAGGGTAGTTTAGGTATTATAAATTGTTAATTTGATTAGGGTTAGTAGACTAACGACACTATCTAATCCCTCGATCACATATGATTGTGCTTAGACCCGCTTTGTGAAGTAATCAATTGCTACTAGGATATATTCATGACCTCCTATTCCTGGGGGAGAGATTTTACCAATAATGTCAATTCCCCATGTAAAGAATGGGCATAGTGAAGTGTAGGTGTAGAGTAGAGATGGAGGAATATGTTGTAAATTGGCATAAATTTGGCACTTAGGGCATCTTTTGACATATTAATGACAATCTCTATTCATGGTAGTCCAATAGTATCCTTCTCGCATTATCTTTTGGACTAGCATTTTGCCATTTACATGAGTTCCACAAAGGCCCTCGTGGAATATCCTTATTGCTCTTTGAGCATCCTTCTTTCTTACACTTAAGAGAGCTCGACCCTTAGGTACCCTTTTATGCAATTCGTTGTTTATGAGTACGTATTGGGAAGCCAAAGTCTTAATTCTTATTTTGCGTTTTTGTCAGCATGGGAGGGTACTTTTCTTTGGTGACATAATTGAGTATATCTGTATACCACGGTTCTTCTTCTTCTTCTTCTTCTTAAACTTGGATTACTTCATCATCTTCTATAGCTTGAATATAAGCCGATTTATGCCTTTTTTCTATAATTAGAGGCATTTGCTCGATTTCCGTAGGAATCCTAACCATTGAGGCTAGTCTTGCCAAGGCATGAGCAAATTGATTTTCCTCTCTAGGTAGATACGTGTATTCTACCTTCTCTAACTGATTAGTGAGAGTTTCCAAATAAGTTTGGTAAGGGGCTAGACTATTTCTCCTTACTTTCCATCTCTTAGAAATCTAGTTGATGATCAATGAATAGTCCCCGAATATTCGTAATTTCTTCACTCCCAATGCCAAAGTTGTTTCAAGGCCTACCACGCATGCTTCGTATTCAACAGCGTTGTTGGTAACGTCGAAATCTAGCTTTATAGAGATTGGAACATGCTCTTCTTTAGGTGATACTAGTAATACTCCAACGCCTCATCCTTTTTGGTTTGAGGCTCCATCGAAATATAAGGTCCAAGTATCATCTTCTGTGACAATCAAGTCTTCGTCAGGAAATTCATTGTCGTATATTGGCGTTGAATCTTCTTTTGAAAAGTCCGCTAAAAAATCTGAGACCACAAATCCTTTTATAGCTTTTTGAGGCAAGAATCTTACATCGAACTGGGATAAGTTGACTATCCATCTCGATACGCGCCCATTGAGTGTAGACTTCTCGAATAAATACTTGAGTTGATACATTTGGGAAACTACAAAGACTGTATGCACGAGCATATAATGTCTTAACTTAGTTGTGGCCCACACCAACGCGAGGCACAATTTCTCAAGTAGTGTATAGCGTACCTCATACTCGAGCATCTTTTTACTTAGATAGTAGATTGCATTTTCTTTACCTTCTACTTCTTGTGCAAACATGGCTCCCATTGTTTCTTTGGTGACTGTTAAGTACAACTTAAGAGGTATTCCTGGAATTGCTGGTGTTAATAAAGGAGGATTTGCGAGATAGGCTTTGATCTTTTCAAAGGCTTATTGACACTCGTCATTCCATATTACTGGTACATTATGTTTAAGATTTTTGAATATTGGTTCACATATTGTTGTCAATTTTTAAATGAACCTGCTTATGTATTGCAACCGGCCAATAAATCCTCGAATTTGCTTCTCGGTTTTGGGCGGTGGAATTGACATTATTGCCTTGATCTTGGTTGGGTCTATCTCTACTCCTCTAGAGCTTGTGACATAACCCAAAAGCTTGTCTGAGGTGGCTCCAAAACACACTTGAATGGGTTCAACCTCATGTTGTATTTTCTTAGTCTTTCGAAGAATTTTCTCGAGGCTACTTGATGGCCTGGACGATCTTTGGACTTCACAATCATATTTTCCACATATACCTCAACTTCTTTGTGCATCATGTCATGGAGCAAGGCAGTCGCTGCTCGTTAGTAAGTAGCACCCGCGTTTTTAAACCTGAATGGCATTACCGTGTAGCAGTAAGTACCCCATGGTTTTATCAAGGTTGTTGTCTCCATGTCTTCTTCTGCCATGAGAATTTTATTGTACCTTGCATATCCATCCATGAACGAAAGCAGAGCATGATTCGCTGTATTATCTACCAGAATATCGATGTGTGGTAAAGGGAAGTCGTCCTTTGGACTTGCCTTATTTAGATCTCGATAATTGACAAACATTCTTACCCTTCCTTCCTTTTTTGGAACTGGGACAATATTGGCCACCATTTCGGGTATTTGGATAACCTAATAAAACCTGTAGTTATTTGTTTTTTTAACTTCTTCTTTTATTTTAAGAGATGCGTCAAGTTTCATTCGACGCAACTTTTGTTTTACAGGTTTCATTCCTGGAATTAGTGGTATGGTGTGTTGAGCTATTTCTCTATCAATGTCTGGCATATCTTCATATGACCAAGCAAATACATAGATAAATTCTGTAAGTAGATTGATTAAATCGGTTCTTTCTTGTTCATTAAGTATTAATCCTATTTTAACTTCTCTTTTGATGGTTGTATCATTTGAGATATCAACCGTCTCACTTTCCTCAATTATCGGTGTTTTCTTTTCAAGTGTTTCCATTGCTTTAATAAGTTTTTTGTCATTTTCATTGATTGTTAAGCAGTGCTCGTCATCTTGGGTTAAAGAAAAGCACGAGTAGTAAGAGGAAGAAGACATATTATTAAACTCAGAAATCATTACATCGAAAAGAGATATGTCCTCAAAGACTTGATTGCTAACTATCCTAGGGGAAGATATAGAAGAATGGGGTGCTACAACTAAGGACTTAGATAACTCTACAGGGAAGGACTCTGACTCTGACTCTAACTCAAACGACTCTTCAAACATCGGTCCTTGCCCTATCGTTATGGAGATTCTCCTTCTACTTGGAGTAGTCACCTTAACATTCTTGCGCCATCCTTGTAGTGATCCTTCTGCTAGAGTAATGAGATTTGAAAGGTCAAAGCTTTCGTTTTGTAGGACCGTTTGGATGAGCGAGGAGTTATCCTCTATGTACTTCCGCTCATCTTTTTCTCGCCCAAATAGTAATACCATGACATCAAAGTCAAAGAATGGGAATGCTTTCTCCTTGAGGATAGGAGTTGGGATTTCATCTAGAAAATAGCAATCTAGGAATATTTCGAACCCCGGTTGCCTTATGCCATTTACGACAAAAGGTTCGGGAAATTCGTAGCGTGGATAGTCCTCTCCTTCTTTTATGAATTGTCCATTGAGTGTAAGAGGATACTGATCCATTGGGATTGCCTTCTTTTAGATGTGAGCCTTCCTACGTGCATTTGAGTTTTCTTAGGCTCGTTTGAGATCTTCCCGAGTCGGTTCGAAACCAAGTTCGAAAGTGTCTAACTTAGGGAAGCTAGGTAATTCCCGCGATTTTGCTATTCCTTTCTTCTTTCCTAGAGTCATTCCAGTAAAATTTCCTTGTTTCTTCATAATAGTGTTCACTATCATATTAGAGTGGGGGTCGTGGAAGAGAGGGGTCCTTTCATCCTCTTAGATTAAGAAGACTTCTTCATTAATGCCCCACAAGTCATTATCGTCTTCATCGTGCTCCACATTAATTATTGGATTTTCTATAGCTTTAATCCTCATGGGTGAAGCATCGATCGTAATAGGAATTCCTCCAACTATTGCCTTTTCCTGTTGGTGGAGCGATGAAGGGACGGCCTTTAGGTAATGAAGCCAAGGGCGTCCCAGCAATAAGTTGAATGAGGATTTTATATCTACCACTTGAAATGTAGTAGCGTGTTCAATCGCTCCCGCCGTTATATTTATGGTAATCTTACCAAGAGCTTGACGACGAGTGTTATCATAAGCTCTTATTCCTTGTCTTGATGGGGTTAAGTCTTTATCCCTTATGCCTAGCATCCCCACAATCTGAGTGGACAAACATTAATTTTTGATCCATTGTCTACAAGAGTCATGGGGACGTTCATTCTCTTGCAAACTACGGTGAGGTTTAGTGCTTTATAATGCTTGTCACCTTCTGGAGGTAAATCCTTGTCAAAAAAAGGTGATCAAGTTGATAGGACTAGGGAGATCATTTGTAAGGAAGTTAGCCAACCCCTCAAAAATTGTGTTAAAATCTATCCCTATCTTATCCAAGGCATTCATCACTGCCAACCTATGTTCTCGAGATGTTGCTACAAGCTTCCATACATTCATTTCTACTTTAGTTTTCTTAAACTGTTTTACAATATCATTGTATTCTATTATAGGTATGGGAACTTGCTGCGTAGTTGGTATAGGTTGTGTTGAAATGGGAGGTTGCATTCTCCCAGATCTTGTGAGGACGTCTATAGATGAATGTTCTTCAACCCAGAAATCATCCATGGAATATGACACTGAAGGTGGAGGTCCTTCCATGTCTTTTAAGTAGACATCTTCTTCATCACTATCCCAAGCCCCATTAATGCTTATGTCTTCCTCTTATGGAATTTGTACTAGCTTTTTGTCATCAATCATTTTTTGAATTAAATCTTTAAATTTAAAACAATTCTCAATAGTGTGACCCTCTAATTGATGGTATTGACAGTAGAATCTATCTGTCCTTTTTAGCGATTCAAATGGTCTCATTTCGAGAGGTTCGACCTTGCCACTCTCGGAGAGCATGTTGAACATTTTAGCGTATGAAATCCAAATTGGATTATAGAGTCTATTACTCTTCTTGGGTCTGTCAATTACTTGTAGAGAGATGGGTTTCCCAGTTTTATCGCTAGCAAGAGGCAATGGGATCTTGTTTGCTTCCATGAGATCTTGAATATGATTTTCAAACTTGTAGCATTCTTTAGTGGTATGACCGTTTCCTCGATGGTACTTGCAATAGGAATTAGGATCCCATCTTAAAGATCGTTTTTGTGGCGTTGGATCCTCGGTAGGGCCCATAGGTTTGATTAATCCTTGATCATAGAGACGATCAAAAGTAGCATCATACGTCATTTCCATGGGTCTGAATTCTCTCCTGGGTTTATTTTTCGTGGGTGGAACCTTGTCATACTTTTTCTGAAGCTCCTCTAATTGTTTCTTTGCAACTTCAAGAGTTTCATGTAACAAGTTTGATCCCTCCAACATGGATAATGTAAGTAACCGTACATCCTCTTTATTTTCTGGTTCTGGAAATTTATCCATGGCATCGAAAAAGATCTCCTCCTCTTCTTCGATAGCATGGATTTCTTCAATAGGCTTGATGAGAGATGAGGGATCAACCTCGTTTTCTTCTTCAGAGATGGCTAAGGAATGAGCGAGGGGTGCATTGTCAATGCTCGGCTTCTTACTGGCAGAAGACAATGGCAGTTTGTTGTTGTCGATTAAATCTTGGATAGCTTCCTTAAGGTTCCAATAATTTTCTGTAAGATGGCCCCTACCTTGGTGATATTTGCAATGTGCATTGGGGTTCCAGTTAGATGTCCTCTTCTCGATCGGTGGGTCCCCAAATGGTCCAATAGGAGTTATTACACCATTTGCATTTAGTCGGAAAAATGCGGTGTCATAACTCATACCTATAGGGTAAAGTTCCTCCAAAATGGTTTATTTTGTCCTTGATTATTCATAGCATGGACTTCACTTATATTAAAGGTACTAACATTGTTTGAGTGGGTGGTTTTGGAAGAAGAAGGATTGTCGTTCTACTTGCCTTTCCAGCCACTGTTGGAGTTACTGTTAGTAGCTTTCAGCTTAGCCAATTCATCTTCAATATTAATTCCAATGTCATAGACGGCTTTGAAGGTATGGAGATTATTCTGGTATTTGAGATGCTTGGAGTACTTCTCTCTAAGGTTCTTGATGAATAACCTCACATATTTTTTCTCACTTGGTACTTCAATCATCTTAGCAGAGGTTTCTTTCCATTTATTAAAGAAAGAAGTGAAACCTTCATTCTCCTTCTGCTTGAGAATTTCCAATTCCCTATAGCCAATTTCATCTTGAATGTTTCACTTGTACCTATCAATGAAAGCATTTACTATAGACTCCCAAGTAGAGGTTCTTTCTTTCTCAAGAGTGAAGAACCATTGGTAACAAATGGTTTCAAGAGATAGAGAAAACAAAGAGGGAAACACCTTTTTGTTAATACCCTTAATGCTCATTATAGTTTCGAAAGATCTTAGGTGAAAATAAGGGTTGTCAATCGCTTTGAAATTCGGGATGTCGTTGGCATCGAACTTCTGCGGAAGAAGATCCTTGTCCACCAAGACCCCTTGTGAGCTAATTCCTTGAAACTTATAGTCACTAGACAACTTTCTCAAGCTTTCTTGCATGAGGTCCATCTGTTGTTGCTTCACAGGATCATCGATTTTGAGGGTTAAAACCTTTAACGCCTCTGTCACAGTAATCAATTGGTTCCTGAGCTCATTAACTTCCTCTTGAGTTGCCATTATTGTCCTAGCTTTCCTTTTACGAGTGATTTGTTTGTCGAAAGTTGAACTTGAATAAAAAGGTTGTCTTTGATCAAACACCCTTCCTTTCTTGACCACGCGATGTAAATTAAACCATTTTTGTTTGAATGACTTGACTCAAATTTACTTTGACTTTACGGGTTTTGAAAAAGAAAAATAAAAAAAAGGTGTATATTTTTGGGAGTTAAGTATAGGGTTCAAACAAGTGGTTTAATTGGAGGATTAATATCCGACTTTCCCCCCTAAAATAATGACGGAAAATACGCAAAAACAAGACTCTCTTAGACATGGTCAAAGTGTGCATTAGTGATTGCTTTATATGGTGAGTGCAAGTGACATGCTTTGACTCTTTTGTAAGACCATGGGAATTAGTGCCTAGACTCAATTAATGACTTGACACGATATTATTACCAGTAAAAATTAACCCAATTGATTAGCAGACTATTCAAATAGACACAAGCTGATGACTCGAGCAATAAACCAAATTGTCGCCAAAACGACAGGACTGACGCCTCTCATTGAAGTGTAGCGCCAGACGACAGGACTGTCGCCAGGCACTACGCTACACAGAGTGGCGCTGCAGTTTAAATCTTGGCGCCATTGCTGGAACGTCGAACTGGAACTGCTTTCAATATTATTACTCTACAGGGTATTACTCAAATTAATTAATTAGGCAAAGTTTTTTTTAGTCATAAATCGGTTTATTAAGTCATAACATAAGTCAAACAAACGGTTATGAAAAACACATAGAGTATGCACAACAAATTATTCACAATTAGTCAAGTAGGCTTAACATGATGCAATGAGTTTGCAACCTAACCATGGATTTAGTTCTCTAAAGTTCAGGATATGGGTTAGTCAAAGAGGGTCCATGGTTAATTGTTCGGATGCACTGCGCGGAAGCCTAACCGTGAAGGGTTGGCGCGAGTGGATGGGACAGCGCGAGTTTAAGAAAAACTCGCTTCCATGGTTTAGTTAATTCAACATTCTCGGATGTACCCTTTGTCGCTCAGAGCTTTCAATCAGGTAGATGGAGCATGAATTCCCAGAGGGTTATGTCCATATATAGAACACACGGGTTTCAGAAAAGTGAGAAAAAATCAATCAGGAAGTAAGATCAAGCAAACAGTGCTAAAAACTATTTAAAATTAGAACGCATATTTCTAGCTCGGTATTGGAAGAACTTGGCGCCAGCAAACAAAGGTCGGCGCCACATTTTGGCTTTAGCGCCTGGCGATAGAAGTTGTTGCCAAGCGCTAAAGTCAAAAAAAATTGGCGCTAGACTTTGCTCCCTGACGCTAGTTCCTACATGCCTCAGCAGCTTTCAGTGCTCGATAAAATTTTCTAGTTTCGCGTAGCATTATTTCGATCCTAGTTGTGAAAGATATTCCTCAAATTTCCTACGTGTAAAATCCTATGTTTTAACTCGTTATGGATGGTCTTTCCAATGAGATCTTTTTTATGCATATGAAAATAATGTTAATCAAAATTCTGCACATGAAATACTTAGAACTTTTCGAGTCTCATCCACTCATTTTAAATCATCGCCAAAATAAATTTAAGGAATAAAAATAAAAATCCTACCTTGCGCAGTCGCCAAAAACTGTAGGGAATATTTAAAGCATTACCCCAAACTTGAATCCCACTGTGATCATACACTTAATCATGGTGGCGTCCATAGGGAAAGGAGATAGAGCAAAAGAATTGCCAACAAGTTTTTGGAACTTGTAAACCGTTCACGAGGTGAAGGTTACACCCCTTAACGATCCAGGAGATCATCAACTCCAATAGGTCTGGAACCATGACTGGTAGTTCGGGGATGAAGGTACAAATCCAACCCAAACGAGATTGAACTTGCCATAATAATAGGCCTCTACTTTATTCTTATCGTATTCAAGTGCGCTTTCTGACTAACATGCAATAATTAGGTTTACTCTAAACCTGTTTAATCTATGTTGGTTGAATATTAATGCAAATATAAATCTATTATTGGCGATCACTTAAATCATAATTAAATTAACCCTAAACAAGATTATCAATTATCTTATTAAGCATGATTACAAATACAAAATCCCTTTAAACATGCATAAAAGGCGTGATGAAGCAATAACAATAAATATATTCAAGCAACATAATAATCATCATAATAATTATAATAATAATAATCATTATAAAATAATCATATTATTCATGTTAAAAGCATAATAATAGCAAGATCCTAGGCATGATACTAACAAGATTAATAACAAACTCTAGCATGTCACTAAACAATAAAAATTAAAGCTTTAACCCTAACATGATACTAACATGAATATTAGGAAAGAATATAGGAACCATCGCAATAATCACAATTGTCATATTTGATATTAGAAATTATAGTTGTTACCCTAAACATGATACTAGGAAAATCAAAACGCCCTAACATAACACTAGGAATCAAAATAACAACCTATACATGATTTCTATATCAAAATATCAATAAAACATTTAAAGCACTTACTTGGATGCCTCGTACCTCTTTCTAATAACAAAATACACGCGTTAGTAACTTCAAGGAAAATATAAAACAATTAAAATAAATTAAATAATTGAAATAGAGATTTGGGACCAAACCCTCAAAAATTAAAACCTTTCACGTCTAGGGCGATGGCAAATTCGAATTAGGCTAGGTGTTTCTTGGTTTTGTGAATGCAGAATTTTGTAGAGAAAGCTAGAGAGAGAGAAAAATTCTTAAAAAACTAGAGAATAAGAAAACTAGAGAATTGATGCTATTTGATAATTATTTGATGATTCAAAACGGAGAGGCTATTTATAGAGAAAATCATAGTTTCGACGAGAACAAAACAGGTTAGTGCCAGACGCTGAACATTAGCGCCAGACGCTAAGCATTAGTGTTAGGTGCTAAACCCTGTCGTCAGGCACTAACGATTATTTTCACGCGTTTTCTTAATTCGGATAAAATTTAGCTGTACAGAAGGGCAAAATTGTATTTTCCTTAAAAACATTCTTTTATTCTTATTAAAACTCCAAAAAGTCAACCACAGTCAATTTATCATTGCTAATTGAATTAGGAATGAAAAGAACCTTCTAGAAGAATCTAGAAGACTAAAAGCAATTCTAATTGCATTAGGAATGATAAATCCATATTAGGCCCTCCTCTAGATCATTGGGCCGCATATAAGTATAAAATCGGGCCCAATTTAGTAATTTGGTCATAACTTCCTCATTATTCATGGAAATTGGGCTTATAACATATAGTTAGAAAGCTCTTTTCTAGCCCCATCCAGCTATACCATTATTGGACCCTTGCTATGGACCAAACCAAATTGGATTGGTTGTTTTCTTAAAATAAGTTCTCAAAAACAAAGAGAAATAAACAGAATTAAAACTATCCGCAACACTAGACTTTCCACACTTTTACTTCATTCGATTATGATTCGACGCGAAAGGTACTCATTACCGGGTTTGGTTTTGGGGAGACACAAAGGGGTGTCTACAAAAGCCCCCACTTAGACTGAGTTTGGAGAAACGCATGTTTCGAAAACTGATGTGAATTATAGATCCGAAAATCAACAAAACACAAGGGATATGTTTAAGTCTAATTCTATTCAGGAAATCCACCAAGAATTAAACAAAAACTAAGATTAATCAATTAAGAATCCACCTAATTAATCAATCCAAACAAATGTTTTAACTAAAACAAGCAAAACAACAATTGATCACAATTAACCAAAACTCCAGTATGCAACTTAAGAAATAAATCTGAATATTAATCTATGTATATCTATTCGTGTGTTTACAGCCCTATTTATAAGACTTAGTCTTCCTAGGAAGATTAGGACAAGTCCCTAATTCAATCCTAATTAAACTAGAATTCTAACTTGCTTGAAGAGCAAGCACCGCAAATCTTCGAAGTTCTCCATGCTTAGATTTGCATCATCCTCCTCTTCTTCGAAAGAATTTGTCCTCAAATCTTGAAGTTCTTCATCAGGAATATACTTAGCCAAATCGCCAACATTGAATGTAGCACTAACTCCATATTCTCCCGGAAGTTCTATCTTATAAGCTTTGTCATTGATCTTCTCAACAATCTTGAAAGGACCTTCACTTCTAGGCATCAACTTATTCTTGCGTTTTCCTGGAAATCTTTCCTTTCTCAAATGTAACCATACCAAGTCTCCAACATTGTAACTTTGTTGCTTTCTATGCTTGTTTGCTCTAGCTTTGTACATGTCATTTACTTTCTCTATTCTTGTTCGAACTTGAGCATGTAATTTCAGCATACTCTTCAACTTAGACTCGGCATCTTTGTGAATTAATTCACCCTTAGGCAATGGAACAAGATCAATTGGAAGTTTCGGATTGACTCCATAGACTACCTCAAAAGGACTATGTTTGGTAGCATATGTAGGTGATCTATTATAAGCAAACTCCGCATGAGCTAACTTGATGTCCCAATCCTTTTGTGTCTTACTCACTAACCCACGCAAAAGCGCACCAAGAGTACGATTAGTAACCTCGGTTTGTCCATCAGTTTGTGGATGGTAAGATGTACTAAAGAGCAATTTAGTTCCCACAAGCTTCCATAAAGACTTCCAAAAGAAACTCATGAACTTTGTATCTCGATCACTCACATTAGTAGGAATAGGCCAAGTTTTAATAGCCTCTACTTTCGAATGATCAACTGAAACTCCATCCTTTGATACAACATAACCAAGAAAAGTAACACTAGGCACTAAGAAGTAGCATTTTTCAAGCTTAGCATAGAGTTTCTTCTCTCTTAACACTACAAACACACTTGTTAGATGATTTAAATGATCATGCAAATTTTTAGAGTATATCAGAATATCATCTAAATAAACAACAACAAACTTGCCAAGGAAAGGTTTAAGTACCTCATGCATCAACCTCATGAAAGTGCTAGGTGCATTAGTGAGTCCAAACGGCATCACCAACCATTCATACAACCCTAACTTAGTCTTGAATGTTGTTTTCCACTCATCTCCTTCTCTCATTCGAATTTGATGATAACCACTCATAAGATTAATCTTAGAAAACAACTGTGAACCATGTAGTTCATCAAGTAGATCATCTAATCTTGGAATAGGAAATCGGTATTTGATAGTGATGTTATTCACACTCCTACTATCAATACACATGCGCCAACTCCCATCTTTCTTTGGGACAAGTAAAGTAGGCACGGCACAAGGGCTCATACTTTCCCTCACGTATCCTCTAGTCATAAGCTCTTCAATTTGCCTTCGCATCTCCTTTGTTGCTTCCGGATTACTTCTATAGGCTACCTTATTAGGTAATGGTGCTCCCGGAATCAAGTCAATTTGATGCTCTATCCCACGAATAGGAGGTAGTCCCGGAGGTAATTCCTTAGGAAAGACATCCTTGAATTCTTCTAAAATAGATTCCAAATCATACGGCTTCTTTGCTTGTTTATCTTGATCAATTCGAATCTCATTAGAAACAAGTATATATACCACATTGTTGCTGCAAATCTCTTTTTCTAATTCCCTCTCACTAATCAAATAAGAACTCTTCGAATTAAAGGTAACATTAGAAGGCTTGTTGCTTATCAAAGGTTTTAAAGCAACCGGTATCTCTTTTTCTCCTTTTCTCACAACATACACATTAGTCCTTCCATCAAACTTCACAAATCTATGATATTGCCAAGGACGGCCTAATAGTATATGACAAGCATCCATAGGACAAACATCACACAAAACTTTATCATGAAATTTACCAATTGAAAAGGAGATTAAGGCCTGTTTAGTTACCTTAACATCACTCGAATTATTAAGCCAATGAAACTTATAAGGGCTTGGATGTTCAGTAGTTGGCCACTTCAATTTGTCTACAAAAGTAGTAGATACCACATTAGTGCAACTCCCCGTGTCTATGATCATATCACACAACCTATCTTCTACTTTGCACCTTGTAAGAAAGATTTTCTCCCTTTGATTGTTTTCCATAGGTACGGTTTTAGAGTGTAGTGCCCTTCTTAGAACCAAACTTTGACCATGAGTCTCGGGATCAATTTTGTCAATATGCCCCTCCTCTTCTTCAAAGTTTTCCTCTTCGTTCTTTTCTTCATAGTCACTACCTTGCTCACACTTAGCTTTTTCTTGTTCCCACTCTTGAGCAGTCATTACTCTTTTTGATGGACAATAAGTTGCAATGTGACCAACACTACCACACTTGAAGCACTTCCTATCTTTAACAAGCTTTTTAGGAGCTTCAAACTTTGATTTAGTCTCCTTGTAGTTCGAACTAGAACCACTTTTCTCCAAGCTGTTCTTCTCAAAAGGTTTA
This sequence comes from Chenopodium formosanum, assembly GCA_024500155.1. NCBI lineage: Eukaryota > Viridiplantae > Streptophyta > Magnoliopsida > Caryophyllales > Amaranthaceae > Chenopodium > Chenopodium formosanum. Next base: position 43,033,751 of record CM044880.1, read on the forward strand.
GTGAAACCTTTTACAAAGGGCTTAGTGTACGTCCCTTTCTTCCCCTTTATCTGTTTTTCAACTTTCAAAGCTACCTTGCAAACATCCTCAAAGGACCAATATTGTTGCAATTCAACTTTTTCAGCAATATTATCATTCAACCCCGAAATAAATCTAGCAATCTTATGCTCAACAATCTCTTCTAAGCCACATAGCATGCATAACTTTTCAAATTCACCAATATAATTCTCAACAGTCATAGAATTTTGTTTAAAAAGTTGCATCTTAAGATAAACATCTTGAATATAATCACTAGGTACGAACCTTTTTTTCATGTGCTTCTTGAGTTGTTCCCAAGTTGAGATTCTTGCACGCCCCTCCTTATGCCTCTTCTTCTTTAGATTATCATACCAAAGACTAGCATAACCGGTCAGTTTTAATTCAGCCAATTTGCATCTTTTCCTTTCATCATACTCCTTGTAATCAAAAAGTGTCTCGGCCCTTCTAATCCACTCAAAGTATTTTTCAGGTTCATTCATACTCCCATTGAATTCGGGAAGATCTAATCTAAGGTTCCTATCATCATCCTTTGGTCGGTCTCTTCTCCTAGGCCTTGGTGATTCATCACTTGAGGAATAATTATTTCGTGTCCTCCTTGGGTTCCTCCTTGGTTGTTCTTCCTCACTTGAACCAGAATTAGGGTTAGAATTCCCTTTCCTTGAAGAACCTCCAGCAAGAGTATCAAGCCTTTTTAATATCTCATCCATCCTTGCTGCCAACTCGTCAATTCGCCTATCTCTTCTAAGATTTTGAGCCTGTTCTAAGGTTAATCCCCTTGGAACCTGTGGAACCTCCTCGTCACTCATGATTCCTACACAAACCAAGTCAGTTCATGCAAAAATCTTGATTAAAAGATCGAATCTTGAAGGAAAACTAGGCAACACAAAAACCGGACTCTCAACCGCAAATCAGTGCACAAACACCAAATGTTTGAGGCTGTGTAGAACGCGTTACTCAACTAAAAATTATGAAATTTTATATGGTGATAGCTGGACGTATTTAGAGTTCAATTCAAAAAGAATCACACAAAAATTCCTAGCCAATTGTTCCCAGTTTAATTTTTTCCGAAGTTGCGTAATCTGGCTCTGATACCAAAGATGATGTGAATTATTGATCCGAAAATCAACAAAACACAAGGGATATGTTTAAGTCTAATTCTATACAGGAAATCCACCAAGAATTAAACAAAAACTAAGATTAATCAATTAAGAATCCACCTAATTAATCAATCCAAACGAATGTTTTAACTAAAACAAGCAAAACAGCAATTGATCGCAATCAACCAAAACTCCAGTATGCAACTTAAGAAATAAATCTGAATATTAATCTATGTATATCTATTCGTGTGTTTACAGCCCTATTTATAAGACTTAGTCTTCCTAGGAAGATTAGGACAAGTCCCTAATTCAATCCTAATTAAACTAGAATTCTAACTTGCTTGAAGAGCAAGCATCGCAAATCTTCGAAGTTCTCCATGCTTAGACTTGCATCAAAAACAAAAGTCAAAGTAGCGATAGGGACGGAGAATGATTCATAACGTTCTGCGATCCTAAATCACTCTTGTAACGCAGATACTTGCAAACTAGAGTTAGTTAAAACATATAAGAGAGTTAAGAAACGTGTATCTTGCACCGTCGAGCACACGTCTCTAAAGGTAACCGATTTGTTGCTGTATTTGCTGTTTTTATGATAACCTTCTGCAAGCCAGGGAACGCTATCCTACTATTTGTTTTGACGACCTTCTGCAAGCTAGAGAATACCGCCTAAAGACTGCTACGCTTGTAACTGCCTCCAATTCCGCCATGATAGACTTGTGCAAGCTAGAGAACCACATCGAAGATTGCTTCACTTGAAACCACCTTCTAGCGCTTTGTGACCATCTTCCGCAAGCCAGGGAACACGATCGAAGATAACTCCGCTTGAAATCACCTCCAGTTGTTTGTGACAACTCTCCGCAAGCTAGGGAACGCTGCCGAAGATATCATCTCCTGAAGCTATCCTTATATGTTGCGATAATATTCCGAGAAAAATTACCGAAGACCCGCGCTTGTCAATCTTTAAAAGCTCGCTTGAACCTTGCTTCCGCTTTGCCAGTTGTCGGCACTTTAATTGCTTTTGAACCTGTATGTCAGTTCCTTCTGAATTGTGAACCGGTATTTCGGTGCCTCTGTTGTATGAACCATTACGTCGATGCTTTTGCTATATGAACCATTATGTCAGTGCTTTGCGATGAGCCAATGCTTAGGCGCTTCAAGCTAAGTGAGACGATCATTCATCAGCTCGATCACTTTACGCAATTGTAATCAAGCCGATTACTAAATCATGTCAAATTTCTTAGAGAGGCTAACTGGCGTATTAAGGAACCCAAAATGTTGTAAGAGGTTGAAATAACCGCACTGAGTGGCTGAGCATCCTGTCGCCGCTGAAATTCTGTTAGAGCCACATATTTGGCTCTAGCGCCAGGTGCTGGAACTAGCGCCAGGTGCTAAACCTTATTGTATGACGCCAAAGCATGTCGCTTGGCGCTAAAGTCGGGATTTCCGTATATATCCCTTTCTTCGTCATTTCTGCTGCTGTTGCTTGTTTTTTTGTTCGAAAATCGCCACTTAAATTAATTCACTCTAACTTGCTCGTTTCTCAACTGAATTCGCTCTAATTTGTTGCAAATCAAAGCTTATTTCATCTATTTACCCAATCTATGTAAGTTTTATAAAAACTTGCTTTGGTTTTGATGAATTTTGTACATGTTTGTTCACGAATTTCTTGAAAATTCGAAACTTATAATGCTTAATTCACTTTGTTTGTCAAATTTTATGCCATGAAATTTCTTGATTATGTTTATATATTGCCTTGGGAGTAATTTGAGACTTGTTTGACCCAATTTGGTGAAGAAACGAATAAATCACCATTAATGCACCTCTTAAGGTCGGGAATACAATGTAGCTTGTTCTTGGTGTTCATGCTAGCAATTCTTGTCCAATTTGTAACAATAAATACCATAGTATTGCAAGAAATTGTTTGATTGCTTGAAAAATTCCATGTATGCTCACTTTGAAATTGTGCACTGTTTAAGTAGTACATACTCTTTTTTTTTTTTTTTTTTTTTTTTTTTTTGCAAACATAGTATCATGCGGCTAGACAAACCTTAGATACTATAGAACATTAATTTATGATGATTTTGCAAAATGTAGCATGGCTAGACAGCAAGGTTCGGGTTCACGATCCCGAGACACACGACGGGAGCATGAGCCCGTAGGAGGACGCTGACCCCGTCCACTTCTCCTAGTCCCCTCCCTCAGTGGGATGAGCGAACTATGTATTTCTCCCCCGTCCACCATATTTCTAAGAGGGTGCGACATGGGATAACGGTTGGTAGGACGCGCTACCACAACTTAGGCTTCGACACCCTAGGCGACCTGTACAAGATACATATCAGTGTCGACGGAGAAGTGAGACTTCTCTAGGAGTCTTGCGGGTTGACTGCACTGTTTGAGACCTTAGAGGCCATGATTGCCTCTAGCGGGGGTCACCACGTGGCTCGTGCCCTGGTGGAGTTCTTTTGTAACACCACCAACACTTTCCACTTCCCTTGGGGTGAGATGATGGTCACCCCGACCAATTTAAGTCTCATTACGGGACTGGAGTTTAGTTCTACTACGTTGTCGTTCGACAACGTGATTAGTGTTTTTTCTCCTGAGGGTGAGAAGTTGTTGGGTCTGATTGCTGTTCGGGCTCGTGCTAAGGTAGAGTCAACTCAATTTAGTGCTAAAGGAATTCGCCGATCGACTCTAGCGGCAGCTTTCGAGGATGATACGACCACCCAAGAGCAGCGGGTGCGCATCTTTGTGTTATCTTGCTGTCATGGACGTTTTCCCCTGACAAGGGTAGTAGAGTGCTGCTTTACTACCTACCTGCGGTCCATGATCTTCACTTGACAAGGACTTACGACTAGGCCAGATTGGCCTATGCTGACTTTGTTCGAGCGTTACGAGACTCGTGTCGACACCGGTCCTTCACGGGGATGTCGCTCTGTCCGGCTTCTAGAGAGTAGAAGTGGTATACTTTATCTCCCATAAAGTTTAGCTCTAAGCTTTGGTTAGCACTTGCTGATACTTTTTTCCTTTTGTAGATCTGGTTCTACGAGTACTTTCCCTGAGTTGCGCCGGCAAGACCGTCGCCGCGGAGGTTCTAGTGAGCGCCTGTTGGGGAGGCCACCGTGCTGGGATGTCTACAGCTTATGTCCGAGATCAAATCATCTCGGTACGGTTCTATGTATAGTTGAACACTATCGTATTACCTTGGGAAGATTCTTATCGTATAGGCGTTCTTTGCAAGAGACTGACGTGCAATACCGGCCGTGGATTGGCTTGGTTGTCCCTAGGTTAGATGCGCAGTATACCGCTGAGCGTCGCTACTTCCTAAGGACATATGGAGCAACTACATACCTTGGAGAGAGGGTTGCTATTTAGCATTCCTCAGACATATGTTCAATGGCGCGAGGTTGGTGAGCTTGTCAGAGAGAGCTGGTATTCCTTGGCGATCTTATACGATCCCTGGGTGGTGTTATGAGGAGGAGTTGGTGCCGTTGTTAGCTCCAGCCCCGGAGGTGACGGTATGATTTTCATCTTTTACCTTTTGTTAAGTAGCCTCCAAGTAATGTTTTACTGAATTTGATTTGCTTTCGTCAGGCTAGACCTACTGAGTTTGTGCCACCTCGTATGTCCATCCATTATCAGGGGACATACGGGCCGATTGAGGAGATGATTCCTCCGGCTCCTGAGGATAAGCGCTTCGTGGAGCGGTCAATTTTGTTCATGTATGTTATGCATTATTACTGACATTATTTCTTTGACAGTTCCCGCGGGAGGTGGTCATGGCGATGGCACGGTGTATAGATGTCTTGCGGAGCCAGCTCGTTCAGATGAGGAATGTGGCTACGTATCGTTGCGACGACGCTGTTCAGGATGTAGTTTTCCTTCTTATGTTTACATTACTACTTCTATTTTGATTTTTTCTGACTTAAATTCTTCTTGCAGGGTCAGCCCATTCCTTCTCGTACCCGGACGAGACCTGAGGTGTAGAGAGACCCTGCGAGGTCTAGCTTGAGATACCGACGTACTAGCTCTGGCGGTTGGGGTGGTCATTTTGAGGCTGCTCGAACCGAGGCGTAGGAGGGCTCGGGCTCTTCATCTGAGGGTGCATGCGCTGCGCCGATAAGCCAGGGAGAGGCTACCTCGGCTCTTAGAGGTTGTGGGATGTATGAGGTCAGCTTGTCATCGCAGCAGCCTCCGCAGCCTCAGCCTCAGGGTGATCTTGGATGAACGGGTCCTAAGCTGAGTTTTCCACCTCCCGAGGAGACTAGAGCCGGAGCTGGTGGAGAGGTTACTCCTCGTACTACGCAGTTTTATGACATGATGGGCGTCTCTCATCATCGGCGTCCTTCGGCGCCGTAATTCATACCTGTGCTTTTTTTTATTTTGACTTTGTATAGAACTTTGCCTTTATTAGACTCATTTATTACACATGTATGTTCATACATACTACTATGAGTTTATTTATTCAACATTTTTTTCTTTTTTTTTTATTTTTTTGTGCATGTTTGTGTGTGCAAAGAATTGTGATAATTAATAATTTTGCGCAAAAATTCCGTCATTTTTATTATTGATGGAGGTATTATTGATGGAGGGTATCCGACTTTCTCCCCCAAAAAAAGAAAATGAAAAATAAAAATATTTGATTTACAAAATCCTTAAAAATTAAGTCTAAATAAAATCCAAAAAAATATAATTAATATAATTGATATATTATTTTAAGAAAAAGGGTATAAAAAGAATAAAAGATCGTAAAGTCATTGTTCAGACTCGAATCAGCCAGAAAAACGTGGTTTTTGAAGAGATCGTATGATAAGACAAGATAGTGCCATCTGGCGCCACGCATTTTGCGTTAGTGCCATATGCTAATTCTTAGCGCTTGGCGCCAGGCTCTGGCGTCAGGCGCTGATGAGCGCTGACTCCGAATCCTTTCCAGATTGAAACTGTGCCGATTTTGTGTATAAATAGCCCCTGATCAGCCGATTTTCTTCATAATTTCAACAGATTAAATATAGTCTTAGTTTTTTTAAAAAAAAAAAATAATAATCATGTCTTTAATCACTAAGAGTTTTACTAACTTCACTCATGAATGGTGTCGGTCTCTAACTCCCAAGGTGAGAAAAGAGTTAGACTTTTTTCATATGGGGGGTATTTATGGTGTCAAGGGGGGTAGATCTGGATATAGACTTCATTCATACCCCCATAGAATATTGGGATGATGATACTCATTGCTTTAGACTAGGGTGTGATGAAATTAGACTTTACCGGAAGAATTCGGTGCTATCTTAGGCTTCCCTTCATTAGATCTTGCAGCAATGCCTAGAATAAATGAATATTAACATAAGGATTTTGAGCGCTTCTTTAATTTAATAGAAAAAAATCTAACAAATATAATAGATGGTAGCATAGTAAATTAGAAAGAATTTGATCGCCATTATTTTGATAGACCTTATTCTGAGTCTTTTCATGTTTATAGAAGAAGGGCTCTCTTTTGCATGCTTAACCAATATCTTCTCACTAGTAGTAGAACTAATGAGGGTCAAGCAATTATATCAACTGTTTTAGAGCAAATTGAATCTGGGAGAAATCCAATGCCACTAATCGTTGAAGAGACTATGCTTAGTCTTGATATGAATTGAAAAGAAATCCAAAAGCACCTCTTCAGGGCTCTGTAATTTTATTACAGGTAGAAAAATAATATTTTTAATTACAGAAATCAAAAACATATTTTTGTATAGTAATATTAATTTATTTGCATTCAATTTTTTTTACAGATGTGGCTAATGGAGAGACTAGGATTAATAAATCCTCCCGACAACGTTGAAAAATACACTCCAAATCGTTTTGTTAGAAGGAAGAAACTCTTCTCTAAGATGGGGCTCCATGAATGGAAGAAGGTCTTTGCCTCTTACAACTTTGCCATCAAGTGGGTCATCCCTTGGTGGAAAATAGAAAAGATGGTTGGTGTCAACAAGCAACCCTTCTGTCGTCTTCCAAGCGTATCCAGGATGACTTTTTATTATCCTTGCAAGGTAAAAAGACTGTATGGCCTACTTAAAACTATTCATGCTGGGGATCTTCGTCGTCCCTATGAATTCCTCGGTTCTCAAGAAGTAGAAAAATTTGATGCTTATTGGAGTGCTAGACCTTTATGGGAAGTGATTACCCAAAAGGTTCCTCCTTCCTTTCCCAATGATGTGAAGAGGTGGCTTCTCAAGAAACCTTCAAAGGACATGATGAAAAATCAGAGTAAAACTGATGTGAAGAGTCGTTTAGGTGACAAAGTTATTCCCATTAAGGAACGCTTGGGTGAATTGGTTGAATTCAAAACAACTACAATGCCTAGGAAGAAGAGCTCTACGAAGGATAATGGGAAGAGAAAAGATGACACTTCAGAGAAGAAGGTTTGGGTAGAGAAGAAACATGGAGTCCTGGCTAAGGGAGAAACTATTTACTCCAAAATTGAATGTAGATCCTCTAAAGGATGCCTACTAGCTAAAGTCATGGATGATGAAGAGGATGCAGACAAAAATTGGAAGAGAACAAAGAAAGAGAAAAAAGATTAAAGAACTGCTTAATTTTCAATTATTAGACTGAGATTTAAATTTAAAGTTAATTTGTTTAAGCTTTATTAAAATTCCATCAATAATGTAATTTGTTAGTTTATTAAATTAATGAAATTTCAGCTTTTAATTAAATCATCTCCTTTAAATTTAATTTATTAAACAATGAAAACTTAAAATTTAATTTTGCAAAAAAATTTTCGAGTATGGAAGTCGAAAATTTTCTAAAAATCACCGAAATATTCCCAGGTACTCCCAGAAAAATGGTGCCTTTTCACGACAGGCGCCAGCTGCGGCAGTCTGGCGTCAGGCGACAGACACTGTCGTCTGGCGCTAGAGTTAATCGGTTGGCGACAGGATTTTTTCTGTGACGCCTATGCTTCGTCGAATTTTTGTTGAATTTATTTTTAAGTCTGGGATGCGAGGTTTGCAAAAAATAAAGTGGCTGCACCCGTAAAGGGTTTCCTACATATCCTTTCTTAAGGAATCAGGCCAAATGTAACTCTCTTAGGTATCCTACTCAAGTAATTATGGGTAGTATTTTTTAAGTTGGTAAAGATTTGTCATGTTCGAGAACTCATTGCCATCCATATCAGTTAATTTTGATGCACCTCCTGATAGGATTGTTTTGACAATATAGGGTCCAGACCAATTAGACCTAAATTTCCCCCTTAGATCTAAAACATTCTTCCTTAATGCTTTTAACACCAAGTCTCCTACTTTATGTTTCTTTTCTTAACCTTCTTATTAAAATGCCTAGCAATACGAGTTTGATAGCATTGATTATGATGTAGAGCTTCTACTCGTTTTTCATTAAGTAGAATTACCTCCTCATATCTTTCCCTAGTCCATTCAACTTCATCGAGTTTTCTTTTTAGTGCGATGCGTAGAGATGGTATCTCTAGCTCTACAGGTTGTACGACATCCATTCCATAAACCAAGGAAAATGGTGTATTTCCTGTTGATGTGCGAATTGACGTGCGATAACCCCACAGTGCGAAATGGAGTTTGTCAGGTCAATCCTTGTAATTTTCTGTCATTTTCTCGATGATAGTCTTTATATTTTTATTAGCCGCTTCGACTGCTCCGTTTGCTTGAGGTCTATAAGGAGAATAATGATGGTGTTGAATGCCATATATTTGTAACAATTCTTCACACTCAGCATGAAAGTGAGTTCCATTGTCATTTATCATTTCATGTGGGACTCCATATCGACAAATAATATTTCTTTTGATAAAGAGTGCTACATGTTTTGCAGTAAGTTTAGCATATGATTGTGCTTCGATCCACTTTGTGAAGTAATCTATTGCTACTAGGATATATTCATGACCTCCTGTTCCTGGGGGAGTGATTTTACCAATAATGTCAATTCCCCATGTATAGAATAGCCATGGTGAAGTGTAGGTGTAAAGTAGAGATGGAGGAATATGTTGTAAATTGGCATAAATTTGGCACTTAGGGCATCTTTTTACGTAGTGATGACAATCCCTATTCCTGGTAGTCCAATAGTAACCTTCTCGCATTATCTTTTGGACTAGCATTTTAACATTACATGAGTTACACAAATGGCTTCGTGGACTATCCTCATTGCTCTTTGGGCGTCCTTTTTTCTTACACATAAGAGAGCTCGACCCTTAGGTAACCTTTTATGCAATTCGTTGTCTATGAGTTCATATTGGGAAGCAAAAGTCTTAATGCTCGTTTTGCTCTTTTGTCAGCATGAGGAGGGTACTCTCCTTTGGTAACATAATTAAGTACATTTGTATACCACGGTTCTTCTTCTTCTTCTTCTTCATCTTGGATTACTTCATCATCTTCTATAGCTTGAATATAAGACGGTTCATATCTTTTTTCAATTGTTAGAGGCATTTGCTCGATTTCCGTAGGAATCCTAACCATTGAGGCTAGTCTGGCCAAGGCATCAGCAAATTGATTTTCCTCTCTAGGTAGATACGTGTATTCTACCTTCTCTAACTAATTAGTGAGAGTTTCCAGATAAGTTTGGTAAGGGGCTAGACTTTCGCTCCTTACTTTCCATCTCTTAGAAATATGGTTGATGATCACTGAAGAGTCCCCGAATATTCGTAATTTCTTCACTTCCAATGTCAAAGCTGTTTCATGGCCTACCGCGCATGCTTCGTATTTAGCAACGTTGTTGGTAACGTCGAAATCTAGCTTTATGGAGATTGGAACATGCTCTTCTTTAGGTGATACTAGTAATACTCCAACGCCACATCCTTTTTGGTTTGAGGCTCCACCGAAATATAAGGTCCAAGTATCATCTTCTGTGACCATCAAGTTTTCGTATGGAAATTCATTGTCATGTATTGGTGTTGAATCTTCTATTGGAAAGTCCGCTAGAAAATCTTAGACCACAGATCCTTTGATAGCTTTTTGAGGCATGAATCTTACATCAAACTGGGCTAAGTTGACTATCCATCTCGATATGCGCCCATTGAGTGTAGACTTCTCGAATAAATACTTGAGTGCATCCATTCGGGAAACTACAAAGACTGTATGCACGAACATGTAATGTATTCACTTAGTTGTGGACCACACCAACGCGAGGCATAATTTCTCAAGTGGTGTATAGCGTACCTCATACTCGAGCATCTTTTTACTTAGATAGTAGATTGCATTTTCTTTACCTTCTACTTCTTGTGCAAGCATGGCTCCTATTGTTTCTTTGGTGACTGTTAAGTACAACCTAAGAGGTATTCAAGGAAGTGTTGGTTCTAATTCGGGAGGATTTGCAAGATAGGCTTTGATCTTTTCAAAGGCTTTTTGACACTCGTCATCCCATATTAGTGGTACATTCTTTTTAAGCTTTTTGAATATTGGTTCACATATTGTTGTCAATTTTGATATGAACCTACTTATGTATTGCAACTGGCCAATAAATCTTCGAATTTGGTTCTCGCTTTAGGGCAATGGCATTGACATGATTGCCTTGATCTTGGTTGGGTCTATCTCTACTCCTCTAGAGCTTATGACATAACCCAAAAGCTTGCCTAAGGTGAATCCAAAAGCACACTAGGATAGGTTCAACCTAATGTTGTATTTTCTTAGCCTTTCAAAGAATTTTCTCTAGGCTACTTGATGGCATGGGTGATCTTTTGACTTCACAATCATATCGTCCATATATACCTCAACTTCTTTGTGCATCATGTCATGGAGCAAGGCAGTCGCTTCTCGTTGGTAAGTAGCACTCGCGTTTTTCAACCTGAATGGCATTGCCGTGTAATAGTAAGTACCCTATGGTGTTACTAAGGTTGTTTTCTCCATGTCTTCTTCTGCCATGAGAATTTTATTGTACCCCGCATATCCATCCATGAATAAGAGAAGTGCATGATTTGTTGTATTATCTACCATAATATCGATGTGTGCTAAAGGGAAGTCGTCCTTTGGACTTGCCTTTGGATAGTCGACACACATTCTTACCCTTCCATCCTTCTTAAGAACTGGGACGACATTGGCCACCCTTTCGGGGTATTTGGATACCCTTATAAAACCTGCAGTTATTTGTTTTTGAAGTTCTTCTTTTATTTTAAGAGCTACGTCGGGTTTCATTCGTCGCAACTTTTGTTTTACAGGTTTCATTCCTGGAATTAGTGGTATGGTGTGTTGAGCTATTTCCCTATTTATGCCTAGCATATCTTCATATGACCAAGCAAATACATCGATAAATTCTTTAAGTAGATTGATTAAATCGGTTCTTTCTTGTTCATTAAGTGTTAATCCGATTTTAACTTCTCTTTTGATGGTTGAATCATTTGAGATATTAACCGTCTCAGTTTCCACAATTATCGGTGTTTTCTTTTCAAGTGTTTCCATTGCTTTAATAAGTTCTTTGTCATTTTCATTGTTAGTTAAGCTATGCTCGTCATCTTGGATTAAAGAAAAGCACGAGGAGTAAGAGGAAGAAGACAAATTATTAAACTTAGAAATCATTACATCAAAAAGAGATATGTCCTCAGAGACTTGATAGTTAACTATCCTGGGGGAAGAGATAGAAGAATGGGGTGCTACAACTAAGGACTTAGATGACTCTACAGGAAAGGACTCTGACTCTAACTCTTACTCAGACGACTCTTCAAACATTGGTCCTTTCCCTTTCGTTATGGAGATTCTCCTTCCACTTTGAGTAGTCACCTTGACTGTCATACGCCAACCTTATAGTGATCCTTTCGCCGGAGTGATGAGCTTCAAAGGGTCAAATATTTCGCTTTGTAGGACCGTTTGGATGAGCGAGGAGTTATCCTCTATGTACTTCGGCTCATCTTTTTCTCGCCCAAATAGTAATCCCATGACATTAAAGTCAAGCATGGGGGTGTTTTCTCCTTGAGGATAGGTGTTGGGATTTCATCTAGAAAATAGCAATTTAGGAAAATTTCGAACCCTAGTTGCCTTATGCCATTTACGATAATAGGTTCGGGAAATTCGTAGCATGGATAGTCCTCTCCTTCTTTTATGAATTGTCCATTGAGTGTAAGAGGATATTGATCCATAGGGATTGCTTTCTTTTGGATGCGAGCATTCCTACGTGCTTTTGACTTTTCCTAGGCTGGCTAGAGATCTTCCCGAGTCAGTTAGAAACCAATTCTGAAAGTGTCTAACTTAGGGAAGCCAGGTAATTCCAGCGATTTTGCTATTCCTTTCTTCTTTCCTAGAGTCATTCCAGGAAAATGTCATTGTTTCTTCAGAATAGTTTTCACTATCATATTGGAGTGGGAGTCGTGGAAAAGAGGGGTCCTTTCATCCTCTTTGATTAAGGTGACCTCTTCATTAAAGCCCCACAAGTCTTCATCGTCTTCATCTTGCTCCACATTAATTATTTGATTTTCTTTAGCTTTAATCCTCATGGGTGAAGCGTCGATCATAATAGGAATTCCTCCAACTATGGCCTTTACCTTTTGGTGGAGCGATGAAGAGACGGCCTTTAGGTCATGAAGCCAAAGGCGTCCCAGTAGTAAGTTGACTGAGGCTTTTATATCTACCACTTGAAATGTAGTGGCGTGTTCTATCACTCCCGCCGTTATATTCATGGTAATCCTACCAAGAGCTTGACGACGAGTGTTATCATAAGCTCTTATTCCTTATGTTGACGGGGTTAAGTCTTCATCCTTTATGCCTAGCATCCTCGCAGTTCTGAGAGGACAAACATTAATTGTTGATCCATTGTCTACAAGAGTCATAGGGACGTTCATTCTCTTGTAAACTAGTGTGAGGTTTAGTGCTTAATAATGCTTGTCACCTTCTAGAGGTAAATCCTTGTCAGAAAAGGTGATCAAGTTAATAGGGCTAGGGATATCACTCGTAAAGGTACTCATTACCGGGTTTGGTTTTGGGGAGACACAAAGGGGTGTCTACAAAAGCCCCCACTTAGACTGAGTTTGGAGAAACGCATGTTTCGAAAACTGATGTGAATTATAGATCCGATAATCAACAAAACACAAGGGATATGTTTAAGTCTAATTCTATACAGGAAATCCACCAAGAATTAAACAAAAACTAAGATTAATCAATTAAGAATCCACCTAATTAATCAATCCAAACGAATGTTTTAACTAAAACAAGCAAAACAACAATTGATCACAATCAACCAAAACTCCAGTATGCAACTTAAGAAATAAATCTGAATATTAATCTATGTATATCTATTCGTGTGTTTACAGCCCTATTTATAAGACTTAGTCTTCCTAGGAAGATTAGGACAAGTCCCTAATTCAATCCTAATTAAACTAGAATTCTAACTTGCTTGAAGAGCAAGCACCGCAAATCTTCGAAGTTTTCCATGCTTAGATTTGCATCATCCTCCTCTTCTTCGAAAGAATTTGTCCTCAAATCTTGAAGTTCTTCATCAGGAATATACTTAGCCAAATCGCCAACATTGAATGTAGCACTAACTCCATATTCTCCCGGAAGTTCTATCTTATAAGCTTTGTCATTGATCTTCTCAACAATCTTGAAAGGACCTTCACTTCTAGGCATCAACTTATTCTTGCGTTTTCCTGGAAATCTTTCCTTTCTCAAATGTAACCATACCAAGTCTCCAACATTGTAACTTTGTTGCTTTCTATGCTTGTTTGCTCTAGCTTTGTACATGTCATTTACTTTCTCTATTCTTGTTCGAACTTGAGCATGTAATTTCAGCATACTCTTCAACTTAGACTCGGCATCTTTGTGAATTAATTCACCCTTAGGCAATGGAACAAGATCAATTGGAAGTTTCGGATTGACTCCATAGACTACCTCAAAAGGACTATGTTTGGTAGCATATGTAGGTGATCTATTATAAGCAAACTCCGCATGAGCTAACTTGATGTCCCAATCCTTTTGTGTCTTACTCACTAACCCACGCAAAAGCGCACCAAGAGTACGATTAGTAACCTCGGTTTGTCCATCAGTTTGTGGATGGTAAGATGTACTAAAGAGCAATTTAGTTCCCACAAGCTTCCATAAAGACTTCCAAAAGAAACTCATGAACTTTGTATCTCGATCACTCACATTAGTAGGAATAGGCCAAGTTTTAATAGCCTCTACTTTCGAATGATCAACTGAAACTCCATCCTTTGATACAACATAACCAAGAAAAGTAACACTAGGCACTAAGAAGTAGCATTTTTCAAGCTTAGCATAGAGTTTCTTCTCTCTTAACACTTCAAACACACTTGTTAGATGATTTAAATGATCATGCAAATTTTTAGAGTATATCAGAATATCATCTAAATAAACAACAACAAACTTGCCAAGGAAAGGTTTAAGTACCTCATGCATCAACCTCATGAAAGTGCTAGGTGCATTAGTGAGTCCAAACGACATCACCAACCATTCATACAACCCTAACTTAGTCTTGAATGTTGTTTTCCACTCATCTCCTTCTCTCATTCGAATTTGATGATAACCACTCATAAGATTAATCTTAGAAAACAACTGTGAACCATGTAGTTCATCAAGTAGATCATCTAATCTTGGAATAGGAAATCGGTATTTGATAGTGATGTTATTCACACTCCTACTATCAATACACATGCGCCAACTCCCATCTTTCTTTGGGACAAGTAAAGTAGGCACGGCACAAGGGCTCATACTTTCCCTCACGTATCCTCTAGTCATAAGCTCTTCAATTTACCTTCGCATCTCCTTTGTTGCTTCCGGATTACTTCTATAGGCTACCTTATTAGGTAATGGTGCTCCCGGAATCAAGTCAATTTGATGCTCTATCCCACGAATAGGAGGTAGTCCCGGAGGTAATTCCTTAGGAAAGACATCCTTGAATTCTTCTAAAATAGATTCCAATTCATACGGCCTCTTTGCTTGTTTATCTTGATCAATTCGAATCTCATTAGAAACAAGTATATATACCACATTGTTGCTGCAAATCTCTTTTTCTAATTCCCTCTCACTAATCAAATAAGAACTCTTCGAATTAAAGGTAACATTAGAAGGCTTGTTGCTTATCAAAGGTTTTAAAGCAACCGGTATCTCTTTTTCTCCTTTTCTCACAACATACACATTAGTCCTTCCATCAAACTTCACAAATCTATGATATTGCCAAGGACGGCCTAATAGTATATGACAAGCATCCATAGGACAAACATCACACAAAACTTTATCATGAAATTTACCAATTGAAAAGGAGATTAAGGCTTGTTTAGTTACCTTAACATCACTCGAATTATTAAGCCAATGAAACTTATAAGGGCTTGGATGTTCAGTAGTTGGCCACTTCAATTTGTCTACAAAATTAGTAGATACCACATTAGTGCAACTCCCCGTGTCTATGATCATATCACACAACCTATCTTCTACCTTGCACCTTGTAAGAAAGATTTTCTCCCTTTGATTGTTTTCCATAGGTACGGTTTTAGAGTGTAGTGCCCTTCTTAGAACCAAGCTTTGACCATGAGTCTCGGGATCAATTTTGTCAATATGCCCCTCCTCTTCTTCAAAGTTTTCCTCTTCGTTCTTTTCTTCATAGTCACTACCTTGCTCACACTTAGCTTTTTCTTGTTCCCACTCTTGAGCAGTCATTACTCTTTTTGATGGACAATAAGTTGCAATGTGACCAACACTACCACACTTGAAGCACTTCCTATCTTCAACAAGCTTTTTAGGAGCTTCAAACTTTGATTTAGTCTCCTTGTAGTTCGAACTAGAACCACTTTTCTCCAAGCTGTTCTTCTCAAAAGGTTTAGTGAAACCTTTTACAAAGGGCTTAGTGTACGTCCTTTTCTTCCCCTTTATCTGTTTTTCAACTTTCAAAGCTACCTTGAAAACATCCTCAAAGGACCAATATTGTTGCAATTCAACTTTTTCAGCAATATTATCATTCAACCCCGAAATAAATCTAGCAATCTTATGCTCAACAATCTCTTCTAAGCCACATAGCATGCATAACTTTTCAAATTCACCAATATAATTCTCAACAGTCATAGAATTTTGTTTAAAAAGTTGCATCTTAAGATAAACATCTTGAATATAATCACTAGGTACGAACCTTTTTTTCATGTGCTTCTTGGGTTGTTCCCAAGTTGAGATTCTTGCACGCCCCTCCTTATGCCTCTTCTTCTTTAGATTATCATACCAAAGACTAGCATAACCGGTCAGTTTTAATTCAGCCAATTTGCATCTTTTCCTTTCATCATACTCCTTGTAATCAAAAAGTGTCTCGGCCCTTCTAATCCACTCAAAGTATTTTTCAGGTTCATTCATACTCCCATTGAATTCGGGAAGATCTAATCTAAGGTTCCTATCATCATCCTTTGGTCGGTCTCTTCTCCTAGGCCTTGGTGATTCATCACTTGAGGAATAATTATTTCGTGGCCTCCTTGGGTTCCTCCTTGGTTGTTCTTCCTCACTTGAACCAGAATTAGGGTTAGAATTCCCTTTCCTTGAAGAACCTCCAGCAAGAGTATCAAGCCTTTTTAATATCTCATCCATCCTTGCTGCCAACTCGTCAATTCGCCTATCTCTTCTAAGATTTTGAGCCTGTTCTAAGGTTAATCCCCTTGGAACCTGTGGAACCTCCTCGTCACTCATGATTCCTACACAAACCAAGTCAGTTCATGCAAAAATCTTGATTAAAAGATCGAATCTTGAAGGAAAACTAGGCAACACAAAAACCGGACTCTCAACCGCAAATCAGTGCACAAACACCAAATGTTTGAGGTTGTGTAGAACGCGTTACTCAACTAAAAATTATGAAATTTTATATGGTGATAGCTGGACGTATTTAGAGTTCAATTCAAAAAGAATCACGCAAAAATTCCCAGTTTAATGTTTTCCGAAGTTGCGTAATCTGGCTCTGATACCAAAGATGATGTGAATTATTGATCCAAAAATCAACAAAACACAAGGGATATGTTTAAGTCTAATTCTATACAGGAAATCCACCAAGAATTAAACAAAAACTAAGATTAATCAATTAAGAATCCACCTAATTAATCAATCCAAACGAATGTTTTAACTAAAACAAGCAAAACAGCAATTAATCGCAATCAACCAAAACTCCAGTATGCAACTTAAGAAATAAATCAGAATATTAATCTATGTATATCTATTCGTGTGTTTACAGCCCTATTTATAAGACTTAGTCTTCCTAGGAAGATTAGGACAAGTCCCTAATTCAATCCTAATTAAACTAGAATTCTAACTTGCTTGAAGAGCAAGCATCGCAAATCTTCGAAGTTCTCCATGCTTAGACTTGCATCAAAAACAAAAGTCAAAGTAGCGATAGGGACGGAGAATGATTCATAACGTTCTGCGATCCTAAATCACTCTTGTAACGCAGATACTTGCAAACTAGAGTTAGTTAAAACATATAAGAGAGTTAAGAAACGTGTATCTTGCACCGTCGAGCACACGTCTCTAAAGGTAACCGATTTGTTGCTGTATTTGCTGTTTTTATGATAACCTTCTGCAAGCCAGGGAACGCTATCCTACTATTTGTTTTGACGACCTTCTGCAAGCTAGAGAATACCGCCTAAAGACTGCTACGCTTGTAACTGCCTCCAATTCCGCCATGATAGACTTGTGCAAGCTAGAGAACCACATCGAAGATTGCTTCACTTGAAACCACCTTCTAGCGCTTTGTGACCATCTTCCGCAAGCCAGGGAACACGATCGAAGATAACTCCGCTTGAAATCACCTCCAGTTGTTTGTGACAACTCTCCGCAAGCTAGGGAACGCTGCCGAAGATATCATCTCCTGAAGCTATCCTTATATGTTGCGATAATATTCCGAGAAAAATTACCGAAGACCCGCGCTTGTCAATCTTTAAAAGCTCGCTTGAACCTTGCTTCCGCTTTGCCAGTTGTCGGCACTTTAATTGCTTTTGAACTTGTATGTCAGTTCCTTCTGAATTGTGAACCGGTATTTCGGTGCCTCTGTTGTATGAACCATTACGTCGATGCTTTTGCTATATGAACCATTATGTCAGTGCTTTGCGATGAGCCAATGCTGAGGCGCTTCAAGCTAAGTGAGACGATCATTCATCAGCTCGATCACTTTACGCAATTGTAATCAAGCCGATTACTAAATCATGTCAAATTTCTTAGAGAGGCTAACTGGCGTATTAAGGAACCCAAAATGTTGTAAGAGGTCGAAATAACCGCACTGAGTGGCTGAGCATCCTGTCGCCGCTGAAATTCTGTTAGAGCCACATATTTGGCTCTAGCGCCAGGTGCTGGAACTAGCGCCAGGTGCTAAACCTTATTGTATGACGCCAAAGCATGTCGCTTGGCGCTAAAGTCGGGATTTCCGTATATATCCCTTTCTTCGTCATTTCTGCTGCTGTTGCTTGTTTTTTTGTTCGAAAATCGCCACTTAAATTAATTCACTCTAACTTGCTCGTTTCTCAACTGAATTCGCTCTAATTTGTTGCAAATCAAAGCTTATTTCATCTATTTACCCAATCTATGTAAGTTTTATAAAAACTTGCTTTGGTTTTGATGAATTTTGTACATGTTTGTTCACGAATTTCTTGAAAATTCGAAACTTATAATGCTTAATTCACTTTGTTTGTCAAATTTTATGCCATGAAATTTCTTGATTATGTTTATATATTGCCTTGGGAGTAATTTGAGACTTGTTTGACCCAATTTGGTGAAGAAACGAATAAATCACCATTAATGCACCTCTTAAGGTCGGGAATACAATGTAGCTTGTTCTTGGTGTTCATGCTAGCAATTCTTGTCCAATTTGTAACAATAAATACCATAGTATTGCAAGAAATTGTTTGATTGCTTGAAAAATTCCATGTATGCTCAATTTGAAATTGTGCACTGTTTAAGTAGTACATACTCTTTTTTTTTTTTTTTTTTTTTTTTGCAAACATAGTATCATGCGGCTAGACAAACCTTAGATACTATAGAACATTAATTTATGATGATTTTGCAAAATGTAGCATGGCTAGACAGCAAGGTTCGGGTTCACGATCCCGAGACACACGACGGGAGCATGAGCCCGTAGGAGGACGCTGACCCCGTCCACTTCTCCTGGTCCCCTCCCTCAGTGGGATGAGCGAACTATGTATTTCTCCCCCGTCCACCATATTTCTAAGAGGGTGCGACA
Source organism: Chenopodium formosanum (assembly GCA_024500155.1). Taxonomy (NCBI): domain Eukaryota; kingdom Viridiplantae; phylum Streptophyta; class Magnoliopsida; order Caryophyllales; family Amaranthaceae; genus Chenopodium; species Chenopodium formosanum. Next base: position 43,053,019 of record CM044880.1, read on the forward strand.
TGGGATAACGGTTGGTAGGACGCGCTACCACAACTTAGGCTGCGACACCCTAGGCGACCTGTACAAGATACATATCAGTGTCGACGGAGAAGTGAGAGTTCTCTAGGAGTCTTGCAGGTTGACTGCACTGTTTGAGACCTTAGAGGCCATGATTGCCTCTAGCGGGGGTCACCACGTGGCTCGTGCCCTGGTGGAGTTCTTTTGTAACACCACCAACACTTTCCACTTCCCTTGGGGTGAGATGATGGTCACCCCGACCAATTTAAGTCTCATTACGGGACTGGAGTTTAGTTCTACTACGTTGTCGTTCGACAACGTGATTAGTGTTTTTTCTCCTGAGGGTGAGAAGTTGTTGGGTCTGATTGCTGTTCGGGCTCGTGCTAAGGTAGAGTCAACTCAATTTAGTGCTAAAGGAATTCGCCGATCGACTCTAGCGGCAGCTTTCGAGGATGATACGACCACCCAAGAGCAGCGGGTGCGCATCTTTGTGTTATCTTGCTGTCATGGACGTTTTCCCCTAACAAGGGTAGTAGAGTGCTGCTTTACTACCTACCTGCGGTCCATGATCTTCACTTGACAAGGACTTACGACTAGGCCAGATTGGCCTATGCTGACTTTGTTCGAGCGTTACGAGACTCGTGTCGACACCGGTCCTTCACGGGGATGTCGCTCTGTCCGGCTTTTAGAGAGTAGAAGTGGTATACTTTATCTCCCATAAAGTTTAGCTCTAAGCTTTGGTTAGCACTTGCTGATACTTTTTTCCTTTTGTAGATCTGGTTCTACGAGTACTTTCCCTGAGTTGCGCCGGCAAGACCGTCGCCGCGGAGGTTTCTAGTGAGCGCCTGTTGGGGAGGCCACCGTGCTGGGATGTCTACAGCTTATGTCCGAGATCAAATCATCTCGGTACGGTTCTATGTATAATTGAACACTATCGTATTACCTTTGGAAGATTCTTATCGTATAGGCGTTCTTTGCAAGAGACTGACGTGCAATACCGGCCGTGGATTGGCTTGGTTGTCCCTAGGTTAGATGCGCAGTATACCGCTGAGCGTCGCTACTTCCTAAGGACATATGGAGCAACTACATACCTTGGAGAGAGGGTTGCTATTTAGCATTCCTCAGACATATGTTCAATGGCGCGAGGTTGGTGAGCTTGTCAGAGAGAGCTGGTATTCCTTGGCGATCTTATACGATCCCTGGGTGGTGTTATGAGGAGGAGTTGGTGCCGTTGTTAGCTCCAGCCCCGGAGGTGACGGTATGATTTTCATCTTTTACCTTTTGTTAAGTAGCCTCCAAGTAATGTTTTACTGAATTTGATTTGCTTTCGTCAGGCTAGACCTACTGAGTTTGTGCCACCTCGTATGTCCATCCATTATCAGGGGACATACGGGCCGATTGAGGAGATGATTCCTCCGGCTCCTGAGGATAAGCGCTTCGTGGAGCGGTCAATTTTGTTCATGTATGTTATGCATTATTACTGACATTATTTCTTTGACAGTTCCCGCGGGAGGTGGTCATGGCGATGGCACGGTGTATAGATGTCTTGCGGAGCCAGCTCGTTCAGATGAGGAATGTGGCTACGTATCGTTGCGACGACGCTGTTCAGGATGTAGTTTTCCTTCTTATGTTTACATTAGTACTTCTATTTTGATTTTTTCTGACTTAAATTCTTCTTGCAGGGTCAGCCCATTCCTTCTCGTACCCGGACGAGACCTGAGGTGTAGAGAGACCCTGCGAGGTCTAGCTTGAGATACCGACGTACTAGCTCTGGCGGTTGGGGTGGTCATTTTGAGGCTGCTCGAACCGAGGCGTAGGAGGGCTCGGGCTCTTCATCTGAGGGTGCATGCGCTGCGCCGATAAGCCAGGGAGAGGCTACCTCGGCTCTTAGAGGTTGTGGGATGTATGAGGTCAGCTTGTCATCGCAGCAGCCTCCGCAGCCTCAGCCTCAGGGTGATCTTGGATGAACGGGTCCTAAGCTGAGTTTTCCACCTCCCGAGGAGACTGGAGCCGGAGCTGGTGGAGAGGTTACTCCTCGTACTACGCAGTTTTATGACATGATGGGCGTCTCTCATCATCGGCGTCCTTCGGCGCCGTAATTCATACCTGTGCTTTTTTTTATTTTGACTTTGTATAGAACTTTGCCTTTATTAGACTCATTTATTACACATGTATGTTCATACATACTACTATGAGTTTATTTATTCAACATTTTTTTATTTTTTTTTATTTTTTTGTGCATGTTTGTGTGTGCAAAGAATTGTGATAATTAATAATTTTGCGCAAAAATTCCGTCATTTTTATTATTGATGGAGGTATTATTGATGGAGGGTATCCGACTTTCTCCCCCAAAAAAAGAAAATGAAAAATAAAAATATTTGATTTACAAAATCCTTAAAAATTAAGTCTAAATAAAATCCAAAAAAATATAATTAATATAATTGATATATTATTTTAAGAAAAAGGGTATAAAAAGAATAAAAGATCGTAAAGTCATTGTTCAGACTCGAATCAGCCAGAAAAACGTGGTTTTTGAAGAGATCGTATGATAAGACAAGATAGTGCCATCTGGCGCCACGCATTTTGCGTTAGTGCCATATGCTAATTCTTAGCGCTTGGCGCCAGGCTCTGGCGTCAGGCGCTGATGAGCGCTGACTCCGAATCCTTTCCAGATTGAAACTGTGCCGATTTTGTGTATAAATAGCCCCTGATCAGCCGATTTTCTTCATAATTTCAACAGATTAAATATAGTCTTAGTTTTTTTTTTAAAAAAAAATAATAATCATGTCTTTAATCACTAAGAGTTTTACTAACTTCACTCATGAATGGTGTCGGTCTCTAACTCCCAAGGTGAGAAAAGAGTTAGACTTTTTTCATATGGGGGGTATTTATGGTGTCAAGGGGGGTAGATCTGGATATAGACTTCATTCATACCCCCATAGAATATTGGGATGATGATACTCATTGCTTTAGACTAGGGTGTGATGAAATTAGACTTTACCGGAAGAATTCGGTGCTATCTTAGGCTTCCCTTCATTAGATCTTGCAGCAATGCCTAGAATAAATGAATATTAACATAAGGATTTTTAGCGCTTCTTTAATTTAATAGAAAAAAATCTAACAAATATAATAGATGGTAGCATAGTAAATTAGAAAGAATTTGATCGCCATTATTTTGATAGACCTTATTCTGAGTCTTTTCATGTTTATAGAAGAAGGGCTCTCTTTTGCATGCTTAACCAATATCTTCTCACTAGTAGTAGAACTAATGAGGGTCAAGCAATTATATCAACTGTTTTAGAGCAAATTGAATCTGGGAGAAATCCAACGCCACTAATCGTTGAAGAGACTATGCTTAGTCTTGATATGAATTGAAAAGAAATCCAAAAGCACCTCTTCAGGGCTCTGTAATTTTATTACAGGTAGAAAAATAATATTTTTAATTACAGAAATCAAAAACATATTTTTGTATAGTAATATTAATTTATTTGCATTCAATTTTTTTTACAGATGTGGCTAATGGAGAGACTAGGATTAATAAATCCTCCCGACAACGTTGAAAAATACACTCCAAATCGTTTTGTTAGAAGGAAGAAACTCTTCTCTAAGATGGGGCTCCATGAATGGAAGAAGGTCTTTGCCTCTTACAACTTTGCCATCAAGTGGGTCATCCCTTGGTGGAAAATAGAAAAGATGGTTGGTGTCAACAAGCAACCCTTCTGTCGTCTTCCAAGCGTATCCAGGATGACTTTTTATTATCCTTGCAAGGTAAAAAGACTGTATGGCCTACTTAAAACTATTCATGTTGGGGATCTTCGTCGTCCCTATGAATTCCTCGGCTCTCAAGAAGTAGGAAAATTTGATGCTTATTGGAGTGCTAGACCTTTATGGGAAGTGATTACCCAAAAGGTTCCTCCTTCCTTTCCCAATGATGTGAAGAGGTGGCTTCTCAAGAAACCTTCAAAGGACATGATGAAAAATCAGAGTAAAACTGATGTGAAGAGTCGTTTAGGTGACAAAGTTATTCCCATTAAGGAACGCTTGGGTGAATTGGTTGAATTCAAAACAACTACAATGCCTAGGAAGAAGAGCTCTACGAAGGATAATGGGAAGAGAAAAGATGACACTTCGGAGAAGAAGGTTTGGGTAGAGAAGAAACATGGAGTCCTGGCTAAGGGAGAAACTATTTACTCCAAAATTGAATGTAGATCCTCTAAAGGATGCCTACTAGCTAAAGTCATGGATGATGAAGAGGATGCAGACAAAAATTGGAAGAGAACAAAGAAAGAGAAAAAAGATTAAAGAACTGCTTAATTTTCAATTATTAGACTGAGATTTAAATTTAAAGTTAATTTGTTTAAGCTTTATTAAAATTCCATCAATAATGTAATTTGTTAGTTTATTAAATTAATGAAATTTCAGCTTTTAATTAAATCATCTCCTTTAAATTTAATTTATTAAACAATGAAAACTTAAAATTTAATTTTGCAAAAAAATTTTCGAGTATGGAAGTCGAAAATTTTCTAAAAATCACCGAAATATTCCCAGGTACTCCCAGAAAAATGGTGCCTTTTCACGACAGGCGCCAGCTGCGGCAGTCTGGCGTCAGGCGACAGACACTGTCGTCTGGCGCTAGAGTTAATCGGTTGGCGACAGGATTTTTTCTGTGACGCCTATGCTTCGTCGAATTTTTGTTGAATTTATTTTTAAGTCTGGGATGCGAGGTTTGCAAAAAATAAAGTGGCTGCACCCGTAAAGGGTTTCCTACATATCCTTTCTTAAGGAATCAGGCCAAATGTAACTCTCTTAGGTATCCTACTCAAGTAATTATGGGTAGTATTTTTTAAGTTGGTAAAGATTTGTCATGTTCGAGAACTCATTGCCATCCATATCAGTTAATTTTGATGCACCTCCTGATAGGATTGTTTTGACAATATAGGGTCCAGACCAATTAGACCTAAATTTCCCCCTTAGATCTAAAACATTCTTCCTTAATGCTTTTAACACCAAGTCTCCTACTTTATGTTTCTTTTCTTAACCTTCTTATTAAAATGCCTAGCAATACGAGTTTGATAGCATTGATTATGATGTAGAGCTTCTACTCGTTTTTCATTAAGTAGAATTACCTCCTCATATCTTTCCCTAGTCCATTCAACTTCATCGAGTTTTCTTTTTAGTGCGATGCGTAGAGATGGTATCTCTAGCTCTACAGGTTGTACAACATCCATTCCATAAACCAAGGAAAATGGTGTATTTCCTGTTGATGTGCGAATTGACGTGCGATAACCCCACAGTGCGAAATGGAGTTTGTCAGGTCAATCCTTGTAATTTTCTGTCATTTTCTCGATGATAGTCTTTATATTTTTATTAGCCGCTTCGACTGCTCCGTTTGCTTGAGGTCTATAAGGAGAATAATGATGGTGTTGAATGCCATATATTTGTAACAATTCTTCACACTCCGCATGAAAGTGAGTTCCATTGTCATTTATCATTTCATGTGGGACTCCATATCGACAAATAATATTTCTTTCGATAAAGAGTGCTACATGTTTTGCAGTAAGTTTAGCATATGATTGTGCTTCGATCCACTTTGTGAAGTAATCTATTTCTACTAGGATATATTCATGACCTCCTGTTCCTGGGGGAGTGATTTTACCAATAATGTCAATTCCCCATGTATAGAATAGCCATGGTGAAGTGTAGGTGTAAAGTAGAGATGGAGGAATATGTTGTAAATTGGCATAAATTTGGCACTTAGGGCATCTTTTTACGTAGTGATGACAATCCCTATTCCTGGTAGTCCAATAGTAACCTTCTCGCATTATCTTTTGGACTAGCATTTTAACATTACATGAGTTACACAAATGGCTTCGTGGACTATCCTCATTGCTGTTTGGGCGTCCTTTTTTCTTACACATAAGAGAGCTCGACCCTTAGGTAACCTTTTATGCAATTCGTTGTCTATGAGTTCATATTGGGAAGCAAAAGTCTTAATGCTCGTTTTGCTCTTTTGTCAGCATGAGGAGGGTACTCTCCTTTGGTAACATTATTAAGTACATTTGTATACCACGGTTCTTCTTCTTCTTCTTCTTCATCTTGGATTACTTCATCATCTTCTATAGCTTGAATATAAGACGGTTCATATCTTTTTTCAATTGTTAGAGGCATTTGCTCGATTTCCGTAGGAATCCTAACCATTGAGGCTAGTCTGGCCAAGGCATCAGCAAATTGATTTTCCTCTCTAGGTAGATACATGTATTCTACCTTCTCTAACTAATTAGTGAGAGTTTCCAGATAAGTTTGGTAAGGGGCTAGACTTTCGCTCCTTACTTTCCATCTCTTAGAAATATGGTTGATGATCACTGAAGAGTCCCCGAATATTCGTAATTTCTTCACTTCCAATGTCAAAGCTGTTTCAAGGCCTACCGCGCATGCTTCGTATTTAGCAACGTTGTTGGTAACGTCGAAATCTAGCTTTATGGAGATTGGAACATGCTCTTCTTTAGGTGATACTAGTAATACTCCAACGCCACATCCTTTTTGGTTTGAGGCTCCACCGAAATATAAGGTCCAAGTATCATCTTCTGTGACCATCAAGTTTTCGTATGGAAATTCATTGTCATGTATTGGTGTTGAATCTTCTATTGGAAAGTCCGCTAGAAAATCTTAGACCACAGATCCTTTGATAGCTTTTTGAGGCATGAATCTTACATCAAACTGGGCTAAGTTGACTATCCATCTCGATATGCGCCCATTGAGTGTAGACTTCTCGAATAAATACTTGAGTGCATCCATTCGGGAAACTACAAAGACTGTATGCACGAACATGTAATGTATTCACTTAGTTGTGGACCACACCAACGCGAGGCATAATTTCTCAAGTGGTGTATAGCGTACCTCATACTCGAGCATCTTTTTACTTAGATAGTAGATTGCATTTTCTTTACCTTCTACTTCTTGTGCAAGCATGGCTCCTATTGTTTCTTTGGTGACTGTTAAGTACAACCTAAGAGGTATTCAAGGAAGTGTTGGTTCTAATTCGGGAGGATTTGCAAGATAGGCTTTGATCTTTTCAAAGGCTTTTTGACACTCGTCATCCCATATTAGTGGTACATTCTTTTTAAGCTTTTTGAATATTGGTTCACATATTGTTGTCAATTTTGATATGAACCTACTTATGTATTGCAACTGGCAAATAAATCTTCGAATTTGGTTCTCGCTTTAAAGCAATGGCATTGACATGATTGCCTTGATCTTGGTTGGGTCTATCTCTACTCCTCTAGAGCTTATGACATAACCCAAAAGCTTGCCTAAGGTGAATCCAAAAGCACACTAGGATAGGTTCAACCTAATGTTGTATTTTCTTAGCCTTTCAAAGAATTTTCTCTAGGCTACTTGATGGCATGGGTGATCTTTTGACTTCACAATCATATCGTCCATATATACCTCAACTTCTTTGTGCATCATGTCATGGAGCAAGGCAGTCGCTTCTCGTTGGTAAGTAGCACTCGCGTTTTTCAACCTGAATGGCATTGCCGTGTAATAGTAAGTACCCTATGGTGTTACTAAGGTTGTTTTCTCCATGTCTTCTTCTGCCATGAGAATTTTATTGTACCCCGCATATCCATCCATGAATAAGAGAAGTGCATGATTTGCTGTATTATCTACCATAATATCGATGTGTGCTAAAGGGAAGTCGTCCTTTAGACTTGCCTTTGGATAGTCGACACACATTCTTACCCTTCCATCCTTCTTAAGAACTGGGACGACATTGGCCACCCTTTCGGGGTATTTGGATACCCTTATAAAACCTGCAGTTATTTGTTTTTGAAGTTCTTCTTTTATTTTAAGAGCTACGTCGGGTTTCATTCGTCGCAACTTTTGTTTTACAGGTTTCATTCCTGGAATTAGTGGTATGGTGTGTTGAGCTATTTCCCTATTTATGCCTAGCATATCTTCATATGACCAAGCAAATACATCGATAAATTCTTTAAGTAGATTGATTAAATCGGTTCTTTCTTGTTCATTAAGTGTTAATCCGATTTTAACTTCTCTTTTGATGGTTGAATCATTTGAGATATTAACCGTCTCAGTTTCCACAATTATCGGTGTTTTCTTTTCAAGTGTTTCCATTGCTTTAATAAGTTCTTTGTCATTTTCATTGTTAGTTAAGCTATGCTCGTCATCTTGGGTTAAAGAAAAGCACGAGGAGTAAGAGGAAGAAGACAAATTATTAAACTTAGAAATCATTACATCAAAAAGAGATATGTCCTCAGAGACTTGATAGTTAACTATCCTGGGGGAAGAGATAGAAGAATGGGGTGCTACAACTAAGGACTTAGATGACTCTACAGGAAAGGACTCTGACTCTAACTCTTACTCAGACGACTCTTCAAACATTGGTCCTTTCCCTTTCGTTATGGAGATTCTCCTTCCACTTTGAGTAGTCACCTTGACTGTCATACGCTAACCTTATAGTGATCCTTTCGCCGGAGTGATGAGCTTCAAAGGGTCAAATATTTCGCTTTGTAGGACCGTTTGGATGAGCGAGGAGTTATCCTCTATGTACTTCGGCTCATCTTTTTCTCGCCCAAATAGTAATCCCATGACATTAAAGTCAAGCATGGGGGTGTTTTCTCCTTGAGGATAGGTGTTGGGATTTCATCTAGAAAATAGCAATTTAGGAAAATTTCGAACCCTAGTTGCCTTATGCCATTTACGATAATAGGTTCGGGAAATTTGTAGCATGGATAGTCCTCTCCTTCTTTTATGAATTGTCCATTGAGTGTAAGAGGATATTGATCCATAGGGATTGCTTTCTTTTGGATGCGAGCATTCCTACGTGCTTTTGACTTTTCCTAGGCTGGCTAGAGATCTTCCCGAGTCAGTTAGAAACCAATTCCGAAAGTGTCTAACTTAGGGAAGCCAGGTAATTCCAGCGATTTTGCTATTCCTTTCTTCTTTCCTAGAGTCATTCCAGGAAAATGTCATTGTTTCTTCAGAATAGTTTTCACTATCATATTGGAGTGGGAGTCGTGGAAAAGAGGGGTCCTTTCATCCTCTTTGATTAAGGTGACCTCTTCATTAAAGCCCCACAAGTCTTCATCGTCTTCATCTTGCTCCACATTAATTATTTGATTTTCTTTAGCTTTAATCCTCATGGGTGAAGCGTCGATCATAATAGGAATTCCTCCAACTATGGCCTTTACCTTTTGGTGGAGCGATGAAGAGACGGCCTTTAGGTCATGAAGCCAAAGGCGTCCCAGTAGTAAGTTGACTGAGGCTTTTATATCTACCACTTGAAATGTAGTGGCGTGTTCTATCACTCCCGCCGTTATATTCATGGTAATCCTACCAAGAGCTTGACGACGAGTGTTATCATAAGCTCTTATTCCTTATGTTGACGGGGTTAAGTCTTCATCCTTTATGCCTAGCATCCTCGCAGTTCTGAGAGGACAAACATTAATTGTTGATCCATTGTCTACAAGAGTCATAGGGACGTTCATTCTCTTGTAAACTAGTGTGAGGTTTAGTGCTTAATAATGCTTGTCACCTTCTAGAGGTAAATCCTTGTCAGAAAAGGTGATCAAGTTAATAGGGCTAGGGATATCACTCGTAAAGGTACTCATTACCGGGTTTGGTTTTGGGGAGACACAAAGGGGTGTCTACAAAAGCCCCCACTTAGACTGAGTTTGGAGAAACGCATGTTTCGAAAACTGATGTGAATTATAGATCCGAAAATCAACAAAACACAAGGGATATGTTTAAGTCTAATTCTATACAGGAAATCCACCAAGAATTAAACAAAAACTAAGATTAATCAATTAAGAATCCACCTAATTAATCAATCCAAACGAATGTTTTAACTAAAACAAGCAAAACAACAATTGATCACAATCAACCAAAACTCCAGTATGCAACTTAAGAAATAAATCTGAATATTAATCTATGTATATCTATTCGTGTGTTTACAGCCCTATTTATAAGACTTAGTCTTCCTAGGAAGATTAGGACAAGTCCCTAATTCAATCCTAATTAAACTAGAATTCTAACTTGCTTGAAGAGCAAGCACCGCAAATCTTCGAAGTTCTCCATGCTTAGATTTGCATCATCCTCCTCTTCTTCGAAAGAATTTGTCCTCAAATCTTGAAGTTCTTCATCAGGAATATACTTAGCCAAATCGCCAACATTGAATGTAGCACTAACTCCATATTCTCCCGGAAGTTCTATCTTATAAGCTTTGTCATTGATCTTCTCAACAATCTTGAAAGGACCTTCACTTCTAGGCATCAACTTATTCTTGCGTTTTCCTGGAAATCTTTCCTTTCTCAAATGTAACCATACCAAGTCTCCAACATTGTAACTTTGTTGCTTTCTATGCTTGTTTGCTCTAGCTTTGTACATGTCATTTACTTTCTCTATTCTTGTTCGAACTTGAGCATGTAATTTCAGCATACTCTTCAACTTAGACTCGGCATCTTTGTGAATTAATTCACCCTTAGGCAATGGAACAAGATCAATTGGAAGTTTCGGATTGACTCCATAGACTACCTCAAAAGGACTATGTTTGGTAGCATATGTAGGTGATCTATTATAAGCAAACTCCGCATGAGCTAACTTGATGTCCCAATCCTTTTGTGTCTTACTCACTAACCCACGCAAAAGCGCACCAAGAGTACGATTAGTAACCTCGGTTTGTCCATCAGTTTGTGGATGGTAAGATGTACTAAAGAGCAATTTAGTTCCCACAAGCTTCCATAAAGACTTCCAAAAGAAACTCATGAACTTTGTATCTCGATCACTCACATTAGTAGGAATAGGCCAAGTTTTAATAGCCTCTACTTTCGAATGATCAACTGAAACTCCATCCTTTGATACAACATAACCAAGAAAAGTAACACTAGGCACTAAGAAGTAGCATTTTTCAAGCTTAGCATAGAGTTTCTTCTCTCTTAACACTTCAAACACACTTGTTAGATGATTTAAATGATCATGCAAATTTTTAGAGTATATCAGAATATCATCTAAATAAACAACAACAAACTTGCCAAGGAAAGGTTTAAGTACCTCATGCATCAACCTCATGAAAGTGCTAGGTGCATTAGTGAGTCCAAACGACATCACCAACCATTCATACAACCCTAACTTAGTCTTGAATGTTGTTTTCCACTCATCTCCTTCTCTCATTCGAATTTGATGATAACCACTCATAAGATTAATCTTAGAAAACAACTGTGAACCATGTAGTTCATCAAGTAGATCATCTAATCTTGGAATAGGAAATCGGTATTTGATAGTGATGTTATTCACACTCCTACTATCAATACACATGCGCCAACTCCCATCTTTCTTTGGGACAAGTAAAGTAGGCACGGCACAAGGGCTCATACTTTCCCTCACGTATCCTCTAGTCATAAGCTCTTCAATTTACCTTCGCATCTCCTTTGTTGCTTCCGGATTACTTCTATAGGCTACCTTATTAGGTAATGGTGCTCCCGGAATCAAGTCAATTTGATGCTCTATCCCACGAATAGGAGGTAGTCCCGGAGGTAATTCCTTAGGAAAGACATCCTTGAATTCTTCTAAAATAGATTCCAATTCATACGGCCTCTTTGCTTGTTTATCTTGATCAATTCGAATCTCATTAGAAACAAGTTTATATACCACATTGTTGCTGCAAATCTCTTTTTCTAATTCCCTCTCACTAATCAAATAAGAACTCTTCGAATTAAAGGTAACATTAGAAGGCTTGTTGCTTATCAAAGGTTTTAAAGCAACCGGTATCTCTTTTTCTCCTTTTCTCACAACATACACATTAGTCCTTCCATCAAACTTCACAAATCTATGATATTGCCAAGGACGGCCTAATAGTATATGACAAGCATCCATAGGACAAACATCACACAAAACTTTATCATGAAATTTACCAATTGAAAAGGAGATTAAGGCTTGTTTAGTTACCTTAACATCACTCGAATTATTAAGCCAATGAAACTTATAAGGGCTTGGATGTTCAGTAGTTGGCCACTTCAATTTGTCTACAAAAGTAGTAGATACCACATTAGTGCAACTCCCCGTGTCTATGATCATATCACACAACCTATCTTCTACCTTGCACCTTGTAAGAAAGATTTTCTCCCTTTGATTGTTTTCCATAGGTACGGTTTTAGAGTGTAGTGCCCTTCTTAGAACCAAGCTTTGACCATGAGCCTCGGGATCAATTTTGTCAATATGCCCCTCCTCTTCTTCAAAGTTTTCCTCTTCGTTCTTTTCTTCATAGTCACTACCTTGCTCACACTTAGCTTTTTCTTGTTCCCACTCTTGAGCAGTCATTACTCTTTTTGATGGACAATAAGTTGCAATGTGACCAACACTACCACACTTGAAGCACTTCCTATCTTCAACAAGCTTTTTAGGAGCTTCAAACTTTGATTTAGTCTCCTTGTAGTTCGAACTAGAACCACTTTTCTCCAAGCTGTTCTTCTCAAAAGGTTTAGTGAAACCTTTTACAAAGGGCTTAGTGTACGTCCTTTTCTTCCCCTTTATCTGTTTTTCAACTTTCAAAGCTACCTTGAAAACATCCTTAAAGGACCAATATTGTTGCAATTCAACTTTTTCAGCAATATTATCATTCAACCCCGAAATAAATCTAGCAATCTTATGCTCAACAATCTCTTCTAAGCCACATAGCATGCATAACTTTTCAAATTCACCAATATAATTCTCAACAGTCATAGAATTTTGTTTAAAAAGTTGCATCTTAAGATAAACATCTTGAATATAATCACTAGGTACGAACCTTTTTTTCATGTGCTTCTTGAGTTGTTCCCAAGTTGAGATTCTTGCACGCCCCTCCTTATGCCTCTTCTTCTTTAGATTATCATACCAAAGACTAGCATAACCGGTCAGTTTTAATTCAGCCAATTTGCATCTTTTCCTTTCATCATACTCCTTGTAATCAAAAAGTGTCTCGGCCCTTCTAATCCACTCAAAGTATTTTTCAGGTTCATTCATACTCCCATTGAATTCGGGAAGATCTAATCTAAGGTTCCTATCATCATCCTTTGGTCGGTCTCTTCTCCTAGGCCTTGGTGATTCATCACTTGAGGAATAATTATTTCGTGGCCTCCTTGGGTTCCTCCTTGGTTGTTCTTCCTCACTTGAACCAGAATTAGGGTTAGAATTCCCTTTCCTTGAAGAACCTCCAGCAAGAGTATCAAGCCTTTTTAATATCTCATCCATCCTTGCTGCCAACTCGTCAATTCGCCTATCTCTTCTAAGATTTTGAGCCTGTTCTAAGGTTAATCCCCTTGGAACCTGTGGAACCTCCTCGTCACTCATGATTCCTACACAAACCAAGTCAGTTCATGCAAAAATCTTGATTAAAAGATCGAATCTTGAAGGAAAACTAGGCAACACAAAAACCGGACTCTCAACCGCAAATCAGTGCACAAACACCAAATGTTTGAGGCTGTGTAGAACGCGTTACTCAACTAAAAATTATGAAATTTTATATGGTGATAGCTGGACGTATTTAGAGTTCAATTCAAAAAGAATCACGCAAAAATTCCCAGCCAATTGTTCCCAGTTTAATGTTTTCCGAAGTTGCGTAATCTGGCTCTGATACCAAAGATGATGTGAATTATTGATCCAAAAATCAACAAAACACAAGGGATATGTTTAAGTCTAATTCTATACAGGAAATCCACCAAGAATTAAACAAAAACTAAGATTAATCAATTAAGAATCCACCTAATTAATCAATCCAAACGAATGTTTTAACTAAAACAAGCAAAACAGCAATTGATCGCAATCAACCAAAACTCCAGTATGCAACTTAAGAAATAAATCTGAATATTAATCTATGTATATCTATTCGTGTGTTTACAGCCCTATTTATAAGACTTAGTCTTCCTAGGAAGATTAGGACAAGTCCCTAATTCAATCCTAATTAAACTAGAATTCTAACTTGCTTGAAGAGCAAGCATCGCAAATCTTCGAAGTTCTCCATGCTTAGACTTGCATCAAAAACAAAAGTCAAAGTAGCGATAGGGACGGAGAATGATTCATAACGTTCTGCGATCCTAAATCACTCTTGTAACGCAGATACTTGCAAACTAGAGTTAGTTAAAACATATAAGAGAGTTAAGAAACGTGTATCTTGCACCGTCGAGCACACGTCTCTAAAGGTAACCGATTTGTTGCTGTATTTGCTGTTTTTATGATAACCTTCTGCAAGCCAGGGAACGCTATCCTACTATTTGTTTTGACGACCTTCTGCAAGCTAGAGAATACCGCCTAAAGACTGCTACGCTTGTAACTGCCTCCAATTCCGCCATGATAGACTTGTGCAAGCTAGAGAACCACATCAAAGATTGCTTCACTTGAAACCACCTTCTAGCGCTTTGTGACCATCTTCCGCAAGCCAGGGAACACGATCGAAGATAACTCCGCTTGAAATCACCTCCAGTTGTTTGTGACAACTCTCCGCAAGCTAGGGAACGTTGCCGAAGATATCATCTCCTGAAGCTATCCTTATATGTTGCGATAATATTCCGAGAAAAATTACCGAAGACCCGCGCTTGTCAATCTTTAAAAGCTCGCTTGAACCTTGCTTCCGCTTTGCCAGTTGTCGGCACTTTAATTGCTTTTGAACCTGTATGTCAGTTCCTTCTGAATTGTGAACTGGTATTTCGGTGCCTCTGTTGTATGAACCATTACGTCGATGCTTTTGCTATATGAACCATTATGTCAGTGCTTTGCGATGAGCCAATGCTTAGGCGCTTCAAGCTAAGTGAGACGATCATTCATCAGCTCGATCACTTTACGCAATTGTAATCAAGCCGATTACTAAATCATGTCAAATTTCTTAGAGAGGCTAACTGGCGTATTAAGGAACCCAAAATGTTGTAAGAGGTCGAAATAACCGCACTGAGTGGCTGAGCATCCTGTCGCCGCTGAAATTCTGTTAGAGCCACATATTTGGCTCTAGCGCCAGGTGCTGGAACTAGCGCCAGGTGCTAAACCTTATTGTATGACGCCAAAGCATGTCGCTTGGCGCTAAAGTCGGGATTTCCGTATATATCCCTTTCTTCGTCATTTCTGCTGCTGTTGCTTGTTTTTTTGTTCGAAAATCGCCACTTAAATTAATTCACTCTAACTTGCTCGTTTCTCAACTGAATTCGCTCTAATTTGTTGCAAATCAAAGCTTATTTCATCTATTTACCCAATCTATGTAAGTTTTATAAAAACTTGCTTTGGTTTTGATGAATTTTGTACATGTTTGTTCACGAATTTCTTGAAAATTCGAAACTTATAATGCTTAATTCACTTTGTTTGTCAAATTTTATGCCATGAAATTTCTTGATTATGTTTATATATTGCCTTGGGAGTAATTTGAGACTTGTTTGACCCAATTTGGTGAAGAAACGAATAAATCACCATTAATGCACCTCTTAAGGTCGGGAATACAATGTAGCTTGTTCTTGGTGTTCATGCTAGCAATTCTTGTCCAATTTGTAACAATAAATACCATAGTATTGCAAGAAATTGTTTGATTGCTTGAAAAATTCCATGTATGCTCAATTTGAAATTGTGCACTGTTTAAGTAGTACATACTCTTTTTTTTTTTTTTTTTTTTTTTTTTTGCAAACATAGTATCATGCGGCTAGACAAACCTTAGATACTATAGAACATTAATTTATGATGATTTTGCAAAATGTAGCATGGCTAGACAGCAAGGTTCGGGTTCACGATCCCGAGACACACGACGGGAGCATGAGCCCGTAGGAGGACGCTGACCCCGTCCACTTCTCCTGGTCCCCTCCCTCAGTGGGATGAGCGAACTATGTATTTCTCCCCCGTCCACCATATTTCTAAGAGGGTGCGACATGGGATAACGGTTGGTAGGACGCGCTACCACAACTTAGGCTGCGACACCCTAGGCGACCTGTACAAGATACATATCAGTGTCGACGGAGAAGTGAGACTTCTCTAGGAGTCTTGCAGGTTGACTGCACTGTTTGAGACCTTAGAGGCCATGATTGCCTCTAGCGGGGGTCACCACGTGGCTCGTGCCCTGGTGGAGTTCTTTTGTAACACCACCAACACTTTCCACTTCCCTTGGGGTGAGATGATGGTCACCCCGACCAATTTAAGTCTCATTACGGGACTGGAGTTTAGTTCTACTACGTTGTCGTTCGACAACGTGATTAGTGTTTTTTCTCCTGAGGGTGAGAAGTTGTTGGGTCTGATTGCTGTTCGGGCTCGTGCTAAGGTAGAGTCAACTCAATTTAGTGCTAAAGGAATTCGCCGATCGACTCTAGCGGCAGCTTTCGAGGATGATGCGACCACCCAAGAGCAGCGGGTGCGCATCTTTGTGTTATCTTGCTGTCATGGACGTTTTCCCCTGACAAGGGTAGTAGAGTGCTGCTTTACTACCTACCTGCGGTCCATGATCTTCACTTGACAAGGACTTACGACTGGGCCAGATTGGCCTATGCTGACTTTGTTCGAGCGTTACGAGACTCGTGTCGACACCGGTCCTTCACGGGGATGTCGCTCTGTCTGGCTTCTAGAGAGTAGAAGTGGTATACTTTATCTCCCATAAAGTTTAGCTCTAAGCTTTGGTTAGCACTTGCTGATACTTTTTTCCTTTTGTAGATCTGGTTCTACGAGTACTTTCCCTGAGTTGCGCCGGCAAGACCGTCGCCGCGGAGGTTTCTAGTGAGCGCCTGTTGGGGAGGCCACCGTGCTGGGATGTCTACAGCTTATGTCCGAGATCAAATCATCTCGGTACGGTTCTATGTATAGTTGAACACTATCGTATTACCTTTGGAAGATTCTTATCTTATAGGCGTTCTTTGCAAGAGACTGACGTGCAATACCGGCCGTGGATTGGCTTGGTTGTCCCTAGGTTAGATGTGCAGTATACCGCTGAGCGTCGCTACTTCCTAAGGACATATGGAGCAACTACATACCTTGGAGAGAGGGTTGCTATTTAGCATTCCTCAGACACTTTCGTCGTTTTTGCTCCTCCACCGCGTCATATGTTCAATGGCGCGAGGTTGGTGAGCTTGTCAGAGAGAGCTGGTATTCCTTGGCGATCTTATACGATCCCTGGGTGGTGTTATGAGGAGGAGTTGGTGCCGTTGTTAGCTCCAGCCCCGGAGGTGACGGTATGATTTTCATCTTTTACCTTTTGTTAAGTAGCCTCCAAGTAATGTTTTACTGAATTTGATTTGCTTTCGTCAGGCTAGACCTACTGAGTTTGTGCCACCTCGTATGTCCATCCATTATCAGGGGACATACGGGCCGATTGAGGAGATGATTCCTCCGGCTCCTGAGGATAAGCGCTTCGTGGAGCGGTCAATTTTGTTCATGTATGTTATGCATTATTACTGACATTATTTCTTTGACAGTTCCCGCGGGAGGTGGTCATGGCGATGGCACGGTGTATAGATGTCTTGCGGAGCCAGCTCGTTCAGATGAGGAATGTGGCTACGTATCGTTGCGACGACGCTGTTCAGGATGTAGTTTTCCTTCTTATGTTTACATTAGTACTTCTATTTTGATTTTTTCTGACTTAAATTCTTCTTGCAGGGTCAGCCCATTCCTTCTCGTACCCGGACGAGACCTGAGGTGTAGAGAGACCCTGCGAGGTCTAGCTTGAGATACCGACGTACTAGCTCTGGCGGTTGGGGTGGTCATTTTGAGGCTGCTCGAACCGAGGCGTAGGAGGGCTCGGGCTCTTTATCTGAGGGTGCATGCGCTGCGCCGATAAGCCAGGGAGAGGCTACCTCGGCTCTTAGAGGTTGTGGGATGTATGAGGTCAGCTTGTCATCGCAGCAGCCTCCGCAGCCTCAGCCTCAGGGTGATCTTGGATGAACGGGTCCTAAGCTGAGTTTTCCACCTCCCGAGGAGACTGGAGCCGGAGCTGGTGGAGAGGTTACTCCTCGTACTACGCAGTTTTATGACATGATGGGCGTCTCTCATCATCGGCGTCCTTCGGCGCCGTAATTCATACCTGTGCTTTTTTTTATTTTGACTTTGTATAGAACTTTGCCTTTATTAGACTCATTTATTACACATGTATGTTCATACATACTACTATGAGTTTATTTATTCAACATTTTTTTATTTTTTTTTTATTTTTTTGTGCATGTTTGTGTGTGCAAAGAATTGTGATAATTAATAATTTTGCACAAAAATTCCGTCATTTTTATTATTGATGGAGGTATTATTGATGGAGGGTATCCGACTTTCTCCCCCAAAAAAAGAAAATGAAAAATAAAAATATTTGATTTACAAAATCCTTAAAAATTAAGTCTAAATAAAATCCAAAAAAATATAATTAATATAATTGATATATTATTTTAAGAAAAAGGGCATAAAAAGAATAAAAGATCGTAAAGTCATTGTTCAGACTCGAATCAGCCAGAAAAACGTGGTTTTTGAAGAGATCGTATGATAAGACAAGATAGTGCCATCTGGCGCCACGCATTTTGCGTTAGTGCCATATGCTAATTCTTAGCGCTTGGCGCCAGGCTCTGGCGTCAGGCGCTGATGAGCGCTGACTCCGAATCCTTTCCAGATTGAAACTGTGCCGATTTTGTGTATAAATAGCCCCTGATCAGCCGATTTTCTTCATAATTTCAACAGATTAAATATAGTCTTAGTTTTTTTTAAAAAAAAAAATAATAATCATGTCTTTAATCACTAAGAGTTTTACTAACTTCACTCATGAATGGTGTCGGTCTCTAACTCCCAAGGTGAGAAAAGAGTTAGACTTTTTTCATATGGGGGGTATTTATGGTGTCAAGGGGGGTAGATCTGGATATAGACTTCATTCATACCCCCATAGAATATTGGGATGATGATACTCATTGCTTTAGACTAGGGTGTGATGAAATTAGACTTTACCGGAAGAATTCGGTGCTATCTTAGGCTTCCCTTCATTAGATCTTGCAGCAATGCCTAGAATAAATGAATATTAACATAAGGATTTTGAGCGCTTCTTTAATTTAATAGAAAAAAATCTAACAAATATAATAGATGGTAGCATAGTAAATTAGAAAGAATTTGATCGCCATTATTTTGATAGACCTTATTCTGAGTCTTTTCATGTTTATAGAAGAAGGGCTCTCTTTTGCATGCTTAACCAATATCTTCTCACTAGTAGTAGAACTAATGAGGGTCAAGCAATTATATCAACTGTTTTAGAGCAAATTGAATCTGGGAGAAATCCAATGCCACTAATCGTTGAAGAGACTATGCTTAGTCTTGATATGAATTGAAAAGAAATCCAAAAGCACCTCTTCAGGGCTCTGTAATTTTATTACAGGTAGAAAAATAATATTTTTAATTATAGAAATCAAAAACATATTTTTGTATAGTAATATTAATTTATTTGCATTCAATTTTTTTTACAGATGTGGCTAATGGAGAGACTAGGATTAATAAATCCTCCCGACAACGTTGAAAAATACACTCCAAATCGTTTTGTTAGAAGGAAGAAACTCTTCTCTAAGATGGGGCTCCATGAATGGAAGAAGGTCTTTGCCTCTTACAACTTTGCCATCAAGTGGGTCATCCCTTGGTGGAAAATAGAAAAGATGGTTGGTGTCAACAAGCAACCCTTCTGTCGTCTTCCAAGCGTATCCAGGATGACTTTTTATTATCCTTGCAAGGTAAAAAGACTGTATGGCCTACTTAAAACTATTCATTCTGGGGATCTTCGTCGTCCCTATGAATTCCTCGGTTCTCAAGAAGTAGAAAAATTTGATGCTTATTGGAGTGCTAGACCTTTATGGGAAGTGATTACCCAAAAGGTTCCTCCTTCCTTTCCCAATGATGTGAAGAGGTGGCTTCTCAAGAAACCTTCAAAGGACATGATGAAAAATCAGAGTAAAACTGATGTGAAGAGTCGTTTAGGTGACAAAGTTATTCCCATTAAGGAACGCTTGGGTGAATTGGTTGAATTCAAAACAACTACAATGCCTAGGAAGAAGAGCTCTACGAAGGATAATGGGAAGAGAAAAGATGACACTTCAGAGAAGAAGGCTTGGGTAGAGAAGAAACATGGAGTCCTGGCTAAGGGAGAAACTATTTACTCCAAAATTGAATGTAGATCCTCTAAAGGATGCCTACTAGCTAAAGTCATGGATGATGAAGAGGATGCAGACAAAAATTGGAAGAGAACAAAGAAAGAGAAAAAAGATTAAAGAACTGCTTAATTTTCAATTATTAGACTGAGATTTAAATTTAAAGTTAATTTGTTTAAGCTTTATTAAAATTCCATCAATAATGTAATTTGTTAGTTTATTAAATTAATGAAATTTCAGCTTTTAATTAAATCATCTCCTTTAAATTTAATTTATTAAACAATGAAAACTTAAAATTTAATTTTGCAAAAATTTTTTCGAGTATGGAAGTCGAAAATTTTCTAAAAATCACCGAAATATTCCCAGGTACTCCCAGAAAAAAGGTGCCTTTTCACGACAGGCGCCAGCTGCGGCAGTCTGGCGTCAGGCGACAGACACTGTCGTCTGGCGCTAGAGTTAATCGGTTGGCGACAGGATTTTTTCTGTGACGCCTATGCTTCGTCGAATTTTTGTTGAATTTATTTTTAAGTCTGGGATGCGAGGTTTGCAAAAAATAAAGTGGCTGCACCCGTAAAGGGTTTCCTACATATCCTTTCTTAAGGAATCAGACCAAATGTAACTCTCTTAGGTATCCTACTCAAGTAATTATGGGTAGTATTTTTTAAGTTGGTAAAGATTTGTCATGTTCGAGAACTCATTGCCATCCATATCTGTTAATTTTGATGCACCTCCTGATAGGATTGTTTTGACAATATAGGGTCCAGACCAATTAGACCTAAATTTCCCCCTTAGATCTAAAACATTCTTCCTTAATGCTTTTAACACCAAGTCTCCTACTTTATGTTTCTTTTCTTAACCTTCTTATTAAAATGCCTAGCAATACGAGTTTGATAGCATTGATTATGATGTAGAGCTTCTACTCGTTTTTCATTAAGTAGAATTACCTCCTCATATCTTTCCCTAGTCCATTCAACTTCATCGAGTTTTCTTTTTAGTGCGATGCGTAGAGATGGTATCTCTAGCTCTACAGGTTGTACGACATCCATTCCATAAACCAAGGAAAATGGTGTATTTCCTGTTGATGTGCGAATTGACGTGCGATAACCCCACAGTGCGAAATGGAGTTTGTCAGGTCAATCCTTGTAATTTTCTGTCATTTTCTCGATGATAGTCTTTATATTTTTATTAGCCGCTTCGACTGCTCCGTTTGCTTGAGGTCTATAAGGAGAATAATGATGGTGTTGAATGCCATATATTTGTAACAATTCTTCACACTCAGCATGAAAGTGAGTTCCATTGTCATTTATCATTTCATGTGGGACTCCATATCGACAAATAATATTTCTTTCGATAAAGAGTGCTACATGTTTTGCAGTAAGTTTAGCATATGATTGTGCTTCGATCCACTTTGTGAAGTAATCTATTGCTACTAGGATATATTCATGACCTCCTGTTCCTGGGGGAGTGATTTTACCAATAATGTCAATTCCCCATGTATAGAATAGCCATGGTGAAGTGTAGGTGTAAAGTAGAGATGGAGGAATATGTTGTAAATTGGCATAAATTTGGCACTTAGGGCATCTTTTTACGTAGTGATGACAATCCCTATTCCTGGTAGTCCAATAGTAACCTTCTCGCATTATCTTTTGGACTAGCATTTTAACATTACATGAGTTACACAAATGGCTTCGTGGACTATCCTCATTGCTCTTTGGGCGTCCTTTTTTCTTACACATAAGAGAGCTCGACCCTTAGGTAACCTTTTATGCAATTCGTTGTCTATGAGTTCATGTTGGGAAGCAAAAGTCTTAATGCTCGTTTTGCTCTTTTGTCAGCATGAGGAGGGTACTCTCCTTTGGTAACATAATTAAGTACATTTGTATACCACGGTTCTTCTTCTTCTTCTTCTTCATCTTGGATTACTTCATCATCTTCTATAGCTTGAATATAAGACGGTTCATATCTTTTTTCAATTGTTAGAGGCATTTGCTCGATTTCCGTAGGAATCCTAACCATTGAGGCTAGTCTGGCCAAGGCATCAGCAAATTGATTTTCCTCTCTAGGTAGATACGTGTATTCTACCTTCTCTAACTAATTAGTGAGAGTTTCCAGATAAGTTTGGTAAGGGGCTAGACTTTCGCTCCTTACTTTCCATCTCTTAGAAATATGGTTGATGATCACTGAAGAGTCCCCGAATATTCGTAATTTCTTCACTTCCAATGTCAAAGTTGTTTCAAGGCCTACCGCGCATGCTTCGTATTCAGCAACGTTGTTGGTAACGTCGAAATCTAGCTTTATGGAGATTGGAACATGCTCTTCTTTAGGTGATACTAGTAATACTCCAACGCCACATCCTTTTTGGTTTGAGGCTCCACCGAAATATAAGGTCCAAGTATAATCTTCTGTGACCATCAAGTTTTCGTATGGAAATTCATTGTCATGTATTGGTGTTGAATCTTCTATTGGAAAGTCCGCTAGAAAATCTTAGACCACAGATCCTTTGATAGCTTTTTGAGGCATGAATCTTACATCAAACTGGGCTAAGTTGACTATCCATCTCGATATGCGCCCATTGAGTGTAGACTTCTCAAATAAATACTTGAGTGCATCCATTCGGGAAACTACAAAGACTGTATGCACGAACATGTAATGTATTCACTTAGTTGTGGACCACACCAACGCGAGGCATAATTTCTCAAGTGGTGTATAGCGTACCTCATACTCGACCATCTTTTTACTTAGATAGTAGATTGCATTTTCTTTACCTTCTACTTCTTGTGCAAGCATGGCTCCCATTGTTTCTTTGGTGACTGTTAAGTACAACCTAAGAGGTATTCAAGGAAGTGTTGGTTCTAATTCGGGAGGATTTGCGAGATAGGCTTTGATCTTTTCAAAGGCTTTTTGACACTCGTCATCCCATATTAGTGGTACATTCTTTTTAAGCTTTTTGAATATTGGTTCACATATTGTTGTCAATTTTGATATGAACCTACTTATGTATTGCAACTGGCCAATAAATCTTCGAATTTGGTTCTCGCTTTAGGGCAATGGCATTGACATGATTGCCTTGATCTTGGTTGGGTCTATCTCTACTCCTCTAGAGCTTATGACATAACCCAAAAGCTTGCCTAAGGTGAATCCAAAAGCACACTAGGATAGGTTCAACCTAATGTTGTATTTTCTTAGCCTTTCAAAGAATTTTCTCTAGGCTACTTGATGGCATGGGTGATCTTTTGACTTCACAATCATATCGTCCATATATACCTCAACTTCTTTGTGCATCATGTCATGGAGCAAGGCAGTCGCTTCTCGTTGGTAAGTAGCACCCGCGTTTTTCAACCTGAATGGCATTGCCGTGTAATAGTAAGTACCCTATGGTGTTACTAAGGTTGTTTTCTCCATGTCTTCTTCTGCCATGAGAATTTTATTGTACCCCGCATATCCATCCATGAATAAGAGAAGTGCATGATTTGCTGTATTATCTACCATAATATCGATGTGTGCTAAAGGGAAGTCGTCCTTTGGACTTGCCTTATTTAGATCTCGATAGTCGACACACATTCTTACCCTTCCATCCTTCTTAAGAACTGGGACGACATTGGCCACCCTTTCGGGGTATTTGGATACCCTTATAAAACCTGCAGTTATTTGTTTTTGAAGTTCTTCTTTTATTTTAAGAGCTACGTCGGGTTTCATTCGTCGCAACTTTTGTTTTACAGGTTTCATTCCTGGAATTAGTGGTATGGTGTGTTGAGCTATTTCCCTATTTATGCCTAGCATATCGATAAATTCTTTAAGTAGATTGATTAAATCGGTTCTTTCTTGTTCATTAAGTGTTAATCCGATTTTAACTTCTCTTTTGATGGTTGAATCATTTGAGATATTAACCGTCTCAGTTTCCACAATTATCGGTGTTTTCTTTTCAAGTGTTTCCATTGCTTTAATAAGTTCTTTGTCATTTTCATTGTTAGTTAAGCTATGCTCGTCATCTTGGGTTAAAGAAAAGCACGAGGAGTAAGAGGAAGAAGACAAATTATTAAACTTAGAAATCATTACATCAAAAAGAGATATGTCCTCAGAGACTTGATAGTTAACTATCCTGGGGGAAGAGATAGAAGAATGGGGTGCTACAACTAAGGACTTAGATGACTCTACAGGAAAGGACTCTGACTCTAACTCTTACTCAGACGACTCTTCAAACATTGGTCCTTTCCCTTTCGTTATGGAGATTCTCCTTCCACTTTGAGTAGTCACCTTGACTGTCATACGCCAACCTTATAGTGATCCTTTCGCCGGAGTGATGAGCTTCAAAGGGTCAAATATTTCGCTTTGTAGGACCGTTTGGATGAGCGAGGAGTTATCCTCTATGTACTTCGGCTCATCTTTTTCTCGCCCAAATAGTAATCCCATGACATTAAAGTCAAGCATGGGGGTGTTTTCTCCTTGAGGATAGGTGTTGGGATTTCATCTAGAAAATAGCAATTTAGGAAAATTTCGAACCCTAGTTGCCTTATGCCATTTACGATAATAGGTTCGGGAAATTCGTAGCATGGATAGTCCTCTCCTTCTTTTATGAATTGTCCATTGAGTGTAAGAGGATATTGTTCCATAGGGATTGCTTTCTTTTGGATGCGAGCATTCCTACGTGCTTTTGACTTTTCCTAGGCTGGCTAGAGATCTTCCCGAGTCAGTTAGAAACCAATTCCGAAAGTGTCTAACTTAGGGAAGCCAGGTAATTCCAGCGATTTTGCTATTCCTTTCTTCTTTCCTAGAGTCATTCCAGGAAAATGTCATTGTTTCTTCAGAATAGTTTTCACTATCATATTGGAGTGGGAGTCGTGGAAAAGAGGGGTCCTTTCATCCTCTTTGATTAAGGTGACCTCTTCATTAAAGCCCCACAAGTCTTCATCGTCTTCATCTTGCTCCACATTAATTATTTGATTTTCTTTAGCTTTAATCCTCATGGGTGAAGCGTCGATCATAATAGGAATTCCTCCAACTATGGCCTTTACCTTTTGGTGGAGCGATGAAGAGACGGCCTTTAGGTCATGAAGCCAAAGGCGTCCCAGTAGTAAGTTGACTGAGGCTTTTATATCTACCACTTGAAATGTAGTGGCGTGTTCTATCACTCCCGCCGTTATATTCATGGTAATCCTACCAAGAGCTTGACGACGAGTGTTATCATAAGCTCTTATTCCTTATGTTGACGGGGTTAAGTCTTCATCCTTTATGCCTAGCATCCTCGCAGTTCTGAGAGGACAAACATTAATTGTTGATCCATTGTCTACAAGAGTCATAGGGACGTTCATTCTCTTGTAAACTAGTGTGAGGTTTAGTGCTTAATAATGCTTGTCACCTTCTAGAGGTAAATCCTTGTCAGAAAAGGTGATCAAGTTAATAGGGCTAGGGATATCACTCGTAAAGGTACTCATTACCGGGTTTGGTTTTGGGGAGACACAAAGGGGTGTCTACAAAAGCCCCCACTTAGACTGAGTTTGGAGAAACGCATGTTTCGAAAACTGATGTGAATTATAGATCCGAAAATCAACAAAACACAAGGGATATGTTTAAGTCTAATTCTATACAGGAAATCCACCAAGAATTAAACAAAAACTAAGATTAATCAATTAAGAATCCACCTAATTAATCAATCCAAACGAATGTTTTAACTAAAACAAGCAAAACAACAATTGATCACAATCAACCAAAACTCCAGTATGCAACTTAAGAAATAAATCTGAATATTAATCTATGTATATCTATTCGTGTGTTTACAGCCCTATTTATAAGACTTAGTCTTCCTAGGAAGATTAGGACAAGTCCCTAATTCAATCCTAATTAAACTAGAATTCTAACTTGCTTGAAGAGCAAGCACCGCAAATCTTCGAAGTTCTCCATGCTTAGATTTGCATCATCCTCCTCTTCTTCGAAAGAATTTGTCCTCAAATCTTGAAGTTCTTCATCAGGAATATACTTAGCCAAATCGCCAACATTGAACGTAGCACTAACTCCATATTCTCCCGGAAGTTCTATCTTATAAGCTTTGTCATTGATCTTCTCAACAATCTTGAAAGGACCTTCACTTCTAGGCATCAACTTATTCTTGCGTTTTCCTTGAAATCTTTCCTTTCTCAAATGTAACCATACCAAGTCTCCAACATTGTAACTTTGTTGCTTTCTATGCTTGTTTGCTCTAGCTTTGTACATGTCATTTACTTTCTCTATTCTTGTTCGAACTTGAGCATGTAATTTCAGCATACTCTTCAACATAGACTCGGCATCTTTGTGAATTAATTCACCCTTAGGCAATGGAACAAGATCAATTGGAAGTTTCGGATTGACTCCATAGACTACCTCAAAAGGACTATGTTTGGTAGCATATGTAGGTGATCTATTATAAGCAAACTCCGCATGAGCTAACTTGATGTCCCAATCCTTTTGTGTCTTACTCACTAACCCACGCAAAAGCGCACCAAGAGTACGATTAGTAACCTCGGTTTGTCCATCAGTTTGTGGATGGTAAGATGTACTAAAGAGCAATTTAGTTCCCACAAGCTTCCATAAAGACTTCCAAAAGAAACTCATGAACTTTGTATCTCGATCACTCACATTAGTAGGAATAGGCCAAGTTTTAATAGCCTCTACTTTCGAATGATCAACTGAAACTCCATCCTTTGATACAACATAACCAAGAAAAGTAACACTAGGCACTAAGAAGTAGCATTTTTCAAGCTTAGCATAGAGTTTCTTCTCTCTTAACACTTCAAACACACTTGTTAGATGATTTAAATGATCATGCAAATTTTTAGAGTATATCAGAATATCATCTAAATAAACAACAACAAACTTGCCAAGGAAAGGTTTAAGTACCTCATGCATCAACCTCATGAAAGTGCTAGGTGCATTAGTGAGTCCAAACGGCATCACCAACCATTCATACAACCCTAACTTAGTCTTGAATGTTGTTTTCCACTCATCTCCTTCTCTCATTCGAATTTGATGATAACCACTCATAAGATTAATCTTAGAAAACAACAGTGAACCATGTAGTTCATCAAGTAGATCATCTAATCTTGGAATAGGAAATCGGTATTTGATAGTGATGTTATTCACACTCCTACTATCAATACACATGCGCCAACTCCCATCTTTCTTTGGGACAAGTAAAGTAGGCACGACACAAGGGCTCATACTTTCCCTCACGTATCCTCTAGTCATAAGCTCTTCAATTTACCTTCGCATCTCCTTTGTTGCTTCCGGATTACTTCTATAGGCTACCTTATTAGGTAATGGTGCTCCCGGAATCAAGTCAATTTGATGCTCTATCCCACGAATAGGAGGTAGTCCCGGAGGTAATTCCTTAGGAAAGACATCCTTGAATTCTTCTAAAATAGATTCCAATTCATACGGCCTCTTTGCTTGTTTATCTTGATCAATTCGAATCTCATTAGAAACAAGTATATATACCACATTGTTGCTGCAAATCTCTTTTTCTAATTCCCTCTCACTAATCAAATAAGAACTCTTCGAATTAAAGGTAACATTAGAAGGCTTGTTGCTTATCAAAGGTTTTAAAGCAACCGGTATCTCTTTTTCTCCTTTTCTCACAACATACACATTAGTCCTTCCATCAAACTTCACAAATCTATGCTATTGCCAAGGACGGCCTAATAGTATATGACAAGCATCCATAGGACAAACATCACACAAAACTTTATCATGAAATTTACCAATTGAAAAGGAGATTAAGGCTTGTTTAGTTACCTTAACATCACTCGAATTATTAAGCCAATGAAACTTATAAGGGCTTGGATGTTCAGTAGTTGGCCACTTCAATTTGTCTACAAAAGTAGTAGATACCACATTAGTGCAACTCCCCGTGTCTATGATCATATCACACAACCTATCTTCTACCTTGCACCTTGTAAGAAAGATTTTCTCCCTTTGATTGTTTTCCATAGGTACGGTTTTAGAGTGTAGTGCCCTTCTTAGAACCAAGCTTTGACCATGAGTCTCGGGATCAATTTTGTCAATATGCCCCTCCTCTTCTTCAAAGTTTTCCTCTTCGTTCTTTTCTTCATAGTAACTACCTTGCTCACACTTAGCTTTTTCTTGTTCCCACTCTTGAGCAGTCATTACTCTTTTTGATGGACAATAAGTTGCAATGTGACCAACACTACCACACTTGAAGCACTTCCTATCTTCAACAAGCTTTTTAGGAGCTTCAAACTTTGATTTAGTCTCCTTGTAGTTCGAACTAGAACCACTTTTCTCCAAGCTGTTCTTCTCAAAAGGTTTAGTGAAACCTTTTACAAAGGGCTTAGTGTACGTCCTTTTCTTCCCCTTTATCTGTTTTTCAACTTTCAAAGCTACCTTGAAAACATCCTCAAAGGACCAATATTGTTGCAATTCAACTTTTTCAGCAATATTATCATTCAACCCCGAAATAAATCTAGCAATCTTATGCTCAACAATCTCTTCTAAGCCACATAGCATGCATAACTTTTCAAATTCACCAATATAATTCTCAACAGTCATAGAATTTTGTTTAAAAAGTTGCATCTTAAGATAAACATCTTGAATATAATCACTAGGTACGAACCTTTTTTTCATGTGCTTCTTGAGTTGTTCCCAAGTTGAGATTCTTGCACGCCCCTCCTTAAGCCTCTTCTTCTTTAGATTATCATACCAAAGACTAGCATAACCGGTCAGTTTTAATTCAGCCAATTTGCATCTTTTCCTTTCATCATACTCCTTGTAATCAAAAAGTGTCTCGGCCCTTCTAATCCACTCAAAGTATTTTTCAGGTTCATTCATACTCCCATTGAATTCGGGAAGATCTAATCTAAGGTTCCTATCATCATCCTTTGGTCGGTCTCTTCTCCTAGGCCTTGGTGATTCATCACTTGAGGAATAATTATTTCGTGGCCTCCTTGGGTTCCTCCTTGGTTGTTCTTCCTCACTTGAACCAGAATTAGGGTTAGAATTCCCTTTCCTTGAAGAACCTCCAGCAAGAGTATCAAGCCTTTTTAATATCTCATCCATCCTTGCTGCCAACTCGTCAATTCGCCTATCTCTTCTAAGATTTTGAGCCTGTTCTAAGGTTAATCCCCTTGGAACCTGTGGAACCTCCTCGTCACTCATGATTCCCACACAAACCAAGTCAGTTCATGCAAAAATCTTGATTAAAAGATCGAATCTTGAAGGAAAACTAGGCAACACAAAAACCGGACTCTCAACCGCAAATCAGTGCACAAACACCAAATGTTTGAGGCTGTGTAGAACGCGTTACTCAACTAAAAATTATGAAATTTTATATGGTGATAGCTGGACGTATTTAGAGTTCAATTCAAAAAGAATCACGCAAAAATTCCCAGCCAATTGTTCCCAGTTTAATGTTTTCCGAAGTTGCGTAATCTGGCTCTGATACCAAAGATGATGTGAATTATTGATCCAAAAATCAACAAAACACAAGGGATATGTTTAAGTCTAATTCTATACAGGAAATCCACCAAGAATTAAACAAAAACTAAGATTAATCAATTAAGAATCCACCTAATTAATCAATCCAAACGAATGTTTTAACTAAAACAAGCAAAACAGCAATTGATCGCAATCAACCAAAACTCCAGTATGCAACTTAAGAAATAAATCTGAATATTAATCTATGTATATCTATTCGTGTGTTTACAGCCCTATTTATAAGACTTAGTCTTCCTAGGAAGATTAGGACAAGTCCCTAATTCAATCCTAATTAAACTAGAATTCTAACTTGCTTGAAGAGCAAGCATCGCAAATCTTCGAAGTTCTCCATGCTTAGACTTGCATCAAAAACAAAAGTCAAAGTAGCGATAGGGACGGAAAATGATTCATAACGTTCTGCGATCCTAAATCACTCTTGTAACGCAGATACTTGCAAACTAGAGTTAGTTAAAACATATAAGAGAGTTAAGAAACGTGTATCTTGCACCGTCGAGCACACGTCTCTAAAGGTAACCGATTTGTTGCTGTATTTGCTGTTTTTATGATAACCTTCTGCAAGCCAGGGAACGCTATCCTACTATTTGTTTTGACGACCTTCTGCAAGCTAGAGAATACCGCCTAAAGACTGCTACGCTTGTAACTGCCTCCAATTCCGCCATGATAGACTTGTGCAAGCTAGAGAACCACATCGAAGATTGCTTCACTTGAAACCACCTTCTAGCGCTTTGTGACCATCTTCCGCAAGCCAGGGAACACGATCGAAGATAACTCCGCTTGAAATCACCTCCAGTTGTTTGTGACAACTCTCCGCAAGCTAGGGAACGTTGCCGAAGATATCATCTCCTGAAGCTATCCTTATATGTTGCGATAATATTCCGAGAAAAATTACCGAAGACCCGCGCTTGTCAATCTTTAAAAGCTCGCTTGAACCTTGCTTCCGCTTTGCCAGTTGTCGGCACTTTAATTGCTTTTGAACCTGTATGTCAATTCCTTCTGAATTGTGAACCGGTATTTCGGTGCCTCTGTTGTATGAACCATTACGTCGATGCTTTTGCTATATGAACCATTATGTCAGTGCTTTGCGATGAGCCAATGCTTAGGCGCTTCAAGCTAAGTGAGACGATCATTCATCAGCTCGATCACTTTACGCAATTGTAATCAAGCCGATTACTAAATCATGTCAAATTTCTTAGAGAGGCTAACTAGCGTATTAAGGAACCCAAAATGTTGTAAGAGGTCGAAATAACCGCACTGAGTGGCTGAGCATCCTGTCGCCGCTGAAATTCTGTTAGAGCCACATATTTGGCTCTAGCGCCAGGTGCTGGAACTAGCGCCAGGTGCTAAACCTTATTGTATGACGCCAAAGCATGTCGCTTGGCGCTAAAGTCGGGATTTCCGTATATATCCCTTTCTTCGTCATTTCTGCTGCTGTTGCTTGTTTTTTTGTTCGAAAATCGCCACTTAAATTAATTCACTCTAACTTGCTCGTTTCTCAACTGAATTCGCTCTAATTTGTTGCAAATCAAAGCTTATTTCATCTATTTACCCAATCTATGTAAGTTTTATAAAAACTTGCTTTGGTTTTGATGAATTTTGTACATGTTTGTTCACGAATTTCTTGAAAATTCGAAACTTATAATGCTTAATTCACTTTGTTTGTCAAATTTTATGCCATGAAATTTCTTGATTATGTTTATATATTGCCTTGGGAGTAATTTGAGACTTGTTTGACCCAATTTGGTGAAGAAACGAATAAATCACCATTAATGCACCTCTTAAGGTCGGGAATACAATGTAGCTTGTTCTTGGTGTTCATGCTAGCAATTCTTGTCCAATTTGTAACAATAAATACCATAGTATTGCAAGAAATTGTTTG
Organism: Chenopodium formosanum; assembly: GCA_024500155.1. Classification (NCBI taxonomy): domain Eukaryota; kingdom Viridiplantae; phylum Streptophyta; class Magnoliopsida; order Caryophyllales; family Amaranthaceae; genus Chenopodium; species Chenopodium formosanum. The sequence goes on from CM044880.1 coordinate 43,084,477, forward strand.
ATTGCTTGAAAAATTCCATGTATGCTCAATTTGAAATTGTGCACTGTTTAAGTAGTACATACTCTTTTTTTTTTTTTTTTTTTTTTTTTTTTTGCAAACATAGTATCATGCGGCTAGACAAACCTTAGATACTATAGAACATTAATTTATGATGATTTTGCAAAATGTAGCATGGCTAGACAGCAAGGTTCGGGTTCACGATCCCGAGACACACGACGGGAGCATGAGCCCGTAGGAGGACGCTGACCCCGTCCACTTCTCCTGGTCCCCTCCCTTAGTGGGATGAGCGAACTATGTATTTCTCCCCTGTCCACCATATTTCTAAGAGGGTGCGACATGGGATAACGGTTGGTAGGACGCGCTACCACAACTTAGGCTGCGACACCCTAGGCGACCTGTACAAGATACATATCAGTGTCGACGGAGAAGTGAGACTTCTCTAGGAGTCTTGCAGGTTGACTGCACTGTTTGAGACTTTAGAGGCCATGATTGCCTCTAGCGGGGGTCACCACGTGGCTCGTGCCCTGGTGGAGTTCTTTTGTAACACCACCAACACTTTCCACTTCCCTTGGGGTGAGATGATGGTCACCCCGACCAATTTAAGTCTCATTACGGGACTGGAGTTTAGTTCTACTACGTTGTCGTTCGACAACGTGATTAGTGTTTTTTCTCCTGAGGGTGAGAAGTTGTTGGGTCTGATTGCTGTTCGGGCTCGTGCTAAGGTAGAGTCAACTCAATTTAGTGCTAAAGGAATTCGCCGATCGACTCTAGCGGCAGCTTTCGAGGATGATGCGACCACCCAAGAGCAGCGGGTGCGCATCTTTGTGTTATCTTGCTGTCATGGACGTTTTCCCCTGACAAGGGTAGTAGAGTGCTGCTTTACTACCTACCTGCGGTCCATGATCTTCACTTGACAAGGACTTACGACTGGGCCAGATTGGCCTATGCTGACTTTGTTCGAGCGTTACGAGACTCGTGTCGACACCGGTCCTTCACGGGGATGTCGCTCTGTCTGGCTTCTAGAGAGTAGAAGTGGTATACTTTATCTCCCATAAAGTTTAGCTCTAAGCTTTGGTTAGCACTTGCTGATACTTTTTTCCTTTTGTAGATCTGGTTCTACGAGTACTTTCCCTGAGTTGCGCCGGCAAGACCGTCGCCGCGGAGGTTTCTAGTGAGCGCCTGTTGGGGAGGCCACCGTGCTGGGATGTCTACAGCTTATGTCCGAGATCAAATCATCTCGGTACGGTTCTATGTATAGTTGAACACTATCGTATTACCTTTGGAAGATTCTTATCTTATAGGCGTTCTTTGCAAGAGACTGACGTGCAATACCGGCCGTGGATTGGCTTGGTTGTCCCTAGGTTAGATGCGCAGTATACCGCTGAGCGTCGCTACTTCCTAAGGACATATGGAGCAACTACATACCTTGGAGAGAGGGTTGCTATTTAGCATTCCTCAGACACTTTCGTCGTTTTTGCTCCTCCACCGCGTCATATGTTCAATGGCGCGAGGTTGGTGAGCTTGTCAGAGAGAGCTGGTATTCCTTGGCGATCTTATACGATCCCTGGGTGGTGTTATGAGGAGGAGTTGGTGCCGTTGTTAGCTCCAGCCCCGGAGGTGACGGTATGATTTTCATCTTTTACCTTTTGTTAAGTAGCCTCCAAGTAATGTTTTACTGAATTTGATTTGCTTTCGTCAGGCTAGACCTACTGAGTTTGTGCCACCTCGTATGTCCATCCATTATCAGGGGACATACGGGCCGATTGAGGAGATGATTCCTCCGGCTCCTGAGGATAAGCGCTTCGTGGAGCGGTCAATTTTGTTCATGTATGTTATGCATTATTACTGACATTATTTCTTTGACAGTTCCCGCGGGAGGTGGTCATGGCGATGGCACGGTGTATAGATGTCTTGCGGAGCCAGCTCGTTCAGATGAGGAATGTGGCTACGTATCGTTGCGACGACGCTGTTCAGGATGTAGTTTTCCTTCTTATGTTTACATTACTACTTCTATTTTGATTTTTTCTGACTTAAATTCTTCTTGCAGGGTCAGCCCATTCCTTCTCGTACCCGGACGAGACCTGAGGTGTAGAGAGACCCTGCGAGGTCTAGCTTGAGATACCGACGTACTAGCTCTGGCGGTTGGGGTGGTCATTTTGAGGCTGCTCGAACCGAGGCGTAGGAGGGCTCGGGCTCTTTATCTGAGGGTGCATGCGCTGCGCCGATAAGCCAGGGAGAGGCTACCTCGGCTCTTAGAGGTTGTGGGATGTATGAGGTCAGCTTGTCATCGCAGCAGCCTCCGCAGCCTCAGCCTCAGGGTGATCTTGGATGAACGGGTCCTAAGCTGAGTTTTCCACCTCCCGAGGAGACTGGAGCCGGAGCTGGTGGAGAGGTTACTCCTCGTACTACGCAGTTTTATGACATGATGGGCGTCTCTCATCATCGACGTCCTTCGGCGCCGTAATTCATACCTGTGCTTTTTTTTATTTTGACTTTGTATAGAACTTTGCCTTTATTAGACTCATTTATTACACATGTATGTTCATACATACTACTATGAGTTTATTTATTCAACGTTTTTTTATTTTTTTTTATTTTTTTGTGCATGTTTGTGTGTGCAAAGAATTGTGATAATTAATAATTTTGCGCAAAAATTCCGTCATTTTTATTATTGATGGAGGTATTATTGATGGAGGGTATCCGACTTTCTCCCCCAAAAAAAGAAAATGAAAAATAAAAATATTTGATTTACAAAATCCTTAAAAATTAAGTCTAAATAAAATCCAAAAAAATATAATTAATATAATTGATATATTATTTTAAGAAAAAGGGTATAAAAAGAATAAAAGATCGTAAAGTCATTGTTCAGACTCGAATCAGCCAGAAAAACGTGGTTTTTGAAGAGATCGTATGATAAGACAAGATAGTGCCATCTGGCGCCACGCATTTTGCGTTAGTGCCATATGCTAATTCTTAGCGCTTGGCGCCAGGCTCTGGCGTCAGGCACTGATGAGCGCTGACTCCGAATCCTTTCCAGATTGAAACTGTGCCGATTTTGTGTATAAATAGCCCCTGATCAGCCGATTTTCTTCATAATTTCAACAGATTAAATATAGTCTTAGTTTTTTTAAAAAAAAAATAATAATCATGTCTTTAATCACTAAGAGTTTTACTAACTTCACTCATGAATGGTGTCGGTCTCTAACTCCCAAGGTGAGAAAAGAGTTAGACTTTTTTCATATGGGGGGTATTTATGGTGTCAAGGGGGGTAGATCTGGATATAGACTTCATTCATACCCCCATAGAATATTGGGATGATGATACTCATTGCTTTAGACTAGGGTGTGATGAAATTAGACTTTACCGGAAGAATTCGGTGCTATCTTAGGCTTCCCTTCATTAGATCTTGCAGCAATGCCTAGAATAAATGAATATTAACATAAGGATTTTGAGCGCTTCTTTAATTTAATAGAAAAAAATCTAACAAATATAATAGATGGTAGCATAGTAAATTAGAAAGAATTTGATCGCCATTATTTTGATAGACCTTATTCTGAGTCTTTTCATGTTTATAGAAGAAGGGCTCTCTTTTGCATGCTTAACCAATATCTTCTCACTAGTAGTAGAACTAATGAGGGTCAAGCAATTATATCAACTGTTTTAGAGCAAATTGAATCTGGGAGAAATCCAATGCCACTAATCGTTGAAGAGACTATGCTTAGTCTTGATATGAATTGAAAAGAAATCCAAAAGCACCTCTTCAGGGCTCTGTAATTTTATTACAGGTAGAAAAATAATATTTTTAATTATAGAAATCAAAAACATATTTTTGTATAGTAATATTAATTTATTTGCATTCAATTTTTTTTACAGATGTGGCTAATGGAGAGACTAGGATTAATAAATCCTCCCGACAACGTTGAAAAATACACTCCAAATCGTTTTGTTAGAAGGAAGAAACTCTTCTCTAAGATGGGGCTCCATGAATGGAAGAAGGTCTTTGCCTCTTACAACTTATTATCCTTGCAAGGTAAAAAGACTGTATGGCCTACTTAAAACTATTCATTCTGGGGATCTTCGTCGTCCCTATGAATTCCTCGGTTCTCAAGAAGTAGAAAAATTTGATGCTTATTGGAGTGCTAGACCTTTATGGGAAGTGATTACCCAAAAGGTTCCTCCTTCCTTTCCCAATGATGTGAAGAGGTGGCTTCTCAAGAAACCTTCAAAGGACATGATGAAAAATCAGAGTAAAACTGATGTGAAGAGTCGTTTAGGTGACAAAGTTATTCCCATTAAGGAACGCTTGGGTGAATTGGTTGAATTCAAAACAACTACAATGCCTAGGAAGAAGAGCTCTACGAAGGATAATGGGAAGAGAAAAGATGACACTTCAGAGAAGAAGGCTTGGGTAGAGAAGAAACATGGAGTCCTGGCTAAGGGAGAAACTATTTACTCCAAAATTGAATGTAGATCCTCTAAAGGATGCCTACTAGCTAAAGTCATGGATGATGAAGAGGATGCAGACAAAAATTGGAAGAGAACAAAGAAAGAGAAAAAAGATTAAAGAACTGCTTAATTTTCAATTATTAGACTGAGATTTAAATTTAAAGTTAATTTGTTTAAGCTTTATTAAAATTCCATCAATAATGTAATTTGTTAGTTTATTAAATTAATGAAATTTCAGCTTTTAATTAAATCATCTCCTTTAAATTTAATTTATTAAACAATGAAAACTTAAAATTTAATTTTGCAAAAATTTTTTCGAGTATGGAAGTCGAAAATTTTCTAAAAATCACCGAAATATTCCCAGGTACTCCCAGAAAAATGGTGCCTTTTCACGACAGGCGCCAGCTGCGGCAGTCTGGCGTCAGGCGACAGACACTGTCGTCTGGCGCTAGAGTTAATCGGTTGGCGACAGGATTTTTTCTGTGACGCCTATGCTTCGTCGAATTTTTGTTGAATTTATTTTTAAGTCTGGGATGCGAGGTTTGCAAAAAATAAAGTGGCTGCACCCGTAAAGGGTTTCCTACATATCCTTTCTTAAGGAATCAGACCAAATGTAACTCTCTTAGGTATCCTACTCAAGTAATTATGGGTAGTATTTTTTAAGTTGGTAAAGATTTGTCATGTTCGAGAACTCATTGCCATCCATATCAGTTAATTTTGATGCACCTCCTGATAGGATTGTTTTGACAATATAGGGTCCAGACCAATTAGACCTAAATTTCCCCCTTAGATCTAAAACATTCTTCCTTAATGCTTTTAACACCAAGTCTCCTACTTTATGTTTCTTTTCTTAACCTTCTTATTAAAATGCCTAGCAATACGAGTTTGATAGCATTGATTATGATATAGAGCTTCTACTCGTTTTTCATTAAGTAGAATTACCTCCTCATATCTTTCCCTAGTCCATTCAACTTCATCGAGTTTTCTTTTTAGTGCGATGCGTAGAGATGGTATCTCTAGCTCTACAGGTTGTACTACATCCATTCCATAAACCAAGGAAAATGGTGTATTTCCTGTTGATGTGCGAATTGACGTGCGATAACCCCATAGTGCGAAATGGAGTTTGTCAGGTCAATCCTTGTAATTTTCTGTCATTTTCTCGATGATAGTCTTTATATTTTTATTAGCCGCTTCGACTGCTCCGTTTGCTTGAGGTCTATAAGGAGAATAATGATGGTGTTGAATGCCATATATTTGTAACAATTCTTCACACTCAGCATGAAAGTGAGTTCCATTGTCATTTATCATTTCATGTGGGACTCCATATCGACAAATAATATTTCTTTCGATAAAGAGTGCTACATGTTTTGCAGTAAGTTTAGCATATGATTGTGCTTCGATCCACTTTGTGAAGTAATCTATTGCTACTAGGATATATTCATGACCTCCTGTTCCTGGGGGAGTGATTTTACCAATAATGTCAATTCCCCATGTATAGAATAGCCATGGTGAAGTGTAGGTGTAAAGTAGAGATGGAGGAATATGTTGTAAATTGGCATAAATTTGGCACTTAGGGCATCTTTTTACGTAGTGATGACAATCCCTATTCCTGGTAGTCCAATAGTAACCTTCTCGCATTATCTTTTGGACTAGCATTTTAACATTACATGAGTTACACAAATGGCTTCGTGGACTATCCTCATTGCTCTTTGGGCGTCCTTTTTTCTTACACATAAGAGAGCTCGACCCTTACGTAACCTTTTATGCAATTCGTTGTCTATGAGTTCATATTGGGAAGCAAAAGTCTTAATGCTCGTTTTGCTCTTTTGTCAGCATGAGGAGGGTACTCTCCTTTGGTAACATAATTAAGTACATTTGTATACCACGGTTCTTCTTCTTCTTCTTCTTCATCTTGGATTACTTCATCATCTTCTATAGCTTGAATATAAGACGGTTCATATCTTTTTTCAATTGTTAGAGGCATTTGCTCGATTTCCGTAGGAATCCTAACCATTGAGGCTAGTCTGGCCAAGGCATCAGCAAATTGATTTTCCTCTCTAGGTAGATACGTGTATTCTACCTTCTCTAACTAATTAGTGAGAGTTTCCAGATAAGTTTGGTAAGGGGCTAGACTTTCGCTCCTTACTTTCCATCTCTTAGAAATATGGTTGATGATCACTGAAGAGTCCCCGAATATTCGTAATTTCTTCACTTCCAATGTCAAAGCTGTTTCAAGGCCTACCGCGCATGCTTCGTATTCAGCAACGTTGTTGGTAACGTCGAAATCTAGCTTTATGGAGATTGGAACATGCTCTTCTTTAGGTGATACTAGTAATACTCCAACGCCACATCCTTTTTGGTTTGAGGCTCCACCGAAATATAAGGTCCAAGTATCATCTTCTGTGACCATCAAGTTTTCGTATGGAAATTCATTGTCATGTATTGGTGTTGAATCTTCTATTGGAAAGTCCGCTAGAAAATCTTAGACCACAGATCCTTTGATAGCTTTTTGAGGCATGAATCTTACATCAAACTGGGCTAAGTTGACTATCCATCTCGATATGCGCCCATTGAGTGTAGACTTCTCGAATAAATACTTGAGTGCATCCATTCGGGAAACTACAAAGACTGTATGCACGAACATGTAATGTATTCACTTAGTTGTGGACCACACCAACGCGAGGCATAATTTCTCAAGTGGTGTATAGCGTACCTCATACTCGACCATCTTTTTACTTAGATAGTAGATTGCATTTTCTTTACCTTCTACTTCTTGTGCAAGCATGGCTCCCATTGTTTCTTTGGTGACTGTTAAGTACAACCTAAGAGGTATTCAAGGAAGTGTTGGTTCTAATTCGGGAGGATTTGCGAGATAGGCTTTGATCTTTTCAAAGGCTTTTTGACACTCGTCATCCCATATTAGTGGTACATTCTTTTTAAGCTTTTTGAATATTGGTTCACATATTGTTGTCAATTTTGATATGAACCTACTTATGTATTGCAACTGGCCAATAAATCTTCGAATTTGGTTCTCGCTTTAGGGCAATGGCATTGACATGATTGCCTTGATCTTGGTTGGGTCTATCTCTACTCCTCTAGAGCTTATGACATAACCCAAAAGCTTGCCTAAGGTGAATCCAAAAGCACACTAGGATAGGTTCAACCTAATGTTGTATTTTCTTAGCCTTTCAAAGAATTTTCTCTAGGCTACTTGATGGCATGGGTGATCTTTTGACTTCACAATCATATCGTCCATATATACCTCAACTTCTTTGTGCATCATGTCATGGAGCAAGGTAGTCGCTTCTCGTTGGTAAGTAGCACCCGCGTTTTTCAACCTGAATGGCATTGCCGTGTAATAGTAAGTACCCTATGGTGTTACTAAGGTTGTTTTCTCCATGTCTTCTTCTGCCATGAGAATTTTATTGTACCCCGCATATCCATCCATGAATAAGAGAAGTGCATGATTTGCTGTATTATCTACCATAATATCGATGTGTGCTAAAGGGAAGTCGTCCTTTGGACTTGCCTTATTTAGATCTCGATAGTCGACACACATTCTTACCCTTCCATCCTTCTTAAGAACTGGGACGACATTGGCCACCCTTTCGGGGTATTTGGATACCCTTATAAAACCTGCAGTTATTTGTTTTTGAAGTACTTCTTTTATTTTAAGAGCTACATCGGGTTTCATTCGTCGCAACTTTTGTTTTACAGGTTTCATTCCTGGAATTAGTGGTATGGTGTGTTGAGCTATTTCCCTATTTATGCCTAGCATATCGATAAATTCTTTAAGTAGATTGATTAAATCGGTTCTTTCTTGTTCATTAAGTGTTAATCCGATTTTAACTTCTCTTTTGATGGTTGAATCATTTGAGATATTAACCGTCTCAGTTTCCACAATTATCGGTGTTTTCTTTTCAAGTGTTTCCATTGCTTTAATAAGTTCTTTGTCATTTTCATTGTTAGTTAAGCTATGCTCGTCATCTTGGGTTAAAGAAAAGCACGAGGAGTAAGAGGAAGAAGACAAATTATTAAACTTAGAAATCATTACATCAAAAAGAGATATGTCCTCAGAGACTTGATAGTTAACTATCCTGGGGGAAGAGATAGAAGAATGGGGTGCTACAACTAAGGACTTAGATGACTCTACAGGAAAGGACTCTGACTCTAACTCTTACTCAGACGACTCTTCAAACATTGGTCCTTTCCCTTTCGTTATGGAGATTCTCCTTCCACTTTGAGTAGTCACCTTGACTGTCATACGCCAACCTTATAGTGATCCTTTCGCCGGAGTGATGAGCTTCAAAGGGTCAAATATTTCGCTTTGTAGGACCGTTTGGATGAGCGAGGAGTTATCCTCTATGTACTTCGGCTCATCTTTTTCTCGCCCAAATAGTAATCCCATGACATTAAAGTCAAGCATGGGGGTGTTTTCTCCTTGAGGATAGGTGTTGGGATTTCATCTAGAAAATAGCAATTTAGGAAAATTTCGAACCCTAGTTGCCTTATGCCATTTACGATAATAGGTTCGGGAAATTCGTAGCATGTATAGTCCTCTCCTTCTTTTATGAATTGTCCATTGAGTGTAAGAGGATATTGATCCATAGGGATTGCTTTCTTTTGGATGCGAGCATTCCTACGTGCTTTTGACTTTTCCTAGGCTGGCTAGAGATCTTCCCGAGTCAGTTAGAAACCAATTCCGAAAGTGTCTAACTTAGGGAAGCTAGGTAATTCCAGCGATTTTGCTATTCCTTTCTTCTTTCCTAGAGTCATTCCAGGAAAATGTCATTGTTTCTTCAGAATAGTGTTCACTATCATATTGGAGTGGGAGTCGTGGAAAAGAGGGGTCCTTTCATCCTCTTTGATTAAGGTGACCTCTTCATTAAAGCCCCACAAGTCTTCATCGTCTTCATCTTGCTCCACATTAATTATTTGATTTTCTTTAGCTTTAATCCTCATGGGTGAAGCATCGATCATAATAGGAATTCCTCCAACTATGGCCTTTACCTTTTGGTGGAGCGATGAAGAGACGGCCTTTAGGTCATGAAGCCAAAGGCGTCCCAGTAGTAAGTTGACTGAGGCTTTTATATCTACCACTTGAAATGTAGTGGCGTGTTCTATCACTCCCGCCGTTATATTCATGGTAATCCTACCAAGAGCTTGACGACGAGTGTTATCATAAGCTCTTATTCCTTATGTTGACGGGGTTAAGTCTTCATCCCTTATGCCTAGCATCCTCGCAGTTCTGAGAGGACAAACATTAATTGTTGATCCATTGTCTACAAGAGTCATAGGGACGTTCATTCTCTTGTAAACTAGTGTGAGGTTTAGTGCTTAATAATGCTTGTCACCTTCTAGAGGTAAATCCTTGTCAGAAAAGGTGATCAAGTTAATAGGGCTAGGGATATCACTCGTAAAGAAGTAAGCCAACCCCTCAGGAGTGGTGTCAAAATCTATCCCTATCTTATCGAAGGCATTCATCACTGCCAACTTATGTTCCCGAGATGTTGCTAGAAGCTTCCATACATTCATTTCAACTTAAGTTTTCTTGAACCATTTGACAATTTCATTGTCTTCTGTGATAGGTATGGAAACTTGTTGCGTAGTCTGTATAGGTTGTGTTGAAATGGGAGGTTGCATTCTCCCAGATCTTGTGAGGACGTCTATAGATGAATCTTCTTCAACCCATAAATCGTCCATAGAATATGACACTGAAGGTGGAGGTCCTTCCATGTCTTTTAAGTAGACATATTCTTCATTACTATCCCAAACCCCATTAATGCTTATGTCTTCCTCTTATGGAATTTGTACTAGCTTTTTGTCATCAACCATTTTCTGAATTAAATCTTTAAATTTAAAATAGTTTTCAATAGTGTGACCCCCTTATTTATGGTATTGACAGTAGAACCTATCTGTCCTTTTTAGCGATTCATATGGTCTCGGTTCAAGAGGTTTGACCTTGCCACTCTCGGAGAACATGTTGAACATTTTAGCGTATGAAATCCTAATTGGAGTATAGAGTCTATGACTCTTCTTAGGTCTATTAATTACTTGTAGAGAGAAGGGTTTCCCAGTTTTCTCACTTGCAAGAGGCAACGGGATCTTGTTTGCTTCCATGAGATGTTGAATAAGATTTTGAAACCTGTAGCATTCATCAGTGTTATGACTGTTTCCTCGACGGTACTTGCAATAGGAATCGGGATCTCATCTTGAAGATCGCTTTTGTGGTGTTGGATCCTCGGTAGGGCCAATAAGTTTGATTAATCCTTGATCATAGAGACGATCAAAACTACCATCATAGGTCATTCCAATGGGCGTGAATCCTCTCCTTGGTTTATTTTTCCCGGGTGGAACCTTGTCACACTTTTTCTGAAGCTCCTCTAATTGTTTCTTTGCAACTTCGAGAGCTTCATGTAGCAAGTTTGATCCCTCCAACATGGACAATTTAAGCAACCGTAGATCCTCTTTATTCTGGAAAGTCATCCATGGCATCAAAGAAGATCTCCTCCTGTTCGATAGCATGGATTTCTTCGATAGGCTTGATGAGAGATGAGGGATCAACCTCGTATTCTTCATCAGAGATGGCCAACGAATGAGCGAGAGGTGCATTGTCAATGCTCGGCTTCTTACTGGCAGGAGACAATGGCAGTTTGTTGTTGTCGATTAAATCTTGGATAGCTTCCTTAAGCTTCCAACAATTTTCGGTAAGATGACCCCTACCTTTATGATTTTGCAATGTGCATTGGGGTTCCAGTTAGCTGTCATCTTCTCAACCGGTGGGTCCGCAAATGGTCCAATAGGAGTAATAAGACCTTTTGCATTTAGTCGGTCAAATGCGGTGTCATAACTCATACCTATAGGAGTAAAGTTCCTTCTAAGTGGTTTCTTTTGTCCTTGATAATTCATAGCAAGGACTTCAATTAAGTTAAAGGTACTAACATTTTTTGAGTGGGTGGTTTCGGAAGAAGAAGGATTGTTGTTCTTTTTGCCTTTCCAGCCACTGGTAGAGTTACTGTTAGCAGCTTTCAGCTTAGCCAGGTCGTCTTCAATATTAATTCCAATGTCATAGACGGCCTTGAAGGTATTGAGATTCTTCTGGTATTTGAGATGCTTAGAGTACTTCTCTTGAAGGTTCTTGATGAATAAACTCATAGATTCTTTCTCACTTGGTACTTCAATCATCTTAGCAAAGTTTTCTCTCCATTTAATGAAGAAAGAAGTGAAACCTTCATTCTCCTTCTTCTTGAGAATTTCTAGTTCCCTATAGTCAGTTTCAACATGAATGTTGCACTTGTACCTATCAATGAAAGCATTTACTATAGACTCCCAAGTAGAGGTTCTTTCTTTCTCAAGAGAGAAGAATCATTGTTTGCAAACGGTTTCAAGAGATAGAGAAAACAAAGAGGGAAACACCTTCTTGTTAATACCCTTAATGCTCATTATTATTTCGAAAGCTCTTAGGTGAAAATAAGGGTTGTCGGTCGCTTTGAATTTCGGGATGTCGTTAGCATTGAACTTCTGCAGAAGAAGATCCTTGTCCACCGAGACCCTTTGTGAGCTAATTCCTTGAAACTTATAGTCACTAGACAACTTGCTTAAGCTTTCTTGCATGAGGTCCATCTGTTGTTGCTTCACAGGATCATCAATTTTGAGGGTTAAAACATTTAACGCCTCAGTCACAATAATCAATTGGTTCCTAAGCTCATTAACTTCCTCTTGAGTTGCCATTGTCGTCTTAACTTTCCTTTTACGAGCGATTGGTTTGTCAAAAAGTTGAACTTGAATAAAAAGGTTGTCTTAGATCAAACGCCCTTCCTTTCTTGACCACGCGTTGTAAATGAAACCATTTATATTTTAATGACTTGACTCAAATTGACTTTGACTTTGACTTTACGGGTTTTGATAAAGAAAAAGCAAAAAGTAAGGTGTATATTTTTGGGAGTTAAGTATAGGGTTCAAATAATTGGTTTAATTGGAGGATTAATATCCGACTTTCCCCCCTAAAAAGCTAACGGAAAATACGTTCAAACAAGATTCTCTTAGACATGGTAAAAGTGTGCATTTGTGTGTGCTTTATATGGTAAGTGCAAGTGATATGCTTTGACTCTTGTGTAAGACCATGGGACTTAGTGTCTAGACTCAATTAATGACTTGACACGATATTATTACCAGTAAAAATCAACCGAATTGATTAGCAGACTGTTCAAATAGACACAAGTTGATGACTCGAGCAATAAACCGAACTGTCGCCAAAACGACAAGATTGGCGCCACTCTTTGCAGTGTAGCGCCAAACGACAGGATTGTCGCCAGGCGCTACGCTCCATAGAGTGGCGCTGCAGTTTAAATCTTGGCGCCATCGCTGGAACGTTGATTTGGAACTGCTTTCAGTATTATTACTCTACAGGGTATGCCTAAAGTCGTACTAAGTCAATTCTGATTAAATTGTTAGACTTTAATTACTTAAATTAATTGATTAGTTAATTAATTACGAAAAGTTCTTTTAGCCATAAATCGGTTTATTTAGTCTTAACATAAGTCAAACAAACGGTTAAGAAAAACACATAGAGTATGCATAACAAATTATGCACAATTAGTCAAGTAGGCACAACATGATGCAATGGGTTTGCAACCTAACCATGGCTCTAGTTCTCCAAACTTCGGGATATGGGTTAGTAAAAGAGTATCCATGGTTCATTGTCCGAATGCACCGCGCAGAAGCCTAACCGTGAAGGGTTGGCGCGAGTAGATGGGACACTGCGAGTTTAAGATAAACTCGCTTCCATGGTTTGGTGAATTCAACATTCAAGGATGTACCCTTTGGTGCTCAGAGCGTTCAATCAGGTAGATGGAGCATGAATTCCCAGAGGGTTATTGTAGACACCCATTTGTGTCTCCCCAAAACCAAACCTAGTGATAAGTACCTTTCACGTTGAATCATAATCGAATGAAGTGAAAGTGTGGAAAGTTTAGTGTTGCAGATAGTTTTAATTTCTTTTCTCTTCTCTTTGTTTATGAAAACCTATTTTAAGAAAACACCTAATCCAGTTTGGTTGGTCCATGATATGGGTCCAATGGTAGTGTAGTTGGATAGGCTTTGAAAAGACCTTTCCGACGATATATTATAAGCCTAATTCCGATGAATATTGCGGAAGTTATGGCCAAATTACTAAACTGGTCCTGGTTTGAGCCTTATATGCGGCCCAGTGATCTAGGGGAGGGCCTAATATGGATTTATCATTCCTAATGCAATTAGAAATGGTTTTAATCTTCTAGATTCTTCTAGAAGGTTCTTTTCATTCCTAATTCAATTAGCATTGATAAATTGACTTTTGTTGACTTTTTAGAGTGTTAATCAGAATAAAAGAATGGTTTTGAGGAAAATACGATTTTATCCTCCTGTACGGAAATTTCTATCTGATTTTAGAAAACGCGTCAATAATTAAGTTAGCGCCAAACGCCAGCATTAGCGCCTAACGCTAAGCTTGGCGCTAGCGTCAGGCGCTAGCGTTAGCGCCTGGCGCTAATGTCAGCGTCTGGCGATAACCTCATTTTGCACGTCAGAACTTTGTTTTGATTTTTTATCTTTTTGGCTGATTTTCTCTATAAATAGCCTTATAAGAACTCCGTTTTCATTCATCAATTCACCAATTTTCACCAACTCTCATTAAGAAATTCTTGATTACTCTCTCTCTCTCTTTTCTAAACTAGCTTTTTTCAAAATACAAAATTTCGTATTCGCAAGACTTAGATACACCTAGACATATTCAAAGTTGCCTTCTCCCTAAACGTGAAAGGTTTTAATTTTTGAGTGATTGGTCCCAAATCTCTCTTTCAATTATTTAATTTAATTGTTTTGATTTATTATTTTCCTTGAAGTTACTATCGTGTGTATTTTGTTATTAGAAAGAGGTACGAGGCATCCAAGTATGTGCTTTAATGGTTTTTATTGATGTTATTATGTAGAAATCATGCTTAGGTTGTCATTATGATTCCTAGTGTTATGTTAGGGCGTTTTGATCTTCCTAATATCATGTCTAGGGTAACTTTAATGTCAAGTATGATTAAAAGTATGATGCCTTTTATGTTCTTCCTAATATATAGGATTTTTAGTAACATGTTAGGGTTAAAGCTTTGATCTTTATTATTGACATGCTAGGGTTTGTTATTAATCTTGTTAGTATCATGCCTAGGATCTTGCTATTATTATTGTGCTTTAACATGATTATTAATATTGATTATTTATATAATTATTATTATGATTATTATTATTTTGCTTACTTATTGTTATTGCATGATCACGCCTTTTATGCCTGTTTAAAGGGAATTTGTACTTGTAAACATGCTTAATAAGATAATTAATAATCTTGTTTAGGGTTAATTTGATTATAATTCAAGCGATCGCCAATAATAGTTTTGTTTATGCATTAAATTCAACCAACATAGATTAAACAGGTTTAGGTTAATCCTATTGATTGCATGTTAGTTAGAAAGCGCACATGCATACAATCAGAATAAACTAGAGGCCTATTATTAGAGCAGGTTCAATCTCTTTTAGGTTGGATATGTACCTTCATCCCCGAACTACCAGTCATGGTTCAAGACCTCTGGGAGTTGACGATCTCTTGGATCGTTAAAGGGTGTAACCTTCACCTCGTGAACGGTTTACAAGTTCCTAAAAAACTTGTTGGCGACTCTTTTGCTCTATCTTCTTTCCCTTTGGACGCCACCGTACTTTAGTGTATGATCATAGTGGGGTTCAAGCTAGGGAAAATGCTTGAAATATTCCCTATATTTTTTGGCGACTCCACTGGGGAGGATTTCTATTTTAATTCCTGAAATTTATTTCGGCAATGATTTAGAATGAGTGGATGAGACTCGAAAAGTTCTAAGTATTTCATGAGCGTAATTTTGATTAACATCAGTGTCATATGCATAAAAAATATCTCATTGGAAAGACCATCCGTAATGAGTTAAAACATAGGATTTTTACACGTAGAAATTTTGAGAAATATCTTTCACAACTAGGGTCGAAATAACACTGCGCGAAACTGGAAAATTTTATCGAGCACAGAAAGCTGCTGAGGCATGTAAGAATTTGCGTCAGCGAATAGAAATTAGCGCCAATATTTTGACTTTAGCGCTAGACAACAACTCTGTCGCCAGGCGCTAAAGCCAAAAGCTGGCGCAAACCTCTGTTTGCTGGCGCCAAATTATTCCAATATCGAGTAAGAAATATGCGTTCTAATTTCGACCAGTTTTTAGCATTGTTTGCTCGATCCTACTTCCTGATTGAGTTTTTCTCCCTTTTTCTGAAAACCATATGTGTTCTACATATGGACATAACCCTCTGGGAATTCATGTTCCATCTACCTGATTGAATTCTCTGAGCAACAAAGGGTACATCCGAGAATGTTGAATCCACCAAACCATGGAAGCGAGTTTTTCTAAATTCGCGGTGTCCCATCCACTCGCGCCAACCCTTCACGGTTAGGCTTCCGCGCGGTGCATCCGGACAATTAACCATGGAACCTCTGTTGACTAACCCATATCCCGAACTTTAGAGAACTAGAGCCTTGGTTAGGTTGCAAACTCATTGTAACATATCGTGCCTATTTGACTAATTGTGCATTATTTGTTGTGCATATGGTATGTGTTTTTCTTAACCGTTTGTTTGACTTGTGCTAAGATTTAATAAGTTAATGACTAAAAGAACTTTTCCTAATTAATTAATTAATTTCAGTAAATAAAGTCTAATATTTTAACCAGAATTGACTTGGTACGACTTTAGGCATACCCCTGTTGATCAATAATACCGAAAACGGTTACAGATCGACGCTCTAGCAATGGCGCCAAAGTTTGAACTATAGCGCCACTCTATGGAGTGTGGCGCCTGGCGACAGTTCTGTCGTCTGGCGCTACACTACAAAGAGAGGAGCCAGTCCTGTCGTTTTGATGACAGTTCAGTTTATTGCTCGAGTCATCACTTTGTGTCTGATTAACCAGTTGGCTAAGTAATTCGGTTAAATTTTAGTGTTAATAATACCTTGTTAAGTCATTAATTTAGTCTAGGCACCAAGTCCCATGGTCTTACACAAAAGTCCAAGCATGTCACTTACACTCAATGCACACACCAATACACATACTTTGACCATATCTAAGAAAGTCTTGTATGCACGTTTTTTCCGTCATTTTTTTAAGGGGGGTAAGTCGGATATTAATCCTCCAACTTAAATACCATACTTGGTTCCTAAAAATAGATACCTTATTTTTGCAAAAAATATGCACCAATTTTTTATTTTTTCCTCTTCAAAACCGTAAAGTCAAGGTCGATTTGAGTCAAGTAATTAAAACAAAAACGGTTTAAATTACAGCGCATGGGCAAGAAAGGAAGGGCGGTTAATCAAAGACAATCTTTTCGTACAAGTCCAACTTTTCGACAAACCCATCGCTCGTAAGAGGAAGGCTAGGACAGCAATGGCAACACAAGAAGAAGTCAATGAGCTCAGGAACCAACTGGTTACCGTGACTGAGGCACTAAAGATCCTAACCCTCAAGATCGATGATCCCGTGAAACAACAACAGATGGACCTCGTGCAAGAGATTCTGAGCAAGCTATCAAGCGACTACAAGTTTCAAGGGATTAGCTCACAAGGGGTCTCGGTGGATAAGGATCTTCTTCCGCAAAAGTTCAATGCCAACGACATCCCGAAATTCAAGGCAACCGATAACCCTTATTTTCATTCAAGAGCCTTCGAAACAATAATTAGTATTAAGGGTATCGATAAGTAGGTGTTCCCCTCTCTGTTCTCACTATCTCTCGAAACCGTTTTCCAGCAATGGTTCTTTTCTCTCGAGAAAGAAAAAACCTCCACTTGGGAGTCCATAGCAAACGCTTTCGTTGATAAATACAAATGCACAATTTAAGTTGAGACTGACCATAGGGAACTTGAAATCCTCAAGCAGAAGGAGAATGAAGGCTTCATCTCCTTCTTTAAAAAATGGAGAGAAACCTTAGCTAAGATGATTGAGGTGCCAAGTGAAAAAGAGTCTGTAAGGTTATTCATCAAAAACCTTCAAGAAAAATACTCCAAGCATCTCAAATATCATAATAACCACCATACCTTCAAGGCCGTCTACAACATTGGAATCAATATTGAAGACGACCTGGCTAAGTTTAAAGCTGCCAACAATAACTCCAACAGTGGCTGGAAAGGCAAGAAGAACGACAATCCTTATTCTTCCAAAGCCACCCACTCAAACAATGTTAGCACTTTTAACCTAGATGAAGTCCTTGCTATGAATAATCAAGGACAAAAGAAACCATTTAGGAGGAACTTTACTCATATTGGCATGAGTTATGACACCGCATTTGACCGATTAAATGCAAACGGTCTTATAACTCCTATTGGACCATTTGGGGACCCACCAGTCAAAAAGAGGACGGCTAACTGAAACCCCAATGCACATTGCAAGTATCACCAAGGTAGGGGCCATCTTACCGAGAACTGTTGGAAGCTCAAAGATGCTATCCCAGACTTAATCGACAATAACAAACTGTCATTGCCCCCTGCCAGTAAGAAGCCAAGTATTGATAATGCGCCTCTCGTTCACTCCTTGGCCATCTCTGATGAGGATAACGAGTTTGATCCCTCGTCACTCATCAAACCTGTTAAAGAAATCCACGCCATCCAAGAAGAGGAGGAGATCTTTTTCGACACCATGGATAACCTTCCAGAACTAGTAAGTAAATAGGACTTACAATTGCTTACACTAACTATGATGGAAGGATCACACTTGCTACGTCAAGCTCTCAAGGTTATAAAATTACTTCAGAAGAAATATGACGAGGTTCCACCCTCGAAAAGTAAACCCAAGGAAGAGTTTACACCCATGGGAATGACTTATGAGGCGAAACGTTTTCCTTTACGTACAAATGTTCAAAATTCTCTCCGCGAGTGGCGAGATCAAACCTCTCGAACCGAGAACATTTGAATTATTAAAAAAGACAGATAGATATTACTGTCAGTATCATCAATCAGGAGGTCATACTATCGAAAACTGTTTTAAATTCAATTATTTAATTCAGAAAATGATTGAGGATAAGAAGCTAGTCCAAGTTCCACAAGAAGAGGATGTAAATATTAATGGAGTTTAGGACAGTGACGAAGAAGACGTCTACTTAAAAGACATGATAGGACCTCCACCTTTGGTGTCATAAGCCATGGATGATTTTTTGGTTGAAGAAGATTCATCAATAGACGTCCTCACAAGATCCAGGAGAATGCAACCTCCTGTTTCAACACAACCCATGCCAACCACACAGCAAGTTCCCATACCTATCATTGAAGATAATGACATCGTCAAACAGTTAAAGAAAACAAAAGTTGAAATGAACGTATGGAAACTTCTGGCCACGTCTCGAGAACATAGGTTGGCTGTAATGAATGCCTTGGACAAAATAGGGATAGATTCTGACACGACTCCTATGGGGTTGGCTAACTTCCTCACGAGTGATCTCCCGAGTCCCATCAATTTGATCACCTTTTCTGACAAGGACTTACCCCCAAAAGGTGACAAACACTATAAGGCATTAAACCTCACAGTGGTTTGCAAGAGAATGAACGTCCCTATGACTCTTGTAGACAATGGATCAACCATTAACGTCTGTCCACTTAGATTTACGAGGATGCTAGGCATAAGGGATGAAGACTTAACTCCGTCAACGCAAGGAATAAGAGCCTACGACAACACTCGTCGTCAAGCTCTTGGTAAAATTGCTATGAATGTAACGGCGGGAGTGATAGGATATGCTACTACTTTCCAAGTAGTAGATATTAAAGCTTCATTCAATCTATTGTTGGGACGCCCTTGGCTTCATGACCTAAAGGTTGTCCCCTCATCTCTCCACCAACAAGTAAAAGTTATAGTTGGGGGAATTCCTATCACCATCGATGCTTCGCCTATGAAAATCAAGTCTATAGAAGATCCAATAATTAATGTGGAGCACGATGAAGATGATGAAGACTTGTGGGGCTTTAATGAAGAGGTCTCCTTAATCTAGGAGGATGAAAGGACCCCTCTCTACCATGACCCCCATTCCAACATGACCGTGAATGCTATTCTGAAAAAACAAGGACATTTACTTGGGATGACCCTAGGAAAAAAGAAAGGAATATCAAAACCGCTGGAGTCACCTGGCCTCCCTAAGTTAGACACTTTTGGACTTGGTTTTGAACCGACTCGGAAAGATCTTAAGCGAGCCCAGGAAAAGTCGAAGGCCCGTAGGGACGCTTGCATTCCAAAGAAAGCAATTCCAATGGATCAGTACCCTCTCACACTTAATGGTCAATTCATAAAAGAAGCAGAGGACTATCCATGCTACGAATTTCCTAAACCATTTGTCATAAACGGAATAAGGCAAACAGGATTCGAAATTTTCTTAGATTACTATTTCATAGACAAGATCCCAACTCCTAACCATAAGGAGAAAGCACCCTCATTCTTTGAATTTAATGCCATGGGATTATTATTCAAGCGAGAAAAGGATGAGCCGACATACAAAGAGGATAACTCCTTGCTCATTCAAACAGTCCTACAAAGTGAAAACTTCGATCCCTCGAAGCTAATCACTCCAGCGGAAGGATCAATACAAGGATGGCACAAGACCATCAAGGTGACTACTCCAAGTGGAAGGAAGATTTCCATCACGACAGGGCAAGGACCGATGTTTGAAGAGTCGTCATAGTCAAAGTCGGAGTCTCTCCCTATAGAGTCATCTAGGTCTTTAGTTGTAGCACCTTTCCTTTCTATCTCTTCTCCTAGAATAAGTAGTGATCAAGTCCCTGAGGACATATCACTCTTTGATGTAATGATCTCAGAGTATAATAATATGACTTCTTCTCCTTATTCCTTGTGTTCTTCTTTAACCCAAGATGACGAGCATTGTTTAACTAACAATGAAAAAGACAAAGAACTTATTAAAGCAATGGAAACACTCGAAAAGAAAACACCAATAATCGAAGAAATTGAAACGGTTGATATCTCAAATGATTCAACCAGTAAAAGAGAAGTTAAAATCGAACTAACACTTAATGCACAAGAAAGAACCGATTTAATTAACTTGCTTAAAGTATTCGTCGATGGATTTGCTTGGTCATACGAAGATATGCCAGGCATTAATAGAGAAATAGCTCAACACACTATACAACTAATTCCGGGAATGAAACCTGTAAAACAAAAGTTACGTCAAATGAAACCCGACGTAGCTCTTAAAATAAAAGAAGAAGTTCAAAAACAAATAACTGCAGGTTTCATCAAGGTATCAAAATACCCCGAATGGGTCGCCAACGTCGTCCCAGTTCCGAAAAAAGATGGAAGGGTAAGAATGTGTGTCGACTATCGAGATTTAAATAAGGCAAGTCCAAAGGATGACTTCCCTTTACCACACATCAATATTTTGGTGGATAACACAGCAAATCACGCACTCCTCTCCTTCATGGATGGATACGCAGGCTACAATCAGATTCTTATGGCAGAATAATACATGGAAAAAACAACCTTCATAATACCATGGGGCACTTACTGCTACACGGTAATGTCATTCGGGTTGAAAAACGCGGGTGCTACTTACCAACGTGCAGCGACTACCTTACTCCATGACATGATGCATAAAGAAGTCGAAGTATATGTGGATGATATTATTGTAAAATCAAAAAATCGCTCAGGCCATCAAGTAGCCTTAAGAAAATTTTTCAAAAGGCTAAGAAAATACAATATGAGGTTGAACCCATCTAAGTTTGCTTTTAGAGTCACCTCAGGCAAGCTTTTGGGTTATGTCATAAGCTCTAGAGGAATAGTGATAGACCTAACCAAGATCAAGGAAATCATGTCAATGCCACCGCCCAAAACCGAGAAGCAGATTCGAGGATTTATTGGCCGGTTGAAATACATAAGTAGGTTCATATCAAAATTGACGTCGATATGTGAACCAATCTTTAAAAAGCTTAAGAAGAATGTACCAGTAATATGGGATGACAAGTGTCAAAAAGCCTTAGAAAAGATTAAAGCCTATCTCACAAATCCTCCCGTATTAACACTAGCACTTTCGGGAATACCTCTTAGGCTATATTTAACAGTTACTAAAGAGACCATGGGGGCTATGCTAGCACAAGAAGTAGAAGGCGAAGAAAATGCGATCTACTATCTAAGTAAGAAAATGCTCGAATATGAAGCACGCTATACACCACTTGAGAAATTGTGCCTCGCCTTAGTGTGGGCCACAACCAAGTTAAGACATTATATGCTAGTGCATACAGTCTTCGTAGTCTCCCAATTAGATCCACTCAAGTATCTATTCGAGAAATCTACACTCAATGGGCGCATATCAAGATGGATAGTCAATTTAGCCCAGTTTGATGTAAGGTTCATGCCGCAAAAAGCTAGCAAAGGATTTGTGGTGTCAGACTTTCTAGCGGACTTTCCAATAGAAGACTCGACGCCAATACACAACAATGATTTTCCAGATGAAGACTTAATGGTCACTGAAGATGATACTTGGACCTTATACTTCGACGGAGCCTCAAACCAAAAGGGATGTGGAGTTGGAGTATTAATAGTATCACCTAAAGAAGAGCATGTTCCAATCTCCATAAAGCTTGATTTCGACGTTACCAACAACGCTACTGAATACAAAGCATGCATGGTAGGCCTTGAAACAGCTTTGGCATTGGGAGTAAAAAGTTACAAATATTCGGAGACTCTTCATTAATTATCAATCAAATCTCCAAAAGGTGGAAAGTAAGGAGCGAAAGTCTAGCCCCTTAACAAACCTATCTGGAAACCCTTACTAATCAGTTAGAGAAGGTAGAATACACATATCTACCTAGAGAAGAAAATCAATTTGCTGATGCCTGGGCAAGACTAGCCTTAATGGTTAGGATTCTCACGGAAATCAAGCAAATGCCTCTAACTATAGAAAAAAGGCACAAACCAGCATATATTCAAGCTATAGAAGATGATGAAGTAATACAAGACAAAGAAGAAGAAGAAGAAGAAGAAGAAGAAGAAGAAGAAGAAGAAGAAGAAGAAGAAGAAGAAGAAGAAGAAGAAGAACCGTGGTATACGGATATACTCAATTATGTCACCAAAGGAGAATACCCTCCCCATGCTGACAAAATAGCAAAACGAGCATTAAGACTCTTGGCTTCCCAATACGTACTCATAGACAACGAGCTACATAAAAGGGTACCTAAGGGTCGAGCTCTCTTTTGTGTAAGAAAAAAGGATGCCCAAAGAGCAATGAGAATAGTCCACGAAGGAATTCGTGGAACTCACGTAACTGGCAAAATGTTAGTCCAAAGGATAATGCGAGAAGGATATTATTGGACTACAATGAATAGGGATTGCCATCAATACGTAAAAAGATGCCCTAAGTGCCAAATCTATGCCAATTTACAACATGTTCCTCCATCGTTGCACTACACCTACACATCGCCATGGCCATTCCCTACATGGGGAATTGACATCATCGGCAAAATCACTCCCCCAGGAACAGGAGGTCACGAATATATCCTAGTGGCAATTGATTACTTCACAAAGTAGGTCAAAGCGCAATCATACGCTAAACTCACTACAAAACATGTAGCACTCTTTATCGAGAGAAATATTATTTTTCTACACGGAGTCCCACATGAAATGATAAGTGACAATGGAACTCACTTTCAAGCCGAATGCGAAGAATTGATACAAAAATATGGCATTCAACATCATCTTCTTCCCCTTATAGGCCTCAAGAAAATGACTAAAAATTACAAGGATTGGCCTGACAAACTTCACTTCGCATTGTGGGGTTACCGCACGTCAATTAGCACATCAATAGGAAATACGCCATTTTCCTTAGTTTATGGAATGGATGTCGTACAACCTGTCGAACTAGAGATTCCATCTCTACGCATCGCATTAGAAAGCAAACTTGAGGAAGTTGAATGGACTAGGGCAAGATATGAAGAGCTAATTATACTCGATGAAAAACGACTGGAAGCTCTACATCACACTCAATGTTATCAAACTCGTAAGGCCAGGCATTTTAATAAAAAGGTAAAGACAAGAAACATCAAAGTAAGAGACTTGGTGTTAAAAGCATTAAGGAAAAATATTTTAGATCCAAGGGGAAAGTTCAGACCTAATTGGTCTGGACCCTACATCGTCAAAACAATCCTGTCAGGAGGTGTAGCAAAATTAACTGACATGGATGGCAATGAGTTCTCGAACATGACAAATCTTGACCAACTTAAGAAATAGTACCCATAATTACTTGAGTAGGATACTTAAGAGAGCTACGTTTGGCCTGATTCCTTAAGAAAGGATACGTAGGCAACCCTTTATGGGTGCGGCCACTTTATTTTTTTAAAAATCTCGCATCCCAGAATTAATAAAAAAAAATTAACAGAAGATCGACGAAACATCGGCGTCACAGAAAAGATTCTGGCGCCAGCCGATGAACGTTAGTGCCAGACGATAGCATTCGTCGCCTGACGCCAAACTGTCGCAGCCAGTGCCAGTCGCTGAATTGTGGCGCCAATTTAAAGTAAAATATCTGGGAATATTTCGGTGTTTTCCGAAAAAATTTCGACTTCCGTACTCGAAAAAATTTCTGGGAAAATAATTCTTCGGTTTTCATTGCTTTAATAAAATAAATTTAAAGTAAATAATTTAATTAAAAAGCTGGAATTTCATTAAAAAAATAAATTACATTATTGATGGAATTTAAATAAAGCTTAAATAAATTAACTTTAAATTTAAAAAACTAAGTCTAATAATTGAAAATTAAGCAATGCTCTTAATCTTCTTTATCTTTCTTAGCCCTTTTCCAATTCTTGTCTGCATCTTCTTCCTCATCCATAACCTTAGCTAGGAGGCATCCTTTACAGGACCTACATTCTATCTTGGAGTAAATAGTTTCCCCCTCAGCTAGGACCCCATGCTTCTTTTCTGCCCAAGGTTTCTTTTCTATGGAGTCAGCTTTCCTTTTTCCTTTATCTTTCACAGTACTCTTCTTCCTAGGCATTATAGGTGTTTTGAACTCAATCCTTTCACTTAAGCGTTCCTTAACCGGAATCACTTTGTCACCTCGACGACTCTTCACATCAGTTTTACTCTGATTTTTCTTCACGTCCTTTGAGGGTTTCTTCATAAGCCACTTTTTCACATCATTGGGCAAGGAAGGAGGAACCCTTTGGGTAATTACTTCCCATAAAGGTCTAGCGCTCCAATAAGCATCAAATTCGTCTAATTCCTGGGAGACAGGGAACTCGTAGGACGACGAAGATCACCGGAAGGAATAGTGTGAAGTAGGCCGTATTGTCTTTTTACCCTACAGGGATAATAAAAAGTCATACGGGACAAGCTTGGAAGACGACAGAAAGGCTGCTTGTTAACACCAACCATCTTTTCTATTTTCCACCAAGGGATGACCCACTTGATGGCAAAATTACAAGAATCAAAGACCTTCTTCCATTCATGACGCCCCATCTTAGAGAAGCGTTTCTTCCTTCTCACGAAGCAATTTGGAGAATACTTCTCAATGTTGTCTGGAGGACTAATTAATTCCAGTCTTTCCATTAGCCACATCTGTAAAAATTGCAATGCAAATAAATTATTATTACTATACAAAAATATATTTTTGATTTCTGTAATTAAAAATATTATTTTTCTACCTGTAATAAAATTTGAGAGCCCCGAAAAAGTGCTTTTGGATTCTTCTTTAATTCATCAAGGCGAAGCATAGTCTCTCCAACTATTAAAGGCATTGGATTTCTCCTAGATTCAATTTGTTCTAAAACAGTGGATATAATTGATTGACCCTCATTATTTTTACCACTAGTAAGAAAAAATTGATTAAGCATGCAAAAGAGGAAAGCCCTTCTTCTATAAACATGAAAAGATTCAGAATAAGGTCTATCAAAATAATGGCAAGCAAATTTTTTTTTTTTTTTTTTTTTTGGTAGATAAAGAATTTTATTACCAAAAGTAAAGAGTTACCACCCAAAAAGTAGTAACTACAAGAAATGAAAGTTCAGTACATGCCCTCTGGGCCAAAGAAGCAACAAAACCAAAGCCCGAAGGCAATACAAAAAACAACAACTACGGAACCTCTAACTAACAAAGGTAGAGGAAACCGAAGCTACAACCAAAAGTAGGTAATAAACCCAATAATCCAAAGATAACAAAGGTGAGTATAAAAAAGCATTAGCTTAGCTTGAAAGCATACACCATCCGCCAACATCATCATAAAAACCTGCTTGATAACAATCCCACAGCCAGCCTGCCAGGACAGAACAACAGCATGCATGCAGTACAACCCAGGACAAAAGATCGCAGCTATGAACCATCATCTAGCAGCACAAACATAAGGAGGCTCAAGCAAGACAGAGAAGCACAAGATGTCACGATAAAGGAAGATCAACAACTACCACAACGGAAGAAGCAAAAGAAGGAGTCCTGGAAGAAACAGCAAACAAGGAAGCAATAGGAATATCACCCACCATACAATCCAGGCCATCAACTAGCACCTCATACTAGGAGACAACACTAAAAATAGGGCCTCAACCTACTACACACCAAGCAAGCTAGAATAACCAAGACTCACCCTTAGCAACCAACTTCCACCACACCAAAACAACGACAGAGAAAATACCACCACCAGCATCACCATAAAATATCTTAATAACACCCTATAGTCAGCCTGCCAGGACAGAACAATAGCATACATGCAGTACAAACCAGAACAAAAGATCGTAGCCATGAACCATCAGCCAGCAGCACAAACACAAGGAGGCTCAAGTAAAACACAATAGCATAAGATGCCTGGACAGAGGTAGATCAACAACCACCACTACCAAGGAGGTAAAAGAAGGAGCCTGGACAAAAGCAAGAACCAAGGTAGAAAGAGGGATACCACCCACCATACAATACAAGCCATCAACTATCACCTCATGATAGGGGACAGCACTAAAAACGGGCTTCATCCCACTACATACCAGGCAAGCTAAAAAGGCCAAGACTCAACCATGACCGCCAACCTCCACCAAAAAAAACAAAGAACACGTTCCACCAGCATCACCATAAAATTAGCTTGGTAATAACCCTGTAATCAGCATGCCATGACAGAACAAAAGCATACAAGCAATACAAACCAGGACAAAGGATCGTAGCCATGATCCATCAGCCAGCATCACAAACACAAAGGCTCAAGCAAAGTAGAAAAGCATAAGATGCCGAGGAAAAGAGAGCCCGGGCAAAAGCAAGACCCAAGGAAGAAAGAGGGATACCACCCACCATACAATCCGAGCCATCAACTAGCATCTCATGCTAGGAGACGACACTAAAAATGAGGCCTCATCCCACTACATACCAAGGCAAGCTAAAATGACCAAGACTCACCATACAGCCAACCTCTACCAAATAACACAAAGAAAAAACACCCTCAACCAGCATCACCATAAAATCAGCTTGGTAATCACTCCATAGTCATCATGCCAGGACAGAACAAAAGCATACATGCAATACAAACCAGGACAAAGGATCGTAGCCATGAACCATCAGCCAGCATCATAAACACAAGGAGGCTCAAGCACAGCATAAAAGCAACAGATGCCAAGGAAAGGATAAATCGAAAATTTCCATAATGGAAGAGGCATGAAAAGGAGTCCACACAGAAGCAAGAAACAAGGGAGCAATAGGAAAACCACCCATCATACAACACAGGCCATCAGCTAGCACCTCATGCTAGGACAACAATAAAAAATAGGGTCTCATCCCACTACACACCAAGCAAGCTAATTAAGCCAAAACTCAACTATGATAGCCAACCTCCAGCAACTATCCACCATCAATAGGCATAATCATAAAATCACAACAAAATAACAACCCGGAAACTAGTTTTCTAGGACAACGACATGGCATGCATACAATACAAAACAGGACAAAGGATCGCTACCATGGACCATCAACCAACAACACTAATCACTAGGAAGCTTAAGCTGAAAAAGGAATACAATATGCCTAGATAGTAGTTACAACCAAAGAAGGAAATCCCATTTTACACAAAGATAAAATAAAAGGAGGAAAATAAAAATATTTAGCCTTCCTTTAATAGTTGATGAACAAGGGAAATATCTCAATCTCAACAATAAACAAATCAGAGAAGCTGCCACTAACCTCCGAGCTCATCCTCCAAGAAGAAGACCCGCAAACAGCAGAAAAACCCCCGAAGAAACGAACCCAGAAATCAATACAAAGTCCCGACAACAAACATCAAACAGGGGAACCCATTTCAGCGATTCCCAGCAACCGAAAAGAACAGAGCATAGCCCCGTCGACAACAGTCAAGAGTTGAAGACACCCACTGAACTGGACCCATCACCAGCAACAAAGGCCAGAGAAAACGAAACCCAGCCACCGGAAAACTAGCCCAAAAATCAACAACATTCTTTGAGCAAGAACCCAGAAAATCGAGGGTTTGATTTAGCCCCAAACACCCAGAATCAGCCTCACGAATGAGCTTCCAGCAAATTCCAGCTACTGGGATAAAATACGACTCAAACCACCGCCCAGCAACCAACCGGAATCAGCCTAGCAAAAGAAAAATCGACACTTTCAACCACAAACCGGCTGCTGGAAAAGAATAGCATGAACACCGTCCAGCCGCCGCGCCAACTAGAACAACCACCGGAACACCGAACTTAGACCCTTCTTCAATCTCGAGCAAAGAACCCAGAAAATCGAAGAAGGAACCAATACTCTTCGCAGCACCGTCCAGCAGCTTTGATTGATTTAGAAATCAAACCCAAAAAACCCAAAAATAACCCAGCAAGAAAAATTAAAACTTTAAGCACATCCAGACCAAACAGCCGCCGCATCTTCAACCTTGAATGAAGGTCGAATAACAGACCTAAGATCCAAAAGCCCTTAGGGTTTGTATTTTGACATTGAAGAACAAGAAACAAGCTTCTCAATCTAACCCTTTGAAGAAGAATCCGATGAAGGCAACCACCGGGACCCTTTGTCAAAGGGCTAGAGAGAAGCTAGAGTTTCTCTCACTAGAAAAAAACTTTTCCTCAGCACTTTGTTATTAACTGTGCTACCATCTACTATTTTTTATAGATCCCTGTCTCTTAAATTGAAAAAACGTTCAAAATCCTTATAATAATATTCATTTATTCTAGGGATTACTACAAGATCTAGCGCAGGGAAACCTAAAATAGCACCGAATTCTTCCAAGAAAGGGCTAATTTCATCATACCCTATTCTAAAGCAATGAGTATCTACATCCCAATATTCTAGAGCGATATGAATAAAATCTGAATCAAGATCTACCCCTTTAACACCATAAATACCCCCCAAGTGAAACACATCTAACTCTTTTCTCTCCTTGGCATTAAGAGATCGACACCATTCACGAGTGTAGTTGGTAAAACTTTTGGAGACAAGAGACATGATGTTATTTTTCTAAAAGCTAAGAAAAATTTTGTTTACTGAAATTATGAAGAAAATCGGCTGGGCAGGGAACTATTTATACACAAAATCAGAGCAATTTTAATCCAGGAAGGATTCGGAGTCAGCGCTCATTAGCGCCAGACGCCAACTATTGGCACCTGACACCAGCGCCTGGCGCCAAACGCTAGATGTAGTGCCTGGCACTACACCAAAACACGTGGCGCCAGCTGGCGCTAATATGTCTCATCGTATGAGCTTTCCAAAAACCGCTTTTTTGACTTTATTCGAGTCTGCTAATGACTTTACGGTTTCCTTATCTTTTTCTAAAAATTCATTAATTCCTCCCTTTTAACAAATATAACTATTATATTAATTATATTATTTTTCGGATTTTATTTAGACTAATTTTCGAGTTTTTATAAATCCAATATTTTTTATTCGACTTTTATTTTTCATTTTTTTCTTTTTGGGGGAGAATGTCGTATACCCTCCATCAATAATAAAAATGACGGAATTTTTTGCGCAAAATTTATTTCACGATTCATTTCACACACAAACATGCACATAATAATAATAATAATAATAATAAAAAATGAACAAACACGATAAATGATGAATAAACTCATAAAAGTATGTATATACAAACATGTCTAGTAAAACTGCGTCGTACAAGGAGTAATCTCACCACCAGCTCCGGCTCCATCTCTAGTCTCCTCGGGAGGAGGAAAACTCAACATAGGACCTGTCCACCCAAGATCAACCTGAGGTAGAGGCTGCGGAGGCTGCTGCGATGACGAGCCGACCTCGTACATCCCACCACCTCTAAGAGCCGAGGTAGCCTCTCCCTTGCCTACCAGCGCAGCATGTGCACCATCAGATGAAGAACCTGAGCCCTCTACCGCCTCGGTACAAGCAGCCTCAGAACGACCGCCCCAACCTCCTGAACCAGTGCGGCAACGCCTCGAGCTAAACCTCGCTGAATCCCTCCACGCCTCAGATCTCGTACGGGTACGAGAAGGAATGGGCTGATCCTGCAAAAGAAAAAAAAATTAGAAACAGGCAATGTAGAAGAAGTAATACAAAAACATAAGAAGGGAAGCTACCTCCTAAACGGCGTCGTCTCGATGGGAGGTAGCCACGTTCCTCATCCGGACAAGATGGCTACGGAAGGCATCTATGCATCATGCCATCGCCGAGACCACCTCGCGTGAGAACTGTAAAAAAAAAAGTCAATAAACATGCATAACATATATGGACAAAAAGTTGCAAATAAACAAGCTTACCTGAGTCTGGTGACGAGGAATCGACCGCTCCACAAAGCGCTCGCCCTTGAAGCCGGAGGAATCATCTCCTCAATCTTCCCATATGTCCCCTGAAAGTGGATAGACATACGGGGTGGCACGAACTCAACAGGATCATCCTGACAAAGCAAAACAAAATCAGTAAAGCATTACTTGGGGGCTACTTAACGAAAGGTAAAAGCTGAAAATCATACCGCCACATCCTCAACAGGTACAAGAACTGGAGCTAACAACGGCAGTAGCTCCTCCCCATAGCATCGCCCAGAGATCGTGTAAGATCGCCAAGGGGTACCGTCTCCCTCCGACATGCTCACCAACCTCGTGGCGTTAAACATGTGACGTGGTGGGGGAGCAGGAACGACAAAGGTATCTGAGGAATGCTGAATAGCAACCCTCTCTCCAAGATACGCAGTCGCTTCATAGGTCCCTAAGAAATAGCGACGCTTAGCAGAATACTGCGCGGCTAGCCCAAGAACTGCCAAGTCGACCCACGGTCGGTACAGCACCTCAAGCTCCTACAAAGAGCGTCTGTCAGGAAAGAATCTAGCTAAGGCATCACAAAATGTCAAATAAGAAAAGAATCATACCGAGATGATCCAATCTCGGACATAGGCAGTGGACATCCCCACACGGCGGCTGACCTAGGAAGCACTAACTGGAAGCCTGTGCGGCGACGGTCTCGCCGACGCAGTTGAGGGGAAGTACTCGTAGAACCAGATCTACAAGAAGAAAAAATTATCAGCAAGTGCTAACTAAAATGTAGAGCTAAACTTTATAGGGAATAAAGTATACCTCTACGACCCTCCAAAAGCTGGATAGAGCAACGTTTCCCGCGAAGGACCGATGCCGACACGAGTCCCGCAACGCTCGGATTTAATTAGCATAGGCCAAGCTGGCCCAGTCGTAAGTCCCGATCCAATATAGATCACGGACAGTAGGAAGGTAGTAAAACATCGCCCTACTACCCTTGTCAGGGGATAACGTCCCTGACAGCAAGAAAAGTGCAAAGATGCGCACCCGCTGCTCTCGGGTAGTGGCTCCATCATCGAAAGTCGCTGCTAGAGTCGAGCGACGAATCCCCCTAGCACTGAACTGAGTTGACTCTACCTCAGCTTGAGCCCGAATAGCAATCGAACCCAACAACTCCTCAACATCAGGAGAAAAGACTTCAATCCCGCTATCGAACGGCAGTGCCACAGAGCTAAACTCTTGTCCCGTGATGAGACTAAAGTCGGTAGGAGTGACCATCATCTCACCCCATGGGAAGTGGAAAGTGTTGGTGGTGTCTTAAAAGAACTCCACCGGAGCACAGATTACATGGCGGCCCCCGCTAGAGGCAATCATGGCCTCGGAGCTCTTAAACAGTGCAGTAAGCCCGTAAGACTCCCATAGAAGTCTTGTCTGATCATCTTTGGCGATGTACATCTTGTACAGGTTGCCCAAGTCGTCACAATCGCAACCATGACAGCGTGTCCTCCCAACTGTGATGCCCCGTCTCACCCTCTCAAAAATATGGTGGACGGGAGAAAAGTACAAGGTTCGCTCATCCCACTCAGGTAGTCGGCCGAGCGAAGTAGACGTTTCAGCATCGTCCTCTACGGGCTCGTACTCCCGTCGTATGTCTCGAGACCGTGAACCAGAGCCTCGTTGTCTAGCCATGCTACATTGTGCAGAATCATCATAAATTAAGGTTCTATGGTATCTAAAGTTTGCCTAGCCGCATGATACTATGTTCGCAAAAAACAGAGTACGTAGTACTAAAACAAAGCACAAATTTAAATTGAGAATACACGGCATTTTCAAGCAATCAAACAATTTCTTGCAATACTATAGTAATTATTGTGACAAATTGGACAAGAATTGCTAGCAAAAACATCAAGAACAAGCCACATTGTTTTCCCAACCTTAAGAGGTTCAACAATGGTGATTTGTTCATTTCTTCACCAAATTGAGTCAAACCAATCTCAAATTACTCCCAAGGAAATATATAGACATATTCAAGCAATTTTATGGCATAAAATTTGATAAACAAAGAGAATTAAGCAATTCTAAATTCAAATTTTCAAGAAATTCGTGGATAACTGCATGTAAAATTCATCAAAATTGATGTGAGTTTGGAGGAAACTCACATAGATTGGGAAATGGATGGAATAAGCTTTAATTTGCAATAAATTTGAGCAAATTTGGTTGAGAAACGAGCAAGAACGAGTGAATTCAAGTTATGAGAATTCTCGAGCAAGAAACGCAAACAACAGCAGCATAAATGAAGAAGAGAAGGGTATTTAAGGAAAACCCGATTTTAGCGCCAAGCGTTAGACCTTGGCATGAGTTGATAATCCTTAGCGCTTGGCGCTAGCACCAGCGTTTGGCGCTACAGCCAGATAAGAGGCGCCAACGTTATTTCAGCAGCGCCAGAACGTTTAGCCACTCAGTACGGTTATTTCAACCTCTTGCAATATATTTTGGGTTCCATGGTACGCCAGTTAGCCACTCTAAGCAATTTGACACGATTTTTAGTAATCGGCTTTGATTACATAAACTGATCGACCTGATGAAAGATCGTCTCACTTAGCTTAAAGCGCCTAAGCATTGGCTCATCGCAAAAGGCACCGACATACTGGTTCATTCACAAAAGGCACTGACATACTGGTTCATTCAGCGAAGGGCACCGACATACAGGTTCAAAAACAACAGAAGCGCCGACGTACAGGCATAGCGGAAGCAAAGCTCAAGCGAGCTTTTAAAGATTGACAAGCGGAGGTCTTTGATAATTTTCTTTGGAATATTATCGCAATAAATGAGGGTAGCTTCAAGCGAGGATATCTTCGGCAGCATTCCCTAGCTTGCGAAGAGTTGTCACAAGCAACTGAAGGTGATTTCAGGCGAAGTTGTCTTCGATCGTGTTCCCTAAGATGTGGAAGATTGTCACAAAGCGGAAGAGGATCGTTTCAAGCGAAGCAATCTTCGATAGTGTTCCCTGGCTTGTGGAAGATTAACAAGGCAGAAATTGGAGGCAGTTACAAGCGTAGCAGTCTTCAAGCCGGTTGGCATTCTCTAGCTTGCAGGAGGTCATCAAAACAGCAAAAATAGCAGCAAATCGGTTACTTTTAGAGATGTGTGCTCGACGGTGTAAGATACGCGTTTCTTAAATATTTTATTTGTTTAACTAACGCTAGTTTGCAGGTATCGGCGTTATAAGAGTGATTTAGGATCGCAGAACATTCTGAATCATTTTCCATCCCTATCGATACTTTGACTTTTGTTTTCGAAACTTGCGTTTCTCCAAACTCAGTCAAAGTGGGGGCTTCTGTAGACACCCATTTGTGTCTCCCCAAAACCAAACCCGGTGATGAGTACCTTTCACGTCGAATCATAATTGAATGAAGTGAAAGTGTGGAAAGTTTAGTGTTGCGGATAGTTTTAATTTCTTTTCTCTTCTCTCTGTTTTTGAAAACTTATTTTAAGAAAACAGACAATCCAGTTTGGTTGATCCATGATATGGGTCCAATAGTAAATTAGTTGGATAGGCCTTGAAAATACCTTTCCGACGATATATTATATGCCCAATTCCGATGAATATTGCGGAAGTTATAGCCAAATTACTAAACTGGGCCTAGTTAGAGCCTTATATGCGGCCCAATGATCTAGGGGGGGCTAATATGGATTTATCATTCCTAATGCAATTAGGAATAGTTTTAGTATTCTAGATTCTTCTAGAAGGTTCTTTTCATTCCCAATTCAATTAGCATTAATAAATTTACTTTTGTTAACTTTTAAGAGTTTTAATCAAAATAAAAGAATTTTTTGAGGAAAATACGATTTTATCCTCCTGTACGGAAATTTCTATCTGATTTTAGAAAACGCGTTAATAATTAAGATAGCGCCAAACGCCAGCATTAGCGCCTGACGCTAAGCTTCACGCCTAGCGCTAATGTCAACGTCTGGCGCTAACCTTGTTTTGCGCATCAGAACTCTGTTTTGATTTTTTTATCTTTTTGGCTAATTTTCTCTATAAATAGCCTTCTAAGAACTCCGTTTTCATTCATCAATTCACCAATTTTCACCAACTCTCATCTAGAAATTCTTGATCACTCTCTCTCTCTTTTTTCTAAACTAGCTTTTCTCAAAATACAAAATTCCATATTCGCAAGAATTAGATACACCTAGACATATTCGAAGTTTCCTTCGCCCTAGACGTAAAAGGTTTTAATTTCTAAGGGTTTGGTCCCAAATCTCTCTTTCAAATATTTAATTTAATTGTTTTGATTTTTTATTTCCCTTGAAGTTACTAACGTGTGTATTTTGTTATTAGAAAGAGGTACGAGGTATCCAAGTAAGTGCTTTAATGATTTCTATTGATGTTATTATGTAGAATCATGCTTAGGTTGTTATTATGATTCCTAATGTTATGTTAGGGCGTTTTGATCTTCCTAGTATCATGTCTAGGGTAACTTTAATGTCAAGTATGATTAAAAAGTCTAATGCCTTTTATGTTCTTCTTAATATTTATAATTGTTAGTATCATGTTAGGGTTAAAGTTTTAATCTTTATTAGTGACATGCTAGGGTTTGTTATTAATCTTGTTAGTATCATGCCTAGGATTTTGCTATTAATATTATGCTTTAACATGATTATTAATATTGATTATTTATATAATTATTATTATTATGATTATTATTATGTTGCTTATTTATTGTTATTGATTGATCACGCTATTTATGCCTGTTTGAAGGGAATTTGTACTTGTAATCACGCTTAATAAGATAATTAATAATCTTGTTTAGGGTTAATTTGATTATAATTCAAGTTATCGCCAATAATAGTTTGTTTATGCATTAAATTCAACCAACATAGATTAAACAGGTTTAGGTTAATCCTATTGATTGCATGTTAGTCAAAAAGCGCACATTAATACGATCAGAATAAAGTAGAAGCCTATTATTAGGGCAGGTTCAATCTCTTTTAGGTTGGATCTGTACCTTCATCCCCGAACTACCAGTCATGGTTCAAGACCTATTGGAGTTTCTTGGATCATTAAGGGGTGTAACCTTCACCTCATGAACGGTTTACAGGTTCCTAAAAAACTTGTTGGCGACTCTTTTGCTCTATCTTCTTTCCCTTTGGACGCCACCGTACTTTAGTGTATGATCACAGTGGGGTTCAAGCTAGGGCTAATGCTTGAAATATTCCCTACAGTTATGTCCAAATGTAGAACACATATGAGTTTCACAAAAGTGAGAAAAACTCAATCAGGAAGCAGGATCGAGCAAACAGTGCTAAAAACTGGTAAAAATTAGAACGCATATTTCTGGCTCGGTATTGGAAGAACTGAGCGCCAACAAATAGTGGTCGGCGCCAACGACTCGGCTTTGGCGCCTTGCGACAGAAGTTGTCGCCAGGCGCTAAAGTCAAATTAATGGCACTAGACTCTGTTACCTGTCGCTAGTTCCTACATGCCTCAACAGCTTTCTGTGCTCGATAAAATTTTCTAGTTTCGCGCAGCATTATTTCGATCCTAGTTGTGAAAGATATTCCTCAAATTTCCTTCGTGTAAAAATCCTATGTTTTAACTCATTACGGATGGTCTTTCCAATGTGATCCTTTTTATGCATATGACAGTAATGTTATTCAAAATTACGCACATGAAATACTTAGAACTTTTTGAGTCTCATCCACGCATTCTAAATCATTGCCGAAATAAATTTCAGGAATTAAAATAGAAATCCTCCCTAGCGGAGTCACCAAAAACTATAGGGAATATTTCAAGCATTACCCCAAACTTAAACCCCACTGTGATCATACACTTAAGCGTGGTGGCGTCCAAAGGGAAAGAAGATAGAGCAAAAGAGTCGCCAACAAGTTTTAGGAACTTGTAAACCGTTCACAGGGTGAAGGTTACACCCCTTAACGATCCATGAGATCGTCAACTCCAATAGGTCTGGAACCATGACTGGTAGTTCGGGGATGAAGGTACAAATCCAACCTAAAAGAGATTGAACCTGCCCTTAAAATAGGCCTCTACTTTATTCTGATCGTATTCATGTGCGCTTTCTGACTAACATGCAATCTATAGGTTTACCCTAAACCTGTTTAATCTATGTTGGTTGAATATTAATGGACATATAAATATATTATTGGCGGTCACTTGAATCATAATCAAATTAACCCTAAACAAGATTATTAATTATCTTATTAAGCATGATTACAAGTACAAATTCCCTTTAAATATGCATAAAAGGCGTGATCAAGCAATAACAATAAATATAATCAAGCAACATAATAATCATCATAATAATTATAATAATAATAATCATCATAAAATAATCATATTATTCATGTTAAAAGCATAATGATAGCAAGATCCTAGACATGATAGTAACAAGATAAATAACAAACCCTAGCATGTCACTAAACAATAAATATCAAAGCTTTAACCCTAACATGATACTAACATGAATATTAGGAAAGAATATAGGAAGTGTCGCAATAATCACAATTGTCATATTTGATACTAGAATCTATAGTTGTTACCCTAAACATGATACTAGGAAAATCAAAACGCCCTAACATGACACTAGGAATCAAAATAACAACCTAGACATGATTTCTATATCAAAATATCAATAAAACAATTTAAGCACTTACTTAGATGTCTCGTACCTCTTTCTAATAACAAAATACACGCGTTAGTAACTTCAAGGAAAATATAAAACACTAAAATTAAATTAAATAATTGAAATAGAGATTTGGGACCAAACCCTCATAAATTAAAACTTTTCACGTCTAGGGAGAAGACAACTTCAAATAAGCCTAGGTGTTTCTTGGTCTTGTGACTATGGAATTTTGTAGAGAAAGCTAGAGAGAAAGAAGAATTCTTAAAAAACTAGAGAATAAGAAAACTAGAGAATTGATGCTATTTGATGATTTTTAGATGATATTTGATGATTCAAAACGGAGGTTTTAGGAGGCTATTTATAGAGAAAATAAGCCAAACGGATAAAAAAACAAATCAGAGTTTCGACGAGAACAAAACAGGTTAGCGCCAGGCGCTAAGGCTAGTGTTAGGCGTCAAGCATTAGCGCCAGGTTCTAATCCCTGTCGTCCGGCGCTAACAATTATTTTCACGCGTTTTCTTAATTCTGATAAAATTTAGCCGTACAGAGGGGAAAAATTGAATTTTCCTTAAAAACACTCTTTTATTCTGATTAAAACTCCAAAAAGTCAACCAATGTCAATTTATCAATGCTAATTGAATTAGGAATGAAAAGAACCTTCTAGAAGAATCTAGAAGACTAAAATCAATTCTAATTGCATTAGGAATAATAAATCCATATTAGGCCCTCCTCTAAATCATTGGGCCGCATATAAGTATCAAACCGGGCCCAGTTTAGTAATTTGGCCATAACTTCCTCATTATTCATCGGAATTGGGCTTATAATATATCGTTAGAAAGCTCTTTTCAAACCTCATCCAACTATACCATTATTGGACCCTTGCTATTGACAAGGCCAAAATGGATTGGATGTTTTCTTAAAATAGGTTTTCAAAAACAAAGAGAAGAGAACGGAATTAAAAGTATCCACACTTTCACTTCATTCGATTATGATTCGACGCGAAAGGTACTCATCACCGGGTTTGGTTTTGGGGAGACACAAATGGGTGTCTACAGCTATTCGGGCTCGCACTGGGGTAGAGGCGACTCAGTTCAGCGCTAAGGGTATTCCCCGATCGACTCTGACGGCGACTTTTGAGGATGATGCAACCACCAGAGAGCAGCGAGTGCGCATCTTTGCGCTTATCTTGCTGTCAGGGACGTTTTCCATTGACAAGGGTAGTAGAGTGCGGCTTTACTACCTGCCTGCGGTCTGTGATCTTCAATTGATCGGGACTTATAACTGGGTCAGCTAGGACTTATAACTGGGCCAGCTTGGCCTATGCTGATTTTGTTCGAGCGTTGCGAGACTCGTGTCGACACTAGACCTTTACGGGCAACGTCACTCTGTCCAGCTTCTGGAGAGTCTTAGAGGTATTCTTTATCTCTCATAAAGTTTGGCTCTAAGCTTTGGTTAGCATTTGCTGATTCTTTTTGCCTTTTGTAGATCTGGTTCTACGAGTACTTTCCTTTGGTTGCGCCGGCGAGACCGTCGCCACGCGGGTTTCCAGTGAGCGCCTGTTAGGGAGGCCGCCACGTAGGAATGTCTACCTCTTATGTTCGAGATCAGATCCTCTTGGTATAGTTCTTTGCGTAGTTGAACACTTTCGTATTATCTTTGGTAAATTCTTATCTCATAGGCCTTCTTCTTAGAAGCCTGATGTGCAGTACCGGCCATGGAATGGCTTGGTTATCCCTGGGTTAGCTGTGCAGTACACCACTGAGCGTTGCTACTTCTTAAGGACGTATGGAGCGATTACGTACCTTGGCGAGAGGGTTGCTATTCAGCATTCCTCGGACACTTTCGTCGTTCCTGCTCCTCTGCCGTGTTATATGTTTAATAGCGCGAGGCTGGTGAGCATGTCGGAGAGGTCTGGTACCCCTTGGTGATCTCATGCGATCCCTGGGCAGTGCTATGAGGAGGAGCTGCTGCTGCTATTAGCTCCGGCCCCTGTTCTGTCTGGGGAGGTGGCGGTATGATTTTCATATTTTATCTTTTGTTAAGTAGCCCCCAAATGATATTTTACTAACTTTGATTTTCTTTTGTCAGGCTGGGCCTACTGAGTTCATGCCACCTCGTATGTCTATCCATTACCAAGGGACATACGGGCCGATCGAGGAGATGATTCCTCCGGCACCTGAGGATCAGCGCTTTGTGGAGCGGTCGATTCCTCGCCACCAGTCTCGGGTAAGCTCATTTATTAGCAATTTGTTCATATATGTTATGCATTGTTACTGACTTTATTCCTTTGAAAGTTCTCGTGCGAGGTGGTCACGACGATGGCACGAGGTATATACGTCTTCCAGAGCCAGCTCGTTCGTATGAGGAATATGACTACGTGTCGTCGCGACGACGCTGTTCAGGAGGTAGCTTTCCTTCTTATTTCTGCATTATTGCTTCTATTTTGATTGTTTCTGACTTGGTTTCTTCTCCCAAGGTCAGCCCATTCCTTCTCGTACCCAGACGATACATGAGGTCAAGAGAGATCCGGCAAGGTCTAGCTCGAGACGTCGCCGTATTGGCTCTGGCAGTCGGGGTGGTCGTTCTAAGGCTGCTCGGACCAAGGCGGTGGAGGGCTCAGACTCTTCATCTGAGGATGCACATGCTGAGCCGGTAGGCCAGGGAGAGGTTACCTCGGCTCCTAGAGGTGGTGGGATGTACGAGGTCGGCTTATCATCGTAGCAGCCTCCGCGGCCTCAGCCTCAGGGCGATCTTGGGTGGACGGGTCCTGTGCTGAGTTTTTCGCCTCCCGAGGAGACTGGAGCTGGTGGAGAGGTTACTTCTCGTACTGCACAGTTCTATGACATGATGGGCGTCTCTCATCATCTGCGTCCTCCGGCGCCGAAGCTTATACCTGTATGTGTTTTTTTTTTTTTTTTTTTTTTTTACTTGCATAGAACTTTGGCTA
Source organism: Chenopodium formosanum (assembly GCA_024500155.1). Taxonomy (NCBI): domain Eukaryota; kingdom Viridiplantae; phylum Streptophyta; class Magnoliopsida; order Caryophyllales; family Amaranthaceae; genus Chenopodium; species Chenopodium formosanum. The sequence continues at coordinate 43,124,285 of CM044880.1, forward strand.
ATTGACTCTTTTATGTGACATATTTTTATATACATATTATTATGAGCTTATTTATTTAGCATTTATTTTTCATTTTTATGTGCATATTTGTGTGTGCAAAGAATTGTGATAATTAATAATTTTGTGCAAAAATTCCGTCACTTTTATTATTGATGGAGGGTATCCGACTTTCTCCCCCATAAAAAAATTGGACTTACAAAACAAAAAAAACAAAAAAAAAAAAAAAAAAAAAAAAAAAAAAAACCCTTAAAATTAAGTCTAAAATAAATTCCAAAAAAGAAAAAATATAATTAATATATTAATTAAAAGGGTATAAAAAAGGATAAAAAATCGTAAAGCCATTGTTCAGATTCGAATTAGCCAAAAAAAAACGCGGTTTTTAAAAAGCTCGCTGATAGGACACGTCAGCGTCATGTGGTGCCACGTGTTTTGCGTTGGCGCAAGACTCTACTGCTGGCACTTTGGCGCCAGACTCTGGCGTTTGGCGTTGATGAGCGCTGACTTCGAATCCTATCCGGATTGAAACTGTGTCGATGTTGTGTATAAATAGCCCCCTACTCTGCTGATTTTCTTCATAATTTCAGCAGATTAAACATAGTCTTAGCTTTTGAAAAAAATAATCATGTCTTTAACTACTAAGAGTTTTACCAACTTCACTCATGAATGGTGTCAGTCTCTGACTGCAATGAGAGAAAAGAATTAGACTTTTTTCATATGGGGGGTATTTATGGTGTCAAGGGGGTAGATCTTGATATAAAATTCATTCATACCGCCTTAGAATATTAGGCTGTGGATACTCATTGTTTTAGAATAGGGTGTGATGAAGTTAGCCCTTTACCGGAAGAATTCGGTGCTATCTTAGGCTTCCCTACACTAGATCTTGCAGTAATCCCTAGAATAAATGAATATTATTATAAATATTTTGAGCGCTTCTTTAATTTAAGAGACAAAGAACTAACAAATATTGTAGATGGTAGCATAGTTAATTTGAAAGAATTTGCACGCCATTATTTTGATAGACCTTATTCTGAATCTTTTCATGTTTATAAAAGAAGGGCTTTCTCTTTTGCATGCTTCACAAATATCTTCTAACTAGTGGTAGAACTAATAAGGGTCAAGCAATTATATCAACTGTTTTGGAGCAGATTGAATCTCGAAGAAATCCAATGCCACTAATTGTTGGAGAGACTATGCTTAATCTTGATGAATTGAAGAGAAATCCAAAGCACCTTTTCGGGGCTCTCCAATTTTATTACATGTAGAAAAATAATATTTTTAATTACAGAAATCAAAAACATATTTTTGTATAGTAATATTAATTTTTTTGCATTGAATTTTTTTTTTTTGTAGATGTGGCTAATGGAGAGACTAGAATTAATTAGTCCTCCCGACAATGTTGAAAAATATACTCCAAATTGCTTTGTGAGGCAAAAGCAACGCTTCTCTAAGATGGGGCGCCATGAATGGAAGAAAGTTTTTGCCTCTTGCAACTTTGCCATCAAGTGGGTCATCCCTTGGTGGAAAATAGAGAAGATGATTGGGGTTAACAAGCAACCTTTCTGCCGTCTTCCAAGCTTAACCAAGATGACATTTTATTATCCCTGTAGGGTAAAAAGACAGTACGGCCTACTTCAAACAATTCCTTCTAGGGATCTTCTTCGTCCCTATGAATTCCATATTTCTCAAGAGGTAGAAAAATTTGATGCATATTGGAGTGCTAGACCTTTATGGGAAGTGATTACCCATAAGGTTCCTCCTTTCTTGCCCAATGATGTGAAGAGATGGATTCTCAAGAAACCTTCAAAAGACATGAAGAAAAATCAGAGTAAAACTGATGTGAAGATTCGTCTAGGTGAGAAGGTAATTCCCGCTAAGGAACGCTTGGGTGAAAAGGTCGAATTCAAAACACCTACGATGCCTAAGAAGAAGAGCTCTACAAAGGATAAAGGGAAAAGAAAAGATGAAACTTCAAAGAAGCAGGCTTTGGTAGAGATGAAACATGGAGTCCTAGCTAAGGGAGAAACTATTTACTCCAAAATTGAATGTAGGTCCTCTAAACGATGCCTACTAGATAAAGCCATGGATGATGAAGAGGATGCAGACAAAAATTGGAAGAGAGCAAAGAAAGAGAAGAAAGATTGAAGCATTGCTTAACTTTCAATTATTAGACTTAGTTATAAATTTAAAGTTAATTTGTTTTATTAAGCTTTATTTAAATTCCATCAATAATGTAATTTGTTAGTTTATTTTATTAATGAAATTTCATATTTTTAAATAAATCAACTCCTTTAAATTTAATTTATTAAAGCAATGGAAACCGAAAATTTAATTTTCTAGAAATTTTTTCGAGTACGGAAGTCGAAAATTTTTCGTAAAACACCGAAATATTCCCAGGTGCTTCCAGAAAAATGGCGTCGTTTCTTTACGACTGGCGCTGGCTGAGGCAGTCTTGCGTTAGACGACAGACACTAATGTACATCGGCCGGTGACAGGGTTTTTTTTGTGACGCCGAAGCTTCGTCGAATATATTTTTAAACCTGGGATGCGAGGTTTGCAAAAAGTAAAGTGGTTGTACCCTGTAAAAGGTTGCCTACGTATCCTTTCCTAAGGAATCAGGCCAAGCATAGCTCTCTTGAGTATCCTACTCAAGTAATTATGGGTAGTACTTATTAAGTTGGTCAAGATTTGTCATGTTTGAGAACTCATTGCCATCCATATCAGTTAATTTTGCTGCCCCTCCTGATAGGATTCTTTTGACAATATAGGGTCCAGACCAATTAGGCCTAAATTTGCCCCTGGGATCTAAAACATTTTTCCTTAATGCTTTTAACACAAAGTCTCCTACTTTGATGTTTCTTATCTTGACCTTCTTAATAAAATGCCTCGCCATACGAGTTTGATAGCATTGAGTATGATGTACAGCTTCTAGTCGTGTTTCATCAAGTAGAATTAGCTCCTTATATCTCGCTCTAGTCCATTCAACTTCATCGAGTTTACTTTCTAATGCAATGCGTAGAGATGGTATGTCTAGCTCTACAGGTTGTATGGCATCCATTCCATAAACCAAGGAGAATGGCGTATTTCTTGTTGATGTGCGAATTGACGTGCGATAACCCCAAAGTGCAAAATGGAGTTTGTCAGACCAATCCTTGTAAATTTCTATCATTTTCTCGATGATAGTCTTTAGATTTTTATTAGCTGCTTCAACTGCTCCGTTTGCTTGAGGTCTATAAGGAGAAGAATGATGGTGTTGAATGCCATATTTTTGTAACAATTCTTCACACTCAGCTTGAAAGTGAGTTCCATTGTCACTTATCATTTCATGTGGGACTCCATATCGACAAATAATATTCCTTTCAATAAAGAATGCTACATGTTTTGCAGTGAGTTTAGCATATGATTGTGCTTCGACCCACTTAGTGAAGTAATCTATTGCTACTAGGATGTATTCATGACCTCCTGTTCCTGGAGGAGTAATTTTACCAATAATGTCAATTCCCCATGTAGAGAATGGCCATGGTGAAGTGTAGGTGTAGAGTACAGATGGAGGAACATGTTGTAAATTGGAGTAAATTTGGCATTTAGGGCATCTTTTTACATATTGATGACAATCTCTATTCATGGTAGTCCAATAGTATCCTTCACGTATTATCTTTTTTAAAAGCATTTTTCCATTAACGTGAGTTCAACAAATGCCTTCGTGGAATATCTTCATTGCTCTTTGAGCATCCTTTTTCCCTACACATAAGAGAGCTCGACTCTTAAGTACCCTTTTATGTAACTCGTTATCTATGAGTACGTATTGGGAAGCCAAGAGTCTTAATGCTTGTTTTGCTCTTTTATCAGCATGAGGAGGGTATTCTCCTTTGGTGACGTAGTTAACTATATCCGTATACCACGGTTCTTATTCTTCTTCTTCTTCATCCTAGATCACTTCATCATCTTCTATTGCTTGAATACAAGCCGGTTTGTGCCTTTTTTCTATAGTTAGAGGCATTTGCTCGATTTTCGTAGGAATCCTAACCATTGAGGCTAGTCTTGCCAAGGCATCAGCAAATTGATTTTCCTCTTTAAGTAGATATGTTTATTCTACCTTTTCTAACTGATTGGTAAGAGTTTTCAGATAAGTTTGGTAAGGGGATAGACTTTTGCTCCTTACTTTCCGACCCATGTTTTAAAAATCTGGTTGATGATCAATGAAGAGTCCCTGAATATTCGTAATTTCTTCACTCCCAATGTCAAAGCTATTTCAAGGCCTACCATGCATGCTTCGTACTCAGCAGCGTTGTTGGTAACGTCGAAATCTAGCTTTATGGAGATTGGAACATGCTTTTCCTTAGGTGATACTAATAATACTCTGACGCCACATCCCTTTTGGTTTGAGGCTCCATCGAAGTATAAGGTCCAAGTATCATCTTCTGTGACCATCAAGTCTTCGTCTGGAAATTCATTGTCGCGTATTGGCGTTGAATCTTCTATTAGAAAGTCCACTAGAAAATCTGAGACCACAGATCCTTTGATAGCTTTTTGAGCCATGAATCTTACATTGAACTGGGATAAGTTGACTATCCATCTTGATATGCATTCATTGAGTGTAGACTTATCGAATAAATACTTGAGTGGATCCATTCGGGAAACTACAACGACTGTATTCACGAGCATGTAATGTCTTAACTTAGTTGTGGCCCACACCAATGCGAGGCACAATTTCTCAAGTGGTGTATAGCGTACTTTATACTCAAGCATCTTTTTACTTATGTAGTAGATTGCATTTTCTTTACCTTCTACCTCTTGTGCAAGCATGGCCCCCATTGTCTCCTTGGTGACCGTTAGGTATAACCTAAGAGGTATTCCTGGAAGTGCTGGTGCTAATACGGGAGGATTTGCGAGATATGCTTTAATCTTTTCAAAGGCTTTTTGACACTCATCGTCCCATATTACTGGTACATTATTTTTAAGCTTCTTGAATATTGGTTCACATATTGTTGTCAATTTTGATATGAAACTACTTATGTATTGCGACCGGCCAATGAATCCTCGAATTTGTTTCTCGGTTTTGGGCGGTGGCATTGACATGATTGTCTTGATCTTGATTGGTTCTATCTCTATTCCTCTAGAGCTTATGAAATAACCCAAAAGCTTTCCTGAGGTGACTCCAAAAGCACACTTGGATGGATTCAACCTCATGTTGTATTTCCTTAGCCTTTAAAAAAAATTTCTCCAGGCTACTTGATGGCCTGGGCGATCTTTTGATTTTACAATCATATCGTCCACATATACTTCAACTTCTTTGTGCATCATGTCATGGAGTAAGGCAGTTGCTGCTCGTTGGTAAGTAGCACCCGCGTTTTTCAACCCGGATGGCATAACCGTGTAGCAGTAAGTACCCCATGGTGTTATGAAGGTCGTTTTCTCCATGTCTTCTTCTGCCATGAGAATTTGATTGTATCCCGCATATCCGTCCATGAACAAGAGAATTGCATGATCTGATTTACTGTATTATCTACCAAAATATCGATGTGTGGTAAAGAGAAGTCGTCCTTTGGACTTGCATTATTTAGATCTCGATAGTTGACACACATTCTTACCCTTCCATCCTTTTTCGTAACTGGGACAACGTTATCTACCTATTCGAGGTATTTGGATACCCTGATAAAACCTGCAGTTATTTGTTTTTGAACTTCTTCTTTTATTTTAAGAGCTACGTCGGGTTTCATTCGACGCAACTTTTGTTTTACAGGTTTCATTCCTGGAATTAGCAGTATAGTGTGTTGAGCTATTTCTCTATTAATACCTAGCATATCTTCATATGACCAAGCAAATAAATCGATAAATTCTTTAAGTAGATTGATTAAATCGGTTCTTTCTTGTTCATTAAGTGTTAATTCGATTTTAACTTCTTTTTTAATGGTTAAATAATTTGAGATATCAACCGTCTCAGTTTTCTCGATTATCGGTGTTTTCTTTTCAAGTATTTCCATTGCTTTAATAATTTCTTTTTTTTATTTTCATTGTTAGTTAAGCAATGCTCGTCATCTTGGGTTAAATAAAAGCGCGAGGAGTAAGCGGAAGAAGACATATTATTGAATTCATAAATCATTACATCAAAAAGAGAGATGTCCTCAAAGACTTGATTGCTAACTATCCTAGAAGAAGATATAGAAGAAGGGGGTGCTACAACTAAGGACTTGGATGACTTTATAGGAAAAGATTTTGACTCTGACTCTAACTCAGACGACTCTTCGAACATCGGTCCTTGCCTTGTTGTTATGGAGATTTTCCTTCCACTTGGAGTAGTAGTCACCTTGACTATCTTGCGCCGCCCTTGTATTGATCCTTGTGCTGGAGTGATGAGTTTTGATGAGTCAAAGTTCTCACTTTGTAGGACCATTTGGATGAGCGAGGAGTTATCCTCTATGTACTTCGGCTCATTTTTTTCTCGCCCAAATAGTAATCCCATTACATTAAAGTCAAAGCATGGGGGTGCTTTCTCCTTGTGGATAGGATCTGGGATTCATCTAGAAAATAACAATCTAAGAAAATTTTGAATCCAGGTTGCCTTATGCCATTTACAACAAAAGGTTCGGGAAATTCATAACACGGATAGTCCTCTCCATCTTTTATAAATTGTCCATTGAGAGTAAGAGGATACTGATCCATTGGGATTGCTTTCTTTTGGATGCGAGCGTTCCTACACGCCTTAGACCTTTCCTGGGCTCACTTGAGATCTTCCGAGTCGATTTGAAACCAAGTCCAAAAGTATCTAACTTAGGGAGGCTAGGCAATTCTAGCGGTTTTTCTATTCCTTTCTTCTTTCCTAGAGTCATTCCAGGAAAATGCCCTTGTTTCTTTATAATAGCGTTTACTGTCATATTGGAGTGGGGGTCTTGGTAGAGAGGGGTCCTTTCATCCTCCTCTATTAAAGAGACCTCTTCATCGTCTTCATCGTGCTCCACATTAATGATTGGATTTCCGGTAGCTTTAATCCTCATGGGTGAAGCATCGATCATCATAGGAATTCCTCCAACTATGGCCTTTACCTGTTGGTGGAGAGATGAAGGGACGGCCTTCAGTTCATGAAGCCAAGGGCGTCCCAACAATAAGTAGAATGAAGCTTTGATATCTACCACTTGAAATGCAGTAGCGTGTTCTATTGCTCCCGCCGTTATATTCATGGTAATCTTACCAGGGCTTGACGACGAGTGTTGTCATAAGCTCTTATCCCTTTTGTTGATGGGGTTAAGTCTTCATCCCTTATTCCTAACATCCTCGCAATTCTGAGTGGACAGACATTAATCGCCGATCCATCATCTACAAGAGTCATTAGGACGTTCATTATCTTGCAAACTACTGTGAGGTTTAGTGCCTTATAATGCTTGTCACCTTCTGGAGGTAAATCTTTGTTAGAAAAGGTGATCAAGTTGATAGGATTAGGGAGATCACTTGTAAGGAAGTTAACCAACCCCTCAAGAGTGGTGTCAGAATCTATCCCTATCTTATCCAAGGCATTCATGACTTCCAACCTATGTTCTCGAGATGTAGCTAGAAGCTTCCATACATTCATCTTAACCTTGGTCTTCTTGAACTTCTTAACAATATCATTGTCTTCTATGATAGGTATGGGAACTTGCTGCGTAGTCGGCATAGGTTGTGTTGAAATGGGAGGTTGCATTCTCCCATATCTTGTGAGGACGTCTATAGATGAATTCTCTTCATCCCAAAAATCGCTTATTGGATATATGACTGAAAGTGGAGGTTCTTCCATATCCTTAAGGTAGACGTCTTCATCATCATTGTCCCAAACCCCATTGATGTTAATGTCTTCTTCTTGTGGAATTTGGACTAGATTTATATCATCAATCATTTTTTGAATTAAATCTTTAAATTTAAAACAGTTTTCAATAGTGTGACCCCCTGATTGATTGTATTAACAATATAATATATCTGTCCTCTTTAGCGATTCAAATGGTCTCGGTTCGAGAGGTTAGACCTTACCACTCTCGGAGAGTATTTTGAACATTTTGGCGTATGAAGTCCCAATTGGGGTATAGAGCTTATTACTCTTCTTGGGTCCGTCAGTTACTTGTAGAGAGAAGGGTTTCTTCTTCGTGGGTGGAACCTTATCACACTTTTTTTGAAGCTCCTCTAGTTGTTTATTTGCAACTTCGAGAGCTTCACGTAGCAAACTTGATCCCTCCCTCATGGACCTTATAAGTATTCGTAAATCTTCTTTGCTTGCTGGTTCAGGAAAGTCATCCATGGCATCGAAAAAGATCTCCTCCTCTTCTTCGATAACATGAATTTCTTTAATAGGTTTGATGAGAGATGAAGGATCAACCTCATTTTCTTCATCAAAGATGGCCAAGGAATGAGCAAGAGGTGCATTGTCAATGCTTGGTTTCTTACTGGCAGGAGGTAATGGCAGTTTGTTGTTATCAATTAAATCTTGGATAGCTTCCTTAAGCTTCTAACAATTTTCAGGAAGATGGCCCCTACCTTGGTGATATTTGCAATGTGCATTGGGGTTCCAGTTAGCTATCCTCTTCTCAAATGGTGGGTCCCCAAATGGTTCTATAGGAGTTATAAGTCCTTTTGCATTTAGTCGGTCAAATGCGGTGTAATAACTCATACCTATAGGAGTAAATTCCTTTTAAATGGTTTCTTTTGTCCTTGGTTGTTCATAGCAAGGACTTCACTCAAATTAAAGGTGCTAACATTGTTTGAGTGGGTGGTTTTGGAAGAAGAAGGATTGTTGTTCTTCTTGCCTTTCCAGCCATTGTTGGAGTTACTGTTAGCAGCTTTCAACTTAGCCAGGTCGTCTTCAATATTAATTCCAATGTCATAGAAGGCCTTGACGGTGTGGAGATTATTTTGGTATTTGAGATGCTTGGAGTACTTCTCTTGAAGGTTCTTGATGGACAACCTCACAGATTCTTTTTCGTTTGGTACTTTAATCATCTTAGCAGAGGTTTCTCTCCATTTTTTAAAGAAAGAAGTGAAACCTTCATTCTCCTTCTGCTTGAGTATTTCAAGTTCCCTATAATTAGTTTCAACTTGAATGTTGCACTTTTACCTATCAATGAAAGCATTCACTATTGACTCCCAAGTAGAGGTTCTTTCTTTCTCAAGGGAGAACAACCATTATTGGAAAACGGTTTCAAGAGATAGAGAAAACAAAGAGGGAAACACCTTCTTATCAATACCCTTAATACTCATTATTGTTTCAAAACCTCTTAAATGAAAGTAAGAGTTATCAATTGCTTAGAATTTCGGGATGTCTTTGGCATTGAACTTCTGTGGAAGAAGATCCTTGTCCACCGAGACCCCTTGTGAACTAATGCCTTGAAACTTGTAGTCACTAGAAAACTTGCTTAAGCTTTCTTGCATGAGGTCCATCTGTTGTTGCTTCACAGGGTCATCGATTTTAAAGGTTAAAACCTTCAATGCCTCAGTCACAGTAACCAACTGGTTTCTGAGTTCATTAACTTCCTCTTGAGTTGCCAATATCTTCTTAGCTTTCCTTTTTCGAGCGATTAGTTTGTCAAAAAGTCGAACTTGAATGAAAAGGTTATCTTTGATCAAACGCCCTTCCTTTCTTGACCACGCGCTATAAATTAAACCGTTTTTGTTTTAATGACTTGACTCAATTTGACTTTGACTTTACGGGTTTATAAAAAGAAAAAAGAAAAAATAGGGTGTATATTTTTGGGAATTTAGTATAGGGTTCAAACAAGTGGTTTTAATTGGAGGATTAATATCCAACTTACCCCCCAAAAAAAATGACGAAAAATACGCGCATACAAGACTCTCTTAGACATGGTCAAAGCGTGCATACATATTAGTGTGTGCTTTATATGATGAGTGCAAGTGACATGTTTTGACTCTTGTGTAAGACCATGGGACTTAGTGCCTAGACTCGATTAAGGACTTAACAAGGTATGATTATTAATAAAAATTAATCAAATTTATTAGGAAACTATTCAATTAGACACAAAGTGATGACTGGAGTAATAAACTGAACTGTTGCCAAAACGACAGGACTGGTGCCTCTCCTTGCAGTGTAGCGCCAGACGAGAGAACTGTCGCCAGGCGCTGCACTCCACAGAGTGGCGCTGCAGTTTAAATCTTGGCGCCATTACTGGAACGTTGATCTGGAACTTCTTTCGGTATTATTACTCTACAGGGTATGCCTAAAGTCGTACTTAGTCAACTCTGATTAAATTATTAGACTTTGATTACTCACATTAATTAATTAATTAATTAGGAAAACTTATTTTAGTCATTAATCAGTTTTTTTAATCTTAACACAAGTCAAACAAACGGTTAGGAAAAAATAAATAGAGTATGCACAACAAATAATGCACAATTAGTCAAATAGACACAATATGATGCAATGAGTTTGCAACCTAACCATGGCTCTAGCTCTATAAAGTTCGGGATATGGGTTAGTCATAGAGAAACCATGGTTAATTGTCCTAATGCACCGCGTGAAATCCTAACCGTGAAGGATTGGCGCGAGTGGATAGGACACCGCGAGTTAAGAAAAACTCGCTTCTATGATTTGGTGAATTCAACATTCTCGGATGTACCCTTTGTTGCACAGAACGTTCAATCAGGTAGATGGAGCATGAATTCCCAGAGGATTATGTCCATATGTAGAACACATATAGGTTTCAAAAAAGTGAGAAAAACTCAATCAGGAAGTAGGATCAAGCAAACAGTGCTAAAAACTTGTCAAAATCGGAACGCATATTTCTGGCTTGGTATTGGAAAAACTTGGCGCCAGCGAACAGAGGCCGGCGCCAAGATTTGGCTTTAGCGCCTGGCAAAAGAAGTTGTCGCCTAGCGCCAGAGTCAAATAATTAGCACTAGACTTTGTTTTCTAACGCTAGTTCCTACATGCCTCAGCAGCTTTCTGTGCTCGATAAAATTTTCCAGTATTGCGCAGCATTATTGCTATCCTAGTTGTGAAAGATATTCCTCAAATTTCCTAAGTGTAAAAATCCTATGTTTTAACTCATTGTGAATTGGCTTTCCAATGAGATTTTTTTATTCATATGACAATAATGTTAATCAAAATTACGCACATGAAATACTTAGAACTTTTCGAGTCTCATCCACTCATTCTAAATCATTGCCAAAATAAATTTCAGTAATTAAAATAGAAATCCTCCCCAGCAAAGTCGCCAAAAACTGTAGGGAAATATTTCAAGCATTATCCCTAGATTGAACCCCACTGTAATCATACATTTAAGCATGGTGGTGTCCAAAGGGAAAGAAGATAGAGCAAAAGAGTCGCCAACAAGTTTTAGGAACTTGTAAACCGTTCACAGGGTGAAGGTTACACCCCTTAACGATCCATGAGATCGTCAACTCCAATAGGTCTGGAACCATGACTGGTAGTTCGGGGATGAAGGTACAAATCCAACCTAAAAGAGATTAAACCTACCCTAATAATAGGCCTCTACTTTATTCTGATCATATTCATGTGCGCTTTCTAACTAACATGCAATCAATAGGTTTACCTTAAACCTGTTTAATCTATGTTGGTTGAATATTAATGCACAAACAAAACTATTATTGGCGATTACTTGAATTATAATCAAATTAACCCTAAACAAGATTATTAACTATCTTATTAAGCGTGATTACAAGTACAAATTCCCTTTAAACATGCATAAAAGGCATGATCAACCAATAACAATAAACATATATCAAGCAACATAATAATCATCATAAATTATAAAAATAATAATCATCATCAATATTATTATAAAGCATAGCAATAATCATGTTAAAGCATAATAATAGCAAGACCCTAGGCATGATGCTAACAAGATTAATAACAAACCCTAGCATGTCACTAAGCAATAAAGATCAGATATATAGCCCTAACATGATACTAACATGAATATTAAAATAGGAAGCATCACAATAATCATAATAAGCATATTTGATATTAGAAATTATAGTTGTTACCTAAACATGATACTAGGAAGATCAAAACATCCTAACATGACACTAGGAATCATAATAACAACCTAGACATGATTTCTATATCATAATATCAATGCAAACAATTAAAGCACTAACTTGGATGCCTTATATCTCTTTCTAATAACAAAAAAACACACGTTAGTAACTTCAAGGAAAATAATAAACAAACAATTAAATTAATTAATTGAAAGAGAGATTTGGGACCTAACCCTCAGAAATTAAAACCTTTCACGTCTAGGGCGAACGCAACTTCGAACTTGGCTAGGTGTTTCTAGATCTTGTGAATGCGGAATTTTGTACGCAAAAAGCTAGAGAGAGAGAAGTCTTGAAAACTAGAGAGAATAAGAAAAAATAATTGTTGTTGACGATTCCAAAACGGAGGTTTTTAGGAGACTATTTATAGAGAAAATCAGTCGGACGGATAGAAAAACAAATCTAAGTTTCGAAGAGAATAAAACAGATTAGCGCTATACGCCAAACATTAGCGCTATGCGCTTATCCTGTCGTCAGGAGCTAGAAAATAATTTCACGCTTTTTCTTAATTTTGATAAAATTTAGCCATACAAAAGGGCAAAATAGTATTTTCCTTAAAAACACTTCTTTTATTCTGATTAAAACTCCAAAAAGTCGACCAAAGTCAATTTATCAATGCTAATTAAATTAGGAATGAAAAGAACCTTCTAGAAGAATCTAGAAGACTAATATGGATTTTGGTTGCATTAGGAATGATAAATCAATATTAGGCCCTCCTCTAGATCATTGGGCCGCACATAAATATCAAACTGGACCCAGTTTAGTAATTTGGCAATAACTTCCTCATTATTCATCGGAATTGGGCTTATAATATATCGTTGGAAAGCTCGTTTTTAGCCCCATCCAATTATTCTATTATTGGACCCTTGTCATGGACCAAACCAAACTGGATTGGCTGTTTTCTTAAAATAAGTTTTTAAAAACAGAGAGAAAGAAGAGAATTAAAAACTAACCGCAACACTAGACTTTTCACACTTTCATCTCATTCGATTATGATTCGACGTGAAAGGTACTCATCACTTGGTTTGGTTTTGGAGAGAAACAAATGGGTGTCTACACTGCGGCCCCCTGCTTCACCTGAAATAGGGCATTTTGCCGCGCCCTGAGCCGCAGGCGCGGGCTACAATACCCGCGGGCGCGGATTTTGCCCAGACTGCCCCGCGGAGTCAATTATGGGTTCCGTACCCATTTATATGCGCCCGCGGAGCCTTCTTGGAGAGGGCGCGGCCGATCAGTTTTTCTTCTTTGTCTATATATATTCTTGTAAATCCTTTTGAAGGCCAACTTTTAGATAATATTTCATTTGCTTAGTTTTTAGAGAGAGAAACTAAAGAGAATTAGAGAGAGAGTCGAGATTGTAGTCTTTGGATTTGAATTGTAATTCAACAATGTTTCTTCAATCAAGTTTATGATTCTTCTTCATATCAATCAAAGTTTGTAAGATTTCTTTCCTTTGAATTTACTTAAATTGCAATTTACTTTTATGCTTGAATGTTTGGTTTGGATTTTGATTTAGTTTTGAGAATTTATTGATTTATTGTATTTCCTTTTGATTTAGTTTGAAATGAATGTGTTTGTGCTTGAATTTATTTTAGCTTTAGATTTCACCATGATTAGTGAGTAGATTAGTTGCTAGGGAGAAGGGGAAGCATGCTTGATTGATGATTATTGCTAGTTGATGATCCTTGATTGATTGATTGTTGCAATTAAATTAGTTGGCATATTTGTGCATGTGATTAATTAGACTATGAGTGATCAACCTATAAGATTAATCTAGATTGCATTGCAAATTCCAATGACACAAACAATTGATTTGGGAATTGCTTTAATTGATTGAATTTGATTGTAACTCTCCTTGTTAATCATTTATAGTGAACCCTAGTTTGGTTTGTAGGAGATAACCCTTGAATTCCTTTTATTGCAACTTATGTTTGTCCCTTGCAATGTTTAAATCAATTGGGTGATCTATCAATTAGCATGATTGTTAAGCTTTCATGTGGAACCTATATCCCTAGTGTTAAGCAATTTGATTGAATTATCGATTCTTGTTATCCTAGTTACCATACTCAACCCTTGACAACTTTTCGATTTAACTTAACATTAGGCTATAACATGGCTTTAATGCCTTTGGGTTTGACCCTTAGCTTGCCTCTATACTCGTATAAGGTTTGTTAAGCATGTACAAATTTAGATTGACTTAGGGAGAATTAGATGACGACCTAGTTCCAACCCTTTGTCATGGACCGGATAAAAGGAGAAGTTTTACTTGATCTCCTCGACCTCTTTAGGCCACAACCGGTTCCTTTGTCAGTACAATGACCTGACTTTGCTGGGTAAAAAGTGTTCCCTTCCATGCATTCCTTCCAGAGCCTTGGAGTAAGCAATAGAGCCGGGATATTTTAAGACTACCAACGAACCTTTGGATGATGGGAATCACATATTTGTACCCAAAAATTGGGAACCTCAACCAGATTTTTTGAATGATGAGGCGTATCTCTCCGCCTATGGTCTTAGCACCATATTTAATTTGTTTTGGCTGCTATTTCTCATAATGTTGGTTTTTAACTAACTTGTAATAAAGTAACTAATCAGATGGTTTTCGCCTGCAGAAGAATCTTTGGAAATGGTGGGTGCTAACAAGACACCTACCAAGCCGGCTTTTTAATTGAGGAAGGAGTAGTTGGGAAGGAGAAAGGCGACTTTAGACGCAAATTAAGACGAGGTAAACCCCGCCTAGCATGCGTTCTTATAATTTTCATATATTATTATCATACGTCGTATGTAACCCCTTTGCCTGGTTTTATAGAGTGGCAACAAGCCCATCCCCCGCTTCATCAAAAAGATGTTCAAGCGGCCTAGGGATGATTTAAAGAAGACCCCGGCTAAGGTGGGAAGACAAAACCCACCTCGACCTACTTCTTCAGCTCAGTCAAACCTTACACACCCCACAGCCGGTGGAAAGGGCCCGACTGTACTTAAGTCCTTGAGAGAAAGCTCGAGGCCAACTGCAAAATTGTCGGGCACCTCTATGATGTTGAAGAGTGGCGAGCCACTCGAAGCTACAACCGGTAATGCAACGGTTGGGGAAGGGGGAACTTCCCAACCTAAGGACCAAGGTAAGAATAAATTCTTTGAACCCCCATGGTCGCTTAACTTCATGAGAGTAAAGACTCGAGAGAGCCCGTTTGGAGATTCACTTAGCAGCCGGCACAACTTAGGTGTCGTCTATGCTGCCCTCTCACCAAGTGTAGATGCCTCCAGCAGCCGGCTTGATTTCTAGTCGTACGCCAAGCGGATGCTTAGGACCCTCACTAGTTCGGATAAGGACAAAGTGTCTGGGCTGCAGGCGATCAACTTCGACCTGATACTGGCCTTGCTAGCTGAGGTAACTTAGAATTTATTTGAAGTACTTTTCTCTTCTTTTCTGAATTATAACTTGTCGTTTGTATTCTACAGAAGATACTGAAGGTGGATGGGCTCGAGGTCCCATTCAGGCGTAAGCAAGAAGAGGTAAATAATGTTAAACAAAGGGCCAAAGTTGCTCTCAACTCTACTCAATATTAAAATACAATGAGTGAAATAGAAATTAAAGCTTAAGAGTTGAAACATGAGGAGCTGATCAAGACCCTGAAAGTTGTTGTTGAGGAGGCCAACACCAAAGCCACCAACTTATAGTCTGAACTGAAGGCTTTGAAGGCAGCAAACAAGGAGAACCTCCAGCTTAAGGAAGAGAATAGTCGGCTCAACGTGGAGATGGTTGAAATGAGAAACAACCATCAAGAGGAGCTGTCCAAAGAGCAAAACCGGCCAGTCATTGAGATTGAGAAAGGCACTGAGGCCCGACTGACGCTGCCTTGGGAACTTGTTCACCTTGGGTCAGACTTTAAGTATCTCCTGCTGAGGTATGAATCCGCCACGACAGTGTATGATGCCGAGGTTTTTAAGGAGAAGGCACCGCCTTCGTTAAAGGAATGGGCCTTAGAAAAGGGTATTGAGATTGCTTATGATGAAGAAGAGAGGGTGGGGAATCAGATAGATCAAGCCCCAGCTCAGCAAACCAAAGTAATCCTCCGAACAGGCTAAGACCAACCGGAGAAAACTCAGCAGCCTTAGCTCAGCAACCTTGAATTTTCTACAGCTTATGCTAACCTTATTTTCTCTAGCCTGAGTCTTGTGTACCTTTGTATTTTACCGACTAGGGAGTCGGGTAGATCAACAATTTTTACTTTCTTTTCTTTGACCTGGATGCATATCCGGATAACATTATCATCCGGCCATTTGGTCGGTTTTAAATTTATGATGTATACCAACTGTTTTGTTCAATTACTTGTTCCAATTTTTCTGTTACTTTTGTGTTTGAATTTAAAATTTTGCATATATATATATATTATATAAACTATTTTTTCCCAACTCCTTGAGAGCATACGGCACATGTTGAACCGGCTGTACTTGCCCCTGGACGGCTGTGTGGTTAGTTTCAGTACTTTGCTTATGATTGGCTTGGGAACTTTTGATACTTTAAGGAGTATAGAATGTTCCCAAGTCAATCAATCAAAGTAGTTATTTCCCCAAACCAAGTACACAGCCATCCAATCATACAAGAAAGCAGTCGTTAGCCCAGGCGGTGAAATAATTATACCGAACTTCCTTCTCCTTCGCCTAGGATAGTTGTAATCTAATTACGCTCAATGTCCTTTTTACCCATTAGGAGGACTTGCATAATTTCAAAAAATAATCTAAGCCAGAACTTCGCCCGGTAACCAAATGATGTCGTTGGACATCCGGTGTTGGTAAACTTAGTCGTTCTTTAGATTATCCCGGTCAGACGGCTATAAGTTGACCAATTAGGTCTTCAATTTTTGCAGTTTTTATGAGTTTGTAGAGCACTTTGTTACCCAGATGGGAGATACTCTCTGCGACGATTTCACCCGAATGGGCGTCGTCGGACGCCATACTCATGTTGGAGCAGACGAATTTATAAAATAAATTATCATTCGACCATTGGCCTCAAGTCATTTGGACATTGGTTTAACTTCTTAATTTAAATTTAGTATGTGAAGGTCAACGTTTGTACGTTGTGCAGGAGGTGCTTGAGATATTACGCTTGTATATAAAGAAATAAACAAAAGAAACTTTTTCATTGATAGGATTTTTTAATTACAAAAATTTACAAGTCTTAGAAGTAGTACTTTTTAAGTTGTCTACACTCCAAGTTTTTGGCAGCCGCCTGCCGTTTGGAGTTTCCAGGCGGTAGTTGTCGTCTCTTACTTCTTCATAGATCCGATAGGGGCCTTCTCAATTAAGAGTTAGCTTTCCATGCTCATTGGCCCTACAAGTTGCCTCCATTTTTTGTACACAAAGCCCCCAACTTTCAAGGGGCGTTTATGTACTTTTTGTTGTAGGCACGGGTCATTCTCATACGATAAATCTAATGACGCAAGGTTGAATTACCCCTACATTCTGGGAGTGAGTCCAATGTTAGTCGCATGGCCTCCTAGTTTGCCTCTTAATCGTATAGCATGACTCGTAGAGTTGGCTCATAATGCTCGATGGCAAGACGCCTTCAGCACCGTATACCATGAGAAATGGGGTTTCACCGGTTGCCCCTTTTTCAGTTGTCCGGGTGGCTCATAGGACGTGAATTAAGTCTTCAGCCCATAAACCATCGGCTCTTTCTTTTTTTTATGTCGTCTAAGATGAGTTTGTTGAAGGATTCAACTTAGCCGTTTACTTGAGGTCGACCGACTTATGCAAAACAATGTGAGATCCCTTGATCACCCAACCAGGTCTTAAGCTGAGGTGTTTCAAACTAAGGGCCATTGTCATATACCATTGACATAGGTACCTCAAACCGGGTGATGATATTCTTCCAAATGAAAGAGATGATATCTTTTGTCTTGATGCTCTTGACCGCCTCTACACTAGTAGAAAAGTACAAAAAGGCAACTCTCTAATGCCACCGGTTCAGGCCAAGCCGGTGGCAAAAACTGTCCTAAAAATGGGCGGGTTTTTATACAAAGAGAAAAGGCACCGGTTCAGCTCAAACTGGTGCTAAAAATAAAAAGGCACCGGTTTGAACCGGTGCCACTAAACTGGTTCATTCAAATGTCTTTCTTTCTTATTCCTTGTCTCTTTCATTTTCAATTCACTGTTGCATTCGAGAGCCGAAACCCTCACTACACTCTCTCCATTTTCCCACCACTAGGCCGCCACCGACGCCGGCCACCAGCCCTGCCAACACCTTCTCTTTCTCCCCTGCCCCGCCACCACCAGCCGGCCGCAAGCCCCGTCCTTCTCTTTCACCCCTGCCCTGCACTCACTGTGAAGGTCTTGAAGCTAAGCCGCGCCATAGCCCTAAGCTCGCCACGCCACCGTGCTTCTACTGCCCTAAGGTTGCCGCGCCACCTGCTGCTGCTGCCCTCCTCCACCACCGAGCTGCTGCTGCCCTCCATCTTCCCTCAAGGTTTTTCCTTTTTTTTTATTTCACAATTATTTTCCAATTATGTACTTATATTAATGTGTTTTGCATGTTAAATCATTATTTGCAAAGTAAAATTTAGGTTTGAATATAATTATACTCCAATTTTTCTTAATTTTAGGTTGTTTTATTTGGAATTTGTGAAAATATTAGTGATTTTTCTCAATTAGTTGGATTTTATTATGTTTTAATAGTTAAGTTAATTTTTTTTGGTGGATAATTTTGAATTAATTATAGAATATATATTAACCTTGGTACTTAAATAGTTGAAATTTGGTATGTTACTTTTAATAGTTAATTTGAAGTTGTTTTGATGGGTTATTTCGAATAAGTTAGAGATTAGAAACCTTGTTATTAAGTTAGTTGAATTTTGGAATGTTTAAATGGCTAATATTAAGTTGTTTTGATAGGTATATTTGAATAAATTAGAGATTAGTAACTTTGTTACTAAATTAGATTTATTTTTGAATGTTTTAATGGTTACTTTTAAGTTGTTTTGATAGGTAATTTTGAATACAAAGTTTAGCAATTGTTAGTTCGATGAATGATGTGTTTTAGCTTATAAATAAATTAGTGAATTGACATGTTATGAGAAAGAAATAGTACATACATAATATTTAACCTAATTTTTGTTTATTGTTTTTTTTAATAGATTTTTGAATTGAAGCACGAGTTTAGCTTGAGGACTACATATTGAGCTCAAGTGGGTAGTTGCTATATTGGTATGACTTATAAACTTTACTAAGCTATATTTCTTTCTATTTATCCATTTAATAAAAGTTTATTCATGAAATTGAAACTTGTGTATTGTTTAATTGCAAATAAATACAACAATATATAGAATACTTGCATCATCATATGCCTAGATACCCGTTCAAGGCTTTCTCATTAAGAGAAAGTCTTGAATAGTCCCCGGTTGGGACTGTTCTTGAATGTGTACTCTCACTTAGGTGGTGAATGTATGTTTTCTTTTCGATTTTAAAGAACATCTTGGCTTACCATTTCCTCACTATGTTCTCTAGGTACATATGTGGTTAACTAATTATCTATATCGTGTACTTGGAGAACTAGGGGAAAATGCTGCCGAATTTTCCTTAAAATTACAAAGTTGACATACATTCACTAGTGAGTGTAGACATTCAAGGATTGGTTAGGTTGGAGTGATAAGAACCCTTTGGAAACATGCATTTTTTCACTATATGAATGGTATATTCACGTTTTGTACTTAAATTTGATTTACATAAAATATGTAGCAATTACACATTATTCATATGTTGCTATATATGTTTAGAGACAAGTTACTAAATGGAGAAGGATCCTGGGTGCAAAAAATACTCCAAACTATCGGTCGTGCTAGCACTTTTCAACATTAAGTCGAAGCATGGGTGGATGGACATTAGTTTTACTTCTTTGTTGACCGCATTAAGTGATATGTTGCCTGATGGGAATGAAATTCCTAAGTCTTACAATTATGCAAAGAAGCTCATGTGTCCCTTTGGTTTGGAGTATAAGAAGATACATGCATGTCCTAATGACTATATTCTGTATCAAAATGAGTATGAACAATTGCAGGAGTGTCCACAATGCAAGCGGTCGCGCTACAAGCGCAAGAGTTGCAATCCTGGTACGGAGGGACCTCCTCCTAAGGTGTTGTGGTATCTTCCCATTATTCCAAGGTTTAAGCATCTGTTCTCAATACCAAAAGATGCTAAAAACTTAAGGTGGCATGCAGAGGTAAGAAAGAAAAACAGAATGCTGAAGCATCCAGCTGACTCTCCATAGTGGAAGAACATTGATTTGAATTTGAGAAATTTGGTGATGAAGTTAGAAATTTAAGGCTTGGGTTGTGCACGGACGGGATGAATCCAGTTTGCACTCTTAGTACCCAACACAGCACATGGCCGGTACTTTTAGTGATTTATAATTTGCCTCCTTGGCTGTGCATGAAACGTAAGTATGTAATGCTTTCATTGCTAATAACGGGGCCTAGGCAACCTGGAAACGACATAGATGTTTACCTCGTGCCGCTTATTGACGACTTGAGAAAGATGTGGGACGAAGGGGTTTCCGTTTTTGATGCTCATTAGAACGAGATGTTCACATTGCGTGCAACCCTTATGAGGACCATGAATGACTTCCCTGCATATGGCCACTTGTGTGGGTACAAGGTCAAAGGGAAAAAAGCATGCCCCATATGTATTGATGACACAACAAGCGTATACCTTACTCATTCTCGCAAAGATGTCTACTTGAGGACTCGAAGGTTCCTTAGGCGTAATCACCCGTACCGTAGGCAGAAAAAGGCTTTCGATGGAACAGTGGAAGAGGATACTGCGCCTAGACCATTGACTGGTGCTGAGATTTGTGCTCGGGTGAAAGAGATACGAATGGTGTTTGGAAAATCAGAAAAAAAAAAAAAAAAAAAAAAAAAAAAAAAAAAAGGTCTCCGCTGCTCTGTTTAATAAAGAATCAATCTTTTGGAAGCTTCGGTACTAGAGAGAACATGACGTTAGGCACTGTCTTGATGTGATGCATATAGAGAAGAATGTGTGTGATGCTCTTTTGGGAACGCTTATGAATATCCAAGGCAAAACAAAGGACGAAAAGGGTGCCCGAATAGATTTGAAAGAGATGGGGATTCGTCTAGAATTGTGGCCTCAAGAAAATGTTAGAAAAGGGAAGGAACCGACAAAAGAAGATGAAAATGTTTTTAAAAAAAAGGAAAGAGAAGAGCAAGGGAAAGGGAAAGGATGAAGATGCATCAAAGAAGAAAGTTGAGGGTAAAGGGAAGGATGAAAAGAATTATTTACCCCGGCCCCGGCTTGCTATACATTGTTAAGCGTAGAGAAACGTATGTTTTGTGCATTTTTGCACGGCATTAAGGTTGCATCGGGGTACTCATCTAACATGAAAAGATTTGTAACCTTGAATGGAGAATTGAAGCTGACAAGTATGAAATCCCATGATTGTCACATTATGATGCAAGTATTCCTACCGATTGAAATCCGTGGTATTCTACCAAAGCACGTGAGGGAAGTGATTACAAGCCTTTGTTCGTTTTCAATACAATTTGTAGCAAAGTGCTTGATCCTTGTACACTAGATGCTTTGCAAGCAGATGTGGTTGTGACTTTGTGCAAATTTGAGATGTATTTCCCACCCTAATTTTTTCACATAATGGTTCATTTGGTTCTTCATTTGGTGCGTGAGATTAAGTTGTGCGGTCCAGTGTTCATGAGGTGGTGCTACCCTTTTGAAAGACACATGGGTACATTACAATATAAAGTATGGAACCGGGCTCACCCTGAAGGAAGTATGATGCAAGGGACCATGGGTGAGGAGATAGGTAACTTTGTGGCGGACTACATAGCCCTTGATCAACCTATTGGTCTTCTTACTTCTCGACATGAAGGTAGACTTGATGGTCATGGCACAATTGGGTCAAAAAAAATGTCACCTGACCGAGATCAGTTCTTACAAGCACACCTTTATGTGTTGCACCATGTTTCAGATGTGCACCCATATTTAGACGAGCACGTGGCTAGTTTGCGTGACGAATTTCCATCGAAAGGTGAATGGGAACGTATGCAGTTGCATAATAAGAGGTTTGTTAATTGGTTTCGTGATCGAGTAATGAGTCGATTGGATGATACTAATGTGACAGATACAGTACAGTGGCTTGCGTACGGTCCTAGGGATGATGTTCGATCATTTGAGGGATATGACATCAATGGGTACACTTTTTGGACGGAGGGTCGTGATTTGAAATCTTCCTCCACCCAAAGCAGTGGTGTAACGCTTGTGGCATCGTCAAGGGAGTTTGCAAGTGCTAAGGATAAAGCACCTGTCGATGTAGAGTTGTCATACTATGGTCGAATTCAAGAAATAGGGGAGCTTGATCATTGTAACTTCACGGTTGCTCTTTTCAAGTGTAAGTGGGGTGATGATATCAGGCGTAACGTAAAATATGAGGACTTTACTCTTGTAGATCTTGGCCACTTGAATGATAGTGCGGAACCATTTATCCTTGCATCTCAAGCTAAGCAAGTGTTCTACGTAACTGACCCAGTCGATTCAAAATGGTCTATAGTGCTAGCTAGCAAAAGAAGAATCCTAGGTATTAAAGATGTTGAGGATGAGGAAGAATATGATGCGTTTGATGATTTTGCACCTTTCACTGTTCCTAGACCTGTTATACTAAATGACATAGACAACAAAGCAGATTATATGCGATCAGACCACGACGAAGGAATTTCAGATTGAGGAAGTATGATTAAAAGTTAGTAATGGTTTCATTGCAAATATAGTTTAGTTATCATGTATATAGGAGCATAAGTAGGCGAAAATGACCATAAATGACATAAATGATCTTGTATTTTGACCCAAATCCTTTGTTTTGTATATAAACTAACATATTTTTAATTTGAAATTTCCTAAGTGTACTCATTATCATCCATATACAAGGTTATAGGACCATAAGTAGGTGAAAATGGATTAAATGACCTTCTACTTAACCCAATTCCTTTGTTTTGTGTATGAACTAACATTTAATCATTATATGAACTCCTATTAACTATATTTAACATGTTTGTAGTTTTAAATTGCCTAAGTGTACTCATTATCATGCATATACAAGGTTATAGAACCATAAGTAGGTGAACATGGCTTAAATGACCTTCTACTTAACCCAATTCCTTTGTTTTGTGTATGAACTAACATTTAATCATTCTAACAACCCATATTCTTTATATTTAACACGTTTATAGTTTGAAATTGCTTAAGTGTACTCATTTGCACTCATACTTTACTATACACTAATATTGTTTTATCATTGCTTTGACAGGTGCTTATATCACATGGAGGACGATCATGACCCTCATTGTGTAGAGGACATTGATGATGATAAGTATGAGGACGAGTACGAGGATGAGCCTTATGATGTGAACAAGGAGGATGACTTAGGTGAGCTAGAGGATCAGGCTCAAGATGAATTTGAGCGTAGGCTTGAAGAATTTGAAATTTTAGCTGAACGTGCACCGCCTATTGAAAATACAGCATGTGAGATTGTTGGTGAGAACTCGACTCCTGAAACTCATGGCCAAGGACAAGATCAAAACAACACATGTGGTGGAGGGGGGGTAAAGGCACCGGCTCAAAGAAAGGGAAGGGGTCCGACGAGAAGTTTTAAGAAACCGAACGGTCCCATGGTCATGGAGTATGACAACAACGGCCAACCCGAGGCCAAATGGCGGCGACAATATGCTAATCAGGTTGGCATGTGTGCGCGGAAAATCCCCATCACACTTGTAATGCAGCAAGTACCTCCGGGTTTGATTCAAACCTTTTGGGATGATACAAGGGTAAGTTTTTTTTGGCACATTTAGACAATTTAAGAAACCTTAACCTTATGGTTGTTAGTAAATAGAAACTAATAATCGGTTTTTATTTGTGCTTGTAGAGGCTGTTTTTTATTCCTAATGATGCCGAGAAGAGAAGGGTGTTTGAATCTTTATTAGCGGAAAGATTCAAAGGCTTTAAGACCAACTTGACTAATGGATGGGTCTACAAGAAGAAGAAGAAATCAAAGAAGAAGAAAGTTGATGAGGATGACCTTCTCCCGTGGCAAAAATGGCCGATCGTGTCAAATGAAGACTGGGAAGAGTTTGTTAGAATGAAGACTCAAAAGAAAGCCATTGTAAGTTTGTGTAAATCTGATCTCAATTAAATAATAGCTTGACTCTATTTGTAGCGATGATATTAACATTTGTTTTTAGGTAGGAACTTCGATAGCAAAATAAAAAAAAATGCAGAGAAGAAGGAGTACGTCCATCGTATGGGGCCTAAGACATTTGCTAAAAAGAGACCTAAGTGGATCCAAAAGGGTTTATACTCTAAATCGCTTCTAATGGCATCGAAGAAACCCTCTAGTTCCACGATCACTACTTTGGTGAGTCGTGCTGGTGATTTCTTTTGTTCTCTCCATACGTTTGATAAGGAAACCGGAAATGGGTCATCAAGGGTCTGGAAACCAAAAAAATGGCAGATAAACTTGTAAGTTATCTATGAACTGTTGAATTTTAAGTCGCTTTTGCATCAAAATCACTATACAAACCATTAACTGTATTACTGACATCCTTTTTCCTTTTGCTACAGCTTGAGCACACTCAAGAGCTGGTGGAGGGCAAATTTAACCCAAGTGTGGCGAATGATCCTTTCACCATGGCTTTGGGAAAGCCATACCATCCAGGACGAGTAGTAGGTTCGGGAGGGTCATTGCTTGGATGGCAAAAGGTGATGGGTCCAGAATACACATAATCGGGTAGATCTCGAGCCAGTGTTAACTCACCGGGGGAGTTGGATGCCAAGGTGGCATCAATTAAGGAACAAGTACGCAACGTGTTAGTAGGTGAATTCAATGCTTGGGCGAAGCACATGAATTTACCGACTTTGCCATTCATCGCGAGTACACCAATCGACTCATGTTCTCAACCAAAAGGACAAGGAGAAGGTGATAAACATGGAGGAGATAAGATACATGGTGAAGATGTGCCACCTGAGGTAATTTCAATTGCGTTATTAAAAGTTTTAAAATACTGAGTTAATTGAGATCTAAGGTGGCATGATTGGTGTACTCTTGCAGGTTCCAAATCCTACACATGCGGACTCGAGAGAGCTTGATAATCCAACACCGCATGAATATCCAAAGTTACAGGTGATTTGTAACCCTCTACCTTAATGAATTTTGTTATATTATTTATGGTGTAGTAAAAGACCTATTTAACTATCTTCTTTTTGTACTTGTGTAGGAAGACACCCGGTGTGCACTTCTAGCCCCAGGGCATGCAAATAGTATGGAGTTGAGTTTCGTGGCGTATGGTAGTGCACAAGCGACGATCGGTGCTACGGCGGGGCCACATCATTACTTGGTTGGGATCGCTTCGGTGGTTGAGGGGTTTGAAGACATCCCACTACCCGTACTGATAGAGGAGGTTGATATAACAAAGCTTTGGCAAGCTATAAGTAGCTTTGTTGATTGGCCACGTGCGTGGGTCAGGTTGATTAAGGAGGTAATTTATTTATTTCTCAATTTTTTTAGTGTTAAATAATCGTTAGGCACTCTCTAAGTGCACCTCTAAAAATAAAAACCGCCGAAATAGCACGACTCCCCGGCCCCCATCAACGATGCCGAGGCGGCGGCGGCCTCGGCTGGTGCTCCCTGCGCTGCTCCGGCCTCCGAAGTGGCTGCCCGGGAAGCTCTAACCTCGGCAGCCGCTGCCGGGGCTACTCCGAACTCGGCAGCTGCTGCCGGGGCTGCTCCGGCCTCAGAATCAGCTGGCTGCCTGGGCTGCAGCAGCCCCGGCAGCCGTTGCCGGGGCTGCTGCACCCTAGGCAGTCGTTGCCGGGGCTGCTGCACCCTAGGCAGGCGGCTTCCGGGGCTGTTGTGGCCTCGGCACGAGTTGCCTTTGCTGTTCCGGCAGCGGGGGCGGCTCTCTTGGGTTTTCCGGCCTCGGCGGAAGTTGCATATTTTTTTAAAATATTTTGAGCCATATTTTTTTTTCTCAACTCACTCGGCGGAATGGCTTCTCACATGCCTATTTTCTTCATTTCTCAACTTATGAACTTATTCTTTCTCAAACCATATCATGATTACATATTTATAAGTGAATGTGACTTGAAATGACATAAAAGAAGCTAATTTCTAAGTTTTTTGCTCCATTTCATCAAAATAAAGCAATTTCTTTCCAAAATGGCTTCTCACTTGCCTATTTTCTTCAATTCTCTACTTATGAACTTATTATTTCTCAAACCATCTCATAATTACATATTTATTAGTGATTGTGACTTAAAATGACATAAAAGAAGAAAAGTTTTAAGTTTTTGGGTCCATTTCATCAAAATAAACCCATTTAGAGCCGAAATGGCTTCTCACATGCCTATTTTCTTCATTTCTCAACATATAAACTTATTTTTTCTCAAAACATCTCATAATTACATATTTATAAGTGATTGTGACTTGAAATGACATAAAAGAAAAGTTTTTGGGTCCATTTCATCAAAATAAAGCCATTTTGAGCTGAAATGGTTTCTCAATTGCCTATTTTCTTCATTTCTCAACTTATAAACTTATTCTTTCTCAAACGATCTCATAAATACATATTTATAAGTGATTGTGAGTTGAAATTACATAAAAAAAAAGCTAATTTCTAAGTTTATGGGTCCATTTCATCAAAATAAAACCATTTCAAGCCAAAATAACTTATAGTATGCCTATTTTCTTCATTTCTCAACTAATAAACTTATTCTTTCTCAAACTATTTCAGATTTCGTATGGAAGCAAAACTTCAAAGAGAAAGAGGGTGGAGAATCCAAAAAGCATTGATCAACCTAAGAAGAAGCTAAATGAACAACGGTCTAACAGTGAACAAGCGTCGAAGTTGCACTCTTCGAAAGGATCACCCATCCAACCTACTCCACTTTTTGAAGATATTGTTTTTCAATCGCTCTCTGCTGACATGACCTTTCTTCATAACTGTGCTTGTCATTTTGTCGATCCCATGGAATTTGCACTTCCTAAGGCAATGTTCCACTATGATGAGGATGCAGTTGCATGGATCAGCAAAGAAGATGTGAAGGAATTTCTACATGGTGCAAAGCTTAACATTTCCCTCATTCAAACATTCAGATACTTCAATGCCCACATAATCTACACTTTTTTCAAGTTATTCAAATTTATGGTGATTAGACCTGGTTATTGGGCGAGTCGGGTCAGGGTCGGTGCGGGTCTGTTGTGAGTCAGGGTCAAAGAGGGTCACATTTTATAGGGTCAATATAGGGTCGGGACAATGCGGGCCGCGGGTCAATAATGGGTCGGGACAAAGCCATCATTAAATACATATGAATACAAATTAATCTATATAATTATTTTTACATTATGTATTTTCTTTATCAACTAAATTGGAAAAACATGTTGGCCCTATATTAACCCTACCCAATAAGGGCCCTGTCCATTAATAGCCCTGTCCATTAAAAGCCCTATAAGCTTGGCCCTGACCCTATTACCATTGGGCTACCCTGTCCAATAACCACCTCTAATGGTGATTATCCTACATGTGATTAATTATTCAATGTTCATGCACGCAGAGCACTACAGGAGCACTTAACTTAAACTGATTCTCCTTGTAAAGTTGGGTGGTTATGCCCCGAGCAGTTATCCACTACTAGAATCATAGGCAACCCCCATGACATGTTGTATTATGTTGAACAGAGTATCAGGGAATCAGCGCGTGCGGGAGACAAGTTCATATTCGCCCCATGTTATAAAGAGTAAGTCTAACCATGTCAAATTCAATCGATTTGGCCTCATTATATGTTAACTCCTAAATATTAATTTTCTTGTCTATTGTGAACTTATGTAGGGAGCATTGGAGCCTCATGGTGATTTGTAATTCCAATAACACAATTTATCACCTTGATTCATCTCGATCATCGGAGAAGTGGCTCGTGAAGTCTATATTGCAAAAGTAAATATATATATATATATATATATATATATATATATATATATATATATATATATATATATATATATATATATATATATAGCTACCTAGTGATGATTATTGCTAATAATAATTAATTTGGTAGTCAAACAACTAATCAAATTTGAATGTACTTTATTTACTACAGTGTTATGAAGAAGCTACATTGTCGTGCTCCACAGGGTCCAACATGGAAGTCACCGTTGGTAATTTATATGATATTGTGATTATCTTCAAAATCTATGTTAGTAAATATTTTCTAATTTCCTTTGCATGTTTCACTAATGTGATTTGTTTGTCATATGCTAGTGCGCACAACAAGAAAATGGACTTGATTGTGCTTTGTATGTGATGAGATTCATGCTTGACATAGTGACTCATTGTACGGACAGTCAACAGCTTGATGAGGTAAGTCCTAAAACTTAATGAAATGATATTTTGATGTGATTTATAGCCTTAGACACCTAATATTACCCAACATTGACATGTTATGAGAAATAAAAAGATCATTTGACAAGAAAGGTAGAAAATGGGTTGAATAGAAGTCATATAGGCCAAATTTGGGCCAATTTGTGTTAATATGTTCTTTTGATGTGATTTCTTTACTTATACACCTAAAACCAGATAATATTGACATGTTATGAGATAAATAAAGTTCATTTAATAAGAAATGTAGGAAATGGGCAAAGTAAAGTCATATAGGCCATATTCGGGCCATTTTGAGTAAAAAGCGTCTTAAACCTTAATAAAATGCTCTTTTGATTCAATTTTAGGGCTTATACACATAAAACTATGTGACATTAACATGTTATGAGAAATAAATAGTCCATTTGATAAGTAATTTAGGAAATGGGATACATAGAAGTCATATAGGCCATATTTGGGCCATTTTGAGTAAAATGCGTTGTTAAACTTAATGAAATGCTATATTGATGTGATTTCTAGCCTTAGAAACCTAACATTACCCAACATTGACATGTTATGAGAAATAAAAAGGTCATTTGACAAGAAAGGTTGAAAATGGGCTGAATAGAAGTCATATGGGCCATATTTGGGCCATTTGGTGTTAATATGCTCTTTTGATGTGATTTCATTCCTTATACACCTATAACTAGATAATATTGACATGTTATGAGATAAATAAATTTCATTAGATAAGAATTGTAGGAAATGGGCAAAGTAAAGTCATATAGGCCATATTTGGGCCATTTTGATTAAAAAGCTTAAACCCTAATAAAATGTTTTTTGATCAATTTTAGGGCTTAGACACATAAAACTAGGTTACATTGACATATTATGTGAAAGAAATAGTTCATTTGATAAGAAATGTAGGAATGGGCTAAATAGAAGTCAAATAGGCCATATTTGGGCCATTTTGAGTACAATGCGTTTTTAAACTTAATGAAATGCTATTTTGATGTGATTTCTAGCCTTAGACACCTAATATTACCCAACATTGACATGTTATGAGAAATAAATAGGTCATTTGACAAGAAAGGTAGAAAATGGGCTGAATAGAAGTCATATGGGCCATATTTGGGATATTTTGTGTTAATATGCTCTTTTGATGTGATTTCATTCCTTATACACCTATAACTAGATAATATTGACATTTTATGAGATAAATAAAGTTCATTTGATAAGAATTATAGGAAATTGGCAAAGTAAAGTCATATAGGCCATATTTGGGTCATTTTGAGTAAAAAGCGTCTTAAACCTAAATAAAATGTTTTTTGATTCAATTTTGCTAAGACACATAAAACTAGGTGACATTGACATGTTATGAGAAAGAAATAGTTCATTTGATAAGAAATGTAGGAAATGGGCTAAATAGAAGTCATATAGGTCATATTTGATAAAATACATACTGTTTTGCCTAATTAATTAATTCTAACATAATTTTTTTGTATTTCAAGTTTTGCAAGGTCCAAAAGGATGGTCCGTTGACAATCAAGGAACTTAATGAAGTTCGTGACATGTTGGCGTCTTTTATCACCTTCAACATGTAAATGTCATTTTAATTGTAAATTTATGTTAACTTTTTAACTATATTATTATTCATTATTTACTTACTATCATTTGTATATATATATATAACACTTTTTTTTTAATTGTATTGCATTTGGGAATATTTATATCTATATGTATATGAATTCTTGTTTTTAATATTATTTGTATCTTATTATAATATTTAATAATATTATTATTATTAGTAATTATAATAATAATATTATTAATTATTTTATTTAATATTATTGCTGGAATTACAGGTTATTATTGCTGGAAACAGGGTGTTTTTTTTTTAAATTATTGCACGAAAAATGGAAAAAAAAAATACTGCAAAAGGCACCGGTTATCCGGTGCCAAAACTAGCTGCCACCAAAAAAAAATTACGCGGGAGATTACTTAAGGCACCGGTTAACTAGTGGCCAAAATAATTAAAGGCACTGGTTAACCGGTGCCAAAACCTTTTTAGGGCACAGGTTTTTAACCGTTGCCAAAAATGGGGGTAATTGGCTCCCCCCACATTGAAACCGGTTCAAACCGGTGCCTTAGACCGGGTTTAAATCGGTGCTCTTTGCCTTTTTTCTACTAGTGCTACCTCCACTTGGTGAAGTAACCCACAACCATCAGAATATATCGTTTTCCACCTAGTGCAGGCATATAATGTCCCAGAATGTCCATGCCCTATTTAGCAAACGATGGGTTGTGGATTGCTGTTAGGTCAGTTGCCGGCTAATGGATGAGCTTGAAAAATCTTTGGCACTTGTCACATTTTTTACCATCTCCATGGCATCTGACTCAAGAGTGATCTAGAAGTAACCCTACAACCTGATCTTAACACTCAGGGATCTTCCGCCTATGTGAGAGGCGCAGTATCCCGCTTGCAGTTCTTCGAGAACTTCCTGCCCCTTTTCTTGGGTGACACACTTCAACAGCGGCTTTAAGAAACCCACCTTGAAGAGTTTTCCATTTCTTATCTCAAAGTTTGCTTCTCGCTTCTTCAGGATAGCTGCTTCCTGCAGTGAATCAGGAAGCGTAGCGTCTTAGAGGTATGCTCGGATGTCATCCATCCATGTAGAACTTCTGCCAAGTACTCCAATGGGCTCTTCTTCAGTTATGCTTCATTTTTCCATAACTTCCCAAAAGAGTGACTGAGGTGTATCAAAGGAGGCGGAGGATGCCACTTTTGACAGTACATTCGCCAAATTGTTTTCAGACCTAGGCACTTAACTCAAATGGAATTCTTGAAGTGTCCCAGCTTCATCTTTAACCGCCTAAAGGTATTTGATCATTGTCAGATGGGTAGCTTCATAGTCACCAAGGTATTTGTTTAAGACCAACTATAAATCAGAGAAGGTGTCAATTTTCTCCCCTACCGCCTTACATATGTGGATGCCGACTAGCAAGGCATCATATTCTGCCTCGTTGTTTGAGGCCTAGAATTTTAACCGTAGTGCATACTCATATTTGTCCCGTTCAGGAGACTGATAGATTATACCTATACCACAACCGTTCATAGTAAAGCTCCCGTCTACATACACTTTCCAAACCTAATCATGATTGTCTGGAGCAATCGGCCTTATCATTTTGACAATGAAGTCGGCATGCAAACGCTTGACCCTTCACTGCCTTCCTTGGTTAAAAAGTGATTTCAAGAATTTGCATTTCAATAGCCCATTTGATCATGGGATAGCGTAGTTCAACATTTCTAAGTACATGGCTAGTGAAATAGACCGAGATCTAGTTTACTTGCAACATTTTGATTGGACACGCTTGCCGAAACAAAAGATTGACCGTCAGTATCCTTTATTATATACTTATATAAGCTTTAAAAAGTTCATATTAAGAAAATATACATTAAAATAGATCTAATAATATCTTACATGATTACATTAGTTTTCATATAATACCTAAAAAAGATGGTCAAAGTGAGATGTGTGAATAGTGCGAAAAGTCAAATATTTGCAAGTAATTTGGGACGGAGGGAGTACATGTAAAGCATATCTTTGGGAAGAGGGCTAACAATCCTTGGCAAAGAGTGTAAATGTCCTTTGAATTTCTGAAAGGTCGCCTCAGCGTCATCCCCCAATTCAAACCTTGTCCTCTTTCCGATTGCCTGAAAGAAATAGAGGCACTTGCCACCTGATCAGCTGAGGAATCTCCCCAAATCCGCCAGACAACCTGTAAGTTTTAAGACCTCCCTTACAGTATGGGGTGACTTCGTGTCTTTCTCGTCTGTATCTTCTCCATGTTGGCCTCTATCCCCTTTGATCAATCAGGAATCCGAGTGCAAGGAGGGTGTTCCCATCGTAGGGGATCTTCTCCTTAGATGCCTATTAGCCCTTTAGAAGCCTAGGACTTTACACTTGTTAGGGTGTATTAGGATTTGAATTCCTGACAGTTTGGGGGACCTTGAATTAGAACTGATCTTGTCATCACGCTTTTTTATAAGAAACAAGTAGGGAGTCGCCAACGAGTTTTAGGAAAACTCATAAACCTCGTTCATGCCTTTCTCCCATGAGGAGTTAATGGGATAATTATTACGAATCGTAAATTTACCCATGCCCAAATTGGTCTACATAAACCATAAATCGGTTCGGGAGTAAGGGTACTAAAATAAATAACGTTCTTTTTAGAGAGGAATCGCTATTCTAGCCCTAGTGCGGCCTCTACTAGCTCTTCCTTTTTCACAATTTCATCACCAAATAATATATGAAACACGATACCTAAAACTAATTTAGTTGATTTTATTTACACGCATTAATCATGTAAGAATTACATTGCAAAAGTCGTTATTCTTATTCGTGAAAGAATAATAAATAAACAATATTCGCCTTGTCTTAAGTGATAAAACAACAATTAATTATTCAAATTCTAGTCTTGATTAACAAAAGAGTACTATGTGAATTAATTAATTAAAAGTTTGTTTAAAGTGATAAAAAAACACTAGTTAATCAATTAAAGTTATTTAAACAATAAAGGAAAAAGTGATTTATCTAAGTGCTCAGGAAACTAACTGTTCTTCTTTTATGTTAAATCTCCGTTTAATGTGATTATGGACTTTCTTTCTTCTTCGTACCTCCAAGGACTTCAATGGATTCAATTAGGGTTGGAAATTGTTTGAAAAGGGAGAAGAAAAATTAGTATGATAGTAAGAGAAGTTGAGAGATTAGGGTTTTGTGAATACTAGGGTTTTAATTCTGAATTTTCGATCCTCGTAATGCTGAATGAAGACCCCTATTTATAGGTGATGAGTGTCATTTATGGCACTCATAGGGTAGTCTTTTAGGGTTATTTCTTTCCCTTTTTCATGCTTTCTTCTCTTATTTTTGGTCCTTTTTCCTTTAGTTTCTCTTTCTCCTCTTTTTTGTATGGTTCTCATGTTTTTCTCGTGTTTTCCTTTTATTTGGCTCTTTTTCCCTTTTATTTCCTTTCTTTGTTTGCTTGTGTAGGTACTTGGAGAATCACCTTTGCAAAGGAATCAAGTTGGAACCTTAATGACCAAGCAAGGAAGAAGCATTTGGCTAGAGAGGGCTTAGAGAGGCCTTGGAGAGGCCTCGGAGAGGTCTCCAAGGTATTGCCAGCAGCCCGCGGGCGCGGGTCAGTGAAGCCGCGGGCGCGGGCTCATGAAGCACAAATGGCCAGATTTTGGCAGGAACTACCCGCGGTTGCCCCGCGGGCTCTCCGCGGGCGCGGGAAACTTGGAGAGGGCGCTCCGTCTCAGAGAGACCGCGGCCCCCTGATTGAGCTTTGGGAGCAGGGGATTAGCCGCGAGCGCGGCATCTTTGGCCGCGGGCGCGGGTTTATACTGCCGCGGGCGCGGGTGTTACCCAGATAGCCCGCGGAGGGTTCCGTACCCATTTCTCCGCGGCCGCGGATTCATCGGGAAAGGGAGCGGGATTTGCCGGTTTCTTCTTTGCTTATAAATAGAATTGTAATTCCTTTTGAAAACTAAATTTTTGATAATATTTCATTAGCTTAGTTTTAGAGAAAGAATTTAGAGAGAAGTTAGAGAGAAGTTCTTGGTTTTGGATTTGTAACTCAACATTTGATCAATCAAGTTTGGATTTCTTCATTTTCAATCATCAATATTAGTGAGAATCTCTTCCTTCTTTCATCTCTTACTTACTTGCTATTTGATTTATGCTTGTTTCTTGTTTTTCTTTGGATTTGAGTTTGATATTGTTGAATATTTTGATTTCTCTTAGATTTTGATATAGAATGATGATCAATGCAATTTCTAGTTATTTGTTCTTGAATTTCACCATGATTAGTGAGTAGATTAGTTGCTAGGGAAAGGGGGAAGCATGTTTGATTAATGAAATTGCTAGTTGATGCTCTTTGATTGATTGATTTGTTGCAATTAAATTGGTTGACATAGTTTTGCATGTGATTGATTAGACTAGGAGTGATCAACCTATAAGATTAATCTAGATTGCATTGCAACTCTTAATGACATGAACAATTGATTTGAAAGTTACTCTAATTGATTAGGTTTGCTTGTGATTCTTCTTGATTTGCCTTTCATAGTGACTCCTAGATTGGCCTATAGGAGATAGCATTTGAACTCTCTTGATTGCTACTATTGTTTGTCCATTGCAATACTTGAATTAATTGATTGAGCTCTAAACTAGCATTATCATTGAACTTGCATGTGGAACCCATATCCCTAGTGTTTAGACCTTTGATTTACTTGATTAGACTTGTTTTAGTTTACCATAGTGCCAACCATAATCTCAACTCCATCTTCGAGGTAGCTTGACTTAGACTCTAGTTTTCATCATTGCATTCCCTAGGGATCAACCCTTAACTTGCCCTATATTCATATAAGATTGGTTAGGTGTTTAAAAATTTAGTTTGACTTAAGGGAAGGGTAGATAACGACATACATTTTCCTCTTGTCAATAGGTGTAGGGATCTAGGTTTAGGGTTTTAGATCTGCGCCGTCAGGTGGCGCGCGCAACTCTCTTAGTCGCGCTGGGTGCCACGCGCATCTCAATGAGTTACGTGCGCCAGGCACGCGCAACTGATTGAGTTGCGCTGGTTT
This sequence comes from Chenopodium formosanum, assembly GCA_024500155.1. Taxonomy (NCBI): domain Eukaryota; kingdom Viridiplantae; phylum Streptophyta; class Magnoliopsida; order Caryophyllales; family Amaranthaceae; genus Chenopodium; species Chenopodium formosanum. The sequence continues at coordinate 43,159,382 of CM044880.1, forward strand.
GCGGTTTGCCTTATACGAAAACGCGTTTTTAAAACTTCCATAACTTTTGATTGCAAATTTGGATTAATGTAGGTTAAAATATGTTATGGATAAAAAGTTATGGTTGTTGGAGTGCAAGGCTATCGGTTTTAGAGCCCGGTTTAGTGTTTTGATCATAACTTCTTCGTTTTGGCTCGTAATTGGGCTTATAATAAACCATTGGAAAGCTCTTTGGAAGGGCTATCCATCTGTATAGGCCTTTCATGGGAATTTGATGGTTGGTATATCTATTTGTCTCGGTTTTCAACAATGTAGGTTCCATTAAATCCAATCATTGCATTTGCCGCATTTGGGTCCGTTATTAATCAACTTTAAACCTGTATGAATATGTTTTAGGCCTAATTAGTAATTGTACAAGGCTCTAAGATAAATTGGTCTCAAATATGGGTTTCAACTTACTTCATAATGCATTTCGTAGTCCATAAACACTTCAACTTTGATCTAAGAACGGATTTTTGTAACATTATCGTACTTACTTTCGGGACAAGAGGACAAAAGTAGGTGTCTATAGTTAGCCCCCACTTTGATCGAGTCTAGAATAGACGATGATCAAAGTAGTCAAGGAAATAAATCTGAGACTCATTCTGCGAGGTTCACAAAGAATAGAGAATCTTTCAGAAATGTTAAGGATGTAGAAACGATGCTTGATTCGCTAAGTGTTTGAAACAAGTAGCTATTAAGGCTAGAAAAAGTATTTTCTATGTCTTAACATGCTAAAGAATCTAGATTTATCCTTTGCATTTGTAGAACACTTTTACAGGTAAAGGTGTTCTGGGTGATGTCATGTCATGAGAAGAGATCGGTTTAAAAAGGATTAAAAGGGGATGATGTCCTCCCAATCATGTCATCATTGGTCTAAAGTCCCTTAATATGTCATTGAAACTTTAGTCGGACTTTAACAAAGTAAAAAGATGAAAAAAGGTGTTTTTGGCATTCGAGCCTAAACGTTTAGGCATTCGAGCCTGAATGTTTCGGCATTCGAGCCTAAATGTTTCGGCATTCGACCCAGATGTCCACAAGATAGAAATGCATGTCTCAGGACTTGAGGCACATATCCAAATCCAGTGAGAGAGAAGAAAGTCAGCAACTCTCTCAGCAGTTTTGTCCACAAGATGAGTACACGTGTCACAGGACTGGGGGCACGTGACTACATAGGTGCGACATCGTCTCGTTGCTCTTTATACAGAGGGTGGACGGACACCCTAATTGTCCGGTAAGCCAGTAAGCTCACTAACTATTTGCTTCCAATCAAGAAGTGTTCGTTCTTGATGGTTCGGCGCGCCTGTCCGGTAAGCCAGTAATCCTCTACCTTTTAGTTCCGAGAGGTAGATCTCGTAAAGCTTAGGCTGAAGTGAAATTTGACGCAACACCTACGCCATACAATTTTACGTTGTACGATACGCCTTGCATTTTTACGTTGCATGATGACACCTTCCTCTTTGCTTTGGACGTGAAAAAAGAAGAAAAGTCGGACATTTATAACGTCAATACAATAAAATGACAAACCTGTCAATGGGAGCTTTTACGTAAAGCACCACCACATAACGTCTTAAGACACTTTTACGAAAAACGTTCAAAACATATGCTTAGGGAAGACACAAAGCACGGTGTGCATGCAAAATGATGCAAAAAAACTATCAAAGAAGAAAAGAAACTACTGGATGCAATGCAATTTTAAAAGATTTTAATAATTCACGCGTTATTACGTCTAACAACATACAAACCCATTGAGAAAAATTCAAAACGGATCGAAATCTGAGTACTGGTCTTTTAAGTGACCAGTGTCCGCGCGCAACTCACTAGGTCGTGCTAGCCAAGCGCACGCAAGAAACTGGGTTGCGCTGGGATGCCACGCGCAACTTAATAAGTTGCGCACAACATTTGAGTTAGTAAAAGATTTGGAGAAGTGCGATTTGCAACTCACTTTCTTCTTCTCCTCTTTCTCCAATTTTGATCTCTTTCCATTTTTAGTTGTCGTTTGAAGCTAAGGAAAGTAAATTTTTCTCCTTTAATTCTACCAGACTTTGATCTTGGTCAATAAATGGAGAAATCGAATTGGGGTTTTCAATTCGATTTCAATTCGATTTGTCGTCATGAATTTGTTTGTTTGTTGTTGATGCGACATCTTTAAGCAATATATTGCAACAAATTTCATGTGAAGTGATAAAGTATTGATCTTGTATGAGCATGTCAAGCATATATGTGTTTTTGTTCATTCTAATTTTGACTTTGTGCTTGATCTTTATTACTCTTTTTTTGCTCACATAGACTATACATGTTAATTTTAATGTAAATTGAAGTGTTTAGAACATTAAAATTATAAATGAAATTTTAAACTTTTATAATAGCATTTACGACTCATTTTTTTTTCATGCATAAGTTGCAAAATTGGCTTTATCAATGATAAAAATAACCGATGGTTATAATTATTCACTTATAAAACTATGATTTCAATATTTGCACAAAACTAGTTAGTTTAGGAAATTCTTGAAGAGGTCATCGAACTGGTGTAGCTTGGCTATATTTCGGGTTCGTAAGCCCCCATTTTACCAGGTCCTGAAATCGATTCTCACCACTAGGACTGTTCATCAGTCTAAGACTAAGACCGGAGAAAAGACCGAAAATTAGAATTTTTAGAAAATCAGATCGAATTGGTTAAGCTACAACCAAACGCGAACCGGACCGAAAGAATCGGTACGAAACCCCGACCGGACCGTTTCGGACCGATTTAAGAATTTTTTAATAATCTTATGGAAAATTCGAAAAAAAGTAAAGGAAAATCTATACTTTAACGCCTTTTATTTTTATTTTTTTTAGTACAAACAAACTCATAAATTTAATGTTTTCAAAATTTATTAAGGATAATTTTAACCATTATTTAAAAGTTTCACGCATATTTTTAATTAAAAAAAAAAATACCAATCCAAGACCGATTTTATAAGGTTTTGGACCGGAGCGAAGACCGGGGAAATAAATTTCTAGACCCAGACCTATTAATTCGGTCCGGTCCGGGGTCGGTCCAAGGTGGTCCGGTCCATTTTATCGTTCCGGGCGGATTTGTGAACAACCCTACTCACCCCACCCTTGTGTTGTGGCTCTCTAAACCCAAAAAAAAAGACACGAGACATAATCAAGAGTACTAACTACAACATGACAACTATGTAAAGCTTAAGTTTGGATGACATGTAGCACACAGTTGCAGTGAGAATCACAGCTCTAAAATAGACATTTCAAGCGACAATCAAACTTGTGCCAACTTAGCCATTAGCCCATTACCCCAAATAAATAAATAAATACACTTACAAGTTACAATCAGCAACAAAGTACAACAAAGGACAAGATTCACAATATGGTGCAGGTACGCCGCATAAAAAATGGTGTACCGTGTAGTTTTACATATAAACTACATACATAGAATTGACTGATGCAACTGAAATTTCAATACATCACTCGGTAATACAAAATTATTGACGGAGAGATCTCGCTTGATCCACACAAGGCACAGCGAGACAGCTGCAATTCTTCTGAAATCAAAAGCACATTTTTTTTCTTTTCAACGGTAAGTACTGATATGAATAACATAGTACATTTTACGATGAGAAATAGAATTCAGGAACTAATGGCACACAATTTACACAGTAGGAAAAGAATATGAATGATCAGGACAAACAGTTTCATGCAAAACCATTATATCTCAAGGTCATCCAACGAAAGTTCGCTTGAAAGCAGCTTCAATTTCTGCACAAAAAAACAAAAGTGATAAGTTGAATTGACAAATAGACAAGGTGATGCACCATGAGAAACAAAGAAGTGCTAAGTTGAATTGACAAATAGACAAGCTGATACACCACGAGAAATAAAGAAGTGCTAACCCATCAAGTACCAGATTTGAGAAATAAAAATAACAATTAAAAATAAAGCCATGAGTTCTTACTGTGATAAATTGTGGAGGATCATCAACACTAGAGGAGCCCAAAATGACTTCCCTGTTCAACTTTGTCGTAAGCTTGTGGCAAGCTCGCAGCTGTAAGAACCATAGATTTTCAGCTACAAATCAAAACCACTAAAAGAATTGCAATAGCATAAATGCACCAAACTTCACTTACCTCCGATCTAGTAGCACCACCCACAATAAATACAAAGATACGCCTGCCCATCTTCTTAAAATCACTAGAAGCGTGTCTGAGAATGGAATCACTAAACACAAAAAGAAAAACAAAATAAATTATAAATTTCAAAAGAACACAACACTCGAGAGTACGAGGAAAATATGAATTGAGCCACCCTAATTTCGGATAATAGGTAATTGGAAGAGAGTTAATATATACACTAATTTTGGATAGAGTAATATGGAGGGAAAGGGAGAGAAGAGATAGTGAGGGATTCATCTTTCCCAGGTTTAATCTGAATCAGGAAGGTATAAAAGATATCCATTTTCTTTCCCTATTATTAAATCAAATGAATCAAACACTTCCATTGTTGGAAACATTTTCAAGGTAAATGAAAGCTCACTCTTCCCTACCCTCACCTCCCTTTTTTCTCTCTCTTCTTCCCTCCCTCCATTTCCTCCTACAATAGCTATCCAAACATGACAAAAGTAGACAGGGAACGGAAATGTATATGAACATATAAGGAAATAACGAACAACTGCATTTAATAGTCTGACCTCTAGCAGAGACTAGAATAGCCAGACAACCATTAGAGGATTTGACTTGTTCAATAAAATAATAATACTCCATTGCCCAAAAGCATGAAAAAAATACTAACAAAGTGGTCAACTACAGTAACCTACTATTCAATAGAAAATACCAAGTGTTACCTCGAATAACCATCATCAGAATTACGAGGTCGAGAAGCCCATGTTGGGGTACGTCTTGACCTCATGGAGTGTGCAACTGGGGTCTCAGTATATTGTATCGCAGCAGGATGTGTAGCACCATGAAATGTAGGACTTGGGTCATTCATACATGGGTACTCATTCTTAGGAAGCTCACCTTTACTGAGTTTTTCAACAAGTTCCTGGAAAGATTTATTGGGTCAATCTCCCTTACTGTACTTAGAATATATACACATTTTATAGATAAAATAAGTAAATTGCCACAATGATACAAACATTCAATAACTAAAACCACCATGACATGTCATCTAAGGTAACAATGTACCTTGAATACGATGACAAGTGCCCCCACAAACTCAAAGAAACCCAAAAATCAAAATAAAAAAAAAAATAATAATAATAATAATAATAATAATAATAATAATAATAATAAATAATAAAGAAAAAAAAAAAACACAAGGTAAAACAGAACAAGCTACAGGAAAAATTGCCCAGAATATTCCCACGTTTGGTCCGTCCGCTAAAAATAATCCCACCTTAGGATTATTTTTAAATAATCCCACCTTTACCCCCCCCACCCCACCCCATCTTTGTTTAAGGTCCCATTTTACCAGGAACTGGTTAAGTAGGTAATTTTTATTTTTTTTAAGTTTTTTTTTTTTTTTTTGAAAGAATTTTTTTAAGTTTAATTAACACATGTAGCTACTTGATTGGTCAAAAATTAAAAAAAAAATAAAAAAAACAAAAAAGTAGTAATAAAAAACCACCACCACCCACACCCAAACCCTACAACCACCATCCCCCCTAGACCCGAAACCACCGCCACGAAGATCGCGCTGACCGGAATCCCACCCACCCAACCAACCTAACCCCGTTAACCCAACCATTCGAAAACCCACCAAACTAAATCTGTAAATCCCAGAAAACGGGTTGAATCAAGCAGAGGAGTTCGACGTAGGGTAATCGGGGGACAGGGGAGGTTGGCTGGGCAGAATCGGGGGATGGGAGAGGTCGGCAAAGCCAAATTAGGGGACCCCCGGGAGGTTAGTGACGGCGTCACGCCGGAATCGGGGCGGGGGAGGTCGCTGAGACCAGATTCGTGGATCAAGGAGTTCGGCGAGCTGAGGCCGGATTCGTGGGCCAAGGAGTTCAGCGTGGCCGGATTCATGGATCAAGGGCTTCGGTGTGGCCGGAATCCTGAGATAATGGAGGTCAGCCCGGGATTGGTGGTAGAGGAGGTAGGCGTGGCTGGTAGGTGGTTTGGCTGGTGGTTAAAATTAATTAATTGATTTTTTTTTAATTACCTTTTTTAAAAATTTTATTATCGGACCAATTAGGTGCTAACACGTGTCAATCAACTTGCTATAACAAGTTAACCGACTGGTAGGGACCATTAAAAAAGATGAGGGGGTAAAGATGGGATTATTTAAAAATAATCCAAAGGTGAGATTATTTTTAGCGGACGGCCTAAAGGTAGGGTTATTCCGGGCAATTTTTCCCAAGCTAAAATGAATAAATCAGAACACAAATCCTTTCTCCTGGTTTCAAACAAGATCGTAAGCAATCTTCAATGTTCAAAGCATCTTAACGATTTCATAAACAAATCACCAAAGTCATGAATTAACGAAGCAGAATTTCTTCTACAAGGCACATGACACATTATGCATACCTCAACCATTGGATAAAATCGAGATAATTGCCACGCTGTTTCTTCTCCAACACGTTCCTTTCTGACTCCATGTTTTTTCTGATTACAAAAAAAAAAAATATGTGAGGGGGAGAAGATGCAGTAAGAACAAGACATAGTAAGAACAAAGAAATCTTTAAGAAAATGGCACACCTTATTATCAAATTTTAACGCAAAAGCTCCTATAGAGCTTTTCTTTGTTTCAGGATGTGTGCCAAGCAGTTTCATGTTATTAACTGCATTTGTATCATCTGATAATAACCCTGCTAGCTGAATAAATCAAGAACCAAATAATATAGTTAACTAAAACTGAAAGTAAAAATCTAATTTTAAAATGTAGAATACTTGAAACAGTGAAAACATTTTTGCACCAATATGATAAAAACTTAACCTACTTCCCCTTATTTTTTTCCCCTCTTTTCTCACTTGTCAGGCAAGTAGCACACATAGACCCCTCTATCCAGCAAAAATAAAAGGCAAAATTGTGACAAATTGACAAAGGATCCTCTCGTGACAAATAAGAGATGAAACAGCCGTAGTGATTTATAAATATAACACGTCTGCAAGTGCTTTGCAAGTCATATAAACTTATACCCACCCTTCACCTACCCCTAAACAGACAAAAAGGAAGAGAAAACTTTATGCTAAATTGCTAATCAGTATCACACAACGTGTAACTTTCATTGAAACAACTTTCAGAAAGAAAATTTAGCATACATTCAATTGTGGAGAAAATATAGAGGCAATGATGTAAAAAATCCTCCCAAAAAAGTTCACTCTCATTTTTCGTAATTAATAATAGGATTAAGTACCCAGAAGCTTTCCAGAACACTCACCCTCTACTTTACATAGAAATCCAAAACAGTCTACCATGACCATCAAACCACTGGGGGTGAAAAATGTCACACATGAAATGGCATGGCTAGGGAGAGGAGGTGAACCGTGAACGTGCTTGGACAGCAGCGACAGTGGAAGGTGTGTGACTATAGGAAAAGGGGGATTTTAAAATATTGTCCAGAAATTTGATTGCTTTTGAATATTTTCACTCTTTAAGAGAACACTTGGAAATTGAAAACAGGAAACTAAAGAATATGGAAGACAAATTTTTGACTAAACGCACCCTTAAAAAGTTTCCAGCTCCAACACAAACACTTAACTGCATAATTCTGAACCCTTTTATCACCCTCAATTGGACTAGACTGTGACAGGAAGAAGAGGGAACTCAAACTTATTCTAGGGCTTTTTATAGCTATAAATATTTACATTCTTTAAAAGCACTTGGAAACTCGTAACAGGAAAACAAAAGAAAATGAACGGCAGAGAGAGAATATATAAATTTAACAGAACACACCCAGTATATTTTTTTTCAGCAGTAATACAAACACTTACCTGCATCAACTGTGAACCTTTGTCACCCTCAAATTTCTCAGGGTAAATAGCCGCATAAACCATCAATAATCGCAACTTATTTTCACGGCTCAAATCCTGTCAAAGGGGCTTCTACATTGTCAGAAAAGTATTATAAACTTCAAATTAGAGAAAAAGTAGCATAATTCAGACCACAAAGTCCCTACCGTATGCGTGCTTAAAAATTTGATAACTTCTTTAGTTCCAGCATCACCAAAGACAAGATCCTGTTCCAGTTTTCCAACCTCCCTAAGTTTTTGCTCTCTTATGATACGGTTTATTTTTCCAGCAATCTGTAGGACCAAATAGAGTTATCATAAGCACCATGGGAAAAAAAAAAAAAAAAAAAAAAAAACATTACAATTATCTCCATTCTCTATCTAACAGCATATAGTTGGGCGAAAAAAAAAAAATTAAAAAAAAAAAAAGAAAAGAAAAAGAAAAAGAAGAGAGGATGAGGATGGACCACTTGAACCATGGGATTATGTTAATGGGAGAGAGACCATTGGACCAATGGCAAGAATGTCATATTAGGTGTCAAAATCGAAATTGACATGAAAGATGAAACTTGCAAAGGAGATAAATGTTGCGACAGAAAAAGAACAAAGGAAATATAATGGATAATTTTAACATTTTTACGATTTGACAATGTACATTAACTTCAGTTTTGCATTAATTTCCATACCATAGCAGTACTCAGATAGTGTAATGGTCTAAACTAAGATACATTGTCAGAGCTCTGATTATGCGACCACTAACTAGTTTTCTGAATTTAGAGAGGAATATTTTTAAAAAATGCAAAAGATTTCTACTACCATAGATCTGGTTCTATAAACAAGAATAAAGTTTGCATCGCCATGCTAAAAGAGCCTATCAAAGAGTAACTAGATCTTATAATAGCCCCCTGCAATGTCACCTCCAACCTATCCTTGATGAATAAAAACTTTCGCTAACATTTAGGGGCTAAGGCTTTGTTGTTGTTGTAAATTTAAAGCATGTAACACTACCTCTGGTTGGGAATCAAACAAATACAATAAAACCATGAGCACAAGGCAGCGAAGAACCCAATACTTGCAACACCACTTCGAAGAAGGAAGGGAAGAGGGGCGCATGTACAAAAGGAGGGAGACAAACAGAAGTCACCAGAGGGGACAACGGACAGCAGGGCAGACTCGGCAGAGGACAAAATTACTTAATGATACACAAAGGGAGGTGACACAACCCACAAGAATATTGCAAGTCTGATATAATAGAGACAAAAGCTAATTGATGCTAGGGTATTCTTGTATTGTAGTTGCTCGAGTATATAGATATAGAGATTGTAACTCAGTAGTAAGCTATTATGAGAGTTTGTAAGAATTACTTTTAGGAGATGAGATTAGTAGCCTTCAGCTACTAGGCAAGAGATTGATAGCCTCAAGCTATCCGTTTGAATTTTGGTTATTATTAGTCAAACACCTCTAGCTTTCACCTTTAATCTTGTTGTTTGTTCTTCAACTTACAGATCAGAATACTAGTCTATTACATTAGTATTCCAAAAGGCAAAGAAATTTCATTTGGGAAATCAGCAGAAATAGACCGTGAAAAAAAACTATACAATGAGCATACTCCAATCACGCATATGAACCTCTAAATAATAGGCTAAGAAGCCAATGAAACATCCCATGAGAAAGCTTGAGGCAAATAATCTAATTCATATTTTCCCTGAAACAAAATTTCCATCAATGCTTTGCAACAAACGTGCTTTTTTATTTTATACTAGGTGTAAGTCGCACAAGTTCTGAGACTTCATCAATAAGGAATGAAACAAACGAAATGAACATTTTCAAGGCCATTCTCATGAAACGGACACCAACTCCACCAATAGGGAATAAACAAACAAAATGAACATGTTCAAGGCAATTGTTCATGAAACGGATACCAGCTCCCGAACAACAATTATAAAGGCGGTCATAAAAGCAGCCACAAAAAGCTTGATGCTTGCCCATCTGAAAACTAACCTCAACATGCAGAGAAAGCTTGTCAATTTGTTCACTATATTGGGGCAAAGCTTGAACCATCCTTTGCAACTCACGTGTTGACAATTCACCACTTTCTCTGAAAAATGATTCAAGCTCAAGGGTAAGATACACATTGAAAAAAAAAGTCATAGTAAAGGACTAAAAGCAGCTCAACGATTACTTATATACCAAAATGCAGCTATGCCCAACCCCAAAGTAGTTTAAAATAGATGTAAGCTTATATGTTCATAATATGAGCCAACAAATATAACAATGTTCAAGGTCAAATCAATATCTATTTTTCACCCCTCACTTCCCTATTATTATGGTGAACTTCAAAGCCTAGCGGTATTCAAAGAGATACAAAAAAATAGTCAATGGCACAACTATGAAATTTCAATTAGAAAGCCTTAAAAATAAACAACAAAGATTCAAAAAATATATATATATTTTTTACTACACAAGCTCAAAATTGTGCTTTTTGAATCCACTTTCACTTGAAACTTTTTTTGGATCATAGAAAATGGAGAGAAAGGAAGGGAAGGGAAAGGGAGGGTAACAAGTTTTCCTTGTTTGGAGAAGGTAGGGAAAAGAAGGGGAGGGAAAGGGAAGAATCTATTTAAACACCATCTCCCCAAAATTGAAGAGAATTAAAGGGAAAATGAACTCTACCCTCCCCTTTCCTATCTTTCCCATCCCCTTCCTTTCCTTTCGATCTTGCTATCCAAACAAAGTGTGTCAAAATACCAAAAAGTTGCACCTAATTTCCAAAATTTGGAGATCAGAATCAAATTATAGATCATAAACCATCCGACTAAACTACAATCACAAACAGCACAGTCCTACGTATCGACATGAATCATCTTTCACCCATCCCTCAAAGAAAGCATGTTTCCACTATAAGAGACTTTCCACTTGAAAGCTATCATAAATATCTCACAAAATAACAGTTGAGGAAGGCAGTTGTTCTTTTGACTCACTGGCATAAGATCAACAGCTAACCTTGAACTATGATGGATTTGCGCGGCTTTGTTCTTTGATACAAAGTTGGTCATTTTCTCGTGTAGTCGTTCGCTAGCCTGACACCACAGATTAAGATCAAAACATATTCACACATCTTAATCGAACAATAAATTAAGGATAGAACGCACATCAGCTATATGTAGATGTCGAAGCTCACACCAGATAGGATCATGCTCCTCCAAAAGGACCTCCTTTTTCTCTGGAGGCCCTCCAGTTTTGCTTGAAACCTGAACAGTTCACTCTTTAGATATGTATAAATATGAAAACAATAAAATAGAAGAAAAAATGCAGAATTAAAAAGCAGGGGACTATGAACATTTGATACCTACAACACACCTCATAAACGTACTTATTCCCTTCCAAAAACAGAAGGTCATGGCACATAGCGTCATAAGTCCACTCATGTATGACAGGAGCAATCTGAAAAATAGAGTGGCAAATATACTCAACAGGTAAAGAGTAACAATTATTGGATCTAGCATAAAATCAAGCAACAAACTTGTATACCTGATCAACAGATCGATCTAGAACAAGCAGCTCACAAGTTTCTGTCTGGGGAAAGTTAGCAATGCTTGTCTTATATTTTGTCAGATGATTCCAGATTCCAGCAGCTAGCTTTGTAGGAACTAAATCACGATAGGTGGTCATTGTGTTGGTATCAAGAGATTTAGCAGCACGGTAACGAACAAAAGGAAGCTCCTAAAGGCAACACAACGTGAGCATAAACCTTTTAACATATCCTAAATCATTGGTAGAACGATATATATACCCTCATAGAAGCAAACGCTGTAGCAGCTCGAGCAGCCATTATACTTAAACATGCGTCAGCTTTACGGTGATTCTCGTCATTTCCAAAGAGCTCCTCCATAGCCATTCCATTATCAGTGACAAAACCCTAGACAATTTACAAACTATAATTAGGCTTTATTAAATAAACGAGACAAAAATAGGGGACAACATCCGTAAATAGAACAGTCAAAACAAATAAGAGCTAGTGTGTTCGAAAACAACTGTATAGGAATTTTGAACCTATGTTGCAATAAGCTACCTATCAGACACATAGCCGCAAGAATACAAATAAATTCTTTGCTCTTCGGGATAACTGTAACTTAGCCTTAACAAACCTCTTACATGGGGACATAATATTAAGTTTAACTAAAATAACTATGAGTTCAAATAATAATCAGTAAAAATTTGGCTTTCTTTTCTTCACCTTATTCAAATAATATTCAATTAAATAATAAGTAGAGCCAGTAAAAATAAGTTCATTTTAGTAACCTTTAAGAACATATATAAATTAAAAGAGGATACACCGAATACAAACTTTTTGTCTCTCCTCCAAACTCTCTGTTCTCTCTCCTCCTCCAAAACAAAGCTACTGCCGGAAACCTAGGGTCTCGTTGGAGTTCTGGCATCACGACTGGTTCTCTGACAAGCATCCCCATAATTTTCCTTTATTTTGTGGGTAAATCTTCCCTGATTCAGATTCTCGTCCCTTGTCGTAGTCGAGCTACCCACCTCTTTAAGTCTCTTGCGTGTCAACCTTACACCAATGATCTCCACCTCCATTAAGGTTCAACCTCGTTTCGCCGGCAAGTACCTTCTTTTGTTTGGTCAATTAGAGAAGGTTCTTTGGCTTGTTAACCTCGTTGGAAGTGTTCGGTGTTGTTAATTTCTTTAGTTCAAGGTTTGTGGACTTGTGTTCCCTTATTTTGTTCATTTTATGGAAGCATATTATTTGCTCTTTATGGCATTAAATATCTAGCTACCAGTGTTGTTCTTTGTTTTTCTGTTCTTATTTCAAGTACAATAGATGTGTTTGAGGAATTAGGGGGGGGGGGGGGGGGGATTTGTGTTTTGCTCAGTTTGAAAAGGAGGATTTCTCTTCTCATAGGTTAGAAATAATAGTTAGGGAATTGGGGAATCCTTTTGGTATTCTGAAATTTGTTAGGAGTTTAAAAGATGAGGGTAACTTATTGTACAAGCAAAGTAATATGATTTTAGCCATTGCAAAATACTCTTGCACTCAAGATCTTGTCCTTTGTTCTGGTTTGTAATGATGATGATAAATCAGTTTTTTCAAGCCTTGTTGTGTCTCTTAATCTGATCTTGGGGGCATGTTATGTCAAAGAGTGGAACTTTGACAAGATTAGTCAATTGTGCTAGGTGGTGTTTTGTTACAATAACTCAAATGTGAAATCTTACTTTAGAAGAGCGATAGAAGCTTTAGAGTTAAACAAACTTGAATTAGCTTTCATGGATCTTTCGCAAGCAATTAGGATTGATCCCAACAACAAAGAGTTTCAACAAAAACTCAAGAAGGTGACCTCTAGATTAGGTGGTCTCAAAATTTTGTTGATGATGCACTTGTGGTTACAACAGAGGATGAGAGGTTTAGATACTTTGTTCAATTTGTGAAGGAAAATAATTATAGTAAAAAAAATAATAATAAAAAAAGGAAAGGGAGGAAGGAAAGAAAGGGAAAAGGAAAGAAGGAGATTATCATGAAAATGGGTATGTACGTAGATGTATTGGTGTAAAAGATGAATCCAAAGTGGAAAAGAATCTTTGGATTTGAAAGGTAAGGTCAACTCCTTCGATCAAGATGAAAGGCCCAACGTTATTGATAACATTTCTGTTTTGAAGTCAACTACAGGAAAAGAAAAAAAAATCTTAAAGGGTCAAGTCATCGGTTTTCAAACCGAAAACAAATTGAATCCTATTTGCATCTCACCCCGACAATGTATGGGGCGGTTTCCAAGGGATGAACACGACTGTACTATTGTTCTTCCCGGAAGAATTTTATCAACATTCGAGTACTTGATCATCCAAAGAAGAAGGATAGTGCTGAAACTCAAGAAGTTTCTACACCAATATAGATAAGTCACCCCTATTTTAAAGGGCATCATTGGTGTGAAAAAATTCTCCAATCTTGATGCAAGATCCGACTATAGGTATAGTCACTCATGCGTCATCATGCAGTCGAAATCTACTACGAACCCCAAAACGTACTCCTCTTAGACGTCGAAGATATATGCCTATGGTCCTCCCCTTAATGTTTTAGTGTAACTTGTTTTATAATTAATATAATGCTTTTTCCAATGTAAAAAAAAATTAAAAAAAAAACATATATAAAAAAGAATCGGTAAAAAACTAACAATCAAAGTTATCATAAACAAGATTCAACTATGAATCAAAAACGGTTTTCAAAATTGAATCGTAAAATCAATCGAACATGCATAATCAAGACGCCATACTCAAATTTCATTGAATGCGTTTATATTATATTATAGTTGTGAAGCCAATAATTGACAAATTATATGTATACAAATAACTTTATAGGCATATTTTAAACTTGTAAGGTTTTCGCTAGGTAAGAGAAATATGAAAAAATTGGGTAGAAAAGTAAATCGAATCATAAGGCCATACATTAATTGTAAAATCATAATTTTCTAAGATTTAAATCGCAAATTCTATAACCATGCTTACAATAATCTAAGATAAGTAAAAAATATTTTAAGTTGAGTACATATAATTCAAGTTCAATACAAAAAAAAAAAAAAAAAAAAAAAAAAAAAAAAAAAAAAAAACAAATTAAATTAAATTCAGTACAAACAATTTTACTTCAATAAAAAAAATAATATAAATTCAACAAAATCAAGGTTGAGAGAACATGTCCTTAGTCACTACAATTCCAACAGATTTTATAGAAGATAGATAAAAGTATTTATCACATTTATCACAAATTATTAGCAAGAAGAAAGATACTACGGAGTACTATATTAAAAACCATATGCTAAGCTACAGATAAGTGAACAAGAAGTCAAACAATCTTATAAGATGGCCCAAATGGCCCAAAAAAAGTGTAAGATGGAAGGATAGAGAGAGACCAAATTTAATCAAAATGATTAATGTAGGTATCGGTAACAAATATAGCAGAAACAAAAACAAGTAAATAAGGATTCAACATTATTCACCTGTCTATCAAAAGAAAAATACTCCAGATTCATCTGCAATTGATAACAAAAAAGCAATTATACATCTTTTAGGTAACTCAAGAACCAATAAAATCAATACAATACCCAAAAACAAAAAGACAACCTCACTCAATGCACCTATTCGAGGCAAAACTGTAGCATCCTTCTTGATAAGACCAACCAATTCTCTAGTAATAGGTGAACTAAAGAAAACAAAAGCTCTAGTCCCAAAAAAAGAGGGAACAAAAAAGTAAATTAGATGGATAAAAATAAAGGAACCTAAATCACATTTTTTATATTCAAGGTTCACAATAAAACAAAGAACAAAAGAAGTGTTTATAAAGATGACATTTATAAAAGAATTGGAACTTACTTCTTGTATAAAGGCTTTTTCCCAGCCATATCAGACAAAAACATGATAACACTGAAAATTATCAGAAAAATAAAAGGCAAAAGTTAAGAATGTACATGCCACTCTATTATATAAAGTGTTAACACAATATAATGAAAGAGCTTATAGCATCAGGGAGAAAAGGGGGCAAAGAATGATAAGAAAAAATGCAAATTAACACCCAAGGGTTTTCTCTTTTTATTTTTTATTATTTTTTTTTTTTTTTGTTGGTGAGATAAAACACATTTGCGACTCATTTTTCAAAAATGTCACTGATATAAACTTATTTCATGTGTGCCACTATGTTTAACAACTAGTTTCAAAAGCACCATTATTTTTCTAATACTACATATTACTGTCTTTGCTTATCATTCCCTTCAAATTATTTTAGTAAGAGGCCTTTTTATGGGAAATGTTCTTTCTTACAATAAACATTAATCATATTTGAATTACATATACTATGTGTTTCAATTTTAAATCCCTGAGTCCACAACTTAATATGAACACCTATTAATGCTATCCCCATCTTCAGTTACAATGTTTTTAGATCCATACCCAAGCTTAACATAATTATCTGAATGCAGCCAACAGAAGTTCGGGCAAGCCAAATTGATTCAGTCCATTGTATTCCGAAAAACAAAATATATTGTTCTTAAACTCCATTAACAAGAGAGAATTCTACAGAAACATAAATCAGTTCCAAACTGTGAAGAGAAAGCACTTAATGTTATCCAAATAATCATATCGCAAAACAGCTTGTCTCAAGCATTCATCTAGATTTGTGACCTCTTTCTTAAAAGCAAGAAACACAATATACGGCTTCGAAAAAATGGGGCCAAGAATAAGACAGAAAAACGAAAACACACATCATGTGATGGTCCTGACTAAGCATCACCGCTAAAAAGTAAGGTGTTCGAGACCTTATGCACAAACTAACCACCAAGACTGCACTGGTTATTGAAGCCAAAAACAGCATCATTGACATACACTTCTCCCCTAAATTCTAATACTTTAGCTCATCCTGCATGGACTCTTAGCCTTTTTCTTTGTGGTTCTCTTTGTACCCAAGTCCACAGGAACAACGTTTTCTTATATTAGTTCAGTGTCCAGCTCTAGCTTTAGAGTACTATGATTTATAATGTCAAATATGACATTTAAACTAATAGTCAAAAGTCATCACCTCATGGAATAGGGACAAAAAAGTATGAGAATATTCAAAATTTGCAGTTACACTGATGGCATGGCAAACATAAACTAAGGTTTTTTGCTCACTAACAGCCACTGCAATAAGAAACTGGCCATGAACATGTATAGAAAACAACAAAAAGATGTAATAGACTAGCCAAGGGGTAGGGGTACTATTGGTCTGACAATATTAGTTCGTTAGAGTTAACTTGGAGCCTGTATATAGTGCCTGACAATATTGGTCAGGGGGATTGTCATAATTAAGAGCCTGGAGGAAGTCAGAAAATGCCTGTATATAGTGCCACTGAAGTTCATGAACAGTGAAGATCACTGCAGTAATAAGCTAGCCATAAACATATATAGAAATCAACAAAAGTAGAAAGATGTAATAGACTGCCATTGTAGCCAAGGGAGAGGGGTACCTATTGGTGTGGGCAATATCAGTTGGTTATAAGTAGTTTGGAGGAAAAGTCAGTGAGTTTGTCAGAGGTGAGACTGAGAGAGGGAAGTAAGCTGGAATATGCATATAAAGAGAGAAATAGAGCCGTTAAAAGGAAAACAAGCATTGTTCCCCAGTTCTCATTTTCCTCATTTCTATATTCTGACTTTCCAGTCTATTACAGAAGAATAGGACATACATAATTCAAAAATTAGCAACATGACAGACAACAGTAATGAAAGAGCAGAAACATTACTTCTCCTTAGATGGCTGGATAAAATATATAGCATCCATTGTGGGTAATGGCTGCCTTCTTTTATATATGTCTTCCACCACTGTTTCAGCAAATAAAATAAATGATTAAATAATATGATAACAACAACAACAATAAAAACAAAGCCTTAGTGCCAAAATGATTTGAGGTAGGCTAACATGAATCGTCATAAGGAACCCTGCGATATAAAGAAAGGTACATAACAAGACAATCAAATGAAACAGTTCGAAAAAAAAAAAAGGTGAGAAAAGTGAGAAAAGAAAGAGCATCCAAAAAAAATTTAGGGGGTTTTAAAAGAGAACCAAGAAAAAAAATTTAAAAACTTTTGAAGGAATGGTTTAAACGTTGGAGTAAAAAAACGATAAAGGTTTGAGAAAACTTTAGCAAAGGAAATCAATATTGTTCATAAAACACTAATGGGAGAAAAATAATAATGGTAAATACTAATATAAATTTATATATATATATATATATAAATATATATATATATATATATATATATATATATATATATATATATATATATATATATATATATATATAATCATGACACGTCGTTGACGTGAATTTTCTCCCTCCACACCACCCTATCCAGCGTCAGTTTTTCCTCAATCCCCAAAGCACTCATGTCACTCTTAATCACCTTCTTCCAAGTTTTCTTAGGTCTTCCCCTACCTCTTGCAACCCCAACATTTTGCCATTCTTCAAGCCTCCTTACCTAAGCATCACTTGGTCCCCTTACATGGCCAAACCATCTTAACCGATTCTCCCTCATCTTGTATTCAATCAATATAACCTCTACTTTCTTCCTAATTACCGCATTCCTTTATCGATCCTTACTTGTATGGCCACACATCCATCGCAACATACGCAACTCCGCCACATTATGGACATGGCAATGCTTTACGGCCAACATTCTCTACCATATAACAACAAAGCAGGCTTTATTGTCACAGAATTTCATCTATAATCTATGGGGCACGCCGGGATCACATAAAAAAAACTCGTTGCATTCTTCCACTTCAACCAACCCATTTTGATCCTATGAGCAACATCTCCATCCTTTTGAATAATAAATCCATATATTCGACAAAAGACACAAAAGCAATAAAATAGCAAGTTTATCGTCAATCAAACTTTAAACCTACAATTGTTTCCAGGTTTATTATTTGGCATCCCCTTTAAAGGTTTAATTATTAGTAGATTATTTTGACACAAAGTAAACTTGTAAATGTTATATATAATACTCCCTCCGTCGCAGTTTACTTGCAACATTTAGACTGGACACGCTTGTCGATGCACATGTTTGACCGTTGATATCTTTTATTATAAATTTATATAAGTTATAAAAATTTATATTAAGAAACTATACATTAAAATAGACCCAACAACATCTTACATGATTACATTGACTTTCATATAATAGTTAAAAAAGATGGTCAAAGGGAGATGTGTGAATAGTGCAAAAAGTCAAACCGTTGCAAATAATTTGGGACGAAGGGAGTAATTTTTGAAGAAAAAGAATTAAATTAAATAAAACCATAGGTGTCAATGCAGTTCGAAATCAAAGTTCACGCTCATTTTAGTTTTCGAAATAAAATGAAGCTTTAATGTTTCAAACTAGTTAAAGTGGTATCAATAAGACCCCTAGTAAGCATAGCAATAATCTACAACTATATAACAAATTCTTCATCTATGAAAATCTACTATGGATGGCTCTTCTTCCATCCCTCTTTATTTCTTCTTATATAGTGAAAGAGATTAGATTTGTTTATCATTGACACCAACTTTGCCTAAACATCGAATCCTATTCAATCCATGTAATTTCTTTAATTTAATATTCTCTGATTCCTTTATCACTTATATTGTATATATTCTTAATATAAGTCTCTATCTCATAACATTCGAGATCAATCTTTTTCACTCTTTCTCTTTCCTTTTTTTTTTTTTTTTTGTCCTTACTCATTATCCGTTTAGGTCCCTTCTTTTGTCCTATTCACCTCTACTTTATTCTATTTTTGTCGAGTCTCTTTTACTATCAATATCCACATACACTATCTAAGAACTTTGCTAAGAACAAGGTTTTGCGTTATGGGTAATCAGTCGAAATTGGAAAACCAACCTGCATCATGAATTATTTAATTCATTCACATAATTCCTCCGTTCTCTTTCATAGTAGCATTTTGACCTTCATGTTTGACAACGCATCACTTAAAACTCTTTATATCTCTAATTATAGATATTTAAAAATATATAAAAATTTGATATTATGAAAATATATATCTATATGAATCTAACAAGATCCACATGAATATATGTTACCTAACATATAATACAACAAAAAAGATCAAATAGAAGAACGTGATAAGTGCAAACTTCAAAATGTTGCAACCAAAAGAAAAAGAGGTAGTTTTTTCACATTTCCAGAGCGTGTCAAATGACACAACAACCAAATATAGAGTGGTCTTATATGAAATTTATTAAATCTAGAGGGTCCACCACCATGTCAGACGCGACACCCATATCCGAATATGAGTATCATAGTTTTCATTTATCTATGTGGCATCATTACTATGAGAGCTTAAAAGAGGCATAATTTCCTTTTAAATTTAATTTACTTCACTTTGCATATGTGCACCACTTTTTTATGTGGAAAGTAATTTCACTTCTACAAACAAACTGATTACCATCTCAACTTTATCTAATATCTAGTTCGTTTAGTTTAAAAAGCACACATCCTCAATAACGGCGAGGGCAAACACCTAGATCTTGCTATGGTCAACACATTCCAAAAGCCAAACAAAAGCACACACCACAAGCCAGCGCAACACCTAGCCACTCAGGTTCAAAAGCGAGAGAAAGTGTAGAGTAGAACTGCGTCAAAATTGTAAGGAACCATCAATTCTTTTTTCAATTACACCTTTCCCAGTCTTTAAGAAGCTATTTCCCCCAATTGAAAAGCCCTAATTTTATAAAACCCTAAATCTATAGATCTCTAGGTCATATATCTATAAAAATCCAACCATTTGTACATCGCAATATATATTACCAATCTAATCAGCAACCACCACAATATTTCTCTCACATAACTAGCCTCATTTTTTACTACAAGAATTTAGTGTTCACACTTTAAAGATACTAAATTTTGTGAGTAATTACCAACTAATTATTGAGCTTTGAACTAAAAATTATTATTTTTGAAAATCGACTACCGATAAAGTGATTAACAATCTTTATTTGACTAGCACTAAAAACTAACAATTGCTTTATAATGGTGGGTTTTGAGTAAAAGTTAAATAATTTTGATGGAGGATATTGGAATTACAAAGAGAAGGAAAAGTTAAAAAATTTAAGGGGAGTTAATTATGATAAGTGGAGATGTGGGGCCTAGCAACAACAACAAAGCCTCAATCCCAACATGATGATGTAGAGCCTACTTACAAAAATTATTAACAGATAACATTAATAGAATTTCCTAGCGAGTTAAAAAAAAAAAAAGTATCCATTGTGAACAAGTATTTGAATCTCATAAAAACTATCCATCAATAGAAGGGCAAAAAGAAATCAAAGACTTTTATAGGGCAACCATTTCATTATTTAATCTAATATCATTACAAACATGTATAAGAAGTCATTTACATTTTAACCTTACAGAACAAAAACAATCATCTTAACATGAGTCCATGACATCATCACCTTCTTAGGCACAATACATTTTAGTTTAAAGTTTAAACAATTTCAACTAAAAATAAGATACCCTTATAAACAAGATGACGTCATAAACATAATGAAATTATAAACAAATGAAAGCAAGATTTAGGTCTAGAGTCCCATAAATCACAATTTCCGCTCCCAAGAATGCAAGTCTTGTTTGTTATTCATCTATTCAAGTCAATTTTGTAAACATCATTTTTCCTCAATTATAAGACAATTATTCCTGACATCCTCCACATGATATAAATCCCTCAATTCTATGATGGATTGATTTTTAGCTTGAGTATTCCTTATTGAAAATACCTTTTATCTACTCTAGTAACCTTGGCCATGGCTTCCAAAGCCCCCAGACAATTACCACTATCAGGCTAACTAAACAGCCCCTAGACCCCAACCATAGTCCCTAACAATGAATTATGATGCAGCTTCGGCATAACTGAAGGTGTACTAGCAGAAGGTAGGCATTCTCAAAAAAAATCTAGTTCTCATTTCCAAAATGATCTTCAAATATTAAAGACATGATACCCCCACCTCCCTATACTATTCTATCAACAACATCCATGACCACTATCACTAAGAGCTATAAAAAACAAGGCATAAAATTGAAGGCATACTTTATTTCAGGCCTGGCACAAGTTCCAGAGAGACTCACAGACACTAGAGAATTCAAGGAATAATACTGTAAAAACCCTTGAATCAGCACAGCTACAAAATGTTAAAAATAAACTAAAAATAGCAAGAAATTTAACAGGAACAGGATAGTAACAGCACTATGAATTAACTGCTGTAAGCACCTTGTTTTCTGTTTCCATAAGGTCACAAATAACATCATGAGCTTGGTTAGCTATATAGGTCCAAAATTCAGAGGAATAAGTGGGTTTTATTTACTTACATGAGACTCCCGCTTCGGTGATGTCAGCCATTTTGCAAGCATAAGACATTATCTTAACCGTTAATCTGTCCATGATGAGAACCTAAATAAGGTGCACCGGTCAGACAGATATGAATTATGATCACATAAAACGCCAACCATAAGTCACCCAAATGATAGGGAAAGAGATGAATACAAAACAACAAACTAACAGAATTTTTGCGGAGACCATATATACTGCAGTCTCCTCAACTAAATGGGCAACTTAATTTTCAATTTCAGATTTTTGAGCTATATCATCAAATAGAAAAGAGGAAAAGGAGCCACAACACCAAATTTAATCCATATATACCTTCCAAGTTGACCGAGAGTCCCCCTTCTTTGTTGATCCAAGCATTTCATGAAGCAACCCTGATTCAAACATAACACAAAAATGGAAGGGAACTTCAATTAAGTTTGACGAATAACAGATAATAAAACCATGTTTATTTGAAATTGACCTTTTTCTTTTTCATTTGCATGATAGACTAGTTGATCATCTTTCTATTTCTATTTGAATGTGATCTACAATGAGATACAAGGAGGGAAAACTAAATAAATTAAATTATTCACTGCTGTAATTGTAACTACCACATACGAAGTATTAAATTGAATAGTAACTCAAAAGCTGATACAAATCTGTTTGTTGGTTCCCTCCATCAAAGATATCATAATCTAAATGACAGTCGTCTCAACCTTTATGGAGTCTTTGTGCAGATACCATTCTAAAAACTAGTACAAATTTTTAGCTCATCAATCATTGCTCATCCAAAATAAGCTTTTGATACTCCCTGTTTTTTTTTATTGAAATAGACTCACCATTCCTATAAAAGTGACAGCTGGTTAACCATCCCACAAAATCTAACAATAATTTAGTATTTAAATACAAAAATATCAGTTATTTCCTAAGTTCAGATGTAATTCGACAAGTAGATTCCGATTCAACATATTTACACTGGTTCATTAGATTGCCTTAAACCTTAAAAATATCACAAATCATCAGCTAGGGTGTAACAGTAGACAAGAGACTTACGATCACGAGTAATTTGCCGAAAGTACTTATGATCGCCAGTATGTGAACTATCTGAATCCGACATCGACATCCTAAAAGTAAAGGCAAATATAAATCAATTATCAAATTAGGCTCAAAAATTCACATAACTAGAGTGTACCCGTGCAAAATGCACGGGATATATATTATATTAGAGAAATATTAAATATATAATATATTTAAAATATGGGAAGTTGATTTTGATGTTAACTTAGACCTTATTCTTTTGAGCTGTTATTGTTTGTTGTGTACTTGTGGTTTGATTTGCTATGATGAAGCCTGCTTAGCTATACCACTAAGTATTAGTAGTACGCGAACACTCGTTCTAGCTTGCTGACATTGAAATCTGATGTTCTTTGCTTTACTTAAAAGAACATGGTCTTACTCTTACTGGTGGCCACGCAATGTCACTAACCGAGTAATTAACCCCTATAATGCTGAACGAGTAACCTCTATAACTTTGACAAACTAAATCCCATATGGCCAACTATTATGGGATTTAGTTTGTCAAAGTTATAGAGGTTACTCGTTCAGCATTATAGGGGTTAATTACTCGGTTAGTGACATAAGGGTTGTTCTATCAATGCTCTAGGAGTTACTTTGATATTTTGCAAGCAGTTATTCGGCGAGGCCAGTCACGCAAAAAACGTGATGTACATTTTTTTGTGTTAATGATTAGAGAAGATTTTTTTGTGTTAATGATTAGAGAAGGATGTTGTTTAGAGGGTTGTCCCTAAAAAGTGTATATAATTGAAGGGTGGGGGTTTTTGAGTGCTATGATTAGTTGTTGATAAAAGAATTGTATACCCGTGCTAATACATGGCATATATAATACTACGTTCAAATAAAGAAAAAAAAAACACACACACACACACAAAGTGAAATCTTAGTAGTAGTCCCTTGGAAAAATACCAAAAAAGAAAAAAGAAAAAAAAAAAGTGGAAAAAAGTGGTATGTGTAGTTATTGTTTTTTTATTAAAAAAAAAAAAAAAAAGTTTTGAAATAAATAAATAAAGTATGGGATAAGGGTGGGTAGTTATTTTTTTTAAAAAAATAAATAAATAAATAAATAAAAAATAAAAAATAAATCTCAAATGCATAAGAGTTTAGCATTGGGGTTTTGGAGGCTTCACATTAAAAGTAACTCTGCAATTATATATTAGATTTTCTTATCTAGCAACAAAATCGCTCATTATGAACTGGCTGCACCCCACTTAATCAGCCTGAGAAACAAATTGGTGTAAATCAGGTGGCATTTTGGTTATCATTTGCATTGGGATGCACAATATATTCATATAATATTATTTTGCACATTCATTTACATGAATAATAGAAAAGGCTTTACTAAGTTGGAGTTACGGCCGTTAGTAATGTCATTTGTTGATTGTGAAGGTAACACAACTCTAGGTTCCTCGAACACATCTGTTTGAAGAGGGAGGAGATAAGGGGGCACCATATGAGGCGCTCTGCGGCGACATCTGCGAGATCGTGATCTACTGTGTTTCTAGAACTAACATACCTATATTGAAATTCAAATTCAAAACCAATTTCAACACTTTCAACACTACTATATACATAATCAAACGCTATTCGGGTTCCATACCCATGTCAATAATTCTTACACAAATGATTAACTACACAATTCAAATCAATACCAACTTCAACAGATTGAAATTCAAATAAAAAAACCTTTTTCTTCATATTATACACTGGTATTGCTCTAATCGAATCAAATACATACCTGGAAGATGAAATCAACGTCTAGCTTCGATTACCAATAGTTCAAAATCCACGAAGAACCCTAAATAGACTAAACTGACAATTAAAATTTCGCTTAACCCTAGATTGCAAAATTGATGTTCAATCATCACAAAATGAAACCTCTTACCTCAGAAGCAGTTTCAATGAAGAATAGAAAAATTAGAAGTCGCCTCAATTCAAACTTGGAGTGCGATTCAATGGGAAACTAGAGGGAAAGAGCGTGGAGGAGAACAGACTTAGTTACGTGCTTCGTGTTTTTTATTTATTTTAGAATTTTCCATACGTTATAACTTAGGGCTTGTTTGGCATCAGTTTTAGTTTTCAGTTTCTTTTTTTGGAAAACCAAAAATAGGAATCAAGAAAAAGGTGTTGCCATTTTTCTATTGTCAGTTTTCAAAATTATCATAATTTTAATAAGTTTATATAATTTTTGATTAATTATGGGACTCATATCATATACAATTAGATTACAAAAAACAGAAAAGCACAGCAATGTCAAACGAACCCTTAAATTTTGGCTCAGAGCAAGATTGGTCTTGTCTGGTGTTCAGATTTTAATTACACAATTTTTTTAATTCTTTTTCTCTCTCCTCTTTTCTTCTTCTCCGAGCTTAGAAAAAAATATAAAAAATTAAAAAAAAAATAAAAAAAATAAAAACATTTTGATTTTCTCTCTTCTCAAATACTTTTTACACTCCTATCATCTTCTCTCTCTTAAAACCATTAATTTTTCTCTGAAATCCATTGTAACTGCTCCAAAATTCAAGCAATTTTGTTCTACTTTTTCTCAAATTCAACAAATCTTAGTCAAACTTACATATAAACAAGTTGAAGTGACCAATTTGATTAGAATTGTTGCAACTACGAACCCTATTATGACAAAAGAACAAATTGAAGAAAATTTGAACGGAATGAGGTAAAGAACAATAAACTCGTACAGAAATTTGTTCTCAAATGCAAAGGTAAGTCATACTCCAAAATTTTTGAAGAATTTGATGATTTTTTGGGCGATTTTTGAATAATATTTTTTTTAACAATTTTAATGGTTGTTAGTGGTACGAGAGTTGGTGGTGGTGTGGTGGAGTTTAAGGTTTTGAGGACGGCGGTTGAGAAAGGTTGGTGTTGGTGGTGGTTACGGTGGGTTTGGGTGTGGGTTAATGGTTACTAGGTCTGGGGCTACTAGGGGTTACTAGGTTGGTTAGGGGTTACTATGTCGGGGTTACTAGGTCGGTTAGGGGTTACTAGGTAGGGGATTACTAAGGGATACTAGGTCGGTTAGGGGTTACTAGGTTAGGGGTTACTAGGTCAGTCAGGGGTTACTAGGTGTTACTTGGTCAGTTAGGGGTTACTAGGTTGGGGGTTACTAGGGGTTACCAAGTCAGTCAGAGGTTACTTAGTTAGGGGTTACTAGGTTGGGGGTTACTAGGGGTTACCAAGTCAGTCAGGGGTTACTTGGTCAGGGGTTACTAAGTCAGTCAAGGGTTACTTAAATGGGGTTACTTGGTGGGTTACTAGAAGGGTTACTGATATAGCACCTTGCCGCACCAGAATCACGTTGTTTTAATTAACTAGAGTATTCCCGCGCATATGCACGGGATATTTATTTTACAGAATGAAATTCAAAATATCTAATACACCCTTCGTTTTAAATACTTGCTTCATTTCTCCATGCGCAGAGTTTTAGGAGATATTGGAAAAAGTAATAAAATATGGAGGTAGTGGGGTATTTGAGAAAATTAAATATTGTAAAAAGCAAAAATAGTGGAAGAATAGGAGGAGAGAGGGTATTATGTTGGGTTCACTAAGTGTGAGAAATGAATTAAATATTGTAAAAGCTTCCCAAAAAAAGAAATGGAGAAAGTATTTAAAAACGGCCGGAAAAGGAAAGTGGGGCAAGTATTTAAAAACGGAGGGAGTAACAAATTTTTTTCAAAAAATACGGGAAGTTGATTTTGATATGGTAACTAATTGTATATAACACCATGTGTGCAGCTATTATGAGAGTTATTTTATCAAGCCTATAGGGGTTATCCATTCAATGTTATAGAGGTAACCATGTTAGTGTTATAAGGGTTACACCGTGATGGACTGAGGGTTATAGAAGTGACCGTTCTTTTGCAACCACTATTTTTTTTATCTTTTGTAAGTAGCTATTTAGTGAGGCCAATCGCGCAAATAACGTGTTGTACATTATTTTTGTTTTGATGATTATGGAAGTATGGGTGTGTTAAATCTATAGAGGTTACATGTTCTGCGTTATAGGGGTTACGTAGTTAGTGTCATGATCTTTTGCAAGTAGCTATTCGTTGAGGTCAGCCGTGCAAATAGCGTGCTGTAAATTTTTTTTTTTCCTTTAATGATTAGGGCCGAGTGGAAATTGTTTGTAGGATAATCCTCAAAAAATATGCATATAAATGAAGGGTTGGGGATTTAGAGTGCTTTAATTTGATGAATTGTTGATAAAGGAATTGTATATTCGTGCTAATGCACAACATGTATTATACGCGAAAGAAAATAAAACAAAGTGAAATGTTAGTATTGGTTTTTTTTTTTTTTTAAAAAAAAAAAAAAAGTGAATAATTATTAATTATTGCAATTCCTTGAAAAAAATACAAAAAATTTTTCTTAAAAAAAAACGGTGTAGTGGGATGGGTAGTTATTATCCTTATTGATATTTTTTTAAGTTAAAAAATAAATAAATCTATTATATAATTGCAGAGTCACTTCACCACAACCCTCCAAATCACCAATACTCAAATCTCATGCATTTGATTTTTTTTTTTTTTTTACAAACCAATAACTATTTATATTAAATTTAATTATTTTTTATAATAGATTGCCACATCAGATTTTATATTAAATTTAATTATTTTTTAAAATTTTAATTATCTTAAGCCTCAAGACTCAATTAGATTTATCTCTTCAATCCTAAAATTTATTTTAGATTTCCTTAAAAAAAATTGTCTTAAGATATACATTTCAATAATTGTTTTTGAAATATATATATTTTAATATGATATGAATATTCACAATGGTGTAACAAATTTGTAACCCAATTTAAATGTCATAGTTGAAAAATAATAGCAAAATAGATCGAGCAAAACCTTGCAATAAGCTGAGAAATTTCTTCTATTAACTGTAGAAGACAAATAAATGATAATAAAATCAATAAGATATTTCCGGATATTTAGCTTTTATAATACATAAATAGAGTAATTTTATTATGACTAGGTACATACATGATAAATATTGGAAACCAACAAACAATAACAAAAAATAGGATAATTAAAATACAAGATAATTTAAATTCATAATTGTTGTTAAATCATGATTAGTTTTTTTTTTCCAACAAGATAAGTACATAATTAAGATAAAATAAAAAAAAATAAATGATTTTATATATAAAAAATTAAAAACAACGTACATATCTATAAAAATAAAATTGAAACAACGTACATACCTTTTTTTTAAAAAAAACAACGTACATAGAATCTTTTTTATTTTTTAATGGTACATAGATTTTAATGTATTAACGAATTAAAAAAAAAAAAGGTTTTTTTTTTAGCAGAACATTGTGTTTTGATGTATATATGGGGAAAACATTGTATATAGTGTGTAGAGTTGAGTCTTAAGTTGAGTCTCACTACCACAAAAAGTGGAATAAGTAACACATAATACACAACGCTCATCTTACATAGGCGATCTCTAGAATTCTATAGAACGCCTATGTAAGATGAGCGTTTTGTATATGAAAGTTATAGAACGCCTCCCTTAGTCAACCGTTCTATGTGATACATCCAAATTTTACACTATACGGTATAGAACGCCCCTCTCCATTAACCGTTATATAAGTGTTTAAAATATTTTTTTTTTTAAAAAAATTAAAGCAAATAAAATCAAAATCCTCACATGTATTAGGATATACCTAACCCTAACTCTCTCTCTCTTTCCTCTCCAGCCGTCCCTTTCACTTCCCTTTCCTCTAATCTTCTCACTCCTCATTCCATTCTCTAAGATCTAAAACTCTTCTCACTCCTCATTCCATAGTCCATACCTCACTTCCCTAACTCCTCTTACTCCCTCAACCACTAGCAAATATATTCACCACCGCCATCATCATAGACGCCACCATCAAGATGTCGTACCCAACAATGCTCACCCAAATGACCCAATACAACCTCACTTCTCGCAGCGGCCACTAGTGACCAACAAGCTGTCGTAGCCCGACTTGCTTCTCCGTGCTCCATCCCACAACACCGGCCACCACTCGGATCGAACTCTACACGACTTCCGTCAATCCGCCCAAATCTTCCTCACACCGGAAGTAGTAACCATCGTCTACCACTGTACGAAGTAGTAACTTTTCATTTTAATTCTTTATTTTTTAATTTTCTAATTTCTGATTTTCATCATATGATTTGGTTTTATTTTTCTATTATATTATTATATCTAACATTTTGATCCTTTTTTTTTAAAAAAAAAATTCATTTAAAATTTTAAATTACTTTAGATCTAACTTTTCTATTAGTTTATCTTCTTCTCGTAAAGCATTGGGTGTTAGTTTTGTGCTAGCTTATTACTTTAGATCTAACTTTTATGTATTTTGTTTCCCATTTTGCTTAACTCATTAAAGTTTATCATTATTTATTTTTTAAATTTTCTTCAAATTTTGTTAAACAATATATTAAGCAGGTGTTTATTAGTGCGACTACTCTGTTTTTATTCGCCATTTGTAAGTGTTTGGTATGGCTGCTTTGTTCTAATGTGTTGTTGGTGAAGCACAACTATTAGTGTAGACACCCATTTGTGTCTCCCCAAAACCAAACCCGGTGATGAGTGCCTTTCACGTCGAATCATAATCGAATGAAACGAAGTGTGGAAAGGTCTAGTGTTGCGGAAAGTTTTATTTCTTTTCTCTTCTCCCTGTTTTTGAAAACTTTATTTTAAGAAAACAGCCAATCCAATTTGGTTGGTCCATGATATTTTCAAGCTCTTTTGTTCAGAGACGCGTGGACATTTCATTCAAGCTCTTTTGCTCAGAGACGCGTGGGCATCCTATTATCAAGCTCTTTGTTCAGAGACGCGTGGACACATCATTCAGAAGATCATATAAAAAAGAAGCTCTTTGTTCAGAGACGAGTGAACATCGAAAATGTTGGACTTAATGATTTTGATGATGACACAACCTCACTTACTTACAAACTAATAAGTGCTTGATTGTTTAAGTGTGTACTCAATTACAAAGACCAGGAGAATGAAGTGTCTTGTAAAAATACCATGAGGAACAAGAAGGCCAGAAGCAGAGCTAACCATATAGAAGAGTTCCCTTGGCGCTTCAGAAATGAAGACTAGAGAAGAGAAGTTCCTTGCAAGGAACAGAAGCCTCGGAGTAGAAGCTTCATCAGAGAACATGAAGACTAAATATATTTTCATATTTTAGGATTTATGTAAGTATAAGATATTAAATAGCACTCGAAAAATCTGTGTGGAATTGGTCTAAAAAGATAATTTTGTGCTAGCTAAATTTTAGGAAAGTTGGTTTCTAAACGTTTATCTTTTCAAACAAAAAGAGGATTTTATTTTTATTCTGATTTTCTAAAAATATCTTTTGCAAATAAAATCTCACACGTTTTCTAAAAACCTTGCTGCCTATTCCTCCATGATTTTCTTCAAGTCATGGCCGTGCACATTAAGGAGTTCATGGTTCCTTAATTTTAGGGACATGATCTTCTTAGTGGGTTGGAGTAGTGGCGTAATGGATTTGCTGCACAAAGAAGTTTTCCTAAACGATTTTTGGTCTATAAATAGTTGTTAATTTCAGATGGAAAACTTCACCTTGCTCACATAAGTTTTCAAGCTTTAAATCGAGTCAAGTGTCAATTCCACACAAGTTCATTAGAGTGTTCTTAATGTTCTTATACTAGAGTTTGTTTTTCTTTCGAGTTGTAATTGGGGAATGGGGAAGTTCGAGTGAACGCTTGTGTATGAGAAAGAGAAGTGAGGAAGAGAAGAGAAAGAGAAGAGAGAACAGAGAAGTGAGAAGAGAGAAAGAGAAGAGAAGAGTAACAAGTTGGGTGACTTGTTCCTCAGGGTCTCAAGTTCGAAGAGGAACTTGAGTTTGAGTCTTTAGCTTGTAATAGGATCATTTGCCCTATTATAGTGAAGATTCTTTTCCCAAAATCCCAAGTGGTCGTGGTTTTTCTCCTTGTTAGGGCCAAGGAGTTTTCCACGTAAAATCTCTCTTGCATTCTTTAGTTATTTTAGTTTATCTTTCAGTTCCTTTAGCTAACTTAATTTTAATTCCGCAAAAAGTTAGGCTAAATTCTCATACTACAATTCAACCCCCCCTTCTTGTAGTATTCATTAAAACAACAATTGGTATCAGAGCCTAACTTCTAGGAAAATCAGGAAACCCTGAAGAAGAAAGGTCTTGGAGAAAATGAATACTCATGAGAAGCTCGAGGAAGGATACTCAACACAGAGGCCTCCTATGTTCAACGGCAAGTTCTATACTTACTGGAAGAACCGCATGGAGATCTTTATCAAGGCAGAGAACTACCAAGTCTGGAGGGTCATCGAGGTTGGTGATTTCGAAGTCACCAAAACTAATGCTCAGAATGAGGTAATCCCTAAGCCTATGTCTGAATATGAAAAATAGGACTTTGATAAAATGGAAATAAATGCTATGGCTGTGAAATTGCTCCACTGTGGACTTGGACCTCACGAACACAATCGTGTTATGGGGTGCAAGAACGCTAAGGAAATCTGGGATTTGTTGCAGATTACTCATGAAGGAACTAATGAGGTTAAATGCTCAAAAATCGATCTACTTATGTGCAAGAACGCTAAGGAAATCTGGGATTTGTTGCAGATTACTCATGAAGGAACTAATGAGGTTAAATGCTCAAAAATCGATCTACTTATGTCCAAGTATGAGAGATTTGAAATGCAGCCTAAGGAAACCATTCAAGAGATGCTAACCCGTTTTACTAACATCATAAATGAGTTGGTTTCCCTTGGTAGACAGATTCCTACAGATGAGCAGGTTAGGAAGGTTCTTAGAAGTCTTCCACAAGATGAGAGGTGGAGAGCTAAGGTGACAGCCCTTCAGGAAACGAAGGACTTTACCAAGTTCAATATTGAACAACTAGCAGGCTCTCTCATGACTCATGAGCTACACCTTGGAGTCAACAATGAACCCATGAGGAACAAGGGATTGGCTCTTAAGGCTGATGAGGAGGAAGACTCAGAAGTGGACGAGGATGAGGCTGCCCTAATTGTGCGAAGATTCAAAAAGATGATTAAGAAAGGCCGAACCTCAAGGAACTTCGGGAAAAAGACCTCAAATCCAAAGCCTGACTACAGCTGCCACAAGTGTGGATCCCCAGATCACTTTATCAGAGACTGTCCCCTTTGGGAAAATGATAAAGGAAAAGGAAAGGCTAAGGAACAGGGAAGAGAAAAATTCAGCAAAGCAAACTATCAGAAGTCAGATATGAGGAAGGCCATGACAGCAGCCTGGGGAGACTCAAAAAGTGAAGAAGAAGATGATGACCAACCAGAAGAGGAGACAGCCAATCTCTGTTTGATGGCCAAATCAGCCGATGAAAAAAGCTTACCTTGAGGAACTCCAGAAAGAGGTATTTCTTGATCCTAAACAGCTTAAAACTCTCTCTAAAGATGTCTTGATAGATATATGTCTAGAAGAAGAAGAATTCTTTAGAGATACATGTGTAAAGTTGAACAAATGTGAAAAAGCTCTTAAGGTTTGCAAAGAACATGGTGCTTGGTTGGAAACAGCCTATGCCAAGTCTCAAAGCAAATTAAGAGAGCTTGATTTTAAATACAAACACATAACTGAGATAGCTGATAAGATTAAGAATGAAAGTATTCTTCTGAATGTTGAATTAACTCAGTATAAGCTCACAAATTCTGATATCAGTTCTAGCAGTTCCTTAAGCAATCAATTTCTTAAATTCAATGTTGATTTTGAAAATTTGAAAAATGAGCTTTCCACTTTAAAAACTCAAAAGGATCAACTTGAATCTGAACTGAATGCTAGAAAGGATAGAAGTATTGACCCAAAAGTTATACCTAAGTGGATAGCTAAAGCTCAAGGAAAAAGAACTGAAGGCCTTGGCTTTATAACCAAGAGGAAAGGTAAGCAAAAGAAATATGTTGAGCTTCCTAGCATGAAGGTATGCACTTTTTGTGGTAAGTCTGGACATCTCTATGGACAGTGTAGGATAAGAGAAGAAGCTGATAAAAGAAATGTAAAACAAGTGTGGGTCAAGAAAACTGATATTGCATCCACGTCTAAGGAACCTAAGGAAACCTGATCCTAATGCTTAGTTTTCTTGCAGGTCCTAGTGAGGGGGAACAACTCGTGGTATCTCGACAGCGGTTGTTCAAAGCATGTGACAGGTGATAAATCAAAATTCCTCTCACTAGAAGACTACCCTGGAGGAACAGTAACCTTTGGGGATAATAAGAAGGGCGAGATCATTGGAAAAGGCAAAATTGGTAGATCAAAATCTCATTCCATTGATAATGTGTTCCTGGTCGAGGGCTTAATGCACAATTTGCTCAGTATATCACAATTTTGTGACAAAGGAAACTCTGTAAGTTTTACTTCTAATTCTTGTAACATCATCAACAACAAGTCAGGAAAGGTTGTTCTAGAAGGAACAAGAAGAGGGAACACTTATACAGTTGACCTCAACTTAATCCCAAGGAACAACCTTACATGTCTGAGTGTTGTTGAAGATGATCCCCTACTATGGCATAAACGTCTTGGACATGCTAGCTTTTCATTACTCGACAAGCTAAGGTCAAGGAACTTGGTTGTGGGACTTCCTATTATCAAGTTCCTACAGAACAAAGTTTGTGATGCATGTGTGAAAGGCAAGCATGTTCGCTCATCTTTTAAATTGAAGAAAATAGTGAGCACTACAAAGCCTTTGGAATTAATCCATATGGATTTGTGTGGTCCCATGAGAATTCAAAGCAGGAGTGGCAAGAAATATGTTTTAGTTATTGTTGATGATTATTCTAGATTCACTTGGGTTATTTTTCTTGCTAGTAAAGATGAAACTTTTAACGAGTTTGTTGCCTTTGCCAAGAAAATACAGAAAATCAGTGGTCACTCCATAGTCCATCTCAGATCAGATCACAGAACTGAATTTGAGAACTCAAGATTCGATGAGTTTTGCAGGGAAAATGGCATGAATCATAACTTCTCAGCTCCAAGGACTCCCCAACAGAATGGAGTTGTAGAAAGGAAGAATCGAACCCTTGAGGAAATGGCTAGAACGATGCTGATTGCAAGTGGATTGCCAAGGAACTTCTGGGCTGAAGCCGTGAATACAGCTTGTTACATCCTTAACAGAGTAACAATCAGAAGTATCATCAACAAGACTCCCTATGAACTATTCAGGGGAAGAAAGCCAAACATATCTCATCTTAGAGCCTTTGGTTGTAAGTGCTTTGTACATAACAACGGTAAGAAAAACCTAGGGAAATTTGATGAAAGAAGTGAAGAGGCCATATTTCTAGGATATGCCTCTGATAGCAAAGCTTATAGAGTATACAATAAAAGCTCAATGTGTGTTAAGGAAAGCATTCATATAATCTTTGATGAAGTTAACCAGTTTGTGAGTGTACAGGAACAAGAAGTTGATAATGATTTTGAAATTGGATTGATAAGAGACAGGGATGAAGAAGAGACCCAAAAGCAAACCAAAGAAAAGCAGCCTGCTCTAGAAGAGAATCATCAAGAAAATGGAGAGGTTCCTCAACCAGATGAACAGGTGAATGAGGAACAAGCAAAAGAAGCAGAAGGAACAGAAACAGAAGCTCCTCAAATTGGAGTTCCAGCAAGGGAATTCCAACCCCGACCATTCAGGTATCGAGGTTCCCATCCAACTGATCTAATTATCAGTGATATAGGAAAAGGAACTCAAACAAGATCACAGATGAGGAACTACTGCGCATTCCATGCATTTCTGTCCATTCTCAAACCAAGAAATCATCAAGAAGCCTTGGGAGATGTTGATTGGATAGTGGCCATGCAAGAGGAACTCAATGAGTTCGAAAGGAACAAGGTCTGGCACCTTGAGCCAAAGCCTAAGGGAAAGAAAGTAATTGGGCTTAAATGGGTGTTCAGGAACAAGCTTGATGAACATGGCACCATAGTAAGGAACAAAGCTAGATTGGTTCTGAAGGGCTACAACCAACAGGAAGGTATTGATTTTGATGAAACCTTTGCTCCTGTAGCTAGATTAGAAGCTATTAGAATTCTAGTGGCTTTTGCTTCTTTTATGGGTTTCAAACTCTATCAAATGGATGTGAAATGTTCTTTTCTAAATGGTTTCTTAAATGAGGAGGTGTTTGTTGAACAACCTCCAGGTTTCGAAAATCCAAAATTTCCAAATCATGTTTTTAAGCTTGATAAAGCTCTCTATGGGCTCAAACAAGCTCCAAGAGCCTGGTATGAAAGGCTTTCAAAGTTCCAACTGAAAAATGATTTCAAAAGAGGAAAAGTAGACAAAACTCTTTTCCTTAAATCTCGAGGAACTGATTTGTTAGTTGTACAGATCTATGTAGATGATATTATATTTGGTGCTACTAACAATGGTTTGTGCAAGTACTTTGCTGAGCTAATGGGTGGTGAATTTGAGATGAGCATGATGGGTGAATTGAATTTCTTCCTTGGACTTCAAATAAAGCAAACAGCTGAAGGAATAATGATTCACCAACAGAAGTATGTCAAGGAACTTCTGAAGAAGTACATGGAAAATGCCAAGACAAATCATACACCTATGGGAACAGCAACAAGACTTGATGAGGATCCACAAGGAACAAGTGTGGATCAAACCACTTACAGAGGTATGATTGGATCATTGTTATATCTAACAGCCAGTAGGCCTGACATTTCCTTTAGTGTTGGATTGTGTGCTAGATTTCAGTCTAATCCTAAAGAATCACATCTAACGGCTGTTAAGAGAATTTTGAGATACCTCAAAGGAACAGATGACCTGTGTCTGTTCTATCCTAGAAGTGATGACTTTATGCTTAGAGGATTCACAGATGCTGACTATGTAGGTGACCTAGTCAATAGGAAAAGCACCTCAGGTATGGTTCAGTTCCTTGGCTCTTGTCTAGTTTCTTGGGGTTCCAAGAAACAAAATACTGTTGCATTGTCTAATGCAGAGGCTGAGTATGTAGCAGCAGCTGCTTGTTGCTCTCAAGTCCTATGGATAAAACAACAGTTACGTGACTTTGGTATTAAATTTAATTGCATTACTATCTACTGTGATAACACTAGTGCAATTTGCATATCTAAAGATCCAATCCATCATTCAAGAGTTAAGCATATTCATATAAGGCATCATTTCCTTAAGGATAATGTTGAAAAGGGTTTGATTAAATTAGATTTCTGCCAAACTGACAATCAAATTGCAGATATATTAACAAAACCCTTAAATAGAGAAAGGCATGAGAAGATGAGAATGGAACTTGGGATGATTAAGTTATACTGAGAAAAATGCATCAAGTTCCCTCAGGTATGAAACTCAAACTGACATGCTTAATCTGTTGTATACTGTGCACAAGTGTTATATGTTTAATTACATAGTTAAGACAGGTTGTAAGCAGGAGTAATATTTACTAAGGGCATGTAAATTTGAAAGACATAGAATATGAAAAGTCCAAAATTGATTGCATGAGCCTTGTTGATTTGTTCCGTGTATCAAGTTGTATTTGCAAGTGTTCTTTACTAACAATATTCAAAAGATAAAATTGTTGTGTTTATCTATTTTTCAAAATTCCAAATTCTTTTTATCTAAACACAAAAATCGGATGAATACATCTAAATTCATCATTATCTTTTGTTCAAAAAGTATCCCACTTACACTACTCTCTTGAAACACGGTTTGCGTTTCCCTAAGCAATAAATATAAGTGTCAAATCAACTAAATTCACCTCACCTCCTAAACGTCACCTCACTTCACCAATTTACCTCCACCACAAAAGATGTCAGCCTCACACAAATTTACACCACACAAAAATTACCTTCTCTCTCATCACTCCGATCAAAACTACTCTCCAATGTCTACCTCTCCAAAAACCCAAATTGAAGCCGACCGTAACACTAACCCAATTCCACAAATTACCATGGAAATCCCACCGGAAATTAACCCCATTGATAACCAAGAGCCTCCAAAAGTGGATTCAACCACCGAATCCCAATCTTCTCGAAAAAGGAAGTCCGATGACATGCAAGAAGAAGAAGAAAGCGCTCCGGAACTAGGGGTCAATTACCGAGACAAGCCTGCAGCCATGAAACGGCAAGAGAAGATTAGTGATCACTTTGTGACAGGTTTGGCTATTAATCTTCCTTGGTGTAAGTCTGTTAAATTGTATGAACTGCTTGATTTGATTGAAGCTCAAAATTGGGTGAATTTGTTGAGTGAATGCTTTAATCGGAGTATGTATGTTGATGCTATGAGGGATTTTTGCAAAAGTTTCAAATACTCTAAAGGTGTTATTCGCTGCTGTGTGTATGGAAAAGAAATTGAGTTTGATGCGATGTACTTGGCTGAGTTGTTTGATGTTCCTAATACTGGATATGACTTGTATTTTAAGAGCAATGTGATAAGGAACCCTCTTCCTGATGCAAACA
Source organism: Chenopodium formosanum (assembly GCA_024500155.1). Lineage (NCBI taxonomy): Eukaryota > Viridiplantae > Streptophyta > Magnoliopsida > Caryophyllales > Amaranthaceae > Chenopodium > Chenopodium formosanum. The sequence goes on from CM044880.1 coordinate 43,196,759, forward strand.
TTGATGAGATTGTGGAGTAACTAGGTGGAGACCCGGAGGAAACCTACATAAATCACAATGACCTAACCCCTCTTGACAAAATTCTGCTAAAATTTGTTTTCAATGACATTATTCCTCGAACCCAAAAGAGAGACAGTGCCAACAAGCTTGACTCTGTTCTCATCTATTGCCTAGCCAAAAAGATCCAAATTAACTTTCCCTCCATCATGATCCAACATCTTTCTCACTGTGTTCCAAAAGGATGGAAGGTGGGATATGGTAACCTACTTACCTATGTTTTCGAAAGCTTTGGCATCTCCTTTACTGATAAAGAACCTCTGCCCCTCAAAAATACCGAATACATGCAATCTATTTTCCTTGAAAATCATAAGATGAAGGTTGTGGATGGATGTTTTGAAGTTGTGCTGGAGGAAAAGGAGAAAAGGCCTAAGGAAGTAGGTGGACTAGCTGAGGGGGAAGAGGAGAGAGCTACTGGGATTATAGAGGGAGTGGTGCAGGATATTCAGGAGGAGGAAGAGGAAAAGATGGTTGAGGAAGTGACTGAGACAGGGGGAAGGAAGAAAAGGAAGAGTTTAAGGCTGATGAAGAAAAAGGAGACCTCTGCCCCTATTTACATTGATATCTCAAGGGTGCAAGAGGATTTGCAGAAAGTCAGAAGCTCTCCTATTTCGGGCAAGTATGCATCTACAGGTACAGGTTTTGTCGCTTTCAGTTCCCCACCTACGGTTCCTAGCGAAGATGTGAAGGAGATGAAGGAGATGCTCCAGAAATTGCTGAAGGAACAAGAGCAGTCAAAGGTGAAGATGGAGGAACTGAAGAAGAGTGTGCTCACTCTAAATGCTGATGTGAAGGAACTGGTCACGAGCTCAGAACAGGGGAGACAGTCCATTGTGAAGGACATAGTGTCTCAAATCAGCAAGAAGCTGGAGGATCTTGCTGTTGATGATGACCAGAGCACTGCATCTTAACCTGTCTTTCCTTGCAGCCTTTCTTTGTTGATGAAACATTCTGTTTATTTGCTTTTGGGAACAATTTTTATTTGGTCTGTAATATTTTGGGCACTTTTTATTTTCTTTTGGTAAACTTGCAAAGTTGGTACATTTGGCCGATGTTTTTAATCGGTTTTGGATGATGAATGTCTATGTTTCTTTTGCCTATATTCTTTGTGAATGTTTTCTCTCTATGCATGCTTCTTGTCTTAACACTGAACCACTAGTTGGTGCTGTGTCATGGTATACTATATACTTGTGTGTTAGTTTTTGATAATGCCAAAAGGGGGAAAAGGATGCAAACTATCAAGGAAACTTAATCATTCTATGGTCTCTGTTCGAAATCTTCACAAGCTGCCAAATCTCTACAAGCAGGTATAATGTATATACAAGTTTTTTTTCAAGTTTTTCAGTTTTTTCTTAAGTTATTTATTTATGCATTGTTTTTATTTTCTTAACTTAGTTTCTATTCTGCATTGTATCTTATTTTCGCATTCCCTTCTTTAGGAATAAAATGGTTTATCTCTGTTTCCTTGTAAGTAAGTTTGGTTTGTTTGCCATCATCAAAAAGGGGGAATATTGTTGGACTTAATGATTTTGATGATGACACAACCTCACTTACTTACAAACTAATAAGTGCTTGATTGTTTAAGTGTGTACTCAGTTACAAAGACCAGGAAAATGAAGTGTCTTGTAAAAATACCATGAGGAACAAGAAGGCCAGAAGCAGAGCTAACCATATAGAAGAGTTCCCTCACAGGAACTGGCGCTTCAGAAATGAAGACTGGAGAAGAGAAGTTCCTTGCAAGGAACAGAAGCCTCGGAGTAGAAGCTTCATTAGAGAACATGAAGACTAAATATATTTTCATATTTTAGGATTTATGTAAGTATAAGATATTAAATAGCACTTGAAAAATCTGTGTGGAATTGGTCTAAAAAGATACTTTTGTGCTAGCTAAATTTTAGGAAAGTTGGTTTCTAAACGTTTATCTTTTCAAACAAAAAGAGGATTTTATTTTTATTCTGATTTTCTAAAAATATCTTTTGCAAATAAAATCTCACACGTTTTCTAAAAACCTTGCTGCCTATTCCTCCATGACTTTTTTCAAGTCATGGCCGTGCACATTAAGGAGTTCATGTTTCCTTAATTTTAGGGATATGATCTTCTTAGTGGGTTGGAGTAGTGGCGTAATGGATTTGCTGCACAAAGAAGTTTTCCTAAACAATTTTTGGTCTATAAATAGTTGTTAATTTCAGATGGAAAACTTCACCTTGCTCACATAAGTTTTCAAGCTTTAAATCGAGTCAAGTGTCAATTCCACACAAGTTCATTAGAGTGTTCTTATACTAGAGTTTGTTTTTCTTTCGAGTTGTAATTGGGGAATGGGGAAGTTCGAGTGAACGCTTGTGTATGAGAAAGAGAAGTGAGGAAGAGAAGAGAAAGAGAAGAGAAAGAGAAGAGAGAACATAGAAGTGAGAAGAGAGAACAGAGAAGTGAGAAGAGTAACAAGTTGGGTGACTTGTTCCTCAGGGTCTCAAGTTCATAGAGGAACTTGAGTTTGAGTCTTTAGCTTGTAATAGGATCATTTGCCCTATTATAGTGAAGATTCTTTTCCCAAAATCCCAAGTGGTCGTGGTTTTTCTCCTTGTTAGGGCCAAGGAGTTTTCCACGTAAAATCTCTCTTGCATTCTTTAGTTCCTTTAGTTTATCTTTCAGTTCCTTTAACTAACTTAATTTTAATTCCGCAAAAAGTTAGGCTAAATTCTCATACTACAATTCAACCCCCCCTTCTTGTAGTATTCATTAAAACAACAGAAAAGGCAAGGTGGCGTTCCCTAGATTGTGGAAAGTTGTCACAAGCAACTGAAGGTAATTTCGGGCGAAGTTGTCTTCGATCATATTCCCTTAGGCATGGAAGATGATCATAACGCGGATGAGAATTATTTCGAGAGAAATAATTTTCGATAGTGTTCCATTGGACGTGGAATATTATCAATGCGGATGAGAATTATTTCAAGAGAAATAATTTTCGATAGTGTTCCCTTGGACGTGGAATATTATCAATGCGGATGGAGATTGTTTCGAGAGAAATAATTTTCGATGGTATTCCCTTGGACGCGGAATATTATCATTGCGGGGAGGATAGTTTCAGGCGAAGCGATCTTCTAAATTTTTTGGAAGCAGTTACGGGCGTAGCAGTTTTCAAGCGGGATGGCATTCTCTAGCTTGCAGGAGGTCATCAAAACAATCGGTTACCTTCAGAGACGTGTGCTCGACGGTGCTAGATACGCGTTTCTTAACTCTTTTATCTGTTTAACTAATTCTAGTTTGCAGGTATCAGCGTTACAAGATTGATTTAGGATCGCAGAACGTTCTAAATCATTCTCCGTCCCTATCGATACTTTGACTTTCGTTTTCGAAACTTGCGTTTCTCCAAACTCAGTCAAAGTGGGGGCTTCTGTAGACACCCATTTGTGTCTCCCCAAAACCAAACCCGGTGATGAGTGCCTTTCACGTCGAATCATAATCGAATGAAACAAAGTGTGGAAAGGTTTAGTGTTGCGGAAAGTTTTATTTCTTTTCTCTTCTCCCTGTTTTTGAAAACTTTATTTTAAGAAAACAGCCAATCCAGTTTGGTTGGTCCATGATATGGGTCCAATAATGGTGTAGTTGGATGGGGCTTGCAAAGACCTTTCCAACGATATATTATAAGCCCAATTTCGATGAATATTGAGGAAGTTATGGCCAATTTACTAAACTGGGCCCGGTTTGAGCTTTAAGTACGGCCTAATGATCTAGGGGAGGGCCTAATATAATTTATCATTCCTAATGAAATTAGGAATGGTTTTATTCTTCTAGAACATTCTAGAAGGTTCTTTTCATTCCTAATTCAATTAGGACTCTTCAGAGTTTTAATCAAGATCAAATAGCATTTTCGATTGAAATTATATTATTTTATCTTCCAGTACAGGAAATTTATCAGATTTTCGAAAACGCGTTGAAAACCACTTTGGCATCCAACCCCAGGCCTTGGCGCCAGACGCTAGCCACTGGTCCTGGCGCCAATTAGCAAGGGCTGGCGCCAAGGTCGTTTTTCGATCTTCAGACTCTGTTTTGTTAAATTATCTTTTTTGGATGATTTTCTCTATAAATATCGTATCAAAAACTCCGTTTTTCATTCATCAAGAAGCATCAATCATTCATCAATTCTTTTAGTTCATTCTCTTCATCTTCAATCATTCATTCATTCATTCATTCATCAACTTTCGATAATATTCATTCTTTAGCATTCTTCTTTCTTTAATTCTTTAGAATAAAAATTCTTTCTTGCTTTTTAATAAAAAATTCCGCATTCATTAGATCTAGATACACCTAGCCATATTCGAAGTTGCCTTCGCCCTAGACGTGAAAGGTTTTAATTTCTGAGGGTTTGGTCCCAAATCTCTCTTTCAATTATTTAATTTAATTATTTGTTTATTATTTTCCTTGAAGTTACTAACGTGTGTATTTTGTTATTAGAAAGAGGTACGAGGCATCAAAGTAAGTACTTTAATTGATTTGATTAATTTTATGATGTAGAAATCATGTTTGTATTGTTATTATGATATTCCTAGTATCATGTCTAGGGTAATTTTAATATTAAATATGATTGCTATGATGCCTTTTATTCTCTTCCTAATATTTATGATTGTTAGTATCATGTTAGGGTTAAAGATTTGATTTTTATTGTTTAGTGACATGCTAGGGTTTGTTATTAATCTTGTTAGTATCATGCCTAGGATCTTGCTATGTTTATTATGCTTTAACATGATTATAATTATAATTTATTTTAATGATGATTATTTCATTCATGATTATTATTTATTATGTTGCTTGATGTTTATTCTTTATTGCTTGATCACACTTTTATTGCATGTTTAAAGGGAATTAGTACTTGTAATCACGCTTAATAAGATAATTAATAATCTTGTTAGGGTTATTGTGATTATAATTCAAGTGATCGCCAATAATAGATTTATTTGTGCATTAATATTCAACCAACATAGATTAAACAGGTTTAGGGTTAATCTTATTGATTGCATGTTAATCAGAAAGCGCACATGAATGCGAGCAGAATAAAGTAGAGGCCTATTATTAGGGCAGGTTCAATCTCTTTTAGGTTGGATTTGTACCTTCATCCCCGAACCCTTATTTGGTTCATGACCTTATGGAGTTGACGATCTCTTGGATCGTTAAGGGGTGTAACCTTCACCTCGTGAACGGTTTACAAGTTCCTTAAAAATTTGTTGGCGACTCTTTTGCTCTATCTTCTTCCCTTTTGACGCCACCGTACTTTAGTGTATGATCACAGTGGGGTTCAAGCTAGTGGGATTTTAAAGCTTAAAAATATTCCCTACAATTAGGTTCGATGATTGTGGTGGTAACGAGTTGCAAGGGGTGGCAGCAATGGTGGTGGTTTTAGTGAACTTGTAAAGTTTTTTTTTTCCTAAAGGATTTAAGTTGTAATTTTATTTTGGCATGTTAAGTTGTAATTGAAATTGTTGTATTTTTAATTTATTTGATATGAAAAACTTATCATTATTGTGGTTTGTTTAATATACGCATGAATTATTATTATTATTATTATTATTATTATTATTATTATTATTATTATTATTATTATTATAGTAATAATAATAATAATATTTTTTTTATTAAAAAAGGTGAGGAATAGAGAGCACCTATCTATGATAGGCGTTCTGTTTTTATGTAGCTAGAGAGCACCTATGCGAAGATGGGCGCTCTATTTTCCTAGTTTTTTAGTTACTTTTTATATAAAATATGAAGCGCCTATCTTAGATAGGCACTCTGTATGGTGTAAGATATAGATCGCCTCTTGAGGCGATCTATAGACTTTATAGGGCACCCCCTCAGAGGAGCGCCCTATAGGCGATCTATATTGCTTGTTTTAGGCGATCTCTATTCTTTATTTTGTGGTAGTGTCTAAAGTTTGAAAGACCCCACTTTAGATTTTGTTAAGACTTAGCTTCTTAAATGCATTAAAAAAACAAAGGCTTGTTGTAGGCGTCGCTCGAAGTGCGCCTACGTTAAAAAGCATGTTGTGAATATGCTTGGCAATCATAGGAAGTGGGAATTGACATTACGATTAGGGACAAAGCAAAGTAGGGAGCCGCCAACAAGTTTTTAAGGAACTTGTAAACCGTTCACGGATCATAAAAAGGCAACCACGATAAGGGACAACGATAGGCAACAACGATTGACCCGTGAAGGTTACACCCCATTCATAATCCATGAGATTACTAACTCCATATGGTTCGGAACCACGAAAGGAGGATCGGGGATGATGGTACGAAGTGAGTCATGGAGTCACATTCGCCCGTATTGGCCTCTACTCGATTCTTATAATGAAAAGTATTCCTGCAATCTCAAAGGCATACAAACAATAATTCAATTCGCTCCAAACCATTATTTAACTAAATTGGTTGAATATTAATGCACACATTATTCTAAAATATTCACTTCAATTAATAACAAGATTAAAAAGGATCCTAAACCGGTTGTCCAAATTATCTTATTAGGCGTGACTTTCAATTTCATATTCCCTTTAAACATGCAATATGGTGATCATAAATATAATAAAATAAACATTAATATTGGAAGCAATTCAACAATAATAGCGTTAGTCAAATCAAATATAAAATAACCTAATCATGATACTAGCAATAAGAAAATAAAATAAAAGTAATTAAATTAATTAATAATTACTCACATTTCGCGCGTTCCTTTAAATTGCTACATCATGAATAAACTGTTAGTAACTTCAATAAAAATAATAAAGTAAATGAAAATTAAATTAAATAAAAAGTAGAATTGATTTGATCCAAACCCTCAGTTATTTGTACCTTTCACGCCTTGATTTAAGGACGGAACCTCGGGTTAAGTATAAACTCCTTGGAGTGCTTAGGGGAATTATTATGGAAGAATAAGGAGGCTAGAAATTAGGTTAAAGAGGGAGAAGAGGATGATTTTTGGTGCAAGGTGAGAGAGAATGATTATTGCTGCCCCGAACTGCAGAAAGGAGGGGGGTATTTATAGGAAAAATGTGCCGAGGGAACACACGGAACCCTAAAAAGATAAAAAAACCCTAAAAAAGGCTACCGCGACACGGTCAGACTGTACCGTGACACGGTCAGACTGTACCGTGTCACGGACAGACTGTACCGTGACACGGTCAGACTCTACCGTGTCACGGGGAAAAATAGAGTGACGCGGGAAATATTTGACCTACGGGAGTAAAAACGCGTGAGGGATTACGCGGAAAAAACACGGAGTTGTCCCGTGTCACAGTACTGGCACCATGACACGGGAATTCCTACCGTGACACAACACTAATTCCCGTGTCGCGACACAGTTCCCCGTGACGCGGGAAAGTTTTAAGCACCGTGACACGGCAGCAACCCACCGTGACACGGCAGAAAACGCCGTGACGCGGCAAAGTCCACCGTGTCACGGCATATGGCGCCGGGTCACGGTACTTATGCCAAGTCACGGGGCACTAAAAAACATGAAAATGCCCTCCAAATTACCGTGTCACGGGAATTTCTCCCGTGCCACGTCAGATCTTACCGCGTCGCGGCATTTTAGCTGCTGCGCGGTAATTCCAGTTTTTTACCCGTTTTTAAAATCATCATAACTTTTGATCCGTAACTCGGAATAAAGCATATAATATATCATTGGAAATCTTATCAAGTCTAATTTTCAAAACAATTAGAATCAAGTCAAAATAATTTGTAGATTTTAAGATATGGCTGTTTTAGTAGAAGGGTGTCGGTTTTGGGCCGAGTTTAATGTTTTGCTCATATCTTTTTCGTTATAGCTCGGAATTGGGATTATGATATATGGTTGGAAAGCTTATTTAAAGGCCTATCCAACAAAATAATAATTGGAACAAAATTTTATATCCATAAAATCAGTTTCTCTCAGTTTTGCGATGTGGACACGAAAAGTGGAAAATAGTTTATGGTTTAAGGGAATGAGCCAGAAATTGGATTGGTTCATGAAATATATTGGATAGAACATGGATTTAAGCACTCCAAAGATTAAATACTCAACTCGACCAATAATGGCGGTGAAAGGTGTTCATCAACGGGTTTGGTTTTGGGGAGACATTTTTAGGTGTCTACAGAAGCCCCCACTTTGACTGAGTTTGTAGAAACGCTTGTTTCGAAAACGATAGTCAAAGTAGTCGATAGGGACGGAGAATGATTTAAGACGTTCTGCGATCCTAAATCACTCTGTATACGCCGATACCTGCAGAAAAATGTTAGTTCTACAGATAAAAGAGTAAAGGGATAGAATACATATCTGGCACCAGTGTGTCGGTGACAAACGAGTTTGGTATTTTCCTATACTTGAAGGAATCTACCGAGTGACATTGGTTGAAACGCTTTCCATGCTTGAGGAAAGCCGACTGAAGAATTTGGTACCTTTCTAAGCCTGAAGAAAGCTACCGGATAATACTTTCCATGCCTGAGGAAAGCTGACTTGGCAGTTTTCTATACTTGAAGAAAAATCCACCGGATAATACTTTCCATGCTTGAGGAAAGTCGAAAGATGATGAGATTGCAAGTCTCTGTGTATTGAGAACCTTGCGTCATGAAATGATGGTGGTCCGCTTGTCCCCGGACGTGGGCTGTAGATGGTCCGCTTGTCCCCGGACGTGGGCTGTAAATGGTCCGTTTGTCCCCAGACGTGGGCTGTAAATGGTCCGTTTGTCCCCGGACGTGGGCTGTAGATAAGACCTGCAAAAATAAATTTGCCAATGGACTCGTATACACTGTGATTGACTTGACCACTAACTTGACCAAGTTTAACTTGATGGGACATGACATGTGTATGACTTGTGAGTGTGTGTGTGTGTGTGTGTATGCAAACACAAGCAAACGAAGATGCAAAAGAAAAAATTTTCCGTCAATTTTTGTCATGAGTGGAGGGTACCGACTTTCTCCCGAAAAAGAAAGATGTGAAAAACTGAACTTTTATTTTCGAACTTCCTTCGATGAAAACTTTGGAAAAAGTTTTTTTTTGAACTTCCCCAAAATAAAATAATGAAAAGGGAGAGAAGTTTTGAACTTCTTCCTTGAGCAAGACGAAATGATTCGTATGGATTGAATTGTTTGTCCTGAAAATGATGTATGCATGATGCATGTTCTTAGGCCAGGAGGCTAAGGACAATTACATCATGTGACACGATAGATGAATGAACTTAAGTCAAGGAGCTAAGCATCATATATGGTGTAAAGAAGCGATTTTGAACGTCACTTAGGTCTGGAAGCTAAGCACGTATAGTGATTATTGCATAATGACCGTTGCTTAGGTCAAAGAGCTAAGCACGATATGCTTTGTATGATTAAAAATCATTGATATATAAATGTTTCTTAGCACATTAGGCGAAACAATGAACATTGCTTAGGTCAGGAAGCTAAGCAAGTATACAATGTTTCTTCTACTGAATGTTGTCTTTAAATATGATGAAACATGCACAAGATTTCATGATAAAGGGCTCTTAAAGGGAAGGATGATTTGGATATGAATGTGTGAGTGAAGTGTGTGAATGTGATACTAAGGCTGGCTGCAAGGGTTATGGTGATGGAAAGAGATGTGAGAAGAGTCCAAGATGATGGCTCTTTAGGCTGGGTAAGCTAATGTGATTTGGGTTCAAGCCCCCAAGTCTAGCTCTAAATGGGTAGGGATAAGCATTGGATATTCTTTGACTCGATCATGCATGGATATGAATATGAATGTGGCCGCACCTCGATGTGAGGTTGCCTACGTATCCGTTAGGAATCAGGCCGAACGTAGCTCTAACCGAACTTTGCACAAGTGTATGTACACCTCAAAGAGGTCTTTCAAGGGTTGTAATATGGTTAAGTTGATGGTTTAAGGGAGAAAGGGGTAAAAGGCTCAAGACCCGAGAGAAGCCCCCAAGATGTGTAATTGTGAATTTGAAAATTTTGAATTTTACAAGTTTATTTTCAACACACTTTTTTTTTTTTTTTTTTTTTTTTTTTTTTTTTTTTGCTTTGAACTCTTTTTTTTTTTTTTTTTTTTTTTTTTTTTTTTTTTTTTTTTTTTTTTTGGGAATCAATGTAGGCAATCTCAGATCATGCGGTCCATCACTCACTTAGCATTCATGTTTCTCAGGCACGGTACCGAGCACTCGATAAGAGACGCAATTTGAGACGTGTTCATATCAAAGACATTGGAACACTTGCCTTTACACATTGTTTTATTTTTGCTTTGCTACTTTTTTTTTTTACTTGCTTTTTTGAATGTTATACAATTACACATCTTAAAATCCCAGGGTTGAGTGAATGTGGGTTGAAGAAATGAAGGCCAGACGTTAGACGAGGCTCAAAGTGGTTGATGAAGAACTGGATATGTGATTGAGTGGTTAATGGGGAATGACAGGGTTGCAAAGGTGCCTCAAATCATTGGTGTACTTGTGTTTAGTTCGGCAATTTTTTAATTTTTTAATTTTTTTTTATTGAGAATGAATGAAGGAAAAATTCTATGATCGAGATGTAAAGGAAAATTGCTCATTTTATTAATGGAAAAGGTGAACGAAACACATGAAACATAAACAAAAAAAAAAAAAAATCAAAGTGGAAAACCTATGCTAGACATGAATGGGGGAATGGAGAAGAATGATAAAGAAAGAAATCATGAAATCTTTCACAAAGGATCTGCGTGCCTTGTATTTATTACTTCTTGCCGCCTGGAGGGACAAGAAGTTTGTTTGCATCCATCAAGTCTTGAATGACGTCCTTCAAATTCCAACATTGCTCTGTAGTGTGGCCCCTTCCTTGATGGTACTTGCAATAGGCAGGGATTCCATTTGGCGCTCCTTTCTCCGGGTTTTGGCTCTGGAAATGGTCCAATAGGCGTGATCAAGCCTTGACCGTAAAGGCGATTAAAGGCCGCATCATAAGTCATTCCTAAATGAGTGTAAGTTCTTTTCTTCTTGGGCAATGGAGTATCAAGAGCTAACACTTCATTGATATCAACTTGGCTTATATTATTGGTAGTATTTTCGTGCTTAGAAGACAAAGAAGAAGGATGGTCGTTCTTCTTGTTTTTCCAAGTGTTATTATTGTTACTACCAGCAGTCTTTATTAGCTCATCCTCGATATTAATGCCGATGTCATATACAGCTTCGAAAGTGTTCAGTGGAAGAAATTTGAGATGTTCCCTATATTTATGAGTCAGATGTTGAATAAAGAGGCGAACCATCTCTCTTTCTTTTGGAGGATCTACCAAGAGTGAAGCTGTTTCCCTCCACCTGTTCAGGTAAGCGGTGAAGCCTTCATTCTCTTTCTGTTTGAGAATGGAGAGTTCACGTTCAGAAGTTTTAGTTTGAATGTTACACTTGTAACGATTCATGAAACTGTCGGTGACATCTTGCCAAGTCGCAGTACGCTTGGCATCTAGGGAATAGAACCATTGTTGGCAAGCATGTTCTAAGGAGAGAGGGAACACCGTAGGGAAGAGTGCTACGTCCAATCCCTTAAGAGCCATGGTTGCAGAGAACGCCTTCAAATGGAATATTGGATTGTCAGTAGGCTTGAACTTTGGAATATCAGCAGTGGAGAACTTTTCAGGGAGTCTATCCTTCACATCCAAAGGAGTGGGAGGCCGTTCCACATAAGTGAAATCCTCAGAAATCTTACTCATTTGTTCCTTCAGTTTGTCAAGGGTGGAAACAGTGACCTTGTTTTGTTCCATGGTAGTGACCCTAGTGGTAAGGGTTTGCATCATGGAAGACAGTGCCTCAATGGATTTGTTGATATTCTCAAGGTCTTCTCTAGTGGCCATTGAAAGGTGATGAGTAACGAAGATGACAAAGTTCTCTTTGAACGCCTATTAGGTCTGAGAGATTGCTGCGGTAATGGCTCGAACTGTATCGATCTATCTCTGTTCCTTGAACAAGTACTGTGAAATAAAACAATTCAATTAATTGTTTGACTCATTGCTCAAGATAGGAAAGGAAGGAAAAAATAGACATTTGAAAACAGGTGAGAAAACTCCACTCATTTTTTTATTATGACGAAAAAAGGGTGCATGAACCTAATATACGATCATAAACGACCTGGTGCACGACTCGAGTCGGACATAAAGAAAGTGTGTGGACTATACTTGACTCGTGAGTGATCAATTGATGTTATAATACTCGTGGTATGATTGTATGGCTAGACATGTGAACAATAACCAAAATGACTGACGCGATGACCAAATTAACACGGAAGACTAAACTAACGCTTTTTTTTTATTTATTTTTATTTTTTATAGGGAGTGACGTGGCACGGGACACTTCTCCCGTCAGACGGGATAAATTCCCGTGTCACGGTCAAATAATTTCTTTTTTTTTTTTTTTTTTTTGAAAAGGGGTGACGTGGCACGGGATACTTCTCCCGTCAGACGGGATAAGTTCCCGTGTCACGGTCAAATTTTTTTTTTTTTGAAAAGGTGTGACGTGGCACGGGATACATCTCCCGTCAGACGGGATAAGTTCCCGTGTCACGGTCATTTTTATTTTTTTTTTTTATTTTTTTTTTTATTTTTTTTTTTTGAAACGTTGCTTGTTTATTTTTAAAGGGAGGATACCATCCGACTTAAAAAAAGACATAAAAACAAGACTTTCCTTAAAATACGGTAAAAAAAGTGGTGCACGACTTAAAGCAAAAAAGTTTGTAAACACGACATGTGAGTGATTAAGTGAGGTTATAGACGCGTGTTTTGACCGTATAATTAGACACGACTCAATACTGGACACAAAAATCGAGAAAAAAGACTGACGGGACACTTTCCTGGGCACCGTGTCACGGTGCAGACTGGCGTGACACGGTTAAGACTTACCGTCAGACGGTAGCCTTGACCGTGTCACGGCACTGTTCACCGTGACACGGCAGAAAATGCCGTGACACGGTGCGCAGTTCCAGGTCAGTTTTGTGATTTTTTTTTTTTTTAGATTTTAATCGATTTTAAGTCCGTACTAATTACTATGTGAGAATAAAAACCCTCGGTCATGGGTCAAACAAAAAAGCAAACACATTAGGGTTAGCACCGAACAAACACATAGCATTTAGGCACGATGATGTAAAAAAAGTTCGCAACCTAAAGTCAAGATCTATGTTCAACTATTGGTCAAGTTTATTTGGTGTCAATAGGGTACCATGGTTAAGAGTTTGGACGCGTTAGCAAGGCAGCCTCCTTTGAGGGTGTATGCCAACGGGCGGCTCCGCAAGTTCGTGATGAAATCGAACTCGACTCCATGGTTTGGGTGAATTTAATAACTCGGATGAACCCTTATTGCCATGAGCGTTTTTGGGTTGATAGAGCTTAAATTCCTCGGGGCTAAGACGCATGTAGAACACATACGTTTTTTCAGAAAAATCGAAGGAAGTCGACTGTGAGAAAAGAAAATAGGTCACCGGACTGATTTTAGGACTGCCGTGACACGGTAGTCAGAAATTCCCGTGTCACGGTACAGTGTACCGTCAGACGGTACACTGTACCGTGACACGGCAGACTCTGCCGTGACACGGTAGTCAGAAAATCAGACTGGTGCCCTGTTTGCTTTTGCGCGCAATCAAGTTATCCAATTTTTCCTACGGGACAGACCTGAATGTGACGTTAAAACGTCTATGCAGATGCAAAAATGCCAAATTAATCACAGGATTTTTTTTTTCAAGAATCTTTCAAGTCTCATCCACTCATCTTAATTAAATACCGATAACTCAAATCGATAAATAATAAAGAATCCTCCCCAGTGGAGTCGCCAAATTGTAGGCGTCGCTCGAAGTGCGCCTACGTTAAAAAGCATGTTGTGAATATGCTTGGCAATCATAGGAAGTGGGAATTGACATTACGATTAGGGACAAAGCAAAGTAGGGAGCCGCCAACAAGTTTTTAAGGAACTTGTAAACCGTTCACGGATCATAAAAAGGCAACCACGATAAGGGACAACGATAGGCAACAACGATTGACCCGTGAAGGTTACACCCCATTCATAATCCATGAGATTACTAACTCCATATGGTTCGGAACCACGAAAGGAGGATCGGGGATGATGGTACGAAGTGAGTCATGGAGTCACATTCGCCCGTATTGGCCTCTACTCGATTCTTATAATGAAAAGTATTCCTGCAATCTCAAAGGCATACAAACAATAATTCAATTCGCTCCAAACCATTATTTAACTAAATTGGTTGAATATTAATGCACACATTATTCTAAAATATTAGTGATCACTTCAATTAATAACAAGATTAAAAAGGATCCTAAACCGGTTGTCCAAATTATCTTATTAGGCGTGACTTTCAATTTCATATTCCCTTTAAACATGCAATATGGTGATCATAAATATAATAAAATAAACATTAATATTGGAAGCAATTCAACAATAATAGCGTTAGTCAAATCAAATATAAAATAACCTAATCATGATACTAGCAATAAGAAAATAAAATAAAAGTAATTAAATTAATTAATAATTACTCACATTTCGCGCGTTCCTTTAAATTGCTACATCATGAATAAACTGTTAGTAACTTCAATAAAAATAATAAAGTAAATGAAAATTAAATTAAATAAAAAGTAGAATTGATTTGATCCAAACCCTCAGTTATTTGTACCTTTCACGCCTTGATTTAAGGACGGAACCTCGGGTTAAGTATAGACTCCTTGGAGTGCTTAGGGGAATTATTATGGAAGAATAAGGAGGCTAGAAATTAGGTTAAAGAGGGAGAAGAGGATGATTTTTGGTGCAAGGTGAGAGAGAATGATTATTGCTGCCCCGAACTGCAGAAAGGAGGGGGGTATTTATAGGAAAAATGTGCCGAGGGAACACACGGAACCCTAAAAAGATAAAAAAACCCTAAAAAAGGCTACCGCGACACGGTCAGACTGTACCGTGACACGGTCAGACTGTACCGTGTCACGGACAGACTGTACCGTGACACGGGGAAAAATAGAGTGACGCGGGAAATATTTGACCTACGGGAGTAAAAACGCGTGAGGGATTACGCGGAAAAAACACGGAGTTGTCCCGTGTCACAGTACTGGCACCATGACACGGGAATTCCTACCGTGACATGACACTAATTCCCGTGTCGCGGCACAGTTCCCCGTGACGCGGGAAAGTTTTAAGCACCGTGACACGGCAGCAACCCACCGTGACACGGCAGAAAACGCCGTGACGCGGCAAAGTCCACCGTGTCACGGCATATGGCGCCGGGTCACGGTACTTATGCCAAGTCACGGGGCACTAAAAAACATGAAAATGCCCTCCAAATTACCGTGTCACGGGAATTTCTCCCGTGCCACGTCAGATCTTACCGCGTCGCGGCATTTTAGCTGCTGCGCGGTAATTCCAGTTTTTTACCCGTTTTTAAAATCATCATAACTTTTGATCCGTAACTTGGAATAAAGCATATAATATATCATTGGAAAGCTTATCAAGTCTACTTTTCAAACCAATTAGAATCTAGTCAAAATAATTTGTAGATTTTAATATATGGCTGTTTTAGTAGAAGGGTGTTGGTTTTGGGCCGAGTTTAATGTTTTGCTCATATCTTTTTCGTTATAGCTCGGAATTGGGATTATGATATATGGTTGGAAAGCTTATTTAAAGGCCTATCCAACAAAATAATAATTGGATCAAAATTTTATATCCATAAAATCAGTTTCTCTCAGTTTTGCGATGTGGACACGAAAAGTGGAAAATAGTTTATGGTTTAGGGAAATGAGCCAGAAATAGGATTGGTTCATGAAATATATTGGATAGAACATGGATTTAAGCACTCCAAAGATTAAATACTCAACTCGACCAATAATGGCGGTGAAAGGTGTTCATCAACGGGTTTGGTTTTGGGGAGACATTTTTAGGTGTCTACACTTGTCTTAATCACAAAATTAAAAAAATGATGATGTCACCTAGAGTCTTAAGACTCATGGCTAATCTTGCTCTCATGCTATTGATTATTCCGATCATCTCCCAAAAGAGTCACGTAGTATTATATCAAAACTTCAAAGTTAATACTCTTTTTTGCTATTTTTGTTGCAATTTTTTACTTATATTTGTGTTTTTTGCTTGATTATGTTAAATTTGAAGTAGGAGAAGTTGAATCGTAGTACTTCGAAGTTCAATTTGGGCATTTTTAAGTTCGATTTCTTTTAAATCAGGTATTTTCACAATTTAGTTTGTTTTTGTTCAGATTATGTTTAATTTAATTATTATTTTGGTTTAAATTTGTTGTAATTTAGGTTTAAGTATGCATGCATGAGAAACTAATACAAAGTTGAATCAAAGGATTTTTATACATATATTTTTTTTACAAATTTTAACATAAATTTATATTAGGTTTTTTTCATAAATTTTGGTATAAACTTTAGAGCTGTTTATATTTATGAACTTAAGTAATTTTACTTCAATTGCTACTAATTTAGAATAGTTTTGATTAATTTAGGAGTAATTGTTGATAATAGTTAATTTATGAGTAATTTTTTAGTGCATTATTGTTGCTATGGTACTTCTGTTCTGCTTTTTGCTATTGAAAATGTTGCTATGGAGTAATCAAGTGACTTTGGTTAATTTATGAGTAAGTGCATTATTGTTACTATTTGCTAAAAGTAGACAGAGATTTGCTAAATGTAGATATAAATTAACTAAAAGTAACTTAAAAGTAATTTGTTTTAAGTTTCTATAGTTTTGAGTGCATTACTTTTAAAAGTAGACAGAAATTTGCTAAAAGTAGATAGAAATTGCCTTAAAAGTAAATTGATGTGCCTAAAAGTAGATAACATTTTTACAAAAAGATAGAAATATACTAAAAGTAACTTTAAATTGATTAAATGTTATTGAATTACTATGAGGTCTATAGCTATTGTGGCTTGTGTATAAATCAATAAATTGATGTGACTTTTGTATTATGGCTTGTGTATAACAAATCAAAAAAAGATGATAATCCTTGCTCATTACATTACCCTATACATTATCCTTGGTCATTTCATTTTTGTTTTGAATTGCAAACATATTAAAATGGCCAAAACTAAAAAAAAAAAAACCTCCAACACAACCAGATCCAGCAAAGGAAATTCCTGCAGCAAAGAAGGCTGGTGCAAGTAAAAAAGTTACTGCAGCCAAGAAATCTCCAGCAGCCAAAATGACTCCTGCAGCCAAGAAAGTTCCTGCAAATTCAAAGCAATCTCCAATTAAAGGTATATAATATTGAAATATAATAATTATTTGATAAAGTAAATGGAAACACTTATAAAGTAAATCATTTATTTGTATAAGTCTATATTACAAATTTAAAGATGCATAATATTACATAATTGAATATAAAAGTAAATGGTTAGTTTAGTAAAATAAAAAAAGCTTATAAAGTAAATATATGTTTTAAAAGTTCTTTAACATGTCTATACTTATAAACTGATTGTGCAAACTAAATGTATTAGGTGTTAAGCTTCAAAGGATTTCAAAAAAGCAAATATTGATAAAGAGAATGATTAAGGAACTAGAAGCATCAAGGTTTATAAAAGTTTATTAAATTAAATTCATATGTTATGTATTAAAATTATATAGTAAAGAATCTATTACTCCAAGGTAGTAATCTGTTATAAAGTAAATGGAGACTGTTATAAAGTAAATAGAAATTGTTATTAAGTAAATAGAAACTCTTATAAAGTAAAGAGAAACTATTATAAAGTAAACTGTTATAAAGTAAACTATTTACTATTATATGTCTATGATGTCTATTGATAAGTTTAATAAAGCTAATAAAAATGTTTATAAAGTAAATATAAATGTTTTCAAAGTTAGTTAACATGTTTTAACAAATTATACGAACAAAGAAAAGGATAAAATCTGAAGTGAAAGATAGCAATTATGAACTAGAAGAAGATCAGAATGAGGATTAAGATGGATCATCAGAAGAAGACAGAAAAAAGGGAAAAGCTCATTTAAAGAAAAAAATGAAGCTTGACAATTTACTACAAGAATCAGGTCGAATTCCGACGAAAAAACCAAAAATTTCGACGGATTTATATTCCGTCATATATTTTCGACGAAATAAAAAAATTCCGTCTGAAATCCGTTGGAAATTTCAGACGGAAAATTATTCCGTCGGAAAATATGTACTTTCCGACGGATTATTTCGTCGGAAATTTAATTTTCCGACGGAATTTGTATCCGTCGGAAATTTACGACGGAATTTCCGTCAAAAGTCCTTTTTTTTTTTTTTTTATAAAAAATCACTTATTTCAAAAAGAAAACCTTAAACATCAAATGCTCCTCTCCGCCTCTTTTCCCTCTCCCCTTTTCTTTTTCCTTCTCTTTCTCTCTCCTCTCCTCTTCTCTTCTCATTCCTCTTTTCCCTCAGCGGCTCTGCCCCTCCTCTCTTTCATTCTCTTTCGCCTCTCCTCTTCCCTTTCCTTTCCTCTTATCTTTCTCTTATCTATATCCGCCACAACATCAACCCGCAACAACAACGATGACGACCGCCACAACATCAACCCGCAACAACATCAACTCGTAACAACAACGACGCAACAATTACAAAGTCGACAACCACTGTCTCGAACCACCCACTCTCAAGGTTTTTGTTTTGTAGATCTAGTTTTAATTTAGGTTAGATTGTAGATCTAGTTACTTTTTTTTAATTGTTATGTAAATTTATGAATTTTATTAGATAATTGTATATTTATATATTTCCTGTAATAGAATTAATGTTTTTTTTTAAACGAAATTATGTTTTAATATGTAGATCTACAGGTTTTGATTTATTTTGTGTGGTATTTTTTGATTTTGTTGTTAATTTTTAGACTTATGGGCTAATTTTTGTTTTTTGGTGTTAATTTTCGATTTTGGGGGATTTTCGTTTTGTTGGGGTTTGATTTTCGCGTTAATGGGTTTAATTTTTGTTTTTTGGTGTTTAATTTAATGGGTTTGTGGTGGTGGTGTGTGGTGTTTAATTTACTGGGTTTGTGGTGGTGGTGTTTAATTTACTGGGTTTGTGTTGGTGGTGGTGGGATAAGGGTGGGTTTGTGGTTGGGGTTGGTGTGCGGTGGTTCTCGGGTGGGGGTTGCAGTTTTTTTGTTTTTTAATAGAATTTTCCGAAGGAATTTCCGTCGGAATTTTCCGGCGGAATCATATTCGTCGGAAATTTTCGACGAACTTGTCCGGGCCAGAATATGCCATCTGACAGAAAAAATTCCGTCGAAAAAGGTCATTTTTCTGACAACACATATTGTGACAACCGCTTCCGACGGAATTTCCGTCGAGGACGGGTTTTCCGACGGAAAACAGAGTAATTCCGAACTTTTCCATCGGAATTCAGCTGTCTTCTAGTAGTGATTCTAACCTTGATGTACATGAAGTTCTTGATGTTAATGATGATGATGATGGTGATCTAGAAATCAAGAAAACATACTGCAGGCCCAATGCAATTGTTGATTTGATCAAGGATTTTAAGTGAGCAGCAAAAAAAGGATGTCATAAGTATTGGTTTTGGAGGGTTGCTTGAACTAAAGTTAACAAAAATTTCAACAAAGATGCTTCCATGGCTTTGTCACCATTTCACTGAAATCAGCTGCATGTTCAAGATTGACATGTGTAGACACCCATTTGTGTCTCCCCAAAACCAAACCCGGTGATAAGTACCTTTCGCGTCGAATCATAATCGAATGAAGTGAAAGTGTGGAAGGTCTAGTGTTGCGGATAGTTTTTATTTCTTTTCTCTTCTCTCTGTTTTTGAAAACCTATTTTAAGAAAACAGCCAATCCAGTTTGGTTTGGTCCATAGTATGGGTCCAATAATGGTGTAGTTGGATGGGCTTTAAAAGAGCTTTCCAATGATATATTATAAACCCAATTTCAATGAATAATGAGGAAGTTATGGCCAAATTACTAAATTGGGCCCGGTTTGATACTTATATGCGGCCCAATGATCTTAGGGAGGACCTAATATGGATTTATCATTCCTAATGCAATTAGAATTGATTTTAGTCTTCTATATTCTTCTAGAAGGTTCTTTTCATTCCTAATTCAATTAGCATTGATAAATTGACTTTGGTTGACTTTTAGAGTTTTAATCAGAATAAAAGAGTGTTTTTAAGGAAAATACGATTTTGCCCTTCTGTACGGCTAAATTTTATCTGAATTAAGAAAACGCGTGAAAATAATAATTAGCGCCTAACGACAGACATTAGCGCCTGGCGCTAATGCTTGGCGCCTGGCGCTAATGGTCAGCGCCTGGCGCTAACTTCTTTTATACTCGTCGAAACTCTGATTTGTTTTTCTATCCGTATGGCTGATTTTCTCTATAAATCGCCTCCTAAAATCTCCGTTTTTCATCAACAACTCTCTTATTCTCTTCTCTCTCTAAGCTAAAGCTTATTCTCTCTCTCTTACTCTAAACCAACCTTTTTACATACAAAATTCCGCATTCACAAGACCAAGAAACACCTAGCCAAATTCGAAGTTGCCTTCGCCCTAGACGTGAAAGGTTTTAATTTCTGAGGGTTTGGTCCCAAATCTCTATTTCAATTATTTAATTTAATTGTTTTAATTATTATTTTCCTTGAAGTTACTAACGCGTGTATTTTGTTATAGAAAGAGGTACGAGTCATCTAAGTAAGTGCTTTAAAATTTTTATTGATATTATGATATAGAAATCATGTCTAGGTTGTTATTTTGATTCCCAATGTCATGTTAGGGTGTTTTGATCTTCCTAGTATCATATTTAGGGTAATAACTAAAAATTCCTAATATCAAGTATGATTAAAAGTATGATGCTTCCTATTTTCTTTCCTAATATTCATGTTAGTATCATGTTAGGGCTAAAAATTTGATCTTTTATGCTTAGTGACATGCTAGGGTTTGTTATTAATCTTGTTAGTATCATGCCTAGTATCTTGCTATTATGCTTTAATATGACTATTGATTATAATTATTATTATAATTATTTTTATGATTATTTATTATGATTATGTTGCTTGATGATTATTATTGCTTGATCACACCTTTTATGCAAGTTTAAAGGGAATTGGTACTTGTAATCACGCTTAATAAGATAATTAATAATCTTGTTTAGGGTTAATATAATTATAATTCAAGTGATCGCCAATAATAGTTTTGTTTGTGCATTAATATTCAACCAACATAGATAAACAGGTCTAGGGTAATCCTAATGATTGCATGTATGTTAGTCAGATTGCGCACATGAATACGATCAGAATAAAGTAGAGGCCTATTATTAGGGCAGGTTCAATCTCTTTTAGGTTGGATTTGTATCTTCATCCCCGAACTACCAGTCATGGTTCCAGACCTATTGGAGTTGACAATCTCCTAGATCGTTAAGGGGTGTAACCTTCACCTCGTGAACGGTTTACAAGTTCCTAAAACTTGTTGGCGACTCTTTTGCTCTATCTTCTTTCCCTTTGGACGCCACCATGCTTAAGTGTATGATCACAGTGGGGTTCAAGCTAGGGGTAATGCTTGAAATATTCCCTACAGTTTTTTGGCGATCCCACTGGGGAGGATTTCTATTTTAATTCCTAAAATTTATTTCGGCAATGATTTAGAATGAGTGGATGAGACTCGAAAAGTTCTAAGTATTTCATGTGCGTAATTTTGATTAACATTATTGTCATATGCATAAAAAATATCTCATTGGAAAGACCATCCGTAATGAGTTAAAAACATAGGATTTTAACACGTAGGAAATTTGAGGAATATCTTTCATAATTAGGATCGAAATAATGCTGCGCGAAATTGGAAAATTTTATCGAGCAAAGAAAGTTGCTGAGGTATGTAGGAACTAGCGTCAGCGAACAAAGTCTAGCGCCACCAATTTGACGTTAGCGCCAGGCGACAGCATCTGTCGCTAGGCGCTAAAGCCAAATTATGGCGCTGGCCTCTGTTTGCTGGCGCCAAGTTCTCCCAATACCGAGCCTAAAATATGCGTTCTAATTTCGACCAGTTTTTAGCACTGTTTGCTCGATCCTACTTCCTGATCGAGTTTTTCTTACTTTTCTGAAACCCATATGTGTTCTACATATGGACATAACCCTCTGGGAATTCATGCTCCATCTACCTGATTGAACGCACTGAGCAACAAAGGGTACATCCGAGAATATTGAATTCACCAAACCATGGAAGCGAGTTTTCTAAACTCGCGGTGTCCCATCCACTCGCGCCAACCCTTCACGGTTAGGCTTCCGCGCGGTGCATCCGGACAATTAACCATGGACCCTCTATTGACTAACCCATATCCCGAACTTTAGAGAACTAGAGCCATGGTTAGGTTGCCAACTCATTGCATCATGTTATGCCTACTTGACTAATTGTGCATTATTGGTTGTGCATCCTCTATGTGTTTTTCCTAACCGTTTGTTTGACTTGTGTTAAGATTAAATAAACTGATTTATGACCAAAGGAACTTTGCCTAATTAATTAATTTGAGTAATTAAAGTCTAATAATTTAATCAGAGTTGACTTAGTACGACTTTAGGCATACCCTGTAGAGTAATAATACCGAAAGTAGTTCCAGATCGATGTTCCAGCATTGGCGCCAAGATTAAAACTGCAACACCACTCTATGAAGCGTAGCGCCTGGCGATAGTCCTGTCGTCTGGGGCTACACTGCAAATAGAGGCGCCAGTCCTGTCGTTTTGACGACAGTTCGGTTTGTCGCTCGAGCCATCATCTTATGTCTAATTGAACAATTTTCCAATCGATTCATTTAATTTTTACTGGTAATAATACCTTGTCAAGTCATTAATCGAGTCTAAGCACTAAGTCCCATGGTGTTACACAAGAGTCAAAGCATGTCACTTACACTCACCACATAAAGCACACACTAATGCACACTTTGACCATGTCTAAGGGAGTCTTATATGCGCATATTTTCCGTCATTTTTTTTAGTGGGGTAAGTCGGATATTAATCCTCCAATTAAACCACTTGTTTGAACCCTATACTTAACTCCCAAAAATGTATACCTTATTTTTGCCAAAAATATGCACCCTATTTTTGCTTTTTTCTTTTTCAAAACCGTAAAGTCAAAGTCAATTTGAGTCAAGTCATTAAAACAAAAATGGTTTAATTTACAGCGCGTGGTCAAGAAAGGAAGGGTGTTTGATAAAAGGCAACCTTTTTATTCAGGTCCAACTTTTCGACAAATCGATCGCTCGTAAAAGGAAAGCTAAGACAATAATGGCAACTCAAGAGGAAGTTAATGAGCTCAGGAACCAATTGATTACTGTGACTGAGGCGTTAAAGGTTTTAACCCTCAAGATCGATGATCATGTGAAGCCACAACAGATGAACCTCATGCAAGAGAGTCTGAGCAAACTGTCTAGTGACTATAAGTTTCAAGGAATTAGCTCACAAGGGGTCTCGGTGGATAAGGATCTTCTTCCGCACAATTTCAATGCCAACGACATCCCGAAATTCAAAGCGACGGACAACCCTTACTTTCACCTAAGAGCCTTCTAAACAATAATGAGCATTAAGGACATTGACAAGAAGGTGTTTCCCTCTTTGTTCTCTCTATCTCTCGAAACCGTTTGCCAACAATGGTTCTTCTCTCTTGAGAAAGAAAGAACCTCTACTTGGGAGTCTATAGTAAACGCTTTCATTGATAGATACAAGTGCAACATTCAAGTTGAGATTGACTATAGAGAACTTGAAATCCTCAAGCAGAAGGAGAATGAAGGTTTCACCTCTTTCTTCAACAAATGGAGAGAAACCTCTGCTAAGATGATTGAGGTACCAAGCGAAAAAGAATATTTGTGAGGTTATTCAACAAAAACCTTTAAGAGAAGTACTCCAAGCATCTCAAATACCAGAATAATCTCCATACCTTCAAGGCCGTCTATGACATTAGAATCAATATTGAAGACGACTTGGCTAAACTGAAAGCTGCTAACAGTAACTCCATCAATGGCTAGAAAGGCAAGAAGAACGACAATCCTTCTTCTTCCAAAACCACCCACTCAAACAATGTTAGTACCTTTAACTTAAGTGAAGTCCTTGCTATGAATAATCAAGGACAAAAGAAACCATTTAGGAGGAACTTTACTCTTATAGGTATGAGTTATATACCGCATTTGACCGATTAAATGCAAAAGGTCATATAACTCCTATTGGACCATTTGGGGACCCACCGGTCAAGAAGAGGACAGCTAATTGGAACCCCAATGCACATTGCAAGTATCACTAAGTTAGGGGCCATCTTACCGAAAATTGTTGGAAGCTTAAGGAAGCTATCCAAGATTTAATCGACAACAACAAACTGCCATTGCCTCTTACCAGTAAGAAGCCGAGCATTGATAGTGCACCTCTCGCTCACTCCTTAGCCATCTTTGATGAGGAAAACGAGGTTGATCCATCATCTCTCATCAAACCTATCGAAGAAATCCATGCTATTGAAGAAGAGGAAGAGTCTTTTTCGATGCCATGGATGACTTTCCTAAACTAGCAAGTAAAGAGGACATACAATTGCTTACATTGTCCATGTTGGAGGGATCAAGCTTGCTGCGTGAAGCTCTGAAAGTTGCGAAAAAACAATTAGAAGAACTTCAGAAAAAGTGTGACAAGGTCCCATCTGCAAAGAAGAAACCCTTTTCTCTACAAGTAATTGATATACCCAAGAAGAATAATAGACTCTATACTCCAATTGGGATTTCATATAATAAAATGTTCAATATGCTCTCCAAGAATGGCGAGGTCAAACCTTTCAAACCGAGACCATTTGAATCATTAAAAAGGACAAATAGATTCTATTGTCAATACCATCAATCAAGGGGTCACACTATTGAAAACTGTTTTAAATTTAAAGATTTAATTCAGAAAACGATTGATGATAAAAAGCTAGTCCAAATTCCACAAGAGGAATACATAAGTATTAATGGAGTTTGGGACAGTGATGAAGAAGACGTTTACTTAAAAGATATGGTAGGACCTCCACCTTCAGTGTCATATGCCATGGATGACTTATGGGTTGAAGAAGATTCATCCATAGACGTCCTTACAAGATCTGGGAGAATGCAACCTCCTATTTCGACACAACCTATACCAACTATGCACCAATTTCCCATACCTATCATAGAAGACAATGATATTGTCAAGCAGTTTAAGAAAACCAAGGTTGAAATGAATGTATGGAAGCTTCTAGCAACATTTCAAGAACATAGATGAATGCCTTGGATAAGATAGGGATAGATTCTGACACCACTCCTGAGGGGTTGGCTAACTTCCTTACAAGTGATCTCCCTAGTCCTATCAACTTGATCACCTTTTCCGACAAGGATTTACCTCCAGAAGGTGACAACCATTATAAGGCATTAAAGCTCACAGTAGTTTGCAAGAGGATGAACGTCCCTATGACTCTTGTAGACAATGGATCGGCCATTAATGTCTGTCCACTCAGAACTACGAGGATTCTAGGCATAAGGGATGAAGACCTAACCCCGTCAACACAAGGAATAAGAGCTTACGATAACACTCGTCGTCAAGCTCTTGGCAAGATTACTATGTATATAACGACGGGAGCAATAGAACACGCTACTACATTCCAAGTAGTAGATATTAAGGCTTCATTCAATTTATTGTTGGGACGCCCTTGGATTCATGACCTAAAGGCCATCCCTTCATCTCTCCACCAACAGGTAAAGGCCATAGTTGGAGGAATTCCCATTACAATCGATGCTTCACCCATGAGGATTAAAGCCATAGAAAATCCAATAATTAATGTGGAGCACGATGAAGATGATGAAGATTTGTGGGGCTTTAATGAAGAGGTCTCCTTAATCGAGGAGGATGAAAGGACCCCTCTCTGACACGACCCCCACTCCAATATAATAGTGAACGCTATTCTGAAAAACAAGGACATTTTCCCGGGATGACTCTAGGAAAGAAGAAAGGAATAGAAAAATCGCTGGAATAGCAAAATCTCTGGAATCACCTGGCCTCCCTAAATTAAACACTTTTGGACTTGGTTTTGAACCAACTCGGGAAGATCTCAAGCGAGCCCAGGAAAAGTCAAAAGCACGTAGGAACGCTCGCATCCAAAAGAAAGCAATCCCAATGGATCAGTATCCTCTTACCCTCAATGGACAATTCATATAAGAAGGAGAGGACTATCCATGCTACGAATTTCCCATAAGGCAACCGGGATTCGAAATTTTCCTAAATTGCTATTTTTTAGATGAAATCCCAACTCCTATCCACAGGGAGAAAGCACCCCCATGCTTTGACTTTAATGTCACGGGATTACTATTTGGGCGATGTAGGCGTCGCTCGAAGTGCGCCTACGTTAAAGCATGTGTGAGTATGCTTGGCCCTCTTAGGAAGTGGGAATTGACGTATACGATTAGGGACAAGGAAAGTAGGGAGCCGCCAACAAGTTTTTAAGGAACTTGTAAACCGTTCACGGATCATAAAAGGCAACCATGATTAAGGGACAACGATAGACAACAACGATTGTCCCATGAAGGTTACACCCCATTCATAATCCATGAGATTACTAACTCCATATGGTTCAGAACCACGAAAGGAGGATCAGGGATGATGGTACGAAGTGAGTCATGAAGTCACATTCGCCTGTATTGGCCTCTACTCGATTCTTAAAGTGAAAAGTTATTCCTGCGTTCTCAAAGGCATACAAACAAAAATTCAATTCGCTCCAAACTATTATTAGGCTAAATTGGTTGAATATTAATGCAACACATAATTCTAAAACATTGTGATCACTTGATTAAACAACAAGATTAAAAAGGATCCTAAATCGATTGTCCAAATTATCTAGACGTGATTTTCAATTACATATTCCCTTTAAACATGCAATATAGTGATCAATAAATATAATAGAATAAACATTAATATTGGAAGCAATTTAACAATAAATTGTTATTCAAATCAAATATAAAATAACCTAATCATGTACTAGCAATATAAAAATAAAATAAGTAATTAAATTAATTAATTACTCACATTCCGGGCGTTCCTTTAAATTGCTACATCATGAATAAACTGTTAGTAACTTCAATAAAAATATAAATCAAATGAACATTAAATTAAATAAATGAAAAGTGGAGTTGATTTGGTCCAGACCCTCAGTTATTTGTACCTTTCACGCCTTGGTTTAAGGACGGAACCTCGGGTTAAGTATAGACTCCTTGGAGTGCTTAGAGGAATTATTATGGAAGAATAAGGAGGCTAGAAATTAGGTTAAAGAGGGAGAAGAGAATGATGTTTGGTGTAAGGTGAGAGAGAATGATTATTGGTTCCCCGAACTGCAGAAAGGGGGGTCCTATTTATAGGGAAAATGAGCAGAGGGAACACACGGAACCCTAAAAAGATAAAAACCCTAAAAAATAACACCGCGAAACGGCAGAGAACACCGTGACACGGTGCCAGGCATTGTCAGACGGGGGAAGGCACCGTCAGACGGGGAAAAATCCCGTGACGCGGAAAATATTTGACCTACGGGAAGTGAAAACGCGTGAAGGATTTACGCGGAAAAGACACGAGAAAATTCCGTGACACGGCACACGTACTGTGACACGGCAGTGTACACCGTGGCACAGTACAGTACACCGTGTCACGATATGGGAAAACGTGGAAATTACATGGAAAAAGCACCGTGACACGGTGGGAAATACCGTGTCACGGCAGCAGGTACCGTGTCACGGCAGCAGGTACCGTGTCACGGCAACAGGTACCGTGCCATGGTGGAATTTGATGCAAAATAGCTTTAAAAATAGCACCGTGACACGATGTACAGTACCATGTCATGGCACCAGGCACCGTTAGACGGGGCAAACTCCCGTGACACGGTGCTTTTGCACTGTGATTCTAATTTTTTACCCGTTATTAAAATAATCATAACTTTTGATCCATAACTCGGAATAAGACATATAATATATCATTGGAAATCTTATCAAGTCTAATTTCCAACCAACTTAGAATCAGGTAAAAATAATATGTAGATTTTACGATATGGCCGTTTTAAAGGAAGGGTGTCGGTTTTAGGCCGAGTTTAGTGTTTTGCTCATATCTTTTTCGTTATAGCTCAGAATTGGGCTTATGATATATGGTTGGAAAGCTTATTTAAAGGCCTATCCAACAAAATAATAATTGGATCAAAATTGTATAGCCATAAAATCAGTTTATCTCAGTTTTGCGATGTGGACACGAAAAGTGGAAAATAGGTTATGGTTTAGGGAAATGAGCTAGAAATTGGATTGGTTCATGAAATATATTGGATAGAACATGAATTTAAGCACTCCAAAGATTAAATACTCAAACCAACCAATAATGGTGATGAAAGGTGTTCATTAACGAGTTTGGTTTTGGGGAGACATTTTTAGGTGTCTACAGGCGAGAAAAAGATGAGTCGACGTCATAGAGGATAACTCCTCGCTCATCCAAACGGTCCTACAAAGCTAAAGATTTGATCCTCGAGGCTCATCATTCCAGCGGAAGGATCACTACAAGGGCGGCGCAAGACAGTCAAGATGGCTACTCCAAGCAGAAGAAAAATCTCCATTGCGACGGGGCAAGGACCGATGTTTGAAGAGTCGTCTGAGTTAGAGTAAAAGTCAGAGTCTTTTCCCGTAGAGTCATCTAAGTCCTTAGTTGTAGCACCCCCTTCTCCTATCTCTTCCCCTAGGATAGTTAGCGATCAAGTCCCTGAGGACATATCTCTCTTCGATGTAATGATTTCCGAATTTAATAATATGTCTTCTTCCTCTTACTCCTCGTGTTTTTCTTTAACCGAAGATGACGAGCATTGCTTAACTAACAATGAAAATGACAAAGAACTTATTAAAGCAATGGAAAAACTTGAAAAGAAAACACCAATAATTGAGGAAACTGAGACGGTTGATATCTCAAATGATTCAACCAATAAAAGAGAAGTTAAAATCGGATTAACACTTAATGAACAAGAAAGAACCGATTTAATCAATCTTCTTAAAGAATTCATCGATGTATCCGCTTTGTCATATGAAGATATGCTAGGCATTAATAGAGAAATAGCTCAACACAACATACCGCTAATTTTAGGAATGAAACCTGTAAAACAAAAGTTGCGTCGAATGAAACCCGAGGTAGCTCTTAAAATAAAAGAAGAAGTTCAAAAACAAATAACTGCTGGTTTTATCAAGGTATCCAAATACCTCGAATGGGTCGCCAACGTCGTCCCAGTTCCGAAAAAGGATGGAAGGGTAGGAATGTGTGTCGACTATCGAGATCTAAATAAGGCAAGTCCAAAGGACGACTTCCCTTTACCACACATCGATATTCTGGTAGATAACACAACGAATCATGCACTTCTCTAGTCATGGATAGGTACGCAGGGTACAATCAAATTCTCATGGCAGAAGATGACATGGAGAAAACAACCTTCATAACACCATGGGGTACTTACTGCTACACGGTAATGCCATTCGGGTTGAAAAACGCAGGTGCTACTTACCAACGAGCAGCGACTGCCTTGCTCCATAACATGATGCACAAAGAAGTTGAAGTATCTGTGGACGATATGATTGTGAAGTCAAAAGATCGCCCAGGCCATCAAATAGCCTTGATAAAATTCTTCGAAAGGCTAAGAAAATACAACATGAGGTTGAATCCATCCAAGTGTGCTTTTGGAGTCACCTCAGGAAAGCTTTTGGGTTATGTCATAAGCTCTAGAGAAATAGAGATAGACCCAACCAAGATCAAGGCAATCATGTCAATGTCACCACCCAAAACCGAGAAGCAAATTCGAGGATTTATTGGCCGGTTGCAATACATAAGCAGGCTCATATCAAAATTGACAACAATATGTGAACCAATTTTCAAAAAGCTTAAAAAGAATGTAGCAGTAATATGGGATGACGAGTGTCAAAAAGCCTTTGAAAAGATCAAAGTCTATCTCGCAAATCCTCCTGTATTGGCACGAGCACTTCCGGGAATACCTCTTAGGTTGTACTTAGTAGTCACCAAAGAAACAATGGGAGCCATGCTAGCACAAGAAGTAGAAGGCAAAGAAAATGCAATCTACTATCTAAGCAAAAAGATGCTCGAGTATGAGGTACGCTATACACCACTTGAGAAATTGTGCCTCGCATTGGTGTGGGCCACAACCAAGTTAAGACATTACATGCTCATGCAAACAGTCTTTGTAGTTTCCCGATTGGATCCACTTAAGTATTTATTCGAGAAATCTACACTCAATGGGAGCATATCAAGATGGATAGTCAGCTTAGCCTAATTTGACGTAAGATTCATGCCCAAAAAGCTATCAAAGGATCTGTGGTTTTGGATTTTCTAGCGGACTTTCCAATAGAATATTCGACGCCAATACACGACAATGAATTTCAAGACGAAGTCTTGATGGTCACGGAGGACGATACTTGGACCTTATACTTTGATGGAGCCTCAAACCAAAAGGGATGTGGCGTTGGAGTATTATTAGTATCACCTAAAGAAGAGCATGTTCCAATCTCCATAAAGCTTGATTTCGACGTTACCAACAACGCTGCTGAATACGAAGCATGCGTGGTAGGCCTTGAAACAACTTAGGCATTGGGAGTGAAAAAATTACGGATATTCGGAGACTCTTCATTGATCATCAACCAGATCTCTAAAAGATGGAAAGTAAGGAGCGAAAGTCTAGCTCCTTACCAAACTTATCTGGAAACTCTCACTAATCAGTTAGAGAAGGTGGAATACACGTATCTACCTAGAGAAGAAAATTAATTTGCTGATGCCTTAGCAAGACTAGCCTCAATGGTTAGGAAACCTACGGAAATCCAGCAAATGCCTCTAACTATAGAAAAAAGGCATAAATCGGCCTATATTCAAGCTATAGAAGATGATGAAGTGATCCAAGATGAAGAAGAAGAAGAAGAAGAAGAAGAAGAAGAAGAAGAAGAAGAAGAAGAAGAATAAGAATAAGAAGAAGAAGAAGAAGAACCGTGGTATACGGATATACTAAATTATGTCACCAAAGGAGAATACCCTCCCCATGCTGAAAAAAGAGCAAAACGAGCATTAAGACTCTTGGCTTCCCAATACGTACTCATAGACAATGAGTTACACAAAAGGGTACCTAAGTGTCGAGCTCTCTTATGTGTAGGAAAAAAGGATGCTCAAAGAGCAATGAGGATAGTCCACGAAGGCATTTGTGGAACTCACGTAAACGGCAAGATGCTAGTCCAAAAGATAATGCGAGAAGGATACTATTAGACTACCATGAATAGGGATTGTCATCAATACGTAAAAAGATGCCCTAAGTACCGAATTTACGCCAATTTACAACATGTTCCTCCATCTCTACTCTACACCTACACTTCGCCATGACCATTCTCTACATGGGGAATTTACATTATTGGTAAAATCACTCCCCCTGGAACAGGAGGTCACGAATATATCTTAGTAGCAATTGATTACTTTACAAAGTGGGTCAAAGCACAATCATACGCTAAACTCACTGCAAAACATGTAGCACTCTTTATCGAAAGAAATATTATTTGTCGATATGGAGTCCCACATGAAATGATAAGTGACAATGGAACTCACTTTCAAGCTGAGTGTGAAAAATTGTTACAAAAATATGGCATTCAACATCATCATTGTTCTCCTTATAGACCTCAGGCTAACGGAGCAGTCAAAGCGGCTAATAAAAATTTAAAGACTATCATGGAAAAAATGACAGAAAATTACAAGAACTGGCCTGACAAACTCCACTTTGCGTTGTGGGGTTATCGCACGTTGATGAGTGACATTTATGTCACTCTTAGGGAGTAGTTTTAGAGTCATTTTCGTGTTTATTTTATCTTATTTTCCCTTTCTTTCTCTTGTTTTCTCTTTAATAAAGTTTCTTGTTTATTTGGTAGTGTTGGAGCGTTTTAGTTTATTTTCTTTATTTTATTAGCTTTAGTTTATTTTCGTATTTTATTTTACTTTATTTGCTTGTATAGTTTTTTTTTGTCTTTATTAGTTTTAGTTTTATTTCTCTTATTTCTATTTTACTTTTGCACATCAACAGGAAATACACCATTTTCCTCGGTTTATTGAATGGATGTCGTACAACCTGTAGAGCTAGAGATACCATCTCTACGCATTGCATTAGAAAGAAAACTCGATGAAGTTGAATGAAGAAAACTCTTTCTAGCCACCTATGCTTGGACATTTTTGCCACTAGCATTCGGATGCTCGGGGCACTCCGATGCTAGGGGTATTTTTATAATATGGTCGATTTATTATTATTTTGCGCGTCTCGTCTTTTTTATTATTTTTGACTCGACTTACAACGATCAGTTTCGACGCTCCAAGCTCGAATTACCGACATCAAAATATTTAACACTCGGGCGACGAATTAATTTCTTCCGAATTAATTCGTCGAGTCGGTTCGTTTATTTTGCTTTGGTGTGACCCAAAGGGTTCAGTCAAGATTAAGCTGTAATATTAATTATATTAATATTACTGATCGGAAGTGGCCTCTACCCAGGCATTCCGATCACTTGACCTTACTGAATATATTAACTTTCTAATAATTCTGAACCAGCTATCAGAATAATACACTTGTTCGAAGGACACCATTCCTTTCAGGTTTGGCCTTCATTATGCTCATCTGCCGCCGGCTCCTCGTTATCAGAGACTTCTTATCCCTTCTTGACAGCCCAATCTTTGAAGCGAGGCGGTGGAGCATCACCCAGTAGCTGGGCATCATACACCTTAGTGGCGTAATCATACCTTAGCTTATAGACCTCAAAGTCTATGTCTAGGTAGAGGAGGCTCCAAGTGATATTTAGCCGGGCCAGATTATCACGCTCATTCTCCTCCGTCAGCCGCTTTTGCTCTTGGGCTAGCTCGTCTGACTGCTTGTTTCGCAGATTGACAAGCTCAACCCCTAGGCGGGAAACGTCTGCTCAAAGTTGAGTGTTTTCTTGATCAGCCCCTTCTAATGCCTTGAGGTCTGACTTGGCATCCTTCAGTTGCTTATCAAGATCATCAGCCCGGCTGTTAGCTTCGTCGTTCGCAGCCGTCAAACTCCGGATCAGCTCCTTCTGTTTCAACTCTACTGCTTTAATCTTTAAATCACACATATATTTAGCATATTCAGCAGAGTTGAGGTTTTCAAGGGCCCTCCGTTTGGCGTCATTTACCTCTTCCTGTTTTCGCCTGAAGGGGCCCTGGAGGCCATCTACTCTTAGCATCACCTGAGAAAAGAGCAACCGGATTATGAGTTACTTAGTAGAATTAAAGGTAAAAGATATCAAGGTTGTGGGATTCATTACCTCAGCCAGTTGGCCCATTATCCGGTCGAAGTCCACTACCTGCAGATCAGGTATGGAGTTCTTCTCTGACCGGGTGAGGGTCCTCACCATCCGTTTTGCAAAGCCCACAAGATCCGGCTTGTCAGATGTCAGATCTACATCAAAAGTAGTACTCTGTGAGAAAGAGGCAGCGTAGTTGGCATTCATCCGTTGCCGGCTGCTGACTGACCCCCCAGAGGGATCAACCTTAGTCTTGATTCTCATGAAATCAAGTGGCACTAGTAGAAAAAAAGAATAAGGCACCCCCATAAAGGCACCGGTTCAGGCCAAACCAGTGCCCTAAACCGGCCCAAATTTGGGCGCACTTTTACAAAAATTTATAAGGCACCGGTTCAAACAAAACCAGTGCCAGAAATAAAAAGGGCACCGGTTTGAACCGGTGCCATTTGAACTGGTGCCTTAATTTAAAAAAAAAAACCGCTTAAACTTTTTTTCTTCTTCCTTCTCTCTTTCGTGCTCATTCACTGTTTCATTCAAATTCCAGCCCTAAAGCGCAGCTTTCCATTTTCGTTCTCCATTTTCAGGCCACCACCATTCATTCGTTCTCTCTCTTCGCCCCTTCTCCTTCCTCGGTATTCTAGTCTCTAGGTCCGGCGACCGGCGACGCCGCGACGGCTAGTCAGTAGTCACCCTAACCCCTCTTAAATTTGCCTCTTTGTTGAAGCTTGAAGTTCCTCTTTTTGCTTAGTTATAGTCTCACACCTCACCCATTCACGACCCAATTTCTTCTCGGCGGCAAGTCAGCCTCCAAGGCAGCAAGGCTCCAACTCCTCCAACGCTTCACAGCCTCCAACCGTAGGTCCCCTTCATTCCTTTCTCTTTTAATTTGTTTCAAACTTTCAATAAGGTTCTGTTTTTTGTTTAGAATTTGAGATTTAGAGTATGAAATTATGAATTAAATTATGAATTGAAATATTGAATAATTGAATTCAATATTAGTTATAATGCATTGGTGATAATTGGGTATTTTTGTTGTATTATTAGTTTATATAATATATCAATTATATATTGTATTAATCAATCAAATTTAGCTTTGATTTAGTTTGATGGGTGTTGGAATTTTACTGTTCTTTGTTGAAAATTCATGAAGAAAAATAGGTTTCTAATGTAGTATAGATGAAGGTAGAAGTAAAAGATGCAATTTTGATTTAGAATTTTATAGTAATTGATGTTTAATTGGTAGAATTTTTATGGGATTTCTCAATTGTTATGAAAAATCCATGATTTTGGAGGTCTTATACTTGTTTTTTTTATCTCTTGATGATTGAATTGCTAGATTTATGGATTTAATTTGTGTTGCTATGAAAGTGAAAATTTTATGGATTGTTGGTGAACTTTAATTGTCCAAATTCTCTCAAAAGTTTTGTTTTTGGTCCCTTTATTTTAGTGTATTGTTCCTTATGACGATTCATGTTAGCGGAGCCCCAAATCATTTTGAGACTAAGGCCTTGTTGTTATCTCAAAATTTTGATCTTAATCTTGTATTTTTACTCCTTGTGGAAAAAATGATACACTTGTTATATGTAGCTATTAGATATTAGTAACCTTGTTAGTTTAGCAATTGTTAGTTCAATGAATGATGTGTTTTAGCTTATAAATAAATTAGTGAGTTGACATGTTATGAGAAAGAAATAGTACATACCTTATATTTAACCTAATTTTTGTATATTGTTTTTTTTTTTTTTTTTTTTTTTTTTTTTTTTTTTTTTTTTTTTTAACAGATTTGTGAATTGAAGCATGAGTTTAATTAGCTTGAGGACAACATATTGAGCTCAAGTGGGTAGTTGCTATATTGGTATGACTTATAAACTTTACTTAGCTATATTTCTTTCTATTTATCCATTTAATAAAAGGTGATTCATGAAATTGCAACTTGTGTATTGTTTAATTGCAAATAAATACAACAATATATAGAATACTTGCATCATCATATGCCTAGATACCCGTTCAAGGCTTTCTCATTAGGAGAAAGTCTTGAATAGTCCCCGGTTGGGACTGTTCTTGAATGTGTACTCTCACTTAGGTGGTGAATGTATGTTTTCTTTTCGATTTTAAGGAACATCTTGGCTTACCATTTCCTCACTATGTTCTCTGGGTACATATGTGGGTAATTAAATATCTACATCGTGTACTTGGAGAACTAGGGGGAAATGCTTCCGGATTTTCCTTAAAATTGGAAAGTTGACATACATTCACTAGTGAGAGTAGACATTCAAGGATGGGTTAGGTTGGAGTGATAAGGACCCTTTGGAAACATGCATTTTTTCACTATATGAATGGTATATTCACGTTTTGTACTTGAATTTGATTTACATAAAATATGTAGCACTTACACATTATAAATTATATGTTGCTATATATGTTTAGAGACAATTTACTAAATGGAGAAGGATCATGGTTGGATGTATGGTAGACGCGATACATTGGAATTTTGGAATGGGGTTCAAGAGTTTTGCGAGAGGGCTTTAGCTTATCAACGCAAACTAGGAGGCAAAGGCCTTTATTGTCCTTGTGTTGATTGTAATAATGTGAATGTGGTTGATAGTGTTGAAATCATTAGAGATCATGTATTATGTCGTGGGTTTAGGCAATTATACCATGTGTGGATTTGGCACGGAGAAAGTGGAGAGTACAGTGGGGATCTTGATCGGAATGATGTGCGTGTTAGAAGCACTAAGATTCATGTGGACGAGGAATACGAGAATGATGAGTATATTGTTGATAATGGTGAGGATGGAGGCGATGAAGATCAGGCGGATGAGGTCGAGGATGAACAAGTGGATGAGATGTTGCAAGGTGTTGAAGGTGAAGTGTTTGAATTATTATCAGAGGCTTCCAAAAAGCCTTTGTATCCCGGGTGCAAAAAATACTCCAAACTATCGGTCGTGCTAACACTTTTCAACATTAAGTCGAAGCATGGGTGGACGGACATCAGTTTTACTTCTTTGTTGACCGCATTAAGTGATATGTTGCCTGATGGGAATGAAATTCCTAAGTCTTATTATTACGCAAAGAAGCTCATGTGTCCCTTTGGTTTGGAGTATAAGAAGATACATGCATGTCC
This sequence comes from Chenopodium formosanum, assembly GCA_024500155.1. Taxonomy (NCBI): domain Eukaryota; kingdom Viridiplantae; phylum Streptophyta; class Magnoliopsida; order Caryophyllales; family Amaranthaceae; genus Chenopodium; species Chenopodium formosanum. Next base: position 43,233,205 of record CM044880.1, read on the forward strand.
TAATAACTGTATTTTGTATCAAAATGAGTATGAAAAACTGCAGGAGTGTCCACGATGCAAGCGGTGGCGGTACAAGCGCATGAGTTGCAATCCTGGCACGGAGGGACCTCCTGCTAAGGTGTTGTGGTATCTTCCCATTATTCCAAGGTTTAAGCGTCTGTTCTCAATACCAAAAGACGCTAAAAACTTGAGGTGGCATGCAGAGGGAAGAAAGAAAAACAGAATGCTGAAGCATCCAGCTGACTCTCCACAGTGGAAGAACATTGATTTGAAGTTTGAGCAATTTGGTAATGAAGTCAGAAATTTAAGGCTTGGGTTGTGCACGGACGGGATGAATCCATTTGGCACTTTTAGTACCCAACACATCACATGGCCGGTACTTTTAGTGATTTATAATTTGCCTCCTTGGTTGTGCATGAAACGTAAGTATGTAATTCTTTCATTGCTAATAACTGGTCCTAAGCAACCTGGAAACGACATAGTTGTTTACCTTGCGCCGCTTACTGACGACTTGAGAAAGATGTGGGACGAAGGGGTTTCCGTTTTTGATGCTCATCAGAACGAGATGTTCACATTGCGTGCAGCCCTTATGTGGACCATGAATGACTTCCCAGCATATAGCAACTTGTGTGGGTACAAGGTCAAAGGGAAAAAAGCATGCCCCATATGTATTGATGACACATCAAGCGTATACCTGACTCATTCTCACAAAGATGTCTACATACGGACTCGAAGGTTCCTTAGGCGTGATCACCCGTACCGTAGGCAGAAAAAGGCTTTCGATGGATCTGTGGAAGAGGATACTGCGCTTAGACCATTGACTGGTGCTGAGATTAGTGCTCGGGTGAAAGGGATACGAACGGTGTTTGGAAAATCAGAAAAAACTGTGGTCTCAGCTGCTCTATTTAAGAAAGAATCAATCTTTTGGAAGCTGCCGTACTGGAGAGAACATGACGTTAAGCATTTTCTTGATGTGATGCATATAGAGAAGAATGTGTGTGATGCTCTTTTGGGGAGGCTTATGAATATCCCAGGCAAAACAAAGGACGGAAAGGGTGCACGGTTAGATTTGAAAGAGATGGGGATTCGTCCAGAATTGTGGCCTCAAGAAAAGGTTAGAAAGGGGAAGGAGCCAAGAATAGAAGATGAAAATGTTTCGAAAAAAGGGAAGGAGAAGAGCAAGGGAAAGGCCAAAGATGCGTCAAAGAAAAAAGTTAAGGGTAAAGGGAAGGATGAAAAGAATTATTTACCCCCGGCTTGCTATACATTGTCAAGGGTAGAGAAACGTATGTTTTGTGCATGTTTGTACGGCATTAAGGTTCCATCAGGGTACTCATCTAACATGAAAAGATTTGTAACCTTAAATGGAGAATTGAAGCTGACAAGTATGAAATCCCATGATTGTCAAATTATGATGCAAGTATTCCTACCAATTGTAATCCGTGGTATTCTACCGAAACACGTGAGGGAAGCGATTACAAGCCTTTGTTCATTTTTCAATACAATTTGTAGCAAAGTTCTTGATCCTTGTACACTAGATGCTTTTCTTGCAGGTGTGGTTGTGACTTTGTGCAAATTTGAGATGTATTTCCCACCCTCATTTTTTGACATAATGGTTCATCTGGTTCTTCATTTGGTGCGTGAGATTAAGTTGTGCGGTCCAGTGTTCATGAGGTGGTGCTACCCTTTTGAAAGACACATGGGTACATTACAAGATAAAGGACGGAACCGAGCTCACCCTGAAGGAAGTATAATGCAAGGGACAGTGGGTGAGGAGATAGGTAACTTTATGGCGGACTACATAGCCCTTGCTCAACCTATTAGTCTTCCTACTTCTTGACATGAAGGTAGACTTGATGGTCATGGCACAATTGGGTCGAAACGAATGTCACCAGACTGAGATCAATTCTTACAAGCACACCTTTATGTGTTGCACTATGTTTCAGATGTGCACCCATATTTAGACGAGCACATGGCTTGTTTGCGTGCCGAATTTCCATCCAAAGGTGAAAGGGCACTTATGCAGTTGCATAATAAGAAATTTGTTGATTGGTTTCGTGAACGAGTAATGAGTGGATTGAATGATACTAATGTGACCGATACAGTACGGTGGCTTGCGTACGGTCCTAGGGATGATGTCCGTTCATTGAGGGATATGACATCAATGGGTACACTTTTTGGACCGAGGCTCGTGATTTGAAATCTTCCTCCACCCAAAACAGTGGTGTAACTCTTGTGGCATCGTCAAGGGAGTTTGCAAGTTCTAAGGATAAATCACCTGTCGATGTAGAGTTGTCATACTATGGTCGAATTCAAGAAATATGGGAGCTTGATTATTGTGACTTCACGGTTGCTCTTTTCAAGTGTAAGTGGGTTGATAATATCATGCGTAACGTCAAACATGAGGACTTTACTCTTTTAGATCTTGGCCACTTGAATGATAGTGCGGAACCATTTATCCTTGCATCTCAAGCTAAGCAAGTGTTCTACGTAACTGACCCAATGTATTCAAAATGGTCTATAGTGCTAGCTGGCAAAAGAAGAATCCTAGGCATTGGAGATGTTGAGGATGAGGAAGAATATGATGCGTTTGATGATTCAGTACCTTTCACTGTTCCTAGACCTGTTGTACTAAATGACATAGACAACGAAGCAGGTTATATGCGATCAGACCACAACGAAGGAATTTCATAATGAGGTAGTTTGATTAAAAGTTAGTAATGGTTTCATTGCAAATATAGTTTAGTTATCATGTATATAGGAGCATAAGTAGGCGAAAATGATATATTTGTAGTTTGAAATTGCCTAAGTGTACTCATTATCATGCATATACAAGGTTATAGGACCATAAGTAGGTGAAACTCGCATAAATAGCTTCTACTTAACCCAACTCCTTTGTTTTGTGTATGAACTAACATTTATTCATTCTAACAACCTATTTTCCATATGTAGATTGAAATTGGCATTTTGTACTCATTATCATGCATATACAAGGTTATAGGACCATAATAAGTAGGTGAAAATGGCTTAAATAGCTTCTACATAACCATAATAACTATCATGCATATACTTTACTATACACTAATATTGTTTTATGATTGCTTTGACAGGTGCTTATATCTCATGGCGGACGATCATGATCCTCCTTTGGTAGAGGACATTGACGATGATGAGTATGAGGACGAGTACGAGGATGACGACTCCGATGATAGTGATGTGCCTTATGATGTGAATAAAGAAGATGACTTGGGTGAGCCAGCGGATCAGGCTCAAGATGAGTTCGAGCGTAGGCTTGACGATTTTGAAATTGTAGCTGAACGTGCACCGGCCATTGTAAATACAGCACGTGAGATTGTTGGTGAGAACTCGACTCCTGAAAGTCAAGGCCAAGGATAAGATGAAAACAACACAGGTGGTGGAGGGGGGGAAAAGGCACCGGCTGAAAGAAAAAGAAGGGGTCCGACGAGAAGCTTTAAAAAACCGGACGGTCCCATGGTCTTGGAGTATGACAACAAAGGCCAACCCGGGCCCAAATGGCGTCGACAATATGCTAATCAAGTTGGCATATGTTCGCGGAAAATCCCCATTACACTTGTAATGCGGCAAGTACCTCCGGGTTTGATTCAAGCATTTTGGGATGATATAAAGGTAAGTGTGTTTTTGGCACATTTAGACAATTTAAGATACCTTTACCTTATGGTTGTTACTAAATAGAAACTAATAATCGGTTTTAATTTGTGCTTTCAGAGGCAGTTTTCTATTCCTAATGATCCCGAGAAGAAAAGGGTGTTTGTCTCTTTATTAGGGGAAAGATTCAGAGGCTTTAAGACCAAGTTGACTAATCGGTGGATCCACAAGAAGAAGAAGGTGCAAAAAAAGAAGAAGAATGCCAAAGAGGATGACCGTCTCCCGTGGCAAATATGGTCGACCGTGTCAAAAGATGATTGGGAAGAGTTCGTTAGAATGAAGAGTCAAAAGAAAGCCATTGTAAGTTTGTGTAAATCTGATCTCAATTGAATAATAGCTTGACACTTTTTGTATTAATGAGACTAACATTTTTTGTTTTGTAGGAACTTCGAGAGCAAAATCAAGCAAATGCAGAAAAGAAGGAATACGTCCATTGTATGGGTCCTAAGACTTTTGGTGAAAAGAGACCTGAGTGGGCCGCTTCGGATTTATACCCTAAAGCGCTTCTAGTGGTATCGAAGGAACCCTCTAGTTCTACGATCACTACATTGGTGAGTCGTGCCGGTGATTTCTTTTGTTCTCTCCATTCGTTTGATAAGAAAACCGGAAAATGGTTCATTAAGGGTCCGGAAGCCAAAAAGCTGGCGGATAAGCTTGTAAGTTACCTATGAATTGTTGAAATTAAGTCACTTTTGCATCTAATCACTGTACAAACCATTAACTGTTTTACTGACCTCATTTTTCCTTATGCTATAGCTTGAGCACACTCAAGAGATGGTGGAGGGCAAATTTGAACCAAGTGTGGAGAATGACCCTTTCACCATGGCTTTGGGAAGGCCATACCATCCAGGACGAGTAGTAGGTTCGGGAGGGTCATTGCTTGGATGGAATAAGGTGATGGGTCCCGAATACACAAAATCGGGTAGATCTCGAGCCAGTGTTAACTCACCGGGGGAGTTGGATGCCAAGGTGGCATCAATTAAGGAATAAGTACGCAACGAGTTAGTTGGTGAATTGAATGCTTGGGCGAAGCTGATGAACTTACCGACTTTTCCGTTCCTCACTAGTACCCCGGTCGACTCATGTTCTGAACCAAAAGGACAAGGAGAAGGTGATAGACATGGAGGAGATGAGATACGTGGTGAAGATGTGCCACCTGAGGTAAAATCAATTGGGTTATTAAAAGTTTTAAAATACCGAGTTAATTGAGATTTGAGGTGCAATGATTGATGTACTGTTGCAGGTTCATACTCCTACACATGCGGACTCGAGGGAGCTTGAAAATCCAACACTGCATGAATTTCCAGAGTTACAGGTGATTTGTAACCCTCTACCTTAATGAATTTTGTTATATCTATGCTGTTGTAAAAGTCCTATTTAACTATCTTCTTTTTATATATATACTTGTGTAGGAAGACACCCAGTGTGCACTTCTAGCCCCGGGGCATGCAAATAGTACCGCGTTGAGTTTGATGGCGTATGGTAGTGCCCAACCGACGACGGGTGCTACGGCGGGGCCACATCATTACTCGGTTGGGATCGATTCAGTGGTTGTGGGGTTCGAAGACATCCCACTACCTGTACCGATAGAGGAGGTTGAGATAACAACGCTTTGGCAAGCTGTAGGTAGCTTTGTTGATTGGCCACGTGCATGGGTGAAGTTGATTAATAAGGAGGTAAATTATTTAGTTCTCAATTTTTTTGGCGCATTTCATCAAAATAAAGCCAATTCGAGCCGAAATGGCTACTTACTTGCCTATTTTCTTAATTTCTCAACTTATAAACTCCTTGCATCTCAAAACAACTTATAATCACATATTTATAAGTGTTTGTCATTTAAAATTACATTAAAATTGCTAAGTTATAAGGTTTTGGGTCCAATTCATCAAAATAAAGCCACTTTGAGCCGAAATGGCTACTCACTTGCCTATTTTCTTCATTTCTCAACTAATAAACTTATACATTCTCAAACCATATCATAATTACATATGTATAAGTGATTGTGACATGAAAGTGCATAAAAGAAGCAAACTTCTAATGTTTTTGGCGCATTTCATCAAAATAAAGCCAATTCGAGCCGAAATGGCTACTTACTTGCCTATTTTCTTCATTTCTCAACTTATAAACTCCTTGCATCTCAAAACAACTCATAAACACATATTTATAAGTGTTTGTCATTTGAAATTACATAAAAATCGCCGAGTTCTAAATTTTTTTTTTTTAAAATATGCAACTTCCGCCGCACCGGGACACCCGAGGGAGCCGCCCCCGCTGCCGGAACAGTGAAGGCAGCCCGCGCCGAGGCCACAGCAGCCCCGACAGGTGGCTGCCAAGGCTGTAGCAGCCACGACAGGTGGCTGCCAGACTGCTGCAGCCTCGACAAGCGGCTGCCATGGCTGGTGCAGCCTCGGCAGCACCTGCCTATGCTGCTACAGCCATGGCAGCCACCTGTCGAGGCCGCAGCAGCCCAGGCAGCCACCTGCCGTGGCCGCTACAGCCTTGGCAGCCACCTGTCGGGGCTGCTGTAGCCTTGGCACGGGATGCCTTTTCTGTTCCAGCAGCGGGGGAGGCTCCCTCAAGTGTCCCGGTGCGGCTGCCGTTGCATATTTAAAAAAAAAAAATTTAAGCAACTTTCATCATTTCATCAAAATAAAGCCATTTTGAGCCGAAATGGCTACTCACTTGCCTATTTTATTCATTTCTCAACTAATAAACTTATACATTCTCAAACCATATCATTATTACATATGTATTAGTGTTGTGAGTTGAAATTGCATAAAAAAAGCAAAGTTCTAATTTTTTTGGCGCATTTCATCAAAATAAAGCCAATTCGAGCCGAAATGGCTACTTACTTGCCTATTTTCTTCATTTCTCAACTTATAAACTCCTTGCATCTCAAAACAACTCATAATCACATATTTATAAGTGTTTGTCATTTGAAATTACATAAAAATCGCCAAGTTCTAAGTTTTTGGGTTCAATTCATTAAAATAAAGCCATTTTGAGCCAAAATGGCTACTCACTTGCCTATTTTATTCATTTCTCAACTTATAAACTCCTTGCATCTCAAAACAACTCATAATCACATATTTATAAGTGTTTGTCATTTGAAGTTACATAAAAATCGCCAAGTTCTAAGTTTTTGGGTCCAATTCATCAAAATAAAGCCATTTTGAGCCGAAATGGCTACTTACTTGACTATTTTATTCATTTCTCAACTTATAAACTCCTTGAATTTAAAAAAAACTCATAATCACATATTTATAAGTGTTTGTCATTTGAAATTACATAAAAATTGCCAAGTTCTAAATTTTTGGGTCCAATTCATCAAAATAAAGTCATTTTGAGCCGAAATGGCTACTCACTTGACTATTTTCTTCATTTCTCAACTTATAAACTCCTTGAATCTCAAAAAAAACTCATAATCACATATTTATTAGTGTTTATCATTTGAAATTACATAAAAATCGCCAAGTTCTAAGTTTTTGGGTCCAATTCATCAAAATAAAGCCATTTTGAGCCGAAATGGCTACTCACTTGACTATGTTCTTCATTTCTCAACTTATAAACTCCTTGCATCTCAAAACAACTCATAATCACATATTTTTAAGTGTTTTTCATTTGAAGTTACATAAAAATTGCCAAGTTCTAAGTTTTTGGGTCCAATTCATCAAAATAAAGCCATTTTGAGCCGAAATGGCTACTCACTTGACTATTTTCTTCATTTCTCAACTTATAAACTCCTTGTATCTCAAAATAACTCATAATCACATATTTATAAGTGTTTGTCATTTGAAATTACATAAAAATCGCCAAATTCTAGGTTTTTGGGTCCAATTCATCAAAATAAAGCAATTTTGAGACGAAATGGCTACTCACTTGCCTATTTTATTCATTTCTCAACTTATAAACTGCTTGCATCTCAAAACAACTCATAATCACATATTTATAAGTGTTTTTCATTTGAAATTACATAAAAATCGCCAAGTTCTAAGTTTTTGGGTCCAATTCATCAAAATAAAGCCATTTTGAGCCGAAATGGCTACTCACTTGACTATTTTCTTCATTTCTCAACTAATAAACTCCTTGCATCTCAAAACAACTCATAATCACATATTTATAAGTGTTTGTCATTTGAATTTATATAAAAATTGCCAAGTTCTAAGGTTTTGGGTCCAATTCATCAAAATAAAGCTATTTTGAGCCGAAATGGCTATTCACTTGCTTATTTTATTCATTTCTCAACTACTAAACTTATACATTCTCAAACCATATCATAATTACATATGTATAATTGATTTCGAGTTGAAACTTATTATTTCTCAAACTATTTCAGATTTCCAATGGAAGCAAAACTTCAAAGAGAAAGAGGGTGGAGAAGCCTAAAAGAATTGATCAACCTAAGAAGAAGCTAAGTGAACAACGGTCCAAGAGTGAACAAGCGTCGAAGTTGCACTCTTCGAAAGGTTCACCCATGCCACCTACTCCACTTGTTGAAGACATTGTTCTTCAATCGCTTTCTACTGACGTGACCTTTCTTCACAACCGTGCTTGTCATTTGGTCGATCCCATGGAAGTTGCACTTCCTAAGGCAATGTTCCACTATGATGAGGATGCAATTGCATGGATCAGCAAAGAAGATGTGAAGGAATTTCTATGTGGTGCAAAGCTTAACATTTCCCTCATTCAAACATTCATGAGGTACTTCAATGCCCACATAATCTATACTTTTTTCAAGTTATTCAAATTGATGGTGATTATCCTACATCTGATAAATTATTCAATGTTCATGCACGCAGAGCACTACAGGAGCACTTAACTGACACTGATTCTCCTTGTAAAGTTGGGTGGTTATGCCCCGAGCAGTTATCCACTACTAAAATCATAGGCAACCCCCATGACGTGTTGTACTATGTTGAACAGAGTATAAGGGAGTCAGCGCGTGCGGGAGACAAGTTCATATTCGCCCCATGTTATAAAGAGTAAGTCTAACCATTTCAAATTCAATCGATTTGGCCTCATTATATGTTGACTCCTAAATATTAATTACCTTGTCTATTGTGAACTTATGTAGGGAGCATTGGAGCCTCATGGTGATTTGTAATTCCACTAACACAATTTATCACCTTGATTCAGCTCGATCATCGGAGAAGTGGCTCGTGAAGTCTATATTGCAAAAGTAAATATATATAGCAACCTAGTGATGATTATTGCTAATAATAACTAATTTAGTAATCATATGACTAATCAAATTTGAATGTACTTTTTTATACTACAGTGTTATGAAGAAGCTACATTGTTGTGCTCCAAAGGGTCCAACATGGAAGACACCGTTGGTAATTTACATGATATTGTGATTATCTTGAAAATCTATGGTAGTAAATATTTGCTCATTTCCTTTGCATGTTTCACTGATGTGATTTGTTTGTCATATGCTAGTGCGCACAACAAGAGAATGGACTTGATTGTGCTTTGTATGTGATGAGATTCATGCTTGACATTGTGACTCATTGTACGGACACTCAACAGCTTGATGAGGTAAGTCCTAAAACTTATTGAAATGCTATATTGATGTGATTTCACGCCTTAGACACCTAATATTACCCAACAATGGCATGTTATGAGAAACAAAAAAGCTATTTCACAAGAAAGGTAGAAAATGGGCTGAATAGAAGTCATATGGGCTCATATTAGGGCCATTTTGTGTTAATATGCTCTTTTGATGTGATTTCTTTCCTTATACACATATAACTAGATAATATTGACATGTTATGAGATAAATAAAGTTCATTTAATAAGAAATGTAGGAAATGGGCAAAGTAAGGTCATATAGGCCATATTCGGGCCATTTTGAGTAAAAAGCGTCATAAACCTTAATAAAATGCTCTCCTATACAATTTTAGGGCTTACACACATACAACTACCCAACATTGACATGTTATGAGAAATAAATAGTTCATTTGATAAGTAATGTAGAAAATGGGCTACATAGAAGTCATATAAGCCCTATTTGGGCCATGTTGAGTAAAATGCGTTGTTAAACTTCTTGAAATGCTATATTGATGTGATTTCTAGCCTTAGACACCTAAAATTATCCAACAATGACATGTTATGAGAAATAAAAAGGCTATTTCACAAGAAAGGTAGAAAATGGGCTGAATAGAAGTCATATGGGCCATATTGGGACTATTTTGTGTTAATATGCTCTTTTGATGTGATTTCTTTCCTTATACACCTATAACTAGATAATATTGACATGTTATGAGATAAATAAAGTTCATTTAATAAGAAATGTTGGAAATGGGCAAAGTAAGGTCATATAGGCCATATTCGGGCCATTTTGAGTAAAAAGCGTCATAAACCTTAATAAAATGCTCTCCTATACAATTTTAGGGCTTACACACATACAACTATCCAATATTGACATGTTATGAGAAAGAAATAGTTCATTTGATAAGTAATGTAGGAAATGGGCTATATAGAAGTCATATAGGTAATATTTGATAAAATACATATTGTTTGCCTAATTAATTATTTTTAAAATAATGTTTTTGTATTTCAAGTTTTGCAAGGTCCAAAAGGATGGTCCGTTGACAATCAAGGAGCTTAATGAAGTTCGTGACATGTTGGCGTCTTTTATCACCTTCAACATGTAAATGGCATTGTAATTGTAAATTATTTATGTTAACTTTTGAACTATATAACTTATTATTCATTATATATGTACTTACTATTATTTGTATATGTAAGCAATTTTTTTTTTATTTATTTTTTTTATTGCGTTTGGGAATATTTATATCTATATATATATAATTGATTTCTTGTTTTTAATATTATTTTTGTATCTTATTGTAATAATTAATAATAAAACTATTATTAGTTATTATTATAATAATATTAATTATTATATTTAATATAATTGCTGGAATTACAGGTTATTATTATTGCTGGAAATAATTTTTTTTTTATAAATATTATTGCACGATGGAAAAAAAAAACGAAAAAAAAAAATTGCTTGAATAGGCACCGGTTAGGCAGCAACCGGTGCCTAAAATATCTATCACCAAAAAAAAAATGGCGGGAGAGCAGTTTTAAGCACCGGTTAACCGGTGCCTATTCCACCCTATGGCACCAGTTTTGAACCGGTGCCAAAAAACAAGTTTTTGGCACTCCTCACATAGGCAGCGGTTCAAACCGGTGCCTTAGACCGGGTTTGAACCGCTGCTAAATGCCTTTTTTCACCTAGTGTGGCCAAGGTATTTCAATCCGTCCCTTACCTTGGGTATCCGGATGGGGCTCAGGCTTCTGCTCCTCCCCAGGTTTTGCCGCACCGGCTGCAACATTAGGTGGCTCGCCACCCTTCGATGCCGTAGAGGCATCCGGCGCTTTCTGCTGTGAGCGTTCTGAGCTTTCGCTTAGAATTTTCATCGCAGTAGGCGATTTGCCTCCGGCCGTTGGACGATCGGATTGGGCAAAAGATTGTTTCAGGGGAGAAGGTTCCTTCCTGGAGGCCTTCGCAGACGGAGTTTTCTCCAGATCGTCCCCTTGCCTTTTGAGAAGCTTGGATAAGGATCGTGGAATTTTCTTTGCGGAGTCCTGAGAAACGAACAAGGGTAAGTATACCCAACCGGAAAATTGTACAAATAAATATATATATATATATATATATATATATATATATATATATATATATATATATATATATATATATATATATATATATATATATATATATATATATATATATAATAAAAAAAAATATATGTGTAAACACATAAAAAGTTAAGCGGTCTTACCCCGCCTTTCTTAGAGACCTTGGCTTCAACGGCTGCCTTCTTGGCAAGTGCAGCCCCTTTGCGCAGCAGCACCGTCGACTTAGCCGGAGTCTTCGCCGGGTCGACCATTCTCAAGGCGTCGGTTGCATGAACAGAATTCATGGTTAGAAGAAATTATGGCAAGTTTGCAATAAAAATAAAAATAACAAGCATTCCGAATGTAAAGTATTCTACCCTTGGGAAACATGGTACTCAGCCTGCAGGCGGACAAGAAGCCCTCGTCCTTGAAGAAGTCCGGATGGGGGATCCAGTTCTTGGGAACTATGATGTGAGTCCCATACCCCATGGGCTCAGTTGTTGTTTCAAAAAATCTTGGCTCTATTATTTGCTCCCAGGCCTTAGTAGATAGCACCGGGAGAGGGCACTTCCTGCCTAGAAGAGCCGGCTCAGTGTTGTACCGGCGCAGTGTCCGGTTATGTCTCAAAGTTGGGGAAGAAATCAAGTAAAACTTGTCCTTCCACCCAGACCATTTGGACACTTTGTCCAAAGTCATCAAATACTTGGGCAAGGTAGTCAGAGTATACCATGCCCCATGGCCGCCTGGGGCCTTGCTCAAATAGTGCATGTGAGCGAAGGCGGAAAAGCTTGGGTTTATATTTTTGAATTCGCAGGCGGCGATGTAGCTAAGAATGTTCACCCACGAATTGGGGGTGAGCTGCTAAACCCCTACATCATACCCCTTTAGGATTTTCCTAATCTCAGGGTGGAGGGGGAACCGGAGGCCGGCTTCGATAAACGCCTCGTAGCAGACGAAGTAATGGTCTGCATTGTCAATATCATCGTTCCAGGCCATTACAGCGTCAGCCAGAGGAACGATGATGTCCCATTCCCTTCCAAAGGGGTGATTTTCTTTGAAGGCCCTAAAGCCGCTCTTGAGAAGGGCGATGTTATCTGGCAGCATCCGAGTCCGTTTAGGGTTGGGGTTGTAAGCGACCTTAGGTGGGTGATGATAGTCAGCCGCAAAATTTTCTTGGTCAGAGCCGGAAGATTCGGCCCTTGACCCTTGGCCGGCCTTAGCATCGCCGGCTTCATTAGAGGAGGCGGCTCCCTCGTCGTCTACCTCTCGTACCCCCGAGCTCCTAGAAGTAGAGGGGGCCTCTTCATCGGAACCACTCTCTTCCAAATCCCTCTGTTCCCCGTCAGGAACAACCTCATCGGCTGGCACTTCCATAGTGCGCCGGCTCCTAGACCGTCTGGCCGTTTGTTTCGTTCTGGCCATTGTGTACTGCACAGACACAGAGAGGCAGGAATTCAGAGATGAGCATATCGGTTCCGACAGTCCAGAAAAGGCACCCCTTGTTCTAGACTCAGCCGTTCCGGGGGACCGGCTGAGTGTCCTAGGCAATGTCGAGTGAGTGGATTGAGAACTCATTTATATTTTCTAAAAACTAGGTATACAAGTGGAGAAAAAATGGTATACAAGTTGAAAGGGAGAAAAGCTAAAATGGTACAGGCGGTTACCTTACTTTTACTCTGAAAAATATGTAAACCGCTACAGCCGGTAAACCGAGTGTTGAACTACTAGCACACGTAAACTTGAACTTGTTGTGATGCAGACGGGGGCAGAGAATCTCTCTCTAAAAAGCTCTCTCTTTCTCTCTCTTAAAAGTCAAATGAACGTAAGGTGAGAAAAAGGGGGGGGGGGGTAAACTTTTATTTATAGAAGGTGAAAGCGGGGGGAAAACTTTGATTTGAAATTAAAATTTTTACCCGTTACTGTTCACCTCTGAAATGTGGACACGTGTCAAAGGCCCCACGAGATATGCACGTGCGTCCTGTAAGGGGTAAATGTTTAGGGAAAAAATACCCTAGTCACGTGGACCAATGAGTGGAGGCCACGTATCGAGTTCAGGATAGCCCATGTGGCTTAATATCCTCTTGACACATGGCGCCCTTAGATACATCTCTGAAATGGCGGCCTTCAAGGGACCAAATTCCAAGAAGCGCCGTAAAACGGTGCATCCCACTGAAATTTAGGTCAAGTGACCTAAATAGGGGCACGTTCTCCAACGACCCTATAAATAGGGAGATATTTCCCTATTTTGGGGACACATTCAATCATTGATTACACCTAAATTCTCTCACATAAGAGAAACACCTGAGTTTGGAATCCAAGTAGATCTCCATCTAAATTTCCGTACTCTTTAGTCCCTTCAAAGTTACTAACTTGATCGTCGGAGGCGGAGCTCCTACCACCCGGAGTCTCCGTTGTTTTTGCAGTTACAACTCAGCCGGACCAGACTTCGTGACGTAACTCTCCCGAGGGACAAAAACACTTAAAACATCATTTATAGAACTTATTTAGGTTCTTTTAGGATGATTTTTCTTTACTTTTTCATCTCTTTCATTTCTCTTTCTCTAGTTCTACTTGAATTTTCTTTATTTTGTATTTTCCTTAATTGCTTTCTTATTTTCTTGCTTTTCTTTGTTTATTCTGCATTTTCTTCTTTACGTTTTTTCATTTATTTCATTGTAGGAAGTTTGTTATGTTCGAGAATCTCATTGGCATTCTCTCGTGGTATTCAAGGCCAAAGATATTTCCCGATTCTCCCTCTTGAAACTCAAAAGCAAAGGTGTGCAAGAGTCAAGTCTTCAAGGCCACACTCTCATGTCGTGTGGACATTAAAAGACCGTGTTGAACCAATTGTAATGGCATAAAGAAACTACCTTAGCAACACGCATCATTCGGAGATCACGGGGGCATCTTCGAGTGCACCTAAGCATATACCCCGCCTCCAGTGAGCAACCACGCCCGAGGGAAGAGCGGCCGTGGAGTTGCCAGGAGCGGTCGCGCTTCTCTCCTTGCCCTGTTTTTGTACACATTTTGTTGCGGCCGTGCTTAGGGGTGAGAGGTCGCGCCTTTTGAGGTCTATTTTAGACGTATAACGAACTTCCCCTTAGTTAGTTTTACTATATATAAATTTCCTTTATTTCTAGAGAGGGAGAAATCCTTGTTTTATAATAGAATTGATTTCAATTAGAATTTTAGAGAGAGAAGCTCTTCATTTTGTTATATTGTTCTTAGATTTTAGAGAGAGAAACTTGGGTTTTGATGATTGTGATATTGAAATCTTCATTCCTCTTTGATATTGATCAAACTTTTTTTTAAGAATCCTTTCATTTTCAATGCAATTTTATGTTTGATTTTGATATATTATTTAATTCTATTGTTTAGCTTGATTTTGATTGTTAATATTTGGATTACAAAATTGATGATGAGATTGATGATTACTTTTGCTATGCTTTTCAAATTTACCACTAGTATTGAGTAGTTCCTTTGCTAGGGATGTGGTGAAGCATGTATAGGTGATAATCTATAGTTAATTTGGGGTTTTTGATTGATTTGTTGATGTGATTTAATTAGTTGATGAAATTTGTGCATGTGTTTTTATTTGAAGAGGAGTAGCTAACCTTAATGATCATGCTAGATTGCATAATAGCTTTCAAAGACATGAACAATTTATTGGGATGCTATTATTATTGATTGGTCTTGATTTGAAAAATTCCTTTAAAGTCATTTGTAGAGACATCTAGCTTAACCCTATGAAATAGCTTATTGAATGATTTTGATTGTAAATTTCATTCTCACTCGCATTGCTTATTTGATCAAATTCCCTCGAATTAGCAAGTTTATCATGGGTGCATGTGGATCCTAAATTCCCTAGTGTTTTGCTAATTAATTTTCATTTGTGGATCCTAAACTTCCCCCATATGTCCATACTCAAGGTATATACGTTCTAAGAAATTTGGTGTGTATCCTCGACACTTGGGCACGAAAACCATAAAACTTTGTTCAAAACCAATTTAAAATCATACTTTTTACCCACTTAATAGAAACTTTTTTGTAAATACTTATAGTTATTGTACTTTTTGTAACCTTTCTTGAACTTTTTCCTTCTAAACTTTGCATAAATTGTGCAAAATGTACTAAAAATGCATATAAATAAGGTAAAAAGCTCGAAATTCTACCGCATTCTACCCCCTTTTAAGAAAACAAGTTACGTCCTCGTGACATATGCCCCTAACTTGTCAGATTCTAAATTTATTCCAAAGATTTTTTGGTTTGAATTACAATGATATGACCAACATTGGGACAGAAGAAGGCGTGAACTTGATTTAATTTATTGAACACTTTGTCGCCCTTTATGACAACTTGACTAAACAATGTTTAAAAATCCGTGCATTATGCTTTGTGTCTTGTTGTCAATTGTTTACTTAGGATAGGTAAAGAGTATGGAGATTATTCCATGGTGTCCATAGTGGAGCAAATAGAGGGGTGTCACTCACCCGCTCCCTTAGCTTTGGCAAATATTGTTCGTTGCCTAAATCTCCTTAGAGGAGACCCTAATGAGAACGGTTTCACGGGAAGTCTACTCCTATTACACGTACAATTTTTTTCGTCGTGTTTCAGCGCAAACTATAATGTTGCGCTAGTATGACCAGCACAATCTTCTAGGATACATGCAAATGGATGTGATGCGCACGACACCTTCTTGTTTAACGTCGCAAAATTAAGTTTTTTTTTTTCTTTTTTCTGATTTTGCTCATGGAGCGCTTGAGAATCGTTGATCATCCACAAAATCTTGAGGCTAACGGAGTGAGAACATTCCCTAGACGTTGAATTCTCTACAAACATAAGAATGAAGAAGAATGGACGTTGTTTTCTTTCATGGGGTTCCTAACATACGCTTTGTGATTCCTTAATGGAACATAAGTAGTATGATTGGAAATAGTTCTAATTGTCCCTACATTTGGCTTTTGGGCCTTTTAATTACTACTTACATCTTTCCTTGCAGGGTGACGAGACAATGTGGGATGAAAGAAGTTATCCCCCCACAAGATTGTGATGACCGTAAGGATGTAAACTTTAAACCTCGGAAAAATTCTCCGTTAGATGGAATATTGGTCGAGTCTTCACAAGTGGGTAGTGCAAAATCCCACGGCGAGCATTGTACTATCTTCCTTTTACAAAGCTTGGATGAATGCGACGGACAAAAGAGAATTAAATAAGGCTCAATTACAGAATCAAGCTGCCTCGGCTCACAATCCACCCCAGCCTTTGATGCATTCGACCACCACTACTCCTCCTAATGGCCATAACAAAGGAGTGAGAAGAAAGTTAGACTTACCCTCATCACCTAAGACTCGTTCAAGGGAGCCAAAAAAGAAGGCTCCTCCTAAACCTACGCAAAAAGGTATGAAGATTAAGGAACCTTCACCAAATCCTCGAAAAAGGGTTCCGATGATTTTTAAGGCTAAAGAAAAGAGAGTTTAAAAGGCACTTATTCCTAAGTTGAAGAACAATTTTTGGGTCAAGAAGAAAAACAAAGGGAAAAGCTCTAAGTTTGTTGAAAGTACTGCGATGGAAACTACTCCTCCATCTACTGTGACAATTGAGGATATAATAAAACCTTAGAGTGTTACACAATTATTAGCAGTTTAATTTTGAATAAAGTGTAATCACTACTATGTTAATTTTTTTTAATTAATTTCTTATCATCTAGTTCAATAATATCTTCTTGAATTTTTTATTAGAATAAAAAAAAAGAGCTCTTTTTTTATTGTATGATCGAATAACAAAGATTGCCTACGTATTCATATTACGAAATCAGGTCCTTGCATAGTTCTTTACAAAAATTAATTAATTTATTATATATTTTTTTGTAAATTTTTTATTCTTTTTATAGAAAGTGAATGAAAAATTGATCAAACTTTGTTTAATGACTTAAATCAAAGTTTATTTTTTTTTTGTTTTTTTGAGTATATATTATGTTTGAGAAACGCCCTTATTTTATCGCTAGTATAAATCAAAAAAAATTTCGAGCGTAAATTTCTGGGTTCGTAGTTCATCATTAGGTGGCGGGCGCAGCAGTGCACAACTAGTTTTATTGCACGTGACATCCGCGCACAACAGATTTAGTTGCACCCGACACCTATGCTGCGATTGTTTTTTTAAAAAAAATTTAATCATATTATTACCCCCTTAAGTGTGAAGAGTTGTTCGTATTGTTCGAAAAAATTTAAACACTTTGAACGGTATGTGTTTTTTTATTACCTCCCCCTCCCCCAAGTGTTATGAGCTTTACCGTGTGACTCCGTAAAGCGCATAACACTTAAAATCTTTATTTGAATAGTGGTCGTACCCACTTATTATAGTGTCTCGCAATGCGTCGTTAGTAGACGTGTACATGATGCAAAGTTTATAATCGTCGTCCGTCGAGAAATAAAAGCTCTTCATACCTCGCTCTTACCCATTAAGCTTCCGGTAGCTTTTTTTATAGTACGATGCGTATGGATGGTATTTCTAGTTTGACTTTTTGAACCGCGTCCATATCGAAAACTAAGGAGTATGGAGTTACTCCTATTAATGTTCGTATGGATGTTCTGCAACCCCAAAGGGCAAAGTGTAGTTTATTCAGCAAGTCCTTAAAATTTTCAGCCATTGTAGACACCCATTTGTGTCTCCCCAAAACCAAACCCGGTGATGAATACCTTTCACGTCGAATCATTATCGAATGAAGTAAAAGTGTGGAAAGTTTAAGTGTTGCGGTTAGTTTTAATTAAAATTCTCTTTTTTTCTCTCTGTTTTCAAAAACCTATTTTATGAAAATAGCCTATCCAGTTTAGTTTGGTCAATTGAAAGGGTTAAATAATAGTGTATTTGAATTGGGTTTGAAAAGAGCTTTCGAACGATATATTATAAGCCTAATTATGATGAATAATGAGGAAGTTATGGCCAAATTACTAACTTGGGCCTGGTTTGATCTTTATAAGCGGCACAATGATCAAGAGGAGGACCTATTATGATTTGTCATTCCTAATGCAATTAGAATTGATTATAGTCTTCTAGAATCTTCTAGAAGATTCTTTAGAATCCTAACATGATTAGCATTGATAATTATGTTTTATGAGTTTAATTCAGAATGAAAGAAGTGTTTTAAAAGAAATTACATTTTTACCCCTCGTATGCATAATTTTATCAAAAATATGTAAACGTGTGAAAAAATTGCCTGCAGCGCAGCACCACAGGCTATCGCCTGGCAACATTCCTGTCGCACGCGCGTCGACAGAGGCAAATGTGGCGCCATCGTCGTGTTTTATTTTTCTTAAAACTTTGATTCTTTTTTATCATGTTCCTGCTTAATTTTGTTATAAATAGCCTCCTTATACCTCTGTTTTGAATTACCAACTCTTATCAAGAATTTTTTGATACTCTCTCTCTCTCTTTTCTAAACCAACTTTTCACAAACAAAATTCCGCATTCACAAGATCTAGACACACCTAGCCCAATTTGAAGTTGCCTTCGCCCTAGACGTAAAAGAAAGCGAAACGAGGAATCCAAGTAAGTGCTTTAATTGCTTTATTGATGTTATGATATAGAAATCATGTTTAGATTATTATTTTGATTCCTAGTATCATGTTAGGATGCTTTTCCTAGTATCATGTTTTGGGTGATTTGCTTATATCAATTATGA
Organism: Chenopodium formosanum; assembly: GCA_024500155.1. Taxonomy (NCBI): domain Eukaryota; kingdom Viridiplantae; phylum Streptophyta; class Magnoliopsida; order Caryophyllales; family Amaranthaceae; genus Chenopodium; species Chenopodium formosanum. The sequence goes on from CM044880.1 coordinate 43,252,202, forward strand.
TTTCTATGATTCTTCTTATTTTCTTTCTTAATATCATGTTAGTATCATGTTAGGGCTAAAGCTTTGATATTTAATGTTTAGTGACATGCTAGGGTTTGTTATAAATCTTGTTAGTATTATGCCAAGGATCTTGCTATTATTATGCTTTAACATGATATGATTATTATGATTATTGTCATGATTATAATTATTATTTATGATGATTTATGTTGCTTGATTATATTATTTGTTATTGCTTGATCACACCTTTTATGTATGTTTAAAGGGAATTGGTACTTATAATTACGCTTAATAAGATAATTAATAATCTTGTTTACGGTCAATTTGATTATAATACTTAACCAATATAGATTAAACAGGTTAAGGGTTAACCTATTGATTGTATGTTAGTCAGAAAGCGCACATGAATACGAGAAGAATAATGTAGAGGCGTGTTATTACGGTAGGTTCAATCTCTTTTAGGTTGGGTTTGTACCTTCATCCCCGAACTTTCAGTCGTGGTTCCAGACGTATTAGAGTTAATGATCTCCTGGGTCGTTAAGGGGTGTAAACCTTCACCCTGTGAACGGTTTACAAGTTCCTAAAACTTGTTGGCGACTCTTTTTCTCTAACTTCCTTCTCTTTGGACGCCACCATGTTTAACTGTATGATCACACTGGGGTTCATGTTTGGGGTAATGCTTGAAATATTCCCTACAGTTTTGTGCGACTCCACTGGGATGGATTTCTATTTTAATTCCTGAAATTTTTTTCCGCAATGATTTAGAATGAGTGGATGACACTCGAAAAGTTCTAAGCATTTCATGTGCGTAATTTTGATTAAAAATATTCTCATATGCATAAAAAAGGTTCTCCTTGAAAAGACCATCCGTAGTGAGTAAAAAACATAGGATTTTTACACGTAGAAAATTTGAGAAATATCTTTCACAACTAGGATCAAAATAATGCTGCGAAAAACTAGAAAATTAAAGAATACAAAAAGCTTTTGAGGCATGTAGGAACTGGCTTCTAGAAAACAGAGCCTATCGCCGAAGATATGGCTCTGTTGCCAGGTGATAAGACTATATCGCGGCGACAGTCCCTGTTGGCTGGCACTGCGTTTTTCCAATACCGACCAAGAAATATGAGTTCTTTTTTTTACCAGTATTAGCATTGTTGGCTCGATTCTACTTCCTAATTGAGTTTTTCTCACTTTTCTCAAACCCATATGTGTTCTAAATATGAACATAACCCTCTGGGAATTGATGCTCCATCTACCTGATTGAACGCTCCGAGCAACAAAGGGTACATTCGAAGATGTTGAATTCACCAAACCATGGAAGCGAGTTTAACTCGCGGGGTCCAATCCATTCACGCCAACCCTTCCAAATGTAAGGCTTCCGCACGGTGCATCCGGACTCATAACCATGGACCATCTTTGACTAAACCATATCCTTGATCTTTAGAGAACTAGAGCCATGGTTAGGTTAAAAACTCATTACATCATATTCTGCCTACTTGACTACTTGTGCATTATTTGTTGTGCATACTCTATGTGTTTTCCTAACCATTTGATTGACTTGTGTTTAAGCCTTAAATAAACTATTTAATGACTAAAAGGACTTTGCCTAATTAATTAATTAATTAATTAATTTGAATAAATAAAGTCTAATAAATTAATCATAATTGACTTAGTACGACTTTAAGCCTGTCTCGTAAAGTAAAAATACTGAAAGTAGTCCAAGACTAATGCTCCAGTAATGGCGCAAAAATTTGGGCTGGAGCGCCAAACGCTATTGTGCAACACCGAGCGACAACCATGTCGTGTGGCGCTGCATTGCAATGTGCGGCGAAAGTTCATATTTTGCTCGAGTCATCACCGCGAGTCTAATTAAATAGTTTATTAATCAGTCAATTATTTTGTTAATGGCAGTAAACTTGTTTGGTCCTTAGTTGATTCTAAGCACTTAGTCCCATGGTATTATACAAAAGTCAAAGCATGTCACTTAAACTCACAAATAAAGCACACACTAATATGTATGTACACTTGGACCATGTCTAGAGAGTCTTGTATGCGCGTGTTTTCCATCGTTTTTTTTAGGAGGGTAAGTCGGATAATAATCCTCCAATTAAACCACATGTTTGAACCCATATACTTGATTCCCAAAAATATACACCCGATTTTTGCTTTTTTTTTTCTTTTTCTTTATAAACCCGTAAAGTCAAAGTCAATTTGAGTCAAGTCATTAAAATAAAAAAAGGTTTAGTTTACAGCGCGTGGTCAAGAAAGGAAGGGCGTTTGATTAGAGACAACCTTTTCGTTCATGTACAACTTTTTGACAAACCAATCGGTCGAAAAAGGAAAGCCAAGAAGATAATGGCGAGTCAAAAAGACGTTAATGAGCTCAAGAAGCAAATGGCTAGTGTTACTGAGTTGCTAAAGACCTTAGTCCTCTAAATTAATGACCCTGTGAAGCAACAACAAATAGAGCTCATGCAAGAGAGCTTGAGCAAGATATCCAATGATTATAGGTTCTAGGGCTTAGCTCGCAAGGGGTCTTGCTGGACAAGGAGCTTCTTCCGCAGAAGTTCAATGCCAACCACATCCCAAAGTTCAAGGCAACTAATAACCCTTATTTTCATGTAAGAGCCTTTAAAACTATAATGAATATTGATGGGATTGGTAGAAAAGTATTTCATTCTTTATTTTCCTTATCTCTTGAAACTATTTTCCAACAATGGTTCTTTTCCCTTGACAAAGAGAAAACTTTTACTTGGGAATCAATTTTAAACGCTTTCATTGATAGGTATAAATTCAATATTCAAGTTGAAACTGATCATAAGGAACTTGAAATACTTAAACAAAAAGAGAATGAAGGTTTCACTTCTTTCTTCAATAAATGGAGAGAAACCGCTGCAAGAATAATTGAAGTACCAAGTGAAAAAGAATCTATGAGGTTGTTTATCAAGAACCTCCAAGAAAAGTACTCGAAGAATCTTAAGTACCAAAACAATCTACATACTTTCAAGGCCGTCTATGATATTGTGATTAACATTGAAGATGACCTTGTTAAACAAAAAGCTACTAACAATAACTCCAACAGTGGCTAGAAAGGCAAGAAGAACGAAAATCCTTCTTCTTCCAAAACCACCCACTCAAATAATGTTAGTACCTTTAATTTGAGTGAAGTCCTTGCTATGAAAAACCAAGGACAAAAGAAACCATTTAGGATGAACTTTACTCCTATTGGTATGAGTTATGACACCGCATTCGATCGACTGAATGCAAAAGGTCTTATAACTCCTATTGGACCATTCAGGGATCCACTTGTTGAAAAAAGGACAGCTAGCTGGAACCCCAATGCACATTGCAAATACCATCAAGGTAGGGGCCATCTCACTGAGAACTGTTGGAAGCTTAAGGAAGCTATCCAAGACTTAATTGACAACAATAAGCTACCATTTTCTCTGCAAGCAAGAAGCCAAGTATTAACAATGCACCTCTCTCTGATTCATTCGCTATCTCTGATGTGGAAGACCATGTTGATCCCTCATCCACTACTACAAAAAAGGCCTTAGAGAACTGTTATTATAGGCTTTATAGATCGCCAGCGTTCTTCTGCTAAGCGACGTATAAAGTATAGAGAACGAGTCGTTTAGGCGTTTTATATATGGACAAATAGAGAACGATTGTTAGTCACAACCGTTCTCTTTTCCCTTCTTCAAATCGTACTCTAAGGAAGGAAAATAGAATGGTTTAGGCCACTTAACCGTTTTATAATGCATTACAATAGAGAACGGTTAAGATAGTTAACAGTTCTTTAATGCTTTTTTTTTTTTTTAAAAAAAAAAAATCCAACCATATATATATTTGATAATTCAAATTACCCCTGTGCGTATTTTATCTTGTATTATTCCTGTATTTTTATAATTTGCATTATTTTTGTATTTCATTTTTAGACCTGTATATGTTGTTTTCCTGTATTTTATCTTGTAAAAAAAATTCCACATTTCCTATGTAAAATAAACTCATGATCTTGTATGCGTGCAATATAAACTTCAGTATAATAAAATTAACAAAAATATTTCCAAATACGACGAAAGACATCAAAATATGCTTCATATATATAATTTAAAACATCCAACCATAATTAAATTGAATCATTCATCCAAAATTTGTTCTAGACAAATAAATACGTGAGTTAAATATCAAAACACATTTCTAATTAATGTTGATTTAAAAAAATTATGCTTAGATATACCAATACCATATTGATCTACAATTCAGATATATATCATTTGTCGTCGTCATTTGGTTGATAATATCCGTAATATATGAAATCCACCTTTCCCAAAGCTCGTCGATCATTTGTTGAGAATATGTAGGAAGAACTTGCTTTAAATACTACAAAACAATGTAAAATACATACATATTAGTAGTTAATCATATACACAATAAATTCATCTAATTAAATATTAATAAGTATATCTTTTTTGATCTGATTTAAGAAGAACAGCTGATACCAAAAAGGCTACTCTCAATCTTATAAAAAAAAAACAAGGCTGCTCTCAAGATACATAACAGCCATGTGCATAATAGTTTCTGTCAATGCCACATCTAGACATCTAGTACATATCTGATCTAAGTTCATACCCATGCTCACAAGGTTGGGACGGGTCTACAACGGAAGTTTCTAGCCCAAAACAAGAACCCAAACCACAAATAGTGAAAGAATATAATAGTATATATACATCTTACAAACAGCCTAAACAGATATTTAAGGGAAATCATGACGATCTTAAGAAATAAGCAGTTACTGATAGAAAAGTTATAAGCCCAGAAGCATGGACTATAGAGCATCCACTTGCAGATCAAGACAGAAGATACACAATATATAAACTTAAAATCAATTGTGACAGTAAAATTATATAACCCACCAAATGCAAGTAGACAAAATAAAACATGTAGCTGCATGCTAATGATTCAAATGTTAAAATAAATAATTTATCAATCTAATTTCAAATCAAAATTGAACAAGAGAAAAAAAAACTCACATAGCGATATATAACCACCTCTTGGCATCTTCCCATGAGATAATGGCGATAGAAGCAATAATTTTTGGTTTCACGATAGTAGTAAGTTTTAATCACTTGACACCAAGTTTCTTGTCCATTTCTGCTGGTTTCTTCCTTTTATTCTGCTGCAAAATTAAATTAGCAAAAAGAATGTGTTACCTCAAAAGTTTAATTACTACAACAAAACAAAAATTTTAAAATGAAGCAACCGGCACAAAGTTTTCTGTTTATTACTTTAAAACAAGTAACATAAACTTATTGATAAAGAGAAATTAGTAAATTTGATAGAGACATGATCATTAATTACTAAGTTCCATAACAGATATAGAAGTAAATTACTATGGGATGCAAGATAGAAGTTTAGTATTTCATTTTATTAAAGCTGCTATGAGAAAACTCAATTAACATCATCTAGAATCTGAAATAGATGTAATAATTCTCAGTAGTATCCAGTCACTACAGGAAAGTGTACTTTAATAAGGAAGCATTTGGAGACTCGGAAAGCAAATGAAGAAAGCTCCAATCATTAATTACGTCAGAATAGGGAAATATAGAGAAACACAACTCTTGAGATGAGCCCCTAGAAGAGCTAGGAACAATGCTTCTAACATATATCCAACTACAGACCATACCTCAGAAAGAACAACCGTGATGCGAGCAGACAAGTTAAAGCCCCATAAATACAAAGGCTTTTCTTGACTACTTCATCCAATGTTAGAAAAAAAATAAAAGAGAATATATAAAATAAAACAATATAAGTAAAACCTTTTTCTTTTCTTTCTTTGCCTCTGAAGAAGAGCTTTGTTTTTTATTCTTCGGGGTGCTTGATCCCTGAATAGATGGTAATACTAAGATGAAAAATGTCGAAAACACAATGCTCAAAAGTTATAGTTACGAAAGCACAGACTATAGAACATCTACTTGTAGATCAAGACGAGGAGGGACTGATGCATACAGAGAAAGAAGTTTTTAACATAAAGGAGGTCTTTAAAAAAACTGAAAAAAGAGGGCATGATACTGAAAATAAAACCTGAGGTGATGTAAGAGTTGCATAAGCATGCAAATGCAGGACGTAAGCCTCCTTTACAGAAAGAGATAAAGGAGAACTTGCAAAAGTTAGTGCACAAATAAGGTGGTCAGTAAGAAAAACTCTAGCATCATAAGCCATTAAGCATTATCACTCTAGCAGGGGAAATATTGGAGCAATCATGCACCTTAGCTCTGAGTCTATAAACATAGAGAAGTCAATTCACATTCATAGGGGATACAAGTTGAATTAACCACTGAAGGTGAGGGAAGCTTCAATAAGAGGAAATCTGGAGACACAAACCTCCAAGATGATTTAGCAACAAATTCATACGTCAACAACAATGTACAAAGAATAAAAAACTCACTCGTCTTTAATAGTACCACAGTCCACATGTTATAATTCCCTTCTCTTCTCTCTTCACAATCAGCTACACCAATTCCACAAAAACACACTCCTTACTCATCATTGTAAGCATAGTAAAAACTATGACTAGTCTTACACATTACTAGAATAAGATTTTATCATCGCATAGTTTCAATCACAAGATCTCATAACCAACCCTTTTATGAAAGAAAAGCAAAGCGAATCAATATTTTCTAAAATAGATTACAAATTATTTACAATTAATGTAGTACAATAATCCAGTGGTAATCAATTTCCCCTACCCCTCTTTCTTTATCTGATTAGGGTTCTAAATTGAACTTAGGTAAGATTATTTGGCTAAAATTATTTTTATTACTATTGAAATAAATGTAAATTCGACAAAATTAAGGGTAATTTGATTCAACTTACTGCAATTCGGCTGAAATATTAACATACAAATAATCGATTGAATTTATCCCTAAAACTAGAACTTTGATGTTTTTTTCAATCACCTAAATTCGAATTGCAAATAAATTTAATAGATGAAAACTATGAATTTAATTATGTTTCCTTCATATTTCGAATGGTTCATGTGGTTAGATTAACAAATTATCAAAATTCAATTACTGTATGACAAATAAAATTTGAACCTACCTCAATGTAAAGGGTGCTCAGTGAAGTGGTGGTGCTGCAGACATTGTGCGGCGGTGGAGCGGCGACACGGCAAAACATTAAGTGGTGATGCATGCAATTGGAGGTTTTCGGTCAACTTGAAGCAGTTAACAAGAAGTATGGAGTATTTCTTTAAGAATATCAAGCAAAGGTATTTTTTAGTGGAATGGAAGTGAAAGTGAAAAACCTTATAGCCGCCTTTAAAAAAAAAAAATATCTGTATATAATTTCCTTCTAAAATTAAAAAAAAATAATTAAAAAAAAATACAAAACGGTTATCAAGATGACCGTTATATATCCTCTATAATAATTAATTATTAATTTTAATTATTTGGGTGAAAGAAATAGAGAAAGGTTAACTAAGCTAACCGTTGCATATGAATTAACTTACAGAACGCCTCTTATACAAATACGTTCTATATTATTCTGGAGAACGCCTATCTTTGGTAACCGTTCTATATTTTGAGATCTCTAATCTAGTTTTTGGTGTAGTGATCTCTCATTAAACCTATTGAAGAAATTCATGCTATCAAAGAAGAGGAGGTAACTTTTTTCGATGCCATGGATGATTTTTCTTCTCTACAAGAACCTGCAACTAAGGAAGAAGTCGAGATTCACATACGATCAATGTGGGAGGGAATAGACTTATTACGTGAAGCTATTGAATTGGCAAAAAAACAAAGACCGGAGCTTCAAAACAAGTATGTTAAAGTTCCACTTATGGGGAAGAAACCATTCCCTCTCCATGTAATTGACACACCCAGGAAGAGTAATAAACTCTACACTCTAATTGGGACTTCCTATGCTAATTTGTTCAAAATTCTCTCCGAGAGTGGTAAAGTCAAGCCTCTCAAACTGAGACCATTTGAGTCATTAAAGAGGACATATAGGTTCTACTGTCCATACCATCCATTAGGGAGACATACCATTGAGAACTGTTTTAAATTCAAAAGATTTAATTCAGAAGATAATTGATAACAAGAAGCTAGTTCAAATACCACAAGAACAAGACATTAGCATCAATGGGGTTTGGCACACCGATGATGAAGACGTCTATCTTAAGGATATAAAAGAACCTCCACTTTCAGTCATATATCCTGTAAGCGATATTTGGGATGAAGAAGATTCACCCATAGACGTCCGCAAAACATCTAGGAGAATGCAACCTCCCGTCCCTACACAACCTATTCCTACTGTGTAACAAGTTCCCGTACCAATTATAGAGGACAATGATGTTGTCAAACAATTCAAGAAGACCAAGGTTGAGATGAATGTGTGGAAACTTCTAGCTACATCCCGAGAACATAGGTTGGCGGTAATGAATGCCTTGGATAAGATAGGGATAGATTCCAACACTACTCCTGAGGGGTTGGCTAACTTCCTTACGAGTGATCTCCATAGTCCTATCAATCTAATTAATCACCTTTTCTGACAAGGATTTACCTCCAAAAGGTGACGAGCATTACAAGGCTTTAAATCTCACAGTAGTCTGCAAGAGGATAAACTTCCCAATGACTCTTGTAGACAACGGATCGGCAATTAATGTCTGCCCACTCAGAATTACGAGGATGCTATGCATAAGGGATGAAGACTTAACCCCATCAACACAAGGAATAAGAGCCTGTGACAATACTCTCGCTAAGCTCTTAGAAAAATCACTATGAATGTAACGTGTGGGAGCAATAGAACATGCCACCACCTTCCAAATGGCAGATATCAAGGCTTCCTTCAACATATTGTTGAGACGCCCTTGGCTACATGATCTCAAGGCCGTGCCTTCATCTCTTCACCAACACGTAAAAGGTATAGTTGGAGGGATCCCTATTACAATCGATGCAAACACCTATGAGGATTAAAGCTGTCGAAAATAAAATTATTATTGTGGAGCACGACGAGAATGATGATGACTTGTGAGGCTTTAATGAAGAGGTGTCCTTAATCGAGGAGGATGAAAGGACCCCTCTTTGTCATAACCCCCACTCAAATATTACGGTAATGCTATTCTGGAAAGACATGGACACTTTCCTAGAATGACTCTATGAAAGAAAAAGGAGATAGAAAAACAAAAGGAATTACCTGGCCTCCCTAAGTTAGATACTTTCGGACTTGGTTTTGAACCGACTCGGGAAGATCTTAAGCTTGCCTAGGAAAGGTCTAAAGCGCGTAGGAATGCTCGCACCCAAAAGAAAGAAATCCCAATGGACCAATATCCTCTTAATCTTAATGGACAATTCATAAGAGAAGGAGAGGGCTATACATGTTATGAGTTCCCTGAGCCCTTTGTTATAAATGGCATAAGACAACCTGGGTTCGAAATCTTTTTGGATTGTTTCTTTCTAGATGAGATCCCAACTCCTATTCACAAGGAGAAAGCACCCCCATGCTTTGACTTTAATGTCATGGGACTACTCTTTAGATGTGAAAAGGATGAGCCAAAATATGTAGAGGATAATTCCTCGCTCATTCAAACAATCCTACAAAGTGAGAACTTTGACCCTTCGAAGCTCATCACTCCATAAGAGGGTTTAGTGCATTGATGGCGCAAGACGGTCAAGGTGACTACTCTGAGTGGAAGAAAAAATCTCAATAACAACAAGGCAAGGACCAATGTTTGAAGAGTCGTAAGAGTCAAAGTCCGAGTCTGAGTCTTTTCCTATAGAGTCTTCTAAGTCCTTAGCTATAGCACCCCTTGTTTCTAATTCTTCTTTTTCTACTCCTAGGATAGTTAGCAATCAAGTCCCTGAGGACATTTCTCTATTCAATGTAATGATTTCAGAATTCAATGATATGTCTTCTTCCTCTTACTCCTCGTGTTTTTCATTAACCCAAGATGACGAGCATTTCTTAACTAACAATGAAAACGACAAAGAAATTATTAAAGCAATGGAAACACTTGAAAAGAGAACACCGGTAATTGAGGATAATGAAACGGTTGATATCTCAAAATATTCAACCATTAAAAGAGAAGTTAAAATCGGATTAACGCTTAATAAAGAAGAAAGAGCCGATTTAATTAATCTACTTATAGAATTTATCTATGTATTTGCTTGGTCATATGAAGATATGCCAGGAATTAACAGAGAAATAGCTAAACACACTATACCATTAATTCCAGGAAAAAAAACCTGTAAAACAAAAGCTGTGTCGAATGAAACCCGACGTAGCTCTTAAAATAAAAGAAGAAGTTCAAAAGAAAATAACTGCAGGTTTTATCAGGGTATCCAAATACCCTGAATGGGTAGCAAATGTGGTTCGAGTTTCGAAGAAGGATGGAAGGGTAAGAATGTGTGTCTACTATCGAGATTTAAACAAGACAAGTCCAAAGGACGACTTCCCTTTACCACACAATGCTATTTTAGTAGATAATATAGCAAATCATGCGCTTCTCTCATTTATGGATGGATACGCGAGATACAACTAGATTCTCATGGCAGAAAAAGACATGGAAAAAACGACGTTTATAGCACCTTGGGGTACTTACTGTTACACGGTAATGCCATTCGGGTTGAAAAATGCGGGTGCTACCTACCAAAAGCAGCAACTGCCCTACTCCATGACATGATGCACAAAGAGGTTGAAGTGTATGTGGACGATATGATTTTGAAGTTAAAAGATCGCCCAAGACATCAAGTAGCCTTAAGAAAATTTTTCGAAAGGCTAAGAAAATACAACATGAGGTTGAATCCGTTTAAATGTGCTTTTGGAGTCACCTCAGGCAAGCTCTTGGAGCATGTCATAATCTCTAGAGGAATAAATATAGACCCAACCAAGATCAAGGCGATCATGTCAATGCCACCGCCCAAAGCCGAAAAAAAAATTCGAGGATTTATTGGCTTGTTGCAATACATAAGTAGGTTCATATCGAAAATAACAATGATATGTGAACCAATATTAAAGAAACTCCAAAAGAATGTGCCAGTAATATGGGATGATGAGTTTCAAAAAGCCTTTGAGAAAATCAAAGCCTACCTCGCAAATCCTCCCGTGATAGCACCAGCGCTTTCAAAGATCCCTCTTAGGTTTTACTTAACAGTCACCAAGACGACAATGGGAGCTATGCTTGCACAAGAAGTAGAAGGAAAAGAAAATGCAATCTACTATCTAAGTAATAAAATGCTTGAGTATGGAGTACGCTACACACCGCTTGAGAAGTTGTGGCTCGCATTGGTCTGAGCCACAACCAAGCTATGACATTACATGCTCGTGCATACAATCTTTGTAGTTTCTCGAATGGATCCACTTAAGTATCTATTCGAAAAGTCTACAATCAATGGGCGCATATCAAGGTGGATAGTCAATTTAGCTAAGTTTTATGTAAGATTCATGCCTCAAAATGCTATCAAAGGATATGTGGTCTCGGACTTCCTAGCAGATTTCCCGATAGAAGATTCGACGCCAGTACATGACAACGAATTTTCAGACAAAGACTTGATGGTCACAGAAGATGATACTTTGAATTTATACTTTGATGGAGCCTCAAACCAAAAGGGATGTGGCGTTGGAGTACTATTAGTATCACCTAAAGAAGAGCATGTTCCAATCTCTATAAAGCTGGATTTCGACGTTACCAATAACGCTGCTGAATACGAAGCATGTGTGGTAGACCTTGAAATTGCTTTGACATTAGGAGTGAAGAAATTGCGAATATTTAGAGACCCTTCGTTTATCATCAACCAAATTTCCAAAAGATGGAAAGTAAGGAGTGAAAGTTTAGCCCCTTACCAAACCTATCTAGAAACTCTCACCAACCAGCTAGAAAAGGTAGAATACACCTATCTACCTAGAGAGGAAAACCAATTTGCTGATGCCTTGGCAAGACAAGCCTCAATGGTTAGGATTCCTACGAAAATCGAGCAAATGCCTCTAACCATAGAGAAAAGGCATAAACCGGCTTACATTCAAGCCATAGAAGATGATGAAGTTGTCCAGAATAATGAAGAAGAAGAAGAATAAGAAGAACCATGGTACACGGATGTACTCAATTACGTCACCAAAGGAGAATATCATCCTCATGCTGACAAAAGAGCAAAACGAGCATTAAGAATCTTGGCTTTCCAATACGTACTCATAGACAATGAGTTACACAAAAGGGTTCCTAAGGGTCAAGCTCTTTTATGTATAGGGAAAAAGGAAGCCTAAAGAGCTATGAAGATATTCCACGAAGGCTTTTATGGAACCCTTGTTAATGGGAAAATGCTAGTCCAAAAGATAATGCGAGAAGGGTACTATTGGACTACCATGAATAGGGATTGTCATCAATATGTAAAAAGATGCCCTTAGTGCCAAATTTACGCCAACTTACAACATGTTCATCCGTCTCTACTCTACATCTACACTTCACCATGGCCATTCTCTACATGGGAAATTGATATTATTGGTAAAATTACCCCTCTTAGGACAGGAGTTCACAAATATATTTTAGTAGCAATTGATTACTTCACAAAATGGGTTGAAGCACAGTCATATGCTAAACTCACTGCAAAACATGTAGCACTCTTTATCGAAAGGAATATTATTTGTCGATACGAAGTCCCACATGAGATGATAAGTGACAATGGAACTCACTTTCAAGGAGAATGTGAAGAATTGTTACAAAAATATGGCATTCAACATCATCACTCTTCCCTTTATAGACCTTAAGCAAATGGAGCAGTTGAGGAAGCTAATAAAAATCTAAATACTATTATCGAGAAAATGACATAAAATTACAAGGATTGGCTTGAAAAACTCCATTTCACACTTTAGGGTTATCACACATCAACAGGAAATACGCCATTCTACATGGTTTATGGAGTGGATGTTGTACAACCTGTAGAACTAGAGATACCATCTTTACGCCCTGCATTAGAAAGTAAACTTGATGAAGTCGAATGGACTAGAGCAAGATATTAAGAGCTTATTCTACTCGATGTAAAGCGACTGGAAGCTCTACATCATACCCAATGCTATCAAACCCGTATGGCTAGGCACTTTAATAAGAAGGTTTAGACAAGAAACATCAAAGTAGGAGACTTGGTGTTAAAAGCATTAAGGAAAAATGATTTGGATCCAAGGGGCAAGTTTAGGCCTAATTGGTCCGGACCATATATCGTCAAAACCATTCTGTAAGGAGGTGCAGCAAAACTAACTGATATGGATGGTAATGAGTTCTCAAATATGACAAACCTTGACCAACTTAAAAAGTAATACCCATAAATACTTGAGTAGCACACTCAAGAGAGCTACGTCTGGCCTGAATCCTTAGGAATGGATACGTAGGAAACCCTTTACAGGATGCAGCCACTTTAATTTTCGCAAACCTCACATCCCAAAAGCAATAGAAATTCGACGAAATAGCAGCGCCACAGAAACAAGTCTGTCGCCGGCCGACTGAGTGCAACGCAAAGCGACAGAGCATGTCACTCGGCGACAAGCAGCAATGACTGGAGACAGACGCTAAACAGCGGCGCCGATTTTTGGCGAATATCTGGTAAAATTTCGGTGTATTTTGGAAAAATTTCGACTTTCGTACTCGAAAAAATTTCTGGAAAATAATTACAGTTATTTTCATTGCTTTAATAAATTAAATAAAAAAAAGTTGATTTAATTAAAAAAAAAAGATGTAATTTCATTAATAATTAATAAAATAAAGTAAAAACTACATTATTGATAGAATTCAAATACAAGCTTTATAAAGTAAAATTAACTTTAAATTTAAACTAGTCTAATAAATTAGAAGTTAAGCAATGCTTCAATCTTTCTTCTCTTTCTTTGCCCTCTTCCAAATTTTATCCGCATCCTATTCATCATCCATGAGTTCCGCATCCTATTCATCATCCATGAGTTTTGCTAGTAGGCATCCTTTAGAGGACCTACATTCAATTTTAGAGTAAATGGTTTCTCCCTTAGCTAGGATTCCATGTTTCTTTTCTACCCAAACCTTCTTTTCTAAAGTGTCAGTTTTTCTTTTTCCTTTATCCTTTGTAGTGTCTTTCTTCTTAGGCATCACAGGTGTTTTAAATTCAACTTTTTCACCCAAGCGTTCTTTAACATGAATCAATTTGTCACCTAGACGGTTCTTCACATTGGTTCTGCACTGATTTTTCTTCATGTCCTTTGCAGGCTTATTAAGAAGCCATCTTTTCACAACATTGGGCATGGAAGGAGGAACCTTTTGGGTAATCACTTACCACAAAGGCCTAGCACTCCTAAATGTGTCAAATTTCTCTACTCCTTGTGAAACAGGGAATTCATAGGGACGATGGTGTCCCAAGAAGGAATTGTTTAAAATAGACGTACTGCCTTTTTACCCTGCAGGGATAATAAAAGGCCAACCATCTTCTCAATTTTCCACCATGGGACGACCCACTTGATAGCAAAGTTGCAAGAGGCAAAGACTTTATTCCATTCATGGCACCCCATCTTAAAGAAGCGTTTCTTTTGTTTCACGAAACAATTTGGAGTGTATTTCTCAATGTTGTTAGGAGGACTAATTAATTCTAGTCCCTCCATTAGCCATATCTGCAAATGCAAATAATAAATATTAATATACAAAAATATGTTTTTGATTTCTGTAATTAAAAATATTATTTTTCTACCTATAATAAAATTGGAGAGCCCCGAAAACGTGCTTTTGGATTTTTCTTTAATTCATCAAGACTAAGCATAGTCTCTCCAACAATTAATGGCATATAATTTCTTCCATATTCAATTTGCTCCAAAACAGTTCATATAATTGCTTGATCCTAATTAGTTCTACTACAGAGAAATTGCTAAACTCCTAGTGACCGACACCATTCACGAGTAAAATTTCTAAACTCCTAGTAAAATTGCTCAGGAGGTAACTTTCTCTCTTTAGCAGTTAAAGATCGACACCATTCACGAGTAAAATTGCTAAACTCCTAGTGACTAAAGACATGATTAGTTGTTGAGAAGCTATGACTATAATTAATCTGTTCGAATTATACAGAAAATCGGCAGATTAGGGGGCTATTTATTTACAGAGTTGATGCAGTTTGACTCCAGAAAGGATTCAGAGGCAACTCACTGCAGCGCCAAACGACAAGCCCGTCGCCTTACGACAGAGTCTAGCGCTCAGCGACAACGCAAAGAGCGTGGCGACAAGCGGCGCTGCAGCGCTTCCTTAACGTGCTATGCAAATCGCGTTTTTCTGGCAATGATTCGAATTCTTACAGTGACTTTACAATTTTTCCCTTTGTTCAAATACCCCATATATATTAATTTAAGGATTTTTTTGAAAATAACACCACATATTTTGAAAAAAATGGATTATAACACCACCATTTTTCAAATTTTTATTATAACACCACATAAAAACCCAAAAATTTGTTTTCACCACCATCTAATCGTATCTTTGGATGGAATCCGTTAAAAGGACCCACTAAGCACACGTGTCATTCATTGATGGGTTTTAAAAAAACAAAAATTTAAATAAAAACTAAAAACCTAGTCCCTAACCCAGCCCCACCACCTAGCACCGGCAACGATGAGCTGCTGTCGACAACCCTGAAATCCTAATCCCTAACCTCGCTCCGACCTTCGACACTTCTTTTACCCAATCGTCGGCACACCCTAGTACCCTACCCGTACCAAAACCGGCGAAACCATCCCCTCTCCCCGTTAACCACCCTGGTTTCGCCTAGCTTCAAAGATCCACCAGCACCAACCACAAAATTTGCACCAAGCAACCCCCGCAAACACTTCCTCCACTACACACAACCAATTCACACCCCTCAAAACCACCGAAAATACTATTCGCACAGATTAAGAGGATTGTGGTTGGTATATGCGGTGGTTCGAAGGGGTTAAGGTGCAAAAATTTGGTTGAGATTTGCAGTCGTTAACATCGATTGCAACCTCAATTCTAGGGGGAAAGGGGTGGTTTTCGGGGTGGAAAAAGAGGGGTAGGGATAGTTGGGCTTGTTTTGCCGATTTTGCCGGGGGAAGGTGGTGTCCGCGACTTGGCAGTTGGTGCCGGTGGTGGAGCTTGGTTGGGCTAAGGTTATGCATTTTTTTTTCTTTTTTTTGAAAATTTTCTAAACCACCAAGTTTATGACACGTGTCTATTGTGGCCCCAATAACGGATTCCACCCAAGAATCTGTTAAGTGGTGGTGGAATCCAATTTTTTTGTTTTTATGTGGTGTTATAATATAAATTTGAAAAAAGGTGGTGTTATAATCAATTTTTTTCAAAATATGTGGTGTTATTTTCAAAAAAATTCTTAATTTAATATATTTTCCTTCTTTTTTCTTTTTCGGATTTATTCAAGCTTAAATAAATTTAGGTTTGTCTATAAGTTCATTTTTATGAAAAATAAATGCAAAGATAAAACAGTCATAATAGATAATAGTTTGTATATACAAAATATGTCTAACAAATGTGTCTAATAAACGAGTCAGTCAGGAAAAGTCCTACAAAGGTCAAAATAAAATAAACACTGGTACAACTACGTTTCTGGAGGACACAAATGATGAGGGATGTTCATCCTATCAAAGAACTGCGCAGATCGAGGAGTATGCACCCCATCAGCTCCGGTCTCTCTAGGAGAAGGAAAACTCAACTCAAGACTAGTCCACCTAAGGTTGCCTTAATGATGAATCATCAAAGGTTGAGGCTGCAGAGGCTGCTGCGACAACGAGCCGACCTCGTACGTCCCACCACCTACCGAAGCCGATGTCGCCTCTCCTAGGCCCATCGCCCAGCCTGTGCACCCTTGAAGAAGAAGCTGAGCCCTCTACCACCTCGGTCTGGGCAACATTGGATCAGCCACCAGAAGCAGTGCAGCGACGCCTCGTGCCAGATTTGGCCGACTCTCTCATCACCTTTGATCTCATATGAGTACCTGAAGTGCTAGGTTGTCCTTGCAAGAGTAAATTAAGTCAGATACAAAGAAAATAGAAAAATAAACAATGCAAAAGAGAAAAAGTTACCCCCTGAGCAACGTCGTCACGACGACAGAAAGCCACCGTTCCTCATCCGCATAAGCTGGCTCCGAAAGGTGTTCATGCACCTCGCGCTAGAACTGTCGAGAAACAAAGTTAGTAACAATACAAGACAAATATAAACAAATAGCAAGTAAATAACTCACCCGAGTCTAGTGACGAGGGATGGATCGCTCTACAAAGCTCTAATCCTCAGGAGCCGAGGGATCATCACCTCTATAGGGTCGTACATCCCCTGATAGCTGATGGAAATCCTGGGTGGGATGAACTCATTAGGCTTAGTCCGAAAAAAAGCAAACCAAAGTGAATAAAATACCACTTGGGGGCTACTTAGCAAAGAAATAAAATACAAAAAATCATATCACCGCCTCCCCGACAAAACAGGGTCAAAGCTAACAACGGCAACTAGTCCTCCTCGTAGCATCGCCCCAAGCTAGCATAAGATTGCAAGGGGGCACTGGCAGGCGACCTCACTGCAAAATTGAGTAACATCGCGTCATGGAACATGTGGCGTGGTGGAGGAGCAAGGATGACGAAGATCTCCAAGGAGTGCTGAATATCAACTCTCTCTCCTAGGTACACCGCCGCCTCATACATACATCCCTAGAAACTAGCGACGCTCAGCGATGTACTGCGCAGGCAAAGCAGGAATAACCAGACCGTCCCATGGCCGGTGTAATACCTCCGACTCCTACAAAATATGTCTGTAAGATGAAGCTCTCTACCGAAAATAACACAAAGCATGACAACTATTCAAAAAGAACATACCGAGAGGATTAGCTCTCTAACATGGGCAGTAATCGCCTGGTCACTGAAACAACCTCCCCAACAGGCGCCAATAGGGAGATCGCGAGGAGATGATCTCGCCGGCGCAAGCGAAGGAAAGTACTTGTAGAAACAAACCTGCGAAGATAAAAAGATAGCAGCAAGTGCTAATAAGAGTTTAGAGCTAACTTTTAAAAAGGTAAAGCATACCTCTACGACTCTGTAGAAGCTAGAGAGACCGATGTTTCCTGTGTAGGACTGGTGGCGACAGAAGTCTCGCAATCCCCGTAAAAAGTCAGCATAGGCCAAGCTGGCCCAATCGTTAGTCCCGATCAGCTGAATATCGCGGAGAGCAAGAAGGTAGTAAAGCAGCACGCGACTAACCTTGTCAGGGGAAAAGGTCGCTGACAACAAAATAAGCGCAAAGATGCGCACCCGCTGCTCTCTCGGGTGGTCGCATCGTCCTCAAAAGCCATCACCAAAGTCGACTGGCGAGTGCACCTAGAGCTAAATCGTGATGGCTCCACCTCAGCACGGGCCCGAACAGCAATCGGACCAAACAACTCCTCCACTGTAGGAGAGAAAACACTAATAGAGTTTTCAAACGGCAGTGCAGTCGAGCGAAACTCCAATCCTGAGATGAGACTAAAGTCGGCTGGGGTGACAGTCATCTCACCCAAGGCTCGCATTGAACGAATACATGGCCTGCGTAGCCCGGAACAGGACAATTAGCCCACAGGACCCCCAAAGCATTCGCAGTTCCTCATCGCCGCTAAAATACTTATTGTACAGCTTGCCTATGGTCTCGTTGCCCGAGCCATGGCTGTGCGTCCTACCACTAATAATCCCACGACGCACCCTCTCAGATCTGTGGTGCTCGGGGGCAAAGAACAACGTCCGCTCGTCCCACTCAGGAAAGAGACCGAGAGAGGTGGACGGGTTCACGTCCTCCTGAACAGGCTCGTGCTCCCGTCGTGTGTCTCGTGACCAAGAACCAGAATCTCACTGTGTAGACACACTACATTATGCAAAATTGACAAAAATTACGGCTCTATAGTATTTAAGGTTCTCCTAGCCGCATAATACTATGTTCGCAAAGAAAAAAAAAAAAAACAGAGTACGTAGTACTAAAACAGAGCACAATTTCAATTAAAGCATATATGGAATTGTTCAAGCAATCAAACAATTTCTTGCAAAATTATGATGATTATTGTGACAATTTGGACAAGAATTGCTAGCAAAAACATCAAGAACAACCCACATCGTTCTCACGACCTCGAGAAGTTCAACAATGGTGAATCGCTCATTTCTCCATCAAATTGAGTCAAACAAGTCTCAAAATACTCCCAAGGCAATAAACAAACATAATCAAGTGATTTCATGGCATAAAATTTGACAAACAAACCAAATTGAGCAATATAAGTTTTGAATTTTCAAGAAATTCTTGAATAAACATGTGCAAAATTCAGCAAAATTCGAGTGAGTTTGAAAAAAACTTACATAGATCACCAAACTAGATGGACAAAGCTTCGATTTGCAACAAATTTGAGCGAATTTAGTTGAGAAACGAGCAAGAACGGACAATTTGAAGTTTTCGCGGCGAGACTCGAATGAAAATATGTAGTAGCAGAGAAAGGAGGAAGAAAGAGCTTTTATTCGAGAAACCCGAGTGCAGCGCCGCACGATAGCTTTGTCGCCGCGTGACAAAGTGCAGCGCCGGGCTACAGGAAGAAATTGCGGGCGACAACAATATCTGGCGGGTTGCAGCGGCAATACAATTTAAGGCCTCTCAGAATAATTATTTCGACCTTGTACAAAAGTTTAGGTTCCTTAGTGCGCCAGTTAGCCCCTATAAGCAATTTGACATAATTTAATATTCGCCTTGGTTACAATCACATTAAGTGACCGACCTGATAAATGATCGTCTCACTTAGCTTAAAGCGCCTAAACATTGGCTCATCGCAAAAGCACCTACATAATGGTTCATAAACAGCAAAAGCACCAACGCAATGGTTCACAATCAACAAAAGCACCGACATACTGGTTCACAAGCAATTAAAAGCACCAATGCACTAGCATAACAAAGTCAAGTTCAAGTGAACTTTAAAGGATCGACAAGCGTTGGTCTTCGGTGATATTCTTCAGAATATTATCGCAACAAATGAGGATGGCTTCAGGCGAAGTAATCTTCGAGCATATACCCTAGTATGCTAAAGATTGTCACAAAGCGGTAGAAGATCATTTCAGGCGAAGCAATCTTTGATAGGATTCTATGGCTTGCAGAAGACTGTCACAACGGAAATTAGAGGCAGTTACAAGCGTAGCAGTCTTTAGGTGGTATTCCCTAGCTTGAGGAGGATCATCAAAGCTCTTCGTTTAGAGACGCATGGACATATCAACAACAGTAGGATGTCGTTCCCTAGCTTGAGGAGGGTTGTCACAACAACAATGCATCGACAAATTGGTTACTCCTAGAGACGTGTGCTTGACGGTGCAAGATAGCGTTTCTTAACTCTCGTATCTGTTTAACTAACGCTAGTTTGCAAGTATCGGCGTTAAAAGTGTTATTTGGGATCATAGAACGTTCTGGAACATTCTCCGTCCCTATCGCTACTTTGATTTTTGTTTTTGAAAACTCGTATTTCTCCAAACTCAATCAAAGTGGGGGTTTCTGTAGACACCCATTTGTGTTTCCCGAAAACCAAAACCGGTGATAAATACGTTTCACGTCGAATCATAATCGAATGAAGTGATAGTGTGGAAAGTTGAAGTGTTTAGTTTTTATTAAATTTCTCTTCTTTCTCTCTATTTTTGAAAACCTATTTTATGAAAATAGCCAATCCATTTTATTTTGGTACATGTCTAGGTCCAATAATAGTTTAGTTGGATTGGGTTTGAAAAAAGCTTTCCAATAATATATTATAAGCCCAATTCCGATGAATATTAAGGAAGTTATGGCCAAATTACTAAACTGGGTCTGATTTGAACTTAATAAGCGGCCCAATGATCTAGAGGAGGGCCTATTATGATTTATCATTCCTAATGCAATTAGGATTGGTTATAGTCTTCTAGAATCTTCTAGAATGTTCTTTTGAATCCTGATGTGATTAGCATTGGTAATTAAGTTATATAAGTTTTATATATAATTAAAGAAGTGTTTTAAATGAAATTACAGTTTTTACTCCTCGTACGCTTAATTTTATCAAAAATATGAAAACGCGTGAAAAAACTGCCTGCAGCGCTACACAACAGGTTGTCGCGCGGCGACAGGCCCTGTCGCGCAGCGATAGAGGCTAGTGCGCCGCCAACGTCGTGTTTTATTCTTCTTAAAACTCTTATTCTCTTTTATCATGTTCCGACTTATTTTCGTTATAAATAGCCTCCTTTAACCTCCATTTTTAATTACCAACTTTCATCAAGAATTTCTTGATACTCTCTCTCTCTTTTCTAAAAAAACTTTTCACAAACAAAATTACGCGTTCACAAGATCTAGACACACCAATCCCAATTCGAAGTTGCCTTCGCCCTAGACGTGAATGAAAGAGATACGAGGAATCCAAGTAAGTGCTTTAATTTCTTTAATTGATGTTATGATATAGAAATCATGTTTATATTATTATTTTGATATCTAGTATCATGTTAGGATGCTTAACCTATTATCATGTTAAGGGTGATTTGCTTATATCAATTATGATTTCTATGATGCTTCCTATTTTCTTTCTTAATATCAAGTTAGTATCATGTTGGGGCTAAAGCTTTGATATTTAATGTTTAGTGACATGCTAGGGTTTGTTATTTATTTTGTTAGTATCATGCCTAGGATCTTGCTAGTATTATACTTTAATATGATTATGATTATTATTATTACTATCAAGATTATAATTATTATTTATGATGATTTATGTTGCTTTATTATATTATTTGTTATTTCTTGATCACACCTTTTATGTATGTTTAAAGGGAATTGGTACTTGTAATCACGCTTAATAAGATAATTAATAATCTTGTTTAGGGTTAATTTGATGATAATTCAAGTGATCGCCAATAATAGATTTATTTGTGCATTAATATTCAACAAACATAGATTAAACAGGTTTAGAGTAAAACTATTGATTGTATTTTAGTCCAAAAGCGCACATGAATACGAGAAGAATAAAGTAGTGACCTATTATTAGGGCAGGTTCAATCTCTTTTGAGTTTGATATTTACCTTCATTCTTGAACTTCTAGTCATGGTTCCAGACCTAATTGAGTTAACAATCTCCTGGATTGTTAAGGGATGTAACCTTCACCCTGTGAACGGTTTACAAGTTCCTTAAACTTGTTGGCGACTCTTTTGCTCTACCTTCCTTCCCTCTGGACGCCACCATGCTTAAGTGTATGATCATAGTGGGGTTCAAGTTAGGGGTAATGCTTGAAATATTCCCTACAGCTATTATGCTTTTATTCGTTGATTCTATAGCTTCGTTCATTTATGGTCTATATGGAGATGAGTGATGATGTTTTACTTTATAACAAGCTAAGAGGGTCTCAACTTCTGCTTTGAATTGAGATCCCGGATCACTAATTAGTTCGTGTGGAACATCAATTCTATAAAATATGTTTCTTTCAAGAAACTTTGCGACATGTTTAGAAGTGATATTAACGTAAGAAGTGGCCTCAATCCACTAAGTAAAGTAATCGATAGCTACTAGTACGTACTCGTGTCCTCCTGTTTCTGTTGGAGAAACTTTACCAATTACGTCAATTCCCCATGTTGAGAAAGGCCATGGGGAAGTGAGGTTGTACATTTCGGATGGTGGAAAGTGTTGTAAGTTAGCAAACATTATTGGAACTCTGGACATTTCTTGATATATTGTAAGCAATCGTGTTCCATAGTGAACCAATAGTACCCTTATCGTGAGATAATTTTAGCAAGCATTTTTCCATTCATGTTAGGTCCACAAACACCTTTGTGAGTGTTCTCCATAAGGCGTGTAGATTTGGGTTGGTCTATACACATTAAGCTTTGACCATTAGGTCCTTTTTTGCATAATTAACCATTTGATAAACCATATTTGGGTGTGAGTGTTCTAAAAGCTCGTCGGTCTTTTGATGAAGTATTTTTAGGATATGTGCCACGTGTAATGTATTTGAGGATATGATCATACCAAGGATTGTCTCCCTCGATATCATTTATTTCCTCTATTTCATTGCAATAAGGTGGTTCTTCAATTCTATCAAAGTATAATGGCTTCTTATTTAAGTGATCTGGAATGTTGATCAATAAGGCTAATTTTGCTAGCGCATCGGCAAATTGATTTTCATCCTTTGGGAGATATATGAAGTCCATATAATAAAAATGCTTGGTGAGTTGCTCTAGGTGTGCTTGGTATAATATCATTGTGGAGCTCTTAATTTTCCATTTTTAAGTATATTATTTATTTTCAAATTTGAATCTCCATAAACCTCTAATTTTTGCATACCAATACTAGCTGTTGCTTCTAATCCAATAACGCACGCTTCACATTCCGCGGTATTTTTATTAACCTCAAAGTCTACTTTTACTGGGATTGGAGTATGTGCTCTTTCTGGACTTATGAGTAACACTCCCATACCATACCCTTTTGATTGTATGTGTTGCCGAAGTACATTACCCATTAGTCATCTTGTGTGATGAGAATCTCTTCATCCAGAAGATGAATAGTTTCTGCATGACTTGTTTGAATAGGATGTTGGGCCAGAAAATCTGATCAAAATTTCCCTTTAATTGATTTGTCAGGTGTATATTTTAGTTTGAATTCAACCATCATTACTAACCACTTGGGTATTCTTCCTTGTATGGGTGGTTGATCAAGATACTCTATCGAATTTTGTTGTGAAATCACATGAGTGGTCTGGAATAGCATATAATGTCGTAATTTTTTAGTTGCCAACTGATATGAATCAAAAGGGTAATTCTTTTTAAGAGCCAATTAATTTTTGTGAGTCCAATAGGGTTCAAACCTAGAGGGAACAGTCAATATTGGGTCACTTGCTTGGTGATTAAGGAAAGAAGTAAAGACTAAATTATTATACTTAGTTTTTTTTCTAGAGTTTTACTTGCAAGTTTTTAACTTTCACTTGAAAGGGTTTTTTTTTTGTTTTAGAACTTAGGATTAAGTTTTATTTAGTTTCTATAAACGTCCTAAGTATATAAGGAAAGTTTTTAGTTTTTTTAGGATTAGTTTTCCTATTCTAACTTTAAGTAGTTTGCTAATCCAATTAAGATTGGTTTTCTATTCTAGTGAGGATACTTGGGAGGAAAGGTTAAGGGTTTGTCCTAATCCTTTTAGGGAAGGAATTAGCCTATTTGTAGTCTATAAATAAAGGATTTTCGTGGCTTTAGAGTCAAAGAAAATCATATTAATTTATTTAACTTGTTTAACTTTGTTTAAACTTTTCTTTGCTAGGTTTCAATTTGAGGAGTTGTTTTGATAATTAGAACGTGCAATTATTAGTTCTAGGAGTAGTCTAAGATTTCTTCATCAAAGTATCTTGTTTTAGGAGTAGTCTAGATAATTTAATTAGGCATTGAATCCGTTCCATGAGTGGTCGTTTTCAAGGTCATATCCGGTTACTTTGAATCGTTTTTAGTTTGAATTTCTTATCAAAACGATGTTTTATTCTAATTGTGTGATTTTAGATCTTTTATTAGGTTAAAGGTATTTAATCCACACCAATTTGGTATCAGAGCTTCTACGATAAATTCGATCTATAACTTGTTCAAACAAATCGCAATTGTTCTCGAACAATCAGTTTTTCGTCAACTTCAGAGGACTCGTTCTCCTTTGTTACGAGGTATATTTAGGTAATTATTTATATTTTTTGGGTGATATTTTGTCTAATTTCTTCCTGCAAAATTTAAGAATTTTCAGAGTTCGTTTGCTATTAAACAGGATTGTTTTCCACAACTATGTCAGTTTTAGTCCGATTTGGTAGTTGGTGCTTTTTGTGTGCGATTTTGTTCAAAGTTGTGCTTCGATTTATGTGGTTTATTTCTTTGTTTAAGGTGTTTTGAGTTAGTTAATAATGGAGGAAACCGTCAAAAAAATTATGGACGACTTGGCTAGATTACACGATAACACGGAAGAACGTTTTAATTCTTTTGCTCAATTATTGCTTGATACGAAGACAAAAAAAACATGATAGTGATAGTGATAATCATCATAATTCACATAAGATTGATGATTTCATGGGTCTAGGAAGCCCCAAAGATTTTCTTTAGTGGGCAAGACAATTGAAGAAAATTTCAGATTATAAGGGTTTTGATGATGCTAAACGTTTCAAAATTGCTTATATTTGACTCACTAAGAATGCGGGAATTTGGTTTGATAATTTAAAGGCTCGACGTGCTAGCAAGGAAGGAGAAAATCAAGACATGGACTGTTTTGAAGAAGAAGATGAGCTCTAAATACCTTCCACATGATTTCGAACAAACCCTATACATTCGACTCACTTTATTATCACAAGGTACTAAGAGTGTTAATGAATATATAGCTGAATTTGATAAACTAACCTGTCTTCGTTATTTGGAAGAGAAAGAACCATTGGGGATTGCTAGATTTCTCAAAGGTCTTAATCGGCCTATTGCTAGGAAAATTGAGTTGAGTGTTTATGAGTCATTCAATGATTTGAGCAAGCTAGCTTTGAAGATTGAAGGTCATTGGCTCGAAGATAAGAAGAATATTGGTGTAAAGAGTTCTAGTAATAGGAATTCACAGGGGTTCAAGGCAAACAAAATTTTCAATAAACCTTTCAAGACTAGTCCTAGCGAGTACAAAGGAGAAATTTCTAAGAGTGGAGATAAGAATGTTGTCAAGGTGTCCAAAGAGGAATTGGAAAGCCAAATTAGGTTTTTCAAGTGTCAAGGAAAAGGTCATAGATTCGATCAATGTCCTACAAAGAAGCCTCTTACATTAAAGAAATTTAGACAAATGGAAGAGGAAGAAGAGCATATAGACATTGTTTGTGAAGATGAAGAATCCAAATCCAAGGAAGACCACACTAATGAAGAAGAAGAGGATGAGGCTTTTCCCGAGGGTGATGTTAATTTTCTTGTGATAAGGAAGATTCTTAATGCCGAGACTACTCTCAATAACTCTCAACGTGAGAGTTTTTTTCATATTCGTTCCAAAGTAGGTGATACTTCATGTAGGGTTATTGTGGATAGTGGTTCATGTACTAATGTTGCTTCTACAGAGATGTTTGATAAACACCAACTTCCTACAAGACCACATACAAAACCATAAAAGTTGAGTTGACTTGATGACTCGAAAGGAATCCAAGTAAAGAAGCAAGCTTCGGCGAATTTTTTCATTGGCAATTACAAAGAAGAGTTATGGTGTGATGTTATTCCTATGAGTGCTTTTCACCTTCTCTTCGGAAGACCATGGCAATTTGATCGACAAGTTACACATGATGGAGTATCTAACACATATTCGGTTAAGGTGGGAAACAAAAGGATTAAACTTCTTCCTTTATCTCTTATTCGAAGCCGCACTAAAGTAAAAGATAAGGGGAAGCAAGTCTCAACTTTGTTTGTGAATGCTAAGGAATTTGAAAGAGAAGTTGAGGAGGGAGCTGTTGTTTTTGCATTAGTAGTAAAAGAGAAAAAGACTACTAGTTCTTCAACAGATTAATATGTAGGAGAATTGCTAGAAGAATTCAAAGATGTTTTCTTGAATGAGCTACCAAAGGGTTTACTTCCTTTACGTGGGATAGAGCATGTTATTGATCTTGTTCCTGGTGCACCTCTCCCAAATAAGCAAGCGTATAGGTGTGATCCTACGGCATCCTAAGAGCTTCAAAGGCAAATTGAAGAGTTGATTAAAAGAGGCTATGTTCGTGAAAGCATGAGTCCTTGTGCGAATCTAGCTTTATTAGTTCCAAATAAGGACGGGACATGGAAAATGTGTATTGATTCAAGAGCGGTCAATAATATTACTATCTAGTATCAATTTCCCATGCCTAGATTAGAAGACATGCTTGATGAGTTACTTGATTCTACCATATTTTCAAAGATTGATCTTAGAAGTGGATATCATCAAATGAGGATTCGAGAAGGAGATGAGTGGAAGACGGTTTTCAAGACTAAACAAGGCCTATATGAGTGTATGGTCATGCCTTTTAGTCTTTGTAATGTGCCTAGCTATTTTATGAGGCTCGTGAACGAGGTACTTTGACCCTTCTTAAATAAATTCATTCTCGTTTATCTTGATGATATAGTGGTCTATAGTAGAGACAAAATTGAGCATATTTCTCATCTTAGAAAATTATTTGAGACTTTGAGAGAGCAATAAGTATATAGTAAACTTGAAAAATAACTTTTCTACTATTATGGCACCTTTCACGGAGTTGATGAAGAAAGAGGAATTTTCGTGGACTAATGCAGCACAGCAAGCTTTTGAAACTATCAAAGAGAAATTGTGTCATACTCCGATTTTATCTTTGCCAAACATTGATAAATTTTTTGAAGTTTAAAGTGATGCAAGTGGAGCAAGTATAGGTGCAGTTTTACTTCAAGAAAAAAGACATATTTCTTATTTAAGCGAGAAGCTAAGTGGTGCAAAATTGAATTATTCTAACTATGATCGTGAGATTTATGCTATTGTTCGTGCTTTGGATCATTGGTCTCGATACTTAAGGCCAAAACCTTTCGTGCTACATTTGGATCATGAAGCTTTGAAGTTTATCCATGGGCAACAAAAGTTGAATTATAGACATGCTAAGTGGGTTGAGTTTCTACAATCCTTCACTTTTTCCTCGAAGTATAAAGACGGTATAGCAAACATTGTTGCTGATGCCTTGTCAAGAAGAGCTTATTTGCTAGCCATGGTAGATTCTAGAATCATTAGCATTGATCACATATTTGGTTTATATGTAACCTGCCTGGATTCATCACAAGAATACAAGAATCCCTCACGCAACTTTGTTCTTCAAGATGGATATTTGTTTCGAGGAAGTAGACTTTGTATTCCACAATGTGGTGTACGAGAGTTACTCATTAGGGAAGTGCATAGTGGTGCAATTGCAGGTAACTTTGGTGCTCAAAAAACGGTCGACATGCTTAGTGAGTATTTTTATTGGCCGAAGATGATTAAAGATGTTCAAAGTGTGATCTCGAGGTGTGCTACTTGTCAAAAGGCGAAGAGTTCTTTTTCTAAAGGAATATACACTTCTCTTCCAGTGGCTGATTGTCCATGGGATAGTGTTAGCATGGATTTTATTATTAGACTTCAACGAACCCAAAGAAGAAACGATGCAATTATGGTTGTGGTTGATAGATTTTCAAAGATGGCGCACTTTATTCCAATGTATAAAACTGATGATGCTCAACATGTGGCAGATTTGTTCTTCAAAATAATTGTTCGTCTTCATGGAGATCCCAAAAGCATTGTTTTGGATCGAGATTCAAAGTTCCTTAGATACTTTTGGAAGTGTTTTTGGAGGCTTCTTGGAACAAATTAAATGTTAAGCACTTCTCCTCACCCTCAAGCCGATGGCCAAACCGAGGTCACAAATCGAACCTTGGGTACTTTGTTAAGAGGATTAGTTAGTAAGACTCAAAAGGATTGGGATATGAGACTTTATCATGCGGAGTTTTCTTACAATCGTTCTCCTTCATCTACTACTCAACAGTCACCTTTTGAGATAGTTTATGGAGTTAACCCTTTCTTACTGATTGATTTGTTACCTTTGAGTGAAGATGATATTCATGTTGATGCTAAGAAGAGACTTTAGGTTTTTAAGAAGACATGTGAACAAGTCAAGGCAAGAATTGAGAAAATGAATAACTTATACAAGACTCGGTCTAATAAGAAGCGCAAGCAACCTACATTGAAACTAGGAGATCTTGTTTGGTTACACTTGAGGAAAGAAAGATTTCCAAGCAAAGGAAAGCAAAAACTCATGCCTAGAGCCAATGGTCCCTTTGAGGTGTTGGAAGCATACGGTGAAAGTGCCTATAAGCTTGATTTACCAAGTAAATATGGGAATGTAAGTGCTACTTTTAATGTTGGTGATTTGTCTCCTTACATAGATTATGTGAATTTGAGGGCAAATTCTTTTTAAGAGGTGGAGAATGATGTGAATCAAGAGGGTAATTCTTTTGAAGAGCCAATTACAATTGTTATGTATCCAATAGGGTTTGAACTTGGAGGGAAAAGTCAAGATTGGGTCACTTGATTGGTGATCAAGGAAAGAAGTGAAGAGTTGTTACTTTCCAACGGGTGCACAACGGCCACGCGTCTATAAGAAAGCTACGCGCCGGCTCATCGGCTCCTTCTTGAGCCCTGCTACACCGAGGTGGTGTGTGTGTGTCAACAGGGGCAACACATTATGTCATTTGGTGGCGGCGACACGAAAAGACTAAATTATTATACTTAGTTTTTTTCTAGAGTTTTGCTTGCAAGTTTTTAACTTTCACTAGAAAGGGTTTTTTCTTGGTTTTAGCACTTAGGATTAAGTTTAATTTCTGTTATTTAGTTTCTATAAACTTCCTAAATATATAAGGAATGTTTTTAGTTTGGTTAGGATTAGTTTTCCTATTCTAATTTCAAGTCGTTTCCTAATCCAATTAGGATTGGTTTTCTATTCTAGTTAGGATACTTGAGGGGTAAGGTTAGGGAATTATCCTAATCCTTGTAGGGATGGAATTAGCTTATTCTTAGTCTATAAATAAAGGATTTTCGTGGCCTTTAGAGTCATAGAAAATCAGATTAATTCATTAAACTTGTTTAACTTTGTTTTAACTTTTCTTTGCTAGTTTTTAATTCAAAGAGTTGTTTTGATAATCAGAACGTGCAATTATTAGTTCTAGGAGTAGTCTATTATTTTTTCATCAAAGTATCTAGTTATAGGATTAGTCTAGATAATTTGATTAGGCATTGAATCCGTTCCAAGAGTGGTCGTTTTCAAGGTCATATCCGGTTACTTTGAATCGTTTTTGGTTTGAATTTCTGATCAAGAACGAAGTTTTATTCTAATTGTTTTATTTTAAATCTTTTATTAGGTTAATGGGATTTAATACTTATCACTCACACTAATGCTAAACTTGTTTTTTCTAATGTGATACATTTTGTTCCGTATAGGATGAATTTTTTGCTTTTGTAATATATTGCACGCTCGACTTTTTCTACCTTTTGAGCTAACATGGCACCTGTGGCTGTGTCTTTGACTGTGATGTATATCCTAAGAGGTAGTTTGGGTATTGCTGGTGCTAAAACTTGTGGGCTTTTGAGATAATCTTTGATTTTCTCAAAGGCCTCTTGGCATTGATCATCCCATTCATGTTTTTTCTTTTTTTTCATTTTTTTAAATATTGGCTCACATGTCATTGTCAACTTATTTATAAATCGACTAAAGTATCGTAGTTTGCCAAGAAACCCTCTTATTTCTTTTTCTATTTGAGGGGTAGGCATATCAACAATTGCATTTATTTTAGAGGGATTGATCTCAACACAGCGTGTACTTACTAAGTATCAGAGTAACTTGCCAAAAGTTACACCGAAGACACATTTTGTGGATTAAATCGCATTTTATATTCTTTTATACGAGAAAAGAATTTGCGTAACGCTTTTATGTGTCCTATTCAATCTTTAGACTTCATAATCATATCATCCACACACACTATTTAATTAATTATTTGAAATTAATTAATTAATTAAAAGTTTATTTAAAGTCATCAAACAACACTATTTAATTAATTAAAGTTATTTTAAACAAGAAAATAATATGATTGATCTAAGTGCTCGGGAATTCACCACTTTTCTTTGATAACAAGAAAATTATCATTTAGGACACTTATGAACTCCTTGTACAGGAACTTCCACCATAGTAATAAGTATTGAGTAGGGTGAGTGCTTAGGACAAGAGGGTTTGATAGTTCATAATTTCACAAAGTTTCTGCCAGAGTTTTAGGTTATTTCTGTCTGTTTGAGCCTCGTATTAAGCCCTTATTTATAGAGAATGGGTACGTTTAGGGTTTTGAACATTATGCCGCAGCAAGTGTCGCGCGCATCTGAATGGGTTGTGCACGACAACCGAGTGCAAGTCATTGAGATGCGTTGTTTTGGGCAATGCAACTGATTATCTTGCGCGCGATATTATGGTAAGATTCGATGTTATATTTTTATGAAATCAGAATCTTTTGCAAGCGCATCACTAGCTGTGGCGTTAGATGTTGTGCGCAACTGAGTAGGTTACGCGTGCCAGACCAGTGCGACTCATTGAGATGCTCGTGGATTTCTCTGCGGCATTATTGATTTTTAAGCTAGGCGCCTCTAAATCCGTTATTATTAGGTTTTATCATCAGGCTTAAGCCTAATTATGATCGGACTTAATTAAATACACCTTATATCATTTGTTCTTGGGTAAGGCTAGTAATTTTTGTGTCCTTGGGACTCAATCAGTCATCCATAAGTATTCTTCACGTTAATCTAACACGAAGATGGTTTTATTTATCGTCATAGCACTTCCTGTCAGGAGGCCAAAAGTAGATGTCTACACCTTGCACTTTTCTATATCTTTTCCTTTCTTCTCATTTTCTTCTGTTTTCTACTTTTCTTTTTCATTTCAATCTTTTTGTAATTGCAAATATAAAAAAAAATGATTTTGAGCTTACTTTTAGTTTTCTTTTCATGTAATGCTTTGGTTATAGATGTTTAGGGTATTTTTACCCTAGACACGTGGACCAATGAGAGGTCGCCACGTGTCGAGCTCAGGATGGCCCAGGTGGCTCAACATCCTCTTGACACTTGGCGCCCTCAGATATGCCTCTGAAATGGCGGCCTTCAAGGGCCCAAATCCCTAGGAGCGCCGTAAAACGGCGCAGCCCACTAAAATCTAGGTCAAATGACCTATATAGGGGCACATTCTCCAACGACCCTATAAATAGGGAGATATTCCTCTATTTTGGGGACACATTCAATCATTTATTACACCCTTATTCTCTTACATCAGAAAAAGACCTTATCTTGAAATCCGAGCAGATACCCACCTAAATTTCCGTTCTCTTTATTCCATTTCAAGTTACTAAATTGACCTTTGGAGGCGGAGCTCCAACCACCCAGAGTCTCCGTTATTTTGCAGGTACAGCTCAGCCGGATCAGACTTCGTGACGTAACTCTCCCAAGGGACAAAAACATCCAAAACATTTGGCGCCGTCTGTGGGGAAAGTACCTCGAAGATGGTTTTAGAGTTTGTACCACACCCTAACCGTCCGGAAGATGACCCAGAAGTCTTTACAGACCAAGAAGATGAGGATCTTTAGGTCGAAACCTTTATAGCCAATGATGGCTCTCTTATAACCAAGCACATCCGGCCCAGAGACACTCTGGAGCGGGGTGATTCCAGGCGGGTGCAAATCGACCCTTTGGGCAGCTGAAAGGGGAAACCCAAACGGCCGCTGGATCAGCACCTATCACCCGAGACGAACTCATGAGATTCATAACTAGTTTCAAGGGTGAAATTAAAGAGTTGATCACCCAAAGCCGGGCTGGCCCAAGTAAAGGTCAGTCGGCGAAGAAGACTCCTCAGGAGAAGGGGAAGTTAGTTAGAGACCGGCAGCCCACTCCTCATCCAAAGGAGAAGGCAGCCGGGACCATTGATTGGTCAAAGATTCTCCTTCCCAAGAGGAACAACAACACCCGCCAGACTCAGCAGTCGGTGGGGAGCAAAAAATCATTTCTCGATGCTCGGGAGATCATCAACCGGAAGAGAAACCAATCGCTGTCTGAGTCGGCTTCAACGTCGAACTTTCTAGACAGCTTCAACAACATTTCTGCAGGGAGTGCACCCTCCTTGCATGAGAGCCAAACAGGTGGTAATACCGTCCATTCTGGCCCTCACATGATTGGAGCTGTACCGTATGTACCTACTCAGGTTTACGGCCAGTATCCTCCTCACTTCATGCAGCCGACCCTCTTTGGAGGTCAGGCGGCATATCCAAATGTCCATCCATTGGACTGGCAGCTTCGTCTGCTGCGCCTGGGTGAACAGCCTTCTGCTTTCACCCGGGAGATAACCGAGGCGGCCCAGCCGACCAAGGTTAAGAATGTATTGGTTGGTACCTATGATGGTACCACCAATCCAGAAGACCACCTCATGACCTACACCAACCTCATGTATCTGCAGGGGTTGGATGACGTCACTTGGTGTCGGTGCTTCCCGGCTACATTGAAGGGCATTGCCCAATAATGGTTTGGTAATCTGCCAGCCGGGTCCATCGATAGTTTCTAGAAGCTTGCCTTCCTTTTTGCTTCCAACTTCTCAATGAACATTCCTGCTAAGAAAACAAGTCTTGATTTGAGCACTGTTAAGCAGGGAGAGAGAGAAGGGCTGCGCTCATATGTCAGGCGGTTCAATCTGATCAGAATTCAGATTCAGGGACTGTCTGATGAGGTAGCTTTTATAGACTTTTTCAAAGTTCTGTGAGACGGGTCGACCTTTAAGTTTGACCTAGTCAGAAAAGGGGCTTTCACCCTACAAGCGGCCCTGAGGGAGGCAGAAAGCTACATTCAAGCTACCGACCTCTGCTCGCTTGGTAACCAGTCGGACTCTAAGAAGTCTGACAAGCAGAAAGACAACCGGCCTGCTCAGCCGGCTAAAAAGAAAGAAGAGAGGAAGAAGAGAAAAGAAGTCTAGACGGTTAGTGACTCTGACCAGCCGTCCCAGAAGAAGAAGAAAGAATTTAAACCGTACGTCCCAAAGTACGAGTTTAACAAGGACTGCAACTCTATCCTCATGGAGATTAAGGATCGGCTGTCCCTAGAGAAGCCGAATCCAATGAAAAGTTTCATTCAATCAAGGAACAAAAAAAATTTTGCCAATACCATGAGGAAGTTGGCCATGACACCAACGATTGCTTCAGCCTTCAACGGACGTTGGACCGTCTGGCTGACAAGGGGATGCTGAAGTCCTATATTTCTAAGTCCCCAGCTGGGGCTAAGAAGAAGAATAAGGGTCAGTCCTCTAAGACTACCCCCAGCCTGCTAGTAGCTTGGATACCGACAAGGAGCCGGCCCACACAATAGCAGGCGGGTTCTCATGCGGTGGCCCTACCATCCGGGGCACCAAGAGCCATCTTCGAAAGATGGACAAGGATGATGATGAGCAGGCGTTTGCAAGCACCTCCTTCCCAGACGTCTTGATCACTGAAAAGGACAGGGGCAGCGTCCGCCGTCCGCCGTCCGCATGATAACCCGGTCGTCATTGTAAGTAAGGTTGCCAACCAACTGGTTGGAAGAATCCTTATTGACACCGGCAGTTCATCAGACATTATCAGCCTCCGGTGCTTGCAAAAGCTGAAATACAATATCAGCAGCATGCATCTGGTCACCCACCCCTTGGTTGGTTTTGGGGGTGGGATGGTCCACCCAGCCGGAAGAATTGACTTACCCATTCGGCTGGGAGAGAAGGGCCAAGGACGACATATTGTCGTCAGATTCTTGGTCGTTGAGGAGTTGACCGCCTACAACATTATCCTTAGCCGGCCAACCCTCAATGTAGCCAAGGCTGTAATCATCCCGTCCCTCATGCTCATCAAGTATGAGAGGGATGACGACACTGTTGGTTCCTTGAATGGGGATCAGAAGACGGCCCGAGAGTGCTATCTTTCATCCGTCAGAGACACTGTAACACCAGGCGTCCAGGAACCAATAGACCCTGACAATGTCAAGGATGCTGAGCCAGCACTTGCCCCACTAGCAGCCGGAAATAAAAGAAAGGCACCTACGCTGGTGGAGGTAAAGAAGGAGATAAAATAGCAATCACTGACCGGTGAACGGTTAGATGAGCTCCGTCCCCAACTGACTGGTGAGCATATTGACATACCTCTGGACGACAGCTGTCCAGAGCGTACTGTGAAGGTTGGGACGGTTGCCTTTGCTAAGTTAGGTGCAGACTTGCACCTTCTGCTGAAAGAATTCAAAGACATTTTTGCCTTTTAAGTGGAAGAGATGTCAGGCGTCAGCCCGGATCTTGCTGTCCACAAACTCGCCGTGGATCCTAAAAAGAAGCCCATCCGGCAGAAGAAAAGAAATCACGGCAAGGAAAGAAGTCAGGCGGCAGCTGGCAAAGTAAAAAAGCTGTTGGATGCTGGGTTCATTCGGCCATGTAATTTTCCCGACTGGGTGGCGAATGTTGTGCTTGTAAAGAAGCCGAATGGTACCTTGCGGATGTGTGTTGATTACAAAGATCTCAACAAGGCATGTCCCAAGGACAGTTATCCGCTTCCTAAGATCGACAGTCTGGTTGATTCAACAGCCGGGCATGCCTTGATGAGTTTTATGGATGCCTACTCCGGCTTCCATCAGGTACCCCTGTGGAAGAAAGATCAATAAAAGACGGCCTTCGTCACTGATCAGGGGCTATTCTGTTACACGGTGATGCCGTTTGGCTTGAAAAATGCGCCGGCTACGTTCCAACGGATGATTAATACTGTCTTTATTAATCAAATTGTGAGGAATGTAGAGGCATACATTGATGACATGATAGTCAAATCCAAACAGCAGGCGGATCACCTTGCTGATCTCCGAGAAACCTTCACCACACTCAGGCGGCATAAGGTCATGTTGAATCCTAAGAAATGCGTCTTTGGAGTTGAGTCTGGGAAGTTTCTCGGATTCCTTATTGATCAAAGGGGGATAGAGGTTAACCCTGAGAAGATGCAGGCGGTGATTGACATGAAGTCACCCCAAACTGTCAAGGAAGCACATAGACTAACCGGTTGCCTGGCTGCTCTGGGGAGATTCCTCAGCCGGTCAGGTGACAAATGCCTTTACTTCTTCCAAGCAATCAGGAAGAAGACTAGATTTGAATGGGGGGATGAGGCTGAGGCAGCCTTTCAACGGCTGAAAGAACACCTCCACTCTTTGCCAAGACTTGTTAGTCCACTGCCTAGGGAGGTGTTATACATGTAATTAGCCGTCTCAGATCATGCCCTCAGTGCCGTTCTCCTTGCTGAGAGAGACGGTGTTCAGCTTCCGGTCTATTTCATTAGCCATGTCTTAAAAAATGTTGAGCTCCGGTACCCCATGGTAGAAAAATTTTGCCTTGCTCTGTATATGGCTTTCAAGAAATTAAAACCATACTTCCTGGCTCATCCGGTGGTAATCTACACTGACCAGCCCCTCAAGCGGCCAATGTCTTCTTTGGAGTCATCCGGCAGAATGTTGAAATGGGCTATTGAAATGCAAAGTCTTGAAATCACTTTTGAACCTAGAAAAGCAATGAAAGATCAGGCGTTTGCCGACTTCATTGTTGAAATGACCCGACCGGTGCAACCGGATAATCTTGACCAGGTTTGGAAAGTGTATGTAGACGGAAGCTCAACAAAGAACGGCTGTGGTGCAGGAATTATATATGAGTCCCTTAAGGGGGACAAATTTGAATATGCACTGCAGTTTAAGTTTCAAGCCTCAAATAATGAGGCGGAATATGAAGCCCTGCTAGCCGGAATCCGCATGTGTAAGGCAGCAGGGGCAACTAAAATTGACGCCTACTCTGATTCACAGTTGGTCGTTAGCCATTATGAGGGAGCATATGAGGCAACTCATCCGGCTATGATCAAATATCTTCAGGCAGTCAAAGAAGAGATTGGGGCACTTGAGGAATTCCGTCTAAATCAAGTGCCCAGGTCAGATAACAACCAGGTGGATGCATTGTCCAAATTGGCTTCATCCGCATGCTTTGATACTCCTCGGTCGGTCTTTTGGGAAGTTCTTGAAAAGAGAAGCATACATGAAGAGCCCATTGGAACCTTAGACCGAAGCTCTACCTGGATGGATGGCATCCGGGCATATTTAGCAGACGGCACGCTTCCGAATTCATCACAGGAGGAAGCCGTCCTAAAAAAGCGAGCAGCAAACTTCGAGTTGAGAAATGGAGAACTCTTCAAGATAGGTTTCCTCAAACCTTTATTGAAGTGCGTTACCCTAGAAAAGGGGAAAGAAATTCTCGAAGAATTGCATGCTGGATACTGCGCCTCTCATATAGGCGGCAGGTCTTTAGTCGTCAGAGCCAGGCGGCAATACTTTTGGCCTACTCTTGAAGCAGACGCCAAAGAGTTAGTCAAAAGATGCAACAAGTGCCAAAGGTTTAGCCCACTGATTCGCCGCCCGGCTACTGATCTGACGGCAATCCACAGCCCAATCCCATTTGCCAAATGGGGCATGGATATCTTGGGTCCTTATACGCCTGCTCCAGGCGGAAAGCGCTACATTTATGTGGCTGTGGATTATTTCACCAAATGGGTAGAAACTGAGCCGGTTAAAAACATCAAGACAAAGGATGTCATCTCCTTCATCTGAAAGAACATCATTACCCGTTTTGGGGTACCTACATCTATGGTGTTTGATAATGGCCCTCAGTTTGAGACCCCCCAGCTCAAGACTTGGTTGGGAGATCAGGGTATCTCACATTGTTTTTCATCAGTCCGCCGACCCCAAGCAAACGACCAAGTTGAAGCCTTCAACAAACTTATCTCAGACGGCATAAAAAAGAAGATTGAAAGAGCCGGTGGTTTATGGGCAGAAGAATTAATACATGTCCTATGGGCCATCCGGACTACTACTAAAGAGGCAACCGGAGAAACCCCATTTCTTATGGTATACGGTGCTGAAGCCGTCTTGCCCATTGAGCATTATGAGCCGACTCTCAGAGTTATGCTCTATGATTAAGAGGCAAATTGGGAGGCCATGCGGCTGGCATTGGACTCCCTCCCGGAATGTAGGGGCAATGCTGCCCTGCGCCATGAGATATACCGTCTGAGAATGACCAGAGCTTATAACAAAAGAGTGCAGAAGCGTCCCCTGAAAGTGGATGACTTTGTGTTACGAAAAATGGAGGCAACCGGTAGGGCCAATGAGGCTGGCATTGGACTCCCTCCAGGAACGGTACCTACCGTCTGGAAACTCCGGACGGTCGCCGCCTGCCTAGAACTTGGAATGTAGACAATCTAAAAAAGTACAACTTCTGAGAATGTGTAATTTTTGTAAACAGTAAGTCAATTAATGAAAATTCAGGCTTTGTTTGCAGAATTATTTTTCCATTTTTATTGTTCGTCCGCCGCGGCAATACCCACACGGACCCTGTGTTTAACTTACTAAGTTTGATACTTAGTTTGGTTGAATATTATAACTGCCTATCCGCCTGGGTAAAGCCTAGACGGACTCTTTATTTATTTAATTACGTTTGACAGTGTAATTTAATAACTGTTGGACAGCCTGGGTAATACTCAGACGGACTATTTGTTCAACAAACTAAGTTCGATATTTAGTGTAAATTCAGTGTTATAATTATGCTTGGCCAATGATCCGATAAAAAACTAAGCACAAAAACGCTTAGTAGCTATACAACCAGTCTCAAACAAGACCAAAGGCCAATATGGCCGGATGATTGCTTATTTTATAAAACCGCCTGTCCCAACATGGACAAGGGTGTCCGGCGACACCCCTCCGGGTGCAATCGTCGCAGAGAACAGACTATTTGTCGGTTCTACGTACCCATGCAGACTAGAAAAATTGACCGACCAAATTGGTCAACTCATAGTCGTCTGACCAGAATAATCTAGGAAGAACGATTGACTGAGTACCGGATGCCCTGAGGCATCAGTCGGTTATCGGCTGAAATTCTTACTTAGGTTATATATTCCAAAGTTACACTAACTTCCCCTATTGGGGCAAAAGGTGGTGTAATGGCTACGCGTTAACCCCAGACTGAATTGACCACCTGGGTAAGAAGCTCAAAGCACCCGCTATTATGGCCGGCTGTGCACTTGGTTAGGGGCAATCACCATTGTGATTTATTGGCCTAAAAACACTCAATACTTCTCCTAGTATCAAGTGTTTTCAAGCCAATCAATTAGCTTGACATTAAACCAACCACACAGCCGTCCAGGGGCAAGAGCACCCGGACTGCAACCTGCCGCATGCTTTTTTAAGTTAGGCAAAATATTAATGAATTGCAAATATAATGCAAAATTCAAATCAAAAATTTGAAACACAAACATATATAAACACCGACTGAGTCTGGCTAAATAAGTGTTAACCCAACTCCTTAGTTGGTAAAGATACAACAATACACGGCATACAAGCCGGTAAAGAAACAGAATGGCATACTGCCGCAGAAAGTGGGGAGGCCTGCCTAAGGATGAGGTGGTGTCTTCTCCGGCTGAGTCTGGCTGGCTTGGCCCTCGTGATGATCATCCGCCGGCTCCTCATCATCAGAGACTTCATATCCCTACTCAGCAGCCCAGTCTTTGAAGCAAGGCGGTGGAGCATCACCCAGTTGCTGGGCATCATACACCAAAAAGGCGTAATCATACCTCAGATTATAGACCTCAAAGTCTATTTCTGGGTAAAGGAGGCCCCAGGTGATATTCAGCCGGGCCAAGTTGTCCCGTTCATTCTCCTCAGTCAGCCGGGTCTTCTCCTGGGTCAGCTCATCTGACTGCTTGTTGCGCAGATTCATGAGCTCGACCTTCAGGCGGTCATTGTCTATCCGGAGTTGGGCATTTTCCTTGTCAGCATCCTCCAATGCCTTGAGATCTGATTTGGCATCTTTCAGCTTCTTGTCAAGGTCATCAGCCCGGCTGTTAGCTTCATCGTTTGCAGCCGTCAAACTCCGGATCAGCTCCTCCTGTTTCAACTATACTCCTTTAATCTTTAAATTACACATATAATCAGAATGTTCAGCAAAGTTGAGGTTTTCTAGGGCCCTCCGTTTGGCGTCATTTACCTCTTCTTGCTTCCTCCTGAAGGGGCCCCGGAGACTGTCCACTCTCACCATAGCCTGAGACAATAACAGCCGGTTTGTGAGTTACTTAGTCAAATTAAAGATAAAAGATATCAGGGTAAAGGGATTTTTTACCTCAGCCAGAGAACCCATTATCCGGTCGAAGTCCACAACCTGCAGATCAGGTATGGAGTTCTTCTTAGACCGGGTGAGGGTCCTCACCATCCGTTTTGCGAAGCTTGCAAGATCCGGCTGGTCAGAAGTCAGATCTGCATTAAAAGTAGTGCTTTGTGAGATAGAAGCAGCGTAGTCAGCATTCATCCATTGTTGGCTGCTGACTGACCCCTTTGAAGGATCAACCTTGGTCTTGACTCTCATAAAATCAAGTGGCCAAGGTATTTCAGTTCGTTCCTTACCTTGAGCTTCCGGATGGGTCTCCGGCTTGTTCTCCTCCCCAGTGGTTACCGCACCGCCTGCAACCTTAGGTGGCTCGCCACCCTTCCATGCCGTAGAGACATCCGACGCTTTCTACTGTTCTGAGCTTTCACTTAGTTTTTTCAGAACAGCAGGGGATTTGCCCCCAGTCGTTGGACGACCGGATTGGGCAGATGTTTGTTTCTGGGGGAGGATCCTTCCTGGCGGCTTTGGCAGCCGGAGCCTTCTCTAGATCATCTCCTTGCCTTTTGAGCAGCTTGGAGAATGATCGTGGAATCCTCTTGACGGACTCCTGAGAAAGAAGCAAAATGTAAGTATACCCAACCGGTATATATATATATATATATATATATATATATATATATATATATATATATATATATATATATATATATACATATATATATATATATATGCAAACACATTAAGTCAGGCGGTCTTACCCCGCCTTTCTTCGAGTCCTTAGCCTCGACGACTGCCTTTTTGGCGAGTGCCGCCTCTTTGCGCAGCAGCGTCGCGGACTTAGCCGGAGTTTTCTCCTGTTCAACCATTCTCAAGGCTTTGTCTGCAAGAACAGGAATTTAAAGTTAGAGAAAATTAAGGCAAGAACGCAATCAAAATAAAATAACAATCATTCCGGATGAAGAGAATTCTACCCCTTGGAAACATGGTACTTAGCTCGCAGGCGGACAAGAAGCACTCGTCCTTGAAGAAGTCCGGATGGGGGATCCATTTCTTGGGTACAATAATATGAGTCCCATCCCCCATGGGCTCAGTTGTTGTTTCAAAGAATCCCGACTCCATGATTTGCTCCCGGGCCTTAGTAGATAGTGCCGGGAGAGGGCATTTACGTCCAAGGAGAGCCGGTTCAGTATTGTACTAGCGTAGTGTCCGGTTGTGTCTTAGGGTGGGAGAGGAAATAAAATAAAACTTGTCCTTTCACCCGGACCACTTGGACACTTTGTCCAAAGTCATTAAGTATTGGGGCAAGGTAGTCAGCGTATACCATGCCCCATGGCCGCCTGGAGCCTTGCTCAAATAGTGCATGTGAGCAAAGGTAGAGAAATTGGGGT
Organism: Chenopodium formosanum; assembly: GCA_024500155.1. Taxonomy (NCBI): domain Eukaryota; kingdom Viridiplantae; phylum Streptophyta; class Magnoliopsida; order Caryophyllales; family Amaranthaceae; genus Chenopodium; species Chenopodium formosanum. Next base: position 43,293,288 of record CM044880.1, read on the forward strand.
TCAAGTTCGGAAACTCGCAGGCGGCGATGTAACTTAAGATATTCACCCACGAGTTAGGGGTGAGCTGCCAAACCCCCAGATCATACCCCTTGAGGATTTTCCTAATCCTGGGGTGGAGGGGGAATAGGAGGCCGGCTTCGATAACCGCCTCGTAGCAGATGAAGTAATCATCTGCATGGTCAATGTCGTCACTCCAAGCCATCACAGCATCTGCCGGAGGGACAATAACCTCCCAACCCCTTCCAAAGGGATGTTTCTCTTTAAAGGCCCTGAACCCGCTATTAAAAACGGCAATGTTACTCGGCAGCATCCGGGTCTTCTTAGGGTTGGGATTGTCAGCAACCTTGGGCGGCTGCTGATAGTCAGCCGCAAAATCACCCTGGTCGGAGCCGGAAGATTCGGCTCTTGATCCTTGGCCGGCCTCAGCATCGCCGGCTTCATTAGAGGAGGCGGCTCCCTTGCCGTCTACCTATTTTATTCCAGAGCTCCCGGAGGTAGAGGGAGCCTCTTCGTCAGACCCGCTCTCCTCCCAATCCCTCTGTTCTTCTTAAGGGAAAACCTCATCGGCTGACACTCTCATAGTGCGCCGGCTTTTAGACCGCCTGGTCGTCTGTTTCGTTCTGGCCATTGTGTCCTGCATAGACACAGAAAGGGAGGAATTCGGAGATGAGCATATTGGTTCCGACAGTCCAGAAGAGGCACCCCCTGTTCTAGACTCTACCGTTCCGGGGGAACGGCTGCGTGTCCTAGGCAGTGCCGAATGGGTGGATTGGGAACACATTTATATTCTCTTAAGAAAGCCGGGTATATAGGCGGAAAAAATGGTATGCAAATTGAAAGGGAGAAAATCTAAAATGGTACAGGCGGTTACCTTGCTTTTACTCTGGAAATCTGAAAACCGCTACAGCCGGTGAATCGGGTGATGTATCGCTAGTACTCGGAAGCTTGAAACTTGCTGTTATGCAGGCGGGAGCAGAGAAATCTCTCTCTAAAAAGTCAATGTGAACGTAAGGTGTGAAAAGGAGGGGGGGTAACTTTCTATTTATAGAAAGTAAAAGTGGGGGGAAAATTTTGATTTGAAATTCAAAATTTTACCCATTACTGTTCACCTATGAAAGGTGGACACGTGTCACAGGCCCCACGTGATATGCACGTGCGACCTGTGAGGGGCAAATGTTTAGGGTATTTATACCCTAGACACGTGGACCAATGAGAGGTCGCCACGTGTCGAGCTCAGGATGGGCTAGGTGGCTCAACATCCTCTTGACACTTGGCGCCCTCAGATATGCCTCTGAAATGGCGGCCTTTGATGTATCCATTTTATATAGTATTTTACCCCCGTCCCTTGGTCATAATTAGTAGTGTTTTTGGCTCTTTAGAGCCACTTTTATTACTAATTGGTGTTTTCTAGTGTTTTCGTAGATTTGGTTGACTTTTGCAGGGATTTATGCTTTTGAAGTATTTTCCCGGGATATTTAGGAGCAATCACGAGCACTGGAGAAGCACGACCAGATTTTATAGCCCAGGGCCGGTTGGAGCCATCGAACCGGTGATTAAGGGCTCGGTAGAGGTGATACCGGGGCGTTTGGACCGAGTATTCAAGACCCAAAGAGGAAACCCAGATTGGCCCGAAGAATTGGAGCCCAATCGAAGTCCAAATATTGGCCCAAATGATCCACCCGGCCAAAAAGGCTGGCGCCCGGAGGCGCGCCCGGGCGGGCGGGAGGAGCGGCAGGTGACGCGCTCGGCCGGGCGCGAGATTGTTATTAGAGGTGAAAAAAGGCACGCCCGATCGGGCGGTGCCTCGCCCGATCGGGCGCGTGTATATTTAGGAGACGATTAACGTCGTTTTAATTTGTTTTAGTTTAGGATTTTTGTACGGAGTATAAATACTCCTCGTACGGAGTATAAATACTCCTCCGTAATACGATTTTAGTACTTCTTCTTCTTCTCTTAATCCTTTCTCTTAGACTTTCTCTCTCTACTTAGTTTTCTCTCTCTTAATCTCTCTCTAAACTTTTGTTCTTATTTCTTTGATTAATTCCAGATTTATTTTGGTGACGATTTCTCTTCCCTTAATCTTAGTTATTTATTTTATTCCTTTGATAATGATTTATTTTATTGCTTTGCTTAGTTTATATTTAATTATGTGTGAGTAGTTTAATTTCTAGGGTTTATGGGGATCTAATAAATAATATGAAGGGGTAATTTATTGTTGTTAATTATCAATGCTAGATTAATTTCCTATTGATTGATTTAATGCTCTGTGACTAGATTAGGCCTATCTTTTATGCATGAGTTTGACAATATTGATTCAAGAATCGAGAGATGAGAATTAATGTTTAGGTCTAGTTTTAATAGGCAAGTTAATTTATAAATGGTTAAGTCAAGATTCGAGAGATGAGATTTAATACCGATAAATTAATTGTGTGATTGTAATAAGTAGCGAGAGCCCTTTACAATCTGGTTAATTGATGCATTGATGATTGACTATTATTGATTGTTGGTATTGCATGATGATTTCTTATTGGATTGTTTTAATGTTTTACAATTGCGGCTTGTAAAAGTATAGCAATATTAAATTGATGAATCGAGCAGATGCTAATTTGATATTAAAGGCTATTTTCAATAAGAACTTAGATCTAGTAAATTGCGAGAGCCTGTTAGGTCTATGTTGGTTAATAAATTGCAAGAGCCTGTTAATCATGTTATTTATGCAATGTCAATGATTGATTACCCTATTTTGTCCCGGAATATTATTTATTGGTGAATCTATACCCTAGATCCTTTTATATATTATTTTCTCCCTTTTCCTACTCTTTTTAGTTTAGTTTCATATTCAACTTTTAATATTGGTTACTTAAATAATTTAGAGTACAATATTTAATTAGGAGTAAAAAGACTTGTTTCCCTGTGGAGATCGACCCTACTTCCCTACTTCTCTTTATTCCGTTTTAAGTTACTAACTTGACCGTCGGAGGCGGAGCTCTAACCACACGGAGTCTCCGTTATTTTGCAGGTACAGCTCAGCCGGATCAGACTTCGTGACGTAACTCTCCCAAGGGACAAAAACACCCAAAACAATAGACATAATATCATCCGAACTTTTGCTTGTGAATTAATTGTTTCCTTTATGGTATCGGTATGCGCGGTTTTAAAGTATCTTTGGTTGATTCTAGGATCGAGTATGCTAAGGTAGTGTCTTTGGAACTTTTGAGACCTTGAAGCCGGATTCTATTTGTTTTTGAAATTTTGCAACTGCTAACTTTTGGTGAATTTGTAACTAACAGTTAGTTATTGCTACAACCATGTGAGGTTTCATTCTTTTCAAGCCTTCTACATGTCTTGCTTGAGCGACACATATGGATCCTTGACTATTGTATGCTTTATCTAGAATTCTACTGATGTCATCCGAGATCACGACCAAGCAATTTAGGAAGGACAAAGCATCTTTTCGGGATGGTGATTTTCTTTTTCTAAGATAGTTTTCTATTTTTTTATTTTGGGTTTTCATTTTCCTACTTGCTAACCATTTGAGCCATAAACATTCTTTCAAGCCATATCTATAGATTTTAAGTCTTTTATTTCATTCTTGTTTCCATTATTGGTATTTTTAAGCATTTGATCATTATTGGAGTATATGGTGGATGAGTTGTATATTGGTTCTTGTAATATATACAAGTTTGTATTGTATATATCTTGTGAATAAAAAAGCAAAATGCCAAGTTGAAAAATCAATCCATAGTTAAAAGATACAAGGATAATGAAATAAAATAAAAATTTTGAAAAAAAAAAATGAGAAAAAGAAAAGAAAATTCAAATAGCTTTGGCAAAAGTGATAAAAAGTGAAAAATGGAAAAGTCCAAAAATATTTTGACGTGTCTTTCTCCCTTTTCAAGCATTGAGGACAATTCTTCATTTTAGCCTCGGCGAAGCGTTCTTACGCTTTTTGTATATATGTTTGTTATTTTTGCGTTGAATAAGCTTGGGGGTGTTGGTGTTTTTGTTTGGTGATTGCTTTATTATGTTGTTGAGGATCAATCACCCTTTGCTTCACAATTTAGGTATACCACCAAAATTCAAATTTTAGCATACCTTCACCCTTTTTGCCCTTACATTACAACCTTTCTCAAGACCTTTTGACCTTTATGGTTGAGTCACAAGTCGATGGAGGGAGATGTGAGTCAAGCCTATAGAGCGGTGTGCCTTAGTTAAGATGTCGAGTAGCCTTATATCTCTTTCTCTTTCCGGTTCCTTCGAGAAGTCATTGAGATGCTTGCTAAAGGTGGATTAGTGCTAATTGGGGGAATGTTAAAAATGTTTTGAGATGAAAGTGAATTGTGTCTCATTAGTTTTCTATGCTTAGCATATCCTATGTTTCAATCAACCTTAGATATCTTGGAATGTGCATACCCTTATTGTATAGAAAGCCGTTTATTCACTTTCATTTGGTTAGTTGTAAAAGTCCATTTCATTAGCTACTTGTTTGAATTTTTTTTTTTTTTTTGACTTTTTTTAATGATTTTTCCTCATTTTACGTTCAAGAGTTATGGGTGAAACTCTTAGGATACTCTTACGAGACCTCACTCGTCCTCATTGGCGACTTTGGGGTTTTAAAGGGCTTGTTGTAGCTAAAAACATTCGTGATTCCTACGAAAGTGAGTCTTAGTGTATTTTCTTATCTTTTTCGTTTTTTCTTTGTTTGAATAAGTCTTTCATCCTATTTCTTCTTGATTTGTTTTGCTCGAGGACGACCAAAAGTTTATCTTGGGGGAGTTTGATGAGTGTCATTTATAGCACTCATTTAGCTTCTTTTAGGATGATTTTTCTTTACTTTTGCATCTCTTTCATTTCTCTTTCTCTAGTTTTACTTGAATTTTCTCTATTTTGCATTTTCCCTGATTGCTTTCTTATTTTCTTGCTTTTCTAATTTCATTTTGCATTTTCTTCTTTACGTTTTTTCTTTTCTTTGATTGTTGGAAGTTTGTTATGTTAGAGAATATCATTGGCATTCTCTCGTGGTATTCAAGGCAAAAGATGTTTCCCGGTTCTCCCTCTTGAACCTCAAAACAAAAGGTGTGCAAGAGTCAAGTCTTCAAGGTCGCACTCTCATGCCGTGTGGACATTTAAAGACGGTGTTGAACCAACCGTAATGGCTTCAAGAAACTACCTTAGCAACATGCATCATTCGGAGATCACGGGGGCATCTTCGAGTGCACCCAAGCATATACTACTAGAATTTCCTTGTTTTTGCGACGCTTTATATGCAGATTTTGGACACATAAAAGCGTCGAGAATCGTCGAAAAAACGTGAGTCGAGAATTTTACTTGACACTAAAAAGCGTCGCGATCCTCGACACTTTTTTATGTCTTATTTTTTATACAAAGCGTCCAGATGAGGATTGATACGCGCAATTTCTCAAATTTTTCGACGCTTTTTTATGTCTACAATTGATTAAATGTCGACACTTTTTAACGTCGTCCCTTATTCTGGACGCTTTTTAGTGTCGAGATTTTCTTCATCAAATTTTCAATTGGGACAAAAATCTCTACTTAGAAAAGCGTCGAGAATATATATATATATATATATATATATATATATATATATATATATACATACATATACGTATATATATAAGAACTACTATATTTATTGCAAGCTATTAAATTACACCATAAAACTAAATGTGACCAACAACTAATAAGAATAAAAAAATCTAACAATTTATTAATATATATACTTTTAAAAAAAAAAGCTTTACAGTACTTTGTTCAACTTTTATTTGTTGGCAACAAGACTTATTGATTAACTAAAAATAAGAAAAGTAATACTTATTACAGTAAATTCTTTCCTAAATTATTTTGATTGTCAAATCTAACAAAGCTGCTCAATCTCCTTTTCAAGACCTATAACATGTAGCTCCAGAATTACACTCCTATGATGGGTCAACGTATCCCTGCATATGCATTTATAAAAATTATTCAGCAATCAGAATGTATATATTAGCAGCAACTTAACTAATTAGTTCACATGAGTCATGTCCTCCCCCCCCCCTCTTACATGCATACAGGGCAATGTCATCAATACAATGATCACGACTTCTATATCAAAGACTGAATTTTATATTATTAAGTTGTCTTGAGTTTAAAGAAATGCTTAGATATAAATAGCTTTTATTCATAATTCCTCCTCTAGATTCAAAAGCTAACAATATCTTTGCAAATAATAATTCATGTCAACAACAAAATGCATAACTGAACAGGCTACTATAGTAGATAATTTAATATCTTAAACCTTTAGCATTTTATATCTCTCTTTGACCCTCAATTACCAAACACAACTCAAAACATTGGAAAAGGTATGAAATCAATGGTTGCAGCTTCAATTTACTTCCCTCCAAAGTTTAAACCAACAACAGCAAGGGTACACAACCTGCTAGCAACATTAACATCACTTGCTTTCCAAATGTGAGTACTAGCATTAGTAATCAGAGACTTAACTGCCAAAAGTTCACTGGAGATTCACTTCACGAGTCTAGGCAAAAAATTTCATGGGGAATCTCATGGTAATCTAAAGACAAAAAATACCTATTAATAATGTCTTAAAAAATAGACCCATCTAAGACACAAATCTTCTTACTCTATAAAATGTAATTATCAAACATAAGGCAGTTGAGCATGTCATTTAATTGTACTTGAACTAGTAATCATCCAAGACTTGATACCAATGGTCACCAGTAAATTCTTCCATAATAGTTATTAATACTGTTCTCACCAAGAGCATTTCCATAATAGCTATTAATACTCTTCTCACCAAGGGCATTTTGGTGGTTGTGGTGTATGTGTGTGTGTGTGTGTTGCGTGTTTGGGGGGAGGGGGTGAACTTGAAAGTAAAACTAAGTCCCTTAAACAGCTCATGGATTTGAAATCTCTAATTAATTAACCTGACAATTTTTTGTCTTCTCCAAATGGACTACTTTAAGAACAAATCAAAGTGGAAATTCCTAAAAAGTAAGATTGTAACAACCTTCTCAATCAGATTATCATGCAACACCTTAACAGAGATTGAATTGACACGTACACAAATTATTTCTATAGATTTACCATTGCTTTAGATTCTAGAAGACTTACTTGAATCTAAGATATAGGCAAAACAAATACACCTTATTGATTTAGTTAGATCTATAGATAATTTTGCATTGATCTTGGCTTATACGTATTAAGACTTATAAACTTTCTCAAGTTTCAAGTATGAGAGAGCTATAAGAAAAGAAATAAGTAAACTCAATCTCCAAGTACAATCTCTGTAGACTATAACTCTGTGTCGCCAGAATTCACTAGAAACAGAATCAGGAATGTGAAACACATACAAGTAATAAAGAGCTGAACCTTTTCTTTTATATATTGTGACTATAATAGGCAAGCGTCATACTGTGACTTTTATATCAGGGAATTCGTTGACTCATTGTAGCTCCGTACTGTTTAAATAGTACACATCATTCTTACTTTATATGAATATGAATTTAGAAATATATACTACTAACAAAACCAAGTAAATATATGTAGTGATACCTGGTTAAGAAGTAGGAAAAAAATTTAAGTCTTGTCTTGACTCCCGGGTAAATGACATACCAGCAGAAACCTGCTATTTATAATCTAATTTTAGTTAAATAGAAAATGAAATGGCAGAATTGGCAGAGAGCTAAGAACTTGCCACCAAGTGTAGCAAAAGCAGAAAGTAAGCAAACTCGATGTAAGAACGTGCCAATATTGAATCTGAGCACACTAACTAATCAACGTAGTAGTTATAAAAGCTAACATCTTCAATTAGATTAAACCAGACCACACTCGTCTAAGATCCTTTTGTGAGACAACTACAAGTTTCCACTAAGAAAGCACGATATATATCAGTATGATACTAATGACAAATTTAGCAATATACATAAAAAATTATCATGAGATAAAATTTCATTAGTAAGATAAACTAGATATCAATATGTAGTAGTTAATTGCAAAATAATCAGAAGTGAAATTCATTATCACACCCAATAGAAACAACATGTACTGAAATGGGTGTTGAGCACTCAAAATATTAAACTACAATTTTATTTGAGTTTTTACATCTATGGAGGGTGTATCTAATTCCTCATTCAGGTTTTAGCTTTTGGCAATTATAATACTTGTAAACTCGAGCACCTTAAATTTTGTATTATTTACATCCAAAAACCAATTCATTAGTACAAAACCACGAAAGAACAACGAACAAAACTCTCATAGATTAGTACCAAATTAAGTGGCACAACCAACAAAACCCCTGATGACATATTTCCAAGAAAACCAAGAACAACATAAAGTAGGCAATCATATTATATCATATAAACCAAAAATAATTAATCATCAAGCTGTCACATTTGGATCAAGAAGTATATAATTGCCCAAATAAATAATTGTTTTAAACTATGAAAGATACATATAACTGACCATCAGAAGCATAAATAGTAGGCAATAGACCAAACCCTTAACTGGAATCACAGTGTTTTGTTGTTGCGACTTCATAGCTTTACTCTGTTTAACTTAATTTTTGGGGGGAAAATTAGAGTTAGTTTGTCTAACTACTATCAAAATGATGGAATTGACATGTTAAAAAAATAGAGGTACAGAGAGGATTAAACTCAAGCCAATAATATAGTATAATTCATACTTAATCAGTTAATATCTACTTGGTTTACCATTTTTGAATTGAGTCCTGAAATCCAAACTAAAGAGAACATAGAAGAGAGTTTGATTTGAAGAATCTCTCTCATTTTCGTGAACAACGTGACCCCAATCGCATCGAAATCTGTACCACAAAATTAAACTAAATAATTTATAAACATAACGAAACCTTGAAATCTCTGTTGTTCATCAATTGAACCCATAGTCTGACCATAGTTTTCTAGCATTATTGAAAAAAAAATTAAAAATAAACCACAAACCCAATTCCAATTTAAAAAAAAAGGACAAAAAAAATCAAAAAAGAAAATGTACATATTATCGGCACAGAGATGATGGACGAAATCAATAACAATAAGACAAAGATCTGAATTTGAACCTTAATTTTAAATTGATTTACCTCATTTCAAAATATAATCAGAGAGGGCGACGATCTGAGCTGAAACTGATGAAATACTCTTCGAAATCGATTCACAGAGGGGCGAAAATTTGAAATTATAAACCATATATGTAAAGAGGGGAAAAATGAAATCATAATCCATATATGTAATTTCGAAATCGCCTCAAACAGGGACAAAGATCTGAGTTTGAAGGATTACGAATGAAGGGGAGAAGAAAAGTTAGGGTTCATAACTTATTAGTAAGGAGTTTGTATTTGGATTTCCATAATAAATTTACAATAGTGGGTTTTACATTCACGTGTGGGGCACGTGCTACTGTTTCTCGACGCTTTTGTCTATCGAAAAATAATTCGACTCAAAAAAGCGTCAACAAAATATGCGTGTATAATTTTTAGCTGACGCTCCTTGCCTAGCGTCGAGGACCCAGCGTCGATAAAACACTCTTTTTGTAGTAGTAGGCATATACACCACCCCCAGTGAGCAACCGCGCTCGAGGGAAGAGCGGCCGTGCAATTGCCAAAAGCGGTCGCGCTTCTCTCCTTGCCCTATTTTCGTACACATTTTGTAGCGGTCGCGCTTAGGGGTGAGAAGTCGCGACTTTTGAGGTCTCTTTTGGGCGTCTAACGAACTTCCCCTTAATTAGTTTTACTATATATAGATTTCCTTTATTTCTAGAGAGGGAGGAATCCTTGTTTTATAATAGAATTGATTTGGATTAGAATTTTAGAGAAAGAAGCTCTTGATTTTGTGATATTGTTCTTAGATTTTAGAGAGATAAACTTGGTTTTTGATTATTGTGATATTGAAATCTTCATTCCTCTTTGATATTGATCAAATTTTTGTAATAATCCTTTCATTTTCCATGCGGTTTTATGTTTGATTTTGATATATTATTTAATTCTATTGTTTAGCTTGATTTTGATTGTTAATACTTGGATTACAAAATTGATGATGAGATTGATGATTACTTTTGTTATGCTTTTCAATTTTACCATGAGAATTGAATAGTTACTTTACTAGGGATGTGGTGAAGCATGTATAGGAGATAATCTATTATTAATTTGGGGTTTTTAATTGATTTGTTGATGTGATTTAATTAGTTGATGAAATTTGTGCATGTGTTATATTTGAAGAGGTGTGGCTAACCTTAATGATCATGCTAGATTGCATAATAGCTTTCAAAGACACGAACAATTGATTGGGATGCTATTATTATTGATTGGTCTTGATTTGTAGAGACATCTAGCTTAACCCTATGAAATAGTTTATTGAGTGATTTTGATTGTAAATTTCATTTTCACTCGCATTGCTTAATTGATCAAATTCCCTCGAATTAGCAAGTTTATCATGGGTGCATGTGGATCCTAAATTCCCTAATGTTTTGCTAATTGATTTTCATTTGTGGATCCTAAACTTTCACATATGTCTATACTCAAGGTATATACGTTCCAAGAAATTTGGTGTGTATCCTTGAAACTTGAGCACGAAAACCATAAAAATTTGTTCAAATCCTATTAAAGATCATACTTTTTACCCACTTAATAGAAACGTTTTTTAATACTTATAGTTGTTGTACTTTTTGTAACCTTTCTTGAATTTTTTCCTTCTAAAACTTGCATAAATTGTGCAAAATGTACTAAAAACGCACAAAAATGCATATAAATAAGGTAAAAAGCTCAAAATTCTACCGCATTCTTCCCCCCTTTAAGAAAACAAGTTACTGTAGACACCCAGTGATGAGTACCTTTCGCGTAGAATCATAATCGAATGAAGTGAAAGTGTGGAAAGTTTAGTGTTGCGGATAGTTTTAATTTCTTTTCTCTTCTCTCTGTTTTTGAAAACTTATTTTAAGAAAACAGCCAATCCAGTTTGGTTGTTCCATGATATGGGTCCAATAGTAATGTAGTTGGATGGGGCTTGACAAGAGCTTTCAAACGATATATTATAAGCCCAATTCCAATGAATATTGAGAAAGTTATGGCCAATTTACTGAATTGGGCCCGGTTTGAGCCTTATATGCGGCCCAATGATATAGAGGAGGGCCCAATAAAGATTTATCATTCCTAATGCAATTAGAAATGGTTTTACTCTTCTAGATTCTTTTAGAAGGTTCTTTTCATTCCTTATTCAATTAGCATTGATAAATTGACTTTTGTTGACTTTTCAGAGTTTTAATAAAAATCAAAGAACATTTTATGAGGAAAGATACGATTTTATCCTCCTGTACGACAATTTTTATCTGATTTTAAGAAAACGTGTGAATTTCCAGATCAGCGCCAAACGCCAGTTGTAGCGCCTGGCGCTACGCTTGGCGCCTGGCGCCAATTGCCAGCGTTGGCGCCAATCTGGTTTTATGTTCACCAGACTCTGTTTTGATATTTTTATCTTTTCGACTGATTTTTCTATAAATAACGTGCTAAAAACTCCGTTTTCGATAACCAGTTTTCATCTACAATCTACCAACTCTCATCAAGATTTTCTTGATTACTCTCTCTCTCTCTCTCTTTTCTAAACTAGCTTCTCTCAAATATAAAAATTCCGCATACATTAGCACTAGACATACCTATCATTGTTCGAAGTTACCTTCGCCCTAGACGTAAAAGGTTTAATTTCTGAGGGTTTGGTCCTAAATCTCTATTTCAATTATTTAATTATTGTTGATTTTTTTTTTCCTTGAAGTTACTAACGTGTGTATTTTGTTATTAGAAAGAGGTACGAGGCATTGAAGTAAGTGCTTTAATGGTTTTTATTGATATTATGATATAGAAATCATGCTTAGATTGTTATTTTGATTCCTAGTATCATGTTAGGATGTTTTCCTTAATTTGATGTTTAGCGTGACAACAATAAATTCCTAGTATCATGTCTAGGGTAACTTTAATATCAAGTATGATTAAAAGTATGATGCTTCCTATGTTCTTCCTAATATTTATGATTGTTATTATCATGTTAGGGTTAAAGATTTGATTTTTATATGTTTAGTGACATGGTAGGGTTTGTTGTTAATCTAGTTAGTATCATGCCTAGGATCTTACCATTATTATGCTTTAACATTATTATGATTAATTTTTTATGATCTATGATTATAATTGTTATAATTATTGTTATGATGATTATTTTTAATTATGATTGTTATGATTATAATTTTATTATTTTTTATTATTATTATGTTGCTTGATATATATTGTTATTGCTTGATCACCTTTATTGCATGTTGAATGGAATTAGTACTTGTAATCACGCTTAATAAGATAATTAATAATCTTGTTAGGGTTAATTTGATTATAATTCAAGTGCTCGCCAATAATAGATTTATTTGTGCATTAATATTCAACCAACATAGATAAATAGGTTTAGGGTTAATCCTATTGATTGTATGATAGTCAGAATGCGTACATGAATACGATCAGAATAAAGTAGAGGCCTATTATTAGGGCAGGTTCAATCTCTTTTAGGTTGGATTTGTACCTTCATCCCCGAACCCTATTTGGTTCAAGACCTTATGGAGTTGACGATCTCTTGGATCGTTAAGGGGTGTAACCTTCACCTCGTGAACGGTTTACAAGTTCCTAAAAAACTTGTTGGCGACTCTTTTGCTCTATCTTCTTCCCTTTTGGACGCCACCGTACTTTAGTGTATGATCACAGTGGGGTTTGAGCTAGGGGATTAACGCTTGAAATTATTCCCTACAGTTTTTTGGCGACTCCGCTGGGAAGGATTTCTATTTTAATTCCTGAATTTGTTTCGGCAATGATTTAGAATGAGTGGATGAGACTCGAAATGTTCTAAGTATTTCATGTGCGTAATTTTGATTAACATTATTGTCATATGCATAAAAAATATTTCATTGGAAAGACTATCCGTAATGAGTTAAAAACATAGGATTTTGCACGTAGGAAATTTGAGAAATATCTTTCACAACTAGGACCGAAATAACACTGCGCGAAACTGGAAAATTTTATCGAGCACAGAAAGCTGCTGAGCTATGTAGGAATTACATCAGCAACCAGAGCATTGGCGCCATAATTTTAACTGTAGCGCCAGACGCCAGCATTGGCGCCAGGCACTACAGCTAAAACTTGGAGCCAAGCTCAGTTTGCTGGCGCCAAATTCTTTCAATACCGAGCCAGAAATATGCGTTCTAATTTTGACCAGTTTTTCGTATTGTTTGCTCGATCCTACTTCCTGATTGAATTTTTTCTCACTTTTCTGAAACCCATATGTGTTCTACATATGGACATAACCCTCTAGGAATTCATGCTCCATCTACCTGATTGAACGCTCTGAGCAACAAAGGGTACATCCGAGAATGTTGAATTCACCAAACCATGGAAGCGAGTTTTTCTAAAACTCGTGGTGTCCCATCCACTCGCGCCAACCCTTCACAGTTAGGCATCCGCGCGGTGCATCCTAACAATTAACCATGGACCCTCTATTGACTAAACCATATCCCGAACTTTAGAGAACTAGAGCCATGGTTAGGTTGCAAACTCATTGCATCATATTGTGCCTACTTGACTAATTGTGCATTATTTGTTGTGCATATATATGTTTTCTTAACCGTTTTTTTTACTTGTGTTGAGATTAAATAAATTAATGACTTACAGAACTTTGCCTAATTAATTAATTATTTATTAATTTGAGTCAATAAAGTCTAATATTTTAATCAGAATTGACCTAGTACGACTTAAGGCATACCCCTGTTGATTAATAACACCGAAAAAAGTCCCAGATTGAAGCTTCAGCATTGGCGCCAAAGTCTGGACTGTAGCGCCACTCTGTGGAGTGTGGCGCCTGGCGACAGCTCTGTCGTCTGGCGCTACACTACACAGTGCAACGCCAGTCCTGTCGTTTTGCCGACAGTTCGGATTATTGATCGAGTCATCATCTAGTGTCTAATTAACCAGTTTGCTAATTAATTCGGTTAATTTTCGCTGTCAATAACACATTGTCGAGTCATTAATTGAGTCTAGTCACATAGTCTAGCCACATGGTCATGACACGAGTCTTAACATGCCACCTACACTCACTATTCTTAGCACACACTTTGAGTATATGTCACCATGACCATGTCTTTGGTTCATGCATGAGTCGGTCTTTCCGTCATTTAAGTTGGGGGTACATTCTATTCCTAATTCCTAATATCCCTCCATCTACATCATTTTTCTTCACATTCTTCCATCTTTCTTCACTTCCTCCATCCGTTGCATGTTGAATAAAGCTTGAGTCAAATAATTAACAATGAATATCTCCGAATTCCTTTCCAGCAGTACTTGGTCGAGGAGAGAAGGGCGATTAATCAAGGACAACCTCTTTATTCAAGTCTCACTTTTTGATAAACCAATTCGTCAAAAGAGTAAGGCTAAAAAGATAATGGCAAGTCAAGAAGGGGTCAATGAACTTAGGAATCAATTGAATGACGTGACTGAGGTGTTAAAGGCTTTAACCCTCAAAATTGATGACCTTGTGAAGCAACAACAAATGAACCTTATGCAAGAAAGTTTGAGAAAGCTATCCAGTGACTACAAATCTCAGGGCATGAGTTCACAAGGGGTCTCGCTGGACAAGGAACTTCTTGCGCATAAGTTCAACGCCACTGACATCCCAAAATTCAAGGCAACAGATAACCCTTACTTCCATCTAAGAGCTTTCGAAACTATAATGAACATTAAGTGTATCGATAAGAAGGTTTTCCCCTCTCTGTTCTCACTATCTCTTGTGACCGTTTGCCAGCAATGGTACTTCTCCCTTAACAAAGAGAAAACCTCTACCTGGGAATCAATAGTAAACGCTTTCGTTGATAGATACAAGTGCAATATTCAAGTTGAAACCGACCATAGACAACTTGAGATGCTAAGACAAAAAGAGAATGAAGGCTTTACTTCTTTCTTTAATAAATGGAGGGAAACTTTCGCTAAGATGATTGAGGCGCCCACTAAAAAATAATCTGTGAGGATGTTTATCAAGAATCTCTAATAGAAGCATTCGAAGCATTTAAAATATCACACTACTACAAATCCCTTACTTTTTAGACGCTGTTGACTCGACGCTGTCTATGAGGAATCAGTTGAAAAATATGTTTCCGTTTTTTTTCGACGCTTTTTTAAGCCGAAGTAGTTTCCCTCGACATGGAAAAGCGTCGAAAATATTGTATGACTCACACCTGACTAACGCAACCCATGACTTCAAAAAAGCGGTGTATGAAATTTTAAAACATAAAAAAAAAAATCATAAACCGCCCCTACTACCCACACACATAATGGAAACCCTCTCTCTCTTCTCTTTCTCTAGCTTTCAGATCTGAAAAATTCATACTCTAAAACTAATTGTTCATCACGATCCTATTCCTCTATTCTGATACAATCATAGTTATCCTTTGATGCCGCCTAAAATTTAGCAAATATGGGTCGAAGTCGTGTTAAATTTCTTCCGCTGCTTGTTAATTGCTTCAATTCATAGTAATATCGTTCTTTTTCTAATCAATTTCCTGCCATTGTGCTTGAATATCATTTAGAGATATACTTTGTTTTATTAATTTGTAGTGAAGTTACATTGAATTTTTATTTATAGTGTAGTAGTAGAAAGCCATTGTATTTAAATCTAGGGTTTAACTGTATGGCGTGTTGCGTGCATAAGGTTTATTGGGCGTTTTAGTTTATTTACGCTTCAATTATTTTGGGTTTTAGTCTAATTGATTGGAAATATCAATTATAGCAGAATGTCATATAATTTGGTCTTGTTTTATTACTCAGATAATCCCTTTTAATTTTATCGGTTGGGTTTTGCGCTATATGAACTCAAGAATTGGCCTCGGTAGATTGGGTTTCAATTTTATGGAATTTCACTAGTTAGGTTGAATTTAAATAAGTACGATATCATTTTACATGATTGTTTAGAGATACATAGTATAAAATAAAATGTGGTGTTATAGTGGTGATTAAATGGTTTTAGGTGTCAGAGAAAAAGGAGAAGTTGGTGATTATATGTGGTGTTATAATACATTTCACTGTTTCAGCTTTTATCAAAATTTGCTTTGTTTTTTATTTACTTGGACTAATCAATCAATTGATGTTGCAGGGTTAAAAAACGATAAGCTTTCATACATTTTTAAGTTCGCATTGACTTATTATCAAAATCATCTGAATTCTTAACCATCTTTGATCTTATTACTTTGGTTAAAAAAACATAGTTATTATAAGTTATATTCAATTTACATTCAAATAAGTTAAGATACCAAGCTAGATACCTTAAAATTTCTCATAAAAGATGTGCTAGAATTTCTGTTTTGGCGAGGTGATGAAATGCTTGATTTTGTTGTGTAGTTGACAATGGAAAGACACATTTGAGCTTTAATACCTTTATGTTTAAGATTTAGCTCATGATTGATTAGTTTTTCATTAAGCTCATCAAATATGATGCATACATGTGCCACGGTTAAGGAAGCATTAGCAAAATTATCATAGCTAAACTAATTAGTTTTTGAGTACATTGTTTAAGGATACCATAACCCACTATCATATCCCTTTGACAATGGTGCCTTAGTGCCTCCATCAAAATAATTCATCAACCTCATTGAATAAATTGGTGCATTAAGTAGATTCTTGAAAATTAGCCTACTTAATCTCTTGTGTTGACTTGCCAATTTGGTGATACATCACACAACGAGTAGAAGTGATGATTCAGAGGTTTTACATGAGCACTTTTGTTTTTCATATTTCATTTTATTTTATTTTATTTTGTTGTGCAATAAATTTTAAAATAACTAAAAACTAACTGATTTTATGAATGAAATAGGATTTCTATATATATTAGTGTTGTTTATGAAAACAATCCATTTTGATTCTGACTACTAATGAATTCTTATTTATTGTATTCTCTCAGGTATATATCCTAACAATTATATAAAATAACTCAAGCAACGTCTTGCTCCTGGTATGTTTTGCTTATCTTGAGTTTTTATTTTTTATTTTAAATTGCAAGATTATAATATTATCTCAAAATTTTATATTACATCTGATTTTAATAGTATGATATGATAAAGTATCAAGCATGTTTTGTTTCGAAAATTCCTCTATGCCAACTATATGGAAGTGACCAACTCTTTTTGTGCGTTTATGTTATGATCTGATTGTAGTTTTTCTACGTGTTCATGACTTGATATTATTTGTCTTTCTTTCTGTGTGTTTTTGTCCAAATAAGGAATATGAATAAAACAAATTCTCTAGCATTGTTAGAATCATGCTGCTTTGTATGCGATGTTATAGTGCTACCCCTGCCGTTTCATCCTACTGTAGTGCTTTAATGTTTTTTGGATGCTATAATTTACCCTTTTTAGTATATTCTAGTTAGGTGATACATTACACAAGGAGTAGGACTGATGCTTCAGAGGTTTGCAATAAGTACTTTGGTCCTTGATTCTTTTTAATTTTTTTTTTGTGTAAAACGAAGTATTTTTAAATTAACTCAAAACTGATGTGATATGCACAACACAATCACTTATATTACTTTTGTCCTTTGAAGGTTTTGCTTTTTTTTTTAGATAAAAATTTGTAATTTTATTCCTTTAATATTCTCTAAATTTTGGAATTCTAGTTCTTGAATCTGACTTAATTTTGAAGGCTAATTTTAAATTAGATTATCAGCAATATCAAATTTTAATATGTTGATTCATGAGAAGTGAGGATGACTTGAAACAAATTAATGGAGAATTCTATTCATTGGACTTTTATTTTTGCTAGTTAATGTTTTAATATAGCAACTCAATGTTATATTCTATGTAGAATGCTATGAGAGTGATTATCAATTATATGAGGGTCTGGTGTAAAATAAAGGTGATTTTTTCCATTTTCTAAAATAAGCATATATAGTTATGTTTGTTAGACGCGCTCTGATATGAGCATTTAGCCTATTGAAGTCTTAGGTGTGAAACTAAAACTTTCTCTCTCTTATCCCCCCTTAACTTCCCTTTACAATAAAATGAAATGTATCTTTTGCATTTGTTAATTGTAGTTTCCATATGTTGTGATTCTGATTTCTCCAAACTATTTAATATGCTTCTGCATAATCTAGCTACTATTGAAGCATAAGTGTCTTGATCTCGTTTTAACATTTCATCATGGTGGTAAATTTTTTACTTTCAGCTTACTGTAGTGTAGTTTTGAGTTATATTAATGAATATTAATTCACTTTAATGCCTTCTTTTAAAAAATGCTTTCTTTTCATATTGCTGGTTTATTATGCTTGAAAGAAGGGGGTGACTTCTAGTTACTATCTTAAAGTCTTCAGTGTGGTTTCTTTTATAATCATTGTAATTAGAATAATAAGTTGTAGAAACATTGATGTTGTTGTTGCTACCGGATGCTGACCACACTGAGACCTTGCTTCTGCTCCACAATGTTGCTACTGATGTTTTTTGTCTCCTAAGGCCAAACTAAACCACTAGTTCCTTGGAAGGATCCTAAAATAGTAGAGGGAATTGAGCATATTAAGGAGTAGCTACATTGGAGATTGATCGAAGATTGCAGAAATTATTGGTCATAATCTAAACTTCTCTATATGCCCTCTTGCATGTAGATTAAGGAGTATCAAAATTGAAGGTAGATTGAGGATGAAGCATTGAGCAGATTTATTCCACTACAACTAGTCACGATTGTACTATAAGTTAGAATTATATCTTTTCAATAGAAAACTCATTACTATGAGATATTGTACATATACTATACAATAATATATTTATATGCAATAAAAAAATTTAGCCTAATTTTGTTGTATATATATTAATATTTTTGTAATACTAGTATACTATTAATAATTTTTAGTGTGATTTTTTTTTTTTGGTAAATATATTCTAGACATTTCTCTATAGAATATGGATAAGAAAAAGCATCCCATCATAGAAAATATTGACAGAAAAAAGCGTCGCCAAAATAACAATTTATGAAACTTCAGACACAAAAAAGCGTCGCCAATTTTAAGCTTCTGGACACAAAAAAGCGTCGCTAAAATTGAGAAAGTGCGCCAACTAAAGCAAATGTTGACGCTTTGTATAAAAACTAGGACACAATTAAACGTCGAGATTTGCGACGCTTTTTGATGACCCATAATTTTTTCGACTCATTTATTCTCGATAAAAGCGTCGAGAAGGAAATTTTCGACGCTTTTTAGCATCGAAAAAACGCTTTTAAAGCGTCTCAAAAGCACGGATTTTGTAGTAGTGTCAACACAATCTGAATACTTTCAAGGCCGTTTATGACATCGGAATTGAAATCAAAGATGACCTCGCAAAGCAAAAAGCTACTAACAATAGTAACCACGGTGGCTGGAAAGGAAAGAAGAACGACAATCCTTCTTCTTCCGAAAATGCCCACTCTAGTAACAAGGTTAGTACCTTTGATCTCAGTGAAGTTTTAGCCATGGACAATCAAGGATCTAAAAGGAAACCCAGGAGTGTTCACACCTATTGGAATGACCTACGACGCTGCTTTCGATCGTCTATATGATCGAGGATTAATCAAACCTATTGGCCCTACCGAGGATCCAATGCCAGAAAATCGATCTTCGAGATGGAATCCCAACTCTTATTGCAAGTACCATCGAGGAAATGGTCATACCACTTATGAATGCTACAGGTTTCAAAATCCCATTCAAGATCTCATAGAAGCAAACAAGATCTCATTGCCTCTAGCTAGCAAGAATACTGGGTGATGATGAAGCGAATGACACAAGACAAGAGGCGAGCATCAATGACAAGATTTCATGACCACCTTTTCTATTTCTTTTTCATTTCTTCCTTTCCCCAATAAGTCTAGCATAGGCACTTTTCTTTTCCTTTAGATTACTTTTGTAGATTCTCTATTTATTTTCCTTGAATAAAATGAGCATTTATTTCCTTGCATATGATCATCGCATTGCATTGCATTAAAAAAAAAATCATTGTCGAATTAAGCACAAGGTATACTAATGACTTGAGGCACCCCTTGTAGCCACATCATATTGCCGTTCACATTTCTAATATACAATCCTTTCTTCATAAACCACTTTGAGCCTCGTCTAATAACAGACCTGTTATTTTTCAACCTATATCTACCTAACCTTGGGATGGGATGGTGTGTAACTTATGCAATTTTCAAAGGAAAAAAAGCTTAAGTGACTTCAACAGATTAAAATAAGCAATAATAATAATAATAATAATAATAATAATAATAATAATAATAATAATAATAAATAATAATAATAATAAAAGTGTACAAAAAGGAAAGTGTTCCAATGTCTTTGACATGAACATGTCTTTGATATGAACACGTCTGAGATTGCGTCTCTTATCGAGTGCTCGGTACCGTGCCTGAGAAACATGAATGCCAAGTGAGTGATAGACCGCATGATCGGGATTGCCCACACTTATTAAAATAAAATAAATAAAGCCAAAGAGAGAGCTAAAAAAAGAGTAGAAACTCAAGCATGAAAATATAAAGATTCAAAAGCAAGGTTGCACACCTTGGGGGCTTATCTAGGGTCTTGAGCTTTTTATCCCCTTCTTCTACAACCTTTATCCTAACCACGTTACAACCCTTAAAAAGACCTTTTTTGAGGTTACACATTCTTGTGCGAGGTTTGGCTAGAGCTACGTTCGGCCTGATTCCTAACGGATACGTAAGCAACCTCACATCGAGGTGCGGCCGTAATAAACATGCATTCATATTCACATTCACACACTTACACCATGATCATATCAAGGGATCTTCAATGCTCATCCCTATTCACTTACAGCTAGACTTGGGGGCTTGATCCCTATATCATTAGCTTATCTAGCCTAAGAGTCACCATCATTTGACTCTTCTAAAAATAATATCTTTTTACACACTTAGCTCTTGTGGCCTAACTTTAGTGTCACTATCACACACTGCACAGATACATGACCAAATAGTCTTTCCCTTAGGAACCCTTTGTCATGAAATCTTAACATAACGCTGAATCATGCCTTGTCATTTCAAAATCACTCATCAATCATAATCATCATTGCATCGAAGTATGAAGTGCTTAGCCTCCGTGCCTAAGTTACCCAAATACTTTCATCATTGAGTCAACCATTGAGATAGCTTAGGATGAATTAATCCTTGCACCTTGAGAGATAGTATCAAACAACATTTGACTAAGCTCATTCAACATGCCTTAAAAAACTTCTATTCTTTTTCGCGTCTTTCTTTTTGGGAGAAAGTCGGTGCCCTCCACAAAGATGACGGAAAATTTTTGCTTTTTTGCATTTTTGAGTTGCACAATCATAATACAATGCACACACGGGTCATGAGTCACACGTGTCATTTCACTTCGAGTCGAGTCAACCTCGAGTCAATCACAGAGAGTCAAGTTTATACCTTGAGTTGTGTCAAGTCAATGAGTCAAGCGACATTAAACCTTAGGTCAACCCTAAGATAATTAAAGAAATTAGCAAAGTTATATAGTAAAAAATAAATACAGGTGCAGCAGAATAGGGAAGACCCTACTCAAGCGCCAGACGACAACATCTAGCGTATGGAAATAGATTTGAGCGCTTGACGTTAGATCTCAACGTCTGGCGGTAGAGTTAATTCTTGGCGCCAGAGATATTTCAGCAGCGACATAGCTCAAAGCCTCTCAGAAGGGTGATTTCGACCTCAAACAGCAATTTCGGGTTCCTTGGTACGCCAGTTAGCCCCTATAAGCAATTTGACATGATTAAGTAGTCGGTTTGATTACAGTCTAAGTGATCGACCTGACGAAAGATTGTCTCACTTAGCTTAAGCGCCTAAAACACTGGTTCATTACAATTGGTTTAAAAGCAAGCACTTAAACGACAATATTTCCAAATATGGATTGTCGCGCATTCTTCTTAAACGACAATTTTTCCAAAAATTGGATTGTCATCCCCAACTAACAATATTTCCAAATATAAATTGTCGTGCATCTTCTTCAACGACAATTTTTTCCAAGATTGGATTGTCATCTCTGGCAAAGTTTCTAAGTGTTGATTGTCGTGCTGCTTCTCTGTTTGGCAATTTTTTCCAAGTTCGGATTGTCATCGCTGGCAAGTTTTCCGAGATTGGATTGTCGTACACCTAGTTCCTTGTGGCAAAATATCCCAAAGGATTGTTGTAGGACTCAATTAATCATAAATTTTGACAGAGGTTCCTCAACGTGGATTTTCATTCATTTCAGTAAGTGGCAAATTTTCCCGAAGTGGATTGTCGATCGACTCTTTCTTCCAAATGTTCCAAGACACGGATTGTCAATTATGGCAATATTTTCCTAAAAGGATTGTCGCATAGCATTGGCAAATTTCCAGGCTGGATTTCTTTCAAGAGTTATATTCCAATATGTGGATTGTCGATCGTAGCAAAATTCTTATGACAGATTGTTACGAAGCATTGGCAACTTTTCCCAAAAATGGATTTTGGCAAATTTTCCGAGATACGGATTGTCGCTTGATCGTAGCAACATTTCCAAGGATGGATTGTTACGAAGCATTGACAACTTTCCCTAAATCGGATTGTCATACATCACACAAGAGTTGTGTTGACAACTATTCCCAAAGAAAAGAGGATTGTCATCACAGCAAAAGTACCGACATAATGGTTCACAAGCAGCAAAAGCGCCGACGTACTAGCATAGCGGAAGCAAAGTTCAAGCGAGCTTAAGAGATCGACAAGCGTTGGTCTTCGGAAATTTTTCTTCGAAATATTATCGCAACAAATGAGGATGACTTCAAGTAAAGTAATTTTCGAAAGCGTTCGCTAAGATTGTGGAAGTTGTCACCAAAGATTTGAGAAGATAGCACGAGATGAGCGGTCTTCGATGGCGTTCGCTAAGATTGTGGAGGTTGTCACTAAGATTTGAGAAAAGATTTGAGAAGATAGCACGAGATGCGTGGTCTTCGACGGAATTTGCTAAGATTGTGGAGGTTGTCACCCAAGAATTGAGAAGATAGCACAAGATGGGCGGTCTTCGACGCCGTTCGCTAAGATTGTGGAGGTTGTCACCAAGATATGAGAAGAGCGGTTCATGATGAGGCGGTCTTTGACGACTTTTGCTATGATTGGAAAGGTTGTCACTATGATTCAAGAAAAGGCTCGAGATGTAGCAACATTGATCGACGACGTTCCCTAGATTGCAGAAGATCGTCAAAACAGGCAGCAAGATGGCGTTCCATAGATTGTGGAAAGTTGTCAAAAAGCAAATGAAGGTGATTTCAAGCGAAGCAATCTTCGATAGTATTCCCTTGGACGTGGAATATTATCAATGCAAATAAGGATTGTTTCAAGCGAAGCAATCTTCGATGGTATTCTCTTGGACGTGGAATATTATCATAGCGGGAGAGGATCGTTTCAAGCGAAGCAATCTTCTAAATTGGGAACAGTCACAAGCGTAGCAGTTTTCAAGCGGGATGATATTCTCTTGGCAGGAGGTCATCAAAATAGTAATGTGGCAGAAAATCGGTTACTTTCAGAGACGTGTGTTCGACAGTGCAAGATACGCGTTTCTTAACTCTCTTATCTGTTTAACTAACGCTAGTTTTGCAGGTATCGACAATACAAGAGTGGTTTAGGATCGCAGAACATTCTGAATCATTCTCCGGTATATCGATACTTTGACTTTTGTTTTCGAAACTTGCGTTTCTCCAAACTCAATCAAAGTGGGGGCTTCTGTAAACACCCATTTATGTCTCCCCAAAACCAAACCCAGTGATGAGTACCTTTCGCGTCGAATCATAATCGAATGAAGTGAAAGTGTGGAAAGTTTAGTGTTGCGGATAGTTTTAATTTCTTTTCTTCTCTCTGTTTTTGAAAACTTATTTTAAGAAAATAGACAATATAGTTTGCTTGGTCTATGATATGGGTCCAATAGTAGTGTAGTTGGATGGGGCTTGACAAGAGCTTTCCAACGATATATTATAAGCCCAATTCTGATAAATATTGAGGAAGTTATGGCAAATTTACTGAACTGGGCCCGGTTTGAGCCTTATATGCGGCCCAATGCAATTAGGAATGGTTTTAGTCTTCTAGATTCTTTTAGAAGGTTCTTTTCATTCCTAATTCAATTAGCATTGATAAATTGACTTTTGTTGACTTTTAAGAGTTTTAATTAAAATCAAAGAACATTTTTTGAGGAAAGATACGATTTTATCCTCCTGTACGACAATTTTTATCTGATTTTAAGAAAACGCGTGAATTTTCAGATCAGCGCCAAACGCCAGCTGTAGCGCCTGGCGCCAATTGCTAGCGTTGGCGCCATTCTGGTTTTATGTGTGCCAGACTCTATTTTGATATTTTTATCTTTTTGGCTGATTTTTCTATAAATAACGTGTTAAAAACTCTGTTTTCGATAAATCGTTTTCATCTACAATCTACCAACTCTCATCAAGATTTTCTTGATTACTCTCTCTCTCTCTCTCTTTTCTAAACTAGCTTCTCTCAAATATAAAAATTTCGCATACATTAGCACTAGACATACCTAGCATTGTTCGAAGTTGCTTTCGCCCTAGACGTAAAAGGTTTAATTTCTGAGGGTTTGGTCCCAAATCTCTATTTCAATTATTTAATTATTGTTGATTATTATTTTCCTTGAAGTTACTAACGTGTGTATTTTGTTATTAAAAAGAGGTACGAGGCATCAAATTAAGTGCATTAATGGTTTTTATTGATATTATGATATAGAAATCATGCTTAGATTGTTATTTTGGTTTTTAGTATCTTATTAGGATGTTTTCCTTAATTTGATGTTTAGGGTGACAAAAATAAATTCCTAGTATCATGTCTAGGGTAACTTTAATATCAAGTATGATTAAAAGTATGATGCTTCCTATGTTCTTCCTAATATTTATGATTGTTAGTATCATGTTAGGGTTAAAGATTTGATTTTTATATGCTTAGTGCCATGCTAGGGTTTGTTGTTAATCTTGTTAGTATCATGCCTAGGATCTTACTATTATTATGCTTTAACATTATTATGATTATTTTTTTATGATATATGATTATAATTGTTATAATTATTGTTATGATGATTATTTTTAATTATGATTGTTATGATTATAATTTTATATTTTTTATTATTATTATGTTGCTTGATATATATTGTTATTGCTTGATCACCTTTTATGCATTTTAAATGGAATTGGTACTTGTAATCACGCTTAATAAGATAATTAAAAATCTTTTTAGGGTTAATTTGATTATAATTCAAGTGATCGCCAATAATAGATTTATTTGTGCATTAATATTCAACCAACATAGATAAACAGGTTTAGGGTTAATCCTATTGATTGTATGTTAGTCAGAAAGCGCACATGAATACGATCAGAATAAAGTAGTGGCCTATTATTAGGGCAGGTTCAATCTCTTTTAGATTGGATTGTACCTTCATCCCTGCACCCTATTTGGTTCAAGACCTTATGGAGTTGAAGATCTCTTGGATCGTTAAGGGGTGTAACCTTCACCTCGTGAACGGTTTACAAGTTCCTAAAAACTTGTTGGCGACTCTTTTGCTCTATCTTCTTCCCTTTTGGACGCCACCGTACTTTAGTGTATGATCACAGTGGGGTTTGAGCTAGGGGATTAACACTTGAAATTATTCCCTATAGTTACGTCCCCATAATTTAACTAACCTAATACAATTCAGTGTAATTCTGTCTCATCTGATCCTCGTCTTCTCAAGTTGCTTCTTCATAATCTTGGGTTGACCACAAAACCTCTACTATCTTGACATCTTTTTTTAGTGTACTACACACTCTACTGTCAAGGATCTTTACAGGTCTTTATTCATAGGTTAGGCTTTGATCTAATTCTATAGTCTCAGGTTAAAGGACATGCTACTTTCTGGGATATATCTTCTCAAATTGAGAAACATGGGACACATCGTACACTTTGCTAAGGTCTATAGGTAATGCTAACCTATAGGAAACTTTTCCTATTCATCGCAAAATCTCATATGGTCCAATAAACTTTGGACTCAACTTCCCTTTCTTTCCAGATCTTATAACTACTTTAATTAGTGATACTTTAACTAAAACATTATCCCCAATTTCGAACTCCTCTTCTCTACGCTTTAAATTTGCTTAACACTTTTGTCAATCTTAGGCAGCTTGGATCTTAGCTTGTATTTCTCTTACTTTTTTTTGTTGTTTCGTTAATCTATTGAGGACCTACAATATTTATCTCACTAATGTCACTCCAACACAGTGGACTTCTACACTTTTGTCCATACAAAGGCCTCAAATGGTGCCATGCCAATGTTTGCATGGTAACTATTATTGTAAGAGAATTCTATCAAGTCTATGCTATCTTCTCATCCACCTTTGTAGTCTAACACTCATTATTATATAATCATAAAGAATAATTACTTAAAAAACAAGATTAAGAAAGAGATTGATACCTTTGCGCGTCCTTCGCTCACTAAAAGAGCTCTTACTTTGAAATCTCTAAGTCTCGCTCGCACGAGAACCTCCAACGGAAGTCCACCTGCAACTCGACCCCCGAAAATGGTCCAATGCTTAGGGGTTACCTGAGCCCGACCTAAACCCGAGTAATTATATGTGTTCAAAGGTTTTCTCAATGAAGATGCCTTTTTCAACACCTTACTCAAGTGCCTTTCCCAATACCCCAACTTGGGTCTTTATAGGGAAAAGCATTAGTGAGATTTGCTCTTCCATAAATGTGGAAGAATTGATTATTCCTTTTATTTTTAAATCATAAATAAATGGGTTTTTCTAAGCTATACCCCTAAAGTAGTTGAGTTTCTAAGGTGTACCCATGCTATTTCAAGTTTCTAAGCCGTGCTCTTCAACTTCTTATCAATACTAAATTGTACCCTTATTAGTTATTTATAAGTTTATTTAGAGTGTGATTTTGTGGCTTTAGTTTTCGTTATTAAAGTTGTTGTGGTTAGGATTTCTTTCTCGTATAATTTCCTTACCTTTTTTCATCTTTTTATTAAATTTATAGTTAGCTTTAGGTGACTTGGAAGTCCCAAGGAAGGTAACATTCATTAATGGTTGTGAGTTGAAGGGCACAACTTAGAAATTTGAAAAAGCATGGGTACACCATAAAAACTCGTCTACCTTAGGGGCATAGCTTAGAAAAACCCAAAATAAAATTAATTATCAAGCTACTAATAAATCAACAAGTGGCATATTTAGGATAAAGGTTAGGTGAGGACCATTTAGAAAAGGGGGGGACCAAACTTGGTCCCCAATCCTCTCCCATAACCAGCCACCTCTACCCGTAACCTCCAATCCATGCGGGCCACATGGCACCCAAACTTGGGCACTAAGGCACCCTAAGTGTGGGCTACTTGGCTGCTACCACACCTTTGGTCTAGCAGGCCACGCACATATTTGTGGGCTGCTAGACGAGGCCTGCTAGCACACAACACACATAAGTGTGGGCTGCTGGCCGAGGCTTACTAGCACACCACACAAATATGTGCAGGCTACTAGCCGTGACCTGGTAGCACTCCATGCACATATGTGTGGGCTGCTGGCCAGCCTAGCTAGCCATGCTGCGCTAGCACACACCAGTCAGCCTAGGCTCGGCTTGGTGCACGTACTAGGTGTAGACATCTACTTTTGGCCTCCTGTCCTGACAGGAAGTGCAATGACGATAAATAAAACACAAAAGACTATAGACTAGCCTGAATTAAAGAATAAAGCCAAAACAAAGGTCTAATTAACTAAAATCGATCATAATTAGGCTAGGTTAAATTTTAATGTTGTCGCAGATAAAGCCGCGCACATCTCAAACATTAGAGTTAGGCTGCCGCGCGCAACTAATTCAATTGCGCGCGATACCCAGCACAACCTCCAGAGTTGCGCTACGGAAGGTTCAGAATTATGCGAAAAATATAAAATCGAATCTTACCATAAAGCCGCGCGCAAGACATTTACTTGCGCTGGGATGCCGCGTGCAACTCATCCTATTGCGCGCGACACCTGCTGCGGCGGAATGCTCGTAACCCTAAACCTAATCATTCCCTATAAATAAGAGCTTTAACCGAGGCTTAAAAAGACAAAAAAACAACCTAAAAGTTTGGCGAATACTTGTGAACTTGTGCAACCTAGCCCCTCTTATCCTAAACACTCACCACTTTTGATAGTTTGTTACTACGGTGGAGTTTCCCCAACAAGAAGGAGTCCATAAGTATTCTAAACGGAGATCTAGCAAAGAGAAGTGGTAAATTCCCGAGAACTTAGTTGAATCACATTTATTTTCTTGTTTAAAAGAACCCTAATTAATGAATTAGTATTGTTTGATCACCTTTAAAATAATTAATTTATCAATTTCACGTAGTATCTTGCGTTAAATAAAGATTAGAATTGAATTAAATAATTGTTTGTTGATCACTTAAGCCAAGGCGAATATTGTTTATTTTCTTGTCCTTTCAACGAATTTGATTAAATAAAGAATAACGACATCACGATGTTATTCCTACGTGAATTGGTATGTGTAAATAAAATCAACTAACATAATTTTAGGTATCGCGTTGCATATATTGTTTGGTGATGAAATTGTAAAAAAGGAAGAGCTAGTAAAGCCCGCACAAGGGCTAGGATAACGATTCCCCTCTAAAGGGAACATTATTTTAGTACCCTCGCTCCCGAACTCATTTCTTGTTCATAGATCAATCTAGGCATAGGTAAACTTATGATTTGTGCGAATTATTCCATGAACTCCACATGGAAGAAAGGCATTAACGAGGTTTATGAGTTTTCCTAAAACTCATTGGCGACTCCATACTTGTTTCTTACAAAAAAGCGTAATGATAGAATCAATTCTAATTCAAGGTCCCCCAAACATTCAGGAATTTAAATCCTACTACACCCTAACAAGTGTAAAGTCCTAGGCTTTTAAAGGGCCCTAGGTATTTAAGGAGAGGACCCCTTACGATGGGAACCCCCTCCTTACAGTGGCGACTCCACTGGGGACTTAGAGGTTACATGATTAGTTCGTAGTTATGATCCAAGGTTTCCAACACTAGGTTGCCTATAGGTTGTAACGAGAATTAACTTGAATAATCTCTTGTTATAGAGCAAGACTTGAACACATAATATCTTTCTTTTGCACAAAAGTAAAAACCAAACAAGCAACATTGCATCATGCATAAGCATAGCACACTTAAACCATAGGGGATTGGCTTATTGACTAGGGGCCGCCAACACTAGGCTTCTATCACTACCACAAAAATGAGAAAAAGTAACACTCAATATATAACTGTCAAGTTGGAAAAGCGTTCTCTAAATTATATAGAATGCCTTTGGTAGAGAAACGTTTTGTATATTGAATCAAATAGAACGTCTCACTAAGTTAATTGTTATGTTTGATTTTTTGACTTTTTTTTTTTATTAAATTGTAGCTTTACAATATAGAACATTCTTCTTAATTAACCGTTCTACGGTATGGAGTATTTAAAAAAAAAAAGGTCAAAACCATATTTGCTCTAACCGCCGTTCACTGCTCTCCTTTCTCTTCCTTCTCCTTAAAGAATTCCGCTTTCTCTCTCATCCGATTCGACCTAGTAATCTCCCATGTCTTACTCTATTTCCCCTTAACGACCTCCTTCAATTGCCAAAAAATCCATCTCCTTCCTCCACACAAAAAGCCCGGAATTGGGGCTTTAACAATGGCGAGGCAACACCGCCTCCTCCCCTCTTCGCCACTATCCCATCACCGCTATACTCTTCCCTGACGATGGTATTTGCCTTGAAATCGCCGGATCCAGCAAATAGGCTAGTTTCTTTCTCTTTTATTTGGTTCCATATGATGAGCATCGATTTTCATTGCACAATTTGGATTCGGAACTGATTATTGTCAAAGTTGAATTGGCTTTTACAGTTTGTAGATGTATGTATTGTTGCTTATTTTATTTGAATTTGTTGATTTTGGATTGATTTTTATCGTATCATCGTTGACAATCACATATATATCAGTTATAATTGATGAGGTTTCTTGTTATTTTTCTGGGTTTTCTTTGTTTAATTGGTTTTTTTTTCCTGGGTTTCTATGATAACTGGGTTATAATATTTCTATCGGATTTTTCGGGCTAGAATTTACTGCATTAGTTTATTTCGACTGATTTTTGTGCATCTGTATTTTTTTTTTTTAATTTCGATTTTGTTCTTGAAAATGAGCAAATTAAAGTTTTAGCAGAAGTTTGATTATGTTTTTTAAATTGAAATTTGATTATGTTCTTGTAAGTTAGCATGTTTTATGTTCTGTAAATTAGCATGTTTAATGATTTTGGTGACATTTATTTTGTAGTTCTTCGTGATTGAATCTTAAATATTTGGTTTGCTGCTTGATTTATGCTATTAATTTTTTTTCAAAGGATGTTAATTGGAGGATGATGATCACAAGGTAGCTCATTGAGTTTCTATTTAAACGATGATGGTATCCTATGTGCGTTGTAGCTTAAATGTATCAATTAGCTAATTTTGTCAAATTTTATCAAAAAAAAGATAATGTAATTTGTAGTTTAATTTTAATGTATCATATCATAGTGGACTTTTATTATTATTATTATTATTATTATTATTATTATTATTTTTATTATTATTATTATATTATTATTATTATTATTATTATTATTATTGTGATAATAATAATAACATTATTTTTTAAATAAAAAAATTAGAAAAGAGAACGCCTATCTAAGATAGGCGCTCCTATTTTTTTTAATAAATATAGAACGCCTTTCGAAAGTTGACAGTTTTCTTTTCTTTGATTTTTATATGTTTTGTACATATAATAATAATCACATATCCAAGATAGGCGTTTAGTATTGTATTAGATATAAAACGCCTCAAATAGGTGTCATGTATACTTTATAAGGCACCCCACTTGAAGGACGCCTCTAAAGTGTTCTATATTGCCTATTTCGGACGTTCTATATTGCCTATTTTGTAGTAGTGTATCCTGAAATCAATAACAACCATCTCACCCATATCGCCAACAAAATGTTGGGAGGGCGATGCCATGAGTCAACACGTTGAGTGATTGATTTGTGCGTCGTTTCTTAAGATTTGGTACCTTTGGACACCCAAGCCTTTTTTGACCTTAGAATGACATTGCATGAATCTTGACCTATGGCATGCTGATGTGATTATGTGACTATATGCAACGTGTTAGGATAGTCTTCTTTTTTCTTTTTGTTTGGTCTAGGTTCCCAATTACGAAGTTGTCTCTTTGTGATTTAAGGTCATATTCAAAGGATAGCAAAAAAAAATAATAATAATAAAAAAAAAACGCTCGAATTAAAAAAAAATATATCCTACGAGCAGGTGGCGCGCGCAATTCAGTTAGTTGCGCGACCCCTCCCAGCGCAAGAGATTTCGTTGCGTGCGATAGCGGCCCGCAACTGAATCACTTGCGCGTGCCCATTGAACAAGTCAACTTTGATTTCTCAAAAAACAAATTGACTCGTCTGAACGATATCTTCATCGAAGAATTGTTAAAGGTGATGTTATCCGTTTGAATATATTTTAGCGTCTTTTCTTTCTTTTTCTCCTTTTTTTAAACAAGCGTATTGATTTACTTATCCTTTCGTATTCCTTTTAGGGCCGGTTTCCAAGCTTGGGAAAGAAGAAACCCGGGAACTCGCATTCTACATTTACCACCCAAAGATCAACCCCTTTTTTCGAAAACTAATCCTAGTGCAACAACAATGCCAACCATCGATGAACTTCAACAAGAGATTCTTCGTTTGAGAGAGGAAACGACTTAAGAGGCCGAGAAGAGAAGAATTAAGAAAATTGAAAAGGCTGAAAAGAAAAATGCTGAAACCTTAGCTTTGCAAGAAAAGATGGAACAATTATCCATCAAAGAAAAGTTGTTGGAGAAGCTAGTTCTTCATTCTACAATGGGGAACAAGTACTTTGACGCAGAAAAGTTTGCTCCTCCCGCAGGACTTGCTTTACTGGAAAAGTTCGTAGCTACGGACTTGCCAATATTTAAGGTGACCAATAATCCACAAAACCATTTAATGTGTTTTACTAGCACCATGGCATTAAAGAGAGTTGATCCTAAGATTTATGCTTTGACTTCCCCTTTATCTCTAGACCCAACTGCGAGAGAGTGGTACTGTGGGCTAGATCCAAAATTCAAGGCAACATGGGTAGATGTAGTTTCGGCTTTCATTACCCAATATGAGAGTAACGTAGTGTTTAGGTCAACTTTACGTGAACTCGAGATGCTTAAGCAAGGAGACGATGAAGGTTTCCTTGCTTTCTATGGTAGATAGCGAGAAAAGGCGGCCCACTTTGCCCAAAGGCCGCCTGAACTCTAGTTAGTACAAAAGTTCATTGACAACTGTCATGAAAAGTACAACAAACATATACGTTACCTTGGTTTAGACACTTTTCAAATGGTCTATTCTGTGGCTACTAGGATTGAAGATGATCTTGCTAAAGAAAAAGCAAACAAACCTCATCATCATCATCAACCTAAGAATAACTACAAGAAGGGGAATGATAATGCATCATCCTTTATTGACGTATTTGCGACTACCACGCAATACAATAACACAAATCGATATGATGATCTTAGAAAGAGGTGGACAAAAAAAAGAAAGTTATTCCATTTCCTGTAAGCTATAAAGAATTGTTACAAAAATTAAATGAAAAAGGCTTACTTGCACTAACAGGATCGTCACCACGCACTCCATCAGAAAAATTAAATGGATGGTAATGCTTATTGTGCTTATCATAGAGGCGTTGGACATGATAATGAATGTTGCTATGTCTTAAAGCACAAAATACAAGATTTAGTAGACGATGGGAGAATTTCCACGCCTAAACCTAACAATAATGCATCCCCCTTAGGGGTGTTTCACATCGATGAGTACCACATGGGAAGTGATATGTTCAATCCTTTGGATTATATCACACCTATAGGAGAACCTCTATCCGCAATACTCATAGGGGCAACTAATGAAGTATGTTGACTATGGGACGACGACTTTCAAGACGTATATGTCTTTAAGTATGCCACCGTCCCACCTCCATCTTGTTTACAAAATGAAAAAAATGGAGCGCTAGATTGGGATCATTTTTTGGGGAAGTCGCAAGATTTATCGAACCTCTCCTTGGATAAACAATAACATTAAGCACAACTCATGGAACATCTTGAAATGGAGGCACATCCAAAGCCTCTAGAAGAAAGTTGGATTGTGAGTCCTACAACTAACCCAAACGAGATAAATCATTTAACTCGTTATGGGTGAGTCTACCAAGCACCACCACCAAATGGATCTTCGACCACACAAAGTCAAGCTCAAGGTCAAGTACAAAATCCAATACCACTTCCACTTGAGGTAGAAGATCCATTGGTCAAACAACTTTGCTAATCCAAGGCGAGTGTTAGCATTTGGAAACTCCTAAGTACTTCTAAAGAACATAGGAATTCTCTCATGAACGCTCTAACGGCTTTGTCTATAACCACAGACACAACCCCTCAGGATCTCGTTAACTTGCTTACTAGCGAGAAATCCGACAAATCAATCATTTTCACTAATGATGATTTACCTTCAAAAGACACTACCGACAACAATGTGTTTTACTTAACGATGGGATGCAAGGGATACAATATCCCTCTAACTTTGGTAGACAATGGGTCAACTGTAAACATATGCCCATTACAAACTGCAAAATACTTAGGCCTTAATCCAGAAAAATATTTTAAATCAACTACACAAAGAATTAGGGCCTATGACAATTCGAGAAGATCGGTGTGTGGAACTGTTAAGCTACCTATTACCACAGGCCTGTAGGTGTTGTTTAAAGTGCGCCTACATTAAAAGCATGTGGTGAATATGCTTGGCACTCATAAGAAGTGAGAATTGACGTAATACGATTAAGGACAAATAAAGTAGGGAGCCGCCAACAAGTTTTTAAGGAACTTGTAAAGCGTTCATGGATCATAAAAAGGCAACCACGATAAGGGACAACGATAGGCAACAACGATTGACCTGTGAAGGTTACACCCCATTCATAATGCATGAGATTACTAACTCCATATGGTTCGGAACCACAAAAGAAGGATCGAAGATAATGGTACGAAGTGAGTCATGGAGTTACATTCGCCCGTATTAGCCTCTACTCGATTCTTATAGTGAAAAGTGATTCCTGCGATCTCAAAGGCATACAAACAAAATATTCAATTTGCTCCAAACTATTATTAAGCTAAATTCGTAAAATATTAATGCAACATATAATTCTAAAATATAGTGATGATCACTTGAATTAATTACAAGATTAATAAGGAACCTAAATCGGTAGTCCAAATTATCATATTAGGCGTGATTTTCAATTACATATTTCCTTTAACATGCAATGTGGTGATCAATAAATATAATAAAATAAACATTAATATTGGAAGCAATTAAAAAATAATTCCAATAATATAAAATCTTTAGAAAAATAATAGAAATAAAAGGAACATAATTCTTACTTTGATTCTGTTTGCTTGCAACTACAAAATAATAAATGAGTTAGTAACTTCAAGGAAATAATAATAAAACAATAATTAAATCAAATTAAATTAAGTAGTGTTGATTTGGGGCCAAACCCTCAAACAGTTATACCTTTCACGCCTTGGCTTAGGGACAGAACCACGAAGTAATGTATGGACTCCTTGGAGTGCTTGAAGAAGGACTTTTGAAAGAAGAAGGGTATGCTAGTGTTTAGGCTAGAGCATAGAAGAGAGAAAAATAAAGAATTAATTGATGCCCCGTACTTCAGTAATGAGGGGGTATTTATAGAAAAAATGTCTTGAGGGAACACACGGAACCCTAAAATGATAAAAAAAAAACCCTAAAAAATATACCGCGACACGACATAGTGTACCGTGACACGAGAAAATCCCACCGTCAGACAGGAAACATTCCTGTGACCCGGTGTACTACTGTGTGACACGGGAAATATCTAGTGAACGGGGGGAAAAAGCGTTAAGGGTTTACGTGGAAATGACACATAAATCCCCGTGTCACATCAGGTGTCCCGTGTCACGGGGAATCTCATCGTCCGACGGGAGAGTTTCCCGTAACACGGTAGAACAATGCCGTGATGCGGGAGTTTTTAGCCCGTTTTTCCGTCCAGATTCTTTTTTAACCCTAATTTCGTTCACCAGTTTAAGTGTCGATTGATAATTTTGGGCCATTTTTTATTTATTATTATTTGGGCTAAAATAAGAAAATAAGTCAATAAAAAAAATAAAAAGTTTAGGCCAAAATAAATAATAAAACAATAAAAAAAAAAAGTTAAGGCTAAAATTAAAACTATGCTTTGACTAAGCATCAAGACTGATCCATAAACTATATAAAAATTGAATTTAATTAAATACAATTTTTTAAGCACTTTCGGGATTAAATACTGAACCCGACCAATAGTGACGGTGAAAGGTTGTACATCATCGGGTTTGGTTTTGGGGAGACAATTTTAGGTGTCTACAGAAGCCCCCACTTTGACTGAGTTTGTAGAAATGTTAGTTTAAAAAACGATAGTCAAAGTAGCCGATAGGGACGGAGAATGATTTAAGACGTTCTACGATCCTAAATCATTCTGTATACGCCGATACCTGCAGAAAAATGTTAATTCCACATATAAAAGAGTAAAAGGACATAATACGTATCTGACACAAGAATATCGGTGACAAATGAGTTTGGAAGCTTCCTATGCTTGAAGGAATCCACTAGATGACGTTTGTTGAAACGCTTTCCATGCCTGAGGAAACTGACTAATGAATTTGTTAGCTTTCTAAGCTTGAAGAAACCTACCAGATGATACTTTTTATGCATGAGGAAAGTAGACATATGAATTTGGTGTCATTCTATGCTTGAAAATTCCACCGATAATGCCTTTCATGCTTGAGGAAAGCCAACTTGGCGGTTTTCTATACTTGAAGAAAAATCCACCGATAATGCTTTCCATGCTTGAGGAAAGCCGACTTGGCTGTTTTCTATACTTGAAGAAAAATCCACCGATAACGCTTTCCATGATTGAGGAAAGCCGACTTGGCAGTTTTCTATACTTGAAGAAAAATCCAACAATAACGCTTTCCATGCTTAAGGAAAGCCGACAACTACTGTAATCGCTGAAATTTGTAAGTGTATGATGGTTCGATTATCCCCGAACGTGGGCCGTAGATGATTCACACTTTCAAGTCAACTATCCGACCATATTAGATGTTTAAAACGTCGACAAATTGACTTTGACGCTTGCTAGGGGCAAAATAGTAATTTTGATACCCTTTAAGTGTTATTTAGAATTATCCGCGTAATTTTTTTGAAAAACTAACTGTCCAATTTGTGCGGAAAATCGTGCAATTTTTGTCAAAATGCCAAGAATATTCGCTAACAGCTTCAAGGAATGTGCAGGACAGGCGCGAGATCACCGTGTCACGAAGAACAAATACCGCGACACAGTAGTGGTCCCCGTCACGCGGAGTAACATCTCCTGACACGTGAATGTTTGTGGCTGCAAATTGGTCAACCGGTGCTTTTGACCAGCCCAATACACGTGCGTCACGTCAATACTTTACCGTTACACGGTAACGGACACCATGGCACAAGAAACGGGATGTAACGGGATACTTTTTTTTTGTCTTTAAATTTGGGCTTCCATTTGCCATTTCAGTTCATTTTGATTGCTGTCATTTTTATCTTCTCAAACTTTCATTTCTTTCCTACTTTTCTCTTATTATTTACTTTTTATACATCTTGCCTTGCTTATTCCACCGTGTTGCGGCAGTCTGCTACTGTTGCTTCTCTTTTTTTTTTCTTTTTTTTTAGCTACTGTTGTCACCGCGACATGGATTTTGTTACCGTGTCACGAGTTGGAATGCCACTGCTGCAAGAGTTCCATCGCAACACGGGACTCGCTGCTACTAATCGTTGCTGCTGCTTGAAGGTCTCCGTTGCTGTCAGGGGATACACCGTGACACGGGAACACATACCGTGTCTTGGCAGCTTGTGTTGCATCGTGGTTTTGTTGCTGCAGTTTCCTGAGTTTTGGAGCTCAATTCTTCACTAAATTCGGTCCAATTTTTGGCTATTTCTCTCATTTTCGATTTCTTACAAGGATCCATGTAAGGTTTCTTGCCCTTTTGTCTTGAATTTGTTTTAAATGAGCAATTTCATGTAAAAACCCTTAAAAGTCAATTTGGGGATTTTTTGATTTTGAGGTTTATGTTGAAATTCTTGCCATGAATTAGCTTTTATATGTATGTATGTGTGTTTGTAAGCGATTTGATACAAAAATTGCATGATTTGGTGAAGAATTGAGCAAATCACCATTTTTTGGTACTACTTGTGTGAAATGGTGTTCTTGTTGTTAATGTTGTTCTTTTGCACTTGAGATGATGATATATTGGTTGTAGATCTTGTAAAATATGCCATGATGTGTCGATCTATTGTTTTCGAGCAATTTTGAAACATGTTTTGTATTGTGTATGTACCACATTGTCATGGAGAAAATAGTATCATGCAATTAGGAGAACATAGTGTTAGTTCATCATAGAGAAACTAAATACTAGAAATAATTCCATTATTTTGCGAATTTTTAGCCTTAAGGTAAAAATTTAGCGTATAATAGAAAATGCAACTCGAAATATATAACTAAATAACTTAAGAAATGATGCTAAGCATTTAGATTTTTATTTTTGTAATAGCATGCCTAGACGACGGGATCACGATCTTTCCACTCATGGCCGGCTTCAGGCTTTTCGGGAGGACACTCCCACGATTCACGAAGGTATGGATGACGACGTCTTAGAGTCTGAGCCTCGACCCTCTACGGGTAAGGGTAGGTGGGCTCCACCTCCGTGGACACCAGACTAGTTGATTTTCTGTCGTGAGAACCACGTTTCTCAACGTCCACTTGCTGGCATAGTCGATGGCACGCTTTGCCATCTCAGTTCTTGAGCCCGAGATTTGATTCCTCGACTTCATGGGATTATGACGAGGGATCCTGCTACAAACGCCTTATGGGAATTAGCTGGTCTGGTAGACTTTTATTTAGCAATCGTAGGGTTTCGTAGCCCTCGGGGTTGTGGCGCGACAGTCGATCGCGCGTTGTTGGAGTATTTTTGGGATACGTCTAACACTTTTCACTTTGCTTGGAAGGAGATGATAGTGACCCCTCTGGATTTTAGTATGATCAGTGGTCTACGCTTCACTAACCCGGCCGTAGCACATATGTCTTACCTTTCTTGGGGGTGCGGCTGAGGCAGCCGATTTGTTAGGTCCGATCGTTCAACATGTGTGGACTCAGCCGGTGTCGCGAGGTGAACCTAGGAGCGGGCGATCAGAGTTGGCTTCTGTTTTGGCCCGTGGTTTTGACATGGAGGAGACATCACCTGAGCAGCGAGTGCGGATCTTCATTTTTATTCTCATTTCCGTGACTCTTTCTCCTGATAGGAGTTCGAGTGCGCTCGTTTGCTATTTTCCTTCTTTGCTTAGGATCAGTGAGATAGGATTCGTTTGTTGGGCCAGCCTTAGATATGCCAATCTTCTCTTGTTGTTACGTCATGGCTATAGGCAGCAGAACAATCAGTCCCCTGTCACTGTCTATGGTTTATGGAGAGTCGTAGAGGTGACGATCCCTTCCTCTTCTTGTTTTGTTTTAATTTGTTCGACTCATGTGCTCAAAGATTACTTTTCATTGCAGCTATGGTTCCATGAGTACTTTCTGGGATTGGGCCCTCGACGGCGTCGTGGAGCGGTTCATAACTTCCCTGTCAGAACCAGCTGGCGTGACCGAGGCGAGTCACTAGTGGAGTCTGTCTCAGCGCTACGCGGGCTGCTACGCCGAGGCACCTCTTCTATTGGTGTAAGAATTACTTTTGTAGCCCGTTGTTTTCTACCTTGACATTATTTTCGTCGTTTCATTGCAACTTTTTATGATTTTCATGTTGCTATTGATGTACTGTATCGACCTTGGGCTGAGATTACTAATCTTCCCAAGGCCTTGCAGCTTTCAGCGTACCTCACTGTTTTTGTTGGTACTGGACACTTTGTCTAGTATCTGGGGGAGCGTGTCGTTCGTCAGCATAGTGGTGATCTCTTTGTGGTGCCCTTGTCTCCACCGCAGTCGATGCTGGACTCACGCTTGCTTAGGGGGTTGATAAAAAGGCGAGAGCGCTACACCTTTCCTTGGCAGGAGCTTGTGCATATGGAGGGCAATTATGCACAGGACGACTTGCTTCCCTCCTTGGCTCCTCCACCACGTCTTCCTAAGGTATGATTTCTTTTGAGGGGTTTGTTGCTAGTCTCTGTTTAAACCTTCGAATAACTTGATTATTCGATTATATTTTCAAACGATTGTTCGCCGTGTGGGGAGGATTGAGATTCCGCCTCAATCTGTCTGCTACCCAGGGCTGATTGGTATTACTGAGGACCATATTGCTGACACGCCAAAGGGTTTCATACAGGCGCAGGAGTCTTTGCCTGATGTTTTTGAGCCGGTAAGCTTTTGATACATTATTCATCCTTTTTAATACCACTTAATATTGATTTTTCTCTTTGCTTTGTTCTCAGCCTACTCACCCATAGATTATGGGGTTCATGAAGCTGGTTGACGCTTTGAAGTACTGCATCATCAAGCTTCGGCGTGGTGCTAGTTGTCAAGGTGGTTCTGCGATGTTCTTGAGGTATGTTCACTTTTTCATTTTTACCATTTGTTTTGTCTTTCGCCATTGACATCTTTTGATTTTGTGTCTTTCAGGAGCTACTGAGATCCCGCTCGCGCTCGAGGCATAGAGGCTCGGACGAGGTGGAGCCTAGTCGTAGCAGACGATCTCCTGAGGTTCATCGGCACTCTTAGTCTCAGCGGGGGCCTTAGATTTCTCAGCCGTTTCAGGAGGCTAAGTGGCAGCAGCCTTAGTCTTCCCAGCCGTTCTAGCGCTTTCAGGGTCAGGATTAGTGGCAGCAACAATCGTTTTCACAGTCTTCACAGCCTGAGTTCAGGCCAGTTATCACTCCCGTGGATCAGGGCCTATACTCAGCTCAATCGTCTAGGGCGCTTCCTCCCCCGATGCCAGGCTTGTTTTCAGTTCCAGTGTATGAGACGATGCCTCCACCGACGCTTCCTACTTCTTTTAGTCAGTCTACACTATTTGCCAGTTGGACGGGTCTCGCTTTGAGTTTGACTGCTACTGGAGTTACAGGGCTTAGTAGGGATACTAGTCCTCGTACCCGGATGATGGCGGGATTCTTTGGCTCACCGCTCCCATATTTACAGGCTGGAGATGACACTGATCCTCACTCTTCTAGATTTATAGATTTTTGACCGAGGGTCTTTATTTGTACATACTGTGATGAGACTTGACGCTGCTTATTTATTATGACTCATTTTGTACACTATTCATAGTTTATGTATTTATTAGTGTGTATTAGTTAGGGGTGTTCAAAAAAACCCGACCCGGTTGTCCCGTCCCGATTTCCCGATGACCCGCAAAAAACCCGATGGGAAATTAGCATTTTTTTCTGTTTTTTTTGGGTCGGGTACCCGTCCCGGTAAAATAACAATTTCGTGGGCCGGGACATGGGACAAGCTTTGCTATTCTCGGGTACCCGGATACCCGTTAAAAAATAAAAATAAAATTTCTTACTCCCCACCCAGCCCAGCCAACCCACTTAGACTTAGGGTTTCATTTTCGTACTACTATTCCTCACAAACTATTCAGCCGCTATACCTCTCTAATTCTCTATCCTCTAGTTTGTTCCTCTGTATTCCAGCCACTCTCTCTATCTCTCATGAAGTTCTTCTTCTTCAGCATATCCCACCGCCACAACTACACTACAATATCTCCATTAAATTAAATCTGCATAAAACTAAAGTTTTATTTATTTT
Organism: Chenopodium formosanum; assembly: GCA_024500155.1. Taxonomy (NCBI): domain Eukaryota; kingdom Viridiplantae; phylum Streptophyta; class Magnoliopsida; order Caryophyllales; family Amaranthaceae; genus Chenopodium; species Chenopodium formosanum. The sequence continues at coordinate 43,334,265 of CM044880.1, forward strand.
TTTTTCAATTTCATATATAAATGTACTAAAATTCTCAGATCTTAGTAATATTCTTCCCCAACCTCTTCATTATATGGTAAGTCGCTGTTTTAGTGTTCAAATGCCTGTCAAAATGATTGAACATTGCTGTTTTCATAATTGGATATTGATTTTAAGAACTTAAATTTTGATTTTTGGTAAATGTAGTCTAATTTATTGATCAGTAGCATTCCTATTTGAAATTAGATCATGGTCCAACTGTCCAGCACACTACTTGTCTTGATATCAACGCTAACAAGCTATATCACATATTCATCTTTTTTTTTTTTTTTTTTGTTAGAAATAATTATCAATGTGGCAGAAGCCTTGTTCTTGAGATGTTTTTGAACTTGTTTATGTATTTGGCAACATTAGCAAGCAATTGGATGTTTAATTTCGATATCAACATTTGATTTTTTTTTTAAAAAAGAAACCGGGTACCCTATGACCCGACCCGAGAAATTCGGGTACCCGAAACCCGGGTACCCGAGTTTCTCGGGTCGGGACATGGGCCGACGATTCAACTACCCGGTAATCCGGGTACCCGGTTTACCGGGTACCCGAAAAACCGGGTACCCGGATTTGAACACCCCTAGTATTAGTGTGTGCTTGAGACTAATTGGGTGTGATTGTGTATGACGCAAAAAAAAAAAAAAAAAAAAACGTATGTGGAGGGTCCGACCCTCCCCAAAAGAAAAAAGAAATAAAAAGAAAAGATAAAATGAATAAGTTTCATAACTCCTCTAAAATAAATATGGAAATGGGACAAGGTTTAAAACTTCCCAAAACAAAGAAAAAAAAAATATAATAATAATAGAAATAAGAGTAAATAATTAAATGAAATAATAAATAATAAAGATGAATAGAAATAATAACAAAGTAAAAAAAATAAAATGATAAAAAAAATAAATAAAAATATGAATAAAAAAAAAGTTGAGAATTTTATTAGGAAAGAAACTCTTTAAAAACAGAATTAAAAAAAATAAACAGTGAAGATAAAACAATAAAAATCCGGATAGATAATGGAAAAGGATAAAAAAAGAAAACGCGTGTGAACCGCGACACGGCACTGTTCGCCGTGTCACGGAAAAATCAGCCGTGTCGCGGCATAAATTCCAGGTACACGGTGGGAACTCCCGTGTCACGGTGCGCGTATTCTGCAACGGTGTGGTTTACGCGTATAGAAAGATAGATTCTGAGTATTTCCGAGCGTTTTTGCTATAAAATAGGACCAATATATTTGTGATATGCATAATTACGAAACATAAAATAATTAGAATTTCATATTTTAATAATAATGTCTTAGATTTTTTTATAATACATTACGCGACTGGTCTTATTCATTGACCAATGCTGACAAAAGAGAGTTAGAATTTTTTCATGTCAGGGGTTTATTAGCATTGAGGCATGTAGCTATTGAACATGATTTTCTTAGGGCTGCATTATAAGACTAGTAGAGTCCAGAAACACATTGTTTTAAATTTGATTACGATGAAATATGTCCCCTGTCGGAGGAATTCGGTGCCATCTTTGGATTTCCTGCCAGAAATATCATAGTCATGCCTACCCTACGTGAGTATTATTACTAAGACTTTGAACGCTATCTGAATCTAACAGATCCAGACTTAAATAGAATTGTGTGTGGTAATGAGGTAGACTTAGAAAAACTTGCAAATTTATATTTCAATCGCCCTGTCTCTAAGTCTTATCATGTAGACCATAGAAGGGCTAATATTTTTTGCATGTTTAGCAAGCTTTTATTTCCAAACGGTAGGGTAGGACATGCTTGTCTAGCATCTGTGCTTGAACATGTCGAATATAGGAGATCTCCTATGCCCACGTGCCTTGGAGAAACTTTATGCGGCCTTGACGAAGCAAAAGCTGACCGGAAAGCCGTCAGGAAGGGATCTCTGGTACTGCTGCAGGTAAAAACTTGCTCTGAGTAGCCCCCGTGACACAAAACAGGCACCGTGTCACGGTGCACTTCTGCCGTGACACGGTGCATTCTGCCGTGTCACGGTGAAATCTGCAATTTTTTTTTTAACTGATTTTTTATTTTGCAGATTTGGTTTATGGAGCGTTTAGAACTTTTTGAAGCCCCCGACGATATTGAACAATATGGTCCCAACGATATAGTCCACAGGAAGAAGAATTACTCCGTGAACATGTCGTATGAAGATTGGAAGAATTTCTTTGCAAAGAGAGAATTTTCCATTCTTTGGGTGGTGCCTTGGTGGAGTCTTACTAGGATGGTTGGGAAGAATGATACTCCGTATTGTCGTGTTCCTAGTATCTCAAGACTGAATTATTATTGTCCTTCTCGATTGATGCGACGGTATGGACTTGAACATACAAGTAGTTCCACGCTAACGATAGTCCTCGTAAAGTATCGTTGCATGAAAGTAACGTTCACAAGTACAAGGCTTATTGGATTGCAAGACCTTTGTGGACCGTTTCTGCAAGTAACCAAGCTCCTCCTCCCTTATCTACTGCATACAAGGCATGGTTGAATCCTAGAAGTAGAAGGGATCGAGTCGGATCACGCAAATCTGATGTGAAGGGTCATCTTAGAAGTAAGTAAGCGCCTCCTAAAGATTGTCTAGGTCCGAGAACACAAGGGATTGAGTTTAAGACTCCTATAATGCCGAAAAGGAAGAATTATGTTAAAGGGAAGGGTAAGGAGAAGATGGTTTATAGAGAGAAGCAACCAAAGAATTTTAAGAAAGGTGAAAGGGGTAAAATTCGACTAGGGGTTTGATGGTTTGAGCTACAAAAGACACATTAATGGTGAAGGCCGACCTAGTTGAAAAAGAGAAGGAGGTTCCTAAAGTTAAGAAGGATTAGATCAGTATTGCTTTGCTTATATGATTTATAATTTTTAAAATAAGGCGTATGATGCCAATAATTGTAGTCACATTTATTTCAGTAATAAAAAAACGTCGAACAAATAACTGAATTCGCAAAGACTGCGTCAATAAAAAAAAAATCAAAAAGTCTGAAATTCCACCGTGCCACGGTGGAAAATGCCGTAACACGTTAGAATTTCCCATGGCACGGCAACTTTTTTTTTTGGCTGCAATTTCACCGCGTCACGGTGGACTCTGCCGTGACACGTTGGATAGTCCCGTGGCGTGGCAATTTGTTTTTTTTTTCTTTTGCTGCAATTCCACCGCGCCACGGTGGACTCTTCCATGAAACGGTTGGTATTCCCGTGGCGTGGCAACCTTTTTTTAATTAATTTTAGCTCCGTTTTGTCGTGACACAATACTAAACTGGTGCGTGTACTCGATCGACGGAGGGAGTATTTTTTTTTTAGTGGTCGGGCCCCCTTGAGGGGTTGCCTACATAACCTTAAAAAGGAATCAAGCCAAACGTAGCTCTATTGGGTCATGAACCCATGCAACTAGGCATAGAATTTCTTGAGTTGATCCAAGTTGGTTAAATTATGGAAACTGTTACCGTCCATGTCTACCAATTATGCCGCTCTGCCAGACAAGATGGCTTTAACAATGTACGGGCCTGATCAATTTGGTCTGAATTTTCCTCTTGGATCCAACACATTTTTGCGAAGTGCCTTGAGCACCAGGTCACCTTCTTTAATGTTCCTAGTCTTGACTCTTTTATTGAAATGTCGCGCCATACGCTGTTGGTAGGTTTGGACATAATGCAAAGTTGCCAATCATTTTTCGTCAAGTAAGACTAATTCATTATATCTTGCTCTAATCCAGTCGACTTCATCTAGTTAGCTTTCCAACGCGATTCAGAGAGAGAGAATTTCGAGCTCTATTGGTTGTACAGCTTCAACTCCATATACCAAAGAGAAAGGGGTAGCCTCCGTTGATGTACGAACAGAGGTTCGATAACCCCAAAGGGCAAAATGTAGCTTACTTGGTCAATCTTTTTAATTTTCCGTCATCTTTTCGATGATAGTTTTCACATTTTTGTTGGCCGATTCGACCGCACCATTTGTTTGCGGCCAGTAGGGTGATGATCTGTGATGCTTGATATGATATTTCTGTAATAGTTCCGCGCATTCGGCTTGGAAATGCGTTCCATTATCACTGATTATCTCATGAGGTACCCCATAGCGGCATATGATATTTTTCTCAATGAATTGAGCTACATGTTTTGCTGTTAACTTGGCATATGAGGTAGCTTTAACCCATTTGGTGAATTAGTCGATTGCTACGAGGATGAATTCATGCCCCCCTTGTCCTAGTGGCGTTATCTTTCCAATGATGTCGATACCCCAAGTAGAGAACGACCATGAAGAGGTATATGTGTAGATAAGCGAAGGTGGAACGTGCTTTAAATTTGCATAGACTTGACATTTCATACATTTCTTTACGTATTCGTGACAATCTCTTTCCATGGTAGTCCAATAATAACCTTGTCGTTGAATCTTCTAGACTAACATCTTAGCATTCATATGCGTTCCACATATGCCGGCATAAAGATTTTCCATGGGTTTTTGTGCTTCTTTCTTGGCTATGCATAAGAGATTTCTTCCTAGTGTAGTCCTTTTGTGGAGTTCTCCCCGGATGAGCACATACTGTGAGGCTAGGAGCCTCAAAGCACAGCGTACCCTTTTATCAGTATTAGGAGGGTATTCTCCTTTTGTCACGTAGTTAAGGATATATGTATACCATGGATCTTCATTTTCTTCTTGCGATTCTTGTTCATCATCAAGTGCGTGAACATAAGCCAGTTCATATCTTCTTTCTATGGCCAACGACATTCTTATTGTATCCGTTGGAATCCGCACCATTGATGCTAATTTATCTAGTGCATCGGCGAACTGGTTTTCTTCTCTAGGCAAGTACGTATATTCCACTTCATCTAGTTGCTCCGTGAGAGTTTCTAGATGAGCTTGATACATAGCGAGACTTTCACTTCTCACTTTCCATCTCTTGGAGATCTTATTAATGATTAGTTAAGAATCACCGTAGATTCTAAGCTTCTTAATTCCCAAGGCCACTGCTATTTCTAATCCCAAAATGCATGCCTCGTACTCTGCGACATTGTTGGTGACATCAAAGTTGAGCTTCATTAATCAATTTTCCGATGCGCTAGAAAAATTAGCCTCAATGATCAACATTCCAGATCACTAAAATGTGATGCCATTATACGTTGATAGAAGAGAAGAACCAACATATTACAACGCAATAGAGGAAATAAATGACATCGAAGGAGACTGTCCCTGGTATGATCATATTCTTCAATATAATATCCATGACACATATCCCGAAAATACTTCATCAAAATACCAACGAGCCTTACAAACACTTGCGGCCCAATATGGTCTATTAAATGGTCAATAATGCAAAAAAGGACGTAATGATCAAAGTTTATTGTGTATAGACCAACCGGAAGCCACACGCCTTATGGAAAATACTCACAATGGTTTTTGTGGACCTCACATGAATGGTAAAATGCTTCCAAAAATTATTTCACGACAAGGGTACTATTGGTCTACTATGGAACATGATTGCATACAATATGTTAAAAAATGTCCAGAGTGCCAAATGTTCACTAATTTACAACACCTTCCTCCATCCGAACTATACAATCTCACTTCCCCTTGGCCTTTTTAAACTTAGGGAATTGACATAATTGGAAAAATCTCCCAAACAGGAGCAGGAGGGCACGAGTACGTATTAGTAGCCATCGATTCCTTCACTAAGTGGATTGAGGCTGCTTCTTACGTGAATATCACTTCTAAACACGTCGCAAAGTTTCTCAAACAAAACATATTTTGTAGATATGGAGTTCTACATGAACTAATTAGTGATTAGGGATCTAAATTCAAAGGTGAAGTCGAGACCTTCTTAACCCGTTTAAAACATCATCACTCATCCCCATACAGACCTCTAATGAATGGAGCTGTAGAGTCGGCAAAAAAAAATATAATAGTCACATTAATAAAATGGCAGAAAATTATTAAGACTTTCCGAATAAACTACACTTCGCATTATGGGGTTATAGAACGTCTATACGAACATCAATAGGAGTAACTCCATACTCCTTAGTTTTCGGAATGGACGCAGTTCAACTGGTCGAACTGTAAATACCATCCCTACGCATCGTACTCGAAAGTAAGGTACCGGAAGTTGAATGCGTTAGAGCGAGGTATGAAGAGCTTTTATTCCTCGATGAACGACGATTAAGAGCTTTGCATCATATACAAGTCTACAATAGGCGCATTGCACGTCATTTCAATAAAAAAGTGAAACCTAGAAATATAAAAGAATGTGACTTTGTACTAAAGGAGGTTAGGGGTCCACCAACCGATCCAAGAGGGAAATTCAAACCTAATTAGATTGGTCCCTACCGCGTTATTGAAATCCTATCAGGAGGAGCCGTCAAATTAATGGATATAGGAGGAGATGAAATTCGCCAATTAATAAACATTGACCGACTTAAGAAATATTACATATGAAATCCGGATAAAATCGTTCACTCATACAACCAATTTAAATTAGCATTCAATTGAAAGATTCGAAGTGTTATGCATTTTACTGAATAACACGGTAAAATACATAACACATGGGGGGGTTAATTAGAAATAGCAAAAATAAACCGTTCTAAGCGTTCAGATTTTTTCGAACATCACGAAAAAAAACTTTATACTTGGGGGGGGGGGGTGGTAATAATACAGAATTAAAAAAAATTAAAAAATTCGAGACATTCGTAGCACAGGTGTCGCGCGCAACTAGAATAGTTGCTCGCGGATGTCACGCGCAACAAATTTCGTTGTGCATGACAGGCTCGCGCAGATGTTGCGCGCGCCACCTGATGACGAAGTACGAACCCGAATTTTTACGTTTGAATGAAGTTGCGACTTCTACTTGCGGCAAAAAGAGGGTGTTTCTTAAATATAACATATACTCGGAAAATAAAATTAAACTTTGATTTAATTATTTTTAAACAAAATTTGATTAATTTTTCATTTAATTTCTACCTAAGAGATTAAAGAAAAATAAAAAAAAATACATAAAAAAAATTAGAACTACGCAAAGACCTGATTTCGTAATGCGAATACGTAGGAAATCTTTATGATTCGGTCATATCAAAATATAAAAATATAAAGCTCATTTTATTTCATTCAAATTTCAAAGAAAAGAGAGACATTGTTAAACTAGATTGTAAACGAAAAAAAAACATAGTAGTGGTTACACTTTATTCAATTTAAAACGAATAGCGAAACTGTGTAACACTCTAAGGTTTTACTATGTCCTCAATTGTCACGGACGATGGAGGAGTAGTTTTAATTGCAGTATTTTCAGAAACCTTACAGCTTTCTCCTACGTACTTTTTATTAACCCATACATTGTTCTTCAATTTGGTAATTGCGGTCTTTTCAACCTTTTTTCCCTTTTCCGTAGCTTTCGTTAGAGTCTATTTTTGAGTTTGTTGCGAAGGTTCCTTGATTATCACACCTTGTTGTGCGGGCTTGGAGGGAGCTTTCCTTTTTCTTTCCTTCGAATGCGCCTTAGGAGATGAGAAGTCTAATTTTCTTCTTACTCCTTTATTTTTGCCACTAGGAGGAGTAGTGGTGGCCGAATGCATCAAAGGCTTAGGTGGATTACGAGTCGTGGCGGCTTGATATTGAAATCAAGCCTTGTTTAATTTGCCCTTATTCGCCGCATTCATCCAAACTTTGTAAAAAGAAGATAATGCAATACTCACAGTAGGATTTTGTACCACCCATCAAGGAAGACTTGACCAATACTCCATCCAATGAAAAACTTGCTCGGGTTTAAAAATCACATCTTTAGGGGCGTCACAATCTTGCAGGGGAATAATTTGTTTCATCCTGTATTGTCTCATTACCCTGCAAAGAAAAATATATGTAGTACTAGATAGCCCTAAAAGCCTAAAGTAAGGGCAATAGAGACTATTTCCGATCATACTATTTATTTTCCACCAAGGAATCACAAAGCATATGTTAGGAACCCCATGACAGAAAAACGACGTTCATTCCTCTTTATTCTTTTACTTATAAAGGATTCGACGTCCAGGGAATGTCCTTACTCCATTAGCCTCAAGGTTTTGTGGCTGATCGACAATTCGCAAACGCTCCATGAGCCATGTCTAAAAATAAAAAATTAGTTTGCGAGTTTTACACAAGTAGGTGGCGCGCGCATTAAAACAATATGCGCGCGCCATTCGCACGCACCGCAAAAGATTGCGCTGGTCATGCCAGTACAACTTCGTAACTTGCGCTGATAAACGACAAAAAAAACGTATGTGTAATACGAGTAGACTTCTCATGAAACCGTTTTCGTTAGGGTCTCCTCTAAGGCGATTCAAACATAGCACGATTTCTGCCATAGCCAAAGGAGAGGGTGAATGATAGCCCTCTATTTGCTCTACTGTGGACACCATGGAATAATCTCCGTATTCTTTGCCTGTCCTAAGTAAACAATTAACAAAAAGACAATAACATAAAGCGCGAATTTTAAAGCGTTGTTTAGTCATGTTGTCACGAGGGGCGACGAAATGTTAAATAAATTGAATCAAGTTCACGCCTTCTTCATTTCCAATATTGGTCATATCATTGTAGGACAAGCCAAAAAAGCTTTGGAATATAGGTTTGGGATCCGACAAGGTAGGCGAATAAGTAACAGAGAGAGTACTTGTAGGGAAGCCTAGCAAGGCCTCGAACTCACCGGGTATGGGGACAATTTCGTCTCCTTTAAACAAGAAAAGATGGTGGTTAGAGTCCCAATGGTTGACTGCGTCATGAAGAAAATCAAAATTAATCACTAGTTGCATATAATTCAATAGAGGGTCTAGGTGGTAAATTTTGAAAGCTAGTTTGTCCTTGGTTGAAAGGGAAGTGACCCATTGCTTCAAACGTTGTTAGAAGGTCTTCGCCATTGTTTCAAAAAAAAAAAAAAGAGTGAGAATTTGGAGAGAATTAATTCTTTTTAGTTTCTTATGATATTCCTAAACGAATGAATGCGAGATGATCAAAGGCCTACATGAAACCACATTTAAATAGACCCAAGAGGGGCAAATTTTCGGCAAATTTAACTCAAAGGAAAGTTCGCCAATTGTTGGCGCGCGCATCTCTTGAGTTGCGTGCGACATCCGCACACAACAAATTCACATGTGCGCAACTCCTTTAGTTGTGCGCGTCTCCCCTGTCACAGCATGTGAATTAGATTTATTTCCGTATTTTCGCTTACATAATGACGGAATCTTCACGAAATCTTAAGACAAATCATACGCTTTCCTTTTAACCCTTTGTGTCCCTTTTCTTTCCTACTTTTTTATTTTCTTTGTATTTTCTATTTTTTTAATTATTTTCCTAATTCCTTATTTTCTTTTTTCTCTTTTTCTTCCTTTTTGCTTTCTTTTCTCCTTTTTTTTTAGGTTTTTGTTATTTTTTCGAGGGAGGTAAGTCAGGAACCCTTTCTCTCCCTCGAAATTTTTTAGCTTTTTACAAAAAAAAATAATAAAAAATAAAATTAATAATAAATACGTACACATGGAAACAAAAAATAATAATAATGATGACATATATACAAATGTGTCATATGTACAACAATGAAAAAAAATACATACATCTGTTTCCTAAAATAAATAATAATATGTATACAAAAGGAATCAGGGTGCTCGGCGACTACTAGACGGTTGCTGCACATCCTAAAAAATCCAAAGCAAAGATTAATAAATGAAATGTAATAACTTCGTTGAAAAGAAAAGAAATAAAACTTACCACGATCGTCTGATGATCACAGCATGATAAAGTCACGAGGGATCTTCGATAAGCAGCTCGGAAAGCAAGTATTGTCCTCACCATGCCGTTCACGGTTTCCCGCGGAACCTGTTCCAAGAATACAAGGACAGTTAGTAAAAAAATATATATGAAACAAAAAATAAATAGAAATGTTTAAGTACATATACACATAAGACATACCAACTCAACCGTCTCAAGTACAAATGGTATCCCCTCATCATCCTCCGCTACTGGAAGGGTCTCACGAATTACCGACCCGACAGCATCGATATACGTGATCTTCGCTGTAGGAGGCACCCAACCACCTAGCTCGACCCGCTAAAAAAATGTGTATGACAAAAAAATGATAAAAGGGTCAAAGTTCCGAAAAATAAATAGAAACAGGGAAAAGAGAGAGTTAGAGTACTAACCGGAACAAAAGCTGGAAAAGGAGTCAGCCAGGATGCAATAAAAGCTGGATAAGAAACCTCTGGCAGCACCAACTGCTCTATTAGATAACCAAGGATCGCCTGAACTCGATCCTCGGTAGACAGCAAGTCCGCACGTAAAATCCAAATCGGAGGATCCGCAGGAACCAAAGGCTCCTCGGACGAAAGCTGCTAGAGAACACGCTCGCCTAAAAACCAAGCGTCTGTCCTCTGGAGCACCGGGAGTCCCGGATAGTGGGACCGGAAACGGCAACGAACCATGCCAAACCAGATAACCTTAGGGACCTCGACGATCAAACATCAAGGACGGAGATCGATCTATAAAACACAACCACATGAAAAATCGCCCGAAAATAAAAAAAATAAAAAAATGCATATGTAGTTGGAATACTCACCGACGCACGAGTCGCCGAAAGGATCCTTTGGTGAAAGTCACCGGAAAAAGTGGCTTTTCTCTTCTTAATCATGACCAATCGATGGCTTATAGGAAAACGAGCAGCCCCAAGCATCCAAGGGGCTAAGAGCGGCAGGTACGAGTATTCCAAAGCCTGAAACCAAGAAAAGAAAGTAAAAGTAATAACCGAAAGAAGCTTAAAACACGTACCTCAAGGATACGACCATGCCACGTTAGGGAGATCCGAGGCACATCATTAACTGCCGCGGAATCCATCACCCGGGTCGCCTTGCCCATAGCTATAAGCATACGGGCATACGACACCTCCGCCCAACTCAGGTCACCTACTTGCCCCAAATCACTGAGGCAAATAAGTAACCCAATGGCAAAACGCTCTCCTCGATCACTCAAGATAGTGACGGAAAGAACGTGAGAAATGTAAATCCGAGCCAGCTGCTTAGGTGTACACTACCGATCAAGCTCGTCAGCCGACAAGATTGCGCGTACGCGTGAAGGGCCGACGCAAGACGGTCCCCCACAAGGTCGCACAGTCTCTCGTCTGACCCCTTAATGAACTCTATGACTATGGGCTCGCCTCCAAAAGGAAAACCCGTAATCATAGAGAAATAGAAAGGGGTAATTGTCATCTCTCCCCATGGAAAGTGGAATGTGTTGGTGGAATCCTACCAAAACTCCAGAAATCCACGGAGGAAAGCTGACGATGCAGGCTGAGTCTATAAATCCCGAAGAGTCGTTAATTGGGAGTCAATCCCGGAAAGTGCCATAATCTCCTTTGCCACCTCGGGCTAACTCTCTAAACGGGCTCGCAGGTCACCAGGGCCGTATAAACGCATGCTAGGCTCACTCTAAGGAAAATAAAAAAATATAATAAAAATGGTTATGGTTTAAAAAGGAGAAGAAATAAAGGAAAAAAGGAAAAGGCGCAAAAAACTCACGATGCTGCGCACCCCTCTAATCGAGACATGATGGTCTGGGTCCCACTTAAGGATCCTAGGGTCCGAAGTGGGAAAACCCTCCCAAACCACATCCTCTTAGCGACGTCGATCGGCTGCGACGCGTCGCTCTCAAACCTCCTCTCGAGGACGGGTCACCCTTTTCCGAGGGCGAACCGCCTCGTCAGGACTACCTAAAATTTCCTCAGCATCGACAAATGGAGGTGAGTCCATGCTATGATGGATAAAGTTTCTTTAATTATTTTACTTTATTTTCTAAACTAAACTAATATACGTATTCTAGACCCATTTCGGCAGCATAACAGTTGTCGATAGGGAAAATTCGAACATGGAATGCCACCCATTCTTGGGGGCTACGATACTTGCAGTTAAAGTCAGTAAATGGGGGCTTCTAACACCCACAAAAGCAATTCTATACCAGGTTAAACTAAGTATTTAAGGGATTGTATTTCAAAAATCTCAAAGAATCAACTACTTCTATACGAATAACAGTAACATAAACATGATTATTGTCTACCAAACAAGGATTTTTTTGTGAAAAATACCTTTTATACACAACTTTTTATGAAAAACTACCTTTAAAAAAATTGTTGTAAATGACTACCTCTTTTTAAAAAATGTTGTAAGGGACTACTACTTGCCGGAATCTGACCGTTGACTCACATTCCCGGCGTTTACCACCCCATGTGGCGGTCTTTTCCCGTTTTCAACCACCCCTACCCCATCCTCCCCCTCCCTTTTCTAATTTTTGACCACCCCCTACCCCCTCGCCATCACCTCCCCCTCCCTTGTCCAGTTTCTGACTGCTCCATTGGTTGCCCCTCCGCCTCCCTTTTCCAATTCCGACCATTTCCCACCCACGCAACGCTCCTTTTCTCTAGCCCTCCTTACCCCTTCTTGTAGCCCTCTAACAGAATTATCAATTTCCGACCACTCCCCTCCCTACCCCCACTTCCATTATTTCCGGCGCGGCAGCCCTTTCCCTGCCAACCTCCCATTACTGCTCATCATTTTCCCCGAATTGAAACGCCTCCTCTTCCCCTTCATTCTTGATTTCCGGCCACCCCTTAAATAAATTATCAATTTCCGGTGAAATTTCATCCCACCTATGCATTTCTCATTCTCAAAATCCCGCCCACCCTCCTTCAACCCCCTCAAAAACCATAACCCTTCCCTTCCTTTTCTCAATTTTTTGGTATTTACAATAATTAATTTTTTAATTTGATTGCTGCGTTATTGTTTTTAGTGTACTGTGGTTGGGATGGTGGTTAGTATGGCTGCTATTTGTAGCTTGGTGGGTGTGGTGGTGTAATTGTTGGTGGCGTCAAGAGGTAAAGACGAAGAGTGGTGGTGCAGTGATCGCAGGGGAAGGGAGTTAATGGTGTTGCTGTTTGAAGGTCGCGGAATTGCAAAGCGATTAAGGGTTTGTGTTTGATTTGCCGGGGAGGAGGCGGTTTCAAGTGGGGTTGGGTTGGTTTTTGGATGCGTGGGGGCGGTTGTAAGGGTGTTTTGAGGTGGGTTGAGGTGTTGTGGTGGTGGGGCGGTGGTTAAGATGCGACATTGCTGGTGGTGCATGCATAGAAAAAAAAGAAAAATAAATAAAGGTCATGTGACCGACACGTGGGTGGTCAACGCCGGAAAAGTGAGTCAACGACAAGATTCCGGCAAGTGGTAGTCATTTACAACATTTTTCAAAAAAGAGGTAGTCATTTACAACATTTTTTTAAAGAGTAGTTTTTCACAAAAAGTTGTATATAAAAGATAGTTTTTCACAAAAAAATTCACCAAACAATTTTGAAGTTTGAACATGGCAAGAATAAGCTAAGAGTATGTTTCGCGCCATTTTTTAACAATTCAAAATTCGCGAAAATGAATTATGAAAGTAATATTGGTTCCATCACTATAATCTACTTCATAATAAGCAATTATAATCAAAATGAGCAAGAAAAAGCAATAAATCAAGCAAAATTCAAAGAAAAAGAGCAAAAACATACTTGAACAAGGAAATGCTCATATAAGGTTCAATACATAACCATTTTTCATGAAATTTGTTGCAAAACACCCCTTAAACATAGTATAACAACATGGAACAAACAATTTCAAGAAAAATGGACCGAATAAAAAACCCCCAAATTCGAAATTTAGGGTTTAACGGTTCGAAAATCGTCCCAATTAAGCCTACATCAAACGAAAAATAACAAAAAACTTGCATTGGATTACAGAAAATATGAATAACGGACGAGATCTACTTCCTTTAGCTTTGAAAAACAAGAAAATCCGAGCATCCTAGTAAGAGAAAGGGGCGAAAACGGTGAAGGAAGGAGAAAGAAAGAGCGAAATGAAAATCGCGCTCAGCGATTTCATTTTACTGACACAAATGTCGCGTGCAACTGAATCTATTGCGAGTGATATACCAGCGCAACTCAGAATGATGCGCGTGCCTGGCTATCGCGACCCACTGAGTTGCGCGCAGATACTGGTCACCAAAATGACCTCAATCTTGATTTTGTTTCGTTTGATCATTTTCTAACGGTTTTTGCTCGTTGTTAGACTTAATGGCGCGCAAATTATCAAAATATTTTAAAATTGCTTTGCATATTGTAGTTTGTTTTTTTCTTTGTTAGTTTTTTGCATCATTCTTTCATGCACACCGTGCTTTGTGCCTTCCCTAAGCATACGTTTTGAACGTTTTTCGTAAGAGTGCTTTAAGACGTTCTTTGGTGGTGCTTTACATAAAAGCACCCATAGACAGGTTTGTCATTTTACTTTATTAACGTTACAAATGTACGGGTTATCTTCTTTTTCACGTCCGAAGCAAAAAAAAAAGGCATTTTCATGCAGCGTAAAAATGCAAATGGCGTAACATATGGCGTAAAACTGTATGACGTAGGTGTTGCATAAAATTTCACTTCAGCCCAAGCTTTGCAAGATCTACCTTTCGGAACTAAAAGGTAGATAATTATTGTATGCATTAGCTCACGAGTCGACAGGCGCGCCGAACCATCAGGAACGGGCACTTCTTGAATGGTAGCAAATATGATAGTTAGTGCGCTTACTAACTTACCGGACAATGAGGGTGTCCGACCACCCCCTGTATAAAGAAGCAACGAGACGATGTTGCGCCTATGTAGTCACGTGCCCCTAGTCCTGAGACACGTGTACTCATCTTGTGGACAAAAATACTGAGAGAGTTGATGACTTTCTTCCTTCTCACTGGATTTGGATATATGCCTCCAGTCTTGTGACATGTATTTCTATCTTGTGGACATCCGGCTCGAATACCGGACCATTTTGGCTTGAATACCGAAAACCCCTTTTCATTTTTTTACTTTGTTAAAGTCAGGCTAAATCATCCCCTTTTATTCTTTTAAAACCGATCACTTCTCATGACTTGACATTACCCAGAACACCTTTACTTGTAAAAGTGTTCTACATTGCAAAGGATCAATCTAGATTCTTTAGCGCGTTAAGACTAGGAAAAAAAATTTCTAGCCTTAATAGCTACTTGTTTCAAACAATTAGCGAACCAAGGATTGTTTTGACATCCTAAAAATTACTGAAAGATTCTCTATCCTTAAAGAACTTTGCAGAATGAGTCTCGGATTTATTTCCTTGAATACTTTGGTCATCGTCTATTCTAGACTCGATCAAAGTGGGGGCTAACTGTAGACATCATCTTTTGGCCTCCTGTCCCGACAAGAAGTGCAATGACGATAAATAAAACCATCTTCATGTTGGATCGAAGTGAAGAATACTTACGGTGAACTGGTTAAGCCACAAAACACAAAGGAGTAGCCCGAATTAAAGAATAAAGCCAAAAAAAGGTCCAATTAACTAAAACCAATCATAATTAGGCTTAAGCTCGTGCTTAAAACCCAATAGTGATGGATTTAGGAGCGACTAGGTTAAATTTAAATGCTGCCGCAGAAAAGGCCGCGCGCATCTCGAACAGTAGCATTGGGCTGCCACGCGTGATACCTAGCGCAACCTCCAGAGTTGCGCTGCGGAAGATTATGAATTATAGGAAAATATATAAAATCAAATTTTATCGTAAAGCCGCGAGCAAGACAATTAGTTGAGCTTCCCGTATCAGCGTAACCTAATCACTTGCGCTGGGATGCCGCGCGCAACTCATCTTGTTGCGCGCGACACCTGCTGCGGCAGAATGCTCGTAACCCTGAACCTAATCATTTCCTTTAAATAACAGCTTAAACCGAGGCTTAAAAAAACATAAAAATAACCTAAAACTCTAGCGAAATACTTGTGAACTTGTGCAACCTAGCCCCTCTTGTCCTAAACTCTCACAACTTTTGATATTTTGTTACTATGCTGGAGGTTCCCCAACAAGAAGGATTCCATAAGTATTCTAAACGGAGATCTAGCAAAGAGAAGTGGTAAATTCTTAAGGACTTAGCTAAATCACATTTATTTTCTTAATTAATTAGTGTTGTTTGATCACCATTAAAATAATTAATTAATCAATTCCACATAGTATCTTTCATTAAATAAAGATTAGAATTGAATTAAATAATTGTGGGTTGATCACTTAAGCCAAGGCGAATATTGTTTATTTTCTTGTCCTTTTCACGAATTTGATTAAATAAAGAATAACGACATTACAATCTAATTCCTAAGTGAATTGGTATGTGTAAATAAAATCACCAAACATAGTTTTAGGTATCTCGTTGCATATATTGTTTGGTGATGAAATTGTTAAAAAAGGAAGAGCTTGTAGAGACCGCACTAGGGCTAGGATAACGATTCCCCTCTAAAGAAAACGTTATTTTAGTACCCTTGCTCCCGAACTCATTTCTGGTTTATAGAGAAATTTGGGCACGGGTAAACTTATGATTTGTGCCAATTATTCCATGAACTCCACATGGAAGAAAGGCATGAACGAGGTTTATGAGTTTTCCTAAAACTCATCGGTGACTCCCTACTTGTTTCTTACAAAAAAACGTAATGATAGATTCATAAACGTAATTAAAATAAAAAGAACAGGACCCCTTACGATGGAAACCCCTTTCTTACACTAGGCCAAATGCCTCCAGCACGCAGTTTGCTCGGGAAATTCCGATGTTAGAGGTATTTTGGTAATTTTGTTGATTAATTAGTAATTTTCTCGTCTCATCTTTTCTTAATTTAGACTCAAATTCAAATGCTCGGTTTCGACGCTCCAATCTCAAATTTTCGACATTTAAATATTAATTACTCGGGTGGCTCATTACTTCCTTCCTAACTAATTCTTCGCAATATTAAGCTGTGACTCGAAGGGGTCAGTCAATATTAAGCTGGAATATTAATTATACATTAATATTACTGATCGGAAGCGGACTCCATCCAAGCATTTTGATCCCTTGACCTCACTGTGTTGGGGTTTGGTGAGTCCAATTCACCGCAGAAACAAACCCAAAACCAAGACCGCACTCGCAATAAATAAAACCGTAAACATAATTAAATTAAAAACAAGATAAAGATAAAACGATTCCCTTTGGAGCGTGCTATGCTCGACCACTTGGGCTCTTACTTGAAAGCTAGCCTCGAATTTAAAAAGCCTCCAACGATGAACCACCAACAACAACGATCACCGACAAGGTCCAATGTCTTGGGGTTAGCAAGAACCGACCGATAAACCCAAGTAATTGAGTTTAAAGGCTTTCACTAAATGTGATACCTTTTCCAACTCTTTAGTCCAACGGTTTTCACTTACTTGTGATCACTTTTCCAATTCTTACTCAAGCATCATTTCTATTGCCCTTACTTAGATATTTATAGGAAATGATGAGAGTATGATTGTCTCTCCCACCAATGTGGGATAGTAAGATTTTCACTTTTTTTTTAAAAGGTAAAATAAAATTATTAAGCAAGCTAATAATAAATCAACAAGTGTCAACACTTGGAGAGGGGGGACCAAACTTGTTCCCTACTCTCTCTCTCACCTTGCGCCATATGTCCTCCCATTTGGGCATCAAGGCTTTCCCATTTATTCCTCCCTTTGGACTCAGCCCAACCACCCTCACAATGGACTTGCGTGCTGATGTTGCTTGCGGTCATCAAGCCTCGCACTCCAAGTGCAGGCTGCTGCTGATTGTGGCTAGCATGCCGCGCAATCCAAGCGCGGGCTGCTGTTGCTCCTTGATATTGATGCTTGCCTTAGCTGGTAGCAATGGTGCGCATGCTAGCCACCAAGCTACGCATTATGCCCCTTGCACTCGGATTTCTTGGGGCACTCCGATGCTAGGGATATTTTTGGAAATATGTTGATTTTATACTTTTTGCACGTCTCGTCTTTTTATTATTTTTGACTCGACTTACGACGCTCGGTTTCAACGCTCTAAGCTCAAATTTCCGACATCTAAATAAATATTACTCGGTCGACTCATTAATTCCTTACGAATTTATTCGTTGCTTCGACTCGTTGATTGCTTCGGTGTGACTAGAAGGGTTAAGTCAAGGTTAAGATGTAATATTAATTATGCAATAATATTACTAATCGGAAGCGGCCTCCACCTAGGCATTCTGATCACTTGACCTTACTGTATATATTAGCTTTCTAATAATTCTGAACCCATTATCATAATAATACACTTGTTCCAAGGACACTATTCCTTTTAATCTCCACTTGTCCTACCGGACAAGTGATCTTTTAGTGTATAGCCCTTTCTTATGTCGCTTAATGCTTCTTCATGAAATATAATTTAAGATTTATTTGTCGTCCTTATTACGTCCAGAAGTGTTTCTTGATTCCGAGTCCGACTGTCAATAAACAGATGATTTATAAAATCCATCCGAGCACGACCATGCATTTTTATAGTCTTTCTCTACAAGAGGCCTTGTAAACAACAAAGACATCTTCCCTATTTTATTAGGGGGGCATTTCCAGTCTTGTAATGTAGCTTCTATTACTAAGAGGACCTAGCCGCCCAAGTGATGCTTCTATAATCCCCTATTGTGGCAGACATTTGTCAATCATCAAAGCGTACTAGTACTCAAAAAAGATAGTTCACAATACTCATGGGCGAGGAAAAAGTTTTCGACAGCAATAATGAGAAGTATACTTATGACGACTTTTAATCTCTTCAGGTATTCTCATAGGTCGATCCAGTACGGTTCTAAACCAATACATGTGAAAATGATTCATGACGATCATGTCCTTGTAGCACAAGAAACGGTGCTATGAATCAAACTACACACTAATCTCAACTGGTCATTAATCGTCCATCATTTAAATGACCTCAATTAGGGATAATTTTCGATTATAATATTCAACGTTCAGTTAATAAGTGTTTCCTTACCAAGGCTAGTCTTGATACCCTATTTGAATATTCCAAGAATCGAATGGACTCATTATTTAATTCTAAACCACAATTAAATAGTCGACGGAGTGATTTAAATTGCATGAAATTTTAAATTACTCCAAAACCTGAATGGTTCATCTTATGATAAATGGTTTTTTCGAATGTTTTAAGAGTATTACTCTTTATAACATGTATAGAAATCACACCCATATCTAATATGCTTGATTTCTTTCATGCAATTGTGAATGTTTTCGGTCACTTATTGCATAGTTTTAGATATAATTACTTTTCTAATCTTAGCATTTTCATTACTAATCACTTTCATAATAAGATGATAAAATTTGAGAGTGACATGGATTATATGTGATTTAGGATTTATTGTCCACGTGATGGCTCCCACTCATTTTCATGATTGAGATCTTCAACTTGAAAACCTATAATCATTAACGTTCAACAACGAGCTTACCATAGAACATCTTCTTTATTATTGCCTTTAAGGCAACAATATTATCAACATATATTTTAGTAGAATTCCTGATGATGCTTTGCTTGGGTTTCACTCCAAACGGCTCACAATGATTTGGGATACCCTAATCACTTGTGATCATGGAAATTTTCCTTAAATTCTCACACATTACACATGGATGCATGTCCATGTTACCATTCTCAAGCCATGACTCATTTTTAGCTCGTGCTCATAAACGACTTTCTTGTTAAGGATCTAATCCTTGTTAAGGTTTGTGCTTGCAACATAAATTCTTAAATTGTATTTTTTTCACAAGTCAAGAACTTTAACTGTTACTTATCTAAGTACTTGGATGTTCTTGGCCATAATCTCACGATCTATTACATAGATTCAGGTTGATTGGTACAACATACATACTTCACATGCTCTAAGAAAGTAAGTCATGCGACGATTCCATATCATAACGTACATGATGGATTCAGTTGCAGAGTAAATCTCAATATTATTCCATTAATGTGACATTTTAGCTAATTCAGTTTCACTGAGTCTTGCTTAAATTGTTCCCTATGTGATACGGTTGAATGTCTCTTACAAGAGTCTTTCTTTTTCGACTTGATATTTAACCTAGCTTATACCTTGTTCAAACTTTTACTTAGCTTTATACATATGGGTCGAAAGGCTTTCAAAGTCCTTCATGTTCAACATGGTAAATTTCATTACTCATTTAATCATTTTAGTTAAGTCTATATCATAGAACTTAATTCCCAATATGTATTAAGTATCATCTTTTGCTTGGTCCATTGTCGAAAATACTTTCAAATACAAGCATTTAGAATTTAATAGTTATTTCACAATAGAGTTTGTAAACCTTTTTGTTGGACCTTTATATAATTTACTTTTGCTCCCTCTAAACTTCTTATTCTTAAAAGTTTCTATGTTTCTCCATAAGCCAATCCTCTTATTAAATTCATGAGAAAACGTGTTCCAATTCCTGAGAAAACGTGTTCCAATTCCTGTTTGCAATGCTTCCTTTAATCTCATAATGGATTTTTTTAGCTTGGTTTCAAATCTAGCGTTTATTTAGATTTTCAAAAACCTTAGACTATTTTCATAGTCACTTTTAAAATCCTATTTTAGGAAGGCGGTTTTGGTATCTATTTTGTCATATTTCATATGTGCAATTTTGCTTAAACAATCACAAAAAGACTTTAACATTCCGATTGGTTAATAGGTTTTTATTAAAATCAACTCCGTGAATTTAATTGTATCCTTGTCAATCAATCTAGCTATGTATACCTATACTTTTCCACATTTGTTAGTTTTCTCCTTGAAAACTTATTTGCAATCGATGGGGCTTTCATTCTTTAAGCAAATTAATCAAGTTTTAAAACATGATTTTCAAACATGGAGTCTATTTTGGATTTTTTATGGCCTCAACCATTATTCGGAATTTGGATTTTTCGTAGCTATTTAACTAGACATTATTGCCTTACTATCTAATAGAAAATAATATGCTTGTAACTCTTAGGTTTATTTCTAACTTAAAAGAAAATTTATAGGATTCAACTCAAGATTTGGTGAATTATATACCTACACAGGGTTATTGCATCAAATACTTAGTTTTAAGGCACTTTCAAAGCCCTTTAATTTTTTTGATCTTACTCCAACTTTTCAAAAGTTTTGTGAGAAATGAATTCTCTTTTAAGGACGGAACTTGTAAAGTTCTTTTGAGTATTCTTGATCAAGTATTCTAAAGAAGCCTTTTTAAGGTCGTCCGAGGTTCTCACTTTTAGTTAGTTGCTAAGCTCGATTATCATCAAGTTCATTTTCCTCCCACTTGTCATTTTGGAAATGTGTTACTTTCCAGAACGACACCACTTAGAGCAACAAACTCTATGTTCTCAATTAGGTTCTGGAGGTAATGCCCGTGGTCTCACTTGAATGCTTACAAAAAGACATGTATATTGTCTTTGGGTAAAAGTTTGTAGTAAAACAAACAATCCCACTTGAACTATCTTAGCCTTTAATGAGCCATTAAGCTCCCACTCAACCACTTAGCTCTTGCTAAGCCGGTGAGCTCCCACTGAGTCACATAGCTCCCACTGAGCCAGTGAACTCCCACTTTGGCTAAGAGTTTTAGACATATACTTGAAAAGACATTTAGAAGTTGATGAGTGTCATTTATGGCACTCATTTGGTTCTTTTTAGGATGGATTTTATGCTATTCTTTAGCTCTTTTACTTAGTTTTTCCTTGATTTTACTCTTTATTTTTTTTAGTTTAAATTTTCTTAGCTTGATTTCTTCCTTTATGCAATTCTTGGTTTATTTTGATATTTTCTCTTTTATTTTCTTGTTTTCCTTTATGTTTCAGGTTAAGATCGTTTTCCAAAGTTTCCCGAGCCACTTCCCGAGTTTAGCATTGATTAGGATGTTTAGTGGTCTTCATTTGAAGCTCAAGCATGGAGAAGTGCAAGTTCCTAAAGACAATGAGCTATGCATTCAAGCCGTGGGGGCATGATTTCTTGTCTTGAACCCGCAAACATGGAGTTTAGAAACTGCAAGGTGCTGTGTTTATCAAGAGCATTAAATGGAACGCACGAGGAGCATCGGAATGATAGGGAAGAGGACTCCCTTACTCCTAGGCGCGAGCACGCGCGACCATGGCGCGACCGGGTGGCGCGGACGCGCCTCTCTGGGTCCTTGTTCTATATCTAGTTTTTCGCGGCCGCGCTCCCCTTATGGTTGGTCGCGCCTGTATGGGTTTATTTGGAGACGATCTAAGTAACTTCTCTTAGTTAGTTTTTCTATATATAGATTTTCTTTATATTTTTAGAGAGAAAATTTTTAGAGAGAATCAATTTTGGAGAGGAATTAATTCAGAAATTAGATTAGAATTAGGTTAGGTTTCAAGAGAGAGAAACTCTAGTTTGTAGATAGAGAAACTCTAGTTTATAGAGAGAGAAGTTCTTGATTGATGATTGAAGATTGATGATTCCAAGTGAATCTCTATTGAATTGAAGCAAGTTTGTAAGGATTTCTTTACTTTAATGCAATCTTAGTTTTGATTTCAATTGCTTTGTTGATAGTTCAAGTTTGAATTGAGTTTGTGTTTGAATTGGTTTATTTGATATAATGATGATGAATTTGTTGATAAGTTTAGTTTTGATCTTAATTTCAATGAATAGTGAGTAGTTTTCTTGCTAAGGATTTGGTGAAGCATATATGAGTAATTGATTGATGCTAATTGGGGAAAATTGATGGAGTTGATGTTGTGATTAAATTGGTTGATTGATTATGTGCATGTGTGTGTTTAATTTAGGAGTGATCAACCTAGTTTCTCACACTAGATTGCATTGTAGGTTCACATTGATACAAAAAATGGATTTGTGGCTTACATTTGTCGATTGAGGGGATTTGTGAGGTTCCTAGTCAGTGTCTTTCGTAGTTGGCGCTAGTTTGACCTAAAGGAACTTAGCCTATCACTCTCTCTTTATTGCATATTTGACCTTCCCTCGCATCATTCGACTTAGTCATCTCCAATCCTAATTAGTTGAATCATTTACGAGTCTATGTGGATCCATACCCTAGTACTTGATAATTTTGTTTTCAATTTGATTGTTTGTTTTGCTTAGTTGCTTAGATTACACACACACACCTACCCCCTTGACTTTGAGATAGCTTGACTTAGACAATAGTAGTTAGCTCCCATTCCCTTGGGTTCGATCCTTAACTTGCCATTATACTTGTATGAAGGTGTGTCGAGAGTTTATAAATTTTGTTTTGACCAAGTGTAGATTAGTTTTCAACGACCTAGTCTCACTCTAGATAAAAAAAAAATGGCGCCTGTAGACACCTAAAAATGTCTCCCCAAAACCAAGCCCGATGATAAATAACCTTTCATCGCCGCTATTGGTCGGGTTTAGTATTTAATCCCGAGAGTGCTTAAAAAATCGTATTTTATTAAATTCATATTTTTGAAAGGTCCTTGGATCAGTCTTGGTGTTTGGTAAAAGCATAGTTTTAATTTTAGCCCAAGCTTGTTAATTAATTTTAAGCCCAAACCTTTTTATTTTATTATTGTATTATTTATTTTTGGCCCAAATATTTTATTTATTTTTATTTTATTATTTTCTTATTTTAGCCCGAAAAATAAAAGTCAGAAAAAAGCCCGAAATTATCAGTCGGCACTTAAAAAGTCGAAAGAAATTAGGGTTAAAAATGAATTTAGACGGAAAAATGGACTGGAACTGACCATGTCACGGGAACTCTTCCCGTCTGACGGTGGGACTTCCCATGACACGGGAGGTCTGCCGTGACACGGGAAGTTCCGTGTCCTTTCCGCGTAAACCCTTGACGCGTTTTTCGTTCCGTTTTCTGAAAATTTCCCGCGTCACTACAAAACTGACCGTGTCACGGGAATTTGTACCGTCTGACGGTACAGTCTAACCGTGTCACGGTACAGTCTGACCGTGTCACGGGATACTTTTTTAGGGTTTTTATCATTTTAGGGTTCCGTGTGCTCCCTTAGCACATTTCCCTATAAATACCCCCTCATTTCTGATGTACGGGGCAACCAGAATTCTATGATTCTTATTTTCTCTCTTCTATGCTCTTAACCTAAACACTAGCCTACCCTTTTCACTTCAAAATTCCTTCTTCAAGCACTCAAAGGAGTCCCTATTTTACTCGAGGTTCTGTCCTTAAACCAAGGCGTGAAAGGTAGAATCGTTTGAGGGTTTGGCCCCAAAATTAACCTTGTTTTTATTTAATTTAATTTAGTTATTGTTTTATTATTTCCTTGAAGTTACTAACTCGTTTATTATTTTGTAGTTGCAAACAAACAGATTCAAAGTAAGGATCATGCTCTTTTTATTATTGTTATTTTTCTAATGATTTTTATGTTGTTAGAATTATGATTAAATTGGTTTTTATATTTATATTGATTCTATTATTTATTTTTGATCACAATATTGCATGTTTAAAGGGAATATGTAATTGAAAATCACGACTAATAAGATAATTTGGACAACCGCTTTAGGTTCCTTTTTAATCTTGTTGTTTAATCAAGTGATCACCAAATATTTAGAATTATGTGTGCATTAATTTTGAACCAATTTAGTTAAATAATAGTTTGGAGCGAATTGAATTATTGTTTGTATGCCTTTGAGATCACAAGAATGTTTTTCACTATAAGAATCGAGTAGAGGCCAATACGGGCGAATGTGACTCCATGACTCACTTCGTACCATCATCCCCGATCCTCCTTTCGTGGTTCCGAACCATATGGAGTTAATAATCTCATGGATTATGAATGGGGTGTAACCTTCACGGGTCAATCGTAGCCTTCGTTGTCCCTTTATCGTGGTTGCCTTTTTATGATCCATGAACGGTTTACAAGTTTCTTAAAAACTTGTTGGCGGCTCCCTACTTTATTTGTCCCTAATCGTAATGTCAATTCCCACTTCCTATGAGTGCCAAGCATATTCACAACATGCTTTTTAACGTAGGCGCACTTCGAGCGACACCTACAGCGCCGTTGCTGAGGAATGACGTAGATGATTGCTATTGTTGTTGAGTCTATTTTACCCTATTTGCAAAAACACAAAAAGATTTTCTTTTTAAGGCTACATTTGTAGCCGTGCTACTAATAATTTTGTTTGAGATTGTGTGCAAGTGAACATGGGAGAAGCTCAAAGGGTTACATTGAAGGAATTGGGTACTCCGGGTGCATACAAGTATGAGAGCGGGATTGCTCCATTGTTGATTCGGGATAGTGATTTTGAAATTACGCCGACAATGATTTCCTTGATTGAGAGGCGACAATATAGAGGTGCATCGAATGAAAGTCCTCTTAACAAGCTTAAGGAATTCGAGAAATATTGCAACACTATTAGGGTGAGTGGGGTTGCATAAGAGTTTGTAAGGCTCAAATTGTTCCCTTTTTCCCTCATAGGGCGCGCTTTAGAATGGTTGGACAAGGAGGTCAAGCCAAATTTTTTAAGAACATGGGACGATGTTACCAAAGGATTCTTATCCCGATTTTACCCTCAAAAGAAAACAGGGGAAGCTAGAACTTTGATAAAAAAAAAATTCAAGCCAAGGCCTAACGAAAATATTTATGAAGCATGGGAGAGGTACAAAGAGTATCAAAGAGAGTGCCCTCACCACGGAATTCCAACTTACCAAACAATTCAATTTTTTTATGGTTGTTTGAGTCCTCAAGGTAGGTCGAGCTTAGATGCCAGAGCCGGAGGCCCAATCATGAACAAGACGGTGGAAGAGGTTGTTGATGTGATAGATGATGTAGTTAGGAACTACATGAGTTGGCAAGAGGTTGAGGAAGAGTGAACAAACGAGTGGGCCTCGCTTGATTAAGTCAATGCCATCAACAAATTGTATACTCTACTTTCGGACTTAGGGAAGGAGGTGGCTTCTATCAAAGCTAAGCTTGAAAATTCATCTTCACAAGCACAAGATCTTCCCTCCCAATATAAGGGGAGAGGTACATCTTCTTACTATAACCCTCTTTTCGCTTCTTGTTGCATGATTAGAGAATGTTTGGCTTGTGATTCACGCGAAAGAAATGATTATGATGTTTCTAATTGTCCAAATGTTCCTAGTGATGGATGTGATTAATATGATAAAAAATGAAAACGTACATGTGAATTATGTTGGAAATAGTGGTTTTGGATCTAGAGTTAATGCTCAAAAGAATGTTGGAAATAAGAATTATCACAATCATGGGAGCTACGATAATTATAACCAAAATAGTGGTTATAGAAACCAAGTAACCCAAGGGTTTCATGGTAGCCATACAAAAATTGGTTGTAATGATCAAAGCTACGGCCAAGAATATGGGGATCATAATCAAGGTTATGGTAATGGTAATCATAGTTAAAATTCTGGCCAAAATCTTGATAAGGGTAATTGGAGTAACCAAAGTAGAGGAAATTTTCAAAATGATGCTCAAAGGGGTTTCTCACCCAAATGAACTCCAATAACTCAATGCCAAAGTGATGATTCCTATGATCAACAATCTCAGTTAATGAGTAAGCTAGCGAATTTCATGGTAGATCAAGCTAAGAAGTTGGACGATTACATAGCCTCTAGTGACAAAATGTTTCGTGGCCTATTAACTCATGGAAAGATGCTTGAGAACCACATCGTTAAACTAGCTAACCCTTTGGAAGATTGTGCTAGCCCATCTTCTTTACCCTCACAAGAAATTGATCCTAAGGAACCGGTTTGTCCTATTACCACTAGGAGTGGTAAGGTCCTTGAAGAGAGTGTTCTTAAGAAGAGTAAGGAGGGTGAAGAGGGTAGTGATTCGAGAAAAGAGATTAAGTATGAAGAGTCTAGCAAGATGAGTGAGGAATCTAATGAAGAGCCAAAGGAGAAAGAGAAGAAGAAAGATGAGGTTTACAAGCCCAAACTTCCATACCCCCAAAAGTTTAATAGGTACAAATTGGATGAGCAATTTGGACAATTCATTGAGATGCTTAAGAAAATTCATCTTTCTATTCCATTCACCGAAGTCTTGGAACAAATGCCAAACTATGCTAGGTTTCTTAAGGAAATTTTGGGCGGTAAAAGAGATTGAAATATGGTTGAACCGGTGAATTTAGGGG
This sequence comes from Chenopodium formosanum, assembly GCA_024500155.1. Taxonomy (NCBI): domain Eukaryota; kingdom Viridiplantae; phylum Streptophyta; class Magnoliopsida; order Caryophyllales; family Amaranthaceae; genus Chenopodium; species Chenopodium formosanum. The sequence continues at coordinate 43,361,220 of CM044880.1, forward strand.
AGTGTTGTAGTGCCTTTATCCATAATGACTTACCCCAAAAGTTGAAAGATCCCGGGAATTTCTCCATCCTTTGCAAAATAAAAGGAAAATTATTTCAAAATGCCCTTTGTGATCTCGATGCTAGTGTGAGTATCATGCCTTATTCCGTCTTCAAGAGACTTAAGATAGTTGAGCTCCTTCCATCCAATATGACCCTTCAATTAGCCGATAAATCCATTAAGTTCCCAAAGAGAATAGTTGAGGATGTTCCCCTTAAGATAGGAGAATTCACAATTCCCGTTGATTTCATTGTGTTATAGATTGCGGAAGTTGAACATATTCCTATCATTTTATGGAGACCTTTCTTTGACACTTCGGAAGCTTTGATTGATGTTAAGGGAGGTCGTATTACATTGATAGTTGGTAACAACGAGGAAAGTTTCGAGCTTAAACTGATGCAAAAGTCTTTGTCTTTTGTGAAAGGAATCATGTGTGTTAATTCCCCTCGCTCTATTGATAATATATGCATGATTGATACTTCAACTAACGATATTCTTGAGAATTGTCCTCCCGTCACCTTGGACAAGGTGGTGTTCTTTGACCCTCCGTGATTTAGAGGAAGGGTCGACCTAAGGACCTTGAGCAAGCGCTTCCCGGGAGGCAACCCGGAGATTTCTAACTTTTTCTTTTGATTTCAATTTTTCTTAATTTTCTTTCTTTTAGTTTCTTTTATTTTCTTTCACTTGTTTTTACTTTGGATTTATAGGTTGAATTCTTGGAGGTTGATTACATCAAGTGGAATGAGCTATGGAATGGTGTTTTGCGGTTTTTGATGTGCTTTATGTTCAATTTTATTGAAATTTTGAGGTAAAAGGGGTAAGAATTGTTAGGAAGGTAAGTTAAGAAATTTATGCTTAAGTTTGAAGAAATTAGAACTTGGTAAGTTCATTGTGGTGTTACCATAATTTGGGGTGTTGAACCCACATTTTTAACATTTAGAGACTGATCGTTATACCGGTGTCATAAATCCCGGAATGATTGTTATCGATGTCATAAAAGGCGCGTTTATCCCCTGCGCAGTCGCGCTCGACGATGGCGCGGGCGTGCCTAGCGGCCGCGCACCCCCTCTGTCGTGCTTATTTCTTTCTTCTTTCTTCTTTCTTCTTTCTTCTTTCTTTTCCTTCGTTTCCCCTTCACCCTCTTTCTCACGAGCTCAAACCCCTTTCACCCTCACCAAACTGCACCTCACTCTACTCTCATTCATCAAATTTTCACTCAAATTCAACTAAATTTCCATCACAATTCATTAAATCCTTTTCTAATTATTTCAATTTTAACAAATATATAGTACATTTCACCCATAACAACCACCATTTTCTCTCCTCCGTTGTAGAATCTTAATTGGGGTTTTTCTTGTGAGTGGAAATTGGTGGCTAAGGATTGCTCTAATTTGCTTCTTGTACGGAATAATCATGTACTCTTGCTCTTAATTGCTTTATTATACCATATAATTGCATGTTTTAGTTAACTCATGGGCATGAATAGTAGTAGTATGCATTTTGATGGTTTTGATGTTTGAATTTGGATTTTTGTTGGTTATCAGTGATGAATAATTGTTGTTTATTGCTTACATTGTGTTGTTTGTTGCTTTTGTAGCAATATTGATCATTGTAGTTGAGAATTGTTGTGATCGGATTTTTGGTAGTGGTGTTTTGTTGATAATGTTGAGCTTTGGTTCTTGATTTCTTTTAGCTTGGTATATGATTTGAAAGCAATTAGTGGCTTGAATTGGTGGTAATTGTGTGTATTTGGGATTGCTCATCTTTGGTAGTGAATTGTTGCTTGTCGGTTTTGGTTTAGGAGTTCGATTGAAATATTCAAGATTGTTGGCTAGAGTTTCTTTGGGTGATTGTGGTGTTTTTAGTTGCTACATTTGAAAATCATCATGTCTAAACACATTAAAAGCCTTTTTAAGAAACGTAAAACCAATGAAGAACCTGCTCCTTCTCCATCTACCTCACAACAACGACAACCTACCCCTATACCCAAGCTTAGAATTACCGACCCAATCCAAAAAGCTAGACACTCCAAGCTCAAAGCAAACCGTTCCCTCAAGCCTTCCCGTCACTATTTTCAAGCGGATATGATTAAATTGGGGATTGATGAAGACTTGAGGGAGTTGATCAACAACCTTCGCATGGGGTCATTTGTGAACCGGAGCTTCCGTACATATGTTCAACCAACTTTGGAGTTCTAGGCCACGTTTGATCTTGTGGTGGTCAAGGGTGATACCTACTGTGTCCAATTTCAACTCTTCAACATTCAATTCGATCAATCTTTGGAAGAGTTTAATGCGGCTCTTGATTTTTATCCAAATTCTGATATTTTGGATCCCGAGTACTTCTTCAACAATGAGTATAATCAGAATTCGCGGTGGGATGATATTTCTGGTTGCGGTGACTTTGTTACCCGGTATGCCAAGATAAGTAAGGTATACCAACCATGTCTCTGGGTGCTCCATAGGCTATTGGGATATTTGGTGTTCCCGAACGAACTGGGAAAGATGAGCCAATCTGAACTTCGGATTTTATAGGTGGCCACTCGAGCGGATCACCGGGGTCGCCTTAACTTGTGGTACACTTTTGCAAGATATTGCCAAGGGTTACAAGGTAGGGATTCCGACGAGATCCCTTGTGGAAGCATGGTCACTAGGCTCATGACAGAGCAAGGGCATTATTTGCCATCTTGCACTCCGGTGGGGGATGATGATTCTCTTTACCTCTACATCAAGCAATTAAAGAAAATCCATTTCTTGGCGAAGAATGATGATGATGAGGTATTTGAGGGGCTAAGGGACAATGAGCGTTGGTGCTATCTCCCTAACCCTTCCTTAACTTCTCTTCACCGAGAAAATGCTGCAAACATTTGGCATGTCCCCATTAGTCACCGCCCGCCGTACTTCGATGATGATGAAGAAATGGGTGAAGAAGAAGAAGAGCCACCACCACAACAACAACAACAACAACAACAACAATAACAACAACAACAACAAGAGCAACATTATCAATATGCTAGCTCCGATTTGGATGCTCTTAGTGCTCAAATGAAGGGCATGAAAATCCGGTTGGAGGGTATGTACGATCAAGATTTTGAGGCCCTCTATTCCCATATGAGAGGGATTTCGGAGATGAAACAAGGTATAATTCTCCATCAACAACACTTATATGATGCGGGTGTTAACCGGGGAGAAATCACTCCCCCGGTTAACTACCCTTACTTTCCACCCCAATATAGTCCTCTACCATCTTTAGGGGTGATGGGGTACCTACGTACCCATATTGGAAAGGACCCCCGAGGTCCAACACCGAGACTCGCTCATTCCCCGATGAACACGTTAACTACAATTATCGTGTTCCCAATGGGAGCGATTATAGGGGTGATCCTAACTACCCCAATGTACACCCCGATCATCCGCTACCACTCGCTTTGCCCGAGCAGTTCACTCCCCTTGCCCCTTGACAACAAGATAACTTTCGGGGGCATTATGGTTTGCCACCTAGTTACACGTGGGGATGGGATCCTCATGGTCCCCCATCCGGGTTTTCCTATGATGGGGATAACAATGATGGCTCCGGGCCGAGTGGTAGTGGTTGCTACTTCCACCAATTTTTTTTTCTTTGTGCCTCCATCCCTTGTCTTATGTGTGCTTGCTTTGTATTGTCGGGATGTTGAGATGTATCTTTGTTTAGCTTGGGGGAACTTTTCCTTTTCTTAGGGGTCTTGTCTCGGTGGCCAATTTGTTGTTGAAACTAACCTTGCTTCTCTTGTTTCTTTCCATGATGGTCTCATTCTTGATTTTACTTTGATGATGTTTGTTTATTTTCGATCTTGTTGTTGTTGTGATGATGATGTGTGTTTGCTCCCTTGAATCCAAACTCTAAAAATCCAAATCCCTTGAATCTAAACACCCTTGAATCCAAATTTTGTAGTCTAGTATTTTGTTGTTTAGTTAGTTGTTTAGTTCTTATTTTCTAATTTTTGTTTTCTTGATAGTTTAGTTTTACTTATTTTTGCTTTGATTTTCTTTCCTTTTCATTTTCTTTTCTTTTTCTTTTGTTTTGAAGTTACTAACCGTTTTCTTTGTATATAGTTTTTTTTTTCCATTTTTGTTCTCACATGGCTTTGATGATGATGCTTTGATTTTTAGAGCTTAATGAGGTGGTTGTTTCTTCACCTTACTTTTTAACATTGCTTGGAAGCCGGTGAGATCTTTCTTATTTCCCTTTATTCTCTTTTATTTTCTTGGATGCATAGTTTAGGATTAGCGTTAGGAAGAGTTGAATGGTTTGAGGATGGATGCTTTTAACACCTAGAGTGTTTGGGATCATTGACGATGTTGTCGTTTGATCACTTGTTTGTCGATTGGGAATTACATGTTAAATTTGCATATTCTTTGCATTCTTTACTTTCCTTCTTTTCCTTTAACTGTGTTTTTCCTTTTCTCTTTTCTTTTCTTTTATTTTCTTTCTTTTTGTTTTTGGATTTTGGTATGTTTTTGAGACTTTATTTGTCATCTTTTTGTTTTTCTTTTTGAATTGGACTATATACAACCGATTTTTGCTTTTGAATAAATATCTTCCTAAATGTTATGGGTATGCATGATTTGATAATATGCTTGGTTGACTCTGGGATAGGTGTATGCTAAGGTAGCATGTTCTAGAACTAGGAGGATCATGAAACAGGATTCTACTTGTTTGTGGCATGTTGGTAATTGCTTCCTATGGTCGATTTGAAACCTGTGATGAGTTTTTGCTACATCCATGTGAGGTTCTTCATTTTTCAAGCCTTCTACATAACTTGCATGAGTGGCGTGGATCCTTGACTATTGCGGACCTAATCTTGAATCTTGACTCATTATTCTCAAACACGAGACCGAACCATCTAGGGAGGACAAAAGCATCTTTTTGGGGTGGTAATTTTTCTTTTTCTAGATTTAATCTTCTTTATTTTTAGTTTCTTTGGTTTACATTTTCCCTCTTGCGAACCATTTGATCCTTTTCCCTTCTATTAAACCCACACCTTTAGAATTTTGAGCCTTTTGTTTCTTTTTGTTCCATTTATGGTTTTTGTGAAGCAAATGGTCTTGTTTTTGGAGTTTGTTGTTTATAAGGTTTGATTTTGGTTCTATTTGTAAGCAAGCTTGTAATTTGTGTATATTTTGTGAATAATGGCAAATGTATGATAGAAAAAGCCGTACAAAGTTAAAAAAAGGCAAGGACATAATAAATGCAAAGTTGTAAAAGCCGTCCAAAGTTAAAAGAGGCGAGGACAATTGCTTTGAATTTTTGCATTAAAAAAAAAAAATAGAAAACATAAAAAGTTCAACATGAGAAAATTTTAAAATATTTTTATGTGATTCTTTTCCCCTTTTCAAGTATTGAGAACAATGCTTCCTTTAAGCTTGGGGGAGAAGCGTTTACGCTTTTTGTAAATATGATTGTGATTATGGCAATAAGCTTGGGGGAGTTAGTTTGTTTTTGTTTGGTGACTACTTGATTGTGATTCCAAGAAAGGGCCCGTTCTTTTCTTCACTATTAGGAATACCACCAAATTTTAAAATTTTAGCCTACCCCTAACCCTTTTTTCCCTTACGTTACAACCATGGGAACGACCTTTTGACCTAGAGGTTGAGTCAAATTTTGAGGGAGGGCATTATGAGTTAAAGCATAAAGAAAGGGGATGCATAGTCAAGACGTCGTGTAGCCCAAAAGTATTTCTTTTCTGGCTCCTTCGAGGAGCTATTGAGATGCTCATTATAGGGAGATTTGAGACTCTAGGGAGAACGCGGTAAGATTAAACGGGATGAAGGTGAATTGTGATAACTAGTTCTCTATGCTTAGCATACTCTATGTTTCAATCAACCTCGGATATCTTGAAACGTGCATACCTCTATTACTTAAGAAAGATGTTTATTCATTTGAAATATGATCATTTTGTAAAGTCCAATTCGTAAAGGTTTCTTTTTTGTTTTTCTTTCTTTTTCTTTTTCTTTTCTTTTTGCGTTTTGCCTCATTTATGTTGGTGGAGAGTTATAGCTTAAGCTCTTAGGAAACCTTTACGAGACCTCACTCGTCCTCATAGGCGACTTTGGGGTTTAAAGGGCCTGTTATAGCTAAAAACAACCGTGATTCCTACGAAAGTGAGTCTTAGTGTATATTCCCGTCTTATATCTTTCTTTTTCTTTTTGAATAAGTTTTTCATCCTTGTTCTTTCTTGATTTGTTTTGCTCGAAGACGAGCAAAAGTTTAGCTTGGGGGAATTTGATGAGTGCCATTTATGACACTCATTTAGTTCTTTTTAGAATGAATTTCTTGCTATTCTTTAGCTCTTTTACTTAGTTTTTCCTTGATTTTACTCTTTATTTATTTTAGTTTGCATTTTCTTAGTTTGATTTCTTCCTTTATGAAATTCATGGTTTATTTTGTTATTTTCACTTTTATTTGCTTGTTTTCCTTTATTTTTCTGGTTAAGATCGTTTTACAAAGTTTGTCGAGCCTCCTCCCGAGTTTGGCATTGATTAGGATGCTTAGTTGTCTCCATTTGAAGCTCATGCATGGAAAGGTGCAGGTTCCTAAAGACATTGAGCTGTGCGTTCAAGCCGTGGGGGCATGATTTCTTGTCTTGAACCCGCAAACATGGAGTTTAGAAACTGCAAGGTTCCGTGTTTATCAAGAGCATTAAGTGGAACGCACGAGGAGCATCGAAATGATAGGGAAGAGGGCTCTCCTGCTCCCAGGTGCGGCCGCGCGGCCTGGTGGCGCGGGCGCGCCTCCCTCTAGCACGGGCGCGCCTCTCTGGGTCCCTGTTTTGTAACAAGTTTTGCGCGGCCGCGTTCCCCTTATGGTTGGCCGCGCCTGTATGGGTTTATTTGGGGAGATCTAACGAACTTCTCTTAGTTAGTTTTTCTATAGATAGATTTTCTTTCTATTTTTTAGAGAGAAGATTTTTAGAGAGAATCAATTTTGGAGAGGAATTAATTCAGAAATTAGATTAGAATTAGGTTAGGTTTTTAGAGAGAGAACCTCTATTTTCTTGAGAGAGAAGTTCTTGATTGATGATTGAATATTGATGATTCCAAGTGTTTAAGAAATTTTATAAGGATTTCTTTACTTTAATGCAATCTCAGTTTTGATTTCAATTGCTTTGTTGATTGTTCAAGTTTGAATTGAATTTGGGTTTGAATTGGTTTATTTGATATAATGATGAATAAAATTGTTGATTAATTTAGTTTTGATTATAATTTCAATGAATAGTGAGTAGTTTTCTTACCACATTCCCGTGAACTAAGGCTTCATGGACCCCTAAAAGCTCTTAACCCGACTACCTTAGCATATAGTATCCTAGAGTCAACCAATAACACTCTGAAACCGTGCATACATTTACCACTTAGGAAGAAAAAAATTCAAGTATTCAAGTCTCAAAACAAAATGTCCAAAATAAGAACAAACAAAACACATTTTGCCAAAATTACCTTGAAAGTAAACAAAAATCTTTTTGGATTTTTCAAAATAAAAGAAAAGACATGGAAATGCATATACTCAAGTGCATGGCATAAATGAATCAACATCCCACCAAACATGATAGAATATCCTCCCCCTAAGCTTGAGTGAGAAAATATACTCAAATATAAACCAAATAATCCATGGAAGGGGAAAAGAAAGAAATCAATCCAACAAACCAACACAAGTCCAACGATTCACCATCAATTAAAGAAAGAGCTAGGAACGATATTACCGGATATTGGTGGGTGTAATTACTCGCAAATGAACCAATTTAACCTTTCAAAGCCAATTTCTTCTTAAATTGAATCTCGATTTTCCATATGCTAGCAAATATAGTCATTAAACTTCCTTAATTCTTGATTCGAACCAATGCATAAGTGTATATCAAGTTATGTACCTAGCAAGGGGCACACAAACATTTCCATGAGAGAAAATCTAATCTAAAAAGTAAAGAAAATGAAAGCAATAAAAACCTGGGGTAACTTCCCGAGAAAGACTTGTTTAACGTCCAAGCGAGAGCACTCTAGTAAATAATATTGCAACGAACGCAAGAGCTTATCAAATGCACTACTACACATTTCATATGATAACAAGTAGGCAAATGACGGGAGAAGGACGTGAAACAAGATTATTGCACGTAAGTGAGGAGGAAGATGCCAATAGAAAGAAGAAAAATCAAAAGAAAAATCAAGAAAATAAGAAGAGAAAGAAGAAGAGAAATAAGGAAAATAATAAAAAGGCAAAACCTCCTTAAAATCTTTTTGGGTGGCACAATCACCCATTTCCTCAATAATAGGAGGATGAAAAGGAAAAGTCTCATCAAACAAGAGAAGGATCTCAATAGGCTCTTTGACAAAAGAAGGGAGGAACATGGGATTGTAGGAGATGTGGTCAATTTTCATTGAGAAAGGGACATGAGGAAGGGGAGGAGAAACAATGGTCTCACAAAGCCTCACATCACCAATGAGGGCATGAAAATCAATCATAAAAGAACACTCATGACTCACATCTCCCTCAAACAAAAACTCTCCAATAGAAACAACCTCATCCTCCTCTCTATCACAACGATGAACAACTCCCTCAAGATCCTCAAAGCCTAGAGTCTCTAAACCATGCATGAAAGGATAAAGGTTTCTCTCAAACTCATCCCTTTCCCATGAAGCATTGCCAATGAACTCTATCAAAAGGCTATAATGATTTGTTACACCTTCAGTGAACATACTAGACATAACCTCAAATGAGTCCAAAGACTCATGGATAGAAGGGTCACAAACATGCAAGGATGACTCATTAAGATGGGGAAGGGGGTTGGAAACCTCAAAATTGACATTTTCTTTATCCACAACTCCTCCATCACCACTCAAGGGACTCTCAATCTCTCTTGATTTCTCAAACTCACCATCATCATCCTCATGAACTCCCTCATTCAAACATAAAGATGGCTCACTCACATCCTCACCAAGGGAAGCTCTCAAAGGGGGTGAATAAGGTAAGATTTATTCGTCATCCTTATTATGTCCAGAAGTGTTTCTCAATCCCGAGTCCGACTGCCAACAAACAGATGATTTATAAAATTCATCCGAGCACGGCCATGCATTTTACAATCTTCCTCTTCGAGAGGCCTTGTAAACAACAAAGACATCTCCCTAGTTTAGTAGGGGTACATTCCCAGTCTTGTAATGTAGCTTCTTTTACTAACAGGACCTAGCTACCCGAGTGTTGCCATAATAATCCCCTTTTACGGTAGACGTTTTCCAGCATCAAAGAGGACTAGTACTCAAACAAGAGAACTCACAATACTCATGGTGGAGGAAATAGATTTCGATAGCCATAATGAGAAGTATTCTCATGACGATTTTTAATCTCTTACAGTATTTTCATTGGTCGATCCAGTATGGTTCTAAACCAATACCTGTGCAAATGATTTATGACAATCATGTCCTTGTAGCACAAGAAAAGGTGTTATAAATCAAACAACATCCTAATCTCAATTGTACATTAATTATTCATCATTTAAATGACCTTGATTAGGGATAATTCTCGATTATAATATTCAATGTTCATTTAATAGGTTTTTTCTTACCAAGACTAGTCTTGATACCCTATATTAAATATTCTCATAATTGAATGGACTCATTATTTAATTCTAAACTACAATTAAATAGAAAATGGAGTGATAAAATTGCATGAAATTTAAATTACTCTGAAACTTAAATGGTTTTTCTTAGTGTCTTACATTAGAATGTTAAAAAATTACCTAAAACACTAAATAAGGAAATCAAAGCTAGTCTCCAACGTGCCTGATTCCCATTGCCTTAACGTGCTTGTTGTGCTTCACTTAAGGCAAAGGTTTAGTAAGTGGATTGACTACATTGTCATGCGTTCCAACTTTACAAGTTCTGATTTCACTTTCTTATTTCCATTCTGGAATCATCATGTAAAAACGCCGCTTGACATGTTTGACCTTTTCAAGTTCCCTTGGATCATTGGCCTTAGCAATAGCTACATTGTTGTCATAATAGAGGGCTATTAGACCCTTAATGGAGGGTACAACATCAAGTTCACCAATGAACTTACGAATCCAAACACCCTCCTTAGCCACTTCAGCAGCTGCTAAGTAAATTAGCTTCAGTTGTAGAATCTATAGTTGTGCTCTACTTGGCACTCTTACAATTAAACGCTCTACCTGTAGACAAAACACAAATCCAGATTGCAATTTGAAATTGTCTCTGTCTGTCTGGAAGCTTGCATCGGTATAACCTTCAACAACTTATTCCTCTGAACCGCCATACACTTTTAATCTATTCTTATTCCTTTTCAAGTACTTTAGGATATTCTTGGTCACAGTCCAATGGGCCTTTCTTGGGTCTGATTGGTAATGGCTTGTAGCACTTAAGGCATATAATACATCTAGCCTAGTATATATCATGGCGTACATGATCGATACAATTGGCAAAGCATATGGAATCTAATTCATCCTTTCCCCTCATCAAGTGTATGTGGACAATGCTTCTTGCTTAGGGTTATGCAAAGTGACATGGGTAGGTGACCTCTCTTGGCCTCCTCCATGCTAAATTGAGCCAATACCTTATCAAAATAAGTACTTTGGCTCAATCTTATCATCGTTTTCGATCTATCCCTATAGATCTTGATGCCTAGTATGTACTGAGCCTCTCCCAAGTCTTTCATTAAAAAACACTTTCCAAAACAGGCCTTTAGAGACCCTTACAACGGAATGATGTTTCCAATAAGCAATATGTCATCGACATATAAGACTAGGAAGGCGATGTCACTCCCACTTAGCTTCTTGTTAACACAAGATTCATCTGGATTTTTTAAAACACCAAACTTACTAAATGCTTCATCGAATCGCATATTCCAACTCCTGTTAGCTTGCTTTAGCCCATAAATGGACTTTTTAAGCTTACAAACTTTCCCAGCATTATTTTGGTCGACAAAACCTTCAAATTGTGTCATATACACAATTTCTTCAAAAATACCATTAAGGAAGGCGATTCTAATGTCCATCTGCCATATTTCATAATTTTAATATACAGCGATCGCTAGGAGGATCCGAACAGATTATAGAATTGCAATTGTAGAAAAGGTTTCATCAAAAATTAATACCATGAACTTGCATGTAACTTTTTGCTACCAATCTAGCTTTGTAAATGAATACATTTCCATCTTTGGCGATTTTCAACTTAAAAATCCACATACATCCGATAGATGTGTAATCCGGGTAAGTCAACCAAGTCCCAGTATTGATTTTCAAACATTGAATCCATTTGATCTCATGGTCTCTTGCCATTTAGTAGAGTCGATGCCATTGCTTGCTTGTAGGTTGTCGGTTCATTTCCATCCATAATCTGGATGTCCTAATTCACGATTAATAATATACCTGGATATCTATCAAGTTGAGATCTCGGTCTCTGAGACCTATGTAGGGTAACAGATTGAGCATTTGTATTGTCAGTTTGACTTTGCACATTTTTACCATTTTAACCTGTGTCAACATATAGTGTTTAAGCACTTTGACTATCAATCTAATTTTGTTGCTCGTCCTCTTGAATTTCATCAAGTTCGATTTTCCTCTCACTTGTTATTTTGGAAAGGTGCTCCATCTCTTAAAAAACACCATCTCGAGCAAAAAACACTTTGTTCTCATATTTATTGTAGAAGTAATACCCTTTGATTTCTTTTAGGTAGCCCATAAAGTGATGTCAGATTTGGGATGAAGTTTGTCAGAAATCAATATCTTGACATATGCTTCACATCGATCCTTATATTTTTATAAAAGACAACATAGGAGGTTTCTTTTTCCATAACTCGTATGGAGTCTTTTCTACAACTTTTGATGGAGCATTGTTCAGTTTTAGTGCCATAGTTAGAAGTGCGTGTCCCCAAAAAGAGATAGGAAGATCACTAAGACCCATTGTAGATCGTACCAAGTCTAACAAGGTTTGATTTCTCCTTTCGGATACTCCTTTCCATAATGGAGTTCCTATAGGTGTTAATACTGAAAGTATACCCTTTTCTTTCAAATGGTCATCGAATTTTTGGCTCAAGTATTCACCACCTTTATTTGATCGAAGGGCGTTTTTCTTGCCAAGCTAATTTTCAACTTCACTCTAAAATTCTTTGAAATTTTCAAACAATTCAGATTTGTGCGACATGAGGTAGACATAGCCATATTTACTATAGTCGATTGTGAAGGTGATAAAATATCAATATCCGTTCCTTGTGGCGGAGCTCATTGGTCAACATACATCGGTGTGTATTAGACCCAACAAGTCTCCTGCCCTTTCTCCCAACTTGGAGAATGGTTGTTTAATCATCTTGCCTATTAAACATCCTATGCAATTATCAAATGATTCTAAATCAAAAGAGTTAAGAACACCTTCATGTAGAAGTTTCTTGATGTATTTGATGTTAATGTGGCCAAGACGACAATGTCACAAGTACGTCTGATTTGACTCCATGGTCTTAGCTCTTTTGGTATCATTATAAACATGTCTAAATACACATAAACGTGTCATTTCATAAATATAAACAAGACGTAAAACTAAAGTCTTGTGATCAAAATCTAAATGATGTCCAACGCCAAAAGATCAAAGTATGGTTGATAAAAATAAACAAGTTTTAAATCTAGACAAAAACATGAGATTACAAGCTTTCTTTGGAAATATTATCTTGATCTTCCACTTATGTACTCATATCCACTGGAAAAGCACCACTCACTTTGTTCTTGAAATAAGAGCACATAGTGAGTAAATTTTTCGGTATCTAATACCTTATATATTGCTTATATTCAAGTGTAAAGATGATACCTGAGATTGAGGATCCTTTTCTTCTTGCCTCATATTTCAGATACTCGCTACATTCTCTCTTGTAGTGTCCTTTCTTACTACAATAGAAGAAGCACATCTTAGCTTTGTTCTTGAAATCCTTCCTCTTAGGCCTTAGAGCAAACTTAGTCGCCTTACAAGAAAAGGTTTTCTAGAGCTCTTGGACATTTTCCTTCAAGGACAGTTTACTCTAATTGTCGATAAGTTGCATCTTAATTGCAACATACCCTGAGTGGAGTGCGCTTAGAAGAATATAAGTCGCTTGCTCATCCTCCATCGGTCTACCAATTAGCTCCAAGTGGTTGAATAACCTTGTCATCTTAAGCACACAAGATTTAAGTTGTATTCCGGGCCTAAGTCTTGCACTATAGATCTTAGACCGTACTTCTTGCCTCTATCTCTTTGGTGAGACACCCATCTTGCAGTGGCTTGATCCTCACGTTAGAGATTAACCTTGTCACCTCCTCCACAAGGCCATTATAGTTTCCCCTAATGCTCTTTGTGATCCTTAGGTTGACCATACTTCTAGAGCCTTATGGAGCATATCCGGAAAATAGTTTGAGAGTTTCTCCTTCCATTGTTTAGGAATGGATTTTGCCATGAGTTACGAGACTCTCTTGCAATCATAACTTCACTCCTCATGAGATTCACTGCTCATAACCCCTTTTGAGTAAAAACTTGGGATGGGTGTATCCAAAATATGCTCTAGGTAGCAATTACAGAGGGTCATGCAGAGTTTTTCCTCCCATTCCTTGAAGTTTACCAAATTCAAGCAAAATGGAAACTTCTTAGGAAGCTCCGGGCACATTAGATTGTTGTCGATAGTTGAAGAAATGATTCTACAATTTGAAAGAATTTTAAATGATAAACCATTCATAATACTTAAATAAGATTGAAATCATGCATTTTAATAAAACTTATTTAAACGTCTTATTCACACATTAAAATTGTCCCCATTTTGGTGAGAATAAGTCGATCCCAAGATCTTAAGAAACAAAGAGTGGTTAAGCATGCTTTGGGTTGTCTGAACACTCAATATCCTAAGGTAAGCAACTCTTTGCTAATGGCTCCAAGCCACCCTTGGTTGGATAAATCGTTGCATCTAATGCTCTCTAAACAACTTGTCCACTTTGCCACGACATGTTAGTGAAAGGATTGGTGTCCTTCGAACAAGTGTATTGTTCCTTTAGTGGGTTCAGAATTATTAGAAAGCTAATATATTCAGTAAGTCAAATGATTGGAATGCCTAGGTAGAGGCCGCTTTCAATCAGTAATATAAATGCATAATAATATTACAGCTTAATCTTGACTAAACCCTTCGGGTCACACCCAAGCAACTAACGAACTGAAGCGACGAATTCATTAGGAATTAATTATTAATAAGTTAAAAGAGTAATTCATATTTAGACGTTAGAAATTCAAGCTTGGAGCGTCGAAACCGAGCGTCGAAAGTCGAGTCGAAAATAGTAAATGACGAGACGTGAAATATAATAATAAATCAACGGTGACAGAAATACCCCTAGCATCAATAAAACCGAGTGCTAGTAGGGGCGCAGCAAAAAGCTAGCAACTTGCACCAAGTGTGCGTGTGTAGACACCTAAAAATATCTCCCCAAAACCAAGCCCGATGATGAACAACCTTTCACCGCCATTATTGGTCAGATTTAGTATTTAATTTTTGGAGTGCTTAAATCCATATTTCCATTTCATAAAACAACCCAATTCCTAGCCTATTACCCCAAACCATAACTTATTTTCCTCTTTTCGTGCCTTTAAACCCAAAATAATTCATTTTGTGTCCTTTAAAATCATTCATTTCGTGTCCTTTTTATAAAAACGTTTGATCTTGTTTATTTTGGTCCACAATCTGGGTCCAATGATTGAATATTTGGATGGGGCTTTCAAAGAGCTTTCCAACGATATATTATAAGCCCAAATCTGAGTTATAACGAATATGTTATGGCCAAAATATTAAACTAAGCCCAAACCGAACCTAAGCCCACCTTACCTACGACCCAATGATCATGTGGAGGGTCCAAATTATTTAATCCCATTCCTAAACTCTATCTAAAACAGACACCGTCTCACTATTTCGGCCATATCTTTTATTCTATAAAATATTTTAATCTGATTCTAATTGGGTTAGAAAGTAGACTTCAAGAGCTTTCTAATGATATCTTATTCATCATATTTCGATTTCTGGACCAAAAGACATGATAAAAACAAAAACCGCAAAAATTGCTGTCTATCGCAAGAGTTTTATCCGATTCGAATTCTTATCTTTTCTTGATTCTTCGACTTTCTTTTTTCTCTATAAATAGAAGTCATATCTCCCCTTTTTTGGAATCATCAACAAGCTTGATCATCAAATAATTCTTTTCTCCCTCTTTAGCCTAAACACTAGCCTCCCTATTCTCTCAAAATACTTCCCCTAAGCAATCCAAGGAGTTTATACTCATCCCAAAGTTCTATACTTAAACCAAGGCGTGAAAGGTATAAATAACTAAGGGTTTGGACCAAATCAAATCTATATTTATTTAATTTAATTTTCAATTTGATTTATATTTTTATTGAAGTTACTAACAGTTTATTCATGATGTAGCAATTTTAAAGGAAGGCGCGAAATGTGAGTAATTAATTAATTTAATTACTCTTATTTTATTTTAATATTGCTACTATCATGATTAGGGTTATTTTATATTTGATTTGACTAACGCTATTATTGTTGAATTGCTTCTAATGTTAATGTTTGTTCTATTATATTTTATGATCACCATATTGCATGTTAAAGGGAATATGTAATTCAAAATCACGCCTAATAAGATAATTTGGACAACAGGTTTAGGTTCCTTTTTATTCTTGTTGTTTAATCAAGTGATCACGATATTTTAGAATTACGTGTTGCATTAATATTAAACCAATTTATCTTAATAATAGTTTGGAGCAAATTGAATCTCTGTTTGTATGCCTTTGAGATCGCAGGAATCACTTTTAACTATAAGAATCGAGTAGAGGCCAATACGGGCGAATGTGACTCCATGACACACTTCGTACCATCATCCCCGATCCTCCTTTCGTGGTTCCGAACCATATGGAGTTAGTAATCTCATGGATTATGAATGGGGTGTAACCTTCACGAGTCAATCGTTGTTGCCTATCGTTGTCCCTTATTCGTGGTTGCCTTTTATGATCCGTGAACGGTTTACAAGTTCCTTGAAAACTTGTTGGCGGCTCCCTACTTTCCTTGTCCCTAAACGTATATGTCAATTCCCACTTCCTATGAGTGTCAAGCATATTCACAACATGCTTAACGTAGGCGCACTTCGAAAGACGCCTACAGCGTGGCAATGCTATCATGTAGCAGCTAGCAGCCCGCACACTTGGTGCGTATTCTCCCACATTGATGGGAGATCTTTTCACACTCATGCATTTCCCTAGAAATACCCAAGTTGGGGTATTAGGAAAAGCACTTGAGTAAGATTTGAAAAAGGCATCACCATTGTGAAAACCTTTGAACTCATTAATTACTCAGGTTTTGGTCGGGCCTTGCTAACCCCAAGGCATTGGACCGTTTTCAATGGTCGAGTTGTGGGTAGACTATCGTTGGAGGCCATCGTAATTTTGAGGCTTTCTTTCGAAGTGAGATCCCCTTCTGGTCGGGCGAAACACGCTCCAAAAGTAATCGTTTTATATTAATCTTGTGATTAATTTTATTATGTTTATGGTTTTATTTATTGCGAGTGCGGTCTTGTTATTGGGTTTGTTTCCGCGGTGAGTCGGACTTACCAAACCCCAACAGCGATATCGGAGCCTCGCTCCTTTATTTTAAAATCATAATATTTTTAAAGGTGTTCTTATGGCTTAATTTTTCTAGTATTAAGTTACTAATTAGAGTTGTAGCTCGTTTTATCTATTTTAACCTCGTATAAGAGCTGTCTTCAGCTCTCGAACTCAGATTTTGACCCAAAAATAGTGAATTTTTGGTGGAAAAGGCGTTCTGGAAATGGATAAATCCTATCAGGGAGCGGTTTTTAGCTAAAAAACGACTAGAAATGCACTTTTCGAGGGATTTTTCGTTTTGACGAATAATTTTAAGTCTTTCTAACCTTTAAAATTCATTGCGTATTTATGGTGGTTGTGTCTTTGGTTCTTTCCTTAATTTATATGCAATTTTAAACCTCTTTAGGCATAATTACTTGGTGGTGATTTATGTTTGAATTATTGGTTTTATTTTTCACATAATTGCAAATTAATTGCATTAATAGTGAAATTGTTGTTCTTTGAGGCTTCTAAGTACAAAAGATTCAATCTTTAATTATGTTAAGTGATTGAAACTTTGAGATACTAAATTCCATGTTTTTTGGTTAAACTTTGTTAATTTAATAATTTTAATTGATTGGAATCATAAAGTTTAAAACTTGTGATAGAAATTTGTTTATCTTCATATTGGAAGATATAATTTTTCAAGGATTCACAAGTACTAAAGTTGGAGTTTTTTATTGAACTTATGTTCATTTTTCCAACACCCTTTTATTTTGTCAAAATCTCAACATTTATTTAAATTGATTAAATTAATAATGAGAATTGCCCCAATTTATTTTGTTACACCAAAGTTTGAACCAATTTTATTAAAGAATGGTTCTTGGAAATAATTTTGGTTTATTGCACTTGGATAAATTTATTTAAGTTGGACTTTTTATTATTTTCTTTTTTCCTAAATATTAATTCTAAAATTAATTTAGAATTGATTAATATTGTCACACACAAAATCGAAAATATTTCCGAGGCATAAGCACACACGTCGAGGCTTAAGAGCCCTAAGCTAGCTCTCGGCCAGCTGGGCTGCTCACGCAGCCTGCGTGAGGCTGTTGAGGCTTCTGGGCGCCTCGTGCGTTTGTGCGTAGTGTTGTGCGCATAGGCAGCCAGCCTATGCGTGCGTTCGTGTGTGCGAGGGAAGGCTGGTGCTGCTACGCTGGGCTGGCCGTGGCTGATGCGAGCACAAGCAGCCCGTTTGCATGCTTGGTGTTGCGGGGAGTGCAATTGGATGTGCAACGTGATTGGGACACGATGCACACAATCCCATCATTGGCACATTAACCTTGGGTTTTAAGGCAATGCTATTTTAAAGCTAATTTATGCGTTGCTTAGTATGTAAATAAGGGTAATATGCGTAGACGTTGCTTGCTAGCAATGTAGTGCAATGAGTTCGTACAACATGGCTATAAAGGGCCACGTTATTGATGCGTGAAAATTCGCTGATGAGGGCGGTGAAACGGTTAGCGACATCGGGCCCACTCCCACGTTCATTGAGCATCAAACGGTTGTGCGGGGTGTGAGCACTCCAAGTCTTAGTGCTAGGCACTTAGACATTTTGGACTACGTAATTTTTTACTTAAGTTATTGTTTTAATTATTTTAATTATTTTGTTTATTTAATTAAAATTTGGAGGCTAGCCCTCGGTTTTTTGAGCGACATTTGCAAAATTGAATTTTGGAAAATATTTGGGTTTGCCAACTTAATTAATTGGATTAATTAAGTTGGATACGGAATTTAGTGGGAGCTTTATTTATTATTTTCATAACCGGTTAAAACGACTTGTACTAGTTTTAATTAGGCGTGTTAATTGGATTAACCACTTAGATTAGTTACTAGTTCTCGCGTGTTTATGCATTGTTACTTGTTTATTGTTGTAAAATGCATGCGCCATTCACAGATAGTGAGTGGATGAATGGTATGTTTATTCTCTCACAGGTTTTATGAAATGGCAACTAGTGGGGCCCGATTAGGATAGAAAATACGGATTGTGATCCGTGATGTATTTTTGTAAATCTAAATACGGTCTGCGAACCGTTGAGTATTTTTGTACCTTAATATTTAGATTAACCCTAATCGTATATACTAGTAGTTGCATTTATTTTGGTCAAATCTTGGAAGACGAAGCCAAAAGTTGCAAATGAACACCTTTTGAAGATTTGAAGATCTCAAGGGGTCATCCTAGTTGCCAAATGCATCTCTATTTATTTTTTTCGATATATATATGTTTATGTATGAGAATTATATGTTAGATGCATGTTTAGGATTTCGAATGTTGTGATGATTATTTAAGTTCACTTAAATCAACTAACATAGAAATCCTAGGTCCCTAAATATTGAGTAAAATTGTCATTCCAAAACAACACTTACCAACCGAACGAGGGTAGTGGTGGGCTACGCCAAAGCGAGGCATCACTACTTCTCCACGGAACGTAAGGCATACCGGGTATGCAAGTTGGTTTTTGTTGTACTCAACGATATGAGTGATGGAGTCCTAACATGTCGTGGCAAAGTGGATGAATTGTTGAGAGAGCATAAGATGCGAAGATTTATTCAACCAAGAGTGGCTTAGAGTCATTGGCAAAGCGTTGCTTACCTTGGGAGATTGAGTTCTAAGACAAGCCAAAGCATGCTTAGCCACTCTTTGTTTCCTTGGATCTTGGAATCAACTTATTCTCGCAAAATAGGGACAAATTTAATGCGTGGATAAGACGTTTAATAAGATTAAAAATTTGCATGAATACCTTTTAATTTTAAAACTTATTATGTTATTTACTTGGTAAATGGTTATACTTTGCACTTATATTTGTAGAATTCCAAATCAAACTGTATTGTTTTCCATGATTGTTAAAGGAAATCTTTGAGAATTGTTCTCAAAGAAAAGAAAAGCATTTCTAAAATACGATTCTCATAAATGACTTTTATAACAAAGTCTGAAAGGAGGGTTGGACATCATGTATTCAAAATACTAGGTAGATTTGATAAAACATGAAGTATTGAGTTGCATACTCAAATTGTCAATATTGACAACCAACATATCTTTTCGCTTAATATATAGATGAGTAGGACTCATTGATATAGTAATTCAGCGTGAATTTAAGGAAAAGATGGAACTTTGTTTTTTTGCACATTAGATGCTTAATTATGCCTAACAAAGTATAAAAGTCAAAGACTCCTAAAAAAATGGTTCTTAAAGATTATGAGATAAAGTGATATGAAATATAAGAAACGAGGAACGAAGAAAAGGAATAAGATTTCATTTCAACCCATGAGTTCATGTTATTGTAGTTAACTTAGCAATTTGTTATCTTCACAAGTATCGGATACTGCTTGAGTGTTCCACTTTGAATGTGACCTCAAACTATTGAAGATAAGCTAAGTTATCGACTTACAAGCTTAGGATGAAGCAAGTGGTGCTACATCAGCTGTAAGATCGTATGCTTTCTTTAAAAAACTTTAAGCTAAGGTTGAAACAAATAAATGGTTATTGTGTTCCATAATCATCAATTGATCCGTTTACACACGGAAAGACTCATATTCAAAGCAATGAGCAATAGTTGCAAATTTATTTGAATGGCATGGTTGTCTAAACCATGAGTCAAGAATGCTTGATTATAAACAAACATTTTCTGAACATGATAAACTGGCAAAAGCTCAAAGTCATGGGCATGATTTGCGTTCCAAACATCTTTAGCAATGTCACATTGACAAGAACATACTCAAGGCTCTTGATAGTTGATCAATTCAGAATCGTTCTAAGACAAGCAAGTCTTCCTTGTTAAGACTGACAAACTAAAGATCTATTGTTCTTAGTATAGACAATTGAATCCGAAAGCTAAAGATGATTCATTTACTTCAACGTTTTACAAAGAATTTGAAAGAATATGGCTATATTCATCAAATGTGAACAAACTTGACCTTGAATAGTTCAAGAGTTTAGTGAAGTACAGTATCGAGTTGGCAAGATATCAAAACGTCTAGATTAGATCGAGCGATGTTTGCTTGAGCCAAGCGTGACCATCACAAAGTTATGAAATTGAAATTTTCATAAATAACTCCACAAAGAACATAGTGTGACTTCAGAGAGACCGCGATGCCATTTAAAAATGACTCGAACAATGATGGACCACATCCCTTCCTATAAAGTTCTTAAGATTTGCACGAAGGACTAATGTTACACTAAACAAAATGTCGAAGCTAAAAAAGGACGCCATATTCAATTATGGATAGAATTATCTTCTAAATGTCTTTTCAAGTATATGTCTAAGACTATTAGCCACAGTGGGAGTTCATTGGGTCAGTGGGAGCTAAATGACTCAGTGGGAGCTCACCGGCTTAAAAAGAGCTAGGTGGTTGAATGGGATCTTAATGGCTCATTAAAGGCTAAGATAGCTCAAGTGGGAGCTAACTGTTTATTATACAACGAACTTTTACACAAAGACAATATTCATGTCTCTTTGTAAGCATTCAAGTGAGACCATAGGCATTACCTCCATAACCTAATTGAGAACATAGTGATTATTGCTCTTAGTGGTGTCTTTCATGAAAGTAACACATTTCAAAAACGACAAGTGGGACGAAAATGAACTCGATGACCATCGAGCTTAGCAACAAACTAGAACTGAGAATCTCAGAAGACCTTAAAAGGACTTCGTGAGAATGCTTGATCAAGAATACTCAAAAGGACTTTACAAGTGCCTCAAAAGAGAATTCATTACTCACAAAACATCAAAAATGTTGGAGTAAGATCAACATAATAAAAAGGCTTTGAAAGCGCCTTGAAACTCAGTGGTTGATGCAATTGCCCCGTATAGGTATAGAAATAACCAAAGGCTTTGATTGAATCCTATAAATTTCTACTAAGTTAGAAATAAATCTAAGACTTACAAGCATACTATTTACTAATAGATAATAAGGGAATAATGTCTTGTAAGATAGCTACGACAAATCCACATTCCGAATAATGGTTAGAGGCCATAAAAATCCGATATATACTCCATGTTTGACAATCATGTTTAAAACTTGATTAATTTGCATAAATGGTGAAAGACCCATCGATTGCAAATAAGTTTTCAAGGAGAAAAATAAAAAAATGTGGAAATGTATATGCATACATAGCTAGATTGGATGAAAAGGATATAATTAAATTCACGGAGTTGATTTTAATAAAAACCTATTCACCAATTGGAATGCTAAAGTCTTTTCGTGATTGTTTTAGCAAAATTACTCATATGAAATATGGCAAAATAGATACCAAAAACCGCCTTCCTAAAATATAATTTTTGAAGTGACTATGAAAATAGTCTAAGGGTTTTGAAAATCTAAATAAATGCTAGATTTAAAAGCAAGATTAAGGAATCCGTCACGGGATTAATTGAAGCATTGCATATAGGAATTGGAACATGTTTTCTCATGAAGTTTATAAGAGGATTGACTTATGGAGAAACAAAAAAATTCTTCTGAATAAGAAGTTTAGTGGGAGTAAAAGTAAATTATATAATGGTCCAACGAAAAGTTTATGAACTCTACTGTTAAATAACTATCAACTGCTAAATGGTTAGATTTGAAAGTATTTTTGACAATGGACCAAGAAAAAGACGATACTTAGTACATATTGGTATTAAGATCTATTGTATAGACTTAATAAAATGTTTGAACGTGTAAAGGATTTTACCGTGTTAAACATGAATTGAAGGACTTTGAAAGAATTTCGACCCGTATGTATAAAACTAAGTAAATGTTTGAACTAATTATAAGCTAGGATAAATACTAAGTCAAACATGAAAGACTCTAATAGAGACTTTCAACCATATCACACAACAAACTGTTTAGCAAAAACTCGGTGAAACTGAATGA
Organism: Chenopodium formosanum; assembly: GCA_024500155.1. Taxonomy (NCBI): domain Eukaryota; kingdom Viridiplantae; phylum Streptophyta; class Magnoliopsida; order Caryophyllales; family Amaranthaceae; genus Chenopodium; species Chenopodium formosanum. Next base: position 43,383,778 of record CM044880.1, read on the forward strand.
GCTAAAATGACAAATTGATGGAATAAGATAGAGAATTACTCTGTAATTTAATCCATCATGTACGTTGTGATATGGAATCGTCGCACGACTTACTTTCTTAGAGCATGCGAAGTATGTATGTTGTACCAATCAACCTAAATCTATGTAATAGATCGTTAGATTATGGCCAAGACCATCCAAAGTACTTGGATAAGTAACAAGATGAGTTCTTGACTTGTGGAAGCAAATACAATTTGAGAGTTGATGTTGCAAGCACAAACCCTAACAAGGATTAGATCCTTAACAAGGAAGTCGTTTATAAGCATGATCTAACAATAAGTCGTGGCTTGAGAATGGTAACATGGACGTGCATCCATGTGTAATGTGCAGGAATTTAAGGAAAATTTCAATGATCACAAGTGATTAGGGTATCCCAAATCATTGTGAGCCGTTTGAAGTGAAACCCAAGCAAAGCATCATCAGGAAGTCTACTAAAATATATGTTGAGAACATTGTTGCCTTAATGGCGGTAATAAAGAAGATGTTCAATGGAAAGTTCATTGCTGAACGTCAATGATTGTAGGTTGTCAAGTTGAAAGTCTCAATCATGAAAATTAGTGGGAGCCATCACTTGGACAATAAATCCTAAATCACATATAATCAATGGCACTCTCAAATTTTATCATCTTATTATGAAAGTGATCAGTAATGAAGATGCTAAGATTAGCAAAGTAGTTATAACTAAACCTATGCAATAACTAAACGAAAACATTCACAATTGCATGAAAGAAATCAAGCATATTAGATATAAGCTTGATTTCTATAAATGTTTTATAAAGAGTGATACTCTTAAAACATTATGAAAAACCATTTATCATAAGATGAACCATTCAGGTTTTGGAGTAATTTAAAATTTTATGCAATTTTTATCACTCTGTTTGCTATTTAATTGAGGTTTAGAATTAAATAATGAGTCCATTTGATTCTTGGAATATTCAAAATAGTGTATCAAGACCAGTCTTGGTAAGGAAATACCTATTAAGTGAACATTGAATATTATAATCGAAAATTATCCCTAATCAAGGTCACTCAAACAATGGACGATTAATGACCAATTGAGATTAGTGTGTAGTCTGATTTATATCACAGTTTCTTTTTCTACGAGGACATGATTGTCATAAATCATTTGCACAGGTATTGGTTTAGAACCATACTGGATCGACCTATGATAATACTTTAAGAGATTAAAAATTGTCATAAGTATACTTCTCATTATGGCTATCGAAACCTATTTCCTCGACCATGAGTATTGTGAGCTCTTTTATTTGAGTACTAGTCCGCTTTGATGTTTTCAAACATCTTCCGTAATAGGGGATTATAACGGAAAGACTCGGGCGGCTAGGTCCACTCAATAAGAGGAGCTACATTTCAAGACTAGGAATGTCCCCCTAATAAAATAGGGAAGATGTCTTTGTTGTATACAAGGCTTCTCGTAGAGCGAGACTGTGAAAATGCAAGGTTGTGCTCAGATGAATTTTAGAAATCATCTTTTTATTGACAATCAGACTCGGAATCGAGAAACATTTCTGGACGTAATAAGGATGATAAAACAATCTTACCTTATAGTTCATAAAGAGACATTAAGCGACATAGGAAAAAGGCTGTACACTAAATGTGCACTTGTCCGGAAGGACAAGTAGGAGATTGAAAGGAATCGTGTCCTTCGATCAAGTGTACTATTCCGTTAGTGGGTTCAGAATTATTAGATGGCTAATATATTCAGTAAAGTCAAGTGATCGGAATGCCTGGGTGTAGGCCGCTTCCGATCAGTAATATTAATGCATAATTAATATTACAGCTTAATCTTGACTGAACCCTTCGGGTCACACCCAAGCGACAAATTAATTAGGAATTAATTAATAAGTCGACCGAGTAATTAATATTTAGACGTCGGTAATTCGAGCTTAGAGCGTCGAAAGTCGAGTCGAAAATAGTAAAAGACGAGACGTGAAAAATAATAATAAATCAACAATGACCGAAATACCCCTAGCATCGGTAAAACCGAGTGCTAGTAGGGGCGCGGCAAAAAGCTAGCAACCTGCACTAAGTGTGCGTGGCAATGCTAGCATGTGGCAGCTAGCAGCCTGCACACTTGGTGCGTGACTTGCTAGGTCGTGGCAGCTATCAACCTACGTTTTTGGGCGCAAGTGTGGTGGGCCGAAGCCTCACAACAACCCCATGGAAGCCCACAAGGCAACCATGGGTGCCCAAGTGAGCTACCATGTGGTGCAACTTAAATGGAGGAGAAGAAATGGAGGTGGCCGGTGGTGGGGAATGAGTGGGGGCAAGTTTGGTCCCCCCCCCCCTCCTCCAAGTTGTCCTCACCTACTCCTCCTTGTATGCTTGCCACTTGTTGTTTTATTACTAGTTTGATTATTAATTATATTTTAGATTTAAAATAAATGGGAAAATCAAATTCTCCCACATTGATGGGAGAGATTTTCACACTCATGCATTTCAATATAAATACCCAAGTTAGGGTATTGGGAAAAGCACTTGAGTAAGAGTTTAAAAAGGCATCAACATTGTGAAAACCTTTAAACTCATTAATTACTTGGGTTTTGGTCGGCACTTGCTAACCCCAAGGCATTGGACCGTTTTTGGTGGTCGAGTTGTGGGTGGACTGTTGTTGGAGGCCGTCGTAATTTCGAGGCTTGCTTTCGAAGTAAGAGCCCCTTCCGGTCGGGCGAAGCACGCTCCAAAGGTAATCATTTTATATTAATCTTGTGATTAATTTAATAATGTTTATGGTTTTATTTATTGCAAGTGCGGTCTTGTTTTTGGGTTTGTTTCAATTGTGAGTCAGACTCACAAAACCCCAACAGTTTGGACTCCATCACTCATACCATTGAGTACAACAAAAACTAACTTGGATACCCGGTATGCCTTACGTATCCTAGGGATAAATAGTGATGTCTCGCTTTGGCGTAGCCCATCACTACTCTAATAGGTTAATAAGTGTAGTTTTGGAATGGTAATTTCACTCAATATTTTAGGGGCCTAGGATGTCAATGTTGGTTGTTTTAAGTGAAATTAATTAATCATCACAACATTCAAAATCCTAAACATGCATCTAACATATAATTCACATATAAATACTCATAAATATATATCAAAAAATATAAAGAAACATACATTTGGCAACTAGCATGACCCCTTAAGTCTTCAAGTCTTCAAGGGACGGCTTTTGCACCTTCATTGCTTCGCCTTCCAAGAAACTCCATTTTCAAAACATGACCATAATTATGCAAATACTAGTACCTACGATTAAGACTAATCTAAATATTAAGGTACAAAAACACTCAATGGTTCCAGAGTGTATTTAGATTTACAAATACCTCACATATTGCAATTCGTATTTTCTTTCCTTATCTGGCCCCACTAGCTCCCATTAAATTCCGCATCCATCTTAATTAGTCTAATAATTAAGCCGGTAAACCCAAATATTTGCCAAAATTAGATTTTTCCAATGCTGCTCAAAAATCAAGCCCTAGCCTCAAATTATCAATTAAAATAATTAAAACCAAATAAAACTTATAAAATTATTAAAACGGCAAAATAAGCAAACACGAAACCAACCGCACTCAAGTAGATTACGCACTAGGCGGGTGCCATATGTAAGTCAAGGTCATCTAGCAACGCCGGACTATGCGGCTTGTTGCATGTGCTTTCACCACCCAACGTAGCACTAGCTAGGCCGAGCCCAGTAGCGTTTACTATAGGTTTCTTAATCCAAGGCACACGAACTAAGGTTGCTTGCCCCTTCGCACCAAGCATCGCACACACCTGCTCAAGCTCGCACCAGCCACGAATAGCCATGCGCTGCACAGCAGCACACACGGTGCGCGCACAACATGATGCTACTGCCGCACCATGCTGCTGCTAGTTGCTGGCTGGCGCGCCACGCTTGCTGGCAGCAAGCACCATCCACGCACATGGCCTCACACAAGCTCGTGGCAGCCTCTTGGCAGCCACATGCGGGCTTTTGCCTTGATTTGCATGCCATAGCCTCGGGTTTTAAACCCAAATTTTGTGTGACATATAATTAATTCTAAATAAATTTTAAAAGTAATTTAATGAGCAAAATGAATAATAAATAGGTCTAACTTAAATAAAATTCATTAAGGTACATAGAACAAAAATTATTTCCTAGAACCATTCTTTAATAAAAATTTGTTTAATTAGGTGCAACAAAATGAACAAGGCTAAAAACTCACTATTAATTTATTTAATTTCAATTAATCATGAGATTTTGACAAAATAAAAGGAAGTTGGAAATATGAACAAAAAAGTTCAAATAAAGATTCCACCTTTTGCACTTGTGAATCCTTGAAAAGTTATATCTTCCAATATGAAGATAAATGAAATTTCTATCACATTACTTTATGATTCCAATCAACTTAATACATGATTAAATCAAAAGTTCAACCAAAAATTCATGGAATTTAGTAACTCAAAGTTTCAATCACTTAAAACACTTAAAGATTGAATCTTTAGTACTTAGAAGCATCAAAGAACAAATTTTCACACTTTAATGCAATGGATTTACAATTATGTGAAAATAAGAACCAATCTTTCATGCACCAATTACTACCAATTAACCATGCTTAAAGAGATTTAAAATTGCATATAAATTAGGGAAAGAACCAAATACATAACCACCATAAATATTCTATTAAGATTCAAGGTTAGAAAGAATTAAAATTTTTCGACAAAACAAAAAATCCCTTAAAAAAAGCGTTTCTGGTCGTTTTTTGGCTAAAAACACAGTTCTAAAAGGGTAAAACCATTTCGAGAACACCTTTTCCACCAAAAATTCACTATTATGGGCGAAAATCTGGGTTCTAGGCTTAACATAACTTTAATACGAGCTTAAAATTAATAAAATTGAGCTACTAATCATATTAGAAATATAAAAGCAGACAAATTAAGCCATAAAAACGCCTTGAAAAATATGATTATCAAACTAAATGAGAAAGGCTCTGACACCGCTTTTAGGTTTTGATGAGTCCGACTCACCACGGAAGAAAACCCGAGCCAAGACCATACTCACAATTAATATAATCATAAAGCATAATTAACTTAAACAACAATACTAAGAAAGATATTAATACCTTTGGCGGATGCTTCGCTCAGTAAAAGAGCTCTTACTTCGAAAGCTCTATGTCTCGCTCGCACGAGGACCTCCAACGGAAGTCCACCCAAAACTCGACCCCCAAAAATGGTCCAATGCTTAAGGGTTAGCTAAGCCGGACCTAAACCCAAGTAAGTAATTATATGTGTTTAAAGGTTTTCTTAATGGAGATGCCTTTTTCAACACCTTACTCAAGTGCCTTTCCCAATACCCCAACTTGGGTTTTTTAGGGAAAAGCATGAGTGAGATTTGCTCTTCCATCAATGTAGGAGAATTGATTATTCCTTTTATTTTTAAATCAAAGATTAAATTAATTATCAAGCTACAAATAAATCAACTAGTGGTCTATTTAGGAAAGAGGTTAGGTGAGGACCACTTGGATAAGGGGGGACCAAACTTGCTCCCCAATCCTCTCCCATAACCGAGCACCTCTACCTTGAAGCCTCCAATCCATGTGCGCCACATGGCACCCACACTTGGGCACCAAGGCACCCCAAGTGTGGGCTGCTTGGTTGTTGCCGCACCTTCGGCCAAGCTGCGTGGGCTGCTCGCTAGCCTAGCTAGCCATGGTGTGCTAGTATGCACCAGCCAGCCAAGGCTCGGCTATGTGCGCTTGCTAGCCATTTTGCTAGGTCATATGCCTCTAGCACCCGGTTTTCTCGGGGCATTCCGACGTTAGGGGTATTTTGGTAGTTTTGTTGATTAATTAGTAATTTTCTCATCTCGTCTTTTATTATTTTTGACTCGACTTCCGACGCTCGGTTTTGACGCTCCAAGCTCGAATTTCCGACGTTTAAATATCAATTACTAGGGCGACTCATTAATTCCATCTGAATTAATTCGTCGCGATAGTTCGTTAGTTGCTTTGGTGTGACCCAAAGGGTTTAGTCAAGATTAAGCTGTAATATTAATTAAACATTTATTACTGATTGGATGCGGCCTCCACCCAGACATTCTAATCACTTGACTTCACTGAATAATTAGTGTTCTAATAATTCTGAATCCGCTATCGGAATAATACACTTGTTCGAATGACACCATTCCTTTCATATTATGTCCCTATTCCATCAACCTTTTCTTCAACTCTTCACATTTCTGTGGTACAAACCACCTCCCTTTAAATCTAATGCTTTAATCATTATGGATTTTGAAATAAATTGTTTTTCCTTGCTTAATCTATCCCTTATGCAATCTAATTTCACATCCCCTACTTTATTATCCTTAATCTCATTAAATATCGTTGGTTTGATACTTATATTATTAAGCATCCCTTCCAACGTTCGATGCATGTGGCACTATATCGAGGTTTAACTTACTCATTTCTCTAAATAGTTTGCCCGCGACAACTAAAGCATTCGGTCCATGTGTTGCTTTGCGACTTACAGCATTTGTAACTACATTTGCCTTACCCTGGTGGTATTGGATAGATAATTAGTTCATAATCATTGGAAAATTCTATCCACCTACATTGTCTCATGTTCAAGGTTGATTGTGTGAAAAGGTATTTCAAACTCTTATGGTCTTTGAATATACTACATTTCACTCTATATAAATAGTGTCTCCGTATATTCAATGAAAACACTACAGTAACAATTTCTAAATCATGGCAGGGTAATTAACCTCATGTTTCTTTAATTGTCTTGATGCATATGCAATCACCTTCCCATGTTGCATCAAAATGTTAGGGTTTAGTGAGTCCGACTCACCGCGGAAACAACCCTGACCCAAGGAACCACTCATAATTAATAAAACCATAAAGCATAAATAAATAAGCACAAGAAAAGGAAGAACGAATCATACCCTTGAAGCGAGTTTCGCCCTCTCAAAACGGGCTCTTACTTGAAAGCCTTGAGCACCGCAAATGTCGTGCCTTTAACGGTATCCACCCACAAAGGACGAGTATGACTTTTTAGGTCCGCTACCTTGGAGTTATTAAGGTCCGACCAAAACCCAAGTGTTAACGGAGTTTAAGAGTTTTTCCAAAATATGGAATGCTCTTTCTAACTCCCACTCAAGAACTTTACTCCAAATCCCAAGGTTGGTATTTATAGAGGAAAGTATGAGTGGGAATTTCTATCCCATCAATGTGGGATCATGAAATTCCACAAATTAATTTAAAGCTAAATTAAATTAAAATTGCAAACTAATAATAAATCTACAAGTGGCATTACCATGTGAAATGGGTTGGTGAGGACCACATGGAGAGTAGGGGACCATACTTGCTCCCCACTCAATACTCTCCTTGTGCACATGTCCTTACCCACTTGATCCCATATTCCTCAAGCTTACCCATAGTGACCGGCCCCATGGCCTAGCCACAAGCCCAGCCATAAGCCCAGCCCGAGCCCAGCCCCGCACCAAGATGCGGGCTGCTTCAGTGCGCGCAAGCCACGCACTTGGTGCGGGCTTGCTGCTGAGCATGGCTGCTAGTGCGTGCGCTGCTAGCACGCCTAGCTTGCGGCAGCTAGCTGCTGCACGCACCACGTGCACGCGGCTGCTAGCTGCTGCTGTGCGTGGCTGCTAGCACGGTGCGCTAGCACGCACCTAGCCAGCCATGCTAGGCTCGGCTTGGTGCGCTTGCTAGCCACCTATGCTTGGACATTTTTGCCCCTAGCATTCAGATGCTCTGGGCACTCCGATGCTAGGGGTATTTTAGGAATATGGTTGATTTATTATTATTTTGCGCGTCTCGTCTTTTTATTATTTTTGACTCGACTTTCAACGATCGGTTTTGACGCTCCAAGCTCGAATTATTGACGTCTAAATACTTTACACTCAGGCGACGAATTAATTTCTTCCGAATTAATTCGTCAAGTCAAGATTAAGCTTGGGTGTGACTCGAAGGGTTCAGTTAAGATTAAGCTGTAATATTAATTATATTAATATTACTGATCGGAAGCGGCCTCTACCCAGGCATTCCGATCACTTGACCTTACTGAATATAATACCTTTCTAATAATTCTGAACTCGCTATCAGAATAATACACTTGTTCGAAGGACACCATTCCTATCAATCTCCCACTTGTCCTTCCGGACAAGTGTGCCTTTAGTGTATAGCCCCTTTCCTATGTCTCTTCATGAACTACAGAGTAAGATTACTCGTCATCTCTGTAACGTCCAGAAGTGTTTCTCGAAATCCGAGTTTGACTGTCAATAAGTAGATGATTTCTAAAATCCATTTGAGCACGGCCATGCATTTTCACAGTCTCGCTCTTCGAGAGGCCTTGTAAACAACAAGACATGTTCCCTATTGTTAGTAGGGGGAAATTTCCAGTCTTGTAATGTAGCTTCTCTTACTAAGAGGAACTAGCCGCCCGATATCTATCGTTATAATCCCAGTTACGGCAGACGTTTGGCGGATACCAAAGCGGACTAGTACTTAAACAAGAGACCTCCCACTACTCATGGTCAAGGAAAAGAGTACCGATAATAATAATGACAATAATACGTATGACGATTTTAAATCTCTTAAAGTATTCTCATAGGTCGATTAAGTATGGTTCTGAACCAATACTTGTGCAAATTATTTATATCCTCATAGCACAAGAAACGGTGCTATAAATCATACTACACACTAATCTCTAATGGTCATTAATCGTCCACAAAAAATATGACCTTGATTAGGGATAATTTTCGATTAAAATATTCAATGTTCACTTAATAGGTATTTCTTTATCTAAGCCGTTGACCTGATACCCTATTTTGAATATTTATTAAAATTAAATGGACTCATTATTTAATTCTAAACCACAATTAAATAGAGACGGAGTGAATTAAATTGCATGAAAAATTTTAATTACTCCAAAACTGAATGGTTCATCATAGTGCTTTACATTAACATTGTCCAAAATTTAATTAAAACACTATAATATGGAAATCAAAGCCAATTCGTGACATGCTTGATTCCAATTGCCTCAATGTGTTTCTTGTGCTTCACTTGAGACAAGGGTTTAATAAGTAGATCGGCTACATTGTTATCTGTTCCCACTTTGCAAATTTTGATTTCACCCTCTGTCTTCCATTCTCGAATCATGTGAAATCGCCTCCTGACATGTTTGACCTTCTGATGTTCTCGTGGCTCTCTAGCCTGAGCAATAGCTCCATTGTTGTCACAATGGAGATCTATTGGACCCTTGATGGAGGGTACAACACCAAGTTCATCGATGAACTTGCGAATCCAAACTGCCTCCATGGCTGCCTCAAACGCTGCCAAGTACTCGGCTTCAGTTGTAGAATCAGCAGTTGTGCTTTGCTTTGCACTCTTCCAACTAAACGCTCCTCCATTGAGACAAAATATGTATCCAGATTGTGACAAAATATGTACTTCAGAATATTCTTGGTCGTAGTCCAATGCGCCTCTCCTGGGTCTGATTGGTATCGGCTCGTAGCACTCAAGGCATATGATACATCCGGCTATGTACACATCATGGCATAAATGATCGATCCAATAAGAGAAGCATATGGAATACGACTCATCCTTTCTCGCTCATCAGGTGTCTTTGGACACTGCTTCTTGCTTAAGGTTATGCCATGTGACATGGGTAGGTGCCCTCTCTTGGCTCCTTTCATTTGGAATCGAGCTAGTACCTTATTGATGTAAGTACTTTGACTCATTCCTATCATCCTCTTTGATCTATCCCTATAGATCTTGATGCCTAGTATGTACTAAGCCTCTCCCAAGTCTTTCATTGAAAAACATTTCCCGAGCCAAGCCTTTACAGACTCTAACAACGCAATGCTATTTCCAATGAGCAAAATGTCATCGACATATAAGACTAGGAAGGAAATGTCACTCCCACTGACCTTCTTGTAAACACAAGACTCATCTGGATTCTTGATAAAACAAAACTTACTGATAGCTTCATCAAATCGCAGATTCCAACTTCTTCTTGCTTGCTTTAATCCATAAATGGACTTCTTAAGCTTGCAAACCTTCTTAGGATTGTTCTGGTCGACAAAACCTTCAGGCTGTGTCATGTACACAGTTTCTTCCAAAATTCCATTGAGGTAGGCGGTTTTGACGTCCATCTGCCATATTTCATAATTATAATATGCACCAATCGCTAGAAGAATTCGAACGGACTTAAGCATAGCTACTGTAGAAAAGGTTTCATCATAATCAACGCCGTGAATTTGCCTGTAACCTTTTGCTACTAGCCTTGCTTTGTAAATGAATACATTTCCATCTTTGTCGGTTTTCATCTTGAAAATCCATTTACATCCGATAGGTGTGTAACCTATGGGTAAATCAACCAAGTGCCATACTTGATTTTCAAACATGGAGTCCATTTCGGATTTCATGGCCTCTTGCCATTTTGCAGAGTCGGGGCTTGTCATAGCTTGCTTGTAAGTTGTCGGCTCATCTCCATCCACTACTAGGATGTCCTGATCTTCGGTTAATACAACATTGAAATATCTGTCAGGTTGAGATCTTTGCCGAGTTGACCTACGTAGGGTAATGGACTGAGCATTTGCATTGTCGGTTTGACTTTGCATATTTTGACTTTGACCAATGTCAACAGATGCTTCGTGAGCACTTTGATTGTCAACTTGTCCTTGTTGCTCGTCCTCTCGAACTTCGCCGAGTTCGATTTTCCTCCCACTTGTCATTTTGGAGAGATGCTCCTTCTCCAAAAAGACACCATCACGAGCAACAATTACTTTGTTCTCGGATTTGTTGTAGAAGTAATACCCTTTGGTTTCTTTTGGATAACCCACAAAGTAAACCTTGTCAGATTTCGGATGAAGTTGGTCAGAAATGAGTTTCTTAACATATGCTTCGCATCCCCAAATCTTGAGAAAAGACAACCTTGGAGGTTTATTTGTCCATAATTCATATGGAGTCTTTTCCACTGCCTTTGACGGAGCACGATTCAGTGTAAGTGCCGCAGTTAAAAGTGCATGTCCCCAGAAAGAGATTGGAAGTTCACTAAGACCCATAGTCGATCGAAGCGCTTTGATTTTCTTGCCGAGTTGGTTTTCAACTTCGTTCTGAAATTCCTTGAATTTATCAAACGATTCAGATTTGTGCGACATTAGATAGACAAAACCATATCTACTATAGTAATCCGTGAAGGTTATGAAATATCGATAACCACTCCTTGCGGGTGTACTCATTGGCCCACATACATCAGTGTGTATTAGTCCCAACAAGTCACCGGCCCTTTCTCCCAACTTGAAGAATGGTTGCTGTATCAGCTTGCCTAATAAACATCCTTCGCAATTCTCAAAGGATTCTAAATCAAATGAGTCAAGAATACCTTCTTGAAGAAGCTTCTTGATGCGCTTGATGTTAATGTGGCCAAGACGACAATGCCGCAAGTAAGTTTGACTAGACGGTGTAGTCATAGCTTTCTTTGCAGGATTATTAACGTTATAAATTTCTTTGTCTAGAGATAACACATAATGACCATTTTCTAAATGTGTCGTACCATATAAAACATTATCAAGATAAAATGAACATGATTGGTCCTTAACTCGAAATTCAAACCTTTGGCGTCCAACGCCGAAATTGAAATAATGTTTTTGGTAATGTTGAGAACACAATAAACATTGTCAAGTTCCAAAACTAGCCGCGTGGGCTAAGACAAACTAAGAGATCCTACAGATTATAGCACCAATCCTTGCTCCATTTCCTACCCGGAGCTCGATCTCTCCCTTTGCTAGCCTCCTAGTGTTCCTTAGTGCCTGTGAATCGGAACAAAGGTGTGAGCCACATCCGGTATCTAATACCCATGAAGTCGAGCTAGTGAAGTTAAAGTCTATAACGTAAATACCTGATGTAAAAGCAACGGTTCCGTTCTTCTTATCTTCCTTGAATTTGAGGCAGTCTCTCTTCCAATGTCCCTTCTTATTACAATAGAAGAATTCGGAATCAGACTTAGAAGATGCTACCTTTTTCTCCTTGTTGTCTTTGGTAGCTTTCGGCTTAGGCGGAAAGTTCTTCTTTCTTTTCCCCTTGAAGCCCTTCTTCTTTTTGCCCGCCCTTTTGAATGGCTTGCCCTTCTTAATCATTAGCATATCATGCCTTCCCTCATCCTTGAGCGTCTTCTCAGCTTGCTTCAACATCTCATGAAGCTCGGTGAGGGTTTTCTCCATGTTATGCATGTTGTAGTTCATCTTGAACTAGTCATAGCCTTTGTGAAGGGAATGGAGAATGATGTCAATAGCCATTTCAGTTGAATACCCCGCATCAAGCCTTCCCATGTTCTTAAATAATCCGATCATTTTGAGCACATGTGGGCTGACTGGCTCTCCTTTCTTGAGCATAGTCTCAAGGATCTGCCTGTGGTTTTCAAACTTTTCAGTTCGAGCCTGTTCTTGAAAAATATTTTGTAACTCAGAAATGATCTCATAGGCCGATTCCATCTCGAAGAAGGTTTTTTGAAGTTCAGGAGACATAGTGGATAGCATTACGCACTTGACATCCCGATCGGCTACTTGCCATCGGTTAAGGGCTGCTTGAGTTAACTCCTCATTGGGAGCCTCGGGCATTTCCTCATCAAGGACGTACTCTTTCTGTTCTTGCATAAGAACGATGCGCAAATTCCTTTGCCAATCAAGTAAATTGGTACCACTCAACTTCTCCTTGTCGAGAATTGAGCGTAATGAAAACTGGTTGTTTGAGGTTGAAGACATGATTCTACAATTGAAAGAATTTTAATGAAAAACCATTCAAAATTACTTAATAAGATGGAATTTTATTCATGCAAATTTTCAATACTTTTTTAACGTCTTATTTACACGTAAAATTGTCCCTATTTTGTTAAAATAAGGCGATTCCAAGATCCAAAGAAAAAAAGAGTGGTTAAGCATGCTTTGGCTTGTCTTAACACTCAATCTTCTAGGGTAAGCATTGCCTTGCTAATGGCTCTAAGCCACTCTTGGTTAGACAATCGTCGCATCTAATGCATCTTTGACGATGTATCGCTTTTGCCACGGTATGTGAGGACTCCTCACTCATACCGATGAGTTAAACCAAAATCAACGTGCACACCCGGTGTGCCTTATGAGCCTTGGAGAAGTGATGGCACCTCGCTTTGGCATAGCCTACCATCACCCTCGTTCGGTTGGTAAGTGTTGTTTTGGAAAGGCAAGTTTGACTCAATATTATTAGGGACCTAGGATTTCTATGTTGGTTGATTTAAGTGAACCTAATTAATCATAGCAACATAAAGAAAACCTAAACATGCATCTAACGAATAATTCACATGTATATATAAGCATAAAATATAAAGAGAAATTAAAGATGCATATTGGAAACTAGCATGACCCCTTAAATTCTTCAAATCTTCAAAGGGTCTTCATTTGCAATTCAAGGTTTTGTCTTCCAAGATACGACGTCTTCAAGACTTAACCAAACTACGCAAATACTAGTGTCTACGACTAGGAATAATTTAAATATTAAGGTACAAAAATAGTTAACAGTGCGTAGCCGTATTTAGATTTACAAAAATACATAACGGCACGTAGTCTGTATTTTCTATCCTAATCGGGTCCCACTAGTTGTCATTTCATAAAACCTGTGAGAGAGAATATATATTCCATTCATCCATTCAATATTTGTGAGTAGCCCATGCAATTTATAATATCAAACAAATAAAATGCATTTAAACAACGCGCGCACTAGTAACTAATCTAGGTGGTTAATCCGATTAACACGCCTAATTAAAACTAGTCAAAGTTTTTTAACCGATTATGTAATTTGACGTCATTAATTAATTGAAGCTCCCACTAAATTCCGCATTTCCCTTAATTAATCCAATTAATTAAGTCGGTAGCACCCAAACTTGTCAAAACAAAATTTTGCCAATGCCGCTCAAAACCGAGGCCTAGCCTCCAAAATTTTTAATTAAAATAAACAAAACGGCTAAATAAGCAATATTAAGCCAACCGCATTTCAAGTGGCTTTCTCTTTAAGCGTTTTGCCAAGGAAACTCGAATAATCGCGGCTCGTGCAAACCAAACATACTACGGCCATCACCTCACCGCACCAAGCATATGCACACACAAAAAAAAAACTTCGCACACACGACCCGCGGCAAGCAGCCATGGGCTGCTGCCACTACCGCACGCACGCGCACGCACAACCGTGTGCTGCTGCCGCGCGTGTGGCCGCACGCAAGGCGGTGCAGCCACCTTGGCAGCCACATGCGGGCTGCTATGCAGCCCGGCTAGCCAAGGGTGGTTATTTGCCTCGTTTTGCGTGCCATGGCCTCGGTATTTTATCCATTTCGCGAGACATAAATAATTAAATTTTAGAACTAACTCAATGAGCAAAAAAATAATTTAAAACAAGTCTAACTTAATAAAATTTCAAAGTGCAAATAACCAAAATAATTCAAAGAACCATTCTTAATTAAATTGGTTTAGCTTGGTGCAATAACAAAGTTGAGGCAATTTCTCACTTTTAATTTAATCAATTTAAATTAAACTTGAGAATTTGACAAAGTAAGGGGAATCGGAAAAATATGAACTTTAATGTTCAAATGAAAATTCCAACATCTAAATTTTGTGAATCCTTGAAAATTATATCTTCCAACATGAAGATAACCAAATTTCTATCACAAAAATTGAAACTTTATGTTTCCAGTCAACTCTAAATGATTAAAACAACAAAGTTTAACACAAAATAACATGGAATTTAGTGGTTTTTAAAGTTTCAATCACTTATCACAAATAAAGATTGAATATTTAATACTTAGGAAGCCTAAAAAAATTTTACACTAAAAAGAAATTAGTTTGCAATTATGTGAAAATAAATCAACCTTTAAGCATCAAATACTACCAAGTAAGTGTGCTTTAAGGGGACTTAAAAATGCAGAAAATATTGCAAATAATCAACAACATAACCAACAAGTTATTCCATTAATTTCAAGGTTAGAAAAGACTTAAAACTTTTTCTCAAAAACGAAAAATCACTCGAAAAAGGCATTTCTGGTCAGAATTTGGCTAAAATCACAGCCCTTGTAGGTTAAAAACCTTTCTAGAACACCTTTTCCACCCAAAATTCACTATTTTTGGGCAAAAATCTGGGTTATGGGCCAAATTCAACATTAAAAACGGGATTAAAATAAATAAAACCGAGCTACTAATCTAATTAGCAACTTAAACAAGAAAAATAAGCCAAAATAAACCTTGAAAAATATGATTATAAAAATAAACGAGCGGGGCTCCGATACCGATGTTGGGGTTTGGTGAGTCCGACTAACCGCGGAAACAACCCCGACCCAAGGAACCACTCTTAATTAATAAAACCATAAAGCATAAATAAATAAGCACAAGAAAAGGAAGAACGAATCATACCCTTGAAGCGAGCTTCGCCCTCTCAAAACGGGCTCTTACTTGAAAGCCTTGAGCACCGCAAATGTCGTGCCTCCAACGGTATCCACCCACAAAGGACGAACACGACTTTTTAGGTCCGCTGCCTTGGAGTAAGCAAGGTCCGACCAAAACCCAAGTGTTAATGGAGTTTAAGAGTTTTTCCAAAATATGGAATGCTCTTTCTAACTCCCACTCAAGCACTTTACTTCAAATCCCAAGGTTGGTATTTATAGAGGAAAGTATGAGTGGGAATTTCTATCCCATCAAGGTGGGATCATGAAATTCCACAAATTAATTTAAAGATAAATTAAGTTAAAATTACAAACTAATAATAAATCTACAAGTGGCATTACCATGTGAAATGGGTTGGTGAGGACCACATCGAGAGTAGGGGACCATACTTGCTCCCCACTCAATACTCTCCTTGTGCCACATGTCCTTACCCACTTGCTCCCATATCCCTCAAGCTTCCCCATAGTGACCGGCCCTATGGCCCAGCCACGAGCCCAGCCCCGCACCAAGATGCAGGCTGTTGCTGTGCGCGCAAGCCACGCACTTGATGCGGGCTTGCTGCTGAGCGTGGCTGCTAGTGCGTGCGCTACTAGCACGCCTAGCTTGCGACAGCTAGCTGCTGCACGCACCACGTGCACGCAGCTGCTAGTTGCTGTTGTGCGTGGCTGCTAGCACGGTGCGCTAGCACGCACCTAGTCAGCCATGCTAGGCTCGGCTTGGTGCGCTTGCTAGCCACCTATGCTTGGACATTTTTTCCCCTAGCATTCGGATGCTCGGGGCAATCCGATGCTAGGGGTATTTTGGGAATAAGTTCGATTTATTATTATTTTGCGCGTCTCGTCTTTTTATTATTTTTTACTCGACTTCTGATGATCGGTTTCAACGCTCCAAGCTCGAATTACCGACGTCTAAATATTTAACACTCGGGCGACGAATTAATTACTTCCGAATTAATTCGTCGAGTCGGTTCGTATATTTTGCTTGGGTGTGACTCGAAGGGTTCAGTCAAAATTAAGCTGTAATATTAATTATATTAATATTACTGATCGGAAGCGGCCTCCACCCAGGCATTCCGATCACTTGACCTTACTGAATATATTAGCTTTCTAATGATTCTGAACCCGCTATCAGAATAATACACTTGTTCGAAGGACACCATTCCTTCACAAAACACATCCAAGCCCATTCTTCGATGCATCACTATATACATCATAAGAATCACTTCCATTAGGAAAGGTCAACACGAGTGCCGTTGTCAAATTCTTTATCAAAGACTGAAACGCTTCCTCACACTTATCACATTAAATAACTTTATATTCTTTTTTCATCAACGAAGTCATAAGTTTAGCTATTTTGGAAAAATCCTTCACGAATAGCCTATAGTATCCTGCTAAACCAAGAAAACTTTGAATATCCAACACATTCGTAGTTGCTTTGAACTTTTGGGACCTTTAAGTCGATTTTTTTTTTTTTTTTTTTTTTTTTTTTTTTTTTTTTTGTGAAAATTTGCAATTGCTCCCTTTTGGTGAATTTGAAGCGAATAGTGAGTTTTTCCTAAGACCATGTAAGGTTTTTTTTTTTTAAGCCTTCTACAATTACTTGCATGAGGGGCATGGATTCTTGACTATTGCGGAGCTTGACTCATAATTCTCAAACACGAGAACGAACTTTCTAGGGAGGACAAAGGCATGCATCTTTTTGGGGTGGATCTTTTTCTTTTCTAGGATAACCTTCTTTATTTTTAGTTCTAGGGTTTCCATTTTCCTATTTGCTAACCATTTGAGCCTTTTCCCTTCTTTTCAAGCCACGTCTTTAGAACTTTGAGCCTTTTATTTTATTTTGTTCCATTTTTGGTTTTTGTGAAGCAAATGATTATGTTCTTGGAGATTGTGGTATATGAGTTTGGATATGGGTTCTTATTTGTAAGCCTACCCTTACCCTTTTGCCCTTACGTTACAACCTTTGGGAAAGCCCTTTTGACCTAGAGGTTGAGTTAGAGGAGACACCTTTGTGGCTCCCCTAAACCAAACTCAGTGATGAGTACCTTTCACGTCGAATCATAATCGAATGAAGTAAAAGTGTGGAAAGACTAGTATTACGGTTAGTTTTTATTTCTTTTCTTTTCTCTCTGTTTTTGAAAACCTATTTTAAGAAAACATACAATCCAGTTTGGTTTGTTCTATGGAAGGAGTCCAATAAAGGTGTAGTTGGTTCGGGTTCGAAAATATCTTTTTAACGATATATTATAATCCCAATTCCGATGAATAATGAGGAAGTTATGGCCAAATTACTAAACTGGGCCCGGTTAGATCTTTATATGCGGCCCAATGATCTAGAGGAGGGCCTAATATTGATTTATCATTCCTAATGCGATTAGGATGGATTATAGTCTTCTTGATTCTTCTAGAAGGTTCTTTTGAATCCTAATTTAATTAGCATTGATAAATTGACTTTAGTTAACTTTTAAGAGTTTTAATTAGAATAAAAGAAATGTTTTTAAAGAAAATACAATTTTTCCCTCTCCTACGGTTAAATTTTATCAAAATAAGAAAACGCGTAGAAAATTATTTCTAGCGCCATACGACAGCTCTGTAGCCTGGCGACAGACCTGGCGTCCGGCGACAGGCGCGTGTTTGGCGCTCCGGTAATGTTTTATTCTTTTTGAAACTCTGATTCGTTTTTTATCATAACCGGTTGGTTTTCTCTATAAATAGCCTCTTAAAACCTTCGTTTTCAATAACCAATTCTCATCGATAATTTCTTGATTACTCTCCCTCTCTCACTTTTCTAAACTAGCTTTTCTCATACAAAATTCCGCCATTCACAAGATCTAGACACTTCTAGCCAAGTTCGAATTTGCCTTCGCCCTAGACGTGAAAGGTTTTAATTTCTGAGGGTCTGGTCCCAAATCTCTCTTTCAATTATTTAATTTAATTGTTTGTTTTATTATTTTACATGAAGTTACTAACGTATGTATTTTGTTATTAGAAAGAGGTACGAGGCATCCAAGTAAGTGCTCTAATTGATTTATTGATATTATGATATAGAAATCATGATTAGATTGTTATTTTGATTCCTAGTATCATGTTAGGTTGTTTTATTGCTTCCTAGTATTATGTTTGGGGTAACAATTATAATTTCTAATATCAATTATATCAATTGTGATTCCTGCGATGCTCCCTTTCCTTTTCCTAATATTTGTGTTGGTATAATGTTAGGGTTAAAGCTTTGATCTTTGATGTTTAGTGACAGGCTAGGCTTTGTTATTAATCTTGTTAATATCATGCCTAGGATCTTGCTATTGTTATGTTTTGACATGATTATTTTAACATGATTATTCTGTTGATTGTTATCATTATGTTGCTTGATTATATCTATTGTTATTGCTTGATCACGCCTTTAATGCATGTTTAAAGGGAATTGGTACTTGTAATCACGCTTAATAAGATAATTAATAATCTTGTTTAGGGTTAAATTGATTATAATTCAAGTGATCGCCAATAATAGATTTATTTGTGCATTAATGTTCAACCAACATAGATTAAACAAGTTTAGGGTAAATCTAATGATTTCATGTTAGTCAGAAAGCGCACATGAATACGACCAAAATAAAGTAGAGGCCTATTATTAGGGCTGGTTCAATCTCTTTTAGGTTGGATTTGTACCTTCATCCCCGAACTACCAGTCATGGTTCCAGACCTATTGGAGTTGACGATCTCCTGGATTGTTAAGGGGTGTAACCTTCACCCTGTGAACAGTTTATAAGTTCCTAAAACTTATTGGCGACTCTTTTTCTCTAGCTTTCTTCCCTTTGGACGCCATCGTACTTAAGTGTATGATCACAGTGGGGTTCAATTTTAGGGTAATGCTTTAAATATTCCCTACAATTTTTTGCGACTCCACTGGGGAGGATTTCTATTTATATTCCTAAAATTTATTTTGGCAAAGATTTAGAATGAGTGGATGAGACTCGAAAAGTTCTAAGAATTATGTGTGTAATTTTAATTAACATTATTGTCATATGCATAAAAAAGATCTCATTCGAAAGACCATCCGTAATGAGTTAAAACATAGGATTTTTACACGTAGGAAATTAAAGGAATATCTTTCACAACTAGGATCGAAATAATGCTGCGCGAAACTGGAAAATTTTATCGAGCACAGAAAGTTGCTGAGGTATGTAGGAACTGTCGCCAGACAACAGAGTCTGTTGCCAACGATTTGACTCTGCCTCCAGGCGACATAACCAAATCGCGACGACGGCCTCTGTTCGCTGGCGCCAAGTTCTTCCAATATAGAGCAAGAAATATGCGTTCTAATTTTTACCAGTTTTTAGCATTGTTTGCTCGATCCTACATCCTGATTGAGTTTTTCTCACTTTTCTGAAACCCATGTGTGTTCTACATATTGGACATAACCCTTTGGGAGTTCATGCTCCATCTACCTGATTGAACACTCTGTGCAACACAGGGTACATCCGAGAATGATGAATGCACCAAACCATGGAAGCGTGTTTTAAACTCGCGTTGTCCCATCCACTCGCGCCAACCCTTCAAATGGTAAGGCTTCCGCGCGGTGCATCTGGACAATTAACCATGGACCCTCTTTGACTAACCCATATCTCGAACTTTAGAGAACTAGAGGCATGGTAAGGTTGCGAACTCATTGCATCATATTGTGCCTACTTGCCTGATTGTGCATTATTAGTTGTGCATACTGTTTTGGGAGATTTTGTCCCTCGGGAGAGTTACGTCACGAAGTCTGATCCGGCGGAGCTGTACCTGCAAAATAACGGAGACTCCGGGTGGTCGGAGCTCCGCCTCCGACGGTCAAGTTAGTAACTTGAAACTGAATAAAGAGAACGGAAATTTAGGTGGGTATCTGCTCAGATTCCAAGCTCTGGTCTTTCTCTGATGTAAGAGAATAAGGGTGTAATAAATGATTCAATCTGTCCCCAGAATGGGGAAATATCTCCCTATTTATAGGGTCGTTGGAAGATGTGCCCCTACCTAGGTCACTTGACCTAGATTTTAGTGGGCTGCGCCGTTTTACGGCGCTCATAGGAGTTTGGGCCTCTGAAGGCCGCCATTTCAGAAACATATCTGAGGGCGCCAAGTGTCAAGAGGATGTTGAGCCATATGGGCCATCCCGAGCTCGACACGTGGCGACCTCTCATTGGTCCGCGTGTCTAGGGTAAAAATACCCTAAACATTTGCCCCTCACAGGTTGCACGTGCATATCACGTGGGGCTTGTGACACGTGTCCACCTTTCATGGGTGAACAGTAACGGGTAAAATTTTGAATTTCAAATCAAAATTTTCCCCCCACTTTTACTTTCTATAAATAGAAAGTTACCCCCCCTTTTCACACCTTACGTTCACATTGACTTTTTAGAGAGAGAAAAAGAGAGATTCTAGAGAGAGTTTTCTCTGCTCTCGCCTGCATAACAACAAGTTTCAAGCTTTCGAGTGCTAGGTTCACCGACTGTAGCGATTTTCAGATTTTTCAGAGTTAAAGCAAGGTAACCGCCCGTACCATTTTGGCTTTTCTCCCTTTCAATTTGCATATCATTTTTTTTGCCTGTATACCCGGATTTTCTTTAGAGAATATAAATGAGTTCCCAATCCACCCACTCGGCACTACCTAGGACACTCAGCCGATCCCTCGGAACGGCTGAGTCTAAAACAGGGGGTGCCTCTTCTAGACTGTCGAAGCCAATATGCTCATCTCCGAATTCCTCCCTCTTTGTGTCTGTGCAGGACACAATGGCCAGAACGAAACAAACGGCCAGGCGGTCTAAAAGTCGGCGCACCATGAGAGTGCAAGCCGATGAGGTCTTCCCGGACGGGGAACAGAGGAATTGGGAGGAGAGTGGATCTGACGAAGAGGCTCCCTCTACCTCCGGGAGCTCTGGAGTAAGAGAGGTAGACGGCGAACGAGCCGCCTCCTCCAATGAAGCCGGCAACGCTGAGGCCGGCCAGGGGTCAAGAGCGGAATCTTCCGGCTCTGACCAGGGTGATTTTGCGGCTGACTATCAGCAGCCGCCCAAGATTGCTGAGAATCCCAACCCCAAAAGGACCCGAATGCTGCCGAGTAACATTGCACTTCTTAATAGCGGGTTTAGGGCCTTCAAAGAGAAACATCCATTTAGAAGGGGTTGGGAAGTTATTGTCCCTCCGGCTAATGTTGTGATGGCCTGGGGGGACGACATTGACCATGCGGATGATTACTTCATCTGCTACGAGGCGGTAATCGAAGCCGGCTTCCGGTTTCCCCTCCACCCCGGGATTAGGAAAATCCTCAAGGGGTACGATCTGGGGGTTTGGCAGCTCACCCCTAACTCGTGGGTGAATATATTAAGTTACATCGCCGCCTGCGAGTTTCAATACTTGTACCCTAGTTTCTCTGCCTTCGCTCACATGCACTATTTGAGCAAGGCTCCAGGCGGCCATGGGGCATGGTATACACTGACTACCTTGCCCCAATACTTGATGACTTTGGACAAAGTGTCCAAATGGTCCGGGTGGAAGGACAAGTTCTATTTAATTTCCTCCCCCACCCTAAGACACAACCGGACACTGCGCCGGTACAATACTGAACCGGCTCTTCTTGGACGTAAATGCCCTCTCCTGGCACTATCTACTAAGGCCCGGGAACAAATCATGGAGCCGGGATTTTTTGAAAACACAACTGAGCCCATGGGGGATGGGACTCACATTATTGTACCCAAGAACTGGATCCCCCTTCCGGACTTCTTCAAGGACGAATGCTTCTTGTCCGCCTGCGGGCTGAGTACAATGATTCCCAGGGGTAGAATACTTCTCATCCGGAATAATTATTGTTACATTTTTATTGCAAATTTGCCTTAATTTTTTCTAACTTGAAATTGCTGTTTTTGCAGAGGAAGCATTGAAGATGGTTGACCAGGATAAGACTCCTGCTAAGTCTGCGGCGCTGCTGCGCAAGGAGGCGGCACTTGCCAAAAAGGCAGCCGACGAGGCTAAGGATACGAAAAAAGGCGGAGTAAGACCGCCTGACTTTATATGTTTGCAAATTTTTTTTTTTTTTATTTTTTATTTTTACATATACCGATTGGGTATACTTATATTTTGCTTCTTTTTCAGGAGTCCGTCAAGAGAATTCCTCGATCATTCTCCTAGATGCTTAAAAGGCAAGGAGATGATCTGGAGAAGGCTCCAGCTGCCAAAGCCCCCAGGAAGGATCCCCCCCAGAAACAAACTTCTGCCCAATCCGGTCGTCCAACGACTGGGGGCAAATCCCCTGCTGTTCTGAAAAAACTAAGTGAAAGCTCAGAACAGCAGAAAGCGCCGGATGCCTCTACGGCATCGAAGGGTGGCGAGCCACCTCAGGTTGCAGGCGGTGTGGCAACCACTGGGGAGGAGAATAAACCGGAGACCCATCCGGAAGCTCAAGGTAAGGAACGAACTGAAATACCTTGGCCACTTGATTTTATGAGAATCAAGACCAAGGTTGATTCTTCAAAAGGGTCAGTCAGCAGCCGACAACGGATGAATGCCAACTACGCTGCTTCTATCTCACAAAGCACTACTTTTGATGCAGATCTGACTCCTGACCAGCCGCATCTTGCAAGCTTCGCAAAGCGGATGGTGAGGACCCTCACCCGGTCTGAGAAGGCCTCCATACCTGATCTGTAGGTCGTGTACTTCGACCGGATGATGGGTTCTCTGGCTGAGGTAAATGATTCCTCTATCTTGATGTCTTTAATCTTAAATGACTAAGTAACTCATAAACCGGCTGTTATTGTCTCAGGCTATGGTGAGGGTTGACAATCTCCGGGGCCCCTTCAGGCGAAAGCAAGAAGAGGTAAATGACGCCAAACGGAGGGCCCTAGAAAACGTCAACTTTTCTGAACATTCTGATTATATGTGTAATTTAAAGATTAAAGCAGTAGAGTTGAAACAGGAGGAGCTGATCTGGAGTTTGACGGCTGCAAACGATGAAGCTAACAGCCGGGTTGATGACCTTGACAAGAAGTTGAAAGATGCTAAATCAGATCTCCAGGCATTGGAAGATGCTGACAAGGAGAATGCCCAACTCCGGATTGACAACGACCGCTTGAAGCTCGAGCTCATGAGTCTGCGCAACAAGCAGTCGAATGAGCTGGCCTAGGAGCAGACCCGACTGACTGAGGAGAATGAACGGGACAACTTGGTCTGGCTGAAGATCACCTGGGGCCTCTTTTACCCAGAAATAGACTTTGAGGTGTATAAACTGAGGTATCATTACGCCACTGAGGTGTATGATGCCCAGCAACTGGGTGATACTCCACCACCTCGCTTCAAAGACTAGGCTGCTGAGCAGGGATATGAAGTCTCTGATGATGAGGAGCCGGCGGATGATCATCACGAGGGCCAAGCCAGCCAGACTCAGCCGGAGAAGACTCCGCCTTAGCCTTAGGCGAGCCTCCCCCACTTTCTGCGGCAGTATGCCAACAAAGTTATTTACCGGCTTGCATGCCATGTTTTGTTGTATCTTTTTACCAACCATGGGGTTTGATTAACATTTCCACTTTCTTTCTTCACCGGATGTGTCCGGTTACAATTATTCTGGCCTTTGTGCCATTTTAAATATAAATGAAGTATTCCGACTCAGTCGGGTTTTTTATATGTCTGTGTTTTGAGTTTTTTTTTTTTTTTTTTAATTTGAATTTTGCGTCTGTTTGCAATTCATTAGTATTTTGCCTAACTTGAAAAAGCATGCGGCAATTTGCAATTCGGGTGCTCTTGCCCCTGGGCGGCTGTGTAGTTGGTTTTATGTCAAGCTGATTGATTGGCTTGAAAACACTTGATACTTGGAGAAGTATGGAGTGTTTTTAGGCCAATCAATCACAATGGTGATTGCCCCAAACCAACTGCCCAGCCGGCCAAAAAAGCGGGTGCTTTGAGCTTCTTACCCTGGCGGTTATATTCAGTCTGAGGTTTTCGCGTAGCTATTACACAATCCTTTGCCCCAATAGGGGAAATGAGTGCAACTTTGAAATAAATAACCCAAGTAAAAATTTCTACCAATGACCGACTGATGCCTTAGGGCATCTGGTACTTGGTTACTTGATTGTTCTTCCTAGGTTATTCTGGTCAGACAACTATGAGTTGACCAATTTGGTCGTTCAATTTTTGCAGTCTGCATGGATACGTAGAACCGACAAATAGTATGTTCTCTGCGACGATTGCACCCGGAGGGGTGTCGCTGGACGCCCTTGTCCATGTTGGGACAGGCGATTTTACAAAATAAGCAACCATCCGGCCATATTGGCCTTTTTGTCTTGTTTGAGACCGGTTGTGTAGCTACTAAGCATTTTTGTGCTTAGTTTTTTAATCGGATCATTTGGCCGAGCATAATTACAACACTGAATTTACACTAAGTGTCGAACTTAGTTTGTTGAACGAATAGTCCGTCTGAGTGTTACCTAGGCGGTCCAACAATCATTAGGTTACATTATCATACATAGTTAAATAAAGAATCCGTCTGGGCTCTACCCAGGCGGTTATATTCAACCAAACTAAGTATCAAACTTAGGCCCTGTTCTTTTGAGCTTCTGGGCAGAGCAGAGCAAATTTCAGCAGAGCAAAGCAAAGCAGAGCAGAGTAGAGCAGATTTCAGCAGAGTAGAGCAGAGCAGAGCAGATTTCAGCCGAGCCGAGCAGAGCAGAGCAGAGCATAACAGATTTTATTATTATTATTATTATTATTATTATTTTATTATTATTATTATTATTATTATTATTATTTTATTATTATTATTATTATTATTTTTTTTTTATTATTATTATTATTATTATTATTATTATTATTATCATCATCATCATCATCATCATCATCATCATCATCATCATCATCATCATCATCATCATCATCATCATCACTACTACTACTACTACTACTATTATTATTATTAATACTACTACTATTATTATTATTATCATTATTAAATATTAATTATTATTATTATTATTATTACTACTACTACTACTAATATTATCGCATTATTATTATAATCATTAAATTTTTAAAGTTAAATATTAATTATTATTATATTAATTATAATTATTATTAAATATTATTATTAAAAATTAATAAATAGTATTATCTTTAAATATTAGTCATTATCTTAATATTAATTGCTATTATAAAAATCAATTATTGTTATTATAATTAATATTATTAGTTACAAATATTATTATTACTGTTAGTATAGATACTATTATTATTACTATTATTATTATTATTATTATTATTATTAAATATTAATTATTATTGTTATTATTATTATTATTATTTTAACTAATAATTATTAATAATTTATTATTATTATTATTATTAAATATTAATAATTATTTTTTATTTTTTTATTTTTTTTTTATTAAATATCGATAATTAATTATTGTTATTATTAAGTATTAATTATTATTATAATTAAATATTAATTATTTATTATTATTAAATATTATTTATTTATTATTATTATTATTATAAAATATTAATTATTATTATTATTAAATATTAAATATTTATTATTTATTATTATTAAATATTAATTATTATTATAATAATTTAACATTAAGTATTAATTTTAAGTAGAGTAGAGCAGGGTAGAGCAGAGCAGAGTAGAGCAGATTGAAGCAGAGCAGAGCAGATTTAAGCAGAGCAGAACAGAGCAAAGCAGCTCCAAAGAACGGGGCCTTAGTAAGTTAAACACAAGGTCCGTCTGGGTATTGCCCCGACGGAATAAAAATGACAAAATAATTCTGCAAACAAAGCCTGAATTTTATTAATTGACTTACTGTTTACAAAAATTACACATTCTTAGAAGTAGTACTTTTTTAGATTGTCTACATTCCATGTTCTGGGCAGGCAACGTCCGTCCAGAGTTTCCAGACGGTAGGGTGCCATTTCTGACTTCTTCATAAATCCGGTAGGGGCATTCCCAATTAGGGGTTAGCTTCCCAGCCTCATTGGCCCTACCGGTTGCCTCCATTTTCCGCAACACAAAGTCATCCAATTTCAGAGGACGCTTGTGCACTCTTTTGTTATAGGCTTTGGTCATCCTCAGACGGTATATCTTATGGCGCAGGGCAGCATTGCTCCTACGTTCCGGGAGGGAGTCCAATGCCAGCCGTATGGCCTCCCAATTTGCCTCTTCATCATAGAGCATAACTCTAAGAGTCGGCTCGTAATGCTCAATAGGCAAGACGGCTTCAGCACCGTATGCCATAAGAAATGGGGTTTCTCCGATTGCCCCTTTGGCAGTAGTCCGGATGGCCCATAGGACATGAATTAATTCTTCAGCCCATAAACCACCGGCCTGTTCAATTTTCTTTTTTATGCCGTCTGAGATGAGTTTGTTGAAGGCTTCAACTTGGCCGTTTGCTTGGGGTCGGCCGACTAATGCAAAACAATGTGAGATACCCTAATCTCCTAACCAAGTCTTGAGCTGAGGGGTTTCAAACTTAGGGCCATTATCAAACACCATAGACATAGGTACCCCAAACCGGGTGATGATGTTCTTCCAGATGAAGGAGATGACATCCTTTTTTTTTATGTTTTTAATCGGCTCAGCTTCTACCCATTTGGTGAAATAATCCACAACCACCAAAATGTAGCGCTTTCCGCCTGGAGCAGGCATATAAGGACCCAAGATATCCATGCCTCATTTGGCAAATGGGATTGGGCTGTGGATTGCCGTCAGATCAGTAGCCGGACGATGAATAAGTTTACCAAACTTTTGGCACTTGTCACATTTTTTCACCAACTCCTTGGCGTCTGCTTCAAGAGTGGGCCAAAAGTAATGTCGTGTGGCTCTGACGGCTAGGGACATGCCGCCTATGTGGGAGGCGCAGAATCCCGAGTGCAAGTCTCTGAGAACTTCCTTCCCCTTTTCTGGGGTGACACATTTCAACAGGGGCTTAAGAAACCCTGCTTTGAAGAGTTCTCCATTTTTCAACTCGAAGCTTGCAGCTCGCTTCTTTAGGACGGCTGCTTCCTGTGGTGAATCAGGAAGTGTTCCGTTTGAAAGATAAGCCCGGATGCCATCCATCCAGGTGGAGCTTCGGTCTAAGGTTCCAATGGGCTCTTCATGTATGCTTCTCTTTTCAAGAACTTCCCAAAAGACCGACCGAGGAGTATCACAGCAGGCGGATGAAGCCAATTTGAACAATGCATCCGCTTGGTTGTTATCTGACCTGGGCACTTGATTCAGACGGAATTCCTTAAGTGCGCCAGTCTCTTCCTTGACTGCCTGAAGATACTTGATCATAGCAGGATGAGTTGCCTCATATGCTCCCTCATACTGGCTAACGACCAACTGTGAATCAAAATAGGCGTCAATCTTCGTTGCCCCTGCTGCCTTACACATGCGGATTCCGGCTAGCAGGGCTTCATATTTCGCCTCATTATTTGAGGCTTGAAACTTAAACCGCAGTGCATATTCAAATTTGTCCCCCTCTGGGGACTCATATATAATTCCTGCACCACAGCCGTTCTTTGTTGAGCTTCCGTCTACATACACTTTCCAACCCTGGTCAAGATTATCCGGTTGCACCGGTCGGGTCATTTCAACAATGAAGTCGGCAAACGCCTGACCTTTCACTGCTTTTCTAGGTTCAAAAGTGATTTCAAGACTTTGCATTTCAATAGCCCATTTCAACATTCTTCCGGATGACTCCAAAGTAGACATTGGCCGCTTGAGGGGCTGGTTGGTGTAGATTACCACCGGATGAGCCAGGAAGTATGGCTTCAATTTCTTGAAAGCCATATACCGAGCAAGGCCAAATTTTTCTACCATGGGGTACCGGAGCTCAGCATTTTTTAAGACGTGGCTAATGAAATAGACCGGAAGCTGAACATTGTCTCTCTCAGCAAGGAGAACGGCACTGAGGGCGTGATCTGAGACGGCTAAGTACATGTATAACACCTCCCTAGGCAATGGACTAACAAGTCTTGGCAAAGAGTGGAGGTGTTCTTTCAGCCGTTGAATGGCCGCCTCAGCCTCATCTCCCCATTCAAATCTGGTCTTCTTCCTGATTGCTTGGAAGAAGTAAAGACATTTGTCACCTAACCGGCTGAGGAATCACCCCAGAGCAGCCAGGCAACCGGTTAGTCTCTGCGCTTCCTTGACAGTGCGGGATGACTTCATGTCAATCACCGCCTGTATCTTCTCAGGGTTCGCCTCTATCCCCCTTTGATCAATCAGGAATCCGACAAACTTCTCAGACTCAACACCAAAGACGCATTTCTTAGGGTTCAACATGACCTTATGCCGCCTGAGTGTGGTGAAGGTTTCTCGGAGATCAATAAGGTGATCCGCCTGCTGTTTGGATTTGACTATCATGTCATCAATGTATGCCTCTACATTCCTCCCAATTTGATTAACAAAGACAGTATTAATCATCCGTTGGAACGTAACCGACGCATTTTTCAAGCCAAACGGCATCACCGTGTAACAGAATAGCCCCTGATCAGTGACGAAGGCCGTCTTTTCTTGATCTTTCTTCCACAGGGGTATCTGATAGAAGCCGGAGTAGGCATCCATAAAACTCATCAAGGCATGCCTGGCTATTGAATCGACCAGACTGTCGATCTTCGGAAGAGGATAATTGTCCTTGGGACATGCCTTTTTGAGATCCGTGTAATCAACACACATCCGCCAGGTACCATTCGGCTTCTTTACAAGCACAACATTCGCAACCCAGTCGGGGAAATTACATGGCCGAATGAACCCAGCATCCAACAGCTTTTGTACTTCGGCAGCTGCCGCCTGACTTCTTTCCTTGCCGTGATTTCTTTTCTTTTGCCGGATGGGCTTCTTTTTAGGATCCACGGCGAGTTTGTGGACAGTGAGATCCGGGCTGACACCTGGCATCTCTTCCACTTCAAAGGAAAAGATGTCTTTAAATTCCTTCAGCAGAAGATGCAAGCTTGCACCCAAGGTAGCATGAGCAACCGTCCCAACCTTCACAGTACGTTCCGGACGACTGTCATCCAGAACAAAATCAATGTTTTCACCAGCCGGTTGGGGACGTAGCTCATCTGACCGTTCACCGGTCAGTGATTGCTATTTTTTCTCTTTCTTCACCTCCACTAGCAGAGGTGCCTTTCTTTTCTTTCCAGCTGCTGGTGGGGCAGGTGCTTGATCGGCATCCTTGACATTGTCAAGGTCTATTGGTTCCTGGACGCCGGGGGTTACAGTGTCTCTGACGGCTGAGAGATAGCACTCTCGGGCCGTCTTCTGATCCCCATTAAGGGAACCAACAGTGCCGTCATCCCTCTCATACTTGATGAGCATGAGAGATGGGATGATTACTTCCTTGGCTATGTTGAGGGTTGGCCTGCCAAGGATAATGTTATAGGCGGTCAACTCCTCAACGACCAAGAACCTGACGACAATATGTCGTCCTTGGCCCTTCTCTCCCAGCCGAATGGGTAAGTCAATTCTTCTGGTTGGGTAGACCATCCCACCCCCAAAGCCAACCAAGGGGTGGGTGACCGGATGCATGTTACTGATATTGTATTTCAGCTTTTGCAGGCACCGGAGGCTGATGATGTCCGATGAACTGCCGGTGTCAATAAGGATCCGTCCAACTAGCTGGTTGGAAAACTTACATTCAATGACCACCGGGTCATCATGCGGGCGACGGACGCTGCCCCTATCCTTCTCAATGATCAAGACGTCTGGGAAGGAGGAGCTAGCAGACGCCTGCTCATCATCATCGTTGTCTATCTTTCGAAGATGGCTCCTGGTACCCCGGATGGTAGGGCCACCACATGAGAACCCGCCTGCTATAGTGTAGACCGGCTCCTTGTCGGTATCTGAACTACTAGCAGGATGGGGGTAGTCTTGGAGGACTGACCCTTGTTTTTCTTTTTTGCCCCGGCTGGGGACTTAGAAATATAGGACTTCAGCATCCCCTTGTCAGCCAGACGGTCCAACGTCCGTTGAAGGCTGAAGCAGTCGTTGGTGTCATGGCCAACTTCCTCATGGTATTGACAAAATTTATTTTTGTTCCTAGATTGAATGGAACTTTTCTTTGGATTCGGCTTCTCTAGGGACAGCCGGTCCTTTATCTCCATGAGGATGGAGTTGCAGTCTCTGTTAAACTCATACTTTGGGATTTACGGTTTAAATTCTTTCTTCTTCTTCATGGACGGCTAGTCAGAGTCGCTAACCGCCCAGACCTCTTTTCTCTTCTTGCTCTCCTCTTTCTTTTTCGCCAGCTGAGCAGGCCGGTTGTCTTTCTGCTTGTCAGACTTCTTAGAGTCCGACTGGCTTCCGGGCGAGCAGAGGTCGGTAGCTTGAATGTAGCTTTCCACCTCCCTCAGGGCCGCCTGCAAGGTGAAAGCCCCTTTTTTTACTAGGTCGAACTTAAAGGTCGACCCGTCTCTCAGACCTTTAAAAAGTCTGTAAAAGCTACCTCATCAGACAGCCCCTGAATCTAAATTCTGATCAGATTAAACCGCCTGTTATATGAGCGCAGCCCTTCTCTCTCTCCATGCTTAACAGTGTTCAAATCAAGGCTTGTTTTCTTAGCAGGGATGTTCATTGAGAAGTTGGAAGCAAACAAGAAGGCAAGCTTCCTGAAACTATCGATGGACCCGGCTGGCAGATTACCAAACCATTGTTGGGAAATGCCCTTCAATGTAGCCGGGAAGCATCGACACCAAGTGACATCATGCAACCCCTGCAGATACATGAGGTTGGTGTATGCCATGAGGTGGTCTTGCGGGTTGGTGGTACCATCATAGGTACCAACCAATACATTCTTAACCATGGCCGGCTGGGCCGCCTCGGTTATCTCCCGGGTGAACGTGGAAGGCTGTTAACCCAGGCGTAGCAGACGAAGCTGCCAGTCCAATAGCTGGACATTTGGATATGCCGCCTGACCCCCAAAGATGGCCGGCTGCATGAAGTGAGGGGGATACTGTCCGTAAGCCTGAGTAGGCACATACGGGACATCTCCAATCATATGAGGGCCAGAATGGACGGTATTACCGCCTGTCTGACTCTCATGCAAGGAGGGTGCACTCCCTGCAGAAATGTTGTTGAAGCTGTCTGGAAAGTTCGACGTTGAAGCCGACTCAGACAGCGATTGGTTTCTCTTCCGGTTAATGATCTCCCGGGCATGAAGAGTTGATTTTTTGCTTCTCACCGGCTGCTGAGTCCGGCGAGTGTTATTGGTGTTCTTCCCAGGAAGGAGAATTTTTTACCAATCAATGGTCCCGGCTGCCTTCTCCTTTGGATGAGGAGTGGGCTGCCGGTCTCTGACTAACTTCTTCTTCTCTGGCGGAGTCTTCTTCGCCGACTGACCTTTACTTGGGCCAGCCCGACTTTTAGTGATTAGCTCTTTAATTTCACCCTTGAAACTTGTCATGAATCTAATGAGTTCGTCTCGGGTGACAGGGGCTGATCCAGCTGCCATTTGGGTTTCCCCTTCCGGCTGCCCAGTGGGTCTGCTCGGACCCGTCTGGGAGGCACCCAACTCCAAAGTCTCTCTGGGCTGGATACGCTTGATTTTGAGAGAGTCGTCTTCGGCTGTAAAGGTTTTGACCTGAGGATCCTCCTGGTCTGTAAAAACTTCTGGGTCATCGTCCAAACGGTTAGGGGGTGGTACAGACTCTTGAACTATTTTCGAGGTACTCTCCCCACATACGGCACCAAATGTTTTGAGGGTTTTTGTCCCTCGGGAGAGTTACGTCACGAAGTCTGATCCGGCCCACCTGTACCTGCAAAATAACAGAGACTCCGGGTTGTTGGAGCTCCGCCTTCAACGGTCAAGTTAGTAACTTAAAACGGAATAAAGGGAACGGAAATTTAGATGGGTATCTGCTCGGATTCCAAGCTCTGGTCTTTCTCTGATGTAAGAGAATAAGGTTGTAATAAATGATTCAATCTGTCCCCATAATGGGGAAATATCTCCCTATTTATAGGGTCGTTGGAAGATGTGCCCCTACCTAGGTCACTTGACCTAGATTTTAGTGGGATGCGCCGTTTTACGGCGCTCCTAGGAGTTTGGGCCTCTGAAGGCCGCCATTTCAGAAACATATCTGAGGGCGCCAAGTGTCAAGAGGATATTGAGCCATATGGGCCATCCCGAGCTCGACACGTGGCGACCTCTCATTGGTCCGCGTGTCTAGGGTAAAAATACCCTAAACACATACTCTATGTGTTTTTCCTAACCGTTTGTTTGACTTGTGTTTAAGACTAAATAAACTGCTTAATGCTAAAATGACTTTGCCTAATTAATTAATTAATTAATTTGAGTAATTAAAGTCTAATAATTTAATCGGAATTGACCTAGTACGACTTTTGGCATGTTCTGTGGAGTAATGTTACCGAACGCAGTCCCAGATCAACATTCCATCAATGGCACCACGATTTAGACTATAGCGCTACACTCTGTTGTGAAGCGCCTGGCGACAGCTCTATCGTCTGGCGCTACACTGCAAAGTGTGGCGACAGTCTTGTTGCTTTGGTGATAGTTCGGTATTTTGCTTGAGTCATCCCTATGAGTCTAATTAAATAGTTTGCTAATGAATTCGATTATTTTGTCAATGACAGTACCCTCGTTAAGTCCTTAATTGAGTCTAGTCTCATAGTCTACACAAGAGTCTTAATATGGCACCTATACTCACTACACTCACTAGTCTTAGCACACACTTTGAGTATATATCACCATGGCCATGTCTTAGGTTCATGCATGAGTCGATTTTTTTCCGTCATTTGAGTTGGGGGTACATTCTATTATTAACCTTTTCATATCTCTCCATCTACATCATCTTTCCTTTTTCCACATAATTTCTCCATATCACAACCTTCATTCGTCCAACCTCCTTTCATGTATTGCATGTTGAAGAGAGTTGAGTCAAATAATTAACAATGAATATCCCTAATTTCCCTTTCCACAGCACTTGGTCAAGGAGAGAAGGGTGATTAATCAAGGACAACACCTTTATTTAAGTTTAAATTTTCGGTAAACTAGTGAGTCAGAAACGGAAAGCTAAGAACATAATGTCAATTCAAGAAGAAGTCAATGAACTTAGGAATCAATTGACTGACGTAACTGAGGTGTTGAAGGCTCTAACCCTCAAAATCAATGATCTTGTGAAGCAACAACAAATATAACTTATTCAAGAAAGCTTGAGCAAGCTATCTAGTGACTATAAATTCCAGGGCATCAGCTCGCAAAGGGTCTCGGTGGACAAGGAGCTTCTTCCGCAGAAGTTCAATGCCACTGACATTCCTAAATTCAAGGCAACAGATAATCCTTATCTTCACTTAAGAGCCTTTGAAACTATAATGATCATTAAGAGGATTGATAGGATGGTCTTTCATTCCTTGTTTTCTTTATCTCTTGAAATTGTTAGTCAACAATGGTTATTTTCTCTTGATAAAGAGAAAACTTCTACTTGGGATGCTATTGTAAACGCTTTCATTGAAAGATATAAATGTAATATTCATGTCAAAACCGATTATAGACAACTTGAGATGCTAAGACAGAAAGATAATGAAGGCTTTACTTCTTTCTTCAATAAGTAGAGGGAAACTTCTCCTAAAATGATTGAGGTACCCTCCGAAAAAGAATATGTGAGGATGTTTATCAAGAATTTCCAAGAGAAGTATTCGAAGCATTTGAAATATTAACATAATTTGAATACTTTCAAAGCCGTCTATGACATAGGCATCTATATCGAAGATGACCTCGCAAAGCAAAAAGATACTAACAATAATAACCACGTGTAAACACCCATTTGTGTCACCCCAAACCAAACCCGGTGATGAGTACCTTTCACGTCGAATCATAATCGAATGAAGTGAAAGTGTGGAAAGTTTAGTGTTGCGGATAGTTTTAATTCTTTTCTCTTCTCTCTGTTTTTGAAAACTTATTTTGAGAAAATAGTCAATCCAGTTTGGTTGGTCCATGATAAGGATCCAATAATGGTGTAGTTGGATGGGGTTTGAAAATACGTTTCCAACGATATATTATAAGCCCAATTCCAATGAATATCGAAGAAGTTATGGCCAAAATACTAAATTGGGCCCGATTTGGTTTATATATGCGGCCCAATGATCTAGAGGAGGGCCTATTATTAATTATCATTCCAAAAGCTATTAGGATTTATTATAGTCTTTTAGAATACTCTAGAAGGTTCTTTTAAATCCTAATGAAGTTAGGATTGATAATTATGTTTTAAAGAGTTTGAAATTGAATAAAACTACTCCTTTTAAGAATCTTAGTTTTGTACGAAGTGGAATATATTCAGATTTTATTTCCGTGACTCATAATATTTATCCAAATTTTATATGGTTGGATAGATCTTGAAATTATCTTTCCAATGATATATTATAATATTAAATCCAGGTTATAACAAAAAAGATATGAATGAGACATGAAACTTTATCCAAAACTGACACCCTTCCACTATTTTGGCCATATTTTTTATCTGCAAAATATTTTAATCTAATTACAATTGGATTGGAAAGTAGACTTTAAGATCTTTCCAACGACATATTTTATGCCTTATTTGGACTTTTTGATCAAAAGATGTGATAAAAACAAAAACGCGTGAATTTCTGAAATCAGCACCAAACGCCAGTTGTAGCGCTTGGCGCCAGCATTGGTGCCTGGCGCTAGTGTTGGAGCTTGGCGCCAATAGCCTAATGTTGGCGCCAGCTCTGTTTTAGTTGCGCCAATTCTCTGTTTTGTTAATTTTATCTTTTTGGCTAATTTTCTCTATAAATAACGTCGTAAAAACTCCGTTTTCATTCACGAATTGTCACCTACAATCAGTTTTCATTCGAAATCATTAATTCTCTAATTCTCTCTTATTCATTCACCAAATCTCATCAAGTTTTCTTGATCATTTTATTTCTCTCTCTTTCTCTTTTCTAACTTTGTTTTCAAATACAAAATTCCGCATACATTAGATCTAGAAACACCTAGCCATATTTGAAGTTGCCTTCGCCCTAGACGTGAAAGGTTTAATTTCTGAGGGTTAGGTCCCAAATCTCTATTTTAATTATTTAATTTAATTGTTTTGATTATTATTTTCCTTGAAGTTACTAACGTGAGTATTTTGTAATTAAAAAGAGGTACAAGGCATCAAAGTAAGTACTTTATGGTTTTAATTGATGTTATGATGTAGAACATTCCTAGTTTTTTTTCAAAAAAAAAAAAAAAAACGTGAATATGCCACATGAGATTCCTCCAAGATAAGAGGAGTTTGAGCAAAAGTACATGGATCAGTAAATTAGAGATGAAGAGCTTTAATTTACAAAAGATTTGAGCGAATTTGGTTGAAAGGAAACGACTAAGTTCAATGTTCAAAGCGAAATTGAGCAACGAACAACAGCAGGAAGGCCAAATAAGGAAGACCCAACTCCAGCGCCAGATGACAAGGCTGTCGCTTGGCGACAACATCTGTCTCCTGGCGACAGAAGAAAAGCGCGGTGCCAGATAGTTCCAGCGAGCGCAAGTGCGGCGACACAATACAATGACACAATGTGTGGCCCCTATATTGGATTATACGGACCTCATACAGCAATTTTGGGTTCTTTGGTACGCCAGTTAGCCCCTATAAGTAATTTGACATGATTTAGTAGTTGGCTTGATTACAATCACATTAAGTGATCGACCTGATAAAAGATCGTCTCACTTAGCTTAAAGCGCCTAAACATTGGCTCAAAGCAAAAGCACTAACATAATGGTTCATAAAGCGATAGAAGCACCGACATACAGGTTCACAATTAAAAAGCACCGACATAATGGAAAAAATTCATAGGATGGAAGATTTCCACAAATCAATTTAAAGACTTTAAGAATCTTATATATGGTTTCTTAAGAAAGATTTTCCAAATACGGAAAGGTTGATTTGAAGATTTAAGATGACAAATCTTTCAACAGGGGGGGCTTTAAGAAAAGTCTCTCGCTTGGATTTTAGAAGGGTGGTTTAAGATGAAGCGATCTTCGATAACTTTCACTATGATTGAGGAGGTTATTATTTGATTTGAGAAAAGAATGATTCAAGATGAAGAAGTCTTTGATAGCTTATGCTAGGATTGTGGAAGTTGTCACCAAGATTTGAGAAGATAGCACGAGATAAGCGATCTTCGACAACATTCGCTAAGATTGTGGAGGTTGTCACCAAGATTCGAGAAGATAGCACGAGATGCGCGGTCTTCGACGGCATTCGCAAAGATTGTGGAAGTTGTCACCAAGATTTGAGATGATAGCACGATATGGGAGGTCTTCGACAACATTCGCTAAGATTGTGGAGGTTGTCACCGAGATTTGAGAAGAAGGGTTCGTGATGAGGCGGTCTTTGACGAATTTTTTGCTAAGATTGGGAAGGTTGTCACTATGATCGATGGAAAAGGCTTGAGATGAAGCAGCGTTGATCGACGGTGTTTCCTACCTTGCAGAAGATCGTCAAAACAAGCAGCAGGATGGCGTTCCTTAGCTTTGGAAGGTTGTCAACAATAGCAAATGCAACACAACAAATCGGTTATTCTCTAGAGACGTGTGCTCGACGGTGCAAGATACGCGTTTCTTAACTCTCTTGTCTGTTTAACTAACGCTCGTTTTGCAGGTACCGATGTTACAAGAATGATTTGGGATCGCAGAACGTTCTGAATCATTCTTTATCCCTATCGCTACTTTGACTTTTGTTTTCGAAACTTGCGTTTCTCCAAACTCAGTCAAAGTCGGGCTTCTATAGACACCCATTTGTGTCTCCCCAAAATCAAACCTAGTGATGAGTACCTTTCACGTCGAATCATAATCCAATGAAGTAAAAGTGAGAAAAGTCTAGTGTTGCGGTTAGTTTTTATTTCTTTTCTTTTCTCTCTGTTTTTGAAAACCTAAATTAAGAAAACAGCTAATCTAGTTTTTTTTGTCCATGGAAAGGGTTTAATAATGGTGTTGTTGGGTCGGGTTCAAAAAGAGATTTCCAACGATATATTATAAGCTCAATTCCGATGAATAATGAGGAAGTTATGGCCAAATTACTAAACTGGATCCGGTTTGATCTTTATATGCGGCCCAATGATCTAGAGGAGGGCCTAATATTGATTTATCATTCCTAACGCGATTAGGATTGATTATAGTTTTCTAGATTCTTCTAGAAGGTTCTTTTGAATCCTAATTTTATTAGCATTGATAAATTGACTTTAGTTGACTTTTAAGAGATTTAATTAGAATAAAAGAAGTGTTTTTAAGGAAATACAATTTTGCCCTCTCGTACGTTTAAATTTTATCAAAATAAGAAAACGCGTGAAAAATTATATCTAGTGCCATACGACAGCTTTGTCGCCTGGCGATAGACCTGGCGTCTGGCGACGCATGCAACGTCTTGCGGCAAGTCAGTCTTTTGGCGACAGGCGCGTGTTCGGTGCTGCGGTCGTGTTTTATTCTTTTCAAAACTCTAATTCGTTTTTTATCATATCCGGCTGATTTTCTCTATAAATAGCCTCCTAAAAACTCTTTTTTCAATCACCAATTCTCATCAAGAATTTCTTGGTTACTCTCCCTCTCCCTCTTTTCTAAACTAGCTTTTCTCATATAAAATTCCGCATTCACAAGATCTAGACACACCTAGCCAAGTTTGAAGTTGCCTTCACCCTACACGTGGAAGGTTTTAATTTCTGAGGGTTTGGTCCCAAATCTCTCTTTCAATTATTTAATTTAATTTAATTTTTTATTTTATTATTTTCCTTGAAGTTACTAACGCGTGTATTTTGTTATTAGAAAGAGGTACGAGGCATCCAAGTAAGTGCTGTAATTGATTTATTGATATTATGATATAGAAATCATGCTTAGATTGTTATTTTGATTCCTAGTATCATGTTAGGATATTTTATTGCTTCCTAGTATCATGTTTGGGGTAACAACTATAATTTCTAATATCAATTATATCAATTGTGATTCCTGCGATGCTCCCTATTCTTTTCCTAATATTTGTTTTAGTATCATATTAGGGTTAAAGCTTTGATCTTTGATGTTTAGTGACATGCTAGGGTTTGTTATTAATCTTGTTAGTATCATGCCTAGGATCTTGCTATTATTATTATGTTTAATATTAACATGAACATGATTATGATTATAATAGTTATAAATTATGGTGATTATGAATATTATTGTTATTATTATTCTGATGATGATTATTTTATCTATGATGATATTATTATAATTATTATTCATGATATTGATTATTTATTATGTTGCTTGACACATTATTTATTTTTATTGCTTGATCACACCTTTATTGCATGTTTAAAGGGATTTTTGTACTTGTAATCACGCTTAATAAGATAATTAATAATCTTGTTAAGGTTAATGTGATTATAATTCAAGTGATCACCAATAATAGATTTATTTGTGCATTAAATTCAACCAACATAGATAAACAGGTTTAGGGTAAACCTATTAATGGCATGTTAGTCAAAAAGCGCACATGAATACAATCAAAATAAAGTAAAGGCCTATTATTAGGGCAGGTTCAATCTCTTTTAGGTTGGATTTGTACCATCATCCCTGAACCCTTATTTGGTTCTAGACCTTATGGAGTTGACGATCTCTTGGATCGTTAAGGGGTGTAACCTTCATCCTATGAACGGTTTACAAGTTCCTAAAACTTGTTCGCGACTCTTTTGCTCTATCTTCTTCCCTTTTGGACGCCACCGTACTTTAATGTATGATCACAGTGGGGGTTCAAGCTAGGGGATTAACGCTTGAAATTATTCCCTACAGTTTTTGGCGACTCCACTGGGGAGAATTTCTATTTTAATTCCTGAATTTGTTTCGGCAATGATTTAGAATGAGTGGATGAGACTTGAAACGATCTAAGTATTTCATGTGCGTAATTTTGATTAACATTATTGTCATATGCATAAAAAATTCTCATTAGAAAGACCATCCGTAATGAGTTAAAAACATAGGATTTTACACGTAGGAAATTTGAGGAATATCTTTCACAACTAGGACTGAAATAACACCGCGCGAAACTGGAAAATTTTATCGAGCACAGAAATCTTCTGAGGCATGTGGGAAGTAGCGTCAGGGGCCAGAGCTTGGCACCAGCATTTTAGTTGTAGCGCCAGACGCCATCATTGGCACCAGGCGCTACAGTTAAAAGCTGGCGCTAGTCTCTTTTTTCTGGCGCCAATTTCCCCCAATACCGAGCCAGAAATATGCGTTCTAATTTTGACCGGTTTTTCGTATTGTTTGCTTGATCCTACTTCCTTATTGAATTTTTTCTCACTTTTCTGAAACCCATATGTGTTCTACATATGGACATAACCCTCTGGGAATTCATGCTCCATCTACCCGATTGAACGCTCCGTGCAACAATGGGTACATCCGAGAATGTCGAATTCACCAAACCATGGAAGCGAGATTTATCTAAAACTCGCGGTGTCCCATCCACTCGCGCCAACCCTTCAAGGTTAGGCTTCCGCGCGGTACATCCGGACAATTAACCATGGACCATCTATTGACTAAACCATATCCCAAACTTTAGAGAACTACTTGACTACTTGTGCAACTCCTACTTGTGCATACTTATTATGTGACTAAATTAATCGTTTGGTTTGACTTGTGTTTGTAAATAAGTCTTAATAAACTAATTAATGACTAAAGGAATATGTTTAATTAATTAATTAATTAATTAATTTGAGCTAAAAAAAATAAACTTAAAATCGAGTCATAGTTCTTTTAAGTCAACCCGGAATTTTATTCCTGTATACTGCACAAACGTCAAATTGTTTTGGTCATAGCCAGAGTTCTAGGAAGAACTACGAGTCGTACAACCTATGTATCTGTAGCCCCGAGTTTTATCTTTAACTTGGCGTTGGCTTCATCCAAATCAGAGTCATAAATTAAAATTTATGACTAAAATACCACAGCCTGTCCAGTTTAATATATATACGTGAAGTCTTAACTTAGTCTTTGCTTGAGTCTAGTCACATAGTCTAACCACATGGTCATGACACGAGTCTTAACATGTCACCTACACTCAATAGTCTTGGCACACACTTTGATTATACATCACCATGACCATGTCTTAGGTTCATGCATGAGACGGTCTTTTCTGTCATTTAAGTTGGAGGTACATTTTATTCCTAATTCTTCATAACCCTCCATCTACATCACTTTTCTTCACATTCTATTCCGATCTTTCTTCACTTCTTCCATCCATTGCATGTTGAATAAAGTTTGAGTCAAGTAATTAACAATGAATATCCCCAAATTCCTTTTCCACAGTACTTGGTCGAGGAGAGAAGGGCGATTAATCAAGGACAACCTCTTTATTCAAGTCTCCCTTTTTGATAAACCAATTCGTCAAAAGAGGAAGGCTAAAAAGATAATGGCAACTCAAGAAGAAGTCAATGAGCTTAGGAACCAATTGGTTACCATGACTGAAACACTGAAGCTCCTCACACTTAAGCTCGATGACCCCGTGAAACAACAACAAATGAACCTTATGCAAGAAAGCTTGAGCAAGCTATCTAGTGACTATAAATTTCAGGGCATAAGTTTACAAGGGGTCTCGCTGGACAAGGAACTTCTTCCGCATAAGTTTGACGCCACTGACATCCCTAAATTCAAGGCAATGATAACCCTTACTTTCATCTAAGAGCTTTTGAAACTATAATGAGCATTAAGGGTATCAATAAGAAGGTTTTCCCCTCTCTGTTCCCACTATCTCTCGAAACCGTTTGTCAACAATGGTTCTTTTCTCTCGAGAAAGAAAAAACCTATTCTTGGGAGTCGATAACAAACGCTTTCATAGATAGATATAAGTGCAACATCCAAGACGAAACAGACCACAGACAACTTGAGATGTTAAAACAAAAGGAAAACGAAGGGTTCACTTCTTTCGTCAATAAATGGAGGGAAACTTTCGCTAATATGGTCAAGGCTCCTACCGAAAAAGAATCTGTGAGGATGTTTATCAAGAATCTCCAAGGGAAGTATTCAAAGCACTTAAAGTACCAACACAATTTAGATACTTTCAAAGCTGTCTATAATATAGGCATTGACATTGAAGATGACCTTCTGAAAGATAATGGTGCGAGAGGAAAGAAGATCGACCATCCTTCTTCTTCCTTTCCCACTAATGAAGTACATGCCACGAACGCCTCTAAACCACGAATCCAAAGATAAAAAAGAGTGTTCACTCCACTTGGTATGAGTTATGAAACGGCTTTCGAAAAGCTACATCACAAAGGACTAGTCATGCCCATAGGGCCCATCAAAGATCCAGTTCCAAAAGCCAGGCCACCTAAGTGGGACCCTAATAAGCACTGCAAATATCATCAAGGAAAGGGTCACGACAGTGAAGAGTGTTGGAAACTCAAAGAAGCTATTCAAGATCTGATCGATAACAATGAAACTTCTGAGATCCTAGCCATCGAAGATGACCAAGCATCCTTTGATCCATCACTTCTTATCACACCTGTAGGAGAGCCCATGATCGAGACAGCTTATATGACCTTTCTCGATGAAGTGGCCATAATTGAGGAGGATGAAAGTCTTTTCTTAGATAATACCAAGGAAGACTCGTCAAGTCTAAAAGAGGACATTCGAAAACTGCAGGATGTCATTGCCATGCTCTTGAATGTGGTAGAAGGATTAGCAAATCGGGTGATGGCCAATGAACAAAATTTTTGCCAAGGGTTTAATGAAGAACTCAATGCTCCTAAGCCACAAGCAAAACGGACCATTGAAGAATACACACCAATAGGAATAACTTACAATGAAGCTTTTGACTGTCTACATGATCAAGGTCATATTCACTCCATTGGTCCCAGCCAAGACCCTCCATCTGAAAAACGTTTTCCCAATTGGGATCCTAATTCCTATTGTCGATACCATAAAGGTCGTGGTCACACTACTGAAAAGTGTCTCGCCCTCAAGGATCGTGTTCAAGACTTCATTGATTCAAATCTCCTTCATGTTCCACCGTGGGACAAGAAGGTCAAGATTAGTAACAATGGTAACAGTGGCTGTAAAGGGAAAAAGAACGATTATCCTTCTTCTTCCGAAAACACCTACTCTAGTAATAGTGTTGGTACTTTCGACCTCAGTGAGATCCTAGCCATGGGTAATCGAAAGCAACCGAAAAGGGATTTTACCCCTATTGGAATTAGCTACGATGATGCTTTCGATCAACTCCATGCCAAGGGAATCGTTACTCTCATTGGACCTATTCAAGATCCCCCACTTAAGAAAAGATTCCCTAGTTGGAATCCAAACGAACACTGTAAGCACCACCAAGGTAGGGGTCATGCTACTGACTGTTGGAAGCTAAAGGAGGATATCCAACATTTGATTGATAATAACAAGCTTCACATACCTCCAGTTTACAAGAATAGCAATAGATGATAAAGGAAACAACACAAGACAAGAGGCGAGCTTCAACGACAAGATTTCGTGACCTCT
The DNA here is from genome assembly GCA_024500155.1 of Chenopodium formosanum. Classification (NCBI taxonomy): domain Eukaryota; kingdom Viridiplantae; phylum Streptophyta; class Magnoliopsida; order Caryophyllales; family Amaranthaceae; genus Chenopodium; species Chenopodium formosanum. Next base: position 43,426,758 of record CM044880.1, read on the forward strand.
TTTTTTTCTATTTCCTTTTTTATTTACCCCTTCCTCAATAAGTCTAGCATAGGCACCTTTTTTATTCTCTTTAGATTTATTTTGTAGGATCATTATATATTTTCTTTTAATAAAAATGAGCATTTATTTCCTTACATATGATCATTTCATTATATTGCATTAAAAAAAAATGTCGAATTAAACACAAGGTATACCAATGATTTAAGGCAACCCTTGTAGCCACATCATATCTCCTTTCACCTTTCAAATACGCAATTCTTTCTTCATAAACCACTTTGAGCCTCGTCTAACGATAGACCTTTCTTTTTTCAACCTACATCTATCTATCCTTGGGATGGGATGGTGTGCAACTTTTGCAATTCTAAAGAAAGCTTGAGCAAATTCAAAATATTAAAATAGCAAAAAAATAAATAAAATTGTACAAAAGGGCAAGTGTTCCAATGTCTTTGATATGAAAATGTCTTCGATATGAACACGCCTCAGATTGCGTCTCTTATCGAGTGCTCGGTACCGTGCCTGAGAAACATGAATGCCAAGTGAGTGATAGACCGCATGATCGAGATTGCTCACACTTATAAAAATGAAATAAATGCTAAAGCAAAAGAAAGAGCTAAAAAAAGAGTAGAAAACCTCAAGCATGAAAATACAAATATTCAAAAGCAAGGTTGCACACCTTAGGGGCTTATCTAGGGTCTTGAGCCTTTATCCCTTTTTTCTATAACCTTTAGCCTAACCACGTTACAACCCTTAAAAGACCTTTTTGAGGTATACACACACTTGTGCAAGGTTTGGCTAAAGCTACGTTCGGCCTGATTCCTAACGGATACGTAGGCAACCTCACATCGAGGTGCGGCCGTAATAAACATGCATTCATATTCACATTCACACACTTACACTATGATCATCTCAAGGGATCTCCAATGCTCATCCCTATTCACTTAGAGCTAGACTTGGGAGCTTGATCCCTACATCATTAGCTTACCTAGCCTAAGAGTCACCACCATTTGACTCTTTTAAAATATTTTCTCCACACACTTAGCTCTTGCGGCCTAGCTTTAGTGTCACTTTCACACACCGCACAGATACATGACCAAATATACTTCCCTTACGAACACTTTGTCATGAAATCATAACATAACGATGAAGCATGCCTTGTCACATCACTCATCATTCATAATTGTCATTACATAGAAGTATGAAGTGCTTAGCCTCCGTGCCTAAGTTACCCAAATACTTTCATCATTGAGTCAACCATTAAAATAGCCTAGGTTGAAATAATCCTTGCACCTTGAGAGATAATATCAAACAACATCTGACTAAGCTCATTCAACATGCATCTTCAAACTTCGCTTCTTCTTTTTCACGTCTTTCTTTTTCGGGAGAAAGTCGGTACCCTCCACAAAAATGACGGAAAATTTTTGCTTTTTTGCATTTTCGAGTCGCATAATCAACACTATGCAAACATGGGTCATGAGTCTAACACATGTGTCATTTCACTTTGAGTCGAGTCAACCTCGAGCCAGTCAATCAGCGAGTCAAGTTTATACCTTGAGTCGTGTCAAGTCGATTAGTCAAGCAACATTAAACCATAGGTCAACCCTAAGATAATTTTAAACATTAGGCCAACCCTAAGATAATTTTAAGCCTTAGGTCAACCCTAAGATGGCTAAAAAGATTGGCAAAGTTCTATAGTCAAAAATAAATACAGGTGTAGCAGAATAGGGAGGACCCTACTCAAATTCTTGGCGCCAGAGATATTTCAGCAGCGACAGAGCTCGAAGCCTCTCAGAAAGGTGATTTCAACCTCATACAACAATTTTGTGTTCCTTGGTACGCTAGTTAGCCCCTATAAGCAATTTGACATGATTAAGTACTAAATTTGATTACAATTCCAATAAATGATCGACCTGATGAAAGATCGTCTCACTTAGCTTAAAGTGCCTAATCACGGAGACACCGACATACTGGTTTTAGCGGAAATAAAGTTCAGGCGAGCTTTAGAGATCGACAAACGTTGGTCTTCGGAAATTTTTTCTTCAAGAATTTATCGCAATAAACGTTCAAGTACCGAAGCTCTATTGTTCAGAGACACGTGAAAATTTCCATTAAGCTCTTTTGCTCCAGAGACGCGTGGGCATATCATTTAAAAGCTCTTTTGCTCCTGAGACGCGTAGGCATATCATCAAAGCTCTTTTGTTCAGAGACGCGTGGACATTTCATTCAAGCTCTATTGTCAAGAGACGCGTGGGCATTTTAATCAAGCTCTTTTGTTCCGACACGCGTGGACAATCCTTTTCAAGCTCTTTTGTTCAGAGATGCGTGGACATTTTCTACAAGCTCTTTTGCTCAAAGATGCGTTGGCATCCTATTATCAAGCTCTTTGTTCAGAGACACGTGGACACATCATTTAGAAGTTCATATTAAAAAAGAATATAATAAAGAAGCTCTTTGTTCAGAGACGCGTGAACATATTAAAAAGAAACTCTTTGTTTAGAGACAAGTGAACATCGAAATAGCAAGGTGGCGTTCTCTGGATTATAGATAGTTGTCACAAACAACCGAGGATTGTTTCAAGAGAAGCAATCTTAGATAGTATTCCCTTCCATAGTACCTTTGATCTTAGTGAAGTTTTAGCCATGGATAACCAAGAATCTAAGAAGCAACTAAGGAAAGACTTCACCCCCATTGGGATTAGTTATGATACTGCCTTCGATCGACTCCATGCCAAGGGACTCATTACTCCCATTGGAACTATTCAAGATCCCACACCTAAAAAGAGATTGCCTAGTTGGAATCCAGACACACATTGCAAATATCATCAAAGTAGGGGTCATACTACTGAGAGTTGTTGGACGCTAAAGGAGGCTATCCAACATTTGATCGATAATAACAAGCTTCCCATGCCTCCAGCTATCATGAAGAGCGAGTGATGATAAAGCAAACGACACAAGACAAGAGGCGAGCTTTAACAACAAGATTTCGTGACCTCCTTTTTCTTTTTCCTTTTATTTATTCCTTCCCTAATAAGTCTAGCATAGGCACCTTTTTTTTTTATTCTCCTTAGATTTATTTTGTGGGATCATTACTTCTTCTCTTTTAATAAAAATGAGCTTTTATTTTCTTGCATATGATCATTTCATTACATCGTTTAAAAAAATGTCGAATTAAGCACAAGGTATCCTAATGATTGGAGGCACCTTTTGTAGCCATATCATCACCTTCACCCCTTCAAATATGCAATCCTTTTATGATAAACCACTTTGAGCCCTCGTCTAACGATAGACTTTTCATTTTTCAACCCATATCTACCTAACCTTGGGATGGGATGGTGTGCAACTTATGCAATTTTCAAAGAACAAAAGCTTGAGTTATTTAAAAGACTGAAAGAGTAAAAATAAATAAAAGTGTACAAAAGGGCAAGTGTTCCAATGTCTTTGACATGAACATGTTTTTGGATATGAACACATCTCAGATTGCGTTTCTTATTGAGTGCTCGATACCATGCTTAAGAAACATGAATGCCAAGTGAGTGATAGACCGCATGATTGGGATTGCCCACACTTATCGAAAAGGTTCAAAATAAAAAAAAAAATTGCAAAAGCAAAAAAAAAAAAAGCAAAAAAAACAAAAAAGAGAACTAAAAAAAGAGTGAGAAACCTCAAACATAACAATATAAAGATTCAAAAGCAAGGTTGCACACCCCGGGGGCTTCTCTAGGTTCTTAAGCCTTTTATCCCCTTCTTCTTCAAACCTTCAGCCTAACCACGTTACAACCCTTAAAAAGTTCTTTTTGAAGTATGCACACACTTGTGTGAGGTTCGGCTAAAGCTACGTTCGGCCTGATTCCTAACGGATATGTAGGCAACCTCACATCGAGGTGCGACCGTAATAAAAATGCATTCATATTTATATTCACACACTCACACCATGATCATATCAAAGGATCTCCAATGCTCATTCCTATTCATGTAGAGCTAGACTTGGGGGTTTGATCCCTACTTTATTAGTCTACCTAGCCTAAGAGTCACCACCATTTGACTCTTTTCAATATAGTTTTCCACACACTTAGCTCTTGCGGCCTAACTTTAGTGTCACTATTACACACATCACATATACATGAACAAATATACTTCCCCTTAGGAACCCTTTGTCATGAAATCTTAACATAACGATGAAGCATGCCTTGTCACATCACTCATCACCTATAATTGTAATTACATAGAAGTATGAAGTGATTAGCCTCCGTGCCTAAGTTACCCAAATACTTTCATCATTGAGTCAACCATTGAGTTAGCCTAGGTTGGAATAATCCTTTCACCTTGAGAGATAATATCAAACAACATCTGACTAAGCTCATTCAACATGCATCTTCAAACTTCGCTTCTTATTTTTCACGTCTTTCTTTTTCGGGAGAAAGTCGGTACCCTCCAAAAAAATGGCGGAAAAATTTTTCTTTTTTGCATTTTCGAGTCGCATAATCAACACTATGCAAACATGGGTCATGAGTCTAACACATGTGTCATTTCACTTTGAGTCGAGTCAACCTCGAGTCAGTCAATCAGCGAGTCAAGTTTATACCTTGAGTCGTGTCAAGTCGATGAGTCAAGCAACATTAAACCTTAGGTCAACCCTAAGATAATTTTAAACATTAGACCAACCCTAAGATAATTTTAAGCCTTAGGTCAACCCTAAGATGGCTAAAGAGATTGGCAAAGTTATATAGTAAAAAATAAATACAGGTGCAGCAGAATAGGGAGAACCCTACTCCAATTCTTGGCGCCAGAGATATTTCAGCAGCGACAGAGCTCGAAGCCTCTAAGAAAGGTGATTTCAACCTCATACAACAATTTTGGGTTCCTTGGTACGCCAGTTAGCCCCTATAAGCAATTTGACATGATTAAGTACTCAGTTTGATTACAATTGCAATAAATGATCGACCTAATGAAAGATCGTCTCACCTAGCTTAAAGCGCCTAATCACGGAGACACCGACATACTGGTTTTAGCGGAAATAAAGTTTAGGCGAGCTTTAGAGATCGACAAACGTTGGTCTTCGGAAATTTTTTCTTCAAGAATTTATCGCAACAAACGTTCAAGTACTGAAGCTCTATTGTTCAGAGACACGTGAACATTTCCATAAAGCTCTTTTGCTCCAGAGACGCGTGGGCATATCATTTAAAAGCTCTTTTGCTCCTGAGACGCGTAGGCATATCATCAAAGCTCTTTTGTTCAGAGACGCGTGGACATTTCATTCAAGCTCTATTGTCCAGAGACGCGTGGGCATATTAATCAAGCTCTTTTATTCCGAGACCCGTGGACAATCCTTTTCAAGCTCTTTTGTTCAGAGACGCGTGGACATTTTCTACAAGCTTTTTTGCTCAAAGACGCGTGGGGCATCCTATTATCAAGCTCTTCATTCAGAGACGCGTAAACACATCATTTAGAAGTTCATATTAAAAAAAATATAATAAAGAAGCTCTTTGTTTAGAGACGCGTGAACATATTAAAAAAAAACCTCTTTGTTTAGAGACAAGTGAACATCGAAACAGCAAGGTGGCGTTCTCTGGATTATGGAGAGTTATCACAAACAACTGAGGATTGTTTCAAGAGAAGCAATCTTCGATAGTATTCCCTTCGATAGTACCTTTGATCGTAGTGAAGTTTTAGCCATGGATAACCAAGGATCTAAGAAACAACTAAGGAAAGACTTCACCCCCATTGGGATGAGTTATGATACTGCCTTTGATCGACTCCATGCCAAGGGACTCATTACTCCCATTGGACCTATTCAAGATCCCACACCTAAAAAGAGATTGCCTAGTTAGAATCCAGACACACATTGCAAATATCATCAAAGTAGGGGTCATACTACTGAGAGCTGTTGGACGCTAAAGGAGGTTATCCAACATTTGATCGATAATAACAAGCTTCCCATGCCTCCAGCTATCAAGAAGAGCGAGTGATGATAAAGCAAACGACACAAGACAAGAGGCGAGCTTTAACAACAAGATTTCGTGACCTCCTTTTTCTTTTTCCTTTTATTTATTCCTTCCATAATAAGTCTAGAATAGGCACCTTTTTTTTATTTATTCTCCTGAGATTTATTTTGTGGGATCATTACTTCTTCTCTTTTAATAAAAATGAGCTTTTATTTTCTTGCATATGATCATTTCATTACATCGTTTAAGAAAATGTCGAAATAAGCACAAGGTATGCTAATGATTGAAGGCAACCCTTGTAGCCATATCATCACCTTCACCCCTTTAAATATGCAATCCTATTACGATAAACCACTTTGAGCCCTCGTCTAACGATAGACCTTTCATTTTTCAACCCTTATCTACCTAACCTTGGGATGGGATGGTGTGCAACTTATGCAATTTTCAAAGAACAAAAGCTTGAGTTATTTAAAAGATTGAAATAGCAAAAATAAATAAAAGTGTACAAAAGGGCAAGTGTTCCAATGACTTTGACATGAAGATGTTTTTGGATATGAACACATCTCAGATTGCGTTTCTTATCGAGTGCTCGATACCATGCTTGAGAAACATGAATGCCAAGTGAGTGATAGACCGCATGATTGGGATTGCCCACACTTATCGAAAAGGTTCAAAATAAAAAAAAAATTGCAAAAGCAAAAAAAAAGAGCAAAAAAAACAAAAAAGAGAACTAAAAAAAGAGTGAGAAACCTCAAACATAATAATATAAAGATTCAAAAGCAAGGTTTCACACCCAGGGGGCTTATCTAGGCTCTTGAGCCTTTTATCCCCTTCTTCTTCAAACCTTCAGCCTAACCACGTTACAGCCTTTAAAAAGTTCTTTTTGAAGTATGCACACACTTGTGTGAGGTTCGGCTAGAGCTACGTTCGGCCTGATTCCTAACGGATATTTAGAAAACCTCACATCGAGGTGCGGCCGTAATGAAAATGCATTCATATTCATATTCACACACTCACACCATGATCATATCAAAGGATCTTCAATGCTCATTCCTATTCATGTAGATCTAGACTTGGGGGTTTGATCCCTTCATCATTAGCCTACCTAGCCTAAGAGTCACCACCATTTCACTCTTTTCAATATAGTTTTCCACACACTTAGCTCTTGCAGCCTAACTTTAGTGTCATTATCACACACATCACATATACATGACCAAATATACTTCCCCTAAGGAACCCTTTGTCATGAAATCTTTACACGATGTTGAAGCATGCCTTAATTATCATATCAAAATAACTCATCATTGCATCACAAAGTACGAAGTACTTAGCCTCCATGCCTAATTTACCCAAATACTTTCATCATGGAGTCAACAATAAAGATAGCCTAGGATGAATTAATTCTTGCACTTTGAGGGATATTATCAAACAACATTTGACTAAGCTCATTCAACATGCACCTACCTTCAAAAACTTCACTTTGATTTATTTTTGTGCCTTTCTTTTTCGGGAGAAAATCGGTACCCTCCACAAAAATGACAGAAAATTTTTGCTTTTTTACAATTTTGAGTCGCACAATCACATTACAATGCACACACGAGTCATGTACACATTGAGTCATGTCGTGTTATAACATTGAGTCAACATTATGCACACACGAGTCACATGAAGTGAGTCATCATTGAGTTAAGTTTATACCTTGAGTCATGACAATTCAATGAGTCAAGCAACACTAAGTCTTAGGTCAACCCTAATTACATGAGCAAAGTCCTATAGTCAAAGATATAAATGCAGGTGCATCCCAGCAAACAAGAACATTCCTGGTTTTTTTTCAAAAAAAAAAAAAAACGTGAATATGCCACATTAGATTACTCCAAGATAAGAGGAGTTTGAGCAAAATTACATGGATCAGTAAATTAGAGATGAAGAGCTTTAATTTACAAAAGATTTGAGCGAATTTGGTTGAAAGGAAACGACCAAGTTTAATGTTCAAAGCGAAATTGAGCAACGAACAGCAGCAGGAAGGCCAAATAAGGAAGACCCAACTCCAGCGCCAGATGACAACGTTGTCGCTTGGCGACAACATCTGTCTCCTGGCGACAGAAGAAAAGCGCGGTGCCAGATAGTTCCAGCGAGCGCAAGTGCGGCGACACAATACAGTGACACAATGTGTGGCCCCTATATTGGATTATACGGACCTCATACAGCAATTTTGGGTTCTTTGGTACGCCAGTTAGCCCCTATAAGTAATTTGACATGATTTAGTAGTTGGCTTGATTACAATCACATTAAGTGATCGACCTGATAAAAGATCGTCTCACTTAGCTTAAAGCGCCTAAACATTGGCTCAAAGCAAAAGCACCAACATAATGGTTCATAAAGCGATAGAAGCACCGACATACAGGTTCACAATTAAAAAGCACCGACATAATGGAAAAAATTCATAGGATGGAAGATTTCCACAAATCAATTTAAAGACTTTAAGAATCTTAGATATGGGTTCTTAAGAAAGATTTTCCAAATATGGAAAGGTTGATCTGAAGATTTAAGATGACAAATCTTTCAACAGGGGGGGGCTTTAAGAAAAGTCTCTCGCTTAGATTTTAGAAGGGTGGTTTAAGATGAAGCGATCTTCGATAACTTTCACTATGATTGAGGAGGTTATTATTTGATTTGAGAAAAGAATGATTCAAGATGAAGAAGTCTTTGATAGCTTTTGCTAGAATTGTGGAAGTTGTCACCAAGATTTGAGAAGATAGCACGAGATAAGCGATCTTCGACAGCATTCGCTAAGATTGTGGAGGTTGTCACCAAGATTCGAGAAGATAGCACGAGATGGGCGGTCTTCGACGGCATTCGCAAAGATTGTGGAAGTTGTCACCAAGATTTGAGATGATAGCACGATATGGGAGGTCTTCGACAACATTCGCTAAGATTGTGGAGGTTGTCACCGAGATTTGAGAAGAAAGGTTCGTGATGAGGCGGTCTTTGACGACTTTTTTGCTAAGATTGGGAAGGTTGTAACTATGATCGATGGAAAAGGCTTGAGATGAAGCAGCATTGATCGACGGTGTTTCCTACCTTGCAGAAGATCGTCAAAACAAACAGCAGGATGGCGTTCCCTAGCTTTGGAAGGTTTTCAACAATAGCAAATGCAACACAACAAATCGGTTATTCTCTAGAGACGTGTGCTTGACGGTGCAAGATACGCGTTTCTTAACTCTCTTGTCTGTTTAACTAACGCTCGTTTTGCAGGTATCGATGTTACAAGAATGATTTGGGATCGCAGAACGTTCTGAATCATTCTTCATTCCTATCGCTACTTTGACTTTTGTTTTCGAAACTTGCGTTTCTCCAAACTCAGTCAAAGTCGGGCTTCTATAGACACCCATTTGTGTCTCCCCAAAATCAAACCTAGTGATGAGTACCTTTCACGTCGAATCATAATCCAATGAAGTAAAAGTGAGAAAAGTCTAGTGTTGCGGTTAGTTTTTATTTCTTTTCTTTTCTCTCTGTTTTAAAAAACCTAAATTAAGAAAACAGCTAATCTAGTTTTTTTTGTCCATGGAAAGGGTTTAATAATGGTGTTGTTGGGTTTGGTTCGAAAAGAGATTTCCAACGATATATTATAAGCCCAATTCCGATGAATAATGAGGAAGTTATGGCCAAATTACTAAACTGGATCCGGTTTGATCTTTATATGCGGCCCAATGATCTAGAGGAGGGCCTAATATTGATTTATCATTCCTAATGCGATTAGGATGGATTATAGTCTTCTAGATTCTTCTAGAAGGTTCTTTTGAATCCTAATTTTATTAGCATTGATAAATTGACTTTAGTTGACTTTTAAGAGATTTAATTAGAATAAAAGAAGTGTTTTTAAGGAAATACAATTTTGCCCTCTCGTACGTTTAAATTTTATCAAAATAAGAAAACGCGTGGAAAATTATATCTAGCGCCATACGACAGCTTTGTCGCCTGGCGATAGACCTGGCGTCTGGCGACGCATGCAACGTCTGGCGGCAAGTCAGTCTTTTGGCGACAGGCGCGTGTTTGGTGCTGCGGTCGTGTTTTATTCTTTTCAAAACTCTAATTCGTTTTATATCATATCCGGCTGATTTTCTCTATAAATAGCCTCCTAAACCTCTTTTTTCAATCACCAATTCTCATCTTCTTGATTACTCTCCCTCTCCCTCTTTTCTAAACTAGCTTTTCTCATATAAAACTCCGCATTCACAAGATCTAGACACACCTAGCCAAGTTCAAAGTTGCCCTCACCCTAGACGTGGAAGGTTTTAATTTCTGAGGGTTTGGTCCCAAATCTTTCTTTCAATTATTTAATTTAATTTTTTGTTTTATTATTTTCCTTGAAGTTACTAACGCGTGTATTTTGTTATTAGAAAGAGGTACGAGGCATCCAAGTAAGTGCTGTAATTGATTTATTGATATTATGATATAGAAATCATGCTTAGATTGTTATTTTGATTCCTAGTATCATGTTAGGATGTTTTATTGCTTCCTAGTATCATGTTTGGGGTAACAACTATAATTTCTAATATCAATTATATCAATTGTGATTCCTGCGATGCTCCCTATCCTTTTCCTAATATTTGTGTTAGTATCATATTAGGGTTAAAGCTTTGATCTTTGATGTTTAGTGACATGCTAGGGTTTGTTATTAATCTTGTTAGTATCATGCCTAGGATCTTTCTATTTTTATGTTTTAACATGATTATTTTAACATGATTATTATGATGATTGTTATTATTATGTTGCTTGATTATATCTATTGTTATTGCTTGATCATGCCTTTAGTGCATGTTTAAAGGGAATTGGTACTTGTAATCACGCTTAATAAGATAATTAATAATCTTGATTAGGGTTAATTTGATTATAATTCAAGTGATCGCCAATAATAGATTTATTTGTGCATTAATGTTCAACCAACATAGAATACACAGGTTTAGGGTAAACCTAATGATTGCATGTTAGTCAGAAAGCGCACATGAATACGATCAGAATAAAGTAGAGGCCTATTATTAGGGCAGGTTCAATCTCTTTTAGGTTGGATTTGTACCTTCATCCCCGAACTACCTGTCATGGTTCCAAACCTATTGGAGTTGACGATCTCCTGGATCGTTAAGGGGTGTAACCTTCACCCTGTTAATGGTTTACAAGTTCCTAAAACTTGTTGGCAACTCTTTTGCTCAAGCTTCCTTCCCTTTGGACACCATCGTACTTAAGTGTATGATCACAGTGGGGACAAGTTTGGGGTAATGCTTGAAATATTCCCTACAGTTACATATCAGGGGAGGACATTGTGAGTTTAAGCCTAAGGAAAGGGGATGCAAAGTCAAGATGTCGAGAAACCTCAAATCTATTTGTTTTTCTGGTTCCTTCGAGGAACTATAGAGACGTTCACTAAAAGAAGATTCAAAGCCAATTGGGAAAATGCGCTAAAAGTGTTTTGAGATGAATGTGAATTGTGTTTCTTTAGTTCTCTATGCTTAGCATGTCCTATGTTTCAATCAACCTTAGATATCTCACAACGTGCACTCCCTTACTTGTTTAGAAAGATTTGCATTCACTTGTACTTGTACATTTGAAAAAGTCCTTTCATGAACAATTGTTTGTTTTTCTTGTATTTTGGTTTCTTTTTCATATTTTGCCTTGTTTGTATTATTACGAGATTTATAGGCTAATCTCTTAGGAAACCTTTACGAGAGCATCACTCATCCTCTAGGGTGATCTAGTGGTTTAAATGGCTTTTCTTTAGTTGTTAAAATTGACCGTGATTCCTACGAAAGTGAGTTAGTGTATATTCCCATCCTCTCTAGTTTTCTTGTTTCCTTCTTTGCTTGAATAATTTCATCATTTTTCCCTTGGGTTGGATTTTGTTTTGTCCGAGGACGAGCAAAAATAATGTCATTTATGCATGGCACTCTTAGGATAGGTTTTCTTCTTATTTTTATGCTCGTTTTTAGTCTTTTATGTCGTGTTTTTAGTTTATAAAGCTTGATTTGTGTGCTTTTGTATTAGTTTAGAGAAATGCGTGCTTTTAATGGTTTTCTTATCTTTTTATGCATTACTTTTCTATTCTCTTGCTTTCCGATTTGTTTGGCTTATTTTGTAGGTGTGTTGGGATTTCCCGAGGCTCAAATGTCGAGGAGGAAGCCTGACACGAGTTTTGGAAGTCAACAAAACCTAGTACAGGAAGTTAGAGTACAAGCAACTCAAGTTGGAACTCAAAGCATAGTAGCTTGGGCAAGTTCATATGCTTACCCAAGCAATTGAAGTATTTTATTCAAGGATTTCAAAGGCTAAGATATCTGTCTTGGTCAAGCCATTTTGCTTGGCCAAGCACACCCTCCTCCCCAAGCATCTCTCGCACCTCATACGCAGGCAAACTCTCACTCACGCACTCCCTCCTACTTCCCCAATTCACGAACAACACCAATCAGCCATCATCCCCAAAGCAACACCAATCAACCGCCATCACCCACCAGCACTAAATCACCACCAGCCACGGCCTGCTGTACCTTTTCACCATCAAGCAGCCCCGAGCAAACAGCGCACCGCAGCATCAAAGCAGCACTGCTAACAGCGGACGCGGGTCTGCCTGCCGCGGGCGTGGGATTGGTCTCATCAAATCAGGCAGTAAGCCACCGCGGCGCGGGCGCGGCTGTCGTGCCCTATTTTGGCCAGCAGCTCCCCTGTTCCCTGTTCACGCAACAACCACAAATCAGCCACCAGCTCCTCGTAAACCGCAACACAAAACACCTCCAACAATAACTGCACCTACCATCCCTGCAACACCGAGCTGCTGCAACCCCTTACCGCAGTTACATCATCAGAGTAGCTCTTTTATTTCCGCATCCCGATTCAAACACCTCTGGTAGCCCATTTGACCTCCAAGTGACCCATTGATGCGTGCACACAAGCTAGGTATAAATGGGCCGTTGATCTTCATTAATTTGATGATCAAAAGGTTGTGATGCGCATGATTGGTGGAGTGAGAAGCAGGGAATTAATTCCCATTTGAAAAGCCGCTATATTTGAAGCCTCTGACGTCTTATTTTTGTTTCTTTTCTTTTGATTCTCTTTTAATTTTCCTTTGATTTTATTTTCCTTTCTTTTCTTTTCCCTTTTATTTTATTTTACCCTTGTAATTATAAATACCTATTTTTTGGAAAATTTTGAAAAAACAATTACAGAATTAAAATTAGACCACATATTTCTTAGCTTAATTGAGAGCTTCTCTGTATAGAACTACGGTTAGTTTTAGGAGTAGTTTTAGAGAGAGGAAGTGAAGGATTTAAATGGTGGTTTGAGAGGTTGAAGATTCAAAGGTGACAATTGTATTGAAGATCTTAATTAATCAATGAGCATTTCTTACTTGATCTCATCTTATTGATTTGTTCAATTTCATGTTTGTTTGGTTTAACTTTGATGTTTGATTCTTGATAGTATAATTGTTCTTGATATTTTGTTAATTCTTGATTTCTTTAGTTGATTGTTGATAGATGATGATTTTTGAGTAATTGTTTGGCTAGGAAATGGGTGAAACTTATATGATTGATTGATTGTGATTAATTTGAGAATTGTGTTGATTGATTGTTGAGGTTAAAGTGATTAATGAAGGTTTGCATGTGTGTAATTCGATTTTCTCTTTGATTCCAATTGATTACTCTTATCATTAGTCTTCACAACCTTAGATTGGCATGATCTTTCCAAGTTGTTGCAATTAACATGATGACTTGTTGATCCCCAATCCTAGTATTTTATTTGTTTGGTTGCTTGTTTTGTTAGTTGTTAGTGTTACATCTTACCTTCGATTTTGACCTAGCTTAGGCACATAATTGAGAGTGCTTGAACATTACCGTTCCTTTGGGTTCGACCCTTGACTTGCCTCTATACTCGTATTTAGGTTTGTTCAGTGTTTACAAATTTAGTTTGACTTAAGAAGGATTAGTAAACGGCCTAGTTTTCCCCTTGTCAGTAGGCCACTCTTTTAGTGCTTTAATCTTTTCAGGATCTACCTCTACTCTATCCTTGGATAGAAAATGTCCGAAAAATGCTACCTTCTCTAACCAAAATTCACACTTTGAGAATTTGGCATACAAATGGTTTGTCCTTAAAGTAGCTAATACCAACCTTAGATGCTCTGCATGGTACGTCCTCTTTAATTTGTTTTTTGAATAAACCAAAATATCATCAATAAACAATACCCAAAAAAAAGTCTAAGAATGGTTGAAACACTGGATTCATCAAGTCCATAAAAATTGCGGGTGCATTTGTTAAACAAAAAGGCATTACTGTAAACTCATATTGTACATATCTTGTCCTAAATGTCGTTTTTTGAATGTCCTCTTTAGCAATTCGCAGTTAATGTACACTGATCTTAGATTAATTTTAGAAAATACTGCCGCACCTTTTAGTTGGTCAAACGAGTCATCTATCCTAAGCAAAAGGGTATTTGTTCTTGATGGTTACTTTGTTCAACTCCCTATAATCGATGCATAGCCTTATGCTACCATCTTTCTTCTTCACAAACAATACAGGTGATCCCTATGGTAATGCAGTTGGACAAATTTATCCTTTTTCCAACAAATCTTGCAGTTGGTTCTTCAATTCATTCATCTCCGCAGGTTCCATCCTACATGTTGCCTTAGAGATAAGTGTTGTTCCAAGCACTATGTCAATGGTAAAGTCTGTAGTTCTCTTGGATGGCATCCCTGCGATATCTTCTTGAAACACATATAAAAACTCCTTTATTACCTCAATATCTTCAAGTTTAGATGGTTCATCATATTCCAAGTTTCTCACACTGCAGAATTAGATTGAGTTACCTGATGAGTGTCACTTATGGCATTCATTTGGTTCTCTTTAGGATGAATTTCATGCTATTCTATAACTCTTTTACTTAGCTTTTCCTTGATTTTACTCTTTATTTCTTTTAGTTTGCATTTTCTTAGTTGGATTTCTTTCTTTATGCAGTTCTTGGTTTAGTTTGTTATTTTCTCTTTTATTTGCTTGTTTTCCTTTATTTTTCAGGTTAAGGTCGTTTTCCAAATTTCCCGAGGCCTCTTCCCAAGTTTGGCATTGATTAGGAAGTATAGTGTTCTCCATTTGAAGCTCAAGCATGGAGAAGTCCAAGTTCCTAAAATCCTTGAGCTGTGCATTCAAGCCGTGGGGGCATGATTTCTAGTCTTGAACCCGCAAACATGGAGTTTAGAAACTGCAAGGTTTCATGTTTATCAAGAGCATTAAGTAGAACGCATGAGGAGCATTGGAATGATAGGGAAGAGGGATCCCCTGCCACCAGGCGCGGGCACGGGGGCCCCTGTCTGGGTCCCTGTTCCGTACCCAGTTTTGCGCGGCCGCGCTCCCCCTTATGGTTGGTCGCACCTGTATGGGTTTATTAGGGGACGATCTAACTAACTTCTCTTAGTTAGTTTTATTATATATAGATTTTCTTTCTATTTTTAGAGAGAGGAGGATTAGAGAATCATTAGAGAGAATTAATTCAGAAATTAGGCTAGAAATTTAGAGAGAGAAACTCAAAATTATAGAGAGAGAAGTTCTTGATTGTTAATTGATGATTGAAGATTGTTAATTCTAGCATTTCCTCCATGGAATTGAAGCAAGTTTATAAGGATTTCTTTTACTTTAATGCAATTTTCAACTTATCATTTCAATTTTTTGGTGATTGTTCAAGTTTGAATTGAATTTGTGATTGAATTAGTTCTATTAATATGATGATGATGAAATTGTTGATTAGCTTAGTTTTGATCTTAATTTCAATGGATTGTGAGTAGTTCTCTTGCTAGGGGAATGGTGAAGCATGTATGAGTGATGGATTGATGCTAATTTGGGGAAATTGATGGAGTTGATGTTGTGATTAAATCTGTTGATTGATTAAGTGCATGTGTGTGATTAATTGAAGAGTAGCTAACTTTGATTTGTTGCACTAGAATGCATTGTAGGCTTGCATTGATACGGAAAATTGATATGTGGCTTGCTTTTGTCAATTAATTAGGTTTGCAAGGCTCCTAGTTAGAGTCTCTCGTAGTTGGCGCTAGCTTGACCTCTAGGAGATTAGTCTACCTTACTCTCTTGATTGCTTAGTTGATTTTCCCTCGCAACACTTAACTTAGTCATCTCCAATCCCAATTATCTATGTCCATTTCAAATACATGCGGATCCTAACCCTAGTGCTTGTTAAATTTGATTTCAATTTGATTGTTTGATTGTTTTTTTATACACACACCTCACTTTATTGCTTCGAAATAGCTTAGCTTTGACTTTAGCATTCATTTCCCATTTCTAGTGGTTCGACCCTCAACCTACTCTATGTTTGTGTAGGGGTGTGTTGAGAGAATATAAATTTTGTTTTGACTAAGGGTAGATTAGTTTTCAACGACCTAGTCTCGCCCTGTATAAAAAATGGCGTCGTTGCCGAGGAATGGCGTAGATGATTGCTATTGTTGTTGAGTCTATTTCACCTTAATCTCAAAAATACAAAAAGATTTTTCTCTTTAGGCTACATTTGTAACCGTGCTATTGATATTTGCTTTGAGTTTTTGTATGCGTAGGATAAGAGGAAGGACTTTAGTGCCATTTGATCCGGATAACAAGGATAAGGGTTGCTAATATTTCTTTGAGTCCAAGCTCTCCAAGAGAAGAAGATGATCAAGTAAGCATGGGAGATAATCCAAGAGTTGCTTTGAAGGAGTTGGGAACTCCCGGTGCATATAGATTTGAAAGTGGGATTGTTGTGTCAACAACACCGGAAAATGACTTTGAAATAAGACCGGCCATGATCACTTTGATTGAAAGAAGAAAATTTAGTGGGGCTAAGATTGAGAGTCCGCTAAACCATCTCAAAGAGTTTGAGAAGTATTGCAATACTATAAAAGAGAATGGTGTTTCTCAAGAGTTTATTTGGCTCAAGTTGTTCCCCTTCTCTCTCATAGGTAGAGCTTTGGAATGGTTAGACAAGGAGGTCAAGCTAAATTCTCTTAGAACATGTGATGAAGTTACCAAGGAATTCTTATCTAGGTTCTACCCCCAAAAGAAAACGGTGGAGGAAAGGGCTTTGATCCAAAGTTTCAAGCAAAAGCCTAGTGAGAGCTTGTTTGAAGCTTGGGAAAGGAATAAGGAGTATCAAAGAGAATTTCCCCATCATGGCATCCCAAAATATCAAATAATTTAAATTTTCTATGGAGGGTTGAGTCCTCAAGGAAAATCGTGTCTAGATGCGGGAGTCGGAGGCCCAATCATGAACAAAACCGAAGAAGAGTTTGTGGACATTATAGAAGATGTGGTGCGCCATTACATGGAATGGCAAGAAGGAGAAAGAGAGTATTCAAGCAAGAATGGATCAACGGTTTACTCGGTTGATCACCTTAATGCCATCAACAATCTATCTTCTCAAATTGCAAATTTGGGGAAGGAGATGACAACAATCAAGGCCAAGCTTGAGAGTGCAACTTCCAATGCACAAGGTCATCCCTCCCACATTAAAGGGAGAGGTACATCTTCTAACTGTACTCCTCTTTCTACTTCTAACAATATTCCCAATGGATGCTTGTTTTTTTATAATTGTGGGTCTTATGACCATGATGCTTCTACTTGTTCAAATGGGTTTGAAAATCTTGATGATGGTGAGATTAATGAATGTGAACATGTGTATTTTGTCTCAAACAATAACAATGGTCAAAGGTTTGATGGACCAAGAAACTTAAGAAATAGAAATTCTCACCAACAAGGTGGATTTGATAACTATAACAATGCTAATTAAAGGAACCAAAAGTTCCGAGGCAACTATAATAACCAAGGTTATGGGAATCAAAACCAAGGCCAAGGGTATGGAAATCAAAGCCAATCTCAAGGCTTTGGTGGCCAAAACCAAAATTTTGGCAAAAAACAAAATCAAGGTAATTGGAACAATCAAAATAGGGGGAATTTTCAAAACAATCAAAGGGGACCCCCACCCGGATTTGGTCCAAAGTCTCAAGGTGTTGGTGAAAATTCCTATTCTCAATCGTCCAAGTCCAATTTGGAGGAGATAATTGAAAATCAAACAAAAATCTTGAACACCTATATGGAGAGTGAGAAAACCCGACCCCAAAAGTTTATGAGGAACAAACTAGATGAACAATTTAGGAGATTTCTTGAAATGTTAAAGGAGGTCCATCTTTCTATCCCTCTTACAGAAGTCATGACCCAAATGCCTTGATATTCCAAGTTCCTTAAGGATATCTTGAGTGGAAAGAGAGATTGTAATGAGATAGATTCGGTATAGCTTGGTGAGTGTTGTAGTGCTTTGATTCACAATGACCTCCCCGAGAAGATGAAAGATCCGGGTAATTTCTCTATTCCTTGCAAAATCAGGAGTAAGATGTTTGAGAATGCTTTATGTGATTGGGGTGCTAGTGTGAGCATAATGCCCTTCTCGGTCTTCAAGAAGCTAAAGCTAGGAGAACTTATTCCTACCAACATGACTTTGCAATTGGCCGATAGGTCTATCAAGTTTCCCAAGGGAAGAGTTGAGGATGTTCCCCTAAAGATAGGTGGTTTTACAATCCGAGTTGATTTCATTGTGCTTGAAATAGAAGAAGATGACCACATTCCAATTATCTTAGGGAGACCGTTCTTAGCTACTTCGGGAGCTTTTATTGATGTTAAGGGAGGCCGAATTACCTTGAGAGTTGGTAACTAGAGAGAGATTTTTGAGCTAAAACCAATGCCTGAGTCCTTATCCCTTGTGAAAGGAATCAAGAGTGATGATTCCCTTCGTTCTTTTGATAATGTGTATGTGATTGATTCTTCATCTAACAATATTCATGATATTTTTGATGATGTGCTTGTGAGTTTTGATTGCATGAAAGTTAGTGAAGATAAGAAGGAGCTTCCAAAGGCTACGAACGAAGAGGAGATCGACATTCCTCATTGGTTTGAGCTCTACCCTCGAGAGGAAGAGGAGGATTCCATGGAGGTAGATGGTGTGAAACCGTATACGAAAAGAAACAAAATCAAGAAGAAAGCAAGAGCTTTGAAAAATAAGAGAATGAGATAGAAGATGAGAAATGAAAAGATTACTTTTGATGTGCAAGCTAGTGAAGTTTTGTCAAGCAACAATGAGAGGTTGCTTAAAAATGAAGGAGAAGTTGTTTTATCCGCTACCTTTGACAAGGTGGTGTTCTTTGACCCTCCGTGATTTGGAGGAAGGGTCGAGCTAAGGACCTTAAGCAAGTGCTTCCCGAGAGGCAACCCGGAGATTTCTAACCTTTTCTTTTGATTTCAATTTTTCTTAATTTCCTTTCTTTTAGTTTCTTTTCTTTTCTTTCACTTGTTTTTACTTTGGATTTATAGGTTAAATTCTTGGAGTTGAATTACATCAAGTGGAAAGAGCTATGGAATGGTGTTTTGCGGTTTTTAATGTGTTTTATATTCAATTTTATTGAAATTTTGAGGTAAAAGGGGTAAGAATTGTTAGGAAGGTAAGTTAGGAAATTTGTACTTAAGTTTGAAGAAATTGAAACTTGGTGAGTTCATCGTGGTGCTACCATAATTTGGGGTGTTGAACCCACATATTTAACATTTAGAAACTGATCTTTATGATGGGTTCAAAAATCCCGGAATGATAGTTATCGATTAACCCACGCATGAATGCACCAAGAAGAAAGGCAAGAGGAGCAGCAGCTGGTGCGGGCGCGCCTAGCCCGTGCGCGGCCGCGCGCGACACTGGCGCGGGCTGGCAGCGCGCCTGTGCACCCCCAGCCGTGCCTATCTCTTCTTCTTTCTTCTTTCTTTTCCCTTATTTTCCCTTCAACCTCATTTTCTCACGCACACAAACCCCTTCACCTGCATCAAACCGCACCATAACCTACACACATTCATCAAATTTTCACTCAAGTTCTTCAAAATTTCCATTACAATTCATCAAATCCTCTTACAATTCTTCTAATTTTAACAAATTTATACTATATTTCACCCATAACAACCACCATTCTCTCTCCTCCATTGTTAAAGCTTATTTAGGGTTTTTCGTGTGCGTGGAAATTGGATGCTAAGGATTACTCTAACATGCTTCTTGTATGGTAAAATCATCTACTCTTACTCTTAATTGCTTTATTATACCATATAATTACATGTTTTAGTTAATTCATGGGCATGAATAGTAGTAGTATGAATTTTGATGGTTTTGATGTTTGCAATTGGATTTTGGTTGGTTATTTGTGATGAATGATGGTTGTTTATTTCTTACATTGTGTTGTTTGTTGTTTGTGTAGCAAAATTGATCATTATTGTTGAGAATTGTTGTGGTCAGATTTTTGGTAGTGGTGCTTCGTTGATAATGTGGAGCCTTGGCTCTTGATTTCTTTTTGCTTGGTATATGATTTGAATGCATTTGGTGGCTTGAATTGGTGGTAATTGTGTGTATTTAGGATTGCTCAACTTTGGTAGTGAGTTGTTGCTTGTCGGTTTTGGTGAAGGAGTTCGATTAAAGCATTCAAGTTTGTTGGTTGGTGTTTCTTAGGGTGATTGTGGTGTTTTGAGTTGTTACATTTGAAAATCTTCATGTCAAAACACATCAAAATCCTTTTCAAGAAACGTAAAACCAATGAAGAACCCCCTCCTTCTCCATCTACCTCCCAACAACGTCAACCTACCCCTATACCCAAACTTAAAATTATCGACCCAATCCAAAAAGCTAGACACTCCAAGCTCAAAGCAAACCGTTCCCTCAAGCCTTCCCGTCACTACTATCAAGTGGACATGATTAAATTGGGGATTGATGAGGATTTGAGGGAATTGCTCAACAACCTTCGTGGTGGGATGATATTTTTAGTTGCGGTGACTTTGTGACTCGGTATGCCAAGATTAGTAAGGTATACTAACCATGTCTCCGGGTTCTCCACAGGCTATTGGAATATTTGGTGTTCGCGAAGCAAGAATTGGTAAAGATGAGCCAATTGGAACTTCGGATTTTAAGGGTGGCCACTCGTGCGTAGTACTGGGGTCGCCTAAACTTGGGGTACAATTTTGCTAGCTATTGCCAAGGGTTTCAAGATAGGGATTCCGGCGAGATCCCTTGTGGAAGCATGGTCACTAGGATAGTGACCAACCTTGAGCTAGGGCATTATTTGCCATCTTGCACTCCGGTGGGGGATGTTGATTCTCTTTACATCGACGTCAAGCAATTGAAGAAAAACCATTTCTTAGCAAAGAATGATGACAACAAGGTATTTGATTGACTAAGGGATAATGAGCATTGGTGTTATCTCCCTAACCCTTCCTTGACTTCTCTCCACCGAGAGAATGTTGCAAACATTTGGCATGTCCCCATTAGTCAGCGCCTGCCCTACTACGATGATGATGAAGAAATGGGTGTAGAAGAAGAAGAAGAAGAAGAAGAAGAAGAAGAAGAAGAAGAAGAAGAGCTGCAACAACAACAACAACAACAATATCATCAATATGCTAGCTCTGACTTGGATGCCCTTAGTGCTCAAAGGGCAGGCAAGTCCGGTTGGAGGGCATGTACGATCAAGATTTTGAGGCCCTCTATACCCATATGAGAGGGATTTCGGAGATGCAACAAGGTATGTTTCTCCAACAACAACATTTATATGATGCGGGTGTTAACCGAGGAGAAATCACTCCCCCGATTAACTACTGACAAAGGAATAAAAGCGTCGTCAATTGTCTATCCCTAAATCAAATACAATTTATACAACCTAAACAAACCTAATACGAGTATAAGGCAAGCATAGGGGTCGAACCACAGGGAGAAATGCATAAACACCGCATTCACTACCTAGAGTCTAAGCTATCTTGGAACAAGAAGTGTGAATAACTAAGAGATTAAACTAAGAACGAAATGGATTAAAATTAATATAACTAGGCACCAAGGGAAATGGGTAGATGTAGCTGACGCTTGATCATGCAATAACAAAGTAGCAAATTAATGGTAAACTAAACATGCATGAATATCGAAGTAAGGCCCAATCTAACCGCCTTCCGGGGTTAATTTGTTTCTCCTAACATAGCCTCTATGTTTCCACACTAGAACCATATATTAGAAGGTTCAATAAAAGAACTATCGATAGTAATGAATCTCAACTAAGTCAACTTCCATTCCTTGTTAGAAAAGATTCACCTTTAATCAACTAACAATGTGCACTTGCAAGAAGATCAAAGAATATCAAGCATGTAAAGACTTTAATCACCAATAACATAACCCCAACATTATAAGCATGAACAATTAGCAACTACACCATCCCCACACCCTTGGCTAAGTGACTACTCACAAATCATATTGAAGACAATATCAATCATCAAATCAACAAGCATCAACATGATCGATAAGCAAAGAAGGAAAATCAAAGCAAATAAGTAAAATAAAAAACAAAGGTAAAGAGAAAGAGTAAGACATTTCTCATTAATTGAAGATGAAGGTCTACAAAGGATTGAACAAACTCCTTCAAAATCCAAGTTCATCAATGAAGAAAACCACGCTTTCTCTCTCTACCAATGAAGACTAATAGTGTTTTTCTCTCTAGATTAAGCTAAAATGTTGATAAGGTAGATGATAATACAAACTTGAAATAGGAGGCTATATATATGCATCATAAAAGACGGAAATAAAACGCCTAGGAGAGCCCTCTAGCAAGCAGCCGCGCCCTCTCCAGTCTGGGTATGGAGTTGCCTAACCCAGCAACCCGCGCCTGTGGCCAAAGAAAAGAGATGTCATCTGCTGATGAAGAGAGGCCACTGCAGGAAAACTGGGAAATGAAGCCTCAAAGTGTCGCGTCCGCGGGCCAGGAAGGAGGGCCCTCTCCTGAGGCGCGGCTCAGCATCTATAGAAAGTTGAGGTGATTGCATTAACAATGACCCGCGCCTCCGGCCTACAGCTCCGCGCCCGCGGCTCTGGTTCTTGCTCTAGTGCCTTCCTTGAGCATCAAATTTCCTTCCCATGCCTTGCCATGCATCCAAGGGTTCATCCGAAAGGGCCAAAAACCTACAAAACAACGAAGAGACGCTAGAAAAACCAACAAAAGGGAAAAAGAAAGGAAACACGAGAAAAGAAAGGAAAAAGCAAAACTAAGGTAAAAACTCTTAAAAAGGCTCAAACAAGTGCAAACGAGGGGAGAATCCTTAGAGAAAAGGGGTGGAGAAGTGGCATAAATGCCACTCATCAACTACCCTTACTTTCCACCCCAATATGGCCCTCTACCATCTTTTGGGGGTGATGGGGTACCTACGTACCCATATTGGCAAGGACCCCCGGGGTCCAACACCGAGACTCGCTCATTCCCCGATGCTCGCGGTAACTACGATTTTCGTGTTCCCGGTGGGAGCAACTATAGGGGTGATCCTAACTATCTCTATGTACACCCCGGTCATCCACTATCGCTCACCTTGCTCGAGTATATCACTCCCCTTGCCCCTTGGCAACAAGATAACTTTAGGGGCATTATGGTTGGCTACCCGGTTACACCGAGGGATGGGATCCGCATTGTCCCCCATCCGGGTTTTCCTATGGTAGGGATAACAATGATGGCTCCGGGACGAGTGGTAGTGGTTGCTATTTTCCTCATTTTTGTGCTATTTGTCTCCATCCCTTGTCTTATGTGTGCTTGCTTTGTATTGTTGGGATGTTGAGATGTATCTTTGTTTAGCTTGGGGGAACTTTTCCTTTTCTTAGGGGTTTTGTCTCGGTGGCGAATATGTTGTTGAAACTAACCTTGCTTCTCTTGATTCTTTGCATGATGATCTCATTCTTAATCTTACTTTGATGATGTTTGCTCATTTTTTATCTTTTTGTTGTTGTAATGATGATGTGTTTTTGCTCCCTTGTATCCAAACCCCCAAAATCCAAATCCCATGAATCCAAACTCTTTGGAATCAAAATTTTATAGCTTAGCTTTTTGTTGTTTAGTTAGATGTTTAGTTAGTTCTTTAGTTCTTATTTTCTTATTTTTGTTTTCTTGATAGTTTAGTTTTGCTTATTTTTATTTTTGCTTTTTATTTTCTATCCATTTTGTTTTCTTTTCTTTTTCTTTTGTTTTGAAAGTTACTAACCGTTTTCTTTGTCTATAGTTCTTTTTTCCATTTTTGTTCTCACATGGCTTTGATGATGATGCTTTGATTTTTGGAGCATCATGAGGTGGTTGATTCTTCACCTTACTATAGACACCTAAAAATGTCTCCCCAAAACCAAACCCGATGATGAACACCTTTCACCGCCATTATTGGTCGGGTTGAGTATTTAATCTTTGGAGTGCTTAAATCCATGTTCTATCCATATTTCCATTTCATAAAGCAACTCACTTCCTAGCTCATTCCCCCAAACCATAACTTATTTTCCTCTTTTCGTGCCTTTAAACCAGAAATAATTCATTTCGTGTCCTTTAAAATCATTCATTTTGTGTCCTTTTTAAAAAAACGTTTGGTCCAGTTTATTTTGTTCTATTATCTGGGTTCAATGATTTAATAGTTGAATGGGGTTTTTAAAGATCTTTCTAAAGATATATTATAAGCCCAAATCCGAGTTATAAGGAATAAGTTTTGGCCAAAATAATAAACTGAGCTCAAACCAAACCTAAGCCCACCTTACCTACGACCCAATGATCATGTTGAGGGTCCAAATTATTTAATCTCATTCCCAAACCAATTAGGATTAATTAGAAGGTTCTATGAGTTTCTAAAAGATCTTAATTATCCTTTTTGAAAAGATAATATTAAAGAGTTTGAAATTGAATAAAACTTTTCTTTTTTTGAAAGTCCTAATTCTATTCCAATTGAAAGACGTTCAAAGATAGATATTATTTTCATGCCTGTAGGGAATATTTCAAGAATTTTCCCCAAACTTGAACCCCACTATGATCATACACTAAAGTACGGTGGCGTCCAAAGGGAAAGAAGATAGAGAAAAAGAGTCGCCAACAAGTTTTAGGAACTTGTAAACCGTTCACAGGGTAAAGGTTACACCCCTTAACGATCCAGGAGATCGTTAACTCCAATAGGTCTGGAACCATGACTGGTAGTTTGGGGATGAAGGTACAAATCCAACCTAAAAGAGATTGAACCTACCCTAGTAATAGGCCTCTACTTTATTCTGATCGTATTCATGTACGTTTTCTGACTAACATGCAATCATTACGATTAACCCTAAACCTGTTTATCTATGTTGGTTGAATATTGATGCACAAACAAAAATATTATTGGCGATCACTTGATTTATAATCATATTAACCCTAAACAAGATTATTAGTTATCTTATTAAGCGTGATTACAAGTACTAAATTCCCTTTAAACATGCATAAAAGGTGTGATCAAGCAATAAATAATAAATATCAAGCAACATAATAATAATCAAAATAATAAAAATAATAATCATAATCATAATCATGATAAAGCATAAGAAAAGCAAGATCCTAGGAATGATACTAACAAGATTTATAACAAACCCTACCTTGTCACTAAACAATAAAGATCAAATATATAGCCCTAACATGATACTATTAGGAAAGATAATAAAAGATATCATAGAAATCATAATTGACAATATATTCTTTACCCTAAACATGATACTAGGAATTTATTGTTGTCACCCTAAACATCAAATTAAGAAAAGCATGCTAACATGATACTAGGAACCATAATAACAACCTAGGCATGATTTCTATATCATAATATCAATAAAAAAAAAAAAAAAAAAAAACATTAAAGCACTTACTTGGATGCCTCGTACCTCTTTCTAATAACAAAATACACGCGTTAGTAACTTCAAGGAAAATATAAAATAAAACAATTAAATTAAATAATTGAAATAGAGAATTGGGACCAAAGAAATTAAACCTTTCACGTCTAGGGAGAAGACAACTTCGAATTTGGCTAGGTGTTTCTAGTGCTAATGTATGAGGAATTGTGTTTGTAAATAAAGCTAGGCTTAGAAATAGAAAGAATCAAGAAATTCTAGATGAGAGTTGGTGAGAAGAAATTGATTGAAAAAGGAAAGATATGGCCTCTATTTTTAGAGAAAAAAGAGGGTCGAAGAATAAGAAGAGAATCCGAATTCGAATCGAAATAGAACTCGATGGACAGAAGTTTTTGCGGATTTTGTTTTTATCATATCTTTTGATCCAGAAGTTCAAATAAGGCATATAATATGTCGTTGGAAAGACCTTTAAATCTAATTTCCAACCCAATTAAATTCAGATTAAAATATTTTGTAGATAAAAAGATATGGCGGAAATAGTAGGACGGTGTCAGTTTGGATAGAGTTTTGTATCTAATTCATATCTTTTTCGTTATAACTCGGATTTAATATTATAATATATCATTGGAAAGATAATTTCAAGATATATTCAACTATATAAAATTTAGATAAATATTATGATGAACGAAAATGAAATCTGACTGTCTTTGAACATCTTTAAATTCGAATAGAATTAGGATTTAAGAAAAAGGAAAGTTTTTATTTAACTCGAATTCTTTAATCTTATCTTTTCAAAATTAAGATCTTCTAAAAACTTATAGAAGCTTCTAATTAGTCGTAATTATTTTAGGGAAAGGATTAGACCTTTAGACCCTCCACATGATCGTTGGGCCGTAGGTAAGATCCGGTTCGAGCCCAGTTTAGTATTTTGGCCATAATTTCCTCATTATTCATCGGAATTGGGCTTATAATATATCGTTGGAAAGGTCTTTTCAAGCCCTATCCAATTACACTATTATTAGACCCTTATCATGGACCAAACTAAACTGAAATGCACGTTTTTCGTAAATAAGGTAAGAAAAGAAATATTTTCGAAAACAGAAAGATGAGATATTTTAATAAAACCATCCTCATCACTAGACTTTTAACACTTTCGCTTCGTTCGATAATCAAATGAAATGAAAGGTATTCATCACTGGGTTTGGTTTTGGGGAGACACATTTGGGTGTCTACAGTGCCTCATATTTTTTATCCAAATTTTATATGGTTGGATATCCCCTTGAAATTATCTTTCCAATGATATATTATAATATCAATTCCGAGTTATATTGAAGAAGATATGAATAAAATATCAAACTTTATCCAAAACTAACACCGTCTCACTATTTCGGCCATATCTTTTATTATAAAAAGTTTTTTTTATTTGATTATAATTGGGTTAGAAAGTAGACTTCAATAGCTTTCCATCGACATATTATTTATCTTATTCCGATTTTTGGATCAAAAGATATGATAAAAACAAAAACCGCAAAAACTGTTGTCTATCGCAAGAGTTTTATCCGATTCGAATTGTTATCTTTTCTTGATTTTTCGACCCTTCTTTTTTCTCTATAAATAGAGGTTATATCTCCCCTTTTTCAAGGATAAGCTTGATCATCAAATAATTCTCTTCTCCCTCTTTAGCCTAAACACTAGCCTCCCCATTCTTTCACTATTACTTCCTTTAAGCACTCCAAGGAGTCCATATAATACCCAAAGTTCTATACTTAAACCAAGGCGTGAAAGGTATAATTAACTGATGGTTTGGACCAAATCAACTCTTCTTTTTATTTAATTTAATTTTTTTAATTTGATTTATATTTTTATTGAAGTTACTAACAGTTTTTTCATGATGTAGCAATTCAAGGAAACATGGAAATTGAGTAATTGATTCACTTAATTACTCTTATTTTTATTCTTGTTGCTAGTATCATGATTAGATTTATTTATTATCTAATTTGACCAATGCTATTATTGTTAAATAACTTCCAATATTAATGATAATTCTATTATATTTATTGATCACCATATTGCATATTTAAAGGGAATGTGTAATTGAAAATCACACCTAACAAGATAATTTGGACAATCGGTTTAGCTTCCTTTTTAATCTTGTTATTAAATCAAGTGGTCACTAATATTTTAGAATTATGTGTTGGGTTAATATTAAACCAATTTAGTCTAATAATAGTTTGAAGCGAATTGAATATTTTATTCGCATGCTTTTGAGATCGCAGGAATCAGAATCGAGTAAAAGCCAATACGGGAAAATGTGACTCTATGACTCACTTCGTACCATCATCCCCGATCCTCCTTTCGTGGTTCTGAACCATATGGAGTTAGTAATCTCATGGATTGTGAATGGGGTGTAACCCTCACGGGTCAATTTTTGTTGTCTATCGTTGTCCCTTAATCGTGGTTTCTTTTTATGATATGTGAACGGTTTACAAGTTCCTTAAAAACTTGTTGGCGGCTCCCTACTTTCCTTGTCCCTAATCGTATATGTCAATTCCCACTTCCTATGAGTGCCAAGCATATTCACATATGCTTTAACGTAGGCGCACATCGGACGACGCCTACAATTTGGCGACTCCACTGGGGAGGATTCTTGGTTATTTATCGATTTTGAGTGATCGATATTTAATTGAAATGAGTGGATGAGACTTGAAAGATTCTTGAAAAATATTCCTGTGATTTAATTGGCATTTTCACATATGCATATGCATTTTAGTTTACCTATTTTGCCACAATAGTACGTGTTCTACATATGTGGCTAGCTAGGGGGATTTATGCTCTATCAACCCGAAAAACGCTCATGGCAATAAGGGTTCATCCGATTTTTTAAATCCACCCAAACCATGGAGTCGAGTTCGATTTCATCACGAACTCTCGGAGCTGCCCGTTGGAACACACCCTCAAGGGAGGATGCCTTGCTAACACGTACAAACTCTTAACCATGGTACCCTTTGACACCCAAAAGCTTGACCATAGTGGAACTTAGATCTTGACATTAGGTTGCGAACTTCATTACATCACGCTTGACGATGTGCTTATATGTGCATTTTTTATAAACTTTTTTTAATTATTTTCTTTCTCTTATCAAACCCTTTTTATTTTTTAGAGTCGAGCCATAGATTTTTTTTTTTATTTTTGAGTCACCCGGATTTTTATTCCCGTATACTGCACAAGAATCAACTTATTTTGGTCATAGCTGGAGTTCTAGAAATAAGTACGTGTCTTACCACCTATGGATCTATAGCCCTGAGTTTTATCTTTCATTTGGAATTGGTTTCGTCCCAATCAAAGGCACAAATCAAAAGTTATAACCAATAAATTAAACTACAACCTGTCCAGTTTAGGTGTCTCTTTAGCGTCAACTTTCTTTCTTTTTTTTTAAATTTTTTTTATATATTTTTTCGTGTAAAGCTAGTCTTAGCCAAGTCCTTTAATCCGTGTCAACTCGTATAATATAGGATTATAGATTTTTTTTTTTTTTTTTTTTATATACCCATGAGTCATAACTCTTCTAGAATTCTAGTCCTCTTCCTAGTTTCTTGTGATTGAGTTTTTGTGCTAACCTTAACATATGTTCTTTGTCTTTGATTGTGGTTGATCTTATTTATGACTAATGATTTCCAATGGACCGTTTTCACCTAGTAAATAGCATAAACATTAAAATTGAACAAAATTAATCAAGTTAGTTTGTCCTTTAGTCTTCCATGCTATTTGGTCATTGGGTCCTTTGTTTTTTATACCGTTTACATGTCTAGCCATGCGATCATACCATGAGTCTTAATAAACTCACCTAATCACACATGTTGAGTCGTTGCACACTTTGTCTTCGAGTAATGCACTATATTGTTTATGATTGTATACTAGGACCATGCATGCATCGTTTTCCGTCGTAATAGGAATGAGTGGAGTATTTCCCATCAGTTTTCAAAATCGTTTCATACACTCTTCCTTTTCAATCTGAGTATTGAGTGAATGCATTAAGCGAGTTCTTCCTTACATAGTACTTAGCTTGAGTCTAAAATAACTAGGCAATATTTCGAAGACTAAAGGGGAACGTCACTCCTTCCTTCTTTCCTTCCAATCAAAGCATCAACAACAAGAAACTATTTTCCTCAGCAGGCAGCTAGAAGTAACTCATAAATAGTCATGAAGACAAAGCACGATGCAAGCTTCTCACCAAGATTTCAAGTTTTCTTCTTCTTTTGTTTCAAACCCTTCCCCCTAAAAAGTCTAGCATAGGTTCTACTTATCCATGTGTCTATGTGTCACATTTCTTACCTTTTTCATTAACGAGCATCTCTTTCTTACATTCGATCACGTAATTAGCAAAAATAATAAAAGAAATATTACCGAACTAAATACAAGGTACACCAATGACTAGATGCACCTTTGCAACCTTGTCATTCCATAATAACCATTCAATCACATATCCAATTCTTCATCAACCACTTTGAGCCTTGTCTAACGATTGACCTTATTTATTCAACCCACATTCACTTAAACCTGGGACGGGAAGGTATGCAATTTGTGTAACAATCAGAAAGTAAGTTCAAATAATAATAAAAAAAAAAACCATGTCTAAGGGCAAGTGTTCCAATGTCTTTGATATGAACACGTCTCAAATTGCGTCTCTCATCGAGTGCTTGGTACCGTGCCTGAGAAACATGAATGCTAAGTGAGTGATGGACCGCATGATATGAGATTGCCTACATTGATTAAAAAAAAAAGAAATTCAAATAAAAAAAATATATGAAAAACAAACTTGCAAACTTCAAAATTTCAAATTCACAATTACACATCTTGGGGATTCTCTCAGGTCTCGAGCCTTGTACCCTTTTCTTCTTTAAACCATCAACTTAACCATATTACAACCCTTGTAAGACCTCTTTGAGGTGTACATACACTTGTGCAAAGTTCGTCTAGAGCTACGTTGGCCTGATTCCTAACGGATACGTATGCAACCTCACATCGAGGTGCGGCCACATTCATATTCACATTCATATTATATCCTTGCATGATCGAGTCACAGAATATCCAATGCTTACCCCTACCCATTTAGAGCTAGACTTAGGGGCTTGAACCCATATCACATTAGCTTACCCAGCCTAAAGAGTCACCATCTTTGACTCTTCTCACATATATTTCCATCACCATAACCCTTGCAGCCAGCCTTAGTATCACATTCACACACTTCACTTACACATCCATATCCATATCAATCATCCTTCCCTTTAAGAGCCCTTTATCATGAAATCTTGTTTAAACACTGTGCATGTTTCATTGTCTTTCAGGACAACATTCATTAAAAAAAAACATTGTATACTTGCTTAGCTTCTTGACCTGAGCAATGTTCATTGTTTCATGCATCGCAAAATATGCTGGGCAACATTTATATATCAATGATTTTTAATCATACAAAGCATATCATTCTTAGCTCCTTGACCTAAGCAACCTTCATTAAGTAATAATCACTTCATCTATATACGTGCTTAGCTTCCAGACCTAAGTGACGTTCAAGATCGTTTCTGTACACCATATATGATTCTTAGCTCCATGACCTAAGTTCATTCATCTATCGTGTCACATGATGTAATCTTCCTTAGCCTCCTGGCCTAAGAACATGCATCATGCATACATTAAATCCATGCGATTCATTTTGTCTAGCTAAACGAGGAAGTTCAAAACTTCTTTCCTTTTCTTTTGGAGAAGTTCAAAAACTTTTTCAAAATCTTTTATCGAGGGAAGTTCAAAAATAAAATTTCATTTTTCATGTCTTTCTTTTACGGGAGAAAGTCAGTACCCTCCACTCCTTTCCTGACAAAAATGAAGGAAATTTTTTGCTTTTTGCATTGTTGATTGCTTGTGTTTGCTCATACGTTTAAATTATACATATACACACACAATCACAAGTCATACTCATGTCATGTCATGTCATGTCAAGTCAAACTTGGTCAAGTCAGTTGGTCAAGTCAATCATAGTCTATACGAGTCCCTTGGAAAATTTTATTTTGCAGGTCTCAATTGCAGCCCACGTACGGGGATAAATGGACCATTTACAGCCCATGTCCGGGGATAAGCGGACCATGCACAGCCCACGTTCGGGGACAAGCGAACCATTTACAACATACGTTTAGGGACAAGCGAACCATTTACAACCCACGTTCGGGGACAAGCGAACCATCTACATCCCACGTCCGGGGACAAGCGGACCATCTACATCCCACGTCCAAGGACAAGCGGACCAACTACAGCCCATGTTCGAGAACAATCGAACCATCATCATTTTAGTGATCATCTCCCAAGCGAAAATGATTCACGGCGCAAGGTTCTCGATACATAGAGACTTGCAATCTCATCATCTGTTGACTTTCCTTAAGCATGGAAAGTATTATCCGGTGGATTTCTTCAAGCATGGAAAGCTTCCAAAATCATCTATCGACTTTCCTCAAGTATGGAAAGTATTATCGGTGGGTTTCTTCACACATAGAAAACCGCCAAATTCCTTTGTTGGCTTTCTTCAAGCATATAAAGTATTATCGGTGGGTTTCTTTAAGCATAGAAAGACACCAAATTCATATGTTGACATTCCTCAAGCATGGAAAGTATCATCCGGTAGGTTTCTTCAGGCTTAGAAAGCTACTAAACTCGTCAGTCGGCTTTCCTCAGGCATGGAAAACATTTCAACAAACGTCATCAGGTGGATTCCTTCAAGCATAGGAAGCTACCAAACTTGTTTGTCACCGATACACTGATGTAAGATAAGCATTCTATCCCTTTACTCTTTTATCTGTGGAACTAGCATTTTTCTACAGGTATCGGCGTATACAGAGTGATTTAGGATCGCAGAACGTCTTAAATCATTCTCCGTCCCTATCGACTACTTTGACTATCTTTTTTGAAACTAACGTTTCTACAAACTCAATCAAAGTGGGGGCTTCTGTAGACACCTAAAATGTCTCCCCAAAACCAAACCCGATGATGAACACCTTTCACCGTAATTATTGGTCGGGTTCAGTATTTAATCTTTGGAGTGCTTAAATCCATGTTCTATCCATATTTCCATTTCATAAAGCAACCCAATTTCTAGCTCATTCCCCCAAACCATATTTTATTTTCCTCTTTTTGTGCCTTTAAACCCAAAATCATTCATTTCGTGTCCTTTAAAATCATTCATTTCGTGTCCTTTTTAAAAAAACATTTAGTCCAATTTATATTAGTCCATTATCTGGGTTCAATGATTTAATAGTTGGATGGGGCTTTAAAAGATCTTTCCAACGATATATTATAAGCCCAAATCCGAGTTTTAACGAATAAGTTATGGCCAAAATATTAAACTGAGCTTAAACCAAACCTAAGCCCACCTTACCTACAACCCAATGATCATGTGGAGGGTCCAAATTATTTAATCCCATTCCTAAACCAATTAGGATTAATTAGAAGCTTCTATAAGTTTCTAAAAGATCTTAATTATCCTTTTTGAAAAGATAAGATTAAAGAGTTTGAAATTGAATAAAACTTTTCTTTTTGAAAATCCTATTTCTATCCGAATTGAAAGATGCTCAAAGATAGTCAGATATGATTTTTGTGCCACATATTTTTTATCGGAATTTTATATGGTTGAATAGCCCTTAAAATTATCTTTCCAATGATATATTATAATATCAATTCCGAGCTATAACAGAAAAGATTGAATAAAATATCAAACTCTATCCAAAACTGACACCGTCTCACTATTTCGGCCATATATTTTATTCTACGAAATATTTTAACCTAATTTCAATTGGGTTAGAAAGTAGACTTCAATTGCTTTCCAACGACATATTATATATCTTATTCTGATTTCTGGATCAAAATATATGATAAAAACAAAAACCGCAAAAACTGTTGTCTATCGCAAGAGTTTTATCCGAATCGAATTCTTATCTTTTCTTTATTTTTAAACCCTTCTTTTTTCTCTATAAAAAGAGGTTATATCTCCCCTTTTTCAAGGATCAACAAGCTTGATCATCAAATAATTCTCTTTTCCCTCTTTAGCCTAAACACTAGCCACCCCATTCTTTCACTATTCCTTCCTTTAGTCACTCCAATACTACTACAAAAAGCGTGTTTTTTGGACGCTTTTTAGGTCTTTTTTCGACGCTAAAAAGCGTCGAAAAAAAATTTCTCGACACTGCTAAAAAGCGTCGAGAATCCGTGAGTCTAGAATTTTTAGGGACTCAAAAAAGCGTCGAGAATAAATAATATTTGAAGTGTCGGAAAATACTAATTTCGCGCACTTTCCCAACTTTGTTTAGTTTTTTGTGATGCTTTTACATGTCCACATACTTAAATTTAGCGACGCTTTTTGTTGTCTTGCGTTTATTCGTGTCAACCTATGGTATGGCGGAAACTTTTGAAATGTGAAAATATGCAAAATATGTAGACATCAAAAAGCGTCTAGAATTTTTTTAAGCTTTTTTTTTTATTATTATTTTTTTCCTTTCAGACATTATAGTTCTTTAAATTTATCATAAATTAAATTAATAACATTTACATTAAAGTAAACAAATATTCTTATAACTAAATCAGATTAAAAAAAAAACAATAATTTATCAACAATAATAAGAGTGTGTAGTTGATTAAATTACCAAATTTATAAACGAAAATATCAACACAGTTAATTTTTTTTAAAAAAAAACGTCGCATATTATCGTAGCTTGTCCCTAATAAATATATACATCACTAATAATTAAGACTAATAACCAAAATAGATAGATGATGGCGTTATAGACGATGTAGTCGCTTGTTTTGATGCTCAAGTATCCCGGTCTATTCTGTTGTTGCACCTACATTGCCTTTTCCAATCTTCTAAAAAAAATACAAAGTATAAATTAGTACATTACACAATATAGGCTTATACACACACACACAAGCTTATAATTCCATATTTCCATTATTAGCAATCACCACATACAAAGATAACTCAGCAATCGAACGAGGAGCACAGCAACCAAATACCAGGTACCACCAATGGGCTGTCCATGATTATCCACTACAATGCCCATCAACTAGAAGAAGCACCTTCTTATCTTTTGACAACGATTTGACACAAGGAATAGCAGCAATGTCAGGCAGAACAACATGAATTAATACCAGAATGACTCATACTAACACATCATATATAATTTGTGTGCATTCAGATGCATTTGAAGCACAATAATCCTATCAGATTATTATCAACTTAAAATAGCCATTTCATGCACCAATTGTAAATAAGCTTTAACCATATACAAGAACTCAAGAGTGAACTTGATTGTATGAATACCAAACACGTATTGAAATCAGATTATTCTGCTAAGCAACGAGTTAAGTATAAATGTATCAAATCTGATTTTCAGATCTGAAATTCAGTTCTGAACTTCAGATCTGAAATTCAGCTCTGAATTCAGCTCTGAAATTCAGTTCTGAACTTCAGCTCTGAAATTAAGCTCTGAATTCAGCTCTGAAATTCAGCTCCTTTTACTTGTTTGTAGAGTTTCAGATCTGAATTCAGTTTTGGATTTCAGAGCCGAATTGGAAATTTGTCAAACAGCAAGCACATGTACTTACATCAATCTTAGCATTGAATGATATGACACAAACTGACTGATTTAGGACTGATTTAGCATTGAATGAATTGCTTTGAGCATGGGAATGTGAATTGAACAAGAACAAAGAGAGCAAGAAGATATATGATGTACTTGCAAGAAAATATTGCAATATACATAGATGGTCAATATACTGTAAGCCTATCATAAGAGTTTCTGGAAAAATTGCAATGAATTGCTTTGAGCATGGGAATGTGAACTCAACAAGAACAAAGAGAGCAAGACAGCAAGACAGCAAGCATGAAATTGCCTGTCTACTGTCTCACTGTTATTTCTACCTTAAGTCCAAAGCTTAGGCAGGGGAGCAGGACAGCAAGCATGAAGGGGATTTGACTCACACAAGCTTTCACTTTCACACACACTCACACAAGCTTTGAATTTCACACACACACATAACCATTTTGAATTTCAGTTCTGATTTCAAATATGATTTTCAGTTCTGAACTTCAATTTCTGATTTCAGTTATAAAGAGAAATGTGACTTTGTTACCTGATGCTTAGCCTTCCCTAAGAACTCAGATGCTTTGTTTAAAAGATCCGGAGATGCATTCCCTTGACGAACTG
The DNA here is from genome assembly GCA_024500155.1 of Chenopodium formosanum. NCBI lineage: Eukaryota > Viridiplantae > Streptophyta > Magnoliopsida > Caryophyllales > Amaranthaceae > Chenopodium > Chenopodium formosanum. The sequence goes on from CM044880.1 coordinate 43,462,669, forward strand.
CACCTACAATCTGAGAAAATTGTCCAACAAGGGCTTTAAGAAGAAGACTGTTGTGGCCGACCCGATCTTTAAGCTTTTCATTTTCTTGGGATAGTGTAACATTTTTTTTGTTCAAAGCATTCACTTCTTCTCTAACACTATCCATCACAATATTCCTCTTTTGAACTTTTCCATACCCTTCCTTCCTTAACACACCACGTACTCCGAAAATGTCCCCCTTTTTAACCCCTAATCCGTAACCCACAGGACATTCTGGAATCTCATTGCCATACATTGTTTGCTGAAATGCTTCATCTTCGAGCTCTTGTTCAGACATCTTAGGGTGCATCATCCTCAGCTCTTCAACCTTAGCTTTAACATCATCCTATAACAAATCATACCACAAAATTATACCACAAAATATGCACAAAATCATACCAGAAATCTGTCACAAAACCATACCACAAAATCTTCGGTGACTGTGTTAGGAAGAAAGCTTCCGTCTTTACCCGTATGGGTTTCAATCCACAACTCTAACAAGCTCATTTTCTGTCCATGTTCATCTTCCTATAAATAATAAAGCAACAAGAGCTTTAATATGAAAAGTCAACAATATCAATCGCATATAAAAAGACATGCTCTAAATACAATCCTAGGTTATTATAAAATGACATATATATTCCATACATAATCAGCTTGTCGGTTTGCAAAACTTTTAGAGCCATATGTATGAAATTGATTTTGGGAGGCTCGTGCTTTTTTACCGCAATCTGACATATCCTGCACTCACATTCAAATTAAAGAGTATGTATTTATTATATAATTATGAATAAGATATTAAATATTGCTTCATGCACAATAAGCTAAGTATTGAACATACTTTCCCTTTATCCGAATCCCAATATTTCACTAACTTTACCCAATTACTACTAGTAATTCCATGTGGCACATTATTGCAAATCTGATCTAATGTCTTCTGTTCTGGCTTATAATATTGCTGTTTCAGAGAGTATTTGTATTGCCTCCAACATTTATTGGCACGCTTGAGAGCCTGGTTGTCATATTCCGCACCAGGAGGAATCACAAAGTGTTCCTTCAGTAAATAAAATTAGTTATAAACATAAATCAACAAGTAATCCATAAATAATAAGAGATCGGCTAATTATGTATGTTTTGACAATAAAAAGGGATGGCTTAGGGACAAATATACTTACTCTTATATCTGTAATTATCTTCCCTTTGAAATGCTTGTCAATTGCATGCCAATCTTTTTCCCCAACTGGGCAACGGCTTTCCATCTTTGCAATCATACTAATGAATTTCACCAAAATATGTCCACCTTTTCTAATTGGCTGGAATAGATCATTGAATTCAACATAGTATTGGACGCCATTATTACTCCAAACGTCAATTGGCATAATTATACCACTTACTAAAGTAGTATTACCATTGGCATCTGATTTAAATACAAAAAGTAAGGTGAGAAGAAATAATCAGTTTAAAAAATTAAAGTACTAATTTAAATGGGAAATATTTACCTATAGTTAGAACCTCCTCCTTGTCATCAAAATCTATGTCTAGAGGCCAATCCGGAAGTGCTTTTGGTCGTAAAGACTTAGATTGTTTCGGGATTTTTTCTGATTCTTTTCCACTTTTTTGACGTTCTTGATTAGTCTGTGGAGCTGTTGCTGAAGTTTTAACAGCACTAGTCTTAAGGTTCTGAATTTCTCGTCTCACAGGTTGCTCGAGAGGTTTATGAGAAGTAGAAAGGGAGTTCAACGATGATTCTAGTCTACTTGATTGTGGAATATTAGGTGGGATATTAGGTGAGACTTTTGCTGAATATTTTTTCTGATAACCTGATGTAGAAGCTTCTTTGACTGAACTCGATGTTGAACCAGGAGGGTTTTTCCAAATGGATCCACAATTATTAGGTGGTTGCTCGTCACAATTTTTAGTTGTAATGGGTGGAGAAAAAGGTCCCCATTTGTCATCCTTTAGTATCTCAGTCTGTGGTAACTTAGTAGATTATTTTTTGGTGGGTTGTGAAACAATTTCAGTAGCAGATGAAGTATGTGCATTAGTTCTAATTGGTGACTGTGCTGACAGTGGATCATGTGACTTAGCTGTGGCAGCAAGTATTTCCCTTGCTCTCTTGCTTCGATAGGTCATCTTTTACCTGATGAAACCATAAGATAAGCTACATTAGTATGCCAACACTGATATAAAGACAAGACATAAACTGAAATACAAAATAAACTGATATAAAGATGTCTTTTGTTGGCAAGGTACTTGTCAAAGATGCTGTTGTCAATAGCCATGATATTGTGTGTGAGACTGGAGAATTGAAGATGAGTTCTCCGTATCTTTTGTAGAACAAATTTAAATTTGTTAGGTTATGTATATCCAAAGCTTATTTGTTTTCAATGCAATTTTTTCATCATAGAAACAACTACAGAGAAAGTCACACTTAATCCAATAAATCTTGATTAGTTAGCCTGATCAAGAACCAACAGACGAAAAAAAAACCTTTTACTCTTCTGTGTGTCCTTAACTGTGTACTTTTATTTTTCATGTATCCACAGGTCAATATGCTTATGAAGCTATGATAATATTCATAGAACAAATTGGGTAGCAAATTGCATGGAGAATATTATACGGAGTAAGACGCAAAGCCATGGTTTCTAGCTTCCGAGAGGCTATTTTGTTGTATTGACAGTAGCTCAACTCCCTTCATACTACCATATATATATACACTTCCAAACTTTGCTCAGTTTGGAAGTAAAATAACATTCATATATAGTATTGGTAGTTCTTTGTACTTGGCAGTAATTTATTAGAACTTACTCCACAATTAAGTTACACCGTTTCATTCTAGGTTGTGAAAATAGTGCACGCTTATATCATTTTTGAATTAATGAATTATGTGCTTCAATGGTTTACTTTGAATGGCTCTTGCAAACTTTAGGCTGTAAGAACTTAAGTCAAATACCTCAAAATTTACACTAACTGTCTACTTTTCTGTAATCCTACAATACATTCTCCTTTCTTCGTTCAATTAAAATCCATACACTTTATGCATTTTAAAGCTATAGGCTTCGAATAGATTAAATGACTCACTAACGTTCCTCTAATCACCATAGCTCATTCTCCACTGAGATTTTTACTATATTAAGGTGCGGGGATGGAACTTGAAACACTTTATACATTAAGCTTGACATGCATTCACTTCTTAGTAAGTGTTTAACATTCTATGTAGTAAGGCTTCAATATTAGGACAAATTTTATAATTCGATCATAACTGAAATACAATATGTGTACAGCTAAACTATACATCTAAACTGAAATACAAAATAAGAACAACAAAAATCAATGCATTAGAGTTGAAATAACAAGAAATAAATTTGACCAAAAACACAAAATCTGATGTTCAGAGTTGCAATTCAGAGCTGAATTCAGTTCTAGATAAAGTTTGGAATTCAGTTCTCGAGTCGAAACCAAGATAATAATACTACTTAGTACCATAAAAACAGAAATTAAGTTAACAAAATGCAAACTTTGATGAATTAGAATAGCTAAATGAAATATAAAAATACATACACACCCATCAACTTATAAGAGATTATCACGCAAGTAAATATGAAAAGGCATTGTACCTCAGCCAAAAGAAGACCAATTCGATTATCATACGTGGTAAGAAGATCGATAGCATCTGATGGTGAAGTATCCAGAACTAATATGTATTCCTCTTCAACCAAGAAGTTTACATAATGAGTAGAGCAAAAATAACTATGGTAGTATATCACTATATCATAATGAAATTTAATTGCAAGTGTAAAGCTTGAGCATAAAATACTCACTGCGGTCTTTTTCCTCGTCTCAATACTACGTATGAAAACTTCTCCTCCTCAATTCCACATAAAGGTGAACCGTTTGATCTCTGCAAGACAAAACAAACACAAAATCTTGGTCACAACATAGCTCACTTCAATATATTTTAGTAATATCACTCTTCTAGATCATCATTCTACTCCTTATAAACCTCACCTTGTCATTTTTCCCCCACAAAATAATAATAATCCATTGAATTACACATTAAACCAGAAAGACAATTTACCAATCTTTTAATTCAATATTGAAATAACAAACAAGAGCATCAATAAAATCTAATCACAAGAGTTTAAATAAGAAACAAGATTGGCTAAAGACATTTATTCCATTAACAACTTTTACAAATTTCAATAAATAAATCAAATATAAAATTACACCTAATCGAAGTTGTGTACTCGAACAAAAACAAACACACACTAATAGAAAAAAATTTCCAAAATTTTTTAAACCAATTATTCAGGTATATCAAACAAGTCCCTAGGCTTAGTCTTCACAACATGACACCATCCTTTTTGTATCTCATCCTCAACATAAAAAACTTGCTTTGCTTGAGATGAGAAAATAAATGGATCATCATGTATATATCGACCGGTGTGCATCAACTTTGAGAAATTGACACGAACACTTCCATTTTGGTTTGTTTTGATACCCCTATGAATATCGACCCAATCACAACGAAACAATACAACCTTAAAAGAATCATAATAATCTAATTCAAATATTTCTTTGAGTTTTCCATAATATTCAAGGCCCTCGGCTTCCACCATGATTCCTGAATTTTGAGTCGTTCGAAATCGCTCACGGTCCACAATATCAAATTTGTAACCATTAATAATAACACTTTTCATCCTTTTCACGCGGTTACTCAAGCCACCTGCTAAGGCTTTTCTTAACTTTCCTTCTACCGTGCTATCATCTAAATTATGGACCTACAGTTCGAGAATATATAGTTAGACTAAATTTATATAAAATGAAAATTAGAAGAAAAAAAACCTAATTGTAATAACATATAACCTGGTTTTGCAACCAATCTGCAAATTCATTAATTATCCACTGATTTTCAATAGACTCATTAGACTGACTTCCTTCAACGCCATTCTCTTGCCGTTTTTTTTTTTAAAAACTCACTATTGAGATTGAAAATGTTATGTTAATAACAAGTAAATATTGGACGCTTTAAAGAAATACATAATGCTACATTGCTACTTACTCTAGAACCGGTGTTAGTTCATCAGAATGAAGTAAAACATAGCGATGTGCTTGCTTTAAACTTGTATTATCTACACGGACATTTTCTTTCTTTCCAACAACACGACCACCAGGGTTATATAGATAATTGTCAGTGTTTGATACACCGTCTTCATTCCTTCTAGGTCTATTGAATATAGTTTCAACACTTTCTAAATATCTCGAACAGAATGCAATTGTCTCCCACAAAAGGTAACCTTCCGCTATAGAACCTTCCGGCTGCGCTTTATTACTTACATGAGATTTTAAAAAGGCCAAGTACCTTGAATTATAATAACGATTATGTATATGAATGTGAAAAAATAAGGAAAATTATCATTTAAAACAAATAAATAGATAATAATATTAAAAAAATCACCTTTCAATGGGATACATCCATCTGTAATGAACCGGTCCGCCAAGTCTGACCTCATCCACTAAATGAATTAGTAGATGAACCATGATTGTAAAAAATGTTGGTAAAAATTCTATCTCCATCTTACAAAGTGTCAACACGAGCTTTGATTGAATGGTATCTAATTCTCCGGTATCTATAGTAGTTGAACATATCTTTTTAAAAAAGCCTAACAACTCCTCAAGAAAGTCAATAACTTTTGTGGCATTCGACGCCCTTAAAGCAATAGGAAGGATATCTTGCACGAGAATATGATGGTCGTGACTTTTCATATTAATAAGTTTTCGCTGCTTTAGATTCACACATTTTTGCAAATTAGATCCATATCCATCAGGAACTTTCATCTTTTTTAAGACTTTCAAAAATCTTTCTTTCTCCTCATTAGACATGGTGTATGAGGCCGGCGGGATGTAACCTTGAGGGTTGACCCAAAGATGAGGCTTTATATTCAATTCCTTTAGGGCTTTTCTGCCACTCTCATCATCTCTACTATTATCCATGTCTAAAAGAGTTCCTAATAAAATATCACACACATTCTTTTCAATGTGCATAACATCTAAATTATGTCTAAGAGGATTATGCTCCCAGTACTCTAATTCAAAAAATGTACTTTTCTTTTTCCAAAGGACATCATCACCATCTGGATCGCCATCATCATCAAGTTCAATGGCAGTTTTTCTCCCTCTTTTCTTAGGAACTTTTTTAGCCTTCCCATACACATACTTTACCCCTTCTTGTTGCTTCAAGACTTCGGTTCCGCTGGTACGAATTGGAGCAAGACCATATTCTTCTTTCCCATCAAAAAAATTAGCTTGTGAACGATATGGGTGATCAATTGGCAACCATTTTCGATACCCAGGGTACACAATTTTTCCACCAAATCTATTAGAATTTGTAGAATGAGTGCAAGAAGGACAAGCTTTGTAGCCTTTTGTACTCCAACCTGACAGCATAGCATATGCAGGAAAGTCATTAATAGTAGAGTGTAGGGCTGCTCGCATTTTGAAGTTGCTTCCACTATAAGAATCAAAAGCATCAACACCTTCCCACAACAATTTCAATTCATGGATTAGTGGTTGCAAGTACACATCAATATCCATACCGGGACCAAATTTACCGGGAATAATTATAGAAAGAATAAATGATGATGACTTCATGCACAACCATGGTGGTAAATTATAAGGAATGAGGACCACCGGCCATGTACTATAATTTGTATTCATTAGACGATATGGATTAAAACCGTCACTAGCTAGGCCCAATCTAACACTGCGAGGGTCAGCAGCAAACTCTGTATATTTTTCATCAAATTTTTTCCAAGCCTCGCCATCCGCAGGGTGTCGTAGAATCTTATCATCCTTATGATTAAAGTGCCATCTCATCTCCTCTGCAGTTTTAGATGACATGTAAAGCCTCTTTAATCTAGTGATAAGGGGAAAATATCGCATTACCTTAGCCGCCTCGCCTTTCTTAAATACTACTTTTCCTTTCTCATTTACATCACCCTCCTTTCCTTTTACACTTTTCCACCTAGATGTATGGCATATATGACACTCACTATTATCTGCAAATTCGCCCCAATATAACATGCAATTATTTGGACATGCATGGATTTTCTCATATCCCAACCCCAAATCATTTATTATCTTCATGCCTTCATAATAAGATGATGGAAAATCCTTAATAATGGGAAATGCATCAGTTAGAAGTTCAAGTAATTTATTAAATGACTCAGTGGACCAATGGAACATACACTTTAGGTGAAACAAGTGCAATAGAAATGATAGTTTTGAAAAAGTAGTACACCCTTCGTACAGGCCTTTTTCAGAAGCTTCCATGAGTTTTTTATACTTTGTATGCTCTTCATTTGAGACTGTTGATTGATATTCATCATCTACCTCGCAATGAATGGTAAACCCATCATCCATGTCATATGAATTGCCACCTTCAATACTTGGTTCACTTGAAGATGGATTGTCAGTAGTAGGTTGAGTATCAACTCTAAAAGCTGCTCTTAGTAACCCGTCCATATCATCTCGATCTACTGCCTTTGCTTGATCATTACTTAGATCATGAGTCTTACTCCCTTTATCTTTACAATGGAATATCCAATTTCTATAGTTTTTATAAAAACCATTAAATAAAATGTGCCCTCCAACTTCTTCTACAAAATCCCATTTATTTAACTTGCATTTGTTACATGGGCAGCGAGTTACCAATGTATCTTGTGAAAGAGTCTCTTTAGCAAGGTCTAAGAAATTCATGCAACCTTTATAATAACGAGGATCACCTTTTGGTAAATCAATCCAACTAGTATCCATGTCTACAAAGAAATATATTGTTAATTACAAATTATATATATGTACATTATAAATATTTTTTTACAAGCACTCTTTCTTAATATCTTTCTTAAATTCTTAATATCTACCTCTTAGCTAGCATAGATGCCCTATGCTAAGATAGATAAAAATGCCCCTTAAAAAAAGAGAAAAAACAAAAAATATAGATTTTAATATGTCCTTCGATGTTAACCAAGGACACATAGATTGCTACACATGAAGCTTGTCAACTAGTTAAAATTCTCAAGCAAAAATAAATTAAACCAAATCCACCATCAACCTTTTTCTCATGCATCCTAATACCCATAATGCGACTAATTTACCAACCAAAGTAAATGAGAATTGAGTAATTGCAGAAAGCAAACAAAACCCAAGAAACAGTCCAAGAAAACAAAATTGAACCAAACCAACTCAAAGATAATCCATGAAACAAAAACTAATCACATCGAGAATGTGTCACTTTCATACATATAATTCTATTGTGATTCTAATAATGCTGAAAAGAAGGAATCATTCAAATAAAAGTTTCAACCCCGTATAGTACAATTGCACCACCAAGGCTATCAAGAGGTTGTATTAAATTAAACTCTCATATTTCAGATTCCGAAACATTTCATTTTAAAACAGAAACATCATCGATAGTGTATTAATGAATAAATTCACACATATATAAGCAAAGAATAATATTAATGAATTAAACACCCATTATATACACAACAAAATACACTAAACATTGATTCATATATTAAATACAGCCAAACAAATTCACTATTGATGAGAAATTGCTTTAAAAAATATAAAGTATATATTATCTCAAACATGCTGTAAACATACCAAATTGTCCTCTATCTCTTGGCCTCTTTCTTCTTGAAACGAAGTTCTTCAAAGTGCTGCTTACAAAGACAACAAATAATAAAATTCAATTATAGATGAAATTGAGAGAAAAACAAGCTTATTATAGGGAGAGGAACTTTCCAAGACAATGTTTTGACTTTAAAGACCTCCATGAAATGTTCATATACCAAACTTCCAAATAAATCCAAACCTTCAAAGAGTTTCTAAATTCAAATTTTGACTACTAAAAAAGTTCTATTTATCCCTCTATATTAGCTAGATCTATTGTGTTACTCTGAGTTTATTTTTCAGACAGACTTAAGAATTATTAATTTCAATCGCATGTGTAATACCAACGTTCAGCCTTTACTTTAGAGAGTAGTGTTTGAAATCCATGGGTGCAAAAATAAATGCAAGTATTATAATGGTAAAAAATACAGTAGGAATTAGGCAGTATAAATCAAATTGGTAAAAATACAGTAGGAATTAGGCAGTATAGGATTAGGCAGTATAGATTTAGCCACGAAATTTCAACAAAATTAAGCAGAACAAAATCGAAATTGGCAGAACAAGCATATAATAATGAGATATTGACAAAACCCAAAACATTTTTATTAAATCGGTTCCCTGAGTTATTGCGAATCAATTGAAAATTAGGCAAAATTATTAAGCTATACTGAACCAAAACTGATGAAAACTTTACCTTAGGCTGAAAAAATTCAGAAAATCCAAACAAAAAACCCATAAAAATCACCATAAATTTCAGAACTACTCACGACCCATTTTTATAAATTAAAAAAAAAAAAGAAAAATTGAGGAACAACAAATTTGGAAATTGAAAGCGCAAATTAGGAACTGAAAAACGTTTAAATAATTGTATCTAATTAAGTGCAGAAAATTACTTGATGCACCGTCAATGAATTCTTTGAAGTATCGCGCGATTCTTGTTCTCCTTCAATTCAAAACTGTATACGGGCAAAGATGTTTCGATTTCATCCAGAGATTAAACAAAAAACATGAGAAATCGAACATTATACTATACCCTAGATGAAATTCGAACCAGAGATTAAGGAAAAGCAAGTTTTACCTCTATAAATCGATGAATTTGACAGGTTGAAGAAGTAAATTCCCACAATTTCCAGAACGAATTGGGTGAAGAATTTGAGATGAGAACGATGGATGTACCAATTCGCAATTCGCAATCGCATGCAATTTGCAATACTGACCTAGCTTTTTTGTTTTTTTTTTTCTCTGAAACTAATTAGTTATTAGGCGGTTTTGTATTTCTTCTAACCCCGCTTTTTTTTTCCCTAAAAATTGAAATTGCGGGCAACCAAAAATAGTCACATGCGGGTCATGTGACTATTTTCGACGCTTTTTAGTGTCCAAAGATGACTTCGACTTGAAAAAGCGTCGACAATAAGCAGAATATAAATCCATATACAATGACACTAGTACCACAGCGTCGAGAGAAAAGCGTCCAAAAATACGGAAATTGTAGTAGTGCAAGGAGTCCATATAATACTCAAAGTTCTATACTTAAACCAAGGCGTGAAAGGAATAATTAACTGAGGGTTTGGACCAAATCAACTCTTCTTTTTATTTAATTTAATTGTTTCAATTTGATTTATATTTTTTATTGAAGTTACTAACATTCATGATGTAGCAATTCAATGAAACGCGGAAAGTGAGTAATTGATTCACTTAATTACTCTTATTTTTATTCTTGTTGCTAGTATCATGATTAGATTTATTTAATATTTAATTTGACTAACGCTACTATTGTTAAATAGCTTCCAATATTAATGATAATTCTATTATATTTATTGATCACAATATTGCATGTTTAAAGAGTATATGTAATTGAAAAGTTGAATGGTTCGAGGACGGATGCTTTTAACACCTAGAGTGTTTGGGATCATTGACGATGTTATCATTTGATAACTTGTTAGTCAATTGGGAATTACATGTTCTACTTGCATATTCGTTCCATTTTTCATTTTCTTTCTTTTCCTTTATCTATGTTTTTCTTTTCCCTTTTCTTTTATTTTATTTTTATTTCTTTTTGTTTTTGGTTTTTGGTATGTTTTTTAGGCTTTATTTGTCACCTTTTTGTTTTTCTTTTTGAATTGGACTATAAACAACCGGTTTTTGCTTTTGAATGAATATCTTCCTAGATGGTATGGGTATGCACGGTTTGAGAATATGCTTGGTTGACTCTAGGATAGGTGTATGCTAAGGTAGTTGGTTAGAATTAGGAGGATCATGAAACCAGATTCTACTTGTTTGTGGCATGTTGGTAGTTGCTTCCTATGGTCGATATGACACATATAATGAGATTTTGCTACATCCATGTGAGGTTCTTCATTTTTTAAGCCTTCTACATATCTTGCATGAGTGGCATGGATCCTTGACTATTGCGGACCTAATCTTGAATCTTGACTCATAATTTTCCAACACGAGACCTAACCATCTAGGAAGGACAAAGGCATCTTTTCGAGGTGGTAATTTTTCTTTTTCTTCGTTTAATCTAATTTATTTTAGTTCTTTGGGTTTACATTTGCCCTCTTGCTAACCATTTGAGCCTTTTTCCTTCTTTTCAAGCCACATCTTTAGAATTTTGAGCTTTTTGTTTCTTTTTGTTCCATTTTTGGTTTTTGTGAAGCAAATGGTCATGTTTGTGGAGTTTGTGGTTTATAAGTATGGACATTGGTTCCTTTTGTAAGCAAGCTTGTGTTTTGTAAATATTTTGTGAATAATGGCAAATGTATGATAGGAAAAGCCGTCCAAAGTTAATAAAGGCAGGGACATAATAAATGCAAAGTTGTAAAAGTCGTCCAAAGTTAAAAGAGGCGAGGACAATTGCTTTGAAGTTATGCATAAAAAAAAGTTGAAAATGAGAAAAATCAAAAAATATTTTAATGTGATTCTTTTCCCCTTTTCAAAAACTGAGGATAATGCTTCCTTTAAGCTTGGGGGAGAAGCGTTTACGCTTTTTGTAAATATGATTGTGATTATGGCTTTGAATAAGCTTGGGGGAGTTAGTTTGTTTTTGTTTGGTGACTACTTGATTGTGATTCCAAGAAAGTACCCGTTCTTTGCTTCACTATTAGGGATACCACCAAATTTTAAAATTTTAGCCTACCCCTAACCCTTTTTTCCCTTACGTTACAACCATGGGAAAGACCTTTCGACCTAGAGGTTAAGTCAAATTTTGAGGGGGGGCATTATGAGTTAAAGCCTAAAGATAGGGGATGCATAGTCAAGACGTCATGTAGCCCAAAAGTGTTTCTTTTCCGGCTCCATCGAGGAGCTATTGAGATGCTTATTAGAGGGAGATTTGAAACTATAGGGAGAACGTGGTAAAATTGAACGGGATGAAGGTGAATTGTGATAACTAGTTCTCTATGCTTGGCATACTCTATGTTTCAATCAACCTTGGATATCTTGAAACGTGCATACCTCTGTTGCTTAAGAAAGATGTTTATTCATTTGAAATGTGGTCATTTTGTAAAGTCCAATTCATAAAGGTTTCATTTTTGTTTTTTCTTTTACTTTTCTTTTTGTGTTTTGCCTCATGTATGTTGGTGGAAAGTTATAGGTTAAGCTCTTAGGAAACCTTTATTGTTTAGGGTATTTTTACCCTGCCACGTGGTCCAATCAGAGGGTGACACGTGTCAGCCTCAGATTGGTCCAAAATGGACCAACCCCTGTTTGACACGTGTCATTCCGGAGATAGAAGGGAAAAGGCGGCCTTCAGGCCCAAATCCCGAGAAAGCCAGAATACGGCGCAACCCACCAATGATTAGGGTACAGTGACCTAATCAGGGGCAATTCCCAATGACCCTATAAATAGGGGGATGTTCCTCCTTTTGAGAGGACGGTTTTTGGACCAATTATTGCAACTGTATTCTCTTACACCAGAGAAACACCTGAGCTTGGAATCCGAGCAGATACCCACCTAAATTTCCGTTCTCTTTATCCCGTTTCAAGTTACTAACTTGTGCGTCGGAGGCGGAGCACCACCCAACAGGTGTCTCCGTTGGTTTTGCAGTTACAGCTCACTGCGGATCAGTTTTCGTGTTGTAACTCTCCCAAGGGACAAAAAACACCCAAAACATTTGGCGCCGTCTGTGGGGAGAGTACCTCGAAGATGGTTCAAGAGTCTGTACCACCTCCTAACCGCTTAGGCGAAGACCCAGAAGTCTTTACAGACCATGAGGAGGATGAGGATCCTCAGGTCGAAACCTCTACAGCTGAGGACGGCTCCCTCAGAGTCAAGCGCATCCGGCCTAGAGAGACTCTGGAACGGGGCGCCTCCCAGGCGGGTCCAAGCAGACCTACTGGGCAGCCGGAAGGAGCAACCCAAACGGCAGCTGGATCGGCCCCTGTCACCTGAGACGAACTCATGAGGTTCATGACGAGTTTCAAGGGTGAAATCACAAAGCTGATCACCAAAAGCCAGGCTGGCCCAAGTAAAGGTCAGTCAGCAAAGAAGACTCCTCCAGAGAAGGGGAAGTCAGTCAGAAACCGACAGCCTACTCCCCATCCAAAGGAGAAGGCAGCCGGGACCATTGATTGGTCAAAAATTCTCCTTCCTGGGGGAAACACTAATAACCCTCGCCGGCCTCATCAGCCGGTGAGAAGTAAAAAATCAACTCTTGATGCCCGGGAAATCATCAACCGGAAGAGAAATCAATCGCTGTCTGAGTCGGCTTCAACGTCGAACTTTCCGGACAACTTCAACAATATTTCTGCAGGGAGTACACCCTCCTTGCATGAGAGTCAAACAGGCGGTAATACCGTCCATTCTGGCCCTCATATGATTGGAAATGTACCGTATGTGCCTACTCAGGCTTACGGACAGTATTCTCCTCACTTCATGCAGCCAACCTTCTTTGGAGGTCAGGCGGCATATCCAAATGTTCAGCCACTGGACTGGCAGCTTCGACTGCTGCGCCTGGGTAAACAGCCTTCTGCGTTCACTCGGGAGATAACCGAGGCGGCTCAGCCGACCAAGGTTAAGAATGTGTTGGTTGGTACCTATGATGGTACCACCAATCCAGAAGATCACCTCATGGCTTACACCAACCTCATGTATTTGCAGGGGTTGGATGATGCCACTTGGTGTCGATGCTTTCCGGCTACATTGAAGGGCATCACCCAACAATGGTTTGGCAACCTGCCAGCCGGGTCTACAGACAGCTTCAGGAAGCTTGCCTTCCTGTTTGCTTCCAACTTCTCAATGAACATCCCTGCTAAAAAAACAAGCCTTGATTTGAGCACTGTTAAGCAGGGAGAGAGAGAAGGGCTGCGCTCGTATGTCAGGCGGTTCAACCTGATCAGAATTCAGATTCAGGGACTGTCTGATGAGGTAGCTTTTACAGACTTTTTTAAAGGTCTGAGAGACGGGTCGACCTTTAAGTTCGACCTAGTCAGAAAAGGGGCTTTCACCCTGCAGGCGGCCCTGAGGGAGGCGGAAAGCTACATTCAAGCTACCGACCTCTGCTCGCCTGGTAGCCAGTCAGACTCCAAGAAGTCTGACAAACAGAAAGACAGTCGGTCAGCTCAATCGGCTAAAAACAAAGAAGAGAGCAAGAAAAGAAAAGAAGTCTGGGCGGTTACTGACTCTGACCAGCCGTCCCAGAAGAAAAAGAAAGAATTTAAACCGTACGTCCCCAAGTACGAGTTTAATAAAGACTGCAACTCCATCTTCATGGAGGTAAAGGACCGGTTGTCCATTGAGAAGCCGAATCCTATGAAGAGTTCTGTCCAGTCACGGAACAAGAATAAATTCTGTCAGTTCCATGAGGAGGTCGGCCATGACACCAACGACTGCTTCAGTCTTCAGCGTGCGTTGGACCGTCTGGCTGACAAAGGGCTGTTGAAGTCCTACATTTCTAAGTCCACAGCCGGGGCAAAAAAGAAAAACAAGGGTCAGTCCTCCGGATACCGACAAGGAGCCGGTCTACACTATAGCGGGCGGGTTTTCATGTGGTGGCCCTACCATCCGGGGCACCAAGAGCCATCTTCGAAAGATGGACAAAGATGATGATGAGCAGGCGGAAGCCAGCTCCTCCTTCCCAGACGTCTTGATCACGGAGAAGGATAGGGGCAGCGTTCGCCGCCCGCATGATGACCCGGTGGTCATTGAATGTAAGGTTGCCAATCAGCTGGTTGGACGGATCCTTATTGACACCGGCAGCTCATCAGACATCATCAGCCTCCGGTGCTTGCAAAAGCTGAAATACAATATCAGCAGCATGCACCCGGTCACCCACCCCTTGGTTAGTTTTGGGGGTGGGATGGTCTACCCAGCCGGAAGAATTGATTTACCCATCCGGCTGGGGGAGAAAGGCCAGGGACGACATATTGTCGTCAGATTCTTGGTCGTTGAGGAGTTGACCGCCTATAACATCATTCTTGGCAGGCCAACCCTCAACGTGGCCAAGGCGGTAATCATCCCTTCCCTCATGCTCATCAAGTATGAAAGGGATGACGGCTCTGTTGGTTCCTTGAATGGGGATCAGAAGACGGCCCGAGAATGTTATCTCTCAGCCGTCCGAGATACCGTGGCCCCAGGCGGTCAGGAACCAATAAACCTTGACAACGTCAAGGATGCCGACCCAGCTCCTGCCCCATCAGCAGCCGGAAAGAAAAGAAAGGCTCCACTGCTGGTGGAGGTGAAAAAAGAGAAAAAATAGCAATCACTGACCGGTGAACGGTCAGATGAGCTACGTCCCCAACCGGCTGGCGAAAGTATTGACCTTGTACTGGACGACAACCGTCCAGAACGCACTGTTAAGGTGGGGACGGTTGCTCATGCTACCTTGGGTGCAAGCTTGCACCTTCTGCTGAAAGAATTCAAAGACATTTTTGCCTTTGAAGTGGAAGAGATGCCAGGCGTCAGCCCGGATCTTGCTGTCCACAAACTCGCCGTTGACCCCAAAAAGAAGCCCATCCGGCAAAAGAAAAGAAATCACGGCGAGGAAAGAAGTCAGACGGCAGCTGCCGAAGTCAAAAAGCTGCTAGACGCCAGGTTCATTCGGCCTTGTAATTTCCCCGACTGGGTGGCCAATGTGGTCCTTGTTAAAAAACCGAATGGGACCTGGCGCATGTGTGTTGATTACACAGACCTCAACAAGGCGTGTCCAAAGGACAGTTATCCGCTTCCAAAGATCGACAGTCTGGTCGACTCTACAGCCGGTCACGCCTTGATGAGCTTTATGGATGCCTACTCCGGCTTCCATCAGATACCCCTGTGGAAGAAAGACCAAGAGAAGACGGCCTTTGTCACTGATCAGGGGCTATTCTGTTATACTGTGATGCCGTTTGGCTTGAAAAATGCGCCTGCCACTCTCCAACGGATGATTAATACGGTCTTCATTAATCAGATTGGGAGGAATGTGGAGGCGTACATTGATGACATGATAGTCAAATCCAAGCTACAGACGGATCACCTTGCTGATCTCCGAGAAACATTCACCACCCTCAGGCGGCATAAGGTTATGTTAAATCCTAAGAAATGCGTCTTTGGTGTTGAGTCTGGGAAGTTTCTCGGGTTCCTGATTGATCAAAGGGGGATAGAGGCTAACCCCGAAAAGATACAGGCGGTGATTGACATGAAGTCACCCCGATCTGTTAAGGAAGTTCAGAGACTCACCGGTTGTCTGGCCGCCCTGGGGAGGTTCCTCAGCCGGTCAGGTGACAAATGCCTCTACTTCTTCCAAGCAATCAGGAAGAAGACTAGATTTGAATGGGGGGATGATGCTGAGGCGACGTTCCAGAGGTTGAAAGAGCATTTACATTCTCTGCCTAGGTTGGTCAGTCCTTTGCCTAGGGAGACGTTGTACATGTACTTAGCCGTCTCAGACCATGCCCTCAGCGCCGTTCTCCTTGCTGAGCGAGACGGCATTCAGTTCCCGGTTTACTTCATTAGCCATGTTCTTAAAAATGCTGAACTCCGGTACCCCATGGTTGAAAAATTTGGCCTCGCTTTGTATATGGCATTCAAAAAATTGAAGCCTTACTTTTTGGCGCATCCGGTGGTGATTTACACGGACCAGCCACTCAAGCGGCCAATGTCTACCTTGGACTCATCCGGGAGAATGTTGAAATGGGCTATTGAAATGCAGAGCCTTGAAATCACTTACGAACCAAGAAAGGCAGTGAAGGGTCAGGCGTTTGCCGACTTCATTGTGGAAATGACTCGTCCGGTGGCTCCGGATAATCTTGATCAGGTTTGGAAAGTGTACGTAGACGGGAGCTCTACAAAGAACGGATGTGGTGCAGGTGTAATTTATGAGTCTCCTGAAGGAGACAGATTTGAGTATGCACTACGCTTCAAATTTCAGGCCTCTAACAATGAGGCGGAATATGAAGCCCTGCTAGCCGGCATTCGCATGTGTAAGGCGGCAGGGGCCATGAAAATTGACGCCTACTCTGATTCTCAATTGGTTGTTAGCCAGTATGAGGGAAGCTACGAGGCTACCCATCCGGCTATGGTTAAATATCTTCAGGCAGTCAAAGAAGAGACCAAGGCGCTTGAGGAATTCCGGCTGAATCAGGTGCCTAGGTCGGAGAACAACCAGGCGGATGCATTGTCAAAACTGGCATCTTCCGCCTGCCATGATACGCCTCGGTCTGTCTTCTAGGAAGTTCTTGAGAAAAGAAGCATCTATGAGGATCCCGTTGGAATTCTGGACCGAAGCTCTACCTGGATGGATGACATACGAGCCTATCTCTCAGACGGTACACTTCCTAATTCGCCACGGGAAGCAGCCGTCCTGAAAAAGCGAGCTGCAAGATTCGAGTTGAAAAATGGAGAACTCTTCAAGGCGGGCTTTCTGAAGCCTTTATTGAAGTGTGTCACCCCAGAAAAGGGGAAAGAAGTTCTCGAAGACTTGCACTCGGGGTTCTGCGCCTCGCACATAGGCGGCAGGTCCCTAGCCGTCAGAGCCAGACGATATTACTTTTGGCCCACTCTTGAGGCGGACGCCAAGGAGTTGGTGAAGAAATGTGACAAGTGCCAAAAATATGGCAAACTCATTCACCGTCCGGCTACTAATCTGACGGCCATTCACAGCCCAATCCCGTTTGCAAAATGGGGCATGGACATTCTAGGTCCTTACACGCCTGCTCCAGGCGGAAAGCGCTATATCTTAGTGGCTGTGGATTACTTCACCAAGTGGGTTGAGGCTGAGGCGGTTAAAAATATCAAGACCTCAGACGTAATTTCCTTCATCTGGAAGAACATCATCACCCGGTATGGGGTACCCATGTCTATGGTTTTTGATAATGGTCCTCAGTTTGAGACGCCTCAGTTAAAAACTTGGTTGGGAGATCAGGGGGTCTCAAGCTATTTCGCATCTGTTGGCCGGCCCCAAGCAAACGGCCAAGTTGAAGCTTTCAACAAACTCATCTCAGACGGCATTAAAAAGAAAATAGAAAGAGCCGGTGGTTTATGGGCAGAAGAGTTAATCCATGTCCTGTGGGCCATCCGGACAACAGCAAAAGGGGCAACCGGGGAAACCCCATTTCTCATGGTTTACGGTGCTGAAGCCGTCTTGCCCATCGAGCATTACGAGCCGACTCTCAGAGTCATGCTGTATGATGAAGAGGCAAACTGGGAAGCAATGCGCCTGGCATTGGATTCACTCCCAGAACGCAGGGGCAATGCCGCCTTGCGTCATGAGATTTACCGTCTGAGAATGACGAGAGCCTACAACAAAAAAGTACACAAGCGTCCCTTGAGGGTTGACGACTTAGTGTTACGAAAAATGGAAGCAACCGGTAGGGCAAATGAGTTGGGAAAGCTAACCCCAAATCGGGAAGGCCCCTACCGGATCTATGAGGAAGTAAGGGACGGCACCTACCGCCTGGAAACTCCAGACGGAAGGCGCCTGCCTAGAACTTGGAATGTAGACAATCTAAAAAAGTACTACTTCTGAGAATGTAAACTTTTTGTAAACAGTGTCAGTTAATGCAGACTCAGACTTTGCTTGCAAAATTATCATTTGATTATTCATCCGGGTAATATCCAGGCGGATTCCCCATTTATCTAACTAAGTTCGATACTTAGTGAAGGTTTCGTTTTTTAGTCCGCCTGGGTAATACTCGGATCACTTGTTTATTTAAGCTTGATTATGTTTATTCAATTGCTTGGCTATCCGCCTGGGCAATACTCAGACGGATTCTCCATTTACCAAACTAGGTTTGATACTTAGTGTAAACTCAACACTGATTAAACTAAGCACAAAAACGTTTAGTGGCTACACAACCGGTCTTAAAAAGGACCAGAGGCTAAAATGGCCGGATGGTTGCTATTTTTATAAAAATCGCCTGTCCCAACATGGACAAAGGCGTCCGGCGACACCCCTCCGGGTGCAATCGTCGCAGAGAACGGATTATCTGTCGGTTCTATGTATCCATACAGACGGCAAAAATTGAATGACCAAATTGGTCAACACATCGCCGTCTGGCTAAATAACTTGCGAAGGACGAATTTCCTAAATACCGGATGCCCATTAGCATCAGTCGGTAATCAGCTGAAGTTCTCGCTTGGTTATTTATTTTAAAAAAATGCACCTCACCCCAATTGGGGCAAGAGTTCAATGGCTATGAAATCTCTACCAAGACGGGCAAAAAAAAAAAAAAAAAAAAAAAAAACCGTCTGGGTAGTGACTGAACGCCTGTGATGCACGGCTGTGCACTTGGTTTGGGGCAATCACTATTGTGATTGATTGACTTACAAACATATCATGCTCTTTGCAGCATCAGACGTTTTCAAGTCAATCAACCAGCTCCAGCTCAAACCAATCACACAGCCGTCCAGGGGCAAAGACAGCCAGACTACTGATTAGTTAGGCAAGAAATCGCCGCATGCTTTTAATAAGATAGGCAAAAATTAAAAATTCAAATGCAAAATAATCAAAACCGACTTAGTCGGTGCCATTCATTAAAGTCCATCCAACCAAACGGTTGTAATGGATCAAATGTTAACCGGACCCCGTCCGGGAGAAAAATTGTTAATTAACACGGCTCCACAGCCGGTAAATACAGGGATATTGTCCTTATCCTTCTTCCGGACGGCGTCAAGCATGGCTTTGGCGTGCTTCTGGACGTCTGGCCAGCGGGGAGATTGTGTTTGATCTGCACCACAATCAATAGGTGATGAGTGCGAAACTAAGGCGGCACCTATTTGTATCCGGCTGTCTGAGGATGATGTTTGTTGGGAGTGGGATTTCACCCGTAAAGGCCACCCCAGCTCAGGCGGGGATTCAAAAGGATTCTTACCTTCAGAGCCGGCCAAGCGGGAAACGCTTGCAGGCGTGGTGAACCCCGCGGCTGCTGAGGGGTCGGCAAGGTCAAGGCACAGGCTGCCTCCTATTTTCTCGAGCCGTCCCCCTATTCGCATCGTCTTTGTCCCGGCTGAGGCGCCAGGAGTTGATGCAGAGGCAGACTTTTTTAGCTTATTGAGAACGGCTGGGGCTTCCTCCCTAGCCCATTTGAGATTCTTCTCAAACGATTTCCCAACTTCTCCCCCCTGTGAAAATAAATAAGGTTAGTATTCGGGCAAGACAGTTTATAAAATGAGCTTAAGAAAGGGTCAGGCGCTCAATACCTTGGCTTTGACCTCAGCCGCGGCCTTCTCCGCAAGCGCCTTGCGGATGACAGCAGAGGATCGCTTTGGGGTTTTCTCCGTCTGCAACATGCTTAATGCTTCCTCTGCAAAAAGAAGGAAGTTGGTTAATATCATAAAACAATTTTGATAGAAAAATACTACAGACGGATATAAACTCAGGCGCATACGTTTGGAAAACATGTGCCCTAGTCCGCAGGCGGCTAGGAAGCACTCGTCCTTGAACCAGGCGCTCTTGGGGATCCAGTTCTTGGGGACTTTTATTGTCTCCCCGGTTGACAAGGTTGCGTCTGTGAGGCCAAAAAAGTCTGCCTCAATAATCTTGTCAAAGTCCTCTTCTGGGATCCGGGGAAGAGCACACTTCCTGCCTAACAAGTCAGGCTTCTTATTGTACAGACGGAATTCATAATTCTCCCGTCTGGTTGGGGCCGACATCAGGTAGAACCTGTGTTTCCAGCCATCGAACTTGGAGACCTTGTCCAAGGTCATCATATATTGCGGCTGCGTGGTTAGAGTGTACCACGCCCTCCAGCCGCCTGGGCTCCTGCTGAGGTAATGCATGCTTGCAAAAGCCTCCCAGCCGGGGTTAAGCCCTTGGAACTCACAGGCGGCAACATACCCCAGAATGTTGGTCCAGGAGTTGGGGGTAAGTTGCCAGAGCCCCAGGCCGTAGCCCCTCAAAATAGCCCTCACCGCCTCGTGAAGGGGGAAGCGAAGACCGGCTTTAAACGCCGCCTCGTAACAGCCAAAATAACTGTTGGCGTTCTGTTGATCATCCCCCCAGGCGATGGTGCCAAGTTCAGGCGGCACCCGGATCTTATACCCGTCTCCTAGCGGGTGCATTTTCTTAAAATTCTCTAAGTTCTCTCCCATCTGGATCCGGTCCTTGGAGGAGACGTGGATGCTGAAGGGATCGTCCTTCTCACTCCACTTTTTCCTTTCTTCCTCCTCGCTATCCGGAAGAGGGGGCAAGTCATCGCTGCTCTCGGAGGTAGAGGCGGAGCTGTCACTCTCCGTCTCCCCCTCGCTTTGGTCCATGGGGGCAGAGGCGGCATCGTCGCCGCCTTGGTCACACTCCTCTAGGAAAGAGTGAGCGGGGGTCGAAGGGGCGCGCGGAGGGGATCTCTCCAGAGTCGTCTGATCTCCCTGATCAGACGTGTCTCCCTCAGGCGTTTGGTCGCCTGAGCCTTCGCCTCGGTAATTTGGATCAGTGGCCGTCTGCATTGTCCGAGCCATGGTGTCCTGCACAGACACATAACTAGTCGGAATCCATGGCAAAGGGTGGTCCCAACACCCCGAGCCGGCACTCCCAGTCCTAGACTCAGCCGTCCCCGGTGACCGGCTGGACTCTAACCTAGGCTGTGCCGTGTGTGTTGGTGATGCATCCATTTATTGCAAGAAATATGTACAGGCGGTGAAAAAAGAAAAGAGCTGAGAAAGACAGAGACGGTACCTTTGTAATTTGTATCTGAAGGAGGGCGGGTCCGGCTGGGTTGCGTGAGAACAAAAAGTTTCTTGCTTGCGCCTGACTCAAACGGATGGCTTCTGCTCTCTCAAAGTTTTCCTCTCTAGAAAATTTTTGTAAAACGTACAAAATTATGAGGGTAAAACGGCTATATATATGGGGTAAATACGGGGGCATTTCCGTAATTTACTTGGAAGGTGAACGGTTACTCGGTAACTGTAAGATTACCGCCAACCGAAGAGTGACATGTGTCACAGATGCCACGTGGCATGCCACGTCACATCTGTGAGGGGCAAATGTTTAGGGTATTTTTACCCTGCCACGTGGTCCAATCAGAGGGTGACACGTGTCAGCCTCAGATTGGTCCAAAATGGACCAACCCCTGTTTGACACGTGTCATTCCGGAGATAGAAGGGAAAAGGCGGCCTTCAGGCCCAAATCCCGAGAAAGCCAGAATACGGCGCAACCCACCAATGATTAGGGTACAGTGACCTAATCAGGGGCAATTCCCAATGACCCTATAAATAGGGGGATGTTCCTCCTTTTGAGAGGACGGTTTTTGGACCAATTATTGCAACTGTATTCTCTGACACCAGAGAAACACCTGAGCTTGGAATCCAAGCAGATACCCACCTAAATTTCCGTTCTCTTTATCCCGTTTCAAGTTACTAACTTGTGCGTCGGAGGCGGAGCACCACCCAACAGGTGTCTCCGTTGGTTTTGCAGGTACAGCTCACTGCGGATCAGTTTTCGTGTTGTAACTCTCCCAAGGGACAAAAAACACCCAAAACATTTATGATACCTCACTCGTCCTCATAGGCGACTTTGGGGTTTAAAGGGCTTGTTGTAGCTAAAAACACCCGTGATTCCTACGATAGTGAGTCTTAGTGTATATTTCTGTCTTATGTCTTTCTTTTTCTTTTTGAATAAGTTTTTAAACCTTATTCTTTCTTTCTATGTTTTGCTCGAGGACGAGCAAAAGTTTATATAGGGAGAATTTGATGAGTGTCATTTATGGCACTCATTTGGTTCTCTTTAGGATGAATTTCATGTTATTCTATAGCTATTTTACTTAGCTTTTCCTTGATTTTACTCTTTATTTCTTTTAGTTTGCATTTTCTTAATTATATTTCTTTCTTTATGCATTTCTTGGTTTATTTTGTTATTTTCTCTTTTATTTGCTTGTTTTCCTTTACTTTTCAGTTTTAGGTCGTTTTCCAAGTTTCCTGAGGCCTCTTCCCAAGTTCGGCATTGATTAAAAAGTCAAGTGTTCTCCATTTGAAGCTCAAGCATGGTGAAGTGCAAGTTCCTAAAATCCTTGAACAGTGCATTCAAGCCGTGAGGGCATGATTTCTAGTCTTGAACTCGCAAACATGGAGTTTAGAAACTGCAAGGTTTCGTGTTTATCAAGAGCATTAAGTGGAACGCAAGAGGAGCGTCGGAATGATAAGGAAGAGGTATCCCCTGCTCCCAAGCACGGGCGCGTGCGACCATGGCGCGGCCTGGTGGCACGAGCGCGCCTCCCTCGGGCGCAGGCACGCCTGTCTGGGTCCCTGTTCCGTACCTAGTTTTGCGTGGCCGCGCTCCCCTTTATGGTTGGCCGTGCCTGTATGGGTTTATTAGGGGATGATCTAATTAACTTCTCTTAGTTAGTTTTACTATATATAGATTTTCTTTCAATTTTTAGAGAAAAGAGGATTAGAAAATCATTAGAAAGAATTAATTCAGAAATTAGGCTATAGTTTTAGAGAGAGAAACTCTAGATTGTAGAGAGAGAAATTCTTGATTGTTGATTGATGATTGAAGATTGTTAATTCTATCATTTCCTCCATTGAATTGAAGCAAGTTTGTATGGCTTTCTTTTACTTTAATGCAATTTTCAGCTTATCATTTCAATTGATTTGTTGATTGTTCAAGTTTGAATTGAATTTGTGATTGAATTAGTTCTATTAATGTGATGATGATGAAATTGTTGATTAGCTTAGTTTTGATCTTAATTTCAATGGATTGTGAGTAGTTCTCTTGCTAGGGGAATGGTGAAGCATGTATGAGTGATGGATTGATGCTAATTTAGGGAAATTGATGGAGTTGATGTTGTGATTAAATCTGTTGATTGATTAAGTGCATGTGTGTGATTAATTGAAGAGTAGCTAACTTTGATTTGTTGCACTAGAATGCATTGTAGGCTTGCATTGATACGGAAAATTGATATGTGGCTTGCTTTTGTCAATTAATTAGGTTTGCAAGGCTCCTAGTTAGAGTATCTCGTAGTTGGCGCTAGCTTGACCTCTAGGAGATTAGTCTACCTTACTCTCTTGATTTCTTAGTTGATTTTCCCTCGCAACACTTAACTTAGTCATCTCCAATCCCAATTAGCTATGTCCATTCCGAGTATATGCGGATCCTAACCCTAGTGCTTTTGTTAAATTTGATTTCAATTTGATTGTTTGATTGTTTTGGATACACACACCTCACTTTATTGCTTCGAAATAGCTTAGCTTTGACTTTAGCATTCATTTCCCATTCCTAGTGGTTTGACCCTCGACTTACACTATGCTTTGTGTAGGGGTGTGTTGAGAGATTATAAATTTTGTTTTGACCAAGGGTAGATTAGTTTTCAACGACCTAGTCTCGCCCTAGATCATTACCCTTCTTCATTAACTTTGTCAGTTTTAACACAAAAATAATCTTAGTAGGTCTAGGTTTACCATGTCTCCAATGAGTTACGATCTCTCCTTGAGTCGTTTTCAAATGGATTTTTTGTGACTGACATCATATTTCAGCATTATAGCGACATAACTAATCCATTCCTAAAATTATGTCAATGTCTCATAATTTAAATTCAATCAGGTTGGATAAGAATTCCCTAACCTTAATCTTTATAGGCACATTTTTATAGACCCTAGTACAATGAACTTCACCCCCAGTTGGAATTCTATAGAAATATCTATGTCATCTATAGTTTTCAGACAGGTTGATAGTTTTGGAAGTACAGCTTTAGGAGTATGTTGCACCAAAATGAAACAAAATTTTAGCAGGAACGGAGTTTATAGAAAATGTACCAGTGATAACATCTTTTGTCGTCTCGGCCTCTCGCGAACCCATAACATTAAGCTTTCTTGGTGTTCCACCCTTAACTTGTCTGCTACCTCCATTGGTGTTCTTATTCCCATTTGAAAATTGTGCTCCCTTGTTCATCTAATTCCCGTTGTTACCCTAACCACCTTTCTTATAATTCTAGTTTTGTCCTTTACACCTAGGTTGATTTTTTCCCTGGTTTTCCTTATTCTTAGAAAAACACTCATATGCCCTGTGCCCTTGCTTGTTGCATAGGTTACAAGTGACCAGGTTACCCTCACACTCTTCCCTAGGTGGTTGTTGGAACATCTCTTACAATAATATACTCTTTGGTTACGATCTCAAGGTTAGTTCCTATTCCCTTAGGAAAATTTTGCCCACCTTGGTTATTTCCTATTATTCTGGAAGTTATTACCTTAGTGGTTGTTAAACTTCTGCCTCTTAAAGTTATTTTGGTTCTCGGATGGTCCAAAATTAGTCATAGGATCCTTTCTTTTTTTTAAGCTTCCAACTCGGCCTTTTTAGCTTTTTGCTTCAACTCTAATGCATGTAAATGTGTTTCCCTACGATATAACTCATCCAAGTTGTCAAACACTTGTCCTAAAAACTTCCCTTGGAGAGAAAGAGGCAATCCTCTCTTAAACCTTCTAGCATTCTTCCCGTCAATAGCCACAGTATCCTCAGCAAATCTAGCCAATCAACTCGATAAACTTAGTTTAATACTCAGTCACCGACATATTCCCCATCTGATCTTAAGCTCCAAGAACTCATCATCTTTATGCTTCTACAAGAACATAGGGTAAAACTTATCCCTCGCTTGCTCTTTGAACATATTCCATCCAAAGTTAGGTAAAACTCTCACAGTTTGCTCATTCTGCTGCCACCATAAATCTTCCTCACCCCTTAGGTAGTAAGCTGCACTACTCACTTTGGACTCATTAGGACATGATACTGTCACAAATAACTTATCAAACTCTCTTAACGAGTTCTCAAGGACAATTCGGTCAAGTTCTCCCTTATAGGTAGGAGGTTTTCTTTAGGCTATCTTCTTAAATAACTCTCAAGCAGAGTCTGGATTATTATTGTTCCTCTCAGCTAATTGTTAAGCTACAACAGCTAATTTCCTTACTACTTCATTTAGATCATTGTTATTGTTGTTTCTTCTTGCCCATTCTAGATATCCTGAATACAGAAATTACTACTATTAGGTAGGCCATAACTCTCTTGCAACTAAGAATTCAAGCATACAAGTAGTCATTTTGAATTATAGTAGAAGCAACTACTCAATTCTTTTAAAAATTCAACACATTGTATTGGTTGTCATGCAACCATTTCATTTTAATAAGCACACCACAAAATATTTTTGATTCATTTCCCTTGGTACCATATATAAAAAGCAATAAATAAAAAATAATGCTTTATAAGCTTATATAAAGAGATAGGATTGGTTGAGAAGAATTAATAATACTTTTATTGAAATAGGAAAAGAAATGTTTGAAACATCCTAATTGTAGCTTTGTTACTTATTACTAACACAACTTTATTAAACTATAACTATGAATAAAGAATAAATCTAAAAACGCTAAAGAAATGTTAATCTATAATCCTCAAATATTTACATTGTCAAACTTATCTTTGATCTCTCTATATTGCTTTAGATTATACTCAGGATCACTCCCATTGTCACCATCATTGCAAGCATCATCATCATCATCTTCATCTCCCTCAGGGTCTTCCTCAGGCTCATCGATTTCTAAGTTGACAATCACTGGAGGATTTGGAGGATATGAATCAGATTTAACTTGACAAGAAGAATCTCCATACTTATTATCCTGCTCCATAGGTTCACCTTGGTTCTCATAACTCTACTCAAGTTCTCATACATGGGACCACTACAAAAAAAAATGAGAATAGATAACACTTAAGATTGCAACACTTACAGAATTGTTACTCTTAATAATCTAAGGCAACAATATTTATTTGTTACCTTGAACTAAAATAACAGGAAAAAAAAGTGTTGCTCTAAACTATATAAGGAAACAACGCTTAAAGTGTTACCTTTTTCTTGTTTAACACAACAAACATAATAATTGTTGCATGAAAAGATAACAATAACAAAACTATTGTTTGAAAATGTAACATTAATACTTATGTTTCATCTATATATATATATATATATATATATATATATATATATATATATATATTTGTGTGTGTGTGTGTGTGTATGTATATATATACTTGTATGTATATATACGCGTATATATACATATACATATATATATATATGTGTGTGTGTGTGTGTGTGTGTGTGTGTGTGTCTGTGTGTGTGTGTGTGTGTGTATATATGTATATATACATGTATATATATATATATATATATATATATATATATATATATATATATATATATATATATATGTGTGTGTGTGTGTGTGTGTGTGTGTGTATATATGTATATGTATATATATGTGTGTGTGTGTGTGTGTATATATATATATATATATATATATATATATAATATATATATATATAAACAAGCATGCTTGGTGGAATTGGTGGGGAACTCCCTTGTGACTTTGAGGTCACAAGTTTGAGCCGTACCAACTACTAAATTCTTGGGAGTGGCGAATTAGAAACATTTTTGAATTGTCTCCTTAGATGGAAACATTTTTCATTTGTTGTCTTTGTAAAAGTGTTGCCTTGTGTATCATTTAACCTTGCCTTTCAAAATTGTTGTCTTTGAATAAAAATGTGTTGCCTTATGAATAGACAACGACGGCATATATTACGCCTCATATGTGTTGCCTTATATACAAAGCAACACTTTTTTTATATTAGGCAATGGTTTTGCAATGTTACCTTTGCTTTATTTTGTAAAACTATTTGTGTGGAATTGGATCGCCAAACTTATGGCAAGGAGAAGGTTGAGAAGCATATTAAGGGTTAAGATGGATAAATTCCTTGTGAACAATGTAACGGTATAAATATCTCTAATCTGCTCCCCAGTGACCATTAGAATCCTTATACTTGTTAGGTACACCATTAGGCAAGTGGTTATCACAAAATTGACTCTTAATATCCTTATAAGGTGGATAATTATGTAAACAATGAACAATCATGGCTGAGACATAATCAAGTTGGTCTAGGTTATGCTCCCCAAACACATCAGATCTATAAGTACAATAAAATTGAATTCTGCGAATATAATCTTGTGCTCATAGTCTTTCTTGACCAGGGTACCATGGCGGAAAATCTACTAGGAAAATCAAACATCCTGTAAGGTATTTCAGGTTATGACTCAATAAAGAAAATTAAAATTCTTTAATTAATCAAGTATACAGTTCTTTGCAAAAATTTAAGTTTGGTGTTCAATCATACAATTTCTATTACAACACATAAACATGCTTCCATATAAATACATATTATCATTCAAAATGCTCGAACACCTCATATAAATAAAATATGCACAAAGGGAGACATACAATTCTAGCCTATATGTTCATTCTTTCCTACCCAAATCTCACCACATGATTTTAAAGCGATTAATATATAATTACATACCTTGAATCCTTCGCATACCTGCACACATAACTTAATTTAAATTCTAAAACATTTTTGAAAATATTTATTTTAGTAAATAAAAAAATTGGGCCTTTGAAAATTTTTAAAAAAAAATCTGCTCTCCAGTTAAAAAAATAAATTTTTGACCCCCTTAATTAAAAATAAAAAATAAAAAATTAGAACTTTATAAAATAATTTCAAACTTGTTAAAATAAGCACTTTACCAAGCTTGTAAAAAAATATTGGTACCTAAAAAAAAATTATGGCTTTAGCTTGTGGTAATAAAATCCAACCAAGCTCCCAAATAACACTTTGTAGTACCCCGGAAATTACCTTATTTAAAATTATTCTTTTTATTTTAATTAAAACAATTTTAAAGAAATAACCAAAATGTTACTGCCACCGTGATAACGGCTAAGGCTATTTTTCAAAGTCACACAGCGAAAGTCTAAAATCAAAACCAAAGGAAAGCTAAACACAATAGTATGAATCAGCAAAAGATGAGTACATATGCACCGCACTAACATGAATATCTATCAACAAGAATAGTAATAAAACATGATTGCCATACAATCACAGTAACCTTACCTTTAAATCATAACTAGCAATATTAATTATTTATTAACATCTTTGGATTACGCATCGAACGACTTTCCTTCCTTAAAAATATAGCCCATTAAAAATAGAGCTTCCAAAAAGGGAACTACCCCAATTGGCACCTACTATGTCACACCTTGGTGATTGAATTCCAGCGCATAAATAATAAAAATTAAGTAAAGTACATCGTCTTGTACCACTTTTGAAGTTGTGGTTAAATATAAAACCCCATAATTCCCCCTATATGTTCATACTCAAGGTATATACGTTCAAGGAGTTTAGGTTTGTATCCTCTTACACTTTACGTGATTATCAATTTAACATGTGAAGACTCCAACCAATCAATCAAGAATAAACATAACAATAATCAACACATTATTTTAATTATATTCTTGAATTACTTAGTGAGCACATACTACTTATTTTAATTAAGGTTCCTTGCCCAGTTTTGTGCACGAATTTGCACGATTATTACCTTGGTGCATAGAATGAACAGATAAAATTTCTTGACTCGACCTCAACTTACTTGAGTGAGCAAATAAATAAACTAACTTCCTTGACTTATCACCAATAAATAATGGTTGAGAATAAATTCATGAATCATGTTCAATAATTCTAATTATATCTCTTTTAAACATACATAAGCCTGGTTTATATTTTCAAGCTTTCTTGATACTCAAAAATAAAACATACTTCCATGATTCACATATATACAACTTGTATCATGCTTCAATTATCATACTCAAATGCTTGCATAATTATTCATGTTCAACCAACATCAATTCCAAGCATATAATCAACCAAACATGCAACTAATTCATCACTTAAAACACAATTCACAATCCTAGCATGATACTACTCACACCCAAATATTCTTGTGCACATACGTTGTAATACCCCGTATTTTCATATGTATTTTCTAATTAATTAATTAAGAAATATTTTATAAAAAGGTTATTGTAGTAAATTTATTATTTGGAGCCAAAATAATATTTGAATTTTGACGCCAAAAGCATTTTGAAAACTAATCATTATTTTGGATAAGATTTATTATCCATTTATCCTCTTTTAAAAACCGGATTATTTACTTCAAAAAAAAAAAAAAAAAAAAAAAAAAAAAAAAAAAAACCGGATTATTTACATATTTCGAATATTTTAATTAAAGCAAAATAATATTTAATTAATTATTTTATTATGGCTGAAATTTTCAAATAATAGCTAGGATTTTCAGATTTTATATGTATGGAAAATCTAATTTTTCTTGATTATTTATTGGTAAATAATTGGTATTTAATTAATTAATTATTTAATTATCTATTTTATATTATATATACAATTATTTTATTCCTTAAAAATCGAGCAAAATCTTCTTAAATATATATATAGAGGAATCCGAAAATTTGAGTTATGGTAAGCTCAATATTTTCGCCCCTCTTGTATTATTTTGGGGAAAATTTTTTAGGTAAATTATATTTTTAATTATCTCCCAAAATCTCTTATTTTCCTTAATTTTAATTCTCCATCTTTTTAATTTCTAATCATCATATTTTCCTGCCATTCATTCTTCTAAAGTATTCTCCAAGTAATTCCAATTTCCTTAATATTTTTCATGACATACGTACCTTCCATATTCAATTATAAACAATCACCTTAATATCAAAACTTTCCTTAATTCTTTTATTCACTTCTCCAAGCAATCCCATAAACCCTACTTGCCATAATTCTTCCCAGATTCTCTTGCCATAATTCTTGCATGAGCTAGCCTATAAATACCCCTTCATACCTCTCACATTCTTCACACCAATTCTCTTCTTTTCTTCTCCTCAATTTTACACTAATCATCCCGTTTATCCTTGAAGCCAATTTTCAAGCACTTCTGGTCAGTTTTTGGGGTATTGACGTTTCACAAAAGATTGTTCCTCTCAAAAATTCCTTGAGGTTAGGATCAAGAATCACCTGATTCTGAGTTATATTGAAGGAGTTATAGCCTCTACAAGTTTTGCCTATTCTTTCCAACGCAAATCCAGTTCTTTTCTTTTCCTTGGTTTCAAATCCTTTCTTATTCTCTTATTATTATTATTATTATTATTATTATTATTATTATTATTATTATTATTATTATTATTATTATTATTATTATTATTATTATTATTATTATTATTATTATTATTATTATTATTATTATTATTATTATTATTATTATTATTATTATTATTATTATTATTATTATTATTATTATTATTATTATTATTATTATTATTATTATTATTATTATTATTATTATTATTATTATTATTATTATTATTATTATTATTATTATTATTATTATTATTATTATTATTATTATTATTATTATTATTATTATTATTATTATTATTATTATTATTATTATTATTATTATTATTATTATTATTATTATTATTATTATTATTATTATTATTATTATTATTATTATTATTATTATTATTATTATTATTATTATTATTATTATTATTATTATTATTATTATTATTATTATTATTATTATTATTATTATTATTATTATTATTATTATTATTATTATTATTATTATTATTATTATTATTATTATTATTATTATTATTATTATTATTATTATTATTATTATTATTATTATTATTATTATTATTATTATTATTATTATTATTATTATTATTATTATTATTATTATTATTATTATTATTATTATTATTATTATTATTATTATTATTATTATTGTTTCGGAGTTTTTTGTGTCCCTTGGGAGAGTTACAGCTCAAGACTGGATTCACAAGGTCGCCTGTACCTGCAAAACAAACGGACCGCCGAATGGTCGGTGGTCCGCCTCCGAAGATTAAGTTAGTATAGGGTTCGGAGAAAAACGTGGAAATTAAGGTATCTGCTCGGATTCCAAGCTCAGGTGTTGTCTGTTTCTTGAGAACGACAACTCAGTATTAATTGCAATATTAAATGTAAAGTTGTTAGATGTCCCCACAAATGAGGGAATTGTCCCTATTTATAGGGTCTTTTGGGAAAGTGTCCCCTCCCTAGGGTTTGATGACCTAGGGATTAGGTTGCGGCGCCCTAAAGTTTGGGCCTTGAAGGCCGCCATTTCAGAAGCGATATCTGAGTGACACGTGTCGCTTATCCTAAGAGGCCACTTGGGCATCTCTTAGAGTGACACGTGTCACTCTCTTGTTGATCCACTTTGGATAATCAAATACCCAAAATCAAGGGCAGTATCTGCCTGACACGTGTCACCATCTGGAGGGTCCAAGGTGGCGCCCCTTCTAGTGACACATGTTAGACTATGATTAGGCCACTTGGCCGGGTATAAAATACCCAAAACATTTTCCCCTCACAGGGGTCACGTGCTTGGCACATGACGCCTGTGACAGGTACCGGCCTCTGATTATCCGAATATTTACTTGTTACTGTTGAGGGGAATCTAGGGTTTTCACCTTAGGTTTTCACCCCCTCTATAAATAGTAGGTTGACTTCTCCTTGGATTCACACTTGCGTGAATCTTTAGGAGAATCTTGAATCTCTGACTTTCAAAGACTTTGACTTCCAGGGCATCCGACAGTCAGCTCCCTTAGTTTGCCCGCTCAACCAGACGCCCAAGACCAACGACTCTCGTTACATTCTTCTAAGGTAACCACCTGATCTCTTTTTTACTTATTTCTTTACATTTTTTCTTTATCAAAAATGGTTTCCCAAACGTTCCCGACACGGCCTAAATTAGCAATCAGCCGATCACCGGGGACAGCTGAATCTAGAACTAGGAGTGCCGAATGCTCGTTTGAGAACTTTCCTTAAAATACAACTCCAAATCCAACAGTGTCTTTGCCTCTACAGGACACGATGGCCGGAACAAAGCAAACGACAAGGAGATATAGGACGGATGGTTCCTGGTACCATTCGGACAGTGAGACTATCTATTCTGACGGCTCCATTAGGGCGCCTGTCACTGAGATAAGTAGAGAACCTCCTAGCACCAGTAGGGAACCCACTAGCACCGTCACCACTCCAAATGACTCATTTTTGGAGGAGTGCGACGAGGAATATGAGAACCCCGGGCCAAGTGGATCGGTGCCGGATGATGAGATGGGGGAGGACACTGCTGGCACCAGCCAGCAGGCCCCCGGCTTCGAAGAGAACTCTAATGATGACTCTGCGTCATCATCTTCCAACTGCGTCCCCCTTGACTCGGAGGAGGCGTAGTCAAACCTTAAGGTTGCTAGATAGTCCCTCTCCGTTGAGAAGGGAGAGGGCTGGGAGGAGTCGTCTGCTTCCAGGCGGCACGAACGTGCGCCTTATTATTTGCACGTCCCAGAAGGAAGGCGGAAGATCATGAAGGATGATCTTCCCAAATTTATTTCTGACCATGTCATGGGACATGGTTTTCTTCTGTCCATGTCGGATGCTATTGAAACGGTCACCTAGTCTAAAATGGTCGTCTATGGTGACCAGTGCTTCGGCTGCTACGAGGCAGCCATCTAGGTAGGACTTCGCTTCCCTTTCCATCCAGTTGTGGAGAGGATTTTGGACGGATACCAGTTGGGTATCTGGAAACTAGCCCCCAAATCTTGGGTCAACATTTTGGGCTACGTTGCTGCCTGTGAGATGCTAGAGGTGGATCCCAGCTTCGAGGCGTTTGCTCACATGCATTATCTGAGCAGGATGCCTAATCCAAGTGGGATCGGCTGGTTTACTTTGACCAGCCACACACAGTACATGATGACGCTGGGGAAAGAGAACAATTGGAAGGACTGGAGGACCAAATTTTACATAGTCTTTTCCCTAGACGCCCAAAGAAACAGGCGGTACAACCGCTAGACCCAGTAACCACGCCTCTTGGCTGGAAAAAAGGCCCTTCCGCCTGTTCCCAGGCAAGCACAAGAGGAGTTCTTTGACCGGGGCCTCTTTACTGTGGTCGTCCAGATGAAAAACAAAAAGAGGGTTAAGGAAGTCTCCCCCCCAAAGCTATATTCCCCAATTTGAGTGGCTCTCGGATGGGACGTACTTGGCCGCCTGCGGCCTTAGTATTGAGATGTCGAGATGTAGCTGGCTGCATGATTTTATTAACTTTGCTTACTTTGTTTATTTATTTCTTTCCTAACTCTTTGTTGTTTATTGCAGACAAGGCAATGGCCAAGCTCCCTGCTCACAAAAATCCAGCCCTCTCAGCCGCCTTTTACCGCTCTAACCTGAAGTAGGCGGATGAACAGCCACCAGACGACACTCCTAAGGTAACGAGCTTGCAAAGTTTCTCTTAATGAAATTCTTAGCATATTCTATTTTTAAGACTCATACTTAGAATTATTTTCAGAGTGGCTCGTCAAAGCCTACCCCCTCTTCCCAGCCAGATCCAAACTGCGCAAGCAGTCGGCTGGCGATGTTTCCCAGAGCCGAAGGAAACACGTCGCCACCAAGCCTGCCAAGAAGGGAACAGGCGCCTCCTCCCCTAATTAGACTCCTACAAAGCCGGACACTCAACAACGAGTGTGGAAGAGTGGCAAACAGCCACTCACCACTGTTGGCAGCACAGTAGGCGGTAGGGAAGCCGCATGGGGAGAAGGAGGTAAGTCATCCGACCATTCAACCATGCGCTTCATGAAATTTCACCTTGCTCAAAAACTTGACTTAGCTGTATTTGTATTGATAGGTGCCCCAACGAGGCCAACTGTCCTCCAGATGGCCAGGCGAATGCTCAAGACGGTTGATCCTGAGGACAAGGCTGCCGTCAGTGGGGTCGGCACCATAGACTTGGATGGCATTCTGGCGCTTCTTTGCGAAGTAATACTTCTTATAACTTGGTTAATATACATATTTTTATCGAATGGTTTCTGATGAGTTTCTTTGGTGTGGACGCCTGCAGGCTATGTTGCGCGTGAGCGGTCTCAAAATGCCCCTCAATGAGAAGACCAAGGAGGTAAAGGCAGCGAATGCTCGGGCCGCCTCTACTCTGGACAAAGCTCAGTTTGAGATTGCTCAAAATGATATTCTGACACTTGATATGTTGTATTCCCAGTCGTTTGCCAACCTGCAAGTTCAACAGAACTTGGATGCGGCCAAGCAGCGAGTGAGGGAGCTCCAAGACCAAGTCAAGGGCCTTGAAGAGAAGCTGGACACTCTAAAGGAGGCGGAATCCAAGGCGGCTAGCCTGGGGGAGACGGTCAAGAGACTCCGAGGGCGGCTGAGCAACCAGGAGACCTAACTCCAGACCAAGTATAGGTCCTTGATGGAGGAGGAGAAACAAGCCCTGGTCAAACAAATGATGGACGACAATGAAGTCATCATGCGTGCGGCCTAGGCGGTTGTTCAGCCGTCTACCGATTATCAAACTTGGAAGGTCCAGTTTGATAAGGCAAATGACGAGTTCAATGCCCGACTCCTCAGGGAAGCTCAGGAGGCGGCCGAGAAAGAGGCGGTTGCCAAGAATGCCTTTCAGGAGTCCAGCTTGTCTGGCGGCTCGTCTTCTGGGGATGAGGAGGATGATCAGGAGGGAGATGAGGAGCCAAAGGAGCATGCGCCGGAGGAAAAGGCGGATGCCAATGCTGAGAAGCTCCCCTAATCTTTAAGCTTTATGTTTTTCATTTTTGCGGTCGAATGGCCAGTTACTATGCTTTTCCGGTCTCTGTACCGAGTAATTATGTGTTTTTACCGACCAACGGGTCGGGTAATTTAACAATTTCTAGCTCTGCCAGCTGACAATCACAATCGTCTATTTTGATGGTTGTATTTATTTAAGCAGCATCCGGTCGTTTGACCGGTTTTATTCATGTTGGTGTTTATGCTTTAAAAACTTTCAAAGTTGCATAGAATTTTTGGCTAAGTATTTAACCTGTATAGTATGCAAATATTCTTACCCCTGGCCGGATGTCGCTTGGTTTCGGTTGAGTGGATTGATTGACTTAGAAATTTTTATAATTTGAAGAGTATGAATGGTTTCTAAGTCAATCAATCACTATGGTGATTGCCCCAAACCAAGCGGCATACGGCTACATAGAGCAAAATTCATCTGGCCAAAGGCCTCGCGTAATATGGTAAAATTGCTAAGTCTTTTAACTTAACATTTTAATTAAGAACTTATTGGTCCGCCTGCCTTGCCCCATAGCAAAAACAGGCGGTCTGATAGCCTCTAATCCTGAAACAGTAGCCGTCATCCGTCTGTAGTAGAACAGGCGGACAACTTGGTGCTTTTTAGATTTAAAGTTAGATTAAATCAAACGACTGTGAGCGCTGTTGTAGACACCTAAAAATGTCTCCCCAAAACCAAACCCGATGATGAACAACCTTCACTGTCACTATTGGTCGGGTTCAGTATTTAATCCCGAGAGTGCTTAAAAAATCGTATTTAATTAAATTTAATAGTCCATGGATCAGTCTTAATGTTTAGTCAAAGCTTAGTTTTTAATTTCAGCCCAAACCCTTTTATTTTATTACTTTATTATTTATTTTGGCCCAAACCTTTTATTTATTTTATTTACTTATTTTTTTTTAGCCTAAATAATAATAATAAATAAAAAATGGCCCGAAATTATCAATCGGCACTTAAAATACAGAACGAAATTAGGGTTAAAAATGAATTTAGACGAAAAAACGGACCATAGACTCCCGCATCACAGGAGATGTCCACCGTGTCACGGGAACCTGTCCCGTCAGACGGTGGGATCCCCGTGACATGGGAGTTTTCGTGTCCTTTCCGCGTAAACCCTTAACGCGTTTTCTCCCCTGTTTACTAAATATTTCCCGCGTCACACAACAAGTACACCGTGTCACGGGAATGTTTCCCGTCTGACGGTGGGGTTTCCCGTGTCACGGTATACTTTGCTATGTCGCAGCATAGTTTTTTAGGTTTTATCTTTTTAGGGTTCCGTGTGTTCCCTTAGCACATTTTTTCTATAAATACCCCCTCATTTCTGATGTACGGGGCAGGAATTAATTCTCTAGTTTTTTCTCTCTTCTATGCTCTAGCCTAAACACTAGCCTACCCTTATTCTTTCAAAATTCCTTCTTCAAGCACTCTCAGGAGTCCATAATTTACTCGTGGTTCTGTCCTTAAGCCAAGGCGTGAAAGGTAGAACTCTTTGAGGGTTTGGCCCCAAATCAATTCTATTTAATTTAATTTAATTATTGTTTTATTATTATTTCCTTGAAGTTACCAACTCGTTTATTAGTTTGTAATTGCAAACAAACAGAATCAAAGTAAGAATTATGTTCCTTTTATTTCTATTATTTTTCTAACGATTTTGTATTGTTAGAATTATTGTTAAATTGCTTCCAATATTAATGTTTATTCTATTATTTTTATGATCACTGTATTGCATGTTTAAAGGGAATATGTAATTGAAAATCACGCCTAATAAGATAATTTGGACAACCGATTTATGTTCCTTTTTAATCTTGTTGTTTAATCAAGTGATCACTAATATTTAAGAATTATATGTTGCATTAATATTCAACCAATTTAGCTAAATAATAGTTTGGAGCGAATTGAATCTCTGTTTGTATGCCTTTGAGATCACATGAATCATTTTTTCACTACAAGAATCGAGTAGAGGCCAATACGGGCGAATGTGACTCCATGACTCACTTCGTACCATTATCCCCGATCCTCCTTTCGTGGTTCCGAACCATATGGAGTTAGTAATCTCATGGATTATGAATGGGGTGTAACCTTCACAGGTCAATTGTTGTTGCCTTCGTTGTTCCTTATCGTGTTGCCTTTTTATGATCCGTGAACGGTTTACAACTTCCTTAAAAACTTGTTGGAGACTCCCTACTTTATTTGTCCATAATTGTATTATGTCAATTCCCACTTCCTATGAGTGCCAAGCATATTCACAACATGCTTTAATGTAGGCGCACTTCGAGCGACGCCTACAGTTTGGCGACTACACTGGGGAGGATTCTTGGTTATTTATCTATTTGAGTGATCGGTATATAATTAAGATGAGTGGATGAGACTTGAAATATTCTTGAAAAATATTCCTGTGATTAATTTGGCATTTTTGCATAAGCATATACGTTTTAACGTCGCATTTAGGTCTGTCCTGTAGGAAAAATTGAATAACTTGATTGCGTACGAAGGAAAACAGGGCACCAGTCAGATTTTCTAACTGCCGTGCCACGGCAGAATCTGCCGTGTCACGGTGCAGTACACCGTCTGACGGTGTGTAGTACCGTGGCATGGGAATCTCTGCCTTGTCACGGCAGTCCTAAAATCAGTATGGTGGCTTGTATTCTCTTCTCACAGTCAACTTCCTTCGATTTTTCTTAAAAAACATGTGTGTTCTACATGCGTCTTAGCCCCGGGGGATTTAAGCTCTATCAACCCAAAAACTCTCATGGCAATAAGGGTTCATCCGAGTTATTAAATCCACCCAAACCATGGAGTCGAGTTCGATTTTATCACGAACTCGCGGAGCCGCCCGTTGGCATACACCCTCAAAGGAGGCTGCCTTGCTAACGCGTCCAAACTCTTAACCATGGTACCCTATTGACATCAAATAAACCTGACCATAGTCGAACATAGAGCTTGATCTTAGGTTGTGAACTATTCTTTGCATCATTGTGCCTACGTGTTTTATGTTTGGTCGTTTTGATCCTAACCTTAACGATCTTTCTTTGTCTATGGTGGATTACTTTATGACTAACGATTGCCAATTGACTGTACTCACTTAGTAATTAGCAAAAAAAAAAAAAAAAAGGAAAAAGGGAAGGGTTCCCGCGTCACGGGGGTTGTCCGCTGTGTCACGGCACAGTCCACCCTGGCGCGGTGGAATTGCAGCAAAAAAAAAAAAAAAATATTGTCGCGCCACGGAAAACTCTACCGTGTCACGGCAAATTTCCACCGTGGCGCGGTGGACCTGCAGCAAAACAAAAAAAAAAATCTCGTGCCACGTCAGCATCCACCGTGGCACGGGAAAGTTTACCGTGTCGCGACAATTTCCACCGTGGCACGGTGGATTTCCAATATAAAAAAAAGAAGTCGTGCCACGTCAGCATCCACCGTGTCACGGCAATTTCCACCGTGACACGGTGGATTTCCAGCACACAAAAAAATAAAAATAAAAAATTATCGTGCCACGTTAGCATCCACCGTGGCACGGGAAAGTTCACCGTGTCACGGCAATTTCCACCATGGCACGGTGGATTTCCAAAAAAAAAAGTTAAAAAAAAAACCACAGCGTCACGGCAGGTTGTCCCGCGACACGGTACAATTTTCCATGTCACGGTGCCCTTGAAATATTCCAGTCAGCTTTTTTTAAGTCTTTCGTGTTAATTTGGTCCTCGCATCAGTCATTTTGGTTATTGTTCACATGTCTAGCCATACGATCATACCACAAGTCTTATAACATCACTTAGTAACTCACGAGTCAAGTATAGTCCACACACTTTCTTTATGTTCCGACTCGAGTCGTGCACCAGGTTGCTAATTATCGTATACTAGGTTCATGCACCCTTTTTTCGTCATAATAAAAAAATGAGTGGAGTTTTCTCACCTATTTTCAAATGTCTATTTTTTTCTTCCTTTCCTATCTTGAGCAATGAGTCAAATAATTAAGTGAATTATTTTTTTTCACAGTACTTGGTCAAGGAACAGGGATAGATTAATACGGTTCGTGTCATTACCGCAACAATCTCTCAGATCTAATAGGCGTTCAAAGAGATCTTTTCCATCTCCATTACTCATCACCTTTCAATGGCCACTAAAGAAGATATTGAGAACATCAACAAATCCATCGAGGCACTGTCTGCCATGATGCAAACCCTTACCACTAGGATCGCTACCATGGAACAAAACAAGGTCACTGTTTCCACCCTTGACAAACTGAAGGAACAAATGAATAAGATTTCAAAGGTTTTCACTTATGTGGAACGGCCTCCCACTCCTTTGGATGTGAAGGACAGACTCCATGAAAAGTTTTCCACTGCTGATATTCCAAAGTTCAAGCCTACTGACAATCTAATATTCCATTTGAAGGTGTTCTTTACAACCATGGATCTTAAGGGATTGGACGTAACACTCTTCCCTACGTTGTTCCCTCTCTCCTTAGAACATGCTTGCCAACAATGGTTTTATTCCTTAGATGCCAAGCATACTGCAACTTGGCAAGATGTCACCTACAGTTTCATGAATCGTTACAAGTATAACATTCAAACTAAAACTTCTGAACGTGAACTCTCCATTCTCAAACAGAAAGAGAATGAAGGCTTCACCGCTTACCTGAACAGGTGGAGGGAAACAACTTCACTCTTGGTAGATCCTCCAAAAGAAAGAGAGATGATTTGCCTCTTTATTCAAAATCTGACTCATAAATATAGGGAACATCTCAAATTTCTTCCACTGAACACTTTCGAAGTTGTATACGACATCGGCATCAATATCGAGGATGAGCTAATAAAGACTGCTGGTAGTAACAATAATAACACTTGGAAAAACAAGAAGAACAACCATCCTTCTTCTTCGTCTTCTAAGCACGAAAATACTACCAACAATATAAGCCAAGTTGATATCAATGAAGTGTTAGCTCTTGATGCTCCATTGCCCAAGAAGAAAAGAACTTACACTCCTTTAGGAATGACTTATGATGCGGCCTTTGATCGCCTTTACGGTCAAGGCTTGATCACACCTATTGGGCCATTTCCAGAGCCAAAACCTGAAGAAAGGAGCACCAAATGGAATCCCAATGCCCATTGCAAGTACCATCAAGGAAGGGGCCACACTACAGAGCAATGCTAGAATTTGAAGGACGTCATTCAAGACTTGGTTGATGCAAACAAACTTCCTGTCCCACCAGGCGGCAAGAAGTAATGAACACAAGGCGCACAGCAGATCCTTCGTGCAAGATTTCATGATTTCTTTCTTTATCATTCATCTCCATTCCCCCATTCATGTCTAGCATAGGTTTTCCATTTTGAATTTTTATATGTTTCATGTGTTTCGTTCACCTTTTCCATTAATAAAATGAGCAAATTTCCTTTACATGTCGATCATAGAATTTTTCATTCATTCATTCATTCTCAAAAAATAAAAAAAAATAATAAAAAAAATAATTCAATTACCGAACTAAACCCAAGGTACACCAATGACTTGAGGCACCTTTGCAACCCTGTCATTCCATGTTAACCGTTCAATCATATTCCATTTCTTCATCAACCATTTTGAGCCTCGTCTAACGTTTGGCCTTCATTTCTTCAACCCACATTAACTTAACCCTGGGATTGGAAGATGTGTAATTGTATAACATTCAAAAAGCAAGTAAAAAAAAAAGCAACAATAAAACAATGTTTAAAGGCAAGTGTTCCAATGTCTTTTATATGAACACGTCTCAAATTGCGTCTCTCATCGAGTGCTCGATACCGTGCCTGAGAAACATGAATGCTAAGTGAGTGATGGACCGCATGATCTGAGATTGCCTACATTGATTCAAAAGAATGAAAAAAAAATCAAAGCAAAAAAAAAATGTTGAAAATAAACTTGCAAAATTCAAAATTTTCAATTTCACAATTACACATCTTGGGGGCTTCTCTCGGGTCTTGATCCTTTTACCCCTTTCTTCCTTAAACCATCAACTTAACCACATTACAACCCTTGAAATACCTCTTTGAGGTGTACATACACTTGTGCAAAGTTCGGTTAGAGCTACGTTCGGCCTGATTCCTAACGGATACGTAGGCAACCTCACATTGAGGTGTGGCCACATTCATATACATATCTATGCATGATCGAGTCAAAGAATATCCAATGCTTATCTCTATATCCCTACCCATTTAGAGCTAGACTTGGGGGCTTGAACCCACATCACATTAGCTTACTCAGCCTAAAGAGTCATCATCTTTGACTCTTCACGCATATATTTCCATCACCATAACCTTTGCAGCCTCACCTTAGTATCACTTTCACACACTTATTTCACACATACATATACATATCATCTTTCCCTTAGAAACCCTTTATCATGAAATCTTGTTTCCCTACCGCGCATGCTTCATCATCTTTCAAGACAACAGTCATTAGAAGAAACGTTGTATACTTGCTTAGCTTCATGGCCTGAGCAATGTTCATTTTTTCATGCATCGCATAATGTGCTGAGTAACATTTCTATATCAATGATTTTTAATAATACAAAGCATATAGTTCTTAGCTCCTTGACCTAAGCAACGTTCATGATCACTTCATCTATATATGTGCTTAGCTTCCAAACCTAAGTGACGTTCAAGATCGTTTCTTTACACCATATATGATGCTTAGCTCCATGACTTAAGTTCATTCATCTATCGTGTCACATGATGTAATTGTCCTTAGCCTCCTGGCTTAAGAACATGCATCAATCATACATTATTTTTAGAACAAGCAATTCAATCCATACGATTCATTTTGTCTTGCTCAAGGAGGAAGTCAAAAACTTCTTCCCTTTTTCATTATTTTATTTTGGGTAAGTTTAAAAACTTTTTCAAAATTTTTATCGAGGGAAGTTCGAAAATAAAATTTCATTATTCATGTCTTTCTTTTTTGGGAGAAAGTCGTTACCCTCCACTCATCTCATGACAAAACTGATGGAAAATTTTTGCTTTTGCATTTTCGGTTGCTTGTGTCTACACACACACACACTTAAACTATACACACACAATCACAAGTCATACTCATGTCATGTCGTGTCGTGTCAAGTCAAAATTGGTCAAGTCAATCATAGTCTGTACGAGTCCCTTGGCAAATTTTATTTTGCAGGTCTCAATTACAGCCCACGTCCGGGGACAAGCGGACCATCTATAGCTCACGTCCGGGGACAAACGGACCATCTATAGCCCACGTCCGGGGACAAGCGGACCATCTACAGCCCACGTTTGGGGACAAGCGGACCATTTACAACTAGCCCACGTCCGGGGACAAGCGGACCATTTACAGCCCACGTTCGAGGACAAGCAAACCAACTACAGCCCACGTTCAGGGACAATCGAACCACCATCATTTCACGGCGCAAGGTTCTCGATACATAGAGACTTGCAATATCATCATCTGTCGACTTTCCTCAAGCATGGAAAGTATTATCCGGTGGATTTCTTCAAGCATAGAAAACCGCCAAATTCATATGTCGGCTTTCCTCAAGCATGGAAAGCATCATCGGTAGATTTCTTCTAGCATAGAATGACACCAAATTCATACTTCGACTTTCCTCAGGCATGGAAAGTATCATCCGGTAGGTTTCTTCAGGCTTAGAAAGCTACCAAATTACTTCAAGCATAAGAAGCTGCCAAACTCATTTGCCACCGATACACTGATGCCAGATACGTAGTCTATCTTTTTACTCTTTTACCTGTAGAATTAACATTTTTCATCAGGTATCGGCGTATACAGATTGATTTAGGATCGCAGAACGTCTTAAATCATTCTTCATCCCTATCGACTACTTTGACTATTGTTTTCGAAACTGACGTTTCTATAAACTCAGTCAAAGTGGCACTAGTAGAAAAAGGCTTATTTGCGTCGCTCATTTATAGTGTATTTGCGTCGCTTCTATGAGCGACGCAACTGCTCGCGACGCAAATAAGAGTCATTTGCGTCGCTCCTTTATAAACAAGCGACGCAAATGACTTTTTTTATAAACTTATTTTTTGTCATTTGCGTCGCTCCTTTATAAACAAGCGACGCAAATGACTTTTTATATAAACTTACTTTTTGTCATTTGCGTCGCTTGTTTATAAAGGGGCGACGCAAATGACTTAAAATAAGTTTATCAGAAAAGTCATTTGCGTCACTCCTTTATAAAAGAGCGACGCAAATGACTTTTTTGATAAACTTATTTTAAGTTATTTGCGTCGCTCCTTTATAAACAAGCGACGCAAATGACTCTTTTGATAAAAATTTTTTGTTATTTGCGTCGCTCCTTAATAAACAAGCGACGCAAATGACTCTTCCAATAAATGGATTTTTTGTTATTTGCGTCACTTGTTTATATAGGAGTGACGCAAATGAGGTGAATTTTTTTTTTTTTAAATTATAATATAATAATTGCCTTGTATATATGTTTGTAGTACCTGTTTTCCTAGGTATAAAGTAATATGCTAACGCTAATATAATTGAAATTAAAATGCAATATTATTGAATAATG
The DNA here is from genome assembly GCA_024500155.1 of Chenopodium formosanum. NCBI lineage: Eukaryota > Viridiplantae > Streptophyta > Magnoliopsida > Caryophyllales > Amaranthaceae > Chenopodium > Chenopodium formosanum. The sequence continues at coordinate 43,506,818 of CM044880.1, forward strand.
CAAATGTAAATTTCGGCAGAGTCTTCTTTGTAATTTGGCCTACCCATAAAATTGGGAATGACGGCATTATATTAACAACCTGTCCAATAATTTACATCTCAATATCATACACATTATACTCATCATCCCAACACCAATTAACCAAATTACTTCATTTCAAGCCTATAATCCAAAACAAGAGTCAAACATGCGCTAAGTGATCTGATAAATCTAAAGTTCAACATTACATATAAAATACTCTGCCCAAATATCTCGGATCTCATTTATCTCCTCCTCGGTGTACGGTGTAGTTCTTGAAAAATCCTATCAACACAACAAATATACAAGAGGAAAGTTTTAATTCAAGATTGTAGCTAACATCAAATCGTATTTATCAAACAAAAATGAAATATTTGACAACTCATACCTGAATAAGATCTTCACTGCTATGGTGATGTTCAAGTATTTCGTACATATAACGCATGACGTAGTAGCCACACTCACGTCCACCCAATTGTTGAGGACACTACATGTAATATATTTGTAAGTTGAATTAAATTGCTATACTTCAATTATTAAGAAACTAAAATTTAGGGTCATAAATTAATTAAGGTAACCTGTCCCAAATGCCATGTCAATTTACTTCCCCTAGATTGTCCACTTAATGCCTTAAAACTTCGAAAAGCACTACACAAAGATAACAAAAAACATATATATATTACCCTTACACACATAAAATCATGACATTAATAACAAACTAGACTTACTTTGTCATTGCAAACTTAATTGCTAAATTTTGCTTCTGCTTCAAAGAATCAAAGATGATGACTTCACGCTTAGCCATGCATAAGACCAAAAGAACCCAATGATTCCTACATAATAAATTAGACACACATTTGTAAAAGAGTAAAATAATATCAACAATTTGCAAAGTTCAAATAAATACAAGTTCAAAGTTTATACTTTTCATGGTATGGGCATAAGATGAACTGCTTAGATTTGTGTTTTTCCATCACATGTGTCATGTATAGTAGGATACGATCAGCATCACTATGCAAATAAGTTTCTGAAATCATTTCCGGACACATGAATCCAATGGAAGCCACTTCCTCCGTATCGAGTAAGTCACTCAAGGCCCTACATATATATCATGTAATAACATTATAAATGGTAATAAATAAGTATATGGGAAGAGTGAAATTTGAATATCTTACATCATAAAAACTTGCAAAACTGAAATATTCAGCCAAGCTCCTGTGAGAAGTTGATTGACATCTTCACGTTTGATAATGATGTCCTTACTGTCTTCATAACTAAAGGTCCAAGCATCAGCCTTAACCTTAATAGTTTCACCTTCGGGTAATGAAGATAACAAACTATTCAAAGACCCACACTTCTGAGACAAGTTTTCCAAAGCATAATCCATAAGAAAAGCTTTTTTTGGATTGGTGTTGGACTCTTTTGTTTCGCGACCACTTTCAACTACTTTCATTTTGTCTTGCATGTTTTCTTTGGCCGCTTTGTTGTTACCATTGTTCTTATTTGATATGAATTCCTAATCAATAGTAAAGCAAATCTATTCAACAATTTGCTATATTTTGTATGGCAAACTATATGTAAATTGTTACAAAAATAATTTACCTTGTCATGCATGAGTGAAACCAAGTATTTCGGCCATTGGGTAAATGTACCATGAGCATGCTTAAGTTTCTTGATGACTGAAGAAGGAACTGGAACCGAGAATTCTTTGAACTCGTCAAAAAAATCATCAACACTCACCCTCACGTGATCCGGAAGGAGGTTACTATGATGATCAAGGATTAACTCCGGATGATATGTACCTTCAGCTACAATGACTTTCTCAGAGTCATTTTTCAACAATGATAGTCGACAAGGAACCGGTTCCTTATAAAGATAGAAAAAAATCATAATTAAAAAATATAGAAAACTGAGTTACAAAGTTAAAAGTATGTCGCAGTCATAAATCATTAAAAAAAAAAAAGATACAAAATATAAAATAACAAAGTGTTGGATACCTGTATGTTTGCAAATGGATCATCACCCACTGATTGGCAACTACTAGGATTTTGCTGAGTCGTCCGGCCTATGTTATTCATTTCTATCATTTCAGTTGGAATTTGAATACCAATCTGTTTAGCAAATAACATAAATTTCTCTTGAACCATGGAATCCATTTTAGAATCCATCTCCTGCATAGTCTCCTCTCGTACCCTCCGGGCTACTCTTGCCTCTAATTCTTCCAGCTCATCATCTCCGAATTCCCTACCCCGTCGGCCACTACGCCTCTCTCCGGATCCCCATACAGCTTTAATGCCAATTCCACTGCCAAATGCTATTGCCCGACCATTACAATCTTTTTTCCCAAGGGCACGAGATAAGATATCATCATGCCTATTAGGAACAAAGTTTCCTTCAGCTTGTTGCTTTCTCCAATTATCCTACACAATGACTTCAAGTTAGAAAACTTTGGTTGCAATACATAAACTTAACAAAATATATTCAAACTTGAAATAAAGACTTATTACATATACTTATTATATACTTACAATGGATTCTTTCACCTCTCTTGTTTTCTCATCCGGCAAATAAGGATTTCCCTTATCATCTTCTATTGATCTTGCTAGAAGCCAAGCATATGTCCTATCCGGCAAACTAGACACAACCGAAGAACAAGATGAAGTACTGGATGCTGAAGATGTCGTGGGAATATACCCTTTTCTACGCCATACAATATTCATTTCACCATATGATTTGGCTCCTAAATGGTGAGGGTATTCGTTGAAAGACTGGCTTTGTCTTGCCTTCTCACTGATTTCTTATTTTCACGAGCATAAATGAAGATTAGTACATAAGAATCCGTTAACAAAGTATTAATAACCCGCATGATCATTGATATTAATACACACAAACCTTAAAATCATCTGTCGTATGCTCCTCCACAAATGTTTTCCACATATCCTCAGATATGAAATCATAGAGTACATACGGCATTCTTTTCTCCTTCGGCATATTCCTGGTACATGTGATCCAACCACTGACCAATTTTGTTTTGAAATCTCTCCAAGTTTTATCACAAGTGCGTAGGACCTTTTTTTTCTTGTCTTCATCTTCTTCGATTTGAAACTCTCTCTACGCAAAAAAATAAAAAAATAAAAAAAGTTAGTAAATAATTTCATCATATTCAAATAAATTGTTTTCATCATATTCAAATAATGTCAAAATGATCATATAATAGTATAACATTTAACATATAATAGTGAATATTACCTTAACATCTTCCCACAAAGTGTCTTTTATTCCTTGTGGAACTTGATTCCAATCTTTATACAATATAGACACCTTTGCACGACTTATTTCACCAACATGAATTTTGTATGCTTTTGCCCACTTTCCAATGGGTCGACACAATTCATCCCATTCAAGCACTCTAGAAACCCCAGACATGGATTTTAGGCCCTTTGAAGGACCTCTTGGCTTTTTTTTCTTCTTCTGAGAGTCGGTTGTTTGTAGCTCTGATTGTGATTGATTGTGTGGCTCATCTTCCTCACTTTGCAAAGACATGGAACGATTATGCAAATCCTCATCCTCCATTATTACTTACCTGAAAAAAAAAAGACATAAATAAATTAAGACATCGATTTATATCATTTTTAAATTATAAACTTGAACACATAACAATAATAAGCAATTTATGCAATTACTAACACATATTGGACAAAAAAATCATAGAATTCATACCTCCTTCATTCTTCTCTTTTGCGATATAAAATCCTTCATTATGATCTTTTCATTTCAACGTTGTGTCAAAATCATCGACTATTGGAGGGATGCTCCAAACGGAAGGTGGTGACTCATTAAATTGCTCATCATATTCTTCCTCGTCCACCACATCTTCAATGCCAAGTATCCTTCTTTTACCTTCTAAAACAACTGACCACTTACAATCAGCTGGGTCAGCCATGTAAAAAACTTGTTTTGCTTGTGAAGCTAATATAAATGGATCAGCTAGATGCCCTCGTCGACCAAGATTTACAAGGGTCAAGTTTCCTTGTTCATCTGTTTTTACACCACGGCTACTATCAGCCCACTTACATCGAAATAGAGGAATCTTGAAATCAACATAATCCAGCTCTATTATTTCTTCAATGATTCCATAATAAAATTTCTTCTTATCCACAAGTGTTTTATCATGTGCACTAACATGCTCAGATGACAAACCTACTACTTTAACACCACTGTTTTGCATTGTTGACTTGTCATCTTGTCGGCTAGTGTAAAAAGAATACCCATTGATGTTGTATCCCTCATATGACATGACTTGACATTTAGCACCATATGCCAACCATCTCAATGTGTCAGATACATCGTTAGGTGTGGTGGATAGTTGGGACATCACTCGTTCCTTGAACCATGTAACGAATGAACAATTGTGCTCCTTTATCAGCTGAAGATCACTTTTGGAAGGATATTTATTTTTAAGAAAAAGCATGTGCTCGTCCAAGTAAGGATGAACCTCACTAAGATTTTGCAACACAAAAAGCTCGGCCTTATTTTTCATTTCAAAGCCCATGGATATCCTTTTCCTACCAATAGTACCTTGACCTCCAAGCCTCCCATCGTGTCGAGACTTTGGCAACCCAATTTTCTGTGAACGTGCAAGATATTGAGCAACCCATGCTGCCACTTCCTCAGCAACTGTTCGTTGTACAATACTAGCTTCAGGTTTGGCCGGATTCATGACTTTTCCCTTTAAGTCACCCATTTCTCGTTCAAAAGGATACATGTATCTCATACACACTAGTCCACAAAGTTTAATTTCACGTACAAGACGAATAACCAAATGAGGCATCACGTCAAAAAAAGATGGGGGAAAATATATTTCAAATCGACACATTGTCTCAAGTATATCTGCTTGCAAGTCATCTAAAATACTTGGATTTATGACCTTGCTACAGATAGTGTTAAAAAAGACACATAATCTTGTAATTGTATACCTCACTTGAGGTGGCAAAATTCCTCGAATGGCAACTGGTAATAATTGTTGCATCAAGACATGACAATCATGAGATTTCATGCCACCCAATTTCAAGTCAGACATTGACACAAGTCTACGAAAATTAGAAGAAAATCCATCCGGGACCTTTAAACCATGCAATGACTCACAGAAGCTAGTTTTTTCCTTTTTAGACTAGGTAAAGCAAGCTGGGGGAAGATACCAGCGTTTTCCTCGAGATTCGGGTGCCAACTCTGAACGACCCATAGCAGCCATGTCTTTTCTTACTTTAACTCCATCCTTTGTCTTTCCTGGCATGTTTAATAAAGTTCCCACAATGGCATCACATATATTTTTCTCAATATGCATTACATCTAGACAATGTCTAACTTCCAAATGTCTCCAATATGGAAGAGACCATAGCTCAGACTTCTTCTTGTAACCCCCAGTTGATTTGCTTTTGTAAGGCTTACCAAACTCATTCTCAATGTCTTTGACCCGCTGATAAACCTCACTTGCACGTAAAGGGCCACGAGCTTCTCTCAACTCCACTTTTCCATTAAAAGACCCCTTATTGAATCGAAAAGGGTGGTCTTCTGGAAGATGTCTTCGATTATCCATGTATACATGCTTGCCACAATTGTCTAGGCGCAATGCCTCTAAATCATCTTCACAAATGGGGCAAGGAGTTCTTCCCTTCACAGTGTACCCCGACAAATTCCCATAAGCTGGGAAGTCATTTATCGTACAAAAAATCATGGCACGTAAAGTGAAATTGGTTTTACTATATGCATAAAACATTTGGACACCTTCATTCCACAACAATTTCAAATCTTCAATGAGAGGCGCTAGATACACATCAATGTCATTTCCAGGTTGTTTAGGCACAGATATTAGAAGGGACAACATAATGTATCTAGACTTCATGCATAACCAAGGAGGCAAATTGTAGATAGTTAGAAGAACCGGCCAGGTGCTATATTGGGTACTTAGTGTCCCAAATGGGTTCATTCCATCTGTACTAAGACCAAGCCTAAGATTTCGATCTTCTTCACCAAAGTCCTTGAACTTTCGATCAATGTTCCTCCATTGCGGGGAATCAGCAGGATGCCTCATTAACCCATCTTTCTTCCTCCCATCAGCATGCCACCTCAATAATTTTGCAGTTTTTTCATCCGAGAAGAGTCTCCTAAATCTCGGTATAATTGGAAGATACCATAATACCTTAGCCGGAGACCCTTTCTTACACATCTCACCAGTATCATTCATCTTGTAACGAGAAACTCCACACCTTGGACACTCATGCAAATCAGCATACTCATTTCGATACAACACACAGTCATTGGGACAAGCATGTATCTTCTCATACTCCATACCCAAGGGGCACATAAGTTTCTTGGCCTCATAGGTGGAGTTTGGAAGTTCATTCCCGTCGGGAAACATTTCTACTAAGGCTTCTAACAACTGCGTAAAACCCTTGTCAGTCCAACAATTGCTCGCCTTTAAGTTGAATAACTTCATAATAGCACCAAGTTTAGTGACCTTTGTACAACCAGGATATAACGGGGTTTCAGCAGCTCTCAAAATACTATCATATGTCTGGGGACACTCTGTGAAATGGTCTTCAACATCTTGCATCATTTCATCTATCCTGTCCTTCTCCACTTCACTCTCACTTTCAACACCAATATCATCAGCTGTATCGATATCCTCACCTTGGGGGTCATTATCATCATCACAATGATTCTCATCTTCCCTTGGACAATAACTAGAACTTGCCTCAATATATATGCTCTCACCATGCCATGTCCACCTCGTGTAGTTTTCTTTAAACCCACGACGAATTAGATGATCTTTAATATCAACTATATCACGATATCCCCTCGAATTATTACAGTCACAACAAGGACAAAGAATATTCTTTGATTCATTCTCTGTTTGGTGTTTTAAGGCAACAGTGCTAAACTCTTCAATTCCTCGTAAAAAACTTGTACAATTTCGTTTACCATACATCCAACTTCGATCCATTTTCAACCACTGAATAACAAAATTAATTTTAAGATAATGTGTATATTTTGTAACATATATAGCTCCTTAACCATAAACAAGAATATAAGGCATCAAACATTTTCATTCAAAGTTTATATCATGTAAATGCAACTTCGGATGATCCAATAAGGTCCTTATCACTCCAACCTAACCCATTCTTGAATGTCCTATCTCACTAATAACTACTTGTAAAGTTTGGTTCTAAAGAAAATCCGGCAGCATTTCCCTACAGTTCTCCAAGCACACAATGTAGATAATCGGCTATCAACATATGTACCCAGAGAAAAATCGGGAAATAGTGAGCCATGATCTTCTTAGATCCAAAACAATTCAAGTAGTTATCACCTAAATGAGATAGAACATTCAAGAACAGTCCCAAACCGGGGACTATTCAAGACTTACTCCTAATGAGTAAGCCCTGAACGGGTATCTAAGTCAATGATGCAAGTATTATTGCAATTCCAATCAATTATATCACAATTAAAAATCTCATACAATTCACAATCATTATACCAACCAGAACAAATAAGTTAATATTGCAAAGAATGGTTCAGATATATATACCACAAGTGAAGACAATCTCGTTTGCGTACTACCGCCTTAATCGTTTGTCCACAACCAGAACCTCGAGCAACTTGTGGAATTCACTTCCGCATAATTAAGAATCTGCCATAAAAAATTACATATATTAAACCAACATAGTTGATTCAACTTAATCTACCATGTATGTGACATAAAAGTTGTTATTCGGCATTGATTCTATTCTTTAATCCTCTTTTTGTTTTCTTTTCTGATCAAATTTGACTTTATTACTTTGTCTGACCACGTATTTGCGTGTGTGCTCGTGATCCTAAATCTCATAGAACAAGAGCGAGCACGAGAGAAATAGAGTTCAGGACATTACTGAAAGTGCCTAAGTAGAGGTACTTGTTCTCATAAACGCACCCAATTCGTGCTTCCCATCGCCCATTATGATGATGCCTACAAAAAAATTAAATGATAAAAAATAATTTTAATAGGACATTCAAAGAATCATAGATGTCAACCAGTAGTATATTGCAAAACAGCAACTGTAAAAATCTACAGACTAAATGCAAACAAATTTGCAGAACAAATGGAGCACTAACAATTATCCATAGTAAAAGAACACAATCTATTAAATTACTTTAGTTTGAAGTTTGAAACTTCAAAGAAACCATGGTATTTCAAAAAAAAAAAAAAAAAGCCCCAAAAAACTTTTACCGCAAATTGTATCCAGGCTTTGAACAGTGCACATTTCACTGGGTGGAAGAACAGATCGCATAAAAGCAGGCTTTGCAGGTGAACAATTATGTCAAGTTGACTGCACTCCTACGCCAATAACATGAAGTAATAATAAGCTCCTTACTTAACTAAACTACATAGAGAAAGTAAAAGACAATTTCCTACACGCCAGAGAAAATCTAAGGCTGAGTACATAACCTGTGAGGTTGTGATACCTTCACAAGTATCCGCCTACTTCTAAAGGTCAAAGACCCAAAGAGAAAAAGTTCAATATTTGCTCCATAATTATACCGTACATAATATTGAAAAGATCCCAGATGATTAAGCCTAGCATTCCAATTACAATATCACTTCTCTATTAGGACATAAGCTAGAGGCCTGGCTTATCATGCAACGCCTTCTCGGGTTTTTAGTTTTTAAAAGTTACTACTGGCTTAAATTGCAAAGTTAACAATTTATTCATGCGTTATTGACTATGCTATTTAGGCTTGGGTATGCCGGTATGGTACATATCCGTTTTCAGGGACTATGCAATATGCTCAAATGACTATGCTATTCTACAGACTGCTCAAAGATGCAAACAAGCAACCAGTAAAATATTGCAAAACAGCCATATAAATTCAATGACTATGCAATATGCTCAGATGAAAATTGACTTCAAAAATTCAATGACTGAAATTCACAAGTATGCAATATGCTCAAATGAAAATTCAATGACTGAAAATTATAAAAATTCAATTAAATCTGCCATATAAATTCTAATTAGTGAACTAACACTAAACCTGAAATTAAACTAAGTCCGAGCCGAAATCGATTGAACATAAAAGATTGAACATTCTAATTAGTGAACTAACACTAAAAGTTCAAGTTAAATGCTACATTCTATCTACCATGAAAAGATTGAACATAAATAGAAGCAATCTTACCATAGGTGAAATTGATTTCTAAAATTCAACAATGTCGAGCCGAAATCGATTTTTGGGGGCGAAATTAAGCAATTTTTCCACTCGAAAATTCAAAAATTCAACATTGCTGTAATTTGCTTGAACTTCCTCGGGTTTTTGGGGGCAAAATTAAGCGATTTTTCCACTCGAAAATATCAGATATTGCTCGAATTTTTTCAGCAGGATTTTTAATTGAATTTTTTGGGGTTTCTAGGGTTCGAATTCGTATGGAATTGAGTACATTTTTTGCTCGAAATGGGGGATTTTTGGTCGAAAATAATCAATTTTTCTGGGGTTTAAGGGTTCGAATTAATTAGGGTTTTTGGTCTAAATTTTAGCTCGAAATTGCTCGGATTTGCTGCCGATTATGGGTGTTGAACTTGATTGCGATTTTGGATGTTGAATTTGCTGGGAATTTGCAGTTTTTTGGGCGAATTTGTGGGTGTTTTTTGGGCGAATTTGTTGGATTGAAGGGTCGAAATTGAAAAGCTGGGGATTTGCAGTTTAGTGAATTAGTGAAAGTGAAAAGCTAAGGTCAAAAGCGCAGAATGGGTAACCTAAAGCAGAGTTATTTGCGTCACTTTATAATAAAAATGCGACGCAAATAACAAAATCTGAAATGCTGAAAATTTGTTATTTGCGTCGCTCATTTATTAAAGAAGTGACGCAAATTATTCAGTGCCTTATTTGCGTCGCTTGTCAGTAAATGAGTGACGCAAATAATAAACTTATTTGCGTCGCTTTAATAAATAAGAGCGACGCAGATGATAGAAAGCTAACATACATTTGTTTTTTACGTCGCTTCTTTAATAACAAGCGACGCAAATAACTTTAAAGTATTGTAAAAATACACATTTGCTTCGTTCTTTAGAATGAGTGACGCAAATATGGCGACGCAAATGAGGCTTTTTCTACTAGTGTGGGGGCTTCTGTAGACACCGAAAAATGTCTCCCCAAAACCAAACCCGATGATGAACAACCTTTCACTATCACTATTGGTCGGGTTCAGTATTAAATCTCGAGAGTGCTTAAAAAATCGTATTTAATTAAATTTAATAGTCCATGGATCAGTCTTGATGTTTAGTCAAAGCATAGTTTTTAATTTCAGCCCAAACCCTTTTGTTTTATTGTTTTATTATTTATTTTGGCCCAAACCTTTAATTTATTTTTTTTACTTATTTTCTTTTTTTTTTAGCCCAAATAATAATAATAAATCAGAAAAGGCCCAAAATTATCAATCGGCACTTAAAATGCTAAACGAAATTAGGGTTAAAAATGAATTTAGACGGAAATACGGACCACAGACTCCCGCGTCACGGGAGCTGTCCACCGTGTCACGGAAATTTTTCCCGTCAGACGGTGGGTCCCCGTGACACAAGAGTTTTCGTGTCCTTTCCGCGTAAACCCTTAACACGTTTTCTCCCCCGTTTACTAAATATTTCCCGCGTCACACAACAAGTACACCGTGTCACTGGAATGTTTCCCGTCTGACGGTGGGGTTTCCCGTATCACGGTATACTTTTCCGTGTCGCGGCATAGTTTTTTAGGGTTTTTATCTTTGTAGGGTTCCGTGTGTTCCCTAAGCACATTTTTTCTATAAATACCCCTTCATTTCAGATGTACGGGGCAGGAATTAATTCTCTAGTTTTTTCTCTTTTCTATGCTCTAGCCTAAACACTAGCCAACCCTTATTCTTTCAAAATTCCTTCTTCAAGCACTCTCAGGAGTCCATACTTTACTCGTGGTTCTGTCCTTAAGCCAAGGCGTGAAAGCTAGAATTGTTTGAGGGTTTGGCCCTAAATCAATTCTATTTAATTTAATTTAATTATTGTTTTATTATTATTTCCTTGAAGTTACTAACTCGTTTATTATTTTGTAGTTGCAAAAAAACAGAATCAAAGCAAGAATTATGTTCCTTTTATTTCTATTATTTTTCTAACGATTTTTTATTGTTAGAATTATTGTTAAATTGCTTCTAATATTAATGTTTATTATATTATTTTTATGATCACCGTATTGCATGTTTAAAGGGAATATGTAATTGAAAATCACGCCTAATAAGATAATTTGGATAACCGGTTTAGGTTCCTTTTTAATCTTATTGTTTAATCAAGTGATCACTAATATTTTAGAATTATATGTTGCATCAATATTCAACCAATTTAGCTAAATAATAGTTTGGAGCGAATTGAATCTCTGTTTGTATGCCTTTTAGATCACAAGAATCATTTTTTCACTATAAGAATCGAGTAGAGGCCAATACGGGCGAATGTGACTCCATGACTCACTTCGTACCATCATCCCCGATCCTCCTTTCGTGGTTTCGAACCATATGGAGTTAGTAATCTCATGGATTATGAATGGGGTGTAACCTTCACGGGTCAATCGATGTTGCCTTCGTTGTCCCTTATCGTGGTTGCTTTTTTATGATTCGTGAACGGTTTACAAGTTCCTTAAATACTTGTTGGCGGCTCCCTTGTCCCTAATTGTATTATGTCAATTTTCACTTCCTATGAGTTCCAAGCATATTCACAACATGCTTTAATGTAGGCGCACTTCGAGCGACGCCTACAGCTGCCTTAGCGCATTCGGTAGGGCCGTTTGTTGTTTTAGTAGAGCAATGTGCCACCCAAATGGGAGATCCTTCTCCTCGACGAATTCTCTAGAATGGACGTCGCCGGTTGCCTGACTCATGTTGGAGCAAACAGTCATACTCATGTTAGAGCAGACGGTAGTTTTAAATAATATTCATCCGGCCATTGGCCTCGATTAAATAATTGAATAGCCACTAAGTCATTGACTTAGCTTAGAATAAAAGATGACTAAATTATTAACTTAGTTTTTCATCCAGCCAATGGCCTCTTTGTCACTTATACGTTAGCTACTAAGTTATTAACTTAGCTTAAGCATAAGTTTAAGGCCGACTGCTTTGGTGTAGTCAGATAATGTTTTGGGCGTCTACTGTTGGAGTAGACGCTCCGGAAATTATATTTAGATTAACAATGTACTTAGCCGTCTGCCCATTGGGCAGGCGGTAGCTCGCAGAGTCTCGGTGTTTGCCGCCTACACATTGTATAGGTGGTACAACAAGCTTGCTTTTTAAAGATTTTGGTCCGCCTGCACATTGTGCAGTTGGTACCATAATGGGTATGTAGAATCCGCCAGCACAGGCGTCATCCTTCATTATTATGAGCTGGTTCTTCTGCACTGTGTGCAACCGATGCTTAAAAAAAGTAAATAAAGACAAGAATGAGAATGAAGGCAAAATTTCATTAATAAGTCAAAAATATTTACAAAATTTCAGAAGTAATACTTCTTTAGATTATCTACATTCTAGGTTCGGGGCAGCCTTCTACCGTCTGGTGTTTCTAGGCGGTAGGTGCCGCCTCTTACTTCTTCGTAGATTCGGTAGGGTCTTCCCAATTTGGGGTTAGCTTCCCTTGTTCATTCGCCCTACCGACTGCCTCCATCTTCCGTAACACAAAGTCCCCAACTTTTAAAGGGCGCTTGTGTACTCTTTTGTTATACGCTCAAGTCATTCTCAGACGGTAGATTTCATGGCGCAAGGCAGCATTGCCCCTGCGTTCTTGGAGTGAATCCAATGTCAGGCACATAGCCTCCCAGTTTGCCTCTTCAACATATAGCATAATCCGAAGAGTCGTCTCATAGTGTTCAATAGGCAAGACAGTTTCTACCCCATACGCCATGAGGAATGGGGTCTCTCCAGTCGCCCCCTTTGCGGTTGTTTTGATGGCCCACAAAACGTGTGGTAATTCATCCGCCCATAGGCCACCAGCTCTCTTAACTTTCTTTTTAATGCCGTCTGAGATTAATTTGTTGAAGGCTTCAAATTGGTCGTTTGCTTGGAGTTGGCCGACTAATGCAAAGTAATTGGAGATCCCCTGATCTCCTAACCAAGTCTTCAAGTGAAGGGTCTCAAATTGAGGACCATTATCAAAAACCATAGACATAGGCACCCCGAAACGAGTGATGATATTCTTCCAGATGAAGGAAATCACGCCCTTAGTCTTGATGTTTTTGACCGCCTCTGCCTCTACCCATTTGGTAAATTAATCCATGGCCACTAAGATGTAGCACCTAGCACCTGGTGCAGTCGTATATGGACCCAAGATGTCCATGCCCCATTTAGCAAACGGTACAGGACTGTAGATGGTCGTCAGGTCAGTGGCCGGATGATGGATCAACTTGCCAAACTTTTGACACTTGTCACATTTTTTTACCTTCTCCGTAGCATCCGACTCTAGGGTCGGCCAGAAGTAATGTCGCCTAGCCCTGACAGCTAAAGACCTGCCGCCTACATGAGAGGCGCAGTATCCGGCATGCAATTCTTCGAGGATTACTTGCCCCTTTTCTAGGGTCACACACTTCAAAAGAGGCTTCATGAAACCTTCTTTGAAGAGCTCTCCTTGCCTTATCTCAAAGTTTGCAGCACGTTTTTTCAGCACGGCCGCCTCTTGGGGTGAAACCTGGAGGGTGTCGTATGTCAGATACGCCCGGATGTTATCCATCCAGGTGGATCTTCAGTTAAGTACTCCAATGGGGTTTTCATCAGATATACTTCTCTTTTCCATGACTTCCCAGAAGAATGACTGAGGCGTTTCACATGAGGCGGATGAGGCCAGTTTGGACAGAGCATCCGCCTGATTATTCTTTTATCTAGGCACTTGACTTAACTTAAAGTCTTCAAGTGTCCCAGCTTCAGCCTTGACCTCCTGCAAGGATTTGATCATAACCGGTTGGGTGGCTTCATAGACACCATTGTATTGGCTTACTACCAATTGAGAGTCAGAGCAGACATTAATTTTTGTATCCCCTGCTACCTTGCACATCCGAATGCCAGCTAATAGGGCTTCATACTCGGCCTCATTATTTGAGGCCTGAAACTTGAACCATATTGCATATTCATATTTGTCCCCCTTGGGATACTGACAAATTACGCCTGCACCACAGCCGTTCATCGTGGAGCTTCCGTCGACATACACTTTCCGAACCTGATTGATATGATCCGGCTCAGCCGGCCTTGTCATTTCAACAATAAAGTCTGCAAATTCTTGCCCCTTTATTGCCTTCCTTGGTTCAAAAGCGATTTCCAGTCCCTGTAGTTCAATAGCCCATTTGAGCATTCGACCAGAAGACTCCAGGGTTTTCATTGGCTGCTTGATCAGTTGGTCAGTATAGACCATAACTGGATGTGCCAAAAAGTATGGTTTCAACCTCTTGACAGCCATGTAAAGAGCGTTTTTCAACCATGGGGTACCGAAGCTCTGCGTTTCTAAGAACGTGGCTAATGAAGTAGACCGGGAGCAGGATGTCGTCTCTTTCAGCTAAGAGTACAGCACTGAGGGCATGATCTGAAACTGTCAAATACATATAGAGCACTTCTTTGGGCAAGGGACTGACCAACCTTGGCAAAGAGTGCAGATGCGTTTTCAGCGGCTTCAGCATCCTCCCCCCATTCAAATCTAGTCTTCTTCCTGATCGCCTAAAAGAAATAGAGGCACTTGTCACCTGCCGACTAAGAAATCTTCCTAGAGCTTCCAGACAACTAGTTAGTTTTTGAACTTCCTTTACAGAACGGTGCAACTGCATGTCGATTACCGCCTGTATTTTTTCAAGGTTGGCCTCAATCCCCCTTTGTTCAATCAAGAATCCGAGAAACTTCCCAGAGTCAACACCAAAGACACACTTTTTTGGATTAAGCATGACCTTGTGCCGCTTGAGTGTAGCGAATATTTCTCGGAGGTCAGACAGGTGATCCGCCTGTTGTTTGGATTTGACTATCATATCATCAATGTATGCCTCTACATTCCCCCCAATATTATTAATAAAGATTGTATTAATCATTCGTTAGAAGGTAGTAGGCACATTCTTCAAACCAAACGGCATCACATTGTAACAGAATAACCTCTGATCAGTGACAAATGCCGTCTTTTTTTTATCCTTCTTCCACAGGGAAATCTGATGAAAGCCTGAATAGGCGTCCATAAAACTCATCAGGGCATGTCCGGCTGTAGAGTCGACCAGACTGACGATCTTTGGAAGTGGATAATTATCCTTCGGACATGCTCTGTTCAAGTCAGTATAACCTACGCATATGCGCATGGTACCATTCGGCTTCTTTACAAGCACAACATTCGTAACCCAGTCATGGAAGCTACATGGCCGAATGAACCCAGCGTCTAACAGCTTTTTAACTTCGGTTGCTGTCGCCTGACTTCTTTCCTCGCCATGGTTTCTTTTCTTTTGCCAAATGGGCTTCTTTTTGGGATCCACAACGAGTTTGTGGACAGCAAGATCCGGTTTGATGCCTGGTATCTCTTCCACTTCAAAGGCAAAAATGTCTTTGAATTCTTTCAATAGTCGGTGCAGACTTGTGCCCAACTTAGAAAAAGCAGTCGTCCCTGAAGGAGTTATGTCTTCGTCGTGTGCAATTACTAGATAAATAAATGGATCAAATTATGGAGATAATTAAATTCGTACATTTAGGTCGTCGTTTTGCCATAGCTAGAGGTACGAACAATCTTTGGACTAGTAAAATAGCCCAAAGCCCAATTGGACGGATCCTATAAGGTCACACAAAGGGGCTAGATCGAGCATTAGAGGACGAGGCCCATCACGGGCCTCATCACTCTAGGTGGCCGACCATGTAGTGGATTAGAAGGAGTTTTGGGCTTCATGCCCTAGTCTAATTATAATGAGATTATAAATAGACTAGGTGCCTAGGTTTGCAGTAAGTAAGCAATTAACTGATCAGTGTGATCAAACCCTAATTAGCAAATACGAAACCCAACCCTCTCAAAGTCCTCTTTCTCTCACGGCTCTCTCCTCCTCCTAGGCGCCGGTGGTGTGTCGTGGTGGTGGTGGTTCGTGCGGTGGTCGGTTGTCCATAAAGGTGGTGATCGCGGTTTTCCTCAATCACTCGACCAATCTAGTATTGGTGGACGGCTCGTTCGAATCTCGTGGACTAAGTAGAGGAGCAACGCTTGGGGCTCTATTCTCTCCCTGATTTGCCTGTCGAATAGCTTCGTGGAATTCACGCGTCAAAGGTATGATTATGTGTCTTGTGTGTTATGCATGTGATTCTTGGGATTGGTACTAGATTGAATATTATTCATGTTTTTCCGTTGCGTAGTTCCTATAAACTCCCACAGTGGTATCAGTTAGCCTCTTGCAAGAACGCGCTAGATCATAATAATACGATTATTTGATGTCCACGTTAATTTTATAATCTATTAAGAGGGAGAAATTAATCTAATTATGGTTCAATTATTATATTTAATGTGATTAAACTTTTGGAATCGATTAAATATGATTTAATTATGCTCAAAATAGCCATGAAGAGACCAAATTTTAGCCCTAATTGTTCAAAAATTCTGAACACCCTAACGCTAAATTTCGAATTTTTCGAAAATCCTAGCCCTAAAATATGATTTTTGTGCTTGATTTTGATTTAATTCGATTTATTTTATGATTCATAATTTTAATCAGATTGATTTATGCATAAAAGTGTTTTGTGTATGATCATCAATTTAATTTTAAAAGTTAGAATTAAATTGGGATTAATTTTATGATAAACCCTAATTTTAAAGTTGAATGTGATTTAATTTTAATCTTATGGACTGATTTAATTTAATTATGATAAGTGTTATTTTAATTAAATTAAAACACAAAAAAAAAATTGTTTTAAGTGGTCGGCAACCGCGGTTGGGTGGCGCAGCCACGACGGCTGCCGACCAGGTGGCAATCCGAGAGGGAGGGAGGGCGGTCAAGGGCGGCTGTGGGCAGCAGCGTGCAAGCGTTGCACGGCTGCTAGAGCAGCTGCCCGCTGCTGCCTTGCGGCAGTGGCTGCTGTTAAGGTAGCCAGCCACCGTGGCTAGCTTCGTCTAGCCAACCACGGTGGGCGGCGATGGTGGCTTGCGGTATTTTTCAAAAAAAAAAAATTATTATCTTATTTTAAAAATTATTTCAAGATAATTATGAATTATTTTGGGATAAAATCAGTTTTATTTTTGGATAAGATAAAATATTTTGAAAATATGATCTTTTATTTTAAAAGATAAAGTTGGTTTTATTTTAGGATAAAATCAAATATTCAAGAGTTGTTATATTTGATATTATCCATATTTAAAGTTGTTAAATTGGTAATTATCCTAATTAAAGTGGTTAATTTTGGATAAGATTGATTAAGATATTCTGAGCATATTCCAAAAGGATAATAATTGATTTAAATAACGTGATTATCCCATAATTAGATTAGGATATAATTGATTTTAAAATTATTTGATTGGCTAGTAATTAGGATAGAATCTCCTAAATTTGTTAGGATAATCATGGAAGATTAAATATGATTTATCTTTCTAGATTAAAATATGATTTGATTTTATCTCATGACTAAATTAAATATATGATATTTAATAAACGGTCATGAATAATATATGATATTATCTAATTATGATTAAAATATGAGATATTTTAGGAAATGCGTTGACTCTATTATGAACATTCGATGTTGTAGTTTAGACAAGCATGTTGAGTGATTTATTATATGGCACTTTTATCATATATGATATTATGTTGCTATATATAGACTAGTATGGCCCATAGATTCTTAAATACGATCTGCGCATCGTGATGTATTTTTATAATCTAAATACGGTCTGCATACCGTTAAGTATTTTTGTAACTTTTATTTAAATTAAATAGAATAGTTATTTAAATAGTGTTAGTCCAAAGAAGCCCATGAAGTGAAGGCCCAAAGGAGCAAGGTGGATGGAGATCCATGATGATTCAAGTGGGAGCTTTTTCATTTCTAGTTTTCTTAGGACTAAGGGGCCATACTATGTCATGATTTATTGCATTAGTAGATTATGCATGTTAGATTTTATTTATGTTGATTGATGATGCGCTAGAGTTCACTAAATAATCACAACATAATAAATCTAGATCCCATAAATATTGAGATAGCTTTTCTAATTAAAAACCCGATGAAACCTTTGATATTTTATGATGGGTCATGCCTCAGCTGGGTGTCATATTATATCTTTGGGGAGTGGGGGTAAATCACGTTTTACACTTTTAATTGGTTATACTCAACAAGGTTACCTAAAGAGTTTAGAACCTTGAAGCTAAGGGTAATAATTAAGCATGTGATGATTAATTATTCAACCAAGAGTTACAAGAGTTGTAATTAGTAAAGAGTTTACTCACCTTAAAAATGTAATGTTTGATGGTAAGGCCTCAGTCCGGTCAATTATTGCACAAATAAAGGATCTTGGAATCACTTAAATTCAATTGACATCAATTAATTATTGAATAAAGTGTTTTAAAGTTACCAAATGAATGCGTTTATGGTACTTTAATTTTAAATTAAACATAATTATTAAACTTTGCCTTATTTTGACATAGATGGGTAGCCGTAATCACAATGACAACAACGTTTACAACCTTCGACCATTCCTTGAGAAGGATAGGTTGACAGGGGAGAACTTTTCCACTTGGGAAAGAATGCTAAGACTTGTTCTGAAATCTGAGGGTAAAGAGGATATCATTGATACCCCATAACCAGGACCTTTGCCAGAAAATCCAACTGCGGCAGAGATCAAGAAGCACAAGGAAGCTCATGACAGAGCTATACCCATCACTTGCTTAATGATTACTACCATGGAGCCTAGTCTTCAAAAGCGTTTTGAGGACCAGGATGCCTATTCAATCATGCAAGAACTCAAAGCTTTGTTTAAGAAACAAGCTAGAGTTTAAAGGTATGAGCTCCATCGTGAGATTCTGGATTATAGGATGGAGAAGGGAGCCACATTTCATGATTATGTTTTCAAAATGATCGGCCTAATTCAAAGTATGGAAAAACTGGGGCACCCATACAGTGATGATTTAGCAACAAACATCATTCTCCATTCACTACCAGAAAGTTTCAACCAGTTTATCATGAATTTTAACATGATTGCCACTGCAAAAACTATGAATCAATTGCATGCAATGCTGGTTAGTGCTGAGAAACAAATCCCTAAGGAACCTAAGAAGGAAGTTTTTATGATTCAAAAGGGAAAGGGATTCAAGAAGAAGGGGCAAAAGGCCAGTGCCAAGAGCAAGGGCAAGCAAGTTGCCAAGGCTCCTGAAAAGCCTAAGACGACTCCAAAGCCCAAGGCTGCAAGTGAAAGTGAATGCTTTTAACGCAAGAAGAAGGGGCATTGGAAGCGAAATTGCTAGAAATACCATGACTTCCTCAAGAAGAATGGAGCATCAACCTAAGGTATTATGTTATAAACATTTTAACTTTCACTTAGGTATATGATACCAAGTTGTAGTGCTTAACATAGTGATGTTGCGCAGGAACTGCAAATAAGTGAAGCTAGTAAGGAAATGGAGCTTGAAGGTGCACTAGAAGTTTTGAGTGACCAGAGATAGCTTCATAGTTTTAAATTTTTGATTAGTTTATCATGATTTTAGAACAATTTCCATTTTTGATGAGACGATATTTCGGTTTTCTAGTTTTGAATACTGAATTTGGTTTACTTGGCTTGGACAAGTGTTGATCCATGACCAAGGTAATAAATTGTTTTCATTTTGCTAGACATGAGTTAATTTTGTTTTATGACATTGATATAAGTAGATCACAAAATAATTTAGATGATTTAAAGTACACTTACTTATAACAAGTAAGGTTAGGTCACACTAACCATTTGCACATCCTAAGTAATGGATGGACTCTCATTCTTATATGATTATGAATCACTTGAGAATTAGAAGTCATGCTTGATAAGTTAAGATGACCAAGTTGCCTTTTAGTACAAAGGGTAAAAGATGCTAAAATGACCTTTTGCTACTTATACATATGATGTATGTGAATCAATAAGTTCAAAACTAGAAAAGGGATTTAACTATTTCATTGCTTTTACTAACAATTTAAGTGAATATATCGATAATTACTTAATGAAGTAAAGCTCGGAAACATTGAAATGTTCAAAATTTCCAAATGAAATCTAAAATCAGTTTGAGGTAAACAATTTAACACCCCAATATGATTGTTGTGATAAATATTTAACTCAAAAGGATTGATCATCTAAAGGGAATTGTTGAATTAATTCACAATCCAGAAACATTACAATTGAAGTGTATGTTTATGAAGAAGGAATCAAACTTTGCTTGCCATTGTTCGATCCAAAATTTAATGATTTACAAATATCGTTTTGAGGATATGCATTAGAACAACAACAATTGCGAATATACTAAACAGAAAACTTAACCAAAGCAGTAGAAAAAATGTCATAAAAGTTATGATTTGGAAATGTTCCAAAAGTTATCTTTTCTAAACAGGATTAAGGGTTATGAAATCAATGTAAAACGTTTACTAAGATGACATAATACACCCTAAATCAGAAAAATAATTCTTCATGGGTTCTCTCATGGAAACTAAGAGGTATTATTCCTACAATCGCGTAGAAACACAGTGTTTGTTGCTCGCGATAGTGTCTTTATAGAAAGAATGTCTTCCTACAAAGCCAAGTGGGAGTAAAGTTAGATCTCGATGAGATTCGAGACGAGCAACAAATGGATGTGGATAACACTACATCAGAGACGAAGGCATATGAAATCAGCTAATTTGATAAAACATGTGCCGAAGCAAGCTAATTCCACTAGCGAGGCTTCTATCGTCCCACTAGAATGAAAGGCTTCAAAGAGTTGAAGAGAATAATTCTATTGTCGCTCATACCTATCGTAGGTTACTTGGGATCAAAACAAACAGTTTGTTGAAATTCTGAGAAAAAGTGGATTCTAAAATTTTCCTATTGGAATGGTTAGAATCCATGCCCTACAATCAAGCTTTGGATAAGTGCCAACTCAGGAAATGTCCTTAAAGCCATGAAATCCAGTATGGACTCCATGTTTGCAAAGATGTGTTAGTCCATAATAGTCTTACAACTAGGGTCAAACCTATTAGGTAGGTAAGCCTATTCGGATTATTCTAGTTATGGATATCAAAATCGCTTTTATGAAATGTTCTTGATGGTGAGAATGTATATGATACATCCTAAGAGTTTTGAAATCCATAAATTCCTAGAAAGTTTTGCAAAACTTCAGAAATTCATAGATTGATGTAAGCATCAAGGAGTTGGAACATTCGTTTTGATTAGGCAATCAAACAGTTTGATTTCCTTAGTCGAACGAAAGAATTCTTGTAGAAACAAGAAGTTTAGTGGGAGCAATTGGTTTTTTAGTCTAGTATGTAGTTAACATACATATCATATGAAATGGTATATCAATGCTTGAATAAGTCAAGCAGTGATTAGAAAGATTGTTTCAATATGATAGACTTAGAAGATGTTGAGTACATATTGGGAATTAGGATCCATGAAGTGAATCTTGAAGAATGATTGGAATGAATCAAGAGAATTATATTGATAAGGATCTTGACGAGTTCATGAAGCAAGACTCTAAGATAGGATATCTTCCCATATTTCATGATAATAAACTCAGTAAGACTCAGTGCCTTCAAAAGCTAATAGAGTTGAGTTGTATGGATAGTGTACCTTATGCTTTTGCAAAAGGTTCACTATATGTGCCATGAAATGTACAAAGCAAGATGTTGCATATGACTTGTACATATGTAGCAGGTTTCAAGCAAATTCAGAATAAGCATACAGAGAATTACCAGGAACAAATCCTTGAGTACTTGAGAAGCACTAAAACGGACTCTTCTAGCTATTGTAATTTAAGCAAGTTGTCAAAAAGGTTACACAAATGCAAGTTTTCCAAACAGGCAAGATGATTCTAGATGGTGATCTAAATGCACGTTTGTGTCTGGATGGAATAGTACAGTGAGCTTGAAGAGTTCAAAGCAGAGCACTGTTGCATACTCAATGTCAGAATTTGTGTCAGATAGTTACAAGGGCAGTTCGGATTAAAATGTCATGTGACTAACAGGTCACCTTTGCCCAAAACAAAGGAACCAGAGTCACATCACAAATCCAAAAGGATATGAGATATCACCTCAATTATGAGATCATTGACCAGTGGAAGGTCGTGTTCTGCAAAGTTTTATTATGAGTGAGAATTCACTAAACCCCTTTCATGGACTAAGGTATGAGAGTCATATTAAAGTCCTAGGATTGAAGCAAGTTATGTAATTTAAGTTGTATATGTTTTGAGAAAACATATTACATAAGAAATGCATCAATTTGCAGAATTATGTTTAAAATAGAAATTATTATTTCTCTTATTTAATTATGGTTTTGGAAATTAAATAAAATGTCCAAAATAATTATGAATTGATGGGCTCATCAGGTTGATGACCTGGTGAATTGAAACCCCACAGGTGAACAAAATTCATATATTATTCAAAGTTCCTAGTTCGAGATCATTAAAGTGGACATAAATGATTTCAATAAAAGAACTAGCATGTAAGATTGATTGGATAGCGCAGTTTCATGGGCTATAGGGGCATAGTGATGCTCGGTCAATCACTTGGATATGCATGAATGATGCATGATCGAACTATTGACCTACTTTGAAGTTCAAGTATAGATCTTCCGTATATATTAGTGGATTCCTTTGACATGAGTGGAACATTGATTTCATTCAATGGATGTTGTGACTGTGGTACACTTAAACATCTAGCCGTAACTGGAGATTATAAAGGGTGTTTCCCGGTTACTTCACAAGTTGAGTGGGAGTCATGTTACCACAAGATTGGATAGAGTCTACCTATTAAATTAGGAAATGTGTCATGGCCGCTTGAAGAGGGAGAATTCAGAAAATACGTGGCCGCGTTCAAATGCATTACACAGTAATCATTTGGTTTTGCAATTCTAACTCAGAATTCAAGAAACGATTTGTAGATTAATATGATCTCGACATGTGATGC
This sequence comes from Chenopodium formosanum, assembly GCA_024500155.1. Classification (NCBI taxonomy): domain Eukaryota; kingdom Viridiplantae; phylum Streptophyta; class Magnoliopsida; order Caryophyllales; family Amaranthaceae; genus Chenopodium; species Chenopodium formosanum. The sequence continues at coordinate 43,529,964 of CM044880.1, forward strand.
AATCATATTATCAACTCGACACATATATTGACTTAAGGAATTTGAATATTGCACCCTTGTCTCAGACAAGTGGGAGATTGAAGAAGTTATGTCTTCGTCGTGTGCAATTACTAGATATATAAATGGATCAAATTGTGGAGATAATTAAGTTCGTACATTTGGGTCGTCGTTTTTCCATAGCTAGAGGTACTAACAATCTTTGGACTAGTAAAATAGCCCAAAGCCCAATTGGACGGATCCTATAAGGTCACAGAAAGGGGCTAGATCGAGCATTAGAGGACAAGGCCCATCACGGGCCTTATCACTCTAGGTGGCCGACCATGTAGTGGATTAGAAGGAGTTTTGGGCTTCGTGCCCTAGTCTAATTATAATGAGATTATAAATAGACTAGGTTCCTAGGTTTGCAGTAAGTAAGCAATTAACTGATCAGTGTGATCAAACCCTAATTAGCAAATACGAAACCCAACCCTCTCAAAGTCCTCTTTCTCTCACGGCTCTCTCCTCCTCCTAGGCGCCGGTGGTGTGTCGTGGTGGTGGTGGTTCGTGCGGTGGTCGGTTGTCCATAAAGGTGGTGATCGCGGTTTTCCTCAATCACTCGACTAATCTAGTATTGGTGGACGGCTCGTTCGAATCTCGTGGACTAAGTAGAGGAGCAATGCTTGGGGCTCTATTCTCTCCCTGATTTGCCTGTTGAATAGCTTCGTGGAATTCACGTGTCAAAGGTATGATTATGTGTCTTGTGTGTTATGCATGTGATTCTTGGGATTGGTACTAGATTGAATATGATTCATGTTTTTCCGCTGCGTAGTACCTATAAACTCCTACAGTCCCCACCTTAACAGTTCGCACTGGACGACTGAAGTCCAGAGGAATATCAGTATGCTCACCAGCCGGCTGGTGACGGAGGTCATCCGACCGCTCTCCAGTCAGTGATTGCTATTGCTTTTCTTTTTTACCACCACCAGCGGATTAGGCTTTCGCTTTTTAACGGTTGGTGGGGACGGATGGTCATCTTTGACCTTATTAAGGTTAATTTTCTCTTGGCTCTGTAAGGCTGCAGCTGCCGCAGGCTTGACGTCCGAGAGATAGCATTCTCGAGCCGTGTTCTAGTCCCCGTTTAGGGAGCCAATAGTCCTATCATCCCTCTCATACTTGACAAGCATAAGAGCTGGAATGATGACGGTCTTGCACTCGTTTAGAGTGGTCGGCCAAGGATGAGGTAGTAGGCGGTCAGCTCCTCAACCACCAGGAACCGGATGGTCATGTGCCGACCGCTACCTTTTTCCCCTAGTCGGATGGGCAAATCAATGCATCCGACTGGATGCACAACTCCTCCCACAAAACCCACTAGGGGATGGGAGACATCCATCATACTATCCGGCCTGTATTTCAGGTTGGATAGAAATTTATAGCTAATGATGTCTGAGGAGCTTCCTGTGTCAATCAAGATGCGACCAACCAATTGGTTGGCCACTTTACATTCTATGACAACAAGGTCATCATGCAGCCGACAGACTTTGCTTCTATCCTTTTCGGTGATGATGACTTCAGGTAAGGCGGATGTGCTGGCTGCATGTCCTTCATCAATAGAGTTGACCATCTTTCTCATATGGTCCTTATTTCCTCATATGGTTGGACCACCACCGGCGAATCCGCCTGCTATCGTATAGACGGTTCTTCATCCGTTTTAGAGCTGATAGCAGGTTGGGGAGAGTCTTTTTGCTTGAATTCCCAGGATTTTATTTGGAAGCCACTTTGGACTTCACATAGGACTTCAGCGCTCCTTTGTCGGCCAGACAGTCAAGCTCCCACTTAAGCCTGAAGCAGTCGTTGGTGTCATGGTCGACATCCTCATGGTAGTGACAGCGTTTGTTTTTGTTCCAATTTTTAGCGGAACCTTTCATAGGAGTCGGTTTCTCTAGAGTCAGTCGATCCTTAATCTCCATGAGGATAGAATAGCTGTCCTTGTGGAACTCGTACCTTGGAACGTACGGTTTCCACTCTTTCTTTTTCTTCTAGGCCATCTGATCGGAGTTATCAACCGCCCAGATTTGTTTTTTCTTTTTGCTCTCTTCTGGCTTTAGAGACGACTGAGCAGACCGACTCTCCTTCTGTCGGTCAGACTTCTTAGAGTCCGAGTGCTTATTTGAGGAGCAGAGCTCGGTCGCCTGTATATAAGCGTCCGCCTCCATCAGGGCTCCTTGGAGGGTGAAGATTTTCTTACAGACGAGTATGAACTTGAAAGTCGACCCGTCTTTCAGACCTTTGAAAAAGTCTGTAAAAGCCACTTCGTCAGACAGACCTTGTATCTAGATTCTCACCCGATTGAACCGTCTGACGTATGAGCGCAGCCCTTCTCTATCTCCCTACTGCACATGACCTAAATCAAGGCTCGTTTTCTTTGCAAGGATGTTCATAAAAAAGTTAGAAGCAAACAACAACGCAAGCGTCTTGAAGATGTTTATGCAACCAGCCGGCAGGTTGTCAAACCACTGCTGGGCTATGCCCTTTAGGGTGGCTGGAAAGCATCGACACCAGGCGGCATCATCCAACCTCTATAAGTACATGAGGTGGGTGTATGCCAAGAGCTGGTCTTCAGGGTTGGAAGTACCATCATAGGTTCCAACCATGACATTTTTAACCTTGGTCGGCTGCTCGGCCTCAGCTATTTTCCTGGAGAACGCAGAGGGCTGCTCCCCAAGGTTTTGTAGCCGAAGCTGCCAGTCTAAGGGCTGGTAATTGTATGTCGCCTGTCCTCAGAAGAAGGCGGTTTGTATGGTGGTTGTGCCACTAACTATGCCGAATTGATTACGTGAGGCCCCGACTGTACGAAGGGGCCACTTGAAGGAGTCCTCGGCCCGGAAGGAGAATTCCTTACCGAGGTGTTCTGAAAGCTGTCATGATAAGGAGTCGGCTGTCGGTCTCGGACCGACTTCTACTGCCTAGACTTGGCAGGCTTTGTGGCCGACTTCTCCTTTCTAGGGGCAGTCGTCCGCTTCTTGATTAGTCCTTTGATTTCACCCTTGAGGCTACCCATGAATTTCATGAGCTCATCACGAGTGACTTGGGCTGATCCTGCCGCCTGGGAGGCATCGATCGCATGCCCTGTGGGCTTACTGGATCCAGGGGGCCTATTAGTACCCGCCTGGTTAGCATTGCGCTCCCGTGTTTCCTTCTAGCGGAGGCGCTTAAAAATGAGTGACCCATCAGGGTCCACATAGGTTTCGACATCCGCGTCGTCACTTGAATCATGGTCCGTCTGGACATGTACTTCTTCCAGAGGCGGGTGGTCTCTGGAGGCGACACAGGATTATCTTAAGAAGCCATCTTAGAGGTACTCTCCCCACAGACGGCACCAAATGTTTCAAGGTTTTTTGTATCCTTTGGGAGAGTTACAGCTTAAGACTGGATTCACAAGGTCGCCTGTACCTGCAAAACAAACGGAGCGCCGGATGGTCGGTGGTCCGCCTCCGAAGATTAAGTTAGTATAGGGTTCGGAGTAAAATGTGCGGAAATTAAGGTATCTGCTCGAATTCCAAGCTCAGGTGCTGTCTGTTTCTTGAAAACAACAGCTTAGTATTAATTACAATAATTAATGTAAAGTTGTTAGTGTAGACACCCATTTGTGTCTTCCCAAAACCAAACCCGGTGATGAGTACCTTTCACGTCAAATCATAATCGAATGAAGTTAAAGTGTGGAAAGTCTAGTGTTGCGGATAGTTTTAATTTAATTTCTTTTCTTTTCTCTCTGTTTTTGAAAATCTATTTTTAGAAAATAGCCAATCCAGTTTGGTTGGTCCATTATATGGGTCCAATAGTAGTGTAGTTGGATGGGGTTTGAAAAGAGCTTTCCAACGATATATTATAAGCCCAATTCCGATGAATATTGAGGAAGTTATGGCTAGATTACTAAGCTAGGCCCGGTTTGAACCTTATATGCGGCCCAATGATCTAGAGGAGGGCCTAATATGGATTTATCATTCCTAATGCAATTAGGAATGGTTTTAGTCTTCTAGATTATTCTAGAAGGTTCTTTTCATTCCTAATTCAATTAGCATTGATAATTTGACTTTTGTTGACTTTTTAGAGTTTAGAAAAAAAGAGTGTTTTTGAGGAAAATACGATTTTATCCTCCTGTATGGTTAATTTTTATCTCATTTTAGAAAACACGTCAAAAACTTGATTAGCGCCTAACGCCAGCATTAGCGTTTGGCGCTAATGTCAGCGTTTGGCGCTAACTCTGTTTTTTCACGTCAGAACTCTGGTTCGATTTTTTATCTTCTTGGCTGATTTTCTCTATAAATAGCCTTTTAAAAGCTCTGTTTACCATCATCTACAATCATCAATTCTTATTCTCTCTTATTATTTTCTCTCTAAGCTAAAGCATCTCTCTCTCTTTTCTAAACCTACCCCTGTTTTACAAAATTCCGCATTCACGAGACCTAGATACACCTAGCATAATTCGAAGTTGTCTTCGCCCTAGACGTGGAAGGTTTTAATTTCTGAGGGTTTGGTCCCAAATCCCTATTTCAATTATTTAATTTAATTGTTGTTTATTATTTTCCTTGAAGTTACTAACGTGTGTATTTTGTTATTAGAAAGAGGTACGAGGCATCCAAGTAAGTGCTTTAATTGTTTAATTGATATTAAGATGTAGAAATCATGCTTAGATTGTTGTTATGATTCCTGGTATCATGTTAGGATGTTTTTCTTAATTTGATGTTTAGGGTGACAACAATAAATTCTTAGTATCATGTTTAGGGTAACTTTAATATTAAATATGACAATTGTGATGCTTCCTATATTCTTTCCTAATATTTATGATTGTTAGTATCATGTTAGGGTTAAAGCTTTGATTTTTATTGTTTAGTGACATGCTATGGTTTGTTATTAATCTTGTTGGTATCATGCCTAGGATCTTTGCTATTATTATGCTTTAACATTATTATGATTATTTTTATGATTTATAATTGTTATAATTATTGTTATGATGATTATTTTTAATTATGATTGTTATGATTATTATTATGATTTTGATTATTTTTATTATTATTATGTTGCTTAATGCTTTTTTATTATTATTGCTTGATCACGCCTTTTATGCATGTTTAAAGAGAATTTGTACTTGTAATCACGCTTAATAAGATAATTAATAATTTTGTTTAAGGTTAATATGATTATAATTCAAGTGATCGCCAATAATAGATTTATTTGTGCATTAATATTCAACCAACATAGATAAACATGTTTAGGGTTAATCCTATTGATTGCATGTTAGTCAGAAAGCACACATGAATACGATCAGAATAAAGTGGAGGCCTATTATTAGGGCAGGTTCAATCTCTTTTAGTTTGGATTTGTACCTTCATCCTCGAACTACCAGTCATGGTTCCAGACCTATTGGAGTTGACGATCTCCTGGATCGTTAAGGCGTGTAACCTTCACCTTGTGAACGGTTTACAAGTTCCTAAAACTTGTTGGCGACTCTTTTGCTCTATCTTCTTTCCCTTTGGACGCCACCGTACTTAAGTGTATGATCACAGTGGGGTTCAAGCTAGGGATAATGCTTGAAATATTCCCTACAGTTAGATGTCCCCATTAATGAGGGAATTGTCCCTATTTATAGAGTCTTTTGGGGAAGTGTGCCCTCCCTAGGGTTTGATGACCCAGGGATAAGGGCACGCCATTTTGCAGCACCTCAAAGTTTGGGCCTTGAAGGCTGCCATTTCAGAAGTGATATCTGAGTGACACGTGTCGCTCATCCTGAGAGGCCACTTGGGCATCTCTTAGAGTGACACGTGTCGCTCTCTTATTGGTCTACTTTGGATCATCAAATACCCTTAATCAAGGGCAGTTCCTGCCTAACATGTGTCACCATCTGGAGGGTCCAAGGTGGCACCCCTTCCAGTGACACATGTTAGACTCTGATTGGGCCACTTGGCCGGGTATAAAATACCCAAAACAATTATTATTATTATTATTATTATTATTATTATTATTATTATTATTATTATTATTATTATTATTATTATTATTATTATTATTATTATAGGGGTTTTATAAATAATTATTATGAGTAGTTTTAACTATATAAATCAGATTTTTAATGATATTTATGAGAAATTAATTTAAAAGGTTCATGTTCATATAGTTGGGGGTTTTAAATTATTTGTTAACCTTATATTGATTAAGGTTATATTTATTTGTAGGGTTTCTTTGATCAAGGTTCTGAAGGTTCTTTTTATGTGGTTTTTTAGCAAGGATCAAGGTACGTTTAGGTGGATAGATACCTTTGAAAGTGATTGGTTTGAATAACATGTTTTACATGATTTGATTGGTGATTAATTTGTTTAAATTATGATTTTGAAATAAATTATGTTTGAAGGTATTGATTTTAATAAAAGTATTTTGAATGATCTATTTTTAAATCATGTGTTGAATGGTTTGGATTACTTATCGTGTTTAAATAAAGGAATGGATTTTAAAAGGTTTGTTGAATTAAATAACGGTTTTTCAAGGAAGAGTTATTGATTTTGAAAAGTTATTAATTTGAGATTTTATTCTCAAGTATTTATTTAAAAGGTTTTCATTTTGAAATTATGTGGAATTATTAAAAAGGAGTTTGAATTATATTAGAACTATTGGATATTAAAAGGATTTATTGAACCATTGAATTTTTATTATTATTAATGCTTTTAAGAATGTTAGTAATCCTACTATGCGGATTTGGTTTATTGATAAGGCCTTGGACTTTGTATGACCAATTCTTTCCTCAAGAATAGCCTTGTAATATAAGGAGACTAGCTTGGGGGGTGTGCACACTTAGGTGAGGAATTGGATTAAAAGGAATTGGTTCTTAATAAATGAATTGATTTTATTAACTATTATTTTGAATATGAATCATTGGAATCGGTTTTGGAATAATGAGTTTTGAATTTATTGGATTAATTATTGGAATTGGTTTTAAAAGCATGTTTGCAAATAAATTGAGTTTACACTATCTTGCACTTATCATACTTAGAATAATTTTCTAATTCGTATTTCTTATTTGTTTTGGTTCGCCCTGTTTACCGTAATGTTAAGCAGTGTTGACTATTTCAGGTGGAGTCATGAATGAGCATATGGGAGTCCAGGGATTTGGTTCACCTAGTTTAGGAATTTTGGTCTTGTCTTTATTTTAAAGCACTCATAACAATGTTACTATTTTTATAAGTATTAATAAAAGAAAGTTGAGTTTACGATGCAAGTTTGTTATTGAGTTAAGTATTTTAAGTAGTCTTGCGTAATCACGCGGCGGTAATACGCCCAAGTCTATGTCAACGATATAATTATACGTATTATACTAGTATTTTCGTAGAGGGAGATTTGGGGGTGTTACATAGGTACCTTAAATAACGCCTAAACTCGGCCACACTTGCTAGAAATTACCTAGCTCGAAGCTTCCTACAATTAAAGATGCATAACTATAATTTATCCACTATTCTCACAAATTTCCAACAACTATAATACTATGTAAACCATATTAGTTAACCCCTTTTAATGACATGAAAGCTATGAAACCTTTTCAGTAAGTGGGTACTCCAAATCCTTTAAAAAACACTTGATTTCTATGATTTAAATAAAATCCCAGCATACTTATTTAATGTAATATAAAACATCACTTTAAGACTAGTGTTGTTTTAAGGAATACTACAAGAAGGGGGGGTTGAATTGTAGTATGAGAGATTAGCCAAACTTTTTGCGGAATTGAAATTAAGTTAGCTAAAGGAACTGAAAGATTAACTAAAGGAACTAAAGAATGCAAGAGAGATTTTACATGGAAAACTCATTGGCCCTAACAAGGAGAAAAACCACGACCACTTGGGATTTTGGGAAATGAATCTTCACTATAAAAGGGCAAATGAACCTATTACAAGCTAACGACTCAAACTCAAGTTCCTCTACGAACTTGAGACCCTGAGGAACTAGTCACCCAACTAGTTACTCTTCTCTTCTCTTTCTCTCTTCTCACTTCTTTGTTCTCTCTTCTCTTTCTCTTCTCTTTCTTTTCTCTTTCTCACTTCTCTTTCTCATACACAAATGTTCACTCAAACTTCCCCATTCCCAAATTACAACTCGAAAGAAAAACAAACTCTAGTATAAGAACATTAAGAACACTCTAATAAACTCTAGTTGTCCTGTTTGGCGCGGCGGCTGGGCGGTGTTTCATGCTATTATTTCCCAGCAGCCGGATTGTGGTTGAAAGTGTCGATTTTTCATTTGTTAGGCTGATTCCGGTTGGTTGCTGGGCGGTGGTTTGAGTCGTATCATTTTTCCTAGTAGCTGGAATTCGCTGGAAGCTCATTCGTGAGGCTGATTCTGGGTGTTTGGGGCTAAATCAAACCCTCGATTTTCTGGGTTCTTGCTCAATGAATGTTGTTGATTTACGGGCTAGTTTACCGGTGGTTGGGTTTCGTTTTCTCTGGTCTTTGTTACTGGTGACGGGTCCAGGTCAGTGGTTGTCCTCAACCCTTGATTGGTGTTTTGTCGACGGGGCTATGCTCTATTCTTTTTCGGTTGCTGGGCATCGCTGAAATGGGTGTTTATTAGACTGACTCAAGGCTATTGGGGCTGCGATTCAGCCCTTGATTTTCTGGTTGTTTGCGGGTGGCTGGGCTGCCTATTTTATTTCCTAGCTGCTGGTTTGTTCAGCGGTTGTTGTGGTATTGTTTGCTCTAGTTTGCTGGTGGCAGCTCCCTTGGTCGGTGTTGCTCTATATTTGGGGGTTGAACGTGGCAGCTTCCCTTAATTATTGATTTGTAGATGTTGAATATTCTCTGATGTTCTTCATTTATTAAAGGAAGGTTGACTTGTTTGCCTCCCTTTTATTATCATGTTTAAATGGGAATTGTTTTCTTTGGTTGTAACTACTGTCTAGATGTATTGTGTTATTTTGTCAGCTTAGGCTTCCTAGTGATTAGTGTTGCTGGATGATGGTTATGGTAGCGATCCTTTATATTGTTCTGTATTGTATGCTTGCCGTGTTGTCGTCCTAGCAGGCTGATTTCTGGGTTGTTAGTTAGCTGTGATATTATGATTATGTCTATTGATGGTGGTTTGGAGGTTGGTTGTCATTGTTAAGTCTGGGTTTTATTAGCTTGCTTGGTGTGTAGTGGGTTGAGGCTCGTTGTATGGTGGGTGTTTCTCCTATTGCTACCTTGTTTCTTGCTTCTGTCTGGACTTTTTTTTTCTGCCTCTTCTCTTGTGTGGTAGTTGTTGACCTATCTTTTCCTCGGCATCTTATGTTTTTCTGCTTTGCTTGAGGCCCCTGTGCTTGTGATGCTGGCTGATGGATCATGGCTACGATCCTTTGTCCTGGTTTGGTTTGCATGTATGCTTGTGTTCTATCTTGGCATGCTAACTACAGGGTTATTACCAAGCTAATTTTATGGTGATGCTGGTGGAAGGTGTTCTTTGTTTTGTTTGGTGGAGGTTGGCTGTCATGGTTGAGTCTTGGCCATTTTAGCTTGCCTGGTATGTAGTGGGATGAAGCCCATTATTTTTAGTGCTGTCTTCTGAGGTGATAGTTGATGGCTTGTATTGTATGGTGGGTGGTATCCCTCTTTCTACCTTGGTTCTAGCTTTTGTCCAGGCTCCTTCTTTTACCTCTTTTGTTGTAGTGGTTGTCGATCTACCTCTGTCCTGGCATCTTATGCTATTATATTTTACTTGAGCCTCCTTGTGTTTGTGCTGCTGGTTGATGGTTCATGGCTACGATCTTTTGTTCTGGTTTGTACTGCATGTATGCTATTGTTCTATCCTGGCAGGCTGACTATGGGGTGTTATCAAGCTATTTTATGGCGATGCTGGTGGTGGTGTTTTCTCTATCGGTGTTTTGACGTGGAGGAAGTGGGTTATTATGGGTAAGTCTTGGTTATTTGAGGCCTATTTTTAGTGTTGTCTCCTAGTATGAGGTGCTAGGTGATGGCCTGGATTGTATGGTGGGTGATATTCCTATTGCTTCCTTGTTTGTTGTTTTGTCCAGGACTCCTACTTTTGCCCCTTCTGTTATGGTGGTTGGTGATCTGTCTTTTCTCAGGCATCTTATGCTATTATATGTTCTTGAGCTCCCCTGTGTTTGTGCTGCTGGCTTATGGCTCATGGCTACGATCTTTTGTTCTGGTTTGTACTGCATGTATGCTATTGTTCTGTCCTGGCAAGCTGACTGTGGGGTTGTTATCAAGCTGTTTTTATGGTGATGCTAGTGGTGGTGTATTATCTGTTGTTGTCTTGGCATGGTGGAAGTTGGTTGTTATGGGTGAGTCTTGGATATTTAGCTTGCTTGGTGGGTAGTAGGTTGATGCCTTATTTTTAGTGTTGTCTTCTAGCATGAGGTGCTAGTTGTTGGCCCGGATTGTATGGTGGGTGGTATTCCTATTGCTACTTTGTTTGCTGTTTCTCCCAAGACTCCTTCTCTTCCCTCTTCCATTGTGATAGCTGTTGATCTACCTTTGTCGTGGCATCTTATTCTTTGTCTTGCTTGAGCCTCCTTATGTTTGTGCTGCTGGATGATGGTTCATGGCTGCGATCTTTTGTCCTGGTTTGTACTGCATGCATGCTGTTGTTCTGTCCTGGCAGGCTGACTGTGGTGTTGTTATCAAGCTGTTTTTATGATGATGATGGCGGATGGTGTATGCTTTCATGTTAAGCTGATGCTTTATTATACTCACCTTATTTGTTATCTTTGGATGTATGAGCTTTTACCTACTTTTGGATGTAGCTATGGTATCCTCTCCCTTTAGGAGTTAGAGATTCCGTAGTAGTTATCTTTGTTTTGCCTTCGGGCTTTGGTTTTGTTGCTTCTTTGGCCCAGAGAGCATGTACAGCACTTTCATTTCTTGTAGTTGCTACTCTTATGGGTAGTAACTCTTTACTTTTGGTAATAAATTTCTTTACTTACCAAAAAAAAACTTGTGTGGAATTGACACTTGACTCGATTTGAAGCTTGAAAACTTATGTGAGCAAGGGTGAGATTTTCCTTATGAAATTAATGGCTATTTATAGATCAGTAAACACTTTGGAAAATCCTCTTTGTGCAGCAACACCATTACGCCACTACTCATACCCACTAAGAAGATCATGTCCCTATAATTAAGGAACCATGAACTCCTTAATGTGCAAACCCATGACTGAAGAAGAACATGGGAGAGTAGGCCGCAAGTTTTGGAAAACATGGGAGATTTTATTTTGTAAAAGATATTTTCCGAAAATCAAAAAAATAAATAAAATAAAATCTTTTCAATTTGAGAAAAAGATAAACGTTTAAATGATAATAGTTTTCCTAAAAACTAGCATGCACATATTTCATCTTTTAGACCAATTCCACACAGATTTTTCGAGTGCCATTTAATATCTTATACTTACATAAATCCTAAAATATAAAAATATATTTATTCTTCATGTTCTCTGATGAAGCTTCCACTCCGAGGCTTCTGTTCCTTGAGAGGAACTTCTCTTCTCTTATGAGGCTTCTTTTCTGAAGCTTCTGTCCTTGAGGGAACCTTCTCTTCTCCAGTCTTCATTTCTGAAGCGCCAGTTCCTGTGAGGGAACTCTTCTTAATGGCTAGCTCTGCTTCTGGCCTTCTTGTTCCTCATGGTATTTTTACAAGACACTTCATTCTCCTAGTCTTTGTAACTGAGTACACACTTAAACAATCAAGCACTTATTAGTTTGTAAGTAAGTGAGGTTGTGTCATCATCAAAATCATTAAGTCCAGCAATATTCCCCCTTTTTGATGATGATAAACAAACCAAACTTACTTACAAGGAAACAGAGATAATCCATTTTATTCCTAAAGAAAAGAAAATGCAAAAACAAGATACAATGCAGAATGGAAAAAATAAAAACAATGCATAAATAAATAACTTAAGGAAAAACTGAAAAACTTGAAAAGAACTTGTATATACATTATACCTGCTTGTAGAGATTTGACAGCTTGTGAAGATTTCGAACAGAGACCATAGAATGATTAAGTTTCCTTGATAGTTTGCATCCTTTTCCCCCTTTTGGCATTATCAAAAACTAACACACACACACGTATAGTATACCATAACACAGCACCAACTAGTGGTTTAGTGTTAAGACAAGAAGCATGCATAGAGAGAAAACATTCACAAAGCATATAGGCAAAAGAAACATAGATTATAATCATCCAAAACCGATTTAAAACATCGGCCAAATGTACCAAATTTGCAAGTTTACCAAAAGAAATTAAAAAGTGCCCAAAATATTACAGACCCAAAAAAATTGTTTCCAAAAGCAAATAAACATAAGTTTCATCAACATAAAGAGGCTGCAAGGAAAGACAGGTTAAGATGCAATGCTCTGGTCATCATCAACATCAAGATCCTCCATCTTCTTGCTGATTTGAGACACTATGTCCTTCACAATGGATTGTCTCCCTTGTTCAGAGCTTGAGACCAGCTTCTTGACATCAGTGCTCAAAATGAGCATGCTCTTCTTCAGTTCTGCCATGTTTTGCTTTGAATCCTCTTGTTCCTTTAGCACCTTCAGGAGCATATCCTTCATCTCCTTGACATCCTCGCTGGGAACCTTTGATGGGGAACTGAAAGCTGCGAAACATGTTCCTGCAGATGCATACTTGCCCTGCAGACTAGGAGAGCTTGAGACCTTCTGTATTTCCTCTTTCACCCCAGTCATATCAATGCAAATGGGTGCAGAGGGCTCCTTTTTCTTCATCAACCTTAAACTCTTCCTTTTCTTCCTTCCCCCTATCTCAGTTACTTCCTCAACCACCTTTTCCTCTTCCTCCTCCTGAATATCCTGCACCACTCCCTCTACTAACCCTGTAGCTCTTTCCTCTTCCCCCTCGGCTATAGCACCTACTTCTTTTGGCCTCTTATCTTTTTCTTCCAGCACAACCTCAAAACATCCATCTACAACCTTCATCTTATGGTTTTCAAGGAAAATGGGCTTCATGTACTCGGTGTTTTTGAGGGGCAGGGGTTCTTTATCAACAAAAGAAATGCCAAAGCTTTCAAAGATATAGGTGAGAAGGTTACCATATCCCACCTTCCATCCTTTTGGAACACAGTGGGAAAGGTGTTGAATCATGATGGAGGGAAAGTTAATTTGGATCTTTTTGGCTAGGCAATAGATGAGAACAGAGTCAAGCTTGTTGGCACTGTCTCTCTTTTGGGTGCGAGGGATAATATCATTGAAAACAAATTTTAGCATAATTTTGTCAAGAGGGGTTAGGTCATTGTGATTTATGTAGGTTTCCTCCGGGTCTCCACCTAGAAACTCTACTATCTCATCAATATTTGCATCAGGAAGAGGGTTCCTTATCACATTACTCTTAAAATACAAGTCATATCCAGTATTAGGAACATCAAACAACTCAACCAAATACATCGCATCAAACTCAATTTCTTTTTCATACACACAGCAGTGAATAACACCTTTAGAGTATTTGAAACTTTTGCGAAAATCCCTCATAGCATCAACATACATACTCCGATTAAAGCATTCACTCAACTAATTCACCCAATTTTGAGCTTCAATCAAATCAAGCAGTTCATACAATTTAACAGACTTACACCAAGGAAGATTAATAGCCAAACCTGTCACAAAGTGACCACTGATCTTCTCTTGCCGTTTCATGGGTGCAGGCTTGTCTCGGTAATTGACCCCTAGTTCCGGAGCGCTTTCTTCTTCTTCTTGCATGTCATCGGACTTCCTTTTTCGAGAAGACTGGGATTCGGTGGTTGAATCCACTTTTGGAGGCTCTTGGTCATCAATGGGGTTAATTTCCGGTGGGATTTCCATGGTAATTTCTGGAATTGGGTTTGTGTTCAGGTCGGCATCAATTTGGGTTTTTGGAGAGGTAGACATTAGAGAGTAGTTTTGATCGGAGTAATGAGAGAGAAGGCAATTTTTTTGTGGTGTAAATTTGTGTGAGGCTGACATCTTTTATGGTGGAGGTAAATTGGTGAAGTGAGGTGTCGCTTGGGAGGTGAAGTGAATTTAGTTGATTTGACACTCATATTTATTGCTTAGGGAAATGCAAACTGTGTTTCAAGAGAATAGTGTAAGTGGGCTACTTTTTAAACAAAAGATAATGATGAATTTAGATGCATTCATCCGATTTTTGTGTTTAGATAAGAAGAATTTGGAATTTTGAAAAATAGATAAACACAACAATTTTATCTCTTGAATTTTATCAGTAAAGAACACTTGCAAATACAACTTGATACACGAAACAAATCAACAAGGCTAATGCAACCAATTTTGGACTTTCCATATTCTATGTCTCTCACATTTACATGCCTTTAGTAAATATTACTCCTGCTCACAACCTGTCTTAACTATTTAATTAAACATATAACACTTGTGCACAGTATACAACAGATTAAGCATGTCAGTTTGAGCTTCTTACCTGAGGGAACTTGATGCATTTTTCTCAGTATAACTTAATCATCCCAAGTTCCATTCTCATCTTCTAATGCCTTTATCTATTCAAGGGTTTTGTTAATATATCTGCAATTTGATTGTCATTTTGGCAGAAATCTAATTTAATCAAACCCTTTTCAACATTATCCTTAAGGAAATGATGCCTTATATGAATATGCTTAACTCTTGAATAATGGACTGGATCTTTAGATATGCAAATTGCACTAGTGTTATCACAGTAGATAGTAATGCAATTAAATTTAATACCAAAGTCACGTAACTGTTGTTTTATCCAGAGGACTTGAGAGCAACAAGCAGCTGTTGCTACATACTCAGCCTCTGCAGTAGACAATGCAACAGTATTTTGTTTCTTAGAACCCCAAGAAACTAGAAAAGAGCCAAGGAACTGAACCATACCTGAGGTGCTTTTCCTATTGACTAAGTCACCTGCATAGTCAGCATCTGTGAATCCTTTAAGCATAAAGTCATCACTTCTAGGATAGAACAGACACAGGTCATCTGTTCCTTTGAGGTATCTCAAAATTCTCTTAACAGCCGTTAGATGTGATTCTTTAGGATTAGACTGAAATCTAGCACACAATCCAACACTAAAAGAAATGTCAGGCCTACTGGCTGTTAGATATAGGAATGAACCAATCATACCTCTGTAAGTGGTTTGATTCACACTTGTTCCTTGTGAATCCTCATCAAGTCTTGTTGTTGTTCCCATAGGTGTATGATTTGTCTTGGCATTCTCCATGTTGTACTTCTTCAGAAGTTCCTTGACATACTTCTGTTGGTGAATCATTATTCCTTCAGATGTTTGCTTTATTTGAAGTCCAAGGAAGAAATTTAATTCACCCATCATGCTCATCTCAAATTCATCACCCATTAGCTCAGCAAAGTACTTGCACAAACCATTGTTAGTAGCACCAAATATAATATCATCTACATAGATCTGCACAACTAACAAATCAGTTCCTCAAGATTTAAGAAAAAGAGTTTTGTCTACTTTTCCTCTTTTGAAATCATTTTTCAGTAGGAACTTTGAAAGCCTTTCATACCAGGCTCTTGGAGCTTGTTTAAGCCCGTAGAGAGCTTTATCAAGCTTAAAAACATGATTTGGAAATTTAGGATTTTCGAAACCTGGAGGTTGTTCAACAAACACCTCCTCATTTAAGAAACCATTTAGAAAAGCACATTTCACATCCATTTGATAGAGTTTGAAACCCATAAAAGAAGCAAAAGCTACTAGGATTCTAATAGCTTCTAATCTAGCTACAGGAGCAAAGGTTTCATCGAAATCAATACCTTCCTGTTGGTTGTAGCCCTTCACAACCAATCTAGCCTTGTTCCTTACAATGGTGCCACGTTCATCAAGCTTGTTCCTGAACACCCATTTGAGCCCAATAACTTTCTTTCCCTTAGGCTTTGGCTCAAGGTGCCAGACTTTGTTCCTTTCGAACTCATTGAGTTCCTCTTGCATGGCCACTATCCAATTAGCATCTCCCAAGGCTTCTTAATGATTTCTTGGCTCTAGGATGGACAGAAAAGCATGGAATGCACAGTAGTTCCTCAATTGTGATCCTGTTTGCGTTCCTTTTCCTATATCACTAATTATGAGATCAGTTGGATGGGAACCTTGATACGTGAATGGCCTGGGTTGAAATTCCCTTGCTGGAACTCCAATTTGAGGAGCTTCTGGTTCTGTTCCTTCTGCTTCTTCTGCTTGTTTCTCATTTACCTGTTCATCGGGTTGAGGAACCTCTCCATTTTCTTGATGGTCCTCTTCTAGAGTAGGCTGCTTTTCCCTGGTTTGCTTCTGAGTCTCTTCTTCATCCCTGTCTTTTATCAATCCAATTTCAAAATCTTTATCTTCTTCTTGTTCATGTACACTCACAAATTAGTTAACTTCATCAAAGATTATATGAATGCTTTCCTCAACACACATTGAGCTTTTATTGTAGACTCGATAAGCTTTGCTATCAGAGGCATATCCTAGAAATATAGCCTCTTCACTTCTTTCATCAAATTTCCCTAGGTTTTTCTTACCATTATTATGTACAAAGCACTTACAACCAAAGGCTCTAAGATGAGATATGTTTGGCTTCCTTCCCCTGAATAGTTCATAGGGAGTCTTGTTGATGATACTTCTAATTGTTACCCTATTAAGGATGTAACATGCTGTATTCACGGCTTCAGCCCAAAAGTTCCTTGGCAATCCACTTGTGATCAGCATCGTTCTAGTCATTTCCTCAAGGGTTCGATTCTTCCTTTCTACAACTCCATTCTGTTGGGGAGTCCTTGGAGCTGAGAAGTTATGATTCATGCCATTTTCCCTGCAAAACTCATCGAATCTTGAGTTCTCAAATTCAGTTCCGTGATCTGATCTGAGATAGACTATGGAGTGACCACTAATTTTCTGTATTTTCTTGGCAAAAGCAACAAACTCATTAAAAGTTTCATCTTTACTAGCAAGAAAAATAACCCAAGTGAATCTGGAATAATCATCAACAATAACCAAAACATATTTCTTGTCACTCCTGCTTTGAATTCTCATGGGACCACACAAATTCATATGGATTAATTCCAAAGGCTTTGTAGTGCTTACCATTTTCTTCAATTTAAAAGATGAGAGAACATGCTTGCCTTTCACACATGCATCACAAACTTTGTTCTGTAGGAACTTGATGATAAGAAGTCTTACAACCAAGTTCCTTGACCTCAGCTTGTCTAGTAATGAAAAGCTAGCATGTCCAAAACGTTTATGCCATAGCAGGGGATCATCTTCAACAACACTCAGACATGTAAGGTTGTTCCTTGGGATTAAGTTGAGGTCAACTGTATAAGTGTTCCCTCTTCTTGTTCCTTCTAGAACAACCTTTCCTGACTTGTTGTTGATGATGTTGCAAGAATCAGAAGTAAAACTTACAGAGTTTCCTTTATCACAGAATTGTGATATACTGAGCAAATTGTGCATTAAGCCCTCAACCAGGAACACATTATCAATGGAATGAGATTTAGATCTTCCAATTTTGCCTTTTTCAATGATCTCTCCCTTCTTATTATCCCCAAAGGTTACTGTTCCTCCAGGGTAGTCTTTTAGTGAGAGGAATTTTAATTTATCACCTGTCATGTGCTTTGAACAACCGTTGTCGAGATACCACGAGTTGTTCCCCCTCACTAGGACCTGCAAGAAAACTAAGCATTAGGATCAGGAACCCAGGTTTCCTTGGGTTCCTTAGACGTGGATGCAATATCAGTTTTCTTGACCCACACTTGTTTTACATTTCTTTTATCAGCTTCTTCTCTTATCCTACACTGTCAATAGAGATGTCCAGTCTCACCACAAAAAGTGCATACCTTCATGCTAGGAAGCTCAACATATTTCTTTTGCTTACCTTTCTTAGTCATATAACCAAGGCCTTCAGTTCTTTTTCCTTGAGCTTCAGCTATCCACTTAGGTATGACTTTTGGGTCAATACTTATATCCTTTCTAGCATTCAGTTCCGATTCAAGTTGATCCTTTTGGGTTTTTAAAGTAGAAAGCTCATTTTTCAAATTTTCAAAATCAACATTGAATTCAAGCAACTGATCGCTTGAGGAACTGCTAGAACTGATATCAAAATTCATGAGCTTATACTGAGTTAGTTCAACATTTAGAAGAATACTTTCATTCTTAATTCTATCAGCTATCTCAGTTATGTGTTTGTATTTAAAATCAAGTTCTCTTAGTTTGCTTTGAGACTTGGCATAGGCTGTTTCCAACCAAGCACCATGTTCTTTGCAAACCTTAAGAGCTTTTTCACATTTATTCAATTTTACACATGTATCTCTAAAGAATTCTTCTTCTTCTAGACATATATCTATCAAGACATCTTTATAGAGAGTTTTAAGCTGTTTAGGATCAAGAAATACCTCTTTCTGAAGTTCCTCAAGGTAAGCCTTTTCATCATCTGATTTGGCTATTAAACAGAGATTGGTTGTCTCCTCTTCTTGTTGGTCATCATCTTCTACTTCACTTTCTGAGTCTCCCCAGGCTGCTATCATGGCCTTCCTCATGTCTGACTTTTGATAGTTTGCTTTGCTGAATTTTTCTCTTCCCTGTTCCTTAGCCTTTCCTTTCCCTTTATCATTTTCCCAAAAGGGACAGTCTCTGATAAAGTGGTCTGGAGATCCACACTTGTGACAGCTGTAGTCAAGCTTTGGATTTGAGGTCTTTTTCCCGAAGTTCCTTGAGGTTCGGCCTTTCTTGAACATCTTTTTAAATCTTCGCACAATTAGGGCAGCCTCATCTTCGTCCACTTTTGAGTCTTCCTCCTCATCAGCTTTAAGAGCCAATCCCTTGTTCCTCATGGGTTCATTGTTGACTCCAAGGTGTAGCTCATGAGTCATGAGAGAACCTGCTAGTTGTTCAATATTGAACTTTGTAAAGTCCTTCGTTTCCTGAAGGGTTGTCACCTTAGCTCTCCATCTCTCATCTTATGGAAGACTTCTAAGAACCTTCCTAACCTGCTCATCTGTAGGAATCTGTCTACCAAGGGAAACCAACTCATTTATGACGTTAGTAAATCGGGTTAGCATCTCTTGAATGGTTTCCTTAGGCTGCATTTCAAATCTTTCATACTTAGACATAAGTAGATCGATTTTTGAGCGTTTAACCTCATTAATTCCTTCGTGAGTAATCTGCAACAAATCTCATATTTCCTTAGCATTCTTGCACCCCATAACACGATTGTGTTCGTGAGGTCCAAGTCCACATTGGAGCAATTTCACAGCCATAGCATTTATTTCCATTTTATCAAAGTCCTCTTTTTCATATTCAGACATAGGCTTAGGGATTACCTCGTTTTGAGCATTTGTTTTGGTGATTTCGAAATCACCAACCTCGATGACCCTCCAGACTTGGTAGTTCTCTACCTTGATAAAGATCTCCATGTGGTTCTTCCAGTAGGTATAGAACTTGCCGTTGAACATAGGAGGCCTCTGAGTTGAGTATCCTTCCTCGAGCTTCTCATGAGTATTCATTTTCTCCAAGACCTTTCTTCTTCAGGGTTTCCTGATTTTCCTAGAAGTTAGGCTCTGATACCAATTGTTGTTTTAAGGAATACTACAAGAAGGGGGGGTTGAATTAGTATGAGAGATTAGCCAAACTTTTTGTGGAATTGAAATTAAGTTAGCTAAAGGAACTGAAAGATTAACTAAAGGAACTAAAGAATGCAAGAGAGATTTTACGTGGAAAACTCCTTGGCCCTAACAAGGAGAAAAACCACGACCACTTGGGATTTTGGGAAATGAATCTTCACTATAATAGGGCAAATGAACCTATTACAAGCTAACGACTCAAACTCAAGTTCCTCTACGAACTTGAGACCCTGAGGAACTAGTCACCCAACTAGTTACTCTTCTCTTCTCTTCCTATCTTCTCACTTCTCTGTTCTCTCTTCTCTTTCTCTTCTCTTTCTTTTCTCTTTCTCACTTCTCTTTCTCATACACAAATGTTCACTCGAACTTCCCCATTCCCAAATTACAACTCGAAAGAAAAACAAACTCTAGTATAAGAACATTAAGAACACTCTAATAAACTTGTGTGGAATTGACACTTGACTCGATTTGAAGCTTGAAAACTTATGTGAGCAAGGGTGAGATTTTCCTTCTGAAATTAATGGCTATTTATAGATCAGTAAACGCTTTGGAAAATCCTCTTTGTGCAGCAACACCATTACGCCACTACTCATACCCACTAAGAAGATCATGTCCCTATAATTAAGGAACCATGAACTCCTTAATGTGCAAACCCATGACTGAAGAAGAACATGGGAGAGTAGGCCGCAAGTTTTGGAAAACATGGGAGATTTTTTTTTGTAAAAGATATTTTCCGAAAATCAGAAAAAGAAATAAAATAAAATCTTTTCAATTTGAGAAAAAGATAAACGTTTAAATGATAATAGTTTTCCTAAAAACTAGCATGCACATATTTCATCTTTTAGACCAATTCCACACAGATTTTTCGAGTGCCATTTAATATCTTATACTTACATAAATCCTAAAATATAAAAATATATTTAGTCTTCATGTTCTCTGATGAAGCTTCCACTCCGAGGCTTCTGTTCCTTGAGAGGAACTTCTCTTCTCTTATGAGGCTTCTTTTCTGAAGCTTCTGTCCTTGAGGGAACCTTCTCTTCTTCAGTCTTCATTTCTGAAGCGCCAGTTCCTGTGAGGGAACTCTTCTTTATGGCTAGCTCTGCTTCTGGCCTTCTTGTTCCTCATGGTATTTTTACAAGACACTTCATTCTCCTAGTCTTTGTAACTGAGTACACACTTAAACAATCAAGCACTTATTAGTTTGTAAGTAAGTGAGGTTGTGTCATCATCAAAATCATTAAGTCCAACAGCTAGGAAATCATATTAATCATTGAAACCTATTTCCCTTTTATGGATAATCAAACCCTAACTCAATAATTAAAAACTAGTGTATGTAAATAATTTTCAGCATTAAATTGAAGGCTTTAAACACATCAAAAACATGATTAGATCATGAATTATTCAAGAACAGCAACCTAACCTCAAACCAATTATAAAAAATCCCCAATTTCTAGGGTTTATAATTAGGGGTTTTCAATTTTATAAAAATTTGAAATTTATACAAAAAAACTAGCAACATCAAAATCCCAAAATCAACACCAAAACATAATAAAAATATTGCCTTTAATATAATACACACACACACACACACACACACACATATATACATATATATATATACATATATATATATATACATATATATATATGTGTGTGTGTGTGTATGTATATACATATATATATATGTGTGTATATATATATATAACAAACGGGAAAAAAAAAACAGAGAGAAGGGTAGCGATGGGCGGCTGGGCTGTTGACGCCACTGTTGGTGGCCACCGGTGGTACCGGTGGCCGACCGTGCCAAAAATAAGGAGAAGGAGAGAGAGTGTGTGGGTTTTCGAGGAAAAACAAGAGGAAAAAGAAAGAAAAATAACGGAAAAGGAGAGAATATTAATAAAAAAAAAAAAAAAAAAAAAAAAAAAAAAAAAACCTTTGTATTTGTTTTTGTGAACTCTGACAATTATGAACTTATGTGGAAAAATCTTGAGGTTTTAAGTTATTTATAATATCCTTTTAAAATTTAAACTCATATTTACAACTTTGTCATTACTAATTCGTAAACCCTTACAAATTTTCCCTTTGGGAGCCTTCTCACTCTTGCTCTTTGTGCTAAGGGAATACAGTGCAGTGCCTTCGTGGAATGCTTCCTGGGGAAGGCGTGGTTTGTTCAATGTGGCAAATAAGAAGGTGCAGGGGTACCATTGGAAGATAGGCCGGAAATGGGGAGAGAATTAAGATCACCAATACGAAATGGGTGCAAGGCTCTCCTTCGGAGTTCAAATTAGACCAAATCCTTAGGGGGATTGGTTCAAGAAGAGTGAGAGATTTGATATCTCGGGATGCTAGATCTTGGAATTAAGGGTGTTCGCGGTGCAGTTTGGTGCGGTTTGGATCAACCGCACCAAACCGCAAAAGTGTGGTTTGTAATTTTTTCAAACCGCACCAAATCGCAAAAGTGTGGTTTGTAATTTTTTCAAACCGCACCAAACAGCACCATAAGACGCGGTTTGGTGCGGTGTGGTTAGCGGTTTAACCCTATTTTATTAAAATTGTAATTATTCTTTTTTAAAAAAAACTTTTATTTTATATTATAATTATTAGTTGATAATTTAAATATTAAACTCTTTTTTTATTAACCTTTAATTAACTAAAAGTAAAAAATTAGCTCATATATTTTAGTTCTTTTATATAATTTGAACGAAAATATAGTATAAAAATTGCAAACCGCATTAAAGTGCGGTTTGTGGTGCGATTTGGTCTCAATAATTTTGGAAACCGCACCAAACCGTGGTTTGGTCATTTTAGAAAATCGCACCGCAATTTTCAAATCGCAAACCATACCAAACCGCAAAATTGCGGTTTGGTGCGGTCTAAACCGCACTCTGTACAACCCTACTTGGAATATGGCTACCATTAGGGACATATTTGTTTGGGATACGATCTAGAAGATTCTGGAGATGGAGTTACCTTCTTCAGAGGAGAAGGATGTTCTTTATTGGGGCGGACATGCCTCGGGGATGTAAACTGTTAAAATAGGTTATGCTTTCCTAATGTGTGATCTTTTTATACAACAAGTGGATTTTCTTGATTTTGAGTTTTATAAGCTTATCTGAAAGCTTAGCATTGCGCCCAAGTGGAGCTTATTCTTGTGGAAATTGGTTATGAATGGGTTGGGGTTTAAGTTAAACCTTGTTCATATGTGTGGGATGGAAACAGAAGATCTTAGACATCTTTTTAGGATTTGTTCTTTTGTGAGGTATGTTTGGCATAATTGTCCACTGCATATTTCTTCTTAAATTGATTAATATACTCCTTTGCGACACTGGATTCAGACTTATATCCTTCTTTTTCATAACGACGATGGAAAGAATAGTGAACGAATTAACACGTTCATTGGGGTACTTTGGAGTCTTTAGCTAACCAGAATTGGGAGGGTTTTTAACAATGAGGGTGGATATCTGGTGGATTTATTCAGAAACTACGACACTGCAATGCAGAATTTATCTGTCTGACAAAGGATAGATGACGGGAATATGCGGAAAGCTAAGGGGATAGGAGACAATGGGGCGCCACCGGGTTTTGATAAAGTTAACATCGGTTGTGGTGATGATCTTATCACGGATCCTCGGGATGACAGATTAGAGGTGATTGTAATGGTGGATGGCTCTTGGCAAAAGAGCACCGGGAGTGCAAGTATGTGTTGGGCTTATTCCTTTGATCAACTGGTCTATTTGGAAGGTGGTGGCACCTTTGGAAGAGCTTTGTCCTCTCTTCATGCGGAACTTTTGGCGTGCGTTAAGGCACTTAAGTGGGCGACAAAGAAAGTGACTGATTTTGTAGAAAGACTCGCTCCCTCTTATTCAACTAATTCTAAATCCGAAATGGCGGGAAGTATTGCTTCTTTGGATAATTCAAGAGTTACTACAATCAGGAATTTTTTTAGGAGTTGCATCGAAAGTAGGGAGGGATCAACTCACGCACGCACATGAGATTGCTAAAATGTGTAGGGTCAATTTACATAGCTTTTATCTAGTTTATGTTTAGTTTATGTTGTAACCAAAAAAAACATAAAATAAAAAAAATAAAATAAAATTAAAAAAATTAAAAAAATTGTGCCGCTAAATTCCCAATAAGTTAGTCCACCCTTTTTAATAGGATTGACCCAATTAAAAATACTTTGTTACCTCAATTCCTGGTCCACTTTACTTACACACACTTATAATTTATTTAAATAAATAATTTCTTTAAATAAATAATTTCTTTAAAAAAAAAAAATCATTTTAATATATATATATATATATAACACACACGGAGTATTACACATAATTATAGTCAGCTTCATTGGTGAAATGAGCAATATAGTAATTGGAACCAATATCTGTGAGGTTAGATCACCTCTAATGTTCCATTTCATTTTCAATCTCCTCATTAATCCCATATAACCCAATTTGTCGCTAAACATCTTGGTGATACTCGCTTTGTCTTTTAATATGTGTTACATAAGGCTGTACACAGTTTGGTTTGGACCGTAATCAAACCAGACCAAACCGCAATTTAGCGGTTTGGTTTGGTTTACGGTTTGGTTTCGATTTTTTGAGAAATACGGTTTGCGGTTTGGTTTGGTTTGGTTTTTCAAGAAATATAAACCAAACCAAACTGTAAACCAGTAAACCGCATTTTAATATTTATATAATTTTTAAATAAATTAAAATAGTTATTATATATTATAAAAAAATTAAAAAAAAAATGAAAAATTATTAGAAGAGTTTACGGTCAGTATACTACTTTACTCTATACTCAATCTCAAATATTAATACTTAAAATTCAATTGGTCATAAAACTATATTGTAGTATGATGTAGTATGAATTATTTTTTTGGACAAATGTATTATGTTTTTTTCCACGGTTAATTTGTTATGTATTATTTTTATTATGTGTTATTGTGTTAGCACTTAGCACTTGATTAGTTGGTTGTTATTTTTATTAAAAATTTGTAGTATAATTTAATCCCTTTGGGCTAATTATTTGAACTTTATTATAAGTTTATTAATATTTGACAATTTTTAGGAAAAAATGTCGTCTCATCATAAACCGCAAACCAAACCGCACCAAACCGCATTATTACGGTTTGGTTTGGTTTGGTTTCAATACTAATATGGTTTGGTTTGGTTTAGAAAATTGACCAAACCGTATTTTGCGGTTTGGTTTGGTTTAGACTCAAACCGCACCAAACCAGACCATGTTCACCCCTAGGGTTACCTTTACATAATCCGACAGTGTTTTAATAAGTGTTACACTTACTTTTTTAGCAAAAAGTTACCAACAAATATTATATCTCTCTCCTTTCACGATTCTCACTCAAACCCATTACTACTTTTTGTATTATTCACATTCATTACTTTTCAATATACTATTGACCCCACTATCTTTCTTTTACAATATTTTAAATACTCCAACTACCCCACTTACCTCTAATTTTATTTAAGTCAATTAAATTGGCTTAAACTATGGGCCGGTCAAAGTGTAACACTTATTAAAACAAGGAGGGAGTAAGCTAACATTGCTCAAAAATTGATGCAACGATTGATTGCTTCCTTCTCCCTTCATCAAATCTCTGAAAGAAATTTGCGGCCTAGCACCTGTTTGCGAGTACTAGTTCCCTAGTCTTATCCCCCTGGCGTAACAGTCATTTCAGCCTGATGACCTTGGTCTGTTTCCATTAATTCATCATTAACAGAATGTGATGAATGAAATATGGTGCTTGTAATTTTTCGTTTTGGTTTATTGTTAGATTAATCAAGTTAATCATGTTCTTAGATGGATATTTTTGGCATTTTTAGGGTTTGAGTTTCTCTCCATTTTTTCTTTAAATCTGTAAAATATATATATACTAGATGTAAGCCCGTGCGATGCACGGTTCTAATAAATTATTTTATTTAATTAAATTTTTGTATATTTATGAAAATCATTCATTAAATATATGGATAAAATTTCTAATATCATAAGATAAATTTTGACGCTTGAATTTAAAATCTCAAACCTTATTCACTAATTTTGCTTATGTGACAATTTAAATTTTTAATTCATAAAATAAATGACAAATCTAGTTTTTTTAATTGATCAAAATAAGTCTTTTTGCTATGTGTTTATTTAATATACTCGTTCTATTTAAAATGGTAGTCTCATTTAAAATTGTTTAACTATTAAAAGTTATGGGAAATTAGTCATATGAGATTTAGTTTTATTCGTCTTAGTCTTTTGACTGTGCATTTATTTATTATACCCGTTCTGTTTAGAATGTTAGTCTCATTTATAATCGTTTAACTATTAAAAATTATGGGAAATTAGTCATATAAGATTTAGTTTTATAATATTTGCTAGGAAAAGATTAAAAATATTTGCGATAAAAAATTTGCATCCATATAGATAATTATTACTTATTTTTTTTGGTTTTTTTTTTTTATTTTTAAGAGAAGATAATTATTGATTTTTTAAAATAATTTAAGTTTTAATTATTCTCTATTCGTTGTTTTTACGTATCTGTCAAAATTCTTAAATATTATTCGTCACTTTTGCTTAGGTGGCGAGTAATTTTTTTAATTCTAAAATAAATTATTAATCTAATTTTTCATTGGACAAAATAATACCTTTTCTTATGTGGCGCGCCAAATGCTCCCGAAAAATGCCTAATTTATTTATATATATATATTGGTTAGTAATTGTTAAAATACTTGTATAATGTATTTTATTTTTTTAATTATACGGGTTTTTATTAGTATATGGAGTAGATTAGAATGTTGTCATAAAAGTTTTTGAAAAAAAATAAACTAAAATTTTTAATTTTCAATAAAATGAAAATTTTCCCAAAAAAAAATAATATACAGAATAAAAAGGTTTAAGAGGAAAAATTCCCTCTAATATGAACTCCACTTTAGTAAAGTACTAGTTATTGGCACAGTGTAAATATGAAATGCACGAATTCGTAATAACAAGATTATTAATATTAATAGTCAATTATAATATGGAGTTAATTTTTTTTTTTTTTGAAAAGCAAAAATATTTCATTAATTAAAAGTCATACGACGTCTACAATAAAGATTCGACGTTAACAAATACATAAGATATTGAATCAAATAGAATATTCCTTCATAAAAACTACGATCGTCGAGTAGATCTTGCACTGCGGAGCATCTTCCGCTTATATCGCTGAAAATTACAGCCTTGTTGGAGAGACAATCTAACGATCCTTTGTAGCCGTGAGGATGTTTTCCTTCTGATTCATCTGTTCGTATTTGAAAACTTGATAACTTTTTCACCAACGAAATAATTTCACGACAATCCATTAGATCTGCTACCATGGATTCAAAACTAAGAAATTTCTCCCTCGAAAAGAGGAGATAAACCTTGTCTTTCGACGGAGATCGAAAAACCTTTGTCTTTCGAAGGAGATCGGAAACCCTTTCTTTCGAGGGAGAAAAATTCCTCCTAAAAGGAGGAAGTATTATTATAAACCTAAAAAAACAATAAAGAAACAAGGATTGGGGCTTTCCACCGATTAAAATCGATGGAAGCCCCTTCAAAATTCAACAATGGAGGCTAAGGTTTTTGAGAGAAAAAGGAGGAGAGAGAGGATAGAGGCTTTTTTCAAGTTTTATTTTTATGTCACTGATTAGTAATATGGAGTTAATTAAATTAAATGACTTATGTATCACTTTTATTTTTGTATTTGAATTATTTCTACTCTAAAATTATTTAATTATTACGTATGTATCTAACAAAATTTACTAAAAGAATTTCAAAATTTTTTAATGGAACTTTTGAAAAACATAAATAGCATTTTTTAAGGAAAAATTTTCACAAAATTATCATGAACTGTCTCATCTGATGGTTACTTGATATGTTAATAGACAGTTCGAATTCGGGTCGGAGCCGGAGTTAGTGGAAGTAATCAGACTCAGATTCGAACCTCAGCTACTCGGAGTTGGATCCAAAGTTGGAGCCGGATTTTAGGTCCGATAATGTGGCGGATCGAAATCGGACCCTACATAGTCCGACCTGAGTCCGATCCGTTGCTATTCCTAGATATGTTGTATAGATATAGATTGTTAAGGATGAAATTGTGACTAATTTGACGATTACATCATTCAACCGACTTTTATTTATTATTAGATATATTGGATTACGGAGAAGAAATAGTTGACCGTTTCACTCTAACCCGATGAGGTGCGGGTGCAAAGTTGATTTTCGTCATTTGTCCGCATGGTAGTGCGCATACAAGTTGAAATTACATCACTAAATACTTGATTGGGTGAGCCTCGCCTCATCAGGCGCCAATGACTCTTTCTCTTTCTCTTCCTTTTCCTCTATACATTCTCTTAACACTCACAAATTAATGGGATGTTTATGAAGTTGTTAACTCACCTTAATGTTTGATTAAGACTTTGTCCCTTTGAATTCTTTAACTCTTGATAATCCCATCCTTAATTATATATTTAAGGATTGAGGAAATCAGTTGAAAAGATTACATCAAACACATTAAGCTAACACACATTCCTTTTTTTGGGCATACCAGTACGGCTAACGCACGCGATGCACAAGTCATAATTAGGACTTATTCTCTTCGGCTTAATTTTAGCTCAGTTCAGGTTAATTTCCTTCTCTCATAAATAATTCAATTCAGCTCCAATCAGTTAAGTTCAGTTTAGTAAATCAAAACAGACCCTTAGCCATGATCGAGAAGTTCTCTCTAGGGTTGTTCGTCGATCCAAGACCGGACCGAACCGATCCGGATTGGACCGAAGACCGAAAAATAGAATTTTAAGAACCGAAGACCGGACCGATTAAGTTAGGACCAAACCCGGACCGGAACGAAAGAATCGGTCCAAAACCCGGAGCGGACCACTTTAGACCGATTTAAGAATTTTTTTTAAAAGAATACTAAATTTTTAATAAAGTTAAGGAAAACAAAAAAAAAAAGTATTGGAAAAACTATATTGTAACGTCATTTTTACGTCTTTTTTTGTATGTTTAGTGCAAAAAAACTTATAAAGTTAAAGTTTACTAAGCTTATTAAGGATAATTTTAACCATTATTTAAGGTTTCACACATATTTTTAATAAAAAAAATCGGTCCGATCCAAAACCAGTTTTTATAGGGCTTTGGACCGGACTGAAGACCGAAAAAATGAATTTCAATACCCGAAGACCAGACCGATTAATCCGGTCCGGGTTCGTTCCAGGGTGATCCGGTCCATTTTTTCGGTCCGTACCGATTTATGAACACCCCTAGTTCTCTCAATTTGGCGGTATTTATAGCGTTAGTAGCATTAAATAAATATTTTTAGGGGTATAAATGTACATACATTATTTTCAAGAGTTAAAAAAAATAATTAATAATAATGAAGAAAAATATGTAATTAAACATTTAAGGGGCATCATTGTCTCAACACTATTTATTCAAGTGTGTTAAAAGGGATAAGTAAGTAAATAAACATTTTTAAGAACATAGTCGTCTCAACACTATTCATATGAGTTTACTTATACTTAATAAAATGTAGGGAAGTTTAATAAAACTCCAACCTCTCACCAAAAATG
Organism: Chenopodium formosanum; assembly: GCA_024500155.1. Lineage (NCBI taxonomy): Eukaryota > Viridiplantae > Streptophyta > Magnoliopsida > Caryophyllales > Amaranthaceae > Chenopodium > Chenopodium formosanum. Next base: position 43,559,157 of record CM044880.1, read on the forward strand.
CCTTTGTGTGAGATTGGTGTGTGAAATTTAAAGGCGTGACGACGGATACAATTGATCATCACGATTGCACATGAGTTTCGTTTACAAATAAGTGATTTGCCTCACGACATACCATATTTGTTCTATTGATTATAAAATAAACTTTTCAATCATATTGTTTCTCTCTTTATCCTACTCTTGAAAACATCTCATTGTACAACATACTATATAAGTTAAAAAAATTGGAAAATTTGCAAGGAATAATACCACCTTTTACCGGTTTTCCATAAATGGGATGACTTTCAGATTATTTCAAAATGGAATGATCATTGACATACATTTGCCAAGAATAGAAAGTAACCGGTTGGTAATCTGGTTAATAGGTTATTAGTGACACGTGTCACAATGTCATTGATAAATTATATTTAACAATTTTTTAAATAAAACCTTAAAATTCAAAAAAAAAAAATTAAAAAAAAGTTTTAAAAAAATGATGAAATTAGAATAAAAGCTCTCCCTGTCCGCAGCCCCCCCACCATCGGGTCGTCCCAATAATCGTCGGTGGCAAGAACCCCTGATCCAGCGTCGGTGGCCAGAGCCCCGTTCCCATCATTGGTGAAACCCCTACTGACCCAAACCTTACCACCCAGCCCCTTCCCCTTCCCCTTCCCCGGAACCACCTTCCTCCACCCTAAAACATGTTCCTTCCTCTCGAAAACCCTTCGCTCCCCACTGGCTGGTGCCAAAACGACCTCCCCTGTGTCGGGGAACCTATTTTGCCCCTATGACGGTCGTCTCTATCCCCTTCCCCCCATGACACTACTAGAAATAGGCTAAATAGCCACGGATCGCTTCCGACGGACCAATTTTTTCGTCGCAACATTCAAAAATTACGACGGAATTTTTTCTGTCGCAATTTTTCGACGGATTTCAATTTTTTCGACGAATTTTCCGTCGTAATTTTCTTTTTGCGACGGAATATTTCGTCGAAAATAGGTTTGCGACAGAACATTCCGTCGGAATAAGGAATTATGACGGAAATAATTTTCGTCGGAAATTATAGGCCTTTTTTTAAAAATTGCCCAAATTGATTTAACCAAAAAAAAACGAAGGGGACGTTGCAACGGACAAAAGAAAGAGAAGGAGAGAGAGAAAGAGGACGAGAAGGAGTAAGAGAAAGACAACGGCGCCGCGTCTGGTTGTTGCCTCCGTTTACGACGCCGCGTGTGGTTGTTGCCTCCGTCGAGCCTCCGTTGACGCTGCTGGTTGTTGTCGGCGCCGCGTCCAGGTAAGTTGTTTTCGTTTTTTGTTAAAGACATTCAATTCTGACTTGATTCCTTGACCACCACAACCGCAGCCTCCGGCCTCCGGCCTCCTCCCTTCCCTTGCCGTGGCTGAAGCAGCATAGGAAGGCAGTTTTCATCTCTTTCTGGTAAGTTGTCCTTTCCCCAATTTTTTTTTTTAAATTTTTCTTTTTAATAATAAACCCTTATTATTTTAAGTTAATTTTTTTTTTTTTTTAATATTTTGTATGTAGGATTTGTACATTTAGATGGTTTAATTGTCAAAAAGAAGTGCAGATTTAAAGATTAGTCACATTACAAACCCTAATATAATGTATGTATGTTAGTTTGGTTTGGTTTTGTTTAACATAACTTAGTTTAGTTAAGTTTATTCTAATATAATGTGTTTTAGTTTAGTTTAGTTACTTTTTTTTTGTAAGTATGTTAGTTTAGTTACCTTTTTTTTTTTTGTAAGTATTCATCCTAGATTTGTGTTTGCCATAGAATATTTGGATAAAATTGTTAGAGTTTTATTTTCGATAAAATACCAATATTTCAGATGTACAAATTGAATTATAATTTTATACAAAAAAATTATTAGATCATAATTCTAAAAAAATTATCATATAAATTAATTTTTAATATCATGATAATTTTTTGGAGCAAATGAAGTAGTTCAAAGCGTAAAACATCCATTTATAATATATATTAATCAGTTAAAATAATATACTTCACAATGTAATTGAATATTATTACTATGTAGACCAATCAATTAGGGTCGGGTCATGAGTCATCTCGGGTTGAGTCACTTCAGGTTACGAGTCAATAAATGTTCAACCCTGCCTAAAGTTTTGTGTTTGACTCACCCAACAAGTTGTGAACATTTATTTCATTTAAACTATTTTTTGCTAATTTTTTTATTTTTTTTTAAATGTATTAAATCGAACATTCCACCAACATTATTATTAGTCATTACATGCCTAAGATACTAGATAGCAAATCGTCACAAAAATACGTTAATTTCTAACTAATTTTGTATCAATGAAATATTTTAAAATTTTGACATATAGATCAAAATTTATCTTAAATTCAATAAATAACTCAGGCGTTGCACGGGGCACAAAACTAGTTCTATCATATATATATACTAGTTTTGTGCCCGTGCGATGCCCGGGTTGTTTATTGAATTTTAAGATTAATATTTAATCTATATGTCAAATTTAAAAACATATCATTTATACAAATTTAGTTAGGAAATTATGTGTTTTAATTTTGTGACAATTTAAACTATGTAGTAGGCATGTAATGACTAATAATAATTGGTGAAAACATTTCTTGACCTGTAACCTGAAATAATGACCCTGTCCGAAATGACTCGTGATCCGACCCGATTGACGGGTTTGTTTACACACAGTAATAAAATTATATTAGATTTTGAAGTATTATTATTTTAATTGATTAGAATATATTATAAATAATAGATGTGGTACATTTTGAACTAATTCCTTCGCTCCAAAAAAATATTATGAATAACTCTATCCTACATGTGGTGACACTTGGCGAAAAGTTAGAACGCCAAGTGTCGCTGTCTCGTCGCCTGGCTAAAAGTTTAGTTTTATATATTAGTTATATGATATGATATATTTAAATCGTTGTAAAAATTATAAAAATAAAAATAAAAAAAATAATAAAAAAAAAAAAAGTCAATACAGATTTTATTTTTATAAATTTACTACGGAGAATAATTTAAAAAAAAAAAAAAAAAAAAATTTGAACAACGGTATTGATTCAGAAAATTGATATGACAACCAAGATAAAGGCTTGCTAGCTGTCAGCCAGCAAAAAATCTTTTCATTAGCGTAGGGAAGAAAAAAAAAAAAAAACTGGCATCTTTACAAAACCGACTTCGAGATCTAATTTTAAGTCGGTTATCTCCCTATAAAACCCCTTTCTCTCTCTTCTCTTACCTAACTGACATCATTCACACAATTACTTCTCGCTGTCAAATTACAGATCTCTTTTCTTCAAATTTCCAAATATGGGTGGTTTCGAGCAGCAGGTCAAGACAAGAGCCCAAGAATTGAAGACCTTCTTCAAGAAAAGCGTCAAAGTTGTTGGCAATTACAGTAAGAAGGGATGGAATAAGGTCAAGAACATTCGCAAGTGAATGTAAATAATTATCATTCTATGTTTTTTTTTTTTGTTTTATTTTAGTTTTTAGATTTTAGGATTTATGACTGGTGCTTTGTTTTTTTTATTTATGATTTTGTGAAGCTTTATTTTGGAGTAAATCTGATTGATTAAATTTGTTTTTTATTATATGATTTTGTGAAGTTTTGATATAGAATAGATCTTATTGATTGAATTTTATCTTGGTTTATTTTTATTAATAATGATTGATTTTTTTTTTTTTTTTTTATAGTTTCATTTTTCGTATTAATTTTTTTTTTTCCAAGTATGTTTATCGAGTTATTATTAAATTGTTCTTAACATGAATACATTATATTATCGCTGCTCCGTTGTACAGATTATAGTACTTTCAAAGCGTAAAATTAAATCATTAGACAGTGGGCTATAAATAATTGATTTTGAATGCCGACTTAAAAAGATGATGCTTGAAATTGGGCTGTCAACCTGATTCACACCCAATTGCAACGGCAGCAACGAGCACCTCAAATCGCTTTGCTGCCCCATCTGCTAGCCCTTACTCGCGCATGACAGCGGCATAGATGCAATCACCATTAATGCTCCACTTCCTCAGTAACCGAATTCGTCCAATTTGAACAGTAGTAGTCTTGGTCAATCACCACCACAATTGCTGCAATTTTTCCCCTCAAAAATGCGAATGTCAGACCTAAAATCAGATACCAAGATGGCGGGGACATTGTGCCCGCTCACCGCGGATGGTGCGGCCGCGCTGGCAAGGTTCAGTGTGGTCTGCTGTGCTGACCATAGCTGCACCTAGGGCAGCAGCGCTGGCAGGGGTCTTCGCTCGTCTGTGCTATGCTGATGAGTTTTTGGCGTTGGTTTGTGCCAATTTAAATGAACAATGACAGGTGATGAAATCAAGTAACCAAAGGGGGTTTGTTAATTTTTCCATAAATTGTGTGGAAAGTGAGCGATCAAAGGCAAAAAATAACGGAGTATGGAAGAGCTAAGTGTTACATCAACCACAAATTAAAAAAAAATTTGTAAGGAATAAGTTAACGTTTACATGAATTAATACAGACGTAAGGCGTGTTCGGCGCTAGCTTTTGAGTAGCTTTTAGGTAGTTTTTAGTGGTTTGACGCAGTCATATCAATATAGTGGTTATGGTAGCTTTTAGTGGTGGAGGTAACTTTTATGAATGTTAGGGAGGAATGTTAGGCATTTAGAAATGCATAACAAAGGGTATTCATGTAGTAATGTATATGTACAAATGAATAAATATTCTGATATCATTAGATGATCATGTAGTGCAAATAATGGTATTTTATATGCATTCAGTTGTACTAAATTTATGCGTAAATAGTACCACTGAGGATTCAATGGTACTATATAAACTTTCAGTGGAACAATCAGCATGTGATCCCCCATCACGTGATACAATCCGACCAAAAATTAGGTGTGGTGCACCTACATGCCTCTCTCTCCTCTTTTCTCTCTCCTCTTTTCTCTCTCTACCATGTGTTTTTTTAATATTTTAATCAATGTTATGCATTAGTAAATGCATAACTTTCCTTCATTTCTATTTCCTCTAAGTTATGCGCGACCTCTTCATAGGCGCACAAATGTGGGTTCAATTTGAGCCATATCACGAGCTTTGCACGTGATGTTAATGAAGATCAACGGCCTTGATTTGATGTTTAATGATTGACGATGATGATGAGCGGTGACAATTGAAGATGATAATGGTTGATGATGATTGATGAAGACGATCAAACGGTTGTGATGATGATTCAAGAGCAGCCAAAATATCGAAGAAGAGGAGATGGTCTGATGCGATTTAGAGGACTTTGGTTTTATTTTTTTTTAATTTCATTTTCTTTTCTTAATTCTTTTCCCGTTTATCTCTTTTTATTTCCTTTTCCTTTTATCTCTTTTTACTTTAATTTATTTTTCCTTTTCTTTAATTCTTTATTTTCTTAGCTTTGTATAAATTAGGGCTGAGCAAAACTACCCGAAAAACCGAAAACCCGAAAAACCGATCCGTAACAATTCCGAAAATTAGGGTACCCGATCCGTTAATCATAATGGTTTGGGTACCCGTTCCGATAATTTGTTATTGGGTATGGTTATTGGGTATCATTTTAAAATTAACGGTTACCCGATCCGTTCCGATAAGCATATTTTTGCCTTTTTTTCCTACTTGAATCTATTTTTTTTACAATCTAAACTCTTACTTTACTATATAATTATTTTATAATATCAATGATTTGTAATATTATTAATAATATGGTCAAAATTATATGATATTGTTGTTAATTAGTGGTAAATTATATTATAATAACTACATAATTAAGTTTAATTATCATTATTGGATATCTTATTGGGTACCCGATAACCGATCCGGAAATCCGGGTACCCGAAGTCCGGGTACCCGAACTTATCGGTTCGAGATATGGATATCACTTTTAGGGATTTTGGGTATCGGGCACCCGAACCGTTAGTACTAACGGTACGGGTACCTGTCTCATGCTCACCCCTAGTATAAATACCCATTTTGGGTAATTCAACAATCAACTATTATTCTATTTTCTTAATTAGTTTTAGGAGAGTTTCTCTCTCTAGGGTTAGCTTAGGATTACAGTAGTTTAGAGAGACAAAGTGAGGGTTTCACCATTGTTGAGCTTGGATTTTGAAGAAGAAGATTGATCATCTTGTTTGTAAACTTTCATCTTCAATCATTGAGAATCTAACTTTCTCTCCTCTATTTTATTTACTTTATTTTGATTATTGTTTTAGTTCTTAGTGTTGCTTGTTAATCATGTTGATTCTTGGTTATTTGTTAATTAATCTTGTTATTATCATGATTAGTGAGTAATCTCTCCATTAAGGGGATGGTTGTGGTGATGTTGGATCTTGAGCATGTTCAAGGGTTTGAAATTGTTTTATTTGTGATTAAAGTCTTTATTTGCTTGATATTCTTCAATATACTTGCAAAATGCATGTTGTTAGTTGATTGGGAGTGAATTATTGTTAGAAGATGCGATAGCGGACCTAGCAAGATTCATTTATATCGATTGTTATTTGATAGCACCTCCTAGTATATGGTTCTAATGTGGAAGCATAGAGGCTATGTTAGGAGAAGCCAATGAACCCCAGAAGGTGGCTAGATTGGACCTTACTTTGATATTTGAGCATGTTTAGTTCATAATTAATTCAAATTCTATGTCTTTGTTTATGATTGAGTGAATGATATACCTAAACCATCTCCTTTAGTATTTTATTTCTTGTCTTAGCGTGTTTAGACTTTAGTTTACTTATCTCTTATTCCGTACTAGATTAATTGTTGATAGCATTTGGTAGTGTTTAGTCATTCCCTGTGGTTCGACCCATATGCTTGCCTTATACTCGTATTAGTTTAGGTTGTATAAATTGTATTTGATCTAGGGATAGACATTTGACGACGCTTTTATTTCCCTTTGTCAATCTGGGTGGCCCCAAAGTTCAGCTATTTTTTTCTTAAGCCCAAGGGTTATTCTAGGGAGATGACCTTGCTTCTTCATAATTGCATTTATGTTGGTATTCCAATAAGGATCGAAGTCGAGATGACACTTCTCCTCTTCTTCCATCATGAGAACGTCTTCCAGAGAGAAACCCTAGAGATCTTCATCTTCCTTATCGTGTTCGACATGTATGATGGGAGTATGAATGACTTGAATACGCATAGGAGAGGCATCAATGGTGATTGGATCCCCTCCAACTATGGCTTTGACTTTCGGGTGCAGCGATAATGGGATCGCCTTTAGCTCATGAAGCCAAGGGCGACCTAATAACAGATTGAAAGAAGCCTTAATGTCCACAACCTGAAACTTGGTGCGACGTTCAATGGCTCCAGTAGTTATGTTTAACATGATAGTATCCACAACTTGACGACAAGTATTATCATAAGCACGAATCCCTTGAGTAGAGGGAATCAATTCTTCATTTTTTATGCTCATCTTTTTCATAGTGCGCAACGTGCATACATTGGTTGCTGAGCCATTATCAACTAGGCTCATAGGAACATTCAACTGCCTACACACCACAGTAAGGTGTAAAGACTTGTTATGTTGATCCCTTTCCAGGGGAAAATCCTTATCAAAAAAGGAAATTAGATTGTTGGTGCTTGGAAATTCAGTATTAAGAAAGCTGACTAGCCCTTGAGGAGTCATGTCACTATCAACCCCTATCTTCAGTGGAGCATTCATTATAGCCTTTCGATGCTCGTGGGAGGTAGCCAAAAGCTTCCAAACATTCAATTCCACCATAGTCTTTCGTAGTTGCATAAAAACATCGTTGCTTACAGGGTCGATGGGATCAACTATTGGTTGTGCTTGCGATGGAGGTGGACTAGGTTGATGTAACCTTCAAATTTTTGTGAGAACCTTGAACTCAAGGTCCCCCTAATATCTTCATGGTTGAAAATTCCAAGAGATCAACCAACTATATCTTTGACATAGACGTCTTTGTCATCACTATCTGTAGGGAATAGTTTCAAGCCTTTAAAATCCCACTAGCTTGAACCCCACGGTGATCATACACTAAAGTACGGTGGCGTCCAAAAGGGAAGAAGATAGAGCAAAAGAGTCGCCAACAAGTTTTTTTAGGAACTTGTAAACCGTTCACGAGGTGAAGGTTACACCCCTTAACGATCCAAGAGATCGTCAACTCCATAAGGTCATGAACCAAATAAGGGTTCGGGGATGAAGGTACAAATCCAACCTAAAAGAGATTGAACCTGCTCTAATAATGGCCTCTACTTTATTCTGATCGTATTCATGTGTGCTTTCTGACTAACATACAATCAATAGGATTAACCCTAAACCTGTTTAATCTATGTTGGTTGAATATAATGCACAAATAAACTATTATTGGCGATCACTTGAATTATAATCACAATTAACCCTAACAAGATTATTAATATCTTATTAAGCGTGGTTGCAAGTACAAATTCCCTTTAACATGCAATAAAAGGTGATCAAGCAATAACAATATAAAATATAATACATATCAAGCAACATAAATAAATAATCAACAATAATAATAATAATTCATCAATCATAATTATGTTAAAGCATAGCAAGATCCTAGGCATGATACTAACAAGATTAATAACAAACCCTAGCATGTCACTAAACAATAAAAATCAAATCTTTAACCCTAACATGATACTAACAATCATGAATATTAGGAAGAGAATATAGGAAGCATCATACTTTTAATCATACTTAATATTAAGAATACCCTAGACATGATACTAGGAAGATCAAAACGTCCTAACACAACATTAGGAATCATAATAACAACCTAATCATGATATCTACATCATAATATCAATAAAAAAACCAATTAAATTACTTACGTGGATGCCTCATACCTCTTTCTAATAACAAAATACACACGTTAGTAACTTCAAGGAAAAATTAATAATCAAAACAATCAAATCAAATAATTGAAAGAGAGATTTGGGACCAAACCCTCAGAAATTAAAACCTTTCACGTCTAGGGCAAAGGCAACTTCGAATATGGCTAGGTGTATCAAGATCTTGTGAATGCGGATTTTTGTATTCGAAAGAGAATTTGAGAAAAGAGAGAATGAAAGAGATGAATGACTAATGCTTGTTTATAAAAATTGATGATTGTTGATGAATGTAGATTGTAGATGATCTAGAAATAAGGAGAGCTCGTGAATCAAAACGGAGTTTTTGATACAATATTTATAGAGAAAATCAGCCAAAAAAGATAATTTATCAAAACAGAGTTTGAAGATCGCAAAAACAACTTGGCGCCAGCCCTGGCTCATTGGCGCCAGGACCAATGGCTAGCGCCAGGCGCCAATCCTGGTTCCAGGCGCCAAGGCCTGGGGGTTGGACGCCAAACTGGCTTTTAACGCGTTTTCGAAATTCTGATAAAAATCCTGTACTGGAAGATAAAATAATATAATTTCAGTCGAAAATGTTATTTGATCTAATTAAAACTCTAAAGAATCCTAATTGAATTAAGAATGATAAGAACCTTCTAGAATGTTCTAGAAGACCAAAACCATTCCTAATTACATTAGGAATGATAAATCATATTAGGCCCTCCCCTAGATCATTGGGCCGTACTTAAAATTCAAACCGGGCCCAGTTTAGTAAATTGGCCATAAATTCCTCAATATTCATCGGAATTGGGCTTATAATATATCGTTGGAAAGGTCTTTACAAGCCCCATCCAACTACACCACTATTGGACCCATATTATGGACCAACCAAACTGGATTGGCTGTTTTCTTAAAATAAAGTTTTCAAAAACAGAGAGAAGAGAAAAGAAAAGAAATAAAACTTTCCGCAACACTAGACCTTTCCACACTTTCGTTTCATTCGATTATGATTCGACGTGAAAGGCACTCATCACTGGGTTTGGTTTTGGGGAGACACAAATGGGTGTCTACAGAAGCCCCCACTTTGACTGAGTTTGGAGAAACGCAAGTTTCGAAAAACGAAAGTCAAAGTATCGATAGGGACGGAGAATGACTCAGAACGTTCTGCGATCCTAAATCAATCTTATAACGCCAATACTTGCAAACTAGCATTAGTTAAACAGATAAAAGAGTTAAGATACGCGTATCTTGCACTGTCGGGCACGCATCTCTGAAAGTAACCGATTGCTTTGATGACCTCTTGCAAGCTAGAGAATGCCATCCTGCTTGAAAACCGCTACGCCTTGTAACTGCTTCCAAACTAGAAGATTGCTTCGCCTGAAACGATCCTCTCCGCTGTGATAATATTCCACGTCCAAGGGAACACCATCAAAAATTATTTCTCTTGAAATAATTCTCATATGCATTATGATCATCTTCCATGCCTCAGGAACTATGATCGAAGATAATTTCGCTCTGAAATTACCTCCAGTTGTTTGTGACAACTTTCCGCAAGCTAGGGAATGCCACCTTGCTGCTTTGACGTTCTGAACAAAGAGCTTCTTCTTCCTGCTGTGATAGTCTTCGAAAAGATCACTGCTTTTTAGTATTTGCTATGCCAGTACGTCGGCGCTTTGCTGCTTGTGAACTAGTATGTCGGTGCTTTTGCTATGATGACAATCCTCTTTTCTTTGGGAATAGTTGCCAACACAACTCTTGTATGATGTATGATAATCCGATTTAGGGAAAGTTGTCAATGCCACGTAACAATCCATCCTTGGAAATGTTGTCACGATGAAGCGACAATCCGTATCTCGGAAAATTTGCCAAAATTTTTGGAAGAAGTTGCCAATGCTTCGTAACAATATTTCATAAGAACTTTGCTACGATCGACAATCCACATCTTGGAATATAACTCCTGCAAGCAATCCACCTTGGAAATTTGCCAACACTATGCGACAATCCTTTTGGGAAAATATTGCCACAATTGACAATCCGTGTCTTGGAACATTTGCAAAAAAAGAGTCGACCGACAATCCACTTCGGGAAAATTTGCCACTTGCTGAAATGAATGACAATCCACATTGAGGAACTTTGCCGATATTTATGATGAATAGAGACCTATAACAATCCTTTGGGAAATTTTGCTATAAGGAACTGGGTGTATGACAATCCAATCTCGGAAAACTTTCCAGGGATCTATGAATGTATGACAATCCGAACTTGGAAAAAATTGCCAAACAAAGAAGGAGCACGACAATCCACGCTTGGAAACTTTGCCAGAGATGACAATCCAATCTTGGAAAAATTGTCGTTGAAGAAGATGCACGACAATCCATTTTTGGAAATATTGTCAGTTGGGGATGACAATCCAATTTTTGGAAAACTTTGTCGTTTAATAAGAATGCGCGACAGTCCATATTTGGAAATTTTGTCGTTTAAGTGCTTGCTTTTGAACTGATTGTAATGAGCCAGTGTTTTAGGCGCTTAAGCTAAGTGAGACAATATTTCGTTAGGTCAATCACTTACTACGATTGTAATCGAGCCGACTACTAATCATGTCAAATTGCTTATAGGGGCTAACTGGCGTACCAAGGAACCCGAAATTGCTGCATGAGGTCGAAATCACCTTTCTAAGAGGCTTCGAGCTCTGTCGTTGCTGAGATATTTCTGGCGCCAGGCGCTAGAGTAGGGTCTTCCTTGTTCTGCTGCACCTATATTTATTTTGACTATAGAACTTTGCCAATCTTTTTAACCATCTTAGGGTTGACCTAAGGCTTAGCATTGCTTGACTCATCGACTTGACACGACTCAAAGTATAAACTTGACTCGATATGTTTGACTGACTCGAGGTTGACTCGACTCGAAGTGTAATGACACATGTGTTAGACTCAAATCAAAGTGATATGACACGACATGACTCAATGTGTACATGACTCGTGTGTGCATTGTAATGTGATCGTGCGACTCGAAAAAAGAAAAAAAAAGCAAAAATTTTCCGTCAATTGTGGAGGGTACCGACTTTCTCCCGAAAAAGAAAGACGTGAAAAAGAAAATCAAAAGTTTGAAGATGCATGTTGAATGAGCTTAGTCAAATGTTATTTGATACTATCTCTCAAGGTTCAAGGATTAATTCATCCTAGGCTATCTCAACTGTTGACTCCATGATGAAAGTATTTGGGTAACTTAGGCACGGAGGCTAAGCACTTCATACTTCGTGATGCAATGACAATTATGAGTGATTTTGACGAAGCATGCTTCAACGTTAAGATTTCATGACAAAGGGTTCCTAAGGGAAATATATTTGGTCATGTATGCGTGATGTGTGTGATAGTGACACTAAAGTTAGGCCGCAAGAGCTAAGTGTGTGAAAAGATATTATTTATTAAAAAAGTCAAATGGTGGTGACTCTTAAGCTAGGTAAGCTAATGATGTAGGGATCAAGCCCCCAAGTCTAGCTCTAAGTGAATAGGGATGAGCATAGGAGATCCCTTGATATGATCATGGTGCAAGTGTGCGAATGTGAATATGAATGCATGTTTATTACGGCCGCACCTTGATGTGAGGTTGCCTACGTATCCGTAAGGAATCAGGCCGAACGTAGCTCTAGCCAAACCTCGCACAAGTGTGTATAACTCAAAGAGGTCTTTTCAAGGGTTGTAACGTGGTTAGGCTAAAGGTTTGAAGAAGAAAGGGATAAAGGCTCAAGACCCTAGATAAGCCCCCAAGGTGTGCAACTTCGCTTTTGAATCTTTGTATTTTCATGCTTGAATTTCTATTCTTTTTTAGCTCTTTTTGCTTTAGCATTTATTTTACTTTTGCAAGTGTGGGCAATCCCGATCATGCGGTCTATCACTCACTTGGCATTCATGTTTCTCAGGCACGGTACCGAGCACTCGATAAGAGACGCAATCTGAGACGTGTTCTTATCGAAGATATTTTCATATCAAAGACATTGGAACACTTACCCTTTTGTACACTTGTTGTTTATTTTTTTGCTTATGCTTATTTTTGCTATTTATTTTGATCTTTTGAAATCACTCAACCTTTTTTTTTAGAATTGCAAAAGTTGCATACCATCCCATCCCAAGGTTAGGTAGATGTAGGTCGAAAAAAGAAGGGTCTATCGTTAGACGAGGCTCAAAGTGGTTTATGAAGAAAGGATTGTATAATTGAAGGGCGAAAGGAGATATGATGTGGCTACAAGGGGTGCCTCAAATAATTGGTATACCTTGTGCTTAATTCGACATGGATTTTTTTTATTTTTTTATTTATTTTTTTTATTTTTTGCAATGCAATGAAATGATCATATGTAAGGAAATAAATGCTCATTTTTATTAAAAGAAAAGGAAAAAAAAGACTACAAAATTAATCTAAAGGAAAAGAAAAGGTGCCTATGCTAGACTTATTGGGGAAAGGAAAAAAAATGAGAAAGAAAAAGAGGTCATGAAATCTTGTCATTGAAGCTCGCCTCTTGTCTTGTGTTGTTTGCTCCGACATCATCCAGTCTTCTCGCTAGCTAGAGGCAATGGGATCTTATTTGCTTCTATGAGATCTTGAATGAGATTTTGAAACCTGTAGCATTCATCGGTGGTATGACCGTTTCCTCGATGGTACTTGCAATAGGAATTTGGATTCCATCTCGAAGATCGATTTTCTGGTGTTGGATCCTCGGTAGGGCCAATAGGTTTGATTAATCCTCGATCATAGAGACGATCGAAAGCAGCATCATAGGTCATTCCAATGGATGTGAACTCTTGCCTGGGTTTCCTTTTAGATCCTTGATTGTCCATGGCTAAGACATCGTTATAGTCAAAGGTACTAACATTATTACTAGAGTGGGCGCTTTCGGAAGAAGAAGGATTGTCGCTCTTCTTTCCTTTCCAGCCACTGTGGTTGCTATTGTTAGTAGCTTTTTGCTTTGCGAGGTCATCTTCGATCTCGATACCTATGTCATAGATGGCCTTGAAAGTATTCAAGTTGTGTTGATATTTTAAGTGCTTTGAATACTTTTCTTGGAGATTTTTGATAAACATCCTCACGGATTCTTTTTCGGTGGGGACCTCAATCATCTTGGCGGAAGTTTCTCTCCATTTATTAAAGAAAGAAGTAAAGCCTTCATTCTCTTTTTGTCTTAGCATCTCAAGTTGTCTATGATCGGTTTCAACTTGAATATTGCACTTGTACCTATCAACGAAAGCGTTTGCTATCGATTCCCAGGTAGAGGTTTTCTCCTTGTCAAGGGAGAAGAACCATTGTTGGCAAACGGTTTCAAGAGATAGTGGGAACAGAGAGGGGAAAACCTTCTTATCGATACCCTTAATGCTCATTATAGTTCCGAAAGCTCTTAGATGGAAGTAAGGGTTATCTGTTGCCTTGAATTTAGGGATGTCGGTGGCGTTGAACTTATGCGGAAGAAGTTCCTTGTCCAGCGAGACCCCTTGTGAACTCATGCCCTGAAATTTGTAGTCACTAGATAGCTTGCTCAAGCTTTCTTGCATGAAGTCCATCCGTTGTTGCTTCATGGGATCATCGATCTTGAGTGTGAGTAACTTCAGTGTTTCAGTCATGGTAGCCAATTGGTTCCTAAGCTCATTGACTTCTTCTTGAGTTGCCATTATCTTTTTAGCCTTCCTCTTTTGATGAATCGGTTTATCAAAAAGCGAGACTTGAATAAAGAAGTTGTCCTTGATTAATCGCCCTTCTCTCCTCGACCAAGTACTTTGGAAAAGGAATTTGGGGATATTTATTGTTAATTATTTGACTCAAACTCTATTCGACATGCAATGGATGGAGGAAATGAAGAAAAATTGGAATAGAATATGAAGAAGAAAGATGGAGGTGGAGGGATATAAAGAACTAGGAATAAAATGTACCCCCTAACTCAAATGACGGAAAAGACTGACTCATGCATGAACCTAAGACACGGCCATGGTGATGTGTACTCAAAGTGTGTGCTAAGACTAGTGAGTGTGTGTGCTAAGACTAGTGAGTGTAGGTGACATGTTAAGACTCGTGTCATGACCATGTAGCTAGACTATGTGACCAAGACTCGATTAATGACTTGACGAGGTGTTATTGATAGCAAAAATTAACCGAATTAATTAGCAAACTGGTTAATTAAACCCTAGGTGATGACTCGACAAATAATCCGAACTGTCGGCCAAGCGACAGGACTGACGTCATAATAGGGTGATTGGCGCCAGACTTTTTAGTGAATGTCTGGCGCTACACACCATACAGTGGCGCTACAGTTCAAATTTTGGCACCAATTTTGGAGCTTCAATCCGGGACTATTTTCGGTATTATTAGCCAAATGGGGTATGCCTAAAGTCGTACTAGGTCAATTCCGATTAAAAGAAGAGAAAAAAAAACTTTATTAACTCGAATTAATTAATTAATTAATTAATTAGGCAAAGTTCTTTAAGTCATTAATTATAATCTCAACACAAATCAACAAACGGTTAAGAGGAGCATAGGATACATATATGCACAACAAATAATGCACAATTAGTCAAGTAGGCACAACATGATGCAATGAGTTCGCAACCTAACCATGGCTCTAGTTCTCTAAAGTTCGGGATATGGTTCAGTCAAACAAGGTCCATGGTTAATTGTTCAGATGCACCGCGTAGAAGCCTAACCGTGAAGGGTTAACGCGAGTGGATAGAACACCGCGAATTTTTTAGAAAAACTCGCTTCCATGGTTTGGTGAATTCAACATCTCAGATGTACCCTTTGTTGCTAGGAGCGTCCAATCGGGTAGATAGAGCATGAATTCCCAGAGGGTTATGTCCATATGTAGAACACATATGGGTTTCAGAAAAGTGAGAAAAAATTCAATCAGGAAGCGGGATCGAGCAAACAACGCGAAAAACCGGTCGAAATTAGAACGCATATTTCTGGCTCGGTATTGGGGGAAATTGGCGCCAGCAAACAGAGACTGGCGCCAACTTTTAACTGTAGTGCCTGGCGCCAATATTGGCGTCTGGCGCTACGGCTAAATGTTTGGCGCCAAGCTCTGGCCCCTGACGCTACTTCTCACATGCCTCAGCAGCTTTCTGTGCTCAATAAAATCATCCAGTTTTGCGTGGTGTTATTTCAGTCCTAGTTGTGAAAGACTTTTCTCAAATTTCCTACGTGTAAAATCCTTATGTTTTTGACTCATTACGGATGGTCTTTCCAATGAGAATCTTTTAATGCATATGACACAATGTTAATCAAAATTACGCACATGAAATACTTAGAACTTTTCGAGTCTCATCCACTCATTCTAAATCATTGCCGAAACAAATTCAGGAATTAAAATAGAAATCCTTGATCGAGGATAGATAGTGTCGTTAGTCTACTAACCCTAATCAAATTAACAATTTATAATACCTAAACTACCCTAATACGAGTATAGGGGTAAGTAAAGGGTCGAACCCAAAAGGACTAAGTGTATCAATCTATGCTAATTAGACTACTAGGAAAGCTTGTGATGTAAAGAGAGGTTCAACTAAACACTACTAAGAGCAAATAACTAAAACTAGGGAAAGTGGAATCCAATTACATCAATGCATTCAACAACATCAAACAATTAGATGAAAATGACCTCAATTAGGACGATTAACACATTTAACTCACTCTCGCGCAATTAAGCATGTTAATAATCCTACTAAACTAATTCACTCTCGTGCAACTAGCCTAGCAAAGGTATGGAGGAATTTAGGGCTCTCAAACAACTCACTTTCGCACAATTGATTGAAAACACAATTAAAAGCATAGAATCAATTAGCTAGAAAGATTCTAATCCATAAAAGCATCATCCATACACAATAATCAAGAAACAATTTCATACTAACCACAATCAATCATTAAATTAATTAACATAACCTTCATCCATTTCCTTAGAACAAAACCTAAACTAACATGGTGAACAAAAACAAGGAAAACAAGGTAAAATAATAATAAAAGCAAGAATCAACAACTAAACTAATTAATCTACTCAAATAAACAAATAAATAAGCAAAAACAATAATAAATGAAAGCAATAAATGTGAGAGAAAGTTAGGAAGACTCATTGAATTTATGAGAGGAAAAATCCACAAAATGCTTCTTCAAAATCCCAAAAACTCCATGAAATATCCAAGCTTTCTCTCTCTAAACTAATCTAACCCTAAGAGAGAGAAAATAAAAGAGCTAAACTAATCTAATCTAGGGTAAAATAAAAATGTTAAGAGTTGTTAGAAAATAACCCCCAAAAGGGGTATTTATATACAAGCTAAATAAATAAAAGAAAAGAAAACTAAACTAAAACAATTAAAATAACTAAACTAAAAACCAAAAATAAAACAAAACTAAAAATAAAATAAAATAAAAGGAAAATGAAAATGAAAAGGAAAAGGAAAAAGAAAACAAACCAAACCAACTAATTTCCCCCAAAACCCACCATTCCCGTACAAACCCACGAAAACCCCCCCACCAGACTACCTTCATCTTCCCCCTTTCTCTTAGTGGCTGCTCCCATTCACCATATCACGCATCATCATCACCGTTCATCAACATTGTCATCATCTAGCATCACCAAATCGCAGCCTTTGGATTAGTTGAAGGAATCGTGGCCGTCCGATATTCATAAAAATCACGTGAAAAGCTCTTGATTGACCCACAATTGCGCGCCCGCACAAAGGTCGCACAGAGGTCGCGCAAAGCTTCTGCCTCGACTCTGATTTTGGACTCAATTTCGTGCGCTTTCTGACAGGACTGCGCGGCCGCGAATTAGGGCTTGAGAAGTTTGGGTGGTGGGCGAAATGCGACTATAATTGGTGTGTAATTGGGTGGTGATTTGGGTGGTTAATTGTGGGTGAAGGGTTGGTGGTTTAATTGGTGTTTCGGGGTTTAATTGGTGAGCGGTTTGGTGGTGATTGATAGTGGTTTTGGCGGTGGCTGGTGTATTGGTTGCGGCGGTTGATGGAGAAGAATTGGAGGTGGTTTGGTTGGAGTTGCGGGGTGGCTGTTCCTGTTGGTGTGTGTGTGTGTGGGATTGCGTGGGTATTGACTGGTGGCAGAGGTGTTTAGGCTGGGTGGCTGGCGCGGCTGTGGTCGCAGGTGGAAGCTGGTCTGGTTGGAGGTGCTGCGTGAAAAGGAGAGTTGGAGCAGGGGAGTGTTGCGATGTTAGTGTTGTTGATGGTTGTTGTCGCTGCTGTTGCTGTTGGTGTTGTGATGTGTGGTGGTTTGTGGGAGGTTGCTATTGGTGGCGCTGGTGGTTGATATATTGCGTTTCTGGTGAGAGGGGTGGAGATGCGTGGGAGTTTGGTTTGTGGGTGTGATTGTGGTGGTGCGATGTGGGGTTGCGTGGTGGAATTGATTGGGTTTGTTGCGGGGTGAAGGTTGGTGCTGGAAGGTGGCTGGTGTAGTGGCTGCGGTGGTGTTGTGTTGGTGGGAGCAGGGGAAGTGCAGGGGAGGTTGTGTGTTGTTGCTGTTGTGTTGTGGTGTAGGGTAAGGTGATTGTGTGGTGAAGGATAACAAGGCAGCAGCTAGGGTGTTGCTTGGAAGCTTGTGAATTGTGCTCGAACCTTGGACCCCGAACACAAACTTGACTTTGAAACCCGGAACACCTACAACCAAAAACAACACGAGGGGAAATCGGAAGATAAAATAAAATAAGATAAATAAAGTAAAATAAAATAAGATAAATAAAGTAAAATAAAATAAAATAAAATGCTAAAACTAAAGAAATAATAAAATAAAATACAATAAAATAAACTAGAAACTAAAAGAAAATAAATAAAATGAGAGAAGCGGGGAATTATTAACTAAAACTACAAAAATAAACTAAAAACTAATAAAAAGGGAAAAAATACACAAAATAAGGATAAAAGACGAGAATAATAAAATAATAGAAATAAAGGATAAAAATGGGCTAAATTATTGGAAAATAAACCGGAAAACGACTCAATAAACACCCTAAAAGTGACATAAAAGTCACTTATCAATCCTCCCCAGTGGAGTTGCCAAAAACTATAGGGAATAGTTTCAAGCCTTTAAAATCCCACTAGCTTGAACCCCACTGTGATCATACACTAAAGTACGGTGGCGTCCAAAAGGGAAGAAGATAGAGCAAAAGAGTCGCCAACAAGTTTTTTTAGGAACTTGTAAACCGTTCACGAGGTGAAGGTTACACCCCTTAACGATCCAAGAGATCGTGAACTCCATAAGGTCATGAACCAAATAAGGGTTCGGGGATGAAGGTACAAATCCAACCTAAAAGAGATTGAACCTGCCCTAATAATAGGCCTCTACTTTATTCTGATCGTATTCACGTGCGCTTTCTGACTAACATACAATCAATAGGATTAACCCTAAACCTGTTTAATCTATGTTGGTTAAATATAATGCACAAATAAACTATTATTGGCGATCACTTGAATTATAATCACAATTAACCCTAACAAGATTATTAATATCTTATTAAGCGTGGTTGCAAGTACAAATTCCCTTTAACATGCAATAAAAGGTGATCAAGCAATAACAATATAAAATATAATACATATCAAGCAACATAAATAAATAATCAACAATAATAATAATAATTCATCAATCATAATTATGTTAAAGCATAACAAGATCCTAGGCATGATACTAACAAGATTAATAACGAACCATAGCATGTCACTAAACAATAAAAATGAAATCTTTAACCCTAACATGATACTAACAATCATGAATATTAGGAAGAGAATATAGGAAGCATCATACTTTTAATCATACTTAATATTAAGAATACCCTAGACATGATACTAGGAAGATCAAAACGTCCTAACACAACATTAGGAATCATAATAACAACCTAAGCATGATATCTACATCATAATATCAATAAAAAACCAATTAAATTACTTACGTGGATGCCTCATACCTCTTTCTAATAACAAAATACACACGTTAGTAACTTCAAGGAAAAATTAATAATCAAAACAATCAAATCAAATAATTGAAAGAGAGATTTGAGACCAAACCCTCAGAAATTAAAACCTTTCACGTCTAGGGCGAAGGCAACTTCGAATATGGCTAGGTGTATCAAGATCTTGTGAATGCGGAATTTTGTATTCGAAAGAGAATTTGAGAAAAGAGAGAATGAAAGAGATGAATGACTAATGTTTGTTCATAAAAATTGATGATTGTTGATGAATGTAGATTGTAGATGATCTAAAAATAAGGAGAACTCGTGAATCAAAACTGAGTTTATGATACGATATTTATAGAGAAAATCAGCCAAAAAAGATAATTTATCAAAACAGAGTTTGAAGATCGCAAAAACAACTTGGCGCCAGCCCTGGCTCATTGGCGCCAGGACCAATGGCTAGCGCCAGGCGCCAATGACTGACGTCTGGCGCCAAACCTGGTTCCAGGCGCCAAGGCCTGGGGTTGGACGCCAAACCGGATTTTAACGCGTTTTCGAAATTCTGATAAAAATCCCATACTGGAAGATAAAATAATATAATTTCAGTCGAAAATGCTATTTGATCTAATTAAAACTCTAAAGAATCCTAATTGAATTAAGAATGATAAGAACCTTCTAGAATGTTCTAGAAGACCAAAACCATTCCTAATTACATTAGAAATGATAAATCATATTAGGCCCTCC
This sequence comes from Chenopodium formosanum, assembly GCA_024500155.1. NCBI lineage: Eukaryota > Viridiplantae > Streptophyta > Magnoliopsida > Caryophyllales > Amaranthaceae > Chenopodium > Chenopodium formosanum. The sequence goes on from CM044880.1 coordinate 43,579,634, forward strand.
CCTAGATCATTGAGCCGTACTTAAAATTCAAACCGGGCCCAGTTTAGTAAATTGGTCATAAATTCCTCAATATTCATCGGAATTGGGCTTATAATATATCGTTGGAAAGGTCTTTGCAAGCCCCATTTAACTACACCACTATTGGACCCATATTATGGACCAAACAAACTGTATTGTCTGTTTTCTTAAAATAAAGTTTTTAAAAACAGAGAGAAGAGAAAAGAAAAGAAATAAAACTTTCCGCAACACTAGACCTTTCCACACTTTCGTTTCATTCGATTATGATTCGACGTGAAAGGCACTCATCACTGGGTTTGGTTTTGGGGAGACACAAATGGGTGTCTACACTATCCCAAATTCCATTAACTTCTTCATAAGTTGAAACAAAAATAACTTCCGGTAGAGGTTCATCCACAGATTGGATGAGTAGTGACATATCAAAGGAGATTTCATATCCTGTGATAACTATAGCATTAGAAAGAGGACCTTTTTGAATATTAGGCTTCTTGCCCCCTGGAAAAAAAAAGAAGCTAATTAGCATCAATCAAGTCCTAAATCGCATCCTCTAACTTCCAACATTTCTCAGTAGTATGACCTTTGCCTTGGTGAAACTCTCAATGAGCATTGGGGGTCATAGCTAGCAGTTATGTTATCTGGTCTTGGTTTTGGAAACGGCCCAATACGCATGATCAATCCTTAAATGTGCAGGCAATCAAAAGCAGCGTCATAGCTCATTCCCAATGGTGTGTAAACCCACCTTTGCCTTTGGAATCTATAAGTGGGAGTACTAAGAGCCAACACATCATTGGGGTTAATGTTGTTGATAGCATTATTGGGCTTGGAAGACGAAGAAGAAGGACTGTCATTCTTCTTGTTTTTCCAAGTGTTGTTATTTTTTTTATTGTTACTACACGCAGTCTTCATCAACCCATCCTCAATATTGATCCCAGTATCGTACACAGCTTCAAAGGTGTTCAAAGGAAGAAACTTCAAATGTTGCTTGTTCTTATGGGTCAAATGAATGAAGAGACAAACCATCTCCTTCTCTTTGGGAGGATCCACCAAGAGTAAAACTTTTTGAAAGGAATGGTGTCCTTCGAACAAGTGTACTATTCCGTTAGTGGGTTTAGAATTATTAGAAAGCTAATATATTCAGTGAGGTCAAGTGATCGGAATGTTGGGTGGAGGCCGCTTCCGATCAGTAATATTAATGAATAATTAATATTACAGCTTAATCTTGACTGAACCCTTCGGGTCACACCCAAGCATTCAACAAACCTAACCGACGAATTAATTCGGAAGGAATTAATGAGTCGACCGAGTAATATTTATTTAGACGTCGGAAATTCGAGCTTAGAGCGTCGAAACCGAGCATCGGAAGTCGAGTCGAAAAATAGTGAAAGACGAGACGAGAAATAGTAATAAATCAACAAAAGACCAAAATACCCCTAACATCGGAATGCCTAAGCAAACCGAGTGCTAAGGGCGTATGGCCAAGCATGGTGGCTAGCATGCGCACCAAGCCGAGCCTAGGCTGACTGGTGCGTGCTAGCGCACCCATGCTAGCATCGCAAGGCTAGGCGCTGCCTAGTGCGTGCTAGCATGCTAGGCACAGCCTTGTGCGCGCAATGGCTAGCAAGCCATGCCGCAACAATCTGCAGCAGCTAGCACGCTAGGCGCGCCAGCTCGCCACAGCTAGCAGCAGCATGGCTAGGCCATTGCTTGCTGCCTAGCAGCGCTGGCCAAGGCACAAGGCCAGCAGCAGCCCGCACAAGCATGCTAGGCTTGTTGGCCATTAGCGCCTGGCAGCCCGCATGCGAGTGCTAGGCCTGCTGGGCGTGGCTGCCACGGACAACAGCACATGGCAGCCCACCTTGGCTGCCTTAGTGCCCAAGGGTGGGTGCCATGTGGCTTGTGGTCCTTGAGTGTGTGTGGTGTGAGGTGGCCGGTTATGGGAGAGGGAGTGTGGAGCAAGTTTGGTCCCCCCCTTCTCCAAGTGGTCCTCACCTAACCACTCACATGAGCTTGCCACTTGTTGATTTATTACTAGCTTGATTATTAATTTTATTTTAGCTTTAAAATAAAATGGAAAAATCATACTATCCCACATTGATGGGAGAGTAAATGATACTCCCATCATTTCCTATAAATACCCAAGTATGGGCATTGGGAATGATGCTTGAGTAAGAGTTGGAAAAGGCATCACAATTAGTGAAAACCTTTGAACTCAATATAATTACTCGGGTTTTATTGGTCGAGTATTGCTAACCCCAAGACATTGGACCTAGTCGGTTTTGTTGGTGCGGGTGGACTTCGTTGGAGGTCTCCGTGTGAGCGGGACTTGAAGCTTTCAAGTAAGAGCTCATTTTGGAGCGAAGAACGCGTCAAAGGTAATTAGCTTATCTTAATCTTGTGATTAATTTAATTATGTTTATGGTTTTATTTATTGCGAGTGCGGTCTTGTTTTTGGGTTTGTTTCCGCGGTGAGTCGGACTCACCAAACCCCAACAGCGGTATCGGAGCCTCGCTCGTTTATTTTTAAAATCATAATATTTTCAAGGTGTTTTTATGGCTTAATTTTTCTAGTTTTAAGTTGCTAATTAGATTAGTAACTCGTTTTTCCAATTTTTACCTCATATTAGAGTTGTCTTCAGCTCCCGAACCCAGATTTTGACCTAAAAATAGTGAATTTTGGGTGGAAAAGGCGTTCTAGAAATAGTTTTTCCCTTTTCAGGACTCGGTTTTTAGCCAAAAAACGACCAGAAATGCATTTTTCGAGGGATTTTTTGTTTTGACGAAAAATTTTAAGTCTTTCTAACCTTGAAATTGATTGCATATTTATGATGGTTATGAATTTGGTTCTTTCCTTTATTTATATGCAATTTTAGACCACTTTAAGCATGATTACTTGGTAGTAATTGGTGCTTGAAAGTTTGGTTTTATTTTTTCACATAATTGCAAATTAATTGCATTAAGTGTGAAATTGTTGTTCTTTGTTGCTTCCAAGTACTAAAGATTCAATCTTTATTTATGATAAGTGATTGAAACTTTGAGTTACTAAATTCCATGAATTTTGGTTAAACTTTGTTGATTTAATCATTTTTTAGTTGATTGGAATCATAAAGTTTAAAACTTGTGATTGAAATTGGTTTATCTTCATATTGGAAGATATAACTTTTCATGGAGTCACAAGTATTAAAGTTGGAGTCTTTATTGAACTTATGTTCATTTTTTCCAACTCCCTTTTATTTTGTCAAAATCTCAAGATTAATTTAAAGTGATTAAATTAATAGTGAGAATTTCCCTAATTTATTTTATTACACCAAGTTAAACCAATTTTATTAAAGAATGGTTCTTGGAAATAAATTTGGTTAATTGCTTTTGGATGAATTATTTAAGTTGGACTTGTAATTTTTCATTTTTCCTCAAAATTAATTCTAAAATTAATTTAGAATTGATTTATTTTGAAGCATTAGCACGCAACACGAGGCCTAAGAGCCCCGAGCTAGCTCTCGGCCAGCTGGGCTGCTAACGCAACCCATATGTGGTTGTCGAGGCTGCTGGGCGCTTCGTTCTTAGGTGCGTGGTGCTGTGCGTCTGTGTGTGCGAGGAAGGGCGTGGGCTGCTACTCGCTACCAGCAGCATAGCGCGCCAGCCAGCAGCAAGCAGCAGCATGGCGCAGCAACAGCATAAGGCTGTGCGCGCTGTGCGTGCTGCTACGCTTGGCTGGGCTGGGCGTGGCGCATGCGAGCATAAGCAGCCCACATGCATGCTTGGTGTTGCGGGGGTGCGCATGGGCATACTACGTGCTTGTTGTACGGTACGTACAATCCCATAATTGGTACAATAACCCCGGGTTATTAAGGCGATGCTATTTTAAAGTTAATTTTAGCGTTGCTTAATATGTAAAAAGGGTATTTTTTGGAATCCAAGTCTTAGTGCTAGGCACTTAGACATTTTGGAATTCGTAATTTTGCTTAAATTGTCGTTTTAATTATTTTAATTATTTTGTTTATTTAATTAAATTTTTTTGAGGCTAGGCCTCAGATTTTGAGCGACATTTGCAAAAATTAATTTTGGCAAATATTTGGGTTCACCGACTTAATTAATTGGATTAGTTAAGTTGGATGCGGAATTTAGTGGGAGCGTCTCTTAGTTATTTCCATAACCAGTTAAAACAACTTTGACTAGTTTAATTAGGCATGTTAATTGGATTAACCACCTAGATTAGTTACTAGTTCTCGCGCGTTTTATGCATTGTTACTTGTTTATCGTTGTAAAATGCATGGGCCATTCACAGATAGTGAATGGATGAATGGAATGTAAATTCTCTCACAGGTTTTATGAAATGGCAACTAGTGGGGCCCAATTAGGATAGAAAATACGGACTGTGATCCGTGATGTATTTTTGTAAATCTAAATACGGTCTGCGAACCGTTGAGTATTTTTGTACCTTAATATTTAGATTAGTCCTAATCGTAGATACTAGCAATTGTAATATTTTGGTCAAGTCTTGAAGACGGGGTTCTTAGAAGACAAAGCCATGAAGTTGCAAATGAAGACCTTTTGAAGACTTGAAGATCTCAAGGGGTCATGCTAGTTGCCAAATGCATCTATATTTATGTTTCTATATATATTTATGTTTATATATATATGAATTATATGTTAGATGCATGTTTAGGATTTTGAATGTTGAGATGATTAATTAAGTTCACTTAAATCAACCAACATAGAAACCCTAGGTCCCTAAAATATTGAGTAAAACTTGCCATTCCAAAACACACTTACCAACCGAACGAGGGTAGTGGTGGGCTACGCCAAAGCGAGGCATCACTACTTCTCCAAGGAACGTAAGGCATACCGAGTATGCAAGGTGGTTTTGGTTATACTCAACGATATGAGTGATGGAGTCCTAACATGTCGTGGCAAAGTGAATAAATTGTTTAGAGAGCATTGGATGTGACGATTTATTCAACCAAGAGTGGCTTGGAGCCATTAGCAAAGCGTTTCTTACCTTAGGAGATTGAGTGTTAAGACAAGCCAAAGCATGTTTAACCACTCTTTGTTTCTTTGGATCTTGGAATCGACTTATTCTCACCTAAAATGGGGACAATCGTTAATGTGTGAATAAGACGTTTTAAATAAGTTTGATTAAAATGCATGAATTCAATCTTATTTAAGTATAATGAATGGTTTTTCATTTCAAATTCTTTTAATTGTAGAATCATGTCTTCAAATAACTCAAACAACCAATTCTCGTTACGCTCAATTCTCGACAAGGAGAAGCTGAGTGGGCCAAATTTTCTTGATTGGCAAAGGAACTTGCGAATTGTTCTCATGCAAGAGCAAAAGGAATATGTCCTTGATGAGGAAATGCCCGAGGCTCCCAATGAGGAGGTGACTCAAGCTGCCCTAAATCGATGGCAAAGTGCCAATCGAGATGTCAAATGCATCATGTTGGCCACAATGTCTCCTGAGCTTCAAAAGACTTTCTTTGAAAAAGAGACGACTTTTGAGATCATTTCTGAATTACAGAATATGTTCCAAGAGCAGGCCCGAACTGAAAGGTTTGAAACCCACAGGCAAATCCTTGAGAGCAAGCTCAAGAAAGGAGAGCCAGTCAGCCCACATGTACTCAAAATGATTGGATTGTTTGAAAACATGGGAAGGCTTGATGCGGGGTATTCAACCGAGATGGCAATTGAAATCATTCTCCACTCGCTGCAAAAAGGCTATGATCAGTTCAAGATGAACTATAATATGCACAGCATGGAGAAAACCCTCACCGAGCTTCATGGTATGTTGAAGCAAGCTGAGCAAACGCTCAAGGATGAGGGGAAGCATGATATGCTCATGATTAAAAAGGGCAAGCCGTTCAAATTTTCGGGCAAGAAGAAGAAAGGCTTTAAGGGGAAAGGTAAGAAGAAAACTTTTCCGCCTAAGTCTAAAGCTACCAAGGATAAGAAGGTAGCGTCTTCTAAATCTGATTCTGAATGTTTCTACTGTAAGAAGAAGGGACATTGGAAGAGAGATTGCCTCAAGTTCAAGGAAGATAAGAAAAACGGAACCGTTGCTTCTGAATCAGGTATATTCGTTATAGACTTTAACTTCACTAGCTTAACATCATGGGTATTAGATACCGGATGTGGCTCACACCTTTGTTCCAATTCTCAGGGACTAAGGAACGCTAGAAGGCTAGAGAAGGGAGAGATTGAACTCCGGGTCGGCAAAGGAGCCAGAATTGGTGCCGTATCCGTAGGAACTCTCAGTTTGTCTTTGCCCACCGGGCTAGTTTTGGAACTTAATAATGTTTATTATGTTCCTAACATTACCAAAAACATTATTTCAATTTCGGCGTTGGACGCCAAAGGTTTTGAATTTCGAGTAAAGGACAAAGAATGTTCGTTTTATCTCGATAATGTTTTATATGGTATTGCACATTCTGAAAATGGCCTTTATGTGCTTTCTTTAGACAAACAAGTTTATAATGTTTATAATGATACCAAAAGAGCTAAGACCATAGAGTCAAATCAGACTTACTTGTGGCATTGTCGTCTTGGCCACATTAACATCAAACGCATCAAGAAACTTCTACAAGAAGGTGTTCTTGACTCTTTTGATTTAGAATCGTTTGAGAATTGCGAGGGATGTCTTTTAGGCAAGATGATTAAACAACCATTCTCCAAGTTGGGAGAAAGGGCAAGTGACTTATTGGGTCTTATACATACCGATGTATGTGGACCAATGAGCTCAACCACAAGAAATGGACATCGATATTTCATCACTTTCACAGACGACTATAGTAGATATGGCTATGTCTACCTCATGTCGCATAAATCTGAATCATTTGAAAAGTTCAAAGAATTTCAGAGTGAAGTTGAAAATCAGCTTGGCAAGATAATCAAAGCCCTTCGATCGGATCGAGGTGGTGAATACTTGAGCCAAGAATTCGATGACCATCTAAAAGAAAAGGGTATACTTTCAGAATTGACACCTCCAGGAACTCCACAATGGAACGGAGTATCCGAAAGGAGAAATCGGACCTTGTTAGACATGGTACGATCAACAATGGGTCTTAGTGATCTTCCTATCTCTTTCTGGGGACACACACTTCTAACTGCGGCACTAACACTGAACCGTGCTCCATCAAAAGCTGTAGAAAAGACTCCATATGAATTATGGACGAAGAAACCTCCTAGGTTATCTTTTCTAAAGATATAGGGATGCGAAGCATATGTCAAGAAATTGATTTTTGACAAACTTCATCCCAAATCTGACAAGGTTTACTTTGTGGGCTACCCAAAAGAAACCAAAGGGTATTACTTCTACAACAAATCGGAGAACAAAGTGTTTGTTGCTCGCGATGGTGTCTTTTTGGAGAAGGAGCACCTTTCCAAAATGACAAGTGGGAGGAAAATCGAACTCGACGAAGTTCGTGAGGATGAGCAACAAAATCATAATGACAGTCAAAGTGCTCAAACAACATCTGTTGACGCAGGTCAAAATGATCAAAATGTGCAAAGTCAAACCGACAATGCAAATGCTCAATCCATTACCCTACGTAGGTCTCAGAGGCCGAGATCTCAACCTGATAGATATCTTGGTTTAGTATTAACCGAGAATCAGGACATCCTGATTATGGATGGAGATGAACCGGCAACCTACAAGCAAGCGATGGCAAAGATGGAAATGTATTCCATGTTTGAATATCAAGTCTGGGACTTGGTTGACTTACCCAAAGGTTATACACCTATCGGATGTAAGTGGATTTTCAAGTTGAAAACCGACAAAGATGGAAATGTATTCATTTACAAAGATAGATTGGTGGCAAAAGGTTACAGACAAGTTCATGGTATTGATTACGATGAAACCTTTTCACCAGTCGCAATGCTTAAATCCGTTCGAATCCTCCTAGCGATTGCTGCATATTACAATTATGAAATATGGCAGATGGACGTCAAAACCGCCTTCCTTAATGGTTATTTGGAATAAACTGTGTATATGACACAGCCTGAAGGTTTTGTCGACCAAAAAAATGCTAGGAAAGTTTGTAAGCTTAAGAAGTCCATTTATGGACTAAAGCAAGCAAGCAGAAGTTGGAATCTGCGATTCGATTAAGCCATCAGTAAGTTTGGTTTTATCAAGAATCCAGATGAATCTTGTGTTTACAAGAAGGTTAGTGGGAGTGACATCGCCTTCCTAGTCTTATATGTCGATGACATATTGCTCATTGGAAACAACATTTCGTTGTTAGAGTCTGTAAAGGCTTGGCTTGGAAAGTGCTTCTCAATGAAAGACTTGGGAGAGGCTCAGTACATACTAGGCATCAAGATCTATAGGGATAGATCGAAAAGGATGATTGGATCGAGTCAGAGTACTTATATTGATAAGGTACTTGCTCGATTTGGCATGGAGGAGGCCAAGAGAGGTCACCTGCCAATGTCACATGGCATAACCCTAAGCAAGAAGCAGTGTCCACATACACCTGATGAGCGGGTAAGAATGAATCAGATTCCATATGCTTCGCTTATTGGATCGATCATGTATGCCATGATATGTACTAGGCCAGATGTATCGTATGCCTTGAGTGCTACGAGCCGTTACCAATCAGAACCAGGAGAGGCGCATTGGACTGCGGCAAAAAATATCCTAAAGTACCTGAAAAGGAAAAAGGATAAATTCCTGGTGTATGGTGGTGCAGAGGATTTAGTTGTGGAAGGTTATACCGACGCAAGCTTCCAGACAGACAGAGACGATTTCAAATCGCAATCTGGATATGTGTTCTGTCTAAATGGAGGGGCGTTTAGTTGGAAGAGCGCAAAGCAGAGTACAACTGCAGATTCTACAACTGAAGCCGAATACTTAGCAGCTGCTGAAGCAGCTAAGGAGGCTGTTTGGATTCGTAAGTTCGTTGGTGAACTTGATGTTGTACCCTCTATAAAGGGTCCAATAGCCCTCTATTGTGACAACAATGGAGCTATTGCTCAGGCCAGAGAGCCTAGGGAACATCAGAAGGTCAAACATGTCAAGCGGCAATTTCAAATGATTCGAGAATGGAAATCAGAGGGTGAAATCAGAATTTGCAAAGTTGGAACGGATGACAATGTAGCCGATCCACTTACTAAACCTTTGCCTCAAGTGAAGCACAACAAGCACGTTAAGGCAATGGGAATCAAGCATGTAGGAGACTGGCTTTGATTTCCTTGTTTAGTGTTTTAGTTAATTTTGAGAAAAATTAATGTAAGACGCTAAGGAAAACCATTCAAGTTTTGGAGTAATATAAAATTTCATGCAATATTTTATTACTCTGTTATGCTATTTAATTGTGGTTTAGGATTAAATAATGAGTCCATTCGATTCTGAGAATATTCAGAATAGGGTATCAAGGCCAGTCTTGGTAAGGAAACACCTATTAAGTGAAAATTGAAGATTATAATCGAAAATTATCCCTAATCAAGGTCATTTAAACGATGGACGATTAATGATCAATTGAGATTAGTGTGTAGTTTGATCTATAGTACCGTTTCATGTGCTAAAAGGACATGATTGTCATAAATCATTTGCACAGGTATTGGTTTAGAACCATAATGGATCGACCTATGAGAATACTTTAAGAAATTAAAAAAAAAAATTGTCATAAATATACTTCTCATTATGGCTATCGGAACCTATTTCCTCGACCATGAGTATTGTGAGTTCTCTTGTTTGAGTACTAGTTTGCTTTGATGTTGTCAAACGTCTGCCGTAATAGGGGATTATAACGGCAACACTCGGGCGACATGATCCTCTCAGTAAGAGGAGCTACATTACAAGACTGGGAATGTCCCCCTACTAAAATAAGGAAGATGTCTTTGTTGTATACAAAGCCTCTCGTAGAGCGAGACTATAAAATGCATGGCCGTGCTCGGATGGATTTTAGAAATCATCTATTTATTGACAGTCGGACTCGGAATCGGGAAACACTTCTGGACGTAATAAGGATGACAAAAAAAATCTTACCTTATAGTTCATGAAGAGACATTAAGCGACATAGGAAAAAGGCTGTACACAAAATGCGCACTTGTCCGGAAGGACAAGTGGGAGATTGAAAGGAATGGTGTCCTTCAAACAAGTGTACTATTCCGTTAGTGGGTTCAGAATTATTAGAAAGCTAATATATTCAGTGAGGTCAAGTGATCGAAATGTCTGGGTGGAGGCCGCTTCCGATCAGTAATATTAATGAATAATTAATATTACAGCTTAATCTTGACTGAACCCTTCGGGTCACACCCAAGCATTCAACAAACCGAACCGACGAATTAATTCGGAAGGAATTAATGAGTCGACCGAGTAATATTTATTTAGACGTCGGAAATTCGAGCTTAGAGCATCGAAACCGAGCGTCGGAAGTCGAGTCGAAAAATAGTAAAAGACGAGACGAGAAATAGTAATAAATCCACAAAAGACCAAAATACCCCTAGCATCGGAATTCCCAAGCAAACCGAGTGCTAAGGGCGTATGTCCAAGCATGGTGGCTAGCATGTGCACCAAGCCGAGCCTAGGCTGGCTGGTGCGTGCTAGCGCACCCATGCTAGCATCGCAAGGCTAGGCGCTGCCTAGTGCGTGCTAGCATGCTAGGCACAGCCTTGTGCACGCAATGGCTAGCAAGCCATGCCGCAACAAGCTGTAGCAGCTAGCACGCTAGGCGCGCCAGCTCGCCACAGCTAGCAGCAGCATGGCTAGGCCATTGCTTGCTGCCTAGCAGCGCTGGCCAAGGCACAAGGCCAGCAGCAGCCCGCACAAGTATGCTGGGCTTGCTGGCCAGCAGCGCCTGGCAGCCCGCATGCGAGTGCTTGGCCTGCAGGGCGTGGCTGCCACGGACAACAGCACATGGCAGCCCACCTTGGCTGCCTTGGTGCCCAAGGGTGGGTGCCATGTGGCTTGTGGTCCTTGAGTGTGTGTGGAGTGAGGTGTCCGGTTATGGGAGAGGGAGTGGGGAGCAAGTTTGGTCCCCCCCTTCTCCAAGTGGTCCTCACCTAACCACTCACATGAGCTTGCCACTTGTTGATTTATTACTAGCTTGATTATTAATTTTATTTTAGCTTTAAAATAAAATGGAAAAATCATACTATCCCACATTGATGGGAGAGTAAATGATACTCCCATCATTTCCTATACTACCCAAGTATGGGCATTGGGAATGATGCTTGAGTAAGAGTTGGAAAAGGCATCACAATTAGTGAAAACCTTTGAACTCAATATAATTACTCGGGTTTTATTGGTCGGGTCTTGCTAACCCCAAGACATTGGACCTAGTCGGTTTTGTTGGTGCGGGTGGACTTCGTTGGAGGTCTCCGTGTGAGCGGGACTTGAAGCTTTCAAGTAAGAGCTCATTTTGGAGCGAAGCACGCGTCAAAGGTAATTAGCTTATCTTAATCTTGTGATTAATTTAATTATGTTTATGGTTTTATTTATTGCGAGTGCGGTCTTATTTTTGGGTTTGTTTCCGCGGTGAGTCGGACTCACCAAACCCCAACACTTTTTCTCTCCACATATGTAGTGAAGCCTTCATTCTCCTTCGGTTTGAAAATGTAGAGTTCACGCTCAAAAGTCTTAACTTGGATATTACACTTGTAACGACTCATAAAGCTTTCATTAACATCCTCCCAAGTCGTAGTACGCTTGGAATCAAAAGAGTAAAACCACTGTTGACAAACATGTTCCAAGGAAAGAGGGAACCCGGTAAAGAAGAATGCTACATATAATCCTTTGAGAGCCATAGTTATAGAAAAAGCCTTCAAGTGGAATATGGGGTTAGTAGTAGGCTTTAATTTTGGGAAGTCAGCAGTTGAAAACTTCTCAGGAACAATACTACAAATCCCTTACTTTGGAGACGCAATTGGGTCGACACTAGGTATCAAGCATTAGTATAAAATTTTGTTTCCTTGTTTTTACAACGCTTTTCTGCATCGTAGGTCATATGGGACATGAAAGAGCATCCTTAAAAAAAGCGCCCTGCACGTTACACATTTATTTATCCCAGGACTCCAAATTGTTACTAAAAAAATAAGCGGGATATAATTTTATCGAGCATAGGGTTTAATTAAATAAAACCTCTTTTCACTCCCACTGGCTATAGTAGAGCAAATTGATACGAAGTAGGAAAAAAACCCCATTAGTCCTCAATTTCTCGCACAACTAAACCTAAATCTATATAAATATTTAATAATTTTTGATTTTCTAGCGAATGAATGATTCATAAATGAAATTGAAATTACAAAAAAAATCTATGGAATTGTGTAAGACGGAAAGATCTTTTGAATCAGATTATTCGATTATATTGGCAATTTAAAAAAACTGCTCATATTATGTTCATAGTATGATGGAAGTTTAGCCCCTATTCCCCCATCGTCTAGCGGTTCAGGACATCCCTCTTTCAAGGAGATAACGGGGATTCGACTTCCCCTGGGGGTAGGGTACTACAAAAGGAAGTTGATCATAGATTAGCAATAAGCTTCAAATTGAATTGATTCTTCCTTGGTCGATGCCCGAGCAGTTAATGGGGACAGACTGTAAATTCGTAGGCACTATGTCTACGCTGGTTCAAATCGAGCTTGGCCCAATAATCCGCTCATCCATTATGAGACGAAGGTTTTTGTCTTCCCGAAACGGCTTACATACGTACAAAAACTAATCCAATTTTCTGTTATACTTTTTTTTTCTATTTGTTTGCTTTATTTATTTGTTTCGGTAAATTGAAATTTTGATCAGAATAATGATCTAGATTCATATTATGGTATGGTCTTTAAGTTAAAATTGTTAAAGTATAAATAGAAAAAAATAGAAAGAAAAAAAAGAAAACTCTTTTTCTTTATTTTATCAATAGATTTTGAACAATTCGTGTCGTTCTCACTAAATAAAGTAAAGTCCATATTCATGTGAAATGAAGATAAATATATCACTCGCGTCTCTATTACAACACAAAAATTCTACCTAGAAATGCTTTGAGTCAAATCATATAATAAGTATAGATACTATACATTTTAGTTGTAATACCCCGTATTTTTATATGTATTTTATTTAAAATATGTATTTTATAAGGGTATTTAAATAATTTTAATATTTTAATTATGTTGTTTTAATTATTTATCCTATGTAAGTTTGGAAATATTTTTACTAAAGGAAATTTGTTTAATTATTTATTTTATAAAAGTTGGGGTTTTATTTTAGGAAATTATGATTTTAACAAGTTTTAGTAGGGAAGGGATTAGGAAAAACTAAAGGAGGAAATTTTAGGGTAAAAGGGTGATAGAGAAGGGGTATAAATATCCCTCTTATGAGGCAATTCAACTTTGCCCAGAGTGGAGAAAACCCAAGGTAAACTTCTCTCCCTTTTCTCCTTATTTTTCTTCTTTCTTCTTTCTTTTTCTTTCTCCTTCCCCTTCCCCTTTTGTTTTTGCACCACCACCACCGGCAACCACCACCATCGGTGGGCCACCGACCACCAGCCACCCAGCCGGCAGCAGCGGCGACCACCAGCCACCCACCCGGCAGCAGCGGCGACCACCAGTGCTGGCAGCAGCCGACAGTGGCGTCGGCCTGCTGTCGGCTGTCGTGAGTTTCGTAAAAAAAAATTTAAAAATTAAATCTTTCTTGCTCAAATTTAATTTATGCTTTAATCTAATTGTAAATTATGAGTTTTGGGATTTTGTTTTGATGTTTGATTATTGTAATTATGTTAATTGATTTTCAGATTTGGTTTTTAATTAAAAAAGCCCCAATTTTTGAAACCCTAGGTTCTTGATATATGAGTTATTAAAGGATTATGATGTATATTGGGGTAGACCTTTGTTTTAAGTGTTTTAAGGCTTAATTACAACAAGTTTTAATTAAAATAAAGTGCTGGAATTTTATGTAGAACACTTAATATTATGTTTCTTGAAGAAATTTTAATTACCCATTAATAGGGACTTAATTATGGTGTTTTAAATATAATTTCAGCTTACTTTAATTAAATTATGAGGGGTTTTAAAATAATATATTTTGCTGGAAATTTGTTTAGAGTGGATTTTAATACTTTATTATGATTTTAATGTGTAGGAGACTTTGAAGTAAGCAATTTCTACTAGTCGTGGCAATTTTAAAATCGTACTCAAGGTACGTTCGCGTACTTAGCATATTTTTGGTGATGAAGTATCATGCTAGGCTTGATTTAATTAATCCTAAATAGTATCATGCTAAGATTTATGATTGGAAATTGTGGATTATTGATATTGGTGATTAAATTAGAAAGCATGATTTATTTGAGATGAATTAATAGTTGGAAAATTAATGTTTGGCATGTTGTGTTTGAACCATACTTTTTATTTATGGCATGTTAGAATGCATGATTAATTAAATTACATGCTTAGTTATGTTTGGAATATTAAAAAGGAATTTTATTATGGTTCAAACAATTCTTATTGATGCTTTAAGCATGAGGAAGGAACTATATAAGTGTCTATGTACACAAGGAATAAATTGTATGTTGGTGCCTTTGTGCACTTAAGGTGTTTTTAACACCAAGGGATAGAATTTTTTGCGCTTTATGCGTTTAAGGTGTCCTTGACACTGAGGTAGAATTAAAAGGGTTCAACATTAAATAATATGTGGTCACTAATTATTCAAGAATTAAATTGGTATGTTTGGTTGATTGAATAAATATTGTTGATTGATTTATTATGCTTTGAGAGTCATCACCAAGTCCAATAATATGTAAATAACGTAAAGTGAAAGAGATTACACACCAAAACTCTTGGAACGTATATACCTTGAGTATGAACAATGGGGGGAAGTTATGGGGTTTTATATTTAACCATTACTTCTAATGGAGTATATGACGCTGTATATTCCTTTTTATTTATTATTATGCGCAAGAATTCCGCCACCTTTGAGTGGTTTTGTCGCTGGCACGGTTAGCTATCGTGTCAGTTAACCTCAATTTATTTGGGGGAGGTATAGTTGGAAACCCGTTCGATGCGTAATCAACGCTAAATGAATTATTTAGTGTCTAGTAAAGTGTCTTGTTGATTGTTGTGTGTGCTTGTAAGCAGGTGCATTGAGGTAAGTGTGTGTTGATAGGTGAAAGCATGTTAGTGTGTTTAATTATGCCTACGTACTCAGCTTTGCTGATTGTGTGTGTTTGTGTGTTTGGCCATGTCTTTATCTTGGCCCTATGACGACCCATTTTTAATGGAGAGTAGTGGAGACAAGTAGAGATAAACTTTTCAGGTATTGAAGCATATTCATGATGGGGCATGAGTGAAGAGTGAATTATGCTAGTTTCCAATAGTTTACGATGTGTTTTATGCTTTGTTTATTTATGATACTTTTCATGTGGACTAACACAAAGGCTTGGTTTTGGAACGGTTTTGAATAAGGGCCTTTAATGGTTCCAAGTTGTAGTTTGATTTTATTTGACTTTGTTTGTTTGGTTTTAAACTTTACTTTCATTTGGTTGACTTTTGAGTTGAATTGTTTAAATGGTTTTTTAATTTAAAGTGTTTTGCTGTGTATCTTTGATAGTTGCCTTAGTCGTTTTCACGGTGGCGGTAATTTCTAGGGTGTTACATTAGTTACCTGGGATTGTAGTTCAATTGGTTTGATACTCCAAAACCGGACATACGAACCACATAAGTACGCACAAAAACAAAAAAAAACTGACATTCCTTGGCACCGTGTTGTGGTCGTAACTGTTGTGACACGGTACTCCATACTGTCAGACAGTACAAGTCACCGTGTCACGGCACTGCACATCGTGGCGCGGCATATCTACCGTGACATGGTGCATAGTTCCAGGGTCTAGTTTTGTGATTTTTCAGATTTTATCCGATTTAAGTCTACATTAAATTCTATGTGGAATAAAAACCCTCGGTCAAAGGTTAGTCCAAAAACAACATGAACTAACACATATGGGGTTAGCACCAAATAAACCACATAGCACTTAGCCACAATGATACAAAAAAAAAGTTCATAACCTAAGGTCAAGATCTATGTTCAACTATGGTGAAGCTTTTTGGTGTCAAAGGGTACCATGGTTAAAAGTTTAGACGCGTTGACAAGGCAGCCTCCCTTGAGGGTGTATGCCAACGTGCGGCTCCGCAAGTTGGTGATGAAATTGAACTCGACTCCATGGTTTGGGTGTATTTAATAACTCGGATGAACCCTTATTGCCATGAGCGTTTTTAGGTTGATTGGCTTAAATCCCCCGAGGTTAAGCCGTATGTAGAATACATAAGTTTTTAAAGAAAATCGAAGGAAGCTGACTGTGAGAAGAAAAATAAAGCCATTGGGAAGATTTTAGGACTGTTGTGACACGGCAGAATATACTGTCTCACGGTGCTAAACACCGCGTGACGGTGTCCAGCGCCATGACAAGGCATGCTCTGCCGTGGCGCGGCCGTCAGAAAATCTAATTGGTGCCCCTATTTTCTTCGTTCACGACCAGGTTATCCAATTTTTCTTACGGGACAAACCTGAAATATGACATTAAAACGTCTACGCATATGCAAAATGCAAATTTAATCATAGGAATATTTTCAAGAATCATTCAAGTCTCATCCACTCATCTAATTAAATACCGATCACTTAAATCGATAAATAACCAAGAATCCTCCCCAAAGGAGTTGCCAAATTGTAGGCGTCGTTCGATGTGCGCCTAAGTTAAGCATGTATGAATATGCTTGACACTCATAGGAATTGGGAATTAACATTATACAATTAGGGACAAGGAAAGTAGGGAGCTGCCAAGAAGTTTTTAAGGAACTTGTAAACCGTTCACGGATCATAAAAGGAAACCACGATTAAGGGACAACGATAGGCAACAATGATTGACCCGTGAAGGTTACACCCCATTCATAATCCATAAGGTTACTATCTCCATATTGTTCGGAACCACAAAAGGAGGATTGGGGATGATGGTACGAAGTGAGTCATGGAGTCACATTTGTCTGTATTGGCCTCTACTCGATTCTTATAGTGAAAAGTGATTCCTGGGATCTCAAACGCATACAAACAAAATATTCAATCTGATCCAAACTGTTATTCGGCTAAATTGGTAAATTATTAATTGTAAGGAGGGGGTTCCCATCGTAAGGGGTCCTCT
The DNA here is from genome assembly GCA_024500155.1 of Chenopodium formosanum. Taxonomy (NCBI): domain Eukaryota; kingdom Viridiplantae; phylum Streptophyta; class Magnoliopsida; order Caryophyllales; family Amaranthaceae; genus Chenopodium; species Chenopodium formosanum. The sequence continues at coordinate 43,596,756 of CM044880.1, forward strand.
CCTTAAATGCCCATGACCTTTTAAAAGCCTAGGACTTTACACTTGTTAGGATGTAGTAGGATTTGAATTTCTGACTGTTTGGGGGACCTTAAATTAGAATTGATTTTATCATTATGCTTTTTTGTAAGAAACAAGTAGGGAGTCGCAAATGAGTTTTAAGAAAACTCATAAACCTCATTCATGCCTTTCTTTCATGTGGAGTTCATGGAATAATTAGCACAAATCATAAGTTTACCCATGCCCAAATTAGTCTATAAACTAGAAATGAGTTCAGGAGCGAGGGTACTAAAATAACGTTCCCTTTAGAGGGGAATCGTTATCCTAGCCTGCCCTAGTGCAGCCTTTACTAGCTCTTCCTTTTGTACAATTTCATCACCAAACAATATATGCAATGCGATACCTAAAACTATGTTAGTTGATGCTATTTAAACATATGAATTCACGTAGGAATTACATCGTAATGTCGTTATTCTTTATTTAATTAAATTCGTGAAAAGAACAAGAAAATAAACAATATTCGCCTTGGCTTAAGTAATCAGCCAACAATTATTTAATTCAATTCTAATCTTTATTTAACGCAATATACTATGTGGAATCAATTAATTAATTATTTTAAAGGTGATCAAACAACACTAATTAATTAATTAGGGTTCCTTTAAACAAAAAAATAAAAGTGATTTAACTAAGTGCTCGGAAATTTACCACTTCTCTTTGCTAGATCTCCGTTTAGAACACTTATGGACTTCTTCTTGTTGGGGAACCTCCACCGTAGTAATAAAATATCAAGGGGTGAGTGTTTAGGACAAGAGGGGCTAGGTTGCACAAGTTCACAAGTATTTCGCCAGAGTTTTAGGTTATTTTTCTGTGTGTTCAAGCCTCGGTTTAAGCTCTTATTTTTAGGGAATGATTAGGTTTAGGGTTACGAGCATTCTGTAGCAGCTGGTGTCGCGCGTAACAAGATGAGTTGCGTATGACATCCCTGCGCATGTGATTAGGTTGCGCTGCTATAGGTAACGCAACTAATTGTCTTGCGCGCGGCTTTATGGTAAGATTCAATTTTATATTTTTCGTATAATTCTTAATCTTTCGCAGCGCAACTCTAGAGGTTGCAATGGGTGTCGCGCATAACTGAATTAGTTGCGCGCGGCAGCCCAGCACGACTGTTTGAGACGCGCACGGCTTTTTTTTTTGCGGCAGCATTAAAATTTAACCTAGGCGCTCCTAAATCTGTCATTATTGGGTTTTAAGCACGGGCTTAAGCCTAATTATGATCGGGTTTAGCTAAATGGACCTTTATTTTGGCTTTTACCTTTAATTCGGGCTAGCCTTTTGTGTTTTTTGGCTTAACCAGTTCTCCATAAGTATTCTTCACTTTGATCCAACATGAAAATGGTTTTATTTATCGTCATTGCACATCCTGTCGGGATAGGTGGCCAAAAGTAGATGTCTACAGTTAGCCCCCACTTTGATCGAGTCTAAAATAGACGATGATCAAAGTAGTCAAGGAAATAAATCTAAGACTTATTCTGCAAAGTTCTCTAAGGATAGAGAATATTTCGGTTTTGTTTAAGGATGTCGAAACAACCCTCGATTCGCTAAGTGTTTGAAACAAGAAGCTATTAAGGCTATAAAAAAGTTTTTCCTAGTCTTAACGCACTAAAGAACCTAGATTGATCCTTTGCAATTGTAGAACGCTTTTACAAGTAAAGGTGTTCTGGGTGATGTCAAGTCATGAGAAGAGATCGGTTTTAAAAGGATAAAAGGGGAAGATTTCCTCTCAATCGTTTCATCGTTAGTCTAAAGTCCCTTGATATGTCATTGAAACTTTAGTCTGACTTTAACAAAGTAAAAAAGATGAAAAGGGGTTTTCGATATTCGAGCCGAAATGGTCCGGTATTCGAGCCGGATGTCCACAAGATAGAAATACATGTCTCAGGATTGGAGGCATATATCCAAATCCAGTGAGAGGGAAGAAAGTCAGCAACTCTCTTAGCAGTTTTGTCCACAAGATGAGTACACGTGTCTTAGGACTTGGGGCACGTGACTACATAGGCGCGACATCGTCTCGTCGCTTCTTTATACAGGGGGTGGTCAACTGTCCGGTAACTTAGTAAGTGCACTAACTAAAGTATTTGCTCAAATTCAAGAAGTGCCTGTTTCTGATGGTTCGGCGCGCTTGTCGACTCGTGAGTGTTAGCCTACAGTAATTCTCTACCTTTTAGTTCCGAGAGGTAGATCTCGCAAAGCTTGGGTTGAAGTGAAATTTTACGCAACACCTACTGATGAGTGACATTTATGTCACTCTTAGGGAGTAGTTTTAGAGTCATTTTCGTGTTTATTTTTTTCTTATTTTTTTCTTATTTTCTCTTTCTTTCTCTTGTTCTCTCTTTAATAAAGTTTCTTGTTTATTTGGTAATTTTGGAGCGTTTTAGTTTATTTTCTTTATTTTATTAGCTTTAGTTTATTTTCGTAATTTATTTTACTTTATTTGCTTGTATAGTTTTTGTCCTTATTAGTTTTAGTTTTATTTCTCTTATTTCTATTTTACTTTTATTTATTTTAATTAGTTTGGAGTGTTCTTAACATTTTATTTGTTTGTGTTTTATTTAATTTTGTTAGTTTTAGTTTTAATTCTTTCATTTCCTATTTTAGTTTATTTAGTTTTATTTTATTTATTTCATTCCTTTTTTTCTTGATTTCCCCTCGTGTTTTTGGTTGTAGGTGCCCCGGGTTTCAAGGCCATGTCCGTGTTCGAAGTTCAAGGTTCGAGGCGCAAACTTGAGCCAACCCCTGCTGCTACCCCTTAACCTTCACCCACCTCCCTTATCCTCCACCACACACCACAGCAACCACAATCACCCACCAATTCACGCACCAACGCAACCCAGCCAGCCGTTGTTATCACCATCACCCACCATTTCCACCCTCACCTCACAACAGCTCTCTCAACCAGCCACACCCCTCACAGCTACCGCAACACAACCAACCACCTGACCACCTTCACGTGCAGCCCTAACCCCAAAACAAGAGCAGCCCGCAACACCACCAACAACACCTCCATATCCCCTGCTCACCCTCACCTTCAACCACCAATTTACAGCCTGCAACCCAAAAGCAGCCGCACCACCACAGCACCACCAGCCACAACAGACTAGCCACCACTACCCCCTGCTCCCTCACGCACACAGCCACATACCAGCCTCACCACCAGCCACGCATTGCTTCTTCCCTGCAGCGCAATAATCAACCCCACAACAGCCACATACCAGCCTCACCACCAACCAACACAACTCCCCTACTCCAATCCGCAACAATCAACCACCAATTACCACCAGCCGCGCCACCGTTCTCAACCACCAACAACACCAACAACAACACAATCACCCCGCAACACCATTTCGCACAAGCAATTCGGCCCCTCAATTAAGCAAATCAGAACAAATTGGAAATCAATCAAGTTCGAGCACACCGTTTGTGGTTCGATCAAACTTCAAGTCAGAGACTTTGTGGGTTTTGTTATTCGAAGAGGAGTGGTCGAACATACCCATGGTTCGACCAAACCAACCCCGTAGTTCAGCTGCACCAACCCACAGTTCGACCGAACCGCTTCACGAGACTTGCACATGGTTTTTAAAGAGGGTCGAACGGCCTCGATTTGATGATGATAGTTGATGAACGGTGGTGATGGTGGTGCGTTTCAATGGAGATAGAGCAGCCATGAATTGGGAAGAGGGGGAATCGGGGGGTAGCTGATGTTTTAGGGGGATTTTGGTTTTTATTTTTCTTTTTCTTTTTCCTTTATTTTTATTTCCTTTCCTTTTCCTTTTCTAATTTCTTTTCTCTTTTGTTTTCTTTTCATTTATTTTATTTTCTTTTCATTTCCTTTTCTTTCTTTATTTTATTTCCTTCTTTTATTTCTCTTTTTTCCTAGTTTTATTAGCTTAGTATAAATACCCAATTTTGGGGTAATTAGAAGAAGAATTCAATAACTATCTATTCTACTCTCTAATTAGTTTTAGGTTAGGATTAGTCTTCATTGGTAGAGAGAGAAAGTGAGGTTTTCTTCATTAATGAACTTGGATTTTGAAGAAGGAGTTTGTTCAATCCTTTGTAGACCTTCATCTTCAATTAATGAGCAATTTCTTACTCAATCAAGTTCGAGCATACCGTTTGTGGTTCGATCAAATTTCGAGTCAGAGACTTTGTGGGTTTTGTTATTAGAAGAGGAGTGGTCGAACTTACCCATGGTTCGACCGAACCAACCCCGTAGTTCGGCCGCACCAACCCACGGTTCGACCGAACCGCTTCACGAGACTCGCACATGGCCTCGATTTGATGATGATAGTTGATGAACGGTGGTGATGGTGGTGCGTATTAATGGAGATAGAGAAGCCATGAATTGGGAAGAGGGGGAATCGGGGGGTAGCTCATGTTTTAGGGGGATTTTGGTTTTCTTTTTCTTTTTCCTTTATTTTTATTTCCTTTCCTTTTCCTTTTCTTATTTCTTTTCTCCTTTGTTTTCTTTTCATTTATTTTATTTTCTTTTTATTTTCTTTTCTTTCTTTATTTTATTTCCTTCTTTTGTTTCTCTTTTTTACTAGTTTTATTAGCTTAGAATAAATACCCAATTTTGGGATAATTAGAAGAAGAATTCAATAACTATCTATTCTACTCTCTAATTAGTTTTAGGTTAGGTTAGGTTAGGATTAGTCTTCATTGGTAGAGAGAGAAAGTGAGGTTTTCTTCATTAATGAACTTGGATTTTGAAGAAGGAGTTTGTTCAATCCTTTGTAGACCTTCATCTTCAATTAATGAGCAATTTATTATTCTCTTTCTTTACCTTTGTTCTTGATTTTGTTTATTTACTTTAATTTTTCTTCTTTGCTTATTAATCATGTTGATGCTTATTGATTTGATGATTGATATTGTTTTCAACATGATTTGTGAGTAGTCATCTAGCTAAGGGTGTGGGGATGGTGTAGTTGCTAATTGTTCATGCTTTTAATGTTGGGGTTATGTTAATGGTGATTGAAGTCTTTGCATGCTTGATATTCTTTGGTCTTTCTTGCAAGTGCACATTGTTAGTTGATCAAAGATGAGTCTTTACTAACAATTAACGGAAGTTGACTTAGTTGAGATTCATTACTATCGATTGTTATTTAATAGTACCTCCTAGTATATGGTTCTAATGTGGAAACATAGAGGCTATGTTAGGAGAAGCCAATTGACCCCGGAAGGCGGCTAGATTAGACCCTTTACTTCGATATTCATGTATGTTTAGTTTACCATTGATATGCTACTTTGTTATTGTATGGTCAAGCGTCAACTTCACCTACCCATTTCCCTTGGTGCCTTAATGTTTTATTTCTTGTTTTAGCATCTTTAGACTTTAGTTTATTTATCCCCTATTCCGGACTAGCTTAATTGTCGATAACATTTGGTGGTGTTTACCGTTCTCTGTGGTCTGACCCCTATGTTTGCCTTATACTCGTATTAGGTTTGTTTAGGTTGTATAAATTGTATTTGATCTAGGGATAGACAATTGACGACGCGTTTATTCCCTTGTCATATTGGCGTCGTTGCTGGGGAACGACTTCCATTACCGTTATGTTATCTTATTGAGACTAGTCCATTGTATATATTTCTTTTGATTTGTTTTTGTTCTCTTTGTTTTGTTTTTGAAAAATGGCACATTTTTCTTTTCCTCAATATGATGATGAGCCTTTTTATGTCTACTTCCATAGACTTGTGGGGTTTTTGAACTATAATGGTTGTAATCCTTGTGAAGCTTGTGAGATTTGTTACTATGGCATGAATGAAAAAACGAGATATGAAGTTGAAAGTAGGTTTAATGGCGAATTTCAAGCATTATCGGTTCATAGTGCTTGGAGCTTTTTTGTACGGTTTGCTAAGGAAGTACGCAATAGGGCATGTAATGTTGCTAATTTTGATTCTCAATGTGATAATGGTTTTATTAGTGGCATGCATCCCCATGATTTGTCTTGTGATCCTATTTGTGAACCTAGTACAAGTGATTTCAACTCTCTATCTCCTATTGTTGATGATGAATCTCATTTTCTTGATTATACCCCCTCTCCCCAATATGATGATGCTCATGTTTATAATGTGAATGATCCTCCCTCCTCATCTTCTTGTTCTTACATGGCTTCAAATAATTTCCCTTATGCTTCTAATGAGTCTTTTTATGAGGGTAAATCTATGGAAAGTTTGAAGGAAAAGAAGATAATAAAGATAATGGAGATGATGGAGAAGTATAACGAGATGAGGGAAGTTGAGAATAGGGAGACGGAAGCTAGAATGAAGATGCTTGAGAGCCAAATTCTCCAACTAGCCAACTCTCAAGAAAATGCCCTTCCTTCTTCTTCTCTTCCCCATATGAGTGAGGATCCCATTAGAGAGCATTCGAGTGATGGTGAAGGAGTTGAAAATGAAAAGAGTGTTGATTTTGAAAATCCTAATCCTTCTTCCCATCTTTTTGAGTCTCAAGTGTATGTTTGTGACCCTTCAATCTATGAGTATATAGACTCTTTTGAGGTAATGTCCCACTTATTTTTCGAGAGTCACATGAGGACTTATAGATTATTGGATGATTTCATTGAGAACGCTTCTTGGGACTTAGATGAGTTTGAGATGAATCTACCTCCATTCATGCACGATTTTGGGACCTTGGGTTTTGAGATAGTTGAAGGAAAGGTTATCTATTGTGGTGAAAAGGAGGATAAGGTTGACCCCCTTGGAGTTTTTGAGCTTGAGGGAGGTGTAGATCGTGAGTGCTCTTCATTTGAGGATGCTATGATTGATTTTCATGCTCTCATTGGCGATGTGAGACCTTGTGGTGAGGGAGTAGCTACCCCTTTTCCCGTTTCTCATACCCCTTTTTCTCTAAGGTTCGACCACATCCTTCCTCACCCTACTTCTCTCCCTTCCTATCTCAAACAACCTATTGGGAAGCCGCCCTCTATGGACGATTTTCATGTCTCTCATTCCATCATCATTGAGGAAGAGAGGAATTTTGTCAACAAAAAAATATGTGATGAGGATTTGCCTTTTTCCTTTTCTTTCCACTATTCTTTTCCTTCTTCTACTTCTTACTTTCTTGAGTTTCCTTTCGATCCTTCTTCTTCTTTCTTTTGGCATCTCCCTCTTCACTTGCGTGCAATGATTTTGTTGCACGTTCTTATTCCGTCATTTGCCTATTTACACCCCCATGAAATGTGTAGTAGTGCATTTGACAAGCTCTTGCGTGCGTTGAATTATTATTTCCTAGAGCAGTCTCGCTTGGACGTTAAACAAGCCTTTGTGGGAAGTAACCCGTGTTTTATAGCTTTCATTTTCTTTTGTTTTTAGATTAGATTTTCTCACATGGACGTGTTTGTGTTCCTTGCTAGGTACACAACTTGATATACTCTTGCGCATTGGTGATGATCAAGAATCAAGGAAATGTGCCTCAACTTACCTATCATGTGGAATTCAAGCCTTATTTGTAGAGATTATGGCTCATATGAGGTTATTTTGGGTTTTTTGTGTGATTTTTCATTTATCTCATATCCGGTAATATCCTTCTTTTCTCTCTCTCTCTTACTTATTGTGACTTGAAGATCATGTGTTGGTAATGTTGGATTAATTTTTCCTTGTACTCCCCTCCTTGGTTTCATTGGTTATGATTTGAAAGCTTGGTTTCATTCAAGCTTGGGGGAGGGTATTCTATCATGTTTGGTGGGATGTTGATTCATATATGTCATGCCCGTGAGTATATGCATTTCCATGTTTTTCATGCTTTTGGAAAATCCAAAAAGATTTTTGTTTACTTCTAGGCAAGTTTAGCAAAATTGTGTTTTGTTTGTTCTTAATTGGACATTATATCTTTTGGATTTGTTTACTCTTGAATGCCTTTCTTCCTAAGTGGTTAATGTGTGCACGATTTGAGAGTGTCATTGGTTGACTCTAGGATATTACATGCTAAGGTAGCCGGGTTAAGAACTTTTAGGAATCCATGAAGCCCTAGTTCACGGGTATGTGGTAAGATGGTGTTGCTCTCTATAGTGGATTTGGCACCCTTAGTTGGTATTTGCTTCATTATAATCCCGTGTGAGGTAACATTGTTCTAGCCTTCATCACTTTGTTGTGTGGCGCATTTTGATCCTTAGTTATGCATGTCTTGATCCTTGTTTTGACTTATAGCTCCCAAGATCGTGACCGAAGCACTCTAGGGGAGGAAAAGGGCACTTCTTTCTCATTTTTTTTTTCTTTTTCTTTATCTTCTTTTTGTTTTGTTACAAATTTGATTTTCTATTTTGCATAAACCTACTTGCTAACCAATTTGAGCTTTATGTTTCCCGCTCTTGTTTAAACCACATTACAAACCTAATGGCCTATGTTTACCAACCTTTTAGTTAGTGAAGCATTGACATGTGAGGTTTAAGTTTTGAGTTGTTTATTATAAACAAGCACTTTAAGATTTGGTTAGAGTTGAGCTTGTAAAGAAATATGCAAATTTTTGAAAATCAAGTGAAATTTCAAGAAAAAGCCGTCCAAAATTAAAAAAAGGCAAGGACAGTGAATAAAGTTAAAAAAAAAAAAGGAAAAAAAATTGGAAAAGAAACAAAAACAACAAAAATATTTTCGATGGTTTCGTTTTCCTCCCTAGTTTAAGCATTGAGGACAATGCTTTGTTCAAGCTTGGGGGATTGTTCCTTCATTTTGTATATTTTGTGTGTTTGTGTTGAATAAGCTTGGGGGAATGGCATTAGTGGTATTTTTGCTTGATATTTAGTGAATTCTTGAGTTATTTTTTGAGTGTCGGCCGCACTTTTTGCTTCACTTAGGAATTATCACCAAATTTTAAATTTTTACCCCGCCTTAACCCTTAGCCTTACGTTACAACCAATAAAAAGACCCTTAGACTCTAGTGGTTTAGGTCAAAAGAATAGTGAAGGGAGATAGACTTCAAATCTATGGAAAGAGTATGCATAGTTGAGACGTCGGGATTACCTTCTCAAAGTTTTTCATTTCTTTATCTTTTTCCGGTTCCTTTGTGGAATCTTGAGAAGCTAGCTTAAGGGTGATTTGAAGCTAGTGGAGAGAACGTGGCCCGATTGGTTGGGGCTAGGGTGGATTGAGTCCTAAGTAGTTCTCTATGCTTAGCATGTGTTATGTTTCAATCAACCATTGACATCTTGGAACTTGCATACATTTGTCCATTTAGAAAGGTTTGCATTCATTAGTACTCGTCCTTATTTCTTGTCCATACATGAGCTTGTGTTTCGCTTTTTCTCTTAGTGTTCCTTTTCTTTTTTTTTTTCCTTTTTCCTTTTGTTGCCTTGCCTTAGTTTTTGTCGAGAGTTGTGGGTTAAACCTCTTAGGAAACCCTCACGAGAGCTTACTCGTCCTCTTTGGCGACATAGGGGTTTAAAGGGCTTGATGCATACGCTAAATGCATCCGTGATTCCTACGACAGTGAGTTAGTGTACATTCTTTCTCTTTGTTTCTATTTTGTTTCTTTTGCCTTTAATAATTCCATCTTGTTCTCTTTTGCCTTAGCTTTGCTCGAGGACGAGCAAAGGTTTAGCTTGGGGGAATTTGACGAGTGACATTTATGTCACTCTTAGGGAGTAGTTTTAGAGTCATTTTCGTGTTTATTTTTTTTCTTATTTTCTCTTTCTTTCACTTGTTCTCTCTTTAATAAAGTTTCTTGTTTATTTGGTAATTTTGGAGCGTTTTAGTTTATTTTCTTTATTTTATTAGCTTTAGTTTATTTTCGTATTTTATTTTACTTTATTTGCTTGTATAGTTTTTGTCCTTATTAGTTTTAGTTTATTTCTCTTATTTCTATTTTACTTTTATTTATTTTAATTAGTTTGGAGTGTTCTTAACATTTTATTTGTTTGTGTTTTATTTAATTTTGTTAGTTTTAGTTTTAATTCTCTCATTTCCTATTTTAGTTTATTTAGTTTTATTTTATTTATTTCATTCCTTTTTGTCTTGATTTCCCCTCGTGTTTTTGGTTGTAGGTGCCCCGGGTTTCAAGGCCATGTCCGTGTTCGAAGTTCAAGGTTCGAGGCGCAAACTTAAGCCAACCCCTGCTGCTGCCCCTTAACCTTCACCCCACCTCCCTTATCCTCCACCACACACCACAGCAACCACAATCACCCACCAATTCACGCACCAACGCAACTCGGCCAGCCGTTGTTACCACCATCACCCACCATTTCCACCCTCACCTCACAGTAGCTCCCTCGACCAGCCACACCCCTCACAGCTGCCGCAACACAACCAACCACCTGACCACCTTCACGTGCAGACCTAACCCCAAAAACAGAGCAGCCCGCAACACCACCAACAACACCTCCATCTCCCCTGCTCACCCTCACCTTCAACCACCAATTTACAGCCTGCAACCCAAAAGCAGCCGCACCACCACAACACCACCAGCCGCAACAGACTAGCCACCACTACCCCCTGCTCCCTCACGCACACAACCACATACCAGCCTCACCACCAGCCACGCATTGCTTCTCCCCTGCAGCGCAATAATCAACCCCACAACAGCCACATACCAGCCTCACCACCAACCAACACAACTCCCCTGCTCCAATCTGCAACAATCAACCACCAATTACCACCAGCCGTGCCACCGTTCTCAACAACCAACAACACCAACAGCAACACAATCACCCCGCAACACCATTTCGCAAAAGCAACTCGGCCCCTTAATTAAGCAAATCAGAACAAATTGAAAATCAATCAAGTTCAAGCATACCGTTTGTGGTTCGATCGAACTTCGAGTCAGAGACTTTGTGGGTTTTGTTATTCGAAGAGGAGTGGTCGAACATACCCATGGTTCGACCGAACCAACCTCGTAGTTCGGCCGCACTAACCCACGGTTTGACCGAACCGCTTCACGAGACTCGCACATGGCCTTGATTTGATGATGATAGTTGATGAACGGTGGTGATGGTGGTGCGTTTTAATGGAGATATAGCAGCCATGAATTGGGAAGAGGGGGAATCGGGGTGTAGCTGATGTTTTAGGGGGATTTTGGTTTTTATTTTTCTTTTTCTTTTTCCTTTATTTTTATTTCCTTTCCTTTTCCTTTTCTTATTTCTTTTCTCTTTTGTTTTCTTTTCATTTATTTAATTTTCTTTTTATTTCCTTTTCTTTATTTATTTTATTTCCTTCTTTTATTTCTCTTTTTTCCTAGTTTTATTAGCTTAGTATAAATACCCAATTTTGGGGTAATTAGAAGAAGAATTCAATAACTATCTATTCTACTCTCTAATTAGTTTTAGGTTAGGTTAGGTTAGGATTAGTCTTCATTGGTAGAGAGAGAAAGTGAGGTTTTCTTCATTAATGAACTTGGATTTTGAAGAAGGATTTTGTTCAATCCTTTGTAGACCTTCATTACCTTTGTTCTTGATTTTGTTTATTTACTTTTATTTTTCTTCTTTTCTTGTTAATCATGTTGATACTTATTGATTTGATGATTGATATTGTTTTCAACATGATTTGTGAGTAGTCATCTAGCCAAGGGTGTGGGGATGGTGTAGTTGCTAATTGTTCATGCTTTTAATGTTGGGGTTATGTTAATGGTGATTGAAGTCTTTGCATGCTTGATATTCTTTGGTCTTTCTTGCAAGTGCACATTGTTAGTTGATCAAAGATGAGTCTTTACTAACAAGTAACGGAAGTCGACTTAGTTGAGATTCATTACTATCGATTGTTATTTAATAGTACCTTCTAGTATATGGTTCTAATGTGGAAACATAGAGGCTATGTTAGGAGAAGCCAATTGACCCCAGAAGGCGGCTAGATTGGACCCTTTACTTCGATATTCATGTATGTTTAGTTTACCATTGATATTCTACTTTGTTATTGTATGGTCAAGCGTCAACTTCACCTACCCATTTCCCTTGGTGCCTTAATGTTTTATTTCTTGTTTTAGCATTTTTAGACTTTAGTTTATTTATCCCCTATTCCGGACTAGCTTAATTGTCGATAACATTTGGTGGTGTTTACCGTTCTCTGTGGTTCGACCCCTATGCTTGCCTTATACTCGTCTTAGGTTTGTTTAGGTTGTATAAATTGTATTTGATCTAGGGATAGACAATTGACGACGCGTTTATTCCCTAGTCACCTACGCCGTGCAATTTTGTGCCGTACGATACGCCATTTGCATTTTTACGCTGCATGAAAACGCCTTCCTTTTTGCTTCGGACGTGAAAAAAGAAGAAAACCCGGACATCTGTAACGTCAGTACAGTAAAATGACAAACCTCTCTATGGGTGCTTTAACGTAAAGCACCACCACGGAACGTCTTAAGGCATTCTTACGAAAAACGTTCAAAACGTATGCTTGGGGAAGGAACAAAGCACTGTGTACATGCAAGAATGATGCAAAAAACTAACAAAGAAGAAAAAAAACTATAATATGCAAAGCAAGTTAAAATTTTTTTGATAATTTGCGCGCCATTACGTCTAATAACGAGCAAAAACTGTTAAAAAATGATCAAACGGATCAAAATCAAGATTCCGGTCAATTTAGTGTCCAGTATTCGCACGCAACTCAGTAGGTTGCGCTAGCCAAGCACGTGCATCTTTCTGAGTTGTGCTGGTCTTTCACGCGCAACTAATTCTTTTGCGCGCGACAGTCAGTTCAGCAAAAAGAAAATCACAAAATGCGATTTTTGTTTCGCTTTCTCTCTCTAAAGAGCTCGGTTTCTTGCAATTTTCGAAGATAAAGGAAGCAAATTTCATCATTAATTCATATTTTCCGTAATCCAATGTAAGTGTTTTGCTAAAACTTGTTCTTTTCTGGCTGAATTTGAATGATTTTCGAATCGTTAAACCCCAAATTTCGAATTTGGGGGTTTTCGATTCAATCCATTATTCTTGAAATTGTTTGCTCTATGTTGTCATGCTATGTTTAAAGAGTGTTTTGCAACAAATTTCATGAAAAATGGTTAAGTATTGAACCTTGTGTGAGCATTTCTTCGTTTGAGTGCGTTTTTTGCAGATCTACTCGAATTTGGTTTGATTTTATGTTATTTTGTTTGCTTATTTTGGTTATACTTTTAAATTATGCAGTAATTATAGTATTAGAATTAGTTTTACTTCCATAACTAATATTTTTGAAAATTTTTAATCCGAAAAAATTGGCACGAAGTGTATACTTAGCCTATTTTTGCCATATTCGAACTTCAAGATTGTTTGGTAGACGATAATTGTGTTTATATTACTGTTATTCGTCTAGAAGTAGTTAATTCTTTGAGATTTTGAAATACAATCCCTTGAATACTTAGTTGAAACTGGTATAGGATGACTTTTGTGGGTGTTAGAAGCCCTAATTTACTGAGTTTAACTGTTGGTATCGTAGCCCCCAAGTATGGGTGGCATTCGATTTTCGTGTTTTCCCTATCGGCAGCTGGTATGCTGCCAAAATGGGTCTAGAATACGTATATTAGTTTAGTTTAGGAATTAAAGTAAACTAATTAAATAAAATTTATCCATCATAGCATGGACTCGCCTTCATTTGTCGATGCTGAGGAGATTCTCGGTGGTCCTGACGAGGCGGTTCGCCCAAGGAAGAGGGTGACCATCCTCGAGAGGAGGTTCAAGAGTGACACGTCGCAGCCGATCGATGTCGCCAGAAGATGTGGTTTGGGAGGCTCCTCCCAACTGGGACCCTAGGGTCCATAAGTGGGACCCATACCATCATGTCTCGATCAAAGGGTGGCGCGGTATCGTGAGTTTTTTGCGCCTTTGTCTATTTCTTTTTTCCTTTGTTTCTTCTCCTTTTTAAACCATAACCGTTTTTTTATTTTTTTATTTTTTTTCCTTTTCCTTAGAGTGAGCCTAGCATGCGTTTATACGCCTCTGGTGACCTGCGAGCCCGTTTTGAGAGTTTGCCCGAGGTAGCAAAGGAGATTGTAGCACTTTCTGGGATTGACTCCCAGCTGGCGGCTCTTCGGGATTTATTGAGTCAGCCTGCATCGTCAGCTTTCCTCCGTGGATTGCTGGAGTTTTGGTGGGATTCCACCAACACTTTCCACTTTCCATGGGGAGAGATGATAGTTACCCCTTTCGATTTCTCTATGATTATGGGTTTTCCTTTTGGAGGCAAGCCCGTAGTCATAGAGTTCGTTAAGGGGTCAGACGAGAGACTGCGCGACCTTGTGGGGGACTGTCTTGCGTCGGCCCTTCACGTGTACGCGCAGTCATGTACGTACTCGGTTCTTGCCGACGAGCTTGATCGGTTGTGTACACCTGAGTAGCAAGCTCGGATATACATTGCTCACGTTCTTTCCGTCACTATATTGAGTGATTGAGGAGAGCGTTTTGCCATTGGGTTACTTATTTGCCTCAGTGATTTGGGGCAAGTAGGTGACCTGAGTTGGGCGGAGATGTCATATACCCGTATGCTTACAACTATGGGCAAGGCGACCCGGGTGACGGATTCCGCGGCAGCTACTAAGGTGCGTCGGATTTCCTTACGTGGCATGGTTGTATCCTTGAGGTACGTGTTTTAAGCTTCTTTTGGTTATTACTTTTTCCTTTCTTCTTTAGGCTTATCTTTTCTCGGTTTTAGGCTTTGGGATACTTGTACCTGCCTTTCTTAGCCCCCAGGATGCTTGGGGCTACTCGTTTTCCTATCAGCCATCGATTGGTCACAATTAAGAAGAGACGAGCCACTTCTGCCGGCGACTTTTGCTAGAGGATCCTTTCGGTGACTCCTGTGTCGATAAGCATTCCAACTACATGTGCATCTTTTGATTTTATTTATTTTTTAAAACGATTTTTCATGTGGTTGTGTTTTATAGATCAATCTCTGTCCTTGGAGTTTGATCGTCGGGGTCCCTGAGGTTATTCGGTATGGTATGGTTCGTTGCCGAGTCGGGGCCCTCTATCTGGGACTCTCGGTGATCCAGAGGACATACGCTTGGTTTTTAGGCGAGCGTGTTCTCTGGCAGCTTTCGTCCGAGGAGCCTTTGGTTCCCGCGGATCCTCCGATCCAGATGTTACGTCCGGACTTGCCGTTTACCAAGGATCGAGCTCAGGCGATCCCTGGTTATCCAGCGGAGCAGCTGGTGCTACCGTAGGTTTCTTATCCGGCTTTAACTGCATCCAGGCTGACTCCTTTTCCAGCTTTTGTTCTGATTAGTACTCTAACTCTCTCTTTTCCTTGTTTATTTTTTGGAACTTTGACCCTTTTATCATTATTTGTCACCCTAATTCCTTTTGTACACATATTATTATTTATTTTAGGAAACACACACACACACACACACACATATATATATATATATTTGCATTGTTGTACATATGACACATTTGTATATATGTCATCATTATTATATTTTTTTTTGTTTCCAAGTGTACATTATTATTATTCTTATTTTTTTTTTTTTTTAAAAAAGCAAAAAATTTTCGAGGGAGGGAAAGGGTTCTTGACTTACCCCTCTTGAAAAAATAACCAAAACTCAAAAAGGGAAGGCAAAAAGAAAGCAAAAAAGAAGAAAAAAGAAAATAAGAAAATAATAAAAAAGAAAATAAGTAAGTAGGAAAATAATAAAAAAAATCAAAATAAAAAGAAAATAAGAAAGTAGGAAAGAAAAAGGACACAAAGGGTTAAAAGGCAAACGTTTACTTTGTCTTAAGATTTCGTGAATATCCCATCATTATGTGAGCTAAAATACGGAAATAAATGTAATTCTCATGTTGTGACAGGGGAGATGCGCGCAACTGAATGAGCTGCGCGCGGCTGTCGCGCGCATGTGAATTAGTTGCGATTGGATGTCACGCGCAACTCATGAATTGCGCGCGCCACATGTTGGTGAACTTTCCTTTGAGCCAAATTTGCCGAAAATTTGCCCCTCTTGGGTCTATTTAAACGTGGTTTCGTGTAGGCTTTTGATCATCTCACATTCATTCGCTTAGTAATATAAGAAACTAAAAAGAATTAATCTCTCTAAATTCTTATTCTCTCTTTTTTTTCGAACAATGATGAAGACCTTTAAACAACGTTTGAAGCAATAGGTCACTTCCCTTTCAACCGAGGACAAACTAGCTTTCAAAATTTACCACCAAGACCCTCTACTGAATCGTATGCAACTAGTGGTTAACTTTGATTTTCTTCATGCCGTAGTAAACCATTGGGACTATAACCACCATCTTTTCTTGTTTAAAGGGGACGAAATTGTCCCCCTACCTGGTGAGTTTGAGGCCTTGCTAGGTTTCCCTACAAATACTCTCCCTGTGACTTATTCGCCTACCTTGTCGGATCCCAAACCTCTATTCCAAAGATTTTTTGGCTTGTCCGACAATGATATGACCAATATTGGAACTGAAGAAGGCGTGAACTTGATTCAATTTATTGAACCTTTCGTCGCCCCTCGTGACAACATGACTAAACAACGCTTTAAAATTCGTGCTTTATGTTATTGTCTTGTTGTTAATTGTTTACTTAGGACAGGCAAAGAATACGGAGATTATTCCATGGTGTCCATAGTAGAGCAAATAGAGGGATGTCATTAACCCGATCCTTTGGCTTTGGCGGAAACCGTTCTATGTTTGAATCGCCTTAGAGGAAACTCTAACGAAAACGGTTTCACGGGAAGTCCACTCTTATTACACGTACATTTTTTTTTTATCGTTTATCAGCACAAGTTATGAAGTTGCGCTGGCATGCCAGCGCAATCTTATGCGCTACGCGCGGATGGTGCCCGCAACTGGTTTTTATGCGCGCGCCACCTACTTATGTAAAAATCGCAAACTGTTTTTTTTTTTTTTTTTTTTTTTTTTTTTGTAGATTTGGCTCATGGAGCGTTTGCGAATTGTTGATTAGCCACAAAACCTTGAGGCTAATGGAGTAAGGACATTCCCTAGACGTCGAATCCTGTATAAGCATAAGAATGAAGAGGAATGAACGTTGTTTTTCTGTCATGGGGCTCCTAACATACGTTTTGTGATTCCTTGGTGGAACATAAATAGTATGGTTAGGAATAGTCTCAATTGCCCTTACATTAGGCTTTTAGGCCTATCTAGTACTACGTATATTTTTCCGAGCAGGGTAATAAGACAATACGGGATGAAACAAATTATTCCCCCGCAAGATTGTGATGGCCCTAAAGATGTGATTTTTAAGCCCGAGTGAATTTTTCTTAGGATGGAGTATTGGTCAAGTCTTCCTAGATGGGTAGTACAAAATCCTACTGCGAGTATTGCATTATCTTCCTTTTACAAAGCTTGGATGAATGCGGCGGATAAGGGAGAATTAAACAAGGCTCGATCTCAATATCAAGCTGTCACGGCTCGGAATCAACCAAATCCCTTGATGCATTCGGCCACCACTACTCCTCCTAGTGGCCAAAACAAAGGGGTGAGAAGAAAATTAGACTTCTCATCTCCTAAGGCGCATTCGAAGGAAATAAAAAGGAAAGCTCCTTCCAAACCCGCACAACAAGGTGTGATAATCAAGGAACCTTTGCAACAAACTTGAAAAAAGGCTCTAACGAAAGCTTCGGAAAAGGGAAAAAAGGTTGAAAAGACCCCAATTCCCAAATTAAAGAACAATGTATGGGTTAAGAAGAAGAGGGTAGGAGAAAGCTCTAAGGTTTCTGAAAATACTGCGATGGAAACTACTCCTCCATTGTCCGTGACAATTGAGGACATAGTAAAACCTTAGAGTGTTACACATTTTCGCCATTAGTTTTAAATTGAATAAAGTGTAATCACTACTATGTTTTTTTTTGCTTACAATGTCTCTCTTTTCTTTGAAATTTGAATAAAATAAGCTTTATATTTTTATATTTTGATATAACCAAATCATAAAGATTGCCTACGTATTCGCATTACGAAATCAGGTCTTTGCGTAGTTCTAATGTTTTTTTTTTTATTATGTATTTTTTTTTTTATTTTTCTTTAATCTCTTAGGTAGAAATTAAATGAAAAATTGATTGAACCTTGTTTAAAAAGAATTAAATCAAAGTTTAATTTTATTTTTAGAGTATATGTTGTATTTAAGAAACACCCTCTTTTTGCCGCAAGTAGAAGTCGCAACTTCATTCAAACGTAAAAGTTCGGGTTCGCAGTTCATCATCAGGTGTCGCGCAAGCCTGTCGCGCGCAACGAAATCTGTTGCGTGTGACATCCGCATGCGACACCTGTGCTACGAATGTCTAGAGGAAAAAAATTATAAATTTTGTATTATTACCCCCCCAAGTGTGAAGATTTTTTCGTGATGTTTGAAAAAATCTGAACACTTAGAACCGTTTATTATTTCTAAATTACCCCCCAAGTGTTATGTATTTTACCGTGTTATTCGGTAAAATGCACAACACTTAGAATCTTTCAATTGAATGCTAATTTAAATTGGTTTTATGAGTGAACGAGTTTATTCGGATTTCATATGTAATATTTCTTAAGTCGATCAATGTTTATTAATTGGCGAATTTCATCTCCTCCGATATCCATTAATTTGACGGCTCCTCCTAATAGGATTTCAATTACGCGGTAGGGACCTATCCAATTAGGTTTGAATTTCCATCTTGGATCAGTTGGTGGACCCCTAACCTCCTTTAGTACAAAGTCATCTTCTTTTATATTTCTGGGTTTGACTCTTTTATTGAAATGACTCGCAATGCGCCTTTGGTAGACTTGTACATGATGTAAAGCTCTTAATCGTCGTTCATCGAGGAATAAAAGCCCTTCATACCTCGCTCTTACCCATTTAACTTCCGGTAGCTTACTTTCAAGTACGATGCATAGGGAAGGTATTTCTAGTTTGACTGGTTGAACTGCGTCCATTCCGAAAACTAAGGAGTATGGAGTTACTCCTATTGATGTTCGTATAGACGTTCTATAACCCCATAATGCGAAGTGTAGTTTAATCGGCCAATCTTTGTAATGACACAGCCGTCCAAAGCTTTTGAACCCGAAAAAAATATGGAATTCTCCTTACTCTAAGGAGTAAGTGAGTATAAACTCCCTTAAGGGAAGCCAATCTTCATAAAATAAAGACACCGGCCAGCCTAGCTCATTCTTGGATGAAGAGCCCCATTTAGTCTGATTGACATCATTCTTAAATGAAGAACCGGTGGCTACTCGGCCTTTTTCTGATCAATCTCCGCCTTCTTGTGCCATAACCGGGTTTCCCACTACACTGCTCAACTGAGCCTTAGATCTCATTGTTGTTTTTGCAGCTCTGCCAAGAATTTTGTTGAACAAATTAGGGACCTAGATTTTGCATTTTTCCAAGAATGTCTAATCCTTTTCTTAATCTCGACAGAACTCTCATGCCCCAAGAATCCTTATTACGACTTCTTCAACCCGACTGAGCTATTGTTTTTGCGAACTTCCTTCTTGTTTGCTGTTTTTTTAAAGCTGAAGTTTCTACCATTTTCTTAATGTGTCTGTTATATTTTTATTTGCCAACTCTACAGCTCCATCATTTGAGGTCTGTATGGGGATGAGTGATGATATTTTACTTTATAACGAGTTAAGAGGTCTCAACTTCAGCTTTGAATTGAGATCCCTGATCACTAATTAGTTCATGTGGAACTCCATATCTAAAAAATATGTTTCGTTCGAGAAACTTTGCGACATGTTTAGAAGTGATATTCACATAAGAAGCAGCCTCAATCCACTTAGTGAAGTAGTAGATGGCTACTAATACGAACTCGTGCCCTCCTGCTCCTGTTGGAGAGGTTTTTCCAATTATGTCAAATCCCCAAGTTGAAAAAGGCCAAGGGGAAGTGAGATTGTATAGTTCGGATGGTGGAAGGTGTTGTAAATTAGTGAAAATTTGGCACTCTGGACATTTTTTAACATATTGTATGCAATCATGTTCCATAGTGGACCAATATTACCCTTGTCGTGAAATTATTTTTGAAAGCATTTCACCATTCATGTGAGGTCCACAAACACCTTTGTGAGTATTTTCCATAAGGCGTGTGGTTCAGGTTAGTCTATACACAATTAACTTTGACCATTAGGTCCTTTTTTGCATAATTAACCATTTAATAGACCATATTGGGCCGCAAGTGTTCGTAAGGCTCTTTAGTCTTTCGATGAAGTATTTTCGGGATATGTGTAACACCCTAGAAATTCCTTTCCTTTAAATACACACTTTACTCCTTTTTAAAATACGTTTTAGGAATATCTAAGACATTACCGCCACCGTGAGAACGGCTAAGGCAACTATCAAAGATACACAGCGGAAGACTTGAAAACCAAAACTATTTAAATAACACAATTTAAAAACCAAACCAACGAAAATAAAGTTGAAAATCAACAAAACCAAAGTCAAATAGAACCCACCACAACTTGGAACCATTTAAGGCCCTTATTCAAAACCGAAACAACTAAACATTTGTGTTAGTCCATAAAGTAATATAATAAAATATTCAATGCATAAAACAAATCATATTCTAATGGAAGCTAGCATGATTCCCTCTTCACTCATGCCCCGTCATGAACATGCTTCAATACCTGAAAAGTGTATCTCTACTTGCCCCCACTACTCTCAATTAAAATGGATCATCGTAGGGCCAAGATAAAGACATGGCCAGACACAAACAACACACACAATCAGCAAAGCTGAGTGCATAAGCGTAACTAAACACACTAACATGCATTCTCCTATCATCACACACACTTACCTCATTGCACTTGTTTACAAGCACACACAACAATCAACAAGACACAATGACTAGACACTAATTAATTCATTTTGCATTGATTATGCATCGAACGGGTTTCCACCTATTAACCTCCCCCAAATAAATTTGAGGTTAACTGGCACGGGAGCTAACCGTGCCAGCGATAAAACCACACAAAGGTGGCGGAATTCCTGCGCATAATAAATAATAAAAAGAAATATACAACGTCCTGTACTCCATTGGAAGTTATGGTTAAATATAAAACCCAATAACCCCCCCCCCCATTGTTCATACTCAAGGTATATACGTTCCAAGAGTTTTGGTGCATAATCTCTTTCACTTTACGTTATTTACATATTATTAGACTTGGTGATGACTCTCAAATCATAATAAATCAACAAACAATAATTATTCAATCAAGCAAACATACCAATTTAATTCTTGAATAATTAGTGACCACATATTATTTATTATTGAACCCTTTTTAATTCTACCTTAGTGTCAAAGACACCTTAGACGCATAATGCGCCAAAAATCCTATCCCTCAGTGTTAAAACACCTTAAGTGCACAAGGGCACCAACATAAAATTTATTCCTTGTGTACATAGACACTTATATAGGTCCTTTCTCATGCTCAAAGCATCAATAAAAATTATATGGACCATAATAAAATTTCCTTTCAATATTCCAAACATAATTAAACAATTAGTTTAATTAAACATGCTCTCTATCATGCCATAAATAAATATGTAGTCCATATAATCATGCCAAAAATATAATTTCCAATCCATAAACCATCACAAATAATTCATGCTTCACAATTCAATCACCAACACCAATAATTCACAATTCAATACATAAACCTTAACATGATACTACTTGTAATTTATTGAAATTAAACCTAGCAAGACTCTACATCATCAAAATATGCTAAGTACGCGAACGTACCTTGAATACGATCTTAAAATCGTCACGACTAGTAAAAATTGCTCACTTCGAAGTCTCCTACACATTAAAATTATAATAGAGCATTAAAACCTACTCTAAACAAATTTCCAGCAATATATACTATCCTAAAACCCCTCTTAAAATAATTAGAATAAGATGAAATTATATTTAAAACACTCTAATTAAGTCCCACTTAATGGGTAATTTAAATTTCCTTCGAAAACATAATATTAAGTGCTCTACATAAAATTTCAGCACTTTATTTCTAATTAAAACTTGCTGTAATTTAGTCTTAAAACACTTAAATTGAAGATCTAAACATTAATACCTCATATGCATTCATAATTTTCATAAATCAAGGACCTAAGGTTTCAAAAATTGGGGCTTTTTAATTAAAAATCAAATCTGAAAATTAATTCATACAATTACAATTATCAAACATCAAAATTAAACCCCCAAACTCATAATTTATATTTAGATCCAAGAATAGATTAAATTAAAACAAGAAAGCTTCAATTTTTTTTTTATATGAAGTTCGAAAAAAAGAAAAGGGGTAAAAGGGGAAGGAGGACGACAGCCACCACCGGCTGCCGGCTGCTGGCGACGGTGGCTGCCTGCTGCCAGCGGCGGCCACCAGCCTGCCGGTGGCTGGCAGTGGTGGTGAGGGAGGGGCAGCCGAAATATTTAAGGGGAAGGGGAAAAAGAAAAAGGAAAAAAATAAGGAAGAGAGAGAGAGAGAGAGAGAAGTTTACCTTGGGTTTTCTCCACTCTAGGCAAAGTTTGATTTGCCTCATAAGTGAGATATTTATACCCCTTCTCTACTAACCCTCTTCCAGGTTTTCCTAATCCCGTCCCTAATAAACTTGTTGAAAAATCAAACTTTCCTAAAATAAAACCCCAACTTTTAAATAAAATAATTAAATAAACTTTCCTTTAATAATATTAATTAAAATACTTTAATTAAAATAATTACAACTATTTAAATACTTTATAAAATACATACTTTAAATAAAATACGTATAAAAATACAGGGTATTACATATGTGCCAAGGGTAATATATTGGAGGATATGATCATACCAGGGACTGTCTCCTTTGATGTCACTTATTTCTTCTATTGCGTTGCAATATGCTAGTTCTTCTGTTCTATCAACGCATAATGGCATCATATTTAAGTGACCTGGAATGTTGATCGTTGAGGCTAATTTTGCTAGCGCATCGGCAAATTGATTGTCATCCCTTGGGAGACATTTAAAATCAATATGTTCAAAATGCTCGATGAGTTGCTCTAGGTGTGCTTGGTATAATATCATTGTGGAGTTCTTTATTTTTCATTTTTTTAGTATATGATTTATAATCAAACTGGAATCTCCATATACCTCTAATTTTTGCACACCTATGCTAGCTGCTGCTTCAAATCCAATAATGCACGCTTCACATTCTACGACATTATTGGTAACCTCAAAGTCTAGTTTAACAGTGATTGGAGTATGTGCTCCCTCTGGACTTATGAGTAACACTCCTACACCACATCCTTTTTGATTGGACGCACCGATTAAGTACATTACCCATTTTATCATCTTGTGTCATGAGAATCTCTTTATTCGGAAGATGAGTAGTTTCTGCACGACTTGTTTGAATTGGATGTTATGCCAGAAAGTCAAAAATTACTTTTCGTTTCATTGATTTTTTCGGAATATATTTTAACTCAAATTTGGCCAACATCACCAACCACTTAGATATCCTTCCTTGTATAGGTGGTTGTTCAAACAAATACTTTATCGGGTTTTGTTGAGAAATCACTTGAGTAGTGTGTGGTAGCATATAATGTAGTAATTTTTTAGTTGCCCACATTAATGCTAGGCTTGTATTTTCCAAGGTGCTATATTTTGTTTCATATTGAAAGAATTTTTTTACTTATGTAATATATTGCACGCTCGACTTTTTCTACCTCTTGTTCTAACATGGTACCTGTGGTTGTGTCTGTAATTGTAATGTATAGCCTAAGAGGTAGTTTGGGTACCGGTGGTTCTAAAATTGGTAGACTTTTGAGATAATCTTTGATTTTCTCAAAGGCCTTTTGGCATTGGTCGTCACATTCATGTTTCTACTCTTTTTAAAATTTTTTAAATATTGGCTTACAAGTCATAGTCAATTTGTTGATAAATCGACTAATGTATTGTAGTTTTCCAAGGAATCCCCTAATTTCTTTTTCTGTTTGAGGGGGAGGCATGTCAAAAATTTCCTTTATTTTAGAGGGATCGATCTTGATGCCATGTGTGCTTACTACGTATCCGAGTAACTTGCTAGAAGTTACTCTGAAGGCGCATTTTTGTGGATTCAATTGCATTTTGTATTCTTTTATGCGAGTGAAAAATTTGCGTTAAGCTTTTATATGTCCCATTCTATCTTTGGACTTCACTATCATATCATCCACATACACTTCTATTTCTTTATACATCATATAATGCACAAGAGTCGTAGCCATTCTTTGGTACGTAGCTCCTGCAGTTTTTATACCAAATGGCATAACTGTGTAGTAGTACGTACCCCAAGGGGTAATAAAGCATGACTTTTCTTCATATTCTTTTGCCATTAAAATTTGGTTGTAGCCTGCGTATCCATCTATAAAGGATAACATCGCATGTTCAGCCGTGTTATCTACTAATATATCAATATGTGGTAGAGGAAAATCGTCTTTAGGCCTAGCTTTATTAAGGTCCCTAAAGTCGACACACATGCAAACTCGTCCATCCTTTTTAGGGACTGGACGATGTTCGCTACCCATTCTGGGTAATTACATACGCGAATAAAATCTATGTCCAACTGTTTTTGTACTTATTCTTTTATTTTTAATGCGACAGCAAGTTTCATTTGTTGAAGTTTTTGTTTTACTGGTTTGGAGGTAGGGTTCAAGGGAATGGTATGTTCCGCAATTTCCCTATCTATTCTAGGCATGTCCTTGTATGACCAAACAAACACGTCTTCGAATTCTTTGAGCGTCGATACGAGGGTCGATCGCTCTTCCGGATTTAGAGTTAAGCCAATTTTGACTTCTCTTTTATTTTTGTTAGCTCCTATATTAACTATTTCAGTTTCTTCAACGATAGGGTTCTTTTGTTTTCGTTCATTCATTAGTTCAACCAATTTATTAATGTTATCATCTTCATTAGATTGATTGTTATAGCATTCGAAAGATTCAAGAGAAGGCATATACTCGGAAATAGAGCTCATATCATTAAAATCAAAAGAGAATACATCAAGAGAAGAATCCTTTTAGGGGTCTTCGTCCTTAGAACTAGAAAATAAAGACTCAGTAATGGCCACAAGGCCTAGATTTTTAGCTTCCCTAGAGTCTTTAATAGATTCATCGTCCGTTTCTTCAAACATCTTCCCTTCGCCTGTGACAATTTTCAGCTTATCGCCTTTGTGATTGGTCCATTTGAAATATTTCCTCCATCCATGCTTAAATGTTTCATTTGAAGGGGTGATCAACGAGGTTGGTGTAGAAATCTACTTTTGGCCTCTTGTCCTGACAGAAAGTGCAATGACGATAAATAAAGCCATCTTCGTGTTGGATCAAAGTGAAGAATACTTATGGATAAGTGGTTAAGCCACAAAACACAAAAGACTAGCCAAAATTAAAGAAAAAGCCAAAACAAAGGTCCAATTAACTAAACCCAATCATAATTAGGCTTAAGCCCGTGCTTAAACCCTAATAATGACGGATTTAGGAGCGCCTAGGTTAAAACTTAGTGCTACCGTAGAAAAAGCCGAACGCATCTCACAAAGTCGCGTTGGGCTGCCGCGCGCAACTATTTTAATTGTGCGCAATACCCAACGCAACTTTCAGAGTTACGTCGTGGAAGATTTGTAATTATTCGGTAATTATACGAAAAATATAAAATCGAATCGTACCATATAGCCACGTGTCAAACCAATAGTTGCGCTGCATATAGCAGCGCAACTCTATAACTTGCGTTGGGATGCTGCGCGCAACTTTATCTATTGCGTGCGACACTTGCTGCGGCAGATTGCTCGAAACCCTAAACCTAATCATTCTCTATAAATACGAGCTTAAACCGAGGCTTCAACAGACATAAATTAACCTAAAACTCTGGCAAAATAACTTGTGAACTTGTGCAACCTAGCCCTCTTGTCCTAAACACTCGCCCTTTCGATACTTTGTTACTTCGGTGGAGGTTCCCCAAAAAGGAGGTGTCCATAAGTGTTCTAAACGGAGATCTAGCAAAGAGAAATGGTAAATTCCCGAGCACTTAGTTAAATCACCTTTATTTTCTTATTTAAAAGGACTTTAATTAATTAATTAGTGTTGTTTGATCACCTTTAAAATAATTAATTAATCAATTCCACATAGTATCTCGCGTTAAATAAAGACTAGAATTGAATTAAATAATTGTTGATTGATCACTTAGGCCAAGGCGAATCTTGTTTATTTATTGTTCTTTCACGAATATTATTAAATAAGAATAACGACTTTCACGATGTAATTCCTATGTGATTAATGTTTGTAAATAAAATCAACTAACATAGTTTTAGGAATTGTGTTGCATATATTGTTTGGTGATGAAATTGTAAAAGAGAAAGAGCTAGAAGAGGCCGTACTAGGGCTAGGATGACGATTCCCCTCTAAAAGGAACTTTATCTTAGTACCCTCGCTCCCGAACGCATTTTTGGTTTATAGACCAATTTGGGCATGGGTAAACTTATGATTTGTGCTAACTATTCCATGAACTCAACATGGAAGAAAGGCACGAACGAGGTTTATGAGTTTTTCCTAAAACTCATTGGCGACTCCTACTTGTTTCTTACAAAAAAGCGTTATGATAGAATCAATTCTAATTAAAGGTCCCCCAAACAGTCAAAAATTCAAATCCTACTACACTTTAACAAGTGTAAAGTCCTAGGCTTTTAAGTGCCCAAGGGCATTTAAGGAGAGTACCCCTTACGATGGGATCACCCTCCTTACAGTGGCGACTCCACTGGGGACTTATAGGTTACATGATCAATTCGTAGTTATACTCCAAGGTATCCAACACTAGGTTGCCTATGGGTTGTAACGAGAATTACACTAGTGGAAAAAACTTTATTTGTAACACCTCATTTGTAACGGGCATAGCAAAATCCGTTACGAAAAGATTATTCGTAATGGGCAATATATCTGATCGTTACCAACAGTAATTATTCATAACTGACAAAATAATGTCCGTTACAAATATACATTACCCGTAACGGACAAAATAATGTCAGTTAGGAATATACATTATCCGTAACGGACAAAATAATGTCTGTTACGAATATACATTACTCGTAAGGGGCAGTTGCCCGATACAATATACTTGTAAGGAGTAAGCCCATTACATTGGACTATTAGGGTTTCAATAATAGCCGTCAAACTTTTACTTTCTCTCTTATCTCAGTTCTCTCTATCTCGCTCTCTGTCTCTCCTCACTCAATCTCCTTCCTCCGTTTTGCTAAGGAATTCAAAGAGGTTTTGTTCAGATCAGTTTTGCGCGATTATGTTAGAGATCTAGAATAATTTATTTTCTTCCTCTCTGAGGTATGATATTTTTAATTATATTTTTGAATTATAGTGTTTTTAGCTTACATAATTTGGAATTTTGTGAAGTTTATTTCAGTTTTTAATAAATATTTTTTTATCTTGAAGATTTGAGTTGATTTGTTGAATTATGAGGACTGGAGTAGTGTTGATTGTGATAACGAAGATGGTAAAAATGAAGGTTCTATTAATGGAGTTCGATAATTTCAAGCCAAATCCGCTTCTTTGCTGCCTTCTCACTACCCGGGTGAAATAATGTGAAATTTTATTGTTAATTGTCTTCCTTGTAAAGTAATATGCTTTTTTTTTTCCTGATAAATTCGTATACTCTTTTCTTCAATTGTATTTTTTTAGTTACCTTTTTTCCCGAGTCCAATAATTTTTCTTGTCTATGTTAATCGTGATTAAAGATCTCGCATTGAGAAGGAGTTATCTGATATTTGTGAAGGTATTTTTTTTTGGTAGCTTGTTCCTGCTGATAGTAATGGTGATTCTAAGGTGTTATTTGAAGATGAAGGGAGATAATCATAGGTCTCTAGTTGAGTCTAAGACTGGTGCTGAGAGGAAATAAGTCGCTGGGAGTACTCTCACCGCCTACAAGGCTGCTCAGATATAATTACTATCTTTTCCAAATTTTTCTTCAATTAATTTGGTAGATCTGTTAATTAGGGTACGAATTTGGTTGTTGTTTGCGTTTGTTGCATTGATTTGCTTTGATATTTGAATTTTTGTGGAAGTATTGAGTTTTTGAGGAATTATGATATGATTTTAAGCCGCCTATCCAATATTGTGCATTGAATTTGGATTATGTTTCAAATTTTGGTAGATTACAAAAATTGAGGTTATTGTAATTTTCTCATTTAGTTTTACAAGATAATTAGAATTTGGACATTGAATTAAAATATTCCACTATTTACAAATGCGTGGATTGAGTTTGAGTTTTTTTTGAGAAATTATTGGGTTGAACAAGGGTTTTCCCGGATTTTGAAGAGGGTGAAGCGGGAATTGAGTTCGTGTTCTAAGTAAGGTAACATTGGGGAGGTCATTAGTACGCCTATCATCTCCATTTGTAAAGAGTAGAGAGATGTGAGAGAAAAGGAGTGATTAGAGAAGACTTGCTAATAGATTTATAACTATGATTTATGGTTTAGTTTGCTCGGTAAAATTGGTTTCATTTGGTGTTTAGCCAGTAACGAATTAATGACATGAATCCGAGATACTCTGTATTTAATTGAGTTTATGAATATCACTTATTAACCTTATGGCTTTTATATGTCGAAATTATTTGGTAACACTACTTGACAATTTATGGGGTCATATATGTTTAGATAATGTACAATTGATGTGTAAATCATCCCATAAAAGAATTCAACCAATTTACATATGGTGTACCGTTATACCTTGTTAACTTGTTAGGCTACTACTCTGTATAACCTAGTCCTTTAAAATGTGTCATTTACCCTATTAATTATGTACGGACTAATATTCTATGTTTGAGGCCTAGCCACCTCTTTAGCACCCAAAACGAAAAAAAAAGTGAGCCTATTTTTATAGTTTTATGACCCAAACTAGTCTTGGAATAAATAATGTTATGCAGGGAATTAAATTTGCGATATAATACAACCGTGCTCAGTCAAAAGATAAATGGTTCATTTCCCTAACAAAACAGTTTGTCCACAATCAGGAATTATATATTAATGGCCTATAATTACCCTGAACAATCAAACAACTGGAGTCAACAGTGGTTTTCCATTGAAGTGAGCCTCCAAGTTCCCAAGAACAAGATTAGCCATGTCAGTACGAGTCTCCTCAGTCCCACTTGCAACATGAGGCAAGAGTACTACATTGTCAAGCTTTAACAACTCTTCAGGAACATGAGGCTTATTTACAAAGACATCAAGCCCAACTCCACCTAGTTGGCCTTCTGATAGTGCCTATGGGTTGTAACGAGAATTAACTTGGATAATCTCTAGTTAGAGAGCGAGACTTGAACGCATAATATGTTCCTTTTGCACAAGAGTAAAAACCAAACAAGCAACATTGCATCATGCATAAGCATAGCACACTTAAACCATTGAGGATTGGCTCATTGACTAGGGGTCGCCAACACTAGGCGTCTATCCCAAAATCAATAACAATCATCCCACCCATATTACCAACAAAATGTTGGGAGGGCGATGTCATAGGTCAACACGTTGAGTGATTGATTTATGCGTCGTTTCTTAAGGTATGGTACCTTTAGAAACCCAAGCCTTTTTTGACCTTAGAACGGCATTACGTGAATCTTGACTTACGACATGCTTATGTGATTATGTGACTATTTGAAACGTGCTAGGATAGTCTTCTTTTTTTTTTTTTTATAAATTTTGGTCTAGGTTCCCAATTACGAAGTTGTCTCTTCGTGATTTAGCGTCATATTCAAACGATAACATAAAAAAAAAAAAGAAAAAAAAAGAGTCAAGTAAAAAAAAAATCGAATTAAAAAAAAGGCTCGAATTAAAAAAAAAATATTACGAGCAGGTGGCGCGCGCAACTCAAGAAGTTGCGCGACCCCTCCCAGAGCAAGTTATTTTTGTGCGCGACAACCGCGCGCAACTGAGTAACTTGCGCGCGCCCACTGGACGAGTCAGTTTTGATTTCTCAAAAAACAAATTGACTCGTCCGAACAATATCTTCATTGAGGAATTGTTAAGGGCGATGTTATCCGTTTGAGTATATTTTGCATCTTTTTTTTTCCTTTTAAAAGTAAGCGTATCGATTTTCTTATCCTTTCGTACTCCTTTAGGGCCTGTTTTCAAGCTTGGGAAAGAGGACCCCTGGGCACTCGCATTCTACGTTTACCACCCAAAGATCAACCTCTTTCAAACAACTTTCATTTGACAACTAATCCTAGTCCAACAACAATGAAAAATGTCGAAGAACTTCAACAAGAGATTCTTCGTATAAGAGAGGAAAAGGATCAAGAGGCCGAGGAGAGGATAATTAAGAAGATAGAAAATGCTGAAAAGAAAAAAGTTGAAGCGTTAGCCTTACAAGAAAATATGGAGCAATTATCCATCAAAGAAAAGTCGTTAGAGAAGATAGTTCTTCGTTCTACAACGGGGAACAAGTACTTTGACGCAGAAAAGTTTGCTCCTCCCCCAGGACTTGCTTTACTAGAAAATTTTGTAGCTATGGACTTACCAATATTTAAGATGACCAATAATCCACAAAATCATTTAATGTGTTTTATTGGCACCATGGCACTAAAGGGAGTTTATCCTAAGCTTTATGCTTTGACTTTTCCTTTCTCACTAGACCCAACCGCAAGAGAGTGGTACTATGTGCTAGATCTAAAATTCAAAGCAACATGGGAAGATGTATTTTCGACTTTCATCACCCAATACGAGAGTAGCGTAGAGTTCAAGTCAAATGTGAACTCGAGATGCTTAAGCTAGGAGACGACGAAGGTTTCCTTGCTTTCTATGGTAGATGGTGAGAAAAGGCGGCCCACCTTGCCCAAAGGCCTCCTGAACTAGAGTTAGTACAAAAATTCATTGACAATTGTCACGAAAATTACAACAAACATCTACGTTACCTTGGACTAGACACTTTTCAAAAGGTCTATTATGTGGCTACTAGGATTGAAGATGATCTTGCTAAAGAAAAAGCAATCAAACCTCATCATCATCATCAACCTAAGAATAACTACAAGAAAGGGGAATGATAATGCATCATCCTTTATTGACGTATTTGCGACTTCAACGCAATACGATAACACAAATCGATATGATGATCCTAGTAAAAGATGGACAAAAGAGAGAAAATTTACTCCATTTCCTGTAAGCTATAAAGAATTGCTAGAAAAACTAAATGAAAAAGGATTACTTGCCCCAATAGGGCCAATACCACCCACTCCACCAGAAAAGAGGTTTCCTCAATGGAATGATAGTGCTTATTGTGCTTATCATAGAGGCGTTGGACACGATACTGAACGTTGCTATGTTTTAAAGCACAAAATACAAGATTTAGTAGACAATGGGAGAATTCCCACGCCTAAACCTAACATTAATGCATCCCCCTTAAGGGTGTTTCACATCGAGGAAGACCATATGGGAAGTGATACTTTCAATCCTTTGGACTATATCACACCCATAGGAGAACCTCTATCCTTAATACTCACAGGAGAAAATAATGAAGTATGTGGACTATGGGACGACGACTTTCAGGACTTATATGTCTCTAAGTATGCCGCCGTCCCACCTCCATCTTGTTTGCAAAATGAAACAAATGGAGCGCTTGATTGAGATCATTACTTAGGGAAATCGCAATATTTATCGAATCTCTCCTTGGATGAACAATGGCATCAAGCACAACTCATGGAGCATCTTGAAATGGGGGCACATCTAGCCTCTAGAAGAAATTTGGTTTATGAGTCCTATGACTAGCCCAAATAAGATAGATCATTTAACTCAATCTAGGTGAGTCTACCAAGCACCACCACCAAATGGATCTTCGACCACACAAAATCAAACTCAAATTCAAACACAAAATACAATACCACTTCCACTTGAGGGGGAAGATCTATTGGTTAAACAACTTCGCTAATTTAAGGCGAATGTTAGCATTTGGGAACTCCTAAGTACTTCTAAAGAACATAGGAATTCTCTCATGAACGCTCTAACGGCTTTGTCTGTAAGCACAGTGATAAGGGAATAAACGCGTCGTCAATTGTCTATCCCTAGATCAAATACAATTTATACAACCTAAACAAACCTAATACGAGTATAAGGCAAGCATAGGGGTCGAACAACAGAGAACGGATATACACCACCAAATGTTATCGACAATTAAGGTAGTCCGGAATAGGAGATAAATAAACTAAAGTCTAAAGATGCTAAAACAAGAAATAAAACATTAAGGGAAATGGTTTAGGTATAGCATTCACTTGAACACAAACAAAGGCATAGAAATTGAATTAATTATGAACTAAACATGCATGAATATCAAAGTAAAGGGTCCAATCTAGCCGCCTTCCGGGGTCAATTGACTTCTCCTAACATAGCCTCTATGTTTTCACATTAGAACCATATACTAGGAGGTACTATTAAATAACAATCGATAGTAATGAACCTTAACTAAGTCAACTTTCGTTTCTTGTTAGCAAAGATTCACCTTTAATCAACTAACAATGTGCACTTGCAAGAAGATTAAATAATATCAAGCATATAAAGACTTTAATCACAAATAAATTAATTCTAAAACCTAGAACATGCTCAACGTCCAACTACACCACAACCATCCCCTTAATGAGGAAAGTACTCACTAATCATGCTAATAACAAGATTAATTAACAAATAATCAAGAATAAACATGATTAACAAGCAATATCAACAACTAAAATAATAATAAAAATAAAGCAAATAAAAATAGAGGAGAGAGAGTTAGAGATTCTCATTGATTGAATGTGAAAATCTACAAGCAAGATGAGCAATCTTCCTCTTCAATATCCAAGCTCAACAATGGTGAAACCCTTACTTTCTCTCTCTAAACTATCCTAATCCTACCTAAATCTAGAGAGAGAAGCTCTTCTAAAACTAATTAGAGAGTAGAATAGATGGTAATTAAATATATTCTAATTACCCCAAAAATTGGGTATTTATACTAATCTAATAAAATAGAAAAATAAAAGAAAAGAAAATAAAATAAATTAAAAAGGAAAAGTAAAATAAGAAACTAAAATAAAAATAAAAGAAACAAATAAGAAAAAGGGAAAAGAAAATAAAAAAATAAAAAAATAAAAGAAAAAGAAAATATTAAAACCCAAAATATGATTCCTACCAAAAACCAACATATTTTTTTTCTTCTTCTTCGAATATAGAAGCTTTGAACTCCATTGAAGAGCCTCACCATCACCACCGTTCATCAACCATCATCATCAAATCGTCACCGCTCATCCTCCTTGTTTATCATCAAGCATCAAATAAAAACCATTCGATCTTCATTAAGAGTCACGCGCGAAGCTCGTGAAAGGGTTCGGTCGAACCATGGGTTAAAGCGGCCGAACTACGGGGTTGGTTCGGTTAAACCATGGGTTTGTTCGACCACACCTCTTCAATTTACAGAACTTTGAAAGTCTCTGACTCGTACTTCGACCGAACTCTCAACGGTTTGCCCGAACCCGATCAATTTGTGATTTACTCTAAATTGGGGATGTTGCTTGGGCGATTTGGAGTTGCAATTGGTGGCTGATTTGTTGCTATAAATTGGTGATGCGGTTGCTCTTGTGAAATGGTGGTGTTTGGTGGTAGATTGGAGGTGGTGGTGGCTGTTCGCAGGTGGTTGCGCGGAGTTGAGTGAGGGATCAGAGGATTGGTTGGGGATTGGCGACTGGTGGCTGCTGTGGTTGTAGGTGGTGCTGGTGGTTTAGGTGCGTGGCTGGGTGCGTGAGGTTGCTATGGTTTGGTTTGGGTTGCAGCTTGTGTTGATGAGGGAGGTACAGGGGCTGTTGCGAAGTAAGGGTGGTGGTTGTAGATGCGGAGGTTGTGAGCTGGTGGTCAGGTGCGCGAAGGGTGGACGAAGGAGGTTAATTGGTGGATGAAATTGAGTGGCTGCGATGGTGTTGGTTGTTGATTGGAGGTGGTTGTTGGCTGGTGAGTGGTTGTGCGGATTGGTGGTGGGTTGATGTTGAGTTGGAGTGGAATTGGTGGGTGCTTGTGGAGTTGCGTGGCTGGTTTGGTTGTTGATGTGGTTTGGGTGGCTGCTGAAAAGCTTTGACTCGGACCTTGAACTCGAGCCTACACACAAACAAACCCGAGGATAAAAGTGTGAAACCGAGACAAATAAAATAAAATAAATTAAAAAGGAGATAAATAAAATAAAATAGAAACAGAGAAGTAACACTAAACTAATAAAAATAAATAAAAGCAAAATAGAAATAAGAGAAATAAAACTAAAACTAATAAAGACATAAAACTATACAAGTAAATAAAATAAACTTAAAACTAATTAAAACTATGAAAGTAACAAAGAAAAGGAACGAAATAAAATAAATCGAAAGCAAATAAAATATGAAAATAAACTAATTCTAATAAAAACTACGAAAAGAACTAAAACACGACAAAATTACCAAATAAACAAGAAATGTTATTAAAGAGAAAACAAGAGAAAGAAAGGGAAAATAAGAGAAAATAAACACGAAAATAGCTCTAAAACTATTCCCTAAGAGTGATATAAATGTCACTCATAAAATTCCCCCAAGCTAAACCTTTGCTCGTCCTCGAGCAAAGCTAAGGCAAAAGAGAACAAGATGTAATTATTGAAAGCAAAAGAAACAAAATAGAAACAAAGAGAAAGAATGTACACTAACTCACTGTCGTAGGAATCACGGATGCATTTAGCGTATGCATCAAGCCTTTTAAACCCCCATGTCGCCAAAGAGGACGAGTAAGCTCTCATGAGGGTTTCCTAAGAGGTTTAACCCACAACTCTCGACAAAAACCAAGGCAAGGCAACAAATGGAAAAAGAGAAGAAACATGAAAAGAGAAAACAAACACAAGCTCATGTATGGACAAAAGATAGGGACAAGTACTAATGAATGCAAACCTTTCTAAACGGACAAATGTATGCACGTTCCAAGATGTCAATGGTTGATTGAAACATAACACATGCTAAGCATAGAGAACTATTTAGGACTCAATCCACCCTAGCCCCAACCAATCGGGCCACGCTCTCTCTACTAGCTTCAAATCAACCCTTAAGCTAGCTTCTCAAGATTCCACGAAGGAACCGAAAAAAGATAAAGAAATGAAAAACTTTGAGAAGGTAATCCCGACATCTCAACTATGCATTCTCTTTCCATAGGTTTTGAAGTCTATCTCCCTCCATCGTTCTTTTGACCTAACCCACTAGAGTCTAAGGGTCTTTTTATTGGTAGTAACGTAAGGCTAAGGGTTAAGGCGGGGTAAAAATTTGAAATTTGGTCAAATTTCCTAAGTGAAGCAAAAAGTGCGGCCGACACTCAAAAACAACTCAAGAAGTCACTAAATATCAAACAAAAATACCAATAATGCCACTCCCCCAATCTTATTCAACACCAACACAATATATACAAAATGGAGGAACGATCCCCCCAAGCTTGAACAAAGCATTGTCCCCAATGCTTAAACTAAGGAAGAAAACGAAACCATGAAAAAAATATTTTTTTTTTTGTTTCTTTTCCAAATTTTTTCTCTCCTATTTTTTTTTTTATTTTTATTTTTTTTTTATTGTCCTTGCCTTTTTAACTATGGACGGCTTTTTCTTGCAACATCATTTGATTTTCTTGAATTGCATCTTTCTTTTGAAACTCAACTCTAACCAAATCTCAAAGTGCTTCTTGTTTATGATCAATATTCTCAAACCTCACATGCCAATGCTTCACTAACTAAAAGGTTGGTAAACATAGGCCATTAGGTTTGTAACGCGGTTTAAACAAGAGCGGGAAACATAAGGCTCAAATTGGTTAGCAAGTAGGTAAATGCAAAATAGAAAATCAAATTTGTAACAAAACAAAAAGAAGATATAGAAAAATGAGAAAGGGGTGCCCTTTACCTCCCCTGGAGTGCTTCGGTCACAATCTTGGGAGCTATAAGTCAAAACAAGGATCAAGACATGCATTGCTAAGGATCCAAATGTGCCACACAACAAAATGATGAAGGCTAGAACAATGTTACCTCACAAGGGATTAGAACTAGTCAAATACCAACCAAGGGTGTCAAATCCACTATAGAGGGCAACACCATCTTACCACATACCCGTGAACTGAGGCTTCATGGATTCCTAAAAGTTCTTAACTCGACTATCTTAGCATGTAATATCTTAGAGTCAACCAATGACACTCTCAAATCGTGCATACATTAACCACTTAGGAAGAAAGGCATTCAAGAGTAAACAAATCCAAAAAATATAATGTCCAATCCAAGTTAAAACAAAGACACAACACCTTATTGCCTTGATCAAAACGAAAATCTTTTTGTATTTTTCAAAAGCATGAAAAACATGGAAATGCATATACTCAATGAATCAACATCCCACCAAACATGATAGAATACCCTCCCCCAAGCTTGGATGGGGCAACATGCTCAAACATAAACCAAATAATCCATGGGAGGGGAAAACAAGGAGAAATTAATCCAACATTACCAACACATGATCTTCAAGTCACAATGAGTAAGAGAGAGGGAAAAGAAGGATATAACCGAATATGGGGAAAATGCAAAATCACACAAAAACCCGAAATAACCTCATAGGATCCACAATCACCTCATAGGATCCACAATCTCTACAAATAAGGCTTGAACTCCACATGGGTAAGTTGAGGCGCATTTCCTTGATTCTTGATCATCACCAATGCCCAAGAGTATATCAAGTTGTGTACCTAGCAAGGAACAAAAACATGTCCATGAGAGAAAATCTAATCTAAAAAGAAAGGAAAATGAAAGCAATAAAACACGGTTATCTCCCGCAAAGGCTTGTCTAACGTCCAAGCGAGACCGCTCTAGGAAATAATAATTCAACGCACGCAAGAGCTTGTCAAATGCACTACTACAAATTTCATGGGGGTGTAAATAGGCAAATGACGGAATAAGAACGTGCAACAAAATCATTGCACGCAAGTGAAGAGGGAGATGCCAAAAGAAAGAAGAATAAGGATCGAAAGGAAACTCAAGAAAGTAAGAAGTAGAAGAAGGAAAAGAATAATGGAAAGAAAAGGAAAAAGGAAAATTCTCATCACAAAATTTTTGGTTGACAAAATTCCTCTCTTCCTCAATAATGATGGAATGAGGGACATGAAAACCATCCATAGAGGGCGGCTCCCCAATAGGCTCTTTGAGATAGGAAGGGAGAGAAATAGGGTAAGGAAGGATGTGGTCGAACCTTAGAGAAAAAGGGGTACGAGAAACGGGAAAAGGGGTAGCTACTCCCTTACCACAAGGTCTCACATTGCCAATGAGGGCATGAAAATCAATCAAAGAATCCTCAAATGAAGAGCACTCACGATCTACACCTCCCTCAAGCTCAAAAACTCCAAGGGAATCAACCTTATCCTCCTTTTCACCACAATAGACCACCTTTCCTTCAACTATCTCAAAACCCAAGGTCCCAAAATCGTGCATGAATGGAGGTAGATTCATCTCAAACTCATCTAAGTCCCAAGAAGCGTTCTCAATGAAATCATCCAATAATCTATAAGTCCTCATATGACTCTCGAAAAAAGTGTGGGACATTACCTCAAAAGAGTCTATATACTCATAGATTGAAGGGTCACAAACATACACTTGAGACTCATCAAGATGGGAAGAAGGATTACGATTTTCAAAATCAACACTCTTTTCATTCTCAACTCCTTCACCATCACTCAAATGCTCTCTAATGGGATCCTCACTCATATGGGGAAGAGAAGAAGAAGGAAGGGCATTTTCTTGAGAGTTGGCTAGTTGGAGAATTTGGCTCTCAAGCATCTTCATTCTAGCTTCCGTCTCCTTATTCTCAACTTCCCTCATCTCGTTATACTTCTCCATCATCTCCATTATCTTCATTATCTTCTCTTACTTCAAATTTTCCATAGAATTACCCTCATAAAAGGACTCATTAGAAGCATAAGGGAAATCATTTGAAGCCATCTAAGAACAAGAAGATGAGGAGGGAGGATCATTCACATTATAAACATGAGCATCATCATATTGGGGAGAGGAGGCATAATCAAGCAAATGAGATTCATCATCAACAATAGGAGATAGAGAGTTGAAATCACTTGTACTAGGTTCACAAATAGGATCACAAGACAAATCATGGGGATGCATGCCACTAATAAAACTATTATCACATTGAGAATCAAAATTAGCAACATTACATGCCCTATTGCGTACTTCCTTAGCAAACCGTACAAAAAGCTCCAAGCACTATGAACCGATAATGCTTGAAATTCGCCATTAAACCTACTTTCGATTTCATATCTCGTTTGTTCATTCATCCATGATAACAAATCTCACAGCTTCACAAGGATTACCATCATTATAGTTCAAAAACCCAATAAGTCTATGGAAGTAGACATAAAAAGGCTCATCATCATATTGAGGAAAAGAAAAAGTGCCATTTTTCAACAACAAAAACAAAACAAAGAGAACAAAAATAAATCAAAAGAAAAATATAAACAACGGACTAGTCTCAATAAGATAACATAACAGTAATGGAAGCCGTTCCCCGGCAACGACGCCAATTTGACAAGGGAAAAAACACGTCGCCAATTGTCTATCCCTAGATCAAATACAATTTATACCACCTAAACAAACATAATACGAGTATAAGGCAAGCATCGGGGTCGAACCACAGAGAACAGATAAACACCACCAAATGTTATCGACAATTAAGGTAGTCCGGAATAGGAGATAAATAAACTAAAGTCTAAAGATGCTAAAACAAGAAATAAAATATTAAGGGAAATGGTTTAGGTATAGCATTCACTTGAACATAAACAAAGGCACAAAAATTGAATTAATTATGAACTAAACATGCATGAATATCGAAGTAAAGGGTCCAATCTAGGCGCCTTCCGGGGTCAATTGACTTCTCCTAAAATAGCCTCTATGTTTCCACATTAGAACCATATAGTAGGAGGTACTATTAAATAATAATCGATAGTAATGAACCTTAACTAAGTCAACTTCCGTTTCTTGTTAGCAAAGATTCACCTTTAATCAACTAACAATGTGCACTTGCAAGAAGATTAAAGAATATCAAGCATATAAAGACTTTAATCACAAATA
Source organism: Chenopodium formosanum (assembly GCA_024500155.1). Lineage (NCBI taxonomy): Eukaryota > Viridiplantae > Streptophyta > Magnoliopsida > Caryophyllales > Amaranthaceae > Chenopodium > Chenopodium formosanum. The sequence continues at coordinate 43,635,745 of CM044880.1, forward strand.
AATTAATTCTAAAACCTAGAACATGCTCAACGTCCAACTACACCACAACCATCCCCTTAATGGGGAAATTACTCACTAATCATGCTAATAACGAGATTAATTAACAAATAATCAAGAATAAACATGATTAACAAGAAATACCAACAACTAAAATAATAATCAAAATAAAGCAAATAAAAATAGAGGAGAGAGAGTTAGAGATTCTCATTGATTGAATGTGAAAATCTACAAGCAAGATGAGCAATCTTCCTCTTCAATATTCAAGCTCAACAATGGTGAAACCCTTACTTTCTCTCTCTAAACTATCATAATCCTAACCTGAATCTAGAGAGAGAAGCTCTCCTAAAACTAATTATAGAGTAGAATAGATGGTAATTGAATATATTCTAATTACCCCAAAAATTGGGTATTTATACTAACCTAATAAAATAGAAAAATAAAATAAAATAAAATAAATTAAATTAAAAAGGAAAAGTAAAATAAGAAACTAAAATAAAAATAAAAGTAAGAGAAAATATTAAAACCCAAAATATGATTCCCACCAAAAACCAACAAATTTTTTTCTTCTTTTTCGAATATAGGTGCTTTGAACTCCATTGAAGAGCCTCACAATCACCACCGTTCATCAACCATTATCATCAAATCGTAACCGCTTATCCTCCTTTTTTATCATCAAGCATAAAATAAAAACCGTTTGATCTTCATTAAGAGTCACGCGCAAAGCTCGTGAAAGGGTTCGGTCGAACCGTGGGTTGGTGCGGCCGAACTACGGGGTTGGTTCGGTCGAACCATGGGTGTGTTCGACCGCACCTCTTCAATTTACAGAACTTTAAAAGTCTCTAACTCGCACTTCGACCGAACTCTAAACTATTTTCCCGAACCCAATCAATTTGTGATTTACTCTAAATTGGGGATGTTGCTTGGGCGATTTGGGGTTGCAATTGGTGGCTGATTTGTTGCTATAAATTGGTGATGCAGCTGCTGTTGTGAAATGGTGGTGTTTGGTTGAAGATTGGAGGTGGTGGTGGCTGTTTGCAGGTGGTTGTGCGGAGTTGAGTGAGGGAGCAGGGGATTGGTTGGGGATTGGCGACTGGTGGCTGCTCTGGTTGTAGGTGGTGCTGGTGGTTTAGGTGCGTGGCTGGGTGCATGAGGTTGCTATGGTTTGGTTTGGGTTGCAGCTCGTGTTGATGAGGGAGGTACAGGGGCTGTTGCGAGGTGAGGGTGGTGGTTGGTAGATACGGAGGTTGTGAGCTGGTGGTCAGGTGCGCGAAGGGTGGACGAAGGAGTTTAATTGGTGGCTGAAATTGAGTGGCTGCGGTGGTTTTGGTTGTTGATTGGAGGTGGTTGCTGGCTGGTGAGTGGTTGTGCGGATTGGTTATGGGTTGACGTTGAGTTGGAGTGGAATTGGTGGGTGCTGGTGGAGTTGCGTGGCTGGTTTGGTTGGTTGATGTGGTTTGGGTGGCTGCTGAAAAGCTTTGACTTGGACCTTGAACTCGAGCCTACACACAAACAAACCCGAGGATAAAAGGGTGAAACCGAGACAAATAAAATTAAATTAAATAGAAAAGGAGACGTAACACTAAACTAATAAAAATAAATAAAAGTAAAATAGAAATGAGAGAAATAAAACTAAAACTAATAAAGACATAAAACTATACAAGTAAATAAAATAAACTTAAAACTAATTACAACTATGAAAGTAACAAAGAAAAGGAACGAAATAAAATAAATCGAAAGCAAATAAAATATGAAAATAAACTAATTCTAATAAAAACTACGAAAAGAACTAAAACACGACAAAATTACCAAATAAACAAGAAATGTTATTAAAGAGAAAACAAGAGAAAGAAAGGGAAAAGAAGAGAAAATAAATACGAAAATAGCTCTAAAACTATTCCCTAAGAGTGACATAAATGTCACTCATCACACAGACACAACCCCTTAGGATCTCGTAAGCTTGCTTACTAGCGAGAAATCCGACAAATCAATCGTTTTCGCTAATGATGATTTACCTTCAAAAGACACTACCCACAATAATGCATTATACTTAACCGTGGGGTGCAAGGGGTACAATATCCCTCTAACTTTGGTAGAAAATGGGTCAGCTGTAAACGTATGCTCATTACGAACGACAAAATACTTAGGCCTACATTTAGAAAAAGATTTCCAATCAACAAAATAAAGCATAAGGGCCTATGACAATTCGAGAAGATCGGTGTGTGGAACTGTTAAGCTACCAACTACCACAGGCCCAATTCAAAAGATGGTTGAATTCCATGTTATGGACATAAAACCTACATTCAACCTTTTACTTGGACGTCCTTGGATACATGAGCTTGGTGCAATACCATCTTCACCTCATCAAATGATTAGTTTGAACTATCAAGGGCTTCCTATGACTATACATGCTTCTCCACTCAAAATAGCAATAATTGATCAATCACTCTTAGAAATAAACCATGATAATGATGAAGAGGACATGAGGGGATTCGCCGCGGAGCCAATCTGCACAATTGAAATGGAAGAAGACTTTGAAGAACCATTCAAGCTTGATCCATATTCCACTCGGATGGTAAACAACATCTTACTCAAGAATAGTTACTTTCCTGGGATGCCTTTGGGAATAGGAATGAAGAAATCTCTCTTACTTCCTATCCCAAAGAAAAGTTTCTCCTTTGGATTGGGATATTAACCAACCAAAGAATAATTGGAGTCTCACGATACAAAAAAAAAACAAAGCACATAGAGACCAAAATAAGAAAGGGATAATCACTTTACTCCCATCTAATCAAGAAACCCTTAATGGACAATTCATTAAGGAGGGAGAAGATTACCCATGCTACGACTTTCCAGAACCCTTAGTTTTGGAAGGAATGAAGAAGCCTGGATTTGAGATATTTCATGATTGCTACTTCTTGGATGACGATCTTAGTATCGTTAAATCAAAACACCCAACTCTAGGGTGCTATGATAGGCTAGCAGTTAACTTGCTATTTGGACTAGAGCAAAATCATGTCGCAACAATGACCAATCAAAACGCCATTCAAGATGAAGCCTTTGACCCAACCTTGTTGATCACCCCTTCAAACGAAACTTTTGAGCATGGATGGAGGAAATCTTCCAAATGGATCAATCACAAAGGCGATAAACTGGATATCGTCACAGTTGAAGGGAAGATGTTTGAAGAATCGGACGATGAATCTATTGTAGACTCTAGGGAAGTTGAAAATCTAAGACTTGTGGCCATTACTGACTCTTTATTTTCTAGTTCTATGGACGAAGATCCCAAAAAGGATTCTTCTCTTGATGTACTCTCTTTTGATTTTAATAATATGAGCTCTATTTCCAAGTATAAGTCTTCTTTTTAATCTTTCAAATGCTATAACAATCAATCTAATGAAGACGATAATGTTAATAAATTGGTTGAACTAATGAATGAACAAGAACAAAAGAACCCTATTGTTGAAGAAACTGAAATAGTTAATATAGGAACTAACGAAAATAAGAGAGAAGTCAAAATTGGCTTAACTCTAAATCCGGAAGAGCGATCGACCCTCATACCAACGCTCAAAGAATTCGAAGACGTGTTCGCTTGGTCATACAAGGACATGCCTGAAATAGATAGGGTAATCGCGGAACATATCATTCCCTTGAACCCTACTTCTAAACCAGTAAAACAAAAACTTCCATGAATGAAACCTGATGTTGCATTAAAAATTAAAGAAGAAGTACAAAAACAGTTGGACGCCGGTTTTATTCGCATATGTAATTACCCAAAATGGGTAGCGGACATCGTTCTAGTCCCTAAAAAGGATGGACGAGTTTGTATGTGTGTCGACTTTAGGGATCTTAATAAAGCTAGCCCTAAAGACGATTTTCCTCTACAACATATTGATATATTGGTAGATAACACGGCTGAACATGCGATGTTATCCTTTATGGATGGATACGCAGGTTACAACCAATTTTTCGTGGCAAACGAAGATGAAGAAAAGAAATGCTTTATTACCCCTTGGGGTACGTATTGCTACACAGTTATGCCATTTGGTTTAAAAAATGCAGGAGCTACGTACCAAAGAATGGCTACGACTCTCTTGCATGATATGATGCATAAAGAAATAGAAGTGTATGTGGATGATATGATAGTGAAGTCCAAAGATAGAATGGGACATATAAAAGCTTTACGCAAAATTTTTACTCGCATAAAAGAATATAAAATGCGGTTGAATCCACAAAAATGCGCCTTCGGAGTCACTTCTGGTAAGTTACTCGGATACGTAGTAAGCACATCTGGCATCGAGATCGATCCCTCTAAAATAAAGGCAATTGTTGACATGCCTCCCCCTCAAACAGAAAAAGAAATTAGGGGATTCCTCGGAAAATTACAATACATTAGTCGATTTATCAACAAATTGACTATGACTTGTAAGCCAATATTTAAAAAATTGAAAAAAGAGGAGAAACATGAATGGGACGATCAATGCCAAAAGCCCTTTGAGAAAATCAAATATTATCTCAAAAGTCCACCAATTTTAGCACCACCAGTACCCAAACTACCTCTTAGGCTACACATTACAGTTACAGACACAGCAACAGGCGCCATGTTAGCACAAGAGGTAGAAAAAGTCGAACGTGCAATATATTATATAAGCAAAAAAATCATCCACTAAGAAACAAAATGTAGCACCTTGGAAAGACAAGACTAGCATTAGTGTGGGCAACCAAAAAGTTACGACATTATATGTTACCACACACTACTCATGTGATTTCTCAACAAAATCCGATAAAGTATTTGTTTGAACAACCACCCATACAAGGAAGGATATATAAGTGGTTGGTGATGTTGGCTGAATTTGAACTAAAATATATTCCTAAAAAATTAATGAAAGGAAAATGAATTTCTGACTTTTTGGCACAACATCCAATTCAAACATGTCATGGAGATACTACTGATCTTCCAGATGAAGAGATTCTCATGACACAAGATGATAAATGGGTAATGTACTTCGACGATGCGTCTAATAAAAAAGGATGTGGCGTAGAAGTGTTACTCATAAGTCCAAAGGGAGCACATACTCCAATCTCTGTTAAATTAGACTTTGAGGTTACTAATAATGCCGCAGAATGTGAAGCGTGCATTATTGGATTAGAAGCAGCAGCTAGCATAGGTGTACAAAAATTAGAGGTATATGGAGATTCCAGCTTGATAATAAATCATATATTAAAAAAAATGGAAAATAAAGAACTCCACAATAATATTGTACCAAGCACACCTAGAGCAACTCATTGAGCATTTTGAACATATTGATTTTAAATATCTCCCAAGGGATGACAATCAATTTGCCGATGCGCTAGCAAAATTAGCCTCAATGATCAACATTCGAGATCATTCAAATATGATGCCATTATGCATTGATAGAAGAGAAGAACCAGGGTATTGTAACGCAATACAGGAAATAAATGACATTAAAGGAGACAATCCTTGGTATGATCATATCCTCCAATATATTACTCATGGCACATATCCCGAAAATACTTCATCGATAGACCAACGAGCCTTACGAACACTTGCAGCCCAATATGGTCTAATAAATGGTCAATTATGCAAAAGAGGACCTAATGGTCAAAGCCTACTATGTATAGGCCAACCGGAAGCCACACGCCTTATGGAAAATACTCACAAAGGTGTTTGGGGATCTCACATGAATGGAAAAATGCTTTCAAAAATAATTTTACGACAAGGGTACTATTGGTCCACTATGGAACATGATTGCATACAATATGTTAAAAAATGTCCACAATGCCAAATGTTCACTAATTTACAACACCTCCCACCATCCGAACCATACACTCTCACTTCCCCTTGGCCTTTTTCGACTTGGGGAATTGACATAATGGGAAAAGTCTCTCCAATAGGATCAGGAGGGCACGAGTACGTATTAGTTTCCATTGATTACTTTGCTAAGTGGATTGAGGCTATTTCTTACGTGAATATCACTTCTAAACATGTCGCAAAGTTTCTCGAACGAAACCTATTTTGTAGATATGGAGTTCCACATGAACTAATTAGTGATCTGGGATCTCAATTCAAAGCTGAAGTCGAGACCCTCTTAACTTGTTATAATGTAAAACATAATCACTCATCCCCATACAAACCTCAAATGAATGGTGCTGTAGAGTCGGCAAATAAAAATATAAAAGTTATCATTAAGAAAATGGTAGAAAATTACAAAGACTGGCCGAATAAACTACACTTCACATCATGGGGTCATAGAACATCTATACGAACATCAATAGGGGTAACTCCATACTCCTTAGTTTCTGGAATGGACGCAATTCAACCAATCGAACTGGAAATACCATCCCTACGCATCGTACTTGAAAGTAAGCTACCGGAAGTTGAATGGAAAAGAGCGAGGTATGAAGAGCTTTTATTCCTTGATGAGTGACGATTAAGAGCTTTGCATCATGTACAAGTCTACCCAAAGGCGCATTGCGCGTCATTTTAATAAAAGGGTAAAACCTAGAAATATAAAAGAAGGTAACTTTGTACTAAAGGAGGTTAGGGGTCCACCAACCGATGAGAGAGGGAAATTCAAACCTAATTGGATAGGTCCCTGCCGCGTAATTGAAATCCTATCAGGAGGAGCCGTCAGATTAATGGATATTGGAGGAGATGAAATTCGCAAATTAATAAACATTGATCGCCTTAAGAAATATTACATATGAAATCTGGATAAAACTCGTTCACTCATACAACCAACTTTAATTAGCATTCAATTGAAAGATTCTAAGTGTTATGCATTTTACAGAATAACACGGTAAAATACATAACACTTGGGGGGGTAATTTAGAAATATTAAACCGTTCTAAGTGTTCAAATTTTTTCGAACGTTACGAAAGAATCTTCACACTTGGGGGGTAGTAATACGAATTTTTAAAATAAATTTTTTCGAGACATTCGTAGCACAAGTGTCGCGCGCAACTGGAATAGTTGCGCACGAATGTCATGCGCAAATAATTTTGTTGCGCACGACAGGCTCGCGTAACTCCAGAAGTTGCGCGCGCCACCTGATGACAAACTGCGAAGCCAATTTTTTGCGTTTGAATGAAGTTGCGATTTCTACTTACGATAAAAGGGTGTTTCTTTAATATAACATATACTCATAAAATAAAATTAATCTTTGATTTAATTCTTTTAAACAATATTTGATTAATATTTTCGTTTAATTTATTTTTAAAAGATTAAAGAAAAAAAAATTAAAAAAACACATAAAAGAATATAAAAAATTAGAACTACGCAAAGACCTGATTTCGTAATGCGAATGCGTAGGCAATCTCTATGATTTTGTCATATCAAAATATAAAACTATAAAGCTCATTTTATTTCATTCAAAATTCAAAGAGAGACATTATTAAACTAGATAGTAAACGAAAAAAACATAGTAGTGATTACACTTTATTAAAAAAAAAAACTAATGGTAAAATTGTGTAACACTCTAAGGTTTTACTATATCCTCGATTGTCACAAATGATGGAGGAGGAGTTTCCATCGCAACATTTTTTGAAACCTTGGAGCTTTCCCTTACACTCTTCTTTTTCACCCAAACATTGTTTTTCAATTTTGGGATTAGGGCCTTTGCAACCTGTTTTTCTTTCCTTTTGACTATTGGAGCTTTCTTGCGAGTATTTAGTGAAGGTTCTTTGATTTTCACACTTTGTTGCGCGGGTTTGGAGGAAGCTTTTCTTTTTGTTTCCTTCGAACGAGCCTTAGGGGATGAGAAGTCTAACTTTCTTCTCACTCCTTTATTTTGGCCACTAGGAGGAGTAGTAGTGGTTGAATGCATCAAAGGATTAGGTGGATTGCGCGCGGTATCGGCTTGAAGTTAAGATCGAGCCTTGTTTAATTCACCTTTATCCGCCGCATTCATCCAAGCCTTGTAAAAGGAAGATAATGTAATACTCACAGGAGGATTTTGTATTACCCACCTTGGAAGACTTGACCAATATTCCATCCAAAGAGCAATCCTTTTGGGTTTAAAAGTCACATCTTTAGGGGCATCGCAATCTTGCGGAGGAATATATTGCCTTATCCCGTATTGTCACATCACCCTACAAGGAAAAATATAAGTAGTACTAGATAGGCCTAAGAGCCTAATGTAAGGGCTATTGAGACTATTCCCAATCATACTATTTATGTTCCACCAAGGAACCACAAACCGTATGTTAGGAACTCCATGACAGGAAAACAACGTCCATTCCTCTTCATTCTTATGCTTATATAGGATTCAACATCTAGGGAATGTCTTTACTCCATTAGCCTCAAGGTTTTGAGGTTGATCAACAATTCGCAAACGCTCCATGAGCCAAATCAGAAAAAAATAATAATTATTTAGCGATTTATTACACAAGTAGGTAGTGCGTGCAACTAAATCAGTTGCGTGCACCCTCCGCGCGCAACTTAGAAGATTGCGCTGGTCATGCCAACGCAACTTCTTGACTTGCGCTGATAAACGCCGAAAAAAAAACGTACGTGTAATAGGAGTGGACTTCCCGTGAAATCGTTTTCGTTAGGATATCCTCTAAGGGGATTCAAGCACAGAACGGTTTCTGCCAAAACCAAAGGAGCGGGTGAATGACACCCCTCTATTTTCTCTACTATGGACACTATTGAATAATCTTCGTATTCTTTGCCTGTCCTAAGTAAACAATTAAAAACAAGACAATAACATAAAGCACGTATTTTAAAGCGTTGTTTAGTCATGTTGTCACAAGGGGCGACGAAGTTTTTAATAAATTGAATTAAATTCATGCCTTCTTCAGTTCCTATGTTGGTCATATCATCGTCGGACAAACCAAAAAATCTTTGGAAAATAGGTTTGGGATCTAACAAGGTAGGCGAATAAGTCACAGGGAGAGTGTTTGTAGGGAAACCTAGCAAGGATCGGACTCACCAGGAAGGGGGACAATTTCATGCCCTCTAAACAAGGAAAGATGGTGGTTAGAGTCCCAATGGTTGACTGCGGCATGAAGAAAATCAAAGTTAACCACTAATTGCATATAATTCAATAAAGGGTCCAAGTGGTAAATTTTGAAAGCTAGTTTGTCCTCGGTTGAAAGGGAAGTGACCCATTGCTTCAAACGATGTTCAAAGGTCTTCACCATTGTTCAAATAAAAAGAGAAAAAAAATAAGATTTTAGAGAGATTAATTCTTTTTAATTTCTTATGTTACTAAGAGAATGAATACGAGATGACCACGTTTAAATAGACCCAAGAGGAGCAAATTTGTTCGGCTTAAAGGAAAGTTCATTGACAGGTGGAGCGCGCAAGTCCTGAGTTGCGCGTGACACCTGCGCGCAACAAGATAAGCCTGAAGTAGCTCGTCTCCTCTTAATCTCGACTAATCGATGGCCGATAGGGAAATGAGTAGCCCCAAGCACCCTAGGGGCTAAGAAATACAAGTACAAGTATCCCCAAGCCTGAAATCGAGAAAAGATAAGCCTGAAGGAAAAAGCAAAACTAATAACCGAAAAAAGCTTAAAACACGTACCTCAAGGATACGACCATGCCATGTAAGCAAGATCCGAGACACCTCAGTAGCTATCGCAGATTCCATGACCCGTGTCGCCTTGCCCATAGATGTAAGCATACGGGCATACGACACCTCCGCCCAACTCAGGTTACCTACTTGCCCCAAATCGCTGAGGCAAATAAGTAACCCAATGGCGAAACACTCTCCTCGATCACTCAAGATGGTGACGGAAAGAACATGGGCAATGTATATCTAAGCCAGCTGCTCAGGTGTACACTGTCGGTCAAGCTCGTCAGCCGACAACTTGTCGGCAAGAACCGAGTACGGACAAGATTGCGCGTACACGTGAAAGGCTAACGCAAGAGACCCCCTACAAGGTCACGCAATCTCTCGTCTGACTCCTTAACGAGCTCTATAACTACAGGCTCGCCTCCGAAAGGAAAACCCGTAATCATAGAGAAATCGAAAGGGGTAACCGTCATCTCTCCCCATGGAAAGTGGAAACTGTTGGTGGAATCCCACCAAAACTCCAGCAATCCACGAAAGAAAGTTGATGACGCAGACTGGCTCAAATAACATTAATATAAACATGATTATTGTCTACCAAACAATTTTGGAGTTCGAATATGGCAAAAATAGGCTAAGTATACACTTTGCCCCATTTTTTTGGATTCAACATTTTCAAAATGTTAATTATGGAAGCAAAGCTAGTTCCAATACTACAATTGTTACATAATTAACCAGTATTACTAAAATGGGCAAATAAAATAACAGAAAATCAAGCAAAAATTCAAAAAAAGAAGCAAGAACGAACTTGAAACAAGAAATGCTCATACAAGGTTCAATACTTAACCATTTTCACAAAATTTGTTGCAAAACACTCCTTAAACATAGCATAACAATATAGGGCAAACAATTTCAAGAAAAATAAGCCTAATCGAAAACCCCTAAATTCAAAATTTGGGGTTTAACGATTCGAAAATCGTTCGAATTCAGCCGAAAAGGAACAAATTTTAGCAAAAAACTTACATTGGATTACGACAAATATGAATTGAGAATGAGATTAGCTTCCTTTAGCTTAAAAAATTGCAAAAAACCAAGCTTTTAAGAGAGAGAAAGAGTAAAAAATGGCGAAGGAAGGAGAAAATTGTGAAGTGAAAAATCACGTCTGCGATTTTCACTTTACTAACATAAATGTCACGCGCAACTTTGGATGTTACGAGCGACATACCAGCGCAACTCAGAAAGATGCGCGCGCCTGGCCAGCGCGACATTCTGAGTTGCGCGCGGATAGTGTTTACTAAAGGACCGAATTTTTTATTTTGATCCGTTTGATCATTTTTTGAACGGTTTTTGCTCTTAATAGACATAATGGCGCACAAATCATCAAAATATTTTTAAATTGCTTTGCATATTGTAGTTTGTTTACTTTTTTGGTTTGGTTTTTTGCATCATATTGCATGCACACCGTGCTTTGTGCCTTCCCCAAGCATACGTTTTGAACGTTTTTCGTAAGAGTGTCTTAAGACGATCCATGGTGGTGCTTTACGTAAAAGCACCCATAGACAGGTTTGTCATTTACTGTATTGAAGTTACAAATGTCCGAGTTTTCTTCTTTTTTCACGTCCGAAGCAAAAAGGAAGGCGTTTTCATGCAGCGTAAAAATGAAAATGGCGTATCGTACGGAGCAAAATTGTACGACGTAGGTGATGCGTAAAATTTCACTCAGCTCAAGCTTTGCGAGATCTACCTCTCGGGACTAATAGGTAGAGAATTACTGTAGGTGTTAGCTCAACGAGTCGACAGGCGCGCCGAACCTTCACGAACAGGCACTTCTTGAATGGATACGGTAATTAGTACGCTTACTAACTTACCAGACAGTTAGGGTGTCGAATCCACCCCCTGTATAAAGAAGCGACGAGACGATGTCGTACCTATGTAGTCACGTGCCCCCAGTCATGAGACACGTGTACTCATCTTGTGGACAAAACTGATGAGAGAGTTGCTAACTTTCTTCCTTCTCACTGAATTTGGATATATGCCTCCAGTCCTGAGACATGTAATTCTATCTTGTGGACGTCCGACTCGAATACAGAACCCGGCTCGAATACCAAACCATTTCGGCTCGAATATCGAAAACCCCTTTTTTATCTTTTACTTTGTTAAAGTCAGGCTAAAGTTTTAATGACATATCGAGAGACTTTAGACCAACAGTGACACGATTGAGAGGAAATCCTCCCCTTTTATTATTTTAAAACCGATCTCTTCTCATGACTTGACATCACTCAGAATACTTTTACTTGTAAGAGCGTTCTACAATTGCAAAGGATCAATCTAGATTCTTTAGTGCGTTAAGACTAGGAAAGAATTTTTCTAGCCTTAATAGCTACTTGTTTCAAACACTTAGCGAACCAAGGGTGTTTCGACATCCTTAAAAATTACTGAAAGATTTTCTATCCTTAGAGAACTTCGCAGAATGAGTCTCGGATTTATTTACTTGGCTACTTTGATCATCGTCTATTCCAGACTCGATCAAAGTGGGGGCTAACTGTAGACATCTACTTTTGGCCTCCTGTCCCAATAGAAAGTGCAATGACGATAAATAAAGCCATCTTTTTGTTGGATCAAAGTGAAGAATACTTATGGATAACTGGTTAAGCCACAAAACACAAAAGACTAACCTAAATTAAAGAAAAAGCCAAAACTAAGGTCCAATAAACTAAACCCGATCATAATTAGGTTTAAGCCCGTGCTCAAACCCTAATAATGACGGAATTAGGAGTGCCTAGGTTAAAACTTAGTGCTGCCGTAGAAAAAGTCGCGCGCATCTCACAAAGTCGCGGTAGGATGCCGCGCGCAATTATTTTAGTTGCGCGCCACACCCAGCGCGCGCTGCGGAAGATTTATAATTATTCAAAAATTATACGGAAAATATAAAATCGAATCTTACCATAAAGCCTCGCGGAAGACCAATAGTTGCGCTGCATACGGCACCGCAACTCTATAACTTGCGCTGGGATGCCGCGCGCAACTTCATCTGTTGCGCACGACACCTACTTCGGCAGATTGCTCGAAACCCTAAACCTAATCATTCTCTATAAATACGAGCTTAAACCGAGGCTTCAACAGACAAAAATTAACCTAATACTCTGGCAAAATAACTTGTGAACTTGTGCAACCTAGCCCTCTTGTCCTAAACACTCGCCCTTTCGATTATTTGTTACTACGGTGGAGGTTCCCTAACAAGGAGGTGTCCTAAGTGTTCTAAATTGAGATCTAGCAAAGAGAAGTGGTAAATTCCCGAGCACTTAGATAAATCACCTTTATTTTCTTGTTTAAAAGGACTTTAATTAATTAATTAGTGTTGTTTGATCACCTTTGAAATAATTAATTAATCAATTCCACATAGTATCTCGCATTAAATAAAGACTAGAATTGAATTAAATAATTGTTGGTTGATCACTTAAGCCAAGGCGAATCTTGTTTATTTATTGATCTTTCACGAATATTATTAAATAAGAATAACGACTTTCACGATGTAATTCCTATGTGATTAATGTTTGTAAATAAAATCAACTAACATAATTTTAGGTATCGCGTTGCATATATTGTTTGGTGATGAAATTGTAAAAAAGGAAGAGTTAGTAGAGGCCGTACTAGGGCTAGGATGACGATTCCCCTCTAAAAGGAACGTTATCTTAGTACCCTCACTCTTGAACTCATTTCTGGTTTATAGACTAATTTGGGCATGGGTAAACTTATGATTTATGCTAATTATTCCATGAACTCCACATGGAAGAAAGGCATGAACGAGGTTTATGAGTTTTTCCTAAAACTCATTGACAACCCCTACTTGTTTCTTACAAAAAAACGTTATGATAGAATCAACTCTAATTCAAGGTACCCAAACAGTCAAAAATTTAAATCCTATTACACCCTAACAAGTGTAAAGTCCTAGGTTTTTAAGTGGCCAAGGGCATTTAAGGAGTGTACCCCTTACAATGGGATCACCCTCCTTACATTTGGGTCAAAAGCTTCATCTTGAATAACATTTTAATATGTCATTGTAGCGACATGATTTTGTTCTAGTCCAAATAGCAAGTTAAATGCTTGCCCATCATAGCACCCTGGAGTTGGGTGTTTTGATTTAATGATACAAAGATCGTCATTCAAGAAGTAGCAATCATGAAATATCTCAAATCCAGGCTTCTTAATTCCTTCCATAACTAAGGGTTCTGGAAAGTCGTAGCATGGGTAATCTTCTCCTTCCCTAATGAAGTTCCCATTAAGGGTTTGTTAATAGGATGGGAGTAAAGTGATTATCCCTTTCTTATTATTGTCTCTACGTGCTTTGTTTTTTACATCGTGAGACACCAATTCTTCTTTGGTTGTTTTATATCCCAATCCAAAGGAGAAGCTTTTCTTTGGGATAGGAAGTAAGAGAGATTTCTTCATTCCTATTCCAAAAGGCATCCCAGAAAAGTAACTATTCTTGAGTAAGATGTTGTTTACTATCCGAGTGGAATATGGATCAAGCTTTAATGGTTCTTCAAAGTTTTCTTCCATTTCAATTGTGCAGATTGGCTCTGCGACGAATCCCCACATGTCCTCTTCATCATTATCATGGTTTTATTTCTAAGAGTGATTGATCAATTATTGCTATTTTTAGTGGAGAAGCATGTATAGTCATAGGTTGCCCTTGATAGTTTAACCTAATCATTTGATGAAGTGAAGATGGTATTGCACCAAGCTCATGTATCCAAGGATGTCCAAGTAAAAGGTTGAATGTAGGTTTTATGTCCATAACATGGAATTCAACCATCTTTTGAATTGGGCCTGTGGTAATTGGTAGCTTAACAGTTCCACACACCGATCTTCTAGAATTGTCATAGGCCCTAATGCTTTGTGTTGTTGATTAAATTTTTTTTTTCTGGATTAAGGCTTAAATATTTTGCAGTTCGCAATGGGCATACGTTTACAGCTGACCCATTGTCTACTAAATTTAGAGGGATATTGTACCCCTTGCACCCTACGGTTAAGTATAATGCATTATTGTGGGTAGTGTCTTTTGAAAGTAAATCATCATTAGTGAAAATGATTGATTTGTCGGATTTCTCGCTAGTAAGCAAGCTTACGAGATCCTGAGGGGTTGTGTTTGTGCTTACAGACAAAGCCGTTAGAGCGTTCATGAGAGAATTCCTATGTTTTTTAGAAGTACTTAGGAGTTCCCAAATGCTAACATTCGCCTTGGATTGGCGAAGTTGTTTGACCAATGGATCTTCCAACTCAAGTGGAGGTGGTATTGGATTTTGTACTTGACCTTGATTTTGATTTTGGGTGGTCGAAGATCCATTTGGTGGCGGTGCTTGGTAGACTCACCCAGAACGAGTTAAATGATCTATCTCGTTTGGGTTAGTTGTAGGACTCACAAATCAACTTTCTTCTAGAGGCTTTGGATATGCCTCCATTTCAAGATGTTCCATGAGTTGTGCTTGATGTCATTGTTTATCCAAGAACAGATTCGATAAATCTTGCGACTTCCTCAAGAAATGATCTCAATCAAGCGCTCCATTTGTTTCATTTTGTAAACAAGATGGAGGTGGGACGGCGGGATACTTAGAGACATATAAGTCTTGAAAGTTGTCGTCCCATAGTCCACATACTTCATTAGGTTCCCCTATGAGTATGGTGGATAGTGGCTCTCCTATAGGTGTGATATAGTCCAAAGGATTGAACATATCACTTCCCATATGGTCCTCATCGATGCAAAACTTCCCTAAGGAGGATGCATTATTGTTAAGTTTAGGCGTGGGAATTCTCCCATCATCTATTAATTCTTGTATTTTGTGTTTTAAGACATAGCAATGTTCATTATCATGTCCAACACCTTTGTGATAAGCACAATAAGCATTACCATCCCATTGAGGAAATCTTCTTTCTGGTGGAGGGGGTGGTGTCGGCCCTGTTGGCGCAAGCAAGCCTTTTTCATTTAAATTTTCTAACAATTCTTTATAGCTTACAGGAAATGGAGTAAATTTTCTTTCTTTTGTTTATCTTTTCCTAGGATCATCATATCGATTTATGTTATTGTATTGCGTGGTAGTCACAGATACGTCAATAAAGGATGATGCATTATCATTCCCCTTCTTGTAGTTATTCTTAGGTTGATGATGATGATTTAAAGGAATGGTGTACTTCGAACAAGTGAATTATTCTGATAGCGGGTTCAGAATTATTAGAAAGCTAATATATTCAATAAGGTCAAGTGATCGAAATGTCGCGGTGGAGGCCGCTTCCGATCAGTAATATTAATGTATAATTAATATTACAGCTTAATCTTGACTGAACCCTTCGGGTCACACCCAAGGAAATATACGAACCGACTCGACGAATTAATTCGGAAGAAATTAATTCGTCGCACGAGTGTTAAATATTTAGACATCGGAAATTCGAGCTTAGAGCGTTAAAACCGAGCGTCGGAAGTCGAGTTAACAATAGTAAAAGACGAGACGACAAAATTAGTAATAAATCAACAATGACTAAAATACCCCTAGCATCGGAATCCCAATTGCTAGGGGATTAGGAAAGCTAGCAGCCCGCACCATGTGCGAGGCTTGCTAGCGAGCCACAACCAGAAGCCCGCAATAATTGTTTGGCTTGTTGGCGCGTACTACTGCTAGCAGCCCGCACATGTACGTGGCTTTCTAGCAGCGCCCATCAGCAGCAGCAGCCCGCACATATGTGCGTGGGCGTGCTAGGCCGAGAAGGCTGCATCTAGCAGCCCGCGTGTGCGGGGCTAGGCTGGGCCGAGTGCTAGGGCGGGTCATTGGGGAAGCATGTGAAGGGAGTGTGTTTGTGTGAGGACAAGTGGAACAAGGAGAGCAAGGAGTGGGGAGCAAGTATGGTCCCCTCCTCTCCAAGTGGTCCTCACTTCTCTTTACATACAACAAGGACACTTGTTGATTTATTACTTGCTTGCCTATTTAATTTATTTTAGCTTTAAATTAAATTGTGGAATTTCATGATCCCACATTGATGGATTGAAATTCTCACTCCCACTTTTCCCTATAGACCCATGTTGGGTTTTGGAGTAAAGTGCTTGAGTGGGAGTTAGAAAGAGAATTGCATTTTGGCAAAAACTCTTAAACTCCATTAACACTTGGGTTTTGGTCGGACCTTGCTGACTCCAAGGTAGCGGACCTAAAAAGTTGGTGTTCGTCCTTTGTGGGTGGATACCGTTGGAGGCTCGGTATTTTCGGAGCTAAAGCTTTCAAGTAAGAGCCCATTTAGTCGCGCGAAGCACGCGTCAAAGGTAAATTCCGATTTTATCCTTTTATGTTTATTTGTTATGCTTTATGGTTTTATTAATTGCGAGTGGTTCTTAGGGTTGGGGTTGTTTCTGCGGTAAGTTGGACTGACGAAACCCCATTAATGATGAGGTTTGTTTGCTTTTTCTTTAGCAAGATCATCTTCAATCCTAATAGCCATAGAATATACCTTTTGAAAAGTGTCTAAACCAAGGTAACGTAGATGTTTGTTGTACTTTTCTTGACAATTGTCAATGAACTTTTGTACTAACTCAAGTTCCGGCGGCCTTTAGGCAAGGTGGGCCGCCTTGCCTTGCCATCTACCATAGAAAGCAAGGAAACCTTCATCGTCGCCTTGCTTAAGCATCTCGAGTTCACGTGAAGTTGACTTAAACTCTACGTTACTCTCATATTGGGTAATGTAAGCCAAAACTACATCTTCCCTTGTTGCCTTGAATTTTAGATCTAGCCCATATTACCACTCTCTTGCGGTTATTAAAAGGGAAAGTCAAAGCATAAAGCTTAGGATCAAATCCCTTTAATGCCATGGTGCCAGTAAAACACATTAAATGGTTTTGTGGATTATTGGTCACCTTAAATATTGGCAAGTCTGTAGCTACGGACTTTTCCGGTAAAGCAAGTCCTGCGGAAGGAGCAAACTTTTCCATGTCAAAGTACTTGTCCCTATTATAGAACGAAGAACTAGCTTCTCCAACGACTTTTCTTTGATGGATAATTGTTCCATCTTTTCTTGCAAGGCTAAGGTTTTAACATTTTTCTTTTCAGTCTTTTCCATTTTTTTATTCTTCTCTTCTCGGCCTCTTGAGCCTTTTCCTCTCTCAAACGAAGAATCTCTTGTTGAAGTTCTTCGATGGTTGACATTGTTATTGGACTAGGATTAGTTGTCGAAGAAAAGTGGTTTGAAAGGGGTTTATCTTTGGGTGGTACACGTAGAATGCGAGTGCCCAGGAGTCTTCTTTCCCAAGCTTGAAAACCGGCCCTAAAGGAGTACAAAATGATAAGTAAATCGATACGATTGTTTAAAAAGGGAGAAAAGAAAAAAAAAAAAGAAAAGACGTAAAATATATTTAAACGGATAACATCACCCTTAACAATTCTTCAATGAAGATATTGTTCGGACGAGTCAATTTATTTTTTGAGAAATCAAAATTGACTTGATCAATGGGCACGCGCAAGTGACATAGTTGCGCGCGACTATCGCGCGCAATGGAATCTCTTGCGCTAGGAGGGGTCGCGCAACTCACTGAGTTGCACTTACCGCCTGTTCGTAGGATTTTTTTTTTTAATTCGAGCGTTTTTTTTGTCATCATTTTTTATTTTTTATTTTTTTTTTTTTGCTATCCTTTGAATATGACTCTAAATCACAAAGAGACAACTTTGTAATTGGGAACCTTGACAAAACTAAAAAGAAAAAAGAAGACTATCCTAACACGTTGCATATAGTCACATAATCACATAAGCATGCTATAAGTCAAGATTCACGCAATGCCATTCTAAGGTAAAAAAAGGCTTGTGTGTCCAAAGGTACCATATCTTAAGAAACGACACATAAATAAATCACTCAACATGTTGACTCATGGCATCGCCCTCCCAACATTTTGTTGGCGATATGGGTGGGATAATTGTTATTGATTTCGGGATAGAAGCCTAGTGTTGGCGACCCCTAGTCAATGAGCCAATCCCCAACGGTTTAAGTGTGCTATGATTATGCATGATGCAATGTTGCCTGTTTGGTTTTTAATTTTGTGCAAAAGAAAGATATTATGTGTTTAAGTCTCGCTCTCTAACTAGAGATTATGCAAGTTAATTCTCATTACAACCCATAGGAAACCTAGTGTTGGAAACCTTGGATCATAACTACGAACTAATCATGTAAACTCTAAGTCCCCAGCGGAGTCGCCACTGTAAGGAGGGGATTCCCATTGTAAGGGGTCCTCTCCTTAAATTCCCATGGCTCTTTAAAAGCCTAGGACTTTACACTTGTTAGGGTGTTGTAGGATTTGAATTCCTGACTGTTTGGGGGACCTTGAATTAGAATTGATTCTATCATTACGCTTTTTTTGTAAGAAACAAGTAGGGAGTCGCCAATGAGTATTAGGAAAACTCGTAAACCTCGTTCATGTCTTTCTTCCAAGTGGAGTTCATGGAATAATTAGCATGAATCATAGTTTACCCATGCCCAAATTGGTCTATAAACCAGAAATGAGTTCGGGAGCGAGGGTACTAAAATAACGTTCCCTTTAGAGGGGAAAGTTATCCTAGCCCTAGTGCGGCCTCTACTAGCTCTTCCTTTTTTACAATTTCATCACCAAACAATATATGCAACACGATACCTAAAACTATGTTAGTTGATTTTATATACACATAGCAATTCACGTAGGAATTACATCGTAATGTCGTTATTCTTTATTTAATCAAATTCGTGAAAAGGACAAGAAAATAAACAATATTCGCCTTGGCTTAAGTGATCAACCAACAATTATTTAATTCAATTCTAATCTTTATTTAACGCAAGATACTATGTGGAATTGATTAATTAATTATTTTAAAGGTGATCAAACAACACTAATTAATTAGTTAGGGTTCTTTTAAATAAGAAAATAAATGTGATTTAACTAAGTGCTCGGGAATTTACCACTTCTCTTTGACAGATCTCTGTTTAGAATACTTATGGACTCCTTATTGTTGGGGAACCTCCACCATAGTAACAAAATATCAAAAGGGGTGAGTGTTTAGGACAAGTGGGGCTAGGTTGCACAAGTTCACAAGTATTTCGCAAGAGTTTTAGGTTATTTTTCTGTGTGTTCAAGCCTCGGTTAAAAGCTCTTATTTATAGGAATGATTAGGTTTAGGGTTAGAAGCATTCTGCTGCAGCAGGTGTCGCGCGCAACAGGATGAGTTGCACACGGCATCCCAACGCAAGTGATTAGGTTGCGCTGCTATGGGCAGCGCAACTAATTGTCTTGCGCGCGGCTTTATGGTAAGATTCGATTTTATATTTTTCATATAATTTTCAATCTTCTGCAGCGCAACTCTGGAGGTTGCGCTGGGTGTCGCGTGCAACTTAATTAGTTGCGAGCGGCAGCCCAGTGCGACTGTTTGAGATGCACACGGCTTTTTCTGCGGCAGCATTAAAATTTAACCTAAGCGCTCCTAAATCCGTCATTATTGGGTTTTAAGCAGGATCTTAAGCCTAATTATGATCGGGTTTAGTTAATTAGACCTTTGTTTTGGCTTTTATCTTTAATTCGGGCTAGTCTTTTGTGTTTCGTGGCTTAACCAGTTCTACATAAGTATTCTTCACTTTGATCCAACATGAAGATGGTTTTATTTATCGTCATTGCACTTCCTGTCAGGATAGGAGGCCAAAAGTAGATGTCTACATTAATGCAACATATAATTTTAAAAAAATTGTTATCACTTGATTAAACAACAAGATTAAAAAGGAACCTAAACCAGTCGTCCAAATTATCTTATTAGTGATTAACAAATATAGTAAAAATCAACATTAATATTGGAAGCAATTCAATAATAAATTGGTTGGCAAACCAAATCATAATAAACCTAATCATGATACTAGCAACGAGAATAAAAATAAGAGTAATTAAGTGATTAATTACTTACTTTCTGCGTTTCCTTGAATTGCTACATCATGAATAAACTGTTAGTAATTTCAATAAATAAATAAATAAATGAAATTGTAACAATTAAATTAAATAAAAAGTAGAGTTTATTTGGTCCAAACCCCCAGTTAGTATACCTTTCACGCCTTGGTTTAAGTATAGAACTTTGGGTGTTGTATGGACTCCTTGGAGTGTTTAAAGAATGAATGATGAGAAGAATAGGGAGGCTAGTGTTTCGACTAAAGAGGAAGAAGCAAATGATTTTCTGATCAAGCTGCTTGATAATTGAAAAAGGGGTGATATGACTTCTATTTATAAAGAAAAAAGAAGGGTTAAAGAATTAAGATAAAATCCGAATTTCGGAATAAAACTCAAACTTGTGATAGGCAGCAGTTTTTGCATTTTTTTGTTTTTTTGTTTTTTTATCATATCTTTTGATTTAAAAAGCGGAATAAAATAAATAATATGTCATTGTAAAGCTATTAAATCATATTAAATTAATATTTAGAATAAAATATATGGTTGAAATAGTAGGATGGTGTCAGTTTTGGATAGAGTATCGATTTCTTTTATATCTTTTTCGTAATGTATAGCTCAGAATTAATATTATAATATATCATTAAAAAGATAATTTCAAGATCTATTCAACCATAAAAGATTTCAATTAAAACTATGGGACACGAAAATTATATCTACCTATGTTGGAATGTCTTTCAATTCGAATAGAATTAGAACTTTCAAAAAGAGGAGTTTTATTCAATTTTAAACTCTTTAATCTTATGTTTTCATAAAGGATAATTAAGATCTAATAGAAACTTATAGAAGCTTCCAATTAATATTCATTTGTTTAGGAATGGGATAAAGCCTTTTGACCCTCCACATGATCATTGGGTCGTAGGTAAGGTGGACTTAATTAGGTTCAGTTTCGGCTCAGTTTAGTATTTTGGCCATATCGTATTCACTATAACTCGATTTCAGCTTATAATATATCGTTGGAAAGCTATTTTCAAGCCTCATCCACTATTCAATCATTGGACCCAAATTATGGACCAAAATAAATTGTTCTAAAATTTTTTATAAAAGGATATCAAATAAATGATTTTAAGGGACACGAAATGAATTATTTTGAGTTTAAGGGCACGAAAAGAGGAAAATAAATT
This sequence comes from Chenopodium formosanum, assembly GCA_024500155.1. Lineage (NCBI taxonomy): Eukaryota > Viridiplantae > Streptophyta > Magnoliopsida > Caryophyllales > Amaranthaceae > Chenopodium > Chenopodium formosanum. The sequence goes on from CM044880.1 coordinate 43,657,389, forward strand.
TTGGTTTGGGGAAATGGCTAGGAATTGGGTTGGTTTATGAAATGTATTAGATTGAATATGGATTTAAGCACTCCAAGGTTAAATACTCAACCTGACCAATAATGGTTGTGAAAGGTTGTTCATCATCGGGTTTGGTTTTGGGGAAACATTTGTAGGTGTCTTAAATGACCTTTTTCTATGACAGGGTTCCTAACATACTCTTTGTGATTCAATAATGGAACATAAGTTGTATGATTGGGAAAAGTTTCAATTGTTCCTATATTTGGCTTTTAGGCCTTGCTAGTACAACTTACATATTTCCTTGCAGGGTTATAAGGCAATACAGGATGAAGCAAATCATTCCTCCACAGCATTACGATGCTCCAAAGGATGTGAATTTTAGGGTCAAAAGAATTCTTTGCTAGATTGAGTATTGATCTAGTCTTCCCAAGTGGGTGGTACAAAACCCCATGGCAAGCATAGTATTATCTTCCTTTTACAAAGCTTGAACGAATGCGACTGACAATGGAGAATTAAACAAAGTTTGCCAACAAAATCAAGCCGCTTTAGCTCGCAATCTACCAAAACCGTCGATACAATCGACCACCACTACTCCTAGAGGCCAAAACAAAGGAGTGAGAAGAAAATTAAACTTCCGTAAATCTCCCAAGGCTTGTCCAAGAGAACCTAATGGAATAAGGTATAAAGATTAAGGGACCTTCATTAAATCCTCATAAGAAGGCTCCTTCAAAAGACTAGGGAAATAGTGTTGAAAGGGATCCTATTCCTAAATTGAAGAACAATGTTTGGTCAAAAAGAAGGGAGAAGGAGAACACTCTAAGGTTACTGGAAATACTGTGATGGAAGCAACTCCTCCTTCAAGTTTTACAGTTAAGGACATAGTTAAACAATAGAGTGTTACACAACATTAATAATTTTTCGTTTGAATAAAATGTAATCAATACTAGTTTTATTTATTTATTTATTATCTAATTCTACGATGTTCTTTCGAATAATATTATGTTTGGAATAATAAAATTAAAGAGCTCTTTAATTTATATGATCGAATCAAAAATATTGTCTACATGTTCGTACTACGAAATCAATTCTTGCGTAGTTCATTGTGTAAATTTTTTTATTATATATTTGTTCTTTAATCCTACTTGTAGAAATTAAATGAAAAAGATGAAAAATTTTGTTTAATAATTTAAGTCAAAGTTTAATTTTTGTTTTCCGAGTATATGTAAATTGGATACGCCCTTATTGTATTTCCAGTAAATATCATAATTTTATTCGAGCGTAAAATTTTTAGTTAGAAGTTCGTCATAATGTGGCGGGTGCAACGTCAAAGGTTGAGCGTACCTGTTGCGCACAATTCTTTTGGATGCGCGTGCCTTCCGCACGCTGACTCATTTAGTTGTGTTAGGCACCGTTGCTACGAGCATAATTTTTTTTTGTTTTTTTGTTTTATTATTATTACCTTCCCAAGTGGAGATTTTCGTGAATTTCGAAAAAATCTGAACACTTTGAATGTCACATTTTGTGGCTACCCCCCTCCCCCCCCCCCCCCCCCAAGTGTTATGAATTTTTCCGTGGAATTCAGTAAATTTTATAACACTTAGAATCTTTTATTTAAATGCTAAGAGACATAATTCTGAATTATGAATGAACGAGTTTATCCGGATTTTTATATGTACTACTGTAGGGAGTATTTCAAGCATCCCACACTTGAGCCCCACTGTGATCATACACTTAAGCATGGTGGTGTCCAAAGGGAAGGAAGCTAGAATAAAAGAGTTGCCAATAAGTTTTAGGAACTTGTAAGCCGTTCATAGGGTGAAGGTAACACCCCTTAATGATCCAGGTGATCCTTAACTCTAATAAATCTGGAACCATAACTGGAAGTTCGGGGATGGAGGTACAAATCAAGCCTAAAAGAAATTGAACCTGCCCTAGTAATAGGCGTCTACTTTATTCTTCTCGTATTCACGTGTGCTTTTTGATTAACATGCAATCATTAGGTTAACCCTAAACCTGTTTATCTATGTTGGTTGAATATTAATGCACAACAAATCTATTATTGGCGATCACTTGAATTATAATCATATTAGCCTAAACAAGATTATTAATTATCTTATTAAACGTGATTACAAGTACAAATTCCCTTTAAACATGCATAAAAGGTGTGATCAAGCAACATAAGAATAATCATCATGATAATAACATTCTCAATAAAGCTTAATAATAAAAGCAAGATCCTAGGCATGATACTAACAAGACTAATAACAAACCCTAGCATGTCACTAAGCAATAAAGATTAATTAGCCCTAACATGACACTAACATGATAATAGGAAAGAAATAGGAAGCATCATAATAATATCAAAAATATTAGATAACCCTAAACATGATACTAGGAAGCAATAAAACATCTTAACATGATACTAGGAATCAACAAAGCAATCTAAGCATGATTTCTGTATCAAAAGATCAATAAAGCATATAAATTACTTTCTTAGATGCCTCGTACCTTTTTTGAATAACAAAATACACGCGTTAGTAACTTCAAGGAAAATATTAAATCAAACAATTAAATTAAATAATTGAAATAGGGATTTGGGACCAAACCCTCAGAAATATTAAACCTTTCATGTCTAAGGCGAAGACAACTTTGAACTTGGCTAGGTGTTTCTAGAACTAATGTATGAGAAATTTTGTTAGAGGGAAGGTTTAGAAAAATAATAGAGAGAGAAAGCTTCTAGCTTTTAGAGAGAGAATAGAGAGATATGATGGTTGTGAATGAGGAAAAACGGGGAGATACGACACATATTTATAGAAATAGTCCTAAAACAATAGAAAAGAGTTCGAGTCCCATTTGGAATAAAAGTCAACATGTCTCCAACGACAGGAGTTAGCGCCAGACGACATTCTTAGCGCCAGGCGACAAACCTATCGTTTGACGCTGGGACAGTTTTTTGCGGATTTTGTTTTTATCATATCTTTTGATCTAGAAGTCCAAGTAAGTCATATAATATGTCATTAGAAATATCTTGAAGTCTACATTCCAACTCAATTGGAATCACATAACAACTATTTTGAAGATAAAAAGATATGGATGAAAAAGTGGAAGGGTGTCAGTTTTTGATAGTGTTTCGTATTCCATTCGTATCTTTTTCGTTATAGTCGCAATTAATATTATAATATATCATTGGAAAGATAATTTCAAGATCTATCAAACCATAAAATATTTGGATGAAGATTATGAAGCACAAAAATAATATTTAACTATCTTTGAACATCTTTAAATTCGAATAGAATTAGGACTTAAAAAAAGGAAAGTTATTATTCAATTTCAAATTCTATTATCTTATCTTTTTAAAAAGGATAATTAATATCTTTTAGAAACTCATAGAAACTTCAAATAAAACATAATTATTTTATGATTGGGATTAAACCTTTGGACCCTCCACATGATCATTGGGTTGTAGATAAAATCCGGTTTGAGCCCAATTTAGTATTTTGGCCATAACTTCCTCATTATTCATTGGAATTGGGCTTATAATATATCATTGGAAAGGTCTTTTCAATCCCTATCCAACTACACCATTATTTAACCTTTATCATGGACCTAACTAAACTAGATTGGATGTTTTTCAAAAATAGAGTAAGAAATGAAATATTTTCAAAAGAGAAAGAAAGTAATTTATTAAAAACATCCAAATCACTAGACTTTCAACATTTTCAGTTCGTTCGATAATCAAATGATGTGAAAGTTATTCATCAATGGGTTTGGTTTTTTGGGAGACACATTTGGGTGTCTACAACTACCTCTGATTTTTTAGTTGCAACTTTGGTATATTTTAGATCTCACAAATAATACACCAAGTTGCAACTAATAAAAACTTGGAGGTAGTAATAATTTTGGGTTTTTCTACATTATAACCCTCTAACTTTCCGTTTTCTACGATGTGCCCCCCATTTTTTAGAAATCTACATTGTAACCCCAAAATACATTTACTTTGTATATGGTAACCTTGTAGTCATTCCGCTGTTAACAAATTTTGTTAGTGGGACTCACTCTCCACTTAATAATTATTTTTTTTATCGATTTTCATGTTAATAATTGTTCTGTTAAAGGTTTTGGAGGCTAATTTAGTCTTTAAGGATCCAAATTGAGCTCAGATTTAGAAAAAAAATAACATAAATACCTCGTTTTACTTATTAAATATGCATACACGCAAATCAAGACATTTTTAAATACGCAAAACGAGGTATTTATGTTATCTTTTTTGCTAAATCAGAGCTCAATTTGATCCTTTTAAGATCAAAATAGCCCCTAAAACCTTTAACAGAATCATTTTCAATATGCAAATCGATAAAAAATTATTATTATGTGATGAGTGGGCCCCACTAACGGAATTTGTTAACGGCAAGATAACGACAAGGTTACCGTATAAACACCGAATGTATTTTAGGGTTACAATATGGATTTCTCAAAAAGATGGGCACAGCGAAGAAAACGGAAAGTTACAGGGTTATAATGTAGAAAAACCCTTTTAAGTCGATCAATATTTATTAGTTGACGGATTTCATCGCCACCAATATCCATTAATCGGATGACCCCTCCTGAAAAATCTTCAATTACAAAGTATTGTCCTATCCAATTGGGTTTGAAATTTCCTTTTAGATCAGTTAATGGACCCCTTACCTCTTTTAATACAAAGTCACCTTCTTTATTGTTATGGGGTCATATTTGTTTGTTAAAATGTCGCGCAATGCGTTGTTGGTAGACTTGTACATAATGAAAAGCTTTCAATAGTTGTTCATCGAGAAATAACAACTCTTCATACCTAGCTCGCACCTATTCGGCTTCTGGTATCTTACTTTCAAGTACAATGCATAGGAATGGTATTTCTAGTTCAATTAGTTGAACTACATCCATGTCGAAAACTAAGGAGTATAGAGTTACTCCTCTTGATGTTCGTATGGATGATCTACAACCCAATAGAGCTAAGTGTAGTTTGTTCGAACAGTCTTTGTAATTTTCCGCCATTTTCTTATGGATGACTGTTATATTTTCATTTGACGTTTCTACTACTCCATTCATTTGGGGTCAACATGGGGACGGACAATGATGTTTCACTTTATAATGAGCTAAGAGGGTCTTAACTTCTCATTGAATTGAGATCCTTGGTGATTAGTCATGTGGAACTTTATGTCTACAAAATATGTTTCTATTGAGAAACTTTGCAACATGTTTAGAAGAAATATTATCTTAAGAAGTGACCTCGATCCACTTGGAAAAGTAGTCGATGGTTACTAAAATGTTCTCGTGTCCTCCTATTCTTGTTGGAGAGATTTTTCCAATTATGTCAATTCCCCAAGTCAAAAAGGGACAAGGAAAATTGACATTATATGGTTCGGATGGTGGAAGGTGTTATAAATTAGCGAACATTTGACACTCCGAACATTTCTTGACATATTGAATGCAATCACGTTTCATTGTGGACAAAAATTACCTTGTTGAGAGATTACCTTAGCAAGCATTTTTCCATTCATGTAAGATCCACAAACACCTTTGTGAGTATCCTCCATAAGGCGTGTGGATTCGGGTTGTTCTATACTGATGAGTGTCAATTATGGCACTTCAAAGCTATTTCATTGTAGTTTTATGCTCGTTTTTAGTCTTTTAGGTCGTGTTTTTACATAATAATGCTTGTTTTGCGGTTTTGTGTGAAAGTTTAGAGAAATGTGTGCTTTGATGGTTTTCTTTTTATTTTATTCATTTCTCGGTTATTTAATATTATTATTATTATTATTATTATTATTATTATTATTATTATTATTATTATTATTATTAAATGTTATTATTAAATATTATTATTATTATTATTATTATTGAATATTATTATTAATTATTAATTTTTTTAGTATTATTATTATTATTATTATTATTATTATTATTATTATTATTATTATTATTATTATTATTATCACTATTAAAAAAAACCTACAAAGTCAAACAAATTACAAGAAATTAGTGGGGAGCCGAGATACAATCTGGCCCCCCACTCCTCTAGCTATAGTGAATCCAATCTTGTTGAAGATGTGAGCCGTTGTACGAACACCAATATCCTGAGTCTTTGCGAACGCTTGAATCCTCTTCAGTAACGCAACAACATCCTTCTCTAATTCCTCCAAAGAAGAAAATGAGAAAGGAAGAAACCCATAGCCAGTAGCCCAACAACGCGTGCCATACTTGTCCCGCTTCCGCTGAGCCGCAACCGACACAACACGACTAGGAATGAAGTCAGACAATCGTGATTGTGTCAATGGAGAAGACCCCGTCAAGTCAACACATACATCAAGGCCTCTGTCCCAAGAATAAAGCAACACATCTGCTGGTCGAAGAGCCCCGTCATTTCCTCCTATTAACCCAACGTTAACCTCCTTTCTCGCAAAAATCCCAGAGCGAAAACAAATATCAACAAGGGTATCACAAACAACATTGTGCCAATGTTTAATACCCACCATTCCAGCACAGGACACTGCATGATTCCAAAAAATATCCCCGTCGAAAACCCTTGAGCAAGCTAAACACGGCGCCGAAACGGACAACAATGGAACGCCTAATCTATAATAAAGAATAGAACGGTAAGTCTTACCGTTCATAGTCTGACCCAACCCCGATATTGGGACGAATCGCAACCAGGCCGAAGTGTGATCCCTCTGCTGGGACTTCCATAAGGCAACCTGACGCAGAGATAAGGAGAAAGTGGATGTTGTAGAAGCAATAACCTTTGTAAAATATATATCTGCCAATTTCTTCATGAGTTTGGGGGCAGTGATCTCACTAGGGTTACACATAAGATCAGTCTCCACGATTCCATTAAAAAGACATAGAGCATCATTGAAGGCTGGTCTTGAACCTAAAATACTAGCATCACGAAGAAGGGTAGCCTAAAGACCAGTAGACTGCAAACGCGACGCAAGGAAAGCATAGTGTCGAACATCACTCGCTGAATAAACACCCAATCCACCATAAGCAAAGGGCAAGGTAGAAAGTCGCCATTGCTAATCACCAAAACCAGGCCCTGAAGCAGTCACAATGCGCCATTATTATTATTATTATTATTATTATTATTATTATTGTTGTTGTTGTTGTTGTTGTTGTTGTTGTTGTTGTTGTTGTTGTTGTTGTTGTTGTTGTTGTTGTTGTTGTTGTTGTCGTTGTTGTTGTTGTTGTTGTTGTTGTCATTGTTGTAATACGAGCTTAAGAATGAAATTGGCTTTATATCATTAGCAATATCATTAGACATAAATTTAACTGAACTCAATTGAACTCAACGGAACTGAACTGAACTGAGCTGAACTAAATTGAACTGATTAGAGCTTAACTAAACTGAACTGAAAATAAACGTATGAGAACAGGGCCTAAGTTACTTTCTTGTAATAGGTACTCTGGCTAGACAATTTCAGGGTTGCAGAAAATTAATGTGGTTTCATTTTCTTTGTCCGGTGATAAATTGATTATTTTATTATTGACAAAATGTCGACATGCCATAATTAATATATGCTCTATAGTTTTTTTATTGTATTTATTTTTATTTTTTTTTTATTACAAAGAGTATAAATAAGAAAAACTAAAAACGAAAATAAAGAAAATGACAACAACGAGCTAAACAAGCCAAAAGATGAGCATTACCAATCGCTTGTCTGGAGACTTTCTGAACATCAAATCTATGGAAGCCCGCAACAATTTGTCGAATCTCCCTTAATATGCAATTCACCGAGATACCCCAAATTAGCTTCCGTACTGAATAGCAGTTCGTAAAAACTCGCACACTAAAGTAGCATTTATCCCTTACATGCCGCAAACCTAATAAGCAAGCCAACAGTTCAGAGTGAAGGGCCGAAGAAGTGAAATCCTCTTGGGCCCCTCCCCCAACAGACGAGGAAGATAAATTAGAATATAAGTATCAATCCATGCATGCATGTTGATCCCTGCCAGTCCAAGAACCATAAAAGGTAAGACAGATGTCATGCTGTTTAGAAGGTCCACCCAACCTTCGTGATTGATGAAAGGAGAAATCGAACCCCAGCAAACACGAGGGTTGGGTAAGGTAAGATAAATCTTGAGCCTCTGCACTCCTAGTTACCCAAGTATCAGCCATAGCAAAGATCCCAGCTAGAGAATAGACCTCCGTGCGAAAACGAAGGTTGTTCCTAGTTATCCACTTAACCCATGAAAACGCAATAAGGGCATACAAACTACTCCAGTCCGCAGAGGACGCAAAACGTGTAATGGTTTCAGTCAACTAACTACTGAAATCTCGATCCTAGGGCAACGCCTGAAGGGCATCCATAGGATGAGAAGCCCTGACTAAACTAGTAAACTCATAATGTTAGAAAATGTGTGAAACCGATACAGGAGGTTGATGCCAAAACCCATAATTAGCATCAACCGGAACACCTTTTAAGGTCCAAATAGCAGTTGTAGGAATGCCATTGTATAAACTTTCCAAATGACGAGCTTCCATTTCAGTAAAATTGGGAGACCCTAGAATTTCATCTACTAAATTGGGAGGATATTAGAAGGCACATATCTCTCCAAACAAGTCTTGTTCAGCAACTGAGCATAAGCGGACTTAGTACTGAACGGACCATCTCGAGTGAATTTCTAGTAAACAAAATCGTCTATTTCTTCTTATGGTCTTTCTATCCAAAGAATTAAATCCGTCATAGGAGGAAAAAGCCGCCGAATACGAGTACTATTCTAGGCATAAGAAATGGGATCAATTATCTATGGCACCTTGGAAAGAAGCTTGAAAGGAAGCTCTACCATAGCCTAATCCAAAACGTTCTGCGTTCCCCCTACTAGCTTCAAATCACCCCCAGTTATCTCCTCATGATTCCACGAAGGAACCAGAAAAAGATATATTTTGTGGAAACATATGGTCATCCCGACATCTCAATTATGCATACTCTCTCCGTAGGGTTTAAATCCATGTCCCTCCACTAGTTGTTGACATCACCCCTCTAAAGTATAAGAGTCTTTACTAGGGTCGTAATGTCATGGATAAAGGCAAAGGTCGGGAAATAAGTTGAAAATTTGAAGGCAATTCCTAAGTGAAGCAAAAGAGTGGTCTAGGGAATATTTCAAGCATCAGGAATATTTCAAGCATCACACACTTGATCCCTGCTCTGATCATACACTTAAGTATGTGATGGAGGTTGGATTCTAGGTCGTTGAAACTAAAATTCCTCCAATCAAACTAAATTTTTAACCAAACCTACACCTAGTAATAGGGCAAGCTCGGGTCGAATCACTAGGAATGGGGGGAAGTTTGCAACGGCCAAGTCAAGCTCTTTTGAAACGTAAGAGGTAGTGTAGGTTATCTAAATTTAACTAAACAACAAAGTAAATCACAAAGTAAATCGATATATCAAAACACTAGAGATTTAGGATCCACATATACTTGCAATGAACACACACTAATCGGGTTGGAGATTGATTAATTCGAGTATATTGAGGGAAGATAGAGAATGCAATCAAAAGAGTTCGACAAGCTATCTCCTAAAGGTCTAACAAGCGCCAACTACGAAAGACTCTAACTAGGAACGTCACTAACCAAGCTTAATTGACAAATGCGAGCTACCAATTAATGGTCTGTATCAATGAAAACACACAATGCAATCTAGCATGATGAAGAACAAGGTTGATCACTCCTTCTAATCCATACACATGCACAAAATCAATCAACCAATTTAATCACAATGTTAAATAAATAAAAAATCCCCCCAATTAGCTATGATCCATCACTAATACATGCTTTACCACATCCCTAACAAGCAAACTATTCTCAATCCATTAAAGAAATCAAGAGCAAAGCTATACAATTCAATAAATTCATCAACATCATTCCAATCAAACCAATAAAATCAAACAATCAATAAACTTGAAAAATCGACAAAACAATTGAAATCAAAAGCTAAAGATTGAATTAAAGTAAAGAAGATTCTTACAAAATTGATCAAATCAAGGAAATATTCTTGAAATCAAAACCAATTGTAACTATCATAAATCATCAACCATCAATCTTCAAGTTTCTCTCTCTACAAAATCTAAAACCTAGAGTTTCTCTCTCTAAGAAAATCAAACCTAATTCTAATTCTATGCTCTCTCCCTCTAAAAGTGAAGAGAAAAATATAAATAGTAAAACTAACAAAGGAGAAAGTAGTTAGTCGTCCGAAAAGAACACGTACAGGCGCGACCTTCACTTTTGAGGTGTGAGGCCGGAAAGAAAAGGGTACGAAACAGGGGGAGCAACAGGCGCGGCCGGACCAGAGCACCGTGCGCCCCACGCCACTTAGCCGCGCGGATTGGCCATAGTCGCGCGCCCCCGCACTTGGGAGTGGGACAACTCTCTTTCCCTTCATCTTGATGCTCCTCGTGCTCCACTTGGTGTGCTTGATGAACACAAAGCATGGCAGATTCTAAAACACCTTGATAGTGGGTTCAACACCAGAATTTGTGCCCTCACGGTATGAATGCAATGTCTATGGAAGCTCAAAACTTGCACATCTCCAATCTTGGGCTTCAAATGGAAGACACTAAGCATCCCAATCAATGTAAAGCCCGGGAAGAGACCACGAGAACGTTCTTCTCCTGAAAAATAAAAGAAAACAAACAAATAAAGGGGAAAAAGGTGAAATAATCCAAGAAATACATGAAAATGGAAAATCTACTAGGGAAAATGCAAACTAAAAAAATAAAGAGAAAAATTAAGTAAAAGGGAATGAAAAAAGCTACAAAAGAGAATGAAATTCACCCTAAAAGGGATCAAATGAGTGCAATGACACTCATCAAATTCCCCCAAGCTAAACTTTTGCTTGTCCTCAAGCAAAACGAAGAAAGCAAGAATAAGGATGAAAGACTTATTCAAATAAGAAATGGAAAGACAAGAGATGAGAATACACACTAAGACTCATATCGTAGGAATCACGGTTGTTTTTAGATACAACAAGCCCTTTAAACCCCTAAATCTCTCTAGAGGACGAGTGATGGTCTCGTAAGGGTTTCCTAAGAGGTTTACCCATAACTCTTTGAAGTAAAATAAGGCAAAATCATTAAAAGAAAGGAAGGTAAATAAAAATTTCAAACAAATAGCTCTTGACAAGGACTTTTGCAAATGATCAAATGCAAGTGAATAAACGCTTTTCTATATGATAGGGGTATGCATGATCCAAGATATCTAAGGTTCATTGAAGCATAAGATATGCTAAGCATACATAACTAATGAGGCACAATCCACTTTCATCTCGATCAATCTAACTGTGTTCTCCTAATGGCTTCAAATCTACCTTTAGTGAACGTCTCAATGGTTCCTCGAAGGAACCGAAAAAGAAAGAAGTTTTAGGCTACTCGACATCTCGGCTATTACGTACCGCTTTATAAGCTTGACCTACATCTCCCTCCACCGACTAGTGACTCAACCACAAAGGTCAAAAGGTCTTGGAAAGGGTTGTAATGTAAAGGCGAGAAGGGTGGGGGTAGGCTAAAATTTTAAATTTGATGGTATACCTAAGTCGTGAAGGAAAGATTGGCCAAATCTTAACACCAAAACAAAGTAATCACCAAACTAAAACACAACACCCCAAGCTTATTCAAATCTAAGAAACACAAACATAAGTATAAAAAGCATAACAACACTTCCCCCAAGCCAAAATAAAGCATTGTCCTTAATGCGTAAAATCAAGAGAAGAAAATTTACTGTATGGAATATTTCAAGAATCCTACACTTAAGCCCCACTGGGATCATACACTTAAGCATGGTGGCGTCCAAAGGGAAGGAAGCTAGATTAAAAGAGTCGCCAACAAGTTCAAGGAACTTGTAAACCGTTCACAAGGTGAAGGTTACACCCCTTCACGATCCATGAGATCGCTAACTCCATAGTGGTCTAGAACCATGACTGGATATTCAGGGATGAAGGTACAAATCCAACCTAAAACACATTGAACCTGCCCTAAATATACGCCTCTACTTTATTTTTATCATATTCATGTGTAACACGCAATCAATAGGTTAACCCTAAACCTATTTAATCTATGTTGGTTGAATATTAATGCACAAACAAGTCTATTATTGGCGATCACTTGAATTATAATCAAATTAGCCTAAACAAGATTATTAATTATCCTATTAAACGTGATTACGAGTACAACTTCTCTTTATATGTGCCCAAAAGACGTGATCAAGCAATAACAATGACAATATATCAAGCAACATAACAACAATCATCATCATCATCATCATTATAATCTCAATAAAGCATAATAATATTAGCATGATCCTAGGCATGATACTAACAAGATTAATAACAAACCCTATCATGTCACTACATAATAAATATTAAAGCTTTATCCCTAACATGATACTAACATGATAGAAGAAATAGGAAGTAACCTAAACATGATACTATAAAGTAATAAATAACATCATAACAAGATACTAAGAATTAACATAATCTAAGCATGATTTGTATATCAAAAGAATAACAAAGTAATTACTTACTTGGATGCCTCTTATCTCTTTCTAATAACAAAATACACATGTTAGTATCTTCAAGGAAAATAATAATTAAATTAAATTAAATTAAATATCTAAGGCGTAAGCAACTTCGAACTTGGCTAGGTGTATCTAGAACTTGTGAATGCGGAATTTTGTATTTTGTAAAAAGGTGTAGAAAGGCTTAGAAAGAGGGTAGAAAGAATAAGCTTCTATCTTAAAAAGAGGGAAGAGAATAAAATTAGATGGTTGTTGATTCTGAATGAATGAAAGCAAGGAAATACGACCCCTATTTATATAGACACTACAAGGAAAAAGCCTTTGGGCAACAAAAGAATTCATCGCCCAAGCCTCAATTTTCGCCGCCCAAAGCATTGTGCAACGACTAGGAAGTCGTCGTGGGCTCGTTGCCCAAGGGTCGACGCCCTTACAGTTTTAGACGACGACTTCATGTGGCGTTGCCCATATATAAGTTAGGGCGACTGTGACATGCGTTGCACATAATACTGTTTCGACTACGAGTTTTGATTTTGTTGCCTATAATAAGTACCTTTATGTGCGACAACTTTGTGCTTCGTCGCCCATAATTACTTTTGGGTGACGATGTATATTGTTGCCCAATTTTCTTTTGGGCTATGAACGAGTGTTATTGTCACCAAAAAAAGGCTGATTTGCAGTTTGTTAGAATATTATGGGCAACAATATTATTGTCGCCCGAAACTATTTGGGGCAACGAACTGTCGTTTATGTTGCCCAAACATACAGTGTAGCGCCAAATATATAGATACGGGCAACAATATTGTTGTCACCCAATGTGATTTTGGGCAACCAAATTAAAACTATGTTGCCCGTACTGTCAATATAATGCTAATTTCAAATTCTAATTGTAATGTGTAGTACTTTTTGGTTACCATAAGACAATTTGGGGCAAAAATTGATATTTATTTTATTATCCTATCGTTCTTGTAACTGAATTTCTCCAACCTGTTTTACGTGACAAAATATATATTCACTTCACAATAATAATACTTGTACCCTGGTCCTGTATAATTACATTTCAAAGATAACTAATATGACAACTTTAAGAATTTTCATATGGCAATCATATTATAAATTAATTGTTTCTCAAAACACAAGGAAAAAGCCTTTGGGAAAATACACTGGAAAATTATAAACGTAGTTAAACTCTATCTAATATTCATGATACCACTATTATATCCAAAATGCACAGGACATCCTCGATTTGTTAAGGAAAAACATCATGCTCCCTTGTTCCTGTAAGGTAATAAGACAAAAATAGGCATCAATACTTACAAAAAAAATGTTACTACATTTCCATTAGTAGAGAGGAGTTCAAAGTTCCAAACAATGTATTTGGTTATCAAAACAAATTTCCCCATATTTAAAAATAAACAAAAGGAGCAAACTATCGGGAATAATGTATAATCATACCGCCACCTCCATTATCCTACACAAGTTTCCCACCAACACACTCCCTATCATCACCATTAAAAACAATTCATAGTTTCATACAATTACCAACAACATATAGTCATATAATCATACTATATACTGTAGCAGAATTCTAGAGACATAATCAGTGCATATTGTTAGTAGGACTTGATTCAAGCCCGGAAAGAAAGAAGAAGAATATTACCTCATTTCCTCAAACATTTTTTAGCATATCTTCTCTTAGTTTCTTTTCACGTTCAATGGCTTCCTTATTCATTCGAGAAAATTCTGCTTTAAGCTCCTCATTTGATGCTTTTAATTGTTCATCCGATGCTCTAAGCTCTTCATTTGATGCACTAAGTGTGTGAACTTGAGTAGCGAGTTGAACCCTTTCCATATCATCTCCTTGGACTCTAACTTTTGCAAGTGGTCAAGCTCCAAGACCAAGTCCTCTCACATATCCAGATTTAGGTTTTAACACTTTCATATAAGCATCTTTTACACTGAGTGTGTCTTCACCATGTTCTGCAATTTCAGTTTCATGAAGTCTTTTGAGTTCTTCATAGTTCTTTTCAGCATTTGGCTCCCAAGTAGTAGTCCCATCCTTTTTCTAATGCATATTCAATTAAATAACCCCAAAACATTACTGCATTATCAGGACTTTTCTAATGGAACACAAACAATATACAAATTAAAGCAGTTGGTTTTATGCTAATTTCAGTCCTAATATAAGCATATATCAAGTATCAAGTGGTCAAACAACAAAGACTGAATGTCCTTTCGAGTCTAAATAAAGAAAAGAAGTCAAACAACCACATATTAGGAAGAGATCATGAAGTAAATAAAGTACTTAAAGCTTAAAACACATGTTGTCAAAAGATTCTAAACTCAAAAGAGTGCTTCATTATCCGATAAATTCAACATTCTGAAGGACCTAATCCTGTGCAAAAAGTTAGTCTTCCCCCCTTTCTGTCAATTGTTTTCATGGTAAATAATTATCTATTTCTCAATCTGATTCCCAATGTAGCTGTGAAAACACATTATAAAATATTAATAAAAAAAGTTAAAAAAAAATAAGGCCATCAAATTATACAGTAATGAGTGCGTAGGGGTCAATAAGAAGAGATTGTTTCAAATCTTGTTTGAGTATCCCAAGACAATGCCCAAACACAAGCATAAACCAAGTTATGATTGATACAGATACACTTTTGGCAGAAATATAATACAAACTAAAATCTGAACTCAGAAAATTAAAAGATTATAAAATAAGGTCTAACCTCTTGATCACTTTTCTAATGGAACACAAACAATATACAAAGTAGTTGGTTTTATGCTAATTTCAGTCCTAATTTCAGTCCTGATATAATACAAATGCATAGTGAAATAAAGTCATCAGTTGTATAAAAATATCAGACTTGTTGCCAAGGGGTGGAAAATCAATATGCATCACCAGGTATTAAAACAATATACAAAGCAGTTGGTTTTATGCTAATTTCAGTCCTGATATAATACAAATGCATAGTGAAATAAAGTCGTCAGTTGTATAAAAATATCAGACTTGTTGCCAAGGGGTGGAAAATCAATATGCATCACCAGGTATTAAAAACAATATACAAAGCAGTTGGTTTTATGCTAATTTCAGTCCTAATTTCAGTCCTGATATAATACAAATGCATAATGAAATAAATTCATCAGTTGTATAAAAATATCAGACTTGTTGCCAAGGGGTGGAAAATCAGTATACATCACCAGTTATTACAACAATCCTTAAAAAAAATGTTCATTGCGCTCTGTTTAAAAATAATTGAATAAACATACTTTTTGGTCTTCTCATATAATCTCACGTAGATGGGATCTTGTTGTTGTTGTACTTCAGTCTGTTCGGATGGATCTTCATATTAAGTGGAGACATTAGGTGGCTCATTAAGCTGCATATGAAAAAATAAATGAATATCCAAATGAATAATGTTTAATTAATATAGTTTTGTAATTGAAAAGCCAAAAAACCACACCAGATCAAAGCATATTCGTGCTGTAGACTTTGCTCCATTGGTCGGTGTTCCAGTCAACTTTAGATTATTTGCAATGTTTACTTTGCTAATGGCCTATAAGTTGAACAAGTTAGTCAATGTAACATAATAGCAACGATATTGAATAAATTAGAAATTAATTGTATCAAAAGGTGTAGCACGTTACCATCCAAAAGGGGGGGGGCACATTATCTCTTGTTTTGGGGAACTCCAATACTCATAAACTAACCAATCCCATTGTGTCGGATCAATAGTTGGAGGTCTATTGTCTCTAGCCTCTGCCTTAGTTTTACCTCTATAGTATTTTTCCTTTAGTCTAAATCTCCAATGCCTATATAGGATAGAGCATTGAAAGCTCAATGCATCAATCGCGTCCGCACCACCAACCTTTTCAGGTAAATTGTATTTTCCCTAGTAAATCATCATTTAAAATAAAGCACACAAAACATATAATTAGTAAACTTATCTAATAATATAAAACTTTAACAATTATGTTATATAAAACTCTAACTCACCAAAATCTTGTCATACAAACTTTGCTTTGCAGAAGAAGACGGTCCAACACCCGCTGAAGACTGAAGCAGTCGTTGGGGTCATGGCCGACCTCCTCATGGAACTGACAGAATTTATTTTTGTTCTGTGACTGGACAGAACTCTTCATAGGATTCGGCTTCTCAATGGACAGTCGGTCCTTTACCTCCAAGAGGATGGAGTTGCAGTCTTTGTTAAACTCGTACTTGGGAACGTACGGTTTAAACTCTTTCTTTTTCTTCTGGGACGGCTGGTCAGAGTCAGTAACCGCCCAGACTTCTTTTGTTTTCTTGCTCTCTTCTTTGTTTTTGACCGGCTGAGTAGACCGGTTGTCTTTCTGTTTGTCGGACTTCTTGGAGTCCGACTGGTTACCAGGCGAGGAGAGGTCGGTAGCTTGGATGTAGCTTTCCGCCTCCCTCAGGGCCACCTATAAGGTGAAAGCCCCTTTTCTGACTAGGTCGAACTTAAAGGTCGACCCGTCTCTCAGACCTTTGAAAAAGTCTGTAAAAGCTACCTCGTCAGACAGTCCTTAAATCTGAATTCTTATCAGATTGAACCGCCTGACATATGAGCGCAGCCCTTCTCTCTCTCCCTGCTTAACAGTGCTCAAATCAAGGCTAGTTTTCTTAGCAGGGATGTTCATTGAGAAGTTGGAAGCAAACAAGAAGGCGAGCTTCCTGAAGCTATCGATGGACCCGGCTGGCAAATTGCCAAACCATTGTTGGGCAATGCCCTTCAATGTAGCCGGGAAGCACCGACACCAAGTGGCATCATCCAACCCCTGCAGATACATGAGGTTGGTGCACCAACCAACACGTTCTTAACCTTGGCCGGCTGAGCCGCCTCGGTTATCTCTTGAGTGAACGTAGAAGGTTGTTCACCCAGGCGCAGCAGACGAAGCTGCCAGTCCAGTGGCTGGACATTTGGGTATGCCGCCTGACCTCCAAAGAAGGTCGGTTGCATGAAATGAGGGGGATACTGTCCGTAAGCCTGAGTAGGCACATACGGTACAACTTCAATCATGTGAGGGCCAAAATGGACAGTATTACTGCATGTCTGGCTCTCATGCAAGTAGGGTGCACTCCTTGCAGAAATGTTGTTGAAGCTGTCTGGAAAGTTCGACGTTGAAGCCCACTCGGACATCGATTGGTTTCTCCTCCGGTTTATGATTTCCCGGGCATCAAGCGTTGATTTTTTACTTCTCACCGGCTGCTGGGTCCGGCGAGTTTTATTGGTGTTCCTCCCAGGAAGGAGAATTTTTTACCAATCAATGGTCCCGGCTGCCTTCTCCTGTGGATGGGGAGTGGGCTGCCAGTCTCTAACTGACTTCCCCTTCTCTGGAGGAGTCTTCTTCGCCGACTGACCTTTACTTGGACCAGCCCGGCTTTTGGTGATCAGCTCTTTAATTTCACCCTTGAAACTCGTCATGAATCTCATAAGTTCGTCTTGAGTGACAGGGGCTGATCCAACGGCCGTTTGGGTTTCCCCTTCCAGCTGCCCAGAGGGTCGACTTGGACCCGCCTGGGAGGCACCCTGCTCCAGAGTATCTCTAGGCCAGATGCATTTGATTCTGAGAGAGCCATCTTCGGCTGTAAAGGCTTCGACCTGAGGGTCTTCATCCTCCTCATGGTCTGTAAAAACTTCTGGACCTTCACCCAGACGGTTAGGGGGTACAGACTCTTGAACCATCTTCGAGGTACTCTCCCCACAGACGGCGCCAAATGTTTTGGGTGTTTTTGTCCCTCGATAGAGTTACGACACGAAGACTGATCCAGGGTGAGTTGTACCTGCAAAACAAATGGAGACACCAGTTGGGTGGTGCTCCGCCTCCGACGCACAAGTTAGAAACTTGAAGGGGGAAAAAAAGGTGCAGAAATTTAGGTAGGGATCTGCTCGGATTCCAAGCTCAGGATGTCTCTATCAAAGAGTGAATGTGTAATAAATGGTAAAACGTGCCCTCAAAATGAGGGACATCTCCCTTATTATAGGGTCTTTGGAAATTGTGCCCCTGATTAGGTTACGGAACCCTAATCATTGGTGGGCTGCGCCGTTTTGCGGCGTCCTCGGGATTTGGGCCTAAAGGCCGCCATTTTCCCTTTATTTCTGGAGTGACACGTGTCAAGCAGGGATTGGTCCACTTTGGGCCATCCTGAGGCTGACACGTGTCATCCTCTGATTGGACCACATGGCGGGGTAAAATTACCCTAAACACAAGTGTTAATGGAGTTTAAGAGTTTTTCCAAAATATGGAATGCTCTTTCTAACTCCCACTCAAGCACTTTACTCCAAATCCCAAGGTTGGTATTTATAGAGGAAAGTATGAGTGGAAATTTCTATCCCATTAATGTGGGATTCATGAAATTCCACAAATTAATTTAAAGCTAAATTAAATTAAATATATAAGAAAGTAATAAATCAACAAGTGTCCTAGTCATATGTAAAGCTTGGCCCAGCATGCCCACGCACATCAGTGCGGGCTGTTGATGCCGAGGGCGCTGCTAGCTAGCCACGCACATGTGCAGGCTGCTAGCAGTAGCGCACGCAGCACGCCACGCACTGCTTGCGGGCTGCCGGCCGTGCTGTGCTAGCATGCCTCGCACATGGTGCGGGCTGCTAGCCACGCCTTGCTAGCATGTCTCGCACATGGTGCAGGCTGCTAGCTCGGCTAATCCCCTAGCACTCGGGATTCCGATGCTAGGGGTATTTTGGTCATTGTTGATTTATTACTAATTTGTCGTCTCGTCTTTTTATTATTTTTTACTCGACTTCCGACGCTCGGTTTTGACGCTCTAATTTCCGACGTCTAAATATTTAACACTCGGGCGACGAATTAGTTTCTTCCGAATTAATTCGTCGAGTCGGTTCGTATATTTTGTTTGGGTGTGACCCGAAGGGTTCAGTCAAGATTAAGCTGTAATATTAATTATATTAATAATACTGATCGGAAGTGGCCTCCACCCAGGCATTCCGATCACTTGACCTTACTGAATATATTAGCTTTCTAATAATTCTGAACCCGCTATCAGAATAAAACACTTGTTCGAAGGACACCATTCCTTTCATATTAAAAGCTTTAAAATACTAAGTTAATTGAGATCTGAGGTGGCATGATTGATGTACTGTTGTGGGTTCCTACTTCTACACATGAGGACTCGAGGGAGCTTGATAATCCAACACCGCATGAATATCCAGAGTTACTGGTGATTTGTAACCCTCTATCTTAATGAATTTTGTTATATTATCTATGTTGTAGTAAAAGACCTATTTAACTATCTTCTTTTTATATATACTTGTGTAGGAAGAATCCCGGTGTGCACTTCTAGCCTTGGGGCATGCAAATAGTATGGAGTTGAGTTTCGTGGCGTATGGTAGTGCCGAAGCGACGACCGGTGCTACGGCGGGGCCACATCATTACTCGGTTGGGATCGATTCGGTGGTTGAGGGGTTCAAAGAGGAGGTTAAGATAACAAAGCTTTGGCAAGCTATAGGTAGCTTCGTTGATTGGCCACGTGCGTGGGTCAAGTTGATTAATAAGGAGGTAAATTATTTATTTCTCAATTTTTTTTAGTGTTTAACAACCGTTAGACACTCTGAAAATAAAATCACTGAAATAGCACGACTACCCGGCCCCCATCTCCGAATGCCCAAGCAGGCTGCTGCAGCAGCCTCGGCAAGCGGCTGTCAGGGGCTGCAGCAGCCTCGACAGGCGGCTGCAGGGGCTGCAATGGCCTCGGCACGGGCTGCCTTCGCTGTTACGGCAGCAGGGGCAGCTCCCTCAGATGTTCCGGCCTTGGCAGAAGTTGCGTATTTTTTAAAAAAAAAAATTTGAGCCCTTTTTTTTTCAACTCTCTCGGCGGAATGGCTTTTTGCATGCCAATTTTCTTCATTTTTCAACTTATCATAATTACATAATTATAAGTGAATGTCACTTGAAATGACATAAAAGAAGTAATTAGGTGATATTTTGGGTCCATTTCATCAAAATAAAGCAATTTCTTTCCAAAACGGCTTCTCACTTGCCTATTTTTTTCATTTCTCAACTTATGAACTTATTCTTTCTCAAACCATATCATAATTACATAATTATAAGTGATTGTGAGTTATAATTACATAAAAGAAGCAAAGTTCTAATTTTTGGGCCCATTTCATCAAAATAAAGCCATTTTGAGCTGAAATGGCTACTCACTTGCCTATTTTCTTCATTTCTCAACTTATAAACTTATTCATTCTCAAACCATCTCATAATTACATATTTATAATTTATTGTGAGTTGAAATTACATAAAATAAGCAAATTTCTACGTTTTTGGGCCCATTTCATCAAAATAAAGCCATTATGAGCCAAAATGGCTTCTCACTTGCCTATTTTCTTCATTTCTCAACTTATAACCTTATTCATTATCAAACCATCTTATAATTACATATTTATAAGTGAGTGTGAGTTGAAATTGCACAAAAGAAGCAAAGTTCTAAGTAATTGGGCCCATTTCATCAAAATAAAGCCTTTTTGAGCCTAAATGGCTACTCACTTGCCTATTTCCTTCATTTCTCAACTTATAACCTTATTCATTCTCAAACCATCTTATAATTACATATTTATAAGTGATTGTGAGTTGAAATTGCATAAAAGAAGCAAAGTTCTAAGTAATTGGGCCCATTTCATCAAAATAAAGCCTTTTTGAGCCGAAATGGCTACTCACTTGCCTATTTTCTTCATTTCTCAACTTATAACCTTATTCATTCTTAAACCATCTTATAATTACATATTTATAAGTGAGTGTGAGTTGATATTGCATAAAAGAAGCAAAGTTCTAAGTAATTGGGCCCATTTCATCAAAATAAAGCCTTTTTGAGCCGAAATGGCTACTCACTTGCCTGTTTTCTTTATTTCTCAACTTTTAAACTTATTCATTCTTAAAACATATCATAATTACATATTTATAAGTGATTGTTAGTTGAAATTACATAAAAGAATCTAAGTTCTAAGGTTTTGGGTCCAATTCATCGAAATAAAGTCATTTTGAGCCAAAATGGCTTCTCACTTGCCTATTTTCTTCATTTCTCAATTTATAAACTTATTCATTCTCAAAACATCTATTATTACATATTTATAAGTGATTGTGAGTTGAAATTACATAAAAGAAGCAAAGTTCTAAGTTTTTGGGCCCATTTCATCAAAATAAGGCCATTTTGAGCCGAAATAACTTATAATATGCCTATTTTCTTCATTTCTCAACTTATAAACTTATTCTTTCTCAAACTATTTTAGATTTTGCATGGAAGAAAAAATTCAAAGAGAAAGAGGTTGGAGAAGCCTAATAGCATTGATCAACCTAAGAAGAAGCCAAGTGAACAAAGGTCCAAGAGTGAACAAGCGTCGAAGTTGCACTCTTCGAAAGGTTCACGCATGCAACCTACTCCACTAGTTGAAGACATTGTTCTTCAATCTCTCTCTACTGACATGACCTTTCTTCACTACCGTGCTTGTCATTTGGTCGATCCCATGGAAGTTGTACTTCCTAAGGCAATGTTCCACTATGATGAGTATGCACTTGCATGGATCAGCAAAGAAGATGTGAAGGAATTTCTACGTGGTGTAAAGCTTAACATTTCCCTCATTCAAACATTCATGAGGTACTTCAATGCCCACGTAATCTACACTTTTTTCAGGTTATTCAAATTTATGGTGATTATCCTACATGTGATTAATTATTCAATGTTCATGCACGCAGAGCACTACAGGAGCACTTAACTGAAATTGATTCTCCTTGTAAAGTTGGGTGGTTATGCCCCGAGCAGTTATCCACTACTAGAATCATAGGCAACCCCCGTGACGTATTGTACTATGTTGAGCAAAGTATCAGGGAATCAGCGTGTTCGGGAGACAAGTTCATATTCGCCCCATGTTATAAAGAGTAAGTCTAACCATGTCAAATTAAATCGATTTTGCCTCATTATATATATGTGGACTCCTAAATATTTATTTTCTTGTCTATTGTGAACTTATCTAGGGATCATTGGAGCCTCATGGTGATTTGTAATTCCAATAACACAATTTATCACCTTGATTTAGCTCGATCATCGGAGAAGTGGCTCATGAAGTCTATATTGCATAAGTAAATATATATAGCTACCTAGTGATGATTATTGCTAATAATAACTAATTTAGTAGTCATACGACTAATCAAATTTGAATGTACTTTATTTACTACAGTGTTATGAAGAGGCTACATTGTCGTGCTCCAAAGGATCCAACATGGAAGTCACCGTTGGTAATTTACATGATATTGTGATTATCTTCAAAATCTATGTTAGTAAATATTTGCTAATTTCCTTTGCATGTTTCACTGATGTGATTTGTTTTTCATATGCTAGTGCGCACAAAGAGAAAATGGACTTGATTGTGCTTTGTATGTGATGAGATTCATGCTTGACATTGTGCCTCATTGTACGAACACTCAACAACTTGATGAGGTAAGTCCTAAAACTTGATGAAATGCTATATTGATGTGATTTCTACCCTTAGAAACCTAATATTCCCCAACATTGACATGTTATGAGAAATAAAAAGGTCATTTGACAAGAAATGTAGAAAATGGGCTGAATAGAAGTCATATGGGCTATATTTGGGCCAATTTGTGTTAATATGCTCTTTTGATGTGATTTCTTTTCTTATACGCCTATAACTAGATAATATTGACATGTTATGAGATAAATAAAGTTCATTTAATAAGAAATGTAGGAAATGGGCAAAGTAAAGTCATATTGGCCATATTCAGGCCATTTTGAGTAAAAAGCGTCTTAAACCTTAATAAAATGCTCTTTTGATTCAATTTTACGGCTTAGACACATAAAACTAGGTGACATTGACATGTTATGAGAAACAAATAGTTCATTTGATAAGTAATGTAGGAAATGGGCTACATACAAGTCACATAGGCCATATTTGGGCTATTATGAGTAAAATGCGTTGTTAAACTTAATGAAATGCTATATTGATGTGATTTTTAGCCTTAGACACCTAATATTACCCAACATTGACATTTTATTAGAATTAAAAAGGTGAGTTGACAAAAAAGGTAGAAAATGGGCTAAATAGAAGTCATATGGGCCATATTTGGGCCATTTTGTGTTAATATGCTCTTTTGATGTGATTTCTTTCCTTATACACCTATAACTGGATAATATTGACATGTTATGAGATAAATAAAGTTCATTTAATAAGAAATGTAGGAAATGGGCAAAATAAAGTCATATAAGTCATATTTGGGCCATTATGAGTAAAAAGCGTCTTAAACCTTAAAAAAATGCTCTGTTGATTCAATTTTAGGGCTTAGACACATAAAACTATATGTCATTGACATGTTATGAGAAAGAAATAGTTCATTTGATAAGAAATGTAGGAAATTGGCTAAATAGAAGTCATATAGGTCATATTTGATAAAATACATATTGTTTTGCCTAATTAATTAGGAAAAATTGCTCCCATTAATCTAAACTTTGCCTCGTCTGCCCAAATTAATCCTAACTTTCGATTATTATCTATCACTCCAAACTTTAGGGGGTATTAATTTCTATTACACCCAAATGACTTGCAACCGGTAAATCAGGTAAACATTTGTGATTTTTTTTTGCACACGTGTCAATATGTAATTTGTTAGAAAAAAAAAAATTAAAACTAACCCAGCAGCTGCCCCACCACACGAACACCACATCCACCACCACACGAACACCACCGACGCAACCACCATCCTAGTACCCTTATACGCCGGCGACGCCACAGACCAAATCCAAACCCATCTCTCATCGCCGCGAACCAGCCCACAACATCCAAACGCTAACGCCGGCCAAACCCAAATGCTAACGCCGGCCAAACTAGCAAGAAACAAAGGTGCTACGACGGGGTTAGGGTTTAGAGTAGGGATGGGGGTTGCAACGGCTGGGGAACACCATATCCACTGTTTGTGGCCGATTTCGTGGCTAGGCTGCTGGGAAGGGGTTTTCGAGGGTGGCTGGACTGCTAGGGAGGGGTTTTCCCAGGTGTTTGGGCAGCTGGGGAGGGGTTTTCGGTGGTGGGGGAAGGGAAGGGGTGGCTGGGCAGCAGTTTCCGGCAGTAGGGGAGGAGTTTTGGGGGGTGGAGGCGAATTTCCGACGGGGTAGGGGTGGTGATGGAGTATTTTCCGATATAGGGGTGAGGGGCTGGGTTTGGTAGTTTTTTTTTTTTTTTCTTTTTTTTAAATTTTTTTTTGGACCTATCATGTGTTGACACGTGTCTAGGTAACTTGCTACATCAGGTTTGTTGGGTGCGATAGAAATTAATACCCCCTAAAGTTGGGTGTGATAGATAATAATCGAAAGTTCGGATTAATTTGGGCGGACGAGGCAAAGTTCAAATTAATGGGAGCAATTTTTCCAATTAATTAATTCTAATATATGTTTTTTTGTATTCCAAATTTTGCAAGGTCCAAAAGGATGGTCCGTTAACAATCAAGGAGCTTAATGAAATTTGTGACATGTTGACGTCTTTTATCACCGTCAACATGTAAATGGCATTTTAATTGTCAATTTAGGTTAACTTTTGAACTATATTATTATTCATTATATATTTACTTACTATCATTTGTGTATATATATATATATATATATATATATATATATATATATATATATATATATAACACTTTTTTTTATTATTGTATTGAGTTTGGGAATATTTATATCTATATCTATATATATATATATATGAATTCTTGTTTTTAATATTATTTTTGTATCTTATTATAATATTTAATAATATTATTATTATTAGTAATTATAATATTATTATTATTAATTATTTTATTTAATATTATTGCTGGAATTACAGGTTATTATTATTGCTGGAAACAGGGTTTTTTTTTTTTAAAATTTATTGCACAAAAAATGGAAAAAAAAAATATTGAGTAAAAAGGCACCGGTTAATCGGTGCCAAAACTAGCTGCCACAAAAAAAAACGCGGGAGACTATTTTAGGCACCGGTTAACCGGTGGCCAAAATAGTTAAAGGCACCGGTTCACCAGTGCCAAAATAGGTTTAGGGCACTGGTTTTGAACCGGTGCTAAAAAGAGGGGTAATTGGCACCCTCCACATAGAAAGCGGTTCAAACCGGTGCCTTAGACCGGGTTTGAATCGCTGCCAAATGCTATTTTTCTACTAGTGTTTTCTTCTTCCTCTTCCTGTTCTTCTTTTCTTATTTTATTGAACTTGCTTTTGATTTTTCTTCCTTTTCTTGGCATCTCTCTCCTCATGGGTGTGCACTAAGCTTGTCACACATCGTCTTCCCGTCATTTGCCTACCTTATATCTTATGAAATGTGTAGTAGTGCATTTGACAAGCTCTTGCGTGCTTTGAATTAATTATTCTTAAAGCAGTCAAGCTTGGACCTTAAGCAAGCCTTTCTCGGGAAGTAACCCGTATTTTATTGCTTTCATTTCCTTTTCCTTTTAGAATAGGTTATTTCTCATGAAAATGTTTGCTAGATAAAAGACTTAATATACTTTGATGCATTGGTTTGAATCGAGATTCAAGGAAGTATGACTCCACATTTGCTAGCATATGGAAAGAAAGATCCAATTCTAAAGAAAAGTGGTTTTGAAAGTTTTAATTGAGTCATTTGCAGGTATTTACACCCACCAACATCCGGTAATATCCTTCCTTGCTCTTTCTCTAATGGCTGATAACTTGTTGGACATGTGTTGGTATTGTTGTTTGATTTCTTTCTTTTCCCCTCCCCGTGGATTATTTGATTTATGATTTGAGTATATTGTCTCATTCAAGCTTGGGGGAGGGTATTCTATCATGTTTGGTGGAATGTTGATTCATATATGCCATGCGCATTTGTATATGCATTTCCATGCTCTTTATTTAGAAAATTCCAAAAAGATTTTTGTTTTTATCAAGGAAAATTTGCATTGTGTTTTTATTTTGTTCATGCTTTTGACATAATACTTTTGGACTTGTATAGTTGAACGTTTTTCTTCTTAAATGGTAACAGTGTGCTCGGTTTGAAAGTATCTTTGCTTGACTCTAGGATAGAGTATACTAAGGAAGTCGTTTAGAACAATTGGGACCTTGAAGCCGAATTCTTTTGTTTTTGAAAATTTGCAATTGCTCGCCTTTGGTGAATTTGAAGCTTATAGTGAGTTTTTGCCACAACCTTGTGAGGTTCACTTTTTTTTAGCCTTCTCCATATTTTGCATGTGCGGCTCTTGGATCCTTGACTATTGTATGTTTTATCTAGAATTGAATTTCATCTCCCGAGATCGCGACCAAGACATTTAGGAATGATAAAAGGCATCTTTTTAGAGTGGTACTTTTTCTTTTTCTAGGATAGTTTTTATATCTTTGTTTTGGTTTTCATTTTCCTACTTGCTAACCATTTGTCCCATATACTATTCTTTTAAGCCACATCTTTAGATCTTAAGCCTTTCATTTTTGTTCCCATATTGGTTTTTGTGAAACATTTGGTCTCTTATGTTGGAGTTTTTATGGAACAGAATGGATTGTTTGGTTCTTATAATGAAAGCAAATTGTGTTGTAAATATTTTGTGAATAAAAAGCAAAGGCAATTGTTGAAAAAGCCATCCATATTTAAAAGAGGCGAGGACAATAAAGTGCAATGAAAAAATAATTAAAAAAAAACTGAAAAAATGAGAAAAGAAAAGCACATTCAAAAGCTTTGGCAAAAACCAAAAAAAAGGTGAAAGAAAGTTCAAAAATATTATAGATGTAAGTGTCTTTCTCCCTATTTTAAGCATTGACGACAATGCTTTGTTCAAGCTTGGGGGGAAGCGTTCTTACGCAATTTGTACATATGTTTGTGATTCTTACCTTTGAATAAGATTGGGGGTAACGTGTTTTTGTTTGGTGTTTACTTGGTTTTGGTGTTGAGATTTGGCCAATCTTTGCTTCACAATTTAGGTTACACCACCAAATTTAAAATTTTAGCTTACCCTCACCTTTCACGCCACATTACAACCTTTTCCAAGACCTTTTGACCTTTGTGGTTGAGTCACTAGTCGGTGGAGGGAGATGTTGTTCAAGCTTATAGAGCGGCATGCAATAGTTGAGACGCCGAGAAATCTCAAATCTATTTCTTTTCTCCGGTTCATTCGAGGAACTATAGAGGTACTTGGTAAAAGTAGATTTGAAGGTAAGTGGGAGAATGTGCTAAAAATGTTTTGAGATGAAAGTGAATTGAGTCCTGATAGTTCTCTATACTTAAGCATTTTCTATGTTTCAATCAACCTTAGATATATTGAAACGTGGATTCCCTTACTAGTTTAGGAAGAATTGTATCCATTTATGCTTGTTCATTTGCAAAAGTCCACTCATGAACATTTGTTTTCTTTCCTTTTCTTTTTTGCTTTTTTTTTTCCTGATTTGCCTTGTTTGTTTGGTTTGTGAGAGTTATGGGTTATTCTCTTAGGAAACCCTTACGAGAGCATTACTCGTCCCCTAGAGAAATTTAGGGGTTTAAATGGCTTGTCTTTGGTTGCTAAAATTGATAGTGATTCCTACAAAAGTGAGTTAGTGTATATTCTCATCCTCTCTAGTTTTCTTGTTTCTTTGTTTGCTTCAATATTGTCGTCATTTTCCCTTGGGTTGCATTTTGTTTAACTCGAGGACAAGCAAAAGTTTAGCTTGGGGGAATGATGAGCGTTATTTATGACACTCAAAAGAATAAGATTTAGGTACATTTTCTATATTTTCTTTCATTATTTTCATATAATTTTCTTACTTTTATTTTATTTTTCATTTTTATAATTCATTTCGGTTCTCGATTAGTTTTTGCGAGTTTTTCATATTTTTAGATGACAATTCGTAGTTTTTATTTTTTTATGTTTTCTCCCTTAGTTTTATTTGTGTTTTGTAACTGAATAATCAAGTCAATTTGCTCATTTTGGGGCTACCTTGCTCGTTGGCATCACATGAGGTTGATGGTCAAGAGCACAGACGAGCGCACCACACCTTCTCATGCAACTCCCTGCTTCCCCTGCTCCCGCAATAATCACCAAACCAGCCACCAATTACCTCCAATCTCCACCACCTTTGCACCTCATTACAGCCACACCTAACCACCCTTATTGCGCCACCATACAAGCAGCAACTCCACGCAAACCGCAGCTCCTTGCATTTCCTCTGCTCCAATAACAACCGCACAAATCAGCCACAAAATTACAACATACGAGAGCAATTACAACTCTAACAACAGCCGCAACCAACGTCTCCAGCCACTCACCAACCACCGTCATCAAACCACCTCATCAGCCGTAGTACACCGCCGACCAGCCGCAACCACAATTACCTCCTTCACCAGCTAGCAGCCCATGATTACGGTGCGTGCGTGAAGACCCATAAGTGCGTTCGCACTGCTGGGCTTGTTTTTTGTCCGTTTATCTTTATTAACTTGATGATCGGGCGGTTGTGATGTGAATGATCGGTAATGATGTGCGTAGCATGGGATTATTTCCCATAATAAGAGCAGCTGTAATATCGAAGGTTGAAGCTGATGAAACTTTCTTTTGTTTTGTTTTGTTTTTCTTTTATTATTTTAATTTACTTTCATTTTCCTTTTTGATTTTTCTTTTATTTCTCATTTCTTATTTTCTTTCTTTTTCACTTCTTTTCTTTTATTTTCTTTTCTTTTATTTGCCCTTTTTTACCTTGTGAATATAAATATCAATTTTTGGGGTAAAATTGAGAAGAAAATCTTATAGGACAATTAGAATCCAAATTTAGATCTCATATATTTTAGCTTAGTTGAGAGCTTCTCTCTCTAGATCTAGGGTTAGTTTTTGAAGTAGTTTTTAGAAAGTGAAAGTGAGGTATTCAATGGTTATTTAAGAGATTGAAGATTCAAGATGACAATTGTATTGAAGATCTCCATTATCAATCAATGAGGATTTCTCATCCTCTCTCCTCTTTATTGCTTTGTTCGATTTCATGTTTATTTAATTTTGATGTTTGATTCTTGATGGTGAAATTGTTCTTGATATTTTGTTGATTCTAGATTTCTTTAATTGTTTGTTGATAGATGATGATTTTTGAGTGGTTGTTTGGCTAGGAATTTGGTGAAACTTGTATGATTGATTGATTGTGATAAATTTGGGAATTGTGTTGATTGATTGTTGAGATTAAAATGATTAATGAAGGTTCGCATGTGTGAAATTCTATTAGGCCTTGAGAATTATGCTAGATTGCATTGTAATTGCTAATGACACGACTAATTGATTTAGGAATTGCAATTATTGATTGGTTTGGATTGTGATTCTATTAGTTTGTTATTCATAAAGAACCCTAACTTAACAATTAGAAAATAGCTTTTTGATTCCAATTGATAACTCTTATATTAGTCTTCACAACCTTTAATTGGCACGCTCTTCTCAAGTTGTTGCAATTGTCATGATTACTTGTTGATCCCCATCCCTTGTGTTACTTTGTTTGGTTGTTTGTTTTGTTTGTTGTTAGTGTTACCTCTTACCTTCGATTTCGACCTATCTTAGGCGCATAATTAAGAGTGATTGAACATTATTGTTCCTTTGGGTTCGACCCTTAACTTACCTCTATACTCGTATTTAAGTATGTTAAGTGTTTATAAATTTGTTTGGCTCTAGGGAAGATTAGATAACGACCTACATTTTCCCTACGTCATTAGCCTTATGCCATACTCAGTCTATCAAAGACTTGAGATAGGAGAACTCTCACCTACCAACATAACCTTACAATTAGCCGATAGATCCATTAAATTCCCAAAAAATAAGGTAGAAGATATGCCCTGAAGGGTAGGAAATTTCGTGATCCCGAAAGATTTTGTTGTACTTGACATGACGAAGATTCTAATATCCCATCATTCTTGGTAGACCCTTCCTTGCAACATCAGGACCTATGATTAATGTCAAGAGTGCTTAAATTTCTCTTAAGGTGGGAAAGAAGAGATTGATTTTGATTTGAATGAGAGTATGCAATACTCTTCTTCTACATTAGAGAATTATATGAGAATCGAAATTTTGGATGACATTGTGAATTCCATGCATGAGCACTTGCTCGCCTCTAATGAACCTCTTGAGTGTGTTTTGTTGAATAAAGAAAAGATAGGTGAGCATGACAAGGAAATGGCATTCCTTGAACGAGTCATTGATGAAATCTTGGAAGGAGGTGATGAGAAAATGTGCATGAATATTTCAAGGAAAGAGGTTTTGCAAGCGGTTTTAACCAAAGAAGGTAAAGGTGTTCCCACAGTAGAGCTCAAACCTCTAACATCACACCTTAGGCATGAGTTCTTAGGCCCAAGTTCTACTTATCCCGTGATTGTTAGTGTATCTTTGAGCAAGAGCCAAGCTCAAGAGTTATGTGGTGTTTTGAGAAGGCACTAAGGTGCTTTGGGATATACCATTGATGACCTAAAGGGTATAAGCCCCGCTTTATGTACGCACCACATAACCCTTGAGGAGGGCGCTCTTCCTTCTATTGAGCGATAACGGAAACTATATCCCCAAATTGGGGAGGTAGTGAAGAAAGAGATTACTAAGCTTGTAGATGCGGTAATTTTATTCCCCATCTCAAGCTCTTGGTAGGTCTCTCCCGTTCTTATTGTTCCAAAAAAGGGGGGCATGACCGTCGTAAAAAATGAACAAGGTGAGCTTATCCCGTTGAGGACGGTCACGGGTGGAAAATGTGTATAGACTATAGACGTCTAAACACATCCACCAAGAAAGTTCACTTTCCTCTTCCTTTTATTGATCAAATGCTAGAAAGACTAACAAGGCACAAGTATTATTGTTTTCGTGATGGTTTCTCGGGGTTTTTCCAAATCCCTATTCACCCGATGACCAAGATAAAACTACTTTTACTTGCCCATATTGTAATTTTTCTTATAGGAGAATGCCATTCGGACTTTGTAATGCTCCCGAAACATTTCAATGATGTATTATGAGTATCTTAGGGGATATGTTGGAAGAGGAGATGGAAGTGTTTATGGATGAATTCTCCTTAGACGGAGTTTCCTTTGAGACATGCCTTGAAAATCTTGATAAATGTTTGGCTAGGTGGGAGAAGGTAAATTTGGTATTTAATTGGGAGAAGTGTCACTTTATGGTTGAGAAAGGCATAGTCCTTGGGCATAAGATATTTCACAAAGGCATAGAGGTAGACAAGGCAAATATTAAGGTTATTGAGAAGTTGCCACCTCCAGTTAATGTGAAAGGTGTGAGATCATTCTTGGGACATGCTGGGTTTTATAGATATCAAAGACTTTTCCCTCATATCGAAGCCTCTCAATGATCTTCTTCAAAAGGATGTTGAGTTTGTGTTTGATAACAAATGTTTGGATGCATTCAACAAATTGAAGAAATCTTTGATCACTACTCCCATTGTCCAAGCCGGTAGGTGGGATTTGCCTTTTAAATTGATGTGTGATGCTAGTGATACGGTCATTGGGGGTGTATTAGGTCAAAGAGTTGATAAGAAGCTTCATGTCATCTATTACATGTCGAAGACTCTTAATGGTGCTTAAAGGAACTACATGTCTAAAACAAAATAAAGCAAAGGTAACAGTGCAAAACCATTGCCTAATATAAAAAAAAGTGTTTCCTTGTAGCTAAGGCAACACATATAAGTAGTAATATATGCCCCCGTTGTCTATTCATAAGGCAACACATTTTTATTCAAATGCAACAATTTTGAAAGCCAAAGAAAAATGATACATAAGGCAACACTTTTACAAAGATACAACAAATAAAAAAGGTTGTCATCTAAGGAGATAATTCAAAAATGTTTCTAAATATTGCCACTCCCAAGCATTTAGTAGGGTTCGAACTTGGGACCTTAAAGTTATAAAGTGAGTTCTCCACCAACTCCACCGAACTTGCTTTTATATATATATATATATATATATATATATATATATATATATATATATATATATATATATATATATCTTAAATTATGTTGTCTTGTTAATAAAAATGTTGCCATAGATGGCAACATAGATATTAATGTTACATTTTCAAATAATAGTTTTGTTATTGTTATCTTTTCATGCAACAATTATTATGTTTTTTGTCTTAGACAAGAAAAAGGTAACACTTTAAGTGACTGTTGCCTTATATAGTCTAGAGCAACAATTTTTTTTTTCTGTTAGTTTAGTTCATGGTAAAAAAAAATATTGTTGCGTTAGATTATTAAGAGATTACTTTTTCTGTAAGTGTTGCAATCTTAAGTGTAGCCTATTCTCATTTTTTTGTAGTTACAACAATGTATAAGAAGTTCATGGCAATTGTTCATAGTTTTGAAAAATTTTGTGGCTATTTGTTAGGGTCCAAGACAATTATTTTCACCGATCCTGCGACCCTAAAATATCTTTTTGGGAAGAAGGAATCAAAGCCAAGGTTGATTTAATTTGTTGGGTTCTTGAGCTTCAAACTTTTGTCCTTGAAATTAGAGATAAGAAATGAGCGGAAAATGTGGTTGCGGATCATTTATCTAGACTTGAGGATTTTCAAGTTCAAGACGATGGGTCTTCTATTGAAGATAGAATGTTGGATGATTCTTTGTAAGCTATAGATATGAAGGAACTCCCATGGTTTTCCGATTTGGTTAATTATCTTGCTTGTGGGGAGTTTCCTCCTTCATTTACCAAGAAACGAAGAAAGAAGCTTAAGAGGGAGGCTAGGCATTATGTGTGGGATGAACCAATCTTGTACAAGAGAGGTGTTGTGTAACACCCCCAAATCTCCCTCTACGTAAATACTATATTTATGCGTATACAAATACCGTAGAGATAGACTTGGGCGTATTACCGCCACGTGAAAACGTAAGGCTTATTAAATTACTCAAACTGCAGCGGAAAAATAACTAACTTTTATTAATAGTATGAATAATTATAATAACTGTTTCAAAATAAGCTAAAAAAAAAACTTGTCCAAACATAAATAAAATTAATTCCTATCTATGTGATCCCAATCCCGACTCTAGTATACGTACGAACAACTTCACACCTGAAATCAAGACTGCTTACCAAAATGGTAAACAGGACGAACCAAAACAAAAAGGAAAACAGATTAGCAAAAACGCTAAGTACGTATAAGTGCAAGGCATGTAAATACTTTTATTAGGCAAACATGCTTTCGAAATAACCATCTAAATTTAAATCTGTCACGAGTCACTTTCCAAAATAAAACTTTCCAAAAATATTTAAACCTTCCAAGGGTAGTAATATCCATCAATAAAAGCTTTCCAAACCAATAGATTTTCAATTTATAACTTCTCAATTTTTGATATATTTCTAAACCAATTTTCCTCACCTAAGTGTGCACACCCCCCAAGCAAGTTATACTATACTCGAGGAAAGACCAGATCATACAAAGCTCATGGTCTTACTTAACCAGTCTCGGGTAGAGGGACAATTAAAATATCAAATACTCAGGCTCACAATGAGCTACAAATTAATTAAACCAAGTGATTTATAAATCAAACAACTTTTATTAAATCGATCAACATTTAGAGATCAAACCTTCAAATCATAAAATTATATACTTTAACTTGTCATGAAAATTGTTAACTTAATCATTTATTCAAACAATCATTAAAACAAACATTATACAAAACACGCATTCAAAATTGTATCAAAGACCTAGCCACCTATACGTACCTTGATCACGGGAACAAAAAGGTACGACTACTAAACTTGACCACGATCGGGAGATTCCTCCTACACAAATAACCTTAATTAATATAAGGTTAACAAAATAACACAAAACCAAAAACACCATTCTATTGTGCATGAACTACCTAAATATTAACCTTTATCAAAATAATGTTATTAGTATAGTTGGGTGGTCGTTGGTGGCGGAAGAGGTAGTTGTTTGGTGGCAACAACTTGGTTATGGGTTGCAGAGTTTATTTAAGCTAGATAGAGTAAGAAGAAGGGGTGATGGGATAGAGAGTAGAGAAGAGGATTTCTGATTTTTGGTGTGAGGAATTGTGAAATGTTGAGGGTCTATTTATAGTGTTTAAGGGTGGAAAAGATAGAGTTCAAGAAGGTATAGGATTAGTATGAAAACTAGATAAGTTTGGTTAGTTAAATGAACTTGAATGTCATTTAGCTTAGGTTAATTTATGTAGAAAAGAAACTAATGAAAAATATTAGGAAAAATAAATAAATAAATAAGATAGGAAGTAGAATAGATTAAGATACTTAACAAAGGTTGTTGAATGGAATTACTCCAATTCTCACGGCCAACCCTTTTTCTTTTTTTTTTTTAAAAAAAAAAAAAAAAAAAAAAATCATATTTAAGATAATGATTTGATAATTAAGTGAAAGAAATATATATATATATATATATATATATTTAAGATAATGATTTGATAATCATATATATTAGATAATATCAAACTAAAATAATTGTATATCGTAAAATATGAACTAACCAAAATAATTAATTATTATTGATTTAAAGTACAAAAATAAATAATTAAATACTTTTTTTTTTTTTTTAAAAAAAAAAAATCATATTTAAGATAATGATTTGATAATTAAGTGAAAGATATATATATATCTTTTGGCTCATAATTTAATTTTGGCTCATAATTCAAATAATTGAATAAATTATTAAAATATTTATTTTCAAAATTTCGGGGTATTACATGTTGATGGTTTGTTGCGTCGATGTGCGCCAACTAAGGAGATACCTAGTGTATTGAAGATGTGCCACTCGGATCCTAGTTGTGGTCACATGGGTGTTCCTAGGACGGCTTCCAAGGTACTTCAATGTGGATTGTGGTGGCCAAATCTCTTCAAGAATACTTGAGCATTTGTCAAGAGTTGTGACCAGTGCCAAAGAACCGGAAATATTTCAAGGAGTAATGAGATGCCCCAACAACCCATCCTAGAGTTGGAAGTTTTTTATGCATGGGGTTTCATGGGTCCTTTTCCTTCCT
This sequence comes from Chenopodium formosanum, assembly GCA_024500155.1. Lineage (NCBI taxonomy): Eukaryota > Viridiplantae > Streptophyta > Magnoliopsida > Caryophyllales > Amaranthaceae > Chenopodium > Chenopodium formosanum. The sequence continues at coordinate 43,692,926 of CM044880.1, forward strand.
CATATATACTTGTTGCCGTTGATTATGTGCCAAAATGAATTGAATCCATTGCTTCACTAACAAACGATCATAAGGTAGCAACGAAGAGGTTCAAGAAGATAATTTTCCCTAGATTCGGTATTGCCAAGGTGGTCATAAGTGATAATGGATCTCGTTTTGTGCATAGTGTCTTCCGCAAGATGTTGAAGAAGTATGGAGTTAATCAACGTTTTGGACTTCCCTATCATCCTCAAACTAGTAGACAAGCTGAGGTGTCTAATCATCTAATCAAGTTGATTCTTGAGAAGACGGTTGCAAGAAATAGGAAAGATTGGTTAGACAAGCTTGATGATGCTTTATGGGCATATAGAACGGCCTTTAAGACTCCTATTGGCACCACTCCTTACCGCTTGGTTTATTGGAAGTCTTGTCATCTTCCGGTTGAGCTTCAGCATCGTACTCATTGGGATATTAAGAAAATCAATTTTGATTTGGCAAGTGTGGGTTAGAAAAGTTGGCTTGATCTCCATGAGTTGGAAGAACTTCATTTGGATGCATATGATTGTGCAAGCATGTACAAATCTTGTACAAAGGAGGTGCATGATAAGCTTATTGAGAATAAGGATTTGGTGATAAGGAGCTCCTTTACAATTCAAGGATGAGATTATTTCCCGGAAAGTTATTGTCTCGTTCCAGTGGTTCTTTTGTGGTTCAAAAGGTTTTCCCCAACGGGGCTATAAAAATCTCTCCTTTGGGTTTCTCAAATTTTTTCAAAGTCAATGGCCATAGACTCAAGCGTTACTATGATGGATTTTTCGTCGGAGTCATTCATGATATGACCTCTATGACCCACCTTGAAGGGTGACGAATGTCAAGCTAATGAGTATAACAAGCGCTTCTCGGGAGGCAACCCGAATTTCTAACTTTCTTTTCTATTTTCTTTGATTTTATTTTTCCTTTTTGATGCTTTTAATCTAATTGATTTTCTTTCTTGATTGTGTTTTAGGGTGTATTTGATTAAATAGAAGTAAGGTTTCCAACAATTTTAATACCAAATTTGAGGATGAAGTGTTAAATTTAAGTATTTGGTGGCATTAGTAAGAATTAAAGCTGGATGGGTTCATGAAAATGTGGTGTTGAACCCACCGTCAAGCTGTTTAGTGACTGCCTAGTCTTGTGTTCATCATGAGCATGTATCTTGTGCCCACCAATGTGTGCACAAGAGTGTTTCCAAGGAGCAAAAGACATAGGAGGGTGCGGGCGTGCACGACCATGGCGTGAGTGCGCCGCCCAGCCGCGCGGGCGCGCCCCCCTGCTGCCCCCTTCTTTTAAGCGCACCGTTTTCTTTCTCTCTATTTCTCCATTTTCTTACCTTATTTCTCTTGTTGTGTTCTAGCAAAAAATTGTCCTAGCGCCAAACGATAGCCTTGTCGCCAAACGACAGAGCCTGTCGCCATGCATGATCCCTATCGTTTTGCGACAGACTCTGTTGCGCGCAACAGCTCTGCGCCAGAACCAATTTTACTCCAATTCGAATTCTAACACTTTTCTATCGTTTTCGGACTATTTTCTCACTACAAGAAAAAGCTTTTTGGGCGACAGTTGCGTTTAGTAAGGGCAACGAAATTTCCTTTCGTTGCACATTGTTGATATTTTGTGCGACGAGATTAAATGTGTTGCCCAAAATAAAATTATGAGCAACAAGTTATGTCTTTGTTGCCCTATACAGATATATGTGCAACGAAACAGGGATGTGTTGCCCTTTAATTATTTTTTTGGGCCACGAAATATAACTTGGTTGCCTATTATCATAGTTGGGCGACAAATAACTTATTTCGTTGTCTATTTTTATTAAATTAAGCTGAGTGGTATTTTATTTGGTTGCCCAAATCCCACTAAAAATTTGGCGGACAAAAATACCGCTTTCATTGAAATTCCCCAAAAAAAAATTCATAAGAATAGTGATGATCGAAATATTTCAGTACTGCTTAAAGAACTCACCCTTTACCCACGATCAAACCAATTTCCCTTCTCAGCCGTTCAACCAAAAAAAAAAAAAATAATAATAATAATTTCCCTTCTCTTTGCTCTGATCAAAATGAAAGCAGCCATTGAAGAGGTAGTTCTTCCATTCTCTATTTTTGCATTGCTTTGTAAAATTCAGTATTTCTTTTGCTAATTCATCCGTAAATTCAGCCATAAACCCTAACTTATTGAATATGTATGTGAGGTAGCGGTGACGGGCGGTTCAAATTCAAAGCAATCAACAGCGGTGACTGCGAGTTTAAGGTTGAGGCATTGACGGCAGGGAGGCAGCAAGTTGGTTACCCATCCTAAGCAATCAATAGCGGTGACTGCGAGTTTAAGGTTGAGACATTGACGGCAGAGAGGCAGCAGGTTGGTTACCCATCCTCTCTCGCCGATTCAACCTTCGATCTTCAGAGGAAATTCGTTCAAATCGCCCTTAGTTCCGGTGATTCCGGCGCTGTTCAATCCTCTTTCAATTACATCACCCCTTACTCTGCTGTTGCTCAGGTTTGTCGGATTCTCATGATTTCTTAGATTTTGTGATTCAATTTAGGGTTTTGAATAATTGTTTATGAGTTGAATGTTTATAATTGGATTTTTTCTTTTATTGTTGGTTGGAGAATTGGAGTCTGAATTTATATAAATTCTTAGTTTTTAGGTTTTTTTTTTTTTGTTTGATTTGTGAAATTGAATTGGATTTGTGTTTGAATTTTGGAAATTGGATTTATTCGAACTTGATTAAAATCTGATCCAAAGTTTGATTATGATGTGAACTTTTAGTGACTGGCATTGGCTTTGGTATGAATGAATCTGATTGAATTTGAACCAACTTAACTCAATTAATGAAAACTAATCTGAAATATAATTTAGGGAACTATAAATTTTGAAGTATAAATTTAAACGCTCATAAACTGATCTGATAATGACTTGATCATGTCTTATCGACGGAGATGCTATATAACCCGAGTTTGATTGTCCTGAAGACCCTTCATTGGTTGCTAAATTCAACTTCATTCAACCATCCTCTCTCTTTTATGCATTTCGTTCTCCTCTCTTTCAACCAAAAAACCCAAAATTTTCAATCAAAAAATTCATTCAATACCCAATTAAATCAATTAAATAACTTGTGATATTATTATTTAAACGAAATTTGTCGCTTGATCTTCCCTTTAAAAGCTCTAATATATTTGTTGCTCCATTTTTTTAGTGTTTAATTTCGATTTTTTTCGGTTGAAGAGGATGAATTTTGGGTTTTTGTGTACTCTTTATAGTTGTGGGTGTTTTGTATGGTTGGGCTAAAATAGAGTAATTTAATTCGTATAAATGTGATGTAATAGTAGTAGTTGCTTTGTATAACGTAGTTGTAATTTGTTCATTATTTCTTGAAGTTCATATGAAGCAATTGGTGCAATACATAATCTTAGTTATTCCCTGATTACTAAAAATGACAAACTACTGTATTAGCACCGTAAAAGCCAAACAATTTCACTGCCTTTCACAAGTTTCACCCAGTATAGAGAGAATTCTTAAGAAGAATTAACGATAGGAAATTACAAAAGGGAGGACAAACCAGGGGTACTCAAATGTAGACTAATAAACAGACAAAAAAAAATGCAAAGCAAGTTAAAACTTTGATTTAAACAACATTCTGAATAAACCCCAGAAAGATGAACTAAGAGAGGCAGGGAAAGCCAACAAATTAAAAGTACGATATTACAAACATATCATCAGGAAAAGTATATATATATATATATATATATATATATATATATGTATATACACACACACACACTACGGAGTAGTAAATAACCTTGATTCTTGCTTTTGGCTCTGAAGTCTTGGGTCTCTGGAAGTAATATGCCTTGTTTTACAAAGAATATAATACTTTCCACCATAGTGCATTAATTTATGCAAGTTTTATTATTAGCATGCATAATCATATCAAGTAGCTATCTTCCTACTATTGCACGTACTACAAGCTTTGTTCATTATTTATGAAATTTAGTATATTATTTTGATCAATATATACGAATACAAGTAGATGAAGGTTTTATGTAGTTACTAATTATTTGTTATCTCTTGAATTATGGTTTTTAATTTATAATTTCTGTGAATTATCCTTGTATTATTGGTTTTGTATATTAATCATGATGTATTGAATTACAAAACTTTCATTGATTTTAAAACCAGAATTCGGTGAATTTTTTGGTCGCAATTGTTTCTATTGATTTTTATCCCCCTTTTAAAAGGTTAGCAAAGGTATAATTTGGATATATGGTGCCCCGCAAATGTCCTTTTAGGCTTTTCATTAATTCAGTTTCAAAAGCTTTCATTAATTTTAATTTGATTGTTTGGATAAACATGGGTAATAATTCAGTTAGGGGATCGGACTATGGTGATCCATAACACTTATGTGACATAATCATATAATGGATTAGCTGTGTACTTGACCATTTAATTTTCTTACATTCAATTTGTTAAAGTTTTTCTTTTATTTTCATTTCAAGAATAAATAGAGATCGAACTTGGATGAACCACAATGGTATAAAGGATAGGCAAAAACCAGAGTATAGAGAAGGGGTTGATGAGTTTTTAGAATTTGCTTTAAAGAAAAAAATGACAGTACATTATTAAAATGTCCGTATTTGAACTTTCGAGTAATGATGGCCCAAGATCAGAAACTATGCAATGTCACTTACTAGTATATGGTATAGACAATAGTTATAACCCATGGGTGAGTCACGGAGAAAATGATAAACAAGATGGTAATAATGGAAATGATAAACAAGATGGTAATAATGAAAATGATGAGAACACAATAGAGGTCTCAGACGATGAAGAGGATGAAATGCCTTTTGATGACATGGCTCCTTTGGTTTTTGATGCAACAAATGCATGGAATAATAATACTACAACTTCTGAAGTTCCCATAGATAGTGGTAACACCATGGAGTTTGGTTCTAGTAGTTGTAATGATGAAACCCCTAATAAGGAGTTCATGACGTTACTTGAAGATATAGAGTCCGAGTTGTATCCAGGGTGCAAGACATTTAAGAGATTGGAGTTTCTTGTCACATTACTACACATCAAAGTTAGTAACAAGTGGAGTGATAAGTCTTTTTCAATGTTATTGAGTGCATTTCATAGGGCATTTAATCATGATAAAAAGTTTCTAGCAAATTCTTATGAATAAAAAAAATATATATAAAAGCACTAGGATTAGATTATATAAAGATTGATCCTTTTGTAAACCATTGCATTTTGTTTTGAAAGGAGTTTGCAAATGAAGAAAAGTGCCCTAAATGCTTGGCTCCTAGATGGAAGGATAAAGTTGTGCAAGGTGGTGATGTATCTTCAAGGGATGAAGGTGACGAAGGTGTTGCTAGAAAAAAAACTCGAATTCCTCAATTAGTTTTACGTCATTTTCCTCTTATTCCAAGGTTGCAAAGAATGTTTGTGTCCTCAAAATTAGCAATGCATATGCGATGGCATAAGGATGAACGCCCAAATGATGAGGTAATGAGGAACCCAGCTGATCTAGAAGCATGGAAGTCATTGGATAACATATATCCAGAATTTGCCGCTGATGCTCATAATATACGCTTGGGTTTAGCAAGTGATGGATTTAATCCTGGGGCTAACATGAGCAGCAGATATAACATTTGCCAGTGATGTTAGTGCCATATAATTTACCTCCTTGGATGTGCATGAAAAGTGACAACATGATCTTATCTTTGCTAATTCCTGGTCCTAAATCTCCGGGGAATGATATAGATGTTTTTTTGCAACCTTTAATTGATGAACTTACAGAATTGTGGGAGGTAGGAGAGAAAACTTTTGATGCTCATACCAAGCACACTTTTAATATGCGAGCAGTGTTGATGTGGACTATTAGTGACTTTCCAGCTTATGCTAATATTTTTGGTTGGAGCACTAAAGGGAAACTTGCAAGTCCTAATTGTCATAAAGATACACAATCATTTTGGTTAAAACATGGGCGCAAATATTGTTATATGGATAATCGAGTGTTTTTAGAGCCAGATCACAAATAGAGACGTAATAGGAGTGCATTTGGTGGGAAAGTCGAACGGGGTCCTCCTACTCCACTTACAGGACATGATGTTTTAGAACAATTAAGTGGTTATTCAAATGTGGAGTTTGGAAAAGGTGTTACTAAAAAACGAAAAAAGGCGAACAGTACATCGTGCATCAGTGGAAGAAGGAAAGTTGTTTCTTTCAATTGCTATATTGAAGGCATCTTTTAGTGCGACATAACTTAGATGTAATGCATACTGAAAAAAATGTATGTGAAAGCATATTAGGAATACTACTTGATTTATCAGGAAAGAACAAAGACACCTTAAATGCTCGATTGGATTTAGATAGTATGAATATGCATAGTCATCTACGTGAAACATCTTTAGGAGATAAAAAGTGGAAAATCCCTCCAGCATGAACGGAGGAAAATAGTTACCTTGATCTAAACTGGCTTACTGGCTTTTCCAGATGCTTATGCTTCAAATATATCGCGGTGTACTTCTTTGCAAGATGGAAAGATCATGGGAAAGAAAACTCATGATTACCATGTTTTCATGCAAGATTTGCTCACGTCTGCCTTTAAGGGTGTCATAGATTAGAAGGTTTTGGAACCTTTAAGGGAGCTTAGTTCATATTTTAAGCAATTATGCTCAAAAACTTTGAAGGTTTCCGACTTAAAGCAAATGGAATCAAACATTGCAGTCACCTTGTGCAAGTTAGAACGTATATTTGTTCCTGCATTTTTTGATGTGATGATACATCTTCCAATGCACTTAGCCACTGAAAGCTAGGATGGCTAGCCCTGTGCATTATCGGTGAATGTATCGCTTTGAAGGTAAGTAACTGGTAATGGTAGTTTTTAATTACCTACATATATAAATACATACATTATAACAATACGTTTTTTTTAAGGGCAATGAGGACATTTAAATCATATATTCGAAACAAAGCTCACCTCGAAGCTTCAATTTCTAATGGGTACATTGAAATGGAATGTCTGACATTTTGCTCTAGATATATGTCTAAGATTGAGACACAATTTAACCATCCGATCGAAATGACGACATTAACCATCAACAACCCCATAGCATGTCAGTTTTCTCTATAATGGGCAAGTCTTTAGGGAACACAAATCTAAAGCAGTTGAATTTTGAAGAATGGAGCGAAGCTCAATTATATGTTCTAAATATTTGTGATGAAGCACAACCTTTTCTAGAGTAAGTTATTTCAAGTGATGTAAAAAAAATATTAAAAAATATATATATATAGTAGACTAATTAATACTTTAATTTCTATGGTTAGTGAGTATGAAAATGATAGGAGTCTTCCAAATATTGACTTTTGCAAGTGGTTTAAAAATAGGGTAAGTAAGCGCATACTTCTTTTTTCCTATTATATTTTTTCTCCTTTTCTTTATTGTTGTCTTATTACATGTGAATAACAGGTGGTTAAGCTTTGGAAAGTTGGGGATGAACCGGATTACAGAAGAGATATTGTATTTAGCACGAGGACCTATGAAACATGTTGTGACTTTTGATGGATATGTCATTAATGGGTTTAGATTTCACTCCAAAAAAAAAGGCAAAGAAATCGTAAAACTCAAAATAGTGGTGTAGTTGTGAAAGGCGATGATGAAAGTGGAGAATTCTTTTTTATGGGATTTTGCCTTAAAAAATTGAACAAGTCCGAAAGTTGTTCTGTTTAAATGCAAGTGGTTTGATGTGTTTAGTGAGGGGAGAGGGATTAAAAAAGACAATTTAGAAGCAGTGATCATCAATGTTACTCGAAAGTTAAAAACTAATGAGTCATTTGCTTTAGCTTCTCAAATTGAGCAAGTTTTCTATGTACCCTCCACGAAACTTCTTTGATTTTCCTAATGATGAAGATACTTATGAAAATGAATCATTGTGGGATCATGTGGCACCACCTGTAACTTACTACGAAGATAGAGATGATGAAGACATTAATTTAGTTAGAATTGATGTTGAATTTGAAGTTGTATACGCTGACATCAACCAAGGAAATGATTTTATTAATGAGGATGAGGAGGAGGAGGAGGAGCACTCTGATATGGAATCTACTTTGCATGCGCTTGATGGCGATCTTAAAGACGATGAATATGAAAGTGATAGTTCTACTGAATAACTTAGTTGGTGCATTAAAACTGGTATTATTTTATAAGATATATATACTAGTAAGTAGAATTTTTTTTCTATACAATTATTATTTTAATGATTAATTAGTATCATTATGGCTGCTTTACAGTGATTGAAGAGTTGATTGGAAGCAGGAAGGCATCACAATTCATAAATATGAAGATTCAGTAATTTCATTTATACAGTTAATACTATCTAAACAGTTTTTTTCTTGTTTTTTTGAAGCAAAGCCCTAAGAGGGAAGAAATTATATAAGTTGAAATTATATAAGTTGAAACTATCTAAACAACTCCTTATTGCTTTTTATTTATTTATTGTTTTTCATTATTCACTATAAATTGATTAATAATATGCATGATTAGAGTGTTAGTGCTGATATATTTGTCTTTTCACTACAACAAATTGACCTTTGTATCACGAGTAAAATCGTGACACAAGTTTAAAATTCCCGTTGCTATGTAATTTAGCCACGGGAATTTTAAAATTAATTCCCGTGGCACAAGAGGCCGTGGCTAGAACTTTGCCACGGGAAAATTGATGTCGTGGCAAATTTTAATTTTGTGCCATGGGAATCAACGTGGCAAACAAATTCACTTGCCACGAGTATTAATGTGACTAACAAATTATTTGCCACAAATTCAACCGTGGCTAATAGACATTATTGACACACAATTTATTGTGGCTAATAAGCTTGTTTGCCACAAATATTACGGTTGCTAATAAGCTTGTTTGTCACAAATACTATAGTGGCTAATATATTGTAATTTGCAATTTTTTTCACGCAATTTAATCCACAGATACAAAACATATATATACATAAAACTTAGATATTTTCATTAATAACCTGTAATTTTACACTTTTCAAGTTTTCATCCCAAAAAAATACAATTAGTCCATTGGAATACTTTATAATTGGAACACCAACAATCAGCAAAGTGGTAGCTGCAACAGCGTCTAACTACAAGAGTGTCAAGCTCTGGAGCGTCTAAAACACTAGGCTTTCTCCGACCAACGCGCTACATAGCACAAACTTCTTCAATTTCAGCCATTAACCGCTTTCTTCTTTTTGAGAATCTGTCATTATGATTCTAAAATTTAGCTTAATAAAATTTAAAAGAAGGAAATCTACATATACGAAAATAAGTATGAGCCAATGTGAGCGTATAGTACACTAAGAAAGAAAGTCCAAAGTAGACTGGTCAGACTAGCATTGACTACACAATTATAAGAGCCAAAACTAATGCTACATATTGAAAAGAAATATACAAATCATGCATTTTAGTCTGTATTCCTAAAATTTTGTCATAAAAAATAGATAGAGCATTAGAGTATATTGAGCACTGTGAAACCGAGCAATTTTAAACCGAGCACAATTCTGTTACAGTGCAGGATATTTCAGAGAAAAACACCAAGAAAATGCTAAGAAAAAAGCAGCCCTAAAAATATTAAAAACCTGAAAATTTAACAAAAAACCACCTAATTTCAGCTCAAAACTACATACAATATACACAGATATATTAACCTAGAAAAATTACACCAAAACTCACAAATTTATCGAAACATAAGAAAAAATTAACAGCAAAAACACAACAAAAGGTAGAGCTAGTAAGCATGTAACTTTTCAAGCTATGAGGATGAAAGCATGTAACATTTTATGATAACAAGAGCTGCCATACATGGAATGAGGGTTACCATGTAAGCGGTTTTGTATTAGGTGGTTCACTAGTCTATGCCCAGTTTGTAATTTTAAATTTGAGAACCAAAGAAGAACAAAGTCAACACTTCCTAATTGTACAAGCAACTCAAGATAGTCAAAAGATTAATGAAAATATATTATATGAGAAACTAGGAGCTACTCTAGTGAGAAAAGATATGATGGAGATGGAATACAAAAAAGTAACCTTGTAGGTCCAGTTAAACATTATCAAATTCACAACTTTGATGATACCTATGATTTCAACACTTGTAAGGCCTGCTCCAATCAATTTGTATTTCGGCCCTGTAGTGTGGAGGTAAAATACACTTAGAAACCTAGAGGGGAGTAGAAATTAATAAAGACAATCATACTAACAGCTCATATGCAATACTCTTGAGAGTTAAAGCTTCAAAACTTCTAGATAATAATGAAACAAATGTGGATTTGGAGCTAAAGCATCCGAGCTTACTCTCCGTTGATAGAGTTCCGAAAATTCACTCAGCAAGTGAGATGGACTCAAAGCTAGTTTGTCTAAGAAGAAATTAGATCCCAAACAAAACAGTAGCAGAATAGTAGTATAACTTTAAATAGAGAAGCAGAACATCATTTAGATATGATTAGGCCTTACAATCTCACATAGTCTTATTTGGAGAAATTCAAATATTTCAATAGGTACAAAAACAAAATGATAAAAGGTTAACCATGCATAGATGTATATGATTGTCTGTAATGGGCAGCTCTCGAGTTTGATCAAATGGCTTTTGTATAAACCTAAAATCAGTTAATAACTTAGTATTATACAACCTATCAATCATAAATAATACTCCATATAATTAATGAGATTTGATTAAACTCCCACGTTCAATAGAATAATTATTCAAGATACTCATAGGAAGAAGGAATTTTCATATATAATAGATTTGATCAAACTTTAAGATACTCATAGGAAGAAGTAGTAAGTATGGCACCTAAGCTTCTAATTCTCAAAATAATAGAATCATAATATCATCCCCAAATAGAAAAAAGCTTCATAAGTTTATTGTGAGATTGTGAGGCCTAATCATTTAGATATCTTTGACTAGAGAAGCATAACATCATTTAGATATGGACTGCACTCTCGGCAAACAATTGAATAATAAAATTATAAGTTGGTGTTCAATAAAGTAGACCTGATCATGACTCAAGGATAACCAATGCTTCTAAGTACTTCTCACCAACAGCTACAAATCTGAAATTTCAGCAAACCAACTACATAAGCACATATAAAGGCAATGACCAAAATACATACAAGTAAATTACACAATGCACCCAATAGCCAGGGTAAGTACAAAATATGACTTCAGAGAGATGTGGCATATATCTTGTTTGTTCTAAGATGATGAGGCTTCTGTCCTATTTCAATTCATTATTAATAACTAGATTTTACATTCTCTGCTTTTTCTTTTGCAATCGATTCATGTAATCAAATTTTAGACGAAAGCTTTTTAATTTTTGAAACTGCCCACAATAACAAAGTTGATTCCAAGTAATTGACAAAAGTGCTGCAACAAATTTCAACTCAATATTGCACAATTGTCTAATTTCAATTAAAAATTCTAAATCTAGCAAGATAACTACTATAATAGCAACAATTAGAATTTAAACCTAATTTTACACCACTACCTAATTTGAGTCAAAAAACCATTTCAGTAAAACTTTAATAACAAAACCAATCAAAGTAGAGTGAAAAATCAAGCCTCTTCTTCGTTGCTCAACAATAATCGTCATCAATATTAATAAAAAATATTTTCAAAAAAATTGTATAAAAATCAGAGAGAAAGTGGAAGATATAATAACCAAGAATGAGGGCCGAAATTCCCTTCAGTGAGACAATGACGCTAGTCGCCCAAACCCTCGAAGGAGGAGCAAACCCTTGGAGCAGTGGCCTACCCCCTGACTTGTGGCCAGAAGGATAAAGGAGGAGTGATGAAGGAAGGGGACTCGTCGCCTTTAAGGGTGATCACAGATGATCTTGACAAGCGGCGAACTGAAGGCAACTCTTGAAGGCAGCGACAATAGAAGAGTCGGCATCAAGGAGAATAGAAGATGGAAGTAGATTATTGGTTTATTGATTGTGTATTCAATTGAATAGAGTGAAAAGCAAAGTGAGTTTTAGTTTTAGCACTCCAGTTTAACAAACGAAGTTAAATTAGTTTTACCGCCCTAGTATATGCATCCCTAGCTAAAAATGAAAAGAATTGACAATTAATAAATATTTATTACACCGATTTAATCGTGAATTGTCGATAAATTCCCAACTTAATACTGCCTCTATTACAGGTTATGTGTAACAATTAGACATTTTCCTTCTCTACTTTATATCAAATCGTTGCACATGACCTGTAACGGAGGTAGTACTAAAAAAGGAAGTATATTAATTGCATATATACAGCCTTAAGAGCTGCATATAACATTACCCTTTTATAAAAACGGAGCCTTTTCTTAAGAGTTTTTTTTTTTTTCGGTCTAAAAGATATGTTTTCTACGGAGGACCAAACTACTAATGTTTACGGCTCTCCTTAAACAGGCAAATCTCTAATAAATCTTTTATTGATGCTTTTCTAACAACTAACTACTTGAGCCACAACAAAACAGATATTTATGCAAATGGGGAGCTGTTAATGGATTTTTTTGTTTACCAGTTATAAAAAGAAATTGGACAAGATATAAAAACTGCTGTATCAAAATAATTCACAAAGAGCGAACAAATTTTGTGAAAGCAAACTAATCTGAATTAGTATTAAAATATGTGTTTTGAAATTTTCAATTAGTGATCTCTAGTGTTATACATACACTTGTTTGCGTTAGTAACTTAGTACGTAGGAAAAAAAAACAAAGCATATCTATGAAGAAATTTTAAGCATGTATTAAAAATATTTTACGTATATAAATATATTCGATTCAACCTCTAATTTGTATTATATTTAATATTCTACGTTGTATCAATTAGTGCTTATGGTATTTCAAATATCTTTTTTTTTTTTTTTTTTAAAAAAAATCAAGTTTAAAAGTAAAGAAAACTGAAGAAACATGGCTAATTAATGGTATCTAATTCAATTGTCATGCATGTATATATATAATTCCCCTAAAAAAAATGTATATATAAAATTAGAAAAGTTATAATATGCTATAATTTACTCCTTTTTTGTTACATGAGCAAATCCGGATACAAAATTTTTTGGGGGTAGCAAATCCCATGGCATAAATGTATATTTGTCACTGGAAAATTATTACCTATTGCACTAGTGTATTGTTTGTCACATGAAAATACTACTCGTCACACAATTGTAAAGTTTGCCATGGGAAAAGAGCTATTCGTGGCACAAATGTAAACTTTGTCACGAGAAAAAGTGCTACTCATGGCACAAGTGGTATGTTTGCCACGGGAAAATAAATACTCGTGGCATAAATAATTCTACTTATTTAGGTTTTGTATCTCATTTTATTATTCCCGTGGCTACATGAAATTATTCCACGAATTTTGAATTCCCGTGGCATAATTCGTGGCACAAGTGATGATTTGTTGTAGTGTGGTTTGCCTAGGAACTTCTGGGTAGAAGCAGTGAATACAGCATGCTATATTCTTAACAGAGTATCAGTTAGAGCCATTACCAACAAAACTCCTTATGAGCTGATCAAAGGGAGAAAACCTAATATTTCTTACTTTAGATCTTTTGGTTGTAAATGTTTTGTTCATAACAATGGTAAAAGGAACTTGGGAAAGTTTGATGAACGTAATGATGAGGCTGTATTCTTAGGATATGTCTCTAATAGTAAAGCATATAGAGTTTATAATAAAAGGACAATGTGTGTTGAGGAATCTGTACATATTATATTTGATGAAACTGAACAGTCTTTAAATAATGCACAGGAGTGTGATAATGATTTTGAAATTGGACTTGTCCACAAGACAGATCCAGATGAAAAATCAACATCATTGCAGAAGCAGCAAGTGGAAATTGGTGAGCAAACGAATCTGGAAGCAAATGAAGTACCAGAAACGGAGAATGCTCCAGGAACTCCTACTCAAGAACAAGATCAGAATCAGAATGAGGAGAATCCTGTTAAAGTTCCAAATGAGGCTCAAGAACAAGTTCCTACAGAAGAACCAGTCAACAATGATCAGGAAAGATTGTATCCAGTGAAGGACTTTACACCTAAACGATGGAAACATCAGAAATCACATCCTGTTGATGCAATCATGAGTGATATTACAAAAGGAACTCAGACTAGATCTCAGCTTAGGAACTTCTGTGCATTTTATGCATTCCTATCTTCTATGGAACCTAAGAATTATGTTGAATCTTTAACTGACGCAGACTGGATTAATGCTATGCAAGCTGAACTAAATGAGTTTGAAAGAAATAAAGTATGGCATCTGGAACCTAGACCCAAAGATAAGAAGACAATAGGTCTAAAGTGGGTGTTTAGGAACAAGTTGGATGAGCATGGTATTATTGTCAGAAATAAAGCAAGACTGGTTGTACAAGGTTTTAATCAACAAGAAGGAATAGACTATGAAGAAACATTTGCTTCAGTAGCCAGGTTAGAGGCTATTCGTTTACTTATTGCTTTTGCTGCTTATATGGGATTCACGTTGTTCCAGATGGATGTAAAATGTGCTTTTCTAAATGGATTTCTAAATGAAGAAGTCTATGTGGAACAACCTCCTGGATTTGAAAATCCAGAGTTCCCAAACTATGTCTACAAGCTTGACAAAGCTCTTTATGGGCTGAAGTAAGCTCCTAGAGCATGGTATGAAAGATTGTTAAAGTTCCTATTACAAAATGATTTTAAACATGGCAAAATAGATAAAACATTGTTTTTAAAATAAAATGGAACTGACATATTAGTTGTACAAATTTATGTTGATGATATTTTGTTTATTGCAACCAGATTGGATGATGATCCATCTGGAACTTGTGTTGATCAACCTATGTACAGAGGTATGATAGGATCTTTACTTTACTTAACAACTAGTAGACCTGACATATCTTTCAGTGTAGGTTTGTGTGCCAGGTTCCAAGCAAACCCAAAGGAGTCTCACCTGAAAGCAATAAAGAGAATCCTTAGATACTTGAAAGGAACTGATGACTTGTGTCTCTTCTATCCTAGAAGTGACTCATTTGATTTACATGACTTTACTAATGCTGACTATGCAGGTGATTTGGTGAATAGAAAAAGCACTTCAGGTATGGTACAATTCTTAGGACCTTGTTTAGTTTCTTGGGGTTCCAAGAAGCAAAACACAGTTGCTTTATTTACAGCTGAAGCTGAATACGTGGCAGCAGCAGCATGTTGCTCACAAGTACTTTGGATAAAACAACATGTTAGAGATTTTGGTCTTATTTTTTAATGTGTACCTATCTACTGTGACAACACAAGTGCCATATGTATTTCTAAAGATCCAGTTCAGCACTCTAAGGTAAAACACATCAACATTAGGCATCACTTTCTAAAAGATAATGTGGAGCAAGGGAATATTAAATTGGAATTTTGTAGTACGGAATATCAACTTGCAGATATTTTGACCAAACCCTTGAACAAAGAAATATTTGAGAAATTGAGATTGGAACTTGGAATGATCAAGCTGAATGGATTGCTTCTGAAGTTCCTAGATATGGCAAAGTGAAAAATAATGGAAATAGAGCGAAAAGAGCATCTGACACAATTTTGGTGTGATAAGCATAGCTGAAGTGTCACCGTTGTTAACTACCAAAGGTAAGTTCATTAAATTGCTTAACTGTGTAAGTTATTAAATATGGACATTGCACATATGTAAAAAGCGTGTTCCAATTGTGTTTTTATAAAAATTTCTTTTAAGATTAATTGAATTTGAAAAGAAAAGTTTTTGAAAGATTCATCCAGTAATTTCAAAATTGAAAATTTAATTGAATTTGTTTAATTAATGACTGAACAGTGAAACCTCTTAAATTCCTTCACACCGCTTCATTAATTATAAAAGCTGATTTCACCCACTTCTTTCACCTCACTGTCAAATCAATTAAACCCTTCTCAGTAAAAACTCTTTCAAACTTTAAAAACCTTCCTTAAAACAACAATGGTGATCATTGCTGAAATCGTCTCCTCAGAAAACTCTCAATACTCCGAAAATACAATTCAAGAAGAAACATCTCCCTTAGCCATGGTGAACTACAAGTCATCCTCTACTTCAAACAAAACTCCCGAAAACCCTAGAAAATCACCTCCGAAACCAAAAGAAGTTGAAAGTAAGAGTGTTCAAGGGGAATCCTCTGTCTCAAGTATTCTTCAAAGGCTAAAAGAGTGGAAAGAGAAGAAACAAAGTGGGAAGAAGGTCATGAGTCACAATGATCTAAGTCCCTTAAACAAATTGCTGTTTAATCTTGTGAAAAAGACTATTTTGCCTAGAACTGCTAAAAAGGGGGAAGCATGCTTGATGGATATGACAGTATTCTTCTGCATTTCAAAGAAGATTAAGGTTAATTTTC
This sequence comes from Chenopodium formosanum, assembly GCA_024500155.1. Classification (NCBI taxonomy): domain Eukaryota; kingdom Viridiplantae; phylum Streptophyta; class Magnoliopsida; order Caryophyllales; family Amaranthaceae; genus Chenopodium; species Chenopodium formosanum. Next base: position 43,709,332 of record CM044880.1, read on the forward strand.
CCTCTTTGATGTACCAGCATTTAGCACACTATGTTCCTAGTAGGACAAAAGTGGGGTATGGAGCCATTTTGTCTACTGTGTTTGAGAATGCTGGAGTAGTTCTGAAGGGTAAATATGGGGCTTTGGATGAAAAGCCAGAAAATGTGATCAATGAGCAAACATTAGCTGGGTTAAGTTTGGAGGTTGTGCAAGGAAAAATTCAAAAAATAGAGAAGGGAGAGAAAAAGAAAGAGAAAGTGACAGGGAAGAGTAAACAAAAGGCTGTGTCTGAGCAGCCTGTGAGAAAGAGCAGGAGGATTTCTGCCAGTGCTGTTCCTCAAACAAGTATGGAACAACCACAGGAGTTGGATGTTGAGGAAAATATCCTCAATGGGCAAGTTGCTGAATTGGTGGATAGGATGGAAAGGGTTGAGAATCAAATGAAGGATTCTGCTGGAAAACTTCAGATGCTGACCCTGGAAAAGTTGGTGCAGGAGCAGGGGAAGGAGTTAAAGGAACTCAAGAAGCTGGTGCTAAAACAGAACAAGGAACTTCAAGAGAAAAAGAAGTTTCAAGAGCAAGAACTGAACAAGGCTCTACAAGAACAGAAGGAGGAGTTCCTGGTGAAACTCAAGGGTCTTGAAGATAATATGGAAGCCTCTGCACAATAGACAAAGGAACACTAGTAGAAAAATACAATAAGGCACCCCCATAAAGGCACCGGTTCAAGCCAAACCGGTGCCCTAAACCGGCCCAAAATTGGGCGCAATTTTACACAAATAGAAAAGGCACCGGTTCAGCCTAAACCGGTGCCAAAAATTAAAAGGACATTGGTTTGAACCGGTGCTAAAACGAACCAGTTCCTTTAAATATTAAAAAAAAAACCGCCCTTATAACTCCCCCAACCCTAAGTATTTTCGCCCATGTTCTCCCTCCTCTCCTCTCCTCTTTCTCTATCCTCCTCCTCCTCCTCTATCTCTCTCCTCTCCTCCTCTTTCGCGTCGCCGTTTTCCTTCAATCCTTCATTTATCTTACTAGATCTCCTCCTCCTTGCTATTATCACTCGAAAACCACCAACAAATTTGAAGACAACAACATGCAACACGGATTTTGAGGTTTTTCAATCGATTTTGAGGTTTTTCAATCGAATTTAATAGTTTTTTTTTCGATTTTGATTTTTTTTTTTCAGCGATTTCTCGGTTTTTTTTTTAGGATTTTAATTTTTTTTTCTGGGTTTTTGATTTTTCTTTCTATTTCAATTTTTTTTCGATTTCAACTATTTCGATTTCTGGGTGTTTTCGATTTGTGGATTTTTCTGGGTTAATTTTTTTGATTTCGATTTTGATTTTTTTTTTCTATTTCTGGGTTTTTTTTTCGATTTCGATTGTTTTTTTTTCGATTTTGATTTTGTTTTTCGATTTCTGGGTTAATTTTCGGTTACAATAATCGATTTTGGGTTAATGCATGCGTTTTTGGGTTTGTTGATTTTTTTTACTTGATTTAGATCCGTTAAAGATGCAAGATTTGTTCTGGGTTTGTTGTTCTGGGTTTGTTCTGGGTTTGTTTTGGGATTTTCTTTTTTATTTTTCGATTTAAATTCGAAATTTTTTTATTTTCTGAGTTTTTTTTTCCAGATTTTCGATTTTGGTTTTTAATTTCTGGGTTCAATTTTGGTTTTTAAATGATGTTCTGGGTTTTTTTTTCTTATCAACTAATTTTATTTTTTATTTTTCTTATTCGATTTAAATTCGAAATTCTTTAATTTTTTCTGGGTTTAATTTTTTTGGAAGCTTAATTATATTAATCGTTTTTTTTTTTGCTTTAATTGGTGCAGGTATCTTGAGTTAGATCTTAAAGGGAAGAATCAAGAATTCAAGAATATTGAGTTTATTTTTTTTATTTATATTGTAATTTTTTTTATATGTTGTAATTGAACTACTACTGTATTGATCTATATTGTAAAATTGTTTTGATTATATATTGTAAATTTTTTTATTATGTTGATTGAAATTCGATCTATATTTTGATGTTCTAAATAATTTGATTCGATTTTTAATTGTTTGATGTTCTAAAATAAAAAAAATAAAAAAACAAAAAAAAAATTATAATATTTGCCACTTTTGGCACCGGTTAACCGGTGCCAAAAACAATTCCACATTTTTTTAAACCCATTTTTGGCACCGGTTAACCGGTGCCAATTTCAAGTTTTGGCACCGGTTTGAACCGGTGTCTTTTTAAACCCCTTTTTGGCACCCCTCACATTGGCACCGGTTCAAACCGGTGCCTTAGGCCGGGTTTGAACCGGTGCCAAATTCATTTTTTCACGTAGTGGAGGAGTACAAGAAAATTTTAGAGTTACTTAAAACCTAGCCTACCCTATTCCTTTTCAATCTATATTTAGCCTAGCCTATTTTCTCTGTCTCAGTCATGAACAACTTTAATTTCTGTTTTTAGTATTTGAACAATTAATTTTGATTGTAAATTTTCTAAATGGTTCTACTGGATGATAAATCTTTTGGTTTTTAATGAATTGTTGGAACTTTGCTTATACTTGTGTGTTTATGTATGAATTGAACACTTATGCAGAAAGGTAGAATTTACTTGAGGTAGCTTAGCAGCGCTGCCTTCAGTTTCCCACACTCGATGAATTGCTTGTGGGGCTGTGGATAGATGCTTAATAACTTGAAAAACAGGACTTTTTGATAATGCCAAAAGGGGGAAAAGAAGAAGCAAACTTGGAGGCTATAGTTGTTCTGGGTTTTAGTTGGTAAAGTATCAGAATTCTCTCTAATATGATGCTTGAGTAGTTTAGTTAGTTTTTAGTTTATTTCTGTTTTTACTTATTTTTGTTTTATTGTTTTTCGTTTAATTTTTGTTCTGTGAGTGTTTACTTTCTGTCAATATAAAAACAAAAATCAAAAAAATACAACCTTCTATTTTGTTTAACTTGTTCTAGAGTTTGCTTAAGTTTGTCATCATCAAAAAAGGGGAAATTGTTGAAGCATAATGGTTTTGATGATGAGAAACTTGAACTAAAAGCAAACTCAGCTAATAAAGATTTACTAGTGTGTGATTAGTCAAGGTGCAGAATAATGTTGGTGATTGAAGAACCATCTAAATCTAAGAAGACATGAAGAAGATCTTTATTGAAGAAGTTAAACAAATCAGAGGAAGAGTTCTCTAACAAGAACTAAGTTCCCTAACAGGAACTTGAAGACTAGCAGTTAAGTTCTTTGGTGGAACTTGATATGTTTGGAGCCCAAGTAATTCATCTGATCAGAGTGCGGCGCAGCAATAATAGTTAAGGTTTTATTCTTAGAAATTATTGTTAATATGGTAAGTAGGTTAGTGCACGAAATTTATTAGAAACGTGATAAGTTTGCTTGGTAAATAAAATAAATATGGATAATAATAAAAGATAGATTTTAGGAAAAGATTTTCTAAAAAGATTATTTTTCACTAAAGTCGGTTTATTAAGAAAGATAAGTTTTCTTAATAAATATCTTTTATACTTATTTTTGGAAAAGATTTTATTTCACTTGATTTACTAAAACCGTGTTTAAAAGATAAGTCAAGTTAACATATTTATCCTTTTAGAAAACCTACCTTCTATACAAGTGTTACTTGTATAAATAGTAGAGAGCAAAATGATTTAGGTTTTTGTGAGTTTATGCGTGGAGAAATCACAGTGCTTTAACTGAGTGAGTTTACCAAGCTTTTAACTTATCATATTAGTTTCGGATTTCATGTATTGCTTACCTATCATAATAGGCGTCTTATATTTGTATTGGTTGGGTTATTTGGGTGATATTTATAGTTTGTGTTACATACAATTTTGTGTAAGCTTCTTGGTGAGGCTGTGAGTTTTGTACTGGGGTGGTACAAGTGTTTTGTACTTTGGCAGTACGTGTAGTACTTTGGTGGTACGAGTGAATCTAAGTGTGGTCCTATCAAGTAGCAAGTTCAGTGAGGAACTTGTAAAATAAAGGTCCGTGTCTAATAGGTTGTAACTTGGTGTTTGCCCTATTATAGTGAAGTGTTTTGTGTTTGAAATCCCTAAGGTAGGGTCGAGGTTTTACTTCCAGTTGGGCCCCGGAAGGTTTCCTCGTAAAATCTGTGTGTTTGCTTAAGTTCCTATACGCATTGTTTATTTATCCGCAAAAAGTAGTCATTAGGAACTCTATACAATTCACCCCCCCTCTTGTATAATCGTCTCAACTAACAACTTGGCCGCTTGTGTATGCTAACACAAGAAAATGCTTGGCCGCTTGTGTATGCTAACACAAGAAAATGTTTGGCCGCTTGTAGATGTGGGGTTGCAAGCTTGTTGGTTGCGCAGCTTACATGATTGGTTGTATGCGCTTGTAGCTCAATGTCAGCTTGTTGGTTGCGCAGCTTACATGACTGGCTGTATGCGCTTGTAGCTCAATGCCAGCTTGTTGATTACATATGCCGGTTGTAGTACTTGTGTAACATACCAGCCGTATGTATATTGTTATTCATGAGAATAACAAAAGACAAACTCATTATAATAATAGCGGAGTAGCTCAATGGTGTCGCTTGATTGATCGGTCTAAGTGCCGGTAGTTAATACCGCTTGAGTCGACTATACAGCCGCTTGCGTTTGCTGCACTTACCCACGCATGCCCCACTCACCATCTTCATGATCATCCGGCCATCAAGTGTCGTCTGACCCCATTGATAACAACAACACTCATAGCCGCCTATGTTATTTTATAGCCAACTTCCGACTGACTTTGCAGCGGGAACTATTATATATTGTTAGGCCACCTCCTTTTTCTTAATTAGGATGCTGCCTAATTCAAAGAGAAGCTTGATACACCAGAGCATTTATTCATGCCGCTTGATTGGTGCTTAAGCTTGTTCTTACCTTTATAATTATGAATATAAAATTATGCTTTGGTGGGCTTGTACTCATGCGGCACCTTTTTGTTCAATGCAAATTATAGTGTCAGCTAGCTCATTATAATAATTATAATAGAATGTCGGCTGTTTGTGCTCACATGAGAATGCCGCTTGGCAGCTACTTGAGTGTAAAATGTGATTATTGCCGCTTGTATACAAGTTGAGGCTTCCTCACCATTCATGGATAATGAAGGAGGATTGTTTAGATTTTGCCGCATGCATATGATAGTGCCTAACAACACTTTATAGGTTTAATTAAAAACCTTTACTTTTTTATTTCTCTTTTCTTTTTTTACAAAAGATAAATAAGCTTGTTCCATTAGTTGTCAAAACTAGTGGAATAGATAAAGTAGAATCCCGGCTGTCGGCTGTATGAATTCGGCTGTGTAGCATGCGACCGACTCATTAAATGATTTATTTTTAAATAGTGGAGTTGACCAATTTAGCCGTCTCACCCCTAATATATCATCCTCCAACGTAACTTAGATCAAACGACATTGCTTGTTGACCTTCCATTAAGAGAATAAAAAATGCATGACGTATTCTTATAGGCCTTTTTGGCCACCTCACTCTTGACATTCAGCCTCATGACGCCTGATGTACTTGACATCCGGCCTCATGACGCCTGCTGCCTCCCAAAGGAGGCTCCCCTCTTGAGTCGGTGATCCACTACCGTTGTGCCATTACAGATGTGTCTCCCCACAGACGGCGCCAAATGTTTTGGGGTTTTTTGTACGTACCCGAGTGGAGGGCGTGTACGTCCTGCGAGAGACAGATCCGCAATGCAACACTCAAACGGCCCGGTCACCTGCAAAACAACGGACCCCCGGGGGGCTGGAGGTCCGCCTCCGACGATCAAGTCAGTGATTAAAATAATGTATTTTAGAGAGAGAAAGTATAGAGAAGGGAGAGTAATTGTGGGGGGCATTGCCCTTCGAGAAAGAATTGGATCCCCTTTGAACTGATGTGAAGATCAGTATTTATAGAGCATTGGGATATGTGCCTCTTAGGTTATTTATCCTAAGTAGATTAGCTTCCCACCGTTTTACGGTTTCTAGGGTTGTGGGCTTAGAGCCTATTTTCACCCTTCTATCATTGAGTGACATGTGTCATGCTCTAATTGGCCCATTGAGCGCTAAGCTTGCGAACACGTGTCGCGATGGCATTGGTCCACGTATAGGGGATATTTTTACCCCCAAACAACCGCCATTATTAATTTCCATAGTTCTTCTTCCTAACTGCAAATACTTTCTTACTTTCTCTCAAAGCTTCTGTCTTTATCAATGGCAGGTCAACACTCTAATGGCTCATCTTTGCAATCCAAGAAATCAGGTTCCCCTCTTTCCTCTGTTTACTGCTATCACGACGTTGTTGGTCCATTGAGGACGGTGAAGCACGATGGACCCAACCAAGGAAAGCGGTTTTATAGTTGTTCTTATTGGCCGATAAAATCCATCCATTCAAAATATCCTTTAATTTTAATTTGCATGACTATGTTGTTTGATTGGGTAATAACTTAATTTTTTTTCTAGATAAATATGACATGTGGATTCTTCAAATGGGTTGATGAGGTCGATGATATTGGCCATCTGCAAGCTAAAATTATTGATAAGAGCTTAATTCTAGGAGAAGGTGAGAAAGTTGAAGGTTAAAAAGGAGAAATTGGCTAATGAGGTTGGAGAGATGGGGATTTCCACGACTGAAACCCTCTTAGAGACCAAAGAGAGCAATAGTGATACGAAGCTCATGTTGACCTTAATCTTCTATTTGCATGTTTTTCATTGTAGTGTTGTTTATGAGGTGAAGGTTGTAGTTTTAGGCTGGGATGTCAATTGTCCTTTTTTGGGGTTTAATCTAGGTTGGTGGGATTATGTTGTGGGGTGTAGGTCTTATTTTGGGTCATATGGAATCTTATTAGATATGGTGTTGTTAATGATGATGAACTTTTTGTAGTAGTATTGATGACAGGCTAAAGTCGTATTCACCTAATCAAAATTAAAACCTAGATCCACTAACTATGTAGATAGAGAAGAAGGGTCGAACCACAGGGAAACAAGTCAATTTATTCCTAATTAATTAGAAGCAATCTAAATTATCAAGTAACCAAATTATTATAAAAAGGTAATTAAACTACTAAGGGTAAGAGTAGGAAGGGAGTAAAATAAGAGGTAAATCAATGAAGGAAAAATCTAGGGCATAGGTTCACCAATAAACAATATTCCAGGGTAAATCATAATAAGCAATCATCAATGCATCAATTAATCCGATTATAAAGGGCTTTCGCTACGTATTACAATCACAGAGTTAATTTACCGATATTAAATCTCATCTCTCAAATCTCGACTTAACCATTTATAAATTAGCCCGCCTATTGAAACTAAGCCTAAACATCAATTATCATCTCTCGAATCTCGAATCAATATTGCTAAACCCATACAATTAAATCTGGCCAAACCTAATTGCATAGCATTAAATCAATCAATAGGAAAATAATCAAGCATTGATAATCAACAATCAATAATCAATGCGAGTTCGGGCGCTAGCTTCTCTTCCCCGCCTGGCCGGGCGCGCCTTCGGGGGGGACTTCTAATGGCCTGGCGGCACTCTTTGGCTACTCCTTGGACTTTGATTGGGCTCCGATTCTTCGGGCCAATCCGGATTTCCTCTTCGGATATCACATATACCGAGCCTTTAATCACCGGTTCGATGACTCTAACCGGCCCTGGGCTATAGAAACTGGTCGTGATTCTCCAATGCTCGTAAATACTCCATAATATCTCGGGAAAAGGCTCCAAAAGTGAAAATCCCTACAAAAGTCAACCAATTTCGGCAAATGTTCCTCAACGTGGATTGTCAATCATTTCAGTAAGTGGCAAATTTTCCCGAAGTGGATTGTCGGTCGACTCTCTTTTGCAAATGTTCCAAGACGCGGATTGTCAATTGTGGCAATATTTTCCTAAAAGGATTGTCGCATAGCGTTGGCAAATTTCCAAGGTGGATTGTTTTCAAGAGTTAAATTCCAAGAGCTGGATTGTCAATCGTAGCAAAATTCTTATGACAGATTGTTACGAAGTATTGGCAACTTTTCCCAAAAAAATTTGATTTTGGCAAATTTTCCGAGATACGAATTGTCGCTTCATCGTGGCAACATTTCCAAGGATGGATTGTTAAGAAGCATTGACAACTTTCCCTAAATCGGATTGTCATACATCATACAAGATTTGTGTGGGCAACTATTCCCAAAGAAAAGAGGATTGTTATCACAGTAAAAGCACCGACATACTGGTTCACAAGCAGAAAAGCGCGGACGTAATGGCATAGCAACATTATATTACGTATCAACAAGCAGTGATCGTTTCGAAGACTATCACGGCGGAAATTGGAGGCGGTTACAGGCGTAGCAGTCTTCGGGCAGTATTCTCTAGCTTGCGAAAGATCGTCACAACAAATCGGCTACCTCTAGAGACGTGTGCTCAACGGTGCAAGATACGCGTTTCTTAACTCTTTTATCTATTTAACTAACGCTAGTTTGCAGGTATCGGCGTTGCAAGAATGATTTAGGATCGCAGAACGTTCTGAATCATTCTCCGTCCCTATCGATACTTTGACTTTTGTTTTCGAAACTTGCGTTTCACCAAACTCAGTCAAAGTGGGGGCTTCTGTAGACACCCATTTGTGTCTCCTAAAAACCAAACCCGGCGATGAGTACCTTTCACGTCGAATCATAATCGGACGAAGTGAAAGTGTGGAAAGTTTAGTGTTGCAGATAGTTTTAATTTCTTTTCTCTTCTCTCTATTTTTGAAAACTTATTTTAAGAAAACAGCCAATCCAGTTTGGTTAGTCCATGATATGGGTCCAATAGTAGTGTTGTTCGATAGGGCTTGAAAAGAGCTTTCCAACGATATATTATAAGCCCAATTCCGATGAATATTGAGGAAGTTATGACCAAATTACTGAACTGGGCTCGGTTTGAGCCTTATATGCGGCCCAATGATCTAGAGGAGGGTCTAATATAGATTTATCATTCCTAATGCAATTAGGAATGGTTTTAGTCTTCTAGATTCTTTTCATTCCTAATTTAATTAGCATTTATAAATTGACTTTTGTTGACTTTTTAGAGTTTTAATCAGAATAAAAGAACGTTTTTGAGGAAAATACGATTTTATCCTCCTGTACGACAATTTCTATCTGGTTTTAAGAAAACGCGTCAATTTCTTAGTCAGCGCCAAACGCCAACTGTAGCGCCTAACGCTACGCATGGCGCCTGGCGCTAACGTCAGCGTTTGGCGCTAACCTGGTTTTGTGCGTCAGAACTCTGTTTTTGATTTTCTATCTTTTTGGCTGATTTTCTCTATAAATAACTTTCTAAAAACTCCGTTTTCGTTCACCAACTCTCATCAAGATTTTCTTGATTACTCTCTCTCTCTCTTTTCTTAACTAGCCTTCTCTCAAATACAAAATTCCGCATTCGCAAGATTTAGATACACCTAGCCATATTCGAAGTTGCCTTCGCCCTAGATGTGAAAGGTTTAATTTCTGAGGGTTTGGTCCCAAATCTCTCTTTCAATTATTTAATTTAATTGTTTATTATTTTCCTTGAAGTTACTAACGTGTGTATTTTGTTATTAGAAAGAGGTACGAGGCATCCAAGTAAGTTCTTTAATTGATTTATTGTTATTATGATATAGAAATCATGCTTAGGTTGTTATTATGGTTCTTAGTGTTATGTTAGGGTGTTTTGATCTTCCTAGTATCATGTTTAGGGTAACAATTATAATTTCTATTATCAAACATGACAATTGTGTTTCCTATGGTGCTTCCTATTTTCTTTCCTAATAGCATGTTAGTATCATGTTAGGGTAAAGCTTTGATTTTTATTGTTTAGTGACATGCTAGGGTTTGTTATTAATCTTGTTAGTATCATGCCTAGGATCTTGCTATTATTATTATGCTTTATCATGATTATGATTATGATGATTGTGATTGTGATTATTATGATTATATAATTATTTATGATTATTATTATGTTGCTTGATATATACTTTTGTTGCTTGATCACGCCTTTTATTGCATGTTTAAAGGGAATTTGTACTTGTAATCATGCTTAATAAGATAATTAATAATCTTGTTTAGGGTTAATTTGATTATAATTCAAGTGATCGCCAATAATAGATTTATTTGTGCATTAATATTCAACCAATATAGTTAAACAGGTTTAGGGTAATCCTATTGATTGCATGTTAGTCAGAAAGCGCACATGAATACGTTCAGAATAAAGTACAGGCCTATTATTAGGGCAGGTTCAATCTCTTTTAGGTTGGATTTGTACCTTCATCCCCGAACCCTATTTGGTTCAAGATCTTATGGAGTTAACGATCTCCTGGATCGTTAAGGGGTGTAACCTTCACCTCGTGAACGGTTTACAAGTTCCTAAAAAAACTTGTTGGCGACTCTTTTGCTCTATCTTCTTCACTTTGGACACCACCGTACTTTAGTGTATGATCACAGTGGGGTTCAAGCTAGGGGATTAATGCTTGAAATATTCCCCACGGTTTTTTGGCGACTCCACTGGGGAGGATTTCTATTTAATTCCTGAAAGTTATTTCGGCAATGATTTAGAATGAGTGGATGAGACTCAAAACGTTCTAAGTATTTCATGTGCGTAATTTTGATTAACATTATTGTCATATGTGATTTGAGTATTTTTTTTACCCGGCCAAGTGGCCCAATCAGAAGCCGCCACGTGTCATAGGTAGAGGTGCCACCTGGACCTTTAAGATGGTGACACGTGGTAGGCAGCCATCCCTCCATTCTGGGATGATTGATGATCCAGAATGGACCAATAGGAGGGCAACACGCGTCACCCTAAGAGGCGCCCAAAAGCCTTTTGGGATCAGTGACACGTGTCACCCAGATATTGCTTCTGGAATGGCGACCTTCAAGGGCCCAAACCTTGAGGCGCCGTTTTGCGGCGTGACCTAATCCCTAGGTCACCAGATCCTAGGGAGGGCACACTTTTCCAAAAAGACCCTATAAATAGGGATAGTTCCTTCATTTATGACAGAATACACTGAATACGAGAAAACACGTCACTTTTACATTTATTACAAAGCTGACGTTTTCCAGAAATAGACAGCACCTTACCTGAGCTTGGAGTCCGAGCAGATAACTTTATTTCCGCACGTTTTACTCCGAATACTTACTAACTTAATCTTCGGAGGCGGACCACCGACCATCCGGCGGTTCGTTTGCTTTGCAGGTACAGGCGCCCTTTACTGAATCCAGTCTTAGTATTGTAACTCTCCCAAGGGACAAAAACACCCGAAACATTTGGCGCCGTCTGTGGGGAGAGTACCTCTCAGATGGCTTCACAAGTCCCTGTACCGAATCCTGAGACCAATCGGCCTCCAGAAGACATAGTGGTCCAGACGGACCATGACTCAGGGGACGACGCTGAAGTCGAAACCCTATGTGGATCCTAACGGGTCCCTCATCTCAAGACGCATCCGCAGTAGGGAAAAGCGGGAGCATCACACTGATCAGGAGGGGCTAAGCAAAATTGCTGGTCAGCCAAAGAATCCCTCGGTGCGGACGGGTGATCCTTCCTAGGCGGCAGGATCAACTCCCGTCACTCGAGATGAACTCATGAAACTCCTAAGTAGTCTCAGGGGTGAAATTAAACAACTCGCCTCCAAGAAGTCGCCTACTCCTAGAAAGGAGCAGTCGGCCAAGAAGCCAGTCCAAGCTGGTAAACAGAAGTCGGTCAGGGACCGCCAACCAACTCCTCATCCTGCCCCTACGGAGAAGGCCCGGCCCCAATTTGACCTTATTAGGGTCCGTTTCCCAGAAACGGACACAGGAAAATCCATCCGGCACATACAACAGGATGGTAGCAAGAAAACATTCTCTGATGCTCGACATTACATTGAGCAGAAGAAAACCCAGCTATCAGAGTCGGCTTCAACGTCGACCTACCATGATAGCTTTCGGAATACCTCTGCGAGGTATTCCCAGTCTGTACATGAGACCCCAGCAAGCAGCCCACGGGTGCAGCCTGGCCCTCATGTGATCCAGTCAGCCCAGTACTTGGCTCCGCCATTGTACCAGTCGCCGGCTTTACCTTACATGCAGCCTGCCCTCTTTGGAGGCCAGGCGGCATACGGCTACCAGCCGATGTATTGGAAACTATGGCTGCAACACCTTGGAGATCAACCCTCTGCCGTCTCTAGGGAAATAACTGAAGCCGAACAGCCAGCCAAGGTTTAAAATGTTCTAGTTGAAACCTATGACGGGACCTCCTACCTAGAAGACCACCTGCTAGCATACACCCACCTCATGTATTTACAAGGGTTGGATGATGCCGCATGGTGTCGTTGTTTTCCAACCACTCTGAAGGGCATAGCCCAACAGTGGTTCGGCAATCTGTCGGCTGGTTGTATTAATAGCTTCAAGACGCTTGCGTTCTTGTTTGCTTCAAATTTCTCTATGAACATCCCTGCCAAAAAGACAAGCCTTGATTTGGGTAATGTACAACAAGGAGATAGAGAAGGCCTGCGTTCCTATGTCAGGCGGTTCAATCTGGTACGAATCCAAATTCATGGGCTGTCTGATAAGGTCGCTTTCACAGACTTCTTTAAGGGTCTGAAGGACGAGTCTACTTTTAAGTATGAACTCGTCCGCAAACAAATCTTCACTCTGCAAGGAGCCTTGCGAGAGGTGGAAGCCTATATACAAGCGACCGAACTCTGCTCCTCCAAAAGGAAAACAAACCCTTCTATTTATAGAAAGGGTAAACCCTAATTTTTCCCCCAAAAAATATAATTTGAAAATCCGGCCAGTCGGATGATGAAACCTATCACAGGTGTCATGTGCAATGCACGTGACCCCTGTGAGGGGCAAATGATTTGGGTATTTTATACCCGGCCAAGTGGCCCAATCGGAAGTCGCCACATGTCATAGGTAGAGGTGCCACCTGGACCTTTAAGATGGTGACACGTGGTAGGCAGCCATCCCTCCATTCTGGGATGATTGATGATCCAGAATGGACCAATAGGGATAGTTCCTTCATTTATGACAGAATACACTGAATTCGAGACAACACGTCACTTTCACATTTATTACAAAGCTAACGTTTTCCAGAAACAGACAGCACCTTACCTGAGCTTGGAATCCGAGCAGATAACTTTATTTCCGCACGTTTTACTTCGAATACTTACTAACTTAATCTTCACAGGCGGACCACCAACCATCCGGCGGTCCGTTTGCTTTGCAGGCACAGGCGCCCTTTGCTGAATCCAGTCTTAGTGTTGTGACTCTCCCAAGGGACAAAAACACCCGAAACAATATGCATAAAAAAAACCTCATTGGAAAGACCATCCGTAATGAGTTAAAACATATGATTTTTACACGTAGGAAATTTGAGGAATATCTTTCACAATTAGGACCGAAATAACACTGCGCAAAACTGGAAAATATTATCGAGCACAGAAAGCTGCTGAGACATGTAGGAATTAGCGTCAGCGAACAGAAGTTAGCGCCAGCATTTTGACTGTAACGCCAGACGACAGATCTGTCGCCAGGCGCTAAAGCCAAAAGCTAGTGCCAACCTCTGTTTGCTGGCGCCAAATTCTTCCAATACCGAGCCAGAAATATGCGTTCTAATTTTGACGAGTTTTTAGCATTGTTCGCTTGATCCTACTTCCTGATTGAGTTTTTCTCACTTTTCTGAAACCCATATGTGTTCTACATATGGACATAACCCTCTGGGAATTCATGCTCCATCTACCTGATTGAACGCTCTGAGCAACAAAGGGTACATCCGAGAATGTTGAATTCACCAAACCATGGAAGCGAGTTTTTTCTAAACTCGCGGTGTCCCATCCACTCGCGCCAACCCTTCACGATTAGGCTTCTGCGCGGTGCATCCGGACAATTAACCATGGACCCTCTTTGACTAACCCATATTCCGAATTGTAGAGAACTAGAGCCATGGTTAAGTTTCAAACTCATTGCATCATGTTGTGACTACTTGACTACTTGTGCATCTCTTACTTGTGCATACTTATTATGTGACTAAACTAACCGTTTGGTTTGACTTGTGATTAAGCCTAAATAAACTAATTAATGACTAAAGGACTTTGTTTAATTAATTAATTAATTAATTTGAGCTAATAAAATATACCTAAAATCGAGTCATAGTTCCTTTAAGTCAACCCGGATTTTTATTCCCGTATACTGCACAAACGTCAACTTCTCTTGGTCATAGCCGGAGTTCTAGAAAGAACTACGAGTAATACAACCTATGGATTTGTAGCCCCGAGTTTCATCTTTAATTTGGCGTTGGTTTCATCCAAATCAGAGTCACAGATAAAAAGTTATGACTAAAATACCACAGTCTGTCCAGTTTAATGCATATACGCGAGGTCTTAACTTAGTCTTTGCTTGAGTCTAGTCACATAGTCTAGCCACATGGTCATGACACGAGTCTTAACATGTCACCTACACTCACTAGTCTTAGCACACACTTTGTACATACTCTTTTCACACCATGACCATGTCTTAGGTTCATGCATGAATCGGTTTTTTCCGTCATTTGAGTTGGGGGTACATTCCATTCCTAATTCTTCATATCCCTCCATCTATATCATCTTTATTCACTTCCTCCATCCATCGCATGTTGAATAAAGTTTGAGTCAAATAATTAACAATGAATATCCCCAAATTCCTTTTTCACAGTACTTAGGCCTCGTTCTTTAGAGCTGCTTTGCTCTGCTCTGCTCTGCTGAAATCTGCTTTGCTCTGCTCTGCTCTGCTCTGCTTTGCTGAAATCTGCTCTGATTTGCTCTACTCTGCTTCAATCTGCTCTGCTCTGCCCTGCTCTGCTCTACTTAAAATTAATACTTAATATTAAATTATTATAATAATAATTAATATTTAATAATAATAAATAATTAATATTTAATATTTAATAATAATAATAATTAATATTTTATAATAATAATAATAATAATAAATAATATTTAATAATAATAAATAATTAATATTTAATTATAATAATAGTTAATACTTAATAATAATAATAACAATAATTAATTATTGATATTTAATAAAAAATAAAAAAAATAATAAATAATTATTAATATTTAATAATAATAATAAATTATTAATAATTAATAATAATAATAATAATAATAATAATAATAATAACAATAATAATTAATATTTAATAATAATAATAATAATAAATAGTAATAATAATAGTAATTATACTAACAGTAATAATAATATTTGTAACTAATAATATTAATTATAATAACAATAATTGATTTTTATAATAGCAATTAATATTAAGATAATGACTAATATTTAAAGATAATACTAATTATTAATTTTTAATAATAATAATTAAATAATATTTAATAATAATTATAATTAATATAATAATAATTAATATTTAACTTTAAAAATTTAATGATTATAATAATAATGCGATAATATTAGTAGTAGTAGTAGTAGTAGTAATAATAATAATAATAATAATAATTAATATTTAATAATAATAAAAATTTATATTTAATAATAATAATAGTAGTAGTAGTAGTAGTAGTAGTAGTAGTAGTAATAATAGTAGTAGTAGTAGTAGTAGTAGTAGTAGTAGTAGTAATAATAATAATAATGATAATAATAATAATAATAATTATTATAATAATAATAATAATAATAATAATAACAATAATAACAATAATAACAATAATAATAATAATAATAATAATAATAATAATAATAATAATAATAATAATAATGATAATAATAATGATGATGATAATAATAATAATAATAATAATAATAATAATAATAATCATAAAATAATAATAATAAAATAATAAAATCTGCTCTGCTCTGCTCGGCTCGGCTGAAATCTGCTCTGCTCTGCTGAAATCTGCTCTGCTCTGCTCTGCTTTGCTTTGCTCTGCTGAAATCTGCTCTACTTTGCTTTGCTCTGCTGAAATCTGCTCTGCTCTGCCCAGAAGCTCAAAAGAACAGGGCCTTAGTTGAGGAGAGAAGGGCGATTAATCAAGGACAACCTATTTATTCAAGTCTTACTTTTTGATAAACCGATTCGTCAAAAGAGGAAGGCTAAAAAGATAATGGCAACTCAAGAGGATGTTAATGAACTTAGGAGTCAATTGAATGACGTGACTGAGGTTTTAAAGGCTTTAACCCTCAAAATTGATGACCCTGTGAAGCAGCAACAACAAATGAACCTTAGGCAAGAAAGCTTGAGCAAGCTATCTAGTGACTATAAGTTTCAGGTCATTAGTTCACAAGGGGTCTTGGTGGATAAAGAACTTCTTCCGCATAAGTTCAATGCCAACGACATCCCGAAATTCAAGGCAACTGAAAACCCTTATTTTCATCTAAGAGCTTTTGAAACAATAATGAGTGTTAAGGGTATTGATAAGAAAGTGTTTCCCTCTATATTTTCTCTATCTCTTGAAACTGTTTGCCAACAATGGTTCTTCTCCCTTGACAAAGAGAAAACCTCTACTTGGGAATAGATAGTAAACGCTTTCATTGATAGGTACAAGTTCAATATTCAAGTTGAAACCGATTATAGACAACTTGAGTGCTAAGACAAAAAGAGAATGAAGGCTTTACTTCTTTCTTTAATAAATGGAGGGAAACTTCCGCTAAGATGATTGAGGTGCCCACTGAAAAAGAATCTGTGAGGATTTTTATCAAGAATCTCCAAGAGAAGTATTCGAAGCATTTAAAATACCAACACAATCTGAATACTCTTAAGGCCGTTTATGACATCGGAATTGAAATCGAAGATGACCTCGCAAAGCAAAAAGCTACTAACAATAGTAACCACGGTGGCTGGAAAGGAAAGAAGAACGACAATCCTTCTTCTTCCGAAAACGCCCACTCTAGTAATAATGTTAGTACCTTTGACCATAATGGTGTCTTAGTCATGGACAATCAAGGATCTAAAAGGAAACCCATGAGATAGTTCACACCAATTGGAATGACCTACGATGCTGCTTTCGATCGTCTCTATGAGCGAGGATTAATCAAACCTATTGGCCCTATCGAGGATCCAACGCCAGAAAATCGGTCTTCGAGATGGAATCCCAACTCCTATTGCAAGTACCATCGAGGACGCGGTCATATTACTGATGAATGCTACAGGTTTCAAAATCTCATTCAAGATCTCATAGAAGCAAATAAGATCCCATTGCCTCTAGCTAACGAGAAGACTGGATGATGTCGAAGCAAACGACACAAGACAAGAGGCGAGCTTCAACGACAAGATTTCATGACCTCTTTTTTCTATTTCTTTTTCATTATTTTCCTTTCCCTAATAAGTCTAGCACAGACACCTTTTTATTCTCCTTAGATTTATTTTGTAGGATCATTATTTCTTTTCCTTTAATAAAATGAGCATTTTATTTCCGTACATATGATCATTGCATTGCATCAAAAAAAAAAAAATCATTGTCGAACTAAGCACAAGGTATACCAATGATTTGAGGCACCCCTTGTAGCCACATCATATTACCTTTCACCTTTCAAATATGCAATCCTTTCTTCATAAACCACTTTGAGCCTCGTCTAACGATAGACCTTTTGTTTTTCAACCTACATCTACCTAACCTTGGGATGGGATAGTGTGCAACTTATGCAATTTAAAAAAAAGCTTGAGTGATTTCATAAGATCAAATGATCGGGATTGCCCACACTTATAAAAATGAAATAAATGCTAAAGCAAAAGAAAGAGCTAAAAAAGAGTAGAAAACCTCAAGCATGAAAATACAAATACTCAATAGCAAGGTTGCACACCTTGGGGGCTTATCTAGGGTCTTGAGCCTTTATCCCCTTCTTCTTTAACCTTTAGCCTAACCACGTTACAACCCTTAAAAAGACCTTTTTGAGGTATACACACTTGTGTGAGGTTCGGCTAGAGCTATGTTCGGCCTGATTCCTAACGGATACGTAGGAAACCTCACATCGAGGTGCGGCCGTAATAAAATTGCATTCATATTCACATTCACACACTCACACCATTTATCATATCAAGGGATCCCCTATGCTCATCCCTATTCATTTAGAGCTAGACTTGGGGGCTTGATCCCTACATCATTAGCCTACCTAGCCTAAGAGTCACCATTATTTGACTCTTTTTAATATATTTTCCACACACTTAGCCCTTGCGGCCTAACTTTAGTGTCACTATCACACACCGCACAAATACATAACCAAATATACTTCCCTTAGGAACCCTTTGTCATGGAAACTTAACACAACGTTGAAGCATGCCTTGTCATATCAACATCACTAATCAATCATAATTATCATTGCATCGAAGTATGAAGTGCTTAGCCTCCGTGCCTAAGTTACCCAAATACTTTCATCATTGAGTCAACTAGAATAGCCTAGATGAATTAACCTTTGCACCATGAGAGACAGCATCAAACGCATATATTTGACTAAGCTCATTCAACATGCACATTCGAAAACTTTGATTCTTTTTTCACGTCTTTCTTTTTTGGGAGAAAGTCGGTACCCTCCACAAAAATGACGAATTTTTTTTTTCTTTTTTGCATTTTCGAGTCGCACGATCACATTACAATGCACACACAAGTCATGTACACATTGAGTCATGTCGTGTCATATCACCTTGATTCGAGTCTAACACATGTGTCAAACACTTTGAGTCGAGTCAACCTCGAGTCAATCACTACGAGTCAAGTTAATACCTTGAGTCATGTAAAGTCAATGAGTCAAGCAACATTAAGTCTTAGTTCAACCCTAAAGAAAGATAAGCAAAGTCCTATAGTCAAATATATAAATGCAGGTGCATCCTAGCAAGCGAGGACATTCCCGGATTTTTTCGAAAAAAACCGCAAATATGACACAGGAGATTCCTCCGAGATAAGAGGAGTTACATGGATCAGTAAATTAGAGATGAAGAGCTTTAATTTACAAAATATTTGAGCAGATTTGGTTGAAAGGAAACGACTAAGCTCAAAGTTTGGAGCAAAACCAAGGAACAGCGGCAGCAAGAGCAGAATAGGGAAGATCCAACTTCAGCGCTAGACGACAAGGCTGTCGCCTAGCGACAACATCTGGTGTTTAGCAACAAAATTCAGCGCCTGGCGCTAGATCCCAGCGTTTGGCGACAGAGCCAATTCTTGGCGCCAGCAATATTTCAGCAGCGATAGAGCTCGAAGCCTCTGAGAATGGTTATTTCGACCTCATACAGCAATTTCGGGTTCCTTGGTACGCCAGTTAGCCCCTATAAGCAAATTGACATGATTAGTAGTCGACTCGATTACAATTGTAGTAAGTGATTGACCTGACAAAAAATCGTCTCACTTAGCTTAAGCGCCTAAGACACTGGCTCATTACAAGCACCAAAGTATCGGTTTAAAAGCAAGCACTTAAACGACAATATTTCCAAATATGGCTTGTCGTGCATTCTTCTAAAACGACAATTTTTCCAAAAATTGGATTGTCATCCCCAACTAACAATATTTCCAAAAATGGATTGCCGTGCATCTTCTTCAACGACAATTTTTCCAAGATTGGATTGTCATCTCTGGAAAAGTTTTCAAGCGTGGATTGTCGTGCTCCTTCTTTGTTTGGCAAGTTTTTCCAAGTTCGGATTGTCATCACTGGCAAGTTTTTCGAGATTAGATTGTCATACAACCAGTTCCCTATGGAAAAATTTCCCAAAGGATTGTTGTAGGTCTCTATTCATCATAAATTTCGATAAAGGTTCCTCAACGTGGATTGTCATTCATTTTAGTAAGTGGCAAATTTTCCCGAAGTGGATTGTCGGTCGACTCTTTTTTGCAAAAGTTCCAAGACGCGGATTGTCAATTGTGGCAATATTTTCCTAAAAAGATTGTCGCATAGCGTTGGCAAATTTCCAAGGTGGATTACTTTCAAGAGTTATATTCCAAGAGGTGGATTGTCGATCGTAGCAAAATTCTTATGACAGATTGTTACGAAGTATTGGCAACTTTTCCCAAAAAATTGGATTTTGGCAAATTTTCCAAGATACGGATTGTCGCTTCATCGTGGCAACATTTCCAAGGATGGATTGCTACATAGCATTGACAACTTTCCCTAAATCGGATTGTCATACATCATACAAGAGTTGTGTGGGCAACTATTCCCAAAGAAAAGAGAATTGTCATCCCAACAAAAGCACCGACATACTGGTTCACAAGCAGCATAGCGCCGATGTAATGGCATAGCAGCATTATATTAAGGATCAACAAGCAGTGATCTTTTTAAAGACTATCACGGCAAAAATTAGAGGCGGTTACAGGCGTAGCAGTCTTTAGGCGGTATTCTCTAGCTTGCAAAAGATCGTCACAACAAATCAGTTACCTCCGGAGACGTGTGCTCGACGGTGCAAGATACGCGTTTCTTAATTCTTTTATCTGTTTAACTAACGCTAGTTTACAAGTATCGGCGTTACAAGAATGATTTAGGATCGCAGAACGTTCTGAATCATTCTCCGTCCCTATCAATACTTTGACTTTTGTTTTTGAAACTTGCGTTTCTCCAAACTCAGTCAAAGTGGGGGCTTCTGTAGACACCCATTTGTGTCTCCCCAAAACCAAACCCGGTGATGAGTACCTTTCACGTCGAATCATAATCGGATGAAGTGAAAGTGTGGAAAGTTTAGTGTTCGGATAGTTTTAATTTCTTTTCTCTTCTCTCTATTTTTGAAAACCTATTTTAAGAAAACGGTCAATCCAGTTTGGTTGGTCCATGATATAGGTATAATAGTAGTGTATTTGGATAGGGATTGAAAAGAGCTTTCCAACGATATATTATAAGCCCAATTCCGATGAATATTGAGGAAGTTATGACCAAATTACTTAATTGGGCCCGGTTTGAGCCTTATATGCGGCCCAATGATCTAGAGGAGGGCCTAATATAGATTTATCATTCCTAATGCAATTGGGAATGGTTTTAGTCTTCTAGATTCTTCTAGAAGTTTCTTTTCATTCCTAATTTAATTAGCATTGATAAATTGACTTTTGTTGACTTTTTAGAGTTTTAATCAGAACAAAAGAACGTTTTTGAGGAAAATACGATTTTATCCTCCTGTACGGCAATTTCTATCTGATTTTAAGAAAACACGTCAATTTCTTAGTCAGCGACAAACGCCAGCTGTAGCGCCTGACGCTACGCTTGGCGCCTGGCGCTAGCGTTAGCACCTGGCGCTAACGTCAGCGTTTGGCGCTAACCTGGTTTTTTGCGTCAGAACTCTGTTTTTGATTTTCTATCTTTTTGGCTGATTTTCTCTATAAATAGCTTTCTAAAAACTCCGTTTTCGTTCACCAACTCTCATCAAGATTTTCTTGATTACTCTCTCTCTCTTTTCTAAACTAGCCTTCTCTCAAATACAAAATTCCGCATTCGCAAGACTTAGATACACCTAGCCATATTCGAAGTTGCCTTCGCCCTAGACGTGAAAGGTTTAATTTCTGAGGGTTTGGTCCCAAATCTCCCTTTCAATTATTTAATTTAATTGTTTATTATTTTCCTTGAAGTTACTAACGTGTGTATTTTGTTATTAGAAAGAGGTACGAGGCATCCAAGTAAGTTCTTTAATTGATTTATTGTTATTATGATATAGAAATCATGCTTAGGTTGTTATTATGGTTCCTAGTGTTATGTTAGGGTGTTTTGATCTTCCTAGTATCATATTTAGGGTAACAATTATAATTTCTATTATCAAACATGACAATTGTGTTTCCTACGATGCTTTCTATTTTCTTTCCTAATAACATGTTAGTATCATGTTAGGGTTAAAGCTTTGATTTTTATTGTTTAGTGACATGCTAGGGTTTGTTATTTATCTTGTTAGTATCATGCCTAGGATCTTGCTATTATTATTATTATTCTTTAACATGATTATGATGATTGTGATTGTTATTATTATGATTTTTATAATTATTGATGATTTTTATTATGTTGCTTGATATATACTTTTGTTGCTTGATCACGCCTTTTATTGCATGTTTTAAGGGAATTTGTACTTTTAATTACGCTTAATAATATAATTAATAATCTTGTTTAGGGTTAATTTGATTATAATTCAAGTGATCGCCAATAATAGATTTATTTGTGCATTAATATTCAACCAACATAGTTAAACAGGTTTAGGGTAATCCTATTGATTGCATGTTAGTCAGAAAGCGCACATGAATACGTTCAGAATAAAGTAGAGGCCTATTATTAGGGCAGGTTTAATCTCTTTTAGGTTGGATTTGTACCTTCATCCCCGAACCCTATTTGGTTCAAGATCTTATGGAGTTAACGATCTCCTGGATCGTTAAGGGGTGTAACCTTCACATCGTGAACGGTTTACAAGTTCCTAAAAAAACTTGTTGGCGACTCTTTTGCTCTATCTTCTTCACTTTGGACACCACCGTACTTTAGTGTATGATCACAGTGGGGTTCAAGCTAGGGGATTAACTCTTGAAAATGAAACTTCTTTTGAAATTTATTTAATCGGGAATAAGATTTATATAGTCAGGAATTTGATTATATAATTCAGGAATAAGAATTATACAGTCATGAATTAAATTGAAATTAATTTTTATGAGGAATTACCATGTTTTAGTGAGGAATTACATTATATATGTCAGGTATTACTCTATTTTTGTAAGGCATTAAAATATTTTACTCAGGATTTAGACTGTTTTTTGAAAGTCAAAGTATCCGGAATTAGTATGTTTTAATGAGGAATTAGATAATTTATGTTAGGTATTGGTCTATTTTTGTCAGTTATTACAATATTTTACTCAACAATCTAATTTTTTTTTTATCAGGTTTAACATAATATTATTCATCAATTGGTATGCTTTACACAGGAATTAGATTATTTTAATAGTATATAATTCTTCTAATATCTATAATTTTCAAACAAACATACCTATTATATTTGCAGTATCTTCGTCTTTTTCTTCATCATCTCTTTCTTGATTGGTGTTCTCTTCTATAATTAAATTATATGCTGCATTCATTATTAGTATTAATATATTTGAATTTTTTGGTTAAAATTATCTGCAACACCTTATGTATACAATCTGAAACTAACATAGCTTTGCATGCAAATTATAAGTCGAAATTAACTACGTATACGATCTGAAATTAAATTAACCTTGCATGCGAACTATGAATCGAAATGAAATTAACTATGATCTGAAATTAAATTAGTATAGCTTGCTGTTTATAAGTCAAAATTAACTACGATCTGAAATCAAATTAGCCTTGAATGCAAATTATAAATCGAAATGATTAACTACGACCTGAAATTAAATTAGTATTGCTTGCAAATTATAAGTCAAAATTAACAATGATCTGAAAATAAATTAGCCTTGCTTGCAAATTATTGACAGGGTAAAGTCGTATCCCCTAATATAAAATAATACCTAAGTCCTCTAACTAAAGCAGATAGGGAAGTAGGGTCGAACTCCACAGGGAAACAAGTCTTTTTATTCCTAATTAACTAATATACTCTAGATTATGAAGTAACCAATATTTATATTTGAATAATGAACTAAACTACGAAGATTGAGAATAGGGAGAAAACAATATATAAAAGGATCTAGGGCATAGGTTCACCAATAAATAATACTCCAGGGTAAAACATAATAATCAATCATTGACATTGCGTATAACATGATTAACAGGCTCTCGCAATTTATTAATCAACATAGATCTAGCAGGCTCTCGCAATTTACTAGATCTAAGTTTCTATTGAAAATAGCCTTTAATATCAAATTAACATCTGCTCGATTCATCAATTCAATATTGCTATACTTTTACAAGCCATAATTGTAAAGCGTTTAAACAATTCAATAAGAAATTATCATGCAATACCAAAAATCAATAATAGTCCATCATCAATGCATCAATTAACGAGATCGTAAAGGGCTTTCGCTACGTATTACGATCACAGAATTAATCTACCGGTATTAAATCTCATCTCTCGAATCTCGACTTAACCATTTATAAATTAATCTACCTATTGAAACATGATCTAAACATCAATTCTCATCTCTCGAATCTCGAATCAATATTGTCAAACTCATGCATAAAAGAACAGGTCTAATCTAGTCACAGAGCATTAAATCAATCAATAGGAAATTAAACTAGCATTGATAATTAACAACAATAAATTACCCCTTCATATTATTAATGGATCCCCAAAACCCTAGAAGTTAAACTACTCACACATAATTAAATATAAACTAAACAAAGCAATTAAAGGAGACATGATTAAAGGAATAAAATAAATAACTAAGATTAAGAGAAGATAAATCGTTACCAAACAAATCTGGAATTAAGTGTAGATTAAGAACAAAGGTTTTTGAGAAAGAAATCTAAGAGAACAATTAAGAGAGTAAAGAGTAAAAAGGGAGAAGAAGGAAGCGAGAGGAGAGATAAAATCGTATTACGGAGGAGTATTTATACTCCGTACAAAATCCTAAACTAAAACAAATTAAAACGACGATAATCGTCTCCTAAGAAATACACGCGCTTGATCGGGCGAGGCACCACCCGATCGGGCGCGCCTTTTTGCTCCTTGTACTAATCTCGCGCCCGGCCGGGCGCGTCACAAGGCGACCACCTTAGCTTCTCCCGCCCGGCCGGGCGCGCCTCCGGGCGCTAGCCTCTTTGGCCGGGCGGCTCACTTGGGCCACTATTTGGACTACGATTGGGCTCCAATTCTTCCGGCCAATCTGGGTTTCCTCTTCCGGTCTTGAATACTCAGTCCAAATACCCCGGTATCACCTATACCAAGCCCTTAATCACCGGTTCGATGGCTCTAACCGGCCCTGGGCTATAAAATCTGATCGTGCTTCTCCAATGTTCGTGATTGCTCCAAAATATCTCGGGAAAATACTCCAAGAGCATAAATCCCTGCAAAAGTCAACCAAATCTACGAAAACACTAGAAAACACCAATTAGTAATAAAAATTGCTCTAAAGAGCCAAAAACACTACTAATTACGACCAAGGGACGGGGGTAAAATACTATATAAAATAGACATATCAATTATACGTCAAAATTAACTCGAAATTAAATACGATATGAAATTAAATTAACCTTGCATGCAAATTATAAGCCAAAATTGATTGTATGCAAATTTAAATTGCATCCAAAATTGAATTAATGCTTTACGAAAATTTACAAGCTCGAAATTGATTATGAACTAAATATGACCTAAAATTAAACATAATCTGAAATTAAATACATTCTGAAATTAAATACCGTATGAAATTAAATTGAATTAAATTGTACTTTTTTCAGCATTAATTAAGCTCAAAATTGATTCTATAGGTGAATCAGAGTTTTCTTCAATTATCATTATGTTGTTTGATTTCTCCATCTTTGTGATTTGAATTTTCTGATGTTTGAAGATTTGAATGCTCTGAAATTTGAGTACATGAAGGCATTCGTAGTTTGACGAAATGAATGCGTTCAAAATTTTGAGTAAATGACGGCGCTCGAAATTCGAGGAAAATGATAAGTGATAAAAAATTCGCACATTTTATAAAATGTCGCGCGGGCTTTGGTTAGGTTTATTAGGCTTGCACCCTTTTGATTAACTCACGTGAGTCCAGTTCGACACAAAACGTTTTGAAACGGTAATAACATATTATATTATATATTGGTATTTTTTATATGTATGGCATAGTTCCAATACATACAATTTAAATTAACAGCCATGTTAATTTACCTCATTACCCATGTGCCGGGAAATTTTACCCCAACAATTTGCTGGGCTGAGACCGACTCGGGTAAGCCAGTAAGAACATAGTTTTTGGTTATATAAACTAGTTTTTGGCCCGGTATAAGTCCCGGGTCATTATATATATATTATAAATGAGGTTTTATAATAAAATTATGTGATAAAATACAAAAAAAAAAAAAAAAAATAAAATAAATAAATAAAATAAAAATAGTTACATTTGTTGTAAATAAAGGAGTAGTCTAGTACAAATAATATAAAAATATTTTAGTAAGATCAAATAGATAATAACAAACAATGGAATAATATCGGTGTGTCATGATGAAAATCACTAACTTGAAAATGAATTTTCGGCGCAACCAATGTACTTAATTGTATTCACCGGCACATTCCTTAAGGTTAACACATCACTTCCCCACAAAGACACTTTTGGGCGGATGATTTGAGTCAGGTAACTTATGCCCAATAGAGAATGTGTTTAGACTATTGTGCTTGATGCATTTTTCAATTAGAATAAAGGATTCTTCTATTTATAGAGAAACGTGAAAGAATGAAGGGAAGTGAATAATCACCTTAAACATCCTCTTAAATTGAGGGTTATGAGAGTTACTTATCAAGAGAATAATGGTGGTGATTAATCATCTTAAACATTCTCTTAAATTGAGGGTTATAAAACTTGAGGGAATCCAAAGACCAAACCATTGGAGTTCAACTATGACATGGCGCCACATCATCTGGCTAGTCAAGATGACACGTGGTGGCCTCATGACTTCCCATTATATATATATATAAAATAAATGTTCAAAACCCGTTAGATTGACCCGAACCCAAAACTTTGGGCAAGGGTTGAACATTTCTTGACTCGTGACCTGAAGTGACCCAATCTAAGATGACTCATGACCCAACCCTCATTGACAGGTCTACATAGTAATAAAATTTTATTAGATAGTGAAGTATATTATTTAATAAATGGATGTTTTACGCTTTGAACTATTCCTTCTCTCTAAAAAATGTTATGATATAAAAAATAAATTTATATGATAATTTTTGTGAATTATAATCTAATAACTTTTTTGAATAAAATTATAATTCAATTTGTACATCTGAAATATTGGTATTTTATCAAAAATAAAACTCTAAACTAACAATTTTATCATAAATTTCTATCCAAATATAAATCTAAACTAACTTCTTTTATTTTTATTTTTATTTTTATTTTTATTTTTATTTTTATCTTATGAACTCTATTTAAATCTATCCAACGTGATGCGACATTTGGCTAAAAATTGAAACGCCAAGTGTCGCTGTCTTGTGACCTGGCTAAAAGTTTAGTTTTATATATTAGTTATATAATATGATATAGATAGATGCGACAATTAGCAAGAGATTCAACGGCGTTGTTTAACATCATCAAATTCGTCCATAAGAATTTTCTTGTTTCAAATCATTCCTTATATCACTCATTTTTCTAGGGCTGAGCAAAACTACCCGAAAAACCGATTCGTATCCGTTCCGAAAATTAGGGTACCCGATCCGATAACCATAACAGTTTGAGTACCCGTTCCGATAATTTGTTATTGGGTATCATTTTAAAATTAAATGTTACCCGATCCATTCCGGTAAACATTTTTTTTTGTTTTATTTCCCTTCTAAAATCTATTTTTTAAAATCTAAACTCTTACTTTACTTTATAATTATTTTATAATATCAATGATTAGTAATATTATTAAAAATTTGGTCAAAATCATATGATATTATTGTTAATTAGTGGTATAATATATATCATAATAACTACATAATTAAGTTTAATTATCATTATTGGATATCTTATTGGGTACCCGATCACCGATCTGAAGTTCGGGTACCCAAACTTATCAATTCGAGTTATGGATATCACTTTTAGAAATTTTGGTAATCGGATATCTGAACTGTTAGTAGTAATGGTACGGGTACCCATTCGATGCTCACCCTTGTATTTTTCCTCTTTGAAGTCTCACCCTCCGAACAATTTCAATTTCCCCCCTCTGTCTGATTTCTGTTCTCTCTCCTCGACTCCCCCCCCCCCCCCCTACTTCTTCTCCCGTCGAATCTTCCAGAATCTTCACTTGAAGAACCTCTCACGATTTTCTTTGCGCTCAGAGGAATGGAGGTGATGATGGAGCTTTCTCTCTCTTCAACCTCATCTTTCTCCCATAGCGAACCTTTTTTCGATCCTCTACCACCTCAACCGTCTCCCATAACTTCAATATCCGTCAACATACGAAGCTGTAAGTTTCGGCGCTTTTAAAATTTCATCTGATTTTGTTTTCCCCTTTAAAGATTTCTCGTAGCCTTTTCGCCATCTTGGAAGCTAATTTTTGTTCAAGAAAATTGGATTTCGTTGAATTTTTCTGCAATTATGAACATCTAGGTGTTAATTGTACTGTTAATTAGAGATTTATGTTGATAATATTAGGTTTAAGTTTTTCTGGAGATTCTAGGGTTAGTGCTGTGGAAATTTGGTAGAATTTTCAATTTTTCTGTTCGTAATTGAGTTATTGGTGATGGCGGATAAAGAATTAGGGTTTGTAAAGCCGAGTGCACCAAACTTAAAGGAACAACTTGCTAGGAAAACCTTAAAGAATGTTAGATTGCAGGGGCATACATATGTTGATCTTAGAGAAGATGGGAAGCGATTTATTTTTTTCTGTACATTGTGTTTGGCGCCGTGTTATAGTGAGGATGTATTGCTTCAGCATTTGAAAGGGAACCTCCATAAGCAGAGGTATGCTGCTGCTAAGGCCACATTGATGGGAGAGAATCCTTGGCCTTTTAATGACGGTGTTCTTTTCTTTCATAACTCTGATGAAGAAGAGAAAGATGCGCATTCTCAAGGCTATGATAAAAATAAATTGTTGAATGGTCATGAACATTCGAGCAATCTTGCTATCGTTATTCACAGCGATGTCTCAAAATCAGTTGGTGATGGGCATACAGATGGGAATGAGGACAGTAGGGATGAGTGTTTAGGTGATGATTTTCAGCTTCATGATGCAGACTTTGCTAATGAGTTGGTAATTTCCGGGGTTATTGGCAAGGAAGAAGTATCTGACCTACATGTGAGAATAATGGGATACGGGAAGATTTCTGCAAGGATTTTGGAAAAGGACGGGGTTCATAGTGGTATTCGACGACTTTGGTGTGAATGGTTGGGGAAGAGGGGCGATGCAAGTAATAATATACACTCTATTCTGCCCTCACATGACTTTGCTATTGTTACTTTTGTTTACTATTATGACTTGGGAAGACAGGGGCTGTTTGACGATATTAAGACTTTATTGCTTACTGGTGGGGAGGATAGTAGTAATGATGGTGGCTCTACAAAGAGGAGAAAAAAATCAACATCTGATTCGGAAGATGTTAACGAGGCATTGAGCCAACAGTGTTATTCATCTGGGGAGGATTCTCAAAGTTCATATACCACATCGAGTTCAGTTATGCTTTTGCATCGTTACGATGACCAAATTCTACAGGCTAGAATCATCTCTAACAAATCTCTAAGGCGACAATTAAGAAAGCAGCGGCGCACAGCATCTGAGAAAATGTGTGATATCTGTCAACACAAAATGTTGCCTGGAAAAGATGTAGCTACTCTGCTGAATCTGACTACTGGACGATTAGCATGCTCTAGCAGAAATATGCATGGGGTAAGTCCACTTTTTATCGTTTGCCAATTTGTCATCATTTATCAGGTGTTGAGGTTATGTAAAACAAAATGGATTTCTGACTAGGTTATAGAATTTCGTTTCTGATTGAATATTATACTTGGTGTTCTTTTATCTATCGTGTCAATATGCTGAAGTTGTTTACTAACTTTTGGAGAAAGAAGTTGGGTTATTATTTATTTATTTATTTTTCTTGCGTGACTAATATCTAATAACTTTGAGAACACAACTTTCTGAGAGAGTTTTATGGCAGATCCTTCATTCTACCTAAGTGGTATGTATTTCCCCTTCCCAACCTAAGTAGTAAGGAGAGGCAGAAAGAATGAGTGGGAAAGGGTGGGAAATTTATCTTGACACACCAACTAAAATTTCTCTGATATGATTTCTGGTAGGCATTCCATGTATTCCATACTTCCTGCCTCATTCACTGGATACTACTATGTGAGCATGAGATGTTCATGAAGCCGCCAGTGCTTCCCAAAGTTAGGCGCAGATCGAAAAGGACAAAATCTAAGGTCAATCAGCTGGAGACAGAGTGCAAAGCAGATAATGTTGTCAAGCGCAAGCAAACAAGGAGGGAAAAGGAAGAGGTCCCGTCCAGTGACCAAATTAATTCAGTGTTTTGCCCAGATTGCCAAGGCACTGGCTTGCACATTGAAGGAGATAATTTGGAACAACCGAACGTACCTCTTTCAGAGGTTTGTTCTCAACATCCAGATTTTATACCTTTATTATTGCTACTCAAGTTAAACTTCTTTTTAGTTTTCCATATGATTCTTATTTACATGCTGGTCCTATTTTGATTAATAGATTTTAATCCATTCATTTAATCTGTTTTCGTGTGAATTCATCATCTCAATGCAGATATACTCTATCAGCAGAATAGTTTTCCGAATCTAACTGTCCTTTTCTTTCTTAGTGTAATAGACTAAATTGGAGGGGTAGTATAGGTATTCTAGTAATATTAGTTTATTAGGGTTAATAGTCCTTAGTATAAATAGGGAGGTAAGGTAAAGAAATGGGTAGGCAAATATTGGATGAAACTTGTTGAGAGTTGTGACCTCAAGTCACTTTTGGAGAGTTGTGAGCTAAACTCACTTTTGAAGATTGATAGCCTTAAGCTATTATCCTATCCTTTGTAACCTTTCAACCATTTTCAATCAAAATCCAAGCTTTAATCTTTATTTACTTGCATTATTAAATCAGATTATAATCCTAGAGAGTAGTTCTGTTCTGTTCTGGGAAGTCTGCCGATTTTCATTTCATTAAAAAAAAAAGAGTCAGCAATGATCTTTGAGTGTGCCGAAAGAAGTGTAGCACAGCAGATGCATAAATGGATCCGTGAAGAGTATGCATACATTTCCAGCAAGAGAGAGCATGGAATTTCAGATTTTGAGGAAGAGCAAAACATTCGTCTAGAGCTTCAGATTCATGAGTTCAACGGAAGAAACTTGGATGATTGGATCTTTCAAATGGAGGATTTCTTTCATTTTTTTCACTAAGTGAAGAGGTGAAACTTAAGGCTGCCATAATAGGTATTAATGGCAAAGCGTTGCAGTGGTTTGAAGGTGAACACAGGTGGCTACCAATACGTGAGTGGTGGGTTCTGAAGGGAGTGTTGGTGAGTCGTTTCGGCTCGTCATCTATAATGCCTGGCAGGAGTCAATCGAGGAGGAAACGAAGGTGTCATCTCAGATATTTTCAAAGGAGGTAGAGGAAATCACAAAGAGAATCATCGGAAATGTTCTAAGGGATTTGGGCAAAATACTAACAAAGCCTCTTCTCCAATGAAGATGAAGGAAGAAGACTATCAAGCAAAATCAGGAGGAAATTGCAGATAATGAAGAGGAGGAGCAGGTACACTCCATGTCAAAAGATGAAAACGGAGTTTTTGTTGGGGGTGTAACTCGTGGTGGCTCCGATAACATTAACGGCGAGTTGGGTTGTGGAGTTAGAGGTGTCGCAAGAAAAGTTAAACCTGGTGGAAGGCTTGGTGATTACGGAGCGGGTTTTACCGGTGGAGGTCGAGGTGGCTTCGCAGGTGAATTAGGTGGAGGTGTTGGTGGGTATGCACAGGGAACTGCCGGTGCTAGCTGTGTTGATGGTGGAGCAATACTTTCTAAAAGTGGCTTCCCCGGTGATTTGAGTGGAAAATTGACCACTTTTGAAAGTGGTTTTACAGGGGGTTTTGGTGGGCCAGGAAATTCAGCGGACAACCTCACAGTGGTGGGAGAATTTTCGTGAAGGGAGGTCAAGACAACTTTGCCGGCGATTTTGGTGGTGGGACTAGTGAATTTAAAGGTGTTCTTTTATCGTACGGAGAGGAAAGGTTGGTGTGTTCGACGGAGGTAGGATAGATGGGGTTTTTGAAATAGGCGGTGTCGATGGTAGCGGATCTGGCGGTGGCCCAAGTACCGGCAAGGTGAGAATGTGGTGAAGTGTACCGGCAAGGTGGAGGGAGAAGTGGCGCAAGTCAAGGTGGGTGTGTCAGGGGAACAGATTCACCGCTACCATTGGTTGCAAAAAGGGGTGGTGACTACTCTGGTGGTTTTACCGGCGGCGGGTGTTTGACCGGAGGTGAAGTAGAAGGAAGGTTTCAATGGGAGTGGTTACTTGGTGGGTTCTTGAAGCATGCAGAAGGAGTAGCTTTTGGCAGAAGTTTGACTGCAATTTTCTTTGGCTGTGGAGGAAGCCAAACATAGAAGGTGCTAGTAAGGGTAGAATTGTAAATATGAGGTTTGATGATGTGGTAAAGGATGATAATCATGCTGAGATTGCTTACTGTGCGTTGGAAATGAAAATCTATCATTTTTTGAAGTCAGGTTTGTATTTGGGCCCATTGCAACATGACCCAATTTCCTAATTCATGGCCTGAAGCCCAACATTACCCAGTAATCCTTACTTCCATCCAGTATCCTTTGTTTAAAGCCCTTTACCTTCTATTTCCTATAGTCAGCATTGCCCAGTAATCCCTATTTAGACACTTCTTGCTTCTATGTAGACACCACTTGCTCTACTCATATCTCAATTATCCTACCTGACAAGCTACATCATTTTTCTGTTTCTTATGCCATGTTAAGAGTACTAACCTTCAACAATGAACAGCAACTCTCACAGCAGCTCACTCTCACTGTATGCTTTTTCAAGAGTTGGAACAAGCATCAATGTTGCCGAGGCCGGAAATTCAGTACAAACTACTATCCACCTTGAGGACAAGGTGGAAGTTTAGGGGGCTCGTATTGTAATAGACTAACCTAGAGGGGTAGGTATAGGTATTCTAGTAATATTAGTTTATTAGAGTTAATAGTCCTTAGTATAAATAGGTAGGTAAGGAAAAGAAATCGGTAGGCAAATATTGGATGAAACTTGTTGAGAGTTGTGACCTCAAGTCACTTTTGGAGAGTTGTGAGCTAAACTCACTTTTGAAGATTGATAGCCTTAAGCTATTATCCTATCCTTTGTAACCTTTCAACCATTATCAATCAAAATCCAAACTTTAATCTTTATTTACTTGCATTATTTAATCAGATTATAATCCCAGAGAATCAGTCCATATGATTCTTATTTACATGCTGGTCCTATTTTGATTATTAAATTTTAATCCATTCATTTAATCTATTTTCGTGTGAATTCTTCATCTCAATGCAGATGAACTCTATCAGCAGAATAGTTTTCCGAATCTAACTGTCCTTTTCTTTCTTAGATGTTCAAATATAAAATTAAGGTGAGTGATACACATAGAGCATGGATGAAAGATCCAGAATTGTTGGAGAATTGCTCAACGGGATTTGTGTTTCCAGCCCAAATAGATGATGCTGAGGTATTTAGTATGGATAATTAGTACCTTCAGCATTATTGACTGTTGATTCTAAACTAAAGATTGATATCCTGTATGAAAATTTTTACTGTCAGGGAAAGGTGGCCCACTTGAAGTTGCTACAATTTTACAGGGCTGATGAAGAGAGCTGGTGCCAGAGTTCCTGAAATTCACATGTTCTTCGCTACCATTAAGCAAGCATGGTCTTCTTGCTAAAAACAATTGTTGATGGTCTTCACCCTTCAGTTGAATTTCCGGCTTGGTATGATATCATGCCTTGTACATGTATTTTTTTTTAGTAGGATATAAAGGTTAGCTGTCGGAAATCTTAGTTGCTGGATGTAAAGAAATAACTGTGGATATTTGTAAATCAATGGTCATTAGATAGACTCACAGATTATGCTCCTACTCGAATTCTTAGCTATCGATTATAGAGAATGTTGGTGTATACTACTAATAAACTCTTGATTGCAGTGAATACATCTTTTTTTGCCAATGTGTAAAGAGTTACTGTGGCATCAACCATCTATGAAAAAAGCAGAGGCAACTTTTAGGCTATTGAGCATTCAAGCAATCAAGCTCTTGGTTCATTTAGTGTTCAGTTGTCTTTTGTGAAGCAAAGCAATATGCTATTATCTGTGTATTCTGTTTTTTAAACATTTTTGCTGAGAAAATTATTCTTGTGGAAATCAATGGGCTACTGGAAGAGGTAACTTCTCTCTCTTATATGAGGGGGATGGCTCAGGTGATGAGTATTTGAAAAATTGTGATTCAATTTTTCACAGGGTTTGATGCATGAGGTAGTAGCACATTTAGGAGGTTTCTTGGTGTCATAGAACTCTCTGGAGAATTTGGAAATCTTTTGTTTTTGTTTTACTTCGCATTTAGGGGGCGTTTGGTATATTAGTTTTTAGATGTAGGAAACAGATTCAATTATGTGTTTCCTTTTCTTTGAGTAACAAACACCACTTACGGAGGGCAATAAAATCTCCCAATTTGTTACCCTTGACAAATTAGTGGAAATAAAATACGTATTCTTATTCGATCATAATCTTCTCAATTTGTTTTCATTCTACTAGGATACTAAACATATAGTAAAGGTAATGTTTATCATTACCCTTTCCCTTACTTATTTGAAACCTTTCTGTTTCATTTACAATGTTTATACCAAACACCCCCTTAAAGTGATGAGCTCACACTAGGGATTGAGGAATGAGGGGAAAATTCTCCAAAGTAGCTTGGTGATATTGCAACAAGGCATTTGTTCTAGAATCAGATTTTGTTCTGAACTTGTGAATGTTGTGATTAGATGAGCTGATAACTATGGACTTTGAAAATGTTGTAAAGGGCATTGGTCTATAATTAGTCCTATTAGTCCTATAAAGATTTGTCAACATTATTCAGTAATAAAATCAAGTTGTATCCTTGCAGCTCATCAAATCAAGTGTAATTTTCCGTAGAAAAGTTGAGCTGTGTTCGTTAAAATACCGTTTCACTTTTTCTAATATGTTCTAGAAAATTCTAGTTGTACTATAATTCAAACTAAAATCAGAAAGTTCTCAATTATTCAACTTATTACAGAATGTTCTCAATAATTCATACTTGTTAGAAAGTTCAAAATGATAACATTGATCTAATGATGGTTCAACACTTCAACGCAAACAACAATGACTTAAAATTCGGTTTAGTTCAATTGTTCCCTACAGAGTTCATTAATCTCATCTAGCGGCTAGATGAGATACGAGCGTTAGCAATGACTGAATTTGTAAGACTTTTTTTTTTTTTTTTTTCTACTGTTTACGAACTTTTGCGGACCTTAATTTAATAATCTAACATATATATATATATATATATATATATATATATATATATATATATATTGTTTTGGGTGTTTTTGTCCTTCGGGAGAGTTACAACACGAAAACTGATCCGGCTTGAGCTGCACCTGCAAAATAACGGAGACTCCGGGTGGTTGGAGCTCCGCCTCCGACGGTCAAGTTAGTAATTTGAAAAGGAATAAAGAGTATGGAAATTTAGGTGGGTATCTGCTCGGATTCCAAGCTCAGATGTCTCTATCACAGGGACAATGTGTAATAATAAATGATAAAACGTGCCCTCAAAAAGAGGAAAATCTCCCTATTAATAGGGTTTTCGGGATCTGTGCCCCTGATTAGGTCATTAATCCCTAATCATTGGTGGGCTGCGCCGCATTGCGGCTTTCTCGGGATTTGGGCCTGAAGGCCGCCATTTTCCCCCTGATTTCTGGAATGACACGTGTCAAGCAGGGATTGGTCCACTTTGGGCCATCCTGAGGCTGACACGTGTCACCCTCTGATTGGGCCACGTGGCAGGGTAAAATTACCTTAAACACTTGCCCCTCACAGATGTGACGTGGCACGCCACGTGGCATCTGTGACACATGTCACGCTCCGATTGGTGGTAATTTTACCATTAAAGATTAATTGTTCACCTTCCAAGTAAATTACGAGAATGCCCCTGTATTTACCCTTTATATATAGTCGTTTACCCTCATAATTTTGTACGTTTACAAAAATTTTCCAGAGAAAGAACTTTGAGAGAGCAGAAGTCATCCGTTTGAGTCAGACGCAAGCAAGAAGCTCGTTTTCCATTGACCCAGCCGGACCCGCCTAGTTTCCGATATCACTTCAAAAGGTACCGTCTCTGCCTCTCTCAGCTCTTTTTCTTTTTCACCGCTTGTACATATTTCTTGCAATAAATGGATGCATCACCAACACACACGGCACATCCTAGGTTAGAGTCCAGCCGGTCACCAGGGACGGCTGAGTCTAGGACTGGGAGTGCCGTCTCAGGGTGTTGGGACCACCCTTTGCCTTGGATTCCGACCAGTTATGTGTCTGTGCAGGACACAATGGCTCGGGCAATGTAGACGGCAACTGATCCAAATTACAGAAGCGAAGGCTCAGACGGCCAAACGCCTAAGGGAGAAACGTCTGGTCAGGGAGACCAGACGGCTCTGGAGAGATCCCCTCCGCGCGCCCCTTCAATTCCCGCTGATTCCTTTTTGGAAGAGTGTGACCAAGGCGGCGATGAGGCCGTCTCTGCCCCCTTGACCCATAATGAGGAGGAGACGGAGAGCGACAGCTCCGCCTCTACCTATGAGAGCAGTGACGATTTACCCCCGCTTGTGGATAGCGAGGAGGAAGAAAGGAAAAAATGGAATGAGAAGGACGATCCCTTCAACATTCACGTCTCCTCCAAGGATCGGATCCAAATGGAGGAAAACTTAAAGAATTTTAATCAAATGCACCCGCTTGGAGACGGGTATAGGATCCGGGTGCCGCCTGAGAATGGCACCATCGCCTGGGAAGACGATCAAGAGAACGCCAACAGCTATTTCGGCTGTTATGAGGCGGCGTTCAAGGCTGGTCTTCGTTTCCCCCTTCACCAGGCGGTGAAGGCAATTTTGAGAGGCTACGGCCTCGGAGTTTGGCAACTTACCCCCAACTCTTGGACAAACATTCTAGGGTATGTTGCCGCCTGCGAATTCCAGGGGCTTAACCCCGGCTAGGAGGCTTTTGCTAGTATGCATTATCTTAGCAGAAGCCCAGGCGGCTGGAGGGCGTGGTATACTCTAACCACGCATCCCCAATACATGATGACCTTGGACAAGGTCTCAAAATTCGACGGCTGGAAACACAAGTTCTACCTGATGTCAGCTCCAACCAGACGGGAGAATTATGAATTCCGTCTGTACAATAAGAAGCCCGACTGATGGGCCGGAAGTGTGCTCTTCCCCGGATCCCAGAGGAAGATTTTGACAAGATCATCGAGGCAGACTTTTTTGGCCTCACAGACGCAACCTTGTCATCCGAAGAAACAATAAAAGTCCCCAAGAACTGGATCCCAAAGTGCGCCTGGTTCAGGGACGAGTGCTTCCAAGCTGCCTGCGGGCTAGGGCACATGTTTACCAAACGTATGCGCCTGAGTTTATATCCGTCTGTAGTATTTTTGTATCGGGATTGATTTATGATATTGACCAATTTCTTTCTTTTTTGCAGAAGAAGCATTGAAAATGTTGCAGACGGAGAAGACTCCCAAGCGGTCCTCTGCAGTCATCCGCAAGGAGCTTGCGGAAAAAGCTGCGGCTGAGGTCAAAGCCAAGGTAACAAACGCCTGACCCTTTCGTAAATTGATCTTAAAAATTATTTTTCCCGGATGCTAACTTTAACTTGATTATTTTCGCAGGGAGTAGAGGTTGGAAAGACGTTTGAGAAACAACTCAAACGGGCTAGGGAGGAGACCCCCTCTATTCTCAACAAAATTAAAAAATCCACCTCCGCGTCAACTCCTGGCACCTCAGCCGGGCATCAGCAGATGCGGATAGCGGGGCGAAACGAGAAGGTAGGCGGCAGCTTGTGCCTCGATCTCGCAAACCCCTTATCAGCAACTGGGGGGTTCACTGCGCCTACAAGCGGTTCACGCTTGGCCGGCTCTTAAGGTAAGAACCCTTTTGAATCCCCGCCCGAGCTGGGGTGGCCTTTGCGAGTGAAATCCCACTCCCAACAGACGTCATCCTCAGACGGTCGGCAACAGATAGGTGCCCCCTTAGTTTCGCACTCATCACGTATTGATTGTGGTGCAGATCAATCTCCCCGCTGGCCAGACGTCCAGAAGCATGCCAAGGCCATGCTAGAAGCCGTCCGGAAGAGGGATAAAGACAGTATCCCTGGGATAGAGACGTTCAATCTGGAACGCATTCTATCCCTTCTGGCTGAGGTAAGAAACTTATCAAATTTATTTCTTTCCAAGTGTTTTATCCCACCTGCAATACTTATACCGCTTGCATTTTTGCAGACCATGCTGCGGGTGGATGGGCTCAAACGTCCTTATTCCCGCAAACGGGAAGAGGTAAAAAGGGCCAAGAAGTCCGCCATAGACGCTAATAATATTGCTTTACACTCGACTATCGTAAATGAACTTGAAATTAAAGCAATCATTATGACACAGGCGTCTAGAATCCAGCAGCTGGAGTCGGATCTGGAGACGGCCAAACAGCGGGCGACTGATGCTGAGACGGCCCGGAAGAAGGCGGAGGAGGCCCAGAAGAAGGCGGATGAGAGCGCCAAAAAGGCTGATGAGGCGCTCAAGAAGGCCCAGACGGACCTTGGCACACTTCAGGGTGTTTCTGAAGAGAACACCAACCTGAAGGCCAAGGTTCAAAAACTAGAGAAAGAGGCTGCTCAGGCTCAGAAGAACTTTGCAGCAACCCTGGAGGCGGAGCAAAACCGCCTTGTTGCTGAGAGTGACGCTGACAATGACACCCGTATGAAGATCGCCTGGGCTGCCTTGTACCCAAACGCGGATTACAGCGTCTGGGCACTGGCGCACATCTATGCCGAGTACGTGGTGTAGTTGAGAGAGCAAGGTGAGCTAGAGCCTGACTCTTTCGAAGCCTGGGTCAACTCTAACAACGAGCCGTCCGCGCCTCAGCTACCTGGTATGGGTGAAGCACAGGAGATACCCTCAGATGATGAGAAGGAGGACCAGGAGGCACCGTCTGCAGGCAAGAAGTGACCATTCAGCGGCAGTATGCCAATCTCTGTTTTTTATCTTTTCTTTTTATTCAGCGGCAGTATGCCAAAACTTGTTTTTTCCGGCCTGCGTGCCGAGTATATTTGTATTTACCGGCTAAGGAGCCGGGTTAATTAACAATTTCTCTTTCTCTCGGACGGGGTCCGATTAACATTTTAATCCACTACAACCGTTTGGTTGGGTGGACTTTATGAAATGCACCGACTGAGTCGGTTTTGATCATTTTGCGTTTGAATTTTAATTTTTGCAAATTTTAAATTTTCATTTTTGCCTAACTTATCAAAAGCATGCGGAGATTTTTGCCTAACTAATCAATAGTCTGGCTGTCCTTACCCCTGGACGGTTGTGTGATTGGTTTCAAGTGGAGTTGGTTGATTGACTTGAAAACGTCTGATGCTGTAAAGAGCATGATATGTTTGTAAGTCAATCAATCACAATAGTGATTGCCCCAAACCAAGTGCATAGCCGTACACTAACAGGCGTTCTAGTCACTACCCAGACGACGTTTGTCCGTCTTGGTAGAGATTTCATAGCCATTGAACAACTCTTTTGCCCCAATTGGGGTGGGAGGTGCAATTTTGGAATAAATAACCTAAGTGAGAACTTCAACCGGTGACCGGCTGAGGCCTCTGGGCATCCGGTATTTGGAAACTTGATCGTCATTCATAGGTCATTTCGGTCAGACGGCTATAAGTTGACCAATTTGGTCGTTCAATTTTTGCCGTCTGCATGGGTACGTAGAACCGACAAATAGTCTGTTCTCTGCGACGATTGCACCCGGAGGGGTGTCGCCGGACGCCTTTGTCCATATTGGGACAGGCGATTTTATAAAATGAGCAACCATCCGGCCATTTTAGCCTCTGGT
Source organism: Chenopodium formosanum (assembly GCA_024500155.1). NCBI lineage: Eukaryota > Viridiplantae > Streptophyta > Magnoliopsida > Caryophyllales > Amaranthaceae > Chenopodium > Chenopodium formosanum. Next base: position 43,748,989 of record CM044880.1, read on the forward strand.
CTTGTTTGAGACCGGTTGTATAGCCACTAAACGTTTTTGTGCTTAGTTTTTAGCCAAATGTTATTGAATTTACACTAAGTATCGAACTTAGTTAAACAGAAAAATTCGTCTGGGTTATTACCCAGGCGAACAGACAATTATTAAGTCAAACTTAGTAAAAATACATAAAGAATCCATCTAAGTATTACCCAGGCGGAAAAACAAAACTTGCTTGCAAACAAAGTCTGATTTCACATTAATTGACTCATTGTTTACATAAAATTTACATTCTCAGAAGTAGTACTTTTTCAGATTGTCTACATTCCAAGTTCTAGGCAGACGCCTGCCGTCTGGAGTTTCCAGGCGGTAGGTGCCATCCCTTACTTCTTCATAGATCCGATAGGGGCCTTCCCAATTTGGAGTTAGCTTTCCCAGCTCATTGGCCCTACCGGTTGCCTCCATTTTCCGTAACACCAAGTCGTCAACTTTCAGAGGACGCTTGTGTACTTTTTTGTTGTAGGCTCTAGTCATTCTCAGACGGTAAATCTCATGACGCAAGGCGGCATTGCCCCTGCGTTCTGGGAGTGAATCCAATGCCAGGCGCATTGCTTCCCAGTTTGCCTCTTCATCATATAGCATGACTCTGAGAGTCGGCTCGTAACGTTCGATGGGCAAGACGGCTTCAGCACCGTAAACCATGAGAAATGGGATTTCACCGGTTGCCCCTTTTTCTGTTGTCCGGATGACCCATAGGACATGAATTAACTCTTCTGCCCACAAGCCACTGGCTCTTTCTATTTTCTTCTTAATTTCGTCTGAGATGAGTTTGTTGAAGGCTTCAACTTGGCCGTTTGCTTGGGGCCGGCCGACGGATGCAAAACAGCTTGAGATCCCCTGATCTCCCAACCAAGTTTTTAGCTGAGGCGTCTCAAACTGAGGGCCATTATCAAACACCATAGACATAGGTACCCCATACCGGGTGATAATGTTCTTCCAGATGAAGGAAATTACGTCTGAGGTCTTGATATTCTTAACCGCCTCAGCCTCCACCCACTTGGTGAAATAATCCACAGCCACCAAGATGTAGCGCTTTTCGCCTGGAGCAGACGTGTAAGGACCTAGAATGTCCATGCCCCATTTTGCAAACGGGATTGGGCTGTGGATCGCCGTCAGATTAGTAGCCGGACGGTGAATGAGTTTGCCAAATTTTTGGCACTTGTCACATTTCTTCACCAACTCCTTGGCGTCTGCCTCAAGAGTGGGCCAAAAGTAATGTCGTCTGGCTCTGACGGCTAGGGACCTGCCGCCTATGTGGGAGGCACAGAATCCCGAGTGCAAGTCTTCGAGAACTTCCTTCCCCTTTTCTGGGGTGACACACTTCAACAGGGGCTTAAGAAACCCCGCCTTGAAGAGTTCTCCGTTTCTCAACTCGAAGCTCGCAACTCGCTTCTTCAGGACGGCTGCTTCCTATGGCGAATCAGGAAGTGTGCCGTCTGAAAGATAAGCCCGGATGCCATCAGTCCAGGTAGAGCTTCGGTCCAGAACTCCAATGGGATCTTCATAGATACTTCTCTTTTCAAGAACTTCCCAAAAGACAGACCGAGGCGTATCATGGCAGGCGTAATCTATGAGTCTCCTGGTTGTTTTCCGACCTAGGCACTTGATTCATCCGGAATTCCTCAAGTGCCCCAGCCTCTTCTTTGACTGCCTGAAGATATTTGATCATAGCCGGATGAGTAGCCTCATAGCTTCCCTCATACTGGCTAACAACCAATTGGGAATCAGAGTAGGCGTCAATTTTCATGGCTCCTGCCACCTTACACATGCGAATGCCGGCTAGCAGGGCTTCATATTCCGCCTCATTGTTAGAGGCTTGAAACTTGAAGCGTAGTGCATACTCAAATCTGTCCCCTTCAGGAGACTCATAGATTACGCCTGCACCACAACCTTTCTTTGTAGAGCTCCCGTCTACGTACACTTTCCAAACATGATCAAGATTATCCGGAGCCATGATGAGTGACATTTATGTCACTCTTAGGGAGTAGTTCTAGAGTCATTTTCGTGTTTATTTTATCTTATTTTTCCCTTTCTTTCTCTTGTTTTCTCTTAATAATATTTCTAATTTATTTTGGTAATTTTGGTGCGTTTTAGTTCATTTTCTTTATTTTATTAGTTTTAGTCTATTTTCGTATTTTATTTTACTTTCTTTGCTTGTATAGTTTTTGTTTAGTTTTTATTAGTTTTAAGTTTATTTTGTTATTTATTTGATTTTATTTATTTGTATAGTTTTATTTAATTTTTATTAGTTTAGTGCTATTTCTCTTTTTCTATTTTACTTTATTTTCCCTAATTTATTTATTTCATTCTTATTTGTCTTGATTTCTCCTCGGTTTTGTGTGTAGGGGTTCGGGTTTTAAGTCAAGAGGGTTCGGGTTCCAAGGTGAGTCAAACGCCAAGCAAACCCATGCTGCCCTTTATCCTTCACCACACCCACACCTTATCCTCCACCACATCAACCACAACAGCCCTTCAGCCAGCCTCCTCTGCTTCTCACCACTACCCCCAGCACCACTAGCCGCAACAGCGCACACCACACACCACCACTCACCTCCATTTCCCTTGCTCCCTGACCACCATTCAATCAACCCGCAATCCCAACAAACAACCCACTGCTTCCAATTGCCAGCAACAAAAACCACAATCACCCACCAATTCACGCACCCAACAACCTGACCACCTTCCCTTGATACCAACAACAGCTCCTCACAGCCACAAGCAATACCAGAGCAGCCCGCAATCAATTCGCCACCATAATCCCAAACTGACCACCGCAGCTCTGACAAAATTACCTCCCTCACCGCTGCTATAAACCACCAGCCCACACCATCATCACCGCACCAATTGCAACCCTTCAATAAAGCGGCAAAAATCAGAGCAATTACGAATTATCATGGTTCGGGCAAACCATTGAGGAGTTCGATCGAAATGCAAAAAAAGTCAGAAACTTTTGAAGTTGTCTAAATTGAATAGGTGTGGTCGAACATACCCATGGTTCGATCGAACCAGCCCATAGTTTGGCCGCACCTACCCTCGGTTCGATCGAACCACTTCACGAGCTTCACACGTGATAATTAATGAGAGCAAACAATTGGAGCTTGGTGATTACCGTTGATTTCGATTTGTAATGATGATGTCCGTTGATGATGATGTGATACGGTGGTGATGAAGTTCACAAAGCAGCAAAGTGAAAGATGAAGGAGAAGGGCCGGTTTAGGGGATTTGATTAGTTGGTTTTGTTTTCTTTTTATATTCCTTTTTTTCTTTCATTTTTATTTTCTTTCTTTTCTATTCCCTTTTTCTTATTTCTTCCTTTTATTTTTATATTTAGTTTCTTATTTTACTTTCCTTTATAATTTAATTTATTTTCCTTTCTTTTATTTATCTATTTTTCCTAGCTTAGTATTTATACCCATTTTTTGGGGGGTAATTAAAAAAAGGGAGGCAATAACTATCTATTTCTCTCTCTAATTAGTTTTAGGTTAGGTTAAGATTAGTCTTCATTGGTAGAGAGAGAAAGTGAGGTTTTCTTCATTAATGAACTTGGATTTTGAAGAAGGAGCTTGTTCAATCCTTTGTAGACCTTCATCTTCAATTAATGAGCAATTTCTTACTCTCTCTCCTCTATTTTTATTTGTTTATTTTGATTATTATTTTAGTTGTTGGTATTGCTTGTTGATCATGTTGATTCTTGATTATTTGTTGATTAATCTTGTTATTATCATGATTAGTGAGTAATTTCCCCATTAAGGGGATGGTTGTGGTGTAGTTGGACCTTGAGCATGTTCTAGGGTTTAGAATTGATTTATTTGTGATTAAAGTCTTTATATGCTTGATATTCTTTAATCTTCTTGCAAGTGCACATTGTTGGTTGATTAAAGGTGAATCTTTGCTTACAAGAAACGGAAGTTGACTTAGTTAAGGTTCATTACTATCGATTGTTATTTAATAGTACCTCCTAGTATTGGTTCTAATGTGGAAACATAGAGGCTATGTTAGGAGAAGCCAATTGACCCCGGAAGGCGGCTAGATTGGATTCTTAATTTCGATATTCGAGCATGTTTAGTTCATAATTAATTCAATTTCTATGCCTTTGTTTATGTTCAAGTGAATGCTATACCTAAACCATTTCCCTTAATGTTTTATTTCTTGTTTTAGCATTTTTAGACTTTAGTTTATTTATCCCCTATTCCGGACTAGCTTAATTGTCGATAACATTTGGTGGTGTTTACCGTTCTCTGTGGTTCGACCCCTATGCTTGCCTTATACTCGTATTAGGTTTGTTTAGGTTGTATAAATTGTATTTGATCTAGAGATAGACAATTGACGACGCGTTTATTGCCTTGTCAAGTTGGCGCTGTTGCCGGGGAACGGCTTCCATTACCGTCATGTTATCTTATTGAGACTAGTCCACTGTTTATATTTTCTTTGGATTTGTTTTTGTTCTCTTTGTTTTGTTTGAAAAAAAATGGCTTATATTTCTATTCCTCAATTTGATAATGAACCGTTTTGGGTGTATTTCAATAGACTTGAGGATTTCCTAGATGGTGTTAAAGGTTTAACCAAGGGTGATTATTGCGAAATCATCAATTTGGGATTAAATGAGAATTTTAGAGGAGTAGTTGATAATATTTTAAACGGTAAATTTCAAGACATGCCTTCGGATGAAGCTTGAGATTTCTATTCATGGTTAGCTAGGGATAATTATGATTGGGAGAGGGCCAATCATGAGACTTATGTTCGGGATTCTCATGCTTTTAATGTTGATGCTAATTGTCATGATTTGTCTAATATGAATTCCCATGATGTGCTTGATGCTCCCCATAGTGACCATGTAATGCATGATTTCAACTCCCCTCCCTCTATAGCTCAATGTAATGAGGTACATTCTAATGATGATGAAGTGCATGCTCTTTCTCATATTGCATCCGATTTTTGCATGAATTCTAAAGGTGTGCCCCATAGTCCCCTAGATGATTCCAATGAGCAAGCTTTTGACTCGTCTATCCATGATGATTTGGACTTATTTGAGATTATGGCCTAAATATTTCTTGAGTTTCAAACGGTAGCCCATAACCTTATGAGTGAGTTCATTGATAAAGCTTCATTAGAAAGAGATGAGTTTGAGAGAAATTTGCCCCCATTCAATCTTGATTTTGAGATAGTAGAAGGAAAGGCTGTTTATTGTGGTGAAAAGGAGGATAAGGTTGATTACCTTGGAGTTTTTGAGCTTGAGGGAGATGTAGAACATGAGGGTTCTTCATTTGAGGAATCCATGATTGATTTTCATTCCCTCATTAGTGATGTGAGATCTTGTGATGAGGGATTAGCTACCCCTTTTTGCCTTTCTCATACACCTTTTTCCCAAAGGTTTAACCATATCTCCTACTATCCTTTGTTCCTCCCTTATTTTCTCAAAGAACCTCTTAGGGATCCTCTTCCTATTCAAGCTTCCGAAGCCCCTAACTCTTTCATTGTTGATGAGGAAAAGAGTTATAATGCCAACCAAAAAGATTTTTGTGAGGATTTTTCTTTTTCTTCTTATTTTCTTGATTTTTCTTTTGATTCTTTTACTTTTTCTTTTCTCCCTTCTCTCAAGCATAAAGTCTCCTTGTACTTTATGTTTGCTTGTCATATGAGCATCGCGTATGCTCTATTTCTTGATATGTTTGCCGGTGCATATGACAAGCTATTGCGTTCTTTGTCGGGTTATTTACTAGATTGGTCATGCTTGGACGTTAAGCAAGCCTTTGCGGGAAGTAAACCCGTGTTTTATTGCTTTCTTTTTCTTTTTTTTGTGTTTCTCATTTTTGTTTACTCTCTTGTCTATGTGTATAGGTACTCGATGCATATACTCATGTGCAAGGATTTTGGATTGAGCTCCTTGAGAAGAAGCACACCAATGATTGCTTGCATTTGGAAAAGCAACAAAGACGAGGAATTAGATGAAATTGTGGACAATGTGCTCAATTGCGGGTTTCAACACCCACCTCACATTTGGTTTACTCTTTCCTTCTTCCCTCATCTTGGATATGCTTTCTTAATTGCATTTGGATTGTATGATTATGAATTGTTGTGTGAATGAGTTTTCTTCCTTCCCCTCCCACCCCCCCTTGGTGCCTTTATTTTTTAGCATTGAGGACAATGCTCCATTCTAGCTTGGGGGAGTAGCTATTCGCTAGCTTGGGGGGGTTATCTATATCTCTTGGTGGTTTCTTAATCCATAGTCTCATGATTGCTTGATTTATTTCTCTCATACTTGCCAAAGTCTATTATTGAGATTGGTTTTCTATGTTTGGATGGCCATGAGTGCCTTATTGAGTTGACTTTTGGTATTTGTAGCTTTGATTGATCATGCTTTCATCTTGCACAATTGTATATACATTCTTGAGTATTGTTGGTTTTGTGAATATTTGTGTGTATAGTGTCTTTCCATGGCATTCAAGGCAAGTTTCAAAATGTTTTGTTTTAAACTTGGACATAATTGGGCTTTAGCACCTAGAATACCCTCTTTGCTAGTTGCTAGAGGTTTTCGTGCACTTGAATGTCGAGGTTGGTTCACGCATATAACATTGCCAAGGTAGTAGAACTTAAGGGCTATGAGACCTTAGCTCACTTGGTTTGTGGTAAGACGATTGTCGCTCTCTAGCTAGTTGAAGCTTTAAAGGTGATTTTTGCTACTCTACTACCGTCATTTTTGTGAGGATGTGTCTATTTTGTTCTAGCCTTCTACATTTCTTGATGTGTGGCATTTGGATCCTTGGCATTGCTAGCTTATATCGAGAATTTGGCTTAATCTACCCAAGATCGAGACCGAACCAACCTAGGGGAAGACAAAGGCAATTAGGATTTTTGTTTTGTTTTATTATTTTCTATTATTTTATTTTTCTTTTGCATTTGCTCATTTAGTAACCCAATTTGAGCCATTTACCCTTCTTTGGCATAACCACATTACAAACCAATGGACCTTTGCTTTATTTTCACCTTTATTAGTTTTTGTGAAGCATTCTTGGGAGTTGATTTGTATTTTTGGTTAATGGAATTGAGAACAAGAATGAAAAAGAAGTGAAAAACTCAAATTTTGGTACTTGTGATTATATTTTGTTATGTTGAATGGTTTGAGTAAATGAGAAGAAAATAAAGGAAATGAAAGAAAAAGCCGCTCAAAGTTAAAAGAGGCGAGAGCAAAGAATAAAAAGAAATGAAAAAAAAAGAAGAAAATATTGAGAAAATACAAAAATATTTGTTGTTTGGTTGAAAAAGAATAAGCTTGGGGGAGGAGTTGCTAGAATTTTTGATTTGAAAGTTGGTAGTTTATTGAGTTTGAATTGAGGAATGATCAACCTTGCTTCACTTCTAAGTTTACCACCAATTTCCAAATTTATTTCCACACCCTTTACCCTAGCCTAAACGTTTTAACCCTTTTAAGACCTTTGGACCTTAGTGAGGTTTAGTTACTACCGATGGAGGGTAATCAAGCCAAGCCTATTGAGCGAGCTATCAATGCCAAGATGTCGGGTAGCATACATGTTTTTCATTGATTATTTCTTCTGATTCCTTCAAGGAATCTCGAGATATCACCTTAAAAGTGGATGCAAAACTAGTGAGGATGCGGAAGTTTGGTTGGAGATAAGGAGGAGTGTAAGTCCCTCTAAGTTCTCTACCCTTTGCATGCTTTATGTGTGCATCAACCTTAGCTATTCTTTTGCTTGGCTACCTTTAATGTCTAGAAAGGACTGTATTCTTGTGCATTTAGCCCATTGTTTGTGTTTGGTTTGAAATTCCAAAACTCGAGTTTTCTTGATTTCACCTTTGCCTTGAATGTTATGTGTTGCCAAGAGTTATGGGTTAAACCTCTTAGGAAACCCTCACGAGAGCTTACTCGTCCTCTTTGGCGACATAGGGGTTTAAAGGGCTTGATGCATACGCTAAATGCATCCGTGATTCCTACGGCAGTGAGTTAGTGTACATTCTTTCTCTTTGTTTCTATTTTGTTTCTTTTGCCTTTAATAATTCCATCTTGTTCTCTTTTGCTTTAGCTTTGCTCGAGAACGAGCAAAGGTTTAGCTTGGGGGAATTTGATGAGTGACATTTATGTCACTCTTAGGGAGTAGTTCTAGAGTCATTTTCGTGTTTATTTTATCTTATTTTCCCCTTTCTTTCTCTTGTTTTCTCTTAATAATATTTCTAGTTTATTTTGGTAATTTTGGTGCGTTTTAGTTCATTTTCTTTATTTTATTAGTTTTAGTCTATTTTCGTATTTTATTTTACTTTCTTTGCTTGTATAGTTTTTGTTTAGTTTTTATTAGTTTTAAGTTTATTTTGTTATTTATTTGATTTTATTTATTTGTATAGTTTTATTTAATTTATTAGTTTAGTGTTATTTCTCTTTTTCTATTTTACTTTATTTTCCCTAATTTATTTATTTCATTCTTATTTGTCTTGATTTCTCCTCGGTTTTGTGTGTAGGGGTTCGGGTTTTATGTCAAGAGGGTTCGGGTTCCAAGGTGAGTCAAACGCCAAGCAAACCCATGCTGCCCCTTATCCTTCACCACACCCACACCTTATCCTCCACCACATCAACCACAGCAGCCCTTCAGCCAGCCTCCTCTGCTTCTCACCACTACCCCCAGCACCACCAGCCGCAACAGCGCACACCACACACCACCAGCAACTTCCCCTGCTTCACCCCGAAAACACCACACACACCAGCACCACCAGCCGCAACAGCGCACACCACACACCACCACTCACCTCCATTTCCCTTGCTCCCTGACCACCATTCAATCAACCCGCAATCCCAACAAACAACCCACTGCTTCCAATTGCCAGCAACAAAAACCACAATCACCCACCAATTCACGCACCCAACAACCTGACCACCTTCCCTTGACACCAACAACAGCTCCTCACAGCCACAAGCAATACCAGAGCAGCCCGCAATCAATTCGCCACCATAATCCCAAACTGACCACCGCAGCTCTGACAAAATTACCTCCCTCACCGATGCTATAAACCACCAGCCCACACCATCATCACCGCACCAATTGCAACCCTTCAATAAAGCGGCAAAAATCAGAGCAATTACGAATTATCATGGTTCGGGCAAACCATTGAGGAGTTCGATCGAAATGCAAAAAAAGTCAGAAACTTTTGAAGTTGTCTAAATTGAATAGGTGTGGTCGAACGTACCCATGGTTCGATCGAACCAGCCCATAGTTTGGCCGCACCTACCCTCGGTTCGATCGAACCACTTCACGAGCTTCACACGTGATAATTAATGAGAGCAAACAATTGGAGCTTGGTGATTACCGTTGATTTCGATTTGTAATGATGATGTCCGTTGATGATGATGTGATACGGTGGTGATGAAGTTCACAAAGCAGCAAAGTGAAAGATGAAGGAGAAGGGCCGGTTTAGGGGATTTGATTAGTTGGTTTTGTTTTCTTTTTATATTCCTTTTTTTCTTTCATTTTTATTTTCTTTCTTTTCTATTCCCTTTTTCTTATTTCTTCCTTTTATTTTTATATTTAGTTTCTTATTTTACTTTCCTTTATAATTTAATTTATTTTCCTTTCTTTTATTTATCTATTTTTCCTAGCTTAGTATTTATACCCATTTTTTGGGGGGTAATTAAAAAAGGGAGGCAATAACTATCTATTTCTCTCTCTAATTAGTTTTAGGTTAGGTTAGGATTAGTCTTCATTGGTAGAGAGAGAAAGTGAGGTTTTCTTCATTAATGAACTTGGATTTTGAAGAAGGAGCTTGTTCAATCCTTTGTAGACCTTCATCTTCAATTAATGAGCAATTTCTTACTCTCTCTCCTCTATTTTTATTTGTTTATTTTGATTATTATTTTAGTTGTTGGTATTGCTTGTTAATCATGATGATTCTTGATTATTTGTTGATTAATCTTGTTATTATCATGATTAGTGAGTAATTTCCCCATTAAGGGGATGGTTGTGGTGTAGTTGGACCTTGAGCATGTTCTAGGGTTTAGAATTGATTTATTTGTGATTAAAGTCTTTATATGCTTGATATTCTTTAATCTTCTTGCAAGTGCACATTGTTGGTTGATTAAAGGTGAATCTTTGCTAACAAGAAACGGAAGTTGACTTAGTTAAGGTTCATTACTATCGATTGTTATTTAATAGTACCTCCTAGTATATGGTTCTAATGTGGAAACATAGAGGCTATGTTAGGAGAAGCCAATTGACCCCGGAAGGCGGCTAGATTGGATTCTTAATTTCGATATTCGAGCATGTTTAGTTCATAATTAATTCAATTTCTATGCCTTTGTTTATGTTCAAGTGAATGCTATACCTAAACCATTTCCCTTAATGTTTTATTTTTTGTTTTAGCATTTTTAGACTTTAGTTTATTTATCCCCTATTCCGGACTAGCTTAATTGTCGATAACATTTGGTGGTGTTTACCGTTCTCTGTGGTTCGACCCCTATGCTTGCCTTATACTCGTATTAGGTTTGTTTAGGTTGTATAAATTGTATTTGATCTAGGGATAGACAATTGACGATGCGTTTATTGTCTTGTCAAGCCACCGGACGGGTCATTTCAACAATGAAGTCGGCAAACGCCTGACCTTTCACTGCCTTTCTTGGTTCGTAAGTGATTTCAAGGCTTTGCATTTCAATAGCCCATTTCAACACTCCCGGATGAATCCAAGGTGGACATTGGCCGCTTGAGTGGCTGGTTAGTGTAAATCACCACTGGATGTGCCAAAAAGTAAGGCTTCAATTTTTTGAATGCCATATACAAAGCAAGGCCAAAATTTTCAACCATGGGGTACCGGAATTCAGCATTTTTAAGAACATGGCTAATGAAGTAAACCGGGAGCTGCACGTCGTCTCGCTCAGCAAGGAGAACGACACAGAGGGCATGATTTGAGACGGCTAAATACATGTACAACGTCTCCCTAGGCAAAGGACTTACCAACCAAGGTAGAGAATGTAAATGCTCTTTCAACCTCTGGAACGCCGCCTCAGCATCATCCCCCCATTCAAATCTGGTCTTCTTCCTGATGGCTTGGAAGAAGTAGAGGCATTTGTCGCCTAACCGGCTGAGGAACCTCCCTAAGGCGGCCAGACAACCGGTGAGTCTCTGAACTTCCTTGACAGAGCGGGGTGACTTCATGTCAATCACCGCCTGTATCTTTTCGGGGTTAGCCTCTATCCCCCTTTGATCAATCAGGAATTCCGAGAAACTTCCCAGACTCAACACCAAAGACGCATTTCTTTGGATTTAACATGACCTTATGCCGCCTGAGGGTGGAGAATGTTTCTCGGAGATCAGCAAGGTGATCCGTCTGTAGCTTGGATTTGGCTATCATGTCATCAATATACGCCTCCACATTCCTCCCAATTTGATTAATGAAGACCGTATTAATCATCCGTTGGAAAGTGACAGGCGCATTTTTCAAGCCAAACGGCATCACAATGTAACAGAATAACCCCTGATCAGTGACGAAGGCCGTCTTCTCTTGATCCTTTTTCCACAGGGGTATCTAATGGAAGCCGAAGTAGGCATCCATAAAGCTCATCAAGGCGTGACCGGCTGTAGAGTCGACCAGACTGTCGATCTTTGGAAGCGGGTAACTGTCCTTTGGACACGCCTTGTTGAGGTCTGTGTAATCAACACACATGCGCCAGGTCCCATTCGGTTTCTTAACAAGGACCACATTGCCTACCCAGTCGGGGAAATTACAAGGCCGAATGTACCTGGCGTCTAGCAGCTTTTTGACTTCGACAGCTGTCGCCTGACTTCTTTCCTCGCCGTGGTTTCTTTTCTTCTGCCGGATGGGCTTCTTTTTGGGGTCCAGGCGAGTTTTTGGACAGGGAGATCCGGGCTGACGCCTGGCATCTCTTCCACTTCAAAGGCAAAAATGTCTTTGAATTCCTTCAGCAGAAGGTGCAAGCTTGCACCCAAAGTAGCATGATCAACCGTCCCAACCTTTACAGTACGCTCTGGACGGCTTTCATCCAGAACGAGATCAATGCTTTCACCAGCCGGTTGGGGACGGAGCTCATCTGACCATTCACCGGTCAGTGATTGCTATTTTTTCTCTTTCTTCACCTCCACCAGCAGAGGTGCCTTTCTTTTCTTTCCGGCTGCTGGTGGGGCAGGTGCTGGGTCGGCATCCTTGACATTGTCAAGGTCTATTGGTTCCTGGCCGCCTGGGGTCATAGTGTCTCGGACGGCTGAGAGATAGCACTCTCCGGCCGTCTTCTGATCCCCATTCAGGAAACCAACAGAGCCGTCATCCCTCTCATATTTGATGAGCATCAGAGACGGGATGATTACTGCCTTGGCTACATTAAGGGTTGGCCGGCCAAGGATAATGTTGTAGGCGGTCAACTCCTCAACGACCAAGAATCTGACGACAATATGTTGTCCCTGGCCTTTTTCTCCCAGCCGGATGGGTAGGTCAATTCTACCGGCTGGGTAGACCATCCCACCCCCAAAACCAACCAAGGGGTGGGTGACCGGATGCATGCTTCTGACATTGTATTTCAGCTTTTGCAGGCATCGGAGACTGATGATGTCTGAGGAACTGCCGGTGTCAATAAGGATCCGTCCAACCAATTGGTTGGCCACCTTACATTCAATGACAACCAGGTCATCATGCGGACGGCGGACGCTACCCCTATCTTTCTCAGTGATCAAGATGTCTAGGAAGGAGGAGCTTGCAGACGCCTGCTCGTCATTATCTTTGTCCATCTTTTGAAGATGGCTCTTGGTGCCCCGGATGGTAGGGCCACCACATGAGAACCCGCCTACTATAGTGTAGACTGGCTCCTTGTCAGTATCCGAACTACTAGTAGGCTGGGGGGTAGTCTTGGAGGACTGACCCTTGTTTTTCTTTTTTGCCCCAGCTGGGGACTTAGAAATGTAGGACTTCAACAGCCCTTTGTCGGCCAGACGGTCCAACGTCCGCTGAAGACTAAAGCAGTCATTGGTGTCATGGCCAACCTCCTCATGGAATTGACAGAATTTATTTTTGTTCCGTGACTGAACGGAACTCTTCATTGGATTCGGCTTTTCAATGGACAGCCGGTCCTTTACCTCCATGAGGATGGAGTTGCAGGCTTTATTAAACTCGTACTTGGGAACGTATGGTTTAAACTCTTTCTTTTTCTTCTGGGATGGCTGGTCAGAGTCAGTAACCGCCCAGACTTCTTTTCTTTTCTTGCTCTCTTCTTTGTTTTTGGCCGGCTGAGCTGACTGGCTGTCTTTCTTTTTGTCGGACTTCTTGGAGTCCGACTGGCTACCAGGCGAGCAGAGGTCGGTAGCTTGAATGTAACTTTCCGCCTCCCTTAGGGCCGCCTGTAAGGTGAAAGCCCCTTTTCTGACTAGGTCGAACTTAAAGGTCGACCCGTATCTCAGACCCTTGAAATAGTCTGTAAAAGCTACCTCGTCAGACAGTCCTTGAATCAGAATTCTTATCAGATTAAACCGCCTGACATATGAGCGCAACCCTTATCTCTCTCCCTGCCAAACAGTGCTCAGATCAAGGCTTGTTTTCTTAGCAGGGATGTTCATTGAGAAGTTGGAAGCGAACAGGAAGGCGAGCTTCCTGAAACTATCGATGGACCCGGCCGGCAAGTTGCCAAACCATTGTTGGGCAATGCCCTTCAATGTAGCCGGGAAGCACCGACACCATGTGGCATCATCCAACCTCTGCAGATACATGAGGTTGGTGTAAGCCATGAGGTGGTCTTCCGGATTGGTGGTACCATCATAGGTACCAACCAACACATTTTTAACCTAGGCCGGTTGGGCCGCCTCGGTTTTCTCCCGGGTGAACGCAGAAGGATGTTCACCCAGGCGTAGTAGACGGAGCTGCCAGTCCAATGGCTGGACATTTTGATATGCCGCCTGACCTCCGAAGAGAGCCGACTGCATGAAGTGAGGGGGATACTGTCCGTAAGCCTTAGTAGGCACATACGGCATAGCTCCAATCATCTGAGGGCCAGAATGGACGGTGTTACCGCCTGTCTGGCTCCCATGTAGAGAGAGAGAATTCCCTGCAGTAGAGTTGTTGAAGCTGTCTGGAAGTTCGACGTTGAAGCCGACTCAGACAGCTGTTGATTCCTCTTCCAGTTGATTATTTCCCGGGCATCAGGAATTGATTTTTTACTTCCCACCGGCTGCTGAGTCCGGCGGGTGTTGTTGTTCCTCTTAGGAAGGAGAATTTTTGACCAATCAATGGTCCCGGCTGCCTTTTCCTTTGGATGAGGAGTGGGCTGCAGGTCTCTGATTGACTTCCCCTTCTCTGGAGGAGTCTTCTTCGCCGACTGACCTTTACTTGGGCCAGCCCGGCTTTGGGTGATCAACTCTTTAATTTCACCATTGAAACTTATCATGAATCTCATGAGTTCGTCTCGGGTGACAGGTGGTGATCCAGATGCCGTATGGGTTTCCCCTTCCGGCTGCCCAGGGGGTCGACTTGCACCCGCTTGGGAGGCACCCAGCTCCAGAGTGTCTCTGGGCCGGATGCGTTTGGTTCTGAGAGAGCCATCATCGGCTGTAAAGGTTTCGACCTGAGGATCTTCATCCTCATGGTCTGTAAAGACTTCTGGGTCATCTCCCAGACGATTAGGGGTTGGTACAGACTCTTGAACCATCTTCGAGGTACTCCCCCTACAGACGGCGCCAAATGTTTTGGGTGTTTTTGTCCCTCGGGAGAGTTACAACACGAAAACTGATCCGGCTTGAGCTGCACCTGCAAAATAACGGAGACTCCGGGTGGTTGGAGCTCCGCCTCCGACGGTCAAGTTAGTAACTTGAAAAGGAATAAAGAGTACGGAAATTTAGGTGGGTATCTACTCGGATTCCAAGCTCAGATGTCTTTATCACAGGGACAGTGTGTAATAATAAATGATAAAATGTTCCCTCCAAAAGAGGGAAATCTCCCTATTTATAGGGTTTTTGGGATCTGTGCTTCTGATTAGGTCATTAATCCCTAATCATTGGTGGGCTGCGCCGCATTGCGGCTTTCTCGGGATTTGGGCCTGAAGGCCGCCATTTTCCCCCTGATTTCTGGAATGACATGTGTCAAGCAGGGATTGGTCCACTTTGGGCCATCCTGAGGCTGACACGTGTCACCCTCTGATTGGGCCACGTGGCAGGGTAAAATTACCATAAACATATATCATATAACTAATATATAAAGCTAAACTTTCAGCCAGGTCACGAAATAGCGACACCTGGCATTTCAACTTTTCGTCAAGTGTCACGCCACCTTTGATAGATTTTAATAGACTTCATACATAAAAATCGGCAAGTGTCGCAGCACCTTGGATATATTTGGATAAACTTCATAAGATAAAAAGTTAGTTTAGAATAAGATTGTTAATTTAGAGTTTTATTTTCGATAAAATACCAAATAATAAACTTATAATTAGGCCACAAGACAACATCATTTAGCGTTTTAATTTTTCACGCACCAAGTGTCGTACCACGTTGAATAAATATAGATAGACTTTGTAGAAAAAAAAGTTAAATTAGAATTCTATTTTCAATTAAATTGAATCATAATATAATTTTATCTTAAAAGTCCATAAACAGCCCGAGCATCGCACGGGGCACATTACTTATATATAAAAAGGGGAGTTTTTCCTCGAGTTTTATAGCCACGTAGGATTTAATTTTCTTAGCGCGTCATGTAAGATTATAAATTTAAGTGGTAGCCAATTAAATAAGAGATTATTAATTTCTTTTATAATTAAAGAATTCAAATGCCACTCAAGTAAAATTGACGAATGAGATTTTAATGTTTAAATTAATTAAATACAAAAAATCATCTTTTGAGATTATGAATTTTATCTGATATTTTAAAACTAATATAATAACAATTTTAATCACATAAATATAAAAAATATTTTTATAAAAAAAAAATACCAACAACAACATTAATAATAATAACATTAATAATAGTATTAATAATAATAATAATAATAATAATAATAATAATAATAATAATAATAATAATAATAATAATAATAATAATAATAATAATATTAATAATAGTAGTAGTTATATTAATAATAGTAGTAGTAATAATAATAATAATAATAATAATAATAATAATAATAATAATAATAATAATAATAATAATAATAATAATAATAATAATAATAATAATAATAATAATAATAATAATAATAATAATAATAATAATAATAATAATAATAATAATAATAATAATAATAATAATAATAATAATAATAATAATAATAATAATAATAATAATAATAATAATAATAATAATAATAATAATAATAATAATAATGTTGAAATCTGCTCTGCTCTGCTCAACTCTGCTCTCCTGAAATCTGCTCTGCTGAAATTTAATCTACTCTGCTCTGCTCAGAAGCTCAAAAGATTTCCTCCATTTTTATTTTATTGCACCATTTGGACTTTTACACTATTTACTTAATCTTCTTTGACCATCATTTGTGATTTATACATTAGGAAAAAAATATAGTCATGTGGGATTTAGTTGGATTCGTATCGAACTCTACTTTTCAAATATCAATTTTTTATAAATTTTATAAAAGGATAATTGAAGATATTGATAGCTTAAGTAATGCATTGACAAGCGTGAAAACTCTTATGGTGCAATAAAAAAACGAATGGAGGAAGTATAAAATATGAATAATCGTATTGTTAAAGAAAAGAGGGTATAATGTGGGAAAATTTGGGAAAAAGAGGGGAATTAAGTCGAGTAAAGGTAAAATACAGTCCCTAAACTTTTGTATTTGTGCACTTTTAGTCCCTGTCAACTTTTTTGTGCACTTTTGGTCCCTCAACCACCACTTTTGGTATTTATGACCAAATAATTTAGGGACCTAGCCTAGTCAGCATAGTTTAGGGACCATGACTCATTTTTTTTTTGTTTTTTCTGTTTTTTTTCTTCAATAATTTTATTTAAAAATAATCATCCCAAAAAATCACAACGGAATTCCTCCCCAACTCAACTCATCAATGGCTTCTCCTTACGAATTATGATCCCTTCAAATAGTAAGCTTCTCATCTCCCTTCAAACAGTATGCTACTTAATTTCTGATTTTGGGTTTTTTTTATTTTCCTAATTGTATAAAAGAGGAAGCCAATTAAGCAGCAACAACAAAAGAAAAAAGGGCCCAATTTCTTACTCATGCTCACTCTTATCTACGCTCTTGTTCTTCCTCTCAGTAATTTCCTCTTATTTTTTTCTAGTTTTTGTTAATTTTTCTGGGTTTTTGTTCATCTTAATTTTGGTTTTTTTATTGATTTTGATTTCTGGGTGCAGTTTGAGGCATAAACCTATTATTAGGGATCGACTCCGCCGCAACCACCTCCGTCTTATCCACCGTTGGCGCCACCTCTGGACCCACTTCACTCACCTCTCTTTCCCACCACCATTAATCTCATACTTTCCCAGATTTCTTCCCCCAAAATTCATAATACGACTGTTTTCCCCAAATTTTGTCAAATTTAGACAACTTCTCCAAAATTCCAATTATTTTGTCCAAAAAAAAATCGGGCTTTTCCCAAACGTTTTGACATTTTCATCCCCAAAAATCCAACTACATTACTCCCAAAAATTCAACATTGGCTGCTTTAAAAAAAAAAAAAAAATCGTCTTTGGTGTTGCTACCGTAGAGCAACGAAATTCAGAAAAGTGAAATTTTTTTTAGAGCTTTAATCATCTATGTTTCTTGATATTTAATCTGATTTTTTGTTGTAAAAAAATTAATTTTGGAAGAGAAAAGAAGAAGAAATTAGGGTTTAAAGAGGGGAAGAAAAAACCCCAGATCTGAATATTGAGGAGAGAGAAAGATAATGGAGTAGCTTGGTCTCTAAACTAATAAAAATTAAAGTTTTTTAATAAATTGTGACAAAAAAACAAAAAGAAAAAAAAAAATATGAGTCATAGTCCCTAAACTATGCTGACTAGGCTAGGTCCCTAAACTATTTGGTCAGAAACACCAAGAGTAGGGGTGAAAGTTCAGTTTGCGGTTTGGATTATAGCCAAAACCAAACTCAATCCGAATTAATTCGGTTTCAGAAATCTCAATCCGAATCCAAACCGAATTATGATTCGATCCAATCCAATCCAAACCGAATTAATTTGATTTTTCAAATTAGAATCCAATCCAAACTGAAATTTGTTCCCTTCTTTTGCAACATTTAAACCCGAAACTCGAACTTCACCTAGAAAATTCCTACAATCATTTCATGTTAACTACATTCTTTGTGAGAGAGTAAGATATTGATAAAGGAGAATTGAGAATAAGGTTTTTTTTTTTTTTTTTATATATATATATATATATATATATATATATATATATATATATATATATATATATATATATATATATATATATATATATATATATATATATATATATATATATGAAAGGGGAAAGTGGCTGGATAATTTGAAAAAGAAAATGAGCTTAAATTATTGGGTTGAAATTCGGTTTGTAATTCGGTTTTTGGTTTTTTTAAACCCCAAACCGAATCCAATTCGTAATCCATATTTTTTAATTTTTTCAATCCGATCCAATACGAATTCAAAAAAAATCCAAACCGAATTAGTAATTCGGTTTAGTTTTCGGTTCGGTTTTAATCCGAATTACTTTCACCCCTATGGTTGAGGGACCAAAAGTGCACAAAAAAGTTGACAGAGACTAAAAGTGCACAAATACAAAAGTTTAGGGACTGTATTTTACCTTTACTCGAATTAAGTCATTAAAGGGTCATGTGACCCTCACATGACATGGTCAATACCAGACAATAAAAATCAAATGTGTTATTCAGGTGGGAGGTAGTCAATTACAATATTTTACACTTTATACGGTAGTTAATTACAACATTTTACAATATTTTAGACTTTATACTGTAGTTAATTACAACATTTTGTTTTTAGATAGTTTTTTGTAAAATTCAAAGTTTTAAAGGTAGTTTTTCACAAAATATTCTTAAAAAGCAATACGGAGTAATATTTAGGAAACCAACTTGCCAAGTCTCAAGTAATGAACATTCATCATTTATTACTTTATAATACCACAAATTTAGCAATTGGCATATTAGATATTACAGTACTCACGAGTTTAGTTATCACTGATCCTATGAAATTACTTTCTACCGTAGAGCTTATATGAACATAATGATCAGCAATTTCAGCACTTTACAATGACATGTCACATAAGCATGACATGAGTCCGTCTGTATACATTAGATACCCCAAATTTAATGACAAAATCAAGTTATATTGATTGACGGTCTGCGGCATGCAAATTGATCGTATACCAGCCATGCTCATTTTCATATATACAAGTATAAAATAGATACATTTGAGTTGTGGCAGTCAAGCAGGGAACATTCGTCTCAAAACAGTAGCAGGCACAAAATAACACAACACCAGAAGAAAAAATTTACTCTGCTCAGGGACCTATCAACCTGCATCAATTGCCATCTGCCTCGTGCACTACTGGTGGTCACAACACTATATGTGTTTGGATAAGCAGAATGTGTATCTTGTGAGTTCCCAAGAATCCGAGCATCAATCATATTACTAAACATCTCAATCATAGGATTGTATGTAGTGGTTCCTGCAAGCTCGAATACAGGTGACTGGGAGTTGACATCCAGAGTGCTGTATGGATTTAGTTGGTGATGATGCGGGTGGAAACCATGGTAATGAAGTTGTTGGCCAGGATGTTGTAAACTACTGGAGGTAGTGGTGGTTATAAGTGTCTGAACCCCACATCTAGGACTGCTAGGCCTCTGCGGCACCAAGAAATCAAGCTTGGTGCCCTTACTATCAGTTGGATTCCTAGACTGTCCCCGGCCATAGAGCGGTATCAAGGTACTCTGTGAAACTTCAGCTTTGCAAATGGGACATTTGGGTTGTTGCTCAGAGCTTTCAAAGGAGCTTCTCTGGGAATGTATCCACCTGTAGATGCAAGGCCAGCAATATAGATGACCACAAAATGTTACAACTGGTTCTTGAACAAGGTCTAGGCAGATATTGCAGTCAAAACCATCAGATGAATTACTCTCTTTCCCAGCATCTACAGTGGACGGTGAATTCCATTTGTTCATGTCTCCCCTGCTGCACCTACTTTGTGTCGCAGGCTGTTCACAGTACTGCTCCATGGACAATTTTTCCTCAATGAGCCTAAGAATAGCTAATCATGTCAGAATTATGTGCAATAGTTAACAACAATAGCGCTAGAAAAAGAATTAAAACTATAACATTTGTAGCTGAAAACTGAAACTCAAACATTGTATGTAGAAGCAAATCTTTAACCATTACACATTATATGATTAATTAATGCAACTGATTGCCATAATGAAGGATTCTTTAAAATTTTAATCACATCAATGACAAAGTCAATCAAACTAGAAAAGACATATAATATAACACAAACAAATTGCTAAGATAAGTTGAGGAAGCTAGAAAAGTTAAAGCACAAATGGGTCCACAATAAAGAATTTTGAAAAACATAATGGAAGCATGTGAGAATTGTCTAGCAGATCTTATCCAAAATAAGATATGATAACATTTTGGAAACAATCAATCATTTTTATTGTTTGGTAAGGCCATTACAAAAACTTTAAGCAACAGGGATAAACAAAGATAATACTTCATACTATTATATTATTAATAGGCGGCAAACAGTGAGGGGTTATTGTCAACTGTCAACATTTGGACAAATAGTAACACGCAAATTGATATTCCGACTTACTCAGATAATGGAACTTAGAAATTGCCATGTCAATTATTTCCTTTCTTTTTTAAATACTGTAATGAATTAAACAAGCTTAATAACTTAATGCATAGAAATCGTTTATTAAATTATTAGCAAAACCTCTTCAAAGACTGAACACAACCAGAGGAGACAAGCTTTCACTTGACAAAGAACCTGACTCTCGTCCTAATAAGTAAAATCTTACTTTAAATTTGGCAACTACAATGACTATAATCACAACTTTTGTTTGTTCTGCTAACATTTTAGAATGAAAGACATATTTGAAACATTCTATTTCAAGCATGATTTCATTGTAATTTGGTACTCTTTTCTTAAAAAATAACAGAAATCTTTTTCTCCTACACCCCTAAAGAGAATGGTGGATGATGAACAAGGTGAAACAAGACAACAAAAAACTTTCTGATGCAACCCAAAATGTTATAATACAGAAAGCATATACAGGACACACGTTTGATGTAATAAGAGTCCCTCCTAGAGGCTCCAAACCTAACATTCTCCAACTTTTGATTTAGAAAACCACCAATACGCAAAGCATGTACTCATAATTCTTAATATTCCTTCTCCCCCCTCCTCTACGAGTGGTTGCTTTGTTGGCTTTATACGCTATTCTTTATGCTTGTTATTACTAATTTTAAACCTACACAAATTGGTTTTTTCCATCTAAAGGTACGAAAATATAAGTCCGATGAGACCCACTAAAGCACTAAATTCAATGAAGAGCAACAAAATTCAATTTACAACAAAAAAAGGTTCAAAAGGAAAAAGTTTATATAAGGATAATCAAGTTCGTATTACAACTAAAACCGTATTCCTAAGTTGAAAACAAGTGGTCATGGGTTCAAGAGAAGAAATTTTGGATGAAATGAAAGAAACCTATAATTACAACTACGACTAGAACTTAACTATTATTTTACCCCTATAAGTTATCTCTTGCTTAATGATATTAACACCCTTCATGATGTCAAAATGAGTTAATGACTCCTAGTTTGCCACATTTTAGATTACGCAATGACAAGAAGAAAGCAATGATCCAACACTTATAAATACGGAGTAGCTTTTGTATACCCGACAACTAATATCAAAGGAAATGTATTTCTCACTATAGTAGGGTTTATATCTTGAAGATCCCAACACCCACGCACACAACTTAATATAACATTACATCTATGCGGGACCATAATCAATCAATGTGGGAGGTTAGTATGTCAAGAATGTAGTAGGGCAATTAACATCATGAAGCTGCCCGCAGCTTCACACCCACCGCCCCACGAGAGATTGTTATATACACCCGGTGCACCATACACCAATGAGTATTTGTTCTCATTTTAATGATTGTTAGTATTTGTTCTCATTTTGAATTGGGTGTACGGTACACCCCCCCCCCCCCCCCCCGGGATATATAACAATTCCACAATGAAAAACAAGAAAACTCTCAGTTGCTAAATTAGAAATTCCTAGTTTATGTTTCCGCACACAAATTCGTCTTCCGAAATACGAAACACAACAGACCCGAACTCATCAGCAAAAACAAAACTATCCCTAGTTTATGTTCCCGCTCACAAATTCGTCTTCCAAAAGATGAAACACAACAAGATCCGAACTCATAAGCTAAAACAATAACTATAAGTATAATCAGTACAACATATTGAGTACAAACCAATACAAATTTGTGATTCAATCAACAAAATTGAAAAAAGAAAAAGCTAAATTAATCAAAAACACTTGAATCAATCAACCCACCAACAGTCAATAGCAACGGAGACTACAACAACGGCAACAAAGTAAAAGGATTCGAATAAAATTGCAAAAAAAAAAAAATCATGCAGTTTTACAAGTTTTATTTTTTATTTTTGATTTTTCAAGAGTAATTTTTGGCTTTATTCAATAAATTAAGCATCAAAGTTAAATTGTAGGAGACATACCAAATCATCGAAGAAAAGAATAACAATTTCCAAGTAAAAGTAAAGTAAAATGGAAAGCAGACGTTTTCTTCAACCGATAAAAAAAAAAAAACATGAAGCTTAAATTTTAAAAAATACTAATCGATTGCAAAATTAATTGAAAATTAGTAAAACCGGAAAAATTTATCAAAAACAAAGATGAAAAACAAAATATCAGCAAAAGACAAATTACATAAAATAGGGGATATAATTAAAATGATTATACTTGGCCTGTACGATAGGTTATTCAAATTAAATCCGCTAAAAAAATCATAAAAATAAAGAACAACCAACAAAACAGTGAACATCAAAGAGAAACATAAATTCATGAAATAGAAAGATCTAATTCAGATCAGAGAGAAGAACATACCAATTAAATGATTCAAAAGTGTGATAGTAGCTTATTTATTTCTTGATTCTTGGTTGATTATTGAATTTTAGGAAATGAATTATTGAATTGTACAAGAGAAGTAAAAGTAAGAGAGGTACAGGAGTAAGAGAGGTAGAGAGAAATTGTGCGAATAGAGAGGAGAGGAGATACGGGGAAGGTTCTATTTATACAGAATATAGATAAAGACATGGACTTACTCCTATTGAGGTGGGGTGAGGTGAAGTGGGGTGAGAAGAATTTTTGGATAAAACTGAAGAGTCGTCACTTGTCAGTTTTTTTTTGCAAAAACTTTGATCCTTTTCTTCGATTAATTAGGACAAATCCTTATCCTTAACCATTATAAAAATGCAAAACTAAATACTGTAGCTTATAAATAGTAACTTATGGTGTAAAAAAAATAGTAACTTATGGTGCTATTATATAGTTGCCCTTACAATTAATGAAATTGCCCTTGCTTAATCAATTACATTATGCGTGATAGCTGTAATTGAGAGTGGGCCCCGTGCTTCTACACCGACTTTTCTCTCTCAACAGCTCTCTGTTTTCATCTCAAAAGGAAAGGGTCAAAGCATCTATTTAGGGGAAACATGGAGAGAGAAACCTAGAGAGAGAAAACTTCAGCAACTCAAGACCACCGATCTTCCATGTCGACGATGGGGCTTCGATTCTTCTCGGCGTCTGAGGTTGTGGAAGATGAGTTTCCGATCGTCACATTAATCAGGTTCGATCTTGTTTCTCTCTCTTGATATAGTTTCAAATTTTTGGGTTTGATTGTTTGATTGTCGTGGATTTTTGCATATATGTTCATGTTGTTTTCGATATGTTCAATGTGTATTCGAATTTTTTGGGTTGAATCTTTGTGGGTGTAATTGTGCGAAATTGCTTCATTTTTATTGGGGTTTATTTGATCGATTTATTTTCGATTTTTTGGCTTTATTTGTTTGATTGGTTTCCGATAATTTTGGGGTTTATTTGATCGATTTGCTTTCGATTTGTTGTCTTTATTTGTTCGATTGGTTTTCGATTATTTTGGGGTTTAGTTGATCGATTTGGTTTTGGTCTTTGGTTTTCGTATTTGGGTTGAATTTGAGTGAGTTATCGTTCTTTTGGGTTGAATTGTCTGTTTTGTAGATGAATTGTTGATCTCTAGGTACAATTCTCTTTGTCCTTTCTCTTCTGAGCTTTCTCCAACCCTCCATTGAAACTCCTGGACTTTCCTCTCCATTGAAAAAGCTTGAGAGGTTATTTGATGATTCTCTGATCTCAGGGTTTGATTCTCTCTTCTTCCACTCTCGTGTTCTAATTGTTTAAATGTTCAACTCTTTGATTAAATTTTTCCTTTTATTTGAATGTTGACTGATTTAGCTTCCTTTCCTGCGAAAAAATTGGAGTACGTTGTGTGTTTTCCTAATAAAATGTGGGAAAGTTTTGCATTTTATTTGTTTTTAGTATAAATTTGTCAAGTAAACGCAGAAATTAAATAGATTTTTGTGGTTAATATTCAAATTGTGGTGATAAATTTGTGTTCTGTGTGACAAATTGTTTGGATTATGGCTTACACATGTAATTTTAATGATGCATTGGTTTGGGATGTGTAATCTACAATTGATATGAAATGGAGGAGCTGATTTGGTTTTAGTGTTTTCGGATGCTTAATTATAGGCTATATGATCTGAGTAATTGGTTTTGGTTTTAATGGATGATTGATTGGTACTTTTGTTAAGCAGAAATGGGTGAGGAGGCTACTAAAGTTGTTGTACCGGAGTCGGTTTTGAAAAAGCAGAAGAGGGAGGAAGCATGGGCTTTGGCCAAGGAGGATCAGGATGGTCAGAAGAAGAAGAGAGTTGAAATCAGGAAGCTGATCTTTAAGAGGGCTGAGCAGTACGCTAAGGAATACGCAAACCAGGTCTGAGTTTGTTTTTTTGTGGCGTCTGTTCTTGGTGTAAGGTTATTTAATTAAGTTTCTTATTAGACTTGTTTATTGTTAATCAGGAGAGGGAATTGCTCTGTCTCAAAAGGGAGACTTGTTTATTGTATGCTTATTTGTTTGTTGTTTTTCATCTAATTTCTGTTGAATGGAACATTGGAACTGTACTAAATCCATTTGTGCCATCTGTGCTGAAGGAAACTTTAATTTAGGTGAAAAACAAGTCCTACCTCGGGTCTTGCTTTTGTCATTCTATTGGTCATTATATTGTATATACTAATTATTTGCCGGCCTCTTGTTGAGTGCTTGCAGTGACATCTCATTCAGGCATGGTGGAGAACTATGAGGAACACAGTGGTGATGTATATGATGATTGTTTGATCAAATTGGTTAGTTTTACATCTATATATACTTTAATCGTGTCAGCATAATTTTGTATCATGTATTGAACTATTATATGCTTGTTTTGCTTCAGAGGGTCAATCCTAAAAGAAGACGGGATAAGGTTTATGTTGGTTGTGGAGCTGGCTTTAGTGGTGACAGGCCAATGGCAGCTTTTAAGTTGCTTCAAAGTGTGAACGAGCTTAACTATATTGTACTTGAGTTTCTTGCTGAGCGCACTCTAGCTGATCGGTACAAGGAGATGATATATGGGGGAGATGGTTATGATCCACGCAGTATGTTTGCCATATTTTTTGGCTACTTGCCATTCGCTTTTATTAGATTTGTCAATCTGCTTTATAAGTCTTGGTTTTCTTTGACCTCCCTCTCTTATTTAAGAAGGGAGTAGAATGTGCTACCAGAATCAGTTTTTTGTGTATGGATTAGTTTCTACTCCATTAATTCTGTCTTTTACAAACATGCAGTTTCGGAGTGGATGCACTTGCTTTTACCTCTGGCTGTGGAAAGGGGAACATGCAGAATTACAAATATGGGTGCAAGTGAGCTTTATTTGTTTGGTTTGTGTAGTGTACTTGAGATCATGAATCTAAGTATTTTTCCATTCATTTTGTCTGATTCCTTCTATACAAAAGTGGATCCAATTGGTGCTCAGATAAAGGTGCTTGAAATTGCAAACAGCCTGGGGCTTAGTATAACAGTTGTTGTTGCACATGAAGTTGCCTTCAAAGATCTAGGTAATACTTGTTTGAATGTTAGGGATTTTTTTTTTTTTTGTACTAAAGTAACTGGTGAAAGGTAAATTTGATATCGGTATAACTTACTAAGTCCCTTCTATTGTATTTTCTTTCTCTAAAATTCAGGGTCAGCATCCTCACATAATGTCTTTTGTCATGGATGGTGTAAGAAACTGAAAGCCTTGCGGTATTATCGTAGAGTTGGTATTTTCATTTTAATTGGAAAAAAGTTGTCTCTTTGGTACATATTGGCTTATTCTATATTCCTTGTCATTGAAGGGTATTAGCACATATCTAGGTGCGGCACCAATTGTCAGGTGTCTTGAGTTATACTAGCCAAATGTCATCATTGTATGTACAGATATCAATATATCATGAGATTCTTAGTTTCCAACATTTCATCTATGCTTGGCGCATATATGTACTCTACATTATTAGAATATATACACGCCCAACATTTCAATAATTATTGTTTTGCATATTATTAAATGAATTAGTGTTATTACAATTCCTATTGTTAAAACCGTGGTTGATGTAAGATCAACAATATTTACATACAGAGATTAGAGGAATATTAAAAGGGGAGATTCTAGACAAAGACGGAGGAAACCATCCTTTAGAAGGAAGATATACAAGAAATCATCTTTAATGTAATTGTGGAATATATAAATAAAACTTTTTAAATTTTGATAAGTCATAAATATTGTACAATTCTTCTACATATAGAGAAGAGTATTTGACATTAAAAAGCAGATGTTGACTAAAATTTGTAAAGCCATCAAAGTATTTTGCAAGGATAATTTTTTTTAACTTAGATATTCTCAAATTTGCAAACCTTACATTTGTAAAATTTGGAGTATTTCCAATATTGGTGAACGTGGTTAGTATCTCTTCTATATACTAGAAATTTATTTTCCAATACTTGGAATAATTATTGTAGCTAGGAAATTGTTTAACTTAAATACTTTTTTGGGGTTACATGACAGAGAGAGAGAGCTTAAAGCTATGAATCCACTAAAAAAGAGCAAGGAGAAGGAGAGTTTTGAGAAATAAAGAAAAGGGCTAGGAGAGATAGAGTAGAGTCAAGAGAGGAAAAGGGACTGGAGGGAGAACGAGATATATACATAGATAGAGAAGGCAATGTCGAGAGGAAATGTTAGCTAATTTGTAGCACTAATTTGTATAACTTTCCATAGTTATTTCTCCATAAAAACTTTATCACTAATCCTAACTTGTTAATACTACAAATTCATGTGTATCATTGCTATTATACAACTCGAACACACCACGAATATCACAATAGTCGAACACAATTACGAATATCACAATAACCGAACACAACCACGAATTTCACTTATCTTACCGTTGGGGTGCGCGTGCTCCAACGACTAGTTCTTTAAAAGGGTGGTGTAAGTTAATCTAATATCATAACATCTCAATTCTTATCTAATCTAATTACTAATATACTAAGCCGGTCTTGTAACCAGGTCACGAGACAATGATATTTGACATTTTTTTTCCGTTATTTTGTCATGTACAGCGCTACATAGACGACAAATAAATATAATTGTGACACAAATGTGCTAAGTAAGAGAATTTTGGATAAATTTGGTAAGATAAAGGAAATTTTGTCTATAACTTCCCTAAAGATAGCGTCTTTGGGAATAACTATCCATTACATTTA
Source organism: Chenopodium formosanum (assembly GCA_024500155.1). Classification (NCBI taxonomy): domain Eukaryota; kingdom Viridiplantae; phylum Streptophyta; class Magnoliopsida; order Caryophyllales; family Amaranthaceae; genus Chenopodium; species Chenopodium formosanum. Next base: position 43,776,885 of record CM044880.1, read on the forward strand.
TCACAAATTTTTGTATGTGGCTGGCCATTTATTTTTATTTTTTTTAAATACCACACGTCTTCTCACTTCTCTTTTCTTAACTTGTTCTTCAAGTCAAACTACACTATACATCACCAACAACATATCTATACTCCACCTATTTTCTTAGCTTCTTCTTCAAGCCACACCACACTTTACCAACAACCATATCTTTATTCTACCCATTTTCTCTCTCCTCTTTGCCAAATTGATGCAATTAAAGCCCGAAATTGGGTGTCAAATTACTGTGAAAACTCGCGATTAATTAACCTTAAGATCATCAATAACATTTGAAGTAGTGAAATTGATGAGAACCGGAGAAATGTGAGCTTGTTTTCTTCATGAAATCTTAGATCGAACATTCTTCGTAAAAAATTTAGCAACAAAAACAACAATAGTAATATAATTAGATTGTAGAATATTTGTAGGGTGCAACAGGTTTGGTCAGGGGTTACTTGTAGGGTGTTACTGGTTTGGTCAGGGGTTACTTGTATGGTATTACTATTTTTGGTCAGGGGTTACTTGTATGGTGTTACTGGTTTGGTATAGGGCCTACAAGTAACCCTTGAATAAGTAACTCATACAAGTAACCTCTGAAACAACTCATATATGTAACCCTTGAATAAGTAACTCATACAAGTAACCCTTGAATAAGTAACTCTTGAATTAACCCACACAAGTAACCCCTAAATAAGTAATCTATACAAGTAACCTCTAAAAAAAAAAATACAAGTAACCCCTAAAACATACAAGTAACCCTTGAATAAATAATTCATACTTACAAGTAACATCTGAAAAAAAAAAATGCAAGTAACCCCTGAAAAATACAAGTAACCTCAGAATAAGTAATCCAAACAAGTAACCCTTGAAAAACCTGAAAAAAAATACAAGTAACTGTAGGGAATAAATTTCAAGCGTTAACCCCTAGCTTGAACCCCACTGTGATCATACACTAAAGTACGGTGGCGTCCAAAAGGGAAGAAGATAGAGCAAAAGAGTCGCCAACAAGTTTTAGGAACTTGTAAACCGTTCACGAGGTGAAGGTTACACCCCTTAACGATCCAAGAGATCGTCAACTCCATAAGGTCTTGAACCAAATAAGGGTTTGGGGATGAAGGTACAAATCCAACCTAAAAGAGATTGAACCTGCCCTAATAATAGGCCTCTACTTTATTCTGATCGTATTCATGTGCGCTTTCTGATTAACATGCAATCATTAGGATTAACCCTGTTTATCTATGTTGGTTGAATTTAATGCACAAATAAACTATTGTTGGCGATCACTTGAAATTATAATCACATTAACCCTAAACAAGATTATTAATCATCTTATTAAGCGTGATTACAAGTACCAATTCCCTTTTAAACATGCATAAAAGGTGTGATCAAGCAATAACAAATAAATATATAATCAAGCAACATAATAAATAATAAAAAATAATAATTATAATCATCACAAATAAAATAATCATCATCAAAATAATAATAATATTCATAATCATCATAAATCATAACAATTATAATCATAAGCATATTCATGTTAATATTAAAGTATAATAAAAATAGCAAGATCCTAGGCATGATACTAACAAGATTAATAACAAACCCTAGCATGTCACTAAGCAATAAAAATCAAATCTTTAATCCTAACATGATACTAACAATCATAAATATTAGGAAGAAAATAGGAAGCATCGCATGAATCATATTAAATATTAAAATTACCGTAGACATGATACTAGGAATATCATAATAACAATATAAACATAATTTCTACATCATAATATCAATCAATCAATTAAAGAACTTACTTTGATGCCTCGTACCTCTTTATAATAACAAAACACACGTTAGTAACTTCAAGGAAAATAATAAACAAAACAATTAAATTAAATAATTGAAAGAGATATTTGAGACCAAACCCTCAGAAATTAAACCTTTCACGTCTAGGGCGAAGGCAACTTCGAATATGGCTAGGTGTTTCTAGATCTTGTGAATGCGGAATTTTGTATGAGAAAACAAAGTTTAGAAAAGAGAGAAAGAGAGAGAGAGAGAATAATCAAGAAAATCTTGATGAGAGTTGGTGAATGATTAATAGAGAATTAGAGAATTAATGATTGCGAATGAAAACTGATTGTAGGTGAGAATTCGTCAATGAAAACGGAGTTTTTAATACGATATTTATAGAGAAAATCAGCCAAAAAGATAAAATAAACAAAACAGAGTCTGACGCACAAAAAACAGAGTTGGCGCAAACCCTGGCTAACTGGCGCCAGGCACCAACACTAGCGCCAGGCCTGGTTCAGGCGCCAAAGCCAGGGGTCAGGCGCCAAGCCTGATTTTAACGCGTTTTCGAAAATCAGACAAGTTTGCCGTGCTGGAGGATAAAATCATATAATTTCCTCAAAAATGCTATTTGATTTTAATTAAAACTCTGAAAAGTCAAAAAGTCAATTTATCAATGCTAATTGAATTAGGAATGAAAAAGAATCTTCTAGAAGATTCTAGAAGACTAAAACCATTCCTAATTGCATTAGGAATGAAAAATCATATTAGGCCCTCCCCAAGATCATTGGGCCGTATATAAAGCTTAAACCGGTCCCAGTTTAGTAAATTGGCCATAACTTCCTCAATATTCATCGGAATTGGGCTTATAATATATCATTGGAAAGGTCTTTGCAAGCCCCATCTAACTACACTACTATTGGACCCATATCATGGACCAACCAAACTGGATTGACTGTTTTCTTAAAATAAGTTTTCAAAAACAGAGAGAAGAGAAAAGCAATTAAAACTATCCGCAACACTAGACTTTCCACACTTTCGCTTCATTCGATTATGATTCGACGTGAAAGGTACTCATCACTGGGTTTGGTTTTGGGGAGACACAAATGAGTGTCTACAGTATACTACAAGAAAATAACCTTTTCGTAGCGATTATTTTAACCTTTAGTATCGATTGTAATTGCAACAAAAAGCTTTCCCAACGAATGGTCATTCGATACAATATCCCCCGTTGCCTTAGCCTTTAGTAGTGGTTTTCAATATCGCTGGGGTTGGCCTCAATAATCGATACGAAAAACTACATCCAATCGTGGTGATTATTGTAGCGATTACAATCGCTATAAATGTTTAACTCATTTTCTTCAAAAAAAAAAAAAACATACGTATGATCTTTACAAGATTCGAACATGCAACCTCAAACTCTTATATTAAATGTTTCACCAATAAGCTATGACATATTTTATGTATTCTTTGTCAAACAATATTTATATATCTAGTGTTGAAAAGGTTTTTCGTATCGATTTTTAGGATTTAGTGGCGATTGTAAATGATACATTTCTCAAAATTATATAAATGTGTAAAAATAGTGTGGTTATGTATTATTATGTTTTCCGTATCGATTTTATATGGGGAAAACATGGCGATTGTAAAAACGATACGACTTCCTTAATTATTTCACAAACATACTTGCATATTGTAGCGAATGTACAATCACTACGATATAATCGCTACGAAAAGACATTTTTCTTGTAGTGGTGCACGTAACCCTGAAAAATACAAGTAACCCTTGAATAAATAATCCATACTTACAAGTAACCTCTGAAAAAAAATACAAGTAACCCCTGAAAAATACAAGTAACCTCGGAATAAGTAATCCATACAAGTAACCCCTGAAAAAAAAATACAAGTAACCCCTGAAAAATACAAGTAACCCTGAAAAAACCAGTAACCCCGTTATGTGCGTGAATAGTAACCCTGTTATGCACGTTTGGGTCTGTTATTTTTGCTGACTTGGCAGCAGGACACATGGTGTGGCCTGCTGCACCAAAAAAGCTCTGTATTTTTTTATTTGTTTAGAACTATCCGAAAGTTACAAAATGTTTAGGTAGCACTACCAGTAACATTTTCCGTCCAATTAAGATGTTACTAGGTCCTACTTTTTCACTTCCACCTAGTTAACCCCCAACTATCTTCTCTCCTCCCTAATTAATTTTCTACCATTCTAAACATCACTAACTAGTAATTAAACATCCTACAAATCTATAATATTATTAAAACTCAAAGAGACAACATGGTATTGCCATGTGTCTTCCCAGTCTCAAGATGATTTGGCGCCAGATGAATCCTACATGTCATCCTACGTGCCTACACATATTGTATTAAAGTAAAACTCTTTATATGCATAGCCTCCTTAATTATAGTTATTTATTTTACGGGAGTTATAGTTATTATTTTATTCTACTTGAAAAACTCTATATATGTGTAACATCCCTATTTAATTTTCATATTATAGGGAATATTTCAAGTCATTCCACACTTGAGCCCCATTGTGTTCGTACACTTAAGCATGGTGGCGTCCAAAAGGAAGGAAGCTAGAGTAAAACAGCCGCCAACAAGTTTTAGGAACTTGTAAACCGTTCATAGGGTGAAGGTTACACCCCTTAACGATCCAAGAGATCGTCAACTCCAATAGGTCTGGAACCATGACGGGAAGTTTGGGGATGAGGGTACAAATCCAACCTAAAAGAGATTGAATCTGCCTTAAAAATAGGCCTATACTGTATTTTCTCGTATTCATGTGCACTTTCTGACTAACATACAATCAATAGGGTACCCTAAACCTGTTTAATCTATGTTGGTTGGATATTAATGCACAAATAAATCTATTATTGGCGATCACTTGAATTATAATCATATTAACCCTAAACAAGATTATTAATTATCTTATTAAGCGTGATTATAAGTACAAAGTCCCTTTAAACATGCATAAAAGGCGGGATCAAGCAATAACAATGAATATCAAGCAATATAATATCATCATAATCATAATTTAAAATAATCATGTTAAATCATAATGTTATTAACAAGATCCTAGGCATGATACTAACAAGATTAATAACAAACCCTAGCATGTCACTAAACATTAAAGATCAAAACTTTTTCCCTAACATAATACTAACATGATATTAGAAATGAAATAGGAAGCATTACAATAAACATACTTGAGATTAGAAATTACCCTAAACATGATACTAGGAAGCAATAAAACATCCTAACATGGTACTAGGAATCAATAAAATAATCTATGCATGATTTTTATGTTAAAAGATCAATAAAACAATTAAATTGCTTACTTTTATGCCTCTTACCTCTTTCTAATAACAAAACACACACGTTAGTAACTTCAAGGAAAATATTAAAACAAACAATTACATTAATTATTGAAATAGAGATTTGGGACCAAAACCTTAGAACTATCAAACCTTTCACGTCTAGGGCGAAGGCAACTTCAAACTTGGATAGGTGTGTCTAGAACTAATGAGTGAAGAATTTTGAGAGAGGGAAGGCTTAGAAAAAGAAGAGAGAGATAAGGAAGCTTCTAGTTTTTAGAGAGAGAGAGAGAGATTGTAGATGTAGATTGTGGATGATTTGAAAACAGAGAGATATGACCCCTATTTAAAGGAAAAATAGCACGGGATCGAAGAAAATCATATTCGGAATAAAATACCTCCTGTCGCAAACGACAGGAGTCAGTGCCAGACGACAAGCTCGTCGCCAGACGACGAAGGCCAACATCAGGCGACGTAGGTCAGCGCTTGGCCCTCCTCTAGATCATTGGGCCCTCCTCTAGATCATTGGGCCACATTAAAAATCATTGGGCCTAATTTAATTTAATCCATAACTTCCTCATAATTCATCGGAATTGGGCTTATAATATATCATTGGAAAGCTCTTATCGAGCCCAATCCAACTACACTACTATTGGACCCTTATCATGGACCAAACCAAATTGGACTAGCTATTTTTCATAAAATAGAGTAAGAAAAGAAGTATTTTTGAAAACAGAAAGAGAAATATTTTAATAAAAACATCCTCATCATTAGACTTTCCACATTTTCACTTCGTTCGATAATCAAATGACGTGAAAAGTATTCATCACTGGGTTTGGTTCTGGGGAGACACATTTGGGTGCCTACAGAAGCCCTACTTTAACCGAGTTTGGAGAAATGCAAGTTTCGAAAACAAAAGTCAAAGTAACGATAGGGAGAGAGAATGATTCAGAACGTTCTGCAATCCTAAATCATTCTTACAATGCTGATACCTGCAAACTAGCGCTAGTTAAAACAGATAAAAGATTTAAGAAACGCGTATCTTGCACCGTCGAGCACACGTCTCTGGAGTAACTGATTTGTGATGATCTTCCTCAAGCTAGGGGATACCGCCTGAAGACTACCACGCTTATAGCCGCCTCCAATTTTCGCTGTTTTTTATGACCATCTTCCACATCCTAGGGAATATGATCGAAGATAACTTCGCTTGAAGCCACCTCCTGCTTTTGGCAACCTTCCACATCCTAGGGAACGCCGTCGAAGATAACTTTGCTTGAAGTCATCCTCAGTTGTCTGACAACCCTCCGCAAGCTAGGGAACGCCGTCGAAGATAACTCCGCATACATCCATCTTCATTTGTTTGTGACAACCCTCCGCAAGCTAGGGAACGCCGTCGAAGATAACTCCACGTGCAACCATCTTTAGTTTTGCGATAATATTCCGAAGAAAATTACCGAAGACCAACGCTTGTTGATCCTTAAAGCTTACTTGAATTTTGTTGCTGTGATATTTGCTAAAATTTCCGCGGTGCTAGTACGTCGGTGCATTTTGCTGCTTGTGAACCATTACGTCGGTGCCTTTGCTGCTTATGAACCATTATGTTGGTGCCTTGATATGTCTGATTTATATAGTGTTTTACCCCCGTCCCTTGGTCATAATTAGTAGTGTTTTTGGCTCTTTAGAGACAATTTTATTACTAATTGGTGTTTTATAGTGTTTTCGTAGATTTGGTTGACTTTTGCAGGGAGTTGCACTTTTGGATCATTTTCCCGAGATATTATGGAGCAACTACAAGCATTGGAGAAGCATGACCCGTTTTCCATAGCCCAGGGCCGGTTAGAGCCATCGAACCGGTGATTAAGGACTCGGTATAGGTGATACTGGGGCATTTGGACCAAGTATTCAAGACCCGAAGAGGTAAGCCAGATTGGCCTGAAGAATTGGAGCCCAATCGTAGTCCAAATTATGGCCCAAGAGTGCCGCCTGGCCAAAAAGGCTAGCGCCCGGAGGCGCGCCGGCTGGGCGAGGGAAGCAAAGGCTGGCGCCCAAACTCGCGCCCGGCCGGGCGCGAGATTCATACTTGAGAGGAAAAAGGCGCGCCCGATCGGGCGGTGCCTCGCCCGATTGGGCGCGTGTCATTGTTAGGAGTTAATTATTTGACGTTTAAGTTTGTTTTAGTTGAGGATTCTTGCTTAGTATAAATACATTTCCGTAAAGCGAGTTTAGGATCCACTTTTTACTCTTTCTTAATTCTTTCTTAGATTTTCTCTCTCTACTTAGCTTTTAGATTAGTTTCTCCCTCTTATACTTTGTTCTTAACTTTATTCTTAATTCCAGATTTCTTTGGTAACAATTTCTCTTCTTTTAATCTTAGTTATTTATTTATTCCTTTGATCATGTCTTGTTTTATTGCTTTGATTAGTTTAGTTTTTATTATGTGTGAGTAGTTGTATTTTTAGGTTTGTGGGGATCCATAAATAATATGAAGGGGTAATTTATTGTTGTTGATTATCAATGCTAGATTAATTTCCTATTGATTGATTTAATGCTCTGTGACTAGATTTGCACAGATCTTTTATGCATGAGTTTGACAATATTGATTCGAGATTCGACATATGAGAATTAATGTTTAGGTCTAGTTTCAATAGTCTAGCTAATTTATAAATGGTTAAGTCGAGATTTGTGAGATGAGATTTAATACCGGTAGATTAATTGTGTGATTGTAATACGTAGCGAAATCCCTTTATGATCTGATTAATGTATGCATTGATGATTGATTGTTATGTTTTACCCTGGACTATTATTTATTGGTGAACCTATGCCCTGGAACTTTTATATATTTTTTTCTCCTTATTCTTAATCTTCGTAGTTTAGTTTCCTTTGATTATAATATTTTGGTTACTTTATAATCTAGATTATTTTAATTAGAAATAGAAAGACTCGTTTCTCTGTGGATTCGACCCTACTTCCCTATCTACATTAGTTTGAGGATTTAGAAATTACTTTTGATTAGGTGATACGACTATAGCCTGTCAAAATTTTGGCGATGTTGCTGAGGAAACGATTTTATTTTAATTTTTGATTATTTTTGTAGTCTAAGTTATTTCTTTTTGTCTCAGAGAATGTTAGTTTTTTGAGGCAGGTCTCATATTTTCTTTTAGTTTTTTTGTTTATGCCTAGGTGTTCCAGATCAGGGTACATCCCATTCGATCTTGAGATTGAACGATCCTTCCATAGACAGAAGAATTTCTACAAGCAATTTCTGGCGGATTATGGTGATAATAATAATCACCGAGATCCTCCAACTGGTTCTAGCGATTAAGAGGTATCATCAGATCCAGAATCAGAGATGACGACTCCAAAGAAGCTTAGTGATTACTCACAACCAAAGATTACAGATTTTCCACACCTTACTCCCACTCCAGCTCTTGATGGGGTACAGTTTGAGATTAAACCCCAATTTATAACGCTGATAGAAAGGAAGCAATTTAGTGGAGCTAAGGGTGAAGACCTAAATCTTCATATTGCAGACTATTGTCAGTAATGTAATACCATCAGGCAAGCCGGGGTCACACAAGACCAAATCAGGGAGATTATCTTTCCTTTTTCTTTGACTGGAAAAGCCGAATTATGGTGTAATGGATTAAATAGAACTGCACTTGGTATAACTGACTAGGAAACTCTTGTTTTGAATTTTTATAACAAGTATTATCCTGCAGAGAGAACATCCGTACTACGGAGTGCAATTCATAACTTTGCCCAAGAAGCCGATGAAACTTTATATGAGGCTTGGGAGAGGTTCAAGGACCTACAAAGAGAATGCCCCCACCATAATTTGGCATAATGGCAGTTAATCCAAGCCTTTTACAATGGTATTGGAAATTCATCTAGAATAATCTTAGATTCTGCAGCTAGTGGGAGGTTTATGAATCTTAATGTTGATGATGCAGGCCAAGTTATCGAAGATATGGAGATACATAATTCCCAATATGGGAATCCTTGAGGCTTTGCTAACAAGGGGAAGCAAAGTGTCGATTCTGTATCCTTTTTGCAAGCTCAATTAACCTCTATAGCTAATCTTAGATAATCTTAGCACTGCTAATATAGCTAATGTTTCTGCAATTAATAATAATGCTAACGAGGCTTTCTGTGAAAATTGTGGAATTTTAGGTCATTGGGAGCAAGATTGCAGGAGTTTCGTGGAGCAAGTTAATGCCTTTCAAGCTTATAGGCAGCATAACCCATACTCCAATACCTACAATCCTGGGTACTGGAATCATCCGTACCTCTCCTACCGGAGTACTAATGTTCAAAATCCACCACCACAAGAACCACAGGCGCCACAACAACAATAGCAGAAATATTACCACCCCAATGCTGGCCAGAAGAACCAACCACTACAACCCTCCTCATCTTCCGACCCTGCTTCGGTAGAAATTAGAGCGATGCTGGTTAATATGCAGAAGCACATGGAGAGTAGAGATGCACAAATTGTTTCAATTCTAGCATACAATAAAATTATAGATAATCAAATTACGCAACTTTTCGCTACTCTACAAGCCCGCCAACTGGGAGCTCTGCCAGCACAGCCGACCCGGCCTACGGATCAAGCCTATGCAATTACTCTAAGGAGCGGTTCAAACTATGAAGGGCCCCCTATGCCCAGAGATGATGAACCTGTTTTATTAAATAATGCTAATCTTGATTCGTTAAACCAGACACTACAAGAATCAGGTCTAATAACGACGGACCAGTTCCGACGGACCTGAAAATCCGTCGGAAAAATCGATATTTCCGACGGATTTAATTTCCGTCGGACAATTCCGACAAATTAAAAAAATCCGTTGAAAATCCGTCGGAAATTTCCGACAGAAAATAAATCCGTCGGAATAATTGGACATTCCGACGGAATATTCCGTCGGAGAAGGTAATTTCCGACGGAACAGTATTCCGTCAGAAATTTCCGACGGAAAAATCTGTCGGAACATATACTATAAAAAAAAAGGAAAAAAAAAATTCGGAGTATTTAACCTCTAACCCTAAACAGTTAACCTTCTTTCCGCCCCCTTTTTTTTTCCCTCACTTTTCTTTCCTCTTCTTTCTCTCTCCTTAACCCTCCTCCTTTCCTTCTCTTTCTCTCTCCTCATCCCCTCCGTCCGCCCTTCTCTGACTTCTCTGATTCTCTCGTCTTCTCTTTCCTCTCTTTCTCTCTCATCCCTCCTCCTTTCCTCTCCTCTTTCACCCCCTACCACCACCAACAACAACAACACCAAGCAACAACAACGAAGACGAGAGACAACTAGAACGGCGAAGGCAACGGCAACAAGAACGGCAACAAGAACGGCGACCACGTAATGCGCATAGATCTAGTTAATTTTTTATGAAATTGTAATGTTAATTTATAAATTTTATTAGATGATTGTATAATTATATATTTTCTTTTATTTTTGTGGTTTAATTTACGTTTTTTTTTTTTAATTTTCTTTATGAAATTCTGGCTAAATATGTAGATCTATTGGTTTTGATTTATTTGTGTGGTGTTTTTCGATTTTTTTGTCTCAATTTTTGTATTTTTGGGTTGATTTTCGATTATTAGGGTTATTTTCATTTTTTTTTGCTAAGTTTTGTGTTTTTTGGGGTTTATTTTTGGTGTGGTGGTGTTTGGGGTTTAATTTTGGGGTTGATTTTTGATTATTGGGGTTATTTTCAGTTTTTTTTTTTTTGCTAAGTTTTGTGTTTTTTGGGGTTTATTTTGGTGTGGTGGTGTTTAAATGTGGGAGAGGGCTAGGGTGGGTGTCGGTGGCAGTGTTTGAAGGTGGATTAGTGGCTGTTGTGGGTGTTTTTGGTGTTAGTGGTATCGATGGTGGTGTTTAATGGTGGAATCGGGGCTGGTGTTTGAAGGTGGGATCGGGGTCTGGTGGTGCGGGGTGGTTGCTGGTGATGTGGGCTGGTGGTGGGGTGGTGGGGGGCTTTTTTTTTTGTTTTTTTAAAATAAGTTTCCGACGGAATTTCTGTCGCAACATACCTACAGAACTTAGTTCGTCGGAAACTTGCGACGGACTTTCTCGGGCCTGAAAATATTTTCCGGCGGACTGAATTCCGTCGGAAATTTCGTCGCAATAGTGTTTCCGACAAAAATTCCGTCGGAAAAAGCCCATTCTCCTACAAAACGTTTTCCGACAACTAGTTCCGACGGAAACGAGTTTTCAAACGGAAAATACGGTGTTTCCGACGGAAATTTTCCGTCGTTATTTGGCTGTTTTCTAGTAGTGAGACAATGTAGCTAATAGCCCCGCAGGGCTAAAGAGTAGTACTAATATATCTAATTCTACATTGCAGGGTACAACTCCAGGGAAGGTGGCCACTCCAAATAAGAGCAGTAATGCTCCAAAGCCAGTTATCAAACTTCCATTCCCCAATCATCACTTGTAAACAAATTTGGATAAGCAGTTTGGTAAGTTTATGGAGATGGTAAAAGATTTGAAGGTAACAGTTCCCTTCACTGAATTAATCACACAAATTCCTGCGTATGCAAAATTTATGAAGGAAATATTGGCAAGAAAAAGGTCTATTAGTGGGGTAGAGACAGTAACTTTCACTGTAGAGTGTAGTGCCGTATTTCAAAATAAATCTCCACCTAAATTAAAAGATCCGGGTAGTTTTTCTATCCCTTGTCATATTGGCAATCTAATGATTGATAATGCAGTGTGTTATTTGGGTGCTAGCGTTAGTGTTATGCCATCATATGTGGGTTCCAAGTTAAATATGGGTAAATTAAAAGCTACTACTATTACTCTACAAATGGCCGATCGTTCTTTCAAATACCCCTTAGGTGTTTTAGAGGATGTTCCTGTTAGAGTAGGTAAATTTTATATACCTGTTGATTTTGTTGTTCTCGATATGGATGAGGATATGCAAACCCCAATTATTTTGGGTAGACCATTCCTCAACACTGCAGGAGCAATAAAAGACGTGAGAAGTGCCAAATTAACACTATCAGTAGGGGACGATAAAATTATTTTTAATCTTAATAATACCCCTAAAATCCCCATGACAGAGGAGAAGTGCTTAAGTGTTAATGTGGTTCATAATTATTCTAACAAGCCCCAAACCCTTGTAAAAGATCCCTTGGAGGCGGTATCTTGTGTTGCATCCCTTTCAGATGAGATAGACAAATGGCAGAAGGAAGTTGATGCGATAGAAAGAGCCCTCTACACTGTCGGTCTTGGTTTTGAGGACGAAAAGGTGGAATCAATCAAGCAAGTTGTGGAAATTGAGCTTACGGTGAGTGTTCCGCCTGATCGAGTTGCAAGTGCTAAATGCAATGACAATGTGAAGCAACCCTCGATCAAAGATGGTTCTTTAGTGCGTAGCATTGAAGAGCCCCCAATCCAAGTCGAGGAGGATCCACTAGATAAAGTGAACTGTCGCCCCACTAGTTACGTCAGGAAGCCGCGCTGTGGCCTAAACATCGCTCGACCGGGTGAGAAACCACCCGACCAAGCGTTAGGTCAAGGTCCCTAGTTCTTGTACTTGGTAAGAAGGTCGTGCGGGACCTAGATAAACCAGCGCTTTGCGGGAGACAACCCGTATTTTAATGCTTTTTAGACTAGTTTTTCTTTCTTTTTCTTATGAGAGGAGAGATGAGGGAATTTAATGATTTTTATGAGTTTTTGTACAGGTTTGAAGGAAAAGATTTAGCCAAGTATTTAAGAAAAGAAGAAAATAGAAAAATCGTCAATTAGCCTCGGGCCCGATCGGGCGAAGCTCGCCCGACCGGGCGCGAAACATGACATATACGGACATTTTTACCACCCGATCAGGCGAAAAGCTCCCGATCGGGCGCGAGAGAAGAGTAATTTTTTGGGCATTGGATCGCTCGACCGAGCGAAGGGCGCCCGACCGGGCGCGAGAATAAAGGGTTTTATAGGCCCAGATCGCCCGATCGGGCGGTATGGCGCTCGACCGGGCGCGAGAAGATACACCATAAAAAGCCAAGATCGCCCGACCGGGCGAGGGTCCACCTGACCGGGCGCGACTCTCTTCCGGGTTTTCTTCTTCTTCTTCTCCCTTCTTTCTTTCTTCATTTCTCTTTTCCTCCATAACTTTCTCTCTCTAAAACTCTAATTTTCTCTTCCTTCTCTCTAAGTTTCCTCCTTCATTCTTCATCCAAATCCAATTATTTTTACATATTCTTAATCCTCTCTTAATCCTCTCTTCATCCTCTATAATCATATATATAAATTTTCAAATTCCATTCAAATTATTTTTTGTACCCATTTCACATTATGGCTTCAAAGAGGGCTCTATCGATTTTCGGAAGGAGTTCTAGCTCGAGGAAGGAGTACGACCCGCATTTACAACTCCCCTACTGGCCAACGATTCGTATTGCTAGCCAGGAACAAAACGAACGGCTAGAACACCTAGCCGGGCGCGAGGTAATTCCTTCACGGTGGTTACACCGCCCTACTTTAGAAACTTATGGTTTGTATGATTTTGTTAAATGATTTTTGAATGACATAGGAATGAGAAAATTCGTTGATATGCATTATCCTACATACCGTGAATTAACTTGTGAATTCTTGTCTTCTTTGAAAGTTGTAAATAGTAGAAATGGGCCGAATTTGTATTTTAGATTGAACAATAGGAATATTAGTTTAACATATGCGGAATTTTGTAAATTGTTTGAATTGAATTTTGAAGTACCATTCCAATGGCATGCTGATTACAAAATGGGTGATATTTATCATTCTCTGACTGGTTTGCCTTCCCCCGAGCCCCAACATGCTAGTTCCAAACCTATTCATCACCATATCCCAAAAATCTGGCAAAGATTTGTGGGTTTGTGTTTTCTAGGTAGGAACGATCCCCATAACGCCCAAATCAACGAACTAGCTGTTATAGGACACTATGTGTATGGGTTTGGGAAACTGAACATAGGTAGGTACATCATCCACCATCTGAGCAGACATGCCACAACCAGTACCCAGTCTCGCACCCCTATTCGTATAGGAGGCCTTATCACTAGGATAGTAGTGAAAAAAGCCGGTTTTGTTGAGAGTGGACCCCACCAACTGACCAACTGTGGACCAGATACCTATATGACTTCTAGGTATTTTGGGGAGTTGGGGTGGGTACGACTGGATAGTGAGCAGACACCCCACTGGTGTATTAGGGCTGGGACTAAGCAGCCTTTGCCCATCTTTTCCCTACCTAGTCCTGATTTGACCGCCTTTCCCCCCGGGCAAGTGTCCTACACATACGACCTTTTAGTTGCCAACGCTAGGGGGCAAGCACCACTAGTACCACCACCCCAGCTTGAGCTCGAGGTAGCATTTTCTGCACCTCGCATGTCTCACTCCGTCCTCCATGTTGACTCTGACCCAGTTTGGGACTTTCAGAGTATAGGTCAGGCTTTGGGACGTATCGAGCATTCTCACACTAACCTTAGGAGGATGGTAGGCTCCATTGACCAGAGGTTAGGGTATCTTGAGAGGAACCAGGGTAGAGCTCTCTACCCTATGTACGATGACTATGCTCATCGGGGGAACATTCCCGACGATGTTATCTACCCTGACTGGTTTCAGCCTCCACCCCAGGGATACGATAGGGATCCCACTACCCATGGCATTTATACTGACTATTCTGCCTTCCATGGTTACGACCAGGACATTCCTTTCGAGGGACAGGCGGGGGGGAGTTTTCATGCTGATTATTTTGGTGGTAGCTCTTCTGGTGCAGGTGATGCAGGTGGCAGTGGAGGTGCAGGGTTCGGCTCCATGGATGAGGATGATCAGGACTAGCTATGCTGGGCTAGTTCTCGAGCCAATGAGGACATTGTCTGATTCTGGCTTGGGCGAGATTTTGGATTTGGTATATTTCTTTCTCTCTTTTCTTTTATTTTTGGTGTGTTTTCTTAGTTTAGATTTATTGCTTTCTAGGTTAATTTTATTTCTTTCTTATATATGAAAAATACAAAAAAATTGAAAAATAAAAAATCCAAAAATACGTTCCATTGAATTGTAAATCATGCTTCCCCGTGCCCCTTACTTGAGAAAAATTGTTTTGATTCTTGGTTATTGATGATGAATATTGTGGATTAGTTGATCATGATTTAATGTTTGATTGCCTTGAAACCTTAACATGAGTCAATTTTGCCCAACTACTTGTGAACATAGTGCTTGACTAGTTGATTTGGTTAGGAATGTGTGTTAGTTCCTGGTATGTCAATGAATTTGAGTATTGATTTGCAACTATAAGTAATGTTTATACAACTCATTATTATGCACATTGAGGAGGACGAAGACATTTGTTATTTTAGGTGGCCTTCAGATGATTGTAGATACATTTGTTCCCTTCTCGCTACCAATGTTGTTGCCTTTACTTTTTGTTGTTTATTAGCCACATTATAAGCCTATTTTGCCCCATTGGTTACTAGTCCCAAGCTTGGCTTGGGGGAGCTATTAGTGAGTGAGGCGAGGGAGTTTGTAGTGTGATTATTATTTGCACAATTTGGGTGGGTTTTGAGAAGTTATTTTGTTTTTGATCATGTTTATTTTTGATGAGTTTGAAAGTTATATTTTCTTGAAAAGAAAAATAAAGTATGATGTTATGAAAAAAAAGAGAAGTTCAACAAAAAAAAAAGTGAACTTCAAAAGGAAAAAAAAAGAGAAAAAAAAAAAAAATGTTCAATGTTCAAATGTTCTAGTTGGAGGTTGATCAAAAGGAAGAAAATTTTTGAGTTTCTATGAAAAATTTAAGTTGGAAAATAAAGTTTGTTTGTTCACTCCAATTCTTTATTATTATATCTTATGAGTGAAATTGTAAGAGTTAGGATTGTTTATATTGTTTGGAGTTGTGTTTGGTGGATTTTTGTTAAGAGTTGAGTTATGTAGGAGATGTTGATCATTATTTATTTTGATCATGGGTTTTACTAGGATTTGCTCCCTTAAGCATAGCTTTTCTCTCACTTGTTCCCAAATGATTCCTATCCTTTACCCTAACCTTATATTACAAGCTTTAAAGACCTTCCGACCTTTGTGCATAAGAGTTGTATGAATGTGAAAGTGTTGTTTATCAATGCAAGTTATGATTTGACATATTTCGAATCGAGTAGTAGGTTGAGCGTACATCTTTTTATACACACGAGAGTGTGAGTTGGGAAGGCATTTTTCACATAAAGGGGTTGGATGGAGAGCGATCGAGTACATCTTTTACTCGCCACATAAATGAGAGTTGAGTGTGTGAGCATTAGTCTTGAATTCTATATGCTCTTGTGGTTTTCTCTATTTGATAATTGTTAGGGAGGAGAGGTAATTGGATGGATTTGATTGGTTGAAATTGAAGCATGTTTATTTGATTTACCCTGAATTGTTTGTGCTTGATTTTTACTTTTTGGGGTGAAGCATATTTATTTATTCATTGATGAGATCTTTGCTTAGGGACAAGCAAAGGTTTGGATTGGGGGAGTTTGATATGTCTGATTTATATAGTGTTTTACACCCGTCCCTTAGTCATAATTAGTAGTGTTTTTGGCTCTTTAGAGCCACTTTTATTACTAATTGGTGTTTTCTAGTGTTTTCGTAGATTTGGTTGACTTTCACAGGGATTTGTACTTTTGGAGCATTTTCCCGAGATATTATGGAGCAACTACGAGCATTGGAGAAGCACAACTCGTTTCTATAGCCCAGGGCCGGTTAGAGCCATCGAACTGATGATTAAGGGCTCGGTATAGGTGATACCGGGGCATTTGGACCAAGTATTCAAGACCCCGAAAAGGAAACCCAGATTAGCCTGAAGAATTGGAGCCTAATCGTAGTCTAAATTGTGGCCCAAGAGTGCCGCCCAGCCAAAAAGGCTGGCGCCCGGAGGCGCGCCTGGCCGGGCGAGGGAAGGAAAGGCTGGTGCTCAAACTCGCGCCCGGCCGGGCGCGAGATTCATACTTGAGAGGAAAAAGGCGCGCCCGATCGAGCGGTGCCTAGCCCGATCGGGCGCGTGTTATTGTTAGGAGATAATTATTCGACGTTTAAGTTTGTTTTAGTTGAGGATTCTTGATTAGTATAAATACATTTCCGTAAAGCGAGTTTAGGATCCACTTTTTACTCTTTCTTAATTCTTTCTTAGATTTTCTCTCTCTACTTAGCTTTTAGATTAGTTTCCCTCTCTTATACTTTGTTTTTAACTTTATTCTTAATTCCAGATTTCTTTAGTAACGATTTCTCTTCTCTTAATCTTAGTTATTTATTTTATTCCTTTGATCATGTCTTGTTTTATTGCTTTTAGTTTAGTTTTTGTTATGTGTGAGTAGTTGTATTTCTAGGGTTTGTGGGGATCCATAAATAATATGAAGGGGTAATTTATTGTTGTTGATTATCAATGCTAGATTAATTTCCTATTGATTGATTTAATGCTCTGTGACTAGATTTGCGCAGATCTTTTATGCATGAGGTTGACAATATTGATTCGTGATTCAACAAATGAGAATTAATGTTTAGGTCTAGTTTCAATAGGAAGGTTAATTTATAAATGGTTAAGTCGAGGTTCGAGAGATTAGATTTAATACTGGTTGATTAATTGTGTGATTATAATACGTAGAGAAAGCCTTTTATGATCTTATTATGTATGCATTGATGATTGATTATTATGTTTTACCCTAGAATATTATTTATTGGTGAACCTATGCCCTGGACCATTTATATATTGTTTTCTCCTTGTTCTTAATCTTTGTAGTTTAGTTTCCTTTGATTATAATATTTTGGTTACTTTATAATCTAGATTATTTTAATTAGGAATAGAAAGACTCGTTTCTCTGTGGATTCAACCCTACTTCCCTATCTACATTAGTTAGAGGATTTAGGAATTACTTTTGATTAGGTGATACGACTATAGCCTGTCATGCCTTTGCGATGAGCCAATGTTTAGGCGCTTTAACCTAAGTAAGACGATCTTCTATCAGGTCGATCACCTACTGTGATTGTTATCAAATCGATTACTTTATCATGTCAAATTGCTTATTGGGGCTAATTGGAATACCAAGGAACTCGAAATTTCTGCATAAGGTCCACATAGTCATTTACAAGGGCCACGTGTCCCGTCGCCGCACCAGGGCACGCTGGAACTCACTATCGTCAGGAATTAGTCTTGTTGCCAGGCAACGAAGGTCAGTGCCTGGCGACGAGCTTGTCGTCTGGCGCTGATGTTGGGTTTTCGAAATAAAACCCCTTTCTTCTTCATTTGCCATGACTGCTGCTGCTGCTTTTCGCGTTCGCTCGAAGCTCCAAATCGTTTGTTCTTGCTCATTTGTCCACTAAATTCGCTCAAATTTGTTGCAAATCAAAGCTCATATCATCTATTTTCCCGATACATGTAAGTTTTTGTCAAACTGAACTCATTTTTTGCTGAATTCAGAGATGTTTAAGTGCGGGTATTCGTAAAAATCGAACCAAATTATGCTTTATTCGTTTTGTTCGTTGAATTTTATGCCTTGAAATCGCTTGATTATGTTTATATATCATGTTTGGAGCATTTTGAAACTTGTTTTACGTAATTTGGTGAAGAAATGAGCAAATTTCCATTGTTAAACCTCTTGACTTCGTGATAACAATTTTACTTGTTCTTCGTGTTTTTGCTAGCCATTCTTGTCAAAATTTGTCACAATATTTGTCATAGCATTGCAATAAATTGTTGACTACTGAAAATTTCCATTTATGCTTGGATTGAAATCATGCTCTGTTTTAGTACTACGTACTTTGTTTTTTTGCGAACATAGTATCATGCGGCTAAGCGAACCTTGGATACAATAGAACCATAATTTTCTGGTATTTTGCATAATATAGCATGGCTAGACGACGAGGTTCAAGTTCTCGTTCTCGTTCTAGGCAGGCTCATCGGGAGGACGATCCCGTTGATGCCACCGTAGGCACCTCTTCTTCTCTAGGGAGTTTTCTTGAGTGGGACGAGCACACTCTGTATTTTGCGCTTGAGTTCCACATTTCAGAGTGCGTCCGACGAGGGATTCTCAGCGGGCGATTTCGTAGCCATGGTTCTTTGTACGATACTTACTTCCGCGACCATAATGGTCTGCGCCTTCTGTAGGAGTCATGTGGCTTGACTTCTTTGCTGCGAGCCACTTGGGCTATGTACTCTTTCGGACAAAGCCACTATGTAGTCTAAGTTTTGGTGGATTTCTTTTGGGACACCACCAACACCTTCCATTTTCCTTGGGGTGAGATGAGTGTTACCCCCACTAACTTTTGTCTCATTACGGGATTGGAGTTCACTTCGGTCCCGCTCCCTTTCGATGGCGAGATCAATGTCTTTTCTCCAGAGGTACTGGAGCTGTTGAGCCCTATCACTATTCGGGCTCGTGCAAAGGCTGATTCGATGTAGTTTAGCACTGGATGTATTCGTCGGCGCACGCTTGCGGCGGCCTTTCAGGACAATGCAACCACCCTAGAGTAGGTGCACATTTTTGCACTTATCTTGTTGTTAGGGACCTTTTCACTTGACATAGGTAGTCGAGTGCTATTCTACTACCTGCTAGCTCTTCGCGACCTTTCTTCAGTTGGGTCGTATGATTGGGCCAGCTTGGCCTACGCGGACTTCCTAATCGGGCTGCGACTTGCTAGTTGTTATAGCTCCTTCGAGGGAGACATCGTGCTTTCCAGCTTTTAGAGAGTCGAAGAGGTACACTTTATTTCTTTATAGTTAGCTCTAGATCTATTATGGCATTTGTTGACATTTCTTTATTTTCATAGATTTGGTTCTACGAGTACTTTCCAACTCTTGCGCCGTTGAGACCTTCACATCGCGAACTCCCCATTATTGCCGGTTGGGGAGGCCGTCACCGTGCAGATTTCACTACTAGGCGCATTCCAGAGTTGATCCTCTCGGTATGTTCTTCAGATACTTGCCTTTTATACCTTTAGTAAGATTTTATTTTATGAGTATGCATTTTGTAGGAGCCGACCGTGGAGTTTCGGTCGTGGGCCGATTTTAACGTCTCTGAGCTTGCTGCGCAATACACCGCTCAATGTCGGCACTTCCAGGGGACGTATGATACTGTGGTGTATTTAGGCGAGAGAGTGGCCATTCAGCACTCCTCGGAGGCTTTTGTTGTTCCTACTCTCCCTCCTCGACATATATTCGATAAGGTGATGTTAAGGACCTTGGCGAGTAGGGCGCCAGAGGGTACACCTTGGTGGACTTACGCTCGTTCGGAGCTATGCTACACAGAGGCACTGCTGCCGCTCTTGACTCCACCACCCGTTTTGCCAGAGGGAGGAGAGGAGGTATTCTTTCTCTTGTGCATTTGTCTCTTGTATAGCCCCCAAGTAGATATTAATTACTCAATTTATTTTGTAGGATGTGCACGCAGAGTTTTTCGCTCCACCTGTGTCCATCACCTATCAGGGGATGTATGGCCCCGTTGAGGAGATGATTTCTCTAGCTCCTCCGGATCGTCGCTTTATCGAGCAGTCGATACCACGGCACCAAACTTGGGCGAGTCATTTATTTGCCCTTTTTACTTGCACATATGTTTTTTTTATTGTTACTGATTTGTCTCTTGATAGTTCTCTCGCGAGGTGGTAACGCGGATGGCGAGAGGTTTGAACGCCTTTCGTTACCAGCTAGTGAGATTGAGGGATCGAGCTTCTTGTCGCCGTGATGACACTGTAGAGGTATTTCCCTTATCCTTATCTCGTGATTTATTTACTCATTCAGCATCTGACATGGTTTACTTTTGCAAGGACAACTTATTCCTCCTCCACATATTCGGGATAGACTTGAGGCTAGGAGAGAGAGGTCCGACTCGAGGCGTCGTCGTACCTCTTCTAGGGGTGAGGCTGGCCGATTGGAGATGGCTCCACCTGAGAGATCGGAGGGTTTAGACTCTTCATCTGAGGGTGCATATGCTAGGCCAACAGGCTAATGAGGCATGTCGTCGATTCCTTTAGGGGGTGGTAGGACGTACGAGGTTGGCTCGTCGTCGCAATAGTCGCCGCAGCCTCAGCCGTTGGCTATTCAGCTCCAAAGTGAGCCTGGATGGGCCGGCCCTACTTTGTCAATCCTGACTGTTGGCAATCCTGGGGTCGGTGAGGGGCATATTCCACGATCTACCTTATTCTTTGACACTTTGGGAGTGCCTCCCCATTTGCGTCCTCTGGCACTGTATCTGCACCTGTGTATATTTTATTTGACTTGTAGGATTTTGCTAATTTGTATTATACGACTTCTATATTAGACATATTGTATGTACAACTTTATTATGCTTATTTTATTTTTGGATTTTATTATTTATTTTATGTGCATGTGAGTGTGTAAAAAAATTAGTGACTAATTTTTGCGCAAAAAATTTCTGTCATTTTTATTATTCATGGAGGGTATCCAACTTTATCCCCCAAAAAGAAAAAATAAAAAATAAAAAATAAAATTTTGACTAACATAAGCCTAAAATTAATTAAGCTTAAAATAATCGAAAAAATATTTGAAAGAAGTAAAAAAACGTAAAGTCAATGTATAAAATCGAATCGTAACCGGAAAAACATATGATTTGCATAGCACGGATAAGCTGTCGTCGAGCCAACTTTTTGTCGCCAAACGCTAACCTTGTCGCCAGGCGACAGGCCTCGTCGCTAGACGCTGTCCTTGTTGTCTGGC
Organism: Chenopodium formosanum; assembly: GCA_024500155.1. NCBI lineage: Eukaryota > Viridiplantae > Streptophyta > Magnoliopsida > Caryophyllales > Amaranthaceae > Chenopodium > Chenopodium formosanum. Next base: position 43,798,676 of record CM044880.1, read on the forward strand.
GACACACTTTTTTTTTTCCGAATCCTTTCGGGAAACAAACTGTACCAGTTTTGTGCACAAATAGCCCCCAAAATCTGCCGAATTTTGTATATTTTGAACAGATTAAAATAATAGTTATAGCTTTAATTCTCTTTAAGAAATCATGTCTAAGAGTTTTAGTGATTTTACTCGTGAGTGGTGCCGATCTTTGACTGCTAGGGAGATAAAAGAGGTTGATTTCTTTCATTTGGGAGGTATTTATGGTATAAGGGGGTAGACATAGATATAAATTTTATTCATACCGCCTTAAAATATTGGGAACCATACACTCATTGCTTTAGACTAGGCTATGATGAAATTAGTCCTTTACCGAAAGAGTTTTGTGCTATTCCAGGCTTTCCTTCCATGGATCTTGCGGTAATTCCTAATATTAGAGAATACTATTATAAAGATTTTGAGCATTTCTTTAATCTTAAAGACAGATTTAACAAATTAAACAATGTTGATGGTACTGTAGTTAATCTAAAAGAATTTGCACGCCACTACTTTGATAAACCATATTCTGAGTCTTTTCATGTTTATAGTAGAAGAACTTTTCTATTTTGCATGTTTAGCCAATATCTCCTCACTAGTGGTAATAATCGTGAGGGTCAAGCAATTTTAGTGTCTTTCATGGAATAAATTTAATCAGGGAGAAATCCAATGCCATTAATTGTTGGAGAGACTATGCTTAGTTTGGATGAATTAAAGAAAAATCCAAAAGCACCTTTTCGAGGCTCTCCAATTTTATTACAGGTAGAAAAATAATATTTTTAATTACAGAATTAAAAAACATATATTTTTCTATAGTAATACTAATTATTTGCATTGAATTTTTTGCAGATGTAGCTAATGGAGAGGCTAGAATTAATTAGTCCTCTTGACAACATTGAAAAACATACACCTAATTGCTTTGTTAGGCGAAAGAAACGCTTTTCCATAAAGATGGGTCGCCAGGAGTGGAGCAAGATATTCGCCTCTCGTGATTTTGCTATCAAATAGATTATCCCATGGTGGAAAATTGAGAAGATGGTTGATGTCAACAAGCAATCCTTCTGCCGTCTTCCAAGCTTATCCAAGTTGACTTTTTATTACCCCTGCAGGGTAAAAAGGCAGTACAACCTTGCTCAAACTATTCCTTCTTGAGATATTCGTCGTCCTTATGAATTTTCAGTGTCACAGGAAGTGGAGAGGTTTGATGCTTATTGGAGTACTAGGACTTTATGGGAAGTTATTACCCAAAAGGCCCCTCCTTCTTTGTTCAAGGATGTGAAGCATTGGCTACTTGATAGGCCTAAAAAGAACAAGAAGAAAGATCAAAATAAAATCAATGTGAAGAATCGTCTAGGAGACAAGATATCTCCTGTAAAGGAATGCGTAGGTGAAAGAGTTGAATTTAAAACTCCTATGATGCCTAGAAAGAAAGACACTACTAAAGACAAAGAGAAAAGGAAAGCTGACTCTATAGAAAAGAAGATATGGGTAGAGAAGAAACATGGTGTAATGGCTAAGGGAGAAACTATTCACACCAAAATTGAATGCAAATCCTCTAAAGGATGCTTGCTAACAAAAGTAATGGATGAGGAAGAAGAAGCTGACAAGAATAGGAAGAGAGAAAAGAAAGAAAAGAAAGATTAGAGCATTGCTTTACTTTCAACTTATTAGAAAAATTTAATTTTTAAGTTAATTTATTTTAGCTTTTATTTAAATTCCATCAATAATGCAATTTTCAGCTTTTTAAATTAAATCAACATTTACATTATGATCTCCATTAATGTAATGAAAACACTTAATTATTTTTCTGAAAATATTCGAGTACGAAAGTAAAAATTTTCCAAAATACACCGAAATTCACCCAGTTTAATGCGGAAAAATTAGCGTCTCAATTTAGGTCTGTCGCTAGATGCTAGTCTTCGTCGCCTGGCGTTATCCTCGTCGCCTGGCGCCGTTCTCGTTGCTTGGCGTTGTCTTCGTCGCCAGACGCTGGCATCTGTCATTAGGCAACAACTTTTCTAGGATGCGTTTGCAAATTTTCGCACTAATTGCTCTGAGTTGATTTGCAGGAATGCGAGGTTTATAAAAATTAAAGTGGCCGCACCCTATAAGGGTTGCCTACGTATCCTTTCCTAAGGAATCAGGCCAAACGTAGCTCTCTTAAGTACCCTACTCAAGTAATTATGGGTATTACTTTTTAAGTTGGTCAAGATTTGTCATGTTTGAGAACTCATTGCCATCCATATTAGCGTGTCTTGCAGCACCTCCTGATAGGATAGTTTTGACAATATATGGCCCAGACCAATTGGGTCTAAACTTGCCTCTTAGGTCTAAAACATTTTTCCTTAATGCTTTTAGCACCAAGTCTCCTACTGTGATATTTATTGTCTTGACTTTCTTGTTGAAGTGTCTAGCCATACGAGTTTGATAAAATTGAGTATGATGTAGAGCCTCTAGTTGTTTTTTCATAAAGTAGAATTAGCTCTTCATATCTCGCTCTAGTCCATTCTACTTCATCGAGTTTACTTTCTAACGTGATGCGTAGAGAGGGTGTTTTTAGCTCTACAGGTTGTACGACATCCATTCCATACACTAAGGAAAATGGCGTGTTTCCTGTTGATGACCGAATTAATGTGTGGTAACCCACAGAGCAAAGTGGAGTTTGTCAGGCATATCTTTGTAATATTCTGTCATCTTCTCAATGATTGTCTTTAAATTTTTATTAGTTGCCTCAACGACACCATTGGCTTGAGGTCTGTATGGGGAAGAATGATGGTGTTTAATGCCATACTTTTATAACAAATCTTCACATTCTACTTGAAAGTGAGTTCCATTGTCACTTATCATTTCATGTGGGACTCCATATTAACAAATAATGTTTCTTTCGATAAAGAGTGCTACATGTTTTGTAGTGAGTTTGGCATATTATTTTTCTTCAACCTATTTAGTGAAGTAATCAATTGCTACTAATATGTATTCATAGCCTCCTGTTCCTGGGGGAGTAATTCTTCCAATAATATCTATTCCCCATGTTGAGAATGGCCATGGTGATGTATAGGTGTAGAGGGGAGACAGAGGAACATGTTGCAAGTTAGCATTTATTTGGCTTTTTGAGCATCTTTTGACATATTAATGATAATCCCTATTTATGGTAGTCTAATAATATCCTTTGCGCATTATCTTTTGGACTAGCATTTTGGCATTTACGTGTGTTCCATATACCACTTTGTGGACTATTCTCGTAGCTCTTTGGGCTTCCTTTTTGCCTACACATAGAAGAGCTCAACCTTTAGGTACCCTTTTGTGTAACTTGTCGTTAATGAGTACATATTGGGAAGCCAAAAGTCTTAAGGCTCATTTTGTTCTTTTGTCAGCATGGGGTGGATAATCTCCCTTTGTGACATAGTTGAGGATGTCTATATACCAAGGTTCTTCTTCTTCCTCTTCCTTCTTCTTCCTCTTCTTCTTCTTCTTCTTCTTCCTCTTCCTCCTCCTCTTCTTCTTCCTCTTCTTCTTCCTCCTCTTCTTCTTCTTCTTCTTCCTCTTCTTCTTCCTCCTCCTCTTCTTCTTCTTCTTCCTCCTCTTCTTCTTCCTCTTCTTCTTCCTCTTCTTCTTCCTCCTCTTCTTCTTCCTCTTCTTCTTCTTCTTCTTCTTCTTCTTCTTCTTCTTCTTCTTCTTCTTCTTCTTCTTCTTCTTCTTCTTCTTCTTCTTCTTCTTCTTCTTCTTCCTCTTCCTGGTTTACTTTGCCATCCTCTATATTTTTTACTCATACAAGGAAGGATGTTTGAATTGGATGTTGTGCCAGAAAGTCGAAAATTACTTTTCCTTTCATTGATTTTTCAGGAATATATTTTAGCTCAAATTCGGCCAACGTCACCAACCACTTAGATATCCTTCCTTGTATGGGTGGTATTTCAAACAAATACTTTATCGGATTTTGTTGAGAAATCACATGAGTAGTGTGTGGTAACATATAATGTCGTAATTTTTTGGTTACCCACACTAATGCTAGGCTTGTCTTTTCCAAGGTGCTATATTTTTTTTTTTTTTTGGAAAATAAGATTTTATTACCAAAGAGAGAAAGTTACAACTTACAAAAGCTAAGTTATAACTACCACCAGAACACCACAAGACCTGTTAAACAGGCCAAACCCCAAAAACCAGTTCTAGATCCTTTCCTAGCCACCTTCTAGGAAGAGTTCTAGGAAAGGCCTAGAACAAACTGGACTCAGATTTCCAGCCACCTTCTAGGAAGGGTTCTGGAAGCCAGAACCAGACAACATCACAAGCAGCAAACTACAAGGCAAACAACCCAAAAACCACCAAAACAAAAAAAGCCTAAAATTACAAAGGATTTCTATTAGAGACAAGGCAACTACAAGCAAACTGCAAACTTGAAACCTCTGCCAAACCCAGAACAACAGCACCTAGCATGCACCAGACCAGCTGCCACCCAGAGCCAGTAAACAACAACAAGAACAGAACCAACTAAAGAGCAGAACCAGCTGCCACCCTAGCCAAAACACCAGACCAGCAGCAGCAAATAAGCTGCACCACCTGCCAATACATCAGTAACCAAACCAAACCAGCAGCTCTAGCAGAAACCATAACAACAACCGCAAGCAACTGCAACAGCAACAAAACCAACACAACACTGCATCAGCAAAAAGAAAGAGCACATAGTACAAAAACAGCAGCACAACAACAGAACCAGGCCAGAAGCAGAACTGAGCATCAACATCACATCAGTTCAGCAGCAGGCAGCAGACAACAGAGTAGCAACAGCAGACCAGCGGCTGACTATCACATCAGCTTAACAGTCAACATCAGCTGAGGAGCAACAACACAGGACAACAACAGCCACTGAACAGCAACAGCACAACAGCAGCAAAACAGCAAGGCAGCAGAGCAGCAGGGCAACAACAGCAGAAAAGCAGCAGCAGCCTGCAGCACAGCACCCGAATAGCAGAGCAGCAGGGCAACATAACACTAGAAACCAGAAGCAGCAGATCGCCACAAATTAGAAGCAGCCAGAAGCAAGGCAACAAACCAGCAGGGCAAAAGTAGTAGCAAAGAAGCAGCAGCCAGCAACATTATATAAATTTTAAAACTGAAAATAGCTTCAAAGAGCAAACCAGCAGCAACAACATAACACTCAATACCCAAAAGAGCAACAAAAGCAAAACTAGCAAAAACAAACCCAACACTAGAAACCAGCACTCAGAAACTAGGAATCAGAAATATCAAGAACCACCAACAACACCAGAAAACCAGAGAAGCAGAAGCAGCCCTAAACAATCAAAAATTTGCTTCCCGCCGGGATTCTACAGATTAAATGAAAGATAATATCCCTAACAAGGGCATCAACAGATTTGCAGCACCCAGTAAACAAGACTGCATTCCTCTGAATCCATATACCATAAACCGTTTTAGTAAAGGCTACATGGATCAGTTTGTTTTTCAATCTGGAACTTCTACATACTTTCTTCATCCAAACAATCTCATCACTAAACTGCTGAACAGGCTTGGAAACATGTAAAATACCAAACACCTTGTTCCAAACCTGTCTAGAGTATTCACAATCAAAGAATAGATGTTGAACACTTTCATTGCTATTCAAACACAAGAAGCACCTTGGATCACAAGAAATGTTCCATTGGAGCAACCTATCCTTAGTGACAAGCCTATTCCACAAAGCTAGCCACAAGATAAAAACACTTTTAGGAGTTGCCAAGTTATGACAAATGACTCTCTTCCAAGGAAACTTAGGGACTTGAGGTCTGATAGCAGCATAAAGCTTCTTGATTTTCACTTTATTGCCCTGCATGAAACCATCCCATCCCCCTTGATCATTCACAACATCTTTACAACTCATAATCTTCTTCAAGAACCAAGAGCATTTAGCAGGGGTAGGGGTGGTCTAACAATCTCTATGCTTGAAGTAATAGATATGGACCCACTTAACCCAAAGATTATCAGCCTTGTGAGCAATATCCCAAAGTAACTTAGTGACAGCTGCTTTATTCCATTCAGGAAGAGACTGCAAATTCCAGCCACCACAAACATTAGGGAGACAGACATTATTTCAAGCCACCAAAGATTTTTTAGCAGGGGCAGAGGAACCAGTCCAAAGAAAGCATCTGAATCTAGCCTCGACCTTTTTCAAAATTTTCTTTGGTAAGATGAAAATTTGAGCCCAATATGTCTGAATACCAAACAACACACTCTTCACCAATTGAAGCCTCCCAGCATAAGACAGGTGTTTAGCCATCCACCCTTGGATTCTAGCAGTCACCTTCTCCACCAAAGGCTTACACTGAGCAATAGTAAGCTTCTTGGAAGAAAGAGGGACCCCAAGATACCTAAAAGGGATAGTACCTTGAGAAACACCAAGAAGCCCCCTCAGCTCTGTCTGAACATCAATAGGAACTCCTCTAAAATAGACTTCACTTTTATCAAGATTAGCAGAAAGTCCAGAGGCACCTGAGAATTTTAAGAAGGCTTGGAAGAGGAGCTTAACAGAAACACTATCAGCTCTAGAGAACATCAGAAGATCATCAGCAAACATCATGTGAGTTAGGTTTAACTTTTCACATCTAGGATGAAAGTTGAAATCAGGAGTTAACCTAAGCTGATCAAGGCATCTGGAGAGGTATTCCATACCAATAGCAAAAAGAAAGGGAGACATAGAGTCACCTTGCCTTAGGCCTTTCTTAGCTTCAAAGGGAGGAGCAGGGAAACCATTAATAAGAATAGAATAGGAGACAGAAGTAAGACAAGTCCAAATCCAGCTAACAAATCTCTGAGGGAAACCAAGCTCCTGCATAACAGCGATAAAAAATCCCCACTCAACTGAATCATAGGCTCTCTTCAAATCCACCTTAACCATGCACCTAGGAGAGATAAATTTGTGATCATAGCCTTTGATCAATGCAGTTGCAAGAAGAATATTGTCACCAATGTGCTTGCCTGGAATGAACCCTGCCTGAGCATCATCAATCACCTCACCAATGATAGCAGCAAGCCTAGCAGTTATGATTTTAGAAATGAGCTTATAAACCACCGTACAACAAGCTATAGGTTAAAATCCTTAACATGAGAAGCATTAGGGATTTTAGGAACAAGAGTGATAGTTGTACAATTCCATTGCTTAGGCAAGGTACCTTTAGTGAAAAAATCAATAACACTAGCATAAATATCATCTTTCATAATATGCCAAGCTCTCTTAAAGAAAAGGGAGTTAAAGCCATCAATACCAGGAGCTTTAGTGTTATCAATCCCCTTAAGGGCAACATCAATTTCATCATGAGAAATAGGCCTAATGAGATAGCTCTGAGCAGCAAAGCTAAGCTGCTTACCCCTCCTCATAGTGACAAGGTCAACAGCAGGGAGCCAAGGAGCCTGAGTCCCTAAAAGAGACTTATAGAAGGAGATAATTTCATGAGAAATAGCATCCGGATCCTTGAGCAACACCTGATTAGAATAAAAAATGGAGTCAATTCTATTCCTTGCTTGTCTAATCTTCATCACAGAGAAGAAATAATGAGAATTGCCATCTCCAAGCTTAATCCAATTGATCCTTGATTTTTGTTTGAAGATGCTTTCCTGAATATCATTCCAGTGTTTGACAACCTTAATAGCATCAGATTCTTTAGCATAAAGATCCAAATCATCAGGATTCTGAGCCATTAAGTTCTGAATTCCAGAAAGCTCAATATTAGCTTGATCAATCTTTTCCTCAATGTTTCCAAACTGCTTGCTATTAAGAGACTTAATACTAGCCTTCACAGAATTAAGCTTATGCCAAACAGAACAACCAGAACCCCAAGCCTGAGAAATAGTATCAAGAAAATCAGGGTGATCAACAATACAGTGTAGAAACCTGAATGGCCTACCTCTCCTAGCAGGGGCAGAACAAACAACTAACATAACTGTACTATGATCAGATAAAGAGAGGGGGAGATAGACAGTCTCAACATGCCCATGAGAGGCCAGCCAAGCTTGATTACCAAAGACTCTATCAATCCTAAAAAGAGTTATAGGACCAGTGTGAGCCTTATTTGACCAAAAGTAGAAGGCTCCTTTGCTCTTAATCTCAGTGAGGTCCAAATCATCAACCAGACTCTAAAAATCTCTAGTCTCATAATCAGTAACATTAGTACCATGAAGCCTATCTGAAGTATGAAGGACAGAGTTATAGTCACCAGCACAAAGCCAAGGAGAATGCTGAATAGAGATGCTTCTAAGACCTTCCCACAAAGGAAGCCTATCATGAATGGAGTGAAGCCCATAAACAACAGTAAGATGAATTTGAGTAGAGAGGTCCTTAGAGGAAACACTACAATGAATGAACTGTTCATGAACCTTCAAGACATTAACAGTTACTCTATCTACAATCCAACTAAGCCAAATCCTCCCTTTGGGAGAATGGTCATAATTACACAACCAAAGCCAAGAAGAGCCAAACTTCCTCTGATAAGTGAGAACATTTTTCAATTTGATTTTTGTTTCAAGCAAACCAACAACATCAACTGAATGAGAATGAAGCAACCTCTTTACAGAGGCAACTTTGCCAAGGTCATTCAGGCCCCTGACATTCCAAATAGAGTAAATCATGACACCAAAGGGGGATTAACCTCACCCTCGCTTGGATTTATAGTGAAACCACCTGCACCATCCATTTCATTTGCAAATAAAGCAACAAAAGCATTAGAGGTAGAAGCAGGCTGATGAACTCTAGTTTGTTGGCTTTTTGTCTTCCTTCCAACTATTCTCCATCCCTCATCTGAATTTTGAGAAGTATGAACCTGTGGAGTAATAATAAATTGTCCATGAACAGAAGCACCAACATCAATAGTAGTAGCAGGAGCAGGGGCTTGGCTAGGCTTAGGAACCCAGACCTGCTTTTGCTTAGGAGGAACAAGAGTCGGCTGCTTAAGAGCCTGCTTAGGCATAGTAGGCTTAACAGAGCAATCATGACCAAACTTGTTGCATTTAGAACAAAAAGGAGGGGCCCATTCATACACTACCCCGAGCTCCAATAGTTCCTTTGAAGGACTCTCAACCCATACAGAATTGGGCATAGGCTTTGTAACATCAATTTCAATTAGAACCCTAGCAAAAGACACTCTAAGTTGTCTAGTAGTACATTCATCAGCACAAATTGGCACTCCAAGCAAACTACCAATGTGGCTAAGAGTGTCAGATCCCCAACAATTAAGCGGGAGATTAGGAAACTTAACCCAGAGAGGAACAGTTCTAAGAATTTCAGCATTAAAATCAAAATTAGGACACCAAGGCTTCACTATCGCTGGTTTTCCAAGGAACATATGAGGACCAGAACAAAGTATAGTATCTTTATCATCACTAGAACAGAGATTAACGATAAAGTACCCATCATCATGCCAATAAACATCTGGTTTTTGCATATCATCATTGTTGAGCAAAAAAACGAAGAACAACAGCAATAGTAGGGTAAAAGCCAACCACATAGAAAACTAAAGCATTAGCCCATTTTTGATTACTTGCCTCAAGCTCGGGTGCCTGTAGCTTAGCAATTTGTTTCCCTTCCTGTACTTTCGGTGCAACAAAAGATAAAGAAGCCCCTTTAGCAGCCAATTTTCCAGTAAAAGGAGCAGCTCGATCCTCATTGATTTTGCGCGAATTCAGCTCTAGATCAGGGGAAGAAGCAGCTCGATCCTCACTATTCTTGTGCTTGTTCTGCTCCAGAGAGGGTGAGGAATGGCGAGGATGACTTCCTGTCTCAGCACGATGCTTAGATCCACCAGCATCCAATGGAACAGTAAACCCAGAAACCCTAGGTACTGTTCCATTGGATTGTCTTAAATCCGGCCTAGCAGTAGCTTTAGTAAAGAGAGAAATGGTCTCAGCATCACTTCTGGGAATAGCTCCACAAGCTAGATGCACTAACACCGGCGCTGGAGTAACCAATTCATCCACTTCTCGAATCGGACTAGGAACGAAAGATGTGCCTGAGTTTCTCAAATTCTGCAATATCGAATCAAAAGCTTCATGAGCAGTCTTTTGTTGCGCTACTTGAGGTGTAGAAATAGCCTGCTTCTTCTTCTTAGCCATTGAAATCCAAAATTGATGAAGAAACCAATCAAAGATGAAGAACCATGGAGAAGAGAGAGAAGAGAGAAAGTCAATGCAAGTCAACGCTTAATTCAAGTAGATTCATTGAATGCGGTGGTATATTTTGTTTCATATTGGATGAATTTTTCACTTATGTAATATATTTCACGCTCGAATTTTTCTACCTCTTGTGCTAACATGGCACCTGTGGCTGTGTCTGTAACTGTAATGTATAGCCTAAGAGGTAGTTTGGGTACTGGTGGTGCTATAATTGGTGGACTTTTGAGATAATCTTTGATTTTCTCAAAGGCCTTTTGGCATTAATCGTCCCATTCAGGTTTCTCCTCTTTTTTCAATATTTTAAATATTGGCTCACAAGTCACAGTCAATTTGTTGATAAATCGACTAATGTATTGTAGTTTGCCAAGGAATCCCCTAATTTCTCTTTCTGTTTGAGGGGGAGGCATGTCAACAATTGCCTTTATTTTAGAGGGATCGATCTCGATGCCACGTGTGCTTACTACGTATCCGAGTAACTTGCCAGAAGTTACTCCAAAGGTGCATTTTTGTGGATTCAATCGCATTTTGTATTCTTTTATGCGAGAGAAAAATTTGCGTAAAGCTTTTGTATGTCCCATTCTATCTTTGGACTTCACGATCATATCATCCACATACACTTCTATTTCTTTATGCATCATATCATGCAAGAGAGTCTTAGCCGTTCTTTGGTACGTAGCTCCTGCATTTTTTAAACCGAATGGCATGACTGTGTAGCAATACGTACCCCAAGGGGTAATAAAGCATGTCTTTTATTCGTCTTTTTTTGCCATTAAAATTTGGTTGTAACCTGCGTATTCATCCATAAAGGATAACATCGCATGTTCAGCCGTGTTATCTACCAATATATCAATATGTGGTAGAGGAAAATTGTTTTTAGGGCTAGCTTTATTAAGATCCCTAAAGTCGACTCACATGCGAACTCGTCCATCCTTTTTAGGGACTGGGACGATGTTCGCTACCCATTCTGGGTAATTACATACTAATCGCGGGTTAAATAGGTTGTTAAGATACTACCTTAATCAAATTAATAATTTATAATACCTAAACTTACACCAAACTAGTTAGTGGCAAGTAAAGGGTCGAACCACTAGGGAAGCACACTAATTCAACATCAATAATCACTAATGCAAGAGCAAAATGGGGATTATTTTTGTTGGTTTTGTTGAGTAAGAACACTAAAACTACAAATAAGCAAGAAAATGATGATTAAAATCAAGAGAAAATGACGCTAGGGATAATGGGGTGTCAAATAAGATTAGAAAGAGGGAAATAATAATGATTATCATGAGACACATGCCAAAGAACACAAGATTCTACCTAAACAATTCATTCTCATGCAATAGTCTAGGCAAATCAATGAAAGAGGTCTACACTAATAAGGATCATTCTCATGCACCCTGTTAGTTACAATCATTTCAAGAGAATAAAGAAACACAATCCATAAAAACTCCACTTTAATAACTCATTCTCATGCAATCATTAAAATAGAGATGATCTTAATCTAGTTCAAATCACTTTCATGCATTTAAACTAGAAAACATCAAATAGAGTACAACAATAATCTCAAGCTATCAAAAATCATGTCTTTCATCAATTTATGGCATGATTTCAATCCAACCATCATCATTCATCCAATATCAACACATATTTTCCACCCCCTTCCACTACTACAAATCCCTTAGTTTCTCGACGCTTTTGCCTCGACGCTGAATATAAGCCGTCAGCATAAAATTTAGGTTGCGTTTTTTCTCGACGCTTTTCTGAGTCGTAATATTTTATGGACATTAAAAAACGTCGAAATAATCTCATGCACATGACTCAATGGCAGTATTTCAGATCTCAATATTACGAATAACAAAAGAAAGCAGGGCAATAAAAAAACGCAATAAAAAATAAAACTGCTTGCTCCCCACTCGCCGCCACAGATCCATCTCTATCTCAATTTCTCCCAAAACCTAATTACTCCGTACCTTCTATCATCATCCATACAATCTCATCTCCTAAAACCACTTGTGATTCAAAGATTTTGGCTTAAACCAGTGGAAAAAATGTTCATCTACTTTTTATTTTTTTCAATTCCTAGTAATGTTCTCATAAATTTCCTTTTTTTTTTTTAATTTATGTAGTTTGATCAGTGAAATTAGGTATTTATATAGATTTATTGTTCAGAAATTATCTTGAATTATTAGTTATTGTATAGTAATCGGTCATTATTAGTATCAAATTAAGGGTTTGATTCAATTGGTGTGTTGGGTGCAGGCCAGGGGAATTGATAACATTTTCATTTGTTTATACTCATTATTTTGGGTTGTTGGTATATATTTTTGTATATTTCACACTACCGCCTCCCTCACCACCCACACTCGCACCGACATCAGCGCAGACCACCACATGTGCCGTAAGTCCTCTTGCCAAGTTGCCTTACTGTGGGGAATAAATTTCAAGCGTTAACCCCTAGCTTGAACCCCACTGTGATCATACACTAAAGTACGGTGGCGTCCAAAGGGAAAGAAGATAGAGCAAAAGAGTCACCAACAAGTTTTAGGAACTTGTAAACCGTTCATAGGGTGAAGGTTACACCCCTTAACGATCCAAGAGATCGTCAACTCCATAAGGTCTTGAACCAAATAAGGGTTTGGGGATGAAGGTAGAAATCCAACCTAAAAGAGATTGAACCTGCCCTAATAATAGGCCTCTACTTTATTCTGATCGTATTCATGTGCGCTTTCTGACTAACATACAGTCAATAGGATTAACCCTAAACCTGTTTAATCTATGTTGGCTGAATATTAATGCACAAATAAATATATCATTGGCGATCACTTGAATTATAATCAAATTTACCCTAAACAAGATTATTAATTGTCTTATTAAGCGTGATTACAAGTACCAATTGCCTTTAAACATGCATAAAAGGTGTGATCAAGCAATAATAATAAATATCAAGCAATAATAATAATAATATCAAGCAACATAATAAATATTCATGATAACAATAATTATAATAACAATAATAATCATAAAAATAAACATGTTCATGTTAAAGCATAATAATAGCAAGATCCTAGGCATGATATTAACAAGATTAATAACAAACCCTAGCATGTCACTAAACAATAAAAATCAAAGCTTTAGCTCTAACATGATACTAACAATCATAAATATTAGGAAGAACATAGGAAGCATCATACTTTTAATCATACTTAATATTAAAATTACCCTAGACATGATACTAGGAATATCATAATAACAATCTAAACATGATTCCTATATCATAACATCAATAAAGACCATTAAAACACTTACTTTGATGCCTTGTACCTCTTTCTAATAACAAAATACACACGTTAGTAACTTCAAGGAAAATAATAAACAAACAATTAAATTAAATAATTGAAATAGAGTTTTGGATTAAACCCTTAGAAATTAAACCTTTCACGTCTAGAGCGAAGGCAACTTCGAATATGGCTAGGTGTTTCTAGGTCTTACGAATGCGGAATTTTGTATTTGAAAAGCGAGTTTAGAAAAAGAGAGAGAGAAAGATAGTGAATGATTAAAGAGAATGAGAGAGAATTTACGAATAAAACTGGTTGTAGGTGATTTTAATTGAAAACTGGTTGTAGGTGAATGAAGATGAATGTTGATGAGAATTGGTTATAGAAAACGGAGTTTTTAATACGTTATTTATAGAGAAAATCAGCCAAAAAGATAAATTAGCAAAACAGAGTCTGGCGCACCTAAAACAGAGCTGGCGCCAATGCTGGCTTATTGGCGCCAGGCGCCAAACATTAGCGCAGGCGCCAATGCTAGCGTCAGGCGCCAGGCGCCAATGCCTGACGTTAGGCGCTAATCCTATTTTTGACGCGTTTTCTAAAATCAGATAAATTTTGCCGTATAGGAGGATAAAATCGTATTTTTTCCTCAAAAATGCTCTTTGATTTAAATTAAAACTCTTAAAAGTCAACAAAAGTCAATTTATCAATGCTAATTGAATTAGGAATGAAAAGAACCTTCTAGAAGAATAAAATCATTCCTAATTGCATTAGGAATGATAAATTATATTAGGCCCTCCTCTAGATTATTAGGCCGCACATAAGGCTAAAACCGGACCTAATTTAGTAAATTGGCCATAACTTCCTCAATATTCATCGGAATTGGGTTAATAATGTATCGTTGGAAAGCTCTTGTCAAGCCCCATCCAACTACATTATTGTTGGAACCATATCATGGACCAACCAAACTGGATTGGCTGTTTTCTTAAAATAAGTTTTCAAAAACAGAGAGAAGAGAAAATAAATTAAAACTTTCCGCAACACTAAACTTTCCACACTTTCGCTTCATTCGATTATGGTTCGACGCGAAAGGTGTTCATCACTGGATTTGGTTTTGGGGAGACACAAATGGGTGTCTACAGAAGCCCCCACTTTGACTGAGTTTGGAGAAACGCAAGTTTCGAAAACGAAAGTCAAAGTATCGATAGGGACAGAGATTGATTCAGAACGTTCTGCGATCCTAAATCACTCTTGTAACGCTGATACCTGCAAAACTAGCGTTAGTTAAACAGATAAAAGAGTTAAGAAATGCGTATCTTGCACTGCGAGCACACGTCTCTGAAAGTAAACGATTGTTTTGATGACCTCCTGCAAACTAGAGAATGCCATCCCGCTTGAAAACCGCTACGCCCGTAGCTGCTTCCAAATTAGAAGATTGCTTCACTTGGAACGATCCTCCTCCGCTTTGATAATATTCCACGTCCAAGGGAATACCATCGAAGATTATTTCTCTTGATACAATCCTCATCCGCATTGATAGTATTCCACGTCCAAGGGAATACTATCGAAGATTGCTTCTCTTGAAACAATCCTCAGTTGTTTGTGACATCTCTCCACAATCTAGGGAACGCCACCATGCTGTTTCAATGTTCACTCGTCTCTGAATAAAGAGCTTCTTTTTGATATGTTCACGCGCCTCTAAACAAAGAGCTTCTTTTTTTTTTTGGATATGTTCACGCGCCTCTGAACAAAGAGCTTCTTTTTGATATGATCTTCTGAATGATGTGTCCATGCGTCTCAGAACGAAGAGCTTGATAATAGTATGACCACGCGTCTCTGAGCAAAAGAGCTTGTAGGAAATGTCCACGCGTCTCTCAACAAAAGAGCTTGAAGAGGATTGTCCACGCGTATCTAAACAAAAGAGCTTGATTGATATGCCCACACGTCTCTGGAGTAAAGAGCTTAGATGAAATGTCCACGCGTCTCTGAACAAAGAGCTTTGATGAAATGTCCACACGTCTCTGAACAAAGAGCTTTGATGAAATGTCCACGCGTCTCTGAATAAAAGAGATTTGATACTTGAGCGTTTGTTGCGATAATATTATGAAGAAAAAATTTCCGAAGACCAACGTTTGTCGATCTCTAAAGCTCGCTTGAACTTTGCTTCCGCTAAAACCAGTATGTCGGTGTTTCCGTGATGAGGCGCTTTGAGCTAAGTGAGACGATCTTTCATCAGGTCGATCACTTATTGCAATTGTAATCAAATTGACTACTTAATCATGTCAAATTGCTTATAGGGGCTAACTGGCATAACAAGGAACCCGAAATTGCCGTATGAGGTTGAAATCACCTTTCTAAGAGGCTTCAAGCTCTGTCGCTGCTGAAATATCTCTGGAGTAAGGTCTTCCCTATTCTGCTGCACCTGTATTTATTTTTGACTATAGAACTTTGCTAATTTCTTCAATTATCTTAGGGTTGACCTAAGGTTTAATGTTTCTTGACTTATCGACTTGACATGACTCAAGGCATAAACTTGACTCGCTGTGATTGACTGACTCGAGGTTGACTCGACTGAAAGTGAAATGGCACGTGTGACTAATGACCCGTGTGTGCATTGTAATGTGGTCGTGCGACTCCAAAAATGCAAAAAAGCAAAAATACATAAATTTTCCGTCATTTTTGTGGAGGGTACTGACTTTCTCCTAAAAAAGAAAAATGCGAAAAAGAATCGAAAGTTTTGAAGATGCATATTGAATGAGCTTAGTCAAATGTCATTTGATATTATCTCTCAAGGTGCAAGGATTAATTCATCCTAGGCTATCTCAATGGTTGACTCCATGATGAAAGCATTTGGGTAAGTTAGGCACGGAGGCTAAGCACTTCATACTTTGTGATGCAATGATGAGTGATATGTGATGTTGATATGACAAGACATGCTTCAGCGTTATGTTAAGATTCCATGACAAAGGGTTCCTAAGGGAAGTATATTTGGTCATGTATCTGTGCAGTGTGTGACAGTGACACTAAAGCTTAGACACAAGAGTTAAGTGTGTGGAAAGATATTATTTGTTAAAAGAGTCAAATGGTGGTGACTCTTAGGCTAGGTAAGCTAATGATGTAGGGATCAAGCCCCCAAGTCTAGCTCTACGTGAATAGGGATGAGCATTGGAAATCCCTTGATAAGATCATGGTACAAGTGTATTAATGTGAATATGAATGCGTGTTTATTACGGCCGCACCTCAATGTGAGGTTGCCTCCGTATCCGTTAGGAATCAGGCCGAACATAGCTCTAGCCGAACCTCGCACAAGTGTATGTATACCTCAAAAGTCTTTTTAAGGGTTATAACGTGGTTAGGCTAAAGGTTTGAAGAATAAGGGGATAAAGGATCAAGACCCTAGATAAGCCCCTAAGGTGTGTAATCTCGCTTTTGAATCTTTATAATTTTATGCTTGAGTTTCTATTCTTTTTAAGCTCTTTTTTGCTTTAGCATTTATTTCATTTTTATAAGTGTGGGCAATCCCGATCATGCAGTCTATCACTCACTTGGCATTCATGTTTCTCAGGCATGGTACCAAGGACTCGATAAGAGACGCCATCTGAGACGTGTTCATATCAAAGACATATTTATGTCAAAGACATTGGAACACTTGCCCTTTTGTACACCTTTATTATTATTTTTTTGCTTTTGCTTATTTTTGCTATTTTAATTTTTTTGAATTCACTCAAACCTTTTTGAAATTGCATAAGTTACACACCATCCCATCCCAAGGTTAGTTAGATGTAGGTTGAAGAAAGAAAGGTCTATCGTTAGACGAGGCTCAAAGTGGTTTATGAAGAAAGGATGTATAATTGAAGGGTGAAATGTGATATGATGTGGCTAGAAGAGGTGCCTCAAATCATTGGTATACCTTGTGCTTAATTCGACATGGATTTATTTATTTATTTAATGCAATATAATGAAATGATCATATATAAGGATATAAATGCTCATTTTATTAAGAGAAAATATATGAAGATCCTACAAAATAAATCTAAGGAGAATAAAAAGGTTCCTATGCTAGACTTATTGGGGAAAGGGTAAATAAAAAGAAATAGAAAAAAGAGGTCACGAAATCTTATCGTTGAAGCTCGCCTCTTGTCTTGTGTTGTTTGCTTTATCATCACTTGCTTTTCTTGTAAACTGGAGGTATGGGAAGCTTGTTGTTATCAATCAAATGTTGGATATCCTTCTTTAGCTTCCAACAGCTCTTAGTAGCATGACCCCTACCTTGGTGGTACTTGAAGTGTTCGTTTGGATTCTAACTAGGCAATATTTTCTTAAGTGTGGGATCTCAAATAGGTCCAATGGGATTAATGATTCCCTTGGCATGGAGTCGATCGAAAGCATCATCGTAGCTAATTCCAATAGGGGTAAGTTCCCTTTTCGGTTGCTTTTGATTACCCATGGCTAGGATCTCACTAAGGTCGAAAGTACCAACACTATTACTAGAGTAGGTGTTTTCGGAAGAAGAAGGATAGTCGTCCTTCTTCCCTTTACATCCACTGTTACCATTGTTACTAATCTTGGCCTTCTTGTCGCGCGGAGGAACATGAAGGAGATTTGAATCAATGAAGTCTTGAACACGATCCTTGAGGGCGAGACACTTTTCAGTGCTGTGACAACGACCTTTATGGTATCGACAACAGGAATTCGGATCCCAATTGGGAAAACGTTTTTTAGGTGGAGGGTCTCTACCTTGATTGTGAAGACAGTCAAAAGCTTCATTGTATGTCCTTACTATTGGTGTGTATCCTTCAATGGTCCATTTTACCCATGGCTTAGGAGCATTGAGTTCTTCATTAAACTCTTGGCGAGATTTTGTTCAATGGTCATCACCCGATTTGCTAATCCTTCTACCACATTCAAGAGCATGACAATGACATTTTGCAGTTTTCGAACGTCCTCCTTTAGACTTGACGAGTCTTCCCTGGTATTATCTAAGAAAAGATTTTCATCCTCCCCAATCATGGACACCTCATTGAGAGAGGTTATATAAGCTGTCTCGATCATAGGCTCTCCTACAGGTGTGATAAGAAGTGATGGATCGAAGGATGCTTGGTCATCTTCGATGGCTAGAATCTCGGAAGTTTCATTGTTATTCATCAGATCTTGAATAGCTTCTTTGAGTTTCCAACACTCCTCAGTGTCGTGACCCTTTCCTTGATGATATTTGCAGTGCTTATTAGGATCCCACTTAGGTGGCCTGGCTTCTAGAACCGGATCTTTGATGGGCCCTATGGGCATGACTAGTCCTTTGTGATGTAGCTTCTCGAAAGCTGTTTCATAACTCATACCAAGTGGAGTGAACACCCTTTTTGATCTTTGGATTCGTGGTTTAGAGGCGTTCGGGGCATGTACCTCATTAATGGGAGAGGAAGAAGAAGGATGGTCGTTCTTCTTTCCTCTTGCACTATTATCTTTCAGAAGGTCATCTTCAATGTCAATGCCGATATTATAGACAGCCTTGAAAGTATTTAAATTGTGTTGGTACTTTAGGTGCCATGAATACTTCCCTTGGAGATTCTTGATAAACATCCTCACAGATTCATTTTCGGTAGGAGCCTTGACCATATTAGCGGAAGTTTCCCTCCATTTGTTGAAGAAAGAAGTGAACGCTTCGATTTCTTTTTGTTTTAACATCTCAATTTGTCTATGGTCCGTCTCAACTTGGACGTTGAACTTATATATATATCTATGAAAGCGTTTGTTATCGACTTCCAAGAAAAGGTTTTTTCTTACTCGAGGGAAAAAAACAATTGTTAACAAACAGTTTCGAGAGATAGTGGGAACAGAGAGGGGAAAACCTTCTTATCGATACCCTTAAAGTTCATTATGGTTTCAAAAGCTCTTAGATGAAAGTAAGGGTTATCTGTTGCCTTGAATTTAGGAATGTCAGTGGCGTTGAACTAATGAGGAAGAAGTTCCTTGTCCAGCGAGACCCCTTGTGAACTCATGCCCTGAAATTTATAGTCACTAGATGTAGACACCCATTTGTGTCTCCCCAAAACCAAACCCAGTGATGAGTGCCTTTCACGTCGAATCTTAATCGAATGAAACGAAAGTGTGGAAAGGTCTAGTGTTGCGGAAAGTTTTATTTCTTTTCTCTTCTCCCTGTTTTTGAAAACTTTATTTTAAGAAAACAGTCAATCCAGTTTGGTTGGTCCATAATATGGGTCCAATAGTAGTATAGTTGGATGGGGCTTGCAAAGACCTTTCCAACGATATATTATAAGCCCAATTCCGATGAATATTGAGGAAATTATGGCCAATTTACTAAACTGGGCCCTGTTTGAGTTTTAAGTACGACCCTATGATCTAGGGGAGGGCCTAATATAATTTATCATTCATAATGCAATTAGGAATGGTTTTAGTCTTCTAGAATATTCTAGAAGGTTCTTTTCATTCTTAATTCAATTAGGACTCTTCAGAGTTTTAATCAGATCAAATAGCATTTTCGATTGAAATTATATCTTCCAGTACAGTAAGTTTATCAGTTTTTCAAAAACGCGTTGAAAGCTGATTTGGCGTCCAACCCCAGGCCTTGGCGCCTGGAATCGGGATTGGCGCTAGACGCCAGCATTGGCGCGTGGCGCTAGCCACTAGTGTCGGCGCCAATGAGCCAGGGCTGGCGCCAAGGTGTTTTTGTGGTCTTCAGACTCTGTTTTGATAAATTATCTTTTTTGGATGATTTTCTCTATAAATATCGTATCAAAAACTCCGTTTTCATTCACGGATTGTCAATATTCATTCACCATTCATTCATCTACATCTATCGATTCACCAATTCTCTTTATTCTTAAGTTTTAATAAACTCCGTTTTCAATCATCAACTTTCTTCATTCATTAACCAACTCTCATCAAGATTTTCTTGATTATTCTCTCTCTCTCTCTTTTCTAAACTAGCCTTTTCTCAAATAAATAATTCCGCATTCACAAGATCTAGAAACACCTAGCCATATTCGAAGTTGCCTTCGCCCTAGACGTGAAAGGTTTAATTTCTAAGGGTTTGGTCCCAAATTTCTATTTCAATTATTTAATTTAATTGTTTTGATTATTGTTTTCCTTGAAGTTACTAACGTGTGTATTTTGTTATTAGAAAGAGGTACGAGGCATCAAAGTAAGTACTTTAATTGATTTGATTAATTTTATGATGTAGAAATCATGTTTGTATTGTTATTATGATATTCCTAGTATCATGTCTAGGGTAATTTTAATATTAAATATGATTGCTATGATGCCTTTTATTCTCTTCCTAATATTTATTCATGTTAGTATCTTGTTAGGGCAAAAGATCTGATTTTTATTGCTTAGTGACATGCTAGGGTTTGTTATTAATCTTGTTAGTATCATGCCTAGGATCTTGCTATTTTTATTATGCTTTAATATTAACATGAAAATGATTATGATTATAATTGTTATAATGATTATGAATATTATTATTTTGATGATTATTTTATTTATGATAATTATTTCAATTATTATTAATATGATGATTATTTTCTTTTATAATTATTATCATGATTATTTCAATTATAATTTATTTTTATGATCATGATTATTTTAATGTTGCTTGTTTATTATTTATTGCTTGATCACACCTTTTATTGCATGTTAAAGGGAATTTGTACTTGTAATCACGCTTAATAAGATAATTAATAATCTTGTTAGGTTAATTGTGATTATAATTCAAGTGATCGCCAATAATAGTTTATTTGTGCATTAAATTCAACCAACATAGATTAAACAGGTTTAGTGTTAATCCTATTGATTGTATGTTAATTGGAAAGCGCACATGAATACGAGCAGAATAAAGTAGAGGCCTTTTATTAGGGCAAGTTCAATCTCTTTTAGGTTGGATTTGTACCTTCATCCCTGAACCCTTATTTGGTTCATGACCTTATGGAGTTGACGATCTCTTGGATCGTTAAGGGGTGTAACCTTCACCTCGTGAATGGTTTACAAGTTCCTTAAAAACTTGTTGGGGACTCTTTTGCTCTATCTTCTTCCGTTTTGGACGCCACCGTACTTTAGTGTATGATCACAGTGGGGTTCAAGCTAGTGGGATTTAAAGGCTTGAAATTATTCCCTACAGTTTTTGGCGACTCCACTGGGGAGGATTTCTATTTTAATTCCTGAATTTGTTTCGGCAATGATTTAGAATGAGTGGATGAGACTCGAAAAGTTCTAAGTATTTCATGTGCGTAATTTTGATTAACATTATTGTCATATGCATAAAAAGGTTCTCATTGGAAAGACCATCCGTAATGAGTAAAAAACATAAGGATTTTACACGTAGGAAATTTGAGAAATGTCTTTCACAACTAGGACTGAAATAACACCGCGCGAAATAGGATGATTTTATTGAGCACAGAAAGCTGCTGAGGCATGTGGGAAGTAGCGTCAGGGGCCAGAGCTTGGCGCCAAACTTTTAGCCGTAGCTCCAGACGCCAGTATTGGTTCCAGGCGCTACAGTTAAAAGTTGGCGCCAGTCTCTGTTTGCTGGCGCCATTTTCCCCCAATACCGAGCCAGAAATATGCGTTCTAATTTCGACCGGTTTTTCGTATTGTTTGCTCGATCTTGCTTTCTGATTGAATTTTTTCTCACTTTTTTGAAACCCATATGTGTTCTACATATGGACATAACCCTTTGGGAATTCATGCTCTATCTACCCGATTGAACGCTCCTGGCAACAAAGGGTACATCTGATATGTTGAATTCACCAAACCATGGAAGTGAGTTTTTTCTAAAAACTCGCGGTGTCCTATCCACACCTGTTAACCCTTCACGGTTAGGCTTCTACGCGGTGCATCTAGACAATTAACCATGGACCCTTATTGACTAAACCATATCCCGAACTTTAGAGAACTAGAGCCGTGGTTAGGTTGCGAACTCATTGCATCATGTTGTGCCTACTTGACTAATTGTGCATAATTTGTTGTGCATATATATTCTATGTTTTTCTTAACTGTTTGTTTGACTTGTGTTAAGACTAAATAAACTGATTAATGACTAAAGGACTTTGTTTAATTAATTAATTAATTAATTTGAGCTAATAAATAAACATAAAATCGAGTCATAGTTCCTTTAAGTCAACCCGGATTTTTATTCCCGTATACTGCACAAACGTCAACTTGTTTTTGTCATATCTGGAGTTGTAGAAAGAACTACGAGTCGTAAAGCCTATGGATCTGTAGCCCCAAGTTTTATCTTTAATTCGGCGTTGGTTTCATCCCAATCAGAGTCGCAGATAAAAAGTTATGACTAAAATACCACAGTCTGTTCAGTTTAATGCATATACGTGAAGTCTTAACTTAGTCTTTGCTTGAGTCTAGTCACATAGTCTAGCCACATGGTCATGACACGAGTCTTAAAGTACCATTTACACTCACTAGTCTTAGCACACACTTTGAGCACATGTCACCATGGCCATGTCTTAGGTTCATGCATGAGTCGGTCTTTTCCGTCATTTGAGTTGGGGGGTACATTCTATTCCTAATTTTTCATATCCCTCCATCTAAATCTTTCTTCACATTCTTCCATTTTTCTTCACCTCCTCCATCCATTGCATGTTGTATAAAGTTTGAGTCAAATAATTAACAATAAGTATCCCCAAATTCCTTTTCCACAGTACTTAGTCGAGGAGAGAAGGGCGATTAATCAAGGACAACTTCTTTATTCAAGTCTCGCTTTTTGATAAACCGATTCGTCAAAAGAGGAAGGCTAAGAAGATAATGGCAACTTAAGAAGAAGTCAATGAGCTTAGGAACCAATTGGTTACCATGACTGAAACACTGAAACTACTCACCCTTAAAGTTGATGATCCCGTGAAGCAACAACGGATGGACCTCATGCAAGAAAGCTTGAGCAAGCTATCTAGTGACTACAAATTTCAGGGCATGAGTTCACAAGGGGTCTCGCTGGACAAGGAACTTCTTCCGCATAAGTTCAACGCCACTGACATCCCTAAATTCAAGGCAACAGATAACCCTTACTTCCATCTAAGAGCTTTTTAAACTATAATGAGCATTAAGGGTATCGATAAGAAGGTTTTCCCCTCTCTGTTCCCACTATCTCTTGAGACCGTTTTCCAACAATGGTTCTTCTCCCTTGACAAGGAGAAAACCTCTACCTGGGAATTGATGGTGAACGCTTTCGTCGGTAGGTACAAGTGCAATACCCAAGTTGAAACCGACCATAGACAACTTGATATGCTAAGACAAAAAGAGAATGAAGGATTTACTTCTTTCTTTAATAAATGGAGGGAAACTTCCGCCAAGATGATTGAGGTCCCCACTGAAAAAGAATCTGTGAGGATGTTTATTAATAATCTCCAAGAAAAGTATTCAAAGCACTTAAAATATCAACACAACTTGAATACTTTCAAGGCCGTCTATGACATAGGTATCGAGATCGAAGATGACCTCGCAAAGCAAAAAGCAACCACGGTGGCAGGAAAGGAAAGAAGAACAAGGTATACCAATGATTTCATTACATTGCATTTAATAAAAAAAAAAAATGTCAAATCAAGCACAAGGTATACCAATGATTTAAGGCACCCCTTGCAGCCACATCATATCTCCTTTCGCCTTTCTAATTTACAAATCCTTTCTTCATAAACCACTTTGAGCCTCGTCTAACGATAGACCTTTCTTTTTTTAACCTACATCTATCTAACCTTGGGATGGGATGGTATGCAACTTTTGCAATTCTAAAAAAAAAGCTTGAGTGATTTCAAAAGATCAAAATAAATAGCAAAAATAAGCATAAGCAAAAAATAAATAAAAGTGTACAAAAGGGCAAGTGTTCCAATGTCTTTGATATGAATATATCTTCAATAAGAACACGTCTCAGATTGCGTCTCTTATCGAGTGCTCGGTACCGTGCCTGAGAAACATGAATGCCAAGTGAGTGATAGACCGCATGATTGAGATTGCCCACACTTATAAAAATAAAATAAATGCTAAAGCAAAAAGAGCTAAAAAGAGTAGAAACCTCAAGTATAAAAATACAAATACTCAAAAGCAAGGATGCACACCTTGGGGGCTTATCTAGGGTCTTGAGCCTTTATCCCCTTCTTCTTCAATCCTTTAGCCTAACCACGTTACAACCCTTAAAAAGACCTTTTTGAGGTATACACACTTATGCGAGGTTTGGCTAGAGCTACGTTCGGCCTGATTCCTAACGGATATGTAGGCAACCTTACATCGAGGTGCGGCCGTAATAAAAATGCATTCATATTCATATTCACACACTTGCACCATGATTATATCAAGGAATTCCCTATGATCATTTCTTTTCATTTAGAGCTAGACTTGGGGGCTTGATCCCTATATTATTAGCTTACCTAGCCTAAGAGTCACCACCATTTGACTCTTTTCAATAATATCTTTTCATACACTTAGCTCTTGCGGCCTAGCTTTAGTGTCACTTTCACACACTACACAGATACATGACCAAATATACTTCCCTTAGGAACCCTTTGTAATGAAATCTTAATACAGCGCTGAAGTATGCCTTGTCATATCAAAATTGCTCATCAATCATAATCATCATTGCATCGAAGTAAGAAGTGCTTAGCCTCCGTGCCTAAGTTACCCAAATACTTTCATCATTGAGTCAACCATTGAGATAGCCTAGGATGAATTAATCCTTGAAACTTGAGAGATAGTATCAAACAACATTTGACTAAGCTCATTCAACATGCATCTTCAAACTTTTGATTTTCTTTTTCACGTCTTTCTTTTTCGGGAGAAAGTTAGTACCCTCCACAAAATTGACGAATTTTTTTTTGCTTTTTTCGAGTCGCACGATCACATTACAATGCACACACGAGTCATGTACACATTGAGTCATGTCGTGTCATATCACTTTGATTTGAGTCTAACACATGTGTCATTACACTTTGAGTCGAGTCAGTCAATCACAGAGAGTCAAGTTTATACCTTGAGTCGTGTCAAGTCGATGAGTCAAGCAATGTTAAGCCTTAGGTCAACCCTAAGATAATTTAAGAAATTGGCAAAGTTCTATAGTAAAAAATAAATACAGGTGCAGCAGAACAGGGAAGACCCTACTCCAGCGCCTGGCGCCAGAGATATCTCAGCAACGATAGAGCTCGAAGCCTCCCAGAAAGGTGATTTCGACCTCATACATCAATTTCGGGTTCCTTGGTACGCCAGTTAGCCCCTATAAGCAATTTGACATGATTAAGTAGTCGGTTTGATTACAATTACAATAAGTGATCGATCTGACGAAGATCGTCTCACTTAGCTTAAGCGCCTAAAACATTGGCTCATTACAATCGGTTCAAAAGCAAGCATTTAAACGACAATATTTCCAAATATGGATTGTCGCGCATTGTTATTAAACGACAAAGTTTTCCAAAAATTGGATTGTCATCCCCAACTGACAATATTTCCAAAAATGGATTGTCGTGCATCTTCTACAAACGACAATTTTTCCAAGATTGGATTGTCATCTCTGGCAAGGTTTCCAAGCGTGGATTGTCGTGCTCCTTCTTTGTTTGGCAATTTTGTCCAAGTTCGGATTGTCATCGCTGGCAAGTTTTCCGAAATTGGATTGTCATACACCCATTTCCCTATAGCAAAATTTCCTAAAGGATTGTCGTAGGTCTCTACTCATCATAAATTTTGGCAAAAGTTCCTCAACGTGGATTGTCATTAATTTCAGCAAGTGGCAAATTTTCCCGAAGTGGATTGTCGGTCGACTCTTTTTTGCAAATGTTCCAAGACGCGGATTATCAATAGTGGCAATATTTTCCCAAAAGGATTGTCGCATAGCGTTGTCAAATTTCCAAGGTGGATTGCTTGCAAGAGTTATATTCCAAGATGTGGATTGTCGATCGTAGCAAAGTTCTTATGAAATTGTTACGAAGCATTGGCAACTTTTCCAAAGATTGGATTTTGGCAAATTTTCCGAGGTACGGATTGTCGCTTCATCGTGGCAACATTTCCAAGGATGGATTGTTACGAAGCATTGACAACTTTCCCTAAATCGGATTGTCATACATCATACAAGAGTTGTGTTGGCAACTATTCCCAAAGAAAAGAGGATTGTCATCACAGTAAAAGCACCGACATACTGGTTCACAAGCAGCAGAGCACCGACGTACAGACATAACAAAAGCAGAGTTCAGGCGAACTTTTAAAGATCGACAGGCGTGGATCTTCAGTATTTTCCTTTAGGAAATTATCGCATCAAATGAGGATGTCTTCAAGAAAAGATATCTTCGGCGAAAAGTTGTCATGGACAACTGAAGGTAATTTCAGGGCGAAATTGTCTTCGATCATAGTTCCTAAGGCATGGAAGATGATCATAATGCGGATGAGAATTATTTCAAGAGAAATAATTATCGATGATATTCCCTTGGACGCGGAATATTATCATTGCGGGGAGGATCATTTCAGGCGAAGCAATCTTCTAATTTGGAAGCAGTTATGGGCGTGGCGGTTTTCAAGAGGGATGACATTCTCTAGCTTGTAGGAGGTCATCAAAACAACAGAAGTACAACAACAAATCGGTTACTTTCAGAGACGTGTGCTCGACGGTGCAAGATACGCGTTTCTTAACTCTTCTATTTGTTTAACTAATGCTAGTTTTGCAAGTATGGGTCCAATAGTAGTATAGTTGGATGGGGCTTGCAAAGACCTTTCCAACGATATATTATAAGCCTAATTCCGATGAATATTGAGAAAATTATGGCCAATTTACTAAACTGGGCCCGATTTGAGTTTTAAGTACGACCCTATGATCTAGGGGAGGGCCTAATATAATTTATCATTCCTAATAAAATTAGGAATGGTTTTAGTCTTCTAGAATATTCTAGAAGGTTCTTTTCATTCTTAATTCAATTAGGACTCTTCAGAGTTTTAATCAGATCAAGTAGCATTTTTGATTGAAATTATATCTTTCAGTATGGTAAGTTTATCAGTTTTTCAAAAACGCGTTGAAAGCTGATTTGGCGTCAAACCCAAAACCTTGGCACCTGGAATCGGGATTGGCGCTAGACGCCAGCATTGGCGCCTGGCGCTAGCCACTAGTGTCGGCGCCAATGAGCCAAGGCTGGCGCCAAGGTGTTTTTGTGGTCTTTAGACTCTGTTTTGATAAATTATCTTTTTTGGATGATTTTCTCTATAAATATCGTATCAAAAACTCCGTTTTCATTCACGGATTATCAATATTCATTCACCTTTCATTCATCTAAATCTATCGATTCACCAATTCTCTTTATTCTTAAGTTTTAATAAACTCCGTTTTCAATCATCAACTTTCTTCATTCATTAACCAACTCTCATCAAGATTTTCTTGATTATTCTCTCTCTCTCTTTTCTAAACTAGCCTTTTCTCAAATAAATAATTCCGCATTCACAAGATCTAGAAACACCTAGCCATATTCGAAGTTGCCTTCGCCCTAGACGTGAAAGGTTTAATTTCTAAGGGTTTGGTCCCAAATTTCTATTTCAATTATTTAATTTAATTGTTTTGTTTATTGTTTTCCTTGAAGTTACTAACGTGTGTATTTTGTTATTAGAAAGAGGTACGAGGCATCAAAGTAAGTACTTTAATTGATTTGATTAATTTTATGATGTAGAAATCATGTTTGTATTGTTATTTTGATATTCCTAGTATCATGTCTAGGGTAATTTTAATATTAAATATGATTGCTATGATGCCTTTTATTCTCTTCCTAATATTTATTCATGTTAGTATCATGTTAGGGCTAAAGATTTGATTTTTATTGCTTAGTGACATGCTAGGGTTTGTTATTAATCTTGTTAGTATCATGCCTAGGATCTTGCTATTTTTATTATGCTTTAATATTAACATGAAAATGATTAAGATTATAATTGTTATAATGATTATGAATATTATTATTTTGATGATTATTTTAGTTATGATAATTATTTCAATTATTATTAATATGATGATTATTTTCTTTTATAATTATTATCATGATTATTTCAATTATAATATATTTTTATGATCATGATTATTTTAATGTTGCTTGTTTATTATTTATTGCTTGATCACACCTTTTATTGCATGTTAAAGGGAATTTGTACTTGTAATCACGCTTAATAAGATAATTAATAATCTTGTTAGGTTAATTGTGATTATAATTCAAGTGATCGCCAATAATAGTTTATTTGTGCATTAAATTCAACCAACATAGATTAAACAGGTTTAGTGTTAATCCTATTGATTGTATGTTAATTGGAAAGCGCACATGAATACGAGCAGAATAAAGTAGAGGCCTATTATTAGGGCAGGTTCAATCTCTTTTAGGTTGGATTTGTACCTTCATCCCCGAACCCTTATTTTGTTCATGACCTTATGGAGTTGACGATCTCTTGGATCGTTAAGGGGTGTAACCTTTTCCTCGTGAACGGTTTACAAGTTCCTTAAAAACTTGTTGGCGACTCTTTTGCTCTATCTTCTTCCCTTTTGGACGCCACCGTACTTTAATGTATGATCACAGTGGGGTTCAAGCTAGTGGGATTTAAAGGCTTGAAATTATTCCCTACAGTTTTTGGCGACTCCACTGGGGAGGATTTCTATTTTAATTCCTGAATTTGTTTCGGCAATGATTTAGAATGAGTGGATGAGACTCGAAAAGTTCTAAGTATTATTTCATGTGCGTAATTTTGATTAACATTATTGTCATATGCATAAAAAGGTTGTCATTGGAAAGACCATCCGTAATGAGTAAAAAACATAAGGATTTTACACGTAGGAAATTTGAGAAATGTCTTTCACAACTAGAACTGAAATAACACCGCGCAAAATAGGATGGTTTTATTGAGCACAGAAAGCTGATGAGGCATGTGGAAGTAGCGTCAGGGGCCAGAGCTTGGCGCCAAACTTTTAGTCGTAGTGCCAGACGCCAGTATTGGCGCCAGGCGCTACAGTTAAAAGTTGGCGCCAGTCTTTGTTTGCTGGCGCCAATTTCCCCCAATACCGAGCCAGAAATATGCGTTCTAATTTCGACCGGTTTTTCGTATTGTTTGCTCGATCCTGCTTCCTGATTGAATTTTTTCTCACTTTTCTGAAACCCATATGTGTTCTACATATGGACATAACCCTTTGGGAATTCATGCTCTATCTACCCGATTGAACGCTCCTGGCAACAAAGGGTAAATCTGAGATGTTGAATTCACCAAATCATGGAAGTGAGTTTTTTCTAAAACCTCGCGGTGTCCTATCCACACGTGTTAACCCTTCACGGTTAGGCTTCTACGCGGTGCATCTGGACAATTAACCATGGACCCTTATTGACTAAACCATATCCCGAACTTTAAAGAACTAGAGCCGTGGTTAGGTTGCGAACTCATTGCATCATGTTGTGCCTACTTGACTTATTGTGCATTATTTGTTGTGCATATATATTCTATGTTTTTCTTAACGCGGTGTCCTATCCACACGTGTTAACCCTTCACGGTTAGGCTTCATGATTGATGTTGTTCTTGTTCTAGGATGCTAACCACACTGTTGTCGACCTTGCTACTGTTGCTGCGCAATGTTGTTGTTGTTGGTTTTGATTCCCGATGATGTTGTCAGTATTCCTAGGACAACAATGATTGGTCACAATAAGAACTTTGCTCTATGCCCCCTTGTAAGCAGATTAAGGAGCAGCTAAATTGGATATTGATTGAAGTTTTATTGTAAAGAAATGAGCAGATTTGTTTCACTACAACTAGTCAAGAATAAACTATAAGTTAGAATTATATCTTTTGTAATAGAAATAAAAAACTCATTACTATTTGATATTGTACATAAATTATAAATATATATATATGAAATAAAAAATTTTGGCCAATTTTGCTGTGTATATATTGGTAAATAATACTTGTAAACTAGTAATGATTTTTAGTGGGAAATATTTTTTTTTATAATTGTATTCTAGATATTTTTGTATAAAATATGGACAAGAAAAGCGACCCTGACAAAGAAAAATAGACAGGAAAAAGCGTCGACAAAATACTTTACATCAAATATATGAAATCGTGGACACAAAAAAGCATCGCTGTCTTTAAGATTCTAGACACAAAAAAGCGTCGTTAAAGCTTAGAAAGTGCGCCAACTACTGACATTTTGACGCATTGTATAAATATTTGGACACAGTATAGTGTCGAGATTTGCGAGGCTTTTTGATGACGACTAATATTCTCGACTCACGTTTTCTCGACGCTTTTTTAAAGCGTCGAGCAATAAAAATTTCTCGCTTTTTAGTGTCGAAAAAAGGCTTTAAAAGCGTCTAAAAAGGACGGATTTTCTAGTAATAAACTCAAGGCTAGAAATAAACTCAAGAAACTCAAAACAAAACATGATTAAGAACAATGAAATCAAGAATAACTAGATAAACTAATAAGATTAACAAAAATAAGCAACAATAAAGGAAATAAATAAAGCAAAAAAGGATTAGAGATTACTAAAGAAAGGATTAATGAAAGATGAAAGCTTGAAATGTTGTTTGATTGAAGATTAAACTTGACCAAAAATGTATACAATAAGGAAACTTGAGTAATAATCCACTTTTCTCTCTCTAGATTAAACTAATATTCTAAAATTAGAACAAAGTAAAACTCATTACATTCAAATGTTCTGAAACGGGACTTATATAGTCCGTACACAGCTGGCTGAAGTCGGCAAAAGGTTTGGCCGAACCATGGGTAGGTTCGGTCGAACCTTCCTGCTCCTGGTTCGGTTGAACTTCTGGAATTCGACCGCTTCTGCAAAATGCTGAAATTTGAAAAGTTCCTGCCTCCAAAGTTTGGTCGAACCTTGTGCAGGTTCGGTCACACCTAAGGTTCGACCGAACCTTTCTTGAGTTCGGCCACACCTTCTCTAGAACTTGCTTTCCTCAGCTCCAATTTGACTTAAGCTTTCTTCTCTTTGAAGACCTCGGTTCCTACAAAACACGAGCATGGAAATCAAAGTAAAGAGTAGGCTAAAATCTAGGAAAAAGGAAGATAAAAGAGAAGGGAAATGAGAAAACAAAACTAAGGTAAAAATTCTTAGAAACGGGCCAAACAAGTGCAAATGAGGGGAGAATCCTTAGAGAAAAATGGATAAAAGAGTGGCATAAATGCCACTCATCAAAATCATTCACACTTGCCTCTTGATTTTCCTCAAGCAAGGCAAACTAGAACAAAGAGACAAACACAACAAACATAACATGACAAGGTTTTAGAGAAATTAATCAAGCCTCAAGGAAAGAAAATGCTCCACTTGGACTCACAGGAAAATAAATGCACCAAAGAATACTTACCTTTCTCAATTCAAAGAGGGAAAATACGTTCTAAGATGCTCAAGGTTGAATAAGAAAAATCTAAGCTAAGCATAGAGAACTAATGATTTCATTCTCCGCCCTAGCCCTCAACCAAGACGGTATGTGTTCTCTCCACTAGCTTCCATTCATCCCTTAGTTAGCTCCTCATGATTCCTCGAGGGAACCAGAAAAAGAAATTTTATGTGGAATCATAAGGTTATCCCAACATCTCAACTATGCATACTCTCTCCATAGGATTGAAATCTATCTCCCTCCACCGGTCTTTGACCTAGCTCGCTCCTCCAAAGTCCAAGGGTCTTAACTAGGTTTGTAATGTCATGGCTAAGGGTTAAGGTTGGGAATCAATTTGAAAATTTTGGTGGAAAATCCTAAGTGAAGCAAAAGAGTGGCCATCCCTCATGAACAACCTAAGAATTGAACTTAAACTCAAACTACAACCTTCAATACAAACCTCACAACATTACTTCATCCCTTTTCATCATTTATTCATTTTTCATCATTTTTTTTTGAAAACTTCACCTGGTCTTCTTGAATTGCATCTTTCTTCTCAAGATTTTTTGTACATTCTTATCATGTTCAACTTTCAAAACTATACTTGAACCAATTTACACATTTTTCTTGATCATATCCAACAATCTCAAAACTCAAACCTCACAAGCCAATGCTTCACTAACTACAAGGATCGGTAAGACATAGGCCGATAGGTTTGTAATATAGTTAAGTCAAGAAATGGAAATAAGACTCAAATTGGTTAGCGAGTAAGTTGATGCAAAACTAAAAATGAAATTTGTAACAAAACATAAGGAAAACAAAGAAAAATGAAAAACGCCCTTTTCCTCCTCTAGAGTTGCTTGGTCACGATCTCGGGAACTAGACGCCAACACAAGGATTAAGATACGCATAGTCAAGGATCCTAAATGCCGCTCAACAAGAATGATGAAGGCTTGAACAATATTAGACCTCACAAGGGTTGGGAAGTAAGCAAATGCCAACTAAAGAGAATCCTATTAACTATAGAGAGCAACACCATCTTACCAATTTCCCGTGAGCTAGGGGTTCAAACGTCCACAAAAGTTCTTAACCGTGCTACCTTAGCTTAAAATGTGTCTAACTCATTCTCAAACCGTGTAAACCCTCATCAACTAAGAAGATAAGCATTCAAAGACACACCATCATGAGAGGCAAACCAATCCAAATGAATGAGAAAATTCCAAATAAAATATCATTTCAACTTGTCATAGTTAAGTTTGTAACACAAAAAGGGGAAAACAAAAAAAAAAAGAGGAAGAAATAAAAAAGGTTCACAAACGAGGCATATGATCCAAATAAATCCCAATCGTCATACAAGTGGTCGTTTGATAACAACATCAACGATCCCAGGTTCCATAGAACCAAAAACAAACATCCTCGAACCATTCAACTTCTTCCTAAGCTAAACCTTAACTAAACACCCAAAGAAAAAGAAAATAGAAGAGAGGAAAGGTCTCACCAAACGCCGCTTGAAATGGAAGACAAGATAAATCATACAATCTCACCAAGGGAGCTCGAGTTGCTCCTTAACTTCCTTCATCTCCATTTCCAAGCTTGAAAAGCGAGCCAAAACAAAAGAAACTAATAAGATAAAACAAGAAAAAAAGAAAAAAGTTAATAAACAAAGGAGACTAAAGCTATAAAAAAAGGAAGAAATAAAAAAATAAAAAAAGGGCTATCTACAAAGTTTGGATTAAGGGAGTTTTGATTGTCGGGAGTTTGGATTTTTCCTTAGGAGCACCTTCATTTTTACACAAAAACTCATCAAATTATCAATAAAAATCATCAAAAAAACATCATCATCATCATCAACAAATCATCATAATCATCATTAACTACAACAAAACCATTATCCTCAATGGTCCTCCTTATGCACAGCTACTATCCTACCACATTACCCTCTTATGTACACTTTAACTAACCAAAAGGAACATCCTCCCCCACACTAGTCTTTTGCACGTCCCGAGCAAAAGTTAAAAACAAGAAATTCCGGGGGGGGGGGGGAGGGGGAAGGTAAGGGAGTCCTCATCTCGGGTTCCTATTTCCTTGCTCCCTAAGAGGGTTATCAAAATCAAACCCGGGAGTATCCATGAATGGGTGGAAAGGTTGTTTGAAATTCTCATAGGGCCACCCATTGTCATCCCAACCACCATCAAAAGGGTTTGGGGTGGAATTAGATGCCTAGTCATAGGCCAGATTACATTCACCCGGGCAATAAGGATCGTAATAAGGGGTGCGAATACGCTAGGAAGGGTCAATGAGACCTTCCCAATAGGGGTAGACATTGGGGTTAGGGTTGTTGGGGTCATAGGGGTCCCAATGAGGAACCTGACCCTCCTGAGGAGGGTGGTAGGGATAGTTAACATAGGGGACTTGAACGCCTACTTCCACAAGATTGTCATAATTCATCCTTCCGTAGTACCCCCATTGTTCAATGGAAGTTTGTTATCACGACGGTTATCCTCGAGGATACTATGGAGGGCATTTATATCAAAAGGAGGTAGGGAAGAAGAAGAAGATGCCTCACCTCCCCCACTAAAGGGGGACGGTTTGCTCCGGGTGGTAGACCGGTTGAGGATGTGGAATAGTACCCTGGGTTCGGTTCCTCCTTAACTCGTCGGGGATGAACTGCTGGGTGATCCTTTATTTAGAGGATCGGAATGGTCCACCAAAGTGAGATCGGGGTCCAGAAGGACACACCATTCTTCTTCTTTATCCACCAAGAGGATAAACTTGCCTTTGTTGGTTGTGTAGTTGATGAAGCGTTGTTGACGGAGAGCAATGATGGAGAGAGCATAAGGAGGACACCCTTCGACCGCTCCCTTTCTGTATTGGATCACGTAGGGGAGCAAATCGATTTGGTCCTTGTAGGCCCCATCATTAAAGGAAAGGGCAATAAGAGTGATCATGCCCCCAATGTGAATATCGTCACTTAAACGGTTATCACGGGTGTCCAAAAGTCGTTGGATGAAAGTGGAGGAGCATTGGAACTTTATGCGCTGAGGGTTGTCGGCCAAAAAGAGGCAAGCCACCTCATCTTTTACCATAGAGCCGAGATTTGCCTTGAAGAATACAGCATATTGAAGAAGCCAAGTGAAGTATCTCATGGCAATATGGATGATTTTGTTGACTTTGGCAGTGTTGGTGCGGAAATTGGCCTTAGTGGATATGCTCCTCCACCACTCTTGCTCGTTGTATGGGATGCGATGAGCTAAGGTCATCTCAAATGGGTGATCAAGCCCGGTTGCATGCCAATGGAAGATGTCATTTAAATCACTCTCGGTTAGAGAATGATCCTCATTGAACAGGCGAAAGTGAATGACAAGCTAAAGTTCATTTCCATCATTATCCTCTTCTATTACTTCCTTGTAGAGGGAAGCAAGGAACTCTAATGTAACTCGCTCATAAGTATGAGCGGAAAGGCTGATGAAGTCACCCCACCCAATGTTTTGGGCAAACCGGACCACTTCGTCCAAGATGCCGATTTTCTCAAGGTTGTAGCACAGAAAAACCTTCTTGTTTGAATTGGACGAGAGATGAGTGATTGGTAGACACTCTAGAAATGCTCATTAGGAGAAATGATGCCGTGATCATTGATGCCCGGCGGAGGAGGGAAATAGGGTGTTGAAGGCTCACCCACCCTCTTCCTCTTGGATTTGCTTTTGCCCTTGCCAAACATATGACTCTACAAAAATAACCAAGAATATCATTAGGAAGATGCAAGCCAAGAAGCGCCATAAAAAGGCTTGCCAAGATAAAAAAGTTTATACATGAAAGTAATAGCCATGAATTGTGAAATAGATGTAGAGGATAACAACAATACAATTCAAGTCATTAATAAACACTTATGAACCAAGGCAAGAACGAAAAGATCATTGGCATTCATATGCAAATCATAAGAAAGTCTAGGTGAAATTTGGCATGATGTCCCCTAAATTCATGATAATAACTCACAAACCATCAACATCAAACCAAGAACAATGAATAACAATCTCAAAGCTACATCCACCTCATGAATTTCTCAATCAACAAGTAGTAGCATGAACAACCTAATGTGAAATCAACATATTCAAGTAAATACATTGAAACAAAAAAAAATCAAGGTATACATGCATAATAATCATAAAACAAGTTCTACTATCAACAACCAATCAATTGCAACAAGGAAATCCCTTGAACCACAAACATCAAACAAGTCATTACTAACAATCTCAATATTACCACAATTCATACTTTAACATATAAAACATGGTAAAACTATAAGAAATTGACAAAATAAACTTGCAAAATCTAGAAAAACCATACCACAATTGATTGGAAGCAAGTAGAAACACAAAAATAACAACTAACTCAAACCTTAGAAATTGGGGAAAATTGAAAAGGTGGAGTTTTGTGAGGAATTTTGGGTGTAGATTGTAGAAATTGAGTGAAGGATGAAAAATAAATGAGAAATAGAGGAGATTGGAGTGATTTTGATGGAGGTTTGAGGTTGAAATTGAGTGTGTCAATGGAGTTTTAGAGTGAAAAGGAGAAGAGAGGAGAGAGAGACAGTCAAATGAAGGTAAGATATAAGAAGATGCTATGCGGATCTTTCCCTCATTTTAGAAAAAATAACCCCGACAAAGGTTTGGTTAAACCCTGGGTAGGTTCGGTTGAACTTTACCCAAAGTTTGGTCAAACTTGCTCAAGGTTCGGTCGAACCTGCTCTCTAACGCTGAATTCACAAAATGGGCATAAAGTTTATAGTTTTTTATTCCAGAGGAGGTGCGACCAAACTCAAGTATGTTTGGGCAAACCAAGGTTCGGTCGAACCCCCCATGTGGTCGGTCGAACCTATTCTGAATCCTTAATTTCTGCAATTCTTGCAGAAAGTTTTCAGATTTAGCTTCCAGAGTAGGTACGACCAGACTCAAGAAAGTTCGGTCAAACCTTTCACAAAGTTCGACCAAACCTTCAGGGAGTTCGTTCGAACCACCTAATTTTTCAAAGATGCTCATTTTGCAGCATGATATGCACAAAAACCCCTCTTCAAAATGCACTTGAAGACCATACAATCGTGCTAAAGGCAAGGCATACCAACGATTCCAACTCAACCAAATCCTAAAACCACATAAATCCATCAATAAAATATTGTAGACAGAAAAATTAAAGCATAAACAAGAAAGAAAAGAGAAGAGTAGAAAAGGGTTAGAAACTCGGGTTGCCTCCCAAGAAGCGCTTCTTTATGAGGTCACTAGCTTGACCATGAGAAAAATTCATCAAGGGGGAGGCTTAGGATCCAAAGGACCAAGCATTAGACATTCAATGAGACCAACTTCTTCCTTGCAAAAGTAGTGCTTTAAACAATGACCATTGACCATAAACTTGTTACCATCCGCATCTAACTCAAAATAACCATAAGGAGTAGTCTTCGATATCACAAAAGGACCCGACCACTTGGACTTGAGTTTACCCGGAAACAAACGAAGCCTAGAGTTGAAAAGCAAAACTTTATATCCAACCTTAAAGCTCTTGTTTCGTATATGTTGGTCATGCCACTTTTTGGTCTTCTCCTTAAACAATCTTGAGCTCTCATAAGCATCATCTCTAAGCACTTCAAGTTCATTGAGCTTAAGAAATCTCTTCTCACCGGTCAACGATAAATCCATATTGAGTTCCTTGATGGCCCACTAAGCCTTGTATTCTAACTCAACCGACAAGTGACAAACCTTTCCATAGACCAACCTATAAGGGGTTCGTGCCGATTAGAGTCTTGTATGCCGTCCTAAGAGCCCATAGAGTGTCATCAAGCTTGAGAGACCAATCCTTCCTTGATTTGTTTACCATCCTTTCAAGTAGATTCTCGATTTCACGATTCGAGACCTCCACTTGTCCTTAAGTTTGAGGGTGGTAAGGTAATCCAACCTTGTGATGAACACCATTGTAGACTCCCATTTTTGTCTCCCCAAAACTAAACCTAGTGATGAGTACCTTTCACGTCGAATCATAATCGAATAAAGTGAAAGTGTGGAAAGTTTAATGTTGCGGATAGTTTTAATTTCTTTTCTCTTCTCTCTATTTTTGAAAACCTATTTTAAGAAAACAGACAATCCAGTTTGGTTGATCCATAATATGGGTCCAATAGTAGTGTAGTTGGATAGGCCTTGAAAAGAGCTTTCCAACGATATATTATAAGCCCAATTCCGATGAATATTGAGGAAGTTATGACCAAATTACTAAACTGAGCCCGGTTTGAGCCTTATATGCGGCCCAATGATCTAGAGGAGGGCCTAATATTGATTTATCATTCCTAATGTAATTAGGAATGATTTTAGTCTTCTAGATTTTTCTAGAAGATTCTTTTCATTCCTAATTCAATTAACATTGATAAATTGACTTTTGTTGACTTTTTAGAGTTTTAATCAGAATAAAAGAATGTTTTTGAGGAAAATACGATTTTATCCTCCTGTACAGAAATTTCTATCTTAGTTTAGAAAACGCGTCTATATTTTAGTTAGCGCCAAACGCCAGCATTAGCGCCTGACGCTAAGCTTGGCGCCTGGCTCTAGCGTTAGCACCTAGTGCTAATGTCAGCGTCTGGCGCTAACCTCGGGTATACGCGTCAGAACTCTGTTTTGATTTTTTTTATCTTTTTGACTGATTTTCTCTATAAATAACCTTCTAAAAACTCCGTTTTCATTCACCAACTCTCATCAAGATTTTCTTGATTACTCTCTCTCTCTTTCTTTCTCTCTCTCTTTTCTAAGCTAGCCTTTTCTCAAATACAAAATTCCGCATTCACAAGACTTAGATACACCTAGCCATATTCGAAGTTTCCTTCGCCCTAGACGTGAAAGATTTTAATTTCTGAGGGTTTGGTCCCAAATCTTTATTACAATTATTTAATTTAGTTGTTGTTTTAATATTTTCCTTGAAGTTACCAACGCGTGTATTTTGTTATTAGAAAGAGGTACGAGGCATCCAAGTAAGTCCTTTAATTGATTTATTGATTTTATGATATACAAATCATGCTTAGATTGTTATATTGATTCCTATTATCATGTTAGGATGTTTTATTGATTCCTAGTATCATGTTTATGATGTTCCTAGTATCATAATAGGATGCTTTCTTTAGTATGATGTTTAGGGTGATTTGCTTATATCAATTATGATTCCTGTGATGCTTCCTATTTCTTTCCTAATATTCATGTTAGTATCATGTTAGGGCTATATATTTGATTTTTATTGTTTAGTGACATGCTAGGGTTTGTTATTTATATTGTTAGTATCATGTCTAGGATCTTGCTATTATTATGCTTTAACATGTTTATGATGATAATTATTATGATTATTATTATTATTGATTATTATTATGTTGCTTGATATTTATTGTTATTGCTTGATCACACCTTTTATGCATGTTTAAAGGGAATTAGTACTTGTAATAACGCTTAATAAGATAATTAATAATCTTGTTGGGGTTAAAATGATTATAATTCAAGTGATTGCCAATAATAGATTTATTTGTGCATTAATATTTAACCAACGTAGATGAACAGGTTTAGGTTTAATCCTATTGATTGCATGTTAGTCAGAAAGCGCACATGAATACGATCAAAATAAATTAGAGGCCTATTATTAGGGCAAGTTCAATCTCTTTTAGGTTGGATTTGTACCTTCATCCACGAACTAATAGTCATGGTTCAAGACCACCTATTGGTGTTGACGATCTCCTGGATCGTTAAGGGGTGTAACCTTCATCTCGTAAACGGTTTACAAGTTCCTAAAACTTGTTGGCAACTCTTTTGCTCTATCTTCTTTCCCTTTGGACGCCACCGTACTATAGTGTATGATAACAGTGGGGTTCAAGCTAGGGTTAACGCTTGAAATATTACCTACAGTTTTTTGGCGACTCCACTGGGGAGGATTTCTATTTTAATTCCTGAAATTTATTTCGGCAATGATTTAGAATGAGTGGATGGGACTAAAAAATTCTAAGTATTTCATGCGCGTAATTTTGATTAACATTATTGTCATATGCATAAAAAAGATCTCATTGGAAAGACCATCCGTAATGAGTTAAAGCATAGGATTTTTACACGTAGGAAATTTGAGGAATATCTTTCACAACTACAGAACTAAAAAACCGAAGAAATAAACACTACCGAAATTGGAAATATTAGCGATAGACAGAAGCTGCAAGCGAGAATTGTTAGAAGTTAGCGCCAGAATATTGACTGTAGCGCCAGTTGACAGCTCTGTCGCCAGGCGCTAAAGCCAAAAGTTGGCCGCCAACCTCTGTTTGCTGGCGCCAAATTCGTCCAATACCGAGCCAGAAAATGCGTTCTAATTTCGACCAGTTTTTAGCATTGTTTGCTCGATCCTACTTCCTGATTGAGTTTTTCTCACTTTTCTGAAACCCATATGTGTTCTACATATGGACATAACCCCCTGGGAATTCATGCTCCATCTACTTGATTGAACGCTCTAAGCAACAAAGGGTACATCCGAGAATGTTGAATTCACCAAACCATAGAAGCGAGTTTTTCTAAATCTCGCGATGTCCCATCCACTCGCGCCAACCCTTTACGGTTAGGCTTCCGCACGGTGCATCCGAACAATTAACCATGGACCCTCTATTGACTAACCCATATCCTGAACTTTAGAGAACTAGAGCCATGGTTAGGTTGTAAACTCATTGCATCATATTGTGCATACTTGACTAATTGTGCATTATTTGTTGTGCATATGGTATATGTTTTTCTTAACTGTTTGTTTGACTTGTGCTAAGATTAAATAAATTAATGACTAAAAGAACTTTTCCTAATTAATTAATTAATTAATTAATTAATTAATTTGAGTAAATAAAGTTTAATATTTTAACCAGAATTGACCTAGTACGACTTTAGGCATACCCCTGTTGATTAATAATATTGAAAACAGTTTCAGATCGAAGCTCCAGCAATGGCGCCAAAGTTTGAACTGTAGCGCCACTCTGTGGAGTGTAGCGTATGGCAACAATTATGTCCTCTGGCGCTACACCGCAAAGAGAGGCGCCAATCCTGTCATTTTGACGACGGTTCAGATTATTGATCGAGTCATCACTTTGTGTCTAATTAACTAGTTTGCTAAATAATTTTGTTAAATTTTACTGTTAATAATACCTTGTTAAGTCATTAATTAAGTCTAGGCACCAAGTCCCATGGTCATACAAAAAAGTCCAAGCATGTCACTTACACTCAACGCACACACCAATACACATACTTTGACCGTGGCTAAGAAAGTCTTGTATGCGCGTTTTTTCCGTCATTTTTTTTAGGGGGGTAAGTCGGATATTAATCCTCCAATTTAAATACCATACTTGGTTCCTAAAATATATACTTTATTTTTAACAAAATATGCACCTACTTTTTTTATTTTTCCTCTTTAAAACCGTCAAGGTCGATTTGAGTCAAGTAATTAAAACAAAAATGGTTTAAATTACAGAGCGTGGTCAAGAAAGGAAGGGCGGTTAATCAAAGACAATCTTTTCGTACAAGTAAAACTTTTCGACAAACCCATTGCTCGTAAGAGGAAAGCTAGGACAGTAATGTCAATGCAAGAAAAAGTCAATGAGCTCAGGAACCAACTGGTTACCGTGACTGAGGCACTAAAGATCCTAACCCTTAAGATAGATAATCCCGTGACACAACAACAGATGGACCTCATGCAAGAGAGTTTAAGCAAGCTATCTAGCGACTACAAGTTTCAAGGGATTAGTTCATAAGGGGTCTCGGTGGACAAAGATCTTCTTCCGCAGAAGTTCAATGCCAACGACATCCCGAAATTCAAAGCAACCGATAACCCTTATTTTCATTTAAGAGCCTTCGAGACAATAATGAGTATTAAGGGTATCGACAAGAAGGTGTTCCCCTCTCCGTTCTCACTATCTCTCGAGACCGTTTGCCAGCAATGGTTCTTTTCTCTCAAGAAAGAAAAAACCTCCACCTGGGAGTCCATAGAAAACGCTTTCGTTGATAGATACAAATGCAACATTCAATTTGAGACTGACCATTGGGAACTTGTAAATCCTCAAGCAGAAGGAGAATGAAGGCTTCACCTCCTTCTTTAACAAATGGAGAGAAACCTCAGCTAAGATGATTGAGGTGCCCAGTGAAAAAGAGTTTGTAAGGTTATTCATAAAAAACCTTCAAGAAAAATACTCCAAGCATCTCAAATATCAGAATAATCTCCCTACCTTCAAGGCCGTCTATGACATTGGAATCAATATTGAAGACGACCTGACTAAGTTGAAAGCTACTAACAATATCTCCAACAGTGGCTGGAAAGGCAAGAAGAACGACAATCCTTCTTCTTCCAAAACCACCCACGCAAACAATGTTAGCACTTTTAACCTAGGTGAAATCCTTGCTATGAATAATCAAGGACAAAAGAAACCATTTAGGAGGAACTTTACTCCTATTGGCATGAGTTATGACACCGCATTTGACCGATTAAATGCAAAAGGTCTTATAACTCCTATTGGACCATTTGGGGATCCACCAGTCGAAAAGAGGTCGGCTAACTGGAACCCCAATGCACATTGCAAGTATCACCAAGGTGGGGGCCATCTAACCGAGAACTGTTGGAAGCTTAAAGAAGTTATCCAAGACTTAATCGACAACAACAAGATGCCATTGCCCCCTGCCAGTAAGAAGCCAATTATTGATAATGCGCCTCTCGCTAACTCCTTGGCCATCTTTGATGAGGAAAACGAGGTTGATCCCTCGTTTCTCATCAAACCTGTTAAAAAAATCCATGCCATCGTAGATGAGGAGGAGATTTTTTTCGATACCATGGATAACCTTCCAGAACTAGCAAGTAAAGAGGACATACAATCACTTACACTGTCTATGATGGAAGGATCGCACTTGCTATGTGAAACTCTCAAGGATATAAAGGAACTTCAGAAGAAATATGACGAGGTTCCACTCCCGAAAAATGAACCTAAGAGAGAGTTCACACCCATGGGAACGACTTACGAGGCGAAACGTTTTCCTTTACAAGTCACCGAAAAACCCAAGAAGAGTAATAGACTCTACACTCCAATTGGGATCCCATGTATACAAATGTTCGAAATGCTCTCCGAGAGTGGCGAGATCAAACCTCTCGAACCGAGACCATTTGAATCATTCAAAAGGACAGATAGATATTACTGTCAATATCATCAATCAGGGGGTCACACTATCAAAAACTGTTTTAAATTCAAGGATTTAATTCAGAAAATGATTGATGAAAAAAAGCTAGTCCAAGTTCCACAAGAAGAGGATGCAAGTATTAATGGAGTTTGGGACAGTGACGAAGAAGACGTCTACTTAAAAGACATGGTAGGACCTCCACCTTTAGTATCATATGACATGGATCACTTTTGGGTTGAAGAAGATTCATCAATAGATGTCCTCACAAGATCCGGGAGAATGCAACCTCCCGTTTCGACACAACCCTTGCCAACCACACAGCAAGTTCCTATGCCTATCGTTGAAGATAATTATATTGTCAAACAGTTTAAGAAGACAAAAGTTGAAATAAACGTATGGAAACTTCTGGCGACATCTCGAGAACATATGTTGGCTGTAATGAATGCCTTGAACAAAATAGGGATAGATTCTGACACCACTATTGAGGGGTTGGATAACTTCCTCACGAGTGATCTACCTAGTCCCATCAATTTGATCACCTTTTCCGATAAGGATTTTCCCCCAGAAGGTGACAAACACTAAGTCATTAAACCTCACAGTAGTTTGCAAGAGAATGAACGTCTCTATGACTCTTGTAGACAATGGGATCAGCCATTAACGTCTGTCCACTTAGAACTGCGAGGATGCTAGGCATTAGGGATGAAGACTTAACCCCGTCAACACAAGGAATAAGAGCCTACGACAACACTTGTCTACAAGCTCTTGGTAAAATTACCATGAATGTAACGGCGGGAGCGATAAAACATGCTACTACTTTCCAAGTAGTAGATATTAAAGCTTCATTCAATTTATTATTGGGACGCCCTTGGCTTCATGACCTTAAGGTCGTCCCTTCATCTCTCCACTAATAAGTAATAGCCATAGTTGGGGGAATTCCTATCACCATCGATGCTTCACCTATGAGAATCAAGTTTATAAAAATCTAATAATTAACGTGGAGCACGATGTGGATGATGAAGATTTATGGGGCTTTAACGAAGAGGTCTCCTTAATCCAGGAGGATAAAAGGACCCCTCTCTGCCACGACCCCATTCTAACATGATCGTGAATGCTATTCTTAAGAAACAACGACATTTTCCTAGGATGACCCTAGGAAATAAAAAGGGAATAGCAAAACAGCTGGAGTCACCTGGCCCCCCTAAATTAGATACTTTCGGACTTGGTTTCGAACCGACTCAGAAAGATCTTAAGCGAGCCTAGGAAAAATCGAAGGCACGTAGGGACGCTCGCATTCAAAAGAAAGCAATCCCAATAGATCAGTACCCTCTTACTCTTAATGGTCAATTCATAAAAGAAGGAGAGGACTATCCATGTCACGAATTTCCTGAACCATTTGTCATAAACGACATAAGGCAACCGGGATTTGAAATTTTCTTGGATTGCTATTTCATAGATGAAATTCCAACTCCTGTCCATAAGGAGAAAGCACCCCCATGCTTTGACTTTAACGTCATGGGATTATTACTTGGGTGAGAAAAGGATGAGCCGACATGCAAAGAGGATAACTCCTCGCTCATTCAAACAGTCCCACAAAGTGAAAACTTCGATCCCTTGAAGCTAATCACTCCAACGGAAGGATCACTATAAGGGTGGCGCAAGACCGTCAAGGTGACTACTCCAAGTGGAAGAAAGATATCCATCACGACAAGGCAAGGACCAATGTTCGAAAAGTCGTCTGGGTTAGAGTCAGAGTCAGAGTCAGAGTCAGAGTCTCTCCCTATAGAGTCATCTAGGTCTTTAGTAGTACCACCCCCCCCCCCCCTTCTTTCTCTTTTCCTAGAATAGTTAGTGATCAAGTCTCTGA
Organism: Chenopodium formosanum; assembly: GCA_024500155.1. NCBI lineage: Eukaryota > Viridiplantae > Streptophyta > Magnoliopsida > Caryophyllales > Amaranthaceae > Chenopodium > Chenopodium formosanum. The sequence continues at coordinate 43,843,515 of CM044880.1, forward strand.
GTACATATCACTCTTTGATGTAATGATCTCAGAGTATAATAATATAACTTCTTCTCCTTACTTCTTGTGTTCTTCATTAACCCAAGATGACGAGCATTGCTTAACTAACAATTGAAAAGACAAAGAACTTATTAAAGCAATGGAAACACTTAAAAAGAAAACACCGATAATTGAAGAAACTGAGACGATTGGTACCTCTAATGATTCAACCAATAAAAGAGAATTTAAAATCGGACTAATACTTAATGAACAAGAAAGAACCGATTTAACTAACTTACTTAAAGAATTCATCGATGTATTTGCTTGGTCATACGAAGTTATGCCAGGCATTAAAAGAAAAATAGCTCAACACACTATACCACTAATTCCAGGAATGAAACCTGTAAAACAAAAGTTATGTCGAATGAAACCCGACGTAGCTCTTAAAATAAAAGAAGAAGTTCAAAAACAAATAACTGCAAGTTTCATCAAGGTATCAAAATACCCCGAATGGGTCGCCAACGTCGTCCCAGTTCCGAAAAAAGACAGAAGAGTAAGAATGTGTGTCGACTATTGAGATCTAAATAAGGCAAGTCCAAAAGACGACTTCCCTTTACCACACATCGATATTCTGGTGGATAACACAGCAAATCACGCACTTCTCTCATTCATGGACGGATACTCAGGTTATAATCAGATTCTCATGGTAGAAGAAGACATGGAGAAAACAACCTTCATAACACCTTGGGGCACTTACTGCTACACGGTAATGCCTTTCGGGTTTAAAAACGAGGGTGCTACTTACCAACGTGCAGCGACTGCCTTACTCCATGAAATTATCCATAAAGAAGTCGAAGTGTATGTGGAAGACATGATTGTAAAATCAAAAGACCGCCCAGGCCATCAATTAGCCTTAAGAAAAATTTTCAAAAGGCTAAGAAAATACAATATGAGGTTAAACCCATCTATGTGTGCTTTTGGAGTCACCTCAGGCAAGCTTTTGGGTTATGTCATAAGCTCTAGAGGAATAGAGATAGACCCAACCAAGATCAAAGCAATCATGTCAATGCCACCGCCTAAAACCGAGAAGCAGATTCGAGGATTCATTGGTCGGTTGCAATACATAAGTAGGTTCATATCAAAATTGACAACGATATGCGAACCAATCTTTAAAAAACTTAAGAAAAATGTACCCGTAATATGGGATGACGAGTGTCAAAAAGCCTTTGAAAAGATCAAAGCCTATCTCAGAAATCCTCCTGTATTAGCACCAGCACTTCCGGGATTACCTCTTAGGTTGTATTTAATAGTTACAAAAGAGACAATGGGAGCTATGCTAGCACAAGAAGTAGAAGGCAAAGAAAATGCGATCTACTATCTAAGCAAGAAAATGCTCTAATATGAATCACGTTATACACCACTTGAGAAATTGTGCCTCGCCTTGGTGTGGGCCACAACCAAGTTAAGACATTATATGTTAGTGCATACAGTCTTCGTAGTTTTCCGATTAGATCCACTCAAGTATCTATTCGAGAAATCTACACTCAATGGACGCATATCGAGATTGATAGTCAATTTAGCCCTGTTTGATGTAAGGTTTATGCCGCAAAAAGCTATCAAAGGATCTGTAGTGTCAGACTTTCTAGCGGACTTTTCAATAGAAGACTCGATGCCAATGCAAGACAATGAATTTCCAGATGAAGACTTAATGGTCATTGAAGATAATACTTGGACCTTATACTTCGACGGAGCCTCAAACCAAAAGGGATGTGGCGTTGGAGTATTACTAGTATCACCTAAAGAAGAGCATGTTCCAATTTCCATAAAGCTTGATTTCAACGTTACCAACAACGCTGCTGAATATGAAGCATGCGTGGTAGGCCTTGAAACAATTTTGGCATTGGGAGTAAAAAAGTTACGGATATTCGGAGACTCTTCATTAATCATCAATCAAATATCCAAAAGGTGGAAAGTAAGGAGCGAAAGTCTAGCCCCTTACCAAACCTATCTTGAAACTCTTACTAATCAGTTAGAGAAGGTAGAATATACATATCTACCTAGGGAAGAAAATCAATTTGCTGATGCCTTGGCAAGACTAGCCTCGATGGTTAGGATTCCTACGGAAATCTAGCAAATGCCTCTAACTATAGAAAAAAGGCACAAACCAGCATATAATCAAGCTATAGAAGATGATGAAGTAACCCAAGACGAAGAAGAAGAAGAAGAAGAAGAACCATGGTATACGGATATACTCAATTATGTCACCAAAGGATAATACCCTCCCCATGCTGACAAAAGAGCAAAACGAGCATTAAGACTCTTGGCTTCCCAATACGTACTCATAGACAACGAGCTACATAAAAGGGAACCTAAGGGTCGAGCTCTCTTATGTATAGGAAAAAAGGATGCCCAAAGAGCAATGACGATAGTCCACGAAGGAATTTGTGGAACTCACATAAATAGAAAAATGTTAGTCCAAAAGATAATGCGAGAAGGATATTATTGGACTACAATGAATATGGATTGCCATCAATACTTAAAAAGATGCCCAAAGTGCCAAATCTATGATAATTTACAACACGTTCCTCCATCCTTGCTCTATACCTACACATCTCCATGGCCGTTTTCTACATGGGGAATTGACATCATCGGCAAAATCACTCCCCCACGAATAGGAGGCCACGAATATATCTTAGTGGCAATTGATTACTTAACAAAGTGGGTTGAAGCACAATTATACGCTAAACTCACTGCAAAACATGTAGCACTCTTTATCAAGAGAAATATTATTTGTCGATACGGAGTCCCACATGATATGATAAGTGACAATGGAACTCACTTTCAAGTCGAATGTGAAGAATTGCTACAAAAATATGGCATTCAACATCATCATTATTCCCCTTATAAGCCTCAAGCAAATGGAGCAGCCGAGGCAGCTAATAAAAATCTAAAGACTATCATTGAGAAAATGGCGGAAAATTATAAGGATTGGCCCTACAAGCTTCACTTTGTATTGTGGGATCACACATCAACAGGAAATACACCATTTTCCTATGTTTATGCAATGGATGCCGTACAACCTGTCGAACTAGAAATTCCATCTCTACACATCGCATTAGAGAGCAAACTTGATGAAATTGAATGGGTTAAGGCAAGATACGAAGAGCTAATTCTACTCGATGAAAAACGACTAGAAGCTCTGCATCACACTAAGTGTTACCAAACTCGTACGGCTAGGTATTTTAATAAGAAGGTCAAGACAAGAAACATCAAAGTAGCAGACTTGGTGTTAAAAGCATTAAGAAAAAATGTTTTAGATCCAAGGGGAAAATTTAGACGTAATTGGTTTGGACCCTACATTGTCAAAATAATCCTTTCAGGAGGTGCAGCAAATATAACAGATATGGATGGCAATGAGTTCTCAAACATTACAAATCTTAACTAACTTAAGAAATACTACCCACATTACTTGAGTAGGATACTCAGGGGAGCTACGTTTGGCCTGATTCCTTAAGAAAGGATACGTAGGCAACCCTTTACGGGTGCGACCACTTTACAAGACTCGAAAACCTTCTTCCATTCATGGCGCCCCATCTTAGAGAAGCGTTTCTTCCTTCTCACGTAGCAATTTGGAGTATATTTCTCAATGTTGTCCGGAGGGCTAATTAATTCCAGTCTTTCCATTAGCCACATCTGTAAAAATTACAATGCAAATAAATTATTTTTACTATACAAAAATATATTTTTGATTTCTATAATCAAAAATATTATTTTTCTACCTGTAATAAAGTTGGAGAGCCCTGAAAAGGTGCTTTTGGATTTCTCTTCATTTCATCAAGACTAAGCATAGTCTCTCCAACTATTAAAGGCATTGGATTTCTCCCTGATTCAATTTGTTCTAAAATAGTGGATATAATTGATTGACCCTCATTATTTTTACCACTAGTAAGAAAAAATTGATTAAGCATGCAAAACAGGAAAGACCTTCTTCTATAAACATGAAAAAATTCAGAATAAGATCTATCAAAATAATGGCGAGCAAATTCTTTCAAATTAACTATGCTACCATCTACTATATTTGAAAGAACTCTGTCTTTTAAATTGAAGAAGCGTTCAAAATCCTTATAATAATATTCATTTATTCTAGGAATTACTACAAGATCTAGTGCAGGGAAGCCTAAAATAGCACCAAATTCTTCCGGCAAAGGGCTAATTTTATTATACCCTATTCTAAATCAATGAGTATCTACATCCCAATATTCTAGAGCGGTATGAATAAAATCTGAATCAAGATCTACCCTTTTAACACCGTAAATGCCTCCCAAGTGAAACACATCTAACTCTTTTCTCTCCTTGGCATTAAGGGACCAACACCATTCATGGGTGTAGTTGGTAAAACTTTTGGAGACTAAAGACATGATGTTATTTTTCTAAAAGCTAAGAAATATTTTATCTGCTGAAATTATGAAGAAAACCGGTTGGGCAGGGGGCATGCACAAAATCGGAGCAGTTTTAATCTAGGAAGGATTCGGAGTCAGCGCTCATTAGCGCCAGACGCCAACTATTGGCGCCTGACGCCAGAGCCTGGTGCCAAACGCTAAGTGTAGCAACTGGCGCTACATTAAAACGCGTGGCGCCACCTGGCGCTAATATGTCACATCGTACGCGCTTTCTAAAAAACCGCGTTTTCGACATAATTCGAGTCTGCTAATGACTTTACGGTTTCCTTATCTTTTTCTAAATATTCATTTATTCCTCCCTCCTATTTAATATAGCTATTATATAAATTATATTTTTTTTTCTGATTTTATTTAGACTAACTTTCAAGTTTTTATAAATCCAATATTTTATTTTACTTTTCCTTTTTCATTTTTTCTTTTTTGGGGGAGAAAGTCGGATACCCTCCATCAATAATAAAAATGACGGAATTTTTGCGCAAAATTACTTTTCACTTTCATTTCACACACAAACATGCACATAACAATAATAAAAAATGAAAAACATGATAAATAAATAATAAACTCATAATAGTATGTATATACAAAACATGTGTAAATAATGAGTCTAAATAAAAGGCAAAGTTCTATACAAAGTCAAAATAAAATAATAAAAAGCACAGGAACAAACTATGGCGCTGGGGGACGTACACCCATCATCTCATAAAACTACGCCGTACGAGGAGTAACTTCTCCACCAACTCCAGCTACGGCTCCAGCTCTAGTTTCCTCGAGAGGAGGAAAACTCAACATAGGACTCGTCCACCCAAGATCAACCTGAGGCTGAGGCTGAGGCTGGGGAGGCTGCTGCGATGACGAGCCGACCTCGTACATCCCACCACCTCTAAGAGCCGAAGTAGCCTCTCCTTGGCCTACTGGCGCGACATGTGCACCCTCAGAGGAAGAGCCTGAGCCTTCTACCGCCTCGGTACGAGCAGCCTCAGAACGACCGCCTCGACCTCTCGAACCAATGCAGCGACGTCTCGAGCTAGACCTTGCCGGATCCCTCAGCACCTCAGGTCTCGTGCAGGTACGAGAATGAATGGGCTGACCCTGCAAGAGAAACTTAGATCAGAAACAGGCAAAATAAAAGCGGTAATACAAAAACATAAGAAGGGAAGACACCCTCCGTAACGGCGTCGTCTCGACGACAGGTAGCCACGTTCCTCATCCTAATGAGTTGGCTACGGAAGGCATCTATGCATCGTGCCATCGCCGAAACCACCTCGCGTGAGAACTGTCAAAGAAATAAGTCAGTAAACATGCATAACATATATGGACAAAAAGTTGTAAATAAACAAGCTTACCCGAGTCTGGTGACGAGGAATCGACCGCTCAACAAAGCGCTCGCCCTCAAGAGCCGAAGGAGTCATCTCCTCAATCGGCCCATATGTCCCCCGATAATGGATAAACATACGGGGTGGCACGAACTCAGCAGGATCATCCTGACAAGGCAAAACAAAATTAGTAAAGCATCACTTGGGGCTACTTAACGAAAGGTTAAAGCTGAAAATCGTACTGCCACATCCTCAGCTGGTACAGAAACTAGAGCTAACAACGGCAGTAGCTCCTCCCCAAAGTACCGCCTAGGGATCGTGTAAGATTGCCAAGGGTACCAGCTCCCTCCGACATACTCACCAACCTCGTGGCGTTAAACATGTGACGAGGTGAAGAAGTAGGAACGACAAAGGTATCTGAGGAATGCTGAATAACAACCCTCTCTCCAAGATACGCAGCCGCTCCAAAGGTCCCTAAGAAATAACGACGCTCAGCAGAATAGTGTGCGGCTAGCCTAGGGACTGCCAAGTCGACCCACGGTTAGTACAACACCTCAGGCTCCAGCAAAGAGCATATATCAGGCAAGAATCTAGCTAAGACATCATAAAATGTCAAATAGGAAAAGAATCATACCGAGATGATCCAATCTTAGACATAGGCAGTGGACATCCCCACACGGCGACTGTAGGAAGGTAGTAAAGCAGCGCCCTACTACCCTTGTCAGGAGAGAACGACCTTGACACCAAGATAAATGCAAAGACGCGCACCCGCTGCTCTCAGGTAGTCGCACCATCGTCAAAAGTCGCTGCTAGAGTCAAGCGGCGAATCCCCCTAACACTAAACTGAGTCGATTCTACCACAACTCGAGCCCGAATAGCAATCGGACCCAACAACTCCTTGAACTCAGGAGAAAAGACGTCAATCCCGCTATCGAACGGTAGCGCCACAGAGCTGAACTCCAGTCCCGTAATGAGACTGAAGTCGGTAGGAGTGACCATCATCTCGCCCTAGGGGAAGTGGAAAGTGTTGGTGGTGTCCCGAAAGAACTCTACTAGAGCACGGACTACATGATGACCCCCGCTAGAGGCAATCATGTCCTCGGAGGTCTCGAACAGTGCAGTAAGCCCGCAAGACTCCCATAGAAGTCTCGTCTAATCGTCTCTAGCAATGTACATCTTGTAAAGATCACCCAAGCCGTTACAACCGGAACCATGACAGCGTGTCCTCCCAACTGTTATTCCCCGTCTCACCTTCTCAGAGATATGGTGGACGGGAGAAAAGTACAAGGTTCGCTCATCCCACTCAGGGAGTCAGCCGAGCGAAGTGGACGGTTCAGCATCGTCCTCTACGAGCTCTTGCTCGCGTCAAACTTCTCGGGACCGTGGACTAGAGCCTCGTTGTCTAGCGATGCTACATTGTGCAGAATTATCATAAATTAAGGTTCTATAGTATCTGAGGTTCGCCTAGCCGCATGATACTATGTAAGCAAAAAACAGAATACGTAGTACTAAAACAAAGCAGAAATTCAAATTGAGCATACACGACATTTTTCAAGCAATCAAACAATTTCTTGCAATACTATAGTAATTATTGTGACAAATTGGACAAGAATTGCTAGGAAAAACATCAAGAACAAGTCACATTGATTCCCCGACCTTAAGAGGTTCAACAATGGTGATTTGTTCATTTCTTCACCAAATTGAGTCAAACAAGTCTCAAATTACTCCCAAAACAATATATAAACATAATCAAGCAATTTCATGGCATAAAATTTGATAAACAAAGAAAATTAAGCAATTCTAGATTTGAATTTTCAAGAAATTCGTGAACAAACACATGCAAAATTCATTAAAACCGGTGTGATTTTGGAGGAAACTTACATAGATCGGGAAAATGGATGGAAAAAGATTTGATTTGCAACAAATTTGAGCGAATTTGGTTGAGAAATGAGCAAGAACGAATCAAATGAAGTTCTAAGAATTCTCGAGCAAGAAACGTGAACAACAGCAGCAGAAATGAAGAAGAGAAGGGTATTTAAAGAAAACCCGACTCTAGCACCAAGCGTCAGACCTTGGCGTCAGTCGTTAAGCCTTAGTGTCAGGCGCTAGCTCCAGCGTCTGGCGCTACAACCAGATAAGTGGCGCTCATGTTATTTCAGTGGCGCCAGAACGTCCAGCCACTCAGTACAGCTGTTCCAACCTTTTGCACTATATTTTTGGGTTCCTTGGTACGCGAGTTAGCCCCTCTTAGCAATTTGACACGATTTTTAGGGATCGGCTTGATTACATAAAGTGATCTACCTGATGAAAGATCGTCTCACTTAGCTTAAAGCGCCTAAGCATTAGCTCATCACAAAAGCACCGACATACTCGTTCATTCAGAAAGGCACCGACATACTGGTTCATAATTTACCAAAAGGCACCGACATACAAGTTCACAAGCAGCAAAAGCGCCGACGTACAGGCATAGCGAAAGCAAAGTTCAAGCGAGCTTTTAAAAGATAGACAAGCTAAGGTGTTCGATAATTTTCTTTATAAAATTATCGTAACAAATGAGGATAGCTTCAAGCGAGGATATCTTCGGCAGCATTTCCTAGCATGCAAAGAGTTGTCACAGACAACTGATGGTGATTTTAAGCGAAGTTGTCTTTGATCGTGTTCCCTAAGATGTAGAAGATGGTCACAAAGCGGAAGAGGATCGTTTCAAGCGAAGCAATCTTTGATAGTGTTCCCTGGCTTGTGGAAGATTATCATGGCGGAATTGCAGTTACAAGCGTAGCAGTCTTCAAGCAGGATGTCATTCTCTAGCTTGCATGAGGTCGTCAAGAAATACAACAATACATCAGCAAATCGGTTACTTTTAGAGACGTGTGCTCGACGGTGCAAGATACGCGTTTCTTAACTCTTTTATCTATTTTAACAAAAGCTAGTTTGCAGGTATTGACATTACAAGAATGATTTAGGATCGCAGAACGTTCTGAATCATTCTCCGTCCATATCGCTACTTTGACTTTTGTTTTCGAAACTTGCATTTTTCCAAACTCAGTCAAAGTGGGGGCTTCTGTAGACACCCATTTGTGTCTCCCCAAAACAAAACCCAGTGATGAGTATCTTTCACCTCGAATCATAATCGAATGAAGTGAAAGTGTGGAAAGTTTAGTGTTGCAGATAGTTTTAATTTCTTTTCTCTTCTCTCTATTTTTGAAAACCTATTTTAAGAAAAAAAGCCAATCCAGTTTGGTTTATCGATGATATAGTTCCAATAGTAATGTAGTTAGTTAGGGCTTGAAAATAGCTTTCAAACGATATATTATAAGCCCAATTCCGATGAATATTGAGGAAGTTATGGCCAAATTACTAAACTAGGCCCGATTTGAGCCTTATATGCGGCCCAATGATCTAGAGGAGGGCCTAATATGGATTTATCATTCCTAATGCAATTAGGAATGGTTTTATTCTTCTAGTAGATTCTTTTCATTCCTAATTCAATTAGCATTGATAAATTGACTTTTGTTGACTTTTTAGAGTTTTAATCAGAATAAAAGAATGTTTTTGAGGAAAATACGATTTTATCCTCCTGTACTGAAATTTCTATGTGATTTTTGAAAACGCGTCAATATTTTAGTCAGCGCCAAACGCTAGCATTAGCGTCTGACGCTAAGCTTGGCGCCTGGCGCTGGCGTTAGCGCCTGACGCTAATGTCAGCGTCTAGCGCTAACCTAGGTTATACGTGTCAGAACTATGTTTTGATTTTTTTTTATCTTTTTGGCTGATTTTCACTAGAAATAGCCTTCTAAAAACTCCGTTTTCATTCACCAACTCTCATCAAGATTTTCTTGATTATTCTCTCTCTATCTCTCTCTCTCTCTCTCTCTCTCTCTCTCTCTCTCTCTCTCTCTCTCTCTCTTCTTTCTCTCTCTCTCTCTCTTTTCTAAACTAGCCTTTTCTCAAATACAAAATTCCGCATTCGCAAGACTTAGATACACCTAGCCATATTCGAAGTTGCCTTCGCCCTAGACGTGAAAGGTTTTAATTTCTGAGGGTTTGTTCCCAAATCTTTATTTCAGTTATTTAATTTAGTTGTTGTTTTATTATTTTCCCTGAAATTACTAACACGTGTATTTTGTTATTAGAAAGAGGTACGAGGCATCCAAGTAAGCGCTTTAATTGATTTATTGATTTTATGATATACAAATCATGCTTAGATTGTTATTTTGATTCCTAGTATCATGTTAGGATGTTTTATTGATTCCTAGTATCATGTTTAGGATGTTCCTAGTATCATGTTAGGATGCTTTCTTTAGTTTGATATTTAGGGTGATTTGCTTATATCAATTATGATTCCTGTGATGCTTCCTATTTTGTTTCATAATATTCATGTTAGTATCATGTTAGAGCTATATATTTGATTTTTATTGTTTAGTAACATGCTAGGGTTTGTTATTAATATTTTTAGTATCATGCCTAGGATCTTGCTATTATTATGCTTTAACATGTTTATGATAATTATTATTATTATGATTATTATTATTATTGATTATTATTATGTTGCTTGATATTTATTGTTATTGCTTGATCACACCTTTTATGCATGTTTAAAGAGAATTAGTACTTGTAATCACGCTTAATAAGATAATTAAATCTTGTTAGGGTTAATATGATTATAATTCAAGTGATCGCCAATAATAGATTTATTTGTGCATTAATATTCAACCAACGTAGATGAATAAGTTTAGGTTTAATCCTATTGATTGCATGTTAGTCAGAAAGCGCACATAAAGTAGAGGCTTATTATTAGGGCAAGTTCAATCTCTTTTAGGTTGGATTTGTATCTTCATCCCCGAACTACCAGTCATGGTTCTAGACCTATTGGAGTTGACAATCTCTTGGATCGTTAAGGGGTGTAACCTTCACCTCGTGAACAGTTTACAAGTTCCTAAAACTTGTTGGTGACTCTTTTGCTCTATCTTCTTTCCCTTTCGATGCGACTGTACTTTAGTGTATGTTCACAGTGGGGTTCAAGTTAGGGATAACGCTTGAAATATTCCCTACAGCCATACCTTATGAAAAGAGCTTCAAATTATTTTTTGGTGAAATGAGAGCCTCCATCACTAATTAGCACCCTCAGAACCCCAAACCGAGGCCTAGCCTAAAAAATTATTAAAATAATTAAAACAAAAATAGATTAATAAAATAATTAAAACGGTGAAATAAGCAAACACGAAGCCAACCGTACTAAAGTGGTTCACGCATTACATACGTACCATATGAAAGTCAAGGTTGTCTAACAACCCCGCACTATACGACTTGGCGCATGTGCCTCACCACCCTAGTAGCGCTTGCTACGGGTTACAAGATGTTAGACACAAGGCCACGACTGCTTGCCCCTTTACACCAAAACACCAAGCACATACACGCACTAAAATGCTCGCACACCCCACGCACCATAGAAACCATGGGGTTGTGCTACAGCAGCAGTACGCACGCCACGCATATGGCTGGTGCTGGTGCGTTGCTGATGTGTCTGGGCACGCATGCCACGCACATGGGCCGCTCGCATCTAGCAGCCCCTTGGCAGCCACATGCGGGCTACTATGCAGCCCAGCTAGCCAATGGAGGCTTTGCCTCGATTTGCGTGCCATAGCCTCAGGATTTTATTCCCAAATTTCGCCTGACAATTTATTAATTCTAAATAAATTTTAGAACTAATTTTTTGAGCAAAATAGCAAATTTAAACAAGTCTAACTTAAATAAAAAATCATCCTAGTGCATATAACCAAAATTATTTCCAAGAGCCATTCCTTAATAAAATTGGTTTAACTTGGTGCAACAAAAATAAGAGGGCAATTATTCATTATCAATATAATTAATTTAAATTAATCTTGAGTTTTTGACAAATAAAAGGGAGTTGTAAAAATGATCATAAGTTCAATAAAGATTCCAACTTTAATACTTGTGAATCCTTGAAAAATTTTATCTTCCAATATGAAGATAAAAAATTTTTTATCACAAGTTTCAAACTTTATTATTCAAATCAACTAAAAAATGATTAAATCAACAAAGTATTACAAAATTTTGGAATTTAGTAACTCAAAGTTTCAATCACTTAACATAATTAAAGATTGAATCTTTAGTACTTGGAAGCCTCAAAGAACAATAATTTCACACTTAATGCAATTAATTTGCAATTATGTGAAAAATTAAAACCAAGCTTTCAAACACAAATTAACGTCAAGTAATCATGCCTAAAGAGGTTTAAAATTGCATATAAAATATGTATTAAACAATTACATAACCACCATTAATATGTGTAGACACCCATTTGTCTCCCCAAAACCAAACCCAGTGATGAGTACCTTTCACGTCAAATCATAATCGAATGAAGTGAGAGTGTGGAAAGTCTAGTGTTGCTTTTAGATTTTATTTCTTTTCTTTCTCTCAATTTTTGAAAACTTTGTTTTAAGAAAACAGTCAATCCAGTTTGGTTTGGTCCATGGCAAGGGTCCAATAATGGTGTAGTTGGTTCGGGTTTGAAAAGAGCTTTCCAACGATATATTATAAGCCCAATTTCGATGAATAATGAGGAAGTTATGACCAAATTACTAAACTGGGCCCGGTTTAATCTTTATATGCGGCCCAATGATCTAGAGGAGGGTCTAATTTGATTTATCATTCCTAATGCAATTAGAATTGATTATAGTATTCTAGAAGGTTCTTTTGAATCCTAATTTAATTAGCATTGATAAATTGAGTTTAGTTGACTTTTAAGAGTTTTAATCAGAATAAAAGAAGTGTTTTTAAGGAAAATACAATTTTGCCCTCTTGTACGGTTAAATTTTATCAAAATAAGAAAACGCGTGGAAAATTATTTCTAGTGCCATACGACAGCTCTGTCGCCTGGCGACATATCTGTCGTCTGGCAACATGCACGTGTTTGGCGCTGCGTTTGTGTTTTATTATTTTCGAAACTTTGATTCGTTTTTTATCATATCCAGCTGATTTGCTTTATAAATAGCCTCCTAAAACCACTGTTTTCCATCACCAAATCTTATCAAGAATCTCTTGATTGTCTCTCTCTCTCTTTTCTAAACTAGCTTTTTGCACACAAAATTCCACATTCACAAGATCTAGTCACACCTATCCATGTTAAAAGTTGTCTTCGCACTAGACGTGAAAAGTATTAATTTCTGAGGATTTGGTCCCAAATCTCTATTTCAATTATTTAATTTAATTGTTTGTTTTATTATTTCCCTTGAAGTTACTAACGTGTGTATTTTACTATTAGAAAGAGGTACGAGGCATCCAAGTAATCATGTCTAGGCTGTTCTTATGATTCCTAGTGTCATGTTACGGTGTTTTGATCTTCCTAGTCTCATGTTTAGGGAAAAGGTTATAATATCAAATATGCTTATTATGGTTCCTGTGATGCTTCTTATTCTTTTCCTAATATTCATGTTATTATCAAAGCTTTGATCTTCATTGTTTAGTGACATGTTAGGGCTTGTTATTAATCTTGTTAGTATCAAGCCTAGGATCTTGCTATTATGCTTTAACATGATTATGATTTTGAATATGATTATTGTATTTATTATTATATTGCTTGATTATTATTTTTATTGCTTGATCACACCTTTTATGCATGTTTAAAGGGAATTGGTACTTGTAACCAAGCTTAATAAGATAATTAATAATCTTGTTTAGGATTAATATGATTATATTTCAAATGATCGCCAATAATAGATTTATTTGTGCATTAATATTCAACAAACATAGATAAACAGGTTTAGGGTTAATCCTATTGATTACATGTTAGTCTGAAAGCGCACATGAATACAATCAGAATAAAGTAGAGGCCTAGTATTAGGGCAGGTTCAATCTCTTTTAGGTTGGATTTGTACCTTCATCCCCGAACTTCCATTCATGGTTCCAGACCTATTGGAGTGAACGATCTCTTGGATCGTTAAGGGGTGTAACCTTCACCCTGTGAACGGTTTACAAGTTACTAAAACTTTTTGGCGACTCTTTTGCTCTAGCTTCCCTTCCTTATGGACGCCACCGTACTTTAGTGTATGATCACAGTGAGGTTCAAGTTTGAGGTAATGCTTGAAATATTCCCTACGGTTTTGGGCGACTCCACTGGGGAGGATTTCTATTTTAATTCCTGAAATTTATTTCGGCAATGATTTAGAATGAGTGGATGAGACTCAAAAAGTTCTAAGTATTTCATGTGCGTAATTTTGATTAATATTATTGTCATATGGATAAAAAATATCTCATTGGAAAGACCATGCGTAATGAGTTAAAAACATAGGATTTTTACACGTAGGAAATTTGAGGAATATCTTTCACAACTAGGATCGAAATAATGCTGCGCGAAACTGGAAAATTTTATCGAGCATAGAAAGCTGCTGAGGCATATAGGATCTTGCGTCAGAATATAGAGTCTATCGCCAAAGATTTGACTCTGTCGCAAGGCGAACCAAATTACTGCGACAACCTCTGTTTGCTGGCGCCAAGTTCTTCCAATACCGAGCCAGATATATACATTCTAATTTTGACCAGTTTTTAGCACTGTTTGCTTGATCCTACTTCCTAATTGAGTTTTTCTCACTTTTCTGAAACCCATATGTGTTCTACATATGGACATAACCCTCTGGGAATTCATGCTCCATCTACTTGATTGAATGCTCTGTGCAATAAAGGGTACATCCAAGAATGTTGAATTCACCAAACCATGGAAGCGAGTTTTTAACTCGTGGTGTCCCATCCACTCGTGCCAACCCTTACAAAGGTATGGCTTCCGTGCGGTGCATTTAGACAATTAACTATGGACCCTTTTTGACTAACCCATATCTCGAACTTTAGAGAACTAGAGCCATGGTTAGGTTGCAAAATCATTGCATCATATTTTGCCTACTTGCCTAATTGTGCATTATTTGTTGTGCATACTCTATGTGTTTTTCCTAACCGTTTGTTTGACTTGTGTTTAAGACTAAATAAACTGATTAATGACTAAAAGGACTTTGCCTAATTAATTAATTAATTTATTCGAGTAATCAAAGTCTAATAATTTAATCAAAATTTACTTAGTACGACTTTAGGCATGTCCCGTAGAGTAATAATACCGAAAGCAGTCCCAGATCAACATTCCAGCAATGGCACCACAATTTGGACTGCAGCGCCACACTTTGTTGTGTAACGCCTGGCGACAACTCTGTCGCTTGGCGCTGCACTGCAAAGTGCGGCAACAGTCCAGTTGCTTTGGCGAGAGTTCGATACTTTGCTCGAGTCATCACTATGAGTCTAATTAAACAGTTTGCTAATCAATTCGATTATTTTGTTAAAAATGGTACCTTTGTTAAATCCTTAATTGAGTCTAGACCACTAAGTCCCATGGTCTTACACAAGAGTCAAAGCATTCCACTTGCACTCACATATAAAGCGCACACTAATATGTATATACACTTTGACCATGTCTAAGAGAGTCTTGTATGCGCGTGTTTTCCGTCATTTTTTTAGGGGGGTAAGTTGAATATTAATCCTCTAATTAAACTATTTGTTTGAACCATATACTTTATCCCAAATATATACACCCTATTTTTGCTTTTTTTTTCATTTTCTTTATAAACCCGTAAAGTCAAAGTCAATTGAGTCAAGTCATTAAAAAAAATGGTTTAATTTACAGCGCGTGGTCAAGAAAGGAAGGGCGTTTGATCAAAGACAACCTCTTCATTCAAGTACAACTTTTTTTACAAACCAATCGCTGGAAAAAGGAATGCTAAGAAAATAATGGCAATTCATGAAGAAGTCAACGAACTTAGGAATCAATTGACCGACATAACTGAAGTGTTGAAGGCTTTAACCCTTCAAATTAATGACCATGTGAAGCAATAACAAATGGACCTTATGCAAGAAAGCTTGAGCAAGCTATCTAGTGACTACAAGTTTTAGGGCATTAGTTCACAAGGGGTCTCGGTGGACAAGGAGCTTCTTCCGCAGAAGTTCAATGCCAAAGACATCCTAAAATTCAAGGAAACTGACAACCCTTATTTCCATTTAAGAGCTTTTCAAACAATAATGAGTATTAAGGGTATTGATAAAAAAGTATTTCCTTCTTTATTCTCCTTATCTCTTGAAACCGTTTGCCAACAATGGTTCTTAAAGTGAAAACCTCTACTTGAGAATCAATAGTAAACGCTTTCATTGATAAGTACAAGTGCAATATTCAAGTTTAAACTGATTATAGGGAACTTGAAATACTTAAACAGAAAGAGAATGAAGGTTTCACTTCTTTCTTGAATAAATTGAGAGAAACCTCTGCTAGGATGATTGAAGTACAAAGCGAGAAAGAATCTGTGAGGTTGTTCATCAAGAACCTTCAAGAGAAGTACTCCAAGCATATGAAATATCGAAATAATCTACACACTTTTAAGGATGTCTATGACATTGGAATTAACACTGAAGACGACCTTGCTAAGCTAAAAGCTGCTAATAATAACTCCAACAGTTGAGGGAAAGGCAAGAAGAACGACAATCCTTCTTCTTCCAAAACCACCCACTCCAACAATGTTAGAACCTTTAATTTGAGTGAAGTCCTTGCTATGAACATCCAAGGAAAAAAGAAACCATTTAGTAGGAACTTTACTCCTATTGGTATGAGTTATGACACCGCATTTGACCGACTGAATGCAAAAGGTCTTATAACTCCTATTGGACCATTTGGGGACCCACCAGCTGAAAAGAGGACAGCTAATTGGAACATCAATGCACGCTTTAAATATCACCAAGGTAGGGGCCATCTCACTAAAAATTGTTGGAAGTTTAAAGAAGCTATCCAAGATTTAATTGATAACAATAAATTACCATTGCCCCCTGCCAGTAAGTGGCCAAGCATTGACAATGCACCTCTCTCCCATGCCTTGGCTATCTCTGATGAAGAAAACGATGTTGATCCCTCATCCCTCATCCCTCATCAAACCTAGTGAGGAAATTCATGCTATCGAAGAAGAGAATGAGATCTTTTCGATGCCATGGATGATTTTCCAGAACTAACAATCAAAGAAGACGTGCGGAAGCTTATATGGTCCATGTAAGAGGGAACATACTTACTATGTGAGGCTCTTGAATTTGCAAAGAAACAAGCAGAGGAACTTTAGAGAAAGTATGATAAAATTCCACCCACGAGGAAGAAAACATTCCCTCTACAAGTAATTGGCTGACCCAAGAAGAGTAATAAACTGTATACTCCAATTGGGACTACTTATGCTTAAATGTTCTAAATGCTATATGAGAGTTGTAATGTCAAACCTCTCGAACCGAGACCATTTAAATCTCTAAAGTGGACAGATAGGTTCTACTGTCCATACCATCAATCAGGGGGACATACCATTGAAAGTTGTTTTAAATTTAATGATTTCATTCAGAACATGATTGATGTTGAAAAGCTAGTTCAAATCCCACAAGAAGAAAACATTAACATCAATGGGGTTTTGGACAACGATGATGAAGATGTCTATCTGAAGGATATGGAAGAACCTCCACTTTCAGTCATTTATCTAATTAGCGATTTTTGGGATGAAAAAGATTCACCTATAGACGTCCTCACAAGACCTGAGAGAATGCAACCACCCGTCTCTACATAACCTATTCTAACTGTGCAGCAAGTTTCCATACCTATCATAGAAGACAATGACATAGTCAAAAAATTTTAAAAGACAAAGGTTGAAATGAATGTATGGCAACTTCTAACTACGTCTCGAGAACATAGGTTGTCAGTAATGAATGCCTTAGATAAGATAGGGATAGATTCTGACACCACTCTTAAGGGGTTAGCTAACTTCCTTACGAGTGATCTCCCTAGTCCTATCAACTTGATCACCTTTTCTGACAAAGATTTACCTCCAGAAGGTGACAAGCATTACAAGGCATTAAACCTCACAGTAGTTTGCAAGAGAATGTGTAATACCCTTCATGATTGCTTTAAAAGGATTTTATATACTACTCATCTCAACAAAATGCATCTTCCTTTTAGGGAGCTCATTTGCTAAGATACTCCATAGTTAAGCGTGCTTGGCTGGGACTAGTCTTGGGATGGGTGACCTCTTGGGAAGTTATCTCGGGGTGCGCATGAGTGAGAAAAAAATGCGCCGGAAGGACTTGTGTTTGTTTGTGGGGACAATTGTTGTTCCTCGATGCGCATTTTGTGACAATAGGCCCCTCCCTAATTTGTTTGGGGTTGGGGTGTTACAGAATGAAATGTCCCAATGACTCTTGTAGAAGATGGATCGACAATTATTGTATGTCCCCTCAGAACTACGAGGATGTTAGGCATAAGGGATGAAGACTTAACCCCGTCAACACAAGAAATAAGATCTTGTGACAATACTCGTCGCCAAGCTCTTGGTAAGATAACTATGAATGTAATGGCGGGAGCAATAGAACATGCTACTATCTTCCAAGTTGTAGATATTAAGGCTTCATTCAACTTATTTTTGGGACGCCCCTTGCTTCATGACCTCAAAGCCGTCCCTTCATCTTTTCACCAAAAAGTAAAATCCAAAGTTGGAGGAACCCCTATCACAATCAATGCTTCACCCATGAGGATTAAAGCTGTGGAAAATCCAATCATTAATGTGGAGCACGATGAAGACGATGAAGACTTGTGGGGCTTTATTAAAGAAGTCTCCTTAATCGAGGAGGATGAAAGGACCCCTCTCTGTCACGACCCCCACTCCAATATGAAAATAAATGCTATTCTTAAGAGACAAGTGCACTTTCCTGGAATGACTCTAGGGAAAAAGAAGGGAATAGAAAAACATCTGGAATTACCTGGCCTCCATAAGCTAGATACTTTCGGACTTGGTTTCGAACCAACTCGAGAAGATCTTAAGCGAGCCCAGGAAAGGTCTAAAGCGCGTAGGAACGCTCTCATCCAAAAGAAAGCAATCTCAATGGATCAATATCTTTGTACTTTCAATGGACAATTACTAAAATAAGAAGAAGAAGAACCGTGGTATACAGATATACGCAACTATGTCACCAAAGGAGAATACCCTCATCATGCTGACAAAAGAGCAAAACGAGCATTAAGAATCTTGGCTTCCCAATATGTACTCATAGACAACGAGCTACATAAAAGGGTACCTAAGGGGCGAGCTCTCTTACGTGTAGGAAAAAAGGATGCCCAAAGAGCTATGAGGATAGTCCATGAAGGCATTTGTGTAACCCATGTTAATGGCAAAATGCTAGTAAAAAAGATAACGCGAAAAGGGTACTATTGGACTACCATGAAAAGGGATTGTCATCAATATGTAAAAAGATGCCCTAAAGTCCTAATTTATGCCAATTTATAGCATGTTCCTCCATCTCTACTTTACACCTACACTTCACCATGGCCTTTCTTTACAAGGGGAATTGATATTATTGGAAAAATAACCCCTCCAGGGGCAGGAGGCCACGAATATATCCTAGTAGCAATTGATTACTTCACAAAGTGGGTTGAAGCACAATCATATGCTAAACTCACCGCAAAACATGTAGCACTCTTTATCGAAAGGAATATCATTTGTCGATACAGAGTCCCACATAAGATGATGGAACTCACTTTTAGGCTGAGTGTGAAGAATTGCTACAAAAATATGGCATTCAACACCATCATTCTTCTCCCTATAGACCTCATCAAGAAAATAGAGAAGTTAAAGCAACTAATAAAAATCTAAAGACTATCGTCGAGTAAATGACATAAAATTACAAGGATTGGCCTGACAATTTCCATTTTGCACTTTGGGGTTATCGCATGTCAATTCGCACATCAATAGGAAATATGCCATTCTCCTTAGTTTATGGAATGGATGTCGTACAACCTATAGAGCTAGAGATACCGTCTCTACGCATTGCACTAGAAAGTAAACTCGATGAAGTCGAATGGACTAGAGCAAGGTATGAAGAGCTAATTCTACTTGATGAAAAACGACTAGAAGCTCTACATCATACCCAATGCTATCAAACCAGTATGGCTAGACATTTTAATAAAAAGGTCAACACAAGAAACATCAAAGTAGGAGACTTGGTCTTAAAAGCATTAAGGAAAAATTTTTGGATCTAAGAGGCAAATTTAGGCCTAATTAGTCCGGACCCTATATTGTCAAAACAATCCTATCAGGAGGTGGAGCAAAACTAACTCACATGGGTGGCAATGAGTTCTCGAACATGACAAATCTGGACAAACTTAAAAATACTACCCATAATTACTTGAGTAGTATACTAAAGAGAGCTACGTTTGTCCTCATTCCTTAGGAAATGATACGTAGGTAATCCTTTCAAGTGCGGCCACCTTAATTTTCGCAAACCTCGCATCCTAGAAATCCGACAGAAATTCGATGAAATAGTAGCGTCGCAGAAAAAAACTTGTTGCCGGCCGACAGACTGTAGCGCCAGGCGACAACGCCTGTCGCAGGACGACAAATGGCAGCAGCCGACGACAACCATAAAGCATCGGCGCCGCTCTTCTAGGAGTACCTGGGCAAATTTCGTTGTTTTTCAGAAAATTTTCAACTTTCGTACTCGAAAAAATTTCTGGAAAATAAAATTTTCCATTGCTTTAGTAAATTAAATTTAAAGAAGTTGATTTAATTAAAAGGCCGAAATTTTATTAATAAAATAAAATAAAAATTACATTATTCATGGAATTTAAATAAAAGCTTAATAAAACAAATTAACTTTACATTTAAAACTAAGTCTAATAAAATAGAAGTTAAGCAATGCTTTAATCTTTTTTCTCTTTCTTTGCTCTTTTCCTATTTTTATCTGCATCCTCTTCATCGTCCATGACTTTAGATAGTAGACATCCTTTAGAGGACCTACATTCAATTTTAGAGTAAATGGTTTTTCCCTTAGCTAGAACTCCATGTTTCTTCTCTACTCAAACCTTCTTCTTTGAAGTGTCAGCTTTTTTCTTTTCCCTTTATCCTTTGTAGAGTCTTTCTTTTTAGGCATCATAGGTGTTTTGAATTTGATCTTTTCACTCAAACGTTCCTTAACAGGAATTACTTTGTCACCTTGACGATTCTTCACATCGGTTTTTCTCTGATTTTTCTTCATGCCCTTTCAAGGTTTCTTAAGAAGCCACCTCTTTACATCATTGGGCAAGGAAGGAGGAACCTTTTGGGTAATCACTTCCCATAAAGGTCTAGTGCTCCAATATGCATCAAATTTCTCTACTTCTTATGAAATAAGGAATTCATAGGGACGACGAAGATCCCCAAAAGGAATTGTTTGAAGTAGGTCGTACTGTCTCTTTACCCTGCAGGGATAATAAAAAGTCATCTTGGTTAAGGTTAGAAGACGACAGAAAGGTTGCTTGTTGACACCAACCATCTTCTCTATTTTCCACCAATGGATGACCCACTTGATAGCAAAGTTGCAAGAGGCAAAGACTTTATTCCATTCATGGCGCCCCATCATAGAGAAGCGTTTCTTTCGCCTAATAAAGCAATTTGGAGTATATTTTTAAACATTGTCTGGAGGACTAATTAGTTCTAGTCTCTCCATTAGCCATTTCTGCAAAACGTCAATGCAAATAAATTAATATTACTATACAAAAATATGTTATTATTTTTCTACATGTAATAAAATTATAGAGCCCCAAAAAGGTTTTTTGGATTTCTCTTCAATTCATCAAGACTAATTATAGTCTCTCCAACAATTAATGGCATTGGATTTCTCCCAAATTTAATTTGCTCCAAAACAGTTAATAAAATTGCTTGACCCTCATTAGTTTTACCACAAGTGAGAAGATATTGGTTAAGCATACAAAAGAGAAAAGCCCTTCTTTTATAAACATGAAACGATTCATAATAAGGTCTATCAAAGTAATGGCATGCAAATTCTTTTAAATTAACTACGCTACCATCTACAATAATTGTTTGATCTTTGTCTCTCAAATTAAAGAAGCGCTCAAGTTCTTTATAATAATATTCATTTATTCTAGAGATTACCGCAAGATCTAATGAAGGGAAGCCTAAGATAGCACCGAGTTCTTCCGGTAAAGGGCTAATTTCATCACACCCTAGTCTAAAACAATGAGTATATGTGTCCCAATATTCTAAGGCGGCATGAATAAAATTTATATCAAGATCTACCCCCTTAACACCATAAATACCTCCCATCTAAAAAAAGTCAACTTCTTTTCTCTCTTTAGCAGTTAAAGACCGACACCATTCACGAGTGAAATTGGTAAAACTCTTGGTAACTAAGGACATGATTAGTTGTTAAGAAGCTAAGACTATGATTAATCTGCTGGAATTATGTAGAAATTCGGCAGATTAGGGGGCTATTTTGCACAAAATCGACGCAATTTTACTCTGAAAAGGATTCGGAGTCAGTGCTCTTCAGCGCCAGACGACAGAGTCTATCGCTTGGCGATAGAAGCAACGCCTGGCGCTAGCGCAAAACGCATGGCGACACGTGGCGCTGAAGTGTTAAACCTCGTTTTTCTGGCTATGATTCGAACTCGTACAAAGACTTTATGATTTTATCCCTTTTTACAAATACCCTTACATATTAATTTCATATATTTTTCCTTTGATGTTTTTTTTTTTGATTTATTCAGATTAATTTTAGGTTTGTTGCAAGTCCAATTTATTTTTCATTTTAAGGGAGAAAGTGGGATACCCTCCATTAATAATAAAAATGATGGAAATTTTTGCGCAAAATTAATTTTAACACAATTTTGCACACACAAATATGCACATAAAAATGAAAAATAAATGCAAGATAAATAATACAGTCATAATATGTATATACAAATATGTCTAATAAGTGAGTCAATCAGGCAAAGTCCTATACAAGTCAACATAAAATAACACATGTACAGCTATGGAACTAGAGGACGCAGATGATGAGGGACGCCCATCATATCAAAGAACTGCGCAGATGATGAGGGACCTGTCCACCCAAGGTTGCCCGGAAGAAGCGATAGAGGCTGAGGCTGCTACGATGACGAGCCGACCTTGTACATCCCACCATCTCTCGGAGTCGAGGTGGCCTCTCCCTGACGTGGTAGAGAAGCAGGGACGACAAAAGTCTTCGAGGAGTGCTGAATAGCAACACTCTCTCCTAGGTACGCCGCCGCCCCATACGTCCCTAGGAAGTAGCGACGCTCCACAGTGAGGCCAGCCCAGGGACAACAAAACTGCCCCATGGCTGGTACATCACCTTAGGCTCCTACGAAGAATGTATATGAGATAAGAATCTACCAAAAAGCAATACAAAAAATTTAGTTATGCAAAAGATCATTCTGAGAGGATCTGCTCTCGAATATGGGCGGTAGTCGCCCGGATGTAGCGCCCACCCCTGCAGGTGCCCACAGGAAACCCGCGTGGCGATGGCCATGCTGGCGCGAGTGACGGAAAGTACTCGTAGAACCAGATCTACAAAAGACAAAAGATATCAGCAAGTTTCAACAAAAAGCTTAGAGCTAACTTTATAGGAGATAAATTATATGTCTACGACTCTCCAGAAGCTAAACAGAGCGATGTCTCCTATGTAAGACTGGTCTCGACACGCGTCTCGCAGGGGACACAGAAAATCGACATAGGCTAAGTTGGCCCAGTCATAAGTCCCGCTCAGATGAAGATCGCGGACAGTAGGAAGGTAGTAAAGCATTGCCCTACTATCCTTGTCATGGAAAAAAGTCCCTGACAACAAGATAAGCGCAAAGATGCGCACCCGCTGCTCTCGGGTGGTCGCATCATCCTCGAAAGCTGCCGCTAGAGTCGACTAGCGGATACACTTGGTGCTAAACTGTGATGACTCTACCTCAGCACGGGCCGGAACAGTAATCGGACCTAGTAGCTCATCAACCTCATGAGAGTAGACGCTGATGTTGCTATCGAACGACAGCACGGTAAAAATGAACTCTAGTCCTGAGATGAGATTGAAGTCGGCTGGGGTGACCATCATCTCACCCCAAGGAAAGTGAAAAGTGTTGGTGGTGTCCCTGAAGAACTCCACCAGAGCACAAGCCATGCGGTGACCCCCGTCAAAAGAACTCATGGCCTCCGTGGCCTCAAACAGGGCACTCAGCCCATAAGACTCCCAAAGAAGTCTCAACTCCCAATCGACGCTGAAGAATGTCCTATACAACTTACCTAGGGTATCGTTTCCCGAGCCGTACCAACGCGTCCTACCAGTATTGATCCCACGATGTACCCTCTCAGAAATCTGGTGGTCGGGGGCAAAGTACAAAGTCTGCTCATCCCACTCAGGGAGGGGACCAAGAGAAGTGGACGGGTTTGCGTCCTCCTTTACGGGCTTATGCTCTCGTCGTGTGTCTCGGGACCATGAAACTGAACCTTGATGTCTAGCTATACTACATTGTGAAAAATTGACATAAATTAGGTTCTATAATATCTTAGGTTCGCCTAGCCGCATGATACTATGTTTGCAAAAAAAGAGTACGTAGTACTAAAACTGAGCACAATTTCAATTCAAGCATATATGACATTTTTCAAGCATTTAAACTATTTCTTGCAACACTATGATAATTATTGTGACAAATTAGACAAGAATTGCTAGCAAAACATCAAGAACAAGTCACATTGTCTTCCCGGTGAATTGCTCATTTCTTCACCAAACTGAGTCACAATTCACAATGGTGAATTGCTCATTTCTTCACCAAACTGAGTCAAACAAGTCACAAAATAATCCCAAGGCAATATACGAACATAATTAAGCAATTTCATGGCATAATATTATACAAACAAAGCAAATTAAGCAAAAGAAGTGTTTTAGGTATTTTATACTTGAGCAAGTGGCCTAATCTGAGTCTGCCACATGTCACTGGAAGGGGCGCCACCTTGGACCTTCTAGATGGTGACACGTGTTAGGCAGATACCACCCTTGATTTGGGGTGTTTGATAATCCAAAGTGGACCAATAGGAGAGCGATACGTGTCGCCTTAAGAGACGCCCAAATGGCCTCTTGGGATGAGTGACACGTGTCACTCAGATATTGCCTCTGAAATGGCGGCCTTCAAAGGCCCAAACTTTGAGGCGCCGCAAAACAGTGTGCCCTAATCCCTAGGTCATCAAACCCTAGGGATGGCACACTTCCCCATATGACCCTATAAATAGGGACAATTCCCTCATTTATGGGGGTAGTTCACATCAACATTTATTATAGAGTTGTCGTTCTCAAGAAACAGACAGCACAATACCTAAGCTTGGAATCTGAGCATATAACTTAATTTTCGCACGTTTCACTCCGAACTCCATAGTAACTTAATCTTCGGAGGCGGACCACTGACCATCCGGCGGTCCGTTTGTTTTGCAGGTACATGCAACCTTGTGAATTCAGTCTTGAGCTGTAACTCTCCCAAGGGACGCAAAAAACCCCGAAACATTTGGTTCCGTCTGTGGGGAGATTACCTCTATGATGGCTTCTCAAGAACATCATGTGCCGCCTCCAAAGCCCACTCGGCCTCTGGAAAAGTACATGTCCAAACGGACCATGATTTAGGTGACGACGCTGATGTCGAAACCTATGTCGACCCTAATGGGTCACTCATCTCTAAGCGCCTCTGCCAGAAAGACAGGAAAGAGTGCAATGGTAACCAGGCGGGTGCTAACAGGCCTCCTGGATCTAGTAAGCCCACAGGGCATGCGACAGATTCCTCCCAGGCGGCATGATTAGCCCCGTCACCCGTGATGAGCTCATAAAATTCATAAGTAGCCTCAAGGGTGAAATCTAAGGACTAATCAACAAGCGGACGCCTGCCCCTAGAATAGAGCAGACGACCACAAAGCATGCCTGGTCAGGGCAGCAGAAATCAGTCCGAGACCGATAGCCGACTCCTCATCCGGAGAAGACTCGACCTCCATTTGACCCATCATGACTCCTTTTCCCTGTTCAATCGGATGGTAGCAAGCAGACATTTTATAATGCTCGTCAGTACATTAACCAGCTAAGGAATCAGCAGCTGTCAGAGTCGGCTTCAACGTCGACTTATCATGACAGCTTTCAAAACACCTCGGTGAGGAATTCCCCTTCCACGCCGAGGACTCCTTCAAGTGGCCCCTTCGTCCAGTCGCGGCCCCACAAAATTAATTCGACGTAGTATGTGGCACAACCACCATATAGACCGCCTACTTTACCTTACATCCAGCCTGCCTTCTTGGGGAGAAAACCTCTGTGTTCTCCAGGGAAATAGCTAAGGCCCAGCAGCCAGCAAAGGTTAAAAATGTCATGGTTTGAACCTATGATGGTACTTCCAACCCTGAACACCACCTCTTGGCATATACCCACCTCATGTACTTACAAGGGTTAAATTATGTCACCTTGTGTCGATGCTTCCTAGCTACCCTGAAGGTACAAGTTCCACACGGACAGCTACTCTATCCTCATGGAGATTAAGGATCGATTGACTCTTGAGAAGCAGACTCCTATGAAAGGTTCCGGTGAAAACTGGAATAAAAACAAACGCTGTCACTACCATGAGGATGTCGGCCATGACATCAACGACTACTTCAGCCTCAAGCGGGAGCTTGACCGTCTAGTTGACAAAGGAGTATTGAAATCCTATGTGAAGTCCAAAGTGGCTTCCAAATCAAATCCCGTGAAGTCAAGCAAAAAGACTCCCCAGCCTGCTATCAGCTCTAAACGGATGAAGAACCCGTCTATGCGATAGCAAGCGAATTTGCCGGTGGTGGTCCAACCATCCGGGGAAATAAGGAGCATCTGAGAAGATGGTCCACTCTATTGATGAGGGACAGGCGGCTAGCACATCCGCCTTCCCCGAAGTCATCATCACCGAAAAGGACAGAGGCAAAGTCTGTCGGCCGCATGATGACCCTGTGGTCATAGAATGCGAAGTGGCCAACCAATTGGTTGATCGCATCTTGATTGACACAGGAAGATCCTCAGACATCATAAGCTACAAATGTCTATCCAACCTGAAATACAGGCTGGATAATATGACAGTTGTCTCCCATCCCCTAGTGGGCTTTAGAAGAGGAGCTGTGCATCCAGTCGGACGCATTGATTTGCCCATCTGACTGGGGGAAAAAGGTAGCGATCGACACATGACAATTCAGTTCCTGGTGGTCGAGGAGCTTACCGCCTACAACCTCATCCTTGGCCGACCCACTCTAAACGAGTGCAAGGCCGTCGTCATTCCAGCTCTTATACTTGTCAAGTATGAGAGGGATGATGGGATTGTTGGCTCCCTGAACGGGGACCAGAAGACGGCTTGAGAATGCTATCCCTGAACGGGGACCAGAAGACGGCCCGAAAATGCTATCATTCCCTTGTGGAAAAAGGATTAAGAAAAGACGGCATTCGTCTTTGATCAAGGGTTATTCTGTTACAATGTAATGTCGTTTGGTTTGAAGAATGCGCCTGCTACCTTCCAACAAATGATTAATACGGTCTTCATTAATCAAATTGGGAGGAATGTAAAAGCATAAATTGATGATGTGATAGTCAAATCCAAACAACAAGCGAATCACCTGTCTGACCTCCGAGAAACATTCTCCACACTTAGGAGGCACAAGGTCATGCTTAATCCAAAAGAGTGTGTCTTTGGTGTTGAGTCTAGAAAGTTTCTCGGATTCCTGATGGACCAAGGGGGGATTGAGGCCAACCCTGAAAAAATACAGGCGGTAATAGACATGTAGTCGCCTGGTTCTGTAAAGGAAGTTCAAAAACTAACTAGTTGTCTGGAAGCTCTGTGAAGATTTCTTAGTCGGTCAGGTGACAAGTGTCTCTATTTATTCCAGGCGATCAAGAAGAAGACAAGATTTGAATAAGGTAGGATGCTAAAGCCGCCTTCTAAAAGCTGAAAATGCATCTGCACTCTTTGCCAGGGTCGGTCAGTGCCTTGCCCAAAGAAGTGCTCTATATGTATTTTGCAATTTCAGATCATGCCCTCGGTATTGTACTCTTAGCTAAATGAAACGACATCCATCTTCCGGTCTACTTCATTAGCCACGTTCTCAAAAACGAGCTTCGGTACTCTATGGTTGAAACATTTGGTCTCGCCCTTTACATGGTTGCAAGATGTTGAAACCATACTTCTTGGCGCATCCGGTTACGGTCTATACTGACCAACCAATAAAGCGACCAATGACAACCCTGGAGTCTTCTGGATGAATGCTCAAATGGGCTATTGAACTACAGGGACTGGAAATTGCTTTTGAACCAAGGAAGGCAATAAAGGGGCAAGCATTCACCGAAATTATTGTTAAAATGACAAGGCCGGCTGAGCCAGATCATATCAATCAGGTTTTGAAAGTGTATGTGGATGGGAGCTCCACGATGAACGGCTTTGGTGCAGGCGTAATTTGTCAGTCTCCTGAGGGGGACAAATATGAAAATGCACTACGGTTCAAGTTCTAGGCTTCAAATAATGAGGCCGAGTTTGAAGCCCTGTTACCCGGCATTCGGATGTGCAAGGCGGGAGGGACAACAAGAATTGACACCTACTCTAACTCTCAATTAGTAGTAAGCTAATACAATGGTGTCTATGAATCCACCCATCCGGCTATGATAAAATATTTACAGGCGATCAAGGCTGAAGCTGGGACACTTGAAGACTTTAAATTAAGTCAAGTACCCCGATCAAAGAATAATCAAGCGGATGCTCTGTCTAAGCTGGCCTCATCCGCCTCCTGTGAAACGCCTTGGTCAGTCTTCTGGGAAGCCATGGAAAAGAGAAGTATATCTGATGAAGACCCCGTTGGAGTACTTAAACAAAGCTCCACCTTAATTGATATAATCTGGGCAAATCTGACAACCGGCACCCTCCCGGATTCACCCCAGGAGGCGGCCATGCTGAAAAAGCGCTCTAAACTTTGAGATAAGGCAAGGAACGCTCTTCAAAGCAAGTTTATAAAGCCTCTTTTGAAGTGTGTTACCCTAGAAAAGGGGCAAGAAATCCTCGAAGAATTGCAAGCCGGATACTACGCCTCTCATGTAGGCGACAGGTCCTTAGCTGTTAGGGCCAGGCGGCATTTCTTCTGGCCGACCCTAGAGTCGGATGCTATGGAGATGGTAAAAAAATGTGACAAGTGTCAAAAGTTTAGCAAGTTGATCCATCGTCTGGCCACTGACCTGACGGCCATCCACAGTCCGGTGTCGTTTGCTAAATGGGGCATGGATATTCTGGAGGCATATATGATTGCACTAGGCGGCAGGCGCTACATCTTAGTGGCTGTGGATTACTTTACCAAATGGGTATAGGAATAGGCAATCAAAAATATCAAGACTAAGGACGTGATTTCCTTCATCTTAAAGAATATCATCACTCGTTTCGGGGTGCCAATGTCTATGGTTTTTTACAATGGTCCTCAGTTTGAGACCCCTCTCTTTAAGACTTGGTTAGGAGATCAGGGGATCTCCAATTACTTTGCATCAGTCGGCCGACCCCAAGCAAACGACCAAGTTAAAGCTTTCAACAAATTAATCTCAGACGGCATTAAAAAGAAAGTTAAAAGAGAGCTGGCGGCCTATGGGCGGATGAATTACCACATGTCCTGTGGTCCATCAGAACCACCGCAAAAGGGGCGACTAGATATACCCATTCTTCATGACGTATGGGGCGGAAGCTGTCTTGCCCATTGAACACTATGAGCCAACTCTTTGGATTATGCTATATGATGAAGATGCAAACTAGGAGGCCATGCGTGTGACATTGGATTCACTCCTAGAACGCAAGGCCAATGCAGCCTTGCGCCATGAAATCTACCGTCTGAGAATGATTTTAGCGTACAACAAAAGAGTACACAAGCGCCCTTTAAAAGTTGGGGACTTTGTGTTATGGAAAATGGAGGCAGTTAGTAGGGCGAATGAACAAGGGAAACTAACCCCAAATTGGGAAGGCCCCTACCAAATCTATGAAGAAGTAAGAGGCGGCACCTATAGCCCGAAAACACCAGACGGTAGGAGACTACCCCGAACCTGGAATGTAGATAATCTAAAGACGTATTACTTTTGAAATTTTGTAAAGTTTTTTAACTTGTTAATGAAATTTAGCCTTCATTTTCATACTTGTCTTTATTTACTTTATTTTGAGTACCGGCTGCATAGTGCAAAGAAACCGGCTCATAACCATGAAGGATGCCGCCTGTGCTGGCGGATCCTACTTACCTATTATGGTACCAACTATACAATGTGCAAGCAGACAAAAATCTTTAAAATAGCAACGATGGAGCACCGCCTGCACAATGTGTAGACGGCCTATCTTCGAGCTACCGCATGCCTTATGGACAGACGGCTAAGCAAATTGTTAATCCAAATATAATTTCGGGATCCTTTGCTTCAACAGTAGACGCCCAAAAAATAATCCGACTGCACCAAAGCAGTCGGCCTTAAACTTATGCTTAAGCTAAGTTGATAACTTAGTAGCTTAAGTCTAAGTGACAAAGAGGCCAATGCTAGATGAAAAACTAAGGGTTCGTTTGGCATTGTTGTGGTTCTCTGTTTTTGGTTTTTTTTGCTTTTTAAAAGTATATGATATATGCCCCATAATGAATCAAAAAGTATTTAAAATGACGCCAAACAAGCCCTAAGTTTCTCGGTCGCCTCCTAAGCCTCCCTGAGGAGTCGGGCATTGAACTTGTCATTTGCCTTATCAAACTGGACCTTCCTGGTTTGATAATCGGTAGACGGATGAGCAGCCGCCCAAGCTGCATGCATGATGACCTCATTGTCGTCCATCATTTGTTTGACCAAGGCTTGTTTCTCCTCCTCCATTAAGGACCTTTACTTGTTCCGTAGTTGGAGCTCCTTGTTGCTGAGCCGCCCTCGGAGTCTCTTAGCTTAACTGTCCCCTCCAGGTTAGACGCCTTGGATTTCGCCTCCTTGAGAGAGGACAACTTTTCTTCAAGGCCCTTGACCAGGTCTTGAAGCTCCCGCACTAGCTGCTTGGCCACGTCCAAGTTCTGCTGAACTTGACGGTTGGTAGACGCTTGGGAATACAATATATCGAGTGTCAGATTCTCATTTTAAGCAATCTCAAACTAAGCTTTGACCAGAGTAGAGGCGACCCGAGCATTTGCTGCCTTTACCTCCCTGGTCTTCTCATTGAGGGGCCCTTTGAGACTACTCACGCGCAATATAGCATGTAGGCGTCCAAACCAAAGAAACTCGTCAGAAACCATTCGACAAAAATATGTATATTAATTAAGTTATAAGAAATTGTACTTCGCAAAGAAACGCTAGAATGCCATCCAGGTCAAGGGTGGCGACCCCTCTGACGACCACCTTATCCTCAGGATCAAGCGTCCTGAGCATCCGTCTGGCCATCTAAAGGACAGTTGGCCTCGCTGGGGCATCTATCAATACGAATATAGCTAAGTCAAGACTTTAAGCAGAGTGACATTTCATGAAACGCATGGTCGAATGGTCAGATAACTTACCTCCTTCTCCCCCTACGGCTTCGCTGCCGCCTGCTGTGCCGCCAGCAGTGGTGAGTGGCTTTTTGCCAATATTTGACACTCGTTGTTAAGTGTCCGACTTTGTAGGATATTTGGTAGGGGAGGAGGCGCTTGGTGGCTGCTCATCTGCTTGCTTCAGGTTTGAGCAGTAGAAGACGGCTGAGAGGGCTGGTTTTTTGTGAGCAGGAAGCTTGGTCATTGCCTTGTCTGCAACAAATAAATAAGAGTTAGCAAAGAAACAAATAAACAAAAGTAAGCAAAGGGAATAAAATCATGCGGCCAACTACCTCTCGGCATCTCAATACTAAGGCTGAGGAGGCCAAGTACGTCCCGTCCGAGGGCCACACGAATTGTGGAATATAGCTTAGGGCGGTGACTTCCTTAATACCCGTTTCATTGTTTATCCGGACGGCCACAATAAAGAGGCCCCGATCAAAGATCTCCTCATTTTCCCGTCTAGGAACAGGCGGAAGGGCCTTCTTCCCAGCCAAGAGGCGTGTATACTAGGTCCAGCGGTTATACCGCTTGTTTCTTTGGCGTCCGGGGAAGAGACTATGTAAAATTTGTTCATCGAGTCTTTCCACTTGTTCTCTTTCCCCAACGTCATCATGTACCGTGTGTGGCTAGTCAAGGTAAACGAGCCGATCCCACTTGCATTGGGCGTCCTGCTCAAATAGTGCATGTGAGCAAACGCCTCAAAGATGGGATCCACCTCAAGCATTTCGCAAGCGGCAACGTAGCCGAAAATATGAACCCAAGAGTATGGGGCTAGTTGCGAGATACCTAGCTGGTATCCATCCAAGATCCTCTCCACAACCGGATGGAGAGGAAAGCGAAGTCCTACTTAAATGGTCGCCTTGTAGCAGTTAAAGCACTGATCACCATAGACGGCCATCTCAGGCCAGGTGACTGTGTCAATAGCATGCAGCACGAACAAAAGAAAACCATGCCCCATGACATGGTTAGAAAGGAACTTGGGAAGATCATCCTTCATGATCTACCGCCTTCCTTCGGGGGCGTGAAGATAGTAAGGCGCACGTTCATGCCGCCTGGAAAAAGACGGCTCCTCTCAGGCCTCTCCTTTCTCAATGGAGAGGGACTCTATGGCATCTTTAAGGTTCAACTGCGCCTCCTTCGAGTCACGGGGGACGCAGTTGGAAGATGATGAAGAAGAGTCATCATCAGAGTTATGTTTGGAGCTAGGGGACTGTCGGCTGGTGCCAGTAGTGTCCTCCCCCAGCTCATCATCCGTCACCGATCCACACGGTCAGGGGTGCTCAAATTCCTTGTCGCACTCCTTCAAAAATGAGTCATTTGGAGTGCTAACGGTGCTAGGCGAGTCTCTACTTATTTCAAAGACAGACTCCCTAATGGAGCCGTCAGTATTGACAGTCTCACTGTTCGAATGGTACTAAGAACCATCCGCCTTATATCTCCTTGTTGTTTGCTTTGTTCAGGCCATCGTGTCCTGTAGAGGCACAGACATTGTCGGATTTGGAGATGTACTTAAAGCAAAGTTCTCGAACGAGCATTCGACACTCCTAGTTCTAGATTCAACCGTCCTCGATGACCGACTGATCGCTTACCTAGGTCGTGCCGGGTGCATTTGGGAAACCATTTTTGATAAAGATAAAATGCAAAGAAATAAGTAAAAAAAAAAATCAGGAGGTTACCTTAGAAGAAGGTAACGAGAGTTGTTAGTCTTGAGCGTCTATTGAGCAGGCGAACTAAGGGGGCCGACTGCCGAATGCTCTGGAAAGTCAAAGTCTTTGAAAATTAGAAGATTCAAGATTCTCTTAAAGATTCACGCAAGTGTGAATCCAAGGGGAAGTCAACCTCCTATTTATAGAGGGGGTGAAAACCCCAGATTCCCCAACAAAAAAAAGTAATAATTCGGCCAATCAGAGGTCGACACCTATCATAGGCCTCATGTGCCAAGCACGTGACCTCTGTGAGGGGCATATGTTTAGGGTATTTTATACCTGGCCAAGTGGCCCAATCGGAGTATGCCACGTGTCATTAGAAGGGGCACCACCTTGGACTTCCAGATGGTGACACGTTTCAGGAATATACCACCCTTGATTTGTGGTGTTTGATGATCTAAAGTGGACCAATAGGAGAGCGAAAAGTGTCTCCCTAAGAGACACCCAAATGGCCTCTTGGGATGAGCAACACGTGTCACTTAGATACTGCCTCTGAAATGGCGGCCTTCAAAGGCCCAAACTTTTAGGCACCGCAAAACGGCGTGCCCTAATCCATAGGTCATCAAACCCTAGGGAGGACACACTTCCCTAAAAGACCCTATAAATAGGGACAATTCCCTCATTTATGGTGGTAGGTCAAATTAACATTTATTACACAGTTGTCGTTCTCAAGAAACAGACAGCACAATACATGAGCTTGAAATCCAAGCATATAACTTAATTTGCGCACGTTTCACTCTGAACTCCATACTAACTTAATCTTCAGAGACGGACCACGGAACATCCAGCTGTCCATTTGTTTTGCAGGTACAGGCGACCTTGTGAATCCAGTTTTGAGCTGTAACTCTCTTAAGGGACGCAAAAAATCTCGAAACAAGAAGTTTATAATTTTTTAATAATTTGTGAACAAAAACTAACAAATTCATAGATCAGGAAAGTAGGTGAATAAAGCTTCGATTTGCAACAAATTTGAGCAAATTTGGTTGAGAAACGAACAAGTTAGAGAAAAATGAATTTCCGCGGCGATGTTCGAAGGTAGAGAGCAACAACAGCAAAAATGAAAAAGAAAAGGGAATTTATACGGAATCCCGATTCTGGCACCAAACGACAGCTCTGTCGCCAGGCCACAGAGTTTAGCGTCTAGTGATAGAGCCAAATCTTGGCGCCAGTGACATTTCAGCGGGGACACAGTCCTCAGCCACTCAAAACGGTTATTTTAACCTCGTACAACAATTTTGGGTTCCTTGGTACGCCAGTTATTTCCTATAAGAAATTTGACATGATTTTGAAGTCGGCTCGGTTAAAATCATATTAAGTGATCGACCTGATAAATGATTGTCTCACTTAGCTTAAAGCGCCAAAACATTGGCTCATTGCAAAGACACCGACATAATGGTTATAAACAGCAAAGGCACCGACATAATGGTTAACAAACACAAAGGCACCAAAACTGGTTTACAATTAAGAAGCACCGACATACTGGTTTGCATGAAGCAAAAGCGTCGACGCACTAGCATAGCAAAAGCAAAGGATCGACAGGCGTTGGTCTTCGGTGATACTCTCTAGGCTATTGTCGTTACAACTGTGGATAGTTTCAGACGAACCAATCTTCGATCGTGTTCCCTGGCTTGCGGAGGATGGTCACAAAGCGCTATAAGGTCGTTTCAGGCAAAACAGTGTTCGATGGGGTTCTCTAACTTGAAGAAGTATATCATGGCGAAATTGGAGGCAGTTACAGGCGTAGCAGTCTTCAGGCGATATTATCAAGCTTGTGAAAGATCGTCAAAACAAACAACAGGACGACGTTCCCTAGCTTGCGGATGGTTGTCAACAACAGCAAATACAACAAATCGGTTACCTCCAGAGACGTTTGCTCGACGGTGCAGGATACGCGTATCTTAACTCTCTTATTTGTTAATTAACGCTAGTTTACAGGTATCGGCGTTACAAGAATGATTTAGGATCGCAGAACATTCTGAACCATTCTCCGTCCCTATCGCTACTTTGACTTTTGATTTCGAAACTTGCGTTTCTCCAAACTCAGTCAAAGTGGGGGCTTCTGTAGACACTCATTTGTGTCTCCCCTAAACCATATCCAGTGATGAGTACCTTTCACGTCAAATCATAATCAAATGAAGTGAAAGTGTGGAAAGTCTAGTGTTGCGGTTAGATTTTATTTCTTTTCTTTCTCTTTTTTCGAAAACCTATTTTAAGAAAACAGCCAATCCAGTTTGGTTTGGTCCATGGCAAGGGTCAAATAATGGTTTAGTTGGGTCGGGTTCAAAAAGAGCTTTTCAACGATATATTATAAGCCTAATTCCGATGAATAAAGAGGAAGTTATGGCCAAATTACTAAACTAGGCCCAGTTTGATCTTTATGTGCGAGCCAATGATCTAAGGGAGGGCCTAATATGATTTATCATTACTAATGCAATTAGAATTGATTATAGTCTTCTAGAATCTTCTAGAAGGTTCTTTTGAATCCTAATTTAATTACTATTGATTAATTGACTTTAGTTGATCTCTAAGAGTTGTAATCAGAATAAAAGAAGTGTTGTTAAGGAAAATACAATTTTGCCCTCTTGTACGGTTAAATTTTATCAAAACTAGATAACGCGTGGAAAATTATTTCTAGCGCCATACAACAGCTCAGTTGCTTGGCGACAGACCTAGCGTCTGGCGACATATCTGTCGTCTGGCAACAGGCGCGTGTTTGGCGCTGCGGTCGTGTTTTATTCTTTTCGAAACTCTGAATCGTTATTTAACATATCTTTATAAATAGCTTCCTAAAACCTCCATTTTCCATCACCAATTCTCATCAATAATCTCTTGATTATCTCTCTCTCTCTTTTCTAAACTAGCCTTTTGCACATAAAATTCCGCATTCACAAGATCTAGACACACCTAGCCAAGTTCAAAGGTGCCTTCGCCCTAGACGTGAAAGGTTTTAATTTATGAGGGTTTGGTCCCAAATCTTTATTTCAATTATTTAATTTAATTTTTTGTTTTATTATTTTCCTTGAATTTATTAGCGTGTGTATTTTATTATTAGAAAGAGGTACGAGGCATCCAAGTAAGTGCTTTAATTAATTTATTGTTATTATGATTCCTTGAAACAATGTCTAAGCCTTAAACTTATGCTTAAGCTAAGTTGATAACTTAGTAGCGAAAGTCTAAGTGACAAAGAGACCAATGGCTGGATGAAAAACTAAGGGTTCGTTTGGCATTGTTGTGGTTCTCTGATTTTGGTTTTTTTTTTGTTTTTTAAAAGTATATGATATATGCCCCATAATGAATCAAATAATATTTAAACTTATTAAAATTATAATAATTTTGACAACTGACAACAGAAAAGTGGAAACACCTTTTTCTTGTTTCTTATTCTTGGTTTTTTGGTTTTCAAAAACATAGGAAACTGAAAAACCAAAAATGATGTCAAACAAGCCCTAAGTTAATACTTTAGTCAATTTTTTTTCTAAGCTAAGTCAATGACTTAGTGGCTATTCAATTCTCTAATCCAGGCCAATGGCTGGATGAATATTATTAGAAACTACCGTCTACTCCAACATGAGTACGAATGTCTTCTTCAACATGAGTCAGGAAACTGGCAACATCCATTAAGGCGAATTCGTCTAGGAGAAGCATCTCCCATTTGGGTGGCACACTGATATACTAAAACAACAAACGGCCTACCGAATGCGCTAAGGCAGCGCTCGCAGTCGTTTCACTTAATTTAACCTGAAGTCTAAAAAGCACCAAGTTGTCGGACTGTTCTAATGCAGACGGATGACGGCTACTGTTTCAGGATTAGAGGCTATTAGACCACCTGTTTTTGCTTTGGGGCAAGGCAGCCGGATCAATATGTTCTTAATGAAAATGTTAAGTTAAAATACATAGCAATTTTACCATATTACGCGAGACTTTTGGCAGGATGAATTCTGCTCTATGTAGCCGTATGCCGCTTAGTTTTAGGAAATTAACATAGTGATTGATTGACTCAGAAACCATTCATACTATTCAAAGTATTAAAACTTCTAAGTCAATCAATCCACTCAACCGAAACCAAGCGACATCTGGCTAGGGGCAAGAATATTCGCATACTATACAGGCTAAAATACTTATCTTAAATTCTATGCATAAAAATTGGAAGCTTTGAAAATGTTTAAAACATTAGCATCAAACTGAATAAAATTGGTTAATCAAACCGGATGATTCAGTAAAAAGGCAGCCACCCAAAATGGGCGACTGTTAGAG
Organism: Chenopodium formosanum; assembly: GCA_024500155.1. Classification (NCBI taxonomy): domain Eukaryota; kingdom Viridiplantae; phylum Streptophyta; class Magnoliopsida; order Caryophyllales; family Amaranthaceae; genus Chenopodium; species Chenopodium formosanum. The sequence goes on from CM044880.1 coordinate 43,880,657, forward strand.
TTAGCCAGCATTGCCGGAAGATTGTTGAATTACCCGAACCCCTGGTCAGTAAAGATACATATTTATTCGGCACAGAGGCTGGAAAAGCAAAGTAACTGGCCATTCGGCCGCAAAATTAACAAACTTTAAGCTTAAAGATCAGGGAGCTTCTCAGCACTGGCATCCGCCTTTTCCTCCGGCGCATGCTTTTTCGGTTCCATCTCCCTCTTGATCATCCTCCTTATCCCCAGACGATGAGCCGCCAGACGAGCTGGACTCCTCAGAGGCACTTTTGGCAGCCGCCTCCTGAGCCTCCTTGAGGAGCGGGGCATTGAACTCGTCATTTGCCTTATCAAACTGGACCTTCCAGGTTTGATAATCGGTAGACGGCTAAGCAGCCGCCCAAGCCGCACGCATGATGACCTCATTGTCATCCATCATTTATTTTACCAGGGCTTGTTTCTCCTTCTCCATCAAGGACCTTTACTTTGTTCGCAGTTGGAGCTCCTCATTGCTGAGCCGCCCTCGGAGTCTCTTGACCGTCCCCTCCAGCTCAGACGCCTTGGATTTCGCCTCCTTGAGAGAGGACAACGTCTCTTCAAGGCCCTTGACCTGGTCTTAGAGCTCCCGCACTACCTGCTTGGCCACGTTTAAGTGCTGCTGAACTTGCCCGTTGGTAGACGCCTAGGAATTCAACATATCAAGTATCAGAATCTCATTTTGAGCAATCTAAAACTAAGCTTTGACCATAGTAGAGGCGACCCAAGCATTTGCTGCCTTTACCTTCCTGTTCTTCTCATTGAGGGGCCCTTTGAGACTGCTCACGCACAACATATCATGTAGGCGTCCAAACCAAAGAAACTCGTCAGAAACCATTCGACAAAAATATGTATATTAATCAATTTATAAGAAATTGTACTTCGCAAAGAAGTGCTAGAATGCCATCCAGGTCAAGGGTGGCGACTCCTTTAACGGCCGCCTTATCCTCAGGAATAGTTGGCCTTGCTGGGGCATCTATCAATACGAATATAGCTAAGTCAAGACTTTAAGCAGAGTGACATTTCATGAAACGCATGGTTGAATGGTCGGATGACTTACCTCCTTCTCCCCCTGCGGCTTCGCTGCCGCCTGCTGTGCCGCCAGCAGTGGTGAGTGGCTTTTTGCCAATCTTTGACACTCGTTGTTGAGTGTCCGAATTTGTAGGATATTTGGTAGGGGAGGAGGCGCCCGTTCCCTTCTTGGCAGGCTTGGTGGCAACATGTTTCCTTTGGCTCTTGGAAACGTCGCCAGCCGACTGCTTGCGCAGCTTGGGGTCCGGCTGAGAAGAGGGGGCAGGCTTTGACGAGCCACTCTGAAAATAATTCTAAGTATGAGAAACAATATATGCTACACATTTCATTAAGAGAAAACTTTACAAGCTCGTTACCTCAGGTTTGCCGCCTGGTGGCTGCTCATCTGCTTGCTTCAGGTTTGAGCGGTAGAAGACGGCTGAGAGGGCTGGTTTTTTTGTGAGTAGAGAGCTTGGCCATTGCCCTGTCTGCAACAAATAACCAAGAGTTAGCAAAGAAACAAATAAGTAAAAGCAAGCAAAGGTAATAAAATCATGCGGCCAACTACATGTCGGCATCTCAACACTAAGGCTGAGGCGACCAAGTACGTCCCGTCTGAGAGCCACACGAATCGGGGAATATAGCTTTGGGTGGTGACTTCCTTAATACCTGTCTCATTGTTTATCCGGACGGCCACCGTAAAGAGGTCCCGGTTAAAGATCTCCTCTTTTGCCCGTCTGGGAACAGGCGGAAGGGCCTTCTTCCCAGCCAAGAGGCGTGGATACTAGGTCCAGCGGTTATACCGTCTGTTTCTTTTGGCGTATGGGGAAGAGACTATGTAAAATTTAGTCATCCAGTCCTTCCATTTGTTCTCTTTCCCTAGCGTCATCATGTACAAGGTGTGGCTAGTCAAAGTAAACAAGCTAATCCCGCTTTGATTGGGCGTCCTGCTCAAATAGTGCATGTGAGAAAACGCCTCGATGCTGGGATCCACCTCAAGCATTTCGCAGGCGGCAACGTAGCCCAAAATATGGACCCAAGAGTTGGGGGCTAGTTGCAAGAAACCTAGCTGGTATCCATCCAAGATCCTATCCATAACTGGATGGAGAGGAAAGCAAAGTCCTACTTAAATGGTCGCCTCGTAGCAGTTGAAGCACTGATCACCATAGACGACCATCTCAGGCCAGGTGACCGTGTCAATAGCATGCGGCACGAACAGAAGAAAAACATGCCACATGACATGGTTAGAAAGGAACTTGGGAAGATCATCCTTCAAGATCTTCCGCCTTCCTTTGGGGGCGTGAAGATAGTAAGGCGCACATTCATGCCGCCTGGAAGCAGACGGCTCCTCCCAGCCCTCTCCCTTCTCAACGGAGAGGGACTGTATGGCATCTTTAAGGTTCAACTGCGCCTCCTCCGAGTCAAGGGGGACGCAGTTGGAAGATGATGAAGAAGAGTCATCATCAGAGTTCTGGTCGGAGCTAGGGGACTGTCGGCTAGTGCCAGCAGTGTCCTCCCCCAGCTCATCATCCGTCACCGATCCACACGGTCTGGGGTGCTCAAATTTCTTGTCGCACTCCTTGAAAAATGAGTCATTTGGAGTGCTGACGGTGCTAGGCGAGTCTCTACTTATTTCAGAGACAGACTCCCTAATGGAGCCGTCAGTATTGACAGTCTCACTGTCCGAATGGTACTAAGAACCATCTTCCCTATATCTCCTTGTTGTTTGCTTTATTCTAGCCATCGTGTCCTGTAGAGGCACATACATTGTCGGATTTGGAGATGTACTTAAACAAAGTTCTCGAATAAGCATTCGATACTCCTAGTTCTAGATTCAACCGTCCCCGGTGACCGGCTGATCGCTAACCTTGGCCGTGCCTGGTGCAATTGGGAAACCATTTTTGATAAAGAAAAAATGCTAAGAAATAAGTAAAAAAAAAGATCAGGCGGTTACCTTAGAAGAAGGTAACGAGAGTTGTCAGTCTTGGGCGTCTATTAAGCAGGCGAACTAAGGGGGCCGACTGCCGGATGCTCTGGAAAGTCAAAGTCTTTGAAATTTAGAAGATTCGAGATTCTCTTAAAGATTCACGCAAGTGTGAATCCAAGGAGTAGTTAACCTCCTATTTATAGAGGGGGTAAGAACCTGGGGATAAAACCCTAGATTCCCCAACTGAAAAAAGTAATAATTCGGCTAATCAGAGGCCGACACCTGTCACATGCGTCATGTGCCAAGCACGTGGCCCCTGTGAGGGGTATATGTTTAGGGTATTCAATACCCGGCCAAGTGGCCCAATCGGAGTATGCCACGTGTCATTAGAAGGGGCGCCACGTTGGACCTTCCAGATGGTGACACGTGTTAGAAAGATACCACCCTTGATTTGGGGTATTTGATGATCTAAAGTGGACCAATAAGAGAGCGACAAGTGTCGCCCTAAGAGACGCCCAAATGGCCTCTTGGGATGAGCAACACGTGTCACTCAGATATTGCCTCTGAAATGGCGGCCTTCAAAGGCCCAAACTTTTAGGCGCCGCAAAACGGCGTGCCCTAATCCATAGGTCATCAAACCCTGGGGAGGGCACATTTCCCCAAAAGACTCTATGAATAGGGATAATTCCCTCATTTATGGTGGTAGGTCAAATTAACATTTATAACAGAGCTGTCGTTCTCAAGAAATAGACAGCAGAATACATGAGCTTAGAATCCAAGTAGATAACTCAATTTGCGCACGTTTCACTCTGAACTCCATACTAACTTAATCTTTGGAGGCGGACCACCGACCATCCAGCGGTCCGTTTGTTTTGCAGGCACAGGCGACCTTGTGAATCCAGTCTTGAGTTGTAACTCTCCCAAGGGACGCAAAAAACCTCGAAAAAAGAAGTTTAGAATTTTTTAAAAATTTGTGAACAAAAACGCACAATTTCATCAAAAACCAGGGTGAGTTTGAAGAAAACTTACATAGATCGGGAAAGTAGATGAATAAAGCTTCGATTTGCAACAAATTTGAGCAAATTTGGTTGAGAAACGAACAAGTTAGAGAAAAATGAATTTCCGCGGCGATGTTCGAAGGTAGAGAGCAACAACAGCAAAAATGAAAAAGAAAAGGGAATTTACACGGAATCCCGATTTTAGCGCCAAAAGACAGCTCTGTCGCCAGGCGACAGAGTTTAGCGTCTGGTGACAGAGCCAAATCTTGGCGCCAGCGACATTTCAGCGGGGACACAGTCCTCAGCCACTCAAAACGGATATTTTAACCTCGTACAACAATTTTAGGTTCCTTGGTACGCTAGTTATTTCCTAAAAGAAATTTAACATGATTTTGTAGTCGGCTCGGTTAAAATCATATTAAGTGATCTACCTGATAAATGATTGTCTCACTTAGCTTAAAGCGTCAAAACATTGGCTCATTGCAAAGACACCAACATAATTGTTATAAACAACAAAGACACCGACATAATGGTTCATAAACGCAAAGGCACCGAAACTGGTTCACAATTCAAAAGCGTCGACGCACTGCCATAGCTAAAGCAAAGGATCGACAGGCGTTGGTCTTCGGTGATACTCTCTAGGATATTGTCGTAACAATTGTGGATAGTTTCAGGCGAACCTATTTTCGATGGTGTTCCCTGGCTTGCGGAGGATGGTAACAAAGCGCTATAAGGTCGTTTAAGGCAAAACAATGTTCGATGGGAATCTCTAGCTTGAAGAAGTCGATCACGGCGAAATTGGAGGCAGTTACAGGCGTAGCAGTCTTCAGGCGATATTATCTAGCTTGTGAAAGATCGTCAAAACAAACAACAGGATGACGTTCCCTAGCTTGCGGATGGTTGTTAACAACAAAAATACAACAAATCGGTTACCTCTAGAGACGTTTGCTCGACGGTGCAAGATACGCGTATCTTAACTCTCTTATTTGTTAATTAACGCTAGTTTACAGGTATCGGCGTTACAAGAATGATTTAGGATCGCAGAACATTCTTAACCATTCTCCGTCCCTATCGCTACTTTGACTTTAGATTTCGAAACTTGCGTTTCTCCAAACTCAGTCAAAGTGGGGGCTTCGGTAGACACCCATTTGTGTCTCCCCTAAACCAAACCCAGTGATGAGTACCTTTCACGTCAAATCATAATCAAATGAAGTGAAAGTGTGGAAAGTCTAGTGTTGCGTTTAGATTTTATTTCTTTTCTTTCTCTTTTTTTGAAAACCTATTTTAAGAAAACAGCCGATCCAGTTTGGTTTGGTCCATGGCAAGGTTCAAATAATGGTGTAGTTGGGTCGGGTTCGAAAAGAGCTTTCCAACGATATATTATAAGCCTAATTCCGATGAATAAAGAGGAAGTTATGGCCAAATTACTAAACTAGGCCCAGTTTGATCTTTATATGTGACCCAATGATCTAGAGGAGGGCCTAATATGATTTATCATTCCTAATGCAATTAGAATTGATTATAGTCTTCTAGAATCTTCTAGAAGGTTCTTTTGAATCATAATTTAATTAGAATTGATAAATTGCCTTTAGTTGACTTTTAAGAGTTGTAATCAGAATAAAAGAAGTGTTGTTAAGGAAATTACAACTTTTCCCTCTTGTACGGTTAAATTTTATCAAAACAAGAAAACGCGTGGAAAATTATTTCTAGCGCCATACAATAGCTCAGTCGCTTGGTGACAGACCTAGCGTCTGGTGACATATCTGTCGTCTAGCAAAAGGCGCGTGTTTGGCGCTGCGGTCATGTTTTATTCTTTTCGAAACTCTGATTCGTTATTTAACATATCTTTATAAATAGCTTCCTAAAACCTCCATTTTCCATCACCAATTCTCATCAATAATCTCTTGATTATCTCTCTCTCTCTCTCTCTCTCTCTCCTTTCTAAACTAGCCTTTTGCACATAAAATTCCGCATTCACAAGATCTAGACACACCTAGCCAAGTTCAAAGGTGCCTTCACCCTAGACGTGAAAGGTTTTAATTTATGAGAGTTTGGTCCCAAATCTTTATTTCAATTTTTTAATTTAATCTTTTGTTTTATTATTTTCCTTGAAGTTATTAGGGTGTGTATTTTGTTATTAAAAAGAGGTACGAGGCATCCAAGTAAGTGCTTTAATTGATTTATTGTTATTATGATTCCTTGAAATCATGTCTAGGCTGTTATTATGATTCTTAGTGTCATGTTAGGGTGTTTTGATCTTCCAAGTATCATGTTTAGGGAAAAGGTTATAATATCAAATATGCTTAATATGATTCCTGCGATGCTTCTTATTCTTTTCCTAATATTCATGTTAGTATAAAAGCTTTGATCTCTATTGCTTAGTGACATGCTAGGGTTTGTTATTAATCTTTTTAGTATCATGCCTAGGATCTTTTTTTAACATGATTATGATTTTGAATATGATTATTGTATTTATTATTATGTTGCTTAATTTTTATTGTTACTGCTTGATCACATCTTTTATACATGTTTAAAGGGAATTGGTACTTGTAATCACGCTTAATAAGATAATAAATAATCTTTTTTAGGGTTAATATGATTATAATTCAAGTGATGCCAATAATAGATTAATTTGTGCATTAATATTCAACCAACATAGATAAACAGGTTTAGGGTTAATCCTATTGATTGCATGTAAGTCAGAAAGCGCACATGAATATGATCAGAATAAAGTAGAGGCCTATTATTAGGGCAGGTTTAATTTCATTTAGGTTGAACATGTACCTTCATCCCCGAACTTCTAGTCATAGTTCCAGACCTATTGGAGTTAACGAACCAAGTGTAACCTTCACCTCGTGAACGATTTACAAGTTCCTAAAACTTGTTGGCGACTCTTTTGCTCTAGCTGCCTTCCCTTTGGACGCCACCGTACTTTAGTGTATGATTACTGTGGGGTTTAAGTTTAGGGTGAAGCTTGAAATATTCCCTACAATATGCAATTAATTTTCAAGGTTAAAAAGTCTTAATTTTTTTTGTACAAACAAAAACCCCTCGAAAAATGAATTTTTTGTCATTTTTTGGCTAAAAACCGAGTCCAAAAAGGGAAAAACCATTTCCAAAATGCCTTTTCCACCAAAAATTCACTATTTTTGGGTCGAAATCTGGGTTCGGGAGCTGAAGTCAGCTTTAATACAAGGTTAAAATGGATAAAACGAAATACTAATCTAATTAACAACTTAAAACCAAAAAAATTAAGCCATAAAAATACCTTAAAAATTATTATGATTTTAAAAATAAACGAGCGGAGGCTCTAATACCGCTGCTAGGGTTTGTTGAGTCCGACTCACCGCGGAAACAAACCCAAAAACAAGACCGCACTCGCAATAAATAAAACCATAAACATAATTAAGGGCCCGTTCTCATTTACTGTAATCAGCTGAGCTGAACCGAATTGAACTGAGCTGAACTGAAGTGAAATGAACTGAACTTCAACGTATGAGAACAGGCCGTAAATAAATCACAAGATTAAGATAAAACGATTACCTTTTGGAGCGTGCTTCGAACGACCAAATAGGCTCTTACTTGAGAGCTAGCTTAAAAAAACACGAAGCCTCCAACGTTGATCCACCCGCACCAATGAATACCGACAAGGTCCAATGTCTTAGGGTTAGTAAGACCCGAACAATAAAACCCGAGTAATTGAGTTCAAAGGATTACACTAAATATGATACCTTTTCCAACTCTTGTGTTCACGGGGTTTTCACTTACTAGTGATGCCCTTTGCGACTCTTACTTAAGCATCATTTCTAATGCCCTTACTTGTGAATTTATAGGAAATGATGAGAGTATGATTGTCTCTCCCACCAATGTGGGATAGTGGCACTTTCACATTTTATTTTAAAAACAAAATAAAATTATTTAAGCAAGCTAGTAATAAATCAACAAGTGTCGAATACATTTGAGGGAGTAGGTGAGGATCATATGGAGAGGGGGGACCAAACTTGCTCCCCAGTCTCTCCCTCACCTTGCGCCATTTGGCACCTCCCTCCAACCTACTCATGTGAGCTTCCCACATGCTGCCGATGCTTACTCCTCGGCCCAACAAAGCCCCACACCAATGCGGGCTGCTGCTGCTAGCCTTATCGGTCAGAAAGCCTACGCACATGCGTGCGGGCTACTACTAGCACACCTCGCACATAGTGCGGGCTGCTAGCTGCAGCGCCCCAGCACGCCACGCACTAAGCGCAGGCTGCTGGCCGTAGCTTTCTAGCAAGCCTCGCACTTCGTACGGGCTGTTAGCTTTGCTAACCCTCTAGCACTCGATGTTCCGATACTAGGGGTATTTTTATCTTTTTTTTTTATTACCGTTTTCACGTTTCGTCTTTTATTATTTCCGACTCGACTTACGACGCTCGGTTTTTACGCTTCAAGCTCGAATTTCTTCCGAATTAATTTGTTGCTTCGGCTCGTTCAATGTTAAGATGTGACCCAAAGGGTTCGCTCAAGATTAAAGTGTAATATTAATTATTTATTAATATTACTGATCGAAAGCATCCTCTACCCATGCATTCCGATTAATTAACCTTACTGAATATATTAGCTTTTTTATAATTTTGAACCCACTATCAGAATAATACAATTGTTCTAAGGACACTACTCCTTTCAGTCATTTCCTTCATATAGAAGAATACCATCACCCGTTTTGAGGTGCCTGTGTCTATGGTTTTTGATAATGCTCCTCAGTTTGAGACCCCTCAACTAATTACATGGTTGGGAGATTAGAGGATCTCCAATTATTTCGAATTAGTCGGCGGACCCTAAGCAAATGGCCAAGTTGAAGCCTTCAACAAGTTAATCTCATAAGGCATAAAAAATAAAATTAAAAGAGCTGGAGGCCCATGGGAGGATGAATTACCACACATCCTATGGGCCATCAGAACAAAATTGAAAGGGGCAACAGGAGAAGCCCCATTTGTCATGGTGTATGGGTCAGAAGCTGTCTTGCCCATTGAATACTATGAGACAACTCTTTATGTTGTGCTATATGATGAAGAGGCAAATTGAGGAGCCATGCGCCTAGCATTGGACACACTCCTAAAGAACAGGGGCAGTGCCGCCTTACGTCAAGAGATCTATCGCCTTAGAATGACTCGGGCCTACAACAAAAGAGTACACAAGCACCCTTTAAAAGTTGGGGTGTTTGTGTTACGAAAAATGGAGGCAGTCGGTAGGGCGAATGAGCTTAGGAAACTAACCCTAAATTGGGAAGGCCCCAACCAAATCTACAAAGAAGTAAGAGGCGGAACCTACCGCCTGTTAACACCAGACGGCAGGAAGCTACCTAGAACTTGGAATGTAGATAACTAAAAGAAGTACTACTTCTGAAATTTTGTAAAGTTTTTGACATGTTAATGAAATTTTGCCTTCTTTTCCATAGTTATCTTTATTTACTTTATTTCGAGTACCGAAAGCAAAAAGTGCAGAAGGATCATAATCACAACATTGAAGGATGCCGCCTGCACGATGTGCCGACGGATCCTACTTACCTTTTATCGCTCCTGCTGCCCAATGTGAAGACAGGCCTATTTATAACTGATGACGACGCTTGAACATCGCCTACACAATGTGCAGATGGACAACGTCAAGATTTTATGAGCTATCGCCTGCATAATGTGCAGACGACGTAGTACGCTTTATAATTTAAATTTGTTAAGGGATTGTCTGCCCCAACATGTCAATAACTTAATGGCTATTTAATCGTTAAAAGATCTTTAAGAAGGGACCCAACTGCACCAAAGCAGTTGCCCCAAAACAATTGGATGCTTCATAAAAAACAAACAACCATGAAAATTGACGACTGCAGAATTTAGCTGGCAACATTGTTATTAAAATCACGATTTATATACTAGAATCTTACGATTTTACGATTCATGTATATAATACGATTTTATTTACGATTCTATTCGATTTTACATATTAATCTGAACTAGCACGATCCTTACAAGTAAAATACATGTTTATATAGGATTTTATAAATATATATTGTCAAGTCTTGATTGCTTAATGGTTAAATAACAATTATATATCAACAATTGGGTTTCAAACTCATAATTTCAATATATTTATATAAATTTATATTGACGTCTTGATTATTCATGTCGGTAGAATCTTACAATTCTATGATTCGATTTTACAACTCGATTCTGATAGCCCCTTGCGATTGAAAGTAGAATCTTGATTTTAATAACTTTGGCTGGAAAAGCCAGATTGTTGAATTACCCGACCTCTTGTTCGGTAAAGATACACAAATACTCGGCACAGTACTCATGCCGGAAAAGAAAATACTTGACCATTCAGCTACAGAAAAAGACAAAAAGCTTAAAAAAGATCAAGGGAGTTTCTCATCATTGGCATTCTCCTTGTCCTCTGGGCCTGCTTCTTTGACTCTTTATCCTCCCCTTAATCATCCTCCTCATCCTCAGAAGACGAGTCATCTGACAAGTTGGACTCCTCCTTGGCTTCTTTGGCAGCCGCTTCCTTTGCAGCCACCTCCTCAGCTTCCCTCGGGATTCGGGCATTGAACCCGTCATTTGCCTTATCAATTTAAATCTTCCAAGTTTGATAATCGGCTGACAGCTAGACGGCTGCCCAGGTGGCACACATGATGGATTCATTATCATCCATTGTTTGTTTGATTAGGGTCTATTTTTCCTCCTCCATCAGAGACCTATACTTGGTCCTGAGTTGGGTTTCTTGGTTCCACAGTCGCCCTTAGAGTCTCTTGACCGTCTCTCCAAGGTTATCTGCCTTCGTTTACACCTCTTGTAGGGGCTCCAGCTTCTCCTTGAGTTCCTTGACCTCATCTTGGAGTTCCTTGACTTGCCGCCTCGCTGCGTCCATGTTCTACTGGACTTGCAGATTTGCCGATGCTTGGGAATACAACTTATCAAGTGTCAGAAGCTCATTTTGAACAATCTCAAACTTATCGTAGGGGGAACCTTCCTTAGATGCCCATGGCCGCTTAAAAGCCTTGGACTTTACACTTGTTAGGGTGTATTAGGATTGGATTTCCTGACTGTTTGGGAGACCTTGAATAAGAAATGATACCTTCATCACGCTTGTTGTAAGAATCAAGTAGGAGTCGCCAATGAGTTTTAAGAAAACTCATAAACCTCGTTCATGCCTTTATTTCATGTGGAGTTCACGGAATAATTAGCACGAATAGTAAGTTTACCCTTTCCTAAATTGGTCTACATAAACCAGAAATGAGTTCGGAAGCGAGGGTACTAAAAATAACGTTCCTTTTAGGGAGGAATCGCTATTCTAGCCCTAGCATGGCCTTTACTAGCTCTTCCTTTTTTGCAATTTCATTACCAAACAATATCTGCAATGCGATACCTAAAACTAAGTTAATTGATTTTTTTTACACACGTTAATTCACATAGGAATTGCATTGCAATTTCGTTATTCTTTATTTAATCAAATTCGTGAAAAGAACAAGAAAATAAACAATATTCGCCTTAGATTAAGTGTTCAACCAACAATTATTTATCCAATTCTAATCTTTATTTAACGCAAGAAACTATGTTAAAATAATTAATTAGTTCTTTAAATAAGATCAAAAAACACTAATTAATTAATTAAGGTTCCTTTAATCAAGAAAATAGATGTGATTTATCTAAGTGCTCGGAATTTACCACATCTCTTTGCTAGATCTCTGTTTAGAACATTTATGGACACCTTCTTGTTGGAAAACATCTACCGTAGTAACAAAAGATCAAGGGGTGAGTGTTTAGGACAAGAGGGTTTAGGTAGCACAAGTTCACAAGTATTTCGCTAGAGTTTTAGGTTATTTTTCTGTGTGTTTAAGCCTCAAATTAAGCCTCTATTTAAAGGGAATAAGTAGGTTTAGGGTTTTGAAATTTATGTCGCTGCAGGTGTCGCATGCATCTGGATGAGTTACGTGCGCCTGCCCAACGCTAGTGATTGACGTGGGTGCGGATTTTCCTGCGACAGCACTGAAATTTAACCTAGGCGCTCCTAAATCCTTCATTATAAGGTTTTAAGCACGAGCTTAAGCCAAATATTGATCGGCTTAACTAGTTATCCATAAGTATTCTCCACTTCGATCCTACACGAAGATGGTTTTATTTATCGTCATTGCACTTCCTTTCGGGACGGGAGGCCAAAAGTGGATATCTTCAGTTAGCCCCTACTTTGATTGAGTCTAGAATTGACGATGATCAAAGTAGTCAAGGAAATAAATCCGAGACTCATTCTGCGAAGTTCTCAAAGAATAGAGAATCTTTCAGAAATGTTTAGGGACGTTGATACAATCCTTGGTTCGCTAAATGTTTGAAACAAGTAGTTGTTAAGGCTAGAATAGTTTTTTCCCTAGTCTTAACGCGCTAAAGAATCTAGATTGACCCATTGCAATTGTAGAACTCTTTTACAAGTAAAGGTGTTCTGGGTGATGTCAAGTCATGATAAGAGATTGGTTTTAAAAGAATAAAAATGGATGATTTCCTCTCAATTATGTCATCGTTGGTCTAAAGTCCCTCGATTTGTCATTGAAACTTAACCTGACTTTAACAAAGTAAAAAGACGAAAAAGGGGTTTTTGGTATTCGAGCTAAAACGGTCCACTATTTGAGCCGGGTACGGTATTTGAGCCGGGTATGGTATTCGAGTCGGATGTTCACAAGATAGAAATACATGTCTCGGGAATGGAGGCATATATCCAAATCCAGTGAGAGGGAATAAAGTCAGCAAATCTCTCAGCAGTTTTGTCCACAAGTTGAGTACACGTGTCTCACAACTGGGGGCACGTGACTACATAGGCGCGACATTGTCTTTTCGCTTCTTCATACAGGGGGTAGACGAACACCCTAATTGTCCTCTAATCTAGTAAGCACACTAATTACTGTATTTAATTCGAATCAAGAAGTGTCTTTTCCGGATGGTTCGGCGCGCCTGTTGACTCGTGAGCTACCACCTAATGTAATTATCCACCTTTTAGTTCCGAGAGGTGGATCTCGCAATAGCTTGGGCTGAAGTGAAATTTTACGCAACACCTACGCCGCACAATTTTGAGCCGTACGATACGTCTTTTGCATTTTTACGCTACATGACAACTCCGTCCTTTTTGCTTAGGACGTGAAAAAAGAAAAAAAAGTCGGACATTTGTAACTTCAGTACAGTAAAATGACAAACCTGTCTTTGAGTACTTTTACGTAAAGCACCACTACAGAACGTCTTAAGACACTCTTACAAAAAACGTTCAAAACGTATGCTTATTGAAGGCACAAAGCACGGTGTGCATGCTAAAATGATGTTAAAAAACTAATAAAGAAGAAAATAAATAACAATATACAAAGCAATTTAAAAATATTTTGATAATTTACGCGCCATTACGTCTAATAACGAGAAAAAACCGTTGAAAAATGATGAAACGGATCAAAATCAAGATTCTAGTCATTTTAGTGACCACTAGCCGCGAGCAACTCAGTGGATCGCGCTGGCTAGGCGCGCGCATCTTTCTGAGTTGCACTGGTATGTCACAGGCAACAGATTCAGTTGCACGCGGCATTTATGTCTGCAAAATGTAATCACTGAGCGCGATTTTCATTTCGCTCTTTCTTTCTCCTTCCTTCGCCATTTTCGCCCCTTTCTCTCTCTAGGATGCTCAGATTTTCTTGTTTTTTTAAGCTAAAGGAAGTAGATCTCGTCCCTTATTCGTGTTTGCCATCATCCAATTTAAGTTTTTTGTTATTTTTCTTTTGATTTAGGCTTAATTGGGACAATTTTCGAACCATTGAACCCTATATTTCGAATTTGGGGGGTTTCGATTCGATCCATTTTTCTTGAAATTGTTTGTCCCATGTTGTTATACTATGTTTAAAGAGTGTTTTGCAACAAATTCCATGAAAAATGGTTATGTATTAAACCTTATATGAGCATTTCTTTATTCAAGTTCGTTCTTGCTCTTTTTCTTGCTCTTTTTCCTTGATTTTATTGCTTTTTCTTCCTCATTTTGGTTATAATTGCTGATTATGAAGTAGATTATAGTGATGGAACCAATATTACTTTTATTATTCATTTTTGCGAATTTTGAATTGTTGGAAAAAGGAGCGAAACATTCTCTTAGCTTATTTTTGCCATGTTTAAACCTCAAAATGGTAAGGTAGACGATAATCATGTTTATATTACTATTATTTGTTTAGGAGTAGTTGACTCTTTGAGAAATTGATATAAAATTTCTTGAATGATTAGTTGAAACTGGTATAGGATGGCTTTTGTGGGTCTTAGAAGCCCCAATTTGCTATGTTTAACTGCAGGTATCGTAGCCCCCAAGTATGGATGGCATTCGATTTTCGTGTTTTGCCCTATCGGCATTCGTTTTGCTGCCGAAATGGGTCTAGAATATGTGAATTAGTTTAGTTTAGGAAATTAAGTAAATTAATAATGAAACTTTATCAATCATAGCATGGACTCGCCTCCATTTGTCGATGATGAGGAGATTCTAGGTGGTCCGGACGAGGCGGTTTGCCCTCGGAAGAGGGTGACTCGTCCTCGAGAGGAGGTTCGAGAGCGATGCGTCGCAACCGATCGATGTTGCCAGGAGGATGTGGTTTGGGAGGCTCCTCCCAACTAGGACCTTAGGGTCCTTAGGTGGGACCCAGACCATCATGTTTCGATCAGAGGGTGGCACGACATCGTGAGTTCTTTGCACCTTCGTTTCTTTCTTTTATTCTTTGTTGTTATTATTATTATTATTATTGTTGTTGTTGTTGTTGTTGTTGTTGTTGTTGTTGTTGTTGTGGTTGTTGTTGTATTTTTTTTTTTTTATATTTTTTTTTTTTACCTTTTTCTCTTTTTTTTTATTATTATAAAAAATTTGCAAAAACTTCCTAGCAAAAATTTTCCAAGGGAGGGAAAGGTTCCCGACTTACCCCATTAGAAAAATAACAAAAAGGAAACAAGAGAATAGAAAAAAAGAAAGGAAAAAAGAAAAAGAAAGTAAAGGAAAATAAAAGAAAATAAGAAAATTTTAAAGAAAAGGACAAAAAGGTTAGTTAAAGATAAGCGTATGATTCGTCTTAAGATCTCATGGAAATCCGTTATTATGTAGTTCAAAATACGAAAATAATCCTGACTCACATGTCGCAACAATGCAGACAAGCGCAACTGAAAGAGTTGCGCACGTCTATCTCGCGCATGCATGTGAATTGGTTGCGCGCGACACCTGCTTGTGAACTTTCCTTCGAGCGAAAATCGCCAAAATTTGCCCCTTTTTGGATCTATTTAAACGCGATTTCGTGCAGGCTTTTAAGTATCTCGCATTCATTCGCTTAATAATAAGAATCTAAAAGAATTAATCCCTCTAAATTCTCTCTTTCTTTTTTTTTTATTTGAACAATGGTGAAAACCTTTGAACAACGCTTGAAGCAATGGGTCACCTCCCTCTCAACCGAGGATAAACTAGCTTTCAAAATTTACCACCTAGACCCTTTATTGAACTATATGCAACTAGTGATCAATTTTAATTTTCTTCATGCTGTCGTCATTGGGACTCTAACCATCATCTTTTCTTGTATAAAGGTTACGAAATTGTCCCACTTCCTGGGGAGTTTGAGGCCTTGCTAGGCTTCCCTACAAACACTCTCCCTGTGACTTATGCGTCTACCTTGTGGGATTCCAAACCTATATTCCAAAGATTTTTTGGTTTGTCTGACAGTGATATGACTAACATTGGAAGTGAATAAATGATAAGTGACTTATATGTCACTTTTAGGGTGTTTATTGAGTCGTTTTCCGGCTTATTTTCCAATAATTTAGCCCATTTTGTCCTTTACTTCTTTTATTTGCTTTTTCTCGTCTTTTATCTTTTTATTTGAGTATTTTGTAGTTTTTATTAGTTTTTAGCCTAATTTCGTAATTTATTTATGTTTCTTATTCTCTTTTGTTCTTAGTATAGGTTCTTGTTATTATTTTTCTTCTCGTTTTCCTCTTAACTTTCTTTTATTTTCTAGTTTGTTTTCTTTATTTTATTTTATTTATTTTTTTATTTTTTATTATTTCTTTTAGTTTTAGTATTTTACTTTACTTTATTTTATTTTTTTTTTATTTTAGTCTTTGTCCCGTTTTTCCCTCGTGTTTGTTTTTGTGTGCAGGTATGTGTGCGGGTCAAAGCACGGATTTCAAGGTCAAATTACTACATTGGAAGTTTGGAACCCGAGCCATTGCAAGCACATCTCACCCCTTAGCTGCTGCCCCTCACCTATATTTGCTATCACCTTATCCTCCACCACACACACACCTTATCCTCCACCACACACCCCAGCAGCAACCAACACCTCTGCTCGCAACCCAGAGCATCAACCATCTCCAACCACCATCAATCTCCACCACCAACTGTAACAGCAACAAACACAACCTCAACAACAACACCAACAGCAACAGCAGCCTGCTGCCCTAATCATCACCCACGCAAACCACCTGCAACCACCACCTCTGCCACCATTTTAACCCACGTCACACAGTCACCAACAACCCCAATTACAGCAGCCACCAACGCCCTTCGCAACCTTCTCCTGCTTCTACACCACAACCAACACCGCAGCACCTGCTACGCCTCCCAACGCACCACCTCACCTCAAATTCAACTCCAATTACAGCAGCCACCACCAATTCGCATCTCCAATCACACCGACACCGCACAAATTAATAGCAAGGAGCTACCCAGCTACTCGCAGCCGCGCAACCCTGTCAGAAGGCGCACAAATTGGAGTCCTAAACAGAGTTGAGGCAGTAAGTTTGTGCGACCTCTGCGCGGTGTCTTCGCGGGCGCGTAGATCGGGGTTCAATTTGAACCACATCACGAGCTTTGCACGTGATTTTAATGAAATCCAACGGCCGTGTTTTAATGATGCTTGATGAAGATGACGATGATGAACGGTGAAGATGAGGGGATGCGTGGTGATGGTGATGATGGAAGAAACAGAGCAGCGAAATGAAAGAGAAGATCGTGGGTTGCTGAGGGAATTTGGGGATTTATGGGTTTTATTTTCTTTTTATTTTAATTTTATTTCCTTTTTCTTTTTCCCTTTTCTTTTGTTATATTTTATTTTCTTTATTTGTTTTGTTTTATTTATTTTATTTTATTTAGCCTTGTATATAAATACCCTTTTGGGGTTATTTTCTCTCAACTTTGACTCAACATTAATTTACCCTAGATTAGTTTTAGATTAGTTTTTAGTTCTTTTATTTTATCTCTCTTAGGGTTAGATTAGGAGTTTCTCTCTCTCTAGTTTAGGAGTAGTTTAGAGAGAGAAAGCTTGGATTTTTCAAGGAGTTTTTGGGATTTTGAAGAAGCAAATTTGTGGATTTTTCCTCTCATAAATTCAATGAGTCTTCCTAACTTTCTCTCACCTTTATTGCTTTCATTTATTATTGTTTTTGCTTATTTATTTGTTTATTTGAGTAGATTAATTAGTTTAGTTGTTGATTCTTGCTTTTATTATTATTTTACCTTGTTTTCCTTGTTTTTGTTCACCATGTTAGCTTAGGTTTTGTTCTAGGGAAATGGATGAAGGTTATGTTAATTAATTTAATGATTGATTGTGGTTAGTATGGAATTGTTTCTTGATTATTGTGTATGGATGATGCTTTTATGGATTAGAATCTTTCTAGCTAATTGATTCTATGTTCTTAATCGTGCTTTCAATCAATTGTGCGAAAGTGAGTTGTTTGAGGGTCTAAATTCTTCCATACCTTTGCTAGGCTAGTTGCACGAGAGTGAATTAGTTTAGTAGGATAATTAACATTCTTAATTGCACGAGAGAGAGTTAAATGTGTTAATCGTCCTAATTGAGGTCATTTTCATATAATTGTTTGATGTTGTTGAATGCATTGATGTAATTGGAATCCACTTTCCCTAGTTTTAGTTATTTGCTCTTAGTAGTGTTTAATTGAACCTCTCTTTACCTCACAAGCTTTCCTAGTAGTCTAATTAGCATAGATTGATACACTTAGTCCTTTTGGGTTCGACCCTTTACTTACCCCTATACTCGTATTAGGGTAGTTTAGGTATTATAAATTGTTAATTTGATTAGGGTTAGCAGACTAACGACACTATCTTAATCCCGATCAGGGTGCCATGTGGCTAGTGGTCCTTGAGTGTGTGTGGTGTGAGGTGGCCGGTTATGGGAGAGGGAGTGGGGAGGAATTTTGGTCCCCCCCTTCTTCAAGTGGTTCTCACCTAACCACTCACATGAGCTTGCCACTTGTTGATTTATTACTAGCTTGATTATTAATTTTATTTTAGCTTTAAAATAAAATGGAAAAATCATACTATCCTACATTGATGGGAGAGTAAATGATACTCCCATCATTTCCTATAAATACCCAAGTATGGGCATTGGGAATGATGCTTGAGTAAGAGTTGGAAAAGGCATCACAATTAGTGAAAACCTTTGAACTCAATATAATTACTCGGGTTTTATTGGTCGGGTCTTGCTAACCCCAAGACATTGGACCTAGTCGGTTTTGTTAGTGCGGGTGGACTTCGTTGGAGGTCTCCGTGTGAGCGGGACTTGAAGCTTTCAAGTAAGAGCTCATTTTGGAGCGAAGCACGCGTAAAAGGTAATTAGCTTATCTTAAACTTTTGATTAATATAATTATGTTTATGGTTATTTATTGCGAGTGCGGTCTTGTTTTTGGGTTTGTTTCCGCGGTGACTCGGACTCACCAAACCCCAACCGCGGTATCGTAGCCTCGCTTGTTTATTTTTAAAATCATAATATTTTCAAGGTGTTGTTATGGCTTAATTTTTCTGGTTTTAAGTTGCTAATTAGATTAGTAACTCATTTTTCCAATTTTTACCTCGTATTAGAGTTGTCTTTAGCTTCCGAACCTAGATT
Source organism: Chenopodium formosanum (assembly GCA_024500155.1). Lineage (NCBI taxonomy): Eukaryota > Viridiplantae > Streptophyta > Magnoliopsida > Caryophyllales > Amaranthaceae > Chenopodium > Chenopodium formosanum. The sequence continues at coordinate 43,899,530 of CM044880.1, forward strand.
TCGACCCAAAAATAGTGAATTTTGGGTTAAAAAGGCGTTCTGGAAATGGTTTTACCCTTTTAGGGCTCAGTTTTTAGCCAAAAAACGACCATAAATGCATTTTTCGATGGATTTTTCGTTTTGACAAAAAATTTTAAGTCTTTCTTACCTTGAAAATTGATTATATTTTTTTTTGTGGTTATGTATTTGGTTCTTTCCTCAATTTATATGCAATTTTAGACCACTTTAAGCATGATTACTTGGTAGTAATTGGTGCTTGAAAGTTTGGTTTTATTTTTCCACATAATTGCAAATTGATTGCATTAAGTGTGAAATTGTTATTCTTTGTTGCTTCCAAGTAATAAAGATTCAATCTTTATTTATGATAAGTGATTGAAACTTTGAGTTACTAAATTCCATGAATTTTGGTTAAACTTTGTTGATTTAATCATTTTTTAGTTGATTGGAATCATAAAGTTTAAAACTTGTGATTGAAATTGGTTTATCTTCATATTGGAAGATATATTTTTTCATGAAGTCACAAGTATTAAAGTTGGAGTCTTTATTGAACTTATGTTCATTTTTCCAACTCGCTTTTATTTTGTTAAAATCTCAAGATTAATATAAAGTGATTAAATTAATAGTGAGAATTGCCCTAATTTATTTTATTACGCCAAGTTAAACCAATTTTATTAAAAAATGGTTCTTGGAAATAAATTTGGTTAATTGCTCTTGGATGAATTATTTAAGTTGGACTTGTAATTTTTTATTTTTCCTCAAAATTGATTCTAAAATTAATTTAGAATTGATTTATAATGTCACACACAAAATCGATAATTTTCGAAACATTAGCACGCAACACAAGGCCTAAGAGCCCCGAGCTAGCTCTCGGCCAGCTAGGCTGCTCACACAACCCATATGTGGTTGCCGAGGCTGCTGGGCACTTCGTTCTTAGGTGCTTGGTGATGTGCGTGTGTGTGTGTGCGAGGAAGGGCGTGGGCTTTTGCTCGCTGCCAGCAGCATAGCGCGCCAGCCAGCAGCAAGCAGCAGCATGGCGAAGCAGCAGCATAATGTTGTGCGCTCTGTGCGTGCTGCTACGCTTGGTTGGGCTGGGCGTAGCGCATGCGAGCACAAGTAATCTACATGCATGCTTGGTGTTGCGGGGGTGCGCATGGGCATACTACGTGCTTGTTGTACGGTACGTACAATCCCATAATTGGAACAATAACCCCGGATTATTAAGGCGTTGCTATTTTAAAGTTAATTTTAGCGTTGCTTAATATGTAAATAAGGGTATTTTTTTGGACTCCAAGTCTTAGTGCTAGGCACTTAGACATTTTGGAATTCGTAATTTTGCTTAAATTGTCGTTTTAATTATTTTAATTATTTTGTTTATTTAATAAGAAGTTTTGAGGCTAGGCCTCGGTTTTTTAGCGAAATTTGCAAAAATTAATTTTGGCAAATATTTGGGTTCACTGACTTAATTAATTGGATTAGTTAAGTTGGATGCGGAATTTAGTGGGAGCGTCTCTAAGTTATTACCATAACCGGTTAAAACAACTTTGACTAGTTTAATTAGGCGTATTAATTGGATTAACCACCTAGATTAGTTACTAGTTCTCGCGCGTTTTATGCATTGTTACTTGTTTATCGTTGTAAAATGCATGGGCCATTCACAAATAGTGAATGGATGAATGGAATGTAAATTCTCTCACAGGTTTTATGAAATGGCAACTAGTGGGGCTCGATTAGGATAGAAAATACGGACTGTGATCCGTGATGTATTTTTGTAAATCTAAATACGGTCTGCGAACCGTTGATTATTTTTGTGCCTTAATATTTAGATTAGTCCTAATCGTAGATACTAGCAATTGTAATATTTTGGTCAAGTCTTGAAGACGGGGTTCTTAGAAGACAAAGCCATGAAGTTGCAAATGAAGATCTTTTGAACACTTGAAGATTTCAAGGGGTCATGCTAGATGCCAAATGCATCTCTATTTATGTTTTCGATATATATATATTTATGTATATATATATATGAATTATATGTTAGATGCATGTTTAGGATTTCCAATGTTGAGATGATTAATTAAGTTCACTTAAATCGACCAACATAGAAACCCTAGGTCCCTAAAATATTGAGTAAAACTTGCCATTCCAAAACACACTTACCAACCGAACGAGGGTAGTGGTGGGCTACGCCAAAGCGAGGCATCACTACTTTTCCAAGGAACGTAAGGCATACCGGGTATGCAAGGTGGATTTTTGTTATAGTCGACGATATGAGTGATGGAGTCCTAACATGTCGTGGCAAAGTGAATAAATTGTTTAGAGAGCATTGGATGCGACGATTTATTCAACCAAGAGTGGCTTGGAGCCATTAGCAAAGCGTTGCTTACCTTAGAAGATTGAGTGTTAAGACAAGCCAAAGCGTGCTTAACCACTCTTTGTTTCTTTGGATCTTGGAATCGACTTATTCTCACCTAAAATGGGGACAATCTTTAATGTGTGAATAAGACGTTTTAAATAAGTTTGATTAAAATGCATGAATTCAATCTTATTTAAGTATAATAAATGGTTTTTTATTTCAAATTCTTTCAATTGTAGAATCATGTCTTCAACAAATGTCAACGACCTTATGCTCCCGGAATTGCCCGAGAAGTTTTCAATTTCTCTAAACTTGGTAAACTTTAAGGAATGGGAAGAGGAACTCCAAAAGACCCTTCGAAATTGCTACCTAGAGCACATTCTGGACACTCAAATCCCGAGTTTCTACTCAAAGGGGATTATGAGTGATGAGGCACATGAGGTATGGAGTGTGGATTGTAAAAGAGTTTCCAGACTCATGGCAAACTCCATCCCGGTACAATAGAAGGGGAAGTTCTCCAACTATTTTCCGGACATGATGCTCGAAGCTCTAGAAGATGTAGTCAATTTGAGAGTCACCAAAAGTACCAGAGGCAACTATGATGGCTTGTGGAAGATGTGACTAGGTCACTCTCGAACATGAGGATCAAGCCACCGCAAGATGGGTGTCTTACAAAAGAGAGAAAAGAAGTATGGGCTAAGGTCTATAATGCAAGACTTAGACCCGGGATGCCACTTCAAGCTCATGTGCTCAACATGACAAGGTTATTCACCCATCTGGAGCTAATTGGCAAACCAGTGGACGATGAGCAAGCGGCTCTCATGCTACTAAGCTCACTCCATTCGGGGTATGTTGCATTAAAGATGCGACTTACGGCCAAGCGGAACAAACTGTCCTTGATGGAAGTTGTTCAAGCTCCAGAAAACCTATTCTTGCAAGAAGGCTAAGGTTGCTCTGAGACCAAAGAAGAAGGAGTTCAAGAACAAAGCTAAGATGCGCTGCTTCTATTGTAGTAGACCCGGTCACTAAAAAAGAGAATGTAGCATGTATCTAGAAGATTAGGCGAAAAGAAAAGTAACCTCAATCTCAGGTATCATCTTTACACTTGAACATAAGCCATTTATAAGGTATTAGATACCGGAAAATTGGCTCACTATATGCTCCTGTTTCAGGAACAAAGTGAGCGGTGCTTTTCAAGTGGATATGAGTACACAAGTGGAAGAAGAAGATAATCTTTCAAAGAAAACTTGTAATCTCATATTTTGTCTAGATTTAAAACTTGTTTAGTTTTATCTACCATATTTTGATCTTGTGGCGTTGGACGTCATTTTGAACTTGATCACAAGACATATCATCTTGTTTATATTTATGGAATGACACGTTTGTGTCTTTGGACAAATTGTTTATAATGATAACAACCAAAGGGTCGGGTGATTTGACAATATTCCTAGCTTGGCCAGTTAACATTCACAGTCGTTAGTTTTGATGACTATTACGTTTTATGAAGCATCCGGTCGTTTGACCGGTTTTATTTATATTGGTGTTTATTCTATAAAAATTGTAAAAGCAATAAATTTTTATCCATAGAATATTGGCTAAGTATATTGACCTATATAGTATGCGAATGTTCTTTCCCCTAGCCAAATGTCGCTTGGTTTTGGTTGAGTGGATTGATTCACATATAAATTTTTATACTTTGAAGAGTATAAAGGGTTGCTGAGTCAATCAATCCTTATGGTGATTGCCCCAAACCAAGCTGCATACGGCTATGTAGAGCAAAAGGTTCTATAAATGCATCCGGCCAAAGGCTTCGCGTAATAATGGTAAAATTGCTAAGTCTTTTAACTTAATATTTTAATTAAGAACATATTGGTCCGCGTGCCTTGCCCCATAGCCAAAGCAGGCGGTCTGATATCCTCTAATCCTTGAATAGTAACCGTCAATCATCTGTACTAGAACAGGCGGACAACTTGGTACTCTTTAGAATTCAAGTTAGATTAAATCAAATGACAGCGAGCGCTGACGTAGTGCATTCGGTAGGGTCTTTTGTTGTTTTCGTAGAGCAATGTGCGACCCAAATGGGAGATGCTTCTCATCAACAAATTCGCCCGAATGGACGTCACCGGATGCCTGACTCATGTTAGAGCAGACAGTCGTACTCATGTTATAGCAGACAGTAGTTTTAAATAATATTAATTCAGCCATTGGCTTCGATTACAGAATTGAATAGCCACTAAGTCAATGACTTAGCTTGAAATAAAAGTTAACTAAATTGTTAACTTAGTTTTTCATCTTGCCATTGGCCTCTTCATAATTTGGACATTAGATACTAAGTTATTAACTTAGCTTAAGCATAAGTTTAAGGCCGACTGCTTTGGTGTAGTCGGGTTATCTTTTAGGCGTCTGCTGTTGGGGCAGACGATCCTAAAATTATATTAAAATTAACAATGTGCTTAGTCGTCTACCCATTGGCAAAGTGGTAGCTTGCAGAGTCTCAGTGTTGGCCGTCTGCACATTGTGCAGGCGGTACTCCAACGTTGCTTTTAAAGATTTTGGTCCGCCTGCACATTGTGCAATTGGTACTATAAGGGGTAAGTAGGATCTTCCAGCACATACTGTAGGCGGCATCATTCATTGTTATGAGCCAGTCTTTCTGCACTGTGTGCAGCCGTTGCTCAAAATAAAGAAAAGAAAATAAAGACAAGTATGAAAATGAAGGCAAAATTTCATTAACAAGTCAAAAACTTTACAAAATTTTAGAAGTAATACTTCGTCAGATTATCTACATTCTAGGTTATGGGCAGCCTCCTACCGTTTGGTGTTTTAAGGCCATAGGTATTGCCTCTTACTTCTTCATAGATTCGGTAGGGTCTTCCCAATTTGGGGTTAACTTTCCTTGTTCATTTGCCCTACTAATTGCCTCCATATTCCATAACACAAAGTCCCCAACTTTTAAAGGCCGCTTGTATACTCTTTTGTTGTACGCTCGAGTCATTCTCAGACAGTAGATTTCATGGCGCAAGGCAGCATTGCCCCTACGATCTGGGAGTGAATCCAATGCCAGCTGCATGGTCTCCCAGTTAGCCTCTTCATCATATTGCATAATCTGAAGAGTCGGCTCATAGTATTCAATAGGCAAGACAACTTCTGCCCCATATGCCATGAGGAATTGGGTCTCTCGAGTCGCCCCTTTTGCGGTTGTTCTGATGGCCCACGGGGCGTGTAGTAATTTAACTTGGCTGTTTGCTTAGGCCGCCAGCTCTCTCAAATTTCTTTTTAATGCCGTATAAGATTAATTTGTTGAAGGCTTCAAATTGGCCGTTTTCTTAGGTTCAGCCGACTGATGCAAAGTAAATTGAGATCCCCTGATCTCCTAACCAAGTCTTCAAGTGAGGGGTCTCAAACTGAGGACCATTTTCAAAAACCATACACATAGGCACCCCAAAACGAGTGATGATATTCTTCTAGATGAAGGAGATCACATCCTTTGTCTTGATGTTGTTAACCGCCTCTTCCTCTAACCTTTTGATTAACTAATCCACAACCACTAAGATGTAGCACCTGCCTCCTGGTGCAGTCGTATATGGACCCAAGACGTCCATGAACCATTTAGCAAATGGCATATGACTATGGATGGGCATCAGGTTAGTGGCCGGACAATGTATCAGCTTGGAAAACTTTATACACTTGTCACATTTTTTAACCATCCCCATAGCATCCGACTCTAGGGTCGGCCAGAAGTAATGCCGCTTGGCACTGACAGCTAAGGACCTGCCGCCTACATGAGAGGCGCAATATCCGGCATGCAATTCTTCAAAGTTTTCTTGCCCCTTTTCTAGGGTCAGACACTTCAAAAGAGGCTTCATGAAACCTACTTTGAAGAGCTCTCCTTGCCTTATCTCAAAGTTTGCAGCCTATTTTTTTAGCGCGACCGCCTCATGGGGTGAATTTGGGAGGGTGCCAACTGTTAGATACGCCCGGATATTATCCATCCAAGTGGAGCTTTGGTCAAGTACTCCAATAGGGTCTTCAGCAGAGATACTTCTCTTTTCCATGTCTTCCAAGAAGACTGACAAAGGTGTTTCACGAGAGGCGGATGAGGCTAGTTTGGACATAGCATCCGCCTGGTTATTCTTCGATCTGGCCACTTGGCTTAACTTGAAGTCTTCAAGTGTCCCACCTTCAGCCTTGACCGCCTGCAAGTATTTGATCATAGCCGGATGGGTGGCTTCATAGACACCATTGTATAGGCTTACAACTAATTGAGAGTCAGAGCAGGCATCAATTCTTGTTGCCCGTGCTGCCTTGCACATCCGAATGCCGGCTAACAGGGCTTCATACTCGGCCTCATTATTTGAGGCCCAGAACTTGAACCGTAGTGCATATTCATATTCATCCCCCTCATAGGACTGACAAATTACGCCTACACCACAACCGTTCATCGTGGAGCTTCCGTCCACATACACTTTCCAAACCTAATTGATATGATCCGGCTCAGCCAGCCTTGTCATTTCAACAATAAACCCGGCGAATGCCTGCCCCTTTATTGCCTTCCTTGGTTCGAAAGTGATTTCTAGTCCCTGTAGTTCAATAGCCCATTTAAGCATTCGACCAGAAGACTCCAGGGTTGTCATCAGCCACCTGATAGGTTGGTCAGTGTAGACCATAACCGGATGTGCCAAGAAAAATTGTTTTAACTTCGTGACAGCCATGAAAAGGGCGAGACAAAAATATTCAACCATAGAGTACCGAAGCACTGCGTTTCTAAGAACATGGCTAATGAAGTAGACCGGGAGCTGGATGTCGTCTCTTTCACCTAAGAGTACACCACTATGGGCATGATCTGAAACTGCAAATACATATAGAGCACTTCCTTGGGCAAGGGACTAACTAGCCTTGGCAAAGACTGCAGATGCATTTTCAGCTTTTGGAAGGCAGCTTCAGCATCCTCCCCCCATTCAAATATAGCTAGTCTTCTTCCTGATCGCCTGGAAGAAATAGAGGCACTTGTCACCTGATCGACTGAGAAATCTTCCTACAGCTGCCATACAACCGGTTAATTTTTAACATCCTTTACAAAATGGGGCGATTGCATGTCGATTACCGCTTGTATTATTTTAGGGTTGGCCTCAATCCCCCTTTAGTCAATCAGGAATCCAAGAAACTTCCTAGACTCAACATCAAAGACACACTTTTTTGGATTAAGCATGACCTTGTGCCGCCTGAGTATGGAGAATGTTTCTCAGAGGCCAGACAGGTAATCCACCTGTTGTTTGGATTTTACTATCCTATCATCAATTTAGGCCTCTACAATCCTCCCAATTTGATTAATTAAGACTGTATTAATCATTCGTTAGAAGGTAGCAGGCGCATTCTTAAAACCAAACGACATCACATTGTAATAGAAAAACCTTTGATCAGTGACTAATGCCGTCTTTTCTTAATCCTTCTTCCACAGGGGAATCTATTGAAATCCTTAATAGGCGTCCATAAAACTCATGAAGGCATGTACGGCTGTGGAGTCTACCAAATTGTCGATCTTCGGAAGTGGATAACTTTCCTTTGGACATGCTTTGCTTCAGTCAGTGTAATCTACGCACATGCGCCAGGTACCATTTGGCTTCTTTACAAGCATAACATTCGCAACCCATTAAGGGAAGCTACATGGCCGAATGAACCCAGCGTCTAACAGCATTTTAAGTTCGGCGGCTGCCGCCTGACTTCTCTCCTCGCCATGGTTTCTTTTCTTTTGCCGAATGGGCTTCTTTTTGGGATCCACAGCGAGTTTGTGGATAATAAGATTGGGGCTGATGCCTGGTACCTCTTCCACTTCAAAGCCAAAAATGTATTTGAATTCTTTCAAGAGTTGGTACACACTTGTGCCCAACTTAGCAAAAGTAGTCGTCCCCACCTTAACAGTTCGCTCTGGACGGTTGTCATCCAGAGGAATATCAATATGCTCACTAGCCGGCTGGGGACGGAGATCATATGACCGCTCCCTTTTCAGTGATTGCTATTGCTTTTCTTTTTTGACAACCACCAGCAGACTAGGCATTCATTTTTTAACGGCTGGTGGCGCCGGATGGTCATCCTTGACCTTATCAAGGTCAATTGGCTCTTTACTCTGTACAGTGCAGCTGCCGCAGGCTTGACGTTAGATAAATAGCATTCTTGAGCCGTCTTCTAGTCCTTGTTAAGGACGCCAATAGTCCCATCATCCCTCTCATACTTGACAAGCACAAAAGCTGGAATGATGACGGCCTTGCACTCGTTTAGATTTGGTTGGCAAAGGATGAGGTTGTAGATGATCAGCTCCTCAACCACTAGGAACCGGATGGTCATATGCCTATGACTACCTTTTCTCCTAGTCGGATGGGCAAATCAATGCGTCCGACTAGATGCACAACTCCTCCCCCAAAACCTAACAGGGGATGGGAGACATCCGTCATACTATCAGGCCTGTATTTCAGGTTGGATAGACATTTGTAGCTAATGATGTCTGAGGAGCTTCCCATGTCAATTAAGAAGCGACCAACCAATTGGTTGGCCACTTTGCATTCTATGACCATAGGGTAATCATGCGGCCGACAGACTTTGCCTCTTTCCTTTTTCGGTGATAATGATTTCGGGGAAGGCGGATGTGATGGCCGACTGTCCCTCATCAAAAGAATGGACCATCTTTCTCAAATGGTGCTTGTTTCCCCAGATGGTTGGACCACCACCAGCAAATCTGCCTGCTATCTTATAGACTGGTTCCTCATCCGTTTTAGAGCTGATAGCAGGCTGGGAGTCTTTTTGCTTGACTTTCCAAGATTTGATTTGGAAGCCACTTTGGACTTCACAAACGATTTCAGCGCTCATTTTTCGGCCAGACGGTTAAGCTCCCGCTTGAGGCTGAAGAAGTCATTGGTGTCATGGCCGACATCCTCATGGTAATGACAGTATTTATTTTTGTTCCGATTTTTAGCGGAACCTTTCATAGTAGCAGCTTCTCAAGAGTCGGCCAATCCTTAATCTCCATGGGGATGGAGTAGCTGTCCTTGTGGAACTCGTACCTTGGAACATACGATTTCCACTCTTTCTTTTTCTTCTCGGCTGGTTGATCGGAGTTATCAGCCGCCCAATCTTTGTTTTTCTTTTTGCTCTCTTCTGGTTTTAAAGACGGCTGAGCAGGCCGATCTCCATCTTTCGGTCAGACTTCTTAGAGTCTGACTTCTTATTAGCGTTCGCCTCCATCATGGCTCCTTGGAGGGTGAAGATTTTCTTTCGGACGAGTTTGAACTTAAAAGTCGACCCGTCCTTCAGACCTTTGAAAAAGTCTTTGAAAGCCTTTTCGCCAGACAGTCCTTGTATCTGGAATTTCACCATATTGAACCGCTTGACGTACGAGCGTAGCCCTTCTCTATCTCCCTGCTGCACATGGCCTAAATCAAGGCTTGTTTTCTTTGCAGGGATATTCATAGAGAAGTTAGAACCAAACAAAAATGCAAGTGTCTTGAAGCTGTTTATATAACCAGCCGACAGATTGCCAAACCATAGCTGGGCTATGCCCTTTAGAGTGGCTGGAAGCATGGACACCAAGCGGCATCATCCAACCCCTATAAGTACATGAGGTGGGTGTATGGTGGCTGTGTCACAGACTGTGCCGAATTGATTAGGTGAGGCCCCGACTGCATGAGGGGGGCGCTTGAAGGAGTCCTCGGCCTAGATGGAGTATTCCTCACCGTGGTGTTCTTAAAACTGTCATGATAAGTCGACGTTGAAGCCGACTCCAACAGCTGCTGATTTCTTAGCTAGTCGATGTAGTGACGAGCAGCAGGAAATGTCTTTTTGCTTCCATTCGGCTGAATATGCCGGAGGTTTTCTTTTTTACTGTTTGAGGGAAATGGAGTCTTGATAGGTCGGATGGAGGCCAAGGCCCAGCCTTCTCTAGATGAGGAGTCGGCTGTCGGTCTCAGACCGACTTCTGCTGCCCAAACATGGCAGGCTTTGTGGCCGATTACTCCTTTTAGGGGCAGCTGTCCGCTTGTTTATTAGTCCTTTTCTTTCACCCCTAAGGCTACTCATGAATTTCATGTGCTCATCACGAGTAACTAGGGCTGATCCTGCCGCCTGGGAGGCATCATTCACATGCTCTTTGGGCTTACTAGGTCCAGGGGGTTTGTTAATAACCGCCTGGTTTACATTGCGCTCCCGCCTGTCTTTGTGACAGAGGTGCTAAGAGATGAATGACCTATTAGGGGCCACATAGGTTTCGACAATAGGGTCGTCACCTAAGTCATGGTCCATCTGGATATGTACTTCTTCTAGAGGCCGGTTGTCTCTGGAGGCGGAATAAGATTATGTTGAGAAGCCATCTTAGAGGTACTCTCCCCACAGAAGGCGCGAAATGTTTCGGGGTTTTTTGAGTCCCTTAGGTGAGTTACAACTCAAGACTGGATTCACAAGGACGCCTGTACCTGCAAAACAAACGTACCGCCCGATGGTCGGTGGTCTTCCTCCGAAGATTAAGTTAGTATAAGGATCGGAGTAATACGTACGGAAACTAAGTTATCTGCTCAGTTTCAAACCTCTTGTGCTGTATGTTTCTTGAGAATGATGGCTCAGTAATAATTGCAATTATTAATATATCCTTATCCCCATAAATGAGAGGAATGTCCCTATTTATAGGGTCCTTGGAAAGTGTGCCCTCCCTAGGGTTTGATGACCTAGGGATTAGGGAACGCCGTTTTGTGGCGCCCTCAAAGTTTAGGCCTTTAAGGCTGCCGTTTTGGAGACAATATCTGATTGACACGTGTTGCTCATCCTAAGGGGCCATTTGGGCGTCTCTGAGGGCAACATGTGTCGCTCTCTCATTGGTGTACTTGGGATCATCAAATACCCTATATCAGGGTAGTATCTTCCGAACACGTGTCACCATTTGGAAATTCCAAGGTGGTGCCCCTTCCAGTGACACAAGTGAGGCTCTAATTGGGCAATTTGGTTGGGTATAAAATACCCTAAACACAACTAATCAGCAAAGCTCCTGTTCGCAGCTGTAGACACCCATTTGTGTCTCCCCAAAACCAAACCCACTGATAAGTACCTTTAACATCGAATCATAATCAAATGAAGTGAAAGTGAGGAAAGTCTAGTGTTGCGGATAGTTTTAATTTCTTTTCTCTTCTCTTTGTTTTTGAGAACTTATTTTAAGAAAAACAGCCAATCCAGTTTGGTTGGTCCATGATATGGGTCCAATAGTAGTGTAGTTGGATAGGGCTTGACAAGAGCTTTCCAACGATATATTATAAGCCCAATTCTGATGAATATTGAGGAAGTTATGGCCAATTTACTAAACTGGGCACGGTTTGAGCCTTATATGCGGCCCTATGATCTAGGGGAGGACCTAATACGGATTTATCATTCATAATGCAATTAGGAATGAATTGATTCTTCTAGATTCTTGTAGAAGGTTCTTTTCATTCCTAATTCAATTAGCATTGATAAATTAACTTTTGTTGACTTTTCAGAGTTTTAATTTTAATAATCAAAAGAGAATTTTTGTGGAAAAATACAATTTTATCCTCCTGTACGGCAATTTTTATCTGATTTTAAGAAAACGCGTGAATTTCCAGATCAGAGCCAAACGCCATTTGTAGCCCCTGGCGCTACGCTTGGCGTCAGGCGCTAGCATTGGCGCCTGGCTCTAATGTTGGCGTATGGCGCCAATGGCCAGCGTTGGCGCTAATTCGGTTTTATGTGCTCCAGAACTCTGTTTTGATATTTTATCTTTTTGGCCGATTTTCTTTATAAATATCGTCGTAAAAACACCGTTTTCATTCACTAATTATCACCCATCCTCACCTTCGATCTACTATTCACCAACTTTCATCAAGATTTCCTTTATTACTCTCTCTCTCTCTCTTTTCTAAACTAGCTTCTCTCAAATATAAAAAATTCCACATTTATTAGATCTAGAAACACCTAGCCATATTCGAAGTTGCCTTCGCCCGAGACGTGAAAGGTTTAATTTCTAAGGGTTTGGTCCCAAATCTTTCTTTCAATTATTTAATTTAATTGTTTTGATTTTATTATTTTCCTAGAAGTTACTAACGTGTGTATTTTGTTATTAGAAAGAGGTACGAGGCATCAAAGTAAGTACTTTAATAGTTTTTATTGATGTTATGATATAGAGTTCATTCTTAGGTTGCTATTATAATTCCTAGTATCATGTCTAGGGTAATTTTAATATTAAGTATGATTAAAAGTATGATGCCTTTTATGTTCTTCCTAATATTTATGATTAATAGTATCATGTTAGGGTTAAAGATTTAATTTTTATTGCTCAGTGACATGCTAGGGTTTGTTATTAATCTTGTTAGTATTATGCATAGGATCTTGCTTTTATTATGCTTTAACATGATTATGTTAATTATGATTATAATTGTTATAATTTATGATCATGATTATTTTAATTATTATTATTATGGTTATAAATATTATTTTGATGATTATTATTATGTTGCTTGATTATATTTATTGTTATTGCTTGATCACGCCTTTTATGCATGTTTAAAGGGAATTTTGGTACTTGTAATCACGCTTAATAAGATAATTAATAATCTTGTTAGGGTTAATGTGATTATAATTCAAGTGATCGACAATAATAGATTTATTTGTGCATTAAATTCAACCAACATAAATTAAATAGGTTTAGGGTTAATCCTATTGATTGCATGTTAGTCAGAAAGCGCACATGAATACGATCAGAATAAAGTGGAGGCCTATTATTAGGGAAGGTTCAATTTCTTTTAGGTTGGATTTGTACCTTCACCCTCGAACTACCAGTCATCGTTCAAGACCTATTGGAGTTGACGATCTCTTGGATCGTTAAGGGGTGTAACCTTCACCCTGTGAACGATTTACAAGTTCCTAAAACTTGTTGACGACTCTTTTGCTCTATCTTCTTTCCCTTTGGACCCAATCGTACTTTAGTGTATGATCACAGCGGGGTTCCAGCTTGGGGTTAATGCTTGAAATATTCCCTACAATTTTTGGCGACTCCACTGGGGAGGATTTCTATTTTATTTCCTGAAATTTATTTCAGCAATGATTTAGAATGAGTGGATGAGACTCGAAAAGTTCAAAGTATTTCATGTGCGTAATTTTGATTAACATAATTGTCATATGCATAAAAAAGATCTCATTGGAAAGACCATCTGTAATGAGTTAAAACATAGGATTTTTACACGTAGGAAATTTGAGGAATATCTTTCACAACTAGGACCGAAATAATGCTGCGCAAAACTTGAAAATTTTATCGAGCACAAAAAGCAGCCGAGGCATGTAGGAACTAGCGTCAGCGTACAAAGATTAGCACCAGTATTTTGACCTTAGCGCTTAAGCCAAAAGTTGGCGCCAATCTCTGTTTGCTGGCGACAAGTTCTTCCAATACCGATCTAGAAATATGTGTTTTAATTTTGACCAGTTTTTAGCACTGTTTGCTCGATCCTACTTCCTAATTGAGTTTTTTCTCACTTTTCTGAAATCCATATGAGTTCTACATATGGACATAACCCTCTAGGAATTCATGCTCCGTTTACCTGATTGAACGCTCTGAGCAACAAAGGGTACATCCGAGAATGTTGAATTCACCAAACCATGGAAGCGAGTTTTTTCTAAACTTGCGGTGTCCCATCCACTTGCGCCAACCCTTCACGGTTAGGCTACTGCGCGGTGCATCCGGACAATTAACCATGGACCCTCAATTGACTGAACCATATCCTGAACTTTAGAGAACTAGAGTCATGGTTAGGTTGCAAAATCAGTGTATCATATTGTGCCTACTTGACTAATTGCGCATTATTTGTTGTGCATATACTATGTTTCTCTTAACCGTTTGTTTGACTTGTGTTGAAATTAAATAAATAATGACTTAAGAACTTTGCCTAATTAATTAATTAATTTGAGTCAATAAAGTCTAATATTTTAATCAGAATTTACCTAGTACGACTTTAGGCATACCCTAGGTTATTAATAACACCGAAAACATTTCCTAATTGAAGCTCCAGTAGTGGCACCAAAGTCTGGACTGTAGCGCCACTCTGTGGAGTGTGGCGCCTGGCGACCACTATGTCGTCTTGCGCTACACTAAAAAGAGAGGCGCTATCCTGTCATTTTGACAACAGTTCAGATTATCGATCGAGTCATCACCTAGTGCCTAATTACCCAGTTTTCTAATTAATCCGGTTGAATTTCGCTGTCAATAACGCTTCGTTAAGTCATTATTTGAGTCTAGGCACTAAGTCCCATGGTTAAAACACAAGTCTTAGCATGTCTCCTACACTCACTAGTCTTAGCACACGCTTTGAGTATATGTCATGCACAATTAGTCAAGTAGGCACAATATGATGCAATGAGTTCGCAACCTAACCATGGCTTTAGTTCTCTAAAGTTCGGGATATGGTTTAGTCAAATAGGGTCCATGGTTAGTTGTCCGGATGCATCGCGCTGAAGCCTAACCATGAAGGGTTAGCGCGTGTGGATGGGACACCGCAAGTTTTAGAAAAAACTCGCTTCCATGGTTTGGTGAATTCAACATCTCAGATGTCATATGCATAAAAACGTTCTCATTGGAAAGACCATCCGTAATGAGTCTAAAACATAGGATTTTACACGTAGGAAATTTAAGGAATGTCTTTCACAACTAGGACTGAAATAACACCGCGCGAAACTGGAAGATTTTATTGAGCACAGAAGCTGCTGAGGCATGAGGGAAGTAGCGTCAGGGGCCAGAGCTTGGCGCCAAACTTTTAGCCGTAGCGCCAGACGCCAGTATTGGCGCCAGGCACTACAGTTAAAAGTTGGCGCCAGTCTCTGTTTGCTGGCGCCAATTTCCCCCAATACCGAGCCAAAAATATGCGTTCTAATTTCGACCGGTTTTTCGTATTGTTTGCTCAATCCTACTTCCTGATTGAATTTTTTCTCACTTTTCTAGAAACCCATATGTGTTCTACATATGGACATAACCTTCTAGGAATTCATGCTCTATCTACCCGATTGAACGCTCCTGGCAACAAAGGGTACATCTGAGATGTTGAATTCACCAAACCATGGAAGCGAGTTTTTTCTAAAACTTGCGGTGTCCCATCCACACGCGCTAACCCTTCACGGTTAGGCTTCTGCGCGGTGCATCCGGACAACTAACCATGGACCTTATTTGACTAAACCATATTCTGAACTTTAGAGAACTAGAGCCATGGTTAGGTTGCGAACTCATTGCATCATATTGTGCCTACTTGACTAATTGTGCATTATTTGTTGTGCATATATATTTTATGTTTCTCTTAACCGTTTGTTGATTTGTGTTGAGGCTAAAATTAATGACTTAAAGAACCTTGTCTAATTAATTAATTAATTAATTTGAGTCAATAAAGTTTTTTTTTAATCGGAATTGACCTAGTACGACTTTAGGCATACCCCAGTTGGCTAATAATACCGAAAACAGTCCCAGACCAAAGCTCCAATATTGGCGCCAAAGTCTGAGCTGTAGCGCCACAGTATAGTGTGTAGCGCCAGACATTAACTAAATCGTTTTGCGCCAACCACCATATTGTGACGCCAGTCCTGTCGCTTGGCCGACAGTTCGGATTATTTGTCGAGTCATCACCTAGGGTCTAATTAACCCGTTTGCTAATTAATTTGGTTAATTTTCGCTGTCAATAACACCTTGTCAAGTCATTAATCGAGTCTTGGTCACATAGTATAGCCACATGGTCATGACACGAGTCTTAACATGTCACCTACACTCACTAGTCTTAGCACACACTTCGAGTATGCATCACCATGACCATATCTTAGGTTCATGCATGAGTCGGTCTTTTTCTGTCATTTGAGTTGGGGTACATTCTACTCCTAATCCTTCATATCCCTCCATCACTTTTCTTCACATTCTATTCCAATTTTTCTTCACTTCTTCCATCCATGTGTGTTGAATCGAGTTTGAGTCATATGATTGACTAACAAAAAATGAGGGTAATGATGAAACAACACAAGACAAGAGGCGAGCTGCAACATCAAGATTTTATGACCTCTTTTTCAATTTTTCCTTTCCCCAATAAGTCTAGCGTAGGCACCTTTTATTTTCTTTTAGATTAATTTTGTAGATTTTTCCTTTTTCCCTTTTTAATAAAATGAGCATTTATTTCCTTGCATATGATCATTTCATTACATTGCATTCAAAAAAAGAAAAAAAAAAAAAAAAAAAAAAAAAAAAACCATGTCGAATTAAGCACAAGGTATACCAATGATTTAAGGCACCCCTTGTAGCCACATCATATCTCCTTTCGCCCTTTAATTATACAATCCTTTCTTCATAAACCACTTTGAGCCTCGTCTAACGATAGACCTTTCTTTTTTCAACCTACATCTATCTAACCTTGGGATGGGATGGCGTGCAACTTATGCAATTCTAAAGAAAGCTTGAGCAAATTCAAAAGAAAGCAATAGCAAAAATAAGCAAAAGCAAAATAATAAATAAAAGTGTACAAAGGGGAAAGTGTTCCAATGTCTTTTATATGAAAGTATCTTCGATAAGAACATGTCTCAGATTGCGTCTCTTATCGAGTGCTCGGTACCGTGCCTGAGAAACATGAATGCCAAGTGAGTGATAGACCGCATGATCGGGATTTCCCACACTTATAAAAATAAAATAAATGCTAAAGCAAAAAGAGCTAATAAAGAGTAAAAACTCAAGCATAAAATTATAAAGATTCAAAAGCGAGGTTCCACACCTTGGGGGCTTATCTAGGGTCTTGAGCCTTTATCCCCTTCTTCTTCAGCCTTTAGCCTAACCACGTTACAACCCTTAAAAGACCTTTTTGAGGTATACACACACTTGTGTGAGGTTTGGCTAGAGCTACGTTCGGCCTTATTCCTAACGGATACGTAGGCAACCTCACATCGAGGTGCGGCCGTAATAAACATGCATTCATATTCACATTCACACACTTACACCATGATCATATCAAGGAATTCCCTGTGCTCATCCCTATTCATTTAGAGCTAGACATGGGGGCTTGATCCCTACATCATTAGCTTACCTAGCCTAAGAGTCACCACCATTTGATTCTTCTAAAAATAATATCTTTCCACACACTTAGCTCTTGCGGCCTAACTTTAGTGTCACTATCACACACATCACGCATACATGACCAAATATACTTCCCTTAGGAACCCTTTGTCATGAAATCTTAATACAACGCTGAAGCATGCCTTGTCATATCAACATCACTCATCATTGCATCACGAAGCATGAAGTACTTAGCCTCCGTGCCTAAGTTACCCAAATGCTTTCATCATTGAGTCAACAATTGAGATAGCCTAGGATGAATTAATCCTTGAACCTTGAGAGATAGTATCAAACAACATTTGACTAAGCTCATTCAACATGCATCTTCAAACTTTTGATTTTCTTTTTCACGTCTTTCTTTTTCGGGAGAAAGTCGGTACCCTCCACAAAATTGACGGAAATTTTTTGCTTTTTTTGCATTTTTCGAGTCGCAAGATCACATTACAATGCACACACAAGTCATGTACACACTGAGTCATGTCGTGCCATATAACTTTGATTTGAGTCTAACATTTGTGTCATTACACTTCGAGTCGAGTCAACCTCGAGTCAGTCAAACATATCGAGTCAAGTTTATAACTTGAGTCGTGTCAAGTCGATGAGTCAAGCAACATTAAACCTTAGGTCAACCCTAAGATAATTTTAAGCTTTAGGTCAACCCTAAGATAATTAAAGAAATTGGCAAAGTTCTATAGTAAAAAATAAATACAGGTGCAGCAGAACAGGGAAGACCCTAATCCAGCGCCTGGCGCCAGAAATATTTCAGCAACGACAGAGCTCGAAGCCTCTCAGAAAGGTGATTTCGACTTCATACAACAATTTCGGGTTCCTTGGTACGCTAGTTAGCCCCTATAAGCAATTTGACATGATTAAGTAGTCATTTTGATCACTA
Source organism: Chenopodium formosanum (assembly GCA_024500155.1). NCBI lineage: Eukaryota > Viridiplantae > Streptophyta > Magnoliopsida > Caryophyllales > Amaranthaceae > Chenopodium > Chenopodium formosanum. The sequence continues at coordinate 43,917,878 of CM044880.1, forward strand.
AGGATAGGTTGCTTCAATGGCACATCTCTTGTGATCCAAAGTGTTTCCTTTGTCTGAATGACAATGAAAGTGTTCAACATCTTTTCTTTGATTGTGATTTCTCTAGGAAGGTTTGGAGTAAGGTTTTGGGGATCTTACGTGTTTCCAAGCCTGTTCAGCAGTTTAGTGATGAGATTGATTGGATGAAGAAAATCTGCAGAAGTTCCAATATGAAGAATAAAGTGATCCAGGTGGCCTTCACTGAAACGGTTTATGGTATTTTGATTCAAAGGAATGCAGTTCTCTTTACTGGTTGTTGCAAATCAGTTGATGCCCTTGTTCGGGATATTGTCTTTCACTCTGTTTGTAGAATCCCGGCGGGAAGCAAATATTTGATCGTTTAAGGCTTGTCTCGGGCTCTTTGTGTTTTTGTTCTGGTTTTCTTGGGTTGGGTTCTGATACTAGGTTTCCCGTTGTTTCTTTTTGTATTGGTTTCCTTTTATGTAGGCTATTTTAGTGCTTTGCTGTGCTTTTGCGTTGCTGCTGCCTGCGGTTTGTGTTGCTATGCTGTTGATGTGTTGCTGCTGATGTTGATGCAGTCTGCTGCTGCTGTTTCTTTGCTGTTGTTTGGTTGCTGCTGTTGCTGATCTGCTGCTGCCTACTGTGTTTTGCTGCCTGTTGTGGTTTGCTGTCTGCTGCCTGCTGCGCTGTCTGTCTGCTGCAGTCTGCTGCAGGTGCTGCTGATCTATTGTTGCTGGTCTGCTTCTGCTGCTGCCTTGTCCTGTTATGCTTTTTGCGGACTGCTGCAATCTGCTGCTGGTTGTTGTGCTTGCTGCTTGCTGTTGTTGCTGGTCTGCAGTGCTTGTTGTTGTTCTGTGCCTCTGCTGCTCTGCTGTGTGTTGCTGTGCACTGCTTTGCACTGCTGTCTGCCTGCTGTTGGTGCTGCAGTGCAGTTTTGTTTTGTGCTTTGTTTTCTGCAGTTGAGGCTAGCTTTGGTTCTTTTTTTATTGTCTTTTTATTGTATTAGTTTTCTTGTCAGTTTGCAGGCTTGTCTGCTACTAACTGTTGGTTTTGGTGTCTTTTGGGTGTTTGGTTTTGTTGTTTTTCTGGTTGTTTGTTGTCTGGTCCTGGTTTCCGGAACCCTTCCTAGAAGGTGGCCGGAAATCTGAGTCCAGTTGTTCTAGGTCCTTCCTAGAACCCTTCCTAGAAGGTGGCTAGGTTTGGATCTAGAACTGGTTGTGCAGTTAGCCTGTTGTTTTCAGGTCTTTTGGTGTTATGGTGGTAGTTATAACTTAGCTTTTGTAAGTAGTAACTTTCTCTCTTTGGTTATTAAATCTTATTTTCCAAAAAAAAAAAAAAAAAAAAAAGTAGTCAGTTTGATTACAATTGCAATAAGTGATCGACCTGATGAAAGATCGTCTCACTTAGCTTAAAGCGCCTAATCACGGAGACACCGACATACTGGTTTTAGCGGAATAAAGTTCAGGCGAGCTTTAGAGATCGACAAACGTTGGTCTTCAGAAATTTTTCTTCAGAACATTATCGCAACAAACATTCAAGCACCGAAGCTCTATTGTTCAGAGACACGTGAACATTTCCATCAAAAGCTCTTTTGCTCCAGAGACGCGTGGGCATATCATCAAAGCTCTTTTGTTCAGAGACGCGTGGACATTTCATTCAAGCTCTTTTGCTCCAAAGACGCGTGGGCATATCATCAAAGCTCTTTTGTTCAAAGACGCGTGGACATTTCCTATTTTCAAGCTCTTTTGTTCCGAGACGCTTGGACAATCCTTTTCAAGTTCTTTTGTTTAGAGACGCGTGGACATTTCCTATTTTCAAGCTCTTTTACTCAGAGACGCGTGGGCATCCTATTATCAAGCTCTTCGTTCAGAGATGCGTGGACACATCATTCAGAAGATCATATAAAAAAGAAGCTCTTTGTTCAGAGAAGAGTGAACATCGAAACAGCAAGGTGGCGTTCCCTAGATTATGGAGAGTTGTCACAAACAACTGAGGATTGTTTCAAGAGAAGCAATCTTCGATAGTATTCCCTTGGACGTGGAATATTATCAATGCGGATGAGGATTGTTTCGAGAGAAATAATCTTCGATGATGTTCCCTTGGACGTGGAATATTATCATTGCGGAGAGGATAGTTCAGGCAAAGCAATCTTCTAATTTGGAAGCAGTTATGGGCGTAGCGGTTTTCAAGCGGGATGGCATTCTCTAGCTTGCAGGAGGTCATCAAAACAGTAAAGCTGCAACAATCGGTTACTTTCAGAGATGTGTGCTCGACGGTGAAAGATACGCGTTTCTTAACTCTTTTATCTGTTTAGCTAATGCTAGTTTTGTAGGTATTGGCATTATAAGATTGATTTAGGATTGTAGAACGTTCTGAATCATTCTCCGTCCCTATCGTTACTTTGACTTTTGTTTTCGAAACTTGCGTTTCTCCAAACTCAGTCAAAGTGGGGGCTTCTGTAGACACCCATTTGTGTCTCCCCAAAACCAAACCCAGTGATGAGTGCCTTTCACGTCGAATCATAATCGAATGAAACGAAGTGTGGAAAGGTCTAGTGTTGTTGAAAGTTTTATTTCTTTTCTCTTCTCCCTGTTTTGGAAAACTTTATTTTAAGAAAACAGCCAATCCAGTTTGGTTGGTCCATGATATGGGTCCAATAGTTGTGTAGTTGGATGGGGCTTGCAAAGACCTTTCCAACGATATATTATAAGACCAATTCCGATGAATATTGAGGAAGTTATGGCCAATTTACTAAACTGGGCCCGGTTTGAGCTTTATGTACGGCCCAATGATCTAGGGGAGGGCCTAATATGATTTATCATTCCTAATGCAATTAGGAATGATTTTGATCTTCTAGAATATTCTAGAAGGTTCTTTTCATTCCTAATTTAATTAGGACTTTTCAGAGTTTTAATCAAGATCAAATAACATTTTCTATGGAATTATATTATTTTATCTTCCAGTACGGTAAACTTATCAGATTTTCGAAAACGCGTTGAAATCCATTTTGGCGTCCAACCCAAGGCCTTGGCGCCAGACGCTAGCCATTGGCGCCTGGCGCTAGCCACTGGTGCCTGGCGCCAGTTAGCCAGGGTTGGCGCCAATCCTATTTTGTGATCATCAGACTCTGTTTTGTTAAATTATCTTTTTTGGCTGATTTTCTCTATAAATAACGTATTAAAACTTCGTTTTCGATAACCAGATTTCATCAATTCTTATTTCAATTCACCAACTATCTTCATCATCTACATCTATCAATCACCAACTCTCATCAAGATTTTCTTGATTATTTTCTCTCTCTCTCTCTTTTTCTAAACTAGCCTTTTCTCAAATACAAAATTCCGCATTCATTAGATCTAGAAACACCTAGCCATATTCTAAGTTGCCTTCACCCTAGACGTGAAAAGGTGTTAATTTCTGAGGGTTTGGTCCCAAATCTCTATTTCAAATATTTAATTTGATTGTTTTGTTTATTATTTTCCTTGAAGTTACTAACGCGTGTATTTTGTTATTAGAAAGAGGTACGAGGCATCAAAGTAAGTACTTTAATTGATTTATTGATATTATGATGTAGAAATCATGTTTATATTGTTGTTATGATGTTCCTAGTATCATGTCTAGGGTATTTTTAATATTAAATATGATGCCTTTTATTCTCTTCCTAATATTTATGATTGTTAGTATCATGTTAGGGCTAAACCTTTGATTTTTATTGCTTAGTGACATGCTAGGGTTTGTTATTAATCTTGTTAGTATCATGCCTAGGATCTTGCTACTATTATGCTTTAATATTAACATGAACATGATAATGATTATAAATGTTATAATTTTATGATGATTATGAATATTAATATTATTATTATTATTGATGATGATTATTTATTGTTGCTTGATATGCAAATTATTATTATTTATTGCTTGATCACCTTTTATTGCATGTTAAAGGGAATTTGTACTTGTAATCACGCTTAATAAGATATTTAATAATCTTGTTTAGGGTTAATTGTGATTATAATTCAAGTGATCGCCAATAATAGTTTATTTGTGCATTAAATTAAACCAACATAGATTAAACAGTTTTAGGGGTAATCCTTTTGATTGTATGTTAATTGGAAAGCGCACATGAATACGAGCAGAATAAAGTAGAGGCCTATTATTAGGGCAGGTTCAATCTCTTTTAGGTTGGATTTGTACCTTCATCCCCGGACCCTTATTAGGTTCATGACCTTATGGAGTTGACGATCTCTTGGATCGTTAAGGGGTGTAACCTTCACCTCGTGAACGGTTTACAAGTTCCTTAAAAACTTGTTGGCGACTCTTTTGCTCTATCTTCTTCCCTTTTGGACGCCACCGTACTTTAGTGTATGATCACAGTGGGGTTCGAGCTAGTGGGATTTTAAATGCTTGAAACTATTCCCCACACAAAGTATGAAGTGCTTAGCCTCCACGCCTAAGTTACCGAAATACTTTCATCATTGAGTCAACCATCGAGATAGCAACAACATTTGACTAAGCTTATTCAACATGCATTCGAAAACTTCGAGTCTTTTTTCGCGTGTTTCTTTTTCGGGGGAAAGTCGGTACCCTCCACAAAAATGACAGAAAATTTTTCCTTTTTGGCTTTTTTGCGTCGCACAATCATAACACAATGCACACACGGGTCATGAGTCACGCGTGTTATTTCACTTCGAGTAGAGTCAACCTCGAGTCAGTTAGTCACAGCAAGTCAAGTTTATACCTTGAGGCATGTCAAATCAATGAGTCAAGCAACGTTTAACCTTAGGTCAACCCTAAGATAATTAAAGAGAATATCAAAGTTCTATAGTAAAAAATAAATAGAGGTGCAGCAGAATTGGGAAGACCCTACCCCAGCGCCAGATGACAACATCTAGCGTCTGGCAATAGTTTTAGCGCTTGGCGCTAGATCTCATCATCTGGCGGTAGAGCCAATTCTTGGCACCAGAGATATTTCAGCAGCGACAGAGCTCGAAACCTCGCAGAAAGGTGATTTCGATCTCATACATCAATTTTGGGTACCTTGGTACGCCAGTTAGCCCCTATAAGCAATTTGACATGATTAAGTAGTTGGCTTGATTACAATCCCAATAAGTGATCGACCTGACGAAAGATCGTCTCACTTAGCATAAAGCGCCTAAGCGTTGGCTCACCGACGTACCAGTTCATAAATAGCAGAGGCACCAACATACGGGTTCATAAACAGCAGAGGCACCGACATAATGGTTCACAAGCATCAAAAGCGTCGACGTACTGGCATAGCTGAAGCAAAGTTCAAGCAAGCTTTAGAGATCGACAAGCGTTGGTCTTCGGAAATTTTTCTTCGGAATATTATCGCAATAAACGTTCAAGTTATTTTGTTCAGAGACGCGTGGACATTTCTTTTAAGCTCTATTGTTTTGTGACGCGTGAACATATCATGAAAGCTCTTTTGTTCAGAGATGCGTGGACATTTCTTTCAAACTCTTTTGTTCAGAGACGCGTGGACATTTCTTTCATGCTCTTTTTTTCAGAGACGCGTGGACATTTCTTTCAGGCTCTTTTGTTCAGAGATGCGTGGACATTTCTTTCAAGCTCTTTTGTTCAGAGACGCGTGGACATTTTATTCAAGCTCTATTGCTTAAAGACGCGTGGGCATCCTATCATCAAAGCTCTATTGCTCAAAGACGCGTCGAATCATAATCGAATTAAGTGAAAGAGGGAAAGTCTAGTGTTGCGGATAGTTTTAATTTCTTTTCTTTTCTCTTTGTTTTTGAAAACTAGTTTTAAGAAAAACAACCAATCAAGTTTGGTTGGTCCGTTATATGGGTCCAATAGTAGTGTAGTTGGATGGGGTTTGACAAGAGCTTTCCAACGATATATTATAAGCCCAATTCCGACAAATATTGAGGAAGTTATTGCCAGTTTACTGAACTGGGCCCGGTTTGAGCCTTATATGCGACACAATGATCTAAGGGAGGGCCTAATATGGATTTATCATTCCTTATGCAATTAGGAATGGTTTTAGTCTTCTAGATTCTTCTAGAAGGTACTTTTCATTCCTAATTCAATTAGCATTAATAAATTGACTTTTGTTGACTTTTCAGAGTTTTAATTAAAATCAAATATTATTTTTGAGGAAAAATATGATTTTATCCTCATGTACGGCAATTTTTATCTAATTTTAAGAAAACGCGTGAATTTCCAGATCAGCTCCAAACGCCAGCTGTAGCGCCTAGCGCTACGCTTGGCGCCTGGCGTTAGCATTGGCGCCTGGCGCTAATGTTGGCATCTGACGCCAATAGCCAGCGTTGGCGCTAATTCAGTTTTATGTGCGCCATAACTCTATTTTGATATTTTATATTTTTGGCTGATTTTCTTTATAAATAATGTCGTAAAAACTCTGTTTTCATTCCCCAATTAGGAAAATTTGTCAAAAATAACACCACCTTTGGGCGGTCTTCCAAGAAAAAAACGACCTTTGGATTATTTCAAAATAACACCACCTTTGACTCATATCTTCCTTAAATAGAACGTGACCTGTTAGTGACCTGTTAGTAAAACGGTCAGTGGTCAATTTGTTTTTTTTTTAAAAAAAACATTAAATCTTACAAAAAAAAAACCTTAAAAATAAAAATATAAAACCTTAATTAAAAAAAAAAGAAAAGAAAACTCCCTACCCAACCCCACCGGCCCAACCACCATCCTCCTCCACTACCCAGTCTCCCTACCCCTTTTGACGTCATCTCACCGGCCCCTTCCCCGCATTGTTAGGCCTTCCCCGGACCCCTTTCTCAACGTCCTACTAGCACCCCTTTTCGTTCCCTCAAGCTCTCTCTTTGGGCGGAGGTTAGTGTTTGATTGGGTTTCGAGGGTAGCTGGGCGCATCGTTTCATGGTGATAGGGATGAAGGGCGGTGATTTCACGACGGATTCGAAGGTGATGGGTGTGAATTTGTTGGTTTCCGGGGAGTTCGTGGTGGATGTGGAGGTTCGTGCGGGTGGGGGGGGGGGGGCTGAAATCGGGATCGAGGAAGGGAGCTTTCAGGTGGGATGGTCTAGTGAGGGGTGGTGGTTCCCGATGAAGGAGACGGTTGGCGTGGTGGCGACGAAATGGGATATGGGTTTGGCTGGGCGACTGCTGGTACGGTGGGGAGATGAGGTTTTTCGAGGGGAGGGAGGGGGGTTTTAGGGTGGGGGAAGGTTGTTGAGGGGAGGGGCTGGTTAGGATGGGGTACCGTCGGCGTCGGGTAAGTGACTCTGGCCGCCGACGGTCGTGGTGGGGTTGCTTTCGGTAAGGGTGGTTTTTTTTTTTTTTTTTTTTTTTTTAATTTCAGTTAGTTTATTTTAGTTTTAATTTTTTTAAGAAAACTAATTAAGTTTAGTTTTTTAAAATCATTATTGTTAAAAAAATGTTAAAATAAAATACTTTTTTTAACCAATCACACATGGACACATGTCAAATATGACTAGTGAAAGAGGTTATAGGTTTTTTGTTCTATTTTTGGCGGATGTGCATCAAAGGTGGTGTTATTTTGGAATAATCCAAAGGTCGTTCTATTTTTAGAAGACCGCCCAAAGGTGGTGTTATTTTTGACAAATTTTCCCCCCAATTATCACCCATTCTCACCCTCGATCTACGATTCACCAACTCTCATCAAGATTTCCTTGATTACTCTCTCTCTCTCTTTTCTAAACTAGCTTCTCTCAAATATAAAAAATTCCGCATTTATTAGATCTAGAAACACCTAGCCATATTCGAAGTTGGCTTCGCCCGAGACGTGAAAGGTTTAATTTCTGAGGGTTTGGTCCCAAATCTTTCTTTCAATTATTTAATTTAATTGTTTTGATTTTTTATTCTCCTTGAAGTTACTAACGTGTGTATTTTGTTATTAGAAAGAGGTACGAGGCATCAAAGTATGTACTTTAATAGTTTTTATTGATGTTATGATATAAAGTTCATGCTTAGGTTGCTATTATAATTCCTAGTATCATGTCTAGGGTAATTTTAATATCATGTATGATTAAAAGTATGATGCCTTTTATGTTCTTCTTAATATTTATGATTAATAGTATCATGTTAGGGTTAAAGATTTAATTTTTATTGCTTAGTGACATGCTAGGGTTTGTTATTAATCTTGTTAGTATCATGCCTAGTATCTTGCTATTATTATACTTTAACATGATTATGTTAATTATGATTATAATTGTTATAATTTATGATCATGATTATTTTAATTTTTATTATTATGGTTATAAATATTATTTTGATGATTATTATTATGTTGCTTGATTATATTTATTGTTATTGTTTGATCATGCCTTTTATGCATGTTAAATGGAATTTTGGTACTTGTAATCACGCTTAATAAGATAATTAATAATCTTGTTAGGGTTAATATGATTATAATTCAAGTGATCTCCAATAATAGAATTATTTTTGCATTAAATTCAACCAACATAGATTAAATAGGTTTAGGGTTAATCCTATTGATTGCATGTTAGTCAGAAAGCGCACATGAATACGATCTGAATAAAGTGGAGGCCTATTTTTAGGGCAGTTTCAATCTCTTTTAGGTTGGATTTGTACCTTCATCCCCAAACTACCAGTCATGGTTCAAGACCTATTGGAGTTGACAATCTCTTGGATCATTAAGGGGTGTAACCTTAACTCTGTGAACGGTTTACAAGTTCCTAAAACTTGTTGGCGACTCTTTTGCTCTATCCTCTTTCCCTTTGGACGCCACCGTACTTTAGTGTATGATCACAACGGGGTTCAATCTAGGGGTTAATGCTTGAAATATTCCCTACAGTAGCCAACCAAACGATTGCAACAAACATTCAAGTATCATTAAAGCTTTTTTGTTCAGAGACGCGTGGACATATCATTAAAGCTCTATTGTTCAGAGATGCGTGGACAATCCTTTCAAGCTCTTTGTCCAGTGACGCGTGGACATATCATCAAAGCTCCTTTGTTCAGATATGCGTGGACATATCGAAAAGCTGTTTTGCTCTGAGACGCGTAGGCATGTCATTCCGAAGCTCTTTGTTCAATGACACGTGTGCATCCTATAAAAGCTCTTTTGCTCAGACACGCGTGGGCACATTATTCAAAGCTCTTTATTCAGAGACGCGTGGACATATCATTCAAAGCTCTTTGTTTAGAGACGCGTGGACATATAAAAAATCTCCATTGTTCAGAGATGAGTGATCAATCTTAAAAAAGAAGCTCTTTTACGAGTGAACATCAACAGCGGAAAAGCACGGCCACAACATCGAAACAGCAAGATGGCGTTCCCTAGCTTGTGGAAGGTTGTCACAACGACAAATGCAACAAATCAGTTACCTCAAGAGACGTGTGTTCGACGGTGCAAGATATGCGCTTCTTAACTCTCTTATATGTTTTAACTAACGCTAGTTTGCAGGTATCGGCGTTACAAGAGTGATTTAGGATCGCAAAACGTTATGAATCATTCTCCGTCCCTATTGTTACTTTGACTTTTGTTTTCAAAACATAAGTTTCTCCAAACTCAGTCAAAGTGGGGGCTTTTATAAACACCCATTTGTGTCTCCCCATAACCAAACCTAGTGAGGAATATCTTTCATGTCATTTGGTTATCGAAAGAGGTGAAAGTGTTAAAAGTCTAGTGATGAGGATGTTTTTATTAAAATATCTCTTCTTTCTGTTTTTGAAAATATTTTTTTCTTACCCTATTTATGAAAAACGTGCATTCCACTTTAGTTTTGTCCATTATATGGGTCCAATAATAATGTAGTTGGATGAGGATTGAAAATACCTTTCCAACGATATATTATAAGCCCAATTCTGATGAATAATGAGAAAGTTATGGCTAAAATACTAAATTGGGCCCGGTTTGGTTCTTACATACGGCCAAATGATCTAGAGGAGGACCTATTATTAATTATCATTCATAAAGCTATTAGGATAAATTATTTTCTTCTAGAATATTCTAGAAGGTTTTCTTAAACCCTAATGGAGTTAGGATTGACAATTATGTTTCAAAGAGTTTTAAATTGAATAAAACTACTCCTATTAACAATCCTTGTTTTGTACGAGACGGAATATGTTCAGATATAATTTTGTGCCTCATAATCTGTATCCAAGTTTAATATTGTTAGATATATCTATAAATTATCTTTCCAATGGTATATTATAATATTGAATCCAAGCTATAACGAAAAAGATATGAATAGAATATGAAACTCTATCCAAAACTGACACCCTTCCGCTATTTCGGCCATATCTTTTTATCTGCAAAATATTTTAAGCTAATTCTAAATGTGATGGAAATTTGACTTCAATTGCTTTCCAAGGACATATTATATGAATTTATTTGGACTTTTGGATCAAAAGATATGATAAAAAAAAAATCCATAAAAACTGTTTTACAGCGCCGGACGACAAGCCTGTCGTGCGGCGACATACTCTGTCGCTCGACGACAGGGGCTATTGTGGCGCAAGCGTCCTGTTTTATTCTTCTTAAAACTCCAATTCTTTTTTATCAAATCCTGACTGCTTTTATTATCACATCCCACTAGAATGGATCTTATGAGGTCACACACAAGGGTATTGGGTTAAGCAAGTTAGAGGCCAATTTATGGGCCTCATGAGCAAGTAACAAATCATGATTTGGATTGGGCTAGCATAGTTAGATTGAAGATAGGCTTTGGGCTTTGTCATTGAATCTTATTTAGAGATGAGATCTATAATAAGATCCATGCTTAGGGTTGTATGACAACACAATTAACAGTTTATTGTTAATCAAGCAACCAATAATTCAAAACCCTTACACTCTCTCTCTATAACCTACAAATCTCTCTCCTCCCCCCCTTGGACTCACGACCGACCACCCCTAGTGGCGCGAGTGGTGGTTAGTTGTGGTTCGTGATTGGTTCGTTGCTTGTTCTTTCCCTTATAAGGTCAATTGAAGAGTTCAATTGAAACTAATTAGCATTAGTGGAGGTCAAAATCCGTGCATGTGGGCCAAGTAGAGGAATAACGTTTGAGGTTCTTTGTCTCCCTTATCCTTGATCGATCACACGTGGAATCACGCTATAAAGGTATTAATTCTAATTCTTTTAGTGTTATGCATGATCTTGGGATTAAGTGCTATATGAATATGATTCATGTTTTCCGCATTCGTACCTATATACACCTACAGTGGTATCAGTTAGACTATGCATGTACATATATTGAATCTTCATTCTTTGATAATCAACAATTTTAATTCAATTAGGGGGGAGGATAATTTTATTATGGGTCAATTATTATATTAAATGGTATTTAAGTCTTGGAATTGATTAAATATCATTTAATTCGCTCAAAATAGCCACAAAGATGATCAAATTTTCCCCTATTGAATTCGAATTTTTTCGAACCCCAACCCTAATTTTTCGAAAATTTCAAACCTTTTATAAGCCCTAAAATCTTATTTTTGTGCTTGTTTTTATTCGAGTTCGTTTTTAAAATGCTTCATGATTTTAATACTATTGATTTCATGTATAAATTACGAATTTCGCATGTTCAATGATTTAATTTAAGAGTAAAATTAAATTGGGGATTATTTTTCATCAAGAACCTTAGTTTTAAAATTAGATTGTGAATTTAATTTTAATAGGATGAATTACCATATAAGTTATGTTTTAATTTATAATGGACCACACTAATTTTATTTAACAAAACTTTTTTATTAAAATTGAAACAAAAAAAAAATGGTTATTGCAGTAGCAAGCGCGGCTAGGTGGCGCGGCCACTGCGGCTGCCGTGGCAGGTGGTCCGGAGGGAGTCGCGAGATGGGGAAGCAAGAGGATCAGAAAGACTCAGCAACAACAGCACCGTGCAACAGTTACGCGACACTGTTGTTGTTGTGCGTCGTCGCTGGCTATAGTAACTTACACCTCACGGTGTACGACCACCGTGGCTAGCTTCGGCTGGCCATACCACGGTGGTTGGCACATATTTTCAAAATATATATATATGTTTTTTTGTAAATATTTCAAGATAATTACAAAATTATTTTGGGATAAAAACAGTTTTATTTTGAATAAATATTGTTTATTATGGGATAAAATCATATCTTTCAAATGATGTTATGTTTGATATTATCCATATTTAAAGTTGTTATTTTTTATAATTATCCATAATTAAAGTGGTTTATTTTGGATAACATTTGTTAGGATATTCTGAGCATATTCCAAAAGGATAGTAATTGATTTAAATGATGTGATTATCCCATAATTGTTTTAGGATATTATTGATTTAAAATTTGTGATTAGCTAGTAATTAGAATATAATTTCCTAATTTGTTCAGATAATCTTTGAGGATAAATATGATTTATCTTTTAAGATTAAAATAAGATTTGATTCTATCTCATGACTAATTTAAAATATACGACATTTTACTAATAATCATGAATAATATATGATATTATCTAATTGCATTAATTAAAAAATGAGATATCTAGGTACCATGTTTCCTTAATTGTTAACATTCGATGTTGTAGTTTAGGAAAACATGATGAGTGATTTATTATGTTGCAAAATTATAGTATATGATACTTTTGCTATATAATGACTAGTATGGCCCACAAGATTACTAAATACAATCTTCGCATCATGATATATTTTTGTAATCTTAGTATAGATAAAATAGTTTTGTAATTTTATTTCTTTTTATTTAGGTAGTAGATAGAATAGATTAAAATTACCGGTTGCAGTTAATCCAAGAAGCCCATGAAGTGAAGGCCCAAAGGAGCAAGGTGGATGAGATCCCTGATGATTTAAAAGGGAGCATTTTCCTTATTAGTTTTCTTAGGATTAGGAGCCATGCTATTTCTTGTTTATGCATTCAGTTTATTATGAGTGTTAGATTTATTTTATGTTTATTGATGATGCGCTAGAGTTCACTAAATAATTACAACATAATAAATCTAGGTCCCAATAATATTGAGGTTGGTTTTCCAGTTGAATACCCAACAATCCTTAGATCATGAGTGATAGGTCGGCCTCTGCAGAGTGTCTTATGTTATCGTAGGTAATTGTGAGGTAGATCACGTTCTACACATTTAATTGGTTATACTGAACAAGGTTACCTAAAGAGTTTATAACCTTGAAGCTATAGGTAATAATTAAACATGTGATGATTAATTATTCAACCAAGAATTACAAAGAGTTATAATCAGTAAAGAGTTTACTCACTTTGAAAATGTAATGCTTGATGGTAGGGCCTCAGTCTGGTCAACTATTACACAAATAAAGGGCCTTGGAATTATTTAATTCAATCTGGATCAATTTAATATTAAATAAATGCTTTAAAGTTACCAATTTTATATCGCTTATGGTACTTTAAATTTTATTAAACATAATTCAATTTTTTGTTTACTTATAAGTAACATGTTATTCTAATTTTATGGAAATAAAGTTGAGAAACGTTCTCAAAAGTTAAAAGGTAATCCATAAACCTATGCTCCAATTTTGCTAATATGGTTCTAAAAGGCAAGTTTTAAACCCATGTAAAATGTCTAAGGTTGGTTTTATTCAAAATGTTTTAGTAAAATGCCAACACATTTTCATTATGAAAAGTGTTTCAAGGGATATTATGAGATGGGAGGTACCAACCCTGTAAAAGACAAGTATAGAAGTCCAATAAAATCTCTTATTTTCAATATGATTGAATATAAGAAAGTGTTTGGAAATCTCTATGATCAAAAAATGATCAAATGACATTGTTCATCATCCATTTCATATAGATTTAAATGGTTGATTAAACTCTAATATGAATAATGATTGAATTTTTTTAGCAAAATCATGAAATGTGCTTAAAGTAGTTTAGCAAAGCATCATTTTGAACCAAAGAGAAGTGTTCTCGGTGGATCAAATTAAATGGGAAAGGTTTTGGAATATATGAGGATTGCGTTAAGAAATTATAAGCCAAGAAATGCAAACAAGTTGCTACTTATCAAATCGAGACTACTTACATGCTAAAAGTTGTTATGAACAACAAATGTTTCAAATTAAATGGATCAATTTCAGATGATTAGAAAGCACCTCATATAGTTAGAAGTTAAAAGAATGGAAATGTTCCAATTTAAAAAGTATATTATATAAATTGATTTAGCATATTGCTACTTCTTGGACATACGATGTCTTGTTTAGTTCACTCATTAAACAATATGGTTGAACTAACGGATGATGATATGGCCAAAGGAGAAATAAATTTACAAGTTCAGAAGAAAAGTTGCTACTAAGTAGAATCTACAAGTATAGAAGCAAAAGTTGCAACTTTACAAGTAGAACATATATTTCACCTTACATATTTATTGACTAGAATTAAATAAATGTTATTCATTCTTGTCATTATCAAAACATACTCGTTCAATGTTAGTAAAGACTAAGCGTTGAAGATTCAAAAACATGGATTAAATGTTATTCTATGCTTCATTGAGTCATAATATGTTTTGAATTGCTAAATATGTTTAAAGTTCTATATAATAGAAATTATTAAACCATTTCTACATATAAATTTTCTTTAATATGTCAATTAATTCGAATGAAAAATAAACATTGCATGCGGAAGAACCCAATGGATGGACTTTCAATATCATTAGATTGTGAATCTATTGGTATATGTAATTATCATTCTAATTTGATATTTTGACAAAGTCACCATTTAGAAAATTGATGATGCAAACTCGAGGTCGAATACATATCGATGTAAGAAAACCAAAGGTTCAAAGGCTAGAGACGGACAATGAAACTTCATTTATGATGTGATCACTTGTGCTTAGTTGAAGCATAACTGTGAAAGTTTTGAAAAGTTCAAAACGTCCAGTATGAAGTTTAGAATCAACTTGACAAAATAATAAATACACTACAATATGATTGTAATGATGAAAGTTTGAGTCAAGACATTTACTTTGAAACACATTCAAAGCATTGTGATGTGATCGTAATAATGAGAATTAAGCCAAGAACTTGATGAACATCCAAGAGTTGTGAAATCGTTTTACAACAAACTCCAAAAGAAAACCTTGCGAACTGTTTATGAAGGGAGCTATCAATCTATATGAGATATATTGTAATAATTGATGAAAATTAACTATCTTCCAACCTTGTTCAAGGGATATACTTTAAAGATAAGCTACAAAACTAAACAAACTATATATTTCAAATAAAATCTAGCAAAGACTACATATATGATATGGATAAGAAGAGCTCCTACAAAGTCTTTCTACAAAGTAAGGAATAAAAGTTGTATTAAATCGTTTAATGCACGATCATTTCTTATACAAAGCATAGGGTACTTCTGCAGAAATCATAATTAGCACAAAATGTTTGTTTCTCAAGCAAGGACTCTTATGGAAATTGTTCCAAAAGGTCAAGTGGGAGTAGTATAAATCTCGAAAGAGTTTAAGAAAAGCAGTAAATAAACGTGGTTCAAACCATGATTGGTTCACCCTATGCTAAATATGCCTCCTCAAAAGGCAAGTGGGAGTGTAAGAATTTCCAAAAGTTTGAGATCCTTGAAAGAGTTCAAGAAATGTGATTTTGAAAATCTTGAAGAAATTTGAGAAGCAATCGAATCAAAGCAACAATATGAGCATGATTCACCTCTTGTTACAAATGATAACACGTGGTCTCATTAAGTGTAATTGAAATAATAACCATGTGTCTAAGCTAGTACATTCCAAGTGCACGTCCTCTATTGTTGTTTCTCATTGAAACTAAACAAAGTTGTTGTATAAGTTTCAATTGTTGCATAAAACCCACAATGATGACTAGCATATGTAAAACTAAGTCAAAGAAATATGATTTCATATAAGAGTTCTAAAATATTTAATTTGGAACATGATGATTATGCAAGTAATAAAGATGATTTGACAAGTGACAACTCCAAGTGGTTTAAAAACAAGGAAATCTGAAATAGATTCTTAGTCTATAAGCAAGTGTACGACACTTGATTAATTTGCCTAATTGGGTGAGATCAATTATAAGCAAAACAGAAAATAAAGAAAAATGGTTTCTAACTAAGCAAAGACTTGTTTAAAGATTTAACTAATTCATAATATGACTATAACTACAATGAAAACTTTACATTAGTCATGTTGCAAAGATCTATTACAGATATTTTAGTGATTTCTACCTTATGAGATTGGAAGATGAATTTCAAAGCGCTTTATTGAAATGGTTCATGAAAGAAGTTTTGTATATGATACAATCAAAATGATTTTGAAAAACCAATAATCCTAAATATACATAAAAGATCCCTTAATGGATTGAAGTTAGCATCATGGAGTTGATTAATGTTCTTCATTTTGTGAGTTAATCAAATCGTTTGATGTTCTCGTAAAATGAAGAAAAGGTCTTGTGCATACAAGATGTTTAGTGGGAGTTATACAGTCTTCTTGGTCTAGTATAAAGAGCCATTATTCGTTGCTTGAAGAGTCAAGTGGTGGGTAATTAATGTTGATGAGTAAAGTTGGGATTCAAGATCTATATAGAAAGGTTTTGAAGTATGATTGATCTTTGTTAAAAAACTTATATTGGTAAGATTCTTATAAGGTTCAACATTATATTGAAAGAAGTTGCAATCCCATGACACATTGCTTAAAGATTCAATGCTTTGAGAAAGGTTGATGAAATTAATGTTTTGAGTGATGCTCCTTATGTTGTTTGCGAAGGATGCATCATGCATATCATGGATTATACTAGTGTGTTTGATTCACGTGTTTTAAAGATAAGTGATGATAGATTTCAAATCAAAATCCAATGTAATGTTGGAATACATATTAGAAATTTGTAAGTTCCTTGCAAAAGACGAAGGAGAATTCATAGTGTATGGAGATGAATGTTATTATAAAATTTACAAGTTGCAAAATTCGTGTTTATGAGAATGTCTCATGAACTGTACTTAATAAACCCTTTTCATGATCAAGGTATGAGAGTCATATTAAGGATTCTTGGACTGAAGCAAGTTATGTAATATAAGTTGTATATGTTTTGAGAAAGCATATTACATAAGTAATACATCAACTTGCAGAATTATGTTTATCAATTGAAACAAAGTTTCAATCTTATTTAATAATGCTTTTATGATATTAAATTAAATGTCCAAAATAATTATGGATTGATGGGCTCATCATGTTGATGACCTAATGAACGGAACCCCACAAGTGAACAAAATCCATATATTATTTAAGTTCCTAGTTCGGAATCATTAAAGTGGACATAAATGACTTCAATAAATGGACTAGCATGTAAGATTGATTGGATAGCGCAGTTTCATGGGCTATAGCAATGTAGTGAAGCTCAGTAAATCACATGGATATGCATGAATGATGCAAGATCGAACTATAGACCTACTTTGAAGCTCAAGTATATAGATTCCGGATATATAAGTTGATTCCTTTGACATAAGTGAAACATAGATTCCATTCAATGATTGATGTAATTATGTACATTCAAACGTCTTCCCGTAACTGGAGATTATAAAGGGTGTTCCCTGGTTACCTCATGATTTTAGTGGGAGCCTTGATTTCCACAAGATTGGATTGAGTCTACCTATTTAATTAGGAATGTGTCTTGGCCCCTTGAAGAGGGAAAATTCAGAAAATGCATGGTTTTGCTCAAATGGATTACATAGTAATCATTTGTTTTGTAATTCTAACTCAAATCTTCAAGAAAAGATTTGTATATTAACATGATCACGACATGAGATGCAATAATATTGTCAAATCGACACACATTGACTTATGGAATTTGAATATTGTGCACTTGTCTCCGACAAGTGGGAGATTGAAGGAGTTTTGTCTTCGATAAATGCAATTACTAGATATATTAAAGATCATTCTTATGGAGATAATAAGTTAATTCTTTTGGGTTGTCATTATCTGTTGCTAGACTATGATCAACGATATTTGGGCTAGTCAAATAGCCTATATCCCACTAGAATGGATCCTATGAGGTCACACACAAGGGTATTGGGTTAAGCAAGTTAGAGGCCCATTTATGGGCCTCATGAGCAAGTAACTAAAAAAGATTTGGATTGGGCTAGTATAGTTAGATTGGAGTTAGTTTTTGGGCTTTGCCATGGACTCTTATATACAGATAAGATCTATGAATAAGATCCATGCCTTGGGTTCTATGACAACACAATTAAGAGTTGATTGTGAATCCAGCAACCATTAATCCCTAAACCCTCACTTCTCTTTCTAACCCACAATTCTCTCTCCTCCCCCCCCTAAGACTCACAGCCGGCAACCCCTAGTGGCGCGTGTGGTGGTTCGTGATTGGTTAGTTGCTTGTTCTTCTCCATAAAGGTCAATTGAAGGGTTCAATTGCAACTAACTAGCATTAGTGGAGGTCTTAATCCGTGCCTGTGGACCAAGTAGAGGAATCACGTTTAAGGTTCTTTGTCTCCCTTTTCCTTGTTCGATCACACGTGGAATCACGGTACATAGGTATTAATTCTAATTCTTTATTTGTTATGCATGATCTGGGGATTAGGTGCTATATGAATATGATTCACATTTTCCGCATTCGTACCTATAAACTCCTACACCTAATTTATATGGGAATCAATATATTCTTGATGTTGTTGATTATGTGTCAAAAAGGGTGGAAGCCATTGCTTCACCAACAAATAATCATAAAGGTAGCAATGAAGATGTCCAAGAAGATTATTTTCCCACGATTCGGCATTTTAAAGGTTGTTATAAGTGATAATGGATCTCATTTTGTTCATAGCTCTTTTCGCAAGATGTTGAAGAAGCGTGGAGTTAATCAACGTTTCAGATTCCCTTATCACCCTCAAACTAGTGGGCAAGTCCAGGTGTCTAACCATCAAATCAAATTGGTTCATTTGAAGACGGTCTCAAGAAATAGGAAGGATTGGTCTGATAAGCTAGATGATGCTTTGTGGGCATATTGAACGGCCTTCAAGACTCATATTGGCACTACTCTATACCGTTGGGTTTATGGGAAGTCTTGTCATCTTCCGGTTTTAACGTGAGCATCGTACTCATTGGCTATTAAGAAAATCAATTTTGACATGGCAAGTGCGGGTTAGAAACATTGGCTTGATCTCCATGAGTTGGAAAAACATCAATAAGATGCATTTGATTATGCAAGCATGTATAAAACTCGTACCAAGGAAGTGCATGATAAGCTTATTGAGAAGAAGGAGTTTAATGTTGGTGACAATGTGCTCCTTTACAATTCTAGGATGAGATTATATATCGGGAAGCTAATGTTTTGTTGGAGTGGTCCTTTTGTTGTTCAAGAGGTTTTCCCTAATGGTGTTATTTAAATATCTCCTATGGATTTCTCAAGAACTTTAAAAGTCAATGGTCATAGGCTCAAGCGTTACTATGATGGAGTATTTTTTGGAGTCGTTCATGTTATGAATCTCTATAATCCACCTTGAAGGGTGGAGAACGTTAAGCTAATGACATTCAAAAAGCGCTTTTTGGGAGGCAACTCGAATTTCAAACTATTTTCTCTATTTTCTTTAATTTTTGTTTCTCTTTTGATGTTTCTATTCTTTATTGGTCTTCTTTCTTGATTGTGTTTTAGGTGGTTTTGATTTGATTTCAAACAATTTTGGTGCCAATTTTGAAGAGGATGTGTTCAAGTTTTTGAAATTGGAAGCATATGTAAGAATTGAAGATTGGTGGGTTCAAATGCTGGGTTCATGAAAATCTAGTGTCGAACCAACTGTCATGGAGTTTTAGTTTTGCCTACTATAGTGATCCTGCTGAACATCCCCCTTGTACTTACCAATGTGCGTACAAAGAATATTTGGAGGATCAAATACCCAGAAGGGCACGGGCACGCGTAACTTAGGCGCGGCCGCGCAGCCCTGCTGATCTTCTCTTAAACTCACCGACCTTCTTTCTCTCTCTCTCTCTCTCTCTCTCTCTCTCTCTCTCTCTTCCTCTCATTTCTCACTTTTTTTCTTTTGGTTTATATTCAAGCATCATTACCATCTTCATCATTTTTTTTTATCATTGCAATTTAATCAATTCTCACTTCATCCAGTTGATTATTACTCTAAATTCCCATTTTACACTTTCATTGTGGTTTTCTCTGTCCTAAAGTCTGGATTTTTGGATAATCTTTGGATTGGGGTTTGGAGTTTGCAATTTGGATTGTTTATGTGTGATAGTGCTATTTGTTCCATTTCTTTGTGATTTCTCATCAATTCAAGGTATGATTTCTTCATTTCTCTTGATTTTTATGATAAATTTTCTACCTTGGTTGTTCATGAGTGATTTGATTAATTTGGTACTAGCTTTATTATTGTATCCATATTGCTTACTAAATACCTCATTTGTTGTGTTGATGATGAATTTTTTAAGATTGTATGAACTTGTGATAGATAATTTTATTCGAACATATTATGATTTTGGCACCACCATTGTTGGATTTATTGTTTGATTATGATGACTTAGAAGTGTTGATGTGCATAATAGAGTTTAGATGATGGTATGGAGTGTTGTTGCTCTTGATCATAATTGTGGCTCATGATTCTTACTTTCTAGTGCATTTTTCATTTAAGGTATGAATACTTGCCTATTCCCATGATTGATGTTGTTCTTTATTGATTTGCCATTTTTAATGCATTGTTACATATTGTTTGTTGTGTGTAGATGGATCCCCTTCTTCGAGCTAAAAGGGAAATATGCTCAAAATATAGGGACGTGGTTCCCCCTCCTCCCAACATCAATGAGACTTTTGGCATTAAGTTCAACAATCAAGAGCATTGGTACAAATTTTTAATCTTTCTTGACGAAAGCTTTTGTCTACAAGGTTCTATGATTCATCGGCAACTACTTCGTTAAGTATTGATGATGATGTGCGATTTTTGGCCCGGAATTTATGGCTAGAAGAGTTCTTAAGCCTAAATGCTCCTACCTTTGCTCGGATAACTTTTGAATTCCTCTCTTCACTTGAGGTTCATGAGGAGGAGTTGGAAGGTGAAACTTCTAAAAGACTTACATTTCAAGTCTTCAACAACGATCATTCGGTGCCTCTCTCCTATTTAAATGAGGTATTCAAATTTCCAAAGCAAAGCGAGGGTGTTCCATACATTTATCGGACATTTAAAGTATTGCAACGTGATCACAAATACAAGGAGCGCAAGTGGTGGAGGCATATCTCGATAGAAGATTCATATCGCCCTCAATATTAAAAATCGGCCTTAATCATTTATGCGGCTTTAAGATATTTTAGCCGACTTCTTACTTATGCCTTTTTCTCAAAGGAGTCCCTTGGTGCTATCTCTCGAGAGGAGTTGAGTTGGTTGTGGCTAGCGGATAAGCCAATTGAGGATGAGTTGGCGGTCATTGACTTTGCTTCCCATTTGCTTGATTACTTCATCGATATCAGAGACAGTGTTTTCCTCTATAAAAGTATCCAAATAGGGGGAATGATTAACTTCTTTATTCTAGCCCTCAACAAGCGGTATGAAGCAATGATTGAGTCTCTTGAACAGGTCCATGATAAAAGAGAGAAGACTTCTTCCAACTTACTCAGTATCTATGCCTTGATAATTTTAAAATTTTTAGAGCGCACTACTCAAGATAACTTGTTTATTTGGAAAGTTTCAAAGGCAACAGATTGGTGTCCCATCCCTCACCCCAAGATTATGGCTAGATTCTTAGACACCCCTCTTCCATGGACACCAAACAAGTGCTTTATTGACCAAGCTCTTAAGAGAACTCCTTTACCAAATCTTCGCCACAATCCATATGTCCCTCTTTCTCCCACTTCACCCCCGGTGTCTCGGGGAGGTACATCTTTGATTCCCCCTTCTTCATCTTCTATATCCACCTGTGACTTGTCTATTTTGCATGCAAAGATTGATTCCATTGCAAATGTCTTGAATTGTTCACCTTTGGGAAATGACTTTGTTTTAGGCTATGATTACCAAGCTTGTCTATTTATGATATATTTGCTTTTCTATTTGAAAAATACGAAGAAAAAAAAATGAAAAATCATAAAATCCAAAAATACGTTCCAATGAATTGTAAATCATGCTACTCTGTGCCCCATACTTTAAAAATATTGCTTTGATTCTTGGTATATGACAATGAGCATTGGAAATTTGTTGATCACGACTTGAATTTTGATTGTTCAGATGCATAAACATGCGTCAATTTTACCCAACTGCTTGTGAATATAGTGCTTGACTAGTTGATTTGGTTAGGAACTTTGTGATAGTTCCTGGTATGTCAATGAATTTGAGTATTGGTTTGAAACTATGAGTAATGTTTGTATGGCTCAATATTATGCATATTAAGGAGGACGAAGGGATTTGTTATTTTAGGTAGCCTTCAGACAATATAAGATACATTTGTTCTCTTCTTGATTCCCATGTTGTTGCTTGTGCCCTTTTATTGATTATTTAGCCACATTACAAGCCTATATGAGCCCCATTGGTTACTAGTCCCAAGCTTGGTTTGGGGGAGCTCTTAGTTGGTGAGGTGAGGGAGTTGTGGTGTGCATATTATTTGCACAATGTTGGAATAAAAGAAGAGTGATTGTTCTTTTGATTTTGTGGTTGGAAAAATTGTTGATAGTTTGTTGATCAAGGATGAAAAAAATTTCCAATGTGAGAAAAGAAGAAAAAAAAAGAGCAGAAGGATAAAAAATTCTTTCAAATGTTCAAAGGTTCTATGTGAAGTTGCTCAAGGAAAAAAAAAAAGAGAAAAGAATTAATGAAAAAAAGAAGTTCAAGTTTGAAAAAAGAAAAAAAAAAAAAAAGAATGAGTTTGAAGTTTGTTTTATTTCACTCTAATTCTTTATTATCATATTTTAGTGAGTGAATTTGTAAGTGTTGGGATTGTTGTTATGTTTGGGATTGTTCGGTGAACTTTTGTGGAGATAAGTTATGATTGGAGATGATTTGGTCATTGTTTATTTTTGACCTTGGGTTTTATTAGGATATGGCTCCCTTAAGCATGACTTTTCTCCCACATTTTCCTAAATATTTACTACCCTTTACCCTAGTCGTACATTATAATCTTTAAACACCTTTCTACCGTTGTGCATAGAGTTGTATGAATGTGAAAGTGTTGTTTATCAATGCTAGTTATGATTTGACATATTCCGACTCGACTAGTAGGTTGAGTGTATATCTTTTTAAACACACGAGAGTGTGATTTGGGAGGGAATTGTTCACATTAAAGGTGTTGGGATGGAGAGCGATCGAGTACATTTTTTACTCGCCACATTAATGAGAGTTGACTGTGTGTGCACTAGTCTTGAAATCTATTTGCTCATGTGGTTTGCTCTACCTGACAGTTATTGGGGAGGAAGAGTGATTAGATGAATGAGATTAATTGACATTGAATCATGTTTATTAGATTTGCCTTGAATTGTTGGTTCTTGATTTTGATTATTTGGGGTGAATGATGTTTTATGTATTCATTTATGAGCTCTTTGCTTAGGGACAAGCAAAGGTTCGACTTAGGGGAGTTTCATATGTCTATTTTATATGGTGTTTTACCCCCGTCCCTTGGTCATAATTGGTAGTGTTTTTGGCTCGTTAGAGCCACTTTTATTACTAATTGGTGTTTTCTAGTGTTTTTGTAGTTTTGATTGAGTTTTGTAGGGAATTGCAATTTTGGAGCATTTTCCCGGGTTTTCATGGAGCAACTACGGACATTAGAAGAGCACGACCACTTTTTGTAGCCCAAGGCCGGTTAGAGTCATCGAGTCGGTGATTAAGGGCTCGACATGTGAAATACGAGCATTGGACCGAGTAGTTAAAGCCCCTAAATGGATATCCGGACTGGGCTAAGTAATAATTAAGGCCCAAACAAAGTTTAAAGCTTTAAGGTGAAGCCAGGCCCGATCGGGCAAGCACTAGGCACGATCGAGCAGATGCCCAGATCAAGAAGGCAAAGAAAAAGGCGGGCCCGATCCGGCGGCCCATTGCCTGATCGGGCGCGTGTTTTTGGGGAGGCATCTTCGGCGATTCCTTTGTTTCTAATTAGGAGTAATTTTGGATTATTGTGTAAGTACGATTTTAATGGTTTTGTTTAGTACCTTTTCTTTTAGACTTTCTCTCTCTAGTTAGCTTAAGATTAGTTTATCTCTCTTCAACATTGTTCTCTATTTTTGTTCTTAATTCAACTCCTTAGTTCCGATTACTTTGGTAACAATTTCTTCTACTTTAATCTCAATTTTTTTTTTTTTTATTTCTTTCATCATGTATCCTTCAATTGCTTTGTTTAGTTTATGTTTAATTATGTCTGAGTAGTTTTCTTCCTAGGGTTTGTGGGGACCTAAAAATAATATGAAGGGGTAAATTATTATTGTTGATTATCAAAGTTTGATTAATTTCCTATTGATTGATTTAATGATATGCAATTAGATTAGGTCTGTTTAATTGTATGAGATTAGCAATATTGATTTGAGATTCGAGAGATAAGAATTGATGTTTAGGCTAAGTTTCAATAGGCGGACAAATTTATAAATGGTTAAGTCAAGATTCGAGAGATGAGATTTAGTACCGGTAAATTAACTCTATGATTGTAATACGTAGCGAAAGCCCTTTATGATCTGGTTAATTAATGCATTAATGATTGATTGTTATGTTTTACCTTGGAATATTGTTTACTGGTGAACCTATGTCCTAGGTTTTTATTTCATTGATTTCCCTCCTAATTTTATTCATTCCCACCTTTTCTCTTTGTAATTTTGTTTCCTTTTATAATAACAATTTGGTTACTTGATAATTTAGATTTTTTAATTAATTAGGAATAAATTAACTCTTTTCCCTATGGTTCGACCCTTCTTCCCTATCTACATAGTTAGTGGATTTAGGTATTATTTTTTTTTGGGTGATTACAACTTTAGCCTGTCAGCGGTCCCCCTAGTTCTAAATTCAGCTGTCCTAAGTGACCTACTGACAACTATCCTAGGCCCCTGCCGTGTGTGTTTGTGATACAATTTCTAAGGAAATAAACATAGGCGAAATGAAAGTAAAATAAAAAGAGAGAGAAAGAGCAGGCGGTTACCTTGAAAAGGTACTGCTAAAAGTTGATCTAGCAAACTAGGTCAAGTGGCATGCAGAAGCGTTCTTTCAAGAAAAAGTCAAAGATTCTCTCATATTCTTTCAAACACTAGGTGAAATAACTGCTTTGGCAGCGGTTCAAACCCGGTCTAAGGCACCGGTTTGAACCGCTGCCTATGTGGGGGATGTCAAATAAACCCTTTTTAGCACCGGTTCAAAACTGGTGCTATATACCCAATTAAGCACCGGTTAAACAGTGCCTTTGACTGCTCTCCCGCCATTTTTTTTTGGGTGGTAGCTATCTTAGGCACCGGTTAACCGGTGCCTATTTACCCCATAAATTTTTTTTTTCTAATTTTCGTGCAATAATATTTAAAAACAAAAAACCATGTTTCCAGCAATAATAATAACCTGTAATTCCAACAATTATATTAAATAAAATAATTATTAATACTATTATTATAAGTACTAATAATAGTAATATTATTAATTATTATTACAATAAGATACAAAAATAATATTAAAAGCAAGAATTCAATTATATATATAGATATAAATATTCCCAAACGCAATACATTAAAAAAAAAGTTGCTTACGTATATATACAAATAATAGTATGTAAATATATAATGAATAATAATATATATAGTTCAAAAGTTAACATAAATAATTTACAATTACAATGCCATTTACATGTTGAAGGTGATAAAAGACGCCAACATGTCACGAACTTCATTAAGTTCCTTGATTGTCAACGGACCATCCTTTTGGACTTTGCAAAACTTGAAATACAAAAACAATATGTTAAAATTAATTAATTAGGCAAAACAATATGTATTTTATCAAATATTACCTATATGACTTCTGTGTAGCCCATCTCCTAGATTACTTATCAAATGAAGTATTTCTTTCTCATAACATGTCAATGTTGGGTAGTTGTATGTGTGTAAGCCCTAAAATTGTATAGGAGAGCATTTTATTAAGGTTTATGACGCTTTTTACTCAAAATGGCCCGAATATGGCCTATATGACTTTACTTTTCCCATTTCATGCATTTCATATTAAATGAACTTTATTTATCTCATAACATGTCAATATTATCTAGTTATAGGTGTATAAGGAAAGAAATCACATCAAAAAAACATATTAACACAAAATGGCCCTAATATGGCCCATATGACTTCTATTCGGCCCATTTTCTACCTTTCTTGTCAAATCACCTTTTTGTTTCTCATAACATGTCATTGTTGGGTAATATTAGGTGTCTAAGGCTAGAAATCACATCAATATATCATTTCAATAAGTTTAACAACGCATTTTACTCAACATGGCCCAAATAGGGCCTATATGACTTTTATGTAGCCCATTTCCTACATTACTTATCAAATGAACTATTTATTTCTCATAACATGCCAATGTTGGGTAGTTGTATGTGTGTAAGCCTTAAAATTTAATCAAAAGAGCATTTTATTAAGGTTTATGACGCTTTTTACTCAAAATGGCCCGAATATGGCCTATATGACTTTACTTTGCCCATTTCCTACATTTCTTATTAAATGAACTTTATTTATTTCATAACATGTCAATATTATCTAGTTAAAGGTGTGTAAGGAAAGAAATCACATTAAAAGAGCATATTAACACAAAATTGCCCTAATATGGCCAATATGACTTCTATTCAGCTCATTTTCTACCTTTCTTGTCAAATCACCTTTTTGTTTCTCATAACATGTCATTTTTGGGTAATATTAGGTGTCTAAGGCTAGAAATCACATTAATATAGCATTTCATTAAGTTTTAGGACTTACCTCATCAAGCTGTTGAGTGTCCGTACAATGAGTCACAATGTCAAGCATGAATCTCATCACATACAAAGCACAATCAAGTCCATTCTCTTGTTGTGTGCACTACCATATGACAAAAAAATCACATCAGTGAAACATGCAAAGGAAATTAGAAAATATTTACTAACATAGATTTTGAAGATAATCACAATATCATGTAAATTACCAACGGTGACTTCCATGTTTGACCCTTTGGAGCACGACAATGTAGCTTCTTCATAACACTGTAGTAAAAAAAGTACATTCCAATTTGATTAGTCATACGACTACTAAATTAGTTATTATTGTCAATAATCATCACTAGGTAGCTATATATATTTACTTTTGCAATATAGACTTCACGAGCCACTTCTCCGATGATCGAGCTGAATCAAGGTGATAAATTGTGTTATTGGAATTACAAATCACCATGATGCTCCAATGCTCCCTACATAAGTTCACAATAGACAAGCAAATTAATTTTGAGGAGTCAACATATAATGAGGCCAAATCGATTGAATTTGACATGGTTAGACATACTCTCTATAACATGGGGCGAATATGAACTTGTCTCCCGCACGCACTAATTCTCTGATACTCTGTTCAACATTGTACAACATTTCATGAGGGTTGCATATGATTCTAGTAGTAGATAACTGCTCGGGGCATAACCACTCAACTTTACAAGGAGAATCAGTTTCAGTTAAGTGCTCCTGTAGTGCTCTGCATGCATGAACATTGAATAATTAATCAGATTTAGGATAATCAACATCAATTTGAATAACTTGGAAAAAAGTGTACATTATGTGGGCATTGAAGTACCTCATGAATGTTTGAATGAGGGATATGTTAAGCTTTGCACCACGTAGAAATTCCTTCACATCTTCTTTGCTAATCCATGGAACTACATCCTCATCATAGTGGAACATTGCCTTAGGAAGTGCAACTTCCATGGGATCGACCAAATGACAAGCACGTTTGTGAAGAAAGGTCATGTCAGTAGAGAGCAATTGAAGAACAATGTCTTCAACTAGTGGAGTAGGTTGCATGGGTGAACCTTTCGAAGAGTGCAACTTTGACGCTTGTTCACTCTTGGACTTTTATTCACTTAGCTTCTTCTTAGGTTGATCAATGCTTTTAGGTTTTTCCACCCTCTTTCTCTTTGAAGTTTTACTTCCATGCAAAATCTGAAATAGTTAGAGAAAGAATAAGTTTATAAGTTGAGAAATGAAGAAATTGGCTTTATTTTAATGAAATGGGCCCAAAAACATTAGAGCTTTGCTTCTTTTATGTAATTTCAACACACAATCACTTATAAATATGTAATTATGATATGGTTTGAGAATGTATAAGTTCATAAGTTGAGAAATGAAGAAAATAGGCAAGTGAGTAGCCATTTCGGTTCAAAATGGCTTTATTTTGATGAAATACGCCAAAAAACTTAGAACTTTTCTTCTTTTATGCAATTTCAACTCACAATCACTTATACATATGTAATTATGATATGGTTTGAAAATGAATAAGTTTCCAAGTTCAGAAATGAAGAAATTAGGCAAGTGAGAAGCCATATCGGCTCAAAATGGCTTTATTTTGATGAATTGGACCGAAAACCTTAGAACTTACCGATTTTTATGTAATTTCAACTGATAACCACTTATAAATATGTGATAATGAGATTTTTTTGGATTCAAGGAGTTTATAAGTTGAGAAATGAAGAAACTAGGCAAGTGAGTAGCCATTTCGGCTCAAAATGGATTTATTTTGATGAATTGCGCCAAAAAACTTAGAACTTTGCTTCTTTTATGCAATTTCAACTCACAATCACTTATACAAAAAGCTTATAAGTTCAAAACTGAAGAAAATAGGCATGTGAAAAGCCATTCCAAAGAGTTTTTTTGTAAAAAAAATAAATTAAATTGTTTAAATTTCTTTTTTTAAAAAATTTGCAAGTTCTGCCAAACCGGAACACCAGAGGGAGCCGCCCCCGCTGCCGGAACAGCGAAGGCAGCCCGCGCCGAGGCAACAGCTGCCCTGGCAGCCGTCTGCCAAGGCTATAGCAGCCTCGGCAGGGGGCTGCCATGGCTCCAACAGCCCAGGTAGGGGCTGCCGAGGCTGTAACAGCCCCGGCAGCCAAGGCAGCCGCTGCCGGGGCTGTTGCAGCCAAGGCAGCCGGCTGCTGGGGCTGTTTTAGCCACTGCAGCCGCTCCCAAGGCTATGTGATTCCAATGCCGGAGCAGCCCCTGCAGCGGCTGCCGAGTCTTGAGCTGCCCGGGTAGCGGCTCCTGTGGTCTGAGCTGCCCGGGCAGCCGCTCTGGATGCCGGAGCAGCGTAGGGAGCACCAGCCGAGGCCACCGCTGCCTCGGCGTCGGAGATGGGGGCCAAGGAGTCGTGCTATTCTGGCAGTTTTATTTTTAGAGTGCCTAACGGTGATTTAACACTTACAAAAATTAAGAAATAAATAATTTACCTCCTTATTAATCAACTTGACCCATGCACATGGCCAATCAACGAAGCTACCTACAGCTTACTAAAGCATTGTTATCTCAACCTGCTCTATCGGTACGGGTAGTGGGATGTCTTCGAACCCCGCAACCACTGAATCGATCTCAATCGAGTAATAATGTGGCCCCGCCGTAGCACCCGTCGTCGGTTGGGCACTACCATACGCCACCCAACTATACGTCGTACTATTTGCATGCCCTGGGGCTAGAAGTGCACACCGGGTGTCTTCCTACACATGTATATATATAAAAAGAAGATAGTTAAATAGGACTTTTACAATAGCATAGATAATATAACAAAATTCATTAAGGTAGAGGGTTACAAATCACCTGTAACTCTGGAAATTCACACGGTGTTGGATTTTGAAGCTCCCTCGAGCCCGCATGTGTACGAGTAGGAACCTGCAACAGTACATCAATCAATGCACCTCAAATCTCCATTAACAAAGTATTTTAAAACTTTTTATAATCCAATTGATTTTACCTCAGGTGACACATCTTCACCACGTATCTCATCTCCTCCATGTCTAACACCTTCTCCTTGTCCTTTTGGTTGAGAACATGAGTCGACTGGGGTACTCATGAGGAACGGCAAAGTCTATAAGTTCATTAGCTTCGCCCAAGCATTCAATTCACCAACTAACTCGTTGCGTAATTGTTCCTTAATTGATGCCACCTTGGCATCCATTTCCCCTGGTGAGTTAACACTCGCTCGAGATCAACCCGATTTTGTGTATTCGGGACCCATCACCTTTTGCTATCCAAGCAATGACCCTCCCGAACCTACTACTCATCCTGGATAGTATGGCCTTCCTAAAGCCATGGTGAAAGGGTCATTTTCCACACTTGGTTCAAATTTGCCCTCCACCAGCTCTTGAGTGTGCTCAAGCTATAGCATAAGGAAAACTGAGGTCAGTAAAACAGTTAATGGTTTGTACATTGATTTAAATGCAAAAGTGACTTAAATTCAACAATTCATAGGTAACTTACAAGCTTATCTGCCAGTTTTTTGCTTCCGGACCCTTGATGACCCATTTTCCGGTTTCCTTATTAAACGTATGGAGAGAACAAAAGAAATCACCGGCTCGACTCACCAATGTAGTGATCGTGGAACTAGAGGGTTCCTTCAATGCCACTAGAAGCGATTTAGGGTATAAACCCGAATCGACCCACTCAGGTCTCTTTTCACCAAAAGTCTTAGGACCCATACGATGGACGTATTCCTTCTTTTCTACATTCTTTTTATTTAGCTCTTGAAGTTCCTACAAAACTAAAAATGTAAGTATCATTGCTACAAAAAGAGTCAAGCTATTATTCAATTTAGATCAGATTTACACAAACTTAAAATGGCTTTCTTTTGAGTCTTCATTATAACAAACTCTTCCCAATTATATTTTGACACGTTCGGCCATATTTTTCACGGGAGAACGTCATCCTCATCAGCTTTATTCTTCTTTGATTTCTTCTTGTTCTTGTAGATCCACCCATTAGTCAAGTTGGTCTTAAAGCCTCTGAATCTTTCCGCTAATAAAGATTCAAACACCCTTCTCTTCTCGGGATCATTAGGAATAGAAAACAGCCTCTGCAAGCACAAATTAAAACCGATTATTAGTTTCTATTTAGTAACAACCATAACGTTAAGGTATCTTAAATTGTCTAAATGTGCCAAAAACACACTTACCCTTGTATCATCCCAAAATGTTTGAATCAAACCTGGAGGTACATGCCGCATTACAAGTGTAATAGGGATTTTCCTCGCACATATGCCAACTTGATTAGCATATTGTCGACGCCATTTGGGCCCGGGTTGGCCGTTGTTGTCATACTTACAGGCCATGGGACCGTCCGGTTTCTTGAAGCTTCTCGTCGGACCCCTTCTTTTTCTTTGAGCTGGTGCCTTCCCCCCCCCTCCACACCTATGTTGTTTTGATCTTGTCCTTGGCCATGAGTTTTAGGAGTCGGGTTCTCACCAACAATCTCACGTGCTGTATTTACAATAGGCGGTGCACGTTCGGCTGAAATTTCAAATTCTTCAAGCCTACGCTCGAACTCATCTCGAGCCTGATCCTCTGGCTCACCCAAGTCATCCTCTTTATTCACATCATAAGGCTCATCATCGTCCTCGTCCTCATCCTCGTACTCGTCCTCATATTCATCATCGTTAATGTCCTCTACACAATGAGGATCATGATCGTCCGCCATGAGATATAAGCACCTGTCAAAACAATCATAAAAAAATATTAGTGTATAGTAAAGTATATGCATGATAGTTCATACACAAAACAAAGGAGTTGGGTTAAGTAGAAGCTATTTAAGCCATTTTCACCTACTTATGGTGCTATAACCTTATATATGCATGATAATGAGTACACTTAGGCAATTTCAAACTACTGACATGTTAACTATAATGAATATAGGTTGTTAGAATGAATAAATGTTAGTTCATACACAAAACAAAGGAGTTGGGTTAAGTAGAAGCTATTTAAGCCATTTTATCCTAGTTATGGTCCTATAACCTTGTATATGCATGATAATGAGTACACTTAGGCAATTTCAAACTACAAACATGTTAAATATAATGAATATAGGTTGTTAGAATGAATAAATGTTAGTTCATACACAAAACAAAGGAGTTGGGTTAAGTATAAGCTATTTAAGCCATTTTAACCTACTTATGGTCCTATAACCTTGTATATGCATGATAATGAGTACACTTAGGCTATTTCAAACTACAAACATGTTAAACACAATGAATATAGGTTGTTAGAATGAATAAATGTTAGTTCATACACAAAACAAAAGAATTGGGTTAAGTAGAACCTATTTAAGCCATTTTCACCTACTTATGGTCCTATAACCTTTTATATGCATGATAATGAGTACACTTAGGCAATTTCAAACTACAAACATGTTAAATGTAATGAATATAGGTTGTTAGAATGAATAAATGTTAGTTCATACACAAAACAAAAGAATTGGGTTAAGTATAAGCTATTTAAGCCATTTTCACCTACTTATGGTCCTATAACCTTGTATATGCATGATAATGAGTACACTTAGGCAATTTCAAACTACAAATATGTCATTTTTGCCTACTTATGCTCCTATATACATGATAACTAAACTATATTTGCAATGAAACCATCACTAACTTTTAATCAAACTACCTCAATCTGAAATTCCTTAGTTGTGGTCTGATTGCATATAACCTGCTTCGTTGTGTATGTCATTTAGTACAATAGGTGTAGGAACAGTGAAAGGTGCTGAATCATCAAACACATCATATTCTACCTCACCCTCAACATCTCCAATTCCTAGGATTCTTCTTTTGCCAGCTAGCACTATAGACCATTTTGAATCCATTGGGTCTGTTACGTAGAACACTTGCTTAGCTTTAGTTGCAAGGATAAATGGTTCCTCACTATCATTCAAGTGGCCAAGATCAACAAGGGTAAAGTCCTCATATTTGACGTTACGCCTGATATTATCAACCCACTTACACTTAAAAAGAGCAACCGTGAAGTCACAATAATCAAGCTCCCATATTTCTTGAATTCGACCATAGTATGACAACTCTGCATCGACAGGTGATTTATCCTTAGAACTTGCAAACTCCCTTGACGATGCCACAAGAGTTAAACCACTATTTCTTGGTGGTAGAAGATTTCAAATCACGACCCTCGGTCTAAAAATTGTACCATGACCATCAAGTCTAGCTTCATGTCGAGATGTAGGAAAACCGATAGGTTGAGCAAGGGCTATGTAGTCCTCCACAAAGTTACCTATCTCCTCACCCACGGTCCCTTGCATCATACTTCCTTCAGTGTGAGCCCGGTTCCGTACTCTATCTTGTAATGTACCCATATGTCTTTAAAAAGGGTAGCACCACCTCATGAACACTGGACCGCATAACTTAATCTCACGCACCAAATAAAGAACTAGATGAACCATTATGTCAAAAAATGAGGGTGGTAAATACGTATCAAATTTGCTCAAAGTCACAACCACATCCTCTTGCAAAGCATCTAGTGTACAAGGATCAAGAACTTTGCTACAAATTGTATTGAAAAACGAACAAAGGCTTGCAATCACTGCCCTCGCGTGTTTCGATAGAATACCACGGATTGCAATTGGTAGGAATACTTGCATCATAATGTGACAATCATGGGATTTCATACTTGTCAGCTTCAATTCTCCATTTAAGGTTACAAATCTTATCCTGTTAGATGAGTACCCCGATGGAACCTTAATGTCGTACTGACATGCACAAGTCATACGTTTCTCTACCCTTGACAATGTATAGCAAGCCGGGGGTAAATAATTCTTTTCATCCTTCCCTTTACCCTTAACTTTCTTCTTTGACGTATCTTTGGCCTTTCCCTTTCCCTTGTTTTTCTCCTTCCCTTTTTTCGAAACATTTTCATCTTCTATTCTCGGCTCCTTCCCCTTTCTAACCTTTTCTTGAGGCCACAATTCTGGACGAATCCCCATCTCTTTCAAATCTAACCGTGCACCCTTTCTGTCCTTTGTTTTGCCTGGGATATTCATAAGCGTCCCCAAAAGAGCATCACACACATTCTTCTCTATATGAATCACATCAAGACAATGCCTAACGTCATGTTCTCTCCAGTACGGAAGCTTCCCAAAGATTGATTCTTTCTTAAACAGAGCAGCTGAGACCACAACTTTTTCTGATTTTCCAAACACCGTTCGTATCCCTTTCACCCGAGCACTAATCTCAGCAACAGTCAATGGTCTAGGCGCAGTATCCTCTTCCACAGTTCCATCAAAAGCCTTTTTCTGCCTACGGTACGGGTGATCACGTCAAAGGAACCTTCGAGTCCGTAGGTAGACATCTTTGTGAGAATGAGTCAAGTATACGCTTGATGTGTCATCAATACTTATGGGGCATGCTTTTTTCCCTTTAACCTTGTACCCACACAAGTTGCCATATGCAGGGAAGTCATTCATGGTCCACATAAGGGCTACACGCAATGTGAACATCTTGTTCTGATGAGCATCGACAACGGAAACCCCTTCGTCCCACATCTTTCTCAAGTCGTCAATAAGCGACGTAAGGTAAACATCTATGTCGTTTCCAGGTTGCTAAGGACCAGTTATTAGCAATGAAAGCATTACATACTTACGTTTCATGCACAACAAAGGAGGCAAATTATAAATCACTAAAAGTACCGGCCGTGTGCTGTGTTGGGTAATAAGAGTGTGATGAGTGTCATTTATGGCACTCATAGGGTAGTCTTTTAGGGTTATTTCTTTCCCCTTTTCATACTTTCTTCTCTTATTTTTGGTCCTTTTTCCTTTAGTTTCTCTTTTCCCTATTTTCTTTATGATTCTCGTGTTTTTATCGTGTTTTCCTTTATTTGTCTCTTTTTCCCTTTTATTTCCTTTCTTTGTGTACTTGTGTAGGTATTGTGAGAATCACTTTGGCAAAGGACTCAATTTGGGACTTTAATGATCAAGCAAGGAAGAAGCATTTGGCTAGAGAGGGCTTAGAGAGGGCTTGGAGAGGCCTCGGAGAGGTTTCCAAGGCAATCCAGCAGGCCGCGGGCGCGGGCCCATGTTACTCAAAATTTGCCATAACTTGGCAGGAACTTGCCGCGGTTGCCCCGCGTGCTCTCCGCGGACGCGGGTAAAATGGAGAGGTCGCTCCATTCAGAGAGACCGCGACCCCCTGATCAGGCTTTGGGAGCAGGGGATTAGCCGCGGGCGCAGGTTTCACTGCCGCGGGCGAGGATCTCTTTTGCCGCGGGTGCGGGGTCTGCCCAGATAGCCCGCGGAGGGTTCCGTACCCATTTTTCCGCTGGCGCGGGAGCTGCCAATTTCTTCTTTGCTTATAAATAGAATTGTATTTCCTTTTGGAAAGGAACTTTTTGATAATTTTTAATTAGCTTAGTTTTAGAGAGAGAAGTTAGAGAGAAGTTCTTGGTTTTAGATTTGTAACTCAACATTTGACCAATCAAGTTTAGATTTCTTCATTTTCAATCATCAATATTAGTGAGAATCTCTTCCTTCTTTCATCTTTTACTTACTTGCTATTAGAGTTTTGCATGTTACTTGTTCTTCTTTGGATTTGAATTTGATATTGTTGATTATTTTTTATTTCTCTTAGATTTTGATATAGAAATGAAGATTAAAGCACTTTCTAGTTATTTGTTCTTGAATTTCACCATGATTAGTGAGTAGATTAGTTGCTAGGGAAAGGGGGAAGCATGTATGATTAATGATAATGCTAGTTGATGCTCTTTGATTGATTGATTTCTTGCAATTAAATTGGTTGACATAGTTTTGCATGTGATTAATTAGACTAGGAGTGATCAACCTATAAGATTAATCTAGATTGCATTACAACTCTTAATGACATGAACAATCGAATTGAAAGTTGCTCTAATTGATTGGGTTTGCTTGTGATTCTTCTTGATTTGCCTTTCATAGTGATACCTAAATTGGCCTATAGGAGATAGCATTTGAACTCTCTTGATTGCTACTATTGTTTGTCCATTGCAATACTTTAATTAATTGATTGAGCTCTAAACTAGCATTATCATTGAACTTGCATGTGGAACCCATATCCCTAGTGTTTAGACCTTTGTTTTACTTGATTAGACTTGCTTTATTTTACCATAGTGCCAACCATAATATCAACTCCATCTTCGAGGTAGCTTGACTTAGACTCTAGTTTTCATCATTGCATTCCCTAGGGATCGACCCTTAACTTGCCCTATATTCATATAAGGTTGGTTAGGTGTTTACAAATTTTGTTTGACTTGGGGAAAGGGGTAGATAACGACATACATTTTCCACTCGTCAAAATGGCGCCGTTGCCGGGGAATTGCTATTGTTGTTTTGCTTTTGTTGTTGAGTCTACTTCATTTTAATTGAAAAAAATATATACAAAAAGATTTTGTTTCTTTAGGCTACACTTGTAGCCGTGCTACTAATATTTTCTTTGAAGTTTTGCATGCATAGAGCTCGTGATCGATCCATTGTGCCTTTTGACCCGAAAATTGAGAGGACTCTCTCAAGAAGAAGAATAGCTAATCGATTCTCTTTGGGGTATAGTTCTTCAAGTGAAGAAGAGATTGAAGAAGAGCAAAGCATGGGAGAAAATCCGAGAGTGGCCTTGAAGGAGCTAGGAATACCCGGTGCTTATAGGTTTGAGAGCGGCATAGCTCCGCCTACAACACCGGCAAATGATTTCGAGATTCGGCCGGCCATGATCACCTTAATTGAGAGGAGGCAATATAGTGGGGCCAAGAATGAGAGCCTGTTGAACCATCTTAAAGAATTTGAAAAATATTGCAACACCATCAAAGTCAACGGAGTTTCTCAAGAGTTCATATTCCTCAAGTTGTTCCCCTTCTCTCTCATAGGAAGATCCTTAGAGTGGTTAGATAAAGAGGTGAAGCCCAATTCCTTGAGAACATGGGATGATGTTACAAAGGCCTTTTTGTCCCGTTTTTACCCTCAAAAGAAGACGGTGGAGGCAAGAGCCTTGATTCAAGGGTTCAAGCAAAGGCCAAATGAAAGCCTTTACGAAACATGGGAGAGATACAAAGAGTATCAAAGGGAGTGCCCTCACCACAGAATCCCAACATACCAAGTGGTCCAAATCTTCTATGGCGGTTTAAGTTCCCAAGGCAAGTCATGCCTTGATGGGGGGGGGGGGGGCGGGTGACAAGGTAAAGTCGTATCCCCTAATAAAAAAAATAATTACCTAATTCACTAACTAAAGTAGATAGGGAAGTAGGGTCGATCTCCACAGGGAAACAAGTCTTTTTACTCCTAATTAAATATTATACTCTAAATTATTTAAGTAACCAATATTAAAAATTGAATATGAAACTAAACTAAAAAGAGTAGGAAAAGGGAGAAAATAATATATAAAAGGATCTAGGGCATAGGTTCACCAATAAATAATACTCTGGGGCAAAATAGGGTAATCAATCATTGACATTGCATAAATAACATGATTAACAGGCTCTCGCAATTTATTAACCAACATAGACCTAACAGGCTCTCGCAATTTACTAGATCTAAGTTCTTATTGAAAATAGCCTTTAATATCAAATTAACATCTGCTCAATTCATCAATTAAATATTGCTATACTTTTACAAGCCGCAATTGTAAAACATTAAAACAATCCAATAAGAAATCATCATGCAATACCAACAATCAATAATAGTCAGTCATCAATGCATCAATTAATCAGATTGTAAAGGGCTCTCGCTACTTATTACAACCACATAATTAATTTATCGGTATTAAATCTCGTCTCTCGAATATGGACTTAACCATTTATAAATTAACCTGCCTATTGAAACTAGACCTAAACATCAATTCTCATCTCTCGAATCTTGAATCAATATTGTCAAACTCATGCATAAAAGATAGGCCTAATCTAGTCACAGAGCATTAAATCAATCAATAGGAAATTAATCTAGCTTTGATAATCAACAACAATAATTTACCCCTTCATATTATTTATTAGATCTTCATAAACCCTAGAAATTAAACTACTCACACATAATTAAATATAAACTAAGCAAAGCAATAAAATAAATCATGATCAAAAGAATAAAATAAATAACTAAGATTAAGGGAAGAGAAATCGTCACCAAAGTAAATCTGGAATTAATCAAAGAAATAAGAACAAAGGTTTAGAGAGAGATTAAGAGAGAGAAAACTAAGTAGAGAGAGAAAGTCTAGGAGAAAGGATTAAGAGAAGAAGAAGTGGTACTAAAATCGTATTACGGAGGAGTATTTATACTCCGTACAAAAATCCTAAACTAAAACAAATTAAAACGACTCTAATTGTCTCCTAAATAAACACGCGCCCGATCGGGCGAGGCACTGCCCGATCGGGCGCGCCTTTTTTCACCTCTCATAACAATCTCGCGCCCGGCCGGGCGCGTCACCGGGCGCTCCTCCCGCCCGGCCGGGCGCGCCTCCGGGCGCCAGCCTTTTTGGCCGGGCGGATCATTTGGGCCAATATTTGGACTTCGATTGGGCTCCAATTCTTCGGGCCAATCTGGGTTTCCTCTTTGGGTCTTGAATACTCGGTCCAAACGCCCCGGTATCACCTCTACCGAGCCCTTAATCACCGGTTCGATGGCTCCAACCGGCCCTGGGCTATGAAATCTGGTCGTGCTTCTCTAGTGCTCGTGATTGTTCCAAAATATCTCGGGAAAATACTCCAAAAGCATAAATCCCTGCAAAAGTCAACCAAATCTACGAAAACACTAGAAAACACCAATTAGTAATAAAAGTGGCTCTAAAGAGCTAAAAACACTACTAATTATGACCAAGGGACGGGGGTAAAATACTATATAAAACGGATACATCACCGGGGGTCCTATCATGAACAAGACCGAAGAAGAAGTGGTGGACATCATTGAGGACGTGGTGACGTACTATAGAGATTGGCAAGATGGGAAGAGAGACTCTTCAAGCAAGCAATCTTCATTGTACTCGGTAGACCATCTAAATGCGATCAATAACCTTTCCTCCCAAATGAAAAACTTGGGAAAGGAGATGACCGCAATCAAAGCCAAGTTGGAGAGCACTTCTACTTCATCCCAAGCTACGAATCTTCCCTCCCAATTTAAAGGGAGAGGTACTCCTTCTAACTCTCAACCCCCTCCCTCTTCACATAATATGCCTATGAGTTGTTTGTTTTGTGATGCATGTGGATCGTATGATCATGACTCTAGTAATTGTCCTAATGAATGTGTTGATGAGTTTGATAACAATGAGAGTGAGCATGTGAATTATGTGTCAAATAATAATGCTCAAAGGTTTGATAATCAAAGAGGTCAATGGAATAGGAATTACCATAACCAAGGCAATTTTGACAACTATAATCAAGGTGGTGGTTATAGAAACCAAGGGAACCAAGGTTTTCGTGGTAGCTATAATAATTAGGGTTATAGTGGCCAAAATCAAAGCCAAAATTATGGTAATCAAAACCAAGGTTATGGAAATCACAACCAAGGTAGTGGTAACCATAATCAAGGTGGTGGTAACCATAATCAAGGTTATGGACAAAATAAAAATAGGAGTACTTGGAACAATCAAGGGAAGGGCAATTTTCAAATTAATGCTCAAAGAGGTCCCCTGTAGGCGTTGTTCGAAGTGCGCCTACGTTAAAGCATGTTGTGAATATGCTTGGCACTCATAGGAAGTGGGAATTGACATTAAGATTAGGGACAAATAAAGTAGGGAGCCGCCAACAAGTTTTTTAGGAACTTGTAAACCGTTCACGGATCATAAAAAGGCAACCACGATAAAGGGACAACGAAGGCAACGATTGACCCGTGAAGGTTACAGCCCATTCATAATCCATGAGATTACTAACTCCATATTGTTCGGAACCACGAAAGGAGGATCGGGGATGATGGTACGAAGTGAGTCATGGAGTCACATTCGCCCGTATTGGCCTCTACTCGATTCTTATAGTGAAAAGTATTCCTGTGATCTCAAAGGCATACAAACAATAATTCAATTCGCTCCAAACTATTATTTAACTAAATTGGTTCAAAATTAATGCACACATAATTCTAAATATTTGGTGATCACTTGATTAAACAACAAGATTAAAAGGGATCCTAAACCGGTTGTCCAAATTATCTTATTAGTCGTGATGTTCAATTACATATTCCCTTTAACATGCAATATTGTGATCAATAAATAAAATAAAATCAATATAAACATAAGAAGAACCAATTTAATCATAATTCAAACAACAGAAAAATCGTTAGAAAAATAATAATAAAAAGAGCATAACTCTTACTTTGAATCTGTTTGCTTGCAACTACAAAATAATAAACGAGTTAGTAACTTCAAGGAAATAATAAAACAACAATTAAATTAAATTAAATAAAAACAAGGTTAATTTTGGGGCCAAACCCTCAAACGATTCTACCTTTCACGCCTTGGTTTAAGGATAGAACCTCGAATAAAATATGGACTCCTTTGAGTGCTTGAAGAAGGAATTTTGAAGTGAAAAGCGTAGGCTAGTGTTTAGGTTAAGAACATAGAAGAGAGAAAAAAATAAGAATAATAGAATTCTCGTTGCCCCGTTCATCAGAAATGAGGGGGTATTTATAGGGAAATGTGCTGAGGGAGCACACGGAACCCTAAAATGATAAAAACCCTAAAAACGTATCCCGTGACACGGTCAGACTGTACCGTGACACGGTTAGACTGTACCGTCAGACGGTACAAGTTCCCGTGACACGGTCAGTTTTTTGAGTGTCGCGGGAAATTTTCAATAAACGGAATGGAAAACGCGTTAAGGGTTTACGCGGAAAGGACGCGGAGCTTCCCGTGTCACGGCAAACCTCCCGTGTCACGAGAAGTCCCACCGTCAGACGGGAAGAGTTCCCGTGACACGGTCAAGCTTGACCGTGACACGGTCAATTCCATTTCACTTTTCCGTCTAAATTCATTTTTAACCCTAATTTTTTTCGCCTTTTTGAGTGTCGATTGATAATTACGGGCTTTTTTCTGACTTTTAATATTCGGGCTAAAATAAGAAAATAATAAATAAAATTAAATAAAATATTTGGGCCAAAAATAATAAAATAAAAAAAAGGTTTGGGCTTAAAATTAATTAACTATGCTTTTACCAAACACCAAGACTGATCCATGGACCTTTCAAAAATATGAATTTAATAAAATACGGTTTTTTAAGCACTCTCGGGATTAAATAATAAACCCGACTAATAGCGGCGGTGAAAGGTTATTTATCATCGGGCTTGGTTTTGGGGAGACATTTTTAGGTGTCTACAGAAGCCCCCACTTTGACTGAGTTTGTAGAAACGTCAGTTTCGAAAACGATAGTCAAAGTAGTCGATAGGGACGGAGGATGATTTAAGACGTTCTGCGATCCTAAATCAATCTGTATATGCCGATACCTGCAGAAAAATGTTAGTTCTACAGATA
The DNA here is from genome assembly GCA_024500155.1 of Chenopodium formosanum. NCBI lineage: Eukaryota > Viridiplantae > Streptophyta > Magnoliopsida > Caryophyllales > Amaranthaceae > Chenopodium > Chenopodium formosanum. Next base: position 43,959,203 of record CM044880.1, read on the forward strand.
AAAGAGTAAAGGGATAGAATACATATCTGGCACTAGTGTGTCGGTGACAAACGAGTTTGGTATCTTCCTATACTTGAAGGAATCTACCGAGTGACATTGGTTGAAACGCTTTCCATGCTTGAGGAAAGCCGACTGAAGAGTTTGGTACCTTTCTAAGCCTGAAGAAAGCTACCGGATAATACTTTCCATGCCTGAGTAAAGTCGACAAACGAATTTGGTGTCATTCTATGCTTGAAGAATTCCACCGATAATGCCTTCCATACTTGAGGAAAGCCGACAAAGGAATTTCATGGTTTTCTATACTTGAAGAAAAATCCACGGATGATGCTTTCCATGCCTGAGGAAAGCCGACTTGGCGGTTTTCTATACTTGAAGAAAAATCCACCGATAACGCTTTCCAAGCCTGAGGAAAGCCGACTTGGCGGTTTTCTATACTTGAAGAAAAATCCACCGATAACGCTTTCCAAGCCTGAGGAAAATCGACGGTTGTTGAAAATTGATAAATGTATGGTGGTTTGATTATCCCCGAACATGGGCTATAAATGATTCACAATTTGAAACCGATTATCCGACCATATTAAATGTTTAAAATGCCGCAAAATAGGCTTTGACGCTTGCCAGGGTTAAAATGGTAATTTTAGTCCCCCTTAAACATCAGTTGGGATTTTCCGCGTAACTGTAGCGAAAAAAAAAATCACCCAATAAACCCGGAAAGTCAGCCAAACTGGTCAAAAAGCTAGGAATATTCCCTGACCAAACTCGGATTTGCCGCGCCACGTCTGAATGTTCCCGTGACACGGTCAGGGATTCCCGTCTGACGGGACTAGTATCCCGTGTCACGGGACACATGTTTTCCTTTTTTCTTTTTTTTTTATTTGCGCTGTTTGAATCAGTCAAAAACGACTCTTTTTTTTTTTTTTTTGTCCTTTTCTGCCTTTAAATCCGCGTGCACCATTTTTCATTTCACATTTCTTCTTGCTTTCACATTTGCTTTCACCATTCACCAATTTAGCTTCTCTCATTCCAAAAGCTGACGCGCCACGTCTGGCGTTAACCGCCGGCCGTTTGAAGCTCGCCGTGATACGGTAATGGCGACCGTGACACGGTTAGTCTCTTTTTTTTTTTTTCTTCACCTTTTTTGCTTTGCTGCGGCTGTTTGGCTACTGCGCTACTGTTGTTTCGTTGCTACTTCTGTCTTTGTTCCTGCGCTGCCGTCTAGTTCACCGGAGCCCCGTCAGCCTTGAAATTTTGTCGTGACACGGTTGCTCTTGACCGTGACACGGTTAGTCTTGCCCGTGTCGCGGTAGTTGCGCTAGTGACCGGAATATATTTTCGAGTTTTGGAGTTTGAATTTCACCAATTTTGTTGTAATTCCTCGATCTTCTCCTCATTTTCGACTTTTTACACACATCCATGTAAGCTCTCTTTGATTTTTGCTTTGAATTTGCTTCACATTAACAATTTCATGACAAACCCTAAAAAATCAATTTGGGGGTTTTTGATTTTGAAGCTTTATGTTGAAATTCTTGCCATGATTTTATTTGTAAATGTGTACATGTGTGTTTGTGAGAAATTTGAGATAAAAATTTCATGATTAGATGGAGAATTGAGCAAATCACCATTTTTGGGTGCTACTTTGTGAAATAATGTTCATGCTTTGAAATGGTGAAAAAATAGTGATGAATCTTGTGAAATGATGTGTTGATGTATATGTACTATATTGTCATGGAGAACATAGTATCATGCGGCTAGGAGCACTGTAGTATTAGTTTGTCATGGAGAAACTAAATACTATAATTTTTGCCAATTTTTAGCTTTGAGGTAAAAATTTAGCGTATAATTCAATAAACAATTAAATAACTCAGGAAATGATGCTAAGTATTTAGATTATTATTTTGCAATTTAAAATGTTTAGGAAATGATGCTAAACATTTAGATTTTGATCAAATTTAGCATATAATTCAATAAACAACTAAATAGCTTAGGAAATGATGCTAAGTATTTAGATTTTATTATAAATATGCAATTTGAATTAAATGTTTAGGAAATGATGCTAAACATTTAGATTTTGACAATAGCATGCCTAGACGATGAGATTGCGACCTTTCTACCCGCGGTCGGCGTCGGGCTTTTCGGGAGGACACTCCCACTGTCCCTGAGGGCGTGGACGACGACGTCTTGGAGTCCGAGCCTCGGACTTCTACGAGTAGGGGTAGGTGGGTTCCACCTCCCTGGACTCCAGACCAGTTGGTTTTTCTGCCGTGAAAACCACGTTTCGCATCGTGCACTCTCCGGCATAGTCTATGGCACACTTCACCAACATGGTTCCGGGGCCAGTGATTAGATCCCTCGACTTCACCAGGTCATTACGGAGGATCCTGCTACAAGCGCCCTATGGGAGTCGTCTGGCTTGGTCGATTTACCGACCGGGCAGTAGGCCAGATGTCTGATCTATCCTGGACATCGGCTGAGGTAGCCGATTTTTTAGGTCCGATCGTTCAACACATCAGGACTCGTCCGGTGTCACGAAGTGGTCCTAGGAGTGGACGATCGGAGTTGGCTTTTATTCTTGCTCGCGGCTTCGATATGGAGGATACGACGGCCGAGCAGCGGGTGCGGATCTTCATCTTGATCCTGATTTATATGACCCTCTCTCCTGACAGGAGTTCACGCGTGCTCCTCTGTTACCTCCCTTCTTTGGCCAGGATTCCCGAGATAGGATCCTATAGCTGGGCCAGTCTTGGATACGCGGATCTTTTTCTATCTCTACGTCATGGATGCCGTCAACTGAATGACGAGTCCCCTATCACTGTTTACGGCCTGTGGAGAGTCGTAGAGGTGATGATCTTTTCCCCTTCTTGTTCCATTTCGGCTTTTCGATTCGTATGCTGAATGTTATTTTTGTTGCAGTTATGGTTCTACGAGTACTTCCCAGACTTGGCTCCTCGCCGGCGTCAGGGAATGGTCCATGACTTCCCCGTCGGGGCCAGCTAGCGTGACCGAGGAGAGTCACGGGTGGAGTCTGTTCCGGCGCTTCGTGGGGTACTACGCCGAGGCACCTCTTCCGTTGGCGTAAGGATTAGCTTTGTTGCGTTTTTTCCTTCTGATGTTGTTTCTGTCGTTTTACGCCTAACATTTTATGGTTTCCAGGTTCCCATTGATGTTCAGTATCGTCCTTGGGCCGGGATGACTGATCTGCCCAAGGCCCTACGTCTTTCAGTGTACCGTACCATTTGGGTTGGTACTGGGCGCTTCGTCTGGTACTTGGGAGAGCGAGTCGTCCGTCAGCATAGCGGCGATCGCTTTGTGGTGCCTTCTTCCCTGTCAGAGTCGATGCTGGATTCCCGTTTGATCAGAGGGTTGATGAACAGGGGAGAGCGCTACACTTTTCCGTGGCAGGAGCTTGTTCACATGGAGAGTGACTACGCGCGGGATTTGCTTCCCTCTCTGGCTCCTCCATCCCATCTTCCCCAGGTATGATTTATTTTTGAGAATCTTCCTTACTAGTCTCTGTTTTAAATAGTCGAATAACTTGATTATTCGATCATATTTTCAGACGACCATTCACCCTGTGGGGAGGATTCAGATTCCTCCTCAGTCTGTCCGCTACCCTGGGCCAATCGGTATCACGGAGGACCATATTGCTGACGCGCCGGAGGGTTATAGACAGGCGCAAGAGTCAGTGCCTGAGGCTTTTGAGCCGGTGAGTTTCCTTCGACGTATTATCCACTCTTTTAATGCTGCTTATTACTGATTTTTCTTTGTTTTGTCCTAAGCCTAACCGCCTGGAGGTGATGGGAATTATGAAGCTGGTGGATGCGCTGAAGTATTGCATCATCAAGCTTCGGCGTGGTGCGAGTTGTCGGAGCTCTAGCGACGTCCTTGAGGTATCACTTATTACCTTTTCATTTCCACCATTTGTTTTATTTTGCATCATTGACACCTTTTGATTTTGTGTTTTTTTTTTTTTTTTTTTTTTCAGGAGCGACGGAGGTCCCGCTCGCGCTCGAGGCCCAGAGGCTCGGACGAGGAGGAGCTTGGTCGTAGTAGACGATCTCCTGAGGCTCACCGGCGTTCTCAGCGAGAGCCGCAGACTACTCAGCCGTTCTAGGAGGCTCAGTGGCAGCAGGGGCAGTCTTCTCAGCGTCCGTCATTTTCACAGCCTCCAGTTCCTGAGTTTGGGTCTCCTTTGGATCCTGGTTCATTCTCGGCCCCATTATCTGGGGTTCCTCCACCACTGTCGGGCCTGTTCTCGGTTCCGCTATATGGGACGATGCCTTTGCCGACGATTTCAGTATCTTTGGGCCAGTCTACTCCGCTTTCCGGCTGGACGGGTCCTGCTTTGAGCTTGACTACTACTGGGCCTGCGGGGACTAGTAGGGACGCTACTCCCCGTACTCGGATGGTCGAGGGACTCTTTGGTTTGCCGTTTCCATACACACAGGGAGGTCCACGTGCACAGGGACAAGATGAGACTGATTCTGATTCTAGAGATTTTTGACCGAGGGTTTATGTGCATACTGTGATGACACTTGATACATTTATGTATTACGACTCTTTGTACATTATTTACAGTTTATATATCTACTATTGTGTGTGTTAGTGTGTGTTTGAGACTCTTTGTGTGTGATTGTGTACTTATTAATGACACAATGAAAGAAGACATAAGTGGAGTAATGGAGGGTACCGACCTTCCCCAAAAGAAAAGAAAAGAAAAGAAAAGAGATAAAGATAAAATGATGAATAAATGACTAAAAAAAAAAATCTTCCCCAAAAAGAAAAATAAAAAAATAAAAAATAAAAAAAGCATCGTAAAATAAAAATAAAAAAAGCATCGTAAAATAAAGATAAAAATAAAAAAAGGTGAGAATTTTATTCGGAATAGAACTCTCAAAAAAGACTTAAAAAAAACAAACGTTAAAGATAAGAAAATACAAAAAAAAAAAAAAAAAAAAAAAAAAAAATCCGGATAGATACGGAAAAGATGAAACAAAAGCAGGCGCGTAAGGTGCCGTGACACGACACTGTTCACCGTGTCACGGCGAAACCTGCCGTGTCACGGCAAAGGTTCCCGTGACATGGTGGAATTTCCCGTGTCACGAAAAGCTTATTATTCAGCAGTTTGCTTCACGCGTGCGAAAAGATAAATTCTGGGCAGTTCCGAGCGCTTTTGCTATAAAATAAGACCAGATTATTCATGATATGCATAATTACGAAACACAAAATAATTTAGAATTTCATATTTCAATAATCATGTCTCAGAATTTTGATAATACATTGCGCGACTGGTCTTATTCTTTGACCAATGCTGAAAAAAGAGAGTTAGAATTATTTCATGTCATGGGTTTGCTAGCCCTGCGACATGTAGCTATTGAACATGATTTTCTTAGGGCAACATTAGATTATTGGAGTCCAGAAACGCACTGTTTCAAATTTGATTATGATAAAATCTGTCCTCTGCCGGAGGAATTTGGCGCAATATTTGGATTTCCTGCTAGGAATCTTATAGCCATGCCTACCTTACGTGAATACTATTACCAAGACTTTGAACGCCATCTAAATCTAACAGATCCAGATTTAAATAGAATTGTTTGTGGTAATGAAGTAGACATAGAAAAACTTGCTAACTTATATTTTAATCGCCCTGTCTCTGAGTCTTATCATGTGTATCGTAGAAGGGCATATATTTTTTGCATGTTTAGCAAGCTGCTTTTTGCAAACGGTAGGGTAGGACATGCTTGTCTAGAGTCTGTGCTTGAGCATGTAGAATCCGGAAGATCTCCTATGCCGACGTGCCTTGGAGAAACATTTCGTGGTTTAGACGAGGCAAAATCTGACCGGAAAGCCATCAGGAAGGGCTCTCTGGTACTATTACAGGTAAAAATACGCTCTGAATAGCCCCCGTGACACAAAACAGTCACCGTGTCACGGTTAGGTTCTGCCGTGACACGGTCAAAACTGCCGTGTCACGGGAATCTGCATTTTTTTTTTTTTTTTTTTTTTTGTTGACGATTAATGTTCTTTTTGTTTTCTTGTTTTGCAGATTTGGTTGATGGAGCGTTTGGAATTATTTGAAGCCCCCGATGACATTGAAAAATATGGCCCTAACGACTTAGTCCGTAGGAAGAAGAATTATTCTGCGAACATGTCGTATGAAGATTGGAAAAATTTCTTTGCAAAGAGAGAATTTTCCATTCGTTGGGTGGTGCCTTGGTGGAGGCTTACTAGGATGGTTGGCACGAATGAAACACCATATTGCCGTGTTCCTAGTATCTCCAAATTGACCTTTTACTGTCCCTCTCGACTGATGCGGCAGTATGGACTTGAACAAGTAATTCCACGCTATAACGATAGTCCTCGTGAAGTATCGTTACATGAAAGTAACGTTCACAAGTACGAGACTTATTGGATTGGAAGACCTTTGTGGACCGTTTCGTCAAGTGACCAAGCTCCTCCTCCCTTATCTAGTGCATACAAGGCATGGTTGAACCCTAGAGGCAAGAGGTCTGATGTGAAGAGTCGTCTTGGAGATAAGAAAGCTCCTCTTAAAGATCGCCTAGGTCCGAGAACACAAGGAATTGAGTTTAAGACCCCTAAGATGCCAAGGAAGAAGACCTATGTGAAAGGAAAGGGTAAAGAAAAGATGGTGTATAGGGAGAAACAACCAAAAAAGTTCAAGAAAGGTGAAAGGGGCGAAAGCTCGACTAGGGGTGTGACGGTTCGGGCTACAAAAGACACACTAATGGTGAGGGCCGACCTAATTGAGCAAGAGAAGGATGTTCCTAAAGAGAAGAGAGATTAGATCAATAGTGCTTTGCATTTTATTATTTAATTTTTATTTAAAATAAGGCGTATGATGCCAATATTGTAGTCGCATTTATTTTAATAATAATAGCGTATTTATTTCTTAAATAAAAATTACAATGACTTTTATATATTATCCAAGTCAAGGAGTCAGACGCAATGGAAGAACAAAGCTAGAATCGGAAATTCGCAACGAATGCGCCAATAAATAAAACAGGAAACTAAAAAAACTGCCGTGTCACGGTCAAAAGGTCCCGTGACACGGTTGAAGTTCCCGCGTCACGGCAAAACCCCTTTTTTTTTTTTTTTTTTCCAGATTTTGCCGTGACACGGGATTTTCTCCCGTCAGACGGGAATTCTTTTCGTGTCGCGGCATATGTACCCTTTTTTTTTTTTTTTTTTTTTTTTTTTTTTTCAGATTTTGCCGTGACACGGGATTTTCTCCCGCCATACGGGAATTCTTCCTGTGTCGCGGCATATGTAGCCCTTTTTTTTTTTTTTTTTTTTTTTTTCTTTTTCTTGCCGTGACGCAATGTTGAACCGGGCACATATTAAATCAATAGAGGGAGCATTTTTTATTTTAGTGTGGCCGGGCCCCCTTGAGGGGTTGCCTACGTATCCTAAAAAGGAATCAGGCCAGACGTAGCTCTATTGGGTCATGAACCCATGCAACTAGGCGTAGAACTTTTTGAGTTGTTCCAAGTTGGTTAAATTATGGAAGCCGTTACCGTCCATGTCTACCAATTGTGCCGCTCCGCCGGACAGAATGGCTTTAACAATGTACGGTCCTGACCAGTTTGATCTGAATTTTCCTCTTGGATCTAACACATTTTTGCGGAGGGCCTTAAGCACTAGGTCACCCTCCTTGATGTTCCTGGTCTTGACTTTTTTATTAAAATGTCGTGCCATACGCTGTTGGTAGGTTTAGACATGATGCAAAACTGCCAAGCGTTTTTCATCAAGCAAGACCAGTTCGTCGTATCTTGCTCTAATCTAGTCGACTTCATCTAGTTGGCTTTCCAATGCGATTCGGAGAGAAGGTATTTCGAGCTCGATTGGTTGTACAGCTTCGACGCCATAGACCAAGGAGAAGGGGGTAGCCCCTGTCGATGTACGGACAGAGGTTCGATAACCCCAAAGGGAGAAGTGTAGCTTACTTGGCCAATCTTTATAATTTTCCGTCATTTTTTCGATGATGGTCTTCACGTTTTTGTTGGCCGATTCAACTGCTCCGTTCGTTTGTGGTCTGTAAGGTGATGATCGATGATGTTTGATGTGATATTTCTGCAACAATTCCGCGCATTCGGCTTGGAAATGTGTTCCATTGTCACTGATCATCTCATGTGGTACCCCATAGCGGCATATAATATTTTTCTCAATGAATTGAGCTACATGTTTTGCCGTCAGCTTGGCATATGAGGCTGCCTCAACCCATTTGGTGAAGTAATCGATTGCTACGAGAATGAATTCATGCCCCCCTTGTCCTGGTGGTGTGATTTTTTCAATGATGTCGATGCCCCAAGTGGAGAAAGGCCATGGAGAAGTATACGTGTAGAGAAGTGAAGGTGAAACATGTTGTAAGTTTGCATAGATTTGGCACTTCATACATTTCTTGACGTACTCGTGACAATCTCGCTCCATAGTAGTCCAATAGTAACCTTGTCGTTGAATCTTTTGGACTAACATCTTTGCATTCATGTGAGTTCCACATATACCAGCATGAAGGTTTTCCATGGTTTTATGTGCTTCTTTTTTAGTTACACATAAGAGATTCCTTCCTGTTGCGGTTCTCTTATGGAGTTCTTCCCTGATGAGCACATACTGTGAGGCCAGGAGCCTCAAAGCACGGCGTGCCCTTTTATCAGTATTAGGAGGATACTCTGCTCTTGTCACATAATCGAGGATGTCTGTATACCATGGTTCTTCATCTTCTTCTTTTTCATCATCAAGTGCATGAACATAAGCTGGTTCATATCTTCTCTCTATGGTCAGTGGCATTCTGATCGTGTCAGCTGGAATTCGCACCATTGATGCTAACTTAGCTAGTGCGTCGGCGAACTGGTTTTCTTCTCTTGGCAAATACGTGTATTCCACTTCATCTAGTTGCTCGGTGAGAGTTTCCAGATGAGCTTGATACGTAGCGAGACTTTCACTCCTCACTTTCCATCTCTTAGAGATTTGGTTAATGATTAGTGTGGAGTCACCATAGATTCTGAGTTTCTTGATTCCCAAGGCGACAGCTGTTTCTAATCCCAAAATGCATGCTTCATATTCTGCGGCATTATTGGTGACATCAAAGTCGAGCTTCATGGAAATTGGGATGTGTTCTTCATTGGGTGATACGAGCAAGACTCCCACACCACATCCCTTTTGGTTTGAGGCTCCATCAAAATAGAGTGTCCAACTATCGTCTTCGGTCATGAGTAAATCTTCGTCAGGGAAATCGTACTCATCTTCTTCTTTTTCAGCTTCTTCTAGCGGAAAGTCTGCTAAGAAGTCAGAAACTGCAGAACCTTTGATGGCCTTTTGTGGTACGAATCTCAAGTCAAATTGAGCTAGATTGACTATCCACCTTGATAATCTGCCGTTGAGTGTTGCTTTCTCGAACAGATATTTGAGAGGATCCATCTTAGATACGACATGCACTGTATGAGTGAGCATGTAATGTCTCAGTTTTTGTGCGGCCTATACAAGTGCGAGACACAATTTCTCGAGTGGCGTGTATCGCGTCTCATATCCTTGGAGTTTCTTACTTAGGTAATAGATTGCATTCTCCTTGCTTTCGATCTCTTGTGCTAGCATCGCCCCCATCGTTTCTCTTGTGACCGTAAGGTAGAGTCGAAGAGGAAAGTCAGGTATTGCCGGCGCTAGCACGGGTGGGTTTGCCAAATACTCCTCAATTTTGTCGAAAGCCTTTTGGCAGTCATTATCCCATGTGACTGGGACATTCTTCTTAAGCTTCTTGAATATAGGTTCGCATATCGCTGTGAGCTTTGATATGAACCTACTTATGTACTGCAACCTTCCAATGAAGCCTCGAATCTCCTTCTCATTTTTGGGTGGTGGCATGGCCATGATCGCTTTTACTTTTGAAGGATCTATTTCAATCCCTCGAGAACTGATCACATATCCAAGTAATTTGCCTGACGTGACTCCGAATGCACATTTTGCTGGATTTAATCTCATGTTGTACTTACGGAGTCTTGCAAAAAATTTGCGAAGTGCGACAATATGGCCTGAGCGATCTTTAGACTTGACAATCATATCATCGACATAGACCTCCACCTCTTTATGCATCATATCATGTAAGAGTGCTGTAGCTGCTCTTTGGTAGGTGGCACCCGCGTTTTTCAACCCGAATGGCATTACCGTATAGCAATATGTACCCCATTGTGTGATGAATGTCGTTTTCTCCATGTCTTCTTCGGCCATCAGTACTTGATTATATCCGGCGTAACCATCCATGAATGACAGGAGTGCATGATTTGCTGTATTATCGACCAGAATGTCAATATGAGGTAGAGGGAACCCATCTTTTGGGCTTGCTTTATTGAGATCCCTGTAATCAACACACATTCTGACTCTTCTGTCCTTCTTTGGAACTGGGACCACATTTGCTATCCATTCCGGATACTTGGATACTCTGATGAAACCTGCGGCCAATTGCTTCCTGATTTCTTCTTTGATTTTGAGAGCCACATCTGGTTTCATTCGGCGCAGCTTTTGTTTGACAGGCTTCATACCTGGGATGAGTGGTATCGTGTGCTGAGCTATATCCCTGTCAATTCCTGGCATATCTTGGTATGACCAAGCAAATACATCAACAAATTCACTAAGCAAGTTAACTAGCTCTTTGCGTTCATCTTGACTTAGCGTTAATCCAATTTTTACTTCTTTAACAGTCGTATCATTGGAAATATTAACTGTTTCTGTATCTTCAATAACTGCTGTTTTATTTTCGTGTTCTTCCATTGTTTTTATTATTTCTTTGTCATTTTTATCATTAGCAAAGCAATATTGATCAGGGCTAGGGAAATGGCACACATCGTAAGCAAAGGTATTCATTTTATTGAATTCACTGGCTAAAACATCAAGAGAGGCAAGGTCAGCTGCGACCTCACCAGAATTATTAGGACTAGAAAGTTAAGGCTCAACAAGAGACTCAGGGCTGAACTCTATAGCAGAAAGAGGGTCGGCCTCAAACTCTAAGGACTCATCTACAGACTTAGACTCAGACTCGGACTCGGACCCAGATGATTCAGACTCATCAAACATAGGACCCTCGCCAGCGGTTATTTCCAACTTCTCTCCACTTGGCATAGTGATCCTCAATGTCTTGCGCCATCCCCTTGAAATGTTGTCAGCTTGGACGATTAACTCGGAGGGATCAAACTCCTTGTTTGCTATGACCGCTTGAACGAGCTCAGAGTTATCATTGCAGACCGGCTTGGATTCATTTTTCTCCATTCCAAAAAGAAGATTAATTCCCAGATCATCAGAGTTCAGGTTGGCTGACTTCTCGACTGTGGAGAGTTCTTCATCGAGGAAGTCACAATCGAGGAATACCTCAAATCCTGGTTCACGGATCCCATCATGGACAAATGGCTCGGGGAATTCATAGCATGGGAAGTCTTCCCCTTCTTTGATGTATTGGCCGTTGAGAGTGAACGGATATGGATCCATGGCCATTTCTGTCTTCGTGATTCGAGCATTGTTGCGAGCGTTCAATTTCAAGGCGGCCCGTTTCAAGTCTTCCTTTGTTGGTTCGAATCCTAAGCCGAAAGTGTCCTTCTTGATTGCACCAGGATGGTCCCAAGATTTAGCCATTTTCTTCTTGAGCCCAAGGGTCATTCAAGGAAAGTGACCTTGCTTCTTCAGAATGGCGATGATACTAGTGTTTGAATAAGGATCGAAGTCGAGATGACACTTTTTCTCTTCTTCGATCGCAAGAACATCATCTAAAGAAAAACCCCACAGATCTTCATCTTCCTCGTCGTGTTCAACATGGACGATAGGGGTATCAATAACTTGAATGCGCATAGGAGAAGCATCGATAGTAATCGGAATCCCTCCCACTATGGCTTTCACTTTCTGGTGGAGCGACGACGGAATCGCCTTTAGCTCATGAAGCCAAGGGCGTCCTAACAGCTGATTGAAAGAGGCCTTGATATCCACCACCTGAAACTTGGTGCGACGCTCAACGGTCCCAGTGGTTATATTCAGTATGATAGTACCCACGGCTTGACGGCGAGTATTATCGTAAGCGCGAATCCCCTGAGTTGAGGGAGTCAACTCTTCATTCTTTATACCCAACTTCTTTGCAGTACGGAGTGGGCACACATTGATTGCAGAGCCATTATCAACCAGGCTCATAGGAACATTCATCTGCCTACACACCACAGTGAGGTGTAAGGCCTTATTATGTTGGTCCCCTTCCGGGGGTAGATCCTTATCAGAAAAGGAAATCAGATTGCTGGTACTCGGCAGCTCAGTAGTGAGGAAGTTGACCAGTCCTTGGGGAGTCATGTCGTCATCGACTCCTATCTTCACCAGAGCATTCATTACAGCCTTTCGATGCTCGTGGGAAGTGACCAAAAGCTTTCATACATTCATCTCCACCTTGGTCTTTTGTAGCTGTTTGACCACATCGCTATTCACAGGGTCGATGGGATCAACTATCGGATTTGATTGTGGTGGAGGTGGAGGTGGGTTAGGTTGTTGCAACCGTCCACTTCTAGTGAGAAACTTGACCTCAAGGTCCCCCCAAACATCTTCACTGGTGCCGAGAGACGAACAGGCTATATCTTTGAGATAGATATCTTCATCATCACTATCCCAAATCCCATTCACTTCTTCAGTGCTTGAAATAAATACAACTTCTGGCAGAGGTTCATTCATAGGTTGAATGAGTATTGACGGATCAAAGGAGACTTCATCTCCCATGATAGCCAAAGCATCAGAAAGAGGGCATGTTTGAATGTTAGGCTTCTTGCCCCCTGGAGGGACAGGAAGTTGGTTAGCATCTATCAGGTCTTGGATTGCGTCTTTCAGCCTCCAACACTTCTCAGTGTTATGACCCTTGCCTTGATGATACTTGCAATAAGCATTGGGGTCATAACTAGCGGTCCTATTCTCAGGTCGAGGTTCTGGGAATGGTCCGATTGGCATAATTAGTCCCTTAATATGAAGACGGTCATAAGCAGCATCATAAGTCATTCCCAAAGGCGTATAAATCCTCCTTTGCCTTTGGAATTTTTGAGGAGGAGCATTAAGGGCCAGCACATCACTAATGTCGATGTTGTTGGTAGCATTATTGGGCTTAGAAGACGAAGAAGAAGGAGTGTCGTTCTTCTTGTTTTTCCAAGTGCTGCTGTTATTGTTGTTACCAACAGACTTCATCAGTTCATCTTCGATATTGATTCCAATATCGTATACAGCTTCAAAGGTACTTAAAGGTAGAAACTTCAAGTGTTGCTTGTATTTATGCGTCAGATTGAAAATGAACAAGCGAACCATTTCCTTCTCCTTGGGAGGGTCTACCAGGAGTGCAGCTGTTTCTCTCCACCTACTTAGGTAAGTAGTGAAGCCTTCATTCTCTTTCTGTTTGAGAATGGAGAGTTCACGTTCAGAAGTCTTGGCCTGAATGTTGCACTTGTATCGGTTCATAAAGCTTTCAGCAACATCTTCCCAGGTCGCGACATGCTTGGATTCTAGGGAATAGAACCACTGTTGACAGGCATGCTCTAAGGAAAAAGGAAACACCGTAGGGAAGAGTGTCACATCTACTCCCTTAAGAGCCATAGTTGCAGAAAAAGCCTTCAAATGGAACAGCGGGTTATCAGTAGGCTTGAACTTTGGAATATAAGCAGTGGAAAATTTTTCAGGGAGTTTCTCTCTTATGGACGAAGAAGTGACAGGCTGTTCCACATAAGTGAACTCTTCTGAAATCTTACTCATCTGTTCCTTGATCTAGTCCATCGCAGCAGCAGTAACACTGTTTTGCTTGTCTTGCTCTACAGTGCTGACTCTAGTAGTGAGTGTCTGCATCATGTCAGACAACCTTTTGATTGTCCTGTTGAGGTTCTCGATGTCTTCCATAGTGGCCATTGGTTGAAAGTAGACTGAAGACGGATCTTGTGGAGATGACTGAGGTGGTTTCCTTGTACGCCTCTTTAGTACGAGAGGTTGTTGAGGTATGGACTCGCACCGTAATAATCTACCCTTACTTCTTGCCCAAGCGCTGTGACACCGAAACAAATACACCTTTTAATGACCACACTTAACCTTAACCCATCCGGATTAAAAAAAAGAAAAAAGAAAAAAATGAAGTTCTACTTATTTTTTTTAATAAAAAAAACATGGGAGGATACCATCCGACTTATTCTGAAAAAAAAACGACACAAAAAACGAGACTTCCCTAAAATACCGTCAAAAGTGGTGTACGACTAAAAAGAAAAGTGTGTGGACATAACATGAAAGTGATTAGGTGAGGTTATAGACGCGTGTTTTGACCATATAACTAGACACGACTTAATACTGGACACAAAATCGAGAAAAAAGACTGACGGGACACTTTCCTGGGCACCGCGTCACGGTGCAGACTGGCGTGACACGGTTAAGACTAACCATCAGACGGTAGTTTTTACCGTGTCACGGCACTGTTCACCGTGACACGTCAGAAAATGCCGTGACACGGTGCACAGTTCCAGGTCAGTTTTGTGATTTTTTTTATTTTAATCGATTTTAAGTCCGTACTAATTACTATGTGAGAAAAAAAAAAACCCTCGGTCATGGGTCAAACAAAAAAAAGCAAACACATTAGGGTTAGCACCGAACAAACACATAGCAAGTAGGCACGATGATGTAAAAAAGTTCGCAACCTAAAGTCAAGTTCTATGTTCAACTATTGGTCAAGCTTTGGGTGTCAACAGGGTACCATGGTTAAGAGTTTGGACGCGTTAGCAAGGAAGCCTCCCTTGAGGGTGTATGCCAACGGGCGGCTCCGCGAGTTCGTGATGAAATCGAACTCGACTCCATGGTTTGGGTGGATTTAATAACTCGGATGAACCCTTATTGCCATGAGCGTTTTTGGGTTGATAGAGCTTAAATCCCCCGGGGCTAAGACGCATGTAGAACACATACGTTTTTTCAGAAAAATCGAAGGAAGTCGACTGTGGAAAAAGAAAATAGGTCACCGGACAGATTTTAGGACTGCCGTGACACGGCTGTCAGAAAATCTGACTGGTGCCCTGTTTGCTCTTGCGCGCAACCGAGTTATCTAATTTTTTCCTACGGGACAGACCTGAATGTGACGTTAAAACGTGTATGCAGATGCAAAAAATGCCAAATTTATCACAGGAATATTTTTTTAAGAATCTTTCAAGTCTCATCCACTCATCTTAATTAAATACCGATCACTCAAATCGATAAATAATTAAGAATCCTCCCCAGTGGAGTCGCCAAATTGTAGGCGTCGTTCGAAGTGCGCCTACGTTAAAGCATGTTGTGAATATGCTTGGCACTCATAGGAAGTGGGAATTGACATTACGATTAGGGACAAATAAAGTAGGGAGCCGCCAACAAGTTTTTTAGGAACTTGTAAACCGTTCACGGATCATAAAAAGGCAACCACGATAAAGGGACAACGAAGGCAACGATTGACCCGTGAAGGTTACACCCCATTCATAATCCATGAGATTACTAACTCCATATGGTTCGGAACCACGAAAGGAGGATTGGGGATGATGGTACGAAGTGAGTCATGGAGTCACATTCGCCCGTATTGGCCTCTACTCGATTCTTATAGTGAAAAGTATTCCTGTGATCTCAAAGGCATACAAACAATAATTCAATTCGCTCCAAACTATTATTTAACTAAATTGGTTCAAAATTAATGCACACATAATTCTAAATATTTGGTGATCACTTGATTAAACAACAAGATTAAAAGGGATCCTAAACCGGTTGTCCAAATTATCTTATTAGTCGTGACGTTCAATTACATATTCCCTTTAACATGCAATATTGTGATCAATAAATAAAATAAAATCAATATAAACATAAAAAGAACAAATTTAATCATAATTCAAACAACAGAAAAATCGTTAGAAAAATAATAATAAAAAGAGCATAACTCTTACTTTGAATCTGTTTGCTTGCAACTACAAAATAATAAACGAGTTAGTAACTTCAAGGAAATAATAAAACAACAATTAAATTAAATTAAATTAAAACAAGGTTAATTTTGGGGCCAAACCCTCAAACGATTCTACCTTTCACGCCTTGGTTTAAGGATAGAACCTCGAGTAAAATATGGACTCCTTTGAGTGCTTGAAGAAGGAATTTTGAAGTGAAAAGGGTAGGCTAGTGTTTAGGTTAAAAACATAGAAGAGAGAAAAAATAAGAATAATAGAATTCTCGTTGCCCCGTTCATCAGAAATGAGGGGGTATTTATAGGGAAATGTGCTGAGGGAGCACACGGAACCCTAAAATGATAAAAACCCTAAAAACGTATCCCGTGACACGGTCAGACTATACTGTGACACGGTTAGACTGTACCGTCAGACGGTACAAGTTCCCGTGACACGGTCAGTTTTTGGAGTGTCGCGGGAAATTTTCAGAAAACGGAACGGAAAACGCGTTAAGGGTTTACGCGGAAAGGACGCGGAGCTTCCCGTGTCACGGCAGACCTCCCGTGTCACGGGAAGTCCCACCGTCAGACGGGAAGAGTTCTCGTGACACGGTCAAGCTTAACCGTGACACAGTCAATTCCAGTCCACTTTTCCGTCTAAATTCATTTTTAACCCTAATTTCTTTCGGCTTTTTGAGTGCCGATTGATAATTACGGGCTTTTTTCTAACTTTTAATATTCGGGCTAAAATAAGAAAATAATAAATAAAATTAAATAAAATATTTGGGCCAAAAAGAATAAAATAATAATAAAATAAAAAAAAGGTTTGGGCTTAAAATTAATTAACTATGCTTTTACCAAACACCAAGACTAATCCATGGACCTTTCAAAAATATGAATTTAATAAAATACGGTTTTTTAAGCACTCTCGGGATTAAATACTAAACCCGACCAATAGCGGCGGTGAAAGGTTATTTATCATCGGGCTTGGTTTTGGGGAGACATTTTTAGGTGTCTACAGAAGCCCCCACTTTGACTGAGTTTGTAGAAATGTCAGTTTCGAAAACGATAGTCAAAGTAGTCGATAGGAACGGAGGATGATTTAAGACGTTCTGTGATCCTAAATCAATCTGTATACACCGATACCTGCAGAAAAATGTTAGTTCTACAGATAAAAGAGTAAAGGGATAGAATACATACCTGGCACCAGTGTGTCGGTGACAAACGAGTTTGGTATCTTCCTATACTTGAAGGAATCTACCAAGTGACATTGGTTGAAACGCTTTCCATGCTTGAGGAAAGCCGACTGAAGAGTTTGGTACCTTTCTAAGCCTGAAGAAAGCTACCGGATAATACTTTCCATGCCTGAGGAAAGTCGACAAACGAATTTGGTGTCATTCTATGCTTGAAGAATTCCACCGATAATGCCTTCCATACTTTAGGAAAGCCGACAAAGGAAAGCCGACTTGGCGGTTTTCTATACTTGAAGAAAAATCCACCGATAACGCTTTCCAAGCCTGAGGAAAGCCGACTTGGCGGTTTTCTATACTTGAAGAAAAATCCACCGATAACGCTTTCCAAGCCTGAGGAAAATCGACGGTTGCTGAAAATTGATAAATGTATGGTGGTTTGATTATCCCCGAACATGGGCTATAAATGATTCACAATTTGAAACCGATTATCCGACCATATTAAATGTTTAAAATGCCGCAAAATAGGCTTTGACGCTTGCCAGGGGTAAAATGGTAATTTTAGTCCCCCTTAAACATCAGTTGGGATTTTCCGCGTACCTGTAGCAAAAAAAATAATCACTCAATAAACCCGGAAAGTCAGCCAAACTGGTCAAAAAGCTAGGAATATTCCCTGACAAGACTCGGATTTGCCGCACCACGTCAGAATGTTCCCGTGACACGGTCAGGGATTCCCGTCTGACGGGACTAGTATCCCGTGTCACGGGACACATGTTTTCCTTTTTTCTTTTTTTTTTTTTTTTTTATTTGCGCTGTTTGAATCAGTCAACAACGGCTCTTTTTTTTTTTTTTTGTCCTTTTCTGCCATTAAATCCGCGTGCACCATTTTTCATTTCACATTTCTTCTTGCTTTCACATTTGCTTTCACCATTCACCAATTTAGCTTCTCTCTTTCCAAAAGCTGCAGCGCCACGTCTGGCGTTAACCGCCAGCCGTTTGAAGCTCGCCGTGACACGGTTAGTCTCTCTTTTTTTTTTTTTCTTCACCTTTTTTGCTTTGCTGCGGCTGTTTGGCTACTGCGCTACTGCTGTTTCGTTGCTACTTCTGTCTTTGTTCCTGCGCTGCCGTCAAGTTCACCGGAGCCCCGTCAGCCTCGAAATTTTGTCGTGACACGGTTGCTCTTGACCGTGACACGGTTAGTCTTGCCTGTGTCGCGGTAGTTGCGCTGGTGACCGGAATATATTTTCGAGTTTTGGAGTTTGAATTTCACCAATTTTGTTGTAATTCCTCGATCTTCTCCTCATTTTCGACTTTTTACACACATCCATGTAAGCTCTCTTTGATTTTTGCTTTGAATTTGCTTCACATTAACAATTTCATGACAAACCCTAAAAAATCAATTTGGGGGTTTTTGATTTTGAAGCTTTATGTTGAAATTCTTGCCATGATTTTATTTGTATATGTGTACATGTGTGTTTGTGAGAAATTTGAGATAAAAATTTCATGATTAGATGGAGAATTGAGCAAATCACCATTTTTGGGTGCTACTTTGTGAAATAATGTTCATGCTTTGAAATGGTGAAAAAATAGTGATGAATCTTGTGAAATGATGTGTTGATGTATATGTACTATATTGTCATGGAGAACATAGTATCATGCGGCTAGTAGCACTGTAGTATTAGTTTGTCATGGAGAAACTAAATACTATAATTTTTGCCAATTTTTAGCCTTGAGGTAAAAATTTAGCGTATAATTCAATAAACAATTAAATAACTCAAGAAATGATGCCAAGTATTTAGATTATTATTTTGCAATTTAAAATGTTTAGGAAATGATGCTAAACATTTAGATTTTGATAAAATTTAGCATATAATTCAATAAACAACTAAATAGCTTAGGAAATGATGCTAAGTATTTAGATTTTATTATAAATATGCAATTTGAATTAAATGTTTAGGAAATGATGCTAAACATTTAGATTTTGACAATAGCATGCCTAGACGACGAGATTGCGACCTTTCTACCCGCGGTCGGCGTCGGGCTTTTCGGGAGGACACTCCCACTGTCCCTGAGGGCGTGGATGACGACGTCTTGGAGTCCGAGCCTCGGACTTCTACGAGTAGGGGTAGGTGGGTTCCACCTCCCTGGGCTCCAGACCAGTTGGTTTTCTGCCGTGAAAACCACGTTTCTCATCGTGCACTCTCCGGCATAGTCGATGGCACACTTCGCCAACATGGTTCCGGGGCCAGTGATTTGATCCCTCGACTTCACCAGGTCATTACAGAGGATCCTGCTACAAGCGCCCTATGGGAGTCGTCTGGCTTGGTCGATTTCTATGCGGCGGTTGTAGGGTTTCGCAGCCCCCGGGGTTGCGGTGCGACGGTTGTTCGTGCGTTGTTGGAGTATTTTTGGGATACTACCAACACGTTTCACTTTGCTTGGGGGGAGATGACGGTGACCCCTTTAGACTTCAGCATGATCTGCGGGCTGCGCTTTACCGACCGGGCAGTAGGCCAGATGTCTGATCTATCCTGGACATCGGCTGAGGTAGCCGATTTTTTAGGTCCGATCGTTCAACACATCAGGACTCGTCCGGTGTCACGAAGTGGTCCTAGGAGTGGACGATCGGAGTTGGCTTCAGTTCTTGTTCGCGGCTTCGATATGGAGGATACGACGGCCGAGCAGCGGGTGCGGATCTTCATCTTGATCCTGATTTCTATGACCCTCTCTCCTGACAGGAGTTCACGCGTGCTCCTTTGTTATCTCCCTTCTTTGGCCAGGATTCCCGAGATAGGATCCTACAGCTGGGCCAGTCTTGGATACGCGGATCTTCTTCTATCTCTACGTCATGGATGCCGTCAGCTGAATGACGAGTCCCCTATCACTGTTTATGGTCTGTGGAGAGTCGTAGAGGTGATGATCTTTTCCCCTTCTTGTTCCATTTCGGCTTTTCGATTCGTATGCTGAATGTTATTTTTGTTGCAGTTATGGTTCTACGAGTACTTCCCAGGCTTGGCTCCTCGCCGGCGTCGGGGAATGGTCCATGACTTCCCCGTTGGGGCCAGCTGGCGTGACCGAGGAGAGTCACGGGTGGAGTCTGTTCCGGCGCTTCGTGGGGTACTACGCCGAGGCACCTCTTTCGTTGGCGTAAGGATTAGCTTTGTTGCGTTTTTTCCTTCTGATGGTGTTTCAGTCGTTTCACGCCTAACATTTTATGGTTTCCAGGTTCCCATTGATGTTCAGTATCGTCCTTGGGCCGGGATGACTGATCTGCCCAAGGCCCTACGTCTTTCAGTTTACCGTACCATTTTGGTTGGTACTAGGCTCTTCGTCTGGTACTTGGGAGAGCGAGTCGTCCGTCAGCATAGCGGCGATCGCTTTGTGGTTTGAATAAGCTTGGGGGTGTTAATACGTTTTTGTTTGGTGATTACTTAAGTTTGGTGTTGAGATTTGGCTGGTCTTTACTTCACAATTTAGGATAACCACCAAATTTTAAATTTTAAGCCTACCTTAACCCTTCTTGCCTTGCGTTACAACCTTGGGGAAGACCTTTGGACCTAGGAGTTGAGTCTTTCATCGGTGGAGGGAATCATAGGTTGTAGACTAAGGAAAGGGTTTGCGAAATCAAGATGTCGAGTAGTCCAAAAATTTGATCCTTTTCCGGTTCCTTCGCGGAATCTATGAGATGCTCACTAAGGGGAGACATGAGATTAGTAGGGGGAACGTGGTAAGACCGTTTGGGATGAAAGTGGAATGTGATAACTATCTCCTATGATTAGCATATTTATGTTTCAATCAACCTTAGGTATCTTATAACGTGCATACCATAATTCTCTTTAGAAAGGTTGTTATTCATTTGAATTATAGTCTCTTTGTAAAGTCCATTTCGTAAAGATTTTGTTTCCTTTTTCCTCTTTCTTTTCCTTCTCTGGTTTGCCTCTTGGGGGTTTGGTGGAGAGTTATGGGTAAACTCTTAGGATACCCTTACGAGAGCATCACTCATCCTCTAGAGCGATCTAGGGGTTTAAATGGCTTGTTGTAGCTAAAAACAACCATGATTCTTACGACAGTGAGTCTTACTGTAAATTCTCGCCCCTCTTTTTCTTTTTGCTTCGAATAAGCCCTTCTTATTCCTTTTAGCCTTTGTTTTGCTCGGGACGAGCAAAAGTCTAGCTCAGGGGAATAGTGCCAAATGGATTCATCCCGTCCGTGCACAACCCAAGCCTTAAATTTCTGACTTCATTACCAAATTCCTCAAACTTAAAATCAATGTTCTTCAACTGTGGAGAGTCAGTTGGATGCTTCAGCATTCTATTTTTCTTTCTTCCCTCTGCATGCCACCTCAAGTTTTAGCATCTTTTGGTATTGAGTATAGACGCTTAAACCTTGGAATAATGGGAAGATACCACAACACCTTAGCAGGAGGTCCCTTCGTGCCAGGATTGTAACTCATGTGCTTGTACCGCGACCGCTTGCATTTTGGACACTCCTATAGTTGTTCATACTCATTTCGATACAGAATACAGTCATTAGGACGTGCATGTATCTTCTTATACTCCAAACCAAAGGGACACATGAGCTTGTTTGCGTAATAGTAAGACTTAGGAATTTCATTCCCATCAGGCAACATATGACTTAATGTGATAAATAAAGAAGTAAAATTGATGTCCGTCCACTCATGCTTCGACTTAATGTTGAAAAGTGTTAGCACGGCTGATAGTTTGGAGTATTTTTTGCACCCGGGATACAAAGTCTTTTTGGAAGCCTCCGATAATAACTCAAACACTCAACCTTCAACACCATGCAACATCTCATCCACTTGTTCATCCTCGACCTCATCCACCTGATCATCATCGGCTCCATCCTCACCATTATCAACAATATAGTCATCATTCTCGTATTCCTCGTCTACATGAATCTCATTGCTTCTAACACGCACATCATTCCCATCAAGATCCCCACTATACTCTCCACTTTCTCCGTGTTAAATGCACACATGGTATAAATCCCTAAACCCACGACATAATACATGATCTCTAATGATTTTAACATTATCGACCACATTCACATTATTAATATCAACACAAGGAAAATAAAGGACTTTGCCACCCAGTTTGCGTTGATAATCTAAAGCACTCTCGCAAAACTCTTGAACCCCAATCCAAAATTCCAATGTATCACGTCTACCATACATCCAACCACGATCCTTCTCCATTTAATAAATTGTCTCTAAACATATAATGCAACATATAAGGAATAATGTGTAATTGCTACATATTTTATGTAAAACAAATTCAAGTACAAAACATTAATATACCATTCATATAGTGAAAAAATGCATGTTTCCAAAGGGTCCTTATCACTCCAACCTAACCCATCCTTGATTGTCTATTCTTACTAGTGAATGTACGTCAACTTTCCAATTTTAAGGAAAATCCGGGAGCATTTCCCCCTAGTTCTCCAAATACACAATATAGATAATTAATTACCCATATATGTACCCAGAGAACATAATGAGGAAATGGTAAGCCAAGATGTTCCTTATAATCGAAAAGAAAACATACATTCACCACTTAAGTGAGAATACACATTCAAGAACAGTCCCAACCGGGGACTATTCAAGACTTTCTCCTAATGAGAAAGCCTTGAACGTGTATCTAGACATATGATGATGCAAGTATTCTATATATTGTTTTATTTAAATTCAATTAAACAATACACAAGTTGCAATTTCATGAATAAACTTTTATTAAATGGATAAATAGAAAGAAATATAGCTAAGTAAGTTTATAAGTCATACCAATATAGCAACTACCCACTTGAGCTCAATATGTAGTCCTCAAGCTAAACTCGTGCTTCAATTCACAAATCTATTAAAAAAAACAATAAACAAAAATTAGGTTAAATATAAGGTATGTACTATTTCTTTCTCATAACATGTCAATTCACTAATTTATTTATAAGCTAAAACACATCATTCATCGAACTAACAATTTCTAAACAATGTATTCACTACTTTAATTCATCTAATATATTCAAAATTGCTAAACTAACAAGGTTACTAATCTCTAATTTTTTCAAAATTACCCATCAAAACAACTTAAAAGTAACCATTCACTCATTCCAAAATTCATCTACTTTAGTAACAAGCAAGGTTACTAATCTCAAATTTATTCAAATATACCCATCAAAACAACTTAATACTAACCATTTAAACATTCCAAAATTCAACTAATTTAATAACAAAGTTCACTAATCTCTAACTTATTCAAAATAATCCATCAAAATAACTTCAAATTAACCAAGTAACATACCAAATTTCACCTATTTAAGTACCAAGGTTAATATATATTCTATAATTATTTCAAAATTATCCACCAAAACATATTAAATTAACCATTAAAACATAATAAAATCAAAATCACTAATATTTTCACAAATTCCCAATAAAACAACATAAATTGAGAAAAATAAGAGTATAATTATATTCAAACCTAAATTTTAATTTGCAAACAATGATTCAACATGCAAAACACAATAATATAAGTACATAATTAGAAAATAATTCTGAAAAAAAAAGGAAAAACCTTGAAATAATGAGGAAATTACCTTGGTGGTGGAGGAGGGCAGAAGCAGGTGGTGGAGGAGGGCACGACGCAGCGATCACAGGGCAGCAGAAGCACTGTGGCGCGGCGAGTAGGTGGTGGCGCGGCTTATCTTCGACACTATCACAACCCTCTTGAAATTGAACAGAGAAAGAGAAGGAACAAGGGGGGGGGGAAACCCCGTCAGGGGAGAAAGAGAAGGGTGGGGCTGGTGGGCGGCGACGGTGGCAGCGGTAATGGTGGTGGGAAAATAGAGAACGACAGTGCAGTAAGAAAGTATAGCTTAGGGCTCGAATGAATGAATGAATGAATGAAATAGTGAATGAAAGAGAGAAGGAAGAAGAAAGGAAGTATAGGTTGGGCGCGTTTTTTTTTTAAAAAATAAGGCACCGGTTCAAACCGGTGCCCTTTTTATTTTTGGCTCCGGTTTGGGCAGAACCGGTGCCTTTTCTATTTGTATAAAATTGCGCCCAATTTTGGGCTGGTTTATGACACCGGTTTGGCCTGAACCGGTGCCTTTATGGGGATGCCTTTTTGTATTTTCCTACTAGTGAAAGATTTTTCGTAAAAAAACAAAAAGGAGAGGGGTTTTAGGGAATATATCAAGCATTACCACAAACTTGAACCCCACTATGATCATACAATTAAGCATGGTGGCGTCCAAAGGGAAGGAAACAAGAGCAAAAGAGTCGCCAACAAGTTTTAGGAACTTGTAAACCGTTCACAAGGTGAAGGTTACATCCCTTAACAATCCATGAGATCGTCAACTCCAATAGGTCTCGAACCATGACTGGTGTTCAAGGATGAGGGTAAAATTTGAACCTAAAAGAGATTGAACCTGCCCTAATAATAGGCCTCTACTTTATTCTACTCGTATTCATGTGCGCTTTC
Organism: Chenopodium formosanum; assembly: GCA_024500155.1. NCBI lineage: Eukaryota > Viridiplantae > Streptophyta > Magnoliopsida > Caryophyllales > Amaranthaceae > Chenopodium > Chenopodium formosanum. The sequence goes on from CM044880.1 coordinate 43,983,823, forward strand.
TAAGAAATATACAATCAATAAGTTAACCTTAAACCTATTTATCTAAGTTAGTTGAATATTAAAGCACAAGTAAAACTATTATTGGCGATCACTTGACTTATAATAAAATTAGCCTAAACAAGATTTATAATTATCTTATTAAGCATGATTACAAGTACAAATTACTTTTAAACATGCATAAAAGGCATGGTCAAGAAATAACAATAATAAAAATCATGCAACATAATAATAACAGTAATAATAATAACCAGCATCATCATAATAAAGCTTAATAATAATAGCAAGATCCTAGGCATGATACTAACATGATTAATAACAAATCCTAGAATATCACTAAGCAATAAAGATCAAAGGTTTAACCCTAACATAGTACTAAAATGATATTAGAAATAGGAAGAAGCACCTTAAACATGGTACCAAAAAGCAATAAAACATCATAACATGATACTCGGAAATAATAAACGAATCTAAGCGTGCTCTCTACATTAAAATAATTGAGGGTGAATCAATTACTTACTTTGATGCCTCGTACCTCTTTCTAATAACAAAATACACTCATTATTAATTTCAAGGAAAATAATAAAATCAAAGATTTAAATTAAATAATTGAAAGAAAGACTTAAAAAGTTTAAACTGGATTTGGGACAAAACCCTTAGAAATTATCAGCCTTTCACGTCTAGGGCGAAGGAAACTTCGAACATGGATAGGTGTGTCTAGATCTTGTGAATGCGAAATTGTATTTGTAAAAGTGTTGGTTTAGAAAGAGATAGAGAAAATCAAGAAATTCTTGATGAGAGTTAATGATTGAAAACCGAGGTCCAGGGACCGTACCCTATTTATAAGAAAATACTCCGAAAACCGATAAAAAAGAGTTAGTACTCAAATAAGAATAAAACTCATCTTGTCGCCAATGACAGAGCTCGTTGCCAGGCGACGAGGTGCATCGCCAGGCGCTGCACTGTAGCGCAAGGCGAAGAACGTGTCATCAGGCGGTGCTAAGACAATTTTTTGCATATTTTGTTTCTATCATATCTTTTGATCAATAAGTCTAAATGAGTCATATAATATGTCGTGGGAAAGATCTTGAAGTCTACTTTCCAACCCAATTAGTATCAGATGACAATATCTTGCAGATAAAAAGACATGGCCGAAATAGTGGAAGGATGTCAGTTTTGGATAGAGTTTCGTATTCCTTTCATATCTTTTTCGTTATAGCTTGGAATTAATATTATAATATATTGTTGGAATGATAATTTTAAGATCTATCTAATCAAATAAGATTTTTATAAAGATCATGCGGCATAAAAAATAACATCTGACTATCTTTGAGCATCTTTAAATTCGAGTAGAATTAAGATTTTTTAAAAAAGGAAAATGTTATTCAATTTGAAACTCTTTGATTTTATCTTCTCAAAAAGAAAATTAAGTTCTTTTAGAAACTCTTAGAAGCTTCTAATTAATCCTAATTAGTTTAGGAAAAGGATTAAATCTTTGAACCCTCCACATGATCATTGGTCGTATGTAAGAACAAAACCTGGCCCATTTTAGTATTTTGACCATAACTTCCTCAATATTCATCGAAATTGGGCTTATAATATATCGTTGGAAAGGTCTTTTCAAGCCCCATAAAACTACATCATTGATGGACCCATATCATGGACCAGTCCATACTGCACTGGACGTATTCATCACTGGGTTTGGTTTTGGGGAAACTCAAATGGGTGACTACAGAAGCCCCCACTTTGACCGTGTTTGGAGAAACTTAGGTTTCGAAAACAAAAGTCAAAGTAGCGATAGGGACGGAGAATTATTCATAACGTTCTGCAATCCTAAATTATTCTTGTAACGCCGATACCAGCAAACTAGCGTTAGTTAAACAGATAAAATAGTTAAGAAACACGTATCTTGCATCGTCGAGTATACGTCTTTAAGGTACCCGATTTACTACATTTGTTGAAAACTGTTGTGCTTGTAGTTGCCTCCTATTTCATCGAAGATGACTCTACTTGTAGTCATCCTCCACCGCTTGTGACCATCTTCCATATCTTAGTGAACACGATCGAAGATAACTCTGCTTGTAGCCATCTCCAATTTTTTTAATAATCCTCCACATCCTAGGGAACATCGTTAAAGATAAATCTTCTTGTAGCCATCTTCATTTTTGTGACAACTCTCCATAAGCTAGGGAGCACCGTCGATCAATGTTGTTACATCTCAAGCTTTTTTCTTGAATCATGGTGACAACTTTCCCAATCATAGAAAATGTTGTCGAAGACCGCCTCATCACGAACCGCTCTTCTCAAATCTTAGAGACAACCTCCACAATATTAGCGAATTCCGTCGAAGATCGCCCATCTCATGCTATCATCTTCAAATCTTGGTGACAACCTCAACAATCTTAGCGAATGCTGTCGAAGACCGCCCATCTCGTGCTATCTTCTCAAATCTTGGTGACAACCACCACCATCTTAGCAACTGTTGTCGAAGATCGCCAATCTCATGCTATCTTCTCAAAGCTAAGCGAGAGACTCTTTAATCTTAAAGTCCCCCAATTGAAGACTTCTTCATCTTGAATCTTCAAATCGACCCTTCTATCTTTCAAAAACCCTTCTCAAGAACCATATCTAATATTCTTAAAGGCTTCAAATTGATTTGTGGGAATCTCCTATCTTAGGAATTCTTTGTGAACCAATACTTTGATGCTTGCGATGAGCCAATACTTAGGCGCTTTAAGCTAAGTGAGACAATATTTTATCAGGTCAATAACTTATTGCGATTATAATCAAGCCGACAACTTAATCATATAAAATTGCTTATAGGGGCTAACTGGAGTACCAAGGAACCCAGAAATAGCTGCACTAGGTCCGCATAATCTAATATGGGGCCACGCATTGTGTTGCCGCACCAACGGTCGCTGGAAAATGTGTCGCCGCACTTTGCTTTTGTCGCCAAGCGACAGATGTTGTCGCTAGGCAATAGCCATGTCGTTTGGCGCTGGAGTCGGGTCTTCCCTATTTTGCTCTTCCTTATGCTGTTCGTTGCTCGGTTTCATTTCGAACTTTGAACTCGGTCGTTTCCTTTCAACCAAATCCGCTTAAATCTTGTGTAAATTAAAGCCCTCCATATCTAATTTACTGATCTATGTAATTTTGCTCAAACTCCTATCATCTTGGAAGAATCTCATGTGTCATATTCGCGGCTTTTTGAAAAAATCCGGGAATATATTTGTTTGCTGGGATGTACCAACATTTATATTTTTGACTATAGGATTTTGCTCATCTCTGTAATTATCTTAGTGTTGACCTAAGGATTAGTGTTACTCACATATGACTTGCATTTTAGACACATTGTTTATACAAACTATATTATGTCTGTATTATCTTTGCCTTTTATTTTTCATTTTATGTGCATATGCATGTGTGCAAAAAAATAATTTGTGATTAGTTTTTCGCAAAAATTTCCATCATTTTTATTATTAATGGAGTGTATCCGACTTTCTCCCCCAAAAAGAAAAAATGAAAAGTATTTTGGACTAAAATAAGCCTAAATTTAATTAAGCATGATTAAATCCAAGAAAAAATGGAAATATATTGAATTTTGTGTGTAGGGTGATTGAACAAGGGGCATAAATGTAAAGTCATTATACGAATTCGAATCATAGTTAGAAAAACGCGGTTTGCATAGTAAGTTGAGCTGGTGTTGCACCGCCTCTTCGTTGTTGGGTGCTGCATGTCGTCGCTTGGCGTTGCTCCTGTCTCCAGGCAACAGGCTTCGCCACCAAGAGACGAATTTGTCGTCTGGTGCTGCAGTGTTTTCCTCCGAATCCTTTTAGTAGTCGAACTGTATCAGTTTTGTGCATAAATAGCCACATAATCTGTCGATTTCTGTATAATTCGAATAGCTTAATTATAATTATAATCGTAGTTTCTCAACAAGTAATCATGTCTTTAGTCACTAAGCGTTTTAGCGATTTTACTCGTGAGTGGTGTCGGTCTTTGACTACTAAGGAGAGAAAAGAACTTGAATTTTTTCACATGGGAGATATTTATGGTATTAAGGGGTAGATATTAACATACCTTTTTTTCATATTGCCTTAGAGTAATGGGATTTAGACACACATTGCTTTAGACTAGGTTTTGATGAAATTAGCCCTTTACCAAAAGAATTTGGTGTCATTCTTGGCTTCCTTTCTTTAGATCTTGCGGTAATTCCTAGAGTAAGTGAGTATTATTATAATGATTTTGAACGCTTCTTTAATCTAAAAGACAGAGATCTAACAAATATTGTAGATGGTAGCGTAGTTAATTGAAAAGAATTTGCGCACCAGTACTCTGATAGACTGTATTCTGAGTCTTTTCTTGTTTATAGAAGAACGTCTTTTCTCTTTTTTATGCTTAACCAATATCTTCTCACTAGTGGTAGAAATAATGGGGGTCAAGCAATTATCATATCTGCCTTGGAACAAATTGAATCTAGAAGGAATCTAATGCCGCTAATTGTTGGAGAGACTATGCTTAGTCTAGATAAATTAAAAATAAATCCAAAAGCACCTTTTCGGGGCTCTCTAATTTTATTATAGGTAGAAAAATAATAATTTTAATTACAGAAATAAAAAAACATATATTTTTATATAGTAATACTAATTATTTGCATTGAACTTTTGCCGATGTGGCTTATGGAGACTAGAATTAATTATTCCTCCTGACAATATTAAAAAATACACTCCAAATTTCTTTGTGAGGCGAAAGAAGCATTTCCCTATAAAGATGGGTCGCCAAGAGTGGAGCAAAATAGTCGCCTCTAGTAATTTTTCTGTCAAATGGATCATCCCATGGTGGAAAATTAAGAAGATGGTTGGTGTCAACAAGCAACCCTTCTGTTGTCTTCCAAGCTTAACCAAGATGAATTTTATTATCCTTGCAGGGTAAAAGGCAGTACAGTCTAATTTAAACAATTCATTCTTGATATCTTTGTCGTCCTTATGAATACCCTGTTTATTAGGAAGTAAGGAGGTTTGACACTTATTGGAGTGCTAGGACTTTATGGGAAGTGGTTACCCAAAAGGTTCCTCCTTCCTTGCCCAATAATGTGAAGAATTGCCTTCTTAATAATCCTAAAAAGGACAAGAAGAAAGATCAAAGTAGAAACAATGTGAACAATCGTCTAGGTGACAAGATAATTCCTTTTAAGGAACGCTTAATTAGGTAAAAGAGTTGAGTTCAAAACATCTATGATGCATAAGAAGAAGGATACTACTCAAGGCAAAGAGAATAGAAAAGCTGGCTCTTCAGAAAAAGAAAGTTTGGGTGGAAAAGAAACATGGTGTCCTAGCAAAAGGAGAAAATATTTACTCCAAGATTGAATGTAGGTTCTCTAAAGGATGCTTATTAGTTAAAGTAATGGATGATGAGGAAGATGCTGACAAGAATTGGAAAAGAGCAAAGAAAGAGAAGAAAGATTGAAGCATTGCTTAACTTCCAACTTATTAGACTAGTTTAATTTTTTAAGTCAATTTATTTTATTAAGCTTTTATTTAAATTCCATCTATAATGTAATTTTACTTTATTTTATTAATGCAATTTCAGCTTTTTCATTAAATTAACTTTCACGTTTTATTTATTAAAGCAGTGAAAACAACTTAAATTATTTTCCAGAAAATTTCTCGAGTACGGAAGACGAAAATTTTCGAAAATACACCAAAATTTCCTCAAATATTTGCAGAAAATTGGTGCCGCGATTTAAAGTGTGTCGCCAAACGCTGCTTTTGTCGCCAGGCGCTGCACTTCGTCGCCTGGCACTGCATTCTTTCGTCTAGCGATAGACTTTTATACGATGCGTTGATGCTAAGCGATTCTTGTTTATGCTAGGATGCGAGATTGGTGAAAATTAAAGTGGCCGCACCAAGTAAGGGGTTGCCTACGTATCCTTTCCTAAGGAATCAGGCCAAACGTAGCTCTCTTGAGTGTCCTACTCAAGTAATTATGAGTAGTACTTCTTATCTTGGTTAAGGTTCATCATGTTTGAGAACTCATTACCCTCCATATTAGTTAGTTTTGCTGCACCTCCTGACAGGATGGTTTTGACGATATATGGTCCCGACCAATTAGGCCTAAATTTGCCTCTTGGATCCAAAACATTTTTCCTTAGCGCTTTTAACACCAAGTCTACTACTTTGATGTTTCTTGTCTTGACCTTCTTATTAAAGTGTCTAGCCAAAGGGGTTTTATAGCATTGAGTATGATGTAGAGCTTCTAGTTGCTTTTCATCAAGTAGAATTAGCTCTTCATATCTTACTCTAGGCCATTCGACTTCATCTAGTTTACTTTCCAACGCGATGCGTAGAGAAGGTATCTCTAGCTCTGCAGGTTGTACGACATCCATTCCATAGACTGAGGAGAATGACATATTTTCTATTGATGTACAAATTGACGTGCGATAACCCTAAAGTGCAAAATAGAGTTTGTTAGGCCAATCTTTGTAATTTTCTATCATTTTTCTCAATAATAGTCTTTAAATTCTTGATAGCCACCTCAACTGCTTCATTTTCTTGAGGTATATAAGGAGAAGAATGATGGTGTTGAATACCATACTTTTGAAGCAATTATTCACATTCTTCCTAAAAGAGAGTTCCATTGTCACTTATCATCTCATGTGGGACTCCTTATCGGCAAATAATGTTCCTTTCGATAAAGAGTGCTACATGTTTTGCAGTGAGTTTAGCATATGACTGTGCTTCAACCTACTTCGTGTAGTAATCGATTAATATTATGATGTGTTCATGACCTCCTTTCCCAGGAAAGGTAATTTTTTCAATGATATCAATTCCCCATATTGAAAATGGCCATGGGGAAGTGTATGTGTAAAGTAGATATGGAGGAACATGTTGCAAAGTTGCGTATATTTGGCATTTGAGGCACCTTTTTACGTATTGTTGACAGTTCCTATTCATGGCAGTCCAATAATACCCTTCTCGTATAATCTTTAGGACTAGCATTTTTCCATTAATATGAGTTTCACAGACGCCTTTGTGGACTATCCACATAGCTCTTTGGGATTCTTTTTTCCCTACACATAAGAGAGCTCGACTCTTAGGTACCCTTTTGTGTAACTTGTTGTCTATGAGTACATATTGGGAAGCCAAGAGTCTTAATGCTCATTTTGCTCTTTTGTCAGCATGAGGAGGGTATTCTCATTTGGTGACATAGTTGAATATGTCCGTATACCATGGTTCTTCGTCTTCTTCTTCTTCATCTTGGACCACTTCATCGTCTTTTTTGGCTTGAATGTAAGCCGGTTTATGCTTTTTCTCTACGGTTAAAGGCATTTCAGCTCGATTTCCATAGGAATCTTAACCATTGAGCTTAGTCTTGCCAAGGCATCAGCAAATTGGTTTTCCTCTCTAGGTAGATATGGGTATTCTACCTTTTCCAATTAGTTGTTGAGAGTTTCAAGATTAGTTTGGTAAGGGGCTAAACTTTCACTCCTTACTTTCCATCGTTTGGAGATTTGGTTGATGATAAAAGAATAATCTCCGAATCCTCGAAGTTTCTTTAGTCCCAATGTCAAAGTTATTTTTATGCCTACCACGCATGCTTCATATTCTGCAACGTTGTTGGTAACATCGAAATGTAACTTTATGGAGATATGAACATGTTCTTCTTTATTTGATAGTAATGATACTCCAACGCCACATTCCTTTTGGTTTGAGGCTCCATCAAAGTATAAGGTCCAATTATTAACTTCTGTGACCATCAGGTCTTAATTTGGAAATTCGTTGTCATGCATTGGCGTCAAATCTTCTATTGGAAAATCCGCTAAGAAGTCTGAGACCAAATATCCTTTAATAGCCTTTTAAGGCATGAACCTTACATCAAATTGGTCTAGGTTGACTATCCATCTTGATATGCGTCTATTAAGTGTAGATTTTTCGAATAAGTACTTGAGTGGATCCATTCGAGATACTACGAAGATTGTGGGCACGAGGATATAATGTCTCAACTTGATTGTGGACCACACTAATGCGAGGCACAATTTCTCAAGTGGTGTGTAGCAGACTTCATACTCGAGCATTTTCTTTCTTAGGTAGTAGATGACATTTTCATTTCCTTCTACTTCTTGTGCGAGCATAACCCCCATTGTCTCTTTGGTGATTGTTAAGTATAACCTAAGTGAAATCTCTATGAGCATAAGTGCTAGTACGGGAGGATTTACGAGATAGGCTTTGATCTTTTCAAATGCTTTTTTACACTCATTGTCCCATATCACTAGCACATTCTTTTTTAGTGTCTTGAATATTGGTTCACATATTTTTGTTAGCTTGGATATGAACCTACTTATGTACTGCAACCGGACAATAAATCCTCGATTTTGTTTCTCGGTTTTGGGCGGTGGCATTGACATAATTGCTTTAATCTTTGTTGGGTCCATCTCTGTTTCTCTAGAGCCTATGACATATCACAAGAGTTTGCCTAAGGTGACTCCAAAAGCGCACTTGGATGGATTCAACCTCATGTTGTATATCCCTAGCCTTTTAAAGAATTTTCTTAAGACTACTTGATGTCCTCGGCGATCTCTTTATTTCACAATCATATCATCCACGTAGACTTCAACCTCTTTGTGCATCATGTCATGGATTGGGGCAGTCGCTGCTCGTTGGTAAGTGGCACCTGGGTTTTTCAACCCGAATGGAATTACCATGTAAAATTAAGTACCCTAAGGTGTTATAAACGTTGTTTTCTCCATGTGTTCTTTCGCCATGAGAATATAGTTGTATCCCGCGTACCCATCCATAAATGAGAGAAAACGCGTGATTTGTTGTATTATCTACTAAGATGTCGATGTGTGGTAAAGGGAACTCGTCCTTTTGACATGCCTTATTTAGATCTCGATAGTTGACCCACATTCTTACCCTTCCATTCTTCTTTGGAACTAGGACCACATTTGCAACCCAATCAGGGTATTTGGATACCCTGATAAAACCTGCAGTTATTTGTTTTTGAACTACTTCTTTATTTTAAGAGCTACGTCGGGTTTTATTTTACGCAACTTTTGTTTTATAGGTTTCATTCCTGGAATTAGTGGTATAGTGTGTTGAGCTATTTCTCTATTAATACCTGGCATATCTTCATATGACCAAGAAAATACATCAATAAGTTAATTAAGTAGATTGATTAAATCGGTTCTTTCATCTTCATAAGTGTTAGTGCGATTTTAACTTCTGTTTTAGTGATTGGATCGTTAGAGATATCAACCGTTTCAGTATCCTTAATTACCGGTGTTTTATTTTTAAGTGTTTCCTGCTTTAATGATTTCTTTGTCACTTTCATTGTCTGTTAAGAAATGCTCGTCATCCTGGGTTAGAGAGTAACACAAGGAGTAAGGGAAAGAAGACATATTATTAAATTTGGAAATCATTACATCAATTAAAGAAATGTCCTCTAGAACTTGACTACTAACTATCTAAAGAGTAGGTGCTAAAATAGAATAATTAGAGGAAGAAGGGGCTACATCTAAGGACTTACAAGACTCGATAGGGGAAGACTCTAACTTGGACTCTAACTCAGACGACTCTTCAAACATAGATCCTTGTCATTTTGTTATGGAGATCTTTCTTCCACTCGAAGTAGTCATGTAGACACCCATTTGTGTCTCCCCAAACCTAACCCGGTAATGAATACCTTTCGCGTCGAATCATAATCGAATGAATTAAAAGTGTGAAAAGTCTATGTTGTAGTTAGTTTTATTAAAAATCTTTCTTTCAAAAATCTGCTCTATTTTATGAAAATAGCTAATCTAGTTGATCTTGGTCCATGACAACGGTCCAATAATGGTGTATTTGGATTAGGCTCAAAAACAGCTTTCCAACGATATATTATAAGCCCAATTCAAATGAATAATGAGGAAGTTATGGCTAAAATACTAAGCCGGGCCCAGTCTGGTTTTTATATGCTGCCCAATGATCTAGAGGAGGGCCTATTATGAATTATCATTCCTAATGCAATTAGGATTGATTATAGTCTTTTAGAATCTTCTAGATTGTTCATTTAAATCCTAATGGGATTAAGATTAATAAATATGTTTTATGAGTTTTATTAGGAATAAAATAAGTGTTCTAAATGAAATTACGATTTTACCCTTCGTACGAACCTTACGACTATATTTTGTCGAAAAATAGATTCAGCGTTGAAAACTCGTGGAAAACCTTCTACATCACCAAACGACAGGTTTTTCGCCTGGCGATCGACAAACCCTGTCGCCTTGCAACAAGTTTGTCGCCTGGGGATAGGTATTGTCGTTGGTGACAAAAGCTTGTTTTATTCCTTTCGAACTCTGATTCGTTTCATTCGATTTCGAACTATTTTCTTATAAATAAGGGTCCCTGGACCTCCATTTTTCAATAACCAGAATTCTGTAATTATCTTCTCACTCTCTAAACTAAAGCTTATTCTCTCTCTCCCTCTTTCTATCCTAGCCTTTGACAAACACAATTCCTCATACATTAGCACTAGACACACCTAGCCAAGTTCGAAGTTGTCTTCGCCTTAGACGTGAAAGGTTTGGTATTTTCGAGGTTTGGTCCGAAATTTCTATTTTAATTATTTAATTTAAATCTTTAATTTTCTTATTATCCTTGAAGTTACTAACGCGTGTATTTTGTTATTAGAAAGAGGTACGAGGCATCCAAGTAAGTGTTGTAATTTTTTAATTGATATTATGATACAGAAATCATGTTTAGGTTTTTTTTTTTTTTTTTTTTTTTTTTTTTTTTTTTTTTATTCCTGTTATCATATTAGGATGCTTTTCTTAGTATGATGTTTAGGGTGAAAATAATTTTCTTATATCAATTATGATTTCTATGATGCTTCCTTATTTCTTTCCTAATAGCATGTTAGTATCACATTAGGGCATGTTAGATTTAGTAACATGCTAGAGTTTATTATTAATCTTGTCGGTATCATGCCAAGGATCTTGCCAACAAGAATAGCTTGTGAAGGAAAGGTCACATGTCCAAATGATCGGTTTGAAGGCCTTACTTGGTGATAAGTTGATCCCACTAGGTAAGTTTAAACTAGCCATGATCGAACAATTTTGTTACTTTTTGCTCTCTTTGTATTTTGAAGTAGGTATCCTCTCTTTGGCCTATAAAGAGGTCCTAATCCGCATGATGTCGGGCGAACCCCAATTATGTAATATGGTTTTTAATGTCGAAAGTTGTACATGCTTAAATGTGAAAATCCATGTAGTAGTAAGTTTTAGTTTTTATTTCGTATGTTGTAAACTCTGATTTTATTAATATAATTTGCTTTTGTAAAAAAAAAAATATATTGTTATTATTATTTTGATGATTATTATTATGTTGCTTGATATTTTTTGTTATTGCTTGATCACGCCTTTTATGCATGTTTAAAGGGAATTTGTACTTGTAATCACGCTTAATAAGATAATTAATAATCTTGTTTAGGTTAATTTGATTATAATTCAAGTGATCGCCAATAATAGTTTTATTTGTGCATTAATATTCAACCAACATAGATTAAACAGGTTTAGGGTTAACCTATTGATTGTATGTTAGTCAGAAAGTGCACATGAATACCAGTAAAATAAAGTAGAGGCCTATTATTAGGGAAGGTTCTTTCTCTTTTAGATTGGATTTGTACCTTCATCCCCAAACTTCCAGTCTTGGTTCCAAACCTTTTGGAGTTAACGATCTCTTGGATCGTTAAGGGTGTAACCTTCACCATGTGAACGGTTTACAAGTTCCTAAAACTTGTTGGCGACTCTCTTACTCTAGCTTCCTTCCATTTGGACGTCACCAAGCTTAAGTGTATGATCACAGTGGGGTTCTAGTTTGGTTAATGCTTGAAATATTCCCTACAGTTTTTGGCGACTCCACTGGGAAGGATTTCTATTTTAATTCCTAAAATTTATTTTTACAATTATTTAGAATAAGTAGATGAGACTCTAAAAGTTTTAAGTATTTCATGTGCGTAATTTTGATTAACATTATTGTCATATGCATAAAAAAGGTTCTCATTGGAAAGACCATCCGTAATGAGTAAAAAACATAGGATTTTTACACGTAGGAATATTGAGAAATAAATTTAACAACAAGGATCGAAATAATACTGCGAAAAAGTGGAAAATTCTAAGAACACAAAAAGCTGCTGAGGCATGTAGGAACTAGCATCTAGAAAAAATCGTTCGTCGCCTGAAAAATGGTTTTTTTGCCAGGCCACAATTTTTTCGTCTGGCGACAGAGCTATTTCTCTGGTGACAGACTATGTTGTCTGGCGTCGTGTTCTTTCCAATACCGAGCCTGAAATCATCCTTCTTATTTTGACTAGTTCTAGCACTATTGGCTCGATTTTACTTCCGGATTTAGTTTTTCTCTGAAACCCGTATTTATTCTACACATGGACATAACCCTTTGAGAATTCATGCTCTATCTACCCAATTGAACGCTTTAAGCAACAAAGAGTACATCAGAGAATGTTTAATTCACCAAACCATTGGAGCAAGTTTAAATAGCGGGGTCCTATCCACACGCGCCAACCCTTTTAAAGGTAAGGCTTTCGCGCGATGCATCAAGGCTCATAACCATGGACCCTTTTTTACTAACCTATATCCCAAAGTTTAGAGAACTAGAGCCATGGTTAGGTTGCAAACTCATTGCATCATATTATGCCTATTTGACTATTTCTGCATTATTTGCTTGTGTATATTCTATGTGTTTTTCCTAATCGTTTGTTTGAATTGTGATTAAGTATAAATAAACCGATTAATGACTAAAAGGACTTTGCCTAATTAATCTGTTAATTAATTTGAGTCATTAAAGTTTAATAAATTAATCACAACTGACTTAGTACGACTTTAGGCGTGTCCCCGTAGAGTAAAAATATTGAAATTAGTCCCTGATAAGTGTTCCACTAATGGCGCAAAAATCTGGGCTGCAGCGCCAAACGCTGTGCGACAGCTTTGTCATCTGGTGCTGCACTGGAGTGTGTGGCGCTAGTCTTATTGCTTTAGCGACAATTTAGTTTTTTGCTCGAGTCAGAACGACGAGTCTAATTAAAAACTTTATTAATCAGTTTGATGATTTTGTTAATGGAAGTAACTATATTTAGTCCTTAATTTAGTCTAAGCACTTTGTCCCATGATCATACACAAGAGTCAAAGCATGTCACTTGCACTCACAAATAAAGCAAACACTAACGTGAATTCACACTTCGACACGCGTGTTTTTCGTCATTTTTGTAGGGGGGTAAGTCGGATATTAATCTTCCAATTATACCACACTTTTTTAAACCCATATACTTGATTCCTAAAAATATGCACCCTATCTTTCCATTTTCTTTTTCTTTATAAACCGGTGAAGTCAAATTCAATTTGAGTCAAGTCATTAAAATAAATAAAATGGTTTAATTTACAATGCGTGGTCAAGAAAGGAAGGGCGTTTAATCAAGGAAAACCTTTTCGTTCAAGTACTACTATTGGATAAACAAAGCAGTCTAAAAAGATAAGCTAAGAAGATAATGGTGAGTCAAGAAGAAATCAATGATCTCAAAAGCAAATGGCTAGTGTTACTGAGGTGTTGAAGGCTTAAACCCTCCAAATCAGTGACCCTTTTAAGCAACAACAAATGGAGCTCATGCAAGAAAGTTTGAGAAAAATATCCAATGACTACAGATTCTAGGGCATTAGCTCACAAGGGGTCTCGGTGGACAAGGAGCTTCTTCCGCAGAAGTTCAATGCCAACAAAAACCCAAAGTTCAAAGCTACAGACAACCTATATTTCCATTTAAGGCCCTTTGAGACTATAATGAATATTAAGGGGATCGATAGGAAAGTCTTTCGTTCTTTATTTTCTTTATCTCTTGAACCCGTTTGTCAATAATGGTTCTTTTCCCTTGACAAAGAGAAAACCTCTACTTGGGAATCTATTGCAAACGCATTCATTGATAGGAATAAATGTAATATTCAAGGTGAAACTGATCATAGAGAACTTGAAATACTTAAGCAAAAAGAGAATGATGGTTTCACTTCTTTCATTAATAAATGGTGAGAAAGTTCTGCTAGGATGATTGAAGTACTAAGTGAAAAGGAATCTGTTAGGATGTTCATTAAGAACCTCCAAGAAAAGTACTCCAAACATCTGAAGTATCAAAGCAACTTAGATACCTTCAAGGCCGTCTATGACATTAAAATTAACATTGAAGACGACCTTGCTAAACAAAAAGTTGCTAATAATCATAACTCCAACAGTGGTTGTAAAGGTAAGAAGAATGACAATCCTTCTTTTTCCAAAACCACCTACTCTAACTAAGTTAGCACCTTTAATTCTAGTGAAGTCCTTGCTATGAACAACCAAGGAAAAAAGAAACCATTTAGGAGGAACTTTACTCTTATTTGTATGAGTTATGACACCGCATTTGACCGACTACATGCAAAAGGTCTTATAGCTCCCACCTATCGAAAAAAGGACAGCTAACTAGAATCACAATGCACATTTGAAGTATCACCAAGGCAGGGGCAATCTCACTGAGAATTGTTGGAAGCTTAAAGAAGCTATCCAAGATTTAATTGACAGCAATAAACTTCCATTGCCCCCTGCAAGCAAGAAGCCAAGCATCAATAATGCACCACTTTATTATTCTTTGGCTATCTCTAATGAGGAAGACCATGTTAATCCCTCATCCCTCATTAAAACAGTTGATGAAATTCATGCTATCGAAGAAGAGAGGGAATCCTTTTTTGATGTCATGAGTTATTTCCCTCCTTAACAAGAACTTGCAACTAGAGAAAAAGAGTGGATTCTTATACGATCAATGTAGGAGGGAATAGACTTGTTACGTGAAGCTATTAAATTTGCGAAGAAACAAGAAAAGGTGGTCCAAAGCAAACATGTCAAAGTTCCACCCATGGAGAAGAAGCCATTTTCTCTCCAAGAAATTGATATATACACTCAAGAAAATTAATAAGCCTTACACTCCAATTGGGACTTCTTATGCTAACATGTTCAAATTGCTCTCCGAGAGTGGTAAGATTAAACTTCTCTAACCGAGACCATTTAATAATTAAATAGGACTGATAAATTCTATTTGCCATATCATCAGTCAGGGGGACATACCATGGAACATTGCTTTAAATTTAAAGATTTAATTCAAAAGCTGATTGATAACAAGAAGTTAGCCCAAACTCCACAAGAACAAGATATTAACATCAATGGAGTTTGGCACAGCAATGACGAGGACATCTATCTCAAGGATATGGAAGAACCTCCTCTTTTAGTTATATATCTAGTAAGTGACTTTTGGGATGAAGAAGATTCACCCACAGACGTCCTCACAAGATCTGGGAGAATGCAACCTCTCATCTCCACACAACCTATTCCTTCCATGCAACAAGTTTCGATATTCATTATAGAGGACAACGATGTTGTCAAGCAATTGAAAAAGACCAAGGTCGAGATGAATGTATGGAAACTTCTAGCTACATCCTGAGAACATAGGTTGGTGGTAATGAATGCCTTGGATAATATAGGGATAGACTCCGAAAGCACTCCTGAGGGGTTATCTAACTTTCTCACGAGTGATCTTCCTAGTCTCATCAACTTGATCACTGTTTCTAACAAGGATCTACCTCCGAAAGGTGACAAGCATTACAAGGCTCTAAACCTCACAGTAGTCTACAAGAGAATGAATGTCCAAATGACTCTTGTAGATAATGGTTCGGCAATTAATGTTTTTCCACTTAGAACTGCGAGTATGTTAGGAATAAGGGATGAAGATTTAACCCCGTCAACGCACAAAATAAGAGCCTACGACAATACTCATCGCCAAGCTCTTGGAAAAATCACCAAGAACGTAACGACAGAAGCAATAGAACATGCCACTACCTTCCAAGTATTGGATATTAAAGCTTCCTTTAACTTATTGTCGGGACGCCCTTGGCTTCATGACCTTAAGGTCGTCCCTTTATCCCTTCATCAACATGTTAAGGCTATAGTTGGAGGGATCCCTATACAATCGATGATTCACCTATGAGGATTAAAGCTGTTGAAAATTCGATTATTAATGTGGATGGAGCACGATGAAAATGAAGAATATTTTTGGGGATTTAATGAAGAGGTCTCCTTAATCGAGGAAGATAAAAGGACCCCTCTTGTCCATGACCCCTTCTCTAATATTACGGTAAATGCTATTCTCAAAAAATAGGGACACTTTCCCGGAATGACTCTTGGAAAGAAAAAAGAGATAGCAAAGCAAATGGAATTACCTTGCCTCCCTAAATTAGATACTTTCGGACTTGGTTTTGAACCAACTCTAAAAGATCTAAAGCGAGCCAAGGAAAAGTCTAAGGCACGTAGGAATGTTGGAACCCAAAAGAAAGCAATCCCAATGGACCAATATCCTCTTACTCTCAATGGAAAATTTATAAGAGAAGGAGAGGACTATCCATGCCACGAATTTCCCAAGCCCTTTGTTGTAAATGGTATAAGGCAACCTGGGTTCGAAATCTTTCTAGATTGCAACTTCTGATGAGAATTCAACTCCTATCCACAAGGAGAAAGCACCCCCATGCTTTGACTTTAATGTCATAGGACTCCTCTTTGGTCGCGAGAAGAATGAGCCAAAGTATATGGAGGACAACTCCTCGCTCATTCAAACGGTCTTACAAAGTGAGAACTTCGACCCTTCAAAGCTCATCATTCAAGTAGAGGGTTTAGTGCAAGGATGGCGCAAGACATTCAAGGTGACTACTCCAAGTGGAAGAAAGATCTTAATAACAACAGGACAAGGACCAATATTTGAAGAGTCATTTGAATCAGAGTAAGATCAATGTCCGACATAGTTCTTAAAATAAAACAAGAAGTTCAAAAGCAAATAACTGCATGTTTTATAAGGGTATCCAAATACCCCGAATGGGTTGCAAATGTGGTCCCAGTTCTAAAGAAAGATGGAAGAGCAAGGATGTGTGTCGACTATCGAGATTGAAATGGCAAGTCCAAAGGACAACTTCCCTTTACCACACATCAACATCATAGTAGATAATATAGCGAATCACGCGCTTCTCTCGTTTATGAACGGATACACAGGGTACAACCAGATTCTCATGGAGAAAGAAGACATGGAGAAAACGACATTTATAACACCTTGGGATACTTACTGTTACACGGTAATTCCATTCGGGTTGGAAAATGAGGGTGCCACCTACCAACGAGCAACAACTGCCCAACTCCATGATATGATGCACAAAAAGGTTGAAGTATGTGTGGAAGATATGATCGTGAAATTGAATGATTGCCCAAGACATCAAGTAGCCTTAAGAAAGTTCTTTGAAAGGCTAAGGAAATACACCATGAGGTTGAATCCATCCAAGTGGGCTTTTGGAGTCACCTTAGAAAAACTCTTGGGATATGTCATAAGATCAAGAGGAATAGAGATGGACCCAACCAAGATTAAAGCAATTATGTCAATGATGCTTCCTAAAACCGAGAAACAAATTTGAGGATTTATTGGCCGGTTGCAATACATAAGTAGGTTCATATCAAAACTAACAACAATATGTGAACCAATATTTAAGAAACTCAAAAAGAATGTGCCAGTAATATGGGACGATGACTGTCAAAAAGCCTTTGAAAAGATCAAAGCCTATCTCGCAAATCTTCCCATATTAGCACCAGCGCTTCTAAGGTTTCCTCTTAGGTTGTACTTAACAGTCACCAAAGAGACAATGGGGGCTATGCTCGCACAAGAAGGAGAAGGAATAGAAAACGAGCCTAAGCAAGAAAATTCTTGAGTATGAGGTACGCTACACACCACTTGAAAAATTGTGCCTCGCATTAGTGTGGGCCACAACCAAGTTGAGACATTACATGCTCAAGCATACAGTCTTTATAGTATCTCGAATGGATCTACTCAAGTATTTGTTAAAAAAATCTACACTTAATGAGCACATTTCAAGGTGGACAATCAACCTTGGCTAATTTGATGTAAGATTTATGCCTCAAAAGGCTAAGCAGATTTTCAAATAGAAGATTAGACGCTAATACATAACAAAGAAGTTCCAGATGAATCTTTGATGGTCACATTAGATGATATTTGGACTTTATACTTCGACGAGCCTCAAACTAAAAGGGATGTGGCTTTGGAGTACTATTAGTATCACCTAAAGAATAACATGTTCGAATCTCCATAAAGTTATATATCGACGTTACCTACAACGCTGCAGAATACGAAGCATGCGTAGTAGGCCTCGAAACGGCTTTGGGATTGGAAGTAAAGAAACTTTAAATATTCGGAGACTCTTTTTTTATCATCAACCAAATCTCCAAAAGACGGAAAGTAAGGAGTGAAAGTCTAGCCCCTTACCAAACTTATCTGGAAACTTTCACCAACTAGTTGGAAAAGGTAGAATACACATATCTACCTAGAGAGGAAAACCAATTTGATGATTCCTTGGCAAGACTGGCCTCAATGGTTAGAATTCCTACAGAAATCGAGCAACTGCCTTTAACTATAAAGAAAAGGCATAAATCGGCTTACATTCAATCCATAGAAGACGATGAAGTAGCCCAATATGAAGAAGAAGAACCATAGTATATAGATATACTCAACTACGTCACCAAAGAAAAATATCCTCCTCATGCTTACAAAAGAGCAAAATGATCATTAAGACTTTTTGCTTCCCAATAAGTACTCATAGACAACGAATTACACAAAAGGGTACCCAAGGGTCAAGCACTCTTATGTGTAAGGAAAAAAGAAGCCTAAAGAGCTATAAGGATAGTCAACGAAGGCGTTTGTGGAACTCATGTTAATGGCAAAATGCTAGTCCAAAAGATAATGCAAGAAGGGTATTATTGGACTACCATGAATAGGGACTATTATCAATACGTAAAAAGATGCCCTAAATGCCAAATATATGCTAATTTACAACATGTACCTCCATCTCATTCTACACCTACAATTCACCATGCCCATTTTTAACATGGGTATTGATATCATCGGTAAAATTACTCTTCCTGGGACAGGAGGTCGCGAATACATTCTAGTAGCAATCAATTTCTTCACAAAGTGGGTTGAAGCACAGGCATATGATAAACTCACTAAAAAACATGTAGCACTCTTATCGAAAGGAGCATGTAGCACTCTTATCGAAAGGAACATTATCGAAAGGAAATTATTGTCAGTTACAGGCTTAGCAGTCTTCAGGCGGTATCCCCTAGCGTAAGGAATATCGTAAAACAAAACGGACAACCCTTTGCTCAGAGACGCGTGGGCATATAAAAAAAGCTCTTTGTTTAGAGACGTGTGGACATATAAAAAAAGCTCCATTGTTCAGAGACGAGTGAACGTCAAAACAATAAGATGACGTTCCCTAGCTTATGGAAGGTTATCACAATATCAAAGTGCAGCATCAAAACGGTTACCTTCAGAGACGTGGCTCGACGGTGCAAGATATGCGTTTCTTTACTTTCTTATCTGTTTTAACTAACGCTAGTTTGCAGGTATCGACGTTACAATAATTATTTAGGATCGCAGAACGTTCTAATTCAATCTCCATCCTTATCGATACTTTGACTTTTGTTTACGAAACTTGCGTTTCTCCAAACTCAGTCAAAGTAGGGGCTTCTGTAGACACCCATTTGTATCTCCCCAAAACGAACCCGGTGATGAATACCTTTCGCGTTGAATCATAATCGAATGAAGTGAAAGTGTGGAAAGTCTAATGTTCTGGTTAGTTTTATTAAAAATCTTTCTTTCAAAAACCTGCTCTATTTTATAAAAATAGCCAATCTAGTTTAGTTTTTTCCATGACAAGGGTCCAATAATGGTGTAGTTTGACTGGGTTTGAAAAGAGATTTATAACGATATATTATAAGCTCAATTCTGATGAATAATGAGAAAGTTATGTACAAAATACTAAACTGGGCCCGGTCTTGTTTTTATATGCGGCCCAATGATCTAGAGGAGGGCCTATTATGAAAATCATTCCTAATGCAATTAGGATTGATTATAGTCTTATAGAATCTTCTAGAAGGTTCTTTTAAAACCTAATGGGATTAGGATTGATAATTATGTTTTATGAGTTTTGTTTGGGAATAAAAGAAGTGTTTTAAATGAAATTACAATTTTACCCTTCGTACGGACTTTACGACTTGATTTGAAAGGAATGGTGTCCTTCGAACAAGTGTATTATTCTGATAGTGGGTTCATAATTATAAGAAAGCTAATATATTCAATAAGGTCAAATGATCAGAATGCCTAGGTGGAGGCCGCTTCCGATCAGTAATATTAATGTATAATTAATATTACAGCTTAATCTTGATTGAACCCTTCGGGTCATACCTAAGCAAATAACAAACCAACTTGACGATTTAATTACAAAGAAATTAATGAGTTGCCCGAGTATTAAATATTTAGACGTTGGAAATTCGAGCTTAGAGCGTCGAAACCAAGCGTTGGAAGTCGAGTCAAAAATAGTAAAAGATGAGACGGTAAAATTAATAATAAATCAACAATGACTAAAATACCCCTGGCATCGGAACCCCGAGTGCTAGGGGATTAGGCAAGCTAGCAGCTTGCACCATGTGCTAGGCTTGCTAGTAAGCTACGACCAGCAGCCCGCACATGCGTGGCTTGTTGGCGCGCTGCAGCTAGCAGCTCGCAGATGTGCGAGGCGTGCTAGTAGAAGCCTTTAGCAACAGCAGCCAACACATGTGTGCGTGTAAGGGGCTTGGCTAGGCCGGGTTGCTAGGGCCTTGCTATTAGGGAAGCATGTGAGGAAGGGGATCAAGTTTGAGGTTCAAGTGGAACAAGGAGAGGAAGGAGTGGGGAGCAAGTACGGTCCCCTCCTCTCTAAGTGGTCCACACTTCCCTTTGCATGTATTAATGACACTAGTAGATTTATTATTAGTTTGTTTATTTACTTTATTTTAGCTTTAAAATAAATTATGGAATTTCACGCTCCCACATTGATGGGATAGAAATTCCCACTCTCACACTTCCCTATAAATACCCACCATGGGTTTTTTGGAAGAGTGCTTGAGTAGGAATTCAATAGAGCATTGCATTAGCAAAAACTCTTAAACTCATACAATACTCGGGTTTTGGTCGGACCTCGCTAACATCGAGGAAACGGACCTAAAAGTTGGTAGTTGTTTTTGTGGGTAAGCTTCTCAAGTAAGAGCCCAATTCGTGGGGCAAAGCACGCGACAAAGGTATATTTCCTATTTTGCCCTTTTGTGTTTATTTATGCATTAGTGATATTATTTATTGCGAGCGTGATCCTTGGCTCGGGTTTTTTCCGCGGTAAGTGGGAATCACCAAACCCCAACAACGGTATCGGATCCCCGCTCGTTTATTTTTAATTATCATATTTTTTTTCAAGGTATTTTTATGGCTTAATTTTTCTGGTTTTAAGTTGCTAATTAGATTAGTATCTCGTATTATCCATTTTAACCTCGTGTTAGAGTTGACTTCAGCTCTCGAACCTAGATTACAACCCAAAAAAAGTGACTTTTGAGTGGAAAGGGCATTCTGGAAATGGTTTTACCCATTTAGAACTCGGTTTTTAGCCCCAAAAACAACCAGAAATGCATTTTTTGAGGAGTTTTTTTTTTCGAAAAATTTTCAGTATTTCTAACCTTGAAAATAAATTGCATATTTATGGTGGTTATGTAATTGGTTCAATACATATTTTATATACAATTTTAAACCTCATTAGGCATGATTACTTGGTTTTATTTTTCACATAATTGCAAATTAATTGCATTAGGTGTGATTTTTTTTTTTAGGCTTCTAAAGTGCTAAAGATTCAATCTTTAATTGTGTTAAGTGATTGAAAATGTAAAAGCTACTAAATTCCATTAATTTTATGTTTATCTTCATATTGGAAGATATAATTTTTCAAGGATTCACAAGTGATGAGTGACATTTATGTCACTCTTAGGGAGTAGTTTTAGAGTTATTTCCGTGTTTATTTTCCCATTCATTCTCTTGTTTTCCTTTTAATAAAGTTTCTAGTTTATTTTTTAGTTTTAGTATGTTTTGTTTTAATTTCTTTATTTAATTGTTTCTAGTTTATTTTCGTATTTTATTTGCTTTCGATTTATTTTATTTCTTTTCTTTTCTTTGTTACTTTCATAGTTTTAATTAGCTTTATGTTTATTTTGTTATTTTATTTTATTTTATTTGCTTGTATAGTTTTTTTTAATTTTTCTAGTTTTAGTTTATTCCTCTTATTTTCTATTTTATTTTATTTATTTTATTTAATTATCCCAGTTCCTTCCTTCAGTTTTGTGTGTAGGGGTTCGGGTTTTATGTCAAGTGAATTCGGGTCCAAATTTGAGTCAAACGTCGAATGCACAAGCTTCAAAACAACAACCCCTGCTGCCAGCTTATCATACACTACACCCTTCACTATCCTACACCACCCCAAAAAACACACACCAACATCACAACACTTACCCTGCTCATGCAAATCACCAGCTAATTACCCTGCTCCAATACACAAAGTTGCTGCCTTAATTACCACCCAACACCACGAGCAAACTCCCACGCATCTCACCACAATTCACCAACAACAATACCAATAGCAGCAGCGTAGCTCACAACTCCACCTCACAGCCGCTATTGCCTCCTTCACGCACACAGCAGCCAACCAAAACCTCGCAACAGCCACCAATCAAATTTACCTCACAGCCGAGCCGCACCACTGCAGCATCTCCAACCAATTTATAGTAGCCCTTCACCGCATCTACCAACCATCACAAACTACCTGCACCACCGTCAACAATCAGCATCTGTAATGATGATGGTTGATGAACGGTGGTGATGGTGATGCACTTTAATGGAGTTCAGAGCAGCCAAATGCGAAGGAGGAAAAAAACGTCTGATGTTTTTATTTAGGGATTTTTATTTTTCCTCTTTCTTTTATTTTTATTTCTTAATTACTTTCCTTTTTTTATTTTTTTCTTTTATTTTATTTTCTCTTTTTATTTCTTTATTTTTTCTATTTCTCTTTTCTATTTTATTAGTTTAGTATAAATACCCAATTTTGGGGTAATTAGAAGGGGAGATAATTAACAATTATTCAATTCTCTAATTAGTTTTAGGAGAGCTTTTCTCTTTAGGTTTAGGTTAGTATTAGATTAGTTTAGAGAGAGAAAGTGAGGGTTTCACCATTTTTGAGCTTGGATATTGAAGAAGAAGATTGATCATCTTGTTTGTAGATTTAAACATTCAATCAACGAGAATCTCGAACTCTCTCTCCTCTATTTTATTTGCTTTCTTTTAATTATTGTTTTAGTTGTTATTATTTCTTATTAATCAATTAATCTTGATTATTAATTAAATAATCTTGTTATTAGCATGATTAGTGAGTAATTCCACCATGAAGGGGATGGTTGTGGTGTAGTTGAATCTTGAGCATGTTCTAGGGTTTGGAATTTTATTTATTTGGGATTAAAGTCTTTATATGCTTGATATTATATGATCTTCTTGCAAGTTCACATTGTTGGTTGATTATAGGTGAATCTTTGCTGACAAGGAACGGAAGTTGACTTAGTTAGGGTTCATTATTATCGATTGTTATTTAATAGTACCTGCTACTTAATGGGTCTAATGTGGAAGCATAGAGGATACGTTAGGAGAAGCCAATTGACCCCAGAAGGCAGCTAGATT
The DNA here is from genome assembly GCA_024500155.1 of Chenopodium formosanum. Lineage (NCBI taxonomy): Eukaryota > Viridiplantae > Streptophyta > Magnoliopsida > Caryophyllales > Amaranthaceae > Chenopodium > Chenopodium formosanum. Next base: position 44,007,511 of record CM044880.1, read on the forward strand.
GGACCTTATTTCGATATTCGAGCATGCTTAGTTCATAATTAATTCAATTTCTATGCATTTGTTTATGTTCAAGTGAATGCTATACCTAAACCATTTCACTTAGTGTTTTATTTCTTGTTTTAGTATCTTTAGACTTTAATTTATTTATCTCCATTCCGGACTAGCTTAATTGTCGATAGCATATGTTGGTGTTTATTCGTTCCTTGTGGTTCGACCCCTATGCTTGCCTTATACTCGTATTAGGTTTGTTTAGGTTGTATCAATTGTATTTTATCTAGGGATAGACAATTGACGATGCGTTTATTCCCTTGTTAAATTGGCATCGTTGCCCGGGAACGGCTTCCATTATCGTTGTGTTATCTTATTGAGACTACTGCATTGTGTACGATTTTCTTTTGGTTTATTTTTCTTCTTATTTTTGTTTTAGTTTGTGTATAACTCTTGAGCTTTCTTGTTTGGTTGCTTGTTGTTTGTCTTCATTTAGTCATGGATCAATTTGTCCAAAATGAGATGTGTTGTTCCTCTTTACCCCAATTTGAATATGAACCCTTTTGGGTCTACTTTAATAGGTTTGAAGACTTCTCTAATTTCCATGGTTGTTCCTTATGGGAGGCTTGTGAAGTTATTTATTGGGGTTTGAATGAGTATACTAGAGGGGTGATTGAAAACATGTGTAATGGTAAATTTCAAGCCAAATTTTGGATGAGGCTTGGGTTTCTATTTGTGGTTTGCCAAGGATAGTTATGAGCAAGAGAATAATGCTAATTCTTGTGACTTTTATAGCTCTTGTATGCACTCTAATGATGATTTCTATGCTCCCCATGATGCAATTCCCTCCCCCTTGTATGCTAATTGTGATGAGATGTACCCCAATGTTGATAATGTTCATGCTTTTTCTCAATGTTCTTCAAATGTGTGCATGGATTAATGATGCTCCCCATACCCCTAATCCTCACTTACATTATTTTCCATTTACCTCTTCTTATTCTAACATGATTCCAAATGAGTTTTCCCATGTATCTAGTGAGTGAACAATTTCGTGAGGGTGATTCAATGGGACATGGAGAGGAAGAAGAGTTAATGGAGAAGCTCAACGAGATGATGAGAAGGGAAATGGAGATCATGGAGAAGGTTAATGAGATGAGGGAAAATAAAGAAGAATATAACAAGGAGATAAAAGCTAAGATGGAGGCGCTTGAAAGCCAAATTTCCCACCTAGCTCAATCCCAAACAAATGCCCTTTCTTCTCCTTCCCCCTCCCATGTGAGAGAACCTAATTGGGCTTTTCAGTGCATGGTTGAGGATGATTATGATGATAATGTTGAAAGCGATAGAGGGTGTATGGAAGATAATTCATTTGATGAAATTTTGAAAACCACCCCCTTTATCCAACTTGAACCTCAACACTCTTTGCAACTTATTGAAGATCCCATTTTGGTGGACCTAAAAACTAATTTGAGGTTGTTAAGAGAAAAAATGGGTTGTGGTGATGACGAGATACTCATGTTTGATCATGCTAAGTTGGGAATGTTGAGAATGAAAATCATGCTCTTGTTGAGAGTGAAGAATCTCAATTGGTGGTTGAGGACATTTTCAAACTCTTTGAGGGTAGTAAAGATGTGTTAGAAGGGAATTCTTTGGGGGAAAAGGCTTGTGTTTTAATGCAAGGTGGTGTGATTGAAGTTGTGAGTGAGGTACCCATTCTAATTCTTTCAATCCCCACCCCCTTTTCAAGAAAGCTTACCAACCTTCCTTCTTGCCCTATCTCACTTTCATATATCCTCAAAGTTCCACCAATTGAGGGGCCCCTAATCTCTTTAGCTCCCCATTATCCCTCTTTTAAACTCAATGATGTGATTACACCTCCAAAAATGCAACAAAATGAGTTTACTCCTCCTTTTTCTCTTCCTAGTTCCAGTTTTGATTTTTTCTAATTCTTATTTTATTGATTTTTCTTTTGATTCTTTTACTTTTTCTTTTCTCCCTTCTCCACAGCATAATGTCTCCTTGTACTTTATTTTTGCTTGTCATATGAGCATCACGTATGCTCTATTTCTTGATATGTTTGCCAGTGCATATGACAAGGTTTTGCGTTCTTTGTCGGGTTATTTACTAGACTGGTCATGCTTGGAGGTTAAGCATACCTTTCTCGGGAAGTAACTCGTGTTTTATTTCTTTCATTTTCTATCCTTTTTAGAATAGATTTTCACTCATGGAAATGTTTGTGTGACTTTTGCTAGGTACATGACTTGATATGCTTTGGTGCGTTGGTTTAGATCAAGAATCAAGGAAGATTGGCACCACAATTGCTAGCATACTAAAGGCCTGACTCGATTCTAAAGGAGTTTAGTTTTGAAAGGTTTATTTGGGTCATTTGCGGGTATTTACACCCACACAATATCCAGTAACATCTTTCCTTGCTTAATGGCTGATGCCTTGTTTAACATGTGTTGGTTTGTTGGTTTGATCTCTTCTTTTTCCCCTCCCATGGATTATTTAGTCTATGTTTGAGCATGTTGCCTCATTCAAGATTGGGGGAGGGTATTCTATCATGTTTGGTGGGATATTGATTCTTATATGCCATGCACTTGAGTACATGCATTTCCATGTTTTTCAGGCTTTTGAAAAATCCAAAAAGATTTTCCTTTTAATCAACGCAATTAGGTGTTGTGTCTTTGTTTTAACTTGGATTGGACATTATATCTTGGGGATTTGTTTAATCTTGAATGCCTTTCTTCCTAAGTGGTTAATGTGTGCAGGATTTGAGAGTGTCATTGGTTAACTCTAGGATATTACATGCTAAGGTAGTTGGGTTACGAACTTTTAGGAACCCATGAAACCCTAGTTCACGGGTATGTGGTAAGATGGTGTTGCTCTCTTTAGTGGATTTGACACCCTTGGTTGGTATTTGACTAGTTATAATCCCTTGTGAGGTACCATTGTTCTAGCCTTCATCACTTTGTTGTGTGGCACATTTGGATCCTTAGCTATGCATGTCTTAATCCTTGTTTTGACTTATAGCTCCTAAGATCGTGATCGAAGCACTCTAGGGGAGGAAAAGGGCATTCTTTCTCATTTTTCTTAATTTTCTTTTTGTTTTGTTACAAATTTGATTTTCTATTTTGCATCCACCTACTTGCTAACCAATTTGAGCCTTATGTTTCCCATTCTTGTTTAAACCACATTACAAACCTAATGGCCTATGTTTACCAGCCCTTTTTGTTAGTGCAGCATTGGCATGTGAGGTTTGAGTTTTGAATATTGATCATAAACAAGAAGCACTTTGAGATGTGGTTTAAGTAGGTATTTAAAGTTGAGCTTGTATGACTATAAAAGAAAAGCTTCAAAACAAAGATGCAATTCAAGAAAATCAAATGATGTTGCAAGAAAAAGCCGTCCATACTTAAAAAGGCAAGGACAACGAATAAAAAAATGATAAAAAATAAATAAATAAAATAAAATAAAAAGAAACAAAAGTTGGAAAAGAAACAAAAAAAACAAAAATATTTTTGATGGTTTTGTTTTCTTCCCTAGTTTAAGCATTAGGGACAATGCTTTGTTCAAGCTTGGGGGATCGTTCCTTCATTTTGTATATATTGTTTGTTGGTGTTGAATAAGATTGGGGGAGTGGCATTTTTGGTATTTTTGTTTGATATTTAATGACTTCTTGAGTTGTTATTGAGTGTCGGCCGCACTTTTTGCTTCACTTAGGAAATATCACCAAATTTCAAATTTTTACCCCGCCTTAACCCTTAGCCTTACGTTACAACCAATAAAAAGACCCTTGGACTCTAGTAGGTTAGGTCAAAAGAACGGTGGAGGGAGATAGATTTCAAACCTATGGAAAGAGAATGCATAGTTGAGATGTCGGGATTACCTTCTCAAAGTTTTTCATTTCTTTATCTTTTTCCGGTTCCCTCGTGGAATCTTGAGAAGCTAGCTTAAGGGTTGATTTGAAGTTAGTGGAGAGAACGTGGCCCGATTGGTTGGGGCTATGGTGGATTAAGTCCTAAGTAGTTCTCTATGCTTAGCATATGTTATGTTTCAATCAACCATTGACATCTTGGAACGTGCATACATTTGTCATTTAGAAAGGTTTGCATTCATTAGTACTTGTCCCTATCTTTTGTCCATATATGAGCTTGTGTTTGTTTTCTCTTTTCATGTTTCTTCTATTTGTCCATTTGTTGCCTTGCCATGGTTTTTGTCGAGAGTTGTGGGTTAAACCTCTTAGGAAACCCTCACGAGAGCTTCCTCATCCTCTTTGGCGACATGGGAGTTTAAAGGGCTTGATTCATACGCTAAATGCATCCGTCATTGCTACGGCAGTGAGTTAGAGTACATTCTTTCTCTTTGTTTCTATTTTGTTTCTATTACTTTCAATAATTCCATCTTGTTCTCTTTTGCCTTAGCTTTGCTCGAGGACGAGCAAAGTTTTAGCTTGGGGGTATTTGATGAGTGACATTTATGTCACTCTTAGGGAGTAGTTTTAGAGTTATTTTCGTATTTATTTTCCCTTTTATTCTCTTGTTTTCCTTTTAATAAAGTTTCTAGTTTATTTCATAGTTTTATTATGTTTTATTTTAATTTCTTTATTTAATTGTTTCTAGTTTATTTTCGTATTTTATTTGCTTTCGATTTATTTTTTTCCTTTCCTTTTCTTTGTTACTTTCATAGTTTTAATTAGCTTTATGTTTATTTTGTTATTTTATTTTATTTTATTTGCTTGTATAGTTTAATTTACTTTTGCTAGTTTTAGTTTATTCCTCCTACTACCTCTGTTTCTTATTAGTTGCAACTTTGGGGTATTATTTGTGAGATATAAAATATTCCAAAGTTGCAACTAATACGAAACGGAGGTAGTATTTTCTATTTTATTTTATTTATTTTATTTTATTTATCCCAATTCCTTCCTTTGGTTTTGTGTGTAGGGGTTCGGGTTTTATGTCAAGTGAATTCGGGTCCCAATTTGAGTCAAACGCCGAATGCACAAGCTTCCAAGCAACAACCCCTGCTGCCAGCTTATCATACACTACACCCTTCACTATCCTACACCACCCCAAACAACACACACCAACATTACAACACTTACCCTGCTCATGCAAACCACCAGCTAATTCCCCTTCTCCAATACACCAAGTTGCCGCCTTAATTACCACCCAACACCACGAGCAAACTCCCATGCATCTCACCCCGATTCACCAACAACAATACCAACAGTAGCAGTGTAGCTCACAACTCCACCTCACAGACGCTGCTGCCTCCTTCTTGCACATAGCAGCCCACCAAAACCTCGCAACAGCCACCCATCAACTCCACCTCACAGCCGAGCCGCACCACTGCAGCATCTCCCACCAATTTACCGCAGCCCTTCACCGCATCCACCAACCATCACAAACCACCTGCACCACCGTCAACAATCAGCATAGACGCATCACATACCAAACTAGACTCAATCGTCACCAGCAACAACCTGCAATAATTAAGCAACAAATCGCAACCCTCGCAGCTCCAATCACTAATTGCACAAGCATCACCAAAATTTAGAGCAATTCAAGTTCATTTGGGTTCGAGCAAACTGCATAGGAGTTCGGTCAAAGTGCAAGTCAGAAACTTTTGAAGTTTTTTAATTTGAAGAGGTGTGGTCGAACACACCCATGGTTCGACCGAACCAACCCCGCAGTTCGCCCACACCAACCCATGGTTCGACCGAATTACTCCACGAGCTCTGCGCGCGATTCTTAATAAAGATCAAACGGTGTTTATTTTATGCTTGATTATAAACGAGGAGGATGAGCGGTGACAATTTAATGATGATGCTTGATGAACGGTGGTGAAGGTGATGCGCTTCAATGGAGTTCAGAGGAGCCAAATACGAAGGAGGAAAAAAATAGGTCTTATGTTTTTATTTTGGGATTTTTATTTTTCCTTTTTCTTTTATTTTTATTTCTAAATTCTTTTCCTTTTCTTATTTCTTTCTTTTTTTTTTCTCTTTTTATTCCTTTAATTTTTCTATTTTATTAGCTTATTATAAATACCCAATTTTGGGGTAATTAAAAGGGGGGATAATAAACAATTATTCAGTTCTCTAATTAGTTTTAGGAGAGCTTCTCTCTCTAGGTTTAGGTTAGGATTAGAGTAGTTTAGAGAGAGAAAGTGAGGGTTTCACCATTGTTGAGCTTGGATATTGAAGAAGAAGATGGATCATCATGTTTGTAGATTTTCACATTCAATCTATGAGAATCTCTAAATCTCTCTCCTCTATTTTATTTGCTTTCTTTTGATTATTGTTTTAGTTGTTATTATTGTTTAATAATTATGTTTATTCTTGATTATTAATAATTAATCTTGTTATTAGCATTATTAGTGAGTAATTCCCCTATTAAGGGGATGGTTGTGGTGTAGTTGGATCTTGAGCATGTTCTAGGGTTTGGAATTTTATTTATTTGTTATTAAAGTCTTTATATGCTTGATATTCTTTAATCTTATTGCAAGTGCACATTGTTGGTTGATTAAAGGTGAATCTTTGCTAACAAGGAACGGAAGTTAACTTAGTTAGGGTTCATTATTATCGATTGTTATTTTATAGTACCTCCTAGTATATGGTTCTAATGTGAAAGCATAGAGGCTATGTTAGGTGAAGCCGATTGACCCCGGAAAGAGGCTAGATTGGACCTTATTTCGATATTCGAGCATGTTTAGTTCATAATTAATTCAATTTCTATGCCTTTGTTTATATTCAAGTGAATGCTATACCTAAACCATTTCTCTTAGTGTTTTATTTCTTGTTTTAGTATCTTTAGACTTTAGTTTATTTATCTTCTATTTCGCACTAGCTTTATTGTCGATAACATATGGTGGTGTTTATTCGTTCCCTGTGGTTCAACCCCTATGCTTGCCTTATACTCGTATTAGGTTTGTTTAGGTTGTATAAATTTTATTTGATCTAGGGATAGACAATTGGTGACGCGTTTATTCCCTTGTCAACAAGTGTTATTAGTTGGATTTTTTCATTTGAACATTAAAGTTCATATTTTTTCAACTGCTTCTTACTTTGTCAAAATCTCAAGAATAATTTGAATTGATTAAATTAATAATGAGAAATTGCCTTATTTATTTTGTTGCACCAAGTTAAACAAATTTAATTAAAGAATGGTTCTTGGTAATAATTTTGGTTGAATGCACCTTGATATATTTTATTTAAGTTAGACTTGTTAAAATTTTATATTTTTTGCTTATTGAATTAGTTCTAAAATTAATTTAGAATTAATAATATGTCACTCGAAATTGGGATCGAAATCCCGAGGCTATGGCACACAAAAATAGGTAACCCCCTGGCTAGTCGGGCCACATAGCAGCCCGCATGTGGCTACCAAGAGGGGTGCTCGAAGGTATGTGCAGCCATGTTCGTGGATAGTGCACCCAACCACAGCAGCGCAGCAGAAGCACATAGCTTTGTGCGTGCCTGCGTGTGTGTGTGCATAGCGCAGCACATAGCTGTTATGGTGTGGATATGGTGCGGCAGTGGTGCACGAGCATTTTGTGCATGGTTTGGTGCTTGGTGCAATAAGGCAAACAACCTTAATGCGTGTGCCTAGCATTAGGCAACCCGTAGAAACACTACTAGGTGCAATCCTAGCTAGGGCTATGGAGGGCGGTCAAGGCACATGCACCAAGCCGCATTGTCCGAGTTACTAGATGACTTTGGTTTTCATACGGCATGTGCCACTTGAGTGCGGTTAGCTTTGTGCTTGCTTGTTTTCCGTTTTATTTATTTTAATTAATCTTGTTTATTTTAATTAAAAATTTTGAGGCTAGGCCTAGGTTTTGAGCGGCATTGACAAATTTTATTTTGACAAATTTTGGGTTCTACTGGCTTAATTAATTGGATTAATTAAGATGGATACCGAATTTAGTGGAAGCTTCAATTATTAATTACGTCAATTGCATAATCCGTTAAACAACTTTGACTAGTTTTAATTAGGCGTGTTAATCGGATTAACCACTTAGATTAATTACTAGTGCACGCGCGTGTTTAATGCTTTATTACTTTTTTATTGTTGTAAAATGCATGGGCCATTCACATATAGTGAATGGATGAATGTAATGTATATTCTCTCACGGGTTTATAAAAATGGCTACTAGTGGGACCCGATTAGGATAGGAAATACGGACTGTGTGCCGTGATGTATTTTTGTAAATCTAAATACGGTTCGAGTAGTTGAGTCTTTTTGAACCTTAATATTTAGATTAGTCCTAATCGTAGTTACTAGTATTGCAGAATTATGGTCAAGTCTTGAAGATGGAGGTTCTTTGAAGACAAAACCATGAAGTTGCAAAAGAAGACCTTTTAAAGATTTGAAGACTTTAAGGCTTGATGCTAGTTGCCAATATGCATCAAAATGCCTTTTGCTTTACATGTTCATGATTATTTATATATTAATTATATGTTAGATGCATGTTTAAGGATTTCAAATGTTGTGATGATTAATTAATTTCACTTAAATCAACCAACACAGAAACCCCAGGTCCCTAAATATTGAGTAAAATTGTCATTCCAAAACAACATTTATTGACCTATTGAGAGTAGTGATGGGCTACGCCAAGGCAATGCATCACTACCACTCCCTAGACTCAAAAGGCATACCGGGTATGCAAGTTGTTTTTGGTTGTACTCAACGATATGAGTGATGGAGTCCTAACTTGTCGTGGCAAAGTAAATAAATTGTTGAGAGAGTATTAGATGTGATGATTTATTCAACCATGAGTGGCTTAGAGCCATTACCAAAGTGTTGCTTACCTTGGGAGATTAAGTGCTAAGACAAGCCAAAGCATGCTTAGCCACTTATTGTTTCCTTGGATCTTGGAATCGCCTTATTTCCAAAAAATGGGGACAATTTTATGTGTAAATAAGACGTTAAATAAGTATTGAAATATGCATGAATTAAATTCAGTCTTATTTAAAGTATTTTGAATGGTTTATAATTTAAAATTCTTTCAATTATAGAATCATGTCTTCAAACAACTCAAACAACAAATTTTCATTACGCTCAATTCTGGATAACGAGAAGTTGAGTGTGACCAATTTCCTTGATTGGTAAAGGAATTTGCGCATCGTTTTTATTTAAGAACAGAAAGAGTATGTCCTTGATGAGGAAATGCCTGATGCTCCCAATGAGGAGGTGATTGAGGCTGCCCTTAACCGATGGCAAGTAGCCAATCGGGATGTCAAATGCGTTATGCTAGCCACTATGTGTATTGAACTTCAGAAAACCTTCTTCGAGAAGGAATCAGCCTATGAGATCATTTCAGAGTTACAGAATATGTTTCAAGAGTAGGCTCGAACTAAAAGGTTTGAAACCCACGGGCAGATGCTTGAGACTAAGCTCTACAAAGGAGAGCCAGTCAACCCACATGTGCTCTAAATGATTCGATTATTTGAGAACATTGGAAGGCTTGATGCAGGATACTCAACAGAGATGGCTATTGACATCATTCTCCATTTCCTTCACAAAGGCTATGATAAGTTCAAAATGAACTATAATATGCTTAGCATGGAGAAAACCCTTAATGAGCTTCATAGGATGTTTAAGCAAGCTGAGAAGATACTCAAAGATGAGGGAAAGCATGATATGCTTATGATCAAGAAGAGCAAGTCGTTTAAACGGGCAAGAAAAAAGAAGAAAGGTTTCAAGGGGAAAGGCAAGAAGTACTTTCTGCCTAAGCTGAAAGCTACAAAAAACAACAAGGAGAAGAAGGTAACATCTTCTAAATCGGATTCAGAATGCTTCTATTGCAAGAAGAAGGGACATTGGAAGAGATATTGCCTTAAATTCAAGGAAGATAAGAAGAACGGAACCGTTTCTTCTGAATCAGGTATATTCGTTATAGACTTAAACTTCACTAACTCAACATCATGGGAATTAGATACCAGATGTGGCTCAAACCTTTATTCTAATTCTCAGGGACTAAGGAACTTTAGGAAGCTAGAGAAGGGAGAAGTTGAACTCTGGGTCGATAATGGAGCCAGAATTGATGTCGTATCCGTTGGAACTCTCAGTTTTTCTTTGCCCTCTAGGCTTGTTTTGGAACTTGATAGTTGTTTCTATGTTCCTAACATTACCAAAAACATCATTTCAACTTCGGCGTTGGATGCCAAAGGTTGTAAATTTCAAGTAAAAGACAACGAATGTTCATTTTATCTCGATAATGTTTTATATGGTATCGCACATTCTAAAAATGGTCTTTATGTGATTTCTTTAAAAAAACAAGTTTATGATGTAAATAATACTTCCAAAAGAGCTAAGACCATGGAGTCAAATTAAACTTACTTGTGGCATTGTCGTCTTGGCCACATTAACATCAAACGCATCAAGAAGCTTCTTCAAGAAGGCGTTCTTGATTCTTTCGATTTAGAATCTTTTGGGAATTTTGAAGGATGTTTAATAGGCAAGATGATAAAGCAGCCGTTCTCCAAGTTGGGAGATAGAGCAAGTGACTTATTAGGTCTAATACATACCGATGTATGTGGACTAATGAGCTCTGGCACAAGACACTGACATCGATATTTCATCACCTTTACATACGACTATAGCAGATATGGCTATGTCTACCTAATTGCAAAAATTTGAATTGTTTGACAAGTTCAAAGAATTTCAGAGTGAGGTTGAAAATCAGCATGGCAAGAAAATCAAAGCCCTTCGATCAAATCGAAGAGGTGAATACTTGAGCCAAGAATTCGATGACCATTTGAAAGATCATGGCATACTTTCAGAACTTACACCTTCAGGTACCCAACAATGGAATGGATTATCTGAATGGAGATATCGAACCATGTTAGACATGGTACAATCAACCATGGGTCTTAGTTATCTTCCAATCTCTTTCTGGGGACATGCACATTTAACTGCGGCACTAACACTGAACCGTGCTCCGTCGAAAGCTGTAGAAAAGACTCTATACGAATTATGGACGAACAAACCTCCTAGGTTGACTTTTCTAAAGATATGGGGATGTAAAGCATACGTCAAGAAATTGATTTCTGACAAGCTTCATCCCAAATCTGATATGGTTTACTTTGTGGGTTACCCAAAAGAAACCAAAGGTTAGTACTTCTACAATAAATCAGAGAACAAAGTGTTTGTTGCTCGTGATGGTGTCATTTTAGAGAAGGAGCACCTTTCCAAAATGATAAATGGGAGGAGATCAAACTCGACAAAGTTCTTGAGGATGAGAAAAAAAATAAAAATGACAGTCAAAGTGTTCAAGTAGCATATGTTGACGAAGGTCAAAATATGCAAAAACAAATCGACAATACAAATGCTTAGTCCATTACCCTACGTAGGTCTCAAAGGCCGAGATATTAACCTAATAGATATCTTAGATTGTTTTTAACCGAGAATCAGGACATCCTAGTCATGGATGGAGATGAACCGGCAACCTAAAAGCAAGAGATGGCAAGCACTAACTCTTCAAAATAGCAAGAGGTCATGAGATCTGAATTAGATTCCATGTTTGAAAATCAAGTCTGGGACTTGGTTGATTTACCTGAAGGCTACATACCTATCGGATGTAAGTGGATTTTCAAGTTGAAAACTGACAAAGATGGAAATGTATTCATTTAAAAAGTAGATTGGTAGCCAAATGTTATAGACAAGTTCATGGTATTGATTACAATGAAATCTTTTCTCTAGTCGCAATGCTTAAATTTGTTCGGATCCTTCAAGCTATTGCTGCATATTACAATTAAGAAACATGACAGATGGACGTCTAAACCACCTTCCTCTATGGAATTTTGGAAGAAAATGTGTACATGAAACATCCTGAAGGTTTTGTGGACCGAAAAAATGCTAGAAAGTTATGCAAGCTTAAAAAGTCCATTTGTGGATTAAAGCAAGCAAGAAGTTAGAATCTGCAATTTGATGAAGCCATTAGTCAGTTTGGTTTTATCAAGAATCCAGATGAGTCTTGTGTTTACAAGAAGGTTAGTGGGAGTGACATCGTCTTCCTAGTCTTATATGTGGATGACATTTTGCTCGTTGGAAACAACATTCAATTGTTAGAGTCTGTAAAGGCTTGGCTCGGAAAATGTTTTTCAATGAAAGACTTGGGAGAAGCTCAGTACATATTAGGCATCAATATCTATAGGGATAGATCAAAGAGGATGATAGGATTGAGTCAAAGTACTTATATTTATAGGGTACTAGATCAATTCGACATGGAAGGAGCCAAGAGAGGCCACCTACCCATGTCACATGGCATAACCCTTAGCAAGAAGCAGTGTCCAAAGACACCTAATGAGCGGGAAAGGATGAATCAGATTCCATATGGTTCGTTTATTTGATCGATCATGTATGCCATGATATGTACTAGGCCAGATGTATCGTATGCCTTGAGTAAAACAAGCCGATATCAATTAGACCCAAGAGAGGCATAGTGGATTGCGGCCAAGATTATCCTAAAGTACCTGAAAAGGAACAAAGATAATTTCTTGGTCTATGGTGGTAGAGATGAATTGGTTGTTGAGGGATACACCGACGCAAGGATCCAGACATATAGAGACGACTTCAAGTCACAGTCTGGGTACATATTCTGTCTCAATGGAAGAGCGTTTTGTTGGAAAAGTGCTAAGAAAAACACAATTGTTGATTCTACAACTGAAGCCGAATATTTGGCAGCATCTAAGGCAGCTAAGGAGGCAGTTTGGATTCGTAAGTTCATTGAGGAACTTGATGTTGTACCTCCATCAAGGGTCCAATAGATCTCTATTATGACAACAATGGGGCTATTGCTCACGCCAGAGAGCCACGAGAACATCAGAAGGTCAAACATGTCAAGAGGCGATTTCACATGATTAGAGAATGGAAATCAGAAGGTGAAATAAGAATTTGCAAATTTGGAATGATGATAATGTAGCCGATCCACTTACTAAACCTTTGTCTAAAGTGAAGCACAACAAACACGTTGAGGCAATGGGAATCATGCACATTGGAAACTGGCTTTGATTTCCTTATTTTGGTGTTTTAATTAAATTTTGGACAATGTTGATGTAAAACACTATGATGAACTATTCAGTTTTGGAGTAATTAAATTTTCATGCAATTTAAATCACTCCGTTTCTATTTAATTGTGGTTTAGAATTAAATAATGAGTCCATTCGATTTAAAGAATATTTAAAATAGGTTATCAAGACCAGTATTGATAAGGAAACACCTATTAAGTGAATGGTGAATATTGTAATCGAAAATTATCTCTAATCGAGGTCATTTAAATAATGGACGATTAATGACCAATTGAGATTAGTTTGTAGTTTTATTTATATTACCGTTTCATGTGCTACAAGGACATGATTGTCATGAATCATTTGCACAGGTATTGGTTTAGAACCATACTGGATCGACCTATGAGAATACTTTAATAGATTAAAATTCGTCATAAATATTTTCTCATTATCGCTATCGGAACTCTTTTCCTTGACTATGAGAATTGTGAGGTCTCTTGTTTGAGTACTAGTTTATTTTTTATGTCGGTCAAACGTCTTCCGTAACTGTGGATTATAACAACGGCTATCAGGCGGCTAGGTCCTCTTAGTAAGAGCAGCTACATTACAAGACTGGGAATGTCCCCCCTACTAACAATAGGGAACATGTCTTGTTGTTTACAAGGCCTCTCCAAGAGCAAAATTGTGAAAATGCATGGTCGTGCTCAAATGGATTTTAGAAATCACCTGCTTATTGACAGTCAAACATGGATTTTGAGAAACATTTCTGGACGTAACAGGATTGAAGAATAATATTACCTTGTAGTTCATGAAAAGACATGAAGAGACATAGGAAAGGGGATATACACTAAATGCTCACTTATCCGGAAGGACAAGTGAGAGATTAAAAGGAATGGTGTCCTTAAAACAAGCTTATTGTTATGATATAGTGGGTTCAGAAGTATTAGAAAGATAATATATTCAGTAAGGTCAAGCGATCAGAATGCCTAGGTGGAGGCCGCTTCCGATTAGTAATATTAATGCATAATTAATATTACAGCTTAATCTTGACAGAACCCTTCGGGTCAAGATTAATTAATAAACCAACTCTAAGAATTAATTCAGAAGAAATTACTGAGTCGCCCGGGTATTAAATATTTAGACGTCAGAATTCGAGCTTAGAGCGTCAAAACCGAGCGTCCGAAGTCGAGTCAAAAATAGTAAAAGACGAGACGACAAAATTATTAAAAAATAAACAATGACTAAAATACCCCTAGCACCGGAACCCCGAGTGCAAGGGGATTAGGAAAGCTAGCAGCCCGCACAATGTGCGAGGCTTGCTAGCAAGCCACGGCCAGCAGCCCGCACAATGCGTGGTTTGCTGGGGCGCTGCAGCTAGCAGCCCGCACATCTGCAAGGCGTGCTAGCAGCAGCCTTTGGCAACAGTAGATCACACATGTGTGTGGCGTGCTAGCCGAAATGGATGGCAGCAAGCAGCCCATGTGTGCAAAGCTTGGCTAGCCCGGGTGGCTAGGGCCGTGTCATTTTGGAAGCATGTGAGGGAGGGCTCAAGTTTAAGGGACAAGTGGCACAAGGAGAGGAAGGAGTAGGGAGCAAGTATGGTCCCCTTCTCTCCAAGTGGTCCTCACTTCCCTTTGCATGTATTAATGACACTTGTAGATTTATTATTAGTTTGCTTATTTTTTTTCTTTTAACTTTAAAATAAATTGTGGAATTTCATGCTCCAACATTGATGGGATAGAAATTCCCACTCTCACTCTTCCCTTTAAATACACACCTTGAGTTTTTAGGAAGAGTGCTTGAGTAGGAGTTCAATAGAGAATTGCATTAGCAAAAACTCTTAAACTCATATAATACTCGGGTTTTGGTCAGACCTCGCTAACCTCGAGGTAACGGACCTAAAAGTTGGTAGTTGTTTTTGCGAGTGGATCTCCGTCGGAGGCTCTCGTATTTTTGGGGCTAAGGTTCTCAAGTAAGAGCCCAATTTGTTGGGCGAAGCACTCGATCAAGGTAAATTTCCTATTTTGCCCTTTTGTGTTTATTTATACATTAGTGATATTATTTATTGCGAGCGTGATTCATGGCTCAGGTTTTTTTCGCGCTGAGTGCGACTCACCAAACCCTAACATGATTTTGTCGTAAAATATATTCCATGTTGAAAACGCGTGGAAAACCTTCTGCATCGCCAAACGGCAGGTTTGTCACCTGACAATAGGTCATGTCGTTGGTGACAGAAGCGTGTTTTATTCCATTTCGAACTCTGATTCGTTTCTATCGATTCTAGACTATTTTCTTATAAATAGGGTCCCTCGACCTTTGTTTTTCAATAACCAGAATTCTATTATTCTCTTTTCTCTCTATAAGCTAAAGCTGATTCCCTCTCTCCCTCTTTCTAGCCTAGCCTTTTACAAACACAATTCCTCATACATAAGCAATAGACACACCTAGCCAAGTTCGAAGTTTTCTTCTTCCTAGACGTGAAAGGTTTTGTATTTCTGAGGGTTTGCTCCAAAATCTCTATTTCAATTATTTAATTTAATTCTTTAATTTTATTATTTTCCTTGAAGTTACTAACGCGTGTATTTTTTTATTAGAAAGAGGTACAAGGCATCCAAGTAAGTGATTTCATTGTTCAATTGATATTATGATATAGAAATATTGTTTAGGTTGTTATTTTGATTTCTAGTATCATGTTAGGATGCTTTTCTTAGTATGATGTTTAGGTAAAGAATAAGTTCCTTATATAAATTACGATTTCTATGATGCTTTCTATTTACTTTCCTAATAGCATGTAGTATCATGTTAGGGCTAAAGCTTTGATTTTATAGATTTAGTTACATGCTAGGGTTTGTTATTAATCTTGTTAGTATCATGCCTAGGATATTGCTATGCTTTCACATGATTATGATTATTTTTATGGTTTATGATTACAATTTTTATAATTATTGTTATGATCATTATAATTGCTATTATTATTTTGATGATTATTATTATGTTGCTTGATATTTTATTGTTATTGCTTGATCATGACTTTATGCATGTTTAAAGGGAATTTGTACTTATAATCACGCTTAATAAGATGATTAATAATCTTGTTTATGTTAATTTGATTATATTCAAGTGATCGCCAATAATAGTTTTATTTGTGCATTAATAGTCAACCAACATAGATTAAACAGGTTGAGGGTTAACCTATTGATTGTATGTTAGTTAGAAAGCGCAGATGGATATGAGTAGAATAAAGTAGGGGCCTATTATTAGGGTAGGTTCTTTCTCTTTTAGATTGGATTAGTACCTTCATCCCCGAACTTCCAGTCTTGATTCCAGACTTATTGAAGTTAACGATCTCTTGGATCGTTAAGGGGGGTAACCTTCACCTTATGAACGGTTTACAAGTTCCTAAAACTTGTTGGTGGTTCTATTGCTTTAGCTCCCTTCCCTTTGGACGCCACCATGCTTAACTGTATGATCATAGTGGGGTTCAAGTTTAAGGTAATTCTTGAAGTATTTCCTACAAGTCACCTTTACTGTTTTGCGCCATCCTTGCACTAAACCCTCTACTAGAGTGATGAGCTTCAAATGATCGAAGTTTTCACTTTGTAAGACTTTTTGAATGGGTGAGGAAATGTCCTCTATATATCTTGGCTCATTCTTCTCTCGCCCCAAGAGGAGTCCCATGACATTAAAGTCAAAGCATGGGGGTGTTTTCTCCTTGTGTATAGGAGTTGGGTTCTCATCTAAAAAGTAGCAATCTAGAAAGATTTCAAACCCAGGTTTCCTTATGCCATTTACAACAAAGGGTTCGGAAAAATTCATGGCATGGACAGTCCTCTCCTTCTCTTATAAATTGTCCATTAAGAGTAAGAGGATATTGGTGCATTAGGATTGCTTTCTTTTGGGTACGAGCGTTCTTTCGCGCCTTAGATTTTTCCTGGGCTCACTTTAGATCTTTTAGAGTCGATTCAAAACTAAGTGTTAAAAAGTATCTAATTTAGGGAGGACAGGTAGTTCAATTTATTTTTCTATCTTCTTTTTCTTTCCAAGAGTCAGTCTAGGAAAGTGTCCCTATTTTCTGAGAATAGCATATATTGTCATATTAGAGATGAGGTCGTAGCAAAGATGGGTCCTTTCATCTTCTTCAATTAAGGGGACCTCTTCATTAAAGCCCCACAGATCTTCATCATTCTCATCGTGCTCCACATTAATAATTGGATTTTCAACAGCTTTAATCCTCATAGGTTAAGCATCGATTGTAATAGGGGTCCCTCCAACTATAGCCTATATTTTTTATGAAGGGATGAAGGGATGACCTTAAGGTCATGAAGCCAAGGGCGTCCCAATAACTCGTTGAAGGAAGCCTTAATATCAACTACTTGGAAGGTAGTTGCATGTTCAATCACTCCTGCTGTTACGTTCATGGTAATCTTTCTAAGAGCTTGGCGACGAGTATTGTCCTAGGCTCTTATTCCTTACGTTGATGGGGTTAATTATTCATCCTTTATTCCTAACATCCTCGCAAATATAAGTGGAAAAACATTGATTGTCAACCATTATCTATAAGAGTCATTGGGACATTCATTCTCTTGCAGAGCACTAGGAGGTTTAGAGGCTTGTAATGTTTGTCATCTTTCGGAGGTAAATCCTTGTCCGTAAAGGTGATTAAGTTGATGGGACTAGGAAGGTCACTCGTGAGAAAGTTAGCCAACCCCTCAAGAGTGGTTTCAGAGTCTATTCATATCTTGTCCAAAGAATTCATTACCGTCAACATATGTTCTCGGGATGTAGCTAGAAGTTTCCATACGCTTATTTTGACCTTGGTCTTTTTAAGTTGCTTGACAACATCGTTGTCTTATATAAATGGCATGGGAACTTGTTGAGTAGTAGGAATATGTTGTCCAGTTATGGGAGGTTGCATTCTCCTAGATCTTGTGAGAACATCTATGGGTCAATCTTCTTCATCCTAAAAGTCACTTACTAGATATATCACTGAAAGTGGAGGTTCTTTCATATCCTTAAGATAGGCGTCCTCGTCATCGCTAACCCAAACTCCATTGATGTTAGCATTTTGTTCTTGTGGAATTTGGACTAGCTTGTTATTATCAATCAGTTTTTGGATTAAATCTTTAAATTTGAAGCAATGTTTTATGGTATGTCCCCCTAATTATGATATGGACATTAGAACCTATCTGTCCTCTTTAATGATTCAAATGGTCTTGGTTCGAGAGGTTTAATCTTACCACTCTCGGAAAGCATTTTGAACATGTTAGAATAGGAAGTCCTAATTGGAGTGTAAGGCTTATTACTCTTTTTGGGGTGTGTCAATTACTTGGAGAGAAAATGACTTCTTCTTCATGGGTGGAACTTTGTTGTTGACATGTTTGCTTTAGACCATATTTTCTTATTTCTTTGCAAATTTGAAAGCTTCGTGTAACACATCTATTCCTTCTCCCATTGATTGTATGAGAATCCATACTTCTTCTCTAGTTGTAGGTTCTTCTTTGGGAGGTAAATCACTCATGGAATCGAAAAAGGTTTCCTCCTCTTCTTCGATAGCATGAATTTCTTCAACTGGTTTAATGAGGGATGAGGGGTCAACATGGTCTTCCTCATCAGAAATAGCCAAAGAATCATAAAGTAAGAATCATAAAGTAGCGCATTATTGATGCTTGGCTTCTTGCTTGCAGGGGGAATGGAAGTTTATTGTTTTCAATTAAGTCTTGTATAGCTTCCTTAAGCTTCTAACAATTCTCAGTGAAATTGCCCTTGCCTTGATGATACTTGCAATGTGCGTTGGGATTCCAGTTAGCGTCCTCTTTTTGACATGTGGATCCCCAAATAGTCCAATGGGAGTTACAAGACCTTTTGCATGTATTCGGTCAAAAGCGGTCATAACTTATACCAATAGGAGTAAAGTTCCTCCTAAATGGTTTCTTTTGTCCTTTATTGTTCATGGCGAGGACATTAATCAAATTAAAAGTGCTAACATTGTTTGAGTGGGTGGTTTTGGAAGAACAAGGATTGTCGTTCTTCTTTCCTTTCTAGCCACAGTTAGAGTTATTATTTGCAGCCTTTTGTTAAGCAAGGTCGTCTTCAATGTTAATTCCAATGTCAAAGACAGCCTTAGAGGTATGCAAGTTGTTTTGGTACTTAAAATGTTTGGAGTAATTTTCTTGGAGGTTCTTAATGAACATCCTCATAAATTCCTTTTCACTAGGTACCTCAATCATCTTAGCAGAAGTTTTCCTCCACTTATTAAAGAAAGAAGTGAAACCTTCATTCTCTTTTTGCTTAAGTATTTCAAGTTTTCTGTGATCAGTCTCAACTTAAATTTACATTTATACCTATCAATGAAAGCATTCACAATAGGTTCCTAAGTAGAGGTTTTCTCTTTTTCAAAGGAAAGAACCATTGTTAACAAACGGTTTCAAGAGATAAAGAAAACAAGTAATGAAAGACTTTCCTATCAATCCCCTTAATGTTCATTGTTGTCTCGAAAGCTCTGAAGTTGAAATAAGGGTTGTTTGTTGCCTTAAACTTAGGGATGTCAGTGGCATTGAACTTATCGGAAGAAGCTCCTTGTCAACCGAGACCCCTTGCGATCTAATGCCTAGGAATCTATAGTTATTAGAAATTTTGCTCAAACTTTCTTGCATGAGCTCCATTTGTTGTTGTTTCAAAGGGTCATTAATTTAGAGGGTTAAAGCCTTCAACACCTTTGTAACGCTAGCCATTTGCTTCTTAAGCTCATTGACTTCTTCTTGACTTATGACAAGGGAATAATCGTGTCGTTGAGCACACCTAAGTCAAATTAATTTATAACGCTCTACCAACCTAATACGTGTATAGGGTAAATAGAGGGGTCGAACCACAGGGAGACATGCATAAACACCGCATTCACTACTTAAGACTTTAAGCTATCTCGGGACAAGAAGTATGAATAACTAAGAGATTAAACTAAGGATTAAGAATGATTAAAGACCAATATAACTAAACACCAAGGGAAGTGGGTAGATGTAGATGTCACTTGATCATGCAATGACACAGAAGCAAAGCAATGGTAAACTAAGCATGCAAGAATATCGAAATAAAGCTCGATCTGACCGCCTTCCGGGGTTAATCGATTTCTCCTAACATAGTCTCTATGCTTCCACATTAGAACCATATATTAGAAGGTGCAAACAAAGAATTATCGATAGTAATGAATCTCAACTAAGTCAACTTCCGTTACTTGTTAGTAAAGACTCATCTTTGATCAACTAACAATGTGCACTTGCAAGAAAGACCAAAGAATATCAAGCATACAAAGACTTTAATCACCATTAACATAACCCCCAACATCATAAGCATGAATCAATTAACAACTACACCATCCCCACACCCTTGGCTAGGTGACTACTCACAAATCATATTGAAGACAATTTCAATCATCAAATCAATAAGCATCAACATGATCAATAAGCAAAGAAGGAAAATCAAAATAAGCAAACAAAACTAGATACAAAAGTAAAGAGAGAGAGCAAGAGATTGCTCATTCATTGAAGATGAAGATTTACAAAGGTTCAATCAAGCTCCTTCTTCAATATCCAAGTTCATCAATAGAAATCCACACTTTCTCTCTCTACTAATGAAGTTTCTCTCTCTAGATTAAGCTAAAAATGTAGAAAATTAAAACTAAGTTAATCCCCCCAAAACGTTCTAAAAAAGGGACTTATATAGTCCGTACAGAGTCAGCTGACAAAAGGAGAGGTCCGGCCGAACAAATGGGAAGGTTCGGCCGGACTACAGGGTAGGTTCGGCCGAACCATGGGTAGGTTCGGTCGAACCTCCCTGATCTTGGTCTGGTAGAACTCCTGCGGTTCGGCCACTCCTGCAAAACTGCCGATTTTCATCTTGCCCCTGCCTCGAAGTTCGGCCGAACCACTGAGCAGGTTCGGCCAGACCTTGGTTCGGCCACACCATCAGGGGGTTCGGCCGAACCTCTTCTGAATCATGCTTCCTCTAGCCTCCTTTGAGCTTAGCTTCCTCCTCTTGAGAATCTCGATGGTTCCTACAAAGCATAAGCATGAAAAGCACAGTAAGAACAAAGCGGGAAGACCAAGAAAAGGGAGGATAAAGGAGAAAGAAAAGAGAAAGCAAAACTAAGTAAAAATGCTTAGAAAGAGGGCCAAACAAGTGCAAACGAGGGGAGAATCCTTAGAGAAAAAGGATAAAAGAGTGGCATAAATGCCACTCATCAACGTACCATTATCTTCTTAGCTTTTCTTTACCGACTGACTGGTTTATCAAAAATTTGGACTTGAATAAAGATTTTGTCCTTGATTAAAAACCATTCCTTTCTCGACCACGCGCTGTAAATTAAACCATTTTATTTGTTTTAATTCCTTGACTCAAATTAACTTTGACTTTACTGGTTTATGAAAATGAAAAAAGCAAAAATATGGTGCATATTTTTGGGAATCAAGTATGTGGGTTCAAACAAGTGTGGTTTAATTGGAGGATTAATATCCAACTTACCCCCCCCCCCAAAAAAAACATTACGGAAAATACGCGCATACAAGACTCTCTAGAAGATATGGTTAAAGTGTATATTCATATTAGTGTGTGCTTTATTTGTGAGTCCAAGTGACATGCTTTGACTCTTGGGTATGACCATTGAACTAAGTGTTTAGACTCAATTAAGGACTAAATATGGCTACTGCCATTACCAAACTGATCAAACTGATTAATAAACTATTTTATTAGATTCGTCGTGATGACTTGAGCAATAAACTAAACTCTCGTGAAAGCAACAGGGTTGTCGCTGCACACTGAAGTGTAGCACCAGACAACAGGGTTGTCGCTCGTCGTTGCACAGCAGCATTTGGCGCCACATCCCAAATTTTTGTGCCATTGCTAGAACATTGATCTGGGACTATTTTCAGTATTTTTACACTAAAGGGACATGCCTATAGTCGTACTAAGTTATTTTGATTAATTTATTAGCCTTTAATTACTCAAATTATTTAATTAAGAAAAGTCCTTTTAGTCATTAATTAGTTTATTTAAACTTAATCACAAGTCAAACAAACGGTTAGGGTAAACACACAAAGGTTATGCACAAGCAAAGAATACACAAGTAGTCAAGTAAGCACAATATGATTTAATGAGTTTGCAACCTAACCATGGCTCTAGTTTTCTAAAGTTTAGGATATGGGTTAGTCCAAAGAGGGTCCATGGTTATGAGTCCGAATGCACCGCGCGGAAGCCTTGGATTTGGAAGGGTTGGCCCGTGTGGATGGGACCTCGCGAGATAAATTCGCTTCCATGGTTTGGTGAATTCAACAATCTTGGATGTTCCCTTCGCTGCCAGGAGCGTTCGATTGGGTAGATGGAGCATGAATTCCTAGAGGGTATGTCCATATGTTAAACAGATATGGGTTTCATAAAAGAGAAAAAACCTCAATTAGGAAGCAGAATCGAGCCAACAGTGCTAGAACTAGTCAAAACAAGAAGGCTGAGTTATGGCTCGGTATTCGAAGAACTTGGCGCCAAACAACACAGTCTGTCGCCTAAAAATAGTTTCATCGCCAAAAGACAAAATTTTCGCCAGGCGATGAGGCCATTTTTCAGGCGACGCACTCTATTTTCTGGACGCTAGTTCCTACATGCCTCAGCAGCTTTCCGTGTTCTTAAAATTTTCCAGTTTTTGCAGTATTATTTCAGTTCTAGTTCTGAAAGATATTTCTCAAATTTCTTACGTGTAAAAGTCCTATGTTTTTTATTCATTACAGATGGTCTTTCCAATGCGAACCTTTTTTATGCTTATAACTATCATGTTAATCAAAATAACACATATGAAATACTTAGATCTTTTCGAGTCTCATCCACTCATTCTAAATCATTGTCAAAATAAATTTTAGAAATTAAAATAGAAATCCTCCCCAATGGAGTCGCCAAAAACAATAGGTAATATTTCAAGCATTACCCCAAACTTGAACCCCACTATGATCATACAGTTAAGCATGGTGGCGTCCAAAGGGAAGGAAACAAGAGCAAAAGAGTCGCCAACAAGTTTTAGGAAGTTTTAAACCGTTCACAAGGTGAAGGTTACACCCCTTAACGATCCATGAGATCGTCAACTCCAATAGGTCTTGAACCATGACAGGTGTTCGGAGATGAGGGTACAAATCCAACCTAAAAGAGATTGAACATGCCCTAATAATATGCCTCTACTTTATTCTACTCGTATTCATGTGCGCTTTTTGACTAACATACAATCAATAACCCCAAAGTTGTTTATCTATGTTGGTTGAATATTAATGCACAAACAAAACTATTATTGGCGATCACTTGAATTAAAATCAAATTAGCCTAAAAAAGATTATTAATTATCTTATTAAGCATGATTACAAGTACAAATTTCCTTTAAACATGCATAAAATGCGGGATCAAGCAATAATAATAATAAAAATCAAGGAACATAATAATAGCAATAATATTAATAACCATCATCATCATAATAAAGCTTAATAATAATAGCAAGATCAGGCATGATACTAACAAGATTAATAACACATCCTAGCATGTCACTAAGCAATAAAGATCAAAGCTTTAATCCTAACATGGTACTAATATGATATTAGAAATAGGAAGACGCACCCTCAACAGAAAGCAATAAAACATCCTAACATGATACTAGGAATTAATAAAACTCGGACGAGACCTATGGCTCGGAGGGAGCTTGCCAAGTCTTGCTCGAGGCATCGCCGTACTACTTCTGGTGACCGAGGAGGCCGATCCGACGCTGCTCAAACCAAGGCAGTGGAGGGCCCGGGTTCTTCATTTAAGGGTGCACAGACTGGGCCGATGGGCTAAGGAGAGGCGACATCGGCTCCGATAGGTGGTGGGACGTACGAGGTTGGCTCGTCGTCGCAAAAGCCTCCGCAGCCTTAGCCTTTGCTGATTCATCACTAGGGCGGCCCTGGGTAGACTGGTTCTGAGTTGAGGTTTCCGACTCCTACCGAGTCTTGAGTTGGTGAGGAGCATAGTCCTCGGTCTGCGTTGTTCTTCGACATGATGAACATCCCTCAACATCTGCGCCCTCCGCCACCGTAGATGTACCTTTATTTATTTTATTTTGACCTTTTGTAGGACTTTGCCAACTAACTCATTTATTAGTCATATTTGTATATATAAACTATTATCTATTATGACTGTTTTATCTTTTCATTTTATTTTTGATTTTTATGTGCATATGTGTGTGTGCAAAATATTTATGATTAATTTTGCGCAAAATTTCCATCATTTTTATTACTAATGGAGGGTATCCAACTTGCTCCCTCAAAAAGAAAAAAATAAAAAATAAATCGGAATTGAAACAAATCTAAATTTAGTTTAGCTTGTATAAATCCAAAAAGAAAAGAAAATATAAATGTATCGGGAAATTGAGAAAAGGGTGAAATAGTAAAGTCATTGTACGAATTCGAGTCATAGCCAGAAAAAACGCGATTTGCACAACACGCTTAGGAAGCGCTGCAGCGCCACCTATCGCCACACGCTTTGCGCTGTCGCAAGACGACAGACTCTTTCGCACGACGACAAGCTTGTCATCAGGCGCTGCAGTGCGCTGCCTTCAAATCCTTTCCGGAGTCAAACTGCATTGAATTTGTAAATAAATAGCCCCCTAATCTGCCGATTTTCCGTACAATTCGAACATATTAATTATAATCTTAGCTTCTCAACAAATAATCATATCTGTAGTCATTAAGAGTTTTAGCAATTTTACTTGTGAATGGTGTCGGTCTTTAACTGCTAAAGAGAGAAAAGAACTCGACTTTTTTAAGATGGGAGGTATTTATGGTATTAAGGGGGTAGATTTTGACATAGATTTTATTTATACTTCCTTAGAATATTGGGATACAGATACACATTGCTTTATATTAAGGTGTGATGAAATTAGCCCTTTACTGGAAGAATTTGATGCCATCCTAT
This sequence comes from Chenopodium formosanum, assembly GCA_024500155.1. Classification (NCBI taxonomy): domain Eukaryota; kingdom Viridiplantae; phylum Streptophyta; class Magnoliopsida; order Caryophyllales; family Amaranthaceae; genus Chenopodium; species Chenopodium formosanum. The sequence continues at coordinate 44,032,481 of CM044880.1, forward strand.
GCTTCCCTTCAATAGATCTTGCGGTGATCCCTAGAGTGAACGAATATTATTATAAAGATTTTGAGCGCTTCTTTAATTTAAAAGACAGAGATCTAACAAATATTGTAGATGGTAGCGTAGTTAATCTAAAAGAATTTGCACGCCGCTACTTTGATAGGCCTTATTCTAAGTCTTTTTATGTTTATAGAAGAAGGGCTTTTCTCTTTTGCATGCTTAACCAATATCTTGTCACTAGTGGTAGAACTAAAGAGGGTCAAGCAATCATAATAACTGTCTTGGAGCAAATTGAATCTGGGAGAAACCCAATGCCATTAATTGTTGGAGAGACTATGCTTAGTCTTGATGAATTACAGAAAAACCCCAAGCACCTTTTGGGGCTCTCCAATCTTATTACATGTAGAAAAATAATGATTTTAATTACAGAAATCAAAACCATATTTTTGTATGGTAATATTAATTATTTCATTGAATTTTTTGCAAATATGACTAATGGAAAGACTAGAATTAGTTACTCCTCCTGACAACATTGAAAAATACACTCCAAATTGCTTTAGGAGGCGAAAGCAGCGTTTCTCAAAGATGGGTCGCCATGAGTGGAATCAAGTTTTTACCTCTTGCAACTTCGCTATCAAGTGGGTCGTCCCATGGTGGAAAATTGAGAAGATGGTTGGTGTCAACAAGCAACCCTTCTGCCGTCTTCCAAGCTTAATCAAGATGACTTTTTATTATCCCTGCAGGGTAAAAAGGCAGTATGGTCTACTTCAAATAATTCGTTCTAGGGATCTTCGTCGTCCCTATGAATTCCCTATTTCACAAGAAGTAGAGAAATTTGACACATATTAGAGTGCTAGGCCTTTATGGGAAGTGATTACCCAAAAGGTTCCTCCTTCCTTGCCCAATGATGTGAAGAGATGGCTTCTTAATAAGCCTACAAAGGACATGAAGAAAAATCAGAGTGGAACCAATGTGAAGACATGTCTAAGTGACAAAGTGATTCCTGTTAAGGAACTCTTGGGTGAAAAAGTTGAATTTAAAACGCCTGTGATGCCTAAAAAAAGGACACTACTAAAGATAAAGGGAAAAGAAAAGGTGACACTTCAGTAAAGAAGGTTTAAATAGAAAAGAAACATAGAGTCGGGAGAAACCATTTACTCTAAAATTGAATGTAGGTCCTCTAAAGGATGCTTACTAGCTAAAGTCATGGATGATAAAGAGGATGCAGATAAAAATTGGAAGAGAGCAAAGAAAGAGAAGAAAGATTGAAGCATTGCTTATAGTCACTAGATAGCTTGCTTAGACTTTCTTGCATGAGGTTCATCTGTTGTTGCTTCACGGGGTCATCGACCCTAAGTGCAAGAAGTTTCAGTGTCTCAGTCACAGTAGCCAGTTGGTTCTTAAGATTAATGACTTCTTCTTGAGTTGCCATTATCTTCTTAGCCTTCCTCTCTTGATGAATCGGTTTATCAAAAAGCGAGTCTTGAATAAAGAGGTTGTCCTTGATTAATCGCCCTTCTCTCCTCGACCAAGTACTGTAGGAAAGGAATTTGGGATACTTATTGTTAATTATTTGACTCAAACTTTATTCAACATGCAATTAATGGAGGAAGTGAAGAAAAATTGGAATAGAATGTGAAAGAAGATTTAGATGGAGGGACATGAAGAATTAGGAATAGAATGTACCCCCCAACTCAAATGACGGAAAAGACCGACTCATGCATGAACCTAAGACATGGTCAAGGTGACATATACTCAAAGTGTGTGCTAAGATCAGTGAGTGTATGTGACATGTTAAGACTCGTGTCATGACCATGTGGCTAGACTATGTGACCAAGACTCGATTAATGACTTGACAAGGTGTTATTGACAGTGAGAATTAACCGAGTTAATTAGCAAACTGGTTAATTAGAACCTAAGTGATGACTCGACCAATAATCCGAACTGTCGGCCAAGCGACAGGACTGGCGTCATACTGTGGAGGTTGGCGCCAGACAACATAGCTGTCGTCAGGCGCTACAATCCATAGTGTGGCGCTACAGCTCAAACTCTGGCGCCACTATTGGAGCTTTGGTCTGGGACTGTTTTCGGTGTTATTAGTCAACTGGGGTTAGCCTAAAGTCGTACTAGGTCAATTCCGATTGAAAAATTAGACTTTATTGACTCAAATTAAATAATCAATTAATTATTTAAGCAAAGTTCTTTAAGTCATTAATTTATTTAATCTCAACAAAAGTCAACAAACGGTTAAGAGAAACATAGAATATATATGCACAACAAATAATGCACAATTAGTCAAGTAGGCACAATATGATGCAATGCGTTTGCAACCTAACCATGGCTCTAGTTCTCTAAAGTTCGGGATATAGTTTAGTCAAAGAGGGTCCATGGTTAATTGTCCGGATGCACCACGCGGAAGCCTAACCGTGAAGGGTTGGCGCGAGTGGATGGGACACCGCGAGCTTTAGACAAACTCGCTTCCATGGTTTTGTGAATTCAACATCTCGGATGTACCCTTTGTTGCACGGAGTGTTCAATCGGGTAGATGGAGCATGAATTCCCAAAGGGTTATGTCCATATGTAGAACACATATGGGTTTCAGAAAAGTGAGAAAAAATTCAATCAGGAAGTAGGATCGAGCAAACAATACGAAAAACCGGTCGAAATTAGAACGCATATTTCTGGCTCGGTATTGGGGGAAATCGGCGCCAGCAATCAGAGACTGGCGCCAGCTTTTAACTGTAGCGCCTGGCGCCAATACTGGTGTTTGGCGCTACAACTAAAATGCTGGCGCCAAGCTCTGGCTCCTGACGCTACTTCCCACATGCCTCAGCAGCTTTCTGTGCTCGATAAAATCTTCCAGTTTCGCGCGGTGTTATTTCAGTCCTAGTTGTGAAAGATATTCCTCAGATTTCCTACGTGTAAACTCCTATGTTTTTAAATCATTACGGATGGTCTTTCCAATGAGATCTTTTTTATGCATATGACAATAATGTTAATCAAAATTACGCACATGAAATACTTAGAACTTTTCGAGTCTCATCCACTCATTCTAAATCATTGCCGAAACAAATTCAGGAATTAAAATAGAAATCCTCCCCAGTGGAGTCGCCAAAAACTGTAGGGAATAATTTCAAGCCTTAAATCCCACTAGCTCGAACCCCACTATGATCATACACTAAAGTACGGTGGCGTCCAAAAGGGAAGAAGATAGAGCAAAAGAGTCGCCAACAAGTTTTTAAGTAACTTGTAAACCGTTCATAGGATGAAGGTTACACCCCTTAACGATCCAAGAGATCGTCAACTCCATAAGGTCATGAACCAAATAAGGGTCCGGGGATGAAGGTACAAATCCAACCTAAAACAGATTGAACCTGCCCTAATGATAGGCCTCTACTTTATTCAGATTGTATTCATGTGTGCTTTTTAATTAACATGCAATCAATAGGATTAACCCTAAACCTGTTTAATCTATGTCGGTTGAATATTAATGCACAAATAAACTATTATTGGCGATCACTTGAATTATAATCACATTAACCCTAAACAAGATTATTAATTATCTTATTAAGCGTGATTACAAGTACTAATTTTCTTTAAACATGCATCAAAGGTGTGATCAAGCAATAAAGAATAAATAATGTATCAAGCAACATAATCAATAATAATCATGAAGAATAATAATAATCATATCATAATAATAATCATAATCATCATAAATAAAACAATCATCATCAAAATAATAATAAATTATAACAATTATAATCATAATCATGTTCATTTTAATATTAAATCATAATAAAAATAGCAAGATCCTAGGCATGATACTAACAAGATTAATAACAAACCCTAGCATGTCACTAAACAAAAAAAACCAAATCTTTAACCCTAACATGATACTAACAACCATAAATATTAGGAAGAACATAGGAAGCATCGTAACAATCATATTAAACATATTTGATATTATAACCTTTTCCTTAAACATGATATTAGGAATCATAATAACAATTTAAACATGATTTCTACATCATAATATCAATTTATCAATTAAAGTACTTACTTTGATGCTTCGTACCACTTTCTAATAACAAAATACACACGTTAGTAAATTCAAGGAAAATAATAATCAAACAATTAAATTAAATAATTGAAATAGAGACTTGGGACCAAACCCTCAGAAATTAAACCTTTCACGCCTAGGGCAAAAGCAACATCGAATATGGCTAGGTGTTTCTAGATCTTGTGAATGCGGAATTATTTATTTGAGAAAAGGCTAGTTTAGAAAAGAGAGAGAGAATAATCAAGAAAATCTTGATGAGAGTTGGTGAATTGAAATAAGAATTAATGAAATCTAGTTATCGAAAACGGAGTTTTAATACATTATTTATAAAGAAAATCAGCCAAAAAGATAAAATTAACAAAACAGAGTCTGTATCACGCAAAACGAGGTTGGCGCCACGCATTGGCCATTGGTGCCAGGCGCCAATGGCTAGCACCAGGTGCCAATGGCTGGCGCCAGGCCTGGTTCCAGGCGCCAATGCCTGGAGTCAGGCGTCAAGCCTGTTTTTAACGCGTTTTTGTCTTAATCATATCTTTTGATTAGGAAGTCCAAATAAGGCATATAATATGTGGTTAGAAAGTTCTTAAAGTCTTTTTTCCAACCCAGTTAGAATCAGATAAAATAATTTTGTAGACAAAAAGATATGGCAAAAATAGTAGAAGGGTGTCAGTTTTGGATAAAGTTTCATGTCTCGTTCATATCTTTTTCATTATAACTCAGATTTAATATTATAATATATCATTGGAAATATAATTTAAAGATCTATCCAACCATATAAAATTTGGATAAATATTATGAGGCAGGAAAATAAAATCTGAATATATTCCTCTTCGTACAAAACAAGGATTCTTAAAAGGAGTAGTTTTATTCAATTTCAAACTCTTTAAAACATAATTATCAATCCTAACTTCATTAGGATTTAAAAGAACCTTCTAAAGTATTCTAGAAGACTATAATCAATCCTAATAGCTTTAGGAATGATAATTAATAATAGGCCCTCCTCTAGATCATTGGGCCGCATATTAGGCTCAAACCGGGCCCAGTTTGGTAAATTGGTCATAACTTCCTCAATATTCATCGAAATTGGGCTTATAATATATCGTTGGAAAGGTCTTTGTAAGCCCCGTCCAACTACACTACTATTGGACCCATATCATGGACCAACCAAACTGAATTGGCTATTTTCTTAAAATAAGTTTTCAAAAACAGAGAGAAAAGAAAAGAAATTAAAACTATCCGCAACGCTAGACTTTCCACACTTTCACTTTATTCGATTATGATTCGACGCGAAAGGTACTCATCACTGGGTTTGGTTTTGGGGAGACACAAATGGGTTTCTACAATCAATAATGTAATTTTTACTTTATTTTATTAATGCCATTTTGCCTTTTTAATTAAATCAACTCTTAAATTTAATTTATTAAAGCAATGAAAACTACTTCAATTATTTTCCCGAAATTTTCTCTAGTACGGAAGTCGAAAATTTTCCGAAATACACCAAAATTTGCCCAGATATTCCCAGAAAACCGGCGCTGCTGTTTTGCGTATGTCGCCAGACGTTGCTGCCTGTCGCCGGGCGACAAGTTTTGTCGCCTTGCGCTGCAATTTGTCGTCCGGTGACATACTCTTTTCCGTGGTACTGCTGTTACGTTGAATTTTTATAACTTCTGGAATGCAAGGTTTGCAAAAATTAAAGTTGTCGCACCCAGTAAAAGGTTTCCTACGTATCATTTCCTAAGGAGTTAGGCCAAACGTAGCTCTCTTGAGTGTCCTACACAAGTAATTATAGGTAGTACTTTTTTTTGACACAATGGGTAGTACTTTTTATGTTGGTCAAGGTCAGTCATGTTTGAGAACTCATTGCCATCCATATCAGTTAGTTTTGCCGCACCTCCTGACATAATGGTTTTGTCGATATATGGTCCAGACCAATTAAGCCTAAATTTTCCTCTTGGATCCAAAACATTTTTCCTTAGAGCTTTTAACACCAAGTCTCCTACTTTGATGTTTTGTTGTCTTGACCTTCTTATTAAAGTGTCTAGCCATACGAGTTTGATAGCATTAAGTACGATGTAGAGCTTCTAGTCACTTTTCATCGAATAGAATTAGCTCTTCATATCTTGCTCTAGTCCATTCGACTTCATCGAGTTTGCTTTCTAATGCAATGCGTAAAGATGGTATCTCTAGCTCTAGAGGTTGTACGACATCCATTCTATAAACCAAGGAGAATGGCGTATTTCCTGTTGATGTGCGAATTGACGTGCGATAACCCTAAAGTGCGAAATGGAGTTTGTCTGGCCAATCCTTGTAATTTTCTGTCATTTTCTCGATAATAGTCTTTAGATTTTTGTTAGCCGCCTCAATTGCTCCATTTTCTTGAGGTCTATAAGGAGAAGAGTGATAGTGTTCAATACCATATTTTTATAACAATTCTTCACATTCTTCTTGAAAGTGAGTTCCATTGTGTAGACACCCATTTGTGTCTCCCCAATACCAAACCCGGTGATAAGTACCTTTCACGTCGAATCATAATCAAATGAAGTGAAAATGTGGAAAAACTAGTGTTGCGGTTAGTTTTTAATTCTTTTCTTTCTCTCTGTTTTGAAAACCTATTTTGTGAAAACATCCATTCTAGTTTAGTTTGGTCCATGGAATGGTTCTAATAATAGTTTAGGTGGGTCGGGTTCGGAAAAAGCTTTCCAACAATATATTATAAGCCCAATTCCGATAAATAATGAGGAAGTTATGGCCAAATTACTAAATTGGGCCCGGTTTGATCCTTATATGCGGCCCAATGATCTAGAGGAGGGCCTATTATTGATTTATCATTCCTAAGCGATTAGGATTGATTATAGTCTTGTAGAATCTTGTAGAAGGTTTTTGAATCATAATTTGATTAGCATTGATAAATTGACTTTTAAGAGTTTAATTTAGAATAAAAGAAGTGTTTTAAGGAAATTACAGTTTTACCCCCTCGTACGCTTAAATTTTATCAAAATAAGAAAATGTGTGGAAAACAGATTGCAGCGCCGTACGACACGTTTGTCGCCTGGCGACATACCTGGCGTTTGGCGACTGCCTTGTCGTTTGGTGAAAGGCGCGTGTTTGGCGACAGCGTCCTGTTCTATTCTTTTTGAAACTCTGATTCGTATTTTACCATATCCGACTAATTTTCTTTATAAATACCCTCCTAAAATCTCCGTTTTCAATAACCAACTCTGATCAAGAAATTCTTGATTTCTCTTTCTCTCTTTTCTAAACTAGCTTTTCTAAAACAAAATTTCGCAAGCACAAGATCTAGATACACCTACCCAAGTTCAAAGTTGCCTTTGTCTGAGATGTAAAAGGTTTAATTTCTGAGGGTTTGGTCCCAAATCTCTCTTTCAATTATTTAATTTAATTGTTTGTTTTATTATTTTCCTTGAAAACAAATGTGTGTATTTAGTTATTAGAAAGAGATATTAGGCATCCAAGTGAGTGCTTTAATTGTTTAATTGATATTATTATATAGAAATCATGTCTAGGTGTCTATTTTGATTACTAGTATCATGCATAGGATGATTTCTGTGATGCTTCCTATTTTCTTTCCTAATATACATGTTAGTATCATTTTTGGGCTAAATATTTGATCTTTATTGTTTAGTGACAAGCTAGGGTTTGTTATTAATCTTGTTAGTATCATGCCAAGGATCTTGCTATTATTATGCTTTAACATGAACATGAATATGATAATTATGATTATTATTATTTTGATGATGATTAAAGTTATTATAATTATTATGATTATGATTATATAGCTTTATTATATTTATTGTTATTGCTTGATCACGCCTTTTATGCATGTTTAAAGGGAATTGGTACTTGTAATCACGCTTAATAAGATAATTAATAATCTTGTTTAGGTTTTATGTGATTATAATTCAAGTGATCGCCAATAATAGTTTTGTTTGTGCATTAATATTCAACCAACATAGATTAAACAGGTTTAGGGTTAATCCTATTAAGTGCATGTTAGTGAGAAAGAGCACATGAATACGATCAGAACAAAGTAGAGGCTTATTATTAGGGCAGGTTTGATCTATTTTATATTGGATTTGTACCATTATCCCCGAACTTCCAGTAATGGTTTCAGACCTATTGGAGTTAACAATCTCCTTGATCGTTAAGGGGTGTAACCTTCACCCTATGTACGGTTTACAAGTTCCTAAAACTTGTTGGCGACTCTTTTGCTCTAGCTTTCTTCCTTTTGGACGCCACCATGCTTAAGTGTATGATCACAGTGGGGTTTAAGTTTGGGGTAATGCTTGAAATATTCCCTATAGTTTTATGACGACTCCACTGGGGAGGATTTCAATTACAATGCCTAAAATGTATTTTAGCAATAATTTAAAATGAGTGGATGAGACTCGAAAAGTTCTGAGTATTTCTTGTGCGTAATTTTGATTAACATTATTGTCATATTCATAAAAAAAAAGATCTCATTGGAAAGACCATCCGTAATGAGTTAAAAACATAGGATTTTTACATGTAGGAAATTTGAGGAATGTCTTTCACAACTAGGATCGAAATAAGGCTGCAAAAAACTGGAAAATTTTATCGAACACATAAAGCTACTGAGGCATGTAGGAAATGGTGTCTAGAAAACAGAGTCTGTCACTGATGATATGACTCTGTCGCTAAGCGACAGAGCCATATTGCGCCGATTGCCTCTGTTCGCTGGCACCAAGTTCTTCCAATGCCGAGCTAGAAATATGAGTTCTAATTTTTACCAGTTTTTAGCACAGTTTTCTAGATTTTACTTTCTAATTAAGTTTTTCTCACTTTTCTAAAACCCGTATGTAATCTACATATGGACATAACCCTCTGGGAATTCATGCTCCATCTACCTGATTGAACGCTCTGTGCAACAAAGGGGACATCCGAGAATGTTGAATTCACCAAACCATGGAAGTGAGTTTTTAACTCGCAGTGTCCCATCCACTCGCACCAACCCTTTAAAAGGTAAAGCTTCCGCGCAGTGCATCCGGACAATTAACCATGGACTCTCTTTGACTAACCCATATCCGAACTTTAAAGAACTAGAGCCATGGTTAGGTTGCAAACTCATTGCATCATATTATGCCTACTTGACTAATTGTGCATTATTTGTTGTGCATACTATATGTGTCTTTCCTAACCGTTTGTTTGACTTATGTTTAAGGCTTAAATAAACTGATAAATGACTAAAAGGACTTTGCCTAATTGTAGACACCCATTTGTGTCTCCCCAAAACCAAACCCAGTGATGAGTACCTTTCGCGTCGAATCATAATCGAATGAAGTGAAAGTGTGGAAAGTCTAGTGTTGCGGGTAGTTTTAATTTCTTTTCTCTTCTCTTTGTTTTTTAAAACATATTTTAAGAAAACAGTCAATCAAGTTTGGTTGGTCCATGATATGGGTCCAATAGTAGTGTAGTTGGATGGGGCTTTACAAGAGCTTTCTAACGATATATTATAAGCCCAATTCCGATGAATATTGAGGAAGTTTTGGCTAATTTACTAAACTGGGCCCGGTTTGAGACTTATATGCGGCCCAATGATCTAGGGGAGGGCCTAATATGATTTATCATTCCTAATGCAATTAGGAATTGTTTTAGTCTTCTAGATTCTTCTAGAAGGTTCTTTTCATTCCTAATTCAATTAGCATTGATAAATTGACTTTTGTTGACTTTTTAGAGTTTAAATTAAAATCAATGAGCATTTTTTTGAGGAAAGATACGATTTTATCCTCCTGTATGGCAAAATTTATCTGATTTTAGAAAACGCGTAAAAAACAGCATTGGCGCCTAGAGCCAACATTGGCGCCTGGAGCCAGCATTGGCGCCTGGCGCCAATGGCCAATTCCTGCGCCAATGGCCAATTCCTGGCGCCAATCTCGTTTTGCTTGCGCCAGACTCTATTTTGATGATTTTATCTATTTGGCTAATTTTCTCAATAAATAACGTATTAAAAACTCCGTTTTCATTCACCAATTCTCATCAACATTCATCTATATTCACCTACAACCAGTTTTCAATTCTCTTTCATTCTCTTTAATCATTCGCTAATTCTCATCAAAATTCTCTCTAATCATTCATTCATCTCTCTCTCTCTCTTTTTCTAAACCTTGCTTTTACATACAAAATTCTGCATTCGCAAGATCTAGAAACACCTAGCCATATTCGAAGTTGCCTTCACCCTAGATGTGAAAGGTTTAATTTCTAAGGGTTTGGTCCCAAATCTGTATTTCATTTATTTGATTTAATTGTTTGATTATTATATTCCTTGAAATTACTAACGTGTGTATTTTGTTATTAGAAAGAGGTACGAGGCATCAAAGTAAGTACTTTAGTTGATTAATTGATATTATGATGTAGAAATCATGTTTAAATTGTTATTATGATATTCCTAGTATCATGTTAGGGTTAAAGATTTGATTTTTATTGCTTAGTGACATGCTAGGGTTTGTTATTAATATTGTTAGTATCATGCCTAGGATCTTTCTATTATTATGCTTTAATATTAACATGAACATGATTATGATTATAATTGTTATACTTTATGATGATTATGAGTATTATTATTATTTTGATGATGATTATTTTATTTATGATTATATTATTATTATTATTATTATTTTAATTATTATTCATGATAATGATTATAATTATGTTGCTTGATTTTTATTTTTTATTGCTTGATCACGCCTTTTATTGCATGTTTAAAGGGAATTGGTACTTGTAATCACGCTTATACAAGATATTTAATAATCTTGTTAGGGTTAATTTGATTATAATTCAAGTGATCGCCAAAAATAGATTTATTTATGCATTAATATTTAACCAGCATAGAGAAACAGGTTTAGGGTTAATCTTATTGATTGCTTGTTAATTGAAAAGCGCACATGAATACGATCAGAATAAAGTAGAGGCCTATTATTCGGGCAGGTTCAATCTCTTTTAGGTTGAATTTGTACCTTCATCCCCGAACCCTTATTTGGTTCTAGACCTTATGAGACTTATTGGCGACTCTTTTGCTCTAACTTCTTCCCTTTTGGACGCCACCGTACTTTAGTGTATGATCACAGTGGGGTTCAAGCAAGGGGATTAACGCTTGAAATTTATAACCTACAGTTTTTGGCGACTCCACTGGGGAGGATTTCTATTTTAATTCCTTAGTTTGTTTCGGCAATGATTTAGAATGAGTGGATGAGACTCGAAACGTTCTAAGTATATCATGTGCGTAATTTTGATTAACATTATTTTCATATGCGTAAAAAATATCTCATTGGAAAGACCATCCGTAATGAGTTAAAAACATAGTTTTTTACACGTAGGAAATTTGAGAAATATCTTTCACAACTAGGACCGAAATAACACCGCGCGAAACTGGAAAACTTTATCGAGCACAAAAAGCTGCTGAGGCATGTGGGAATTAGCGCAAGAGGCCAGAGAATTGGTGCCTGACTTTTAACTGTAGCGCCAGACACCAACATTGGCGCCAGTCTCTGATTGCTGGCGCCAATTTCCCTCAATACCGAGCCAGAAATATGCGTTTTAAGTTCGACCGGTTTTTCGTATTGTTTGCTCGATCCTACTTCCTGATTGAATTTTTTCTTACTTTTCCGAAACCCATTTGTGTTTACATATGGGCATAACCCTTTGGGAATTCATGCTCCATCTACCTGATTGAACGCTCTGTGCAACAAAGGGTACATCCAAGAATGTTGAATTCACCAAACCATGGAAGCGAGTTTTTCTAAACTCGCGGTGTCCCATCCAATCGCGCCAACCCTTCACAGTTAGGCTTCCGCGCGGTGCATCCGGACAATTAACCATGGACCCTCTATTGACTAAACCATATCCCGAACTTTAGAGAGCTAGAGCCATGGTTAGGTTGCGAACTCATTGCATCATATTGTGCCTACTTGACTAATTGTGCATTATTTGTTGTGCATATATTCTATGTTTCTCTTAACCGTTTGTTGACTTGTGTTGAGATTAAACAAATTAATGACTTAAAGAACTTTGCCTAATTAATTAATTAATTAATTAATTAATTTGAGTAAATAAAGTCTAATATTTTAATCGGAATTGACCTAGTACAACTTTAGGCATACCCTAGTTGATTAATAACACCGAAAACAGTCCCAGATTGAAGCTCCAATATTGGCGCCAAAGTCTGAGCTGTAGCGCCAAGCTACACAGTGTGACGCCAGTTTTGTAGTTTGGTCGACAGTTCGAATTATTGGTTGAGTCATCACCTAGTGTCTAATTAACCAGTTTGCTAATTAATTCGGTTAAATTTCGCTGTTAATAATACCTTGTCGAGTCATTAATTGAGTCTAGCCACATGGTCTAGTCACATGGTCATGACACAAGTCCTAACATATCACCTACACTCACTAGTCTTAGCACACACTTTGAGTTCACATGTCACCGTGGCCATATCTTAGGTTCATGTATAAGTCGATGTTTCCGTCATTTAAGTTGGGGGGGTATATTATATTCCTAACTCTTCATATCCCTCCACCTCCATCATTTTCCTTCACATTCTCTTCCAATCTTTCTTCACTTCCTCCATCCATTGCATGTTGAATAAAGTTTGAGTCAAATACTTAACAATAAGTATCCCCAAATTCCTTTTCCACAGTACTTGGTCGAGGAGAGAAGGGCGATTAATCAAGGACAACACTTTTGTTCAAGTCTTACTTTTTCATAAACCAATTCGTCAAAAGAGGAAGGCTAAAAAGATAATGGCAACTCAAGAGGAAGTTAATGAACTTAGGAGTCAATTGACTAACGTGACTGAGACACTGAAGCTACTCACACTCAAGATCGATGATCCCGTAAAGCAACAACGAATGAGCCTCATGCAAGAAAGTTTGAGAAAGCTATCTAGCGACTATAAATTTCAGGGCATGAGTTCACAAGGGGTCTCGCTGGACAAGGAACTTCTTCCGCATAAGTTCAACGCCACTGATATCCCTAAATTCAAAGCAACAGATAACCCTTACTTCCATCTAAGAGCTTTTGAAACTATAATGAGCATTAAGGGTATCGATAAGAAGGTTTTCCCCTCTATGTTCCCACTATCTCTCGAAACCGTTTGTCAACAATGGTTCTTCTCCCTTGACAAGGAGAAAACCTTTACCTGGGAATCGATGGTAAATGCTTTCGTTGATAGGTACAAGTGCAATATTCAAGTTGAAACCGACCATAGACAACTTAAGATGCTAAGACAAAAGGAGAATGAAGGCTTTACTTCTTTCTTTAATAAATGGAGGGAAACTTCCGCTAAGATGATTGAGGTCCCCACCGAAAAAGAATCTGTGAGGATGTTTATCAAGAATCTCCCAATGAAGTATTCGAAGCATCTAAAGTATCAACACAATCTGAATACTTTCAAAGCCGTTTATGACATCGGAATTGAAATCGAAGATGATCTCGCAAAGCAAAAAGCTACTAACAATAGAAACCACGGTGGCTTGAAAGGAAAGAAGAACGTCAATCCTTCTTCTTCCAAAAACGCCTACTCTAGTAATAATGTTAGTGCCTTTGACCATAATGGTGTCTTAGCCATGGACAATCAAGGATCTAAAAGGAAACCCAGGCGAGAGTTCACACCCATTGGAATGACCTACAATGCTGCTTTCGACCGTCTTTACAATCGAGGATTAATCAAACCTATTGGCGCTACCGAGGATCCAACACCAGAAAATCGATCTTCGAGATGGAATCCAAACTCCTATTGCAAGTACCATCGAGGAAACGATCATACCACTAATGAATGCTACAGGTTTCAAAATCTTATTCAAGATCTCATAGAAGCAAACAAGATCCCATTGCCTCTAGCTAGTGAGAAGACTGGTTGATGATGAAGCGAACAACACAAGACAAGAGGTGAGCTGCAATGACAAGAATTCGTGACCTCTTCTTTTTCTATTTTTTTTTTAATTTACCCTTTCCCCAATAAGTCTAGCATAGGCACCTTTTCTTTTCCTTTGAATTAATTTTTTAGTTTTTTTTTCCTTTTCCTTTAATAAAATGAGCATTTATTTCCTTATATATGATCATTTCATTATATGACATAAAAAAAATTCCATGTCGAATTAAGCACAAGGTATACCAATGATTTGAGGCACCCCTTATAGCCATGCCATATCTCCTTTCACCTTTCAAATATGAAATCATTTCATCATAAACCACTTTGAGCCTCGTGTAACGATAGACCCTTCTTTTTTCAACCTACATCTCTCTAACCTTATGATGGGATGGTGTGCAACTTTTGCAATTCTAAAGAAAGCTTGAGCAAATTCAAAAGATTAAAATAGCAAAAATAAGCAAAAGCAAAAAAATAAATAAAAGTGTACAAAAGGGCAAGTGTTCCAATGTCTTCGATATGAAAATGTCTTTGATAAGAACACGTCTCAGATTGCGTCTCTTATCGAGTACTCGGTACCGTGCCTGAGAAACATGAATGCCAAGTGAGTGATAGACCGCATGATTGGGATTTCCCACGCTTATAAAAATACAATAGATGCTAAATAAAAAGATAAAAGAGAGCTAAAAAAGAGTAGAAACTCAAGCATAAAAATATAAAGATTCAGAAGCGAGGTTGCACTCCTTGGGGGCTTATCTAGGGTCTTCAGCCTTTATCCCCTTTTTCTTCAAACCTTTAGCCTTACCACGTTACAATCCTTAAAAAAGACTTTTTTGAGGTATACACACTTGTGCGAGGTTCGGCTAGAGCTACGTTCGGCCCGATTCCTAACGGATACGTAGGCAACCTCACATCGAGGTGCGGCCGTAATAAAAATGCATTCATATTCACATTCACACACTTACACCATGATCATATCAAGGGATTTCCTATGCTCATCCCTTTTTATTTAGAGCTAGACTTGGGGGCTTGATCCTTACATCATTAGCTTACCTAGCCTAAGAGTCACCACCATTGGACTCTTTTAACAAATAATATCTTTCCACACATTTAGTCCTTGCGGCCTAGCTTTAGTGTCACTTTTACACACATCACAGATACATGACCAAATATACTTCCCTTAGGAACCCTTTGTCATGGAATCTTAACATAAAGCATGACTTGTCACATCGCTCATCACTTATCAATCATCGTTGCATCACGAAGTACGAAGTACTTAGCCTCCGTGCCTAATTTACCCAAATACTTTCATCATGGAGTCAACAGTTGAGATCGCCTAGGATGGGTTAATCCTTGCACCTTAAGAGATAGTATCAAACAACATTTGACTAAGCTCGTTCAACATGCACCTTCAAAACTTCGTTTCTTTTTCGCGTCTTTCTTTTTCGGGAGAAAGTTGGTACCCTACACAAAAATGACGGAAAATTTTTGCTTTTTTGCATTTTTGTGTCGCATAATCAACACTATGCACACACGGGTCATGAGTCACACGTGTCATTTAACTTCGAGTCGAGTCAACTTCGAGTCAGTCGATGACATCGAGTCAAGTTTATACCTTGAGTCGTGTCATGTTATTGAGTCAAGCAACATTAAACCTTAGGTCAACCCTAAGATAATTAAGCCTTAGGTCAACCCTAAGATGGTTCAAGAAATTGGCAAAGTTTTATAGTCAAAAATAAATACAAGTGCAGCAGAATAGGGCAGACCCTACTCTAGAAATATCTCAGCAACAACAGAGCTCGAAGCCTCTGTGAAAGGTGATTTCGACCTCATACAGCAATTTTGAGTTCCTTGGTACGCTTGTTAGCCCTTATAAGAAATTTGACATGATTAGTAGTCGGCTCGATTACAATCGTAGTAAGTGATTGACCTGACAAAAAATCGTCTCACTTAGCTTAAACGCCTAAAACACTTGCTCATTACAATCGGTTCAAAAGCAAGCACTTAAACAATAATATTTCCAAATATGGATTGTCGCGCATTGTTATTAAACGACAAAGTTTTTCAAAAATTGGATTGTCATCCCCAACTGACAATATTTTCAAAAATGGATTGTCCTGCATCTTCTTCAACGACAATTTTTCCAAGATTGGATTGTCATCTCTGGCAAAGTTTCCAAGCGTGGATTGTCGTGCTCCTTCTCTTTTTGGCAATTTTTTCCAAGTTCAGATTGTCATCACTGGCAAGTTTTCCAAGATTGGATTTTCATACACCCAGTTCCCTATGGCAAAATTTCCAAAAGGATTGTTGTAGGTCTCTATTCATCATAAATTTCGGCAAAGGTCTTCAACGTGGATTGTCATTCATTTCAGTAAGTTGAAAATTTTCCCGAAGTGGATTGTCGGTCGACTCTGTTTTGCAAATGTTCCAAGACGTGGATTGTCAATAGTGGCAATATTTTCCCAAAAGGATTGTCGCATAGCGTTTGCAAATTTCAAAGGTGGATTTCTTTCAAGAGTTATATTCCAAGATGTGGATTGTCGATCGTAGCAAAGTTCTTATGAAAGATTGTTACGAAGCATTGACAACTTTCCCTAAATCGGATTGTCATACATCATACAAGAGTTGTGTTGGCAACTATTCCCAAAAAAAAAAGGATTGCCGACATACTGGTTCACAAGCAGCAAAGCGCCGACGTACTGGCATAGCAGCATTAAGGATTAAAAAGCAGTGATCTTTTTCAAGACTAATGCAGCGGAAATAGGAATCATATAAAAAAGAAGCTCTTATTTAAGAGACCCGTGAACATATCAAAAAGAAGCTCTTTGTTCAGAGATGAGTGAACATCGAAACAGTAAGGTGGCGTTCCCTAGATTGTGGAGAGTTGTCACAAACAACTGAGAATTGTTTCAAGAGAAGCAATCTTCGATAGTATTCCCTTGGACGTGGAATATTATCAATGCGAATAAGGATTGTTTCAAGAGAAGCAATCTTCGATAGAATCCCCTTGGATGTGGAATACTATCATAGTGGAGGAGGATCGTTTCAGGCGAAGCAATCTTCTAAATTGGAAGCAGTTACAAGCGTAGCGATTTTCAAGCGGGATGGCATTCTCTAGCTTGTATGAGGTCATCAAAACAACAGTTAGCGACAGCAAATCGGTTACTTTCAGAGACGTGCGCTCTACGGTGCAAGATACGCGTTTCTTAACTCTTTCATTTGTTTAACTAACCCTAGTTTGCAGGTATCAGCGCTACAAGAGTGATTTAGGATTGTAGAACGTTCTGAATCATTCTCCGTCCCTATCGATACTTTGACTTTTGTTTTCGAAACTCGCATTTCTCAAAACTCAGTCAAAGTAGGGGCTTCTCTAGACACCCATTTGTGTCTCCCCAAAACCAAACCCAGTGATGAGTACCTTTCGCGTCGAATCATAATCGAATGAAGTGAAAGTGTGGAAAGTCTAGTGTTGCGGGTAGTTTAAATTTTTTTTCTCTTCTCTCTGTTTTTTAAAACTTATTTTAAGAAAACAGACAATCAAGTTTGGTTGGTCCATGATATGGGTCCCATAGTAGTGTAGTTTTATGGGGATTTACAAGAGCTTTCTAACGATATATTATAAGCACAATTCCGAAAAATATTGAGGAAGTTTTGGCTAATTTACTAAACTGGGCCCGGTTTGAGCCTTATATGCGGGCCAATGATCTAGGGGAGGGCCTAATATGATTTATCATTCCTAATGTAATTAGGAATGGTTTTAGTCTTCTAGATTTTCCTAGAAGGTTCTTTTCATTCCTAATTCAATTAGCATTGATAAATTGACTTTTGTTGACTTTTTAGAGTTTAAATTAAAATCAATGAGCATTTTTTGAGGAAAGATACGATTTTATCCTCCTGTACGGAAAAATTTATATGATTTTAGAAAACGCGTCAAAAACAGGATTGGCGCCTAACGCCACAATTGGCGCCTGGCGCCAATGGCCAATTCCTGGCGCCAATCTCGTTTTGCGTGCGCCAGACTCTATTTTCATAATTTTATCTTTTTGGCTGATTTTCTCTATAAATAACGTATTAAGAACTCCGTTTTCATTCACCAATTCTCATCAACATTCATCTATATTCACCTACAACCAGTTTTCAATTCTCTTTCATTCTCTTTAATCATTCGCTAATTCTCATCAAAATTCTCTCTAATCATTCATTCATCTCTTTCTCTCTCTTTTTCTAAACCTTGCTTTTACATACAAAATTATGCATTCGCAAGATGTAGAAACACCTAGCCATATTCGAAGTTGCCTTTGCCCTAGACGTGAAAGGTTTAATTTCTGAGGAATTGGTCCCAAATCTCTATTTCAATTATTTGATTTAATTGGTTGATTATTATTTTCCTTGAAGTTACTAAAGTGTGTATTTTGTTATTAGAAAGAGGTACGAGGCATCAAAGTAAGAACTTTAGTTGATTAATTGATATTATGATGTAGAAATCATGTTTAAATTGTTATTATGATATTCCTAGTATCATGTTAAGGTTAAAGATTTAATTTTTATTGCTTAATGACATGCTAGGGTTTGTTATTAATCTGTTAGTATCATGCCCAGTATCTTGCTATTATTATTCTTTAATATTAACATGAACATGATTACGATTATAATTGTTATAATTTATGATGATTATGATTATTATTATTATTATTATTATTATTATTATTATTATTATTATTATTATTATTTTGATGATGATTATTTTATTTATGATGATATTATTATTATTATGATTATTATAATTATTATTCATGACATTGATTATAATTATGTTGCTTGATTTTTATTATTTATAGCTTGATCACGACTTTTATTGCATGTTTAAAGGGAATTGGTACATGTAATCACGCTTATATAAGATATTTAATAATCTTGTTAGGGTTAATTTGATTATAATTCAAGTAATCGCCAATAATAGATTTATTTGTGCATTAATATTCAACCAACATAGATAAACAGGTTTAGGGTTAATCCTATTGATTGCATGTTAATTGAAAAGCGCACATGAATACGATCAGAATAAAGTAGAGGCCTATTATTAGGGCAGGTTCAATCTCTTTTAGGTTGGATTTGTACCTTCATCCCCGAACCCTTATTTGGTTCTAGACCTTATGGAGCTGACGATCTCTTGGATCGTTAAGGGGTTTAACCTTCACCCTGTGAACAGTTTACAAGTTCCTAAAACTTGTTGGCGACTCTTTTGCTCTATCTTCTTCACTTTTGGACGCCACCGTACTTTAGTGTATGATCATTGTGGGGTTCTAGCAAGGGGATTAACGCTTGAAATTTATTCCCTACACTAATTAATTAATTAATTTGAGTAATTAAAGTCTAATTATTTAATCGGAATTGACTTAGTACGCTATTAGGTATGTCCCGTAGTGTTAAAATACTGAAAGCAGTCCCAGATTAACGCCCCAGTAATTGCACCACAGTTTGGGCTGCAGCGCCACACACTGTTGTGCAACGCCGGGTGACAACTCTGTCGTCTTGCGCTGCGCTGCAGAGTGCGGCGACAGTCTTGTTGCTTTGGCGACAGTTCAGCATTTTTCTTGAGTCATCACGATGAGTCTAATTCCACAGTTTGCTAATCAGTTTGATTATTTTGTTAATAACAGTACCCTTGTTTAGTCCTTAATTGAGTCTAGTCACATAGTCTAGCCACATGGTCTTACATAAGAGTCTTAACATGTCACATACACTCACTAGTATTAGGACACACTTTGTGTATATGTCACCATGACCATGTCTTAGGTTCATGCATGAGTCGGCTTTTTCCGTCATTTGAGTTGGGGGTACATTTTATTCATAACTTTGTTTTTACATCTTTCCATCTACATCATCTTTACATTCTCTACATGCTTTCTCCATATCACAATATTCATTCTTCCTACCTTATTCCATCTATTGCATGTTCAATAGAGTTTGAGTTAAATAATTAACAATGAATATCCCTAATTTCCCTTTCCACAGTACTTGGTCAAGGGGAGAAGGTCGATTAATCAAGGACAACACCTTTATTCAAGTACAACTTTTTGATAAACCGGTTGTTCAAAAAATAAAATCTAAGAAGGTAATGGCAAGTCAAGAAGAAGTCAATGAACTTATGAAGCACATGGCTGACGTGACTGAGGTGTTGAAGGCTTTAGCTCTTCAAATTAATGACCTTGTGAAGAAACAACAAATGGAGCTCATGCAAGAAAGCTTAAGAAAAATATCCAATGACTATAAATTTCAGGGCATTAGTTCACAGGGGGTCTCGGTGGACAAGAAGCTTCTTCCGCAGAATTTCAATGCCACGGACATCCCTAAGTTCAAGGCAACAGATAATCCTTATTTCACTTAAAACTTTTGAAACAACAATGAGCATTAAGGGGATTGATAGGAAAGTCTTTCATTCCTTGTTTTCTTTATCTCTTAAAACTGTTTGTCAACAATGGTTCTTTTCTCTTGATAAAGAGAAAACTTCTACTTGGGAATTAATTGTAAAAGCTTTCATTGGTAGATATTAATGTAAAATTCAAGTTGAAACCGATTATAGACAACACGAGATGCTAAGACAAAAAGAGAATGAAGGCTTTACTTCTTTCTTTAATAAGTGGAGAGAAACTTTTGCTAAAATGATTGAGGTTCCCACCGGAAAAGAATCCTTATGGATGTTTATCAAGAATCTCCAAGAGAAGTAATCAAAGCATTTAAAATATCAACATAATTTGAATACTTTCAAGGCCGTCTATGACATCGGTACTGAAATCGAAGATGACCTCACAAATAAAAAAAGCTACTAACAATAGTAACCACAGTAGCTGGAAAGGAAAGAAGAACGACAATCCTTCTTCTTCCGAAAAAGCCCACTCTAGTAACAATGTCAGTACCTTTGACCATGATGGTGTCTTAGCTATGGATAATCAAGCATATGAAAAGACACCTAGGAGAGAGTTCACACCCATTGGAATGACTTATGATGTTGCTTTCGATCGTCTCTATGATCGAGGATTAATCAAACCTATTGGTCCTACCGAGGATCCAACACAAGAAAAGTGATCTTCAAGATGGGATCCTAATTCCTATTGCAAGTACCATCAAGGAAATGGTCATACCACCGATGAATGCTAGAGGTTTCAAAATCTCATTCAAGATCTCATAGAAGCAAACAAGATCCCATTTCCTCTAGTTAGCGAGAAGACTAGGTGATGATGAAGCAAACGACACAATGCAAGAGGCGAGTGTCAACGACAAGATTTCATGACCTCTTTTTATATTTCTTTTCATTTTTCCTTTCCCCAATAAGTTTAGCATAGGCACCTTCTTAGATTTATTTTGTAGGTTTTTTCTTTTTCCCTATAATAAAATGAGCATTTATTTTCTTGCATATGATCATTTCATTACATCGCTTCAAAAAAATTAAAAAATGGATGTCAAACTAAGCACAAGGTATACCAATTATTTGAGGCACTCGTTGTAGCCACATCATATTACCTTTCACCCTTCAAATATACAATCCTTTTTTGATTAACCACTTTGAGCCTCGTCTAACGATAGACCTTTCTTTCTTCAACCCATATCTACCTAACCTTGGGATGGGATGGTGTGAAACTTATGAAATTTTCAATTTCATAAAAACTTTGAGTGACTTCAAAAGATTAAAAATAGCAAAATATAAGCAAAAATAAAAATAAAGAAAAGTGTGCAAAAGGGCAAGTGTTCCAATGTCTTTGACATGAACATGTCTTTGATATGAACACGTCTCAGATTGCGTCTCTTATCGAATGCTCGGTACCGTGCCTGAGAAACATGAATGCCAAGTGATTGATAGACCGCATGATCATGATTTCCCATAATTATAAAAATAAAATAAATGTGAAAGCAAAAAAAGAAAGAGAGCTAAAAAAGAGTTAAAAGCCTCAAGCATGAAAATATAAAGATTCAAAAGTAAGGTTGCACACCTTGGGGGCTTATCTAGGGTCTTGATCCTTTATCCCTTTCTTCTTCAACCTTTATCCTAATCAAGTTACAACCCTTAAAAAGACCTTTTGAGGTATACACACATTTGCGTGAGGTTTGGCTACAGCTACGTTCGGCCTGATTCCTAACGGATACGTAGGCCACCTCACATCGAGGTGTGACCGTAATAAAATCCATTCACATTCACATTCACATTCACATTCACATTCACATTCACACATCAAGATCATATCACGGGATCTCTTATGCTCACCCATATCTACTTAGAGCTAGACTTTGGGGCTTTATCCCTACATTATTAGCTTACCTAGCCTAAAGAGTCACCATCATTTGACTCTTAATGAAATAATATCTTCCCACACACTTAGCCCTTGCAACCTAGCTTTAATGTCACTTAGACACACATCACGGATACATGACCAAATAATATACTTCCCTTAGGAACCCTTTGTCATGAAATCTTAACACAACGCTGAAGCATGCCTTGTCATATCAAGATCAATAATCATTACATCACAAAGTATCAAGTGCTTAGCCTCCGTGCCTAAGTTACCTACATACTTTCTTTATTGAGTCAACTAGAATAGCCTAGGATGAATCAACCTTTGCACCTTGAGAGACAGCATCAATCGCATATACTTGGATTAAGCTCATTCAACATGCACCTTCAAAAACTTCACTTCTTTCTTTTTTTTGCATCTTTCTTATTCGGGAGAAAGTCGGTACCCTCAACAAAAATGACAGAAAAGTTTTGCTTTTTTTTGCATTTTCGAGCCGCAGGATCACATTACAATGCACACACAAGTCATGTACACATTGAGTCATGTCGTGTTATCACATTGAGTCAACACTATGCACACAGAAGTCACACGAAGTGACTCGTCATTAAGTCAAGTTTATACCTTGAGTCATGTCAAGTCAATAAGTCAAGCAACACTAAGTCTTAGGTCAACCTTAATTACAAGAGCAAAGTCCTATAGTCAAAAATGTAAATGCGGGTACACTAAGTCCCAAACGGACGGGTAAACTTTACAAAAGGTTTGAAGCAAAAGGACGCAAACAACTTAGCAAATCAACTAAAGTCAGCTTGATGGCAATCATATTTGATTGTCGATCGGCCTAACGACGGTCTTATTAATTGATTGGGTTCCTTGGTACGCAAGTTAGCCTTTATAAGCAAATTGACATGATTAGTAGTCGGCTCGAATGAAAAATCGTAGTAAGTGATTGACCTGACGACGATCGTCTCACATAGCTTAATTGCCTAAGCGTTGGCTCATTATAAGCACCAAGGCATCGGTTGAAAAGCAAGCACTTATACGAAAATTTTTCCAAGATTGGATTGTCATCCCCAACTGACAATATTTCCAAATATGGATTGTCGTGCATTCTTCTCAAGAGACAAGTTTTGTAAGATTGGATTGTCATCTTTAGCAAAGTTTCCAAGCGTGGATTGTCGTGCTCCTTCTCCATTTGGCAATTTTTTCCAAGTTAGGATTGTCATTTCTGGCAAGTTTTCTGAGATTGGATTGTCATACACCCAGTTTCCTATAGCAAAATTTCCCAAAGGATTGTTGTAGGTCTCTACTCATCATAAATTTCGGCAAAGGTTCCTCAACGTGGATTGTCATTCATTTTAGTAAGTGGCAAATTTTCCCAAAGTGGATTGTCGGTCAACTATTTTTTGCAAATGTTCCAAGACGCGGATTGTCAACAGTGGCAATATTTTCCTAAAAGGATTGTCGCATAATGTTGGCAAATTTCCAAGGTGGATTGTTTCAAGAGTTATATTCCAAGATGTGGATTGCCTATCGTAGCAAAGCTTTTATGACATATTGTTACGAAGCATTGGGAACTTTTCCCAAAATTGGATTTTGGCGAATTTTCCGAGATACGGATTGTCGCTTCATCATAGAAACATTTCTAAGGATGGATTGTTAAGAAGCATTGACAACTTTCCCTAAATCGAATTTACATCATACAAGAGTTGTGTTGGAAACTATTCCCAAAGAAAAGAGGATTGTCATCACCCAAAGTATCGCAACAACTGGGGATGGCTTCAGGCAAAGCAATCTTTGATAGTATTCTTTGACTACAGAAGACTATCACAGCGGAAATTAGAGACAATTAAAGGCGTAGCAGTCTTTAGGCGGTATCCCCTAGCTTGAGGAGGATCGTCAAAGCACTTTTTTCAGAGACGCGTGGACATAGCAACACAAACAGTAGGATGTCGTTCCCTAGCTTGTGGAAGGTAGTCAATAACAGCAAATGCAACACAATTCGGTAACCTCCAAAGACGTGTGCTCGACGGTGTAAGATACGCGTTTACTAACTCTCTTATCTGTTTTAACTAACACTAGTTTGCAGGTGTTGGCGTTACAAGGATGATTTAGGATCGCAGAACGTTCTGAATCATTCTCCGTCCCTATTAATACTTTGACTTTTGTTTTTGAAACTTGAGTTTCCCCAAACTCAGTCAAAGTGGGAACTTCTATAAACACCCATTTGTGTCTCCACAAAACCTAACCCGGTAATGAGTACCTTTCACGTCGAATCATAATCGAATGAAGTGAAAGTGTGGAAAGTCTAATGTTGCAGTTAGTTTTTCATTCTTTTCTTTCTCTCAATTTTGAAAACCTATTTTGTGAAAATAGCAAATCAAGTTTAGTTTCATCCATGGCAAGGGTCTAATAATAGTCTAGTTGGGTCGGGTTCGGAAAAACTTTCCAACGATATATTATTAGCCCAATTCCGATGAATAATGAGAAGTTATGGCCAAATTACTAAACTAGGCCCGGTTTGATCCTTATATGCGGCCTAATGATCTAGAGGAGGGCCTATTATTGATTTATCATTCCTAATGTATTAAGATTGATTATAGTCTTCTAGAATCTTCTAGAAAGTTCTTTTGAATCCTAATTTGATTAGCATTGATAAAATGACTTTTAAGAGTTTTATTTAGAATAAAAGAAGTGTTTTTAAGGAAATTACAGTTTTACCCTCTCTTACGCTTAAATTTTATCAAAATAAGAAAACGCATGGAAAACTGATTGCAGCAACGTACGACACGTCTGTCGTTTAGCGACAAACCTGACGTTTGGCGACAAGCGCAGCGTCTGGTAACAGACGCGTGTTTCGCGACAGCGTCGTGTTTTATTCTTTTCGAAATTCTGATTCATTTTTATCATATCCGGCTAATTTTCTCTATAACACTAGTAGAAAAAGGCTTATTTGCGTCGCTCATTTATAGTGTATTTGCGTCGCTTCTATGAGCGACGCAACTGCTCGCGACGCAAATAAGATATAAAGGAGCGACACAAATGACTTTTGTGATAAACTTCTTTTTTGTTATTTGCGTCACTCCTTTATAAAACAGCGACGCAAATGACTTTTGTGATAAACTTCTTTTTTGTTATTTGCGTCACTCCTTTATAAAAGAGCGACGCAAATGACTCTTATTTGCGTCACTTCTTTATTAAGGAGCGACGTAAATGACTCTTCTGATAAACTTCTTTTTTGTTATTTGTGTCACTCCTTTATTAAGAGCGACGCAAATGACTCTTCTGATAAACTTCTTATTTGTTATTTGCGTCACTTGTTTATACACGCAAATGACTGAGTAGACAATACAAAATTGATGTATTTGCGTCACTTGTTTGTTTAATGAGTGACGCAAATGAGGTGAATTTTTTTTTATTTTTATTATTATAATTGTCTTGTATATGTTTGTAGTACCTGTTTTCCTTACTAGTGGTATAAAGTAATATGCTAACGCTAATATAACTGAAATTAAAATGCAATATTATTGAATAATGCAAATGTAAATTTCGGCAGAGTCTCCTTTGTAATTTGGCCTACCCATAAAATTGGGAATGACAGCATTATATTAACAACCTGTCCAATAATTTACATCTCAATAATATAGACATTATACTCATCATCATCCCAACAACAATTAACCAAATTCATTCATTTCAAGCCTATAATCCAAAACAAGAGTCCAACATGCGCTAAGTGTAAATTTAAAGTTCAACATTACATATAAAATCTCTGCCCAAATATCTCGAATCTCATTTATCTCCTCCTCGGTGTGCGGTGTAGTTCTTGAAAAATCCTATCAACACAACAAATATACAAGAGGAAAGTTTTAATTCAAGATTGTAGCTAACATCAAATTGTATTTATCAAACAAAAATGAAATATTTGACAACTCATACCTGAATAAAATCCTCACTGCTGTGGTGATGTTCAAGTATTTCGTACATTTAACGCATGACGTAGTAGCCACACTCACGTCCACCCAATTGTTGAGGACACTACATGTAATATATTTATAAGTTGAATTAAATTGCTATACTTAAATTATTAAGAAACTAAAAGTTAGGGTAAGAAATTAAGGTAACCTGTCCCAAATGCCATGTCAATTTACTTCCCCTAGATTGTCCACTTAATGCTTTAAAACTTCGAAAAGCACTACACATTTGAAACAAATAACATATATATTACCCTTACACACATAAAATCATGACATTAATAACAAACTAGACTTACTTTGTCATTGCAAACTTAATTGCTAAATTTCGCTTCTGCCTCATTGAATCAAAGATGATGACTTCACGCTTAGCCATGCATAAGACCAAAAGAACCCAATGATTCCTACATAATAAATTAGACACACATTTGTAAAAGAGTAAAATAATATCAACAATTTGCAAAGTTCAAATAAATACAAGTTCAAAGTCTATAGTTTTCATGGTATGGGCATAAGATGAACTGCTTAGATTTTTGTTTTTCCATCACATGTGTCATGTATAGTAGGATACGATCAGCATCACTATGCAAATAGGTTTCTGAAATCATTTCCGGACACATGAATCCAATGGAAACCATGTAACGAATGAACAATTATGCTCCTTTATCAGCTGAAGATCACTTTTGGAAGGATATTTATTTTTAAGAAAAAGCATGTGCTCGTCCAATTAAGGATGAACCTCACTAAAATTTTGCAACACAAAAAGCTCGGCCTTATTTTTCATTTCAAAGCCCATGGATATCCTTTTCCTGCCAATAGTACCTTGACCTCCAAGCCTCCCATCGTGTCGAGACTTTGGCAACCAAATTTTCTATGAACGTGCAAGATATTGAGCAACCCATGCTGCCACTTCCTCAGCAACTGTTCGTTGTACAATACTAGCTTCAGGTTTGGCCGGATTCATGACTTTGCTTTTTAAGTCACCCATTTCTCGTTCAAAAGGATACATGTATATCATACACACTGGTCCACAATGATTAATTTCACGTACAAGATGAATAACCAAATGAGGCATCACGTCAAAAAAAGATGGGGGAAAATACATTTCAAATCAACACATTGTCTCAAGTACATCTGCTTGCAAGTCATCTAAAATACTTGGATTTATGACCTTGCTACATATAGTATTAAAAAAGACACATAATCTTGTAATCGTATACCTCACTTGAGGTAGCAAAATTCCTCGAATGGCAACTGGTAATAATTGTTGCATCAAGACATGACAATCATGAGATTTCATGCCACCCAATTTCAAGTCAGACATTGACACAAGTTTACGAAAATTATAAGAAAATCTAGCCGAGACCTTTAAACCATGAAATGACTCACAGAAGCTAGTTTTTTCCTTTTTAGACAAGGTAAAGCAAGCTGGGGGAAGATACCAGCGTTTTCCTCGAGATTCGGGTGCCAACTCTTAACGACCCATAGCAGCCATGTCTTTTCTTACTTTAACTCCATCCTTTGTCTTTCCTGGCATATTTAATAAAGTTCCCACAATGACATCACAAACATTTTTCTCAATATGCATTACATCTAGACAATGTCTAACTTCCAAATGTCTCCAATATGGAAGAGACCATAGCTCAGACTTCTTCTTGTAACCCCCAGTTGATTTGTTTTTGTAAGGCTTACCAAACTCATTCTCAATGTCTTTGACCCGCTAATAAACCTCACTTGCACGTAAAGGGCCACGAGCTTCTCTCAACTCCACTTTTCCATTAAAAGCATCCTTATTGAATCGAAAAGGGTGGTCTTCTGGAAGATGTCTTCGATTATCCATGTATACATGCTTGCCACAATTGTCTAGGCGTAATGCCTCCAAATCATCTTCACAAATGGGGCAAGGAGTTGTTCCCTTCACAGTGTATCCCGACAAATTCCCATAAGCTGGGAAGTCATTTATCGTACAAAAAATCATGGCGCGTAAAGTGAAATTGGTTTTACTATATGCATCAAACATTTGGACACCTTCATTCCACAACAATTTCAAATCTTCAATGAGAGGCGCTAGATACACATCAATGTCATTTCCAGGTTGTTTAGGCCCAGATTTTAGAAGGGACAACATAATGTATCTAGACTTCATGCATAACCAAGGAGGCAAATTGTAGATAGTTAGAAGAACCGTCCAGGTGCTATATTGGGTACTTAGTGTCCCAAATGGGTTCATTCCATCTGTACTAAGACCAAGCATAAGATTTTGATCTTCTTCACCAAAGTCCTTGAACTTTCGATCAATGTTCCTCCATTGCGGGGAATTAGCAGGATGCCTCATTAACCCATCTTTCTTCCTCCCATCAGCATGCCACCTCAATAATTTTGCAGTTTTTTCATCCGAGAAGAGCCTCCTAAATCTCGGTATAATTGGAAGATACCATAATACCTTAGCCGGAAACCCTTTCTTACACATCTCACCAGTATCATTCATCTTGTAATGAGAAACTCCACACCTTGGATACTCATGCAAATCAGCATACTCATTTCGATACAACACACAGTCATTGGGACAAGCATGTATCTTCTTATACTCCATACCCAAGGGGCACATAAGTTTCTTGGCCTCATAGGTGGAGTTTGGAAGTTCATTCCCCTCGGGAAACATTTCTACTAAGGCTTCTAACAACTGCGTAAAACCCTTGTCGGTCCAACAATTGCTCGCCTTTAAGTTGAATGACTTCATAATAGCACCAAGTTTAGTGAACTTTGTACAACCAGGATATAACGGGGTTTCAGTAGCTCTCAAAGTACTATGTGAAATGGTCTCCAACATCTTGCATCATTTCATCTATCCTGTCCTTCTCCACTTCACTCTCACTTTCAACACCAATATCATCAGCTGTATTGATATCCTCACCTTGGTGGTCATTATCATCATCACAATGATTCTCATCTTCCCTTGGACAATAACTAGAACTTGCCTCAATATATATGCTCTCACCATGCCATGTCCACCTCGTGTAGTTTTCTTTAAACCCACGACGAATTATATGATCTTTTATATCAACTATATCAAGATGTCCCCTCGAATTATTACAGTCACAACAAGGACAAAGAATAATCTTTGATTTATTCTCTGTTTGGTGTTTTAAGGAAACAGTGCTAAACTCTTCAATTCCTCGTAAAAAACTTGTACAATTTCGTTTACCATACATCCAACTTCGATCCATTTTCAACCACTGAATAACAAAATTAATTTTAAGATAATGTGTATATTTTGTAACATATATAGCTCCTTAACCATAAACAAGAATATAAGGCATCAAACATTTTCATTCAAAGTTTATATCATGTAAATGCAACTCCGGATGATCCAATAAGGTCCTTATCACTCCAACCTAACCCATTCTTGAATGTCCTATCTCACTAATAACTACTTGTAAAGTTTGGTTCTAAAGAAAATCCGGCAGCATTTCCCTATAGTTCTCCAAGCACATAATGTAGATAATCGGCTATCAACATATGTACCCAGAGAACAATCGGGAAATAGTGAGCCATGATCTTCTTAGACCCAAAACAATTCAAGTAGTTATCACCTAAATGAGATAGAACATTCAAGAACAGTCCCAAACCGGGGACTATTCAAGACTTACTCCTAATGAGTAAGCCCTGAACGGGTATCTAAGTCAATGATGCAAGTATTATTGCAATTCCAATCAATTATATCACAATTAAAAATCTCATACAATTCACAATCATTATACCAACAAGAACAAATAAGTTAATATTGCAAAGAATGGTTCAGATATATATACCACAAGTGAAGACAATCTCGTATGCGTACTACCGCCTTAATCGTTTGTCCACAACCAGAACCTCGAGCAACTTGTGGAATTCACTTCCGCATAATTAAGAATCTGCCATAAAAAATTACATATATTAAACCAACATAGTTGCGTGTGTGCTCATGATCCTAAATCTCATAGAACAAGAGCGAGCACGAGAGAAATAGAGTTCAGGACATTACTGAAAGTGCCTAAGTAGAGGTACTTGTTTTCATAAACGCGCCCAATTCGTGCTTCCCATCACCCATTATGATGATGCCTACAAAAAAATTAAATGATAAAAAATAATTTTAATAAGACATTCAAAGAACCATAGATGTCACATGACCCATAAAATTAAAGAATTGAAAAAACAATGAATGTTCAAAGATGCAAACCAACAGCTCAAAGATGCAGCTGCAAACCAGTAGTATATTGCAAAACAGCAACTGTAAAAATCTACAGACTAAATGTAGAGAAAATGGGCAGTGAAAGTGATATTATATTATTATTGGAAAAGCAATTGGTGATCTATGATGAACCTGATGAGAAGGAAAAATGGATAAAACATTACAGCAGCATACATAAAATGGAGAGGTACAGGTAACTCACAAGACCGCTCATCAGTAGATCGATGGAATATCGAAGAGCTTGCTAGTTGGTTAAAAAAGTAAGCTTCTACCAGTGGGATTACCCAGGGTATCATAACAAGAGAGGAGACGGACATATTGTATGTAGATATGATGAGTCTTTCCCCATAGGACATAGGTGCATGCTCTAAACTCACTTAATTTGTAAGGCTAGAATCTACTATAGATTCTAACTAGGTAGCTAGAGTAATTCCAATTATTCTTAACTACTAACACAATGAGCTAAGTAAATGCGGTAGGCATTTGCCTTGTAACAAAAGGACTGATGACAGTCAATTAGTACAAGCCTACTTGAGATCCAAGAGCGAATTTTCACAATTTTAGAATGGAATGTAAACCTTTTAATTTTCATAATGCAAATTAGCAATTGTGGTATTTTGTTGCCTTTATTTTTCAAATTAAACGTATGATAATAATCTGGTATAAGTAAATTTCATTAGGTTCATACATGTTTATTTTTGTTAGTAGTCTTTATATTGTGAAAGAAAGGAATAGAATGGAATCAACTCATTGATCAAATCAAAATTATTCAACAAATGTAATGAAGCCTCAGGTGGTGGAGTAGAAAACATGCAGGTGAATATATTAAACCAGTAGAATTGAGATGATCCTCAATGAAAATTCAATGACTGAAATTATAAAAATTCAATTAAATCTGCCATATAATTTCTAATTAGTGAACTAACACTAAACCTGAAATTAAACTAAGTCATTGTTCAAGTTAAATGCTACATTCTATCTACCATGAAAAGATTGAACATAAATAGAAGCAATCTTACCATAAGTGAATTTGACTTCAAAAATTCAACAATGTCGAGCCGAAATCGAACTTCAATTGTTGTTGCTGTAATTTGCTTGAACTTCCTCGGGTTTTTGGGGGCGAAATTAAGCGATTTTTCCACTCGAAAATTTCAGTTATTGCTCAAATTTTTTCAGCAGGATTTTTTATTGAATTTTTTGGGGTTTCTAGGGTTCGAATTCGTATGGAATTGAGTACATATTTTGCTCGAAATGGGGGATTTTTGGTCGAAAATAATCAACTTTTCTGGGGTTTATGGGTTCGAATTACTTAGGGTTTTTGGTCTAAATTTTTGCTCGAAATTGCTTGGATTTGCTGCCGATTATGGGTGTTGAACTTGATTGCGATTTTGGATGTTGAATTTGCTAGGGAATTGCAGTTTTTTGGGCGAATTTGTGGGTGTTTTTTGGGCGAATTTGTTGGATTGAAGGGTCGAATTGCAGTTTTCTGTAGAAGCAACTCCGTTTTTTTCTTTTTATTTAGTGAATTAGTGAAAGGTAGGCGTGAAAAGCTAAGGTAAAAAAAGCGCAGAGTGAATAACCTAAAATGCAACAGAGTTATTTGCGTCACTTTATAATAAAAATGCGACGCAAATAACAAAATCTGGAATGCTGAAAATTTGTTATTTGTGTCGCTCATTTATTAAAAGAGTGACGCAGTTTATTTACTCCCTTATTTGCGTCGCTTCTCAATAAATGAGTGACGCAAATAAGGTTATTATATGCGTCGCTTCAATAAATAAGAGTGACGCAAATGATAGAAAGCTAACATACACTTGACTTTTGCGTCACTTCTTTAATAACAAGCGACGCAAATAACTTTAAAGGATGGTAAAAATATACATTTGCTTCGTTCTTTAGAATGAGTGACGCAAATATGGCGACGCAAATGAGCCTTTTTCTACTAGTGTAAATAGCCTTCTAAAATCTCCGTTTTCAATAACCAACTCTCGTCAAGAAATTCTTGATTACTCTCTCTCTCTCTTTTCTAAACTAGTTTTTCTCAAACAAAATTTCGCATTCACATGTTCTAGATACACCTAGCCAAGTTCGAAGTTGCCTTTGCCGTAGACGTGAAAGGTTTAATTTCTGAGGGTTTGGTCCCAA
The DNA here is from genome assembly GCA_024500155.1 of Chenopodium formosanum. NCBI lineage: Eukaryota > Viridiplantae > Streptophyta > Magnoliopsida > Caryophyllales > Amaranthaceae > Chenopodium > Chenopodium formosanum. Next base: position 44,065,071 of record CM044880.1, read on the forward strand.
ATCTCTCTTTTAATTATTTAATTTAATTGTTTGGGTTATTATTTTTCTTGAAGTCACTAACGTGTGTATTTTGTTATTAAAAAGAGATACGAGTCATCCAAGTTAGTGCTTTAATTGTTTAATTGATATTATGATATAGAAATCATGTCTAGATTCCTATTTTGATTCCTAGTATCATGCTTAGGATGTTTCAGTGATTCCTAGTAATATGTTTAGGGAAAAGGTTATAATATTAAATATGCTTATTATGATTCCTATGATGCTTCCTATTTTCTTTCCTAATATTCATGTTAGTATCATGTTAGTGCTAAATATTTGACCTTTATTCTTTAGTGATATGCTAGGGTTTGTTATTAATCTTGTTGGTATCATGCCTAAGATCTTGCTATTATTATGCTTTAACATGAACATGATTATGATAATTATGATTATTATTATTTTGATGATGATTAAAGTTATTATAATTATTATGATTATCATTATGATGCTTGATTATGTTTATTGTTATTGCTTTATCACGCCTTTTATGCATGTTTAAAGGGAATTGGTACTTGTAATAACGCTTAATAACATAATTAATAATATTGTTTAGGGTTAATGTGATTATAATTCAAGTGATCTCCAATAATAGTTTTGTTTGTGCATTAATATTCAACAAACATAGATTAAAAAGGTTTAGGGTTAATCCTTTTAATTGCATGTTAGTCAGAAAGCACACATGAATACGATTAGAATAAAGTAGAGGCCTATTATTAGGGTAGGTTTGATCTCTTTTAGATTTGTACCTTCATCCCCGAACTTCCAGTCATGGTTCAAGACCTATTGGAGTTAACGATATCCTGGATCGTTAAGGGGTTTAACCTTCACCCTTTGAACGGTTTATAAGTTCCTAAAACTCGTTGGCGACTATTTTGATCTAGCTTCCCTCCCTTTGGACACCACCATGCTTAAGTGTATGATCACAGTGGGGTTCAATTTTGGGGTAATGCTCGAAATATTCCCTACACATTGTCACTTAAATTTTCATGTGGGACTCCATATCGACAAATAATATTCCTTTCGATAAAAAGTGTTACATGTTTTGTAGTGAGTTTAGCATATGAATGTGCTTCAACCCACTTTGTGAAGTAATCAATTGCTAATAAGAAGTATTCGTGACCTCCTGTCCCAAGAGGAGTGATTTTACCAATAATATCAATTCCCCATGTAGAGAATTGCCATGGTGAAGAGTAGGTGTAGAGTAGAGACGGAGGAACATGTTGTAAGTTAGCGTAAATTTGGCACTTAGGGCACCTTTTTACATATTGATGACAATCCCTATTCATGGTAGTCCAATAATATCCTTCTCGCATTATCTTTTGGACTAGAATTTTACCATTAACATGGGTTCTACAATTGCCTTCGTGGACTATCCTTTTTCCCTAGACATAAGAGAGCTCGACCCTTAGGTACCCTTTTGTGTAACTCGTTGTCTACGAGTATGTATTGGGAAGCCAAGAGTCTTAATGCTAGTTTTGCTCTTTTGTCAGCATGAGGAGGATATTCTCCTTTGGTGACGTAATTGAGTATATCCGTATATCACGGTTCTTCTTCTTCTTCTTCTTCTTCTTCTTCTTCTTCATCTTGGACCACTTCATCATCTTCTATAGCTTGAATGTAAGCCGGTTTTTGCCTTTTCTCTATGGTTAGAGACATTTGCTCGATTTCCGTAGGAATCCTAACCATTGAGGCTAGTCTTTGCAAGGCATCGGCGAATTGGTTTTCCTCTCTAGGTAGATAGGTGTATTCTACCTTTTCAAGCTGGTTGGTGAGAGTTTCTAGATAGGTTTGGTAAGGAGCTAAACTTTCACGCCTTACTTTCCATCTTTAGGAAATTAGGTTAATGATCAAGGAAGAGTCTTTGAATATTCATAATCTCTTTACTCCCAACGCCAAAGCTGTTGCGAGGCCTACCACGCATGCTTCGTATTCGGTAACATTGTTAGTAATGTCGAAATCTAGCTTCATAGGATTTAAACATGCTCTTCTTTAGGTGATACTAATAGTACTCCAATGCCACATCCCTTTTAATTTAAGGCTCCATCGAAGTATAAAGTCCAAGTATCATCTTCTGCGACCATTAAGTCTTCATCTAGAAATTCGTTTTCATGTATTGGCGTCGAATCTTCTACTGGGAAATCCGCTAGGAAGTCCTAGACCACAGATCCTTTGATAGCCTTTTGAGGCATGAATCTTACATCAAATTGGGATAAATTGACTATCCACCTTGATATGCACCCATTAAGTGTAGACTTTTCGAGTAGATACTTAAGCAGATCCATTCGAGAAACTACAAAGACTGTATGCACGAGCATGTAATGTCTTAACTTGGTTGTGGCCCACACTAATGCGAGGCACAATTTCTCAAGTGGTGTGTAGTATACTTCGTACTCGAGCATTTTCTTTCTTAGATAGTAGATTGCATTTTCTTTTCCTTCTACTTCTTGTGCAAGCATAGCCCCCATTGTCTCTTTGATGACTGTTAAGTATAACCTAAGAGGAATCCCTGGAAGCACTGGTGCTAATACGGGAGGATTCGCAAAATAAGCTTTGATCTTTTCAAAGGATTTTTGACACTCGTCGTCCCATATTACTGGCACATTCTTTTTGAGCTTCTTGAATATTGGTTCTCATATCGTTGTTAGCTTCAATATGAAGCTACTTATGTATTGCAACCAGCTACTAAATCCTCGAAATTGTTTCTCGGTTTTGGGCGGTGGCATTGACGTGATCGCCATGATCTTGGTTGGGTCTATCTCTATTCCTCTAAAGCTTATGATGTATTCCAAGAGCTTGCCTGAGGTGACTCCAAAAGCACACTTGGATGGATTCAACCTCATGTTGTATTTTATTAGCCTTTTAAAGAATTTTCTTAAGGCTACTTGATGTCCTAGGCGATCTTTTGACTTCACAATCATATCCTCTACATAAACCTCAACTTCTTTGTGCATCATATCATGGAGTAGGGTCGTTGCTGCTCGTTGGTAAGTAGCACCCGCGTTTTTCAACCCGAATGACATTACCGTGTAACAGTAAGTACCCCAAGGTGTTATGAGCGTCGTTTTCTCTATGTCTTCTTCTGTCATGAGAATCTGGTTATACCCCGCGTACCCATCCATAAATGAGTGAAGCGCGTGATTTTTTGTATTATATACTAAGATATCAATGTGTGGTAAAGGGATGGCGTCCTTTGGAATTGCCATATATAAATCTCGATAGTCAACACACATTCTTACCCTTTCATCCTTCTTCGGAACTAGGACCACACTTGCTACCCATTCGGGGCATTTGGATACCTTGATAAAACCTGCAGTTATTTGCTTTTGAACTCCTTCTTTTATTTTAAGAGCTACGTCGGGTTTCATTCGACGCAACTTTTGTTTTACAAGTTTCATTCCCAGAATTAGTGGTATAGTGTGTTAAGCTATTTCTCTATTAATGTCTAGCATATCTTCATATGACCAAGCAAATACATCGATAAATTCTTTAAGTAGATTAATTAAATCGGTTCTTTCTTCTTTATTAAGTGTTAATATGATTTTAACTTCTCTTTTAATGGTTGAATCATTTGAGGTATCAACCGTTTCAGTATTCTTAATTACCAGTGTTTTCTTTTCAAGTGTTTCCATTACTTTAATAATTTCTTTGTCATTTTCATTGTTAGTTGAATAATGCTCGTTATCTTGGGTTAATGAAAAACACGGGGAGTAAGAGGAAGAAGACAAATTATTAAATTCGGAAACCATTACATTGAATAAAGAAATGTCCTCAAGGACTTGATTACTAACTATCCTAGGAGTAGATGCTACAATAGAAGAAATAGTAGAAGGAAGAGGTACTGCAGCTAAGGACTAAGAAGGCTCTATAAGGAAAGACTTTGACTCTGACTCATACGACTCCTCAAACATTGGTCCTTGCCCTGTTGTTATTGAGATTTTTCTTCCACTCGGAGTAGTCACCTTGACTGTCTTGCGCCATTCTTGCACTAAACCCTCCGCTGGAGTGATGAGTTTCGAAGGGTCAAAATTCTCGCTTTGTAGAACCGTTTGAATGAGCGAGGAATTATCCTCTATATATTTTGGCTCATCCTTTTCACGCCCAAAGAGTAGTCCCATGACATTAAAGTCAAAGTATGGGGGTTCATTCTCCTTCTGAATAGGAGATTGGATCTCATCTAGAATGTAACAATCCAGAAACATTTTGAACCCAGGTTGCCTTATGCCATTTACAACAAAAGGTTTGGGAAATTCGTAGCATGGATAGTTCTCTCCTTCTCTTATGAACTGTCTATTGAGAGTAAGAGGTTATTGGTCCATTGGGATTGCTTTCTTTTGGGTGCGAGCACGAGCGATCCTACGCGCCTTAGACTTTTCCTAGGCTCACTTAAGATCTTCCCGAGTCAGTTCAAAACCAAGTCCAAAAGTATCTAACTTAGGGAGGCCAGGTAATTCCATTTGTTTTACTATATGATTTTTCTTTCCTAGAGTCATTCCCGGAAAGTGTACCTGTCTCTTGAGAATAGCATTTACTGTCATATTAGAGTGGGGGTCATGGCAAAGAGGGGTCCTTTCATCCTTCTCGATTAAGGATACCTCTTCATTAAAGCCCCATAAATCTTCATCATTTACGTCGTGCTCCACATTAATAATCGGATTTTTGATGGCTTTAATTCTAATTGTTGAAGCATCGATTGTAATAAGGATCCCTCCAACTATAGCCTTTACTTATCGGTGATGAGATGAAGGGGCGGCCTTGAGGTCATGAAGCCAAGGGCGTCCCAATAATAGGTTGAAGGAAGCCTTAATATCTACCACTTGGAAGGTAGTGGCATGTTCTATTGCTCCCGCGCGTTACATTCATGGTGATCTTTCCAAGAGCTTGGCGATGAGTATTGTCGTAGGCTCTTATTCCTTGTGTTGACGGGGTCAAGTCTTCATCCCTTATTCCTAACATTCTCGCAGTTCTGAGTGGACAGACATTGATTACCGATCCATTATCTACAAGAGTCATTGGAACATTCATCCTCTTGCAGACTACTGTGAGATTTAAAGCCTTGTAATGTTTGTCACCTTTTGGAGGTAAATCTTTGTCAAAAAAGGTGATCAAGTTTTTTTTTTTTTTTTTTTTTTTTGGGTAAGTAAAGAAATTTATTACCAAAAGTAAAGAGTTACTACCCATAAGAGTAGCAACTACAAGAAATGAAAGTGCAGTACATGCCCTCTGGGCCAAAGAAGCAACAAAACCAAAGCCCGAAGGCAAAACAAAGATAACTACTACGGAATCTCTAACTCCTAAAGGGAGAGGATACCATAGCTACATCCAAAAGTGGGTAAAAGCCCATAAATCCAAAGATATCAAATAAGGTGAGTATAATAAAGCATCAGCTTAACTTGAAAGCATACACCATCCGCCAGCATCATCATAAAAACAACTTGATAACAACACCACAGTCAGCCTGCCAGGACAGAACAACAGCATGCATGCAGTACAAACCAGGACAAAAGATCGCAGTCATGAACCATCATCCAGCACCACAAACATAAGGAGGCTCAAGCAAGACAAAGAATAAGATGCCACGACAAAGGTAGATCAACAGCTATCAAAATGGAAGAGGGAAGAGAAGGAGTCCTGGGAGAAACAGCAAACAAAGTAGCAATAGGAATACCACCCACCATACAATCCGGGCCAACAACTAGCACCTCATGCTAGAAGACAGCACTAAAAATAAGGCATCAACCTACTACCCACCATGCAAGCTAAATATCCAAGACTCACCCATAACAACCAACTTCCACCATGCCAAGACAACAACAGATAATACACCACCACTAGCATCACCATAAAAACAGCTTGATAACAACCCCACAGTCAGCCTGCCAGGACAGAACAATAGCATACATGCAGTACAAACCAGAACAAAAGATCGTAGCCATGAGCCATCAGCCAGCAGCACAAACACAGGGGAGCTTAAGAACATATAATAGCATAAGATGCCTGAGAAAAGACAGATCACCAACCACCACAACAGAAGGGGCAAAAGAAGGAGTCCTGGACAAAACAGCAAACAAGGAAGCAATAGGAATATCACCCACCATACAATCCAGGCCATCACCTAGCACCTCATACTAGGAGACAACACTAAAAATAGGGCCTCAACCTACTACACACCAAGTAAGATAGAATAACAAAGACTTACCCATAATAACCCACTTCCTCCACGTCAAAACACCGACAGAGAAAACACCACCACCAGCTTCGCCATAAAATAGCTTGATAACACCCCATAGTCAGCCTGCCAGGATAGAACAATAGCATACATGCAGTACAAACCAGAACAAAAGATAGTAGCCATGAACCATCAACCAGCAGCACAAACACAAGGAGTCTCAAGTAAAACATAATAGCATAAGATGCCCGGACAGAGGTAGATTGACAACCACTACAACAAAAGAGGTAAAAGAAGGAGCCTGGACAAAAGCTAGAACCAAGGTAGAAAGAGGGATACCACCCACCATAGAATACAAGCCATCAACTATCACCTCAGAAGACAGCACTAAAAAAATGGGCTTCATCCCACTACATACCAGGCAAGCTAAAATGGCCAAGACTCAACCATGACATCCAACCTCCACCAAACAAAACAAAGAACACCTTCCACCAGCATCACCATAAAATTAGCTTGGTAATAACCCTGTAGTCAGCATGCCAAGATAGAACACAAGCATACATGCAAACCAAACCAGGACAAAGGATCGTAGCCATGATCCATCAGCCAGCATCACAAGCACAGGGGCCTCAAGCAAAGCAGAAAAACATAAGATGCCGAGGAAAAGATAGGCATAAAAAAAAGTCCAGGCAGAAGCAAGAAACAAGGTAGCAATAGGAGAAACACCCACCATACAATGGGCCTCAACCCACTACACACCAAGCAAGCTAACAAAACCCAGACTTAACAATGACAACCAACCTCCAAACCACAATCAATAGACATAATCATAATATCACAGCTAACTAACAACCCACAAATCAGCCTGCTAGGACGACAACACGGCAAGCATACAATATAAAACAGTATAAAGGATCGCTACCATAACCATCATCCAGCAACACTAATCACTAGGAAGCCTAAGCTGACAAAATAACACAATACATCTAGACAGTAGTTACAACCAAAGAAAACAATTCCCATTTTAACATGATAATAAAAGGGAGGCAAACAAGTCAACCTTCCTTTAATAAATGAAGAACATCAGGGAATATTCAACATCTACAAATCAATAATTCAGAGGAGCTTCCACGTTCAACCCCCAAATATAGAGCAACACCGACCAAGGAAGCTGCCACCAGCAAACTAGAGCAAACAATACCACAACAACCGCTGAACAAACCAGCAGCTAGGAAATAAAATTGGCAGCCCAGCCACCCGCAAACAACCAGAAAATCAAGGGCTGAATCGCAGCCCCAACAGCCTTGAGTCAGTCTAATAAACACCCATTTCAGCGATGCCCAGCAACCGAAAAAGAATAGAGCATAGCCCCGTCGACAAAACATCAATCAAGGGTTGAGGACAACCACTGACCTGGACCCGTCACCAGCAACAAAGACCAGAGAAAACGAAACCCAGCCACCGGTAAACTAGCCCGAAAATCAACAACATTCATTGAGCAAGAACCCAGAAAATCGAGGGTTTGATTTAGCCCCAAACACCCAGAATCAGCCTCACGAATGAGCTTCCATCGAATTCCAGCTACTAGGAAAAAATGATATGACTCAAACCACCGCCCAACAACCAACCGGAATCAGCCTAGCAAATGAAAAATCGACACTTTCAACCACAATCCGGGTGCTGGGAAAGAATAGCATGAAACATCGCCCAGCCGCTGCGCCAAACAGGACAACCATCGGAACACCAAGCCTAGACCCTTCTTCAATCTCGAGCAAAGAACCCAGAAAATCGAAGAAGGAACCAATAACTTCGCAGCACCGTCCAGCAGCTTTGTTTGATTTAGAAATCAAACCCAAAAAACCCAGAAACAATTCAGCAAGAGAAAAATTAAAACTTTAAGCACAACCCGACCAAACAGCCGTCGCTTCTTCGGCCTTAAATAAAGGTCGAATAACAGACCTAAGTTCCAAAAACCCTTAGGGTTTGTATTTTGACATTTAAGAACAAGAAACAAGCTTCTCAATCTAACCCTTTGAAGAAATAATCTGATGAAGGCAACCACCGGGACTCTTCTTCAAAGGGCTAGAGAGAAGCTAGAGTTTCTCTCTCTAGAACAAAACCCTAACACAAAGGTGATCAAGTTGATAGGACTGGGGAGATTTCTCGTAAGGAAGTTAGCTAACCCCTAAGAAGTGGTTTGGGAGTCTATCCCTATCTTATCCAAGGCGTTCATTACTGCTAACCTATGTTCTCGAGATGTATCTAGAAGTTTCCATACGTTCATTTTGACCTTAGTCTTCTTTAATTATTTGACAACATCGTTGTCCTCTATAATTTGTATGGGAACTTCTTGCACGGTAGGAATGGGTTTTGTAGAGATGGAAGGTTGCATTCTCCCAAAATCTGGTGAGGACGTCTATGGGTGAATCTTATTCATCGCAAAAATCACTTATCAGATATATGACTGAAAGGGGAGGTTCTTCCATATCCTTAAGATAGACGTCTTCGTCATCGCTGTCCAAAACCCCATTGATACTAATATCTTGTTCTTGTGGGATTTGAACTAGCTTCTTATTATCAATCATCTTTTTAATTAAATATTTAAATTTAAAACAGTTCTCAATGGTATGTCCCTTTGACCGATGATATGAGTAGAATCTATCTGTCCTCTTTAATGACTCAAATGGTCTTGGTTCGAGAGGTTTGACCTTTCCACTCTCGGAGAGCATTTTGAACATTTTAGCGCCGGAGGTCCCAATTAAAGTATAGGGTTTGCTACTCTTCTTGAGTGTGTCAATTACTTGGAGAGAAAATGGCTTCTTATCCATAGGTGAAACTTTAACATGTTTGCTTTGAACTACTTTTTCTTATTTGTTCGCTAATTCAATAGCTTCACGTATCAAGTTTATTCCCTCCCACATTGATCGTATGAGAATCCATACTTCTATCTTAGTTACAGGTTCTTGTTCACATGGAAAATCATCCATGTCATCGAAAAAGGTTTTCTCCTCTTCTTTGATAGCATGAACTTCTTCAACTTGTTTGATGAGGGATGATGGATCAACATGGTTTTCCTCATCAGAGATAGCCAAAGAGTTAGAGAGAGGTGCGTTGTTAATACTTGGCTTCTTGCTTGCAAAGGGCAATGGAAGGTTATTGTTGTCAATCATGTCTTGGATAGCTTCCTTAAGCTTCCAACAATTCTAAGTGAGATGGCCCCTACCTTGGTGATATTTGCAATGTGCATTGGGGTTTCAGTTAGATGTCCTCTTTTCAACAAGTGGATCCCCGAATGGTCCAATAGGAGTTATAAGACCTTTTGCATTCAGTCGATCGAATGCGGTGTCATAACTCATACCAATAGGAGTAAAGTTCCTCCTAAATGGTTTCTTTTGTCCTTGGTTGTTCATAGAAAGGAATTCACTCAAATTAAAGGTACTAACATTATATAAGTGGGTGGTTTTAGAAAAAGAAGGATTGTCGTTCTTCTTACCTTTCCTGCCACTGTTCAAATTATTGTTAGCAGTTTTTTGTTTAGCAAGGTGGTCTTCAATGTTAATCCCAATGTCATTGACGGCCTTGAAAGTATGTAAGTTGTTTTGGGACTTAAGGTGCTTGGAGTACTTTTCTTGAAGGTTCTTAATGAACATCCTCATAGATTCTTTTTAACTTGGTACTTCTATCATCCTAGCAGAGGTGTCTCTCAATTTATTGAAGAAAGAAGTGAAACCTTCATTCTCTTTTTGTTTAAGTATTTCAAGTTCCCTATGATAAGTTTCAACTTGAATATTGCATTTATACCTATCAATGAAAGCGTTTACAATTGATTCCCAGCTAGAGGTTTTCTCTTTGTCAAGGGAAAAGAACCATTGTTGGCAAACGGTTTCAAGAGATAAAGAAAATAAAGAATGAAATACTTTTCTATCAATCCCCTTAATATTCATTATATTTTCAAAGGCTCTTAAATGAAAATAAGAGTTATCAGTTGCATTGAATTTTGGGATGTAGTTGGCATTGAACTTCTGAGGAAGAAGGTCTTTGTCCACCGAGACCCCTTGTGAGGTAATGCCCTGAAACCTGTCATCTCTAGATATCTTGCTCAAGCTCCCTTGCATGAGCTCCATTTGTTGTTGCTTCATAAGGTCATTGATTTGGAGGGTTAAGGTCTTTAGCAACTCAGTAACACCAGCCATTTGCTTCTTAAGCTCATTGACTTCTTCTTGACTTGCCATTATCTTCTTAGCTTTTCTTTTCCAACCTATTGGTTTTTCAAAAAGTTGTACTTGAATGAAAAGGTTGTCTCTGATCAAACACCCTTCATTTCTTGACCACATGCTGTAAGTTAAACCATTTTATTTTTTAATGACTTGACTCAAATTGACTTTGAATTTACCGGTTTATAAAGAAAAAGAAAAAAGCAAAATTAGGGTGTATATTTTTGGGAATCAAGTATATGGGTTCAAACAAGTGGTTTAATTGGAGGATTAATATCCAACTTTACCCCCTAAAAAAATGACGAAAAACACGTGCATGCAAGACTCTCTAGACATGGTCAAAGTGTACATACATATTAGTGTGTGCTTTATTTGTGAGTGTAAGTGACATGCTTTGACTCTTGTGTAAGACCATGGTACTAAGTGCTTAGACTCAATTAAGGACTAAACAAGATAACCGCCATTAACAAAATAACCAAACTGATTAATAAACTATTTAATAAGATACGTCGTGATGACTCGAGCAAAATTCTGAACTGTCGCCGCACATTGCAGTGCAGCGCCATACAACAGGGTTGTCGCACGGTGTTGCACAGCAGCGTTTGGCGCTGCAACCCAAATTTTTGCGCCATTACTGGATCATTAATCTGATACTGCTTTAAGTATTTTTACACTACGGGATAGGCCTAAAGTCGTACTAAGTCAAATCTTATTAATTTATTAAACTTTAATTACTCAAATTCAATAATTAATTAATTAATTAGGCAAAGTCCTTTTAGTCATTAATTAGTTTATTTGGACTTAAACACAAGTCAAACAAACGGTTAGGAAAAACACATAGAGTATGCACAACAAATAATGCACAAATAGTCAAGTAGGCACAATATGATGTAATGAGTTTGCAACCAAACCATGGCTCTAGTTCTCTAAAGTTCGGTGACGAGTGGAAAACTAGGTCGTTATCTAATCTCCCCTCGGTCAAACTAAATTTATAAACACTTAACAAACCTAAATACAAGTATAGAGGCAAGTCAAGGGTCGAACCCAAAGGAACGGTAATGTTCAAGCACTTTCAATTATGCGCCTAAGCTAGGTCGAAGACGAAGGTAAGAGAGAATACTAACAACTAACAAAACAAGTAACCAAGGAAATAAAACACTAGGAACGGGGATCAACAAGTAATCATGTCAATTGCAACAACATGGGAAGAGCATGCCAATCAAAGGTTGTGAGGACTAATGATAAGAGCAATCAATAGGAATCAAAGAGCTATCTCCTAATTGTTAAGCTAGGGTTCACTATGAATAACAAACTAAGAGAATCACAATCAAAACCAATTGATAATTGCAATTCCTAAATCAATTGTTCATGTCATTAGCAATTACAATGCAATTTAGCATAATTCTCAAGGCCAAATTGAATTACACACATGCAAACCTTCACTAATCACTTTAATCTCAACAATCAATCAACACAATCCCCAAATTAATCACAATTAATCAATCATACAAGTTTCACCCAATTCCTAGCCAAACAACTATTCAAGAATCATCATCTATCAACTAACAACTATGGAAATCAAGAATCAACAAAATACCAAGAACAATTACACTAATCAAGCACCAAACATCAAAATTAAACCAAACAAACATGAAATTAAACAAAGAAATAAGGTGAAATAGAGTTAAGAATGCTCATTGATAATAGAGAAGATCTTGAACACAATTGTCACACTTGCATCTTCAATCTCTCAATCACCATTGAAATTCCTCACTTTCTCTCTCTAAAACTACTCCTAATCTAGCCTAATCTAGAGAGAGAAGCTCTCAACCTAAGAGAGAGAAAACTATTCTAAAACTAAAGAATTACATGAATAAAGAATAAAGGAAACCAAAAACTATATAAACAAAAGGAGAAAAGAAGCTTAAAATCGTAAAAGACCCAGAAACCCGCGCCCGCGGAGGGGAACGGACACCCTGATAGCCGCGCCCGCGGGGCCAAGACCCGTGCCCTCGGGGAGCCCTCGGGACAACCGCGGGTGCTTACTGCCCAAATACGACAGTTTTGGAGCTGCAACAACCCCGCGCCCGCGGGTACTGTAGCCCGCGCCCGCATTAGTTTACCAGGGCCAACTTCAGAAGGCTGTAACTTCCGATCTAAGAATTGTATGAAGGCGTGCGACCTATCATTGGAAAGCTCTTCAAGTCTAGTTTCCAACCCAACTTGAGTCACCCTAATCCAATATGTAGAACTTGAGATATGACTAAAACAATGCACAAAGGTCCTATTTGATACTTTGCAATCCTTCGTTTTCCTTTGTTTCAAACTCAAATTCAATTCCGAAAAGTGCATATTGATCCTAGTGGGTGCTATTTTCAATTCCCATGGATATAGACCGCGACGTACCTATAAAACAAGATAAAGAAACGGAAAATCAAGAGAAATAGCCGAGAAATGAATAAAATGATAAGAAAGCCATTAAAAGCATGCATTTCTCTAAACAAACACAAAAACACGCGAATCGAGCATTATTCTCTAAAAACACGACATAAACGACTACAAAGGAGCATAGAAATATAAAGAAAACATAGCCTAAAGGTGCCATAAATGGCACGGATCATTCGGGATATGGGTTATTCAAAGAGGGTCCATGGTTATGAGTCCGGATGCACTGCGTGGAAGCCTTACCTTTGGAAGGGTTGGCGTGAGTGGATGGGAACCCGCAAGTTAAACTCGCTTCCATGGTTTGGTGAATTCAACATTCTCGGATGTACCCTTTTTTGCTCAGAGCGTTCAATCAGGTAGATGGAGCATGAATTCCCAGAGGGTTATATCCATATGTAGAACACATATGAGTTTCAGAAAAGTGAGAAAAACTCAATCAGGAAGTAGAATCGAGCCAACAATTCTAGAACTGGTCGAAAAAAGAACTCATATTTCTGGCTCGGTATTGGAAGAACGCAGCGCTTGCCAACAGGGACTGTCGCCGCGATAAGAGCCCTGTCGTCTAGAGACAGAATTGTCGCTTAGCAACAGAGCCTTATCTTCGGCGACATGCTCTGTTTTCTAGACTCCAATTCCTACATGCCTGAGCAGCTTTCTGTATTCTTAAATATTCAGTTTTTCGCAGCATTATTTCAATTCTAGTTGTGAAAGATATTTCTCACATTTTCTACATGTAAAAATCCAATGTTTTTTACTCATTACGCATGGTCTTTCCAATGAGTACCCTTTTTATGCATATGAAAATAATGTTAATCAAAATTACGTATATGAAATACTTAGATCTTTTCGAGTCTCATCCACTCATTCTGAATCATTGCTGAAATAAATTTCAGGAATTAAAATAGAAATCCTCCCTAGTGGAGCTAGTCGCCAAAGACTGTAGGGAATATTTCAAGCATTACCCCAAACTTGAACCCCACTGTGATCATACACTAAAGTACGGTGGCGTCCAAAGGGAAGGAAGCTAGAGCAAAAGAGTCGCCAACAAGTTTTAGGAACTTGTAAACCGTTCATAGAATGAAGGTTACACCCCGTAACGATCCATGAGATCAATAACTCCAATAGGTCTAGAACCAAGACTGGACGTTCGAGGATGAAGGTATAAATCCAATCTATAAGAGAAAGAACCTGCCCTAATAATAGGCCTCTACTTTATTCTACTCGTATTCATGTGCGCTTTCTGACTAACATACAATAGCAATAACATGCATAAAAGGCGTGATCAAGCAATAGCAATAACATGCATAAAAGGCGTGATCAAGATATAACAATAATAAAAAATCAAGCAACATAATAATAACCATCATCATCATAATAAAGCTTAATAATAATAGCAAAATCATATGCATGATACTAACAAGATAAATAACAAATCCTAGCATCTCACTAAGCAATAAAGATCAAAGCTTTACCGTAACATGGTACTAATATGATATTAGAAATAGGATGAAGCATCTTAAACATGATACTAGAAAGCAATAAAACATCCTAACAGAATACTAGGAATTAATAAACGAATCTAAGCGTGCTCTCTACATTGAAATAATAGAGGGTGAATCAATTACTTAATTTGATGTCTCGTACCTCTTTCTAATAACAAAATACACACATTAGTAACCTCAAGGAAAATAATGAAATCAAAGAAGAAAGACTTAAAAAGTTTAAACTGGATTTGGGACCAAACCCTCAGAAATTATAAACCTTTCACGTCTAGGGCGAAGTCAACTTTGAACTTGGCTAGGTGTGTCTATATCTTGTGAATAAGGAATTGTGTTTGTAAAAGGGTTGGTTTATAAATAGAGAGAGAGATAATCATGAAATTCTTGATGAAAGTTAATGATTGAAAACGGAGGTCCAAGGAAGCTATCTATAATGAAAAATAGTCCGGAAACCGATAGAAAAGAGTTAGAATTTAAATCGGAATAAAACTCATCCTATCGCCAATGACATATCTCGTCTCCAGGCGATGAGGTGCATTTCCAAGCGCTGCAATAGCCAGGCGCTGCACTGCAGCGCCAGGCGGCGAACTTGTCGTCAAGCGGTGCTAAGATAGTTTTTTGCGGATTTTGTTTTTATCATATCTTTTGATCAAGAAGTCCAAATAAGTCATATAATATGTCGTTGAAAAGCTCTTGAAGTCTACTTTCTAATTGTAGGGAATATTTCAAGTATTACCCTAAACTTGAACCTGACTGTGATCTTACACAAAAGTACGGTGGCGTCCTATGGGAAGGAAGCTAGAGCAAAAGAGTCGCCAACAAGTTTTAGGAACTTGTAAACTGTTCACAGGGTGAAGGTTACACCCCTTAACAATCCAGGAGATCGTTAACTCCAACAGATCTGGAACCAAGACTGGAAGTTCAGGGATGAAGGTACAAATCCAATCTAAAAGAGAAAGAACCTTCTCTAATAATAGGCCTCTACTTTATTCTTCTCGTATTCATGTGCGCTTTTGGACTAACATGCAATCATTAGGTTAACCCTAAACCTATTTATCTATCTTGGTTGAATATTAATTCACAAACAAAACTATTATTGGCAATCACTTGAATTATAATCATATCAACCCTAAACAATATTATTAATTATCTTATTAAGCATGAGTACAAGTACCAATTCCCTTTAAACATGCAAAAAAGGTGTGATCAACCACTAACAAGAAATATATATCAAGCAACATAATAATCATCATAATAATAATAATCATGTTAAAGCATAATAATTGTAAGATTCTAGGCATGATACTAACAAGATTAATAACAAATCCTAGCATGTCACTAAACATATAAAAATCAAAGCTTTAGCCCTAACATGATACTAACATGATATTAAGAAAGAAAATAAGAAGCATCACAACAATCATAACTGACATTATAAATTACCCTAAACATGATACTAAGAAGCAATAAAACATCCTAACATGATACTAGGAATCAATCTAAGGATGATTTCTATATCATAAAGCAATTAAACAATTAAAGCACTTACTTGGATGTCTCGTATCTCTTTCTAATAACAAAATAAACACGTTAGTAACTTCAAGGAAAATATAAAATAAACAATTAAATTAAATAATTAAAATAGAGATTTGTGACCAAACCCTCAGAAATATCAAACCTTTCACGTCTAGGGCGAAGGCAGCTTCGAATTGGGCTAGGTGTGTCTACATCTTGTGAATGCAGAATTTTGTTTGTGAAAAGTTGGTTTAGAATAAGAGAGAGAGAGTATCAAGATTTTCTTGATGAGAGTTGGTAATTAAAAACGGAGGTCTAAGGAATCTATTTATAATGAAAAATAGTCCGGAATAGATAAAGAATAATCGGAGTTTCAAGAGGAATAAAAACACGACGCTGGCGTGTGGCGCCGCAGGCGATTTTCCACACGTTTTCTTATTTTTGATAAAATTAAACATAAAAAGTCCGTATGAGGGGTAAAATCATAATTTCATTTAAACACTTCTTTTTTTCCAAATAAAATTCATAAAACTTAATTATCAATCTTACTCACATTAGAATTTCAAAAGAACCTTCTAGAAAATTCTAGAAGACTATAATCAATCCTAACTGTTTTAGGAATGATAATTCATGATAGGCCCTCCTCTAAATCATTGGGCCGCACATAAAGATCAAACCGGGCCCAGTTTAGTAATTTGGGCATAACTTCCTAATTATTCATCGGAATTGGGCTTATAATATATCGTTGGAAAGCTCTTTTTGAGCCCAACCCAACTACACTATTTTTGGACCCTTGATATGGACCAAACTAAACTAGATTTACTATTTTTATTAAATAGGTTTTCGAAAACAGAGAGAAAGAAGAGAATTAAAAACTAACCGCAACAATAGACTTTCCACACTTTCACTTCATTCGATTACGATTCGACGTGAAAGGTATTCATCACTGGTTTTCATTTTAGGGAGACACAAATGGGTGTCTACACCAACCCAATTGGAATGAGATTAAAATCTTTTCTAGATAAAAAGATATTGCCGAAATAGTGGAAGGATGTCTGTTTTGGATACAGTTTCGTATTCCTTTCATATCTTTTTCGTTATAGCTCGGAATTAATATTGTAATATATCATTGGAAAGATAATTTTAAGATCTATCCAACCATATAAGATTTGGATAAATATCATGAGAGACGAAAATAATATCTGACTATCTTTGAACATCTTTAAATTTGAATAGATTTAGGATTTTTTTTTTTTTTTAAAAAGGAAAGTTTTATTCAATTTCAAACTCATTGATTTTATCTTTTCTAAAAGTATAATTAAGATCTTTTCACCAGGTGAAAAAAGAAGATTGGCACCGCCCTAAGGCCACCGGTTTTTAAAACCGGTGGGGAAAATGTGGGGAAAAATAGGCGGGATTTTGAGAAGAAGTTTTTGCCACCGGTTCAAACTAAACCGGTGGCAATAAAATTATTTTCACCAGTTTGAACCGGTCGCTTTTGCTTTTTTTTTTAAAAAAAAAAACGCCCCTTATATAGAAACCCAAACCCTACTCTCCTCATTCTCTCTCTCCTCTCCTCTCCTCTCCTCTCCAGATCTCCTCTCTCTCCTGATCTCATCTCCTCTCCTCTCTCTTCAGATTTCCTCTCCTCTCTCTCCAATCTCATCTCCTCTTTCCTGCTCTCTCATCTCACCGCCGCCGTCCCTCTTCTTCTCTTTCCTGCTCTCTCGTCTCACCACCACCGCCGCCGTCGACTTCATTCCCCTCTATCCCTCTTCTTTCCCCTCTCGATCTCTCCGACCTCCCTCTGTCTTCTGCCTATCACCACCAACGCCACTAACCACCGCCGCCACCAAGTCCGAAATCAACCACAACTTGTAAAATTCAAGGTTATTTTCAGGCGAAATTCAAGGTTAGTGCATGTAGTTGGGTTTGGTTATTCGGGATTAGGGTTTCTACGTTTGATTATTTATGTAACATGCCTTGATTTTTTTTTTGGGTTTGATTGTTGTAATATTGTTCGAAATTGATGGGTTTAATCGATTTTGGAATTTTCTAGGGTTAATTGATTTTGTTTAGTTGTTTGCGTTTAATTGAGTTTCGAAATTTCTGGGTTTAATTTCGAAATTGATTGGTTCGATATTGTTTGAAATTTTTTAGTTTAATTTTTTGCTGGGTGTGATTGATTTTCGAAGGTTTATGGGTACATTCATGATATCTGGGATTTTTTTTTTTTAGTTTGTGGGTTTTTTTTCGCCTTTTTTTTAGTTTTAATAATTTATGGGTTTGTTGGGTTTGATCGATTATAATTTCTGGGTTTTCTTTTTCTGGGTTTTTTGTTTTTTTTTTTTCTAGATTTTTGTTTGATTTCTGGGTTTATGGTTTTTTTTTTCTTTATTTTTTTCGCAGCTTATTTATGTTAATCAATTTATTTTTTTTGTTTTAATTGATGCAGGTATAATGATTTATATCGTAAATCGAAGAATTTAGATGCAAGAATATTGATATAGATGTTGTATGGGGTTTTTTTTATTTTAATGTTGTAACTTTTTTTTTTTATTTATATTGTAAATTTTTTTTTATTTGTATGTTGTAATTGTTAGATTATATTGATTTATATTGTAATTTTAATGTCCGTAATTGTGGTCTATAAAATTATGATGTTGCGTTTCCAATTGTTTGATTATTTAATTTTTTTGCTTTTTTTTGAGGAAAAATGAGCACATAATATCCACACTTTTATTATATTTAAAGTGAATAAAACAAAAAACAAAAAAAAAAATACATGGACTATTGCCACCGGTTAACCGGTGGCATTAGTTTACTATAAAAAAAAATAAAAAAAATAAGCAGGACGTGTGTATTGCCACCGGTTAACCAGTGGCAATAACAGTTTTTGCCACCGGTTTTGAACCGGTGGCCTTGCTTCAGTTTATTGCCACCCCCCAAATGACCACCGGTTCAAAACCGGTGGCATAGGGGGGTTTTGAACCGGTGGCCAATTGATATTTTCTACTAGTGTTTAGAAACTCATAGAAGCTTTTAATTAATCCTAATTAGTTTCGGAAAAGAATTAAACCTTTGAACCATCCACATGATCATTGGGTCGTATGTAAGAACTAAACCGGGCCTAGTTTAGTATTTTGGTCATAACTTGCTCATTATTCATCGGAATTAAGCTTATAATATATTGTTGGAAAGGTCTTTTCAAACCCCATCCAACTACACCATTATTGGACCCATATCATGGATCAAAATAAACTAGACTGGAAGCTTTCCATAAATAGAGTAAGAAAAAAAATATTTTCAAAAACATCCTCACCACTAGACTTTTAACACTTTCGCTTCATTCGATTATGATTAAACGCGAAAGATATTCATCACTGGGTTTGGTTTTGGGGAGACATAAATGGGTGTCTACAGGGGTAAATGCCTGTTTATAAAGGGGTAATTCAAGGGGCATCATGGTAATTTTCTCGAAAGATGAATAGTAAAATCTGTTCTACCAGTCATTAAATGACAAGTGTCACAAATGCCACGTGACATGCCACATCACAATTGTGAGGGGCAAATGTTTTGGGGAAAATTACCCCGCCACGTGGTCCACTTAAATCAGGACATGTATCCACCCATAATTGGTTCCAAAGAAGCCAATAACAGCTTGACACATGGAATCTACTTTCAAGAGAAGGAAATGGCAGCCTTTAAAGGCCCAATTCCTTTAAAGCCGCTAAAAGAGCGGCCAGTCCACCAAATCTAGGTCAAATGACCTACGTAAGGGCACACTTTTCCAAAATGACCCTATAAATAGAGAAATTTCCCCCATTTGTGGGACAGATTGAATTTATTACAATATCACTGACATTCTCTCACATCAGAGAAATCTCCTGATCGCGGAATCAGAGAACATCTCACTTTTACCCTTTTCCGCACTTCTTACTTACTCTATCACGTTCTAACTTGATCGTTGGAGGTGGAGCTCCAACCACCCGGAGTCTCCGTTATTTTGCAGGTATAGGCGCTTCCCAACCAATCTTCGAGTCGTAACTCTCCTGAGGGACAGAAACACCTAAAACACCTAGTATTATATTAAGATGTCTTTATGATTCCCAGTATCAGGTTTAGGGTAATAACTAAGATTTCTAATATCATGTATGTTTCTAGGATGCTTCCTATTTTTTCTTTCTATCATGTTAGTATCATGTTAGGGATAAAGCTTTGATCTTTAATGTTTAGTGACATGCTAGAATTTGTTATTAATCTTGTTAGTATCATGCCTAAGGTCTTGCTAATATTATATGCTTTGAGAATATTATCATGATGATGATGATTGTTATTATGCTGCTTGATATTTATTATTGTTACTGCTTGATCACGCCTTGTATGAATGTTTAAAGGGAATTTGTACTTGTAATCACTCTTAATAAGATAATTAGTAATCTTGTTTAGGCTAATGTGATTATAATTCAAGTGATCACCAATGATAGTTTTTCTTGTGCATTAATATTCAACCAACATAGATAAACATGTTTAGGGTTAACCTATTGATTGTATGTTACTTAGAAAGCGCACATGAATACGAGAAGAATAAAGTAGAGGCCTATTTTTAGGGCAAGTTCAATCTCTTTTAGGTTAGATTTGTACCTTCGTCCCCGAATATCTAGTCATGGTTCCAGACCACTATGGAGTTAGCGATCTCATGGATCATGAAGGAATGTAACCTTCACCCTGTGAACGATTTACAAGTTCCTAAAACTTGTAGGCGACTCTTTTACTCTAACTTCCTTCTCTTTGGACGCCACCATGCTTAAGTGTATGTCACAGTGGGGCTCAAGTGTAAGATGCTTGAAAAATTCCCTACACCACCCATTTCAAAAATCTAGTAGATTTTCCGTCTGAGGGCTCAACCTAACGCTTATTTTGACCTTTTTGACTGATTTTTTTTCCTTGATTTTTCTCTCTAAAAACGCTCTCCTAACTTCAATTCACATTTTTCTCTTTGAAATTTGGTAGAATTTGGTGAAGGAAATCTGCATTAAAGTTTAGAGAGCGTTTTTAAAGAGAAAAATCGGGGAAAAAATATGTAAAAATGGTCAAATAATATTAGGTGGGGCCTACAGATGGAAAATCCACCGGACTTTTGAAATGGGTTGTAATTTGAGCATTTATTTAATTTAAGGGGTAATAATTTAAAATAAAAAATTAAACGGGTAGTTAGTTCGAAAATGGTTTTATTTTTGAATGTTAATTTAAAAATTAACCTAAAAAATTGAAATTAAAATTGAAAAATATTTTGAATGGGAAGATGAAAAAGTACATAAAAACAGAGATAAGGTATTACAATATAAAAAATAAAAAATAAAAACCTTTTAATATTAAATGGGGGTAAATATGTAAATACGCATTTTTGGATTATAAATGTTAGAAGAGGAGCAAGATTATACTTTTGATAAGGTATGGAATATGGATGCCAATTATTTTATGTAGGGAAAGAAAAAGAAAAATCTATAAAGTTTCACAAATTTTTGTATGTGGCTGGCCACACGGTGTGGCCAGCCACAAATTTATTTATTTATTTAGTTTTTTTTTTTTTTAATATCACAACTCTTCTCCCTCCTTTTTTTCTTAGCTTCTTCTCCAAGCCAACTCACATATCACCAACAACTATATCTCTACTCCACCCATTTTCTTTCTCCTCTTTTCTTAGCTTCTTCTTCAAGCCTAACCACACATCACCAACAACCATATCTCTACTTTATCCATTTTCTCTCTCCTCTTTGCTAAATTGCTACAATTAAAGCCCGAAATTGTAAAAATTTGGTGTCAAATTGTTGTGAAAAATTGTGATTAATTATCCTTAAGATCATGAACAACTATTGAAGTAGTGAAATCGATGAGAACCAAAGAAATTTGAGCTCCTTTTCTTCGTGGAATCTCATATCGAACATTCTACGTCAAAAATTGTAGGGTGTTACTAGTTTGGTCAGGGGTTACTTGTAGGGTGTTACGTTACTGGTTTGGTCAGGGGACATGTAGGGTGTTACCGGTTTGGTCAGGGGTTACTTGTAGGGTGTTTCTAGTTTTGGTCAAGGGTTACTTGTAGGGTGTTACTGGTTTTGGTCAGGGGTTAGGTTACTTGTAGGGTGTTACTGGTTTGGTCAGGGGTTACTTGTAGGGTGTTACTGGTTTTGGTCAAGGGTTACTTGTAGTGTGTTACTGGTTTGGTCGGGGGTTACTTGTAGGGTGTTACTGGTTTTGGTCGGGGGTTACTTGTAGGGTGTTACTGGTTTTGGTCGAGGGTTACTTGTAGGGTGTTACTAGTTTGGTATGGGGCCTACAAGCAACCCTTGAATAAGTAACAAGTAACCATTAAATAAGTAATTCATACAAGTAACCTTTGAAGTCACTCATATAAATAACCTTTGAATAAGAAAATCATACAAGTAACCTTTGAATTAACTCATACAAGTAACCCTTAAAAAAAAAAAAAAAAAAAAAAAGTACCCTTGAAAAAAAATATAAGTAAATCCTAAAAAAAAATACAAGTAACCCTTGAATAACTAATCCATACAATTAACCCTAAAAAAAAAATACAAGTAACCTCGGCCCTGAAAAAAAAAATACAAGTCAATCAATCAATCAATCAATCAAAGCCTTAATCCCAAAAGTGGGGTCGGCTAACATGAACCAAATTTGATTATTCCGTGTAGTCATCAACATAAATCTTTCTCCTCCATCCCTTACGATCCAAAACTTCATCCTCACGTAAATCCATGCACTTCATATCCTTCCTCACTCCTTCCAACCAAGTCATCTTTGGTCTCCCTCTTCCTCGTTTAATCCCTCCATGGTCCCACTCTTCCACTCTTCGCACCGGTGCACCCTCGGGTCTCCGTCTTACATGTCCAAACCAACGCAGACGATTTTCCCTTAATTTATCTACAATGCCCGCCACACCTACTTTCTTGCGAATAACCTCATTTCTGATTCTATCTCTTAAAGTGTTTCCACACATCCACCTTAACATGCGCATTTCCGTAACCTCCATCTTTTTAATATGCTCTTTCTTAGAAGCCCAACATTCTGTACCATAGAGCAACACTGGTCTTATGGCAGTCCTGTAGAATTTTCCCTTCAACAACAAGTAACTCCTGAAAAAAAAAATACAAGTAACCCCTAAAAAAAATTACAAGTAAATCTTGAAAAAAAAAATACAAGTAACTCCTGAAAAATACAAGTAATCGTGACAAAACCAGTAACCCCATTATGCACGTGAACAGTAACCCCGTTTTGCGCGCGTCAGAATCTGTTATTTTTACTGACTTGGCAGCAAAAAAAGCTCTGATAAAGTTTATGCGAAAGGAACCGTGTGGAGCCCAACCAAAAGAAAACAAATCGTGAGACAAAAAAATCTAATACTTGGCTTCCTATAAAAGCCTGCTGACAAACTCAAGTTGCTTCTAAATTCTTCAAAACAGACCCCATTCTCAGATTTTTCTCTTACAACATTCTTCTTCTCCAAACTTTCTTCCCCTTCAAATTTCTCCTGTCCATTATTCTAGAACCACCAACTTGCTTACTGCATATTCTCCGCATCTCAATTTTAACCTTGAAGAGTTAGAGGATGCAGTATAAAATATTCTATGCCTTTCATTTTTATTGATTCTAGTTGAATTTCAGCCTGGAATCAGCTCATCTTAATCGAATCCTCATCTTTAAAATCCTTCCTCCTTGTTAGTATATTTTCTTTATCCTTCCTATGATTAGGTTCCAATATTCGACTTCTTTTTCGGCCGAAAACATTTGTATAATATTGAACGGCATCTTCACAAGGTATTTAGGTGGGTAACTAGCAAGCAAGCAATTTTAAGGTTCTAATAATTTTGATCTTTTCTTAAGAGAAAATCGAAATCATGTCCAGTAGAAAGGCGAAGGAGATGATTGAAGGGACCGAGAATATGGGGAAGACAGTATGGGATAGAGATAAAGGGAAAGGAAATAACCAACAACAGCAATGGTCGCCAGTTTTTGGTGAAGCGTCCAGTGCTGCTGCAGGACGTCCCTCTAAGAAAATTCGAAGTCCGGAACGCCAGTTTATTCCATCCTCGCAATCACAGCTTTTTAATCCTTACCCTTTTACAAATACTTCTTCAAAGATTGCATTTCCATTTACATTTGATGGTTCTTCCAATCAAATGAATCAACCTCAGTTTTCTGATTTAAACACACAAACAATTCCACTACAGCAGCAGCAGCAGATGATCTCGTTCAATCAAGGTTGTGGATATCAGTATCCGTATCAGCATACATCGTCGAATCAACAAATGCAGCAACTCCAATATTGGAGTGAAGCATTGAATTTAAGTCCCAGAGGAAGATTAATGATGATGAACAGATTTGCCAACCAAGGATTTGGACGGCAAATGCCTCAAGGGGGAACCCCGGTGCCGCCTATCTCAACCACCAAGCTATATCGCGGCGTGAGACAGCGGCACTGGGGGAAATGGGTGGCAGAAATACGCCTCCCACGAAACCGAACAAGGCTATGGCTCGGCACCTTTGACACTGCAGAGGATGCCGCCTTAGCATATGACAGGGAGGCATTTAAGTTACGAGGGGAGAATGCAAGGCTCAATTTCCCTGAGCTTTTTCTTAATAAAGGTAATAGTACTACACCTTTATCATGTACTCAACCTCAAGAAATGGAAGCCCCACCACCACCACCACAACCGACCCCGGTAGAGGTAGAGCCAGAGGTATCCTCTGGAGCTGCTTCAAGCGATGTGACAGTGATGAGCGATCCAGCTCAGACTGCCGGGGAAGGCGGTTCCGAGACCTCCGAATGGCCTTGGAAAGAAATGACTGATGCTTGGTTGAATGCAATTCCAGCTGGTTGGGGACCAGGAAGTCCAGTTTGGGATAATTTTAGTGATAATACTCTTTTCCTGCAACAAAATAACATGTTTGCGTCGAATTTAAGTCACCCTGTTTGTCATCAAGAGCAACAAAATCAACAGGAAGAAGTCTTTGGTTCATCACCATCTTATTCTCCTTCTTGTCCTATGAGGCCTTTTTTCTATAAGGATCAAGACTAGTTTCTTCTGTTTACCCTTTCTATTTTTACTTAAGATTCCCATTTTCATTTTTCATTATTCATAGGTTTTGTTACCCACTTTCATTCACCATTTCCTCTGTTTCTTTCCTCTGTTTCTTCTATTCTTCTTCACACTTCTCTCTTTTTAGAATAACTTGAATGTTGTTTGCATTACTCTAAGCCCTATATTACTTTCTACTTCTATCACATCTAAATACATTGGCTTGTGATTTTTTTACTAAAGCCAGTGAATCCCATCCGTCTGCTAGCTGCATGTAGGCTGTTTATTATCAAGCCATTTGCAAAAGTAATAGTCCCTATTTAATTGTCACATTACTAGTTCACTTTTTAACTCAGACAGATGCAGTTTTTCTTCAGAGAAACAGTTGATAGGAGTAGTTGGTAAAAAGAGCCATCCTTCTTTCGTAGTTGGTCCTTCCATCTCAAGCTATGCATTTTTCAGTAGCTAAAGATGGTTCTCTTTTTTTATTTTTCCTTAATTTTTTCAGATTTATTATATTGCTTTGGTAGTAGTGATTAATACTATAATTAGGTATATCATTTTCGGATTATGTATTAATGTTGGTTGTTGATTTTGTATGTTCCTTATTGACACTTTGTGTTATTCTCATATGTTTGTAATATATTATATGGTTTGCGACTAAACAAACATATCATGTACTATAAAAGCATATTAATTTAATGTTTGAGATATTTAGGGCTTTATTTGAAAATTATATTCCTGAATAAATGGTGTAGCCGTCCTTCAAAATACTACTAAACAAATCAAAGTCATAGTGTACCTTTCGTGTTGGTAAGAGTTATCATACTACTCCGTATCAAGTTAGAACACCTTTCTATTATATATCCGAATGTATAATTTATTTAAAATTAATATTTTATAGGTATACTTTTTATATACTCCCTTTATATTTAATTACTACCTCCGTTAACTTTTATTTGTAACTTTGGAATATTTTATGTCTCACAAATAATACCCCAAAATTGCAAATAAAAGTTTACAGAGGTAGTACTTAATTCACTCTTTTTTACAGCTGTAGTTTATTATTTGCTTTATGTTTTTTTTTTTTTGGAAACTTTATACCAAGGGAATATGTGATATATCATGGGCGTTAACTACAAGTCTACAAATACATACCACTTGTAAGAAAATTGTCAACTAAATAACTAAACATGGACGTAAGGATTACTGTTGTTGCACAACATAGACGTTGCTGGCTGGAGATGTACAATTCTCAATTTGAAGATTTAGTGGAAACAGTTATATTAGTTGAAGCAGTTTGCAAGTTACACCAACCAAAATTCTTGGCTAATAATTCAGCCTCATTTTAGTACAGTTCTCACAATATCAAAAAGAGAGTCAATATTTTTGTTCTTAATTTTCAATCTTCATAATTACTAGCATGACGAGGGAACCGACTTTCCCGCCCTCCCCATCTTGGTCTGTTGGATTCCTTGACCTAACTTTTTTTTTTTTTTTTTTTTTTTAATCAAGACGTGATTGAATTTTAGTTGAAATCTCAAAAATAAGTCGATATATTTTATACTAGTCAAATCTTTTATTAATGTTTTTTAATTTATACTTTCATTTTTTCAAGCACTTACAACGCTTTTAAACCTTTTACTTTAACCGTCTTTCGATTAGATTTAGATAACTTTTTACTCTAACCGTCTTTCTATTAGATTTAGATGCACAAATCTGTATTAATAATTAAATTTATTAACATTTAGTATTCAAATCATATGAACAAAAATATTAATCCATAATATTTGTTACAAAATAATAATGTATGACTGAAAGGGTAAATTCGTATCCCCTATTCAAAAGTAATTCTTAAATCTTCTAACTAATGTAGATAGGGAAGTAGGGTCGAATCCACAGAGAAACGAGTCTTTCTATTCCTAATTAATTAAAGTAATCTAAATTATAAAGTAACCAATACGTAAATTTGGATACTAAAATAACTTACGGAGATTAAGAATAAGAAGAAAACAATATATAAAAGGATCTAGGGCATAGATTCACCAATAAATAATATTCCAGGGTAAAACATGATAATCAATCATCAATGCATACATTAATCAGTTCATAAAGGGCTTTCGCTACGTATTACAATCACACAATTAATTTACCGGTATTAAATCTCATCTTTCGAATCTCGACTCAATCATTTATAAATTAACCTGCCTATTGAAACTAGACCTAGACATTAATTCTCATCTGTCGAATCTGAAATCAATATTGTTAAACTCATGCTTAAAAGATCTGCGCAAATCTAGTCACACAACATTAAATCAATCAGTAGGAAATTAATCTAGCATTGATAATTAACAACAATAAATTACCCCTTCATATTATTTATGGACCCCCATAAACCCTAGAAATAAAACTACTCACACATAATAAAAACTAAACTAATCAAAGTAATAAAGGAAGACATGATCAAAAGAATAAAATAAACAACTAAGATTAAGAGAAGAGAAATCGGTGCCAAAATAAATCTAGAATTAAGAATCAAGTTAAGAACAAAGTGTATGAGAGAGAAAACTAATCTAAAAGCTAAGTAGAGATAGATAATCTAAGAAATAATTACGAGAGAGTAAAGAAGAGTACTAAACTCGTTTTATGGAGAAGTATTTATACTCCGTAAGAATCCTAAACTAAAACAAACTTAAACGTCAAATAATTAACTCCTAACAATAACACGTGCCCGATCGGGCGAGGCATCGCCCGACCGGGCGCGCCTTTTTCCTCTCAAGTACATTTCTCGCGCCCGGCCGGGCGCGAGTTCGAGCGCCAGCCTTGCTTCGCTCGCCCGGCCAGGCGCGCCTCCGGGCGCCAGCCTCTTTGGCCGGGCGGCTCTCTTAGGCCACTATTTGGACTACGATTGGGCTCCAATTCTTCGGGCCAATCTGAATTTCCTCTTCGGTCTTGAATACTTGGTCCAAATGCCCCGGTATCACATATACCGAGCCCTTAATCACAGGTTCGATGGCTCTAACTGGCCCTGAGCTATACAATATGGTCGTGCTTCTCCAATGCTCGTAATTGCTCCATAATAAATCGGGAAAATGTTCCAAAAGTGCAAATCCCTGCAAAAGTCAACCAAATCTACGAAAATACTAGAAAACACCAATTAGTAATAAAAGTGGCTCTAAAGAGCCAAAAACACTACTAATTATGACCAAGGGAGCGGGGTAAAACACTATATAAAATAGACATATCAAACTCCCCAAGCCAAACCTTTGCTTGTCCCTAAGCAAAGATCTCATCAATAAATAAATAAATATGCTTCACCCCAAAAAGTAAAAATCAAGCACAAACAATTCAAATTAAATCCAATAAACATGCTTCAAAATCAATCAATCAAATCTATCCAATTAACTTTCTTCCCTAACAATTGTCAAATAGAGCAAACCACAAGAGCATATAGAATTCAAGGCTAGTGCTCACACACTCAACTCTCATTTGTGTGGCGAGTAAAAGATGTACTCGATCGCTCTCCAACCAACCCCTTTATGTGAACAATGCCCTCCCAACTCACACTCTCGTGTGTATAAAAAGATGTACGCTCAACCTACTAGTCGACTCGAAATATGTCAAATCATAACTTGCATTGATAAACAACACTTTCACATTCATACAACTCTATGCACAAAGGTCGGAAGGCCTTTAAAGCTTGTAATGTAAGGCTAGGGTTAAGGGTAGGAATCATTTGGAAACAAGTGAGAGAAAAGCTATGCTTAAGGGAGCAAATCCTAGTAAAACCCATGATCAAAATAAATAATGATCAACATCTCCTACATAACCAACTCTAACATTAACCAAATATATTTCAATTATAATAAACAATCCCAACACTTACAATTTCACTCATAAGATATAATAATAAAGAACTGGAGTGAATAAACAACTTTATTTCCAAACTTGAATTTTTCATTGAAGCTCAATTTTTTTTTTCTTTTGATCAACCTCCAACTAGAACATTTGAACATTGAACATTTTTTTCTCTTTGTTTTTTTTCTTTTGAAGGTCACTTATTTTTTTTCACTTTTTTCTTTTTCTTGAACTTCTCTTCTTTTTTTTCATAACATCATGTTTTATTTTTTTCAAGAAGATATAACTTTCAAACTCATCAAAAATAAACATGATCAAGAATAAAATAACTTCTCAAAACCCACCCAAATTGTGCAAATAATAAGCACACTACAAACTCCCTCACCTCACTCACTAATAGCTCCCCCAAGCCAAGCTTGGGACTAGTAACCAATGGGGAAAAGTAGACTTGTAATGTGGCTAATAACCAACAAAAAGGTCAAGGCAACAACATGGGTAGCAAGAAAGGAACAAATATATCTACAATCATCTGGAGGCTACCTAAAAGAATGAACGCCTTCGTCCTCCACAATGTGCATAATAATGAGTCATACAAACACTACTTATAGTTGCAAATCAATACTCAAATTCATTGACATACCAGGAACTAACACACATTCCTAACCAAATCAACTACTCAAGAACTATATTCACAAGTAGTTGGCAAAATTGACTCATGTTAAGGTTTCAAGACAATCAAACATCAAATCATGATCAACTAATCCACAATATTTATCATCATATACCAAGAATTAAAACAAATTTTCTCAAGTAAGGGGCACAGGGAAGCATGATTTATTATTCATTGGAACGTATTTTCAGATTTTTTTTTATTTTTCAATTTTTTTTGTATTTTTTTCATATATAAGAAAGCAATAAAACTAACCTAGAAAGAAATTAAACTAAACTATGAAAACACACCAAAAATAAAAGAAAAGAGAAAAAGAAAGATACCAAATCCAAAATCTCCCCCAAGCCAGAATCAGACAATGTCCTCATTGATTCGGGAACTAGCCCAGCATAACTAGTCCTGATTATCCTCATCCATAGAGCCAAACCCTACACCTCCACTGCCACTTGCACCACCTGCACCAGAAGAGCTACCACCAAAATAGTCAGCATGAAAACTCCCCCCCGCCGGTCCCCCGAAAGGAATGTCCTGGCTGTACCCATGGAAGGCAGAATAGTCAATATAAATTCCATGGGCAGTGGAATCCTATAGATACCTAAAAATGTCTCCCCTAAACCAAACCTGATGATGAAAAACCTTTCACCGCCATTATTGGTCGGGTTGAGTATTTAATCTTGGAGTGCTTAAATCCATATTTCCATTTCATAAACCAACCCAATTCCTATCCCATTTCCCAAAACCATTACTTATTTTCCTCTTTTCATGCCTTTAAACCCAAAATAATTCATTTTGTGTCTTTTAAAATCGTTCATTTCATGTCCTTTATATAAAAACGTTTATTCCAGTTTATTTTGGTCCATAATATGGGTCCATTGATTAAATAGTTGGATGGGGGCTTGAAAAGAGCTTTCCAACGATATATTATAAGCCCAAATCCGAGTTATAACGAATGAGTTATGTCCAAAATATTAAACTGAGCCCAAACCGAACCTAAGTCCACCTTACCTACGACCCAATGATCATGTGGAGGGTCCAAATAATTTAATTCAATTCCTAAACCAATTAGGATTAATTAGAAACTTCTATAAGTTTCTAAAAGATCCTAATTATCTTTTTTGAAAAGATAAGATTAAAGAGTTTGAAATTGAATAAAACTCCTCTTTTTGAAAGTCCTAATTTTATCCGAATTGAAAGACGTTCAAAGATAGACAGATATTTTTTTCGTGCCACATATGTTTTATCCAAATTTTATATGGTTGGATATCCCTTGAAATTATCTTTCCAATGATATATTATAATATCAATTTCGAGCTATAACGAAAAAGATATGAATTAAATAAAAAACTCCATCCAAAACTGACACCGTCCCACTATTTCGGCCATATCTTTACTTCTACAAAATATTTTAATTTTATTCTAATTGGGTTAGAAAGTAGACATCAAGAGATTTCCAACGATATCTTATTCATCTTATTCCAATCTCTGGATCAGAAGATATGATAAAAACAGAAATCGCAAAAACTGATGTATATCGAGTTTTATTCCGATTTAATTCGGATCTTATCTTGTTTTTTCGACCCTTCTTTTTTTTCTCTATAAATAGAGGTCATATCTCCCCTTTTTCAATAATCAACAAGATTGGTCATCAAATCCTTCTCTTCTCCCTCTTTAGCCTAAACACTAGCCACCCTATTCTCTCAAAATACTTCCCCTAAGCACTCCAAGGAGCCCATATAATACTCAAAGTTCTATACTTAAACCAAGGCGTGAAAGGTATAATTGATTGAGGGTTTGGACCAAATAAACTCTACTTTAATTTAATTTCAATTTGATTTATATTTTTATTGAAGCTACTAACAGTTTATTCATGATGTAGCAATTCAAGGAACGAGCGGAATGTGAGTAATTAATTATTTTAATTACTCTTATTTTATTTTTATATTTCTAGCATCATGATTAGGTTATTTTATATTTGATTTGAATAACGTTATTATTGTTGAATTGGTTCCAATATTAATGTTTATTCTATTATTGTTATGATCACCATATTGCATGTTTAAAGGGAATATGTAATTGAAAATCACGCCTAATAAGATAATTTGGACAACCGGTTTAGGTTCCTTTTTAATCTTGTTGTTTAATCAAGTGATTGACAGGGTAAAGTCGTATCCCCTAATAAAAAATAATTCCTAATTCCTCTAACTAAGGTAGATAGGGAAGTAGGGTCGAATCCACAGAGAAACGGATCTTTCTATTCCTAATTAACTAATATAATCTAGATTATGAAGTAGCCAATATTTATGATTGAATAATAAACTAAACTACAAAGATTGAGAATAGGGAGAAAACAATATATAAAAGGATCTAGGGCATAGGTTCACCAATAAATAATACTCCAGGGTAAAACATAATAATCAATCATTGACATTGCATAAAATAACATGATTAACAGGCTCTCGCAATTTATTAATCAACATAGATCTAATAGGCTCTCGCAATTTATTAGATCTAAGTTCCTATTGAATATAGCCTTTAATATCAAATTAACATCTGCTCGATTCATCAATTTAATATTGCTATACTTTTACAAGCCATAATTGTAAAGCGTTAAAACAATTCAATAAGAAATTATCATGCAATATCAAGAACCAATAATAGTCAATCATCAATGCATCAATTAACCAGATTGTAAAGGGCTTTCGCTACGTATTACAATCACAGAATTAATCTACCGGTATTAAATCTCATCTCTGGATTCTCGACTTAACCATTTATAAATTAATCTGCCTATTGAGACTAGACCTAAACATCAATTCTCATATGTCGAATCTCGAATCAATATTGTCAAACTCATGCATAAAAGATCTGCGCAAATCTAGTCACAGAGCATTAAATCAATCAATAGGGAATTAATCTAACATTGATAATTAGCAACAATAAATTGCCCCTTCATATTATTTATGGATCCCCTTAAACCCTAGAAATAGAACTACTCACGTATAATAGAAACTAAACTAATCAAAGCAACAAAGT
Organism: Chenopodium formosanum; assembly: GCA_024500155.1. Classification (NCBI taxonomy): domain Eukaryota; kingdom Viridiplantae; phylum Streptophyta; class Magnoliopsida; order Caryophyllales; family Amaranthaceae; genus Chenopodium; species Chenopodium formosanum. The sequence continues at coordinate 44,097,605 of CM044880.1, forward strand.
AAGACATAATGAAAGGAATAAAATAAACAACTAAGGTTAAGAGAAGAAAAATTGTTTCCAAAATAAATCTGGAATTAGGAGTAGATTAAGAACAAAGGTTTAAGAGAGAGAAAATCTAAGAAAACAATTAAGTGAGTAAAGAAATAGTAAAAGGAAAAGAAGAGAGTCCTAAAATCGTATTACGGAGGAGTATTTATACTCCGTACAAATCCTAAACTAAAACAAACTAAAACGACGCTAATCGTCTCCTAAAAAATATACGCGCCCGATCGGGCGCGCTTTTTTACTTCTCAATACTAATCTCGCGCCCGGCCGGGCGCGTCACCGGCCGCCAACCTTAGCTTCTCTCGCCCGGCCAGGCGCGCCTCTGGGCACCAGCCTCTTTGGCCGGGCGGCTCACTTGGGCCACTATTTGGACTATGATTGGGCTCCAATTCTTCGGGCCAATCTGGGTTTCCTCTTCCGGTCTTGAATACTCGGTCCAAATGCCCCGGTATCACCTATACCGAGCACTTAATCACCGGTTCGATGGCTCTAACCGGCCCTGGGCTATAAAATCTGGTCGTGTTTCTCCAATGTTCGTGATTGCTCCAAAATAACTTGGCTAAATACTCCAAAAGCATAAATCCCTGAAAAAGTCAACCAAATCTACAAAAACACTAGAAAACACCAATTAGTAATAAAAATGGCTCTATAGAGCCAAAAACACTACCTAATTACGACCAAGGGACGGGGGTAAAATACTATGTAAAATAGACACATCAAACTCCCCCAAGACAAACCTTTTCTTGTCCCTAAGCATTGATCTCATCAATGAATCAATAAATATGCTTCACCCCAAAAATAAAAATCAAGCACAAATGATCTAGGGTAAATCAAATAAACATGCTTCAAAATCATCCAATGAAATCCATCTAATTACCAATCTTCCCTAACAATTGTCAAACAGAGCAAACCACAAGAGCATATAGAATTCAAGACTAGTGCTCACGCACTCAACTCTCATTTTTGTAGCGAGTAAAAGATGTACTCGATCGCTCTCCATCCAACCCCTTTAATTGTGAACAATGCCCACCCAACTCACACTCTCGCGTGTATAAAACAATGAACGCTCAATCCTACTAGTCGACTCGAAATATGCCAAATCATAACTTGCATTGATAAACAACACTTTCACATTCATACAATTCTATGCACAAAAGTCGGAAGGTCTTTAAAGCTTGTAATGTAAGGCTAGGGTAAAGGGTAGGATAAATTTGGGAATAAATGAGAGAAAAGCTATGCTTAAAGGAACCATATCCTAATAAAATCCATGATCAAAATAAATAATGATAAACGTCTCCTACATAACCATCTCTAACATCAACCAAATATACTCCAGTCATAATAAACAATCCCAACTCTTACATATCACTCATAAGATATAATAATGAAGAAGTGGAGTGAATAAACAAACTTTATATTCCAAACTTGAATATTTTTTTCATTGAAGCTCTATTATTTTTCTTTGATCAACCTCCAATTAGAACATTTGAACACTTTTCTTTTCTTTTGAAGTTCCCTTATTTTTTTAACATTTTTTTGAACTTCTCTTTTTTTTTTCATAACATTATGCTTTATTTTTTTCAAGAAATTATAACTCAAACTCATCAAAAATAAACATGATCATCAATTAAAACAACTTCTCAAAAGCCCACCCAAGCTGTGCAAATAATAAGCACACTACAAACTCCCTCACCTCACTCACTAATAGCTCCCCCAAGCCAAGCTTGGGACTAGTAATTAATGGGGCAAAATAAGCTTGTAATATGGCTAATAAAACAACAAAAAGTCAAGGCAACAACATGGGTAGCAAGAAGGGAACAAATGTATCTACAATCTCTGGAGGCTACCTAAAAGAACAAATGTCTTCGTCCTCTACAATGTGCATAATAATGAATCATATAAATATTACTTATAGTTGCAAACCAATACTCAAATTCATTGACACACCAGGAACTATGGAACTATCACACATTCCTAACCAAATCAACTAGTCAAGCACTATATTCACAAGTAGTTGGACAAAATTGACGCATGTTAGGGTTTCAAGGCAATCAAACATTAAATCATGATTAACTAATCCACAATGCCTATCATCAAATACCAAGAATCAAAACAATTTTCTCAAGTAAGGCGCACAGGGAAGCAAACTTTACAATTCATTGGAACGTATTTTTGGATTTTTTTTTATTTTTCAATTTTTTTGTATTTTCATATATAAGAAAGCAATAAAACTAACCTAGAAAGCAAGAAATCTAACCTAAGAAAACACACCAAAAATAAAGCAATAAAACTAACCTAGAAAGCAAGAAATCTAACCTAAGAAAACACACTAAAAATAAAAGGAAAGAGAAAAAGAAATATACCAAATCCAAAATCTCCCCCAAGCCAGAATCAGACAATGTCCTCATGGGCTCGGGAACTAGCCCAGCATAGCTAGTCCTGATCATCCTCATCTATCGAGCCAAAACCCGCACCTCCACTACCACCTCCACCACCTGGATCAGAAGAGCTACCACCAAAATAATCAACGTGAAAACTCCCCCCCGCCGGTCCCCCGAAAGGAATATCCTGGCCGTACCCGTAGAAGGAAGAATAGTCAGTATAAATACCAAGGGCGGTGGGATCCTTATCGTATCCCTGGGGTGGAGGATGAAACCAGTCAGGGTGAATAGCGTCGTCGGGAATGTTGCCCCGACGAGCATAATCATCATACATAGGGTAGAGAACTTGACGAGGGGAAAACTAGGTCGTTATCTAATCTTCCCTCAGTCAAACTAAATTTATAAACACTTAACAAATCTAAATACGAGTATAGAGGCAAGTCAAGGGTCGAACCCAAAGGAACGGTAATGTTCAAACACTTTTAATTATGCGCCTAAACTAGGTCGAAGACGAAGGTAAGAGAGAATACTAACAACTAACAAAACAAGTAACCAAAGAAATAAAACACTAGGAACGGGGATCAACAAGTAATCATGTCAATTGCAACAACTTGGGAAGAGCATGCCAATCAAAGGTTGTGAGGACTAGTGATAAGAGCAATCAATAGGAATCAAAGAGCTATCTCCTAATTGTTAAGCTAGGGTTCACTATGAATAACAAATTAAGAGAATCACAATCAAAACCAATTGATAATTGCAATTCCTAAATCAATTGTTCATGCCATTTGCAATTACAATGCAATCTAGCATAATTCTCAAGGCCTAATTGAATTACACACATGCAAACCTTCACTAATCACTTTAATCTCAACAATCAATCAACACAATTCCCAAATTAATCACAATTAATCAATCATACAAGTTTCACCCAATTCCTAGCCAAACAACTATTCAAGAATCATCATCTATCAACTAACAACTATGGAAATCAAGAATCAAAAAAATATCAAGAACAATTACACTAATCAAGCATCAAACATCAAAATTAAACCAAATAAACATGAAATTAAACAAAGCATTAAGGAGAGATAGAGTTAAGAATGCTCATTGATAATAGAGAAGATCTTGAACACAATTGTCACCCTTGTATCTTCAATCTCTCAATCACCATTGAAATCCTTCACTTTCTCTCTCTAAAACTACTCCTAAGCTAACCCTAAAACTAGAGAGAGAAGCTCTCAACTAAGCTAAGAAAATATGGTCAAAAAGTTGGTTTCCAAAACGGAATTACAATTCTATTTATAAGCAAAGAAGAAACCGGCAGATCCTGCGCCCTCTCCCGATGAACCCGCGCCCGGGCTCCTGCCAAAATATGGCCATTTGTGCTTCTTGAGCCCGCGCCCGCGGCTTCATTGACCTGCGCCTGCAGCCTGCTGGATATACCTTGGAGATCTCTCCAAGGCCTCTCCAAGGCCTCTCTAAGCCCTCTCTAGCCAAGAGCTTCTTCCTTGCTTGGTCATTAAGGTCCCAACTTGATTCCTTTGCAAAGGTGATTCTCCAAGTACCTACACAATCAAACAAAGAAAGGAAATAAAAGGGAAAAAGAGCCAAATAAAAGGAAAACACGAGAAAAATACGAGAACCATAAAGAAAAGAGGAGAAAGAGAAACTAAAGGAAAAGGACCAAAAATAAGAGAAGAAAGCATGAAAAAGGGAAAGAAATAACCCTAAAAGACTACCCTATTAGTGCCATAAATGACACTCATCAAATTCCCCCAAGCTAGAATTTTGCTCGTCCCGAGAAAAACAAAGGCTACAAAGGAAAAATAAGGGCTTATTCGAAGCAAAAAGAAAAAGAGGTGCGAGAATTTACACTAAGACTCACTGTCGTAGGAATCACGGTTGTTTTTATCTTTAACAAGCCATTTAAACCCCTAGATTGCCCTAGAGGACGAGTGATTCTCTCATAAAGGTTTCCTAAGAGATTAACCCATAACTCTCATAATAATACAAACAAGGCAAAGCATAAAGAAGGAAATCAAAAGAAAAGAAGAGCAAACACATGTTCATGAAAGGACTTTTTAAAATGTACAAGCACAAATGAATGCAAATCTTTTTAAATAAGTAAGGGAGTGCACGCTCCAAGATACCTAAGGTTGATTGAAATATAAATATGCTAAGCATAGGAACTAGTTATCACACTCCACTTTCATCCCAAACGGTCTTACCGCGTTCTCCCTACTAATCTCATATCTCCCCTAAGTGAGCGTCTCATAGATTCCACGAAGGAACCGGAAAAAGATCAAATTTTTGGCTTACTCGACATCTTGACTTCGCATCTCCTTTCCTTAGGCTATAACCCATGATTCCCTCCACCGATGAATGACTCAACCCCTAGGTCAAAAGGTCTTCCTAAAGGTTGTAACGTAAGGCAAAAAGGGTTAAGGTAGGCTAAATTTAAAATTTGGTTGTTAACCTAAATTGTGAAGCAAAGATTGCGCATTTCTTTACACCATAACCAAGTAATCACCAAACAAAAATACCAACACCCCCAAGCTTATTCAAAGCTAAGATCACAAACATATACACAAAAAGCATGAGAACGCTCCCCCCAAGCTTAAATGGAGCATTGTCCTCAATGCTCAAAAAGGAAGAATACTCAGCTCACATAAAAATATTTTTGCATTTTTCACTTTTTTTTCATATTTCTTTATTAGTGCTTTGTGCTCGCCTCTTTTAACTTTGGACGGCTTTTTCATTTATTCACTTGCCATTATTCACAAAATATACACAACACAAACTTGCTTTCAAGAGAACCAAATATCCAAACTCCTCCACCACAAACTCCAACAATAATGAACAATTGCTTCACAAAAACCAAGAATGGAAACAAAAATGAAACAAAAGGCTCAAGATCTAGAGATGTGGCTTGAAAAGAAGGGAAAAGGCTCAAAGGGTTAGCAAGTAGGCAATGTAAACCCAAAAATCGAAGAAAATGAAAACTATCCTAGAAAAGAAAAATTACCACCCCAAAAAGATGCCTTTGTCCTCCCTAGGAGGTTCGGTCTCGGTCTTGGGAACCATAAGTCAAGATAGATTAGGTCCGCAATAGTCAAGGATCCATGCCGCTCATGCAAGTAAATGTTGAAGGCTTGAAAAATAATGAACCTCACACGGATGTAGCAAAAAACTCAATATGGGTGTCAAATCGACTACAGGGAGCAACTACCAATCATGCCACAAACAAGTAGAATCTGGCTTCATGATCCCCCTTATTCTAGACAACTACCTTAGCATGCTTTATCCTAGAATCAACCAAACGTAATCTCAAACCATGCACACGACTACCATTTAGGAAGAAAAGCATTCAAGTATACAAGTCCAATTGTTATTATGTCCAAAGCAAGAACAAAACAAAACATATTGAAAATTTGCCTTGATAAAAACAAAAATCTTTTTGGAGTTTTTCAAAATATGAGAACATGGAAAAGCATATACAAAGGTGCATGACATATATGAATCAACATTCCACCAAACATGATAGAATACCCTCCCCCAAGCTTGAATGAGACTATACACTCAAACATAAATCAAATAGTCCACGGGAGGGGAAAAACAAGGAGATTAATCCAATCAAACCAACATATGTCTAACAAGTCATCATCCACTAGAGAAAGAGGAAGGAAGGATATTACCGGATATTAGGTGGGTGTAAATACCCGCAAATGACCCAATTTTAACCTTTCAAAGAAAACAACCTCTAATATTGAATCTTGCCTTCTATATGCTAGCAAATGTGGTGCCAATCTTCCTTGATTCTTGATCCAAATAGAAGCACCAAAGTATATCAAGTCATGTACCTAGCAAAAGGAACACAAACATTTCCATGAGAGAAAATCTATTCTAAAAAGAAAAGAAAATGAAAGCAATAAAACACGGGTTACTTCCCGAGAAAGTCTTGCTTAAGGTCCAAGCTTGACCGCTCTAGAAAATAATAATTCAACGCACGCAAGAGCTTGTCAAATGCACTACTACACATTTCATAGGAAAGTAAGTATGCACATGACAAAATAAAGGCATGCAACAAGATTAGTGCACACCTATGGAGTTGAGAAGAAGTATGCGAAGAAGAAGAAAGAGAGAAGGGAAAAACAAGAATATAAGAAAAAGGAAGAGAAATAAAAGAAAAAGAAGAAGGCATACTCTGCTCAACAAAATATTTTTGGTTGGAAATCCCACCATCGCCCTCAAAAGTCATCAAATGAGGCACTTGGGGGACTAAAGGCTTTTCAAGAGGAGGGGATATGAGAAAATAAGGTAATGACATGGGATAGGAGGGAATAAGATCAAGGTTTCTTGAAAATGAGGTGCAAGGTAAAGAAATAGGAATTGATTGTTCACTTACACCACTATCTATTGAAACACAAACTCTCTCATCCAATGAACTCACATCCAAAGGGCTCTTCTCCAACTCGTCATTATTCAAATTTAGCTTATTCTCAATCACACCCTTATCAAAAAATTCACACCCTAAATGAGCTCTCAAAAGCTTCAAATCATCATCAAGGTTCAAATGAAGCTCATCAAAGGGTTGAGGGTAAAACTTGGGAGGATGCTCAAAATAAACATGAGAAGTACAATCTCCCTCTAAAAAGGCCTCACCATTCTCAATGGTGGAAAATGTAGAAGAGAAAGGGTCATCAAAGGTGAAAGAAGAAAGCAATGGTTTAAGATTTGAGACAGGAGTTGGAGACTCAACCTCACCAAACACTTCACTCTCATCTTCATAATCATCAAAAGTAGGCTCTACCTCCTCAACCTTATCATAAAGGACCTTTTCTTTATCAAAATCTTCTAAGCTCAAGGCCTCACCCTCAAAACAACCATGGTTATTAATCAAAGGAGATGGGGTGGAAGAAGGTTGGTTTTTAAAATTAAGGAATGGAGGAATGAAATCACAATCAAGGGAGGTGGGTGGAAGAATTGACTCACCAATTGGTTTTACAACACTCAAAACCTCTTGGTCCTCATCACCCTCAAACATCCAATCTCCCATGGAGACTACTTCATCCTCCTCGTCCTTACTCTCTTTCCTCACAACTTCTTCACGCTTCAAAAATTGCAATGTCCCATCCTTCATAACTTGAAATACCATTTCCTCAAAATTAAGAGAAGCCAACATTTTTAGTTTCTCTTCAACTCTATCTAAAGGCTCAATGGAACGAAATTCAAATTTGGAAGGAGGTTCAAAATGCAAACTCTCTTTAGGAACATCCATCTCTACACCCTTTTCCTCACTCATGTGCTCTCGAACATCCTACTCACATACTTTGGAGCTTTCAAACCAATCATCATCATCGTCTTCCATACCTACCAATGTTGTACAAACTTCATTTACATTCAATATTGATGACAATTGACTCTCCATCTCCTCATTCTTCCTAAAAACACCCTCATTACTCTCTTCCAACTTTTTCAACATTTCCATTTGGCTTCTCACAATCTCCAAACATCTCATCTCATTTGATTCCAAATTAGAATTCATCTCTAATTTTCTCAAAGAACCACCAATTTGATTATAAGAAGACTCAAAGGTAAGATCTAAAGATTGGAAAGATGAAGAGCATTGAGGAGCATCATTGGGGAAAGAATTATGTGCAAGCATGCAAGGATGAACATTAGAGATATGAGTGGCATCATCAAATTGGGGAATGAGGGCACAAGTAGGCATGAAAAGTTCATCATTCATGGAACATTGACCATAACAATCATTAATGGAAGCATTTGAATAACCATGACCACGATAACAACTATCTCTAGCAAACCATACATAAAAGTACCAAGCATCATCGATTGACAATGCCCGAAATCCACCATTAAACATGCTTTCAACAATGTCTCTAGTTTGCTCATTCAATTATGATAACAAATCTCGCAAGCCTCCCAAATATGATAACCATGGTAACTAATGAAGTTCTCTAGTCTATTAAAGTACACCCAAAATGGTTCCTCCTCATATTGAGAAAATGAGGTATTTTCCATTTTATACAAAACAAACAAAAATCAAATAAAAGAAAAGTATACACAAAGACCTAGACTCAAGCAATCAAAAACACACAAACATAGACACCGTTCCCCGGCAACGGCGCCATTTTGACGAGGGAAAAACTAGGTCGTTATCTAATCTTCCCTCAGTCAAACTAAATTTATAAACACTTAACAAACCAAAATACGAGTATAGAGGCAAGTCAAGGGTCAAACCCAAAGGAACGGTAATGTTCAAGCACTTTTAATTATGCGCCTAAACTAGGTCGAAGACGAAGGTAAGAGAGAATACTAACAACTAACAAAACAAGTAACCAAGGAAATAAAACACTAGGAACGGGGATCAACAAGTAATCATGTCAATTGCAACAACTTGGGAAGCGCATGCCAATCAAAGATTGTGAGTACTAATGATAAGAGCAATCAATAGGAATCAAAGAGCTATCTCCTAATTGTTAAGCTAGGGTTCACTATGAATAACAAACTAAGAGAATCACAATCAAAACCAATCGATAATTACAATTCCTAAATCAATTGTTCATGTCATTAGCAATTACAATGCAATCTAGCATAATTCTCAAGGCCTAATTGAATTACACACATGCAAACCTTCACTAATCACTTTAATCTCAACAATCAATCAACACAATTCCCAAATTAATCACAATTAATCAATCATACAAGTTTCACCCAATTCCTAGCCAAACAACTATTCAAGAATCATCATCTATCAACTAACAACTATGGAAATCAAGAATCAATAAAATACCAAGAACAATTACACTAATCAAGCATCAAACATCAAAATTAAACCAAACAAACATGAAATTAAACAAAGCATTAAGGAGAGATAGAGTTAAGAAAGCTCATTGATAATAGAGAAGATCTTGAACACAATTGTCACCCTTGTATCTTCAATCTCTCAATCACCATTGAAATCCTTCACTTTCTCTCTCTAAAACTACTCCTAAACTAACCCTAAAACTAGAGAGAGAATCTCTGAACTAAGCTAAGAAAATATGGTCAAAAAGTTGGTTTCCAAAAAGGAATTACAATTCTATTTATAAGCAAATAAGAAACCGGCAAATCCCGCGCCCTCTCCAGATAAACCCGCGCTCGCGGAGAAATGGGTATGGAACCCTCCGTGGGCTATCTGAGCAACACCCGCGCCCTCGGCAGTATAAACCCGCGCCCGCAGCTAATCCCCTTCTCTTAAAGCTCAATCAAGGGGCCGCGGTCTCTCTGAGACAGAGCGCCCTCTCCAAGTTTTCCGCGCCCGCAGAGAGCCCGCGGGGCAATTGCGCGAAGTTCTTGCCAAAATCTGGCCATTTGTGCTTCTTGAGCCCGCGTCCGCGGCTTCAGTGACCCGCGCCCGCGGCCTGCTGGAAATACCTTGGAGACCTCTCTGAGGCCTCTCCAAGGCCTCTCTAAGCCCTCTCTAGCCAAGAGCTTCTTCCTTGCTTGGTCATTAAGGTCCCAACTTGATTACTTTGCAAAGGTAATTCTCCAAGTACCTACACAAGCAAACAAAGAAAGGAAATAAAAAGGAAAAAGAGCCAAATAAAAGGAAAACACGAGAAAAACACGAGAACCATAAAGAAAACATGAGAAAGAGAAACTAAAGGAAAAAGGACCAAAAATAAGAGAAGAAAGCATGAAAAAGGGAAAGAAATAACCCTAAAAGACTACCCTATGAGTGCCATAAATGACACTCATTAGAGCTCTACCATGGTTCCTCTCTAGGTACCCTAACCTATGGTCTATGGAGTCTACCATCCGCCTAAGGTCAGTATGGGAATGCTCGATACGTCCCAGGGCCTGACCTATACTCTGAAGATCCCAATCTGGGTCAGAGTCAACATGAGGGACGGAGTGAGACATGCGAGGTGGAGAGAAAGCCACCTCGGGCTGAGGCTGGGGTGGTGGAACTGGTGGTGGTGGTGCCTGCCCCCTAGCGTTGGCAACTAAAACATCGTATGTGTAAGAAGGTTGCCCTGGGGGAAAGGCGGTCAAGTCAGGACTGGGTAAGGGAAAAATGGGCAAAGGTTGCTCGCTCCTAGTCCTAATACACCAAAAGGGTGTCTGCTCACTATCAGGTCGAACCCACCCCAACTCCTCAAAATACCTAGCAGTTTTATCGGTATCTGGTCCACAGTTGGTCAACTGGTGGGGTCCATCCACTACAAAACCGGCCTTTTTCACTGCTTTTTGAGTGTTAAGGCCTCCGAAACGGATGGGGTTTTTTGATGTGGTGCTAGCCGTGGCATGCCTACTCAAATGGTGAAAAATAAACCTACCTATGTTCAATTTCCCATACCCATACACATAGTGTCCTATGATAGCTAATTCGTTAGATTGGGCATTATGGGGCTCGTACCTACCTAAAAAACACAAACCCGCAAATCTTTGCTAGATTTTCGGGAGATGGTGGTGAATAGGTTTGGTACTAGCATGTTGGGGGTCGGGAGTAGGCAAGCATGTCAAAGAATTATATATATCACCCATTTTATAGTCGAAATGCCATTGGTGAGATAGTTCAGAATTTAATTCAAATAATTTACAAAATTCTACAAAAGTTAAACTAATATTCTTATTGTTCAACCTAAAAAATAAATTTGGCCCATTTCTACTATAACAACATGTAAAGAAGACAGGAATTCACAAGTAAGCTCTCGGAAAGTAGGATAGTGCATATCAACAAATTTTCTCATGCCAATGTCATTTAAAAATCGTTTTACAAAATCATACAAACCGAATGATTCTAGAGTAGGGCGGTGTAACCACCGAGAAGGAATTACCTCACGACCGATTAAGTATTCTAGCTGCTCCTTTTGCTCTCGGCTAGCAATGCGGATCGTCGGCCAGTATGGAAGTTGCAAATCTGGGTCGTATTCCTCCCTCGAACTGGAGCTCCTACCGAAAATGGACCTAGCCCTCTTTAAAGCCATGTTAGAAGATGGGTTTGAAAATTTATTGAATAAAATCTGAAAATTTTTATATGGAAATGTAGAGGATGAAGAGAGGATCACAAATATGTAAAGAGTTTTGAATTTGGGTGAGAAATGGAGGAGAAATCTTAGAGAGAAGGTAGAGAGAATTTGAGTTTTAGAAAGAGAAAGTAATGGAGGAAAGAAGAAATGGAGGAAGAAAGAAGAAAAAGACGCGGACGCCACTCGAGCCTGGTCGGGCGGTGGGTCGCCCGGTCGGGCTATCTGATGTTTAATTTCGTATGCTCTCGCGCCCAGTCGGGAGGCATTCGCCCGGTCGGGCGATCTATCAATTGATTATTCACATCTTCTCGCGCCCGGTCGGGCGAGAGTCGCCCGGTCGGGCGAGAGTCGCCCGGTCGGGCGGACAATTTAGTCCATATACGACGAATTTAGCGCCTAGTTGGGCGAAAATACTTTACTTTGAAACCTTGCCCTCGCGCCCGGTCGGGTGAGATTCGCCTGATCAGGCCCGAGGCTAAATCGTTTAATTATTATTTTCTTCTTTTCTCTAAAATTTTGCTAACTCTTTTCCTTCAAACCTGTACAAACACTCATAAAACTCATTAAATTTTCTCATCTCTCCTCTCATAAGAAAAAGGAAAGAAAAGCATTAAAAATACGGGTTGCCTCCCGCAAAGCGCTGGTTTATCTAGGTCCCGCACGACCTTCTTACCAAGTACAATAACTAGGACCCTTGGCCTAACGCTTGATCGGGTGGTTTCTCACCCGGTCTAGCGGTGTTTAGGCTGCGATGCGGCTTCCTGACATACCTTGTGGACGCTAAATCACCTTATCTTGTGGATCCTCCTTGACTTGGACTAGGGAACCTTCAATGTTACGCACTAATTTAAAGATCCTTCTTCGATCGAAGGTTGCTTAAAATTATTATTGCATTCAACACTTGCAACTCGATCTAGCAGAACACTTACCGTAGGCTCAATTCGCACAACTTGCTTGATCGGTTCCATCTTTTCATACTCAAAACCAAGACCTACAGTGTAAAGTGCTCTTTCTATAGCATCGACTTCCTTCTGCCATTTGTCTATCTCATCTGAAAGGGATGCAACACAAGATACCGCCTCCAAAGGATCTTTTTCAAGATCTTGGGGCTTGTTAGAATAATTCTCAACCACATTAACACTATAACATTTTTCCTCAGTCATAGAGCTTTTAGGGTTATTATTAAGATTAAAAATAACTTTATCATCCCCTACCGATAGTGTTAACTTACCACTTCTCACATCAATGATTGCTCCTGAAGTGTTAAGGAATGGTCTACCAAAAATAGTTGGGGTTTGCACATCCTCATCCATATCAAGGACAACAAAATCTATAGGTATATAAAATTTACCTACTCTAACGGGGACATCCTATAAAACACCTAAGTGGTATTTGAAAGAACAGTCGGCCATTTGTAGAGTTATATTGGTAGCTTTTAATTTACCCGTATTCAACTTAGAACACACAGATAATGGCATGACGCTAACACTAGCACCCAAATCACATAATGCATTATCAATCAAGAGATTGCTAATATAATAAGGGATAAAAAAAACTACCCGGGTCTTTTAATTTAGGTGGAGACTTATTTTGAAGTACGACACTACGCTCTGCAGTGAAAGCTACTGTCTCTACCTCACTAATAGACCTTTTCCTCGTCAATATTTCTTTCATAAATTTTGCATACAAGGGGATTTGTGTGATTAATTCAGTGAAGGGAACTGTTACCTTCAAATCTTTTACCACCTCCAGGAACTTACCAAACTGCTTTTCCAAGTTTGTCTTCAATTGACGATTGTGGAATGGAAGTTTGATAATTGGCTAAGGAGCATTATTGCTCTTGTCTGGAGTAGCCACCTTCTCTGGAGTCGTACCCTACAATGTAGAATTAGATGTGTTAGTACTATCCTTTAGCTCTGCAGGGCTATTAACTACATTGTTTGGTTTAACGGAATCAAGATTAGCATTATTTAATAAAACAGGTTCATCAACTCTGGGCATAGGGGGCCCTTCATAGTTTGAACCACTCCTTAGAGTAATTGCAAATTCTTGATCCGTAAGTCGGGTCGGCTGTGCCAGTAGATCTCCCTGTTGGCGGGCTTGTAGAGTAGCAGAAAGTTGCGCAATTTGATTATCTACAATTTTATTATGTGCTAGAATTTGATCAATTGTCCCATCTCTACTCTCCATGTGCTTTTTCATATTAACCAACATTGCTCTAATTTCCACCAGAGAAGGGTCTGAAGATGAGTGGGGTTGTTGTGGTTAGTTCTTCTGGCCAGCATTGGGATGGTAATATTTCTGCTGCTGTTGTTGTGGCGCCTGTGGTTCTTGTGGTGGTGGATTTTGAACATTAGTACTCCGGTAAGAAAGGTATGGATGATTCCGATACCCAGGATTGTAGGCGTTAGAGTATGGGTTATTCTGCCTATAAGCTTGAAAGACATTAACTTGCTCCACGGAACTCCTGTAATCTTGTTCCCAATGACCTATAATACCACAATTTTCACAAAAAGCCTCATTAGAATTATTATTAATTGCAGAAACATTAGCTACATTAGCAGTGCTCAGATTATCTAATTTTTGGCAGATAGAGGTTAGTTGACCTTGCAAAAAGGATACAGAGTCAACACTATGCTTCCCCTTGTTAGCAAATCCTCTAGGATTCCCATATTGGGAATTGTGTATCGCCATGTCCTCAATAACCTGACCTGCATCTTCAACATTAAGATTCATAAATCTCCCACTAGTTGCAGAATCCAAAATTATTCGAGAAGAATTTCTAAGGCCATTATAAAAGGCTTGGATTAACTGCCATTGTGCTAAATTATTGTGAGGGCAATCTCTTTGTAGATCCTTGAACCTCTCCCAAGCCTCATATAAGGATTCATCGGCTTCTTGGGCAAAGTTCTAAATCGCACTCCGTAGTACGGCTGTTCTCTCTGCAGGATAATACTTGCTATAGAAATTCAAAACAAGAGTTTCCCAGTCAGTTATACCAAGTGCAGTTCTATTTATGCCATTAAACCACAATTTAGCTTTTCCAGTTAAAGAGAAGGGAAAGAGAATCTCCTTGATTTGGTCTTAAGTGACCCCGGCTTGCCTGATGGTATTACAATATTGACAATAGTCGGTAATGTGAAGATTTGGGTCTTCACCCTTGGCTCCACTAAATTGCTTCCTCTCTATCATCGTTATAAACTGAGGATTAATTTCGAATTGAACCCCATCAAGAGTCGGAGTAGGGGTGAGATGTGGAAAATATGTAAGCTTTGGTTGTGAGTAATCACTAAGCTTCTTTAGAACCGCTATCTCTGATTCTGCGTCTGATGATACCTCTAAATCGCTAGAACCAGTCGGGGGATCGCAGTGATTATTGTTATTAACACCAAAATCTGCTAGGATTTGCTTGTAGAAACTTTTCTGTCTATGAAAAGACCGTTCTATCTCGGGATCGAATGGGATGTACCCCGATCTGGAACACCTGGGCATAAACAAAAACTAGAAGCAAATTTGAGATTTGCCTCAGAGAACTAACGCTCTCTAAGACAAAAGGGAAATAATCTAGACTACAAAAACAATCAAATATAAAAAAATAAAGCCGTTTCCCCGGCAACGGCGCCAAATTTAGACAGGGTAAAGTCGTATCCCCTAATAAAAAATAATTCATAAGTCCTATAACTAAGGTAGATAGGGAAGTAGGGTTGAATCCACAAAGAAACGAATCATTTTATTCCTAATTAACTAATATAATCTAGATTATGAAGTAGCCAATATTTATGATTGAATAATAAACTAATCTACGGAGATTGAGAATAGGGAAAAAACAATATATAAAAGGATCTAGGGCATAGGTTCACCAATAAATAATACTCTAGGGTAAAACATAATAATCAATCATTGACATTTCATAATATAACATGATTAACAGGCTCTCGCAATTTATTAATCAACATAGATCTAACAGGCTCTCGAAATTTATTAGATCTAAGTTCTTATTGAAAATAGCCTTTAATATCAAATTAACATCTGCTCGATTCATCAATTCAATATTGCTATACTTTTACAAGCCATAATTGTAAAGCATTAAAACAATTCAATAAGAAATTATCATGCAATATCAAGAACCAATAATAGTCAATCATCAATGCATCAATTAACCAGATTGTAAAGGGCTTTCGCTACGTATTACAATCACAAAATTAATCTACCGGTATTAAATCTCATCTCTTGAATCTCGACTTAACCATTTATAAATTAATCTTCCTATTGAGACTAGACCTAAACATCAATTCTCATCTGTCGAATCTCGAATCAATATTGTCAAACTCTTGCATAAAAGATCTGCGTAAATCTAGTCACAGAGCATTAAATCAATTAATAGGGAATTAATATAGCATTGATAATTAGCAACAATAAATTACCCCTTCATATTATTTATGGATCCCCTTAAACCCTAGAAATAGAACTACTCACGCATAATAGAAACTAAACTAATCAAAGCAATAAAGTAAGACATAATGAAAGGAATAAAATAAACAACTAAGATTAAGAGAAGAAAAATTGTTACCAAAATAAATCTGGAATTAGGAGAAGATTAAGAACAAAGGTTTAAGAGAGAGAAAATCTAAGAAAACAATTAAGTGAGTAAAGAAACAGTAAAAGGAAAAGAAGAGAGTCCTAAAATCGTATTATGGAGGAGTATTTATACTCCGTACAAATCTTAAACTAAAACAAACTAAAACGACGCTAATCGTCTCCTAATAAATATACGCGCTCGATCGGGCGATGCACCGCCCAAACGGGCGCGCATTTTTACTTCTCAATACTAATCTCGCGCCCGGTCACCTGGCGCCAACCTTAGCTTCTCCCGCCCGGCCGGGCGCGCCTCCGGTCGCCAGCCTCTTTGGCCGGGCGGCTTACTTGGGCCACTATTTAGACTACGATTGGGCTCCAATTCTTCGGGCCAATCTGGGTTTCCTCTTCCGGTCTTTAATACTCGGTCCAAATGCCCTGATATCACCTATACCGAGCCCTTAATCACCAGTTCGATGGCTCTAACCGGCCCTGGGCTATAAAATCTGGTCGTGTTTCTCCAATGTCGTGATTGCTCAAAAATAACTCGACTAAATACTCCAAAAGCATAAATCCCTGCAAAAGTCAACCAAATCTACGAAAAACACTAGAAAACACCAATTAGTAATAAAATTGGCTCTAAAGAGCCAAAAATACTACTAATTACGACCAAGGGACGGGGGTAAAATACTATATAAAATAGACACATTAGTGATCACGATATTTTAGAATTATGTGTTGCATTAATATTCAACCAATTTAGCTTAATAATAGTTTGGAACAAATTGAATCTTTGTTTGTATGCCTTTCAGATCGCAGGAATCACTTTTCACTATAAGAATCGAGTAGAGGCCAATACGGGCGAATGTGACTCCATGACTCACTTCGTACCATCATCCTCGATTCTCCTTTTGTGGTTCCGAACCATATGGAGTTAGTAATCTCATGGATTATGAATGGGGTGTAACCTTCACAGGTCAATCGTTGTTGCATTCGTTGTCCCTTTATTCGTGGTTGCCTTTTATGATTCGTGAACGGTTTACAAGTTCCTTAAAAATTTGTTGGCGGCTCCCTACTTTATTTGTCCCTAATCGTATATGTCAATTCCCACTTCCTATGAGTGCCAAGCATATTCACCACATGCTTTAACATAGGTGCACTTCGAATGACGCCTACAATTTGGCGACTTCACTGGGGAGGATTCTTGGTTATTTATCGATTTGAGTGATTAGTATTTAATTAAGATGAGTGGAAGAGACTTGAAAGATTCTTAAATCGTATTCCTGCGATTTAATTGGCGTTGTTACATATGCATTTACTTTTTAGGTTACCTATTTTTCCACAATAGTACGTGTTCTATGTATGTGGCTAGCCCGGGGGGTTTATGCTATATCAACCCGAAAATGTTCATGACAATAAGGGTTCATCCGAGTTTTTTAAATCCACCCAAACCATGGAGTCGATTTCAATTTCATCACGAACTCGCGGAGCCACCCGTTGGCATACACCCTCAAGGGAGGATGTCTTGCTAATACGTCCAAACTCTTAACCATGGTACCCTTTTGACACCCAAAAGCTTGACCATAGTCGAACATAGAACTGGACTTTAGGTTGCGAACTTCATTGCATCATGCGTGACGATATGCTTATGTGCAGTTTTTATTGACATTTTTTAATTATTTTTTGTTTTCCTCTTATCAAACCCTTTTTTATTATTATTATTATTAGAGTCGAGCCATAGATTTTTTTTTAATTTTTGAGTCACCCGGATTTTTATTCACGTATACTGCACAGGAGTCAACTTGTTTTGGTCATAGCCAGAGATCTAGAAAGAGTTATGTGTCGCACTACCTATGGATCTGTAGCCCCGAGTTTTATCTTTGATTTGGAATTGATTTTGTCTCAATCAAAATCACAGATAAAATGTTATAACTGATATACTACAGCCTATCTAGTTTAGGTGTCTTTTTAGCGTCAACTTTTTTTTTTTTTTTTTTAATATTTCTTTTATATCTTTTAGTGTCAAGCTAGTCTTAGCCAATTCCTTTAATCCATGTCAACTCGTAACATAGGTTTATAAATTTTTATTTTTATTTATTTATTTTTTTTATACCCATGAGTCATAACTCTTCTAGAATTCTAGTCCTCTTCCTAATTTCTTGTGATCGGTTTTTGTGCTAACCTTAATATGTGTTCTTTGCCTTTGATTGTGGTTGATCTTATTTATGACTAATGATTGCCAATGGACCGTTTTCACCTAGTAAATAGCATAAACATTAAAATTGGAAAAAATTAATCAAGTTAGTTTGTCTTTTAGTCTTCCGTGTTATTTGGTCATTGGGTCTTTTGTTTTTCACAACGTCCTCATGTCTAGTCATGCGATCATACCACGAGTCTTAATAAACTCACATAATCACACATGTTGAGTGATTGCACACACTTTGTCTCCGAGTCATGCACTATATTGTTTATGATTGTATATTAAGACCATGCATGCATCGTTTTCTGTCGTAGTAAAAATGAGTGGAGATTTTTCTCACTTGTTTTCAAATGTCTATTTTTTCCCTTCCTTTCCTATCTTGAGAAATGAGTCAAACAATTAAGTGAATTATTTTATTTCACAGTACTTGGTCAAGGGTCAGGGATAGATTAATACGGTTTGAGTCGTTATCGAAACAATCTCTCAGATCTAATAGGCGTTCAAAGAGAACTTTGCCATCTCCACATTACTTATCACCTTTGAATGGCCACTAAAGAAGATATTGAGAACATCAACAAATCTATCGAGGCACTGTCTGCCATGATGTAAACCCTTACCACTAGGGTCACTACCATGGAACAAAACAAGGTCACTGTTTCCACCCTTGACAAATTGAAAGAGCAAATGAGCAAGATTTTTGAGGATTTCACCTATGTGGAACGGCCTCCCACTCCTTTGGATGTGAAGGACAGACTACCTGAAAAGTTCTCCATTGCTGATATTCCAATGTTCAAGCCTACTGACAATCCAATATTCCATTTGAAGGTGTTCTCTGCTACCATGGCTCTTAAGGGATTGGACGTAACACTCTTCCCTACGGTGTTCCCTCTCTCCGCCAACAATGATTCTATTCCCTAGATGCCAAGCGTACTGTGACTTGGCAAGATGTCACCAAAAGTTTCATGAATTGTTGCAAGCTAAGTGTAACATTCAAACTAAAACTTCTGAACGTGAACTCTCCATTCTCAAAGAGAAAGAGAATGAAGGATTCAACGCTTATCTGAATAGGTGGAGGGAAACGGCTTCACTCTTGGTAGATCCTCCCAAAGAGAGAGAGATGGTTTGCCTCTTTATTCAAAATATGACTCACAAGTATAGGGAACATCTCAAATTTCTTCAACTGAACACTTTCGAAGCTGTATACGACATCGGCATTAATATCGAGGATGAGCTTATAAAGACTACTAGTAGTAACGTTAATAACATTTGGAAAAACAAGAAGAACGACCATCCTTCTTCTTTGTCTTCTAAGCACGAAAATATTACCAACAATATAAGCCAAGTTAATCTCAATGAAGTGTTAGCTCTTGATGCTCCATTGCCCAAGAAGAAAAGAACTTACACTCCTTTACGAATGACTTATGATGCGGCCTTTGATCGCCTCTACGGTCAAGGCTTGATCACACCTATTGGGCCATTTTCAGAGCCAAAACCTGAAGAAAGGAGCGCCAAATGGAATCCCAATTCCCATTGCAAGTACCATCAAGGAAGGGGCCACACTACTGAGCAATGTTGGAATTTGAAGGACGTCATTCAAGACTTGGTGGATGCAAACAAACTTCCTGTCCCTCTAGGCGGCAAGAAGTAATGAACACAAGGCGCACAGCAGATCCTTTGTGCAAGACTTCATGATTTCTTTTTTTTTTTTTCATTCATCTCCATTCCCCCATTCTTGTCTAGCATAGGTTTTCCATTTCAAATTTTTATATGTCTCATGTATTTCGTTCACCTTTTCCATTAATAAAATGAGCAAATTTCCTTTACATCTCGATCATAGCATTTTTCATTCACTCATTTAAAAAAAAAAAAAAAAAAAAAAAAAAAAAAAAAACAAAAAACAATTACCGAACTAAACGCAAGGTACACCGATGACTTGAGGCACCTTTGCCACCCTGCATGTCATTCCCCTTAAACCATTTTCAATCAAATATCCATTTCTTCATCAACCACTTTGAGCCTCGTCTAACGGTTGGCCTCATTTATTCAACCCACATTCACTTAACCCTGGGATTGGAAGATGTGTAATTGTATAACATTCAAAAAGCAAGTAAAAAAAAAAAAAGCAGAAAGCAACAATAAAACAATGTCTAAGGAAAAGTGTTCCAATGTCTTTGATATGAACACGTCTCAAATTGCGTCTCTCATCGAGTGCTTAGTACCGTGCCTGAGAAACATGAATGCTAAGTGAGTGATGGACCACATGATCTGAGATTGCCCACATTGATTCAAAAGAATGAAAAAAAAGAGCAAAAAAAAAAAAGAAAAAAAGAAAATAAACTGTCAAAATTCAAAACAAAAAAACAATTGAAAAACAAAACTTGCAAAGTCTAATACACAATTGCATATCTTGGGGGCTTCTCTCGGGTCTTGAGCCTTTTACCCCTTTCTTCCTTAAACCTTCAACTTAACCACCTTACAACCCTTGAAAGACCTCTTTGAGGTGTACACACACTTGTGCAAAGTTCGGTTAGAGCTACGTTCGGCCTGATTCCTAACGGATACGTAGGCAACCTCATATCGAGGTGCGGCCACATTCATATTCATATCCATGCATGATCGAGTCAAAGAATATCCAATGCTTACCCCTACCCATTTAGAGCTAGACTTGGGGGATTGAACCCACATCATTTAGCCTACCTAGCCTAAAGAGTCATCACCTTTGACACTTCTCACATCTCTTTCCATCGCCATAACCCTTGCAGCCAGCCTTAGTATCACATTCACACACTTCACTCACACATCCATATCCATATCCGTACGATCTTTCCCTTTAAGAACCCTTTTTCATGAAATCTTGTTTTAACACTATATATGCATGCTTCATCATCTTTCAAGACAACATTCAGTAGAAGAAACCTTGTATACTTGCTTAGCTTCCTGACATGAGCAAAATTAATTATTTCATGCATCGCATATTGTGCTTAGCTCCTTGACCTAAGAAACATTCATTATGTAATACTTAATAATCACTTCATCTATATACGTGCTTAGCTTCCAGACCTAAGTGACATTCAAGATTGTTTCTTTACACCATATATGATGCTTAGCTCCATGACCTAAGTTATTCATTCATCTATCGTGTCACATGATGTAATTGTCCTTAGCCTCCTGTCCTAAGAACATGCATTATACATTATTTTCAAGAAAAGCAATTCAATCCATACGATTCATTTCGTCTTGCTCAAGGAGGAAGTTTAAAACTTCTTCC
Organism: Chenopodium formosanum; assembly: GCA_024500155.1. Lineage (NCBI taxonomy): Eukaryota > Viridiplantae > Streptophyta > Magnoliopsida > Caryophyllales > Amaranthaceae > Chenopodium > Chenopodium formosanum. The sequence continues at coordinate 44,119,109 of CM044880.1, forward strand.
CTTTTTCATTATTTTCTTTTGGGGAAGTTAAGAAACTTTTTCTAAATTTTTATTGATGGAAGTTCGAAAACACAACCTCATTTTTCACGTCTTTCTTTTTCGAGAGAAATTCGGTACCCTCCACTCATGACAAAAGTTGACGGAAATTTTTTGCTTTTGCATATTCGTTTGCTTGAGTCTGCACACACACATATACACACACACACTCACAAGTCATACACATGTCATGTAACGTTAAGTCAAACTTGGTCAAGTCAGTGGTCAAATCAATCACAATATATACGAGTCCATTGGCAAATTTATTTTTTGCAGGTCTTATCTACAACCCATGTTCAGGGACAAGCAAACCAACTACAACCCACGTCCGGGGATAAGCGGACCATTTACAGCCCACGTCCGAGGACAAGCGGACCATCTACATCCCACGTCCGGGGACAAGCGGACTATCTACAGCTCACGTTCGGGGACAAGCGAACCATTTATAGCCCACGTTCGGGGACAATCGAACCAACTACAGCCCACGTCCGGGGACAAGCGGACCATCTACAGTCAACATTCGGGGACAAGCGAACCATTTACAGCCCACGTTTGGGGACAAGCGAACCAACTACAGCCCACGTCTGGGGACAAGCGGACCATCTACAGCCCACGTTCGGGGACAAGCGAACCATTTACAGCCCACGCTCGGGGACAAGCGAACCAACTACAGCCCACGTCCGGGGACAAGCGGACCAACTACAGCCCACGTTCGGGGACAATCGAACTACCATCATTTCATGATGCAAGGTTCTTGATACACAGAGACTTGCAATCTCATCATTTGTCGACTTTCCTCAAGCATGGAAAGTGTCATCCGGTAGATTTCTTTAGGCTTAGAAAGCTACCAAACTCATCTGTCGGCTTTCCTCAAGCATGGAAAGCATTTCAACAGACGTCATCCGGTGGATTCCTTCAAGCACAGGAAAATACCAAACTCATTTGTCACCGATACACTGGTGTCAGATAAGCGTTCTATCCCTTTACTCTTTTATCTATGGAATTAACATTTTTTTGCAGGTATCGGCGTATACAGAGTGATTTATGATCGCAGAACATCTTAAATCATTCTCCGTCCCTATCGACTACTTTGACTATCGTTTTCAAAACTGACGTTTCTACAAACTCAGCCAAAGTGGGGGATTCTGTAGACACCTAAAAATGTCTCCCCAAAACCAAACCCGATGATGAACAACCTTTCAACGCCATTATTGGTCGGGTTGAGTATTCAATCTTGGAGTGCTTAAATCCATATTTCCATTTCATAAACCAACCCAATTCCTATCCTATTTCCCCAAACCATAACTTATTTTCCTCTTTTAGTGCCTTTAAACCCAAAATAATTCATTTTGTGTCCTTTAAAATCATTCATTTCGTGTCCTTTATATAAAAACGTTTATTCTAGTTTATTTTGGTCCATTATATGGGTCCATTGATTAAATAGTTGGACGAGGCTTGAAAAGATATTTCCAACGATATATTATAAGCCAAAATCCGAGTTATAACGAATAAGATATGACAAAAATATTAAACTGAGCCCAAACCGAACCTAAGCCCACCTTACCTACGACCCAATGATCATGTGGAGGGTCCAAATGATTTAATCCAATTCCTAAACCAATTAGGATTAATTAGAAACTTCTATAAGTTTCTAAAAGATCCTAATTATCCTTTTTGAAAAGATAAGATTAAAGAGTTTGAAATTGAATAAAACTCCTGTTTTTGAAAGTCCTAATTTTATCTGAATTGAAAGACTTTCAAAGATAGAAAGATATTATTTTTGCGCCACATATTTTTTATCCAAATTTTATATGGTTGGATAGCCCTTTAAATTATATTTCCAATGATATATTATAATATCAATTTCGAGCTATAACAAAAAAGATATAAATTAAATAAAAAACTCTATCCAAAACTGATACTGTCCCACTATTTCGGCCATATCTTTAATTCTAAAAAATATTTTAATCTGATTCTAATTGGGTTAGAAAGTATACTTCAAGAGATTTCCAACTATATCTTATTCATATTATTCCGATTTCTGGATCAAAAGATATGATAAAAACAAAAACCGCAAAAACTGCTGTATATCGAGTTTTATTCCGATTTAATTTGAATCTTATCTTGTTTTTTCAACCCTTCCTTTTTTTTCTCTATAAATAGAGGTCATATGTCCCCTTTTTCAAAAATCAACAAGATTGATCATCAAATCCTTCTCTTCTTCCTCTTTAGCCTAAACACTAGCCACCCTATTCTCTCAAAATACTTCCCCTAAGCACTCCAAGGAGTCCATATAATACCCAAAGTTCTATACTTAAACCAAGGCGTGAAAGGTATAATTGACTGAGGGTTTGGACCAAATCAACTCTAATTTAATTTAATTTCAATTTGATTTATATTTTTATTGAAGTTACTAACAGTTTATTCATGATGTAGCAATTCAAGGCAAGAGCGGAATGTGAGTAATTAATTATTTTAATTACTCTTATTTTATTTTTATATTGCTAGCATCATGATTAGGTTATTTTATATTTGATTTGGCTAACGTTATTATTGTTGAATTGCTTCCAATATTAATGTTTATTCTATTATTGTTATGATCACCATATTTTATGTTTAAAGGGAATATGTAACTGAAAATCACGCCTAATAAGATAATTTGGACAACCGGTTTAGGTTCCTTTTTAATCTTGTTGTTTAATCAAGTGATCACGACAATTTAGAATTATGTGTTACATTAATATTCAACCAATTTATCTTAGTAATAGTTTGGAACAAATTGAATCTTTGTTTGTATGCCTTTCACATCGCAGGAATCACTTTTCACTATAAGAATCGAGTAGAGGCCAATATGGGCGAATGTGACTCCATGACTCACTTCGTACCATCATCCCCGATTCTCCTTTTATGGTTCTGAACCATATGGAGTTAGTAATATCATGGATTATGAATGGTATGTAACCTTCACGGGTCAATCATTGTTGCCTTCGTTGTCCCTTTATTCGTGGTTGCCTTTTATGATCCGTGAACGGTTTACAAGTTCCTTAAAAACTTGTTGGCGACACCCTATTTTTTTTGTCCCTAATCATATATGTCAATACCAACTTCCTATGAGTTCCAAGCATATTCACAACATGCTTTAACATAGGCGTACTTCAAACGGCGCCTACAGATCCCTATCGTATCCCTGGGGTGGACGCTGTAACCAGTCAGGGTAAATAGCATCGTCGGGAATGTTTCCCCGACGAGCATAATCATCGTACATAGGGTAGAGAGATCTACCCTGGTTCTTCTCTAGGTACCCTAACCTCTGGTCTATGGAGCCTACCATCCTCCTAAGGTTGGTGTGAGAATGCTCGATACGTCCTAAAGTCTAACCTATACTCTGAAGGTCCAAAACTGGGTCAGAGTCGAGATGGGGGACGGAGTGAGACATGCGAGGTGGAGAAAATGCCACCTCGGGCTGATGCTGGGGTGGTGGAACTGGTGGTGCTTGCCCCCTAGAGTTGGCAACTAAAAGTTCATACGTGTAGGATGGTTGCCCGGGGGGAAAGGCGGTCAAGTCAGGACTAGGTAGGGGAAAGATGGGCAAAGGCTGCTTGATCCCAGTCCTAATACATCAGTGGGATGTCTGTTCATTGTCCAGTTGTACCCACCCCAACTCCTCAAAATACCTAGCAGCCATATAGGTATCCGGACCACACTTGGTCAGTTGGTGGGGTCCACCCTCAACAAAACCGTCCTTTTTCACTGCTATTCTAGTGATAAGGCCTCTTATACGAATGGGGGTGCGAGAATGGGTACTGGCTGTGGCATGTCTGCTCAAATAGTGGATAATGTACCTACCTATGTTCAGTTTCCAAAACCCAAACACATAGTGTCCTATAAAAGTTGGTTCATTGGTTTGAGCGTTATGGGGCTCGTTCCTACCTAGAAAACACAAACCCGCAAATCTTTGCCAGATTTTTGGGATACGGTGATGAATAGGTTTGGTACTAGCATGTTGGGGGTCGAGGGTAGGCAAACCAGTCAGAGCATAATAAATGTCACCCATTTAATATTCAGCATGACAATTGTATGGTAATTCAAAATTTAATTCAAACAATTTACAAAATTCCACATAAGTTAAACTAATATTTTTATTGTTCAACCTAAAAAATAAATTCGGTCCATTTCTACTATTTACAACTTTCAAAGAAGACAAGAATTCACAAGTTAATTCACGGTATGTAGGATAATGCATATCAACGAATTTTCTCATTCCTATGTCGTTCAAAAATCGTTTCACAAAATCATTAAAACCATCAGTTTCTAAAGTAGGGCGGTGTAACCACAGTGAAGGAATTACCTCGCGCCCGGCTAGGTGTTCTAGCCGCTCCTTTTGCTCGTGGCTAGCAATATAGATCATTGGCCAGTATGAGAGTTGTAAATCTGGATCATACTCCTCCCTCGAGCTAGAACTCCTACCGAAAATAGATCGAGCCCTCTTTGAAGCCATAGTATAAAATAGGTATGAAAAATAATTTGAATGGAACTTGAAATTTTTTTATATAAGATTGTAGAGGATGAAGAGATGATTAAGAATATGTAAAAATATTTGGATTTGGGTGAGAAATTGAGAAGAAAACTTAGAGAGAAGGTAGAGGTTTTAAGGTTTTAGAGAGAGAAAGTTATGGAGGAAAGAGAATAAGAATGAGAAAAGAAAGAAGAAAGAAGAAAAAGAAACGGAATTAACCCCGGATGTGTGTCGCGCCCGGTCGGGCTGGCGTTCGCTCGATCGGGCGATCTGGATATTTTTCTGCTATGCTCTCGAGCCCGGTTGGGCAGCATTCGCCTGATGGGGCGGAAAAGTATGTCCGTATACGTCAAATCTCGTGCCTGATCGGGCAGCCTTCGCCCGGTCGGGCGAAAATTGAACTTTTTCAACCCTTGCTCTCGCGCCCAGTCGGGCGCGCTTCGCTCGATTGGGCCCGAGGTTAATTAGACGATTTTCTTATTTTCTTCTTTTCTTCAAATTTTGGCTAACTCTTTTCTTTCAAACCTGTATAAACACTCATAAAACCCATAAAATTCCCTCGTCTCTCCTCTCATAAGAAAAAGAAAGAGATACTAGTCTAAAAAGCATTAAAATACAGGTTGCCTCCCGCAAAGCGCTGGTTTATCGAGGTCCCGCACGACCTTCTTACCAAGTACAATAACTAGGACCCATGGCCTAATGCTTGGTCGGGTGGTTTCTCACCCGGTCGAGCGGTGTTTAGGCCACGACGCGGCTTCCTGACATACCCTGTGGGACGCCAATTCACTTTGTCTGGTTGATCCTCCTTGACTTGGATTCGGGGTTCTTCAATGCTACGCACTAAAGATCCCTCTTTGATCGAGGGTTGCTTCAAATTGTTACTGCATTTAGCACTTGCAACTCGATCTGGCGGGACACTGACCGTAGGCTCAATTTCCACAACTTGCTTAATTGATTCCACCTTTTCGTCCTCAAAACCAAGACCAACAGTGTAGAGGGCTCTTTCTATTGCATAAACTTCCTTCTCCCATTTCTCTATCTCTTCTGAAAGGGATGCAACACAAGATACCGCCACCAAGGGCTCTTTTTCAAGATCTTGGGGCTTGTTAGAATAATTATGAACCACATTAACACTAGAGCACTTCTCCCCTATCATGGGGCTTTTAGGGGTATTATTAAGATTAAAAACAATTTTATCGTCCCCTACTGAGAGTGTTAATTTACCAATTCTCACATCTATAATTGCTCCTGCAGTGTTAAGGAATGGTCTACCCAAAATGATCGGGGTTTGCATATCCTCAGCCATTTCAAGAACAACAAATCAACATGTATATAAAATTTACTTACTCTAACGGGAATATCCTCTAAAACACCTAAGGGGTATTTGAAAGAACGGTCGTCCATTAGTAGAGTAATATTAGTAGCTTTTAATTTACCCATATTTAACTTGGAACACACAGATAATGGCATAAAACTAACGCTAGCACCCAAATCACACAATGCATTATCAATCGTTAGATTGCCTATATGACAAGGGATAGAAAAGATACCCAGGTCTTTTAATTTAGGTGGAGATTTATTTTGAAGTACGGCACTACACTCTGCAGTGAAAGCTATTGCCTCTACCTCATTAATAGACCTTTTTCTTGTCAATATTTCTTTCATAAATTTTGCATATGCAGGAATTTGTGTGATTAATTCAGTGAAGGGAACTGTTACCTTTAGATCTTTTACCATCTTAAGAAACTTACCAAACTGCTTGTCCAAGTTTGTCTTCAAGTGTCGATTGGGAAATGGAAGTTTGATAACTGGCTTTGGAGCATTATTTCTCTAATCTGGAGTGGCCACCATCTCTAGGGTCGTACCCAGCAATGTAGAATCAGATATATTAGTACTATGCTTTAGCCCTGTAGGGATATTAGCTAAATTGTCTTGTTTAAGGGAATCAAGATTAGCATTATTTATTAAAACAGGGGCCCTTCATAGTTTGAACCACTCCTTAGAGTAATTTCATAGGCTTGATCCGTATGCATGGTTGGCTGTGCTGGCAGAGCTCCCTGTTGGCGGGCTTGTAAAGTAGCGGAAAGTTACGCAATTTGATTATCTACAATTTTATTATGTGCTAGAATTGAATCAATTTGTGCATCTCTACTCTCCATGTGCTTCTGCATATAACCAGCGTCGCTCTAATTTCTACCAAAGCAGGGTCGGAAGATGAGGAGGGTTGTTGTGGTTGGTTCTTCTGGCCAGCATTGGGATGGTAATATTTCTGTTGTTGTTGTTGTGGCGTATGTGGTTCTTGTAGTGGTGGATTTTGAACGTTAGTAATCCGGTAGGAAAGGTACACATTATTCCGGTACCCAAGATTGTAAGTGTTGGAGTATGGGTTATTCTACCTATAAGCTTGAAAGGCATTAACTTGCTCCACAAAACTCCTGCAATCTTGTTCCCAATGATAAAAAATTCCACAATTTTCACATAAAGCCTCATTAGCATTATTATTAGTTGCAGAAACATTAGCTACATTAGCAGTGCTAAGATTATCTAATTTCTGGCAGATAGAGGTTAATTGAGCTTGCAAAAAGGATACGGAGTCAACACTATACTTCCCCTTGTTAGCAAAGCCTCTAGAATTCCCATATTGGGAATTATGTATCGCCATATCTTCAATAACCTGACCTACATCATCAACATTAAGATTCATAAACCTCCCACTAGCTGCAGAATTTAAAATTATTCTAGATGAATTTCCAATGCCATTGTAAAAGGCCTGGATTAACTGCCATTGTGCCATATGGTGGGGGCATTCTCTTCGTAGGTCCTTGAACCTCTCCCAAGCCTCGTATAAAGTTTCATCGGCTTCTTGGGCAAAGTTCTTAATTGCACTCTGTAGTATAGCTGTTCTCTCTGCATGATAATACTTGTTATAAAAATTCAAAACAAGAGTTTCCCAGTCAGTTATACCAAGTGCAGTTCTATTTAAACCATTAAACCATAATTTGGCTTTTCCAGTTAAAGAGATAGGAAAGAGAATCAACCTGATTTGGTCTTGTGTGACCCCGGCTTGCCTGATGGTATTACAATACTAACAATAGTTTGCAATGTGAAGATTTAGGTTTTCACCCTTAGCTCCACTAAATTGCTTCCTCTCTATCATCGTTATAAATTGAGGTTTAATCTCAAATTGTACCCCATCAAGAGGCGGAGTGGGAGTGAGATGTGGAAAATCTGTAAGCTTTGGTTGTGAGTAATCACTAAGCTTCTTTGGAGCCGTCATCTTTGATTTTGGATCTGATGATACCTCTGAATCGCTAGAACTAGTTGGAGGATCTCGGTGATTATTATTATCACACTACTAGAAAAGTGCCGTTTTCTGACGGAAAAAATTCCTCGGAAACACCCTGTTTTCTGTCGGAAATAGGGTTTTCGTCGGAAAGTGTCGTCGGAAAACATTTCGTAGGAAAAATGGCCTTTTCCGACGAAATTTCCGTCAAAAACACATTTCCGACGAAATTTCTGACGGAAATCATGCATCGGAAGACAAATTGGGGCCCAAAAAAGTCCGTCGTAAATTTTCGACGGAAACCAAATCTGTCGGAAAATGCCGACGGAATTTCCGTCGGAAACTTCTACCAAAAATAAATAAAAAAAAAACCCACCCCACCACCACGTCCAACCCCCACTACCACCCCACAAGCCAAAAAAAAAAAAACCCACCCCACCCCCACGCACCACCACGTCCAACCCCCACTGCCACCCTACAAGCCCTAAGCCAAACTTTAAGCCGCCACCACCACCTTAACCCATTTAACCCTAACCCACCTAACCCGAACTAACCCACCCACCAGACCCACCACGACCCTAACCCAATAACCTAGATCCACCACCACCTTAACCCATTCAACCCTAACCAACCTAACCCGAACTAACCCACCCACCAGACCCACCACGACCCTAACCCAATAACCCAGATATACCACCACCTTAACCCATTTAACCCTTACCCATTTAACTGTAACCCACCTAACCCATAAAACCCACCACATCCAACCAAACCACCAGATTCGACCACCCACCTAACCCAAAAAACCGACCAACCCACAAAACCCATAAAAACGAAACCACCACGGCACCAAGCCACCACAAAACCAAAAAAAAAAAAAGAAGACTCGAAAAACATACCTTTTTTTACTGAAATTGGCTTCGAATTCTTGAAATTTGGTTTTAGTAGGCCAAATTCGATCATGAAAAGTCTAGATCTACACTTTTCGTGGTCGAATTTGACCAAAGAAACCATTAATGCCGATTTTTTACCATAAAAACCCCAAGAAATAGAAGAGAAATAAGGAAAGAGACGAAGAAGAAGAATATGGAGGAGGAGAGAGGAAGAGAAGGAGCGGAGGAGAGAGAGAAATAGAGAAAGAGAAGAAGTGGAAGAGAGAGAAAAAGAAGAGCGGAAGAGAGAGAAAGAGAAGATGGAGAGAGAGGAGGCGGATGAAAGAGAAGCTGGAGAGAGGAGGAGAAAACCCTAGAAGATTATAAAAGGCCGAGTTTTTTTTTATTATATATAATCATATATTCTGACGGAAATTTCCGACGGATTTTGATTCCGTCGGAAAATTAATTTTCCAACGGAATTTGCCGTCGGAAATTTCCGACGGATTTTAATTCCGTCGGAAATTAAATATTCCGACGGAAAATTCCGTCAGAAAGTGTATTTATACCGACAGATTTTTGTTCCTTCGTAAATTTTCGACGGATTTTCGACGGAATGTTAAAATCCTTCGGAAATAAACGATGGAATAAAAATCCGTCGAAAATTCCGAAGTTTACGATGGAATTTCGTGTCCGTCGGAACAATTCCGTCGGAAATCAGCCTTTTTCTAGTAGTGTTACCAGAATCCGCCAGAATTTGCTTGTAAAAATTCTTGTGTCTATGGAAGGATCATTCAATCTCAGGATCGAATGGGACGTACCCTGATTAGGAACACCTGGGCATAAACAAAAAAAACTTAAAGCAAATATGAGACTTGCCTCAAAGAACTAACGTTCTCTGAGACAAAAAGAAATAACCTAGACTACAAAAATTATCAGAAATAAAAATAAAACCGTTTCCCCGGCACCGACGCCAAATTTTGAAAGGGTAAAGTCATATCCCCTAATCAAAAGTAATTCCTAAATCCTCTAACTAATGTAGATAGGGAAGTAGGGTCGAATCCATAGAGAAACGAGTCTTTCTATTCCTAATTAATTAAAGTAATCTAAATTATAAAGTGACCAATATGTAAATTTGGATAATAAACTAAACTACGGAGATTAAGAAGAAAACAATATATAAAAGGATCTAGGGCATAGGTTCACCAATAAATAATATTCCAGGGTAAAACATGATAATCAATCATCATTGCATACATTAATCAGATCATGAAGGGCTTTCGCTACGTATTACAATCACACAATTAATTTACCGGTATTAAATCTCATCTTTCGAATCTCGACTTAACCATTTATAAAATAATTTGCCTATTGAAACTAGACCTAAACATTAATTCTCATCTGTAGAATCTCGAATCAATATTGTTAAACTCATGCATAAAAGATTTGCGAAAATCCAGTCACAGAGCATTAAATCAATCAATAAGAAATTAATCTAGCATTGATAATTAACAACAATAAATTACTCATTCATATTATTTATGGATCCCCATAAAACCTAGAAATAAAACTACTCACACATAATAAAAACTAAACTAATCAAAGTAATAAAGCAAGACATAATCAAAAGAATAAAATAAACAACTAAGATTAAGAGAAGAGAAATCGTTACCAAAATAAATCTGGAATTAAGAATCAAGTAAAGAACAAATTGTATGAGAGAGAAAACTAATCTAAAAGCTAAGTAGAGAGAGAAAATCTAAGAAATAATTAAGAGAGAGTAAAGAAGAGTACTAAACTCATTTTACGGAGAAGTATTTATACTTCGTAAGAATCCTAAACTAAAACAAACTTAAACGTCGAATAATTAACTCCTAACAAAAACACGTGCCCGATCGGGCATGCACCGCCCGATCGGGCGTGCCTTTTTCCTCTCAAGTACATTTCTCGCGCCCGGCCAGGCGCGAGTTCGGGCGCCATCCTTGCTTCCCTCGCCCGGTTGGGCGCGCCTCCGGGCACCAGCCTCTTTTGCCGGGCGGCTCTCTTGGGCCACTATTTGGACTACGATTGGGCTCCAATTCTTCGGGCCAATCTGGATTTCCTCTTCGGGTCTTGAATACTTGGTCCAAATGCCCCAGCATCACATATACCAAGCCCTTAACCACCAGTTTGATGGCTCTAATCGGCCTTGGGCTATAAAATCTGGTTGTGCTTCTCCAATGCTCGTAATTGCTCCATAATAAATCGGAAAAATGCTTCAAAAGTGCAAATCCCTGCAAAAGTCAACCAAATCTACGAAAACACTAGAAAACACCAATTAGTAATAAAAGTGGCTGTAAAGAGCCAAAAAAATTATATAAAATAGACACATCAATGACCATTATAGCTTGTAATTATCTCTTTTATGACTACCTTAAGTATGGTCTTAATAGCATCCTTATAACCCTCCTTTGTCATTAGTCCACAGTAACCCTCTCATGAATGGACTCTTAATTGTTCATATAAGTTACAATGTTCACATCTTGTATATATATAAATGGTCATGAAATGGATGAATATAGACAATACAATTACCATCTACATCTCTCTCTAATCTTCTCCCTTTCCCCCTTATTTTATAATACGTTATCAGCACCATACTCTAAACGAAACTATTACATTGATCACTCCGTAAGTATACTAGCCAAGAAAAAAAGTCGAAAGGTATTCATTTTATAACATTAGTTAACATGTATCAAATATTGATGTTAGGAATTGTTCTATATCATGATGTTACTTTATGATTATATGCGGTTCTGACATACTAAAGTTCTTAGTTTATGATTATATCATGATGTTAGTATATGCAGCCACTTTCATAGAATTTTTCACCTTCACCTTATATGCTTCCGAATTATGTTAGTTTATGATTATTAGATATCATATTATGATGATATTAATTTTGGTTCTAAACATATTTTACGAGACATTTTAATAGTATAACTCATGATACCCCTTTCATATGTGATTAAATCATTAACAGTATTATTATTGTTTTTATGTAGTATATGTTTATGGTATGCTATTTAATCTTGTATTGTTATTTTTTATAGTGAAAATGTCGAACCTTGCCAAGCTTGAATTTGTGGCCCTTGATATTACCGGAAAGAATTATTTATTATGGGTGTTAGATGCTGAAATACACCTAGATGCTAAAGGCCTTGGTGAAACCATTAAGGAGGCTAATGAGGCAACACCTAGAGATAAGGCTAAAGCAAAGCCATGATTTTCCTTCGCCATCACCTCCATGAAGGGCTCAAAAATGAATATTTAACTGTGAAAGACCAACAAATCATTTAGAGTAATCTAAAGGAAAGGTATGACCACCAAAAAAACAGTGATACTCCCTAGAGCTCGTTATGAATGGTTGAATTTGAGATTGCAAGATTTTAAATCTGTTAGTGAATGTAACTCAGCTATGTTTAAAATAACTTCTCAATTAAAATTATGTGGAGAAAATATTACTGATGCAGAAATGCTTGAAAAGACATACTCCACTTTCCATGCAAATAATATTGTCCTGCAGACACAATATAGAGAAAAAGGTTTTAAAAAATATTTTGAATTAATATCTTGCCTTCTTGTGGCTGAACGAAATAACGAGTTGTTAATGAAAAATCATGAATCACCTCCTACTGGCTCTACTCCATTCCCTGAAGCGAATGTGACAACCCATAACGGGAAAGAAACTAAAAACAGAGACCATTCCAGCAGTAGTGGTCGAGGTAGAGGTTGTGGTCGCGGTCGTGGCCAATGGCGTGGTCGCGGTCGTGGGTGTGGTTTTAATGGATATGGTAGAGTCGTGGAGGTCATTACAAAAGTCACATTCCCACAAGAAGTGGGAACGTAGGGATGATAAAGAAAAAAATGAGACCAATATATGTTACCGTTGTGGAGGAAAAGGCCATTGATCTCGAGTTTGTAGAACTCCAAAGCATCTTGTTGAACTTTATCAAGAATCATTGAAGAAAGGAAAGAAAGTTGTGGCAAACCTTGTTCTTGAAGATGGTGAAGGTGATTTTGATTTTGGCAATGCAAATCATTTCGATGTTGCTAATTTCCTTACTTCCCCAGAAGGGAATAATTTTGATTTTGGCAGTACAACTCATTTAGAAGTTGGTGATTTCTTCAATGCTCCGGAAAGGAATAATTAAATTTATATTATTTTGTGCCAACTTTAAGTATTAAACTTTATCTAATTATTTACTTATGTTAATTTGTATGGTTGTAATAAGGACTTTAGCTTTATGAATTATTTGAGTGTTTTTATTGATTTATTTATTTTATCATATTTATTTTTATGCTTAATATTTTGACATATATTTTATTTCATGAAAACACATGGATATTACTCAAGTAAAATTTGCTCTGAATGGTGAAGAATTATGTCTTGCTGACAGTGCAACTACTCATACAATACTTAAAAATAAAAAATATTTCTCTCATTTGATGATGAAAAGGATTAATGTGAGTACCATATCGGATAGTACAAATATCATTGAGGGCTCCGAAAGAGCCACTATAATATTGCCTTGGGGAACTAAAATTAAAATAATTGATGCTTTATACTCCCCATTGTCTCAAAGAAATTTATTAAATTTTAAGGATATTCGCAACAATGGTTATCATATTGAGACAATCAATGAAGATAATAACGAATTCCTTCAAATCACAAATATAAATCAAGGCTCAAAACATGTTTTGGAGAAACTACCTACATTCTCCAGTGGTTTGTACTACACAAAAATCAATGCTATTGAAGCTCATGCTATAGTAAACCAGAAGTTTACTGATAATTTTGTTGTTTGGCATGACCGGTTAGGCCATCCCGCTTCAATAATGATGCGAAAAATAATTACAAATTCATGTGGACATTCTTTGAAGAGGCAGCAGATTCTTCATAATAATTTTTCATGTGCTGCTTGCTTAGAAGGCAAGTTAATAATTCGCCCATCACCAGCTAAAATTAATTTTGAATCAATTAGTTTTCTAGAACGTATACAAGGAGATATTTGTGGGCCCATACATCCCCCATGTGGACCATTTAGATATTTTATGGTTTTAATTGATGCATCAACCAGATGGTCACATGTGTCTTTGTTATCAACTCGTAACCTGGCGTTTGCGAGATTACTTGCCCAATTGATTAAGTTACGGGCACATTTTCCAAATACTCCCATTAAGACTATTCGGCTTGATGATGCAAGTGAATTTACATCTCAAGCTTTCAATGATTATTGCATATCCATTGGGATAAATGTTGAACATCCTGTAGCTCATGTTCATACACAAAACAGTCTGGCAGAGTCATTAATTAAACGTATTCAGTTAATTGCTAGACCATTGCTTATGAAATCCAATCTTCCAATTTCTGCTTGGGGACATGCTATATTACATGCAACAGCACTAATTCGCATTAGGCCAACAAGTTATCACAAGTTCTCCCCATTACAATTGGTTTATACTCAGGAACCAAATATTTCCCATCTAAGAATTTTTGGATGTGCGGTTTATGTTCCAATAGCTCCACCACAACGCTCTAAGATGGGTCCTCAAAGGAGGTTGGGAATATATGTTGGGTTTGAATCCCCGTCAATAATTAAATATCTTGAGCCTACAACAAGGGATTTATTTACGGCTCGTTTTGCTAATTGTCATTTTAACGAGTCACTTTTCCTAACAGTAGGGGGAGAAGAAAGAGCTGGAAAAAGAAATTATATGGAATGAATTATCATTATCTTATCTTGATCCTCGAACTAAACAATGTGAACTGGAAGTTCAAAAGATAATTCATTTACAAAGTTTTGCAAATCAATTGTCAGACTCGTTTGCTGACCCAAAAAGAGTGACCAAGTCACATATTCCAGCTGTAAATGCTCCATTTAAAATAGATGTCCCGGAAGGACATAATAAATTTGCTAATGAGTCTAAACCACGTCAGAAACGTGGAAGACCAATAGGTTCCAAAGATAAGAATCCTCGGAAAAGAAAAGGAGCATTGATTGACGATGGTCAAATTGAAGAAACAATTTCCAAAGGATCTCCAGAAGAGACTTTAAACATGATACAAGAAGAAATTCAGGTCCTGATAATGAAGAAATTTCAACAAATTATATCATGTCTGGAATTACATGGAACCGAAATCAAATCGACGTCGATGATGTTTTTGCATGCAATGTAGCTTTAGATGTTATGGATAATAATGAGGATCATGAACCAAAATCCATTGAAGAATGTAGACAAAGAAATGATTGGCCAAAATGGAAAGAAGCAATTAAAGCAGAATTAAAATCTCTTGGAAAAAGAGAAGTATTTGGACATGTAGTCCGCACACCTGAAGGTGTAAAGCCAGTGGGATATAAATGGGTCTTTGTGCAAAAGAGAAATGAAAAGGCTGAAGTTGTAAGATATAAAGGCACGCTTAGTTGCACAAGGATTCTCACAAAGACCTGGTATTGATTATGAAGAGACATATTCTCCTATGGTGGATGCAACTACTTTTAGATTTCTGATTAGTCTAGCAATAAGAGAAGGACTTGACTTACGTTTGATGGATGTAGTCACAACTTATTTATATGCCCCACTGGATAATGACATTTACATGAAGCTCCCAGAAGGATTCAAGCTGCCAGAAGCAGCAAAATCTAGTTCTCGAGAAAATTTTTGTATTAAATTGAACAAATCTCTTTATGGATTGAAACAATATGGGTGTATGTGGTATAACCGTATAAGTGAGTATTTGTTAAAAGAAGGTTATAAGAATGATCCTATCAGTCTATGTACTTTTATAAAGAAATTTGGATCAGGATTTGTTATAATTGGGGTGTTTGTTGATGATTTGAATATCATTGGAACTCCTGAAGAAATTTCAGTGACTATCAATTATTTAAAGAAAGAGTTTGAAATGAAAGATCCTGGAAAGACAAAATTCTGCTCGGGGTTACAAATAGAGCACCTAGAGAATGGAATCCTTGTGCATCAATCAACATACATAGAAAACGTTCTTAAAATAATTTCTATGAATACAGCACATCCATTGAGCAGCCCTATGGTTGTAAGATTACTTGAAGTAGAGAAAGATCCATTGCGACCTCGGGAAAATGATGAAGAAATTCTTGATCCTGAAGTACCATATCTTAGTGCAATTGGAGCACTAATGTACCTTGCAAGTCATACACGACCCGACATATCATTTTCAGTTAATTTATTAGCAAGGTTTAGTTCATGTCCAACTCGGAGGCATTGGAATGGGATCAAACATTTACTTCGTTATCTTCAAGGTACGAAGGGGATATATGTTTATTTTTCCCAAAGTTGTCCAAAAAAAAATTGATTGGTTTTGCAGATGCAGGTTATTTATCTGATCCTCATAATGGTCGATCACAAACTGGATATGTGTTCACATATGGTGGTACTGCCATTTCTTGGCGTTCCATGAAACAAATCATTGCAGCTACTTCTTCCAATCATTATGAGATTTTAGCAATTCACGAGGCTAGTCGTGAATGCGCATGGTTAAGATCGGTTGTTCAACATATAAAAGAAGTTTGTGGTTTATCATCTGGGAAAGAGGCACCGACAACTTTATATGAGGATAATGCAACTTGTATTGCTCAACTTAAGGAAGGATACATCAAAGGTGACAGAGCAAAGCACATCTTACCCAAAGTTTTCTTCACTCATGATCTTCAGAAGAATGGAGATATAAAAGTATTGCAGATTCGTTCAAGTGAAAATTTAGCAGACTTATTCACTAAGGCTCTTCCAACCGCAACATTTAAAAAGTTAGTTTATCGTATTGGATTGTGCCATCTCAAAGATCTTTGGTGATATAATAATGAGGGGGACACTACAAGAAAAATCTCTTTTCGTAGCGATTGTACATTCGCTACAATATGCAAGTATGTTTGTGAAATAATGAACGATGTCGTATCATTTTTACAATCGCCATGGTTTTCCCATATAAAATCGATACGGAAAACATAATAATACATATCCACACTATTTTTACACATTTATATAATATTGAGAAATCGTATCATTTACAATCGCCACTAAATCCTAAAAATCGATACGAAAAGCCTTTTCAACACTAGATATATAAATATTCTTTGACAAAGAATACATAAAATATGTCATAGCTTGTTGGTGAAACATTTAATATAAGAGTTTGAGGTTGCATGTTCGAATCTTGTAAAGATCATACGCATGTTTTTTTTAAAAAAAAAAAATGAGTTAAACATTTATAGGGATTGTAATCGCTACAATAATCACCACGATTGGATGTAGTTTTTCGTATCGATTATTGAGGCCAACCCCAGCGATATTGAAAACCACTACTAAAGGCTAAGGCAACGGGGGATATTGTATCGAATGACCATTCGTTGGGAAAGATTTTTGTTGCAATTACAATCGATACTAAAGGTTAAAATAATCACTACGAAAAGGTTATTTTCTTGTAGTAGGAGTAATTCCGCGCTGCACTCTTTTTCACTTATCCATGGTTTTTTCCCACCGGGTTTTTCCTGGAAAGGTTTTTAATGATACAGCATATAAGCGCATTAAATCTCTCTTAGATAATGGGCATCCAAGGGGGAGTGTTACAAAATAATAATGTATGCCCATTATAGCTTGTAATTATCTCTTTAATGACTACCTTAAGTATGGTCTTAATAGCATCCTTGTAACCCTCCTTTGTCATTAGTCCACATTAACCCTCTCATGAATGGACTCTTCATTGTCCATATAAGTTACAATGTTCACATCTTGTATATATACAGATGGTCATGAAATGGATGAATATAGACAATACAATTACCATCTACATGTCTCTCTAATCTTCTCCCTTTTCCGCTTATTTTATAATAATATTACTATTGTTTAAATCATATACAATTAAAGTTTACATATGAATATTTTGTAAATACATATACTTATTATTTAAAATCACAAATTATCATGCTCATCCTGCCACATCTGAACTTTTTTTTTTTTCACAAATGTCACTTATAACCTCATTTAACCTTTTTTTTTTCCCTTTCTCATTTTAAGAAACACTAGCTTTAATTCAATACATGTATGAATGTTGTTTGGTTCACTTTTCCCAACCTAATATCTTCTAAAATTATATACAATTTTCACCCCTTCATCTCTTTTATAATTCATTTTTAATAAAAACATATTATTAAATAAAAATTTGTATTGTATACAAATAAACAACCCGTGCATTATATATCTATAAATAACCCATGCATCGCACGGGCCAGGAGGCTAAACAACAAAACAAATCAATTCTTGAATACAAATAGAAGAAAATAAAATGTAAAGCTAGGTAGTTGTTTAACCAAATTGTTTTTCAAATTGTGTACACGATGAAACATATGGTAATCTAGGCTTCCATTACCCTTTTTAAATAAAATGTTAATCATGCCAGTTAATAAGTCCCAAGATTAAATCCGCCCCATATAAAATTAATATCCTAGCAAAATTAACACTTATAAGTTATGACTAACTTTCTTAATTATGATCATCTTTCATCACATTCAAGAATTCCAAGGTATTCAAATTCTAAAACATGCATGCATCTTTGCCAGCAAAGGTTTTACGTTTATTTGGGTGAGATATTAGACGAGTTTATATAGGATTGAAAAAACTACTGAACTTAAAGAGGTGATAATTTTATTATTAGATATGATAAATTTTCTTAATGCACTTATAATAGATAAGCAACCTTTTTTTTTTTTTTTGCTGAAAAAAGAGAAAGGATATAGTTTTAGTTTCAAAGATTTTTTTCTTAATTTTTTATTTAATCTAAACTAATATTTTTTTTGGAAAATTCTCTTTGATAACACCATAATTTTTATTTTTCTTAGTGGTGGATTACGAAAAAATTTATTATCCTTTGAAAACTTAAATTTTTAATATTAAGTCAACTCTAACATTAATGATATTTTTTAACTAAATTTTTTTTTTCTAAATAATTTTATTTATTAATTTTTTTCATTTAAATGATTTTAGATATTTACACATTTCCCTAAGCCACCACTCCAGCCACCCCATCTCACGCCAGCGCCCAACCTCCGCACTTGCCGGCCTGTCGTCATCCCCCGCCTTGTCGCACCTCTCCCCACCCCCTATCCCGAAACTGCGCCTCCTTCCTAGAAAGTTCAAACCCACCTTCCTCCCCACTAAAAATCTTAAAAACCATTAATTTCCCCCCTCTCAAAATCCCCAACCGGCCGTCGATGACCTTTCCTCTACCCTCTCTCTTTATGCTCACCTCACCATCATCTAAAAATGCGAAAGCTTGAACCAATTCGCAAATTTTACAAGCGATCGGAACCCTATATAATCTACACAATTGAATAAGGGTGGGGGTGGAGGTGGAGGTGTGGGAGTGAGGGAAAGGGAAGGGGCTGGGGTCGCCGGCTAGCAGAGGGGCACGATGGGTGTCGTCTAAGGGAGGGAAATTGTGATGCGGTTGGTATTTGGGGAGGGGTACAGTGGTGGTTTAGGGGGAAGGAGTGGTGCGGTAGAGGTAGGGAATTGTTGTAATTGGTTGCAGAATTGCTATTTGTGGTAAGTTGTTGCGGTGTTTCGTGTGGTGGTGGCAGTTTGAAGGTGGTTTAGTGGCGTGGCTATTAGAGATGTGGCAATGGTTAATTGTGGTGGTTTTATTGGTGCTTGTTCGGTGTTGGATGTAGGGCAGTGTGTTGTGGGAAAGGTGAGTAGGATAAAAGAGAGGGGATGAAGATGATGATCTTGATGATGACATATTGGGTTTGAGTGAGGATATTTTAGGAATTTGAGTGTACTAAGTGAGGATATTTTAAGAATTTTAAATTTTTTTTTAATATAAAAAACTTGTTAAAATAGTCAAGAGTTAAGTAAATTGTTTAATTAAGTACACCATTGAAAAATTATAAATATTTCAAGTTTACCAAGGGTAATAAGTTTATTCGTAATTCACCACTGAGAAAATTAAAATTACGGTGTTACTAAAGAAAATTTACCTTTTTTTTAACAACTTATATTTTTAAAAAAAATTGAATGTGATTTCACATTTATTTTTTAGGATTTTTTATATAAACTTTTTATTATAATCACATCCCACTTTTCACTACTTTTTTATCTAACCCAATTTTTTATATTCATTGACCGTGAATTTCATTTTTGTAATGTTCAATAGTCTTTAATAAAAAAAAATATTTCCTTTCTCATGTTTAGATAGAATTTCCAATATAAAAACATAATATGGAATTTTTAATTAATTTAAATTTTAGTTCTAATCCTACGTGGCACTTTAAAATAATAATTCTACGTGGCATAATTCTTTATGTAATGCTGTAAAAATACTAATCCTACATGGCGCTCTAAGAATTTTTTTAAAAAATAAAAATCCTACATGTCTCTCTAAAAAAATCGGAAACAAAAACTCCCTTTTAAAAATTTTAATAGTAGTTAATAAACTAAATTGTTTCTTTTCTCATATTTATATAAGATTTCCAATATAAAAAGATAATATTAGATTTTATAATTAATATAAATTTTAATTCTTATCCTATGTGGCGCTTTAAAATAATAATCATACGTGGCATAACCCTATATGTAACGTTGTAAAAATACTAATCCTACATGGCTACATGGCACTCTAAAAATTTTTTAAAAATAAAAATCTTACTTGGCTATCTAAAATTAGGGAAAAACTCCCCTTTATATACGTATATTAGATTTATTTTCATATGGTATGTTGTTAGGTTACTTTGAGTACTTATATCGCTACCTTTTTAAAATTATGAGTAAACTCTTAAAAATAATGGCGGGACTATTACATCCATTAAAATTCTTATTTACGCATTTGACTTTATAAAATTATAACCACACTTTATGAATAGTATTGAGATGATTGTGTCCCTACATATTTGTTTACATATGATATTCGCTCTCATTAATCTTAATTGTTTTTTTTTAACTCTTAAGCATAGCGTGCAGACTTTTATACCCTTTAAACTATTTGTGAACATATTTTACTTAATTAACGCTACTAACAACGTCAAACCGAAAGAACTTTTTTACAAAGCATAGCTATGACGCGTCTAACTATTATTCAAAACATTAATGTTTCATAAAGTTCACTAATTTAATAATAATTACAAAAATTCATACCAAAAGTTATGCATTAATAACTTTTTCCTTAATTTTCTCCTCTCTCCTCTTTTAGAGTTTTTGTTTTCTTGGCCGTTAGGCCAAACATAGTCTAATTTCATCGGATATTAGACTATCGACCTATTCTTTCATTAATTTTTTTTTTCTTTTATTTGTTTTGTTATATGTTTTGTTCTTTCCATTTGTGAGAGTCTTTCTTTATTTGCTTAGTTTTTCTAATTATATAAAATTTGATTCTCATCTATGGATGAAAATTTTAATTTCAAGAATCTGTAAATAATTGGGAAAAAGATTTGGATTCATATGGGTTTACGGTTTTTCATCAACTCTATAATCATCAGAACATAAACGCGGATTGCGAATGTCTTTGTTTGAGCAGTGGAGTGTGAGCTATGCCAAATATGCTAGATATTTATGGTTTTGGTTGTAAAACCTATGTTGTTTTTTCTATAAATATGTGTTTTACATATTTACATTATTGTTGTATCATTATTATTGACATTATTTATCTTCATGGAAAAAAAAGTTATGCATTAATATGCATTAAAAATAAAATGTCTCAAGTAAAAAAGAGGCATTCCAAAGGAATAACACTTATACATGGCTAGATGCATAATTAGGGGCATTCTAGTAATTTTGCATGGAATTTTATGTACATACCCATGAATTAAAACGGGGACTAGTGCTCGTAGAAATGCCTGACTATTTGTAATGGTCGGTCGGGCACCTATTGTTACAAATAAGGATTGTGCCCATTACCAAAACCCTCTTTTTTCATCACTAAAAACATGTTTTCAATTCCACTAGTGCATTGTGCGGTCATTCATAAAGAGAGTAAAAAGTGGCTGCTTTACTTATGCAAAGCTAATGTGCAGGGTAGTGTAAGTAGATTGATCTCTTTAATTGTTGTTAGTCATTCGAGCGACTAAATCTCATAATATTATGCCATAACTTTGTACAACGCCAAGTGAAGTGAAGACCTTTTGTTACAATTTTGACACTTAATAAGTAGGGGTGTTGACGGATTGGAGCCCATGACAAGAGCCAATTTGGATGCGGGGGCGGGTGGTCAATTAATCAAAATCCCTCAAAATCAAGTTGAAGCCACTATAGAACAGGTAGCAACGAATTACACTTGGGGGGGGGGGGCGAAGAAGAAATGCTCCAAAGAAAGGTGGTATTTACGAATTGGAGAAAGTTGATCAATTACAACATCAAATTGATCAACTAACAAAAGGTCTTTCCAAGTTGAACATGAGTGTGAATGCAAGTTCAAGCGGTGGAGCAAACTCTTCTCAAGTTAACTCTTTTTCTTGTCAAAATTGTGGAGGAACGAACCATGATACATCTTATTGTGGAGGTTTAAGCCCCGAGCATGTAGCGGCATACAACACAAGGCAAGAGGGATTTAGAGGAAGCGGCGGTGGAGTAGCTTGGAGACAACCACCACCCGGGTTTGCACCTCAACCTCAACAATGGAACCAACAAGCTCAACGTTCCTACAACTCCAACCCTCAATATCAAAATCCACCTCCATCTCAACCCCAAAACCCAAGAGGAAGCTATCCAAGGAACAACCAATACAACAATCAAACCCAAGCACCTCAAATAAATCATCAAGAACAAGCACCTCAAGTGGAGCTAACACAAACTGAACTCCTTCAAGCCATGCATGCGCAAATGCAATCTTTTGGGCAACAAATGCAAGTGATAAGAGCTCACAACAAGATGGTTGTTTCACAACTAGTTCAATTGGCCGAGAGAATTCCTTTCAATTCACCATCTACTTTACCCGGACAACCACAACCTAACCCATCTCACAACTCAAAGCCCGATTCATGCAAGGCGATCACATTGAGGTCGGGAACTTCCTATGAAGGGCCAAATGAAGGGGATAGTGAGGAAAAGAAGGGAGGAGAGGAGAGTGTGAATGAAAACAAGGGAGGTGAGAAAGAAAAGATTGATGAGATAGAAGGAGGTTCGGAGAAGAAGAAGCTTGACAATGAGAAGACAACTTCAATTCATAGTGAGGCTAGGAATCTTGATGGACCGGTTCCTTTTCCTGGTCTTCTTGTGGAGAGGAAGTTGAAGACAAGTTTGCAAAATTCCTTAGTGTCATGAAGAATTTGCACATCAACCTCCCTTTTCTTGAAGTTGTGACACAAATGCCATCTTACTCCAAGTTCCTCAAAGATATTCTCACCAACAAGAGGAAGCTCAATGATGAGCTTATCACCCTTCCACATCAAGTGAGTGTTGTTGTCCAACATAAGATGCCCAAGAAGGAAAAAGTCCTAGGAAGTTTCACTTTTCCAGTGAAAATTGGGAACATGGAAGCTAGAGGCGCTTTAGCCAATATTGGAGCAAGTGTTAGTTTAATCCCTCTATCCATTGCTCAAAAACTCAATATAGAGATGATCCCTACAAGTAAGACAATTTAATTAGTCGATTGGTCAGTGAAATTATCTTGTGGAGAGCTTAAGGATGTTCCAATTCAAGTGGGACACATCTACGTGCCTTGTGACTTTATAGTGATGGATATGGAGGAAGATGTTAACACTCCTTTGATTTTGGGACGTGAAGCTCTTAAGACTTTGGGGGCGTTCATCAATTGCAAGAACAACACCATCACATGTGAGGTGGCCGATGAGAAGATTGTCTTTGAGTTTTCTAAGTTGCTCAAGACCCCCATGGTTGAAAAAGGCTATAGAGTTGATGTTGTGAATGAGGAGCTAGATCGCTTGGGGAGGGTCGTGATGGTCAAGATCCAATGATAGAAGCTCTTACTTGCAAAGAAGAGTTCCACTCTCAAGAGGCTAAAGAGTCATGGCAATGGAGGAATCCTTAAAGGAGGAGGTTGATCAACAAGTTGAGATCGAGCTTCAGTCCAAGGAGGAGAAATTGGAGGAGAGTTCGAAGCCTCCTCCCAAGGTAGAACTCAAGCCCCTTCCCCCTTCTTTGAAATATGTTTTTCTTGATAAAGAGGGAAAGTACCCTATTATTGTCAATGCTACCCTAGATGGTCGTAATTTAGAAAAACTTCTTGATGTTTTGAGAAAACATAAGGATGTGATAGGGCATAGCATTGATGATATCAAAGGTATTAGCCCTTCTTTGTTCATGCATCGTATTCATCTTGAAGATGATCATTCCACCTCCATTGAACCTCAAAGAAGGTTGAACCCCAACCTTTAAGAGGTTGTGAAGAAATAAATTTTAAAACTACGTGAGGCGGGCATCATCTATGCTATCTCCGATAGAAAGTGGGTTAGCCCAGTTCTTGTATTTCAAAAAAAGGGTGGGATGACCATAATAAATGGTGAAGGAGGAAAGGAAATCTCCACCCAGACGGTGACTGGGTGGAGAATGTGTATAGATTATAGGAGGTTGAAAAAAAACACCACGAAAGATCATTTACCTCTCCCATTCATGGATCAAATGCTTGAGAGGCTCTCTCAACATGCTTTCTTTTGTTTCTTGGATGGGTATTCCGGATTCTTCCAAATCCCTATCCATCCAAGCGATCAAGAGAAAACTACTTTCAAATGTTCATATGGGACGTTTGCATATCGAAGAATACCATTCGGTTTATGCAATGCTCCTTCTACCTTTCAAAGATGCATGACCTCCATTTTCTCCGAGATGCTTGAAAAAGAAGTTGAAGTTTTCATGGATGATTTTAGTGTTGGTGGCTCATCTTTTGACACTTGTCTTTTTAACCTTGAAAAAGTTTTAAAAAGGTGTCAAGAGACGAGTTTGGTTTTGAATTGGGAAAAATGCCACTTCATGGTCGAGGAGGGCATTGCCCTCGGCCATAAAGTTTAAAAAAATGGCATTGAGGTTGATCCGGCCAAAGTTTCGGTGATTGAGAAATTGTCCCCTCCTACTTCTATCACGGGAGTACGAGCTTTTCTTGGGCATGCCGGTTTCTACTGGAGATTTATCAAGGACTTTTCATCAATCGCCAAACCTTTGACCGAATTACTCAAAAAGGATGTTGCTTTTAACTTCAATGAGGTTTGCCTTGAAGCATTTCGTAAGCTCAAGGAAGCTCTCATTTCCTCTCCCGTTGTGCAAGCTTCGGATTAGAGCTTTCCTTTTAAGCTAATGTGCGATGTGAGTGATTTTGCAGTGGGTGCCGTGCTTGGACAAAAGAAAGAAGGAAAATCATGTGTCATCTACTATGAAAGTAGGACTCTTGATGAAGCTCAAAAGAACTATACAACAACGGAGAAGGAAATGCTAGCGGTTGTTTTTGCCTTTGATAAGTTTAGGTCCTATCTTATTTGCTCTAAGGTGATTTTGTACAAGAATCATATTGCGGTGCGATATCTCATGACTAAGAAGGAAGCAAAGCCTCGCCTAATCCGTTGGGTTCTCTCTCTTCAAGATTTTCACATGGAAATGAGGGACAAAAAGGAAGCGGAGAACTACGTTGCAGATCATTTGTCTAGGCTACCTTTTGAGAACAAAGATGATTTACCAATCAATGATGAGATAGGACTTTAAGCTCTTATGGCTATGGCTTCAACATGTAGCCCTTGGTTTGCGGACATTGCTAATTATCTTGCTTGTGGAGTCACTCCCCCGAAGTTTTCTTCTCAACAAAAGAAAAGGTTTTTCAAGGAAGTGAGGAGGTATTTTTGGAATGACCCATACTTGTTTAAACAATGTGGAGATGGCATTTTTCAAAAATGTGTTCCGGATCATGAAATCGAAGGAGTTCTTGAGCATTGCCATTCACTACCATGTGGAGGACATGGGGGTGTTGATAAGATGGTGGCAAAAATCTCTCAATCTCTATTGTGGTGGCCAACGATGCATAAGGATGCCCACAAGTTCATTTCACAATGTGATAGGTGTCAAAGGAGTGGTGGCATAACCAAAAGAGATGAAATGCCTCAAAAAATGTCTTGGAAGTTGAGCCCTTTGATGTATGGGGAGTGGACTTTATGGGGCCTTTCATTTCTTCTTGTGGAAATCTATATATATTGGTAGCGGTTGATTATGTGACGAAATGGATTGAAGCCATACCCTCACCTACCAACGATCACAAGGTTGTTCTTAAGCTTCTAAAGAAGATCATTTTTCCTAGGTTTGGAGTTCCGAGGGTGCTAATTAGTAACGGAGGCTCCCATTTCGCCAAAAAGCAATTTGAAGCTCTTCTCAAGAGGTATGGCGTTCATCACAAGGTTTGATTACCTTACCACCCTCAAACTCAAGGACAAGTGGAGGTCTCGCATCGTGAAATAAAAAATCTTCTTTAAAGGATGGTGAACAAATCAAGGAAAGATTGGTCTCTCAAACTTGATGACACACTATAGGCTCTTAGAACGCCGCACAAAACTTCAATCAGCATGACCCCCTATAGGTTGGTCTATGAAAAGGCTTGTCACTTGCCGGTTGAGTTAGAATATAAGGCTGGGTGGGCCATCAAAGAACTCAATATGGATTCATCGTTGGCCGGTGAGAAGAGATTGCTTAAGCTCAATGAACTTGAAGAGCTTAGAGATGATGCTTTTGAGAGCTCGAGGTTATATAAGGAGAAGACCAAAAAGTGGCATGACCAACATATTCAAAACAAGAGCTTTAAAGTTGGAGGTAAGGTTTTGCTTTTCAACTCAAGGCTTCGTTTGTTTCTGGGTAACTCAAGTCCAAGTGGTCGGGCCCCTTTGTGATATCGAAGACTACTCTTTATAGCTCCTTTGAGTTAGATGCGGAAGGCAACAAGTTTACGGTCAATGATCATCGTTTATAGCATTACTTTTGCAAGGTAGAAGTTGGTGTCATCAAATGTATAATGCTTAATCCTTTGGATCCCAAGCCTCCCCCTTGAAGAATTTTCCTCATGGTCAAGCTAGTGACCTCATAAAGAAGCGCTTCTTAGGAGGCAACCCAAGTTTCTAACTCTTATATATATATATATATATATATATATATATATATATATATATATATATATATATATATATATATATATATATATATATATATATATATATATATATATATATATATATATATATATATATATATATATATATATATATATATATATATATATATATATATATATATATATATATATATATATATATATATATATATATATATATATATATATATATATATATATATATATTCTGATTTCACTTTTTTTTTTTTAATTTGAATTTTATTTTCCCCCTTTTTGTTCATAGGTGTTTCGATGATAAAGGAGTAAGGGTTTTTTTATATCGAAGATGAGAGAAGAAAGAAATTGAAGTTTGCTCTGCGCGACCCTGTGCGCGACTCCTGCGCGGACGCGTAGTAAAAAGTGTGCGGGCGCGCAACATTGTCAGAACCCGCAAACTTTTGTTAGAAATTGGAGATTTGAGACAGAAGGTTTGCACGACCCTGTGTGCGACCTCTGTGGGGGCGCGCAGGGAAGGGTGTGTGGGCGAGCAGCACTGTCAGATCCGCACACTTTTGCTCAAAATTGGAGGTTTGAGGCAGTGAGTCTGCGCGACCTAGTGCGCGACCCCTGTGCGGGCGCGCAGAGCTAGGAAAATCGGGTTTTAAGCTCTTCTTCCCCATTTCACCCTCATATTTTTTCTAGCCCTATTTCATGCTCTCTTCTCTTTTCTCACAAACTCAAACCCTAACCCTTCAATTTCACCTATTTCTCAAAAATTCCATTGATTTTCCTTCAAATCCATCAAAAATTTTCATTCTACTCACAAATTTACCCACTTTCTCTCTCCAAAATACCCAAAAATCCTCCATTTTTATGGTGTGCAAGCTTGGTTTAAGGTGGTGTTTTTGGGGGTTCTTAGTGGTTTTCAAGCTTCTACTAAGTGGTATAACTCTAAATTTTGCCATTTTGTTGTTTATTATCACTTGTTTATGCAAAATTTTTAGTTATTAAGCATGGTTTAGCTTGAGTGAGTTTCATGTGATTGTGATTTTCTTTGCTAAGGATTTGTTGGTTGTTAGTGTGATATTTAGTTATTTTGGAACATGAACATTATTGATTTGGAAGCTATTTTCATGGAATTGAGTTGAGCAGTTTTGTTTTAGTATTGATGATAATGCAACTATTTTCATGAAAATTTCTTATTATCATAATGTATTGTGATTGAGTGCTTTGTTGTTGATTCTAGTTGTTTTTGAAGCTATATATGTAAGGCTTAGCATCATGCTAGTGTGGGGGGGACTTCATTGTAGGTGGAAGAGCTTACATGGTTCGGTTGGCTTTATCATTTTTTGATGTTGATTTATCTTCTTGATTGTGATGATGATGTCTCTGGGTGATTTTGATGAGCTTTTGATAATGAATTTTCAAGTGTTTGTGTAGGTGATGGCGCTCCTATGAAGGAAAATCCAAACTCCTGATAATCCAAATTTCCCTTAATCCATTTTTTTTAGATAGTTTTATTTTATTTTTTGCATTTTGTTTAAAATTTTAGTTTCCTTCTTTAATTTTTCACTTTTTTATTTATTTTTGTTTTATATCAGTCGTTTCTTTTGTTTTGGCTCGCTTTTCAAGCTTGTAAATGGAGATGAAGGAAGTTAAGGGGCAAATCGAGCTCCCTCGGTGAGATTGTATAAGTTATCTTGTCTTCATTTCAAGTGGCGTTTGGTGAGACCTTTCCTCTCTTTTATTTTCTTTTTCTTTGGGTGTTTAGCTTAGGTTTAGTTTAGGAAAAAGTTGAATGGTTCGAGGATGCTTGCTTTTGGTTCTATGGAACCTGGGATCGTTGATGTTGTTATCGAATGATCACTTGTGTGACAATTGGGATTTAATTGGATTATTTGCCTCGTGTGTGAACTTTTTTATTTCTTCCTCTTTCTTTTGTTTTGTTTTCCCCTGCTTGTGATACAAGCATAACTATGACATTTTGAAATGATTTTTGATTTGTAATTTGCTCACTCTTTTGGATTGGTTTGCCTATCTTGACGATGTGTCTTTGAATGCTTATCTTCCTAGTTGATGAGGGTTTACACGGTTTGAGAATGCTTAGGGTTGAATTAGACACATTGTAAGCTAAGGTAGCCCGGTTTAGAACTTTTGAGGACGTTTGAACCCCTAGTTCACGGGAAAGTGGTAAGATGGTGTTGCTCTCTATGGTGGATAGGATTCCCTTGGTTGGTATTTGCTTATTTCTTATCCCGTGTGAGCTTCATTTGTTCTAGCCTTTGTCATTCTTGTGAGCGGCATTTAGGATCCTTGAGTATGCATATCTTAATCTTTGTGTTGGCGTCTAGCTCCCAAGATTGTGACCATATAACTCTAGAGGAGGAAGAGGGCATTTCTTCTTATTTTTCTTTGTTTTCTTTGTGTTTTGTTACAAATTTGGTTTTCATTTTTGCATTCACCCACTTGCTAACCAATTTGAGCCTTATTTCCCCTTTCTTGACTTAGCCATATTACAAACCTATCGGCCTATGTTCTACCAACCCTTGTAGTTAGTGAAGCATTGGGTGGTGAGGTTCGAGTTTGATAATGTTAAAATTGAGCAAGAAAGTTGTGTAATTTGGTTTAAGTAAGGTTTTGAAAGGTTATTCATGAAAAGTGTATGCAAAAAGGTTTGGCAAGAAAGTTGAAGCTCAAAATAAAAAATAAAATAAAATAAAATAAAATACAAAAGTGAAGGAAATAAAAAGGATTGAAGTAATGTGGTGTGGTTTGTTTTGAAAGGTTGTTATTTTGAGAATAGGTTCAATTCTTAGGATGTTCTTGAGAGATGGCCACTCTTATGCTTCACTTAGGAATTGCCACCAAAATTTTCAAATTGTTTCCCAACCTTAACCCCTAGCAATGACATTACAATCTTAGTTAAGACTCTTGGATTTTAGAGGGGCATGGTCAAAGAACGGTGGAGGGAGATAGATTTCAACCCTATGGAGAGAGTATGCATAGTTGAGATGTCGGGATGACCTTATGATTCCACATAAAAATTTCTTTTTTAGGTTCCCTCGAGGAATCATGAGGACTAAGTGATGAATTGAAGCTAGTGGAGAGAACGCGGACCGTCTTGGTTGGAACTAGGGCGGAGAATGAATTCATTAGTTCTCTATGCTTAGCTTAGGTTTGTCTTTTTCAACCTTGAGCATCTTGGAACATGTTTTCCCTCTTTGAATAGAGAAAGATAAGTATTCTTTGGTGCATTTATTTGCAAGTGAGTCCAAATGGAGCATTTCATTACCTTGAGGCTTGTTTGGTTTTGCTAAAACCTTGTCATGTTATGTTTGTTGTGTTTGTATCTTTGTGTTTGTATCTTTGGCCCTTTTCTAAGCATTTTTACTTAGTTTTGTTCCCTCCTTTCCTTTCTCCATTATCTTCCCTTTTTTTAGTCTTCTCGCCTTCTCTTTATTTTGATTTCCATGCTTTTGTTTTGTAGGTATTTTATGCCGAAAGAAAGAAGATTTCAAGGAGCCAAGCAAATTGTGTTGTGCGGCTATTGCGCGGGCACGCACTCTTGGCTGTGCGGGCGCACAGCCCTATCAGAACCCGCGCAGCCAAGCTGATGAAACAGAGCCAAACCAGAGAGTTTGTGCGATCTATTGTGTGGCCTATGTGCGGGCGCACTTCATTTCCCTGTACACTCAAAGTTGCAGCCGCGCAATATGCTTAGAGGGCGCACACTACTACTGCGCGGGAGCGCATATTTCGTGTGCGGCCACGCAACGCTGGGTTTCTGATTTATTTGCGCCTTGTTGCCCAAGTTTCTTTCTTTTGAGGGGTGCCACATATATATAGACGGGACTCTTCGTAATAAAGAACACTTAGTTCTAATTCCATAGAATATTAGCCTAATCTAGAGAGAGAAAGTAGATTGTTATTCAAGCATCCTTTATTGTAGTCAACTTTGCTCAAGTTTTAATCTTCAATCCATCAAGCAAGAATCCAAATTTTCATCTTTCATTAATCCTTTATTTAGTAATCTCTTCTCCTTTCCTTTAGTTTTATTTATTTGTTTTATTGTTGCTTATTCTTGTTAATCTTATTAGTTCATCTAGTTGTTATTGATTTCATTGATTTTAATCATGTTTTGTTTTGAGTTTCCCGAGTTTATTTCTAGTTTTGATATTATGTTTAATCTCCCTTCTCTAGGCTAAACTTGTAGCTAGGGGAAGGGGGTGGAAGATATGAGCTGATATTGGATGAATGATGATGGTTAGATTGAACTTATGCCATAAATTGATTAAAGACATGATTTTTAATAGCTTGAGATTATTGTTACACTCTATTTGATGTTTTCTAGTTTAAATGCATGAAAGTGATTTGAACTAGATTAAGATCATCTCTATTTTAATAATTGTATGAGAATTAGGTATGTGGAGTTTTTATGGATTGTGCTTCTTTATTCTCTTGATTTGATTGTAACTAATAGGATGCATGAGAATGATCCTTATTAGTGTAGACCTCTTTCATTGATTTGCATAGACTATTGCATGAGAATGAATTGTTTAGGTAGAATCTTGTGTTCTTTGGCATGTGTTTTATGAAAATCATCATTATTCCCCCGTATCCCTAGCGTCGTCTCTCTTGATTTTAATCATCATTACCTTTGCTTATTTTTAGTTTAAACCAACAAAAATATTCCCTTTTTTACTCTTGTATTATTGAAAATTGATGTGGAATGAGTGAGCTTCCTTAGTGGTTCGACCCTTTACTTGCCCCTATACTTGTATTAGGATAGTTTAGGCTTATAAATGATTAATTTGATTAGGGTAGTAGTTTAACGACCTATCTTATCCTTATCAGGCCTTTACTTTATTCTTTTCGTATTCATGTGCGCTTTCTGACTAACATGCAATCAATAGGTTTACCCTAAACTTGTTTAATCTATGTTGGTTAAATATTAATGCACAAACAAAGTTATTATTGGCGATCACTTGAATTATAATCATATTAACCCTAAATAAAATTATTAATTATCTTATTAAGCGTTATTACAAGTACGAATACCCTTTAAACATTCATAAATGGTGTGATGAAGCAATAACAATAATAAATAATAAGCAACATGATGTTAACAAATTATCATAAGTTATCTGTCAATTAACAAATAATATGAAATAATTTGTAAATTAACAAATTACGTAAACAATTCAAAAATTAACAACTTACGTGAAACAATTATCTAATTAACAAATTACGTGAAACAATATGCTAATTAACAAATAAAGTTATATTATATAATTCGAAACAACAATAATCATCATCATAATCATAATTATAATCATAACAATTATAAAAATAATCATGTTAAAACATAATAATTATAGCAAGATCGTAGGCATGATATTAATAAGATTAATAACAAACCCTAGCATGTCACTAAACATTATAGATCTAATAGCCCTAACATGATACTAACATGCTAGTAGGAAAGAAAATAGGAAGAATCATAGAAATCATAATTGATATAACTAAGAAATTTACTCTTACCCTAAACATGATACTAGGAAGCAAAATAATAATCTAAGTATGATTTTTATATCATAATATCAACAAAACAATTAAATTACTTACTTCAAT
Source organism: Chenopodium formosanum (assembly GCA_024500155.1). Taxonomy (NCBI): domain Eukaryota; kingdom Viridiplantae; phylum Streptophyta; class Magnoliopsida; order Caryophyllales; family Amaranthaceae; genus Chenopodium; species Chenopodium formosanum. Next base: position 44,151,547 of record CM044880.1, read on the forward strand.
GCCTCGTACCTCTTTCTAATAACAAAATACACACGTTAGTAACTTCAAGGAAAATAATAAAATCAAAACAATTAAATTAAATTAAATAATTGAAATAGAGATTTAGGACCAAACCCTCAGAAATACCAAACCTTTCACGTTAAGGGCGAAGGAAAATTTGAATTTGGCTAGGTGCGTCTAGTGCTAATGTATGAGGAATTGTGTTTGTAAAAGGCTAGGGCAGAAGGAGAGAGAGAGAGAATAAGCTTAGCTTAGAGAGATAAGAGAATTAGAGAATTCAGGGTATTTTTTATTAGAGTTGATTAGAATTTGTGATTGAAAACATAACGGAGGTCTAAGGACGCTATTTATAATAAAATAGTCTGGAATTGATAGTAAGAACCAGAGTTCGAAAAGGAATAAACCACGCCTCTGTCGCCAGGCGACAAACCTGTTGTCCGGCGTTGCAAGACAGTTTTTACGAATTTTGTTTTTATCATAACTTTTGATCAAGAAGTTCAAATAAGTCATATAATATGTCTTCGGGAATCTCTTGAAGTTTACTTTCCAACCTAATTAGAATCAAATTAAAATATTTTGTAGAGAAAAAGATATGACCGAAATAATGGAAGGGTGTCAGTTTTTGATAGAGTTTCGTATCTTATTCATATCTTTTTCTTTATTGCTCGGAATTAATATTATAATATATCATTGGAAAGATAATTTCAATATATATCCAACCATATAAGATTTAGATAAAGATTATGAGGCACGAAAATAATATCCGAATATATTCCATTTCGTACAAAACAAGGATTCTCAAGAGGTTTAGTTTTATTCAATTTCAAACTTTTTGAAATATGATTATCAATCCTAACTCCATTAGGATTTAAGAGAACCTTCTAGAGTATTCTATAAGACTATAATTAATCCCATTAGATTTAGGAATGATAATTAATAATAGACCCTCCTCTAGATCATTGGGTCGTATGTAAGAACCAAGCTGGGCCCAGTTTAGTATTTTGGTCATAACTTCCTCATTATTCATTGGAATTGGGCTTATAATATATCGTTGGAAAGGGCTTTTCAAACCCCATCCAACTACACTATTATTGGACCCATATCATGAACAAAACTAAACTAAAATTCACGTTTTTCATAAATAGGATAAAAAAAGAAATATTTTCAAAAACAGAAAAAAGAGATATTTTAATAAAAATATCCTCATCTCTAGACTTTTCACACTTTCACTACACTCGATTATGATTTCACGCGAAAGGTATTCATCACCGGGTTTGGTTTTTTGGAGACACAAATGGGTCTCTACATTACTACTTCTACAAAATATGTAATTTCTTTATCTCAACGATAATTAGCATGGTGGAAATCGTAGCATGGATATCATACCTCAGCTTAGCTTCGAGCGGTTCCTATTTGGGATTGTGATGAGTATCATTTATGGCACTTATTTAGCTTTTGTTAGCATGTCGTTTCATTACTTTTGTAACTCTTTTATCTTCTTTTTCTCTAGTTTTACTTGTAATTTCTCTATTTTGCATTTTCCTTACTTGCTTTCTTACTTTCTTGCATTTTACTTACTTGCTTTCTTACTTTCTTCTTTACTTGTTTGCTTTTCTTTGATTCTAGGAGAACAGTTATGTTCGATAAACTCGTTGGCGTTCTATCGGGGCATACAAAACCAAGGATCGAACCCGGTTCTTCCTCTTAAAGCTCAAAGGTGTTGGAGTGCAAGGGAAAAGTCTTCAAGGCCGCGCTCTTATGTCGTGTGGACATTAAAGACGGTGTTGAAACCCACCATAAGGGCCTCAAGTGAGTGCCTCCCCAATATGCATCATGTGGAATGCACGGGGGCATCATCGAGCGCACAAAGCCAAGCTCTCCTGCTCTAAGGCGAGGGTGCGCATATGCCAAGAGCAGTCGTGCAGTTCCCTCTCCCTTGATTCCATACCCATTTTTTTTGCGGCCACGCTTAGGGATGAGAGGCCGCACCTTTTGAGGTTTCTTTTGGACGTCTAACTAACTTCTCCTTATTTAGTTTTACTATATATAGAATTCTTTCATTTCTAGAGAGAGAAGAATTAGAGAAAAAGATTAGAATTAGATTTTGTTTAGAATTTTAGAGAGAGAAGCTCTTAATTTTGGAAACTTTTTTCTTAGATATTAGAGAGAGAAACCTGATGTTTGATGATTGTTTCATTATGATCTTCTTTCCTCTTTGACATTGATCAAATATTTTTAGGAATTTTTTCCTTTTCAATGCAATTTTATGTTTTATTTTGATATATTGTTGAATTTCTATTGTTTAGCTTTATTTTTATTGTTGATATTTGGATTACAATGTTGATGATGAGATTAATGATTACTTTAATTATGCTTTTCAATTTTACCATGAGTAGTGAGTAATTCCTTTTCTAGGGATGTGGTGAGACATGTATTAGCGATAATCTATAGCTAATTTGGGGTTTTTGGTTGATTTGTTGATGTGATTAAATTGGTGGATGAAATTTGTGCATGTGTTTGATTTAAAGTAGAGTACCTAACCTTGATAATCATGCTAGATTATTGCAGAATAGGCTTCAATGACACAAAAAATTGATTTGGAAGCTATGATTATCGATTGAGCTTGATTTGCGATTTTCCTTTGAAGTCATTTGTAGAGACATCTAGCTTGACCCTAGAAAATAGATTTTTGAGTGATTTTTGTTGCAAATATCGTTTTTCCCAGCATTGCTTTATTGATCAAATTCCCGTCAAATTAGCAAGTTTATCATTAGTGCATGTGGATCCTAAATTCCCTGGTGTTTTGATAATTGATTTCCATTAGTTAGCTTTGAATTGATTAGATAGCATAGACCAACCAATTGTTTTAAGATTTTGGAATAGCTTAGCATAGATTTTAGCAAAAACCCTCTTCCCTTGGGTTCTACCCGGACTTGCCCCTATACCTAGGGTTGGATTTGGTTTTGCAAATTTTATTTTTATTGGGGAATCTAGTTACCAATGACCTAGGTTTATCTCGCATTAGGTTGGGTCATACAATTAGCATTAAGACTTACCGATGTGTGATGTGCTACCGATTGGGTGTTCCATTGTTCACTATCTCAACGAGTGCGCTACTTGTTCAAGGGTCGACTTTTACAAAAAATATTTTCAATGATCACGCGGTGTTGTGTGCTGGTACTGTAGGTATTATTTTGGCGAGAAAAAAGGTTAACATCGGGTTGTCTGGAGGGAATGATAGGGCCCTCAGACCTGCAAATGTGTTACTTTATTTCATGGGATCGTGGTCGTAATGTTTGTGTTGATTTGACAAGGCCTTATCTCGTGTCACCGTCTAGGCTAAATAACTTTGTTCCTTGATGGGGTGTGGCTAATGCGACTCATCAAAAGAAATTCAAATATGAATCGTTGTTGAGCAATTGGATATGTATTCCTTCCCTTATCCTTTTTTCCTCTAGGGGATAAGGAGGTTGTTGTGTTATTGAAGCGGGTTTAGAAGTTCTCGATCACTCAAGATATTATAGGGCATGTGCTGCTACTCATATATTCACTAGGATAGGATTTGCTATTTCTAGAAGAGTGGGGGTCAAGATTGTATCTCGGCTTGCCACTAATTTCTTGTAATTCAGCTGACTTAGTATAGGTTTGTGTTACTTTATTCCTAGGACAGAGGTCTTAATGTGTGTTGACTTGAAGAGGCCTTCTGGTTGTGTTGTGTTAGTTGGTTCTCAGCGGAAGTGGGACAAGTATGGGGCACGTTGCAGGGCTATTGGATATGGTTTTCTCTTCCTTTTTCCTTTTCTTTATTAGAGGAATTAGAGAAGGATGTTGTTTGACTTTGTAGGTTTTTGAAATTTTTATAATAATAATAATAATAATAATAATAATAATAATAATAATAATAATAATAATAAATTTTATATTCAGCAGGATCGGTTTCGCTGTAGCTAGAAAGGTGGGAGCCCAGATTATATCTCGGTTCCTCACTAATATCCTGTAAATTGATTGACTTTGTAGTTAGTTGTCAAGCAATTATATATGGCTTCCTTCCTTTCTATTTCTCTTATCTTGGGGATTTAGGAAAGGATGTTGTTTCATTGTTGAAGCGGATCCAGAAGTTCTTGTAAACATAAGACATTAAGGCACGTGCTGCAACTCATATCTTTACTAGGATAGCTTTTGCTACTGCTAGAGGAGTAAAGGCTTAGATTGTATCTCGGCTTTCTACTAATTTTATGTAGGTTGTATGACTTTGTTTATTTTTGAGATTAATATATAATAATAATAATAATAATAATAATAATAATAATAATAATAATAATAATAATAATAATTCATGCCTCTCGGTTACAATCTACTGGGTTGCAGACAAAGCATCTCCAGCATGGTGGCATTGATGGCCTTGGTTGAGCCTTCACGGATGCGTTACGTCTATTTAATGACACGGTTGGGTCTGACATTTTGAGTAATCCTAGTGAGGTCGCTGCCCCTAAACTCATGAAGAAATTGGCAAATATATATTTCACAAAGGTTACCACATCTATATAATCCACCTTCTCTTTATCTCCTTGTCAATAAGCTTTGTAGAAATCGTCGTAGGGAGATCACACCTCTGCTTGGCTTCGGGCAGGTTCCTATTTCAGGGTAGGGTCAGACGATGAACGCAAATACTTATCGATGTGTATTTTGCTACCGCTTGGGTGTTCCTTTATTCTCTGTTTCTACGTCGTGCGCTGCTTGTTCAAGGGTTTTCACTGGGGATATTTTCGGTGATCACGCGGTATCGTGTGCTGGTATGGTTGGTATTAAACATCGACATAATGTTGTTCAGGATACTCTTGTTGATGTTTGTTATCGATATGAGATTTCAGCTAGAAAGGAGGTTGACATTGGGTTGTTTGGAGGGAACGACGGAGCCCTTATACCTGCAGATGTGTTACTTTATTCATGGGATCGTGGTTTTGATGTCTGTGTTGATTTGAAAGGTCTTCTCCTTTGACGCAGTCAGGGCAATCTGACTTTGTTCCTGGACAGGCTCTGGTAAGTATGAATCTAGTTGTAGAGCAATTGGATATGGATTCCTTCCATTCTCATTTTCTTTGCTTGGGGAATTAGACAAGGAGGTTGTTGCATTGCTGAATCGGGTTCAGAAGTTCTCAACGACTCAGGAAATCGGGACTCGTGCTGCAGCTCATATTTTTACTAGGATAGGTTTTTCAATAGCTAGAGGAGTGTGGGGCTCAGATTGTATCTTTGCTTCCCACTAATTTTTTGTAGGTTGTAAGACTTTTTTTTATTTTTGAGATAAAATAATAATAATAATAATAATAATAATTTTTCTACTCTGGTTTGCTCACCTCTACTTTGCCCCGGCCTGATTGTCTCTGCTCTACGAGGTCTCTATATTCGCATTTGCTTTACTGTACTTTGCTCTTTTCACACTTGTTATACTTATTGAGCCCTTCAATGATTTGCTGTATTTTGCTAAGAATAAGATTGTAGTGTAATTTTAATAGCTTGATGGTGATCATAATGAGTAATGCTCTAAGGTTTTTTGTGAAATTTATATGACCACATAATCATAGGTGTTGGGATTGTTATGCCATAAAGCGGGAATACAAGGGGACCAAAGCATTTATGCGTGCTGGATTAGTCTTTTTATGTAGATCATATGTCACTAATCTTGTTGACCAGGCCAGATTTTTAATATTGTCACTCCTGTTAGCTTTTCCGAGTTGATGCTTACAATTCGGGTCAGATCATTTCCTTCAAGCTCATTGGTTATTTATTTATCATTCTAGAAAAGATAATGTTATTTTTGCTTACATTAAATTTAGCAAATTCTATTAAAAAAAAAGGTTAATAAATTAAAATTTATTACTTATTTTTATACTAAGAATCTAGCATACTTAGGCCCCGTTATTTAGAGCTACTCTACTCTGCTCTGTTTTGGTTCAATCTGCTTTGCCTTGATCTACTCTGCTCTACTTAAAAATAATACTTCATATTGAATTATAATAATAATAATAAATATTTAATAATAATGATAATAAATATTTAATAATAATAATAACAATAAAAAATTAATATTTAATAATTATAATAATAAAAATATAATAATAATAATCAATATTGAATTATAATAATAATAATAATAATTAATATTTAACAATAATAACAATAATATTTAAAAATTAATATTTGATAATGATAAAAATATTATTAAAAATTAATATTTAATAATAATAATAAATAATTAATATTTAATAATAACAATAACTAATAATAAATATTTAATAATTTATAATATTAAGAATAATAATAATTAATATTTATTAATTAGAATATTAATAATAATTAACATTTAATAATAATAATAATAATACTAGGAATAGTAAATATAATAATGATATAATAATGATATAATAATAATAATAATAATAATAATAATAATAATAATAATTTAATAATATTTATTAATAATAATAATAATAATAATAAAATTAAAAATTATCATAATAATAATTAATAATATGTAATTATAAAAATAATGCGATAATATTTATAATAGTAGTAGTAGTAGTAATAGTAGTAGTAACAACAACAACAACAACAACAACAATAACAACAACAACAACAACAATAATAATAATAATAATTGTTTTGGGTATTTTAAATCCTACCAAGTGGCCCAATTAGAGTTTGACATGTGTCACTGGAAGGGGCGCCAACTAAGGATGGAAAGACCCAACTGATGATCCGACCACCTGGTCCATCCGCTGGAAGAGGTGCCAACTAAGGATGGAAATACACAACGGATAATCCGACCACCCGGTCCATCCGCTTTATTAAACGGGTGAAAAACCTGGTTTATATGGATGAGAGGCGGGAGACGGGTGAATCGGGAGATGGATCGGGTCGTATTCGGGTGGTGGTTAATCCCATCTGTCTCCCATCCATTCATTCGTTTACTATAATAAATATTCTTATTTTTAAAAAATAAATATAAATATCTTATACATATATAATATTTGCATATTAGAAGTTGTATGGTACGATTATATTTTATTTTTTATATTAATATTTAACATATCACAATCATTTTAAAATAATTATTTTAATATTAAAGGGTCAAAATAGTTTTCTCAAGTTTTTTTTTTATCAAAAATTAATTTTTATTCACCCACCTGTTTACCACCCGGCCCATCCGTTTCACCCGCGGATGATGAATGGATGGATTTCGGGTGATGCATTATGCGGGTGACGGATGGATCAGGTGAAACGGATGGATGCGGATTACGGATGCGGATAGAGCTCCACCCGATCCGAACCCGATCCATTTCCATCCCTAGCGCCAACTTGGACCTTCCAGATAGTAACACGTGCAACCACTTATAACTCTTGATTTGGGGTATTCAATAACCCCAAGTGGACCAATGAGAGAGCTACAGGTGTCGCCCTGGGAGGTGCCCAAATGGTCTCTCCAGATGTGTGACACGTGTCACTCAGATATCCCATCTGAAAAGACGGCCTTCAAGGCCCAAACTTTGAGGCGCCGCAAAACGGCGTTCCCTAATCCCTAGGTCATCAAACCCTAGGGAGGGCACACTTCCCAAAGACCCTATAAATACGGACATTCCGCTCATTTATGGGGACAAGTTACGTTGCATAAATTATTGCAATCATTACAGAGCTGTCGTTCTTAAGAAACAGACAGTACCCGAGCTTAGAATCCGAGCAGATAACTTAATTTTCGCAAGTTTTAATCAAAATACCGTACTAACTTAATCTTCGGAGGTGGACTACCAATCATTCGGTGCTCCGTTTTCTTTGCAGGTACATGCGTCCTTGCTGAATCCAGTCTAAAGCTGTAACTCTCCCAAGGGACATAAAAAACCTCAAAACATTTGGCGTCGTATGTGGGGAGAGTACCTCTAAGATGGCTTCTCAAGAAAAACCTGAGCCTCCTCCAGAGACCACTCAGCCTCTGAAAGAAATAAAAGTCCAGACGGACCATGACTCAGGTGACGACGGAGACGTCGAAACCTATGTGGCCCAAGACGGGTCACTTATCTCTAAGTGCCTCCGTCACAAAGACAGGCGCGAGCGCATTGCTAGCAAGGCAGGTCCTAACAGGCCCCCTGGACCCTCATGTAAGCCCTCGGGGCAACCGATTGATGCCTGATGAGTGACATTTATGTCACTCTTAGGGAGTAGTTTTAGAGTCATTTTCGTGTTTATTTTATCTTATTTTTCCTTTCTTTCTCTTGTTTTCTCTTTAATAAAGTTTCTTGTTTATTTGGTAGTTTCGGAGCGTTTTAGTTTATTTTCTTTATTTTATTAGCTTTAGTTTATTTTATTTGTCATGTTTTAGTTCTTTTCGTAGTTTTATTTGAATTAGTTTATTTTCGTATTTTATTTGCTTTTGATTTGTTATATTTCGCTCTTTATTTTTCCTTGAAAGTATTCTAATTTACTTTCATTTATTTTAATTAGTTTTGAGTCTATTTTATTTCACTTTCTTTGCTTGTATAGTTTTTGTTTAATTTTTATTAGTTTTAAGTTTATTTTGTTATTTATTTGTATAGTTTTATTATATTTTTATTAGTTTAGTGTTATTTCTCTTTTTCTATTTTACTTTATTTTTCCTAATTTATTTATTTCATTCTTATTTGTCTTGATTTCTCCTCGGTTTTGTGTGTAGGGGTTCGGGTTTTATGTCAAGAGGGTTCGGGTTCCAAGTTGAGTCAAACGCCAAGCAAATCCATGCTGCCCCTTATCCTTCACCACACCCCACACCTTATCCTCCACCACATCAACCACAGCAGCCCTTCAGCCAGCCTCCTCTGCTTCTCCCCTACTGCCACCAATCAAACACCACCAGCTGCTGCCACCAATCAAACACCACCAACTGCTGCCACCAACACCACCAATCATCCCCGTAACACCACCATCTCCAATCAACCCAATTACCAACGCGCAACCACTCACCACTACCCCCTGCTCTCACCACCTCACACGACCACAACCAAACACCACGCGCAACCCCTGCTCACCCTCACCTTCAGCCACCAATTAACTCCACCTCACCACCGTTCCCAACCTCCAATCAATTATCACCCCGCATCACCAATTCGCACAGCAACACAATCACCCCGCATCACCAATTCGCACAGCAACAGCCCCAAATAAGAGCAAATTCGATTTCAATCGGGTTCGGGCAAACCGTTGGTGGTTCGGTCGAAGTTCGAGTCAGAGACTTTGTGGTTTCGTTAATCGAAGAGGAGTGGTCGAACATACCCATGGTTCGACCGAACCAACCCCGTAGTTCGGCCGCACCAACCCATGGTTCGACCGAACCGCTTCACGAGCTATGCACGCGAGTTTTAATGGAAATTGGACGGCCACGATCTTGGATGCTTGATGAAGATGATGATGATAAGCGGTGATGATTGATTATTTTGATGCGTGGTGATGGTGATGAATGAAAATCGGGGGGAGCTGATGAATTGATGGGTTTTGATTTCCTTTTTCTTTTTCTTTTATTTTTATTTTCTTTTCCTTTTCCTTTTCTTATTTCTTTTCTCTTTTGTTTTCTTTTCTAATTTATTTTCTTTTTATTTTTCCTTTTCTTTCTTTATTTTATCTCCTTCTTTTATTTTTCTTTTTTTCCAAGTTTTATTAGCTTAGTACAAATACCCAATTTTGGGGTAATTAGGGGGAATGGAATAACTATCTATTCCTCTCTCTAATTAGTTTTAGGATAGGTTAGGATTAGTCTTCTTTGGTAGAGAGAGAAAGTGAGGTTTTCTTCATTAATGAACTTGGATTTTGAAGAAGGATCTTGTTCAATCCTTTGTAGACCTTCATCTTCAATTAATGAGCAATTTCTTACTCTCTCTCCTCTATTTTTATTTGTTTATTTTGATTATTATTTTAGTTGTTGGTATTGCTTGTTGATTCTTGATTATTTGTTGATTAATCTTGTTATGATCATGATTAGTGAGTAATTTCCCCATTAAGGGGATGGTTGTGGTGTAGTTGGACCTTGAGAATGTTCTAGGGTTTAGAATTGATTTATTTGTGATTAAAGTCTTTATATGCTTGATATTCTTTAATCTTCTTGCAAGTGCACATTGTTGGTTGATTAAAGGTGAATCTTTGCTAACAAGAAACGGAAGTTGACTTAGTTAAGGTTCATTACTATCGATTGTTATTTAATATTACCTCCTAGTATATGGTTCTAATGTGGAAACATAGAGGCTATGTTAGGAGAAGCCAATTGACCCCGGAAGGCGGCTAGATTGGATTCTTAATTTCGATATTCGAGCATGTTTAGTTCATAATTAATTCAATTTCTATGCCTTTGTTTATGTTCAAGTGAATGCTATACCTAAACCATTTCCCTTAATGTTTTATTTCTTGTTTTAGCATTTTTAGACTTTAGTTTATTTATCCCCTATTCCGGAGTAGCTTAATGTCGATAACATTTGGTGGTGTTTACCGTTCTCTGTGGTTTGACCCCTATGCTTGCCTTATACTCGTATTAGGTTTGTTTAGGTTGTATAAATTGTATTTGATCTAGGGATAGACAATTGACGACACGTTTATTCCCTTGTCAATGCCTCCCAGGCGGCAGTATTATCCCAATCACTCATGTTAAGCTCATGAAGTTCATGAGTAGCCTCAAGGGTGAAATTAAGGGACTAATCAACAAGCGGACGTCTACTCCTAGAAAGGAACAATTCGCCACCAAGCCTGCCAAATCTGGACAGCAGAAGTCGGTCCGGGACCGACAGCCGACTTTTCACCCTACTCCAAAGGAGAAGGTTTGGCCCTAGTTTGATCTGTCAAGACTCCGTTTCCCTGAAACAGTGACAAGAAAGGCAATCCGGCATGTACAACCGGATGGTTGCAAAAAATCATTTTCTGATGCTCGTCAGTATATCGACCAGCTAAGGAATCAGCAACTGTCGGAGTCGACTTCTATGTCGACTTATCATGACAGCTTTCAGAATACCTCGGTGAGGAACTCTCCTTCAGTACCGGGGACTCCTTCATGAGGCCCCCTCGTACAGTCAGGGCCTCATGTAACCAATTCGGCGTACTATATGACAAAACCATTATACAGACCGCCTGCTTTACCCTACATCAAGCCTGCTATCTTCGGAGGACAGGCGACATATAACTATCATCTTTTTGACTGGCAGCTTCGGCTACAAAACCTTAGGGACCATCCCTCTGCATTCTCTAGGAAAATAGTCGAGGTCAAACAGCCGGCCAAGGTGAAAATGTCATGGTTGGAACCTATGATGGTACCTCCAACCCAGAAGACCACCTCTTGGCATACACCCACCTCATGTACTTACATGGGTTGGATGATGTCGTCTAGTGTCGATGCTTCTCAGCCACACTGAAGGGCATAGCCCAGCAGTGGTTCGACAATCTGCCAGCTAGTTACATAAACAACATTAAGACGCTTGCGTTCTTGTTTGCTTCTAACTTCTCTATGAACATCCCTGCAAAGAAAACAAGCCTTGATCTAGGCCATGTACAACAAGGAGATAGAGAGGGGTTGCAATCATACGTCAAGCGGTTTAATCTAATGAGAATCCATATCAAAGAACTGTCTGACGAAGTGGCTTTTTACAGACTTTATCAAAGTTCTGAAGGACGGGTCGACTTTCAAGTTCGAACTCGTCCGCAAGAAAATCTTCACCCTCCAAGGAGCCCTGATGGAGGCGGACGCCTATATACATGCGAACGAGCTCTGCTCTTCTAATAAATAGTCGGACTCTAAGAAGTCTGACCGACAGAAAGAGAGTCGGCTTGCTCAGCCGTCTTTAAAACAAGAAGAGAGCAAAAAGAAAAAAAAAATTTGGCCGGTTGATAACTCCGATCAGCCGGCCTAGAAGAAAAAGAAAGAGTGGAAGCCGTACATTCCAAGGTATGAGTTCCACAAGGATAGCTACTCCATCCTCACGAGGATTAAGGATCGGATGACTTTAGAGAAGCCGACTCCTATGAAAGGTTTCGCTGAAAATCGAAACAAGAACAAACACTGTCACTACCCTGAGGATGTCGGCCATGAAACAAACGACTGCTTCAGCCTCAAGCGGACGCTTGACCGTCTGGCCGTCAAAGGAGCGTTGAAATCCTATATGAAGTCTAAAGTGGCTTCAAAATCGAATCCTGGGAAGTTGAGCAAAAAGACTCCCCAGCCTGCTGTCAGCGTTGAAACGGATGAGGAACCAGTTTATACGATAGCAGGTGGATTCGCGAGTGGTGGTCCAACCATCCCGGGCAACAAGAACCATCTAAGAAAGATGGTCAATTCAGTTGAAGAGGGATAGGCGGCCAGCACATTCGCCTTCCCTGAAGTCATCATCACCGAAAAGGACAGAGGCAAAGCCCATCGGCCACATGATGACCCTGTAGTCATAGAATGTAAAGTGGCCAACTAATTGGTTGGTCGCATCTTGATTCACACAAGAAGCTCCTAAGACATCATCATCCGCAAATGTCTATCCAACCTCAAATATAGGCCGGATAGTATGATGGATGTCTCCTATCCCCTTGTGGGTTTTAGGGGAGAAGTTGTGCATTGAGTCGGACGCAATGACTTGCCCATCCGACTGGGGCAAAAAGGTAGCAGTCGGCACATGACCATTCGGTTCCTGGTGGTTAAGGAGGTGACCGTCTACAATCTTATCCTTGGCCGACCCACTCTTAACGAGTGTAAGGCAGTCATCATTCCTGCTCTCATGCTTGTCAAGCATGAGAAGGATGATGGGACTGTTGGCTCCCTGAACGGGGACTAGAAGACGTCTCGAGAATGCTTTCTCTAGGATGTCAAGCCTACGGCTGCTGCAGCCGGTCAGGGCAAAGAGCCAATAGACCTTGATGATATCAAGGAGGACCATCCGACCCCATTATCCACCAAGAAAACAAAAGCAATATCAATCACTGACCGGGGAGCGGTCAGACGACCTCCGTCCCCAGCCGACTGGTGAACACATTGATATTCCTCTAGACGATATTCGCCCAGAGTGAACTGTTAAGGTGGGGACGGCTGCTTTTGGTAAGTTGGGCACAAGCTTGCACCAACTGCTGAAAGAATTCAAAGACATCTTTACCTTTAAAGTGGAAGAGATGGCAAGAATCAGCCCGGATCTTGCTGTCCACAAACACGCTGTGGATCCTATAAAAAAGGCTATTTGGCAAAAGAAAAGAAACCATGGCGAGGAAAGAAGTCAGGCGGCAACCGCCGAAGTTAAAAAGCTGTTAGACATTGGGTTCATTCGGCCATGTAACTTCCCTAAATGGGTAGCAAATGTTGTGCTTGTAAAGAAGCCGAATTGTACCTGGCGCATGTGTGTATATTATAATGACTTAAATAGAGCATGTCCGAAGGATAGTTATCCACTTCCAAAGATTGACAGTCTGGTCAACTCAACAGTATGATGCAGTTCGGTTTGAAGAATATGCCTGCTACGTTCCTACGCATGATTAATATAGTCTTCATTAATCAAATTGGGAGGAATGTAGAGGCGTACATTGACGATATGATAGTAAAATCCAAACAAGAGGCGGATCACCTTTTGGACCTCCGAGAATCATTCGCCACACTTAGGCGGCATAAGATCATGCTTAATCCGAAAAAGTGTGTCTTTGGTGTTGAGTCTGGGAAGTTTCTCAGATTCTTGATTGACCAAAGGGGGATAAAGGCTAACCCTTAAAAAATATAGGCGGTAATTGACATGCAGTCGCCCCGTTCTATGAAGGAAGTACAAAAATAAACCGGTTGGCTGGCAGCTTTGGGATGATTTCTCAGTTGGTCAGGCGACAAGTGCCTCTACTTCTTCCAGGCGATCTGGAAGAAGACTAGATTTGAATGGGGTGATGATGTTTAGGCCGCCTTCCAAAAGCTAAAAACGTATCTACACTCTTTGCCAAGGTTGGTCAGCCCCTTGCCCAAAGAGGCGCTCTATATATATCAAGCCGTTTCAGATCATGCCCTCAGTGTTATCCTCTTAGCTGAAAGAGACGGCATCCAGCTCCCGGTCTACTTCATTAGCCACGTTCTTAGAAATGCGGAACTTTGGTACCCTATGGTTGAAAAATTTGGTCTCTCCCTTTACATGGCTGTCAAGAAGATGAAACCTTACTTCTTAGCACATCCGGTCATGGTCTACACTGACCAACTGATCAAGCGGCCAATGACAACTCTGGAGTCTTTTGGCCGAATGCTCAAATGGGCTATTGAGTTGCAGGGACTTGAAATCACTTTCGAACAAAGGAAAACAATAAAGAGGTAAGCATTCACCAACTTTATTGTTGAAATGACAAGGCCGGTTGAGCTAGACAATATCAATCAGGTTTGGAAAGTGTACATGGACAGGAGCTCCACGATGAACGGTTGTGGTGCAGGCGTAATTTGTTAGTCTCCCGAGGGGGACAAATATTAATATGCACTACGGTTCAAGTTCCAGGAATCTAACAATGAGGCCGAGTATGAAGCCCTGCTCGCCGGCATCCGGATGTGCAAGGCGGCAGGAGCAACAAGAATTGACGCCTACTTTGACTTGCAATTGGTCGTTAGCCAGTATAATGGTGTTTATGAAGCCACCCAACCGGTTATGATCAAATACTTGCAGGCGGTCAAGGATAAAGTTGGGGCACTTGAAGATTCAATCTAAGTCAAGTACCCAAATCAACTAACAATAAGGCGGATGCTCTGTCAAAACTAGCGTCATCCGCCTCCTGTGAAACGCCTCGGTCAGTCTTTTGGGAAGTCATGGAAAAAAGAAGAATATCTGATGAAGACCCCATTGGAGTACTTGACCGAAGCTCTACCTGGATGGACAACATCCGGGCATACCTAACAGACGACACCCTCCTAGATTCACCTCAGGAGGCGGGAAGAAAGAGTCGGCAAGCTTTTAGATAAGGCAAGGAGAGCTCTTTAAAGCAGGCTTTCTAAAACCTCTTTTGAAGTGTGTGACCCTAGAAAAGGGGCAAGAATTTCTTGAAGAATTGCATGCCGGATACTGTGCCTCTCATGTGGGCGGCAGATCCTTAGCTCTTAGGGCCAGGAGACATTACTTTTGGCCTACCCTGGAGTCGGATGCTATGGAGATGGTTAAAAAAAGCGACAAGTGTCAAGAATTTGGCAAGTTAATCCATCGTCTGCCCACCAACCTGACGGCAATCCACAGTCCTGTGCCGTTTGCTAAATGGGGTATGGAAATTTTGGGCCAATATACGGCTTCTCCAGGCGGCAAGCGTTACAACTTAGTGGTTGTGGATTACTTTACCAAATGGGTAGAGGCGGAGGCGGTTAAAAACATCAAGACAAAGGACGTCATTTCCATCATCTAGAAGAATATCATCACCCGTTTTGGGGTGCCCATGTCTAAGGTTTTTTACAATAGTCCTTAGTTTGAGACCCCTCATCTAAAGACTTGGCTGGGAGATCAAGGGATCTCCAATTATTTCGCATTAGTCGGCCGACCCCAAGAAAACGGCCAAGTTGAAGCCTTCAGCATGTTAATCTCAAACGACATAAAGAAGAAAGTTGAAAGAGCTGGCGACCTATGGGCGGACGAACTACCACACGTCTTATGGGCCATCAGAACAACAGCGAAAGGAGCAACTAGAGAAACCCCATTTCTCATGGTGTTTGGGGCAGAAGCTATCTTTCCCATTGAGCACTAGACCTGGAAAATGGGTCATTCGGGTCGGGTATGGGTCGGGTCAAGTTAAGGTCAAAAGGTTATCGGGTCAAGTTTGGGTCGGATCGGGTCATTTCGGGTTTCGGGTTGATTACGGTTCAACTGATAATCGGGTCGGGTCGGATACCAGGTCAACACTTCGGGTCGAGTTCGGGTCGAGCCAAGTTTGGGTCGGGTCAGTTTGGGTCGGGTCAATTTTCGGGTCGGGTTATTTTTCAGGTCCAATTTTTGGGTCAACTTCGGGCCGGGTTAACTTCTTGTCGAGTCATATTCGGGTAATTCATTAGGTTAAATTCAACTTTGTATATATATATTTTTTTTATGACGAAAAAATCACTATATTTATTAAGGCTATTTTTTCATGGATTATAAAAATTGTTTTACTTTTATTAACCTGTTTTTTTTGTGTGTGTCTAGACTGAGAATCACTTTCAAGATCTCCTGAAACTAAGAGGGATGCTCTAACTAATTTAGTTATACCTCACTCTCTCATTGATCTTAGTTTTAATACATACTCTTATTATCATTGTCATTGTTGTACTAATTTCTTTGAATTATTCTTATATTCTCTCCATTCCAAATTACTCTTAATGATTTGAAATTTTGAAATATTCACACATCTCACTTTGACCATCTTTTTTAGCTATTATATGAAAGTCAATGTAGTCATGAAAGATGCTGTTGGATCTATTTTAATGTATAATTTCCTAATATAAACATTTTATAACTTATATAATTATTTACTAAAAGAAGTTAAAGGTCGGGTAATTTTCGGGTCGGGTCAACTTCAGGTCGTTTCGGGTCTCAGGTCAACTTCGGGTCGGGTCATCTTGAGTCAGGTCGTTTCAGGTTAGGTCATTTCGGGTTTCGGGTCAAGGTCGGGTCAGTTCCACTACGGGTCGGGTATAAGTCGGGTCGGGTATGGGTCGGGTCGGGTTAATTCGGGTTTTGGGTCAACTTTGGGTCACTGGTTTCGGGTTGATTTCGGGTCATGGGTCAGGTTTGGGTCGGGATTGCCAGGTCTATTGAGCACTATGAGCCGACTCTTCGGATTCAGGTATATGATGAAGATGCAAACTGGGAGGCCATGCGCCTGACATTGGACTCACTCCAAGAGCGCAGGGGCAATGCTGCCTTGCGCCATGAGATTTACCGCCTGAGAATGACTCGAGCTTACAACAAAAGAGTACACAAGCGCCCTTTAAAAGTTGGGGACTTTGTGTTATGTAAAATGGAGGCTGTCAATAGGGCGAATGAACAAGGGAAGTTAACCCCAAATTGGGATGGACCCTACCGAATCTATCAAGAAGTAAGAGGCGGAACCTACCGCCTGGAAACACCAGACGGCAGGGGGCTACCCAGAACCTGGAATGTAGATAACCTAAAGAAGTATTACTTCTGAAATTTTTAATGTTTTTTGTCTTGTTAATGAAATTTTGCCTTCATTTCATACTTGTCATTATTTTCTTTATTTAAACTACCGAGTACACAAAGTGCACAAGGACCATACTCATACCAATGAAGGATGTCGCCTGCACCATTTGCCGACGGATCCTACTTACCCTCTATAGTACCACCTGCACAATGTGCAAGCGGACTAATTTATAACTAATGACGTCGTTCGAACACCGCCTGCATAATGAGCAGACGGACAACGTCGATATTTTACTAGCTAGCGCCTGCACAACATGCAGACGGCTAAGCACACTTTTAAACCTAACATGATTAAGGGACCGTCTGCCCCAACAGTAGACACCCAAGAAAGGACCCGACTACACCAAAATAATTGTCCTAAAACTTATCTTTGAGCCAAGTTAATAACTTAGCAGCTAATTATTCTTTATTTTAAGTTAAGTCATTGACTTAGAGGCTATTCATTTGTTAAACGAGGACACTAGCCGGATGAACATTATTCAAACTACCGTCTGCTCCAACATGAGTACGATTGTCTACTCCGAAACGAGTCAGATAACCGGCGACATCCATTCGAGCGAATTCGTCGAGGAGAAGCATCTCCCATTTTGGTGGCAAATTGCTCTACAAATACAACAAGCGGCCCTACCGAATGCACTAAGGTAATGCTCGCAGTCGTTTGATTTAATCTAACTTGAAACCTAAAAAGTATTTAGTTTTCCGACTGTTCTAGTACAGACGGAAGATGGTTACTATTTCATGTTTAGAGGCTACTTTACCTCCTATCCTTGTTATGGGGCAGGCGAACCGATCTGTTTTCAATGAATATGCTAAGTTAAAAGACTTAGCAGTTTTTCTATACTACTTGAGGCCTTTGGCCGGATGCATTCAAGAAATTACCTGCTCTATATGGCCGTCTTTCGCTTGGTTTGGAGCAATCACCATAGTGATTGATTGACTAATGAACCATTCATACTCTTTAGAGTATAAAATTTCTAAGTCAATAAATTCACGCAATTGAAACCAAACGACATCCGCCAGGGGCAAGAACATTCGCATACTATACAGGTTAAAATACTTAGCCAAAAATTCTATGCATAAAAATTGAAAGCTTTGAAATTTTTTAATGCATAAACACCAACATTACTAAATTCGGTCAAACGACCGGATGCTGCATAAATAAATAAAACAACCGTCAATATAGACGATTGTGATTGTCAGCTAGCAGAGCCAGAAATTGTTAAATCACCCTACCCCTTGGTTGGTAAAAACACAAGATTACTCGGCACGCATGCCAGAAAAGCAGAATACTTAGCCATTTGGCCGCAGAAAAAGAACTTAAAGCTTAAAAATTAAGATATCTTATCAGCATCGGCATCCGCCCTGTTCTCCGGCGGATGCTCCTTTGTCTCCTCATTCTACCCCTAATCATCCTCCTCGTCCCTAGAAGACGAGTTGCAGGACGAGCTAGACTCCTCAAGGGCATCCTTGTAAGCCGTCTACTGCTCGGCCGCCTCTTGAGTTTCACTAAGGCGTCGGGCATTGGACTTGTCATTTGCCTTATCAAACTGGATCTTCCAAGTCTTATGTTCGGCTGACAACTACACAGCAGCCCAGGCCGCACGCATGATGGCTTCGTTGTCTTCCATCATTTGTTTGACTAGGGCCTGCTTCTCCTCCTCCATCAAGGACCTATACTTGGTCCGGAGTTGGTTCTCCTTGTTTGGCAGCCGCCCTCGGAGTTTCTTAATCGTCTCCCCAAGGTTAGTCTCCTTGGCTTCTGCCTCCTGGAGGGGCTCCAGCTTCTCTTTGAGCCCTTTGACCTCGCCTTAGAGTTCCTTAACCCACTGCCTCGCTACATCCAAGTTCTGCGGAACTTGCAGATTTGCCGACGCTTGGGAATACAACATATCAAGTGTCAGAATCTTATTTTGAGCAATATCATAATGAGCTTTGTCTAGGGTAGAGGCAGCTCGAGCATTTGTTGCCTTTACCTCTTTGGTCTTTTGACCTCCCGTCTCGACAGGAAGTGCAATGACGATAAATAAAACCATCTTTGTGTTGGATCAAAGTGGAGAATGCTTATGGATAACTCGTTAAGACACAAAACACAAAAGCAGGCCCAAATTAAATAAACAAAGCTAAAACGAGGTCCAATTAACTAAATCCGATCAATATTAGGCTCAAACCCGTGCTTATAACCCAATAATGACGGATTTAGTAGTGCCTAGGTTAAATTTAAGTGCTTCCGCAGGAAAATTCACGCGCATTTCAATAAGTCGAGCTGGGCAGGCACGCGCAACTAATTTAGTTGCGCGTGACACTTAGCGCAACCTCCAGAGATGCGCTCGCGGAAGTTTCAGAATTTTATAAAAATATAGAATCGAATCTTAGCATAATGCCGCGCGCAAGAACATCAGTTGTGCCGACCATAGCAGCGCGACTCAATCACTTGTGCTGGGATATCGCGAGCAACTCATCCAGATGCGCGTGACACCTGCTGCGGCAGAATTTTCAAAACCCTTAACCTACTTATTCCCTATAGATACATGCTGAATTCGAGGCTTAAACACACATAAAATAACCTAAAACTCTGGCGAAATACTTGTGAACTTGTGCTACCTAAACCCTCTTCTCCTAAATACTCACCCCTTGATCTTTTGTTACTACGGTGGAGGTTCCCCAACAAGAGAAGTAGGTAAATTCCCGAGCGCTTAGATAAATCACATTTATTTTCTTGTTTAAAGGAACCTTATTTAATTAATTAGTGTTGTTTCATCATCTTCAAAGGACTAATTAATTATTTTTACATAGTATCTTGCGTTAAATAAAGATTAGAATTGGACAATTAATTGTTTGTTGATCACTTACGCCAAGGCGAATATTGTTTATTTTTATTGTTCTTTTCATGAATTTGATTAAATAAAAAATAAAGACGTTCCAATGTAATTCCTACGTGAATTAACGTGTTTAAATAAAATCAACTAACATAGTTTTAGGTATCGCGTTGCATATATTGTTTGGTAATGAAATTGCAAAAAAGGAAGAGCTAGTAGAGGCCGTACTAGGGCTAGAATAGCGATTCCTCTCTAAAAGGAACTTTATTTTAGTACCCTCGCTCCCGAACTCATTTCTGGTTTATGTAGACCAATTTGGGCATGGGTAAACTTACGATTTGTGCTAATTATTCCATGAACTCCACATAGAAGAAAGGCATGAACAAGGTTTATGAGTTTTCCTAAAACTCATTTGCGACTCCTACTTGTTTCTTACAAAAAGGCGTGATGAGCGTATCATTTCTAATTCAAGGTCTCACAAACAGTCAGGAATTCATATCCTAATACACCCAAACAAGTGTAAATTCCTAGGATTTAAAGTGGCCATGGACATCTAAGGAAGGGCACCCCTACGATGGGATCACCCTCCTTACAGTGGCGACTCCCCTGGAGACTTAGAGGTTAGAAGATTAATTCGTAGTTATGGTTCAAGGTTTCCATCACTAGGTTTCCTATGGGTTGTAACGAGAATTAACTTGGATAATCTCTAGTTAAAGAGCGAGACTCGAACGCATAATATCTTCCTTTTGCGCAAAAGTAAAAACCAAACAAGAAAAATTTCATCATGCATAAGTATAACACACTTTAACCATTGGGGATTGGCTCATTGATTAGGGTTTGCCAACACTAGGCTTCTATCCCAAAATAAACAACAATCATCCTACCCATATCACCAACAAGATGTTGGGAGGACGATGTTGTAAGTCAACAAGTTGAGTGATTGATTTGTGCATCGTTTCTTAAGATATGGTACCTTTGGACACCCAAGCCTCTTTGACCTTAGAATGGCAATACGTGAATCTTGGCTTATAATATGCTTTATGTGCTTATGTGACTATGGGCAACGTGGTAGGATAGTCTTCTTCTTTTTCTTTATTTTTTAGATTTAAGTTCCCAATTACGAAGTAGTCTCTTCGTAATTTTGAGTCATATTCGAAGGGTAACATAAAAAAAAAAAAAAAAACGATGACAAAACAAAAAAAAACGAAGCGCTCAAATTGAAAAAAAATAATAATTTTATGAGCACGTGGCGCCCGCAACTTAATAAGTTGCGCGACCCCAACCAGCGCAACTGATTTGGTTGCGCGCGACATCCGCGCACAATTCAATCTCTTGCGCGCGCCCACTGTTATGAGTCGATTTGATTTCTAAAAAAAACAAGTCGACTCGTTCAAACAATATCTTTATCGGAGAATTGTTTGAGGGTGATGTTATTCGTTCGAATATATTTTGCGTGATTTCTTTTTTTTTTTCTTTAAAACAAGCGTATCGATTCACTTATCCTCTTGTACGTCCTTTAGGGCCGGTTCTCAAGATTGGGAGTGAAGACACCCGGGCTCTCATATTCTAAGTTTATCATCAAGTAACCCACCTCTTTCAAACAACATTCCCTCGACAACTATTCCTAGCCCAACAACAATGTCGACCATCGAACAACTCCAAGAAGAGATTGCTCGATTAAGAGAAGAAAAGGCTCAAGAGGCCAAGGAAAGAAGAATCAAGAAACTTGAAAAAGCTGAAAAGAAAAATGTCGAGGCTCTAGCCTTACAACAAAAGATGGAACAATTATCCGTCAAAGAAAAGTCATTAGATAAGCTTGTTCTTCGATCCACCATGGGGAACAAGTACCTTGAGCTGAAAAGTTTGCTCCTCCCTCGGGACTTGCTTTGCCAAAAAAGTTCGTAGCTACGTAAGGTGACCAATAATCCACAAAACCACTTAATGTGTTTTACTGGCACCATGGCATTAAAGGGAGTTGATCCTAAACTCTAAGTTTTGACTTTCCTTTTAACTTTAGACCTAATTGCGAGAGAATGGTACTGTGGATTGGAGCCAAAATTCAAAACAACATGGGAAGAGGTAGTTTCGGCTTTCATTACCCAATATGAGAGTAACGTAGAGTTCAAATCGACTTTATGTGAGCTTGAAATGCTTAAGAAGGGCGACGATGAAGGTTTCCTTGATTTCTATGGTAGATGGCGAGAAAAGGCAGCCCACCTTCCCCAAAGGCCACCTGAACTCGAGTTGGTACAAAAATTTATCGACAACTATCATGAAAAGTAAAACAAACATCTGCGCTACCTTGGTCTTGACACTTTTTAAAAGGTCTATTTAGTGGCTACTAGGATTGAAAATGATCTTGTTAAAGAAAAAGCAAATAAACCCCATTATCATCATCAACACAAGAATAACTACAAAAAGGGGAATGATAGTACATCATCCTCTATTGATGTATTTGCGACCACCACGCAATATAATAATACAAATCAATACAATAATAATAATCCTAGAAGGAGGTCGACAAAAGAAAGAAAATTTACACCATTTCCTGTAAGCTATATAGAGTTACTAGAAAAATTAAGCGAAAAAGGCTTACTTCCGCCAACAGGGCCAACACCACCCACTCCACCAGATAGAATGTTTCCTCAATGGGATGGTAATGCTTATTGTGCTTATCATAGGGGCGTAGGGGATGATACTGAATGATTCTACGTCCTTAAGCACAAAATACAAGATTTAGTAGACGATGGGAGAATTCCCACGCCTAAACCTAACAATAATGCATCCTCATTAGGGGTGTTTCATATTTATATCACACCTATAAAAAAACCTCTAGCCATAATACTCATAGGGGCAACTAATGAAGTATGTGGATTATGGGGCGACGACTATGAACACTTATATGTCTCTAAGCATGGCGCCGTCCCACCTCCATCTTGTTAACAAAATGAGACAAATGCCCGGTTGATTGGAATCATTTCTTGGGTAAGTCACAAGACCTATCAAATCTCTCCTTAGATGAACAATGGAATCAAGCACAACTCATGGAACATCTTGAAATGGAGGCACATCCAAAGTCTCTAGAAGAAAGTTGGTTATGTGAGTCCTACGACTAATCCAAATGAGGTAGATCATCTAACTCATTCTGGGTGAGTTTATCAAGCACCACCACCAAATGGATCTTGAAATGGCATCAAGCACAACTCATGGAACATCTTGAAATGGAGGCACGTCCAAAGCCTCTAGAAGAAAGTTGGTTTGTGAGTCCTACGACTAATCCAAATGAGGTGGATCATCTAACTTGTTTTGGGTGAGTTTATCAAGCACCACCACCACCAAATGGATCTTCAACCACACAAAATCTATCTCAAGGTCAAATACAAAACACAATACCACCTCCACTAGAGGTAGAAGATCTATTGGTTAAACAACTTCGCCAATCAAAGGTGAATGTTAGCATTTGGGAACTCTTAAGTACTTTTAAAAAATATAGGAATTCTCTTATGAATGCTTTAACAGCCTTGTCTGTAAGCATAGACACGACTCCTAAGGATCTCGTTAGCTTGCTTACTAGCGAAAAATCCGACAAATCAATCATTTTCACTAATGATGATTTGCCTTCAAAAGACACTACCCACAATAATGCATTATACTTAACTGTGGGTGCAAGGGATACAACATCCCTCTTACTTTGGTAGATAATGGGTCGGCTGTAAACGTATGCCAATTGCAAACTGCGAAATATTTAGGCCTTAATAAAGAAAAAGACTTTCAGTTGACAACATAGAGTATTAGGGCCTACGACCACTCGAGAAAATCAGTGTGTGGAACTGTTAAGCTACCGATTACCACAGGCCCAATTCAAAAGATGGTTGAATTCCATGTTATGGACATTAAACCTTTATTCAACCTTCTACTTGGACGTCCTAGGATACATGATCTTGATGAAATACCATCCTCACTTCATCAAATGATTAGGTTGAACTATCAAGGGCTTCCTATGACTATACATGCTTCTCCACTCAAAATAGCCATAAATGACCAATCACTTTTGGAAATAAACCATGATAATGATGAAGAGGACTTGTAGGGATTTGCCGCAGAGCCAATCTACACAATTGAAATGGAAGAAGGCCTTGAAGAATCATTCAAGCTGGATCCATATTCTACCAAGATAGTAAACAACATCTTTTTAAAGAGTAGTAACTTTCCTGGAATGCCTTTGGGAATGGGAATGATGAAATCCCTCTTACTTCCTATCCCAAAGAAAAGCTTCTCCTTTTGATTGGGATATAAACCAACCAAAGAAAAACTAGAGTCTCACAATACAAAAAAAAAAAACCCGTAGAGACAACAACAAGAAAGGGATAGTCACTATACTTCCATCTTACCAACGAACCCTTAATGGAAAATTCGTTAGGGAGGGAGAAGATTACCCATGCTACAACTTTCCAGAACCATTAGTTTTGGAAGGAATCAAGAAGCCTGGATTCGAAATATTCCACGATTGCTACTTCTTGAATGACAATCTTAAAATCGTTGAATCAATACGCCAAATTCTAGGGTGCTATGATGGGCAAACATTTAACTTCCTATTTGGACTAGAGCAAAATCTTGTTGCTACAACAACTAATCAGAATGCCATTCAAGATGAAGCTTTTGACCCAACCTTGTTGATTACCCCTTCTAATGAAATCTTTGAGCATGGATGGAGAAAATCTTTCAAATGGACCAATCACATAGGCGATAAATTGGAGATCATCACAGACGAAGGGAAGATGTTCGAAGAATCAGACGATGAATTAAGCATAATCTCTAGGAAAGATGAAAATTTAGGCCTTATGGCCATTACTAAATCTTTATTTTCTAGTTATAAGAACAAGGATCCCAAAAAAGATTCTTCTCTTGATGTACTCTCTTTTAAATTTAATAATATGAGATCTATTTCCGAGTATATGCCTTCTCTTGAATCTTTCGAATGCTATATAGCAATCAATCTAATAAAGATGATGACATTAATAAATTGGTTGAAATAATGAATGAACAAGAACAAAAGAACCCTATCATTGAAGAAACTAAAATAGTCAATATAGGAACCAATGAAAACATAGGAGAAGTCAAAATTAGCTTAACTCTAAATCCAGAAGAGCGATCGACTCTCATATCGACGCTTAAAGAATTCGAAGACGTGTTCGCTTGGTCATACAAGGACATGCCTGGAATGACAAGGGTACTATTGGTCCACTATGGAACATGATTGCATATAATATGTCAGAAAATGTCCAGAGTGCCAAATGTTCACTAATTTACAACACCTTCCACCATCCGAACTATACAACCTCATTTCCCCTTGGCCTTTTTCAACTTGGGGAATTGACATAATTGGTAAAGTTTCTCCAACAGGAGTAGGAGGGCACGAGTATGTAGTAGTAGCCATCGATTACTTTATATAGTGGATTGAGGCCGCTTATTACATGAATATCACTTTTAAACATGTCGCAAAGTTTCTTGAACGAAACATATTTTGTAGATATGGAGTTCCACATGAACTAATTAGTGATCAGGGATCTCTATTCAAAGCTAAAGTCGAGACCCTCTTAACTCGTTATAAAGTAAAACATCATCACTCATCTCCATACCGGAAGGTGAATGGGTAAGAGCATGGTATGAAGAGTTTTTATTCCTCGATGAACGCCGGTTAAGAGCTTTGCATCATGTAGAAGTCTACCAATGGCGCATTGCGCGTCATTTTAATAAAAGGGTAAAACCCAAAAATATCAAAGAAGGTGACTTTGTACTAAAGGAGGTTGGGGTCCACCAACCGATCCAAAAGGGAAATTCAAGCCTAATTGGATAGGTCCCTTCCGCGTAATTGAAATCCTATCAGGAGGAGCCGTCATATTATTGGATATTAGAGGAGATGAAATTCGCCAATTAATAAACATTGATCGACTTAAAAAATATTACATATGAAACCCGGATAAACTCGTTCATTCATTAAACAAATCATTTTTACCATTCAATTGAAAATTATAAGTGTTATGCACTTTACCTAATTAACACGACAAAGCACATAACACTAAAGGAGGTAATGTAAATTAAAAAAAAAAAATCATTCTAAGTGTTCAGATTTTTTCGAACAATCACGAAAAACTCTTCACACTTGGGGGGGTAATAATGCAAAAAAATAAAAATAAAATTTTAACACTCGTAGCATAGGTGTCGCGCGCAACTGAAACAGTTGCGCGTGGATGTCACGCGCAACAATTTTAACCTCGGTTGTTGTGCGCGCCAGCTAACGATAAACTACGAACCCAGATTTTTATGCTTGAAAAACGTTTTGACTTTTATTTGAGACAAAAAGAGGGCGTTTCTTAAAAATAACATATACTTAGAAAATAAAAAATTAAACTTTGATTTGAATGTTTTCTTTAAACAAAGTTTGATTTACTTTTTAATTTAATTTCTATTCAAGAGATTAAAGAAAAAATATATTAAAAAAAATAAATGTGCAATAAACAAAAAAAAAGAACTACACAAAGGCTTGATTTCGTATTACGAATACGTAGGCAATCTCTATGATTCGGTCATATCAAAATAAAAAATATATATAATAAAGCTCATTTTTATTCAAAATCCACAAGAAAGAGAGGCATTATTGAATTAGATAGTAAAAAAAACAAAAAAAAAAAAACATAGTAGTGATTACACTTTATTTGAATTAAACTAATAATAAAATTGTGTAACACTCTAAGGTTTAGCTATGTCCTAGATTGTCACAGATGATGGAGGAGTAGTTTCCATCACAATATTTTCAGAAACCTTGGAGCTCTCCCCTACACTCTTCTTCTTCACCCAAACATTATTTTTTTTTTAATTTAGGGATTGGGGCCTTTGCAACCTGTTTCCCTTTCCCTTTGACGATTGGAGCTTTCTTGGGAGTATTTGGTGAAGGTTCTTTGATTTTCCCACCTTGTTGCGCAAGTTTGGAGGGAGCTTTTCTCTTTGTTTCCTTCGAACGAGCCTTAGGGGATAAGAAGTCTAATTTTCTTCTCACTCCTTTGTTTTGGCCACTAGGAGGAGTAGTAGTGGTTGAATGCATCAAAGGCTTAGGTGGATTACGAGCGGTGGCGGCTTGAAGTTGAAATCGAGCCTTGTTTAATTCGCCCTTATCAACCGCATTCATCCAAGCTTTGTAAAAGGAAGATAATTCAATACTCGCTGTAGGACTTTGTACTACCCACCTAGGAAGGCTTGACCAATATTCCATCCAACGTGGAATTCTTTCGGGTTTAAAAATCACATCTTTGGGGGCATCACAATCTTATGGGGGAATGATTTGTTTCATCCCGTATTGTGTCATTACCCTACAATGAAAAATATAAGTGGTACTAGATAGGCCTATAAGCCTAATATAAGGGCAATTGATACTATTTCCCACCATACGACTTATGTTCCACAAAGGAATCACAAAGGTATGTTGGGAACCCCGTGACAGAAAAACGACGTCCATTCTTCTTCATTTTTATGCTTGTAAAGAATTCAACGTCCAGAGAATGTCCTCACTCCGTTAGCCTCAAGGTTTTGTGGCTAATAGACAATTCGTAAACGCTCCATGAGCCAAATCTAAAAATAAAATAAATTAGTTTGCGATTCACACAAGCAGGTGGCGGGCGCACCAAAAACAGTTGTGCGCGCCAACGCGCGCATCTCAGAAGACCAGCGCAACTTTATGACCTGCGCTGGAATACGACATTAAAAAAAATGTACGTATAATAGGAGTGGACTTCCTGTGAAATCGTTTTCCGCTTAAGCCAAAGGAGTGGGTGAATGACATCCCTCTATTTGTTCTACTATGGACACCAAGGAATAATCTTCGTATTCTTTGCCTGTCCTAAGTAAAAAATTAACAACAAGACAATAACATAAAGCACGAATTTTAAAGCGTTGTTTAGTCATGCTGTCACGAGTGGCGACGAAGTGTTCAATAAATTGGATCAAATTCACGCCTTCTTCACTTCCAATGTTAGTCATATCATTGTTAGACAAACCAAAAAATCTTTGGAATATAGGTTTGGAATTCGACAAGATAGGCGCATAAGTCACAGAAAGAGTGTTTGTAGGAAGCCTAGCAAGGCCTTAAACTCACCAGGAAGTGGGACAATCTCGTCCCCTTTAAACAAGAAAAGATGATGGTTAGAGTCCCAATGGTTGACGGCGGCATGAAGAAAATCAAAATTGATCACTAGTTGCATATAGTTCAATAAAGGGTCTATGTGGTAAATTTTGAAAGCTTGTTTATCCTCGGTAGAGAGGGAGGTGACCCATAGCTTCAAGCAATGTTCAAAGGTTTTCACTATTGTACAAATAAAAAAAAGAGAGAATTTAGACAGATTAATTCTTTTAAAATTCTTATTACTAAGCGAATGAATGCGAGATGCTTAAAAGCCTCCACGAAATCTCATTTAAATAGACCCAAAAGGGGCAAAATTTTGGCACTTTTCGCTCGAAGGAAAGTTCACTAGCAGGTGTTGCGCGTAACTCATGAGTTGTGCGCAACGTACGCGCGCAACCAATTCACATGCGAGCGATAGCCGCGCGCTACTCCTTTAGTTACGCGCGTCTGCACTATCGCGACATATGTGTTAAGATTATTTCGGTATTTTGAACTACATGATAACGGAATCTCACGAGATCTTAAGACGAATCATACACTTACCTTTTATTAACCTTTGTGTCCTTTTCTTTAATATTTTCTATTTTTTTTATACCACAAATAAAAAAATGTACACATTTGTTTCCTAATACAAAAAAATGCGTGTACAAAGGAAGTCAAGATGATCGGCGACTCCCAGACGGCTGCTGCACATCCTGCAAAATCCAAACAAAGATTAATACATAAAATATGTAATAAGTTCATTAAAAGAAAAAACAATAAACTTATCGCGACCATCCGATGATCACGGTATGACAAAGTGAAGATAGCTCTCCGATAAGCTGCTCGAAAAGCGCACAAAGTCCTCACCATGCCGTTCACGGTCTCTCGCGGAACCTGTTTCAAAAGACAAGAACAATAAGAAAAAATGTATATGAAAATATATATAAATACATATGCATAGGGAACATACCGACTCAACCGTCTTAGGAACGAACGGTATCCCCTCCTTATCCTCCGCTGCTAGAAGGATCTCACGAATTACTGACCCAACAACATCGGTATACGTGATCTCCGCTGTAGGAGGCACCCAACTACCTAGCTTAACTCGCTGAAAAATAAATAAAAGGGTCAAAGTTCCTAAAAAATAAATATAAATAACAAAAGAAGAGTTAAAGTACAAACCGGAACAAAATCTGGGAAAGGAGTCAGCCAGGATGCAATGAAAGTTAGATGCGATGCATCCGGCAATGCTAGTTACTCTGCTGGATAACAAAGGATCGCCTGAGCTTGATCCTCAGTAGACACCAAGTCCTGACGTAGCATCCGGATCGGAGGATCCACGGGAACCAGGGGCTCCTCGAACGCAGACTGACAGAGAACATGCTCGCCTAAAACCCAAGCGTCTGTCCTCTGAAGGACTGGGACTCCTTGATAAAGAGCCCGGAAACGGCAACGAATCATGCTAGACCGGATAGCCTTAGGGACTCTGATGATCAAGCTCCAAGGACAGAGATCGATCTACGAACATAACCACATGAAAAATTGTCAGAAAATAAGTAAAAATAATAAGATGCACATGTAGTTCGAATACTCACCGACGCACGAGTCGCCGAAAGAATCCTTTGTCGAAAGTAGCCGGCAAAAGTGGCTCATCTTTTCTTAATCGTGACTAATTGATGGCCGATAGGAAAACGAGCAGCCCCAAGCATCCTGGGGGCTAAGAAAGGAAGGTACGAGTATCCCCAAGCCTGAAACTGTAAAAGGATAAGCCTAAATAGAAAAAGCAAAAATAATTGAAAGAAGCTTAAAATACGTACCTCAAGGATACCACCATGTTAAGTAAGGGAGATCCAAGGCACCTTAGTAGCTGCCGCGGAATCCATCACTCGAGTCGCCTTGCCCATAGATGTAAGCATATGGGCATAAGACTCCTCCGCTTAACTCAAGTTACCTACTTGGCCCAAATCACTAAGGCAAATAAGTAACCTAATGGCGAAACGCTCTCCTCGATCACTCAAGATAGTGATGGAAAGAACGTGAGCAATGTATGTCCAAGCCAGCTACTCAGGTGTACACTACCGATCAAGCTCATAAGCCGACAACTCGTAGGCAAGAACCGAGTACAGACAAGACTGGGCGTACACCTGAAGGGCTGACGCAAGACGGTCCCCCACAAGGTCGTGAAGTCTCTCGTTTGACCCATTAACGAACTCTATGGCTACGGGCTTGCCTCCAAAAGGACAACCCGTATTCATAGAGAAATTGAAAGGGCTAAATGTCATCTCTCCCCATGGAAAGTGGAAAGTGTTGGTGGAATCCCACCAAAACTCTAACAATCCACGAAGGAAAGCTTACGACGCAGGCTGACTCGATAAATTGCGAAGAGCCACCAGTTGGGAGTCAATCCTTGAAAGTGCCACAATCTCCTTTGCCACCTCGGGCAGACTCTCAAAACGGGCTCGCAGATTACCAGAGCCGTATAAACGCATGCTATGCTCGCTCTAAGAAAAATAAAAAAAAAACGATTATGGTTTAAAAAGGAAAGGAAACAAAAATTAAAAGAAAGAAACGAAGGAGCGAATAACTCACGATGCCGCACCACCCTCTGATCGAGGCATGATGGTCTGGGTCCCACTTAAGTTTCTTTATTAGTTTACTTTGTTTCCTTAACTAAACTAATACACGTATTCTAAACCCATTTTGGCAGCATAACGACTGCCGATAGGGAAAAACACGAAAATCAAATGCCACCAATACTTGGGGGCTACGATAACTGCAATAAAACTCAGTAAATGGGGGCTTCTAACACCCATAAAAGCAATCCTATACTAGTTTCAACTAAGCATTCAAGAGATTATAATTCAAAATCTCAAAGAATCAACTTCTCCTAGATGAATAACAGTAATATAAACATGATTATCGTCTACCAAACAATTTTGAGGGTTAAACATGGCAAAAATAAGCTAAGATTATGTTTTGCGCCATTTTTCAACAATTCAAAACTCTAAAATAATGAATTATGAAAGTAATATTGGTTCCATCACAATAATATACTTCATAATTAGCAATTATAACCCAAATGAGTAAGAAAAAGCAATAAAATCAAGCAAAATTCAAAGAAAAATAGCAAGAACGAACTTGAACAAAGAAATGCTCATATAAGGTTCAATACATAAACATTTATCATGAAATTTGTTGAAAAACACTCCTTAAACATAGTATAACAACATGGAACAAACAATTTCAAGAAAAATGGATCGAATCGAAAACCCCCAAATTCGAAATTTAGGGTTCAACGGTTCAAAAATCGTTCCAATTAATCCTAAATAAAACGAAATATGACGAAAAACTTACATTGGATTATGGAAAATTTGAATAAGGGATGAGATCTACTTCCTTTTTCTTCAAAAAACAAGAAAATCCGAGCTTCCTAGAGAGAGAAAGGGGCGAAAATGGCGAAGGAAGGGGAAAGAAAGAGCGAAGTCAAAATTGCACTCAACGATTTCACTTTACTGACATAAATGTCAAGTGCAACTGAATCTGTTGCACGTGACATACCAGCACAACTCAGAACGATGCGGGCACCTGCCAGAGCCACAAACTGAGTTGCGTGCGGATACTGGTCACTAAAATGACTGGAATCCTTATTTTGATCCGTTTGATCATTTTTCAACGGTTTTTACTCATTATTAAACGTAATGGCGCGTAAATTATCAAAATCTTTTTAAATTGCCTTGCATATTGTAGTTTGTTTTCTTCTTTGTTAGGTTTTTGCATCATTCTTGAATGCACACCGTGCTTTGTGCCTTCTCTAAGCATACGTTTAAGAGTGTCTTAAGACGTTCCGTGGTGGTACTTTACGTAAAAGCACCCATAGAAAAGTTTGTTATTTTACTGTAATCACGTTACATATGTCCGACTTTTCTTCTTTTTTTCACGCCCGAAGCTAAACGGAAGGCGTTGTCATGCAGCGTAAAAATGCAAAAGGCGTATCGTACGACACAAAATTGTACGGCGTAGATGTTGCGCAAAATTTCATTTAAGCCCAAGCTATTGCGAGATCCACCTCTTGGAACTAAAAGGTGGAGAATTACTTTAGACGTTAGCTCATGAGTCGACAGGCGCGCCGAACCATCAGGATTATACTCTTCTTGAATTGAAGCAAATACGGTAGTTAGTTTGCTTACTAGCTTACCGGAGAGTTAGGGTGTATGTCCACCCCATGTATAAAGAAGCGACAAGACGATGTAACGCCTATGTAGTCACGTGCCCCCAGTCTTGAGACACGTGTACTCATCTTGTGGACAAAACTGCTGAGAGAGTTGCTGACTTTCTTCCCTCTCACTAGATTTTGATATATGCCTCCAGTCCAAAGACATTTATTTCTATCTTATGGACATCCGGCTTGAATACTGGACCCGGCTCGAATATCGGACCATTTGGACTCGAATACTAAAAACCCCTTTTTCATCTTTTTACTTTGTTAAAGTCAGGCTAAAGTTTCAATGATATATCGAGGGACTTTACACCAACGATGACATTATTGAGAGGAAATCATCCCCTTTTATTCTTTTAAAACCGATCTCTTCTCATAACTTCACATCACCCGGAACACCTTTACTTATAAAAGCGTTCTACAATTGCAAAGGGTCAATCTAGATTCTTTAGCTTGTTAAGACTAGAGAAAAACTTTTCTAGTCTTAATATCTACTTGTTTCGAACACTTAGAGAACCAAGGATCGTTTCGACATCCTTAAACATTTCTGAAAGATTCTCGGATTTATTTCCTTGACTACTTTGATCATCGTCTATTCTAGACTCGATCAAAGTGGGGGCTAACTGTAGACATCTACTTTTGTCCTCCCGTCCTGACAGGAAGTGCAATGACGATAAATAAAACCATCTTCGTGTTGGGTCAAAGTGGAGAATTCTTATTGATAACTGGTTAACCCACAAAACACAAAAGCTGGCCAAAATTAAATAAATTAATCTAAAATAAGGTCCAATTAAATAAATCCGATCAATATTAGGCTTTAGCCCGTGCTTAAAACCTAATAATGATGGATTTAGGAGTGCCTAGGTTAAATTTAAGTGTTGCCGCAGGAAAATTCGCGCGCATCTCAATCAGTCGCGCTGGGTAGGCGCGCGCAACTAATTCAGTTGCGCGTAACACTCAGCACAACCTCTACAAATACGCTCGTGGAAGATTTAGAATTTTATAAAAACATAGAATCCAATCTTACCATAATACCGCGTGCAAGTATATCAGTTACGCTGACCATAGCAGCGCGACTCAATCACTTGTGCTGGGATGTCGCGCGCAACTCATCCAGATGCGCACGACACCGGCTGCGGCTGAATTTTCAAAACCCTAAACATACTTATTCCCTATAAATAGAGGCTTAATCCGAGGCTTAAACACACAAAAAATAACCTAAAACTCTAGCGAAATCCTTGTGAACTTGTGCTACCTAAACCCTCTTGTCCAAGACACTCACCCCTTGATCTTTTGTTACTATGGTGGATGTTCCCCAACAAGAAGGTGTCCATAAGTGTTTTAAAACGGAAATCTAGCAAAGAGAAGTGGTAAATTCCCGAGCACTTAGATAAATCACATTTATTTTCTTGTTTAAAGGAACCTTAATTAAGTAATTAGTGTTGTTTGATCATCATCAAAGGACTAATTAGTTATTTTCACATAGTATCTTGTGTTAAATAAAGATTAGAATTGGACAATTAATTGTTGGTTGATCACTTAAGCCAAGGCGAATATTGTTTATTTTTATTGTTCTTTTCACGAATTTGATTAAATAAAGAATAACGACGTTGCAATGTTATTCCTACGTGAATTAACATGTGAAAATAAAATCAATTAACTTGGTTTTAGGTATCGCGTTGCATATATTGTTTGGTAATGAAATTGAAACAAAAAAGCTAGTAGAGGCCGTACTAGGGCTAGAATAACGATTTCTCTCTAAAAGGAACGGTATTTTAATAACCTCACTCCCGAACCCATTTTTGGTTTATGTATACCAATTTGGGCATGGGTAAACTTACGATTTGTGCTAATTATTCCATAAAATCCACATGGAATAAAGGCATGAACGAGGTTTCTTACAAAAAGGCGTGATGAGAGTATCATTTCTAATTCAAGGTCTCCCAAAGAGTCATGAATTCAAATTCTTATACACCCTAACAAGTGTAAAGTCCTAGGCTTTTAAGTGTCCATGATTATCTAAGGAAGGGCCCCCCTACGATGGGATCACCTTCCTTAAACATAGCCTGCAGTTGTCCAAAAGCAAAAGAATTCATCAGAAACCAGTCGGCTAAAAACATCAATCAACTCATAAGATAAAGTCTTACCTCATAAAGAAGGGCCAGTATGGCGTCAAGGTTAAGGGTTCCGAATCCTTTGACGATCGTCTTATCCTCAGGATCAAGCGTTCTGAGCATCCGCTTGGCCATCTGAAGGACAGTTGGCCTCGCTGGAGCATCTGCCAATACAGATGCAATAAGTAAAGATTCTTGAAGACAGTTGCATTATTTGAAAAGTATGACCGGATGGTTGGATGAATTACCTCCTCCCCCTGTGGCTTCGCTGCCGCCTACTGCACCGACAGTAGTGGTGAGTGGATTCTTGCCACTCTTCGACACTCTTTGTTGAGCGACCGACTTGGTTGGAGTGTGAGTAGGGGAAGAGGTGCCCGTTCTTTTCTTCGGCTTAGTGGCAACATGTTTCCTACGACTTTGGGAAATGTTCCCCGCCGACTGCTTGTGTAGTTTAGGATCTGACTGAGAAGAGGGGGCAGGCTTTGATGAGCCACCCTGCAAAGAACTCTAATGAGAAATCTTGAGATAAATTACACCAAGTAATTCATTGAAAAAATTTGAAGGTTGAACAGCTTGTTACGTGAGGAGTGCCGCTTGGCGGCTGCTCATCCGCTCGTTTGAGGTTCGAACGGTAGAAGGTTGTAAAGACAGCCGACTTCTTGTGAAAAGGAAGCTTTACCATTTATATGTCTGCACAAAACAATAAGGGTAAGAAATTAAATGAAAGAAATAATGTGGGTAACAAAGCTAATAAATTCAAGCGGCCAGCTACCTCTTGGCTTCTCTGTACTAAGGCCACAGGCGGCCAAGTTCGTCCCGTTCGAGAGCCAATCGAATCGGGGAATCTAACTTTGGGAGGTAACTTCCTTGACCCCCGTCTTTTTATTCGTTTGGACGGCCACAGTAAAAAGGCCCCGATAAAAAACATCCTCCTGTGTCCGCCTGGGAACAGAAGGAAGGGCTTTCTTCCCAGTCAGGAGGGGCGGATACTGAGTCCAGCGGTTGTACCGCTTGTTCTTTTAGAAATCTGGGGAAGAGACTATATAAAATTTTGTCCTCCAGTCCTTCCATTTATTCTCCTTCCCTAGAGTCATCACATAACAGGTATAGCTGGTGAGAGTAAACCAGCCGATCCCACTTGAATTTGGAGTCCTACTCAAATAGAGCATGTGAGCAAACGCCTCGAAGCTGGGCTCCACCTCTAGCATCTCACAAGCGGCAACATAGCCCAGAATGTTAACCCAAGAATTGGGTGCTAGTTGCCAAATACCTAGCTGGTATCTATCCAAGATCCTCTCCACGGGCGAATGGAGAGGAAACGTAGTACTTCCTGGATGGCCGCCTCGTAGTAGCCGAAGCACTTGTCACTATAGCAGGCCATCTCAGGCCAGGTGACCGTGTCTATTGCGTCCAGCACGGACAATATGAACCCCTGTCTCAAGTAGAAAGAAACTTTTCAAGATCATCTTTCATGATCTTCTGCCTGCTTTCGGCAACGTGTAAGTAATAAGGAGCACGCTCATGCAACCAAGAAGCAGACGACTCCTCCCAGCCCTCTCCCTTCTCAACAA
Organism: Chenopodium formosanum; assembly: GCA_024500155.1. Classification (NCBI taxonomy): domain Eukaryota; kingdom Viridiplantae; phylum Streptophyta; class Magnoliopsida; order Caryophyllales; family Amaranthaceae; genus Chenopodium; species Chenopodium formosanum. The sequence continues at coordinate 44,187,590 of CM044880.1, forward strand.
AGACGGACTCTCTAGTAGCCTTAAGGTTCGACTCCGCCTCCTCTGAGTCAACGGGGACGCAGATGGGGGATGATGACGCGGAGTCACCATCAAAATTCTATTCAGAGTCGGGGGCTAGTCGGCTGGTGCCAGCTGTGTCCTCCCCCAACTCAACATCTGACACCGATCCACTCAGCCCGGGGTTTTCATATTCCTCATCACACTCCTCTAAAAATGAGTCGCTAGGAGTGCTGATGTTGCTATGGGGGTCTTTACTAATTTCAGAGACAGGCGCCCTAATGGAGCTGTCCGAAAAAAACAGTCTCACTTTCTGAATGGTACCAAGAACCATCCGTCCTATATCTCCTGGTCGTCTGCTTTGTTCTAGCCATCGTGTCCTGTAGGGGCACAAACATTGTCGGATTTAGAGATGTATTTAAAGGAAAGTTCTCGAACGAGCATTCGTCACTCCTAGTCCTAGATTTAGCCATCCCCGGTGAACGGCTGATCGCTAACCTAGGCCATGCCGAGTGCGTTTAGGAAACCATTTTTGATAAAGAAAGGAAAGGATAAGGCAGGTTACCTTAGAAGAAGGTACTAAGAGGCGCCGGTGAGGGACGTCTTTTGAGCAGGCAAACTAAGCTAGCCGAGTGTCGGATGCTGAAGCAGTCAAGTCTTTAAAAGTAAAAAATTCAAAGATTCTCCCAAAGATTCACGCAAGTGTCAATCCAAGGGAGGTCAACTCCTCTATTTATAGAGGAGGTAAATGTTCCAGGGTAACACCCTAGGACCAGGTGAACAGTAAAAGTAAAATCCTGGGCCAATCAGAAGCCGACATCTATCACAGTCGTAACGTGGAATGCCACATGACCCTTGTGAGAGGCAAATGTTTTGGGTATTTTATACCCTACCATGTGGCCCAATCAGAGTTTAACATGTGTCACTAGAAGGGAGGCTAACTTGGACCTTCTTGATGGTGACACGTGTCAAGCAAATATAGCTCCTGATTTAGGGTATTCAATAACCCCAAGTGGACAAATGAGAGAGCAACACGTGTCGCCCTGGGAGGCGCCAAAATGGTCTCTCCAGATGTGTGACACGTGTCACTCAGATATCCCATCTAAAAAGACGGCTTTCAAGGCCTAAACTTTGAGGCGTCGCAAAACGGCGTGCCCTAATCCTTAGGTCATCAAACCCTGGGAAGGGCACACTTCCCAAAGACCCTATAAATAGGGACATTCTCCTCATTTATGAGGATAGGTTACGTTGCATTAATTATTACAATCATTACACAGCTGTCGTTCTCAAGAAACAAACAGTACCCGAGCTTGGAATCCGAGCAGATAACTTAATTTCCGCATGTTTTATTCCGAATATTTTACTAACTTAATCTTTGGAGACGGACCACCGACCATTCGATGCACTGTTTGCTTTGTAGGTACAGGCGTCCTTGCTGAATTCAGTCTAGAACTGTAACTCTCCCAAGGGACATAAAAAACCCCGAAACAAAAATAATAATAATAATAATAATAATAATAATAATAATAATAATAATAATAATAATAATAATAATAATAATAATAATAATAATAATAATCGGAAGCGAGTTGTGACTAACTTTGTTCCGGGACGGGTTGTGGCTAATGCGGCTCATCGGAAGCGGGTTAAGTATGAAGCTCGTTTTCTGGCGACTGGATATGGTTTCATTCCCTTCTCCTTTTCTTCTCTTGGGGATTTAGAGAAGGAGGTTGTTGCGTTACTAAAGCAGATTCAAAGTATCTTGACGACGCAAGACATTGGGGCTCGTGCTGCAGCTCATATTTCCACTAGGGTAGGCTTTGGTATAGCTAGAGGAGTGGGGGTCCAGATTTTATCTCGGCTTTCCACTAATTTATTGTAGGTTGTATGAATTTTGTTTTTAAGATATAATAATAATAATAAAAATAAAAAAATAAAAAAAAAAAAAAAAAAAAAAAATAATAATAATAATAATAATAATAATAATAATAATAATAATAATAATAAAATCTGGTGTGCTCTGCTCGGCTCAGCTCGACTCAGCTCTGCTCTACTTTGCTTCAATTTGCTCTTCTCTGTTAAAATCTGCTCTTCTTTGCTTTGCTATATCTAGAAGCTCAAAAGAACAGGGTCTCAATAAGCTCAACCATAATGAAGGAAAACTTAAATAAACCATACTATTGCTCAATTATTCCAACTGAAAAGTGTAACAAGGTCTACTTTTACTTTTGTCACCCAATCACCTCTGTTTAACTTCAAAGCAAAATATGTAGTTACAACTTTAATACACAATTTGTGCATGGTACAATGACTTTGATATTATTGTATTTTTTTCCATATTTTATATTATTTATTTTTTTTCATTGGCATGATACAATTTTGTACTCCTTCTATTAAATACGAGTTTAGGATGCACCAGCAACCTAGAGAGAAAATTCACTTTACACGACTAAAAAAAAGTTCCATCCCTTTTCTCAAAACTTTATGGCAATAGAAGCAGAAGCCCCTTAGCCTTATAAAATGTTTATACTTTAACACATTCCCATCATGGGTTGCTAAATGATTAGGTAAAGTTACATTTCATTGAAAATGCCTGAAATATTATGCTACAATATTTCTACATTTAGGATAAAATTCATCATTTATAACCTAAAATAATATCGAAATGGTTACTATAACAATTGCTTATAGAAACCCCAAACCTAAAGGCAACCCCCTAAACTAAAAATTTTCGAGGTACATAGCATGTATTCTTAAATATATCCTTTTAAGGAGAGACAAATAATACTTAATCGTGTGTAAAAAAAAAACCTAATCCGGGTGCTGAGTCAGCTTCTGACTCTCTTTGCACATTTTTTTAGTAAAAAGTAAAAAAAAATAAAAGGAAGTTTTTTATATATTTTTTTTTTGAAGTTTTGAATTTTAACAATGCAAAAAAGACTAAAAATAGTTTTAAACACCACCAATATTTTAATTTTTAATTTTTTTTTTATTATAACACCATAAAAAAAATTTAAATTTTTTTTTCCTACCACTTGACATATTCTATCAATAAATCGTTAAGTGAATGTGGATAATGTTAACTGCTGTTTGTGCAATGCAGTTTCAGAAACTGTGGAGCATCTCTTTGTCCAATGTGCCTTTTCCTCTTAGATTTGGGCTATGATCCTCAATAATCTGTCTTTAAATAGGGTTCCTAGTACTTTTTCTAGTGAACTAACTTGGGTTGTGAAAAGTGCTAAAAGAAAGGTTGTTAAGCATCAGGTGTTCTTGATGTCTTTTGTTGAGTGTTTGTATGCTATATGGCTGCATAGGAATGATTAGATTTTTAATCAAGGCCACAAGACTATGTTTGTTGTTCAGTTGTTCAAGGATGTCAGATTCAAAGTAGCTTGCTGATGCAGTGAAGATCGGAGGAAATTCTGCTAGTTTTTTAAGTTGTTTTTGCTGTATTTTTGTTCTTTTGGCTGTTCTGACCTTTAAGTCAGTATTTTGGGTGTTTTTTGTGTATTCGTAACTGTTTTTCTTGGTGATTAATAAATTTTCTCTTTAATTGCCAAAAAAAAATCATTAAGTGAAGTCAATGATGTCACGTGTCAATATTTTATTGGTTAAAAACAAAAAAATTAAATATATAGAAAAATGTAAAAAAAAAATATTATTAAAAACCCTAAAACTAATCCATCCACCCCACCAACAGCGGCAGAGCAGCCCAGCCCTTGCCCCACCTCCGACGCACGGACGCACACCTTTCTATCCCGCAACTATCGGGATACCTGCCCCTCCCTTTCCCCAACCCTAAACCAGTTATTTCCCCACCAAAAACTACAAATCGCCCTCCCAAAAATAATTAATTGGCCATAAACGATTGAAATTTGCCGATTTTGGGGTTGAATGGTTGATTTCAACATTAAGAGGGTTGAATGGTTAATGTCAACCCTAAGACAACCAATTTCAGCCATTGGTGGCTGATTTCTTGGTCATTTTAGGGAAAGGGTTTTGTTCTTGACGGTTTGGGGCTTTAGGAATCGAAGGTGGGCAGGTTACGGTGGTTAAGGCTAGGGAGAGAGGTTAAGTTATGGTTGTCGGGGTTGGGGAGGATGTGCGCCGGAGTAAGCGCATAAGTAAAGGTTGTGCGTGCGGGTGGGGATACGATGCCGGTGTTGGTGGTGTGGGTGTCTAGCACAAGTTTTAGGAATTTTCTTTTTTTCATTCTCTTTATTTAACTAATATTATATTTACACATGGCATCGTGGACCTCGCTTGATGGATACTTGGACGACATTTATTACGTGGTTGTAAAATCAAAATTTTTTAAAAAATTTGGTGTTAAATTAATTTTATTTTTCCAGGTGTTAAAAACCATCTTAAGCCCTTTTTTGAATGTTCAAATACAAAATTATCAAATAAACAATGAATTCTCTCCACTCTAACTTAAAAAGTCAATAATTAGTTGGACATCAATTAGCAAATAGAAGTACATGAGTAATTAATGTACTATTTAGTAAATAATTAATAGTAGGAAAATGAAAAAAAAAAAAAATTAGATGGAAAGTTGAAAATTTAAATGAGGAAAAAAATGAAAAAAAATTAAGTTACAAAATTTAATAATTTAAGATATACTTCCTCCGTTTGTTAATATTGCAACAAGGAGGAAATTACACATCCCAAAACACATTTTATATGCTAAATATCTATAATTGTGTAAGATTAAAAATTATAAAAAGTTGATATTGTGAAAGTATTATATGAGACGAATCCAACAAGATCCCACTTGACTATATTTTGCTTAACGTATAACTCATATTATATGGTCAAACGAGAGTGATGAATAGTGCAAAAAGTCCATTGTTGCAATATTAATAGAACGGAGGAAGTATAAAAAAAGGAAAATTTTACAATTACCACCTACAATTGTTGCTGTTTTAGCAATCACCACCTAATTTTGGTTTTTTTTATTTTTTTATTTTATTTTTTTAAAATTTTGCCTCCAAGGCACCAACTATTTTTAAAAAATAATAACTTCCAACCTACTTGGCTCTCAACTCAAATGTGACATCATGTGGGGTCCACAAACTACCTTTTCCCTCCCTTTCTTTCTTTCTCATTCTATTTCTCATTCCCATGTATTGTACTCCACACAAAATTGGATAAAAACTTTAATTTGTAAAATTAATAACATGACTTTTGTAATTGAATTTGAAGTTTTACCCCGATTTTGAGAGATGTATAATATAGAGGAATGAGAAATTGAGAAAGAAAGAAAGAAAATGAGGGAAATAAGGTGAGATGGTCGTTCGCGGGCCCCATATGACATCACACTTTAGTTTGGAGTCTAATACGTGGGAAGTTTTGATGTTTTAAAAAATTGTTGGTGGTGAAATTCAAAAAAACAATTGTAGGTGGTAATTAATAAAACAACAACAACAATTGTAGGTGGTAATTGTAACAAAAAATCCATAAATAAATGATGCATTTTTCAATTGTTTTAAAGGCATCATATAACACAAGGTATTATTTTGACTAATGAAAATAAAATTTACATTTTATATTAGAATTAAAAAATTCATACAACATAAATATTCAACTAATGAGATTTAGGATTTAGATTCAAACACTACATAGTGTAAAAACAACGAATAGTAAATAATTATTTAAATTATCTAAAAACAAGAAATTATGTTTAAATATTAAGATTTAAAAGATGGAAAAATGGAAACTAATAATCCTATCTTTACTCCATCTTCTAAATATAATCCTACCTTTAGATTATTGTGAACAATCCCACCTTCCCCCCTAATCTTCTTATAACAGTCCCTTTGACTTGTAATCGGTTAAACCGGTCAGTTCTTTTTTTCTAACTCACCACCTCCCATCTCCCTCCCATGGTCAGCACTACCTGCCACCCCAAAAGCTCGTAGCTTGCACTTGAACTGCCACCCCAACTAAATTAAACCACGCCACCACCACCTCCACCTCCAATCCTCTAACTGCAGCCCCCATTACCGCCCCAACTTAGCTAAAACCCCAATTCCACCTATAATCCTAACCAATAACTAAACCAACCTCACTAGAAATCTCCACCAAAGACTCGACACCACCAAACCTCCAATAACTAAACCGTACATGCTGGGTTTTGATGAGTCTAACTCAGTGCGGAAATAAAACCCGAGCCCTAGAAAAAATCACAACTATTATATCCAAAAGACATAAATAACAAGATTAAAGAAAAGACTAAATTACACTTGAAGCGTGCTTCACTCGACCAATGGAGATCTTACTTGAGAAAGCTAAGCCTCACAAGCGCAACGGCCTTCGACAATATCCACCCACAACACGACCCTGACCAGTCTGTTACTTGGAGATTAGCCAAGTCAGACCAAAACACTACTCGAGTAATTAATGAGCTTAAAGGTTTTCTCTTAAGTGGAGAGGCCTTTTTGAGATCTTACTCAAGTGAGTTTTCCTAATTTCCAATTGGGATATTTATAGGGAAACTCAAGTGAGAAATCCACTCTTCCATTAATGTGGGAGAGTTGGTAAAATCAATTTCCCCATTTTATTTTTGATTAAAAAATAAAAAAATTGCCAACAACCAATTAATTAACAAGTGGCAATTACACAAGGAGAGGTTAGGTGAGGACCACAAGGGGAGGGGACCATGCCTTCCTCCCCAAGGTTCCCCAAAACTGATCCAAGCAAGCCACATGCGCCAACCAGCTTGCGCCAGCTGGCGCTGCCATAGCAGAGCTGCTATGTGCGTTGCTAGCTTGCTTGGCGCGCCGTAGCAACTACTGTTATGTGCGGGCCTTGCTAGTTCTTGCGGCTATGCGCGTGCCCTGCTAGCATGTTGGCACGCCATAGCTGATGAAGCTATGTGCGTGCCATGCTAGCATTGGAGCGCTAGCAAGGCTGGCCTTGCACCAAGCCTGCACATGCGCAACAAGCCACACACGCACATGCAGGCTGTTGTTGCCTTGTGCGCGGCTGGTACTTACTAGCCATGTGAACCTACCACTATTGCCTTGGTGTGGTGTACATGCTATCACCAATCGCCTCTAGTATTCGGTTTTCTTGGGGCATTCCAATGCTAGGGGTATTTTTGTAATTATCGATTTATTAGTTTGATTTTACCGTCTTGTCTTTTATTAATTTAACTTGACTTGTGACGCTCGGTCTCGACGCTCCTTGCTCGATTTCCAACATCTAATTCATATTACTCAAGCAACTCATTAAATCCTTCCCAATTAATTCGTCGTGTCGGATTGTTAGTTGCTTGGGTGTGACCCAAAAGGTTTAGTCAAGATTAAGCTGTAATATTAATTATACATTAATATTACTGATCAGAAGTGGCCTCCACCTAGGCATTCCAATCACTTAAACTTACTAAATAATTAGCTTTCTAATAGCTCTGAAACCTCTGTCGGAATAATACACTTTTTCGAAGGACACTATTCCTTTCAATCTCCCACTTATCCTTCCGGGAAAGTGTGCTTTTAATGTATAGTATTTTTCCTATGTCACTTAATGTCATTTCATGAACTATAAGGTAAGATTATTCATCATCCTTCTTACGTCCAGAAGTGTTTCTCGAAATCTGAGTCTGACTGTCAATAAACAGATGATTTCTAAAATCCATTCGAGCACGACCATGCATTTTCACAATTTTGCTCTTCGAGAGGCCTTGTAAACAACAAAAACATGTTCCCCTATTGTTATTAGGGGACATTCCCAGTCTTTTAATGTCAGCTTCTCTGATTTTTCTATGAGGACCTTGCCGCCCGAGTGTTGCCATTATAATCTCCATGTACGGTAGGTGTTTGACTAACATCAAAACGGACTAGTACTCAAACAAGATAACTCACAACACTCATAGTCGAGGAAAGAGGTTCCGATAGCAATAATGCGAAGTATACTTATAACGATTTTTAAATCTCTTAAAGTATTCTCATAGGTTGATCCATTATGGTTCTAAACCAATACCTATGCAAATGATTTATGATAATCGTGTTCTTGTAGCACAAGAAACGATGCTATAAATAAAACTACACACTAATCTAAAGAGGTTATTAATCGTCCACCATTTAAACGACCTCGATTAGGGATATTTTTCGATTATAATATTCAATGTTCACTTAATAAGTATTTGTTTATCCAAGACTGGTCTTGATACCCTATTTTGAATATTCTCATAATCGAATGGACTTAATATTTAATTCTAAACCACAATTATATAGAAATGGAGTGATAAAATTGCACGAAATTAAATTATTCCAAAACTTGAATGGTTCATCATAGTGCCTTACATTAGAATATTAAAAAATTATTTAAAACACGAAATAGGGAAATTAAAGCCAATCTCCAATGTGCCTAATTCCCATTGCCTCAACGTGCTTGTTGTGCTACACTTGAGGAAGAGGTTTAGTAAGTGGATCGGATAAACTATCGTCTATTCCAACTTTTAAAATTCTTATTTCACCCTCTGATTTCCGTTCCCTTATCATGTGAAATTGCCGCTTGACATGTTTGACCTTCTAATGTTCCGTTGGTACTCTTGCTTGAGCAATAGCTCCTTTTTATCAAAAAAGAGGGCTATTGGACCCTTAATGAAGGGTAAAACATTAAGTTCACTAACAAAGGTACAAATCCAAACTCCCTCCTTAGCCACTTTAACAACTGTTAAGTATTCGTCTTTAATTGTAGAATCTGCAATTGTGCTCTACTAGGCACTCTTTTAACTAAACACTCTTCCATTTAGAAAAAACACATATCCAGAATGTATTTGACATTGTCTCTGTTTATTTGGAAGCTTGCGTCGGTATAACCTTCAACAACTAATTCTTCAGAGCCACCATTTACCAGGAATTTATCCTTGTTCCTTTTCAGGTACTTTAGGATATTCTTAGCCGCAATCCAATGTGCCTCTCCTAGGTCTAATTGATATCGTCTTGTAGCACTAAAGGCATATAATAAATCTGGCCTAGTACATATCATGTCATACATGATCGATAAATAGCAAAGCATATGAAATCAGATTCATCCTTTCTCGCTCATCATATGTATTTGGAAATTGCTTCTTACTTAGTGTTATGCCATGTGAAAGGGGTAGGTGACCTCTTTTGTGTAGGATTTATAGGTACTATTAAGCGGAAAATCATAAATAATATTCAATCAAGCACCTAATCCCAAGATCGCATGCATAATACACAAGACACATAATCATACCTTTAAAGCGTGAATTCCAAGTAGAAATTTGCTAGGAAAATCAAGAAGATAATAGAGCCCGAAGCGTTGCTCCTCTACTTAGTCCACGAGCTTCGAACGAGTCATCCACCAATACTAGATTGGTCGAGTGATTGAGGAAAACCGCGATCTCTACCTTTAATGGACTAACCGACCACCACGAACCACCACACTGGCGTCGAGGGAGGAGAGAGATCCGTGAGAGAGAGGAGGGTTGGTCTTGTGTTGTCTAATTATGGTTTGATCAAGCTGATCACTTAATTGCTTACATGCAATTAACTGATCAGTTATAATCACATTATAATTAGACTAGGGTTAGGAAGCCCAAAACCCACCAATTCTACTCCATATGGCCAGCCTCTATAGGGGATGAGACCCATCATGGGCCTCGTCCTCTCGTGCTAAATCTAAGCCCTTTGTGTGACCTTATTGGATCCGTCCAATTAGGGTTTGGGCTATTTTACTAACCTAAAGATCGTTAGTACCTCTAGCTATGATAAATCGACGACCCAAATGTCCGAACTCAATTATCTCCATAATTTGATCAATTTATATATCTAGTAATTAAACACAACGAAGACATAAATCCTTTAATCTCCCACTTATCTAAGACAAGTGTGAAATATTCAAATTCCTTAAGTCAATATGTGTCGATTTGATGATATGATTGCATCACATGTCGAGATCATATTAATTTACAAATGGTTTCTTGAAATTTGAGTTAGAAATACAAAACCAAATAATTATTGTGTAATGCATTTGAACGCGGCCACGTATTTTCTGAATTCTCCCTCTTCAAGCGGCCATGAAAAATTTTCTAATTTAATAGGTAGACTCAATACAATCTTGTGGCAACAAGGCTCCCACTCAACTTTTGAAATAACTAAGAAACACCCTTTATAATCTCCAGTTACGGGTGGACGTTTGAGTGTACCACAGTCTTAACATACATTGAATGAAATCAATGTTCCACTCATGTCAAAGGAATCCACTAACATATATCCAGAAGCTCTATAATTGAACTTCAAAGTAGGTCAATAGTTCGATCATGTATCATTCATGCATATTCAAGTGACTGACCGAGAATCACTATGCCCCTATAGCCCATGAAATTGCGCTATCCAATCAATCGTACATGCTAGTCCATTTATTGAAATCATTTATGTCCACTTTAATGATTTTGAACTAGGAACTTAAATAATATATGAATTTTGTTCGCCTGTGGGGTTTCATTTGCCATGTCATCAACCTGATGAGCCCATCAATTCTTAATTATTTTGGACATTTTATTTAATTTCCAAAACCATAATTAAATAAAAGAAATGAAATTTCTATTTTAAACATAATTCTGCAAATTGATGCATTTCTTACGTAATATGTTTTCTCAAAACATTCACAACTTAAATTACATTACTTGCTTTAATCCAAGTCTTTAATATGACTCTCCTACCTTAGTCTATGGAAGGGGTTTAGTGATTTCTCACTCATAATAAAAATTTGCAGATCATAATATCCCGCTTGTCATTGATCTCATAAATGAGGTGACACCTCATATCTATTTGTTTAGATTTGTTATGTGACCCTGGCTCCTTAGTATATAAAAAGGTATCCTTTAAGTCACAGGACAATTTGATTCAAATTTCTTCCTTAACTACTCTTACTGTAACTAAATACACATATTCTGACATCGAAAATGCAATAACATTCTGCTTTAAACTCTTCAAGCTTACTGTTCTTCTCAATTCACTTTGTGGATCTTGATTCCAATATGTACTCAACATCTCCTAAGTCTTTTGTATAGAAATAACTCCTTAACCACTGCTTGACTGATTCAAGCATTGATATTTCATTTCATATGAACCGTATGTCATCTACATACATGACCAAGAAGACTGATTGCTCCCACTAAAATTCATGTCTCTACAAGATTCCTTATTGTTCTTTGAGGAAATAAAACTATTTGATTGCCTAAACAAAATGAATGTTCCAACTCCCTGATGCTTACTTAAATTCATTATTCTAGTTTCCAGCTCTTTTAGGAATTTCTTGATTTCAAGACTCTTGGGTTGTATCATATACATATCATCCATCAAGAACATTTCATGAAGGTGATTTTGATTTCCATAACGAGAATAATTCGAATAGGCTTACCAAACTTATAAGTTTGACCCTACTTGTAAGACTACCATGGACTAGCACATCTTTATTGACATGGAATCCATATTGGATTTCATGACTTCAAGCTGTTTCTTGAGTTGGCACTTATCCAAAGCTTGCTTGTAGGGCATGGGTTCCAACCGTTCTAATAGTAAAATTTTAGAGTCAACCTTTTCTCAGAATTTCAACAAACTGTTTATTTTGATCGCAAGTAACCTACAATAAGTATGAGCAACAAAAGAATTATTCTCTTCAACTCTTTGAAGCCTTTCATTCAAGTGGGCGGACAGAAGCCTCGCTAGTGGAATTAGCTTGCTTCCACACATGGTTTATCAAATTAGCTGATTTCATACTGATAGTGACATTTATGTCACTCTTAGGGAGTAGTTTTAGAGTCATTTTCGTGTTTATTTTATCTTATTTTCCCTTTCTTTCTCTTGTTTTCTCTTTAATAAAGTTTCTTGTTTATTTGGTAATTTTGGAGCGTTTTAGTTTATTTTCTTTATTTTATTAGCTTTAGTTTATTTTCGTATTTTATTTTACTTTATTTGCTTGTATAGTTTTTGTTTTATTTTTATTAGTTTAGTTTTATGTCTCTTATTTTCTATTTCATTTTATTTATTTCTATTTTATTTATTTTATTCTTTTTGTCGTGGTTTTGTTTTATTTCGTCCTTTGTTTATTTTCATTTTATTTTATTTTATCTTTGTCCCGATTCTCCCTTGTTTTTATTTGGTTGTGTAGGATCGCGCTCAGAGGTCGGAGGCTCGGGTCAAAGGTGTGAATCCAAGAAGCTTTCAAGCCCCAAAGCTGCTGCCCAACCTTATCCATCACTGCACCCTTCATTATCCTACACCACCCCAAGCAACAACACTCTTCCCCTTTTCCACCTCACAACACCAACAACCCACTGCACCAGCCACCAATTGCAACCCCGCAAGCACCACAATCACCCACTAATTCACGCACCCAACAACCAGAACCACCTGACCACCAATGACCTTCCCTGCTGCCACGCAACCACCTGCGAACAACCACCATAACCGCACCTTTCTTCACCTTTGATGCACCAACCTCCACCATCAACCACGCAATTCCCCTGATCCATTTTAACAACATCAACCTCACAAAACCACGACTCCGACCACCGCACCCACTCAATTCCGGCCATCACCCTACCAATTCACGCAAGAAATAGAGCAAAATCTGAGCAAATTGCAAATTAATCAAGTTCGAGCAAACCAATAAGAGTTCGGTCGAAGTACGAGTCAGAAACTTTCAAAGTTCTATAAATTGAAGAGGTGTGGTCGAACACACCCATGGTTCGACCGAATCAACCCCGTAGTTCGGCCGCACCAACCCATGGTTCGACCGAACCATTTCACGAGCTATGCACATGGCATTTAATGAGGATCGAACGGTGGTGTTTGCTTGATGCCGATTTTCAATGATGATGAGCGGTAGTGATTTGATGATGATGGTTGTTAGTTTGCTTTGGTGAGATGCAAAGCATGGGATTAAAACCCATTTTAGAGCAGCTTAATTGTCGAAGAAGGGGGAAAAGGGGCTGATATGTTTTGGGGATTTTGGGGGATTTATTTTTCCTTTTTCTTTTATTTTTATTTCTTTTTTTTTCTTTCCCTTTTCTTATTTCTTTATTTAGTTTTATATTATTTCTTTTTATTTTCCTTTTCTTTCTTTTTTTTTTCTATTTCTCTTTTATTTTATTAGCTTAGTATAAATACCCAATTTTTGGGGTAATTAGAGGACATTCAATAACTATCTATTCTTCTCTCTAATTAGTTTTAGGTTAGGTTAGGTTAGGATAAGTCTTCATTGGTAGAGAGAGAAAGTGTGGTTTTTTTCATTAATGAACTTGGATCTTGAAGCACTTGTTCAATCCTTTGTAGACCTTCATCTTCAATTAATGAGCAATCTCTTACTCTTTCTCTTTACCTTTGTTCTTGATTTTGTTTATTTGCTTTTATTTTTGTTCTTTGCTTATTAATCATGTTAATGCTTATTGATTTGATGATTGATATTGTTTTCAACATGATTTGTGAGTAGTCACCTAGCCAAGGGTGTGGGAATGGTGTAGTTGCTAATTGTTCATGCTTTTAATATTGGGGTTATGTTAATGGTGATTAAAGTCTTTGCATGCTTGATATTCTTTGGTCTTTCTTGCAAGTGCACATTGTTAGTTGATCAAAGATGAGTCTTTACTAACAAGTAACGGAAGTTGACTTAGTTGAGATTCATTACTATCGATTGTTATTTAATAGTACCTCCTAGTATATGGTTCTAATGTGGAAACATAGAGGCTATGTTAGGAGAAGCCAATTGACCCCGGAAGGCGGCTAGATTGAACCCTTTACTTCGGTATTCATGCATGTTTAGTTTACCATTGATATGCTACTTTGTTATTGTATGGTCAAGCGTCAACTTCACCTACCCATTTCCCTTGGTGCCTTAATGTTTTATTTCTTGTTTTAGCATCTTTAGACTTTAGTTTATTTATCTCCTATTCCGGACTAGCTTAATTGTCGATAACATTTGGTGGTGTTTACCGTTCTCTGTGGTTCGACCCCTATGCTTGCCTTATACTCGTATTAGGTTTGTTTAGGTTGTATAAATTGTATTTGATATAGGGATAGACAATTGACAACGCGTTTATTCCCTTGCCAAATTGGCCCCGTTGCTGGGGAACGACTTCCATTACCATTGTGTTATCTTGTTGAGACTAGTCCATTGTTTATAATTTTCTTTTGATTTGTTGGTTTTTATTTGTGTTGCTTTATTTGAGAAAAAATGGCTTATATTTCTATTCCTCAATTTGATAATGAACCGTTTTGGGTGTATTTCAATAGACTTGAGGATTTCCTAGATGGTGTTAAAGGTTTAACCAAGGTTGATTATTGTGAAATCATCAATTTGGGATTAAATGAGAATTTTAGAGGAGTAGTTGATAATATGTTAAATGGTAAATTTCAAGACATGTCTTCGGATGAAGCTTGGGATTTCTATTCATGGTTAGCTAGGGATAATTGTGATTGGGAGAGGGCCAATCATGAGACTTATGTTCGGGATTCTCATGCTTTTAATGTTGATGCTAATTGTCATGATTTGTCTAATATGAATTCCCATGATGTGCTTGATGCTCCCCATAGTGACCATGTAATGCATGATTTCAACTCCCCTCCCTCTATAGCTCAATGTAATGAGGTACATTCTAATGATGATGAAGTGCATGTTCTTTCTCATATTGCATCCGATTTTTGCATGAATTCTAAAGGTGTGCCCCATTGTCCCCTAGATGATTCCAATGAGCAAGCTTTTGACTCGTCTATCCATGATGATTTGGACTCATTTGAGATTATGGCCCAAATATTTCTTGAGTTTCAAACGGTAGCCCATAACCTTATGAGTGAGTTCATTGATAAGGCTTCATTAGAAAGAGATGAGTTTGAGAGAAATTTGCCCCCATTCACTCTTGATTTTGAGATAGTAGAAGGAAAGGTTGTTTATTGTGGTGAAAAGGAGGATAAGGTTGATTATCTTGGAGTTTTTTAGCTTGAGGGAGATGTAGAACATGAGGGTCCTTCATTTGAGGATTCCATGATTGATTTTCATTCCCTCATTAATGATGTGAGATCTTGTGATGAGGGATCAGCTACCCCTTTTCCCCTTTCTCATACACCTTTTTCCCAAAGGTTTAACCATATCTCCTACTATCCTATGTTCCTCCCTTCTTTTCTCAAAGAACCTCTTAGGGATCCTCTTCCTATTCATGCTTCCGAAGCCCCCAACTCTTTCATTGTTGATGAGGAAAAGAGTTATAAGGCCAACCAAAAAGATTTTTGTGAGGATTTTTCTTTTTCTTCTTCTACTTTTTCTTCTTATTTTCTTGTTGTTTTTCTTTTGATTCTTTTACTTTTTCTTTTCTCCCTTCCCTCAAGCGTAAAGTCTCCTTGTACTTTATGTTTTCTTGTCATATGAGCATCGCGTATGATCTATTTCTTGATATGTTTGCCGATGTATTTGACGAGCTATTGCGTTCTTTGTCGGGTTATTTACTAGATTGGTCATGCTTGGACGTTAAGCAACCCTTTGCGGGAAGTAACCCGTGTTTTATTGCTTTCTTTTTCTTTCTTTTGTGTTTCTCATTTTTGTTTACTCTCTTGTCTATGTGTATAGGTACTCGATGCATATACTCATGTGCTAAGATTTTGGATTGAGCTCCTTGAGAAGAAGCACACCAATGATTGCTTGCATTTGGAAAAGCAACAAATACGAGGAATTAGATGAAATTGTGGACAATGTGCTCAATTGCGGGTTTCAACACCCACCTCACATTTGTTTTACTCTTTCCTTCTTCCCTCATCTTGGATTTGCTTTCTTATTTGCATTTGGATTGAATGAATTATGAATTGTTGTGTGAATGTGTTTTCTTTCTTCCCCTCCCACCCACCCTTTGTGCCTTTATTTTAAGCATTGAGGACAATGCTCCATTCTAGCTTGGGGGAGTAGCTATTCGCTAGCTTGGGGGGGGGGGTTATATATATCTCTTGGTGGTTTCTTAATCCATAGTCTCATGATTGCTTGATTTATTTCTCTCATACTTGCCAAAGTCTATTATTGAGATTGGTTTTCTATGTTTGGATGGCCATGAGCGCCTTATTGAGTTGACTTTTGGTATTTGTAGCTTTGATTGATCATGCTTTCATCTTGCACAATTGTATTTTCATTCTTGAGTATTGTTGGTTTTGTGAATATTTGTGTGTATAGTGTCTTTCCATGGCATTCAAGGCAAGTTTCAAAATGTTTTGTTTTAAACTTGGACATAATTGGGATTTAGCACCTAGAATACCCTCTTTGCTAGTTGTTAGAGGTTTTCGTGCACTTGAATGTCGAGGTTGGTTCACACATATAACATTGCCAAGGTAGTAGAACTTAAGGGCTATGAGACCTTAGCTCACTTGGTTTGTGGTAAGATGGTTGTCGCTCTCTAGCTAGTTGAAGCTTTAAAGGTGATTTTTGCTACTCCACTACCGTCATTTTTGTGAGGATGTGTCTATTTTGTTCTAGCCTTATACATTTCTTGCATGTGTGGCGTTTGGATCCTTGGCATTGCTAGCTTATATCGAGAATTTGGCTTAATCTACCCAAGATCGAGACCGAACCAACCTAGGGGAAGACGAAGGCAATTAGGATTTTTGTTTTGTTTTATTATTTTCTATTCCTTTATTTTTCTTTTGCATTTTCTCATTTAGTAACCCAATTTGAGCCATTTTCCCTTCTTTGGCATAACCACATTACAAACCAATGAACCTTTGCTTTATTTTCACCTTTATTAGTTTTTGTGAAGCGTCCTTGGGACTTGATTTGTATTTTTGGTTAATGAAAGTGAGAAAAAGAATGAAAAAGAAGTGAAAAACTCAAATTTTGGTACTTGTGATTATATTTGTTATGTTGAATGGTTTGAGTAAATGAGAAGAAAATAAAGGAAATGAAAGAAAAAGCCGCTCAAAGTTAAAATAGGCGAGAGCAAAGAATAAAAAGAAATGAAAAAAAAGAAGAAAATATTGAGAAAATACAAAAATATTTGTTGTTTGGTTGAAAAAGAATAAGCTTGGGGGAGGAGTTGCTATAATTTTTGATTTGAAAGTTGGTAGTTTACCACCAATTTCAAAATTTATTTCCACACCCTTTACCCTAGCCTAAACGTTTCAACCCTTTTAAGACCTTTTGACCTTAGTAAGGTTTAGTTACTACCGATGGAGGGTAATCAAGCCAAGCCTATTGAGCGAGCTATCAATGCCAAGATGTCGGGTAGCCTAAATGTTTTTCATTGATTATTTCTTCCGATTCCTTCGAGGAATCTCGAGATATCACCTTAAAAGTGGAAGCAAAGCTAGTGAGGATGCGGAAGTTTGGTTGGAGATAAGGAGGAATGTAAGTCCCTCTAAGTTCTCTACCCTTTGCAGGCTTTATGTGTGCATCAACCTTAGCTATTCCTTTGCTTGGCTACCTTTAATGTCTAGAAAGGATTGTATTCTTGTGCATTTAGCCCATTGTTTGTGTTTGGTTTGAAATTTCAAAACTCGAGTTTTCTTGATTTCACCTTTGCCTTGAATGTTATGTGTTGCCAAGAGTTGTGGGTTAAACCTCTTAGGAAACCCTCACGAGAGCTTACTCGTCCTCTTTGGCGACATAGGGGTTTAAAGGGCTTGATGCATACGCTAAATGCATTCGTGATTCCTACGACAGTGAGTTAGTGTACATTCTTTCTCTTTATTTCTATTTTTGTTTCTTTTGCTTTAAATAATTCCATCTTGTTCTCTTTTGCCTTAGCTTTGCTCGAGGACGAGCAAAGGTTTAGCTTGGGGGAATTTGATGAGTGACATTTATGTCACTCTTAGGGAGTACTTTTAGAGTCATTTTCGTGTTTATTTTATCTTATTTTCCCTTTCTTTCTCTTGTTTTCTCTTTAATAAAGTTTCTTGTTTGTCTGGTAATTTTGGAGCGTTTTAGTTTATTTTCTTTATTTTATTAGCTTTAGTTTATTTTCGTATTTTATTTTACTTTATTTGCTTGTATAGTTTTTGTTTTATTTTTATTAGTTTAGTTTTATGTCTCTTATTTTCTATTTCATTTTATTTATTTCTATTTCTATTTATTTTATTCTTTTTGTCGTGGTTTTGTTTTATTTCGTACTTTGTTTATTTTTCATTTAATTTTATTTTATCTTTGTCCCGATTCTCCCTTGTTTTTATTTGGTTGTGTAGGATCGTGCTCGGAGGTCGGAAGCTCGGGTCAAAGGTGTCAATCCAAGAAGCTTTCAAGCCCCAAAGCTGCTGCCCAACCTTATCCATCACCGCACCCTTCATTATCCTACACCACCCAAAGCAACATCACTCTTCCCCTTTTCCACCTCACAACACCAATAACCCACTGCACCAGCCACCAATTGCAACCCCGCAAGCACCACAATCACCCACCAATTCACGCACCCAACAACCAGAACCACCTGACCACCAATGACCTCCCCTGCTACCACGCAACCACCTGCGAACAACCACCATAACCGCACCTTTCTTCACCTTTGCTGCACCAACCTCCACCATCAACCACGCAATTCCCCTGTTCCATTTTAACAACATCAACCTCACAAAACCACGACTCCGAACACCGCAGCCACTCAATTCCGGCCATCACCCTACCAATTTGCGCAAGAAAAAGAGCAAAATCAGAGCAAATTGCAAATTAATCAAGTTCGAGCAAACCAATAACATTTCAGTCGAAGTACGAGTCAGAAACTTTTAAAGTTCTGTAAATTGAAGAGGTGTGGTCGAACACACCCATGGTTCGACCGAACCAACCCCGTAGTTCGGCCGCATCAACCCATGGTTCGACCGAACCATTTCACGAGCTATGCACATGGCTTTTAATGAGGATCGAACGGTGGTGTTTGCTTGATGCCGATTTTCAATGATGATGAGCGGTAGTGATTTGATGATGATGGTTGTTAGTTTGCTTTAATGAGATGCAAAAGCATGGGATTAAAACCCATTTTAGAGCAGCTTAATTGTCGAATAAGGGGGGAAAAGGGGCTGATATGTTTTGGGGATTTTGGGGGATTTATTTTTCCTTTTTCTTTTATTTTTATTTCTTTTTTTTCTTTCCCTTTTCTTATTTCTTTATTTAGTTTTATTTTATTTCTTTTTATTTTCCTTTTCTTTCTTTTTTTTTCTATTTCTCTTTTATTTTATTATCTTAATATAAATACCCAATTATTGGGGTAATTAGAGGACATTCAATAACTATCTATTCTTCTCTCTAATTAGCTTTAGGTTAGGTTAGGTTAGGATTAGTCTTCATTGGTAGAGAGAGAAAGTGTGGTTTTCTTCATTAATGAACTTGGATCTTGAAGAAGGAGCTTGTTCAATCCTTTGTAGACCTTCATCTTCAATTAATGAGCAATCTCTTACTCTTTCTCGTTACCTTTGTTCTTGATTTTGTTTATTTGCTTTTATTTTTGTTCTTTGCTTATTAATCATGTTGATGCTTATTGATTTGATGATTGATATTGTTTTCAACATGATTTGTGAGTAGTCACCTAGCCAAGGGTGTGGGAATGGTGTAGTTGCTAATTGTTCATGCTTTTAATGTTGGGGTTATGTTAATGGTGATTAAAGTCTTTGCATGCTTGATATTCTTTGGTCTTTCTTGCAAGTGCACATTGTTAGTTGATCAAAGATGAGTCTTTACTAACAAGTAACGGAAGGTTACTTAGTTGAGATTCATTACTATCGATTGTTATTTAATAGTACCTCCTAGTATATGGTTCTACTGTGGAAACATAGAGGCTATGTTAGGAGAAGCCAATTGACCCCAGAAGGCGGCTAGATTGGACCCTTTACTTCGGTATTCATGCATGTTTAGTTTACCATTGATATGCTACTTTGTTATTGTATGGTCAAGCGTCAACTTCACCTACCCATTTCCCTTGGTGCCTTAATGTTTTATTTCTTGTTTTAGCATCTTTAGACTTTAGTTTATTTATCTCCTATTCCGGACTAGCTTAATTGTCGATAACATTTGGTGGTGTTTACCGTTCTCTGTGGTTCGACCCCTATGCTTGCCTTATACTCGTATTAGGTTTGTTTAGGTTGTATAAATTGTATTTGATCTAGGGATAGACAATTGACGACGCGTTTATTCCCTTGTCACATACGCCTTCTTCTCTGATGTGGTGTTATTCACATCCTTTTATTTCTCGTCACGAATCTCATCGAGATCTAATTTTACTCCCACTTGGCTTTGTAGGAAGAGATTTTCTTCTATAACGACACTATTGCGAGCAACAAACACTTTGTTTTCTACGCGATTGTAGGAATAACACATCTTTGTTTCCAAGGGAAAACCCACAAAGAACTATTCACCTAATTCAAGGTGTATTATGTCATCTTTGTAAACATTTTACATCGATTGCATCACCCCTAATCTTCTTTAGAATAGAAACTTTTGGACATTTCAAGTTCATAACTCTTATGACATCTTTTCTACTGTTTTGGTTAAGCTTTTTGTTTAGTATATTCACAATTGTTGTTGTAATACATATCCTTAAAACGATATATGTAAATCATTAAAGCTAATCTAGGATCGAACTAGGGAAAAAAATGTTTGATTCCTTCCTTTAACATACATTTTAATTGTAATATTTCTTGATTATGAACTAATTCAACAATTCCTTTTAGATGATCATCAATTTTGAGTTAAATATTTATCACAACAATCATATTGTAGTGTTAATTTATTCATCTCAAACTGATTTTACAATTCATTCTGGAATTTTGAACGTTTCACTTATTCCAAGCTTTACTTCATTAAGTAATTATCAATATAGTTACTTAAATCGTTAGTAAAAGAAATGAAATAGTTAAATCTCTTAATAATTCTTGTACTTATTGGTTCACATACATCATATGTTTGTGTTCCAAAAGGTCATATTAGTTATTTTACCCTTTCAATTAAAAGGCAACTTGGTCATCTTAAGCATGACTTCTAATTCTCAAGTGATTCATAATCAAATCAGAATAAGAGTCCATCCAAATGTTACTTTGGATGTGGAAATTGGTTTATGTGACCTAACCTTACTTTTTTATAAGTAAGTATTTCTTTTAATCATCTAAATCGTTTTCGTGATTTACTCATATCAATGTCATTAAACAAAATTAACTCGTATCCAGCAAAATGAAAACAATTTATTACCTTGGTCATGGATCAACATTTGTCCAAGCCAAGTAAAACCAAATCAGTATTCAAACAGAAAACCAAAATATTGTCTCATCGAAAACTGGAAATTGTTCTAAAATCATGATAAACTAAACAGAAAATAAAACTATGAAGCTATCTCTGGCAATTTAAATACTTCTAGTGCACCTTCCAGCTCCATTAATAATGTTAAGCACTGCAACTTGGTATCACACATACCTAAGTGAAGGTTAAAATGTTTTAGGACATAATACCTGAGGTTGATGCTCCATTCTTCTTGAGAAAGTCAAGGTTTTTCTTGCAATTACGATTCCAATGCCCCTTCTTCTTGCAGTAAAATCATTCACTTTCACTTTTAGCCTTGGGTTTTGGATTCGCCTTAGGCTTTTCAGGAGCCTTGGCAACTTGCTTGCCCTACTCTTGGCACTAGCCTTTTGCCCTTTCTTCTTCAACCCCTTTCCTTTTTGTATCATAAGAACTTCCACCTTAGGTTCCTTAGGGATTTGTTTTTCAGCACTAACCAGCATTGCGTGCAATTGATTCATAGTTTTTGCAGTAGCAGTCATGTTAAAGTTCATCATAAACTGGTTAAAACTTTCTGGAAGTGAGTGGAGAATAATGTATGTTGCCATTTCATCACTATATGGGTGCCCTAATAAGCTTTGAGTTCTTGCATGATTGTGTATGCATCCTGATCCTCAAAACGCTTTTGAAGACTAGGTTCCATGGTAGCTATCATCAAGAAAGTGATAGGCACAACTCTATCATGAGCTTCCTTGTGATTCTTGACTTTTGCCATAGTTTCAGTTTCAAGTAGAGGTCCTGGCAATGGGGTGTCAATAACATCCTCTCTACCTTCAAATTTCAGATTGAGCCTTAGCATTCTTTCCCAAGTGGAAAAGTTTTCTCTTGTCAACCTATCCTTCTTAAGGAATGGTCAAAGATTGTAAATGTTGTTGTCATTATGATTACGACTACCCATCTATGTCAAAATAAGGCAAGGTTCAATATTAGGTTAAATTATTATTTAAAGTACTATAAACGAATTATATAGGTAACTTTAAAGAACGTTATTCAACATTAATTGATCCCAATTGAATTTTAAGTGATTCCAAGATCCTTTATTTGTGTAATAGTTGACCGAACTTAGGCCCTACCATCAAGCATTACATTTGCAAGGCGAGTAAACTCTTTACTGATTATAACCCATGTAACAGTTGGTTGAATCATTAACCATCACATGCTTAATTATTTCCCTTTTCTTTAAGGTTCTAAACACTTTAGGTAACCTTGTTAAGCATAACCAATGAATACGTAGAATAGGATCTACCCCACAATGCCTAAAATAACAAGTGACACTCTACAGAGGCTAACCTATCACTCACAATCCAAGAATTATTGGGTATCTAATTGGAAAAGCAGTCTCAATATTACTAGGACCTAGATTCATTATGTTGTGATTATTCAGTGAACTCTAGTGCATCATCAATCAACATAAATAAAATCTAACATGCATAATCTACTAATGGAATAAAACATGACATAGTATGTCCCCTTAGTCCAAAGAAAACTAGAAATAAAAAGCTCCTACTTGAATCATCATGGATCACCATCCACCTTGCTCCTTTGGGCCATCACTTCATGGGCTTCTTTGGACTAACACTATTTAAATAACTAATCTATTTACTTTAAATAAAAGTTACAAAAATACTTAACGGTACGTAGACCGTATTTAGATTACAAAAATACATCACGATACTCAGATTGTGTTTTAGAATCTATGGGCCATACTAGTCTATATACACCAACATAATATCATATATTATAAAAGTGTCATGTAATAAATCACTCAACATGCTTGTCTAAACTACAACATTGAATGTTCATAATTAAGGCAAAGCATTTCCTAAAATATCTTATATTTTATATCATAATTAGATAATATCATATATTATTCATGACCAATCATAAAATATAATATATTTTAATTTAGGCATGAGATAGACAAAAATCTTATTTTAATCTAGAAAGATAAATCATATTTAATCTTTCACGATTATCCTAACAAACTTAGGTGATTTTATCCTAATTACTAGTCAATCAAATAATTTTAAAATCAATTATATCTTAAACTATTTATGGGATAATCACATTATTTAAATCAATTACTATCCTTTTGGAATATGCTTAGAATATCCTAATCAATCTTATCCAAAATTAACTACTTTAATTATGGATAATTGCCAATTTAAAAACTTTAAATATATATAATATCAAATATAACAAATTTTGAAAGATTTGATTTTATCCAAAATAAAAGGTTTTATCTAAAATAAAACTCATTTTATCCCTAAATAATTTGTAATTTTCTTGATATGTTTTTCAAAAACATAATTTTTTTTTTTTTAAAAAAAACCTAGCACCACCACACCAGCCACCGTGGTTGGCTAGCCGAAGCTAGCCATGGTGGCTGGCTTCCATAACATCAGCCACTATCGCAAGGGCAGTAGTGTGGTAGCAACTCTTGTTTAGCTGCAACCCACCGTGAGCGGCCAGCCTTAGCTAGCTATGGTGGCTGGCTACTTTGCAGCAGCAGCTGCCCTGGCGTGGTTGTGCAAGCAGTTGTGCAACTCTTGCACATTGCTGCAAAGCCACCTCCCGGACCTCCTGCCCTCCCTCCATCCTTCCTATTGGACCACCACTTGGTCGGCAGCTGCCGTGGCTGCGCCACCCAGCCACGACTGCAGGCTTTAAAACTTTTTTTTTATTTTTAATTTAATTAAAATAACATTTATTAAAATAAATTAAATCAAATAAATCCAAAAATTATAAATTAAATCAACATTCAACTTTAAAATTAGGGTTCATCATAAAATTAATCCCAATTTTATTTGAACTCTTAAAATTAAATCGATGATCATACACAAAATATTTTTATGCATAAATTAATCCGATTAAAATTATGGAACATAATTAAAACAAAATAAACCAAAACAATCATAAAAAATTTTTTAAGGCTTATATGGTTCGAATTTTTTGAATAAATTAGGGTTAAGGTTTAAAAATTTCGAATACTGTAAAATTCGATCCTCTTCATGGTTATTTGAGCATAATTAAATCGCATTTTATCAATTCCAAATATATAATCCTATTAATTATAACAATTGAACCAAAATTAAATTAATTTCTCCCACTTAATTGATTTTAAAATTAACATGCACTTCAAATTAATCGTATCAATATGATCAAGCGTGTTCATGCAAGAGGCGAACTGATACAACTGTAGGAGTTTATAGGTACTATTAAGCGGAAAATCATGTATCATATTCAATCAAGCACCTAATCCTAAAATCGCATGCATAACACACAAGACACATAATCATACCTTTGAAGTGTGAATTCCACGTAGCAATTTGATAGGAAAATCAAGGAGAGAATAGAGCCCCAAGTGTTGCTCCTCTACTTAGTCCACGAGCTTCGAATGAGCCATCCACCAATACTAGATTGGTCGAGTGATTGAGGAAAATCGCAATCACCACCTTTAGTGGACTAACTGACCACCACCACCACGAACCACCACATTGGCGTCGAGGGAGGAGAGAGAGCCGTGAGAGAGAGGAGTATGAGTGGGGGTTGGTCTTGTGTTTGCTAATTAGGGTTTGATCAAAGTGATTAGTTAATTGCTTACATGCAAACCCTAGGCACCTAGTCTACTTATAATCACATTATAATTAGACTAGGGTTAGGAAGCCCAAAACCCTCTAATTATACTACATATGGCCGGCCACTATAGGGGATGAGGCCCATCATGGGCCTCATCCTCTCGTGCTCGATCTAGGCCCTTTGTGTGACCTTATAGGATCCGTACAATTGGGCTTTGGGCTACTTTACTAGCCCAAAGATAATTAGTACCTCTAGCTATGATCGACGACTCAAATGTCGGAACTTAATTTTCTCCATAATTTGATCCATTTATATATATATAGTAACTGCACACGACAAAGACATAAATCCTTCATTTTTTCCTCCTGCATACTTAATCGTGCTAGTACCTTGTCGATATAATTACTCTTTCTCAATCCAATCATCCTCTTAGATCTATCCCTATAGATCTTGATGCCCAATATGTATTGAGCCCCTCCCAAGTCTTTCATTGAAAAACATTTTCCAAGTCATGCCTTTACATATTCTAACATCGGAATGATATTTCCAATGAGCTATATGTCATCGACATATAAGACCAGGAAGGCGATGTCACTCCCACTAACCTTGTTGTAACTAAAAGATTCATTTGTATTCTTGATAAAACTAAAATTACTAATGGCTTCATCGAATTGCAGATTCCAACTTCTTTTAGCTTGTTTTAGCCCATAAATAGAGTTTTTAAGCTTACACACTTTCCCAACATTGTTTTAGCCGACGAAACCTTCAGGCTGTGTCATATACACAATTTCTTCAAAAATTCAATTGAGGAAGGCAGTTTGACATCCAAATTGGCATATTTAAGAGTTGTAATATGCAGAAATCAGTATGTGATCCAAACGGATTTAAGCGTTGCGATCGTAGTAAATGTTTAATCGTAAATAATACCATGAATTTGCTTGTAACCTTTTGCTACAAGTCTAGATTTGTAAATGAATACATTTCTATCTTTGTCAATTTTCAATTTTAAAAACCGCTTACATCTAATAGGTGTGTAACCATTGGGTAAGTCAACAAAGTCCCAAACTTGATTTTCAAACATAGAATCCATTTCAGATCTCATGGCCTCTTGCCATTTAGCAGAGTCGGTACTCGCCATTGCTTGCTTTTAGGTTGCCGGTTCGGCTCCATCCACTACCAGGTTGTCCTGATTCTCGGTTAATACTACACCAAGTTACCTATAAGGTTGAGACCTCGGCCTCTACGACCTACGTAGGGTAACGGAATGAGCATTTATATTGTCGGTATCACTAAGCACATTTTGACCAGCGTCAGCGGATGCTATTTGAGCACTTTAACTGTCAATCTGACTTTGTTGCTCGTCCTCTTGAACTTCATCGAGTTTGATTTTCCTCCTACTTGTCATTTTGGAAAGGTGTTCCTTCTCCAAAAAGACACCATCGCGAGCAACAAATACTTTGTTCTCGGTTTTGTTGTAGAAGTAATACTCTTTGGTTCCTTTTGGGTAGCCAACAAAGAAAACCTTGTCAGATTTGGGGTGAAGTTTGTCAGAAATTGTAATATCCCGTATTTTTGAAACGTCTTTCTAATTAATTAATTAATTAATATTTTCTTAAAAAGGATATTTTAGTAATTTATTTTACTATTTAAATTTTGGAGCCAAAATGATATTTGAATCTTGGCGCGAAAAGTATTTTAAAAACTCAATTATTATTTTTGGATTTTGGATTAGATTTATCATCCATTTGTTTTATTTTAAAAACCGGAATATTTATATATATTTCGGATGTTTTAACTAAGCAAAATTATATTTTAATCATTTAATTAGGAGGTTCGAATTTCCTAAATAATAAGATATAATTTTTGAATTTTCTAAGTGTAGAAAATCTTATTTTCTTAGTGAATTTATTTAGTGAATAATTGATATTTTCTTAATTAATTATTTTATACAATATATTTTATTTACACAATTATTTTTAATTCCTTAAAACTAGCAAATTAATTCCCTTAATATCTAAAGGAAGGTAAGAAAATAGGAGTTTAGGAAAGCTAAAATTTTCTGCAACCATAATGGATTTTTGGGTGATTTATTTGATAAATTGTATTTTTAATTATCTCCTTAAAATCTCTTATTCTTCTTAATTTCTATTTTCCATATCACAAAGATTTGATCATCTTATTTTCCTACCTTGTTTCATCTTTGATTATTCCCCAATTAATCTCTTTTGCCATATTTTCATGACAAACACACTTTCTTAAATTCTATTATTCTTAATCACCTTAATATCAGAAGTTTCCATATTTGCTTGTTCACTTCTCCAAGTAATTCCTTAATTATTTTTACCATAATTCTTCATAAATTCTCCTACCATAAGTCTCTCATTCATGAGCCTATAAATACCCTTTCGTACCTCTCATATTCTTCACACCAAAAACCAATTATCTTCTTCATCTTCCTTTCCCTAAACCTTTTCATACTTTTCTTCTCCTCTTTTTACACAAAACATCCCATTTATCTTTGAAGCCAGTTTTCGGGCACTTTTGATCAGTTTTTGGGTATTGACGTTTCACAAAAGATTGTTCCTCTCAAAAAATCCTTGAGGGTAGGCTCAAGATCGAATCACCCAATTCAGAGTTATATTGAAGGAGTTATGTCCATTCCAAGTTATGCCTATTCTTTCCAACGAAAATTCAATTTTCGGTAATCCTATTTTTTTATCTTCTTCATGTTTAGCTTTCTAAAATTCAAATTCCTATTTCATATCTATAATTTTATTAAAAAATATTATTTTAAAAGAGTTTTATAGTCCATGCACATTAGATTTGATCGAGTTTATGTTGTGATAACCTTATGGTTATGTTATTTGCAAGGTGTATTCGTGATTAAACGAAGTGTTAATTGATATTTGGAATCAAGGTTCTTGAGGTTTTTTTTGTGTGGTTTTTAAAGCAAGGATCAAAGTATGTTTAAGTGGCTAGATACCTTTGAAAGTGATTGGTTTGCATAACATGTTTTATATGATTTGATTGGTTATTTAATTAAATTGATTTGAATTATGATTTCAAAATAAATTATTTTTGGAGGTATTGATTTTAATATTTGTTTTAAGAAAAGTATTTTTAATGATTGATTTTTAAATCATGTTTTGAATGGATTGAATTACTTATCATGTACGGTTTAAATAAAGAATTTGATTTAAAAGGGTTTGTTGAATTAAATAAAAGGTTTTTCAAGGAAGAATTATTTATTTTGAAAAGTTATTAATATGAGATTTTATTCTCAGGTATTTATTTACAAGGTTTGATTTTGAAAGCATGGGGAATTTATTAAAAGAGGATTTTGAATTATATTGGAACTATTGGATATTAAAAGGATTTATTTAACCATTGAATTATTATTAATGCTTTATAAGCATGTTAGTAATCCTAATATGCGGATTTGGTTTACTGATAAGGCCTTGGATTTTGTATGACCGAGTATTTCCTCAAGAATAGCCTTGTAATATAAGGAGACTAGCTTGAGGGATGTGCACACTTGGGTGAGGAATTGGATTAAAAGAAATTGGTTCTTAATAAAGAAATTGGTTTAATTAACCATTATTTTAAATATTAAATCATTGGAATCGCTTTTGAACTAATGAGTTTGAAAATATTGGATTAATTATCGGAATTGATTTAAAAGCATATTTGCAAATAAATTGAGTTTACATTATCTTGTACTTATCGTACTCAGCATAATTTGCTAATCTGTATTTTTTATTTGTTTTGGTTCGCCCTGTTTACCATAATGGTAAGTAGTGTTGACTATTTTCAGGTGGAGTCATAAATGAGCATAAGGGAGTCACGAGATTTGATTCACCTAGTTTAGGAATGTTGATCTTATCTTTATATTAAGTACTCATAACAATATTACTATTTTATTAGTATTAATAAATGACAGTTGAGTATCCGCTGCAAGTTTTGTTATTGAGTTAAGTATTTTTAGTAGCCTTGCGTAATCACGCGGCGTTAACACGCCCAAGTCTATCTCTACGGTATAATTATACGTATTATACAGGTATTTCCGTAGATGAAGATTTGGGGGTGTTACAAAGTGGTATCAGTTTTAACGGTCCTAAAATGATTAAAATTGGAGTACTAATAAAATGGAAAATTTGCAAAAAATAAGTTACCTTTGGTTAGTTAGCTTAAAATAAGTCAACTTTTGAATTAACTCAAAATAAGTCAACTTTTGTACTATATTTTCTCAAGACGAGTCAAAACCTATTATATTAAAAGTTGACCGATTGTTAAGGTAAGGCATGACACATATCATTACACGGTTGGTCCTTTTTTGAACAAAATAATTTTAATACATTTTCTAATTAATTAATTAAATAAAAACTTTTTTCAATTATTAATTTTGAATAAAAATCTTGAATCGTAATAAACAATTAAATAAAGAAAATTTTAAAAAATCTCAGCCACCTCAACTCACCAACACCAGCCTTCCCCCCTGCCAGCAACCGGTGGCCAACGCCTACTTCCTTCCCCCGTCGTCGGTGACGGGATCGTCGACCCCACGTCCTCCCCCTCCTTACCCCTTTCGCAATTCCCACTTCCCTAACCCGATTTTCCCCTTAATCCCTCAATTCAACTCCCCCAATTCAACAGCCCCCAACCACCAAGCTCTTAATAAAAATGTTTTTAATGAGGGATACAAATACACACGATAAGACTCTGCAACAGCATAATTAATAATAACTTAATAAACATACTATTATCCGGAAATGATATTTATAGAGAGGCCATGAAAGAAGAATGAATGATAGAAAACAATAATTACATTACAAGAGATAGGCTTGTCGTCGGCATCCGCGATCATCTACTTAAGCTAATGACACAACCCCCCGTATAAATCCATCAATTTCTGGAAACTATAAAAGGTAATGACTAACTTAGTTCTTCACTACCCTTTCAAAACCCACAAGTTCGGTTACTGTTTGAAATGAATAGTGCATATCCATAAATACCCTTGTTCCCTTTTTTCTTTTTTTTTTCCCTTTTTTTCGGTTTTTATTTTTTATTATTGTTAAAACAATCTTGGTTAGTCCAGTCAATGAGGCTTTGCTTGTGCAAGTTTGGTCTTCCATGTTTTAAGGTTCATGTTCTTTTGGGTTTGTTTGACTGGGAATGAGATTTGAATTTTTTAAATGTTTTTTTTATTGGTTGAGTGTGTGCTTGTGCTAGCTATATATATAGTGTGCTTTGTGAAGTGCATCTGTCACTTTCGGTTTTTATTTTTTCCTTTGGGTGTTCTAGAGCTTCTGCTAGAGTGCCTGTAATTCTTAACAAGGAAGCTCAGGTAACCAAAATCTTATCGATTGTATTTGTAGGTGCAAATGGAGGGTCTTCAAGAACA
The DNA here is from genome assembly GCA_024500155.1 of Chenopodium formosanum. Classification (NCBI taxonomy): domain Eukaryota; kingdom Viridiplantae; phylum Streptophyta; class Magnoliopsida; order Caryophyllales; family Amaranthaceae; genus Chenopodium; species Chenopodium formosanum. Next base: position 44,217,825 of record CM044880.1, read on the forward strand.
GACAAGAACATTTCAGCAAGGGAGTATTACGCGTACAGGCTTCAGTGTAGGCCTAATAATATGCTGCTTAGGGCAGGCCGATGCTTTCAGCAATATATAGTAGATATGTATGTAAAGGTGGAGAATACACGATTTGATTTTTTCCGGAAAAATCAGCAGACTATAAGGGCAGATCTCTATCAAGGAATCCTAGATACCATTGATTGTGGAGAGAATTGTGCAGCAAATGTGGGTCGTAAGGTCATTTTACCTCCAAAATTCATTGGGGGTCCTCGAGACCTTAAAAAGAGATACCTAAATGCAATGTCATTAGTTCAGCGTTTTGGAAAGCCTGATCTTTTCATTACAATGACTTGCAATGCTAATTGGCCTGAAATTAAGCAAGAACTTGATGTTGGAGAAAAAGCACAAGATAGGCCAGATATAGTTGCAAGGATCTTTAGGGCAAAAGTTCTTGCATTAAAGCACTTGATAAAAAAGAAAAATGTGTTTGGAGAAGTTGCAGCGATGATTTATGTCATTGAATTCCAGAAGAGAGGCCTGCCTCATGCTCATTTTTTAGTCATTTTAAAGCAAGACTACAAAATCAAATGCCCTTCTGATTTTGATAGATTTGTATGTGCTGAGATACCATCTGTTGATAATCCGTATCTTAGAAAAGTTATACTCAAACACATGATGCATGGTCCATGTGGTCATTTGGATCCAGAGTGTGCCTGTATGAAGCATAAAGAAAGTCGTGGTCGTTGCAAGTATGGTTACCCAAAGCAGTTCTGCGATGAGACAAGAAATAGCAGTGATGGTTATCCACTGTATCGAAGAAGAGACACTGGAGAAACAGTTACAGTTCGAAAAACAATCATGGACAATCAATGGGTTATTCCATATAATCCTTATCTTTCTTCGTATTTTGACTGTCACTTAAACGTTGAGGTTTGCTCTACTATAGAAGCTGTCAAATATTTATATAAGTATGTGTATAAAGGTCATGATAGAATATCTTTCAATATTGTTCAGTCTAAAGATAGTATGCCTGTCCAAGATGAAATTGAGCAATATCAATCAGGCCGATGGGTTTCCCCCTGTGAAGCTGCCTGGCGCCTTTTTGGTTTTGATATGTATGAGATGCATCCACCAGTTTTGCCTCTTCCTGTACATTTACCTAATTCTCAGTTAATCCAGCTTAGGCCTCATGAAAAGTTGACATCGGTTGTTTCAGATGCTAAGCGTTCTAGAACCTGTCTTACAGAGTTTTTTCGAATGAATGCTAGGATACCTTCAGGAACAGGATTACTATACAATGAGTTTTCAGAACACTATCGTTGGGATGCATCTGATAAGCACTGGAAAAACAGACAGAATAAAAAGATAGTCATAGGTAGGCTGGCATTTGTTGGCCCTTCAGAAGGAGAGAGATATTTTCTTAGACTGTTGCTGCATAATGTCAGGAGTCCAAAGTCATTTGAAGATCTACGTACAGTTAATGGTCATGTATATGACACCTTTCATCAAGCTGCACTTAAATTGAATCTATTAGAAGAAGTTGATTCAGTTGATTTGTGTATGAGAGAAGGATGTGCTGTTCAAATGCCACTCACAGTTCGTAAGCTTTTTGCAACTGTGCTTATATTCTGCCAGCCTAGCGATCCTGTTTCTCTTTGGATGAAATATTATACCTTTCTGTCTGAAGATTTTAACCATAAATATCCTTCTGATCCACAGAAAGTTAAACAGCTAACTGTTAAATCAGTTGAGTGGTTCTTAGAATCAATGGGGAGTTCTCTTGCTAAATATGGGTTAGACCATTTAGTTGAACCTGATGATGATGAAATGCGCATAACAAAAGACATAGAAGATGCATTAAATGCTCCAATACCAAAACAATGTCTGCAATGTAAAGGGCAGTTGAATCAGGCTCAACGAGAGGCATTTGATGTGATAATGAGTCATGTAACAAGGCAGGTTCCTGGAGCTTTTTTCATAGATGGTCCGGGTGGAACAGGCAAGACTTTTTTATACAATGCTTTATATGCAGAAATAAGACTGGTGAATAAGATTGTTCTCCCAACAACAACATCGGGTATAGCAGCATCTAATATTCCTTCAGGAAGAACTGCACATTCACACTTTAAAATTCCACTTGATCCTCTTGAGTCACGTGCCTGTAATGTACCCAAGCAAGGTAGCTTGGCTGCCCTCCTAAGAGAAACAGCACTCATCATTTGGGATGAGGCTTCAATGGCAAAAAAAGAAAATGTTGAATCACTTAATGAGTTGCTAAGAGATATATGTGATCCTCATGTATTGTTTGGAGGTAAAATTGTTGTCTTCGGGGGAGATTTTAGGCAGGTTCTTCCAGTTCTCCCTAAAAAAACACAGACTGAGGCAGTTGCTGCTAGCTTGGTTAGCTCTGCTTTGTGGCCACAGCTAATGAAATTTAGGCTAACAGAAAATATTCGAGCCAGGCATGATCCAGTGTATGCAGCTTTTTTGCTGGCACTTGGAAATGGGGAGCTCCAGAATTCTGAAAATGCATTTGTTCAGTTGCCATCAGAAATTATACAGCCTTACGATGCTGCCACACCGCAAGATCTGCATTTGACTTCAGCAGCTTTTCCAGAAATGGATATGCTTCCCTTCAGCACAGATATATTCACTACTAGAGCTATACTGACACCAATCAATGAAGATGTTGATGTTATAAATGATATATTGATTGAGAAGTTCCCTGGTGAAGCAGTACTCTACAAGAGTTATGACTCAATGATAGATGATAATTGTTCCGTATACCCCATTGAATTTCTAAATAAGCTATGTCCTGGTGGCATGAGTCCTCACGAGCTTATACTGAAACCTAATAGTCCTGTTATCTTGCTTCGGAACATTTTACCATCATCTGGATTGTGCAATGGAACAAGGCTGATATGCAAAAAATTCTTTCCAAATCTCATTGAATGCGTTATTGCTATTGGCCATCACAAAGGAGAGCATGTACTTATACCAAGAATTAATCTAAGGCCATCAGAATCCTCAGCCTATCCTTTTCAGTTTCAGAGAAAGCAATTCCCTTTGAAGCTTAGCTTTGCAATGACTATCAACAAAGCTCAGGGACAAACACTTAACAAAGTTGTTGTTTATCTGCCACGATCATGCTTTTCGCATGGGCAACTGTATGTTGCGCTTTCTCGGGCTAGACAAGCATCTAATGTCAGTGTTATAACTGACATCAATTCTGAAAAACCAAGTTTGGCTCATGTCAGAAATGTAATGTCCTATGATGTCCTCCGTTTATCTGGCATCATCTAGCTAAATCGGTGAGTTTTGCTTTTCCATTTCTTAGATTTATATTTTTTTAATTGGATTTAGAATATTACTAATTTAGTTAGGTCTTGTTTTATGTTGCAGACTATGTTGGTTTGTAGTAGAATTTCTTTTTGTTGAGCATATCATACTTCACCAATCAGCATACTGGTTATCTTTCAAATTATGGTATGTTATTTGTCTTTCTGAAAAAATTGTGAATTCATTTTTTTGTAGTTAGGGAACCTTCATTAGGTTACTGACAGCTTCTGATGTGTATTTTTCTTGAATCTATGCAGTGTTCGAAGAGTATCTTGCTAAGGGTACACCTATGGTCTATTTGAATCAAATTAGGTGGATGCATTCTATGCATCTGACTAATCTGAAAATTGAAGTTTCAAGTCAATCTGGTGTATAGCTTACTTAGTTAATATGTATAACCTCTTAACCATAGTATGTATGAATCATAATTCATCTTAGAATTTAATTCTGATGTAGTGATGAAGGAAGAAGCATGTTCACCATATATATATATAATATATATATATATATATATAGTTTCGTGAATCAGCCAGTGCTTTCTGATTAACTAATTCTAAATTAATTGAAATAATCAGCTAGGATTGTGTAAAATTTATTATGTATAAAGATGTTTGTCTTTGTATTTTATAGGAACAATCATATGCTGCTATACTCGAAAGCATTCTAGCAGAAATGCCATGATGCTGCTTAGTGTAGCCTAATAACGTTCTGTGTACGACAAGTTAATACACTATGAAAATTTCCGCTTAAGTAACAACACTACAAAGAAAAAAACTTTCACTAAAAATGAATAAAATCAAGAGGACAACCACTATTTAGAAAGGTATTCTTTGGCTGCTAGCTGGCCAAAACATTCTAGATTCAATATAAAACATCACTAATCCAAAAAAAAAAAAATTATAAAAAAGGAAAAAACAAAATACAAACAGAGACATTCATTCAGAAAAAAAGGGAGGAAAAAAAAGGCATGTTGAAAACTAAGCATGTGATTTTATGGTAAACTATATTTCATCTAAGGACATAATTTCATGCTTCTTTTTAGTTCTTAGAAAACTTATTACACATATGAACAAAAAAAAAATTAAATTATGTAGGCCTTGCAGTCTTGCTTAAAGAAGATATCAATATAGATATGAAATTCCATATTTAATTATTAATCAAGTACATCCTATACTACAAATATCTGTTTTAGGAGTAAGCCTTGCTGATTTTATGGAAGAAAAAACAGCAGACCACTATTACCCCAAACAGTAACTTTGAATTCTTATTTTTCCTTTTACTTTCCTTTTTTTTTTAAGAAAAAAGGAATTGTACTATAAAAATACAACCAATCTTGGGTCTTTCTATTCCTCAGAAAATTCAACATCTCTGCAGTAGACCAAAGAAAGGCAAAGCAAAAAAAGTATACAAGGAGAGAGCTATATTCTATTCCATAGGCATTTAAACCTCTGCTTTTGGACAGGTATGATCAGTCCAAATGCTATTTCACTTCATTTATTCTAGAAATGCAGTTGATTTGATTTCGAATTATTGCTTGCTGAATATTCCATGTATAGATTGCATGTATAGTAGCATGAATATTCTTTAAAGGATCTTAGTTGTAGTGTAGGAAAAGTTATTGTTTTTTTAGTTGTATTTATAGAACTTCAGAAGTACGTATGTGGAAATCTTTATAAATGCTTGTTCATGTTTTGGCTTATTTAGTATTCTACGTGTTAGAAACAGTACAAGTATATATACTTAATTTATTGATTAGCTTAGATTAGTGATAATGCTGCTTTAAATCAATGATTATAGATTGAATTACCAGCTTAACAGACTGGAGATAGTATAGACCTTAGTCCTGATTAGATTACATAATAGAATTCTGAAATAATCTATCGTGATTGCTTAGCATGTCTGCTCCTGTATTATAGAATTTCAGTATAGTTATTACAGCACTTAACTAGACTACTTACATTATTTAGCTTTTAGATTAGATGAAGTATGACCTTATAGAAATAGCTTTAGAATATCTAAAATTCTGTTTGTCATATTTCCATATGTGAAGCATCTACACATTCTTTAAAATTTTAATTATGAAGAATCAGTATTTTTTTATGAAAAAACTATGAACATATTTCTCCCTATATTACAAAATCATGCAATAGCTGTTCTAACACTAAAGTAAGCATACTCAAATCCATTTGATCCACCTATTTTATTAAATGCATATTATTGATTGTGTTTTCATGTAATTTACCACAAAAAAATTATTAGAATCAATAGCATCAATACCAGGCACAAATGTATACAAACACTAGAATATATGGACTATTGATTTTCTATAGAACTAAAATTTTAGAAAAAGTTTGTACATTTGTATATCTTCAAGGTAAACTAATTAAGTAAGCTTCCTGCTTGTATTCTGTACAGAAACTTCTTATGGTACCACAACGAAAGTTTCTTGATGAACTCGATACATCAAGTAAATCATACAAAGTAAAAGTAAACATTGCAGAAAAAGGTCGAAAACAGGAATCTGAAAAGAAGATATTTTACCAGTACATTATCTTAGAAGATGACAAGGTATAGTTTATATATGTGATTTAGAAGTACATACTAATCTTATAATACATTATTATGCATAGTTATAGCTTAAAGTATTATTTTTATTTTCCTTTACAGAAAAATCGGATGAAGATGACATTATTTGGTGATCAGATTGATGCATATAAAGATGTCATCTTGTTTAGGGGCAACTATGAAATTGCTAATGCCTTAATAAGGCCATTAGATCTTCAGTACAGGAATAGAGAAACAGATCTTCCATTTCAGATGACTATAGGAAGCAGAACTCTCATTCAGTGCTTGGATCCTGAAGGACAGCAAGCATTTCCTAGATACCAGTCTCTTGCTTCTATTCCAAAAGTTTCCCTTGATGATTCGCGACATGGTAATTTCAGCATCCTATTATTTTGCTCTAGAGATCCAAGATTTTCAACTTATAATTTACAGTAATGTGCTCTTTTCTTTTAGATATCCTTGTGATTGTGCTGTATGTTGCAAAGGAACCAAGAAAAATTGTGACAAGCCTGAATAAGGAAGCTTTTGTACGCGACCTGATAGTGATTGACCATAGGTGATTTCCATTCTACACTCAGCTAATAAGATGTCATTATAGCAGTATACCAATTATGATCATCTGACTTTCATGTTTATGCTTTACTTTGCTTTCAGCACTGATCAGTCAATGAAAGTCTGCACCTGGAATGTTCTATCAGGAAGACAATGTGAAGATCTTGTTTTTGATGCAGATAATTTCAACGTTGTTGGCATCACAGCTCTGCGTCCTATCACTCGTAAAGGTAGCTCATAAATCAACCTAAAAGCCTAATGCTTTACTTAGTCAATTTCATTATATATCAATCACACAATGTATGTTTTCTAACATTGTAAATGTAAAGGTTTTCAACTTGAATCAACCATGTCTACTGTGATAATCCAGCACCCTAAGGGTGAAAAAGCAGCTGCATTAACTGAATGGTATGCTGATTCATATTATCTTTCAGCCAATACAGTATGCATATTTGCATACCTGTCAACTAATGCAAGTTATAATTGTTATTGACAGGGCAAGAAAACATCGATTTGCTTTGAGTGATCATCAGAATAGAGTTGCAGCTGCCTGGAATCCACCTGCAGAAAGAACTCTAACAACAATAGGTCGCATCAAGACTAAAAAGGTAGAATTATGATATGCACTTCCTATAGTACTGATGTTGATAAAAAAGCATGTATTTACTATGATTAGGCTACAAAAAACGACTTATCTTCTTAGAATGCTTGCATTAGGCTTCTAATAGATGGTTACAAGTTTTGGAGTGATCTGATCTCATTATCACACATAATGCAAGAGTTCTAACATAAGTTCTTTTCTTTTGATGTAGGCAACAACTACGCTTCCACAGGAAATGTATTGGCTTAGAGTTGTTGTGTCAGATATTCAATATGACAGGCTTAGAACATATGTAGGTTGTTCTTACTGTGGAAAGCGAACACATCACCCTCTTGGAACAGTCTATACCTGTGTAGCCTGTGACAGAAAAGAGATATTTGCTACTCACCGGTAAATGGCATTATCTCTTTAAACTTCAGTTCCATTATAGATCATGCAACATGATATCCGCTCAGAGCCAGCACTAAATATTTGTGCAAACTATGCAGGGCAACTATAACACTGACTTTTTCAGATGGTACTGGAGCATTGCCACTCACAGCATTTACTGAAAACTGCATCCCACTTTTTGGATTATCAGCTGAACAAATCTATCGCATGAAGGAAACAGTAAGTAATTGAGAATCCATACTGTTAGTTAGCAATCTTAAAAGTTCCTTTATTACATTTTAAATCTGATTGCAATGGTAGCTAATAATGTACCTATATCTTAGGATGATACAGCAAAGTTTCGTCAGATAGCAGACAAGCTATCGACTACATACTTTTTAATAAAGATCGGGCCTACAACTGCTTTGGAACAGAATACTGTTCTGCAATGGGGTCTAAAGGGAGTAGAAATGGAAGACACAGTCACACCTGATGCTGCAGGAAGCAGCTCCACAAGTGCTGCTGCAGGATCTGAAACTAAAAATGTAGCTGCAGCAGCTAATGCCAAGGATGTTGGTTCTTATCAGCATAATGAGCATGCAGCTCAGAGCAAAGATTCTCTCAGCAAGATGATTAAGAAAGAAACAGTTGCTGCATATGATTCTTCAATCTTCAGTCAGGAAGAAGAGGATGCCTGCTTAGCAGCAGAAGCAATAGCTGAAGCAGAAAAGGCAGCAGCAGCAACGGCTACAGCAGAAAAATCAGCAGAATCTAACACAAAGGATGTAGTCCAGAAAAGAAAGAGAACTTATGCTGATGATCAGTTCATTCCTGTCACACCAACAAAGGATGTAATTGGCCTCATAGCTACTTCACCAGTCGAGAATGCAGATCTAATGAAGCAAAAAGAGAAGGATCAGGCTGTTCAAGAAGTGCAGAAAGGAAAAGGAATTGATTATGAGACACCAGTTGGTTTTGTTGAAACAGCCAAGGCCATTAAACAAGAGAAAGATTGCAAGCGTCGAGCACTTGTGTTTCCTGATGATGACTCGGATGGCAATTAAATGAAGGAACAAAAACAAGGTTCATAACAGATCAGTTGGGTAACAGCTTCATCTACTAAATCTTTTGTCATGTATATATTATGCTATGGAAACAAGTATTTTAAATAATGTGGCTTTTCAAAGAAACAAGTACTCTCACATCACATGTTCCTAAATGAAGCCACACAAACTAGGAAAAAAAATCAGATAAAAGTAGAACTTTTGGAGATTATGGTTTTGCAAAGGAACAGATATCATACAAAAATATCTGTTTCTAGGCAACACCAGTCATTAGACTACATAGCTTTTGTTGCTTGGTTGCTTCTATATATTATAGTTTAGAAAGACAATCAAGCATTATGGATTTGTATAGGAGCAAGCATTTCATGAGTGCATGTTCCTATATAACACTCCTTTAAATGTATTAGGCTTGACTCAGATTGTAATTAGTCTATGTTGCTTTTGTTGTCTGATTACTCAGTTTTACTCTGTAGCACAATCAGACATCTCCTATCTAAAATCTAAAACTAATGTAGCATTATAGCTACCAATGATGTACTTATTATGGAACTTTTATATGATATATATATATATATTTAAATATCTTATTATGTCTAAGTAGTTCAGTTGATTGCTTTATTTCAATTTGCTTACCATACACTTTTCAGATTGATTTTGTTCTTACATTAGTTCATACATATGAGCTCATTATCTTTAAACTTATACAAAACATAAATACTAAGAATATAACACAGGAAACATAATCAACTTCAACAATTTATTTATATTAAGAGCAAATCTTAATTTGCCATGATTACAGCCTATTCCATTCCTTCCCTAATTACATTGCCTATAGGCTTCCCATCCACTATTTACTTGTTTGCATCTAACAAACCCCAAAAGATACTACAGCACCTACGAATGGCACAAATTAACAGCCAAAAAAATACTAATTAAACCCCCAAAAACACCTATCTAACAGACAATATATAATCAATCAGGAATTTTCATACGAAACATCGAAGAATCTTCGCTTGTCTCCAAATTTGCTTCTTGATGATTTCCACAAGAAGAATCTGAACCAGTACTGTCATCATTGTCACCATCATAGACATCACGACTTGATTCTCCTACTTCATCTGAATCGACAATAACTTCTTTGTCGGACTCAGTTTCTGAGCTAGAATTATCATCACTTTCAGGGTTTTCATCAGTTTCTTCGTCTTCTTCGCTCTCCTCTTCATCTTCCCCACTCTCATTTTTTTCTTCTCTTTCCTCCACTTTCTCTTCTACAACAACAACATCTTCCTGTTTTGTCTCAGCTCTATCATTGTCTGAGTCTACAATGATAACAGGCCATTCTCCACACCCATCTTTCTCAACTCCCCTTCTTCTCTTGTTGCTTGTTTCTCCTTTTTCTTTTTTGCTTTCCGCTTTTGCAATCCCTTGTTTCAGAAATTCCCCATGACTGTCTATCTTCTTCTTCAATTCAGTGGCATACTCATAGAAACTTGCAGCGTTTTCTTCTTTGGATTTCATTTCGTTCGGTCTCCACATCGGTGGTGAAAAAACCTTCCCAGATGTTGTGGTACTATCAGTACTCCCCATTGTCATGGAAATAAAAATCAAAATGCAAGAGAAAAAGAAAGCAAAAAATATTGCAGAAGAGAAACACTATTTTATAAAAAGAGTCTGCACTCCACGCAATATAGAAACCCAAATTGACCAATCAAAGACAAGCAAAGCAATGATGACAGATTCTTGGAAGAATAAAAGACTATGGCTTTATGACTTACTCAACAGAAACATTCAACATTTCTACATATTCTATTGTACTTGTTATAAAAGGCAAAAATAGAAAGATGTTTTTTGTAGATTTCATTATGCATGTACCATGTCCATACACACGTGTGTTAGTCATTTTCCCTATTTTTAGATTACGATTTGTCCAAAAACACAACAATTATTTATTTCTCGTTTTTTTTTATTTTTAAACACAAAACTTTGTAAACGATTTATTTTCTGCATCGCAAAGTCAGACCTATCACAGATGTAACATATTCAAAATTGATAACTTTTAAATCGATGAATCCTAACCTTTAAAAATAATAAAATTAGGATTCATATAGGTTATACGATTCTCCACTTAATACCCACGTCTTACCTACTTTTAGGCACAACACTTAATGCTATTGCATTGACCGTTACACACATTACCGACATTGGATGAATAAGGTCCATATATTTAACGAGACCATTAAGCTCACTCCATCCGTGTTGATTGGGCTATCGCGCGCATCGCGCGCGATGGCTCAACTAGTACTTTAAAAGCTAAACTTATAAAAAAATAGTGTTTCACTTCAATTCTACAAAGCATAGTTGTACACACTAACATCCCCATTTCATACAATAATTTATTTCTACTCAACGATAGAGTCCAAATCATTTACAAATAATAATGATTAAGGATCGTTTTTGCTCATCATTTTTTCTTTATAGCTCTGTATTAATTTTAACACTTATAAAGAGATTAAAATATGGCCAATATGGATAAAAAATAAAGGCATTACCAAAGCATAAATTAACAATATTGACCCATGATATCTAAATACTTAATCTCATAAATTAAAATACATGGTTCCAGAGTACTATCTACTAGTAGGGGTGCTCATAACCGGGTACTCGGGATTTCGGGTACCCGGAAGTGCGGGTAGTGATTTAAGCAGCCCATTACCCGACCCGGTAAAAGCAGGTACCCGTTTTTATCGGGTACCTTAAACGGGTACCCTGTATTTATTATGTATGTTTTTTTAATTTTTTAAAAAATAAAATCTGTTGTATATAGCTTTAAAAACATGTTGTTTTATTAAAAAAAAAAAAAAAACTCCTTTCTTCAATATAAACAAAAACAGATGTGTTTATATATTTTAAAAACCTACCGTTTTCATTATCAATAAAAGTGATGTGTTTATTTACCAAAAAAAAAAAAAAAAAAAAAAAAAAAAAAAAAAAAAAAACTTTGTTTTGTTTACAAAAAAAACTGTTGTGATATTAAATAAAAAAATATATCTGCTACAGTAGTTTCCTCTGTACGTGTACTTCTGTTTTATAAATACTCTCATAAGTCATAACTCAAACAAATTAAGATTGAAATAAGGTACAAAATGCAACAAAAATTCAAAGTTCAAAGTGTCCAGAGTGTACTAGAGCAAAGACTTTAGAAAGTTTACATCAAATTAAAAGAACAAAACAATTAAACAACCAAATAAATAACAACGTTCAAACAATATTTTAAAGCCACAAATCAAACTAAATGAGGGAGGAGATCATTTCAGTCAATTGTGACTTTCAAAGCTTCCATTTGTTTGATTCGATTTTGCCTCCGCCAAGGCATCAGAAGATATTTTCTGATCAAAGAGAAAACAAGCAAACTCTCAATTAATCTCTCATTACAATCAGTTAACCCTAAAATTTAATTAGAAAAAAATAAATTCAAACAAACCCAGAAAAATTCGAAGACAAACTTGATTGAGAGTGACAAGGACGGAGTAAAGGTGGTCGTCTGGGAGTGAGGTACGGTGGTCACTTGATCGAGAGTGAGGTTAAGTGGTGTCGTTTGAGATATTGAGGATTTTAGGGTTAGCGAGAAGAGAGATGAGAGAAGAGAGGAGAGAGACTATGCATGTAGCGGTTACTAAGCATCTAAGCCCATTAAGTGAGTAACCTTAAAGCGCCTTGAATGCTTCCACTCAGCCAAGAAAAAAGGAAAAAAAAAATTGGCTATTTAACGGGTACCTGTTACACTCAAAGGGCGGCCCATTACCTGACTCGCGAATATAATATTTAAGCGGATCGGGTGCCCGACCCGCAAATAATGAATTTTTTTTAAAAAAAAACCGTCGGGTATTTTGCGGGTCAGCGGGTCAGCGAGTCGGGTGAAATGGGTCGGGTATTTTTTAACACCCCTACTATCTAGTAGTTGGTTATCTACTTATATCCATTGAACTAGCCTAGAAAACTCAATTTCATTAACAAGTGTGTTATGCTCATTTTATCTTTCATTTTACGGAGTGACAACTCTACTTCTATACTTAGATAGATAGTCCTTTAAAATCCACAGGGACAAGCCCACTATGTGATTCAGAAAGACAATCCCTGCCATACTATGAAACATGGGTGTAATGCCAATAAAACAAATAATTTGAACACGCAATAAAAAAAGCAATGAATTAAGCATACAACCTTTGAAGAACTGAGTAAGGGGTAAGTCATAGATCAAATAAGGTAGATAGTCACACTAAAGCCGGATCCCTGATATAAGGCTATCCACTTTAACCATCAATTTGATTCATAAAAATATGAGAAAATTACAAATTGAAAAGTTAGCTCAACTAACAAAAATTCAGGGATAATTAGCTTGTAAACCCAAGTTCAGAAGATGAAGCAATTTGCAACAAATGAAATAAATTTACAGTAATAGGAAAATTAGCGGAGAAACTAGTATATACCTGAAATATTAAAGACGAATTAGATTAGAATATTTCACAAATTTAATTCATAGAGCAAGGTGAATTGCAAGGCATTAATTTCATCTAGAAAAAAAATTTGAATGAGAAAACCCCAAATTGATTTTGCCTAAATGGTACCAAAAAAAAATTCATCTGCTCAAAAACTTTAGGAAATTTTCATATTTACTACCAGCCAAAGCACTGTATTTCATATTTACTACCCCTTTAATTTTTTATTTTATGTTACTACCACTCAAACACACTAATTGTAGAAATAACTACCACCTGAGTTAGTCTGTTACTGTTTCTGTCAAGTGGGTTCCACTCCAACGGCTACTTCCTGATTCTTCCCATTTAAATATGATTGTTCATGCTTTGCCTTCATTGTAATCGTTCTGCTATCAATTGGAGCAAATTAAAACACAAATTCATCAAATTAAAACAGAAATTCCATAAACAATCAAGAGCGAATTTAGTGATATTGGTTAATTGGTGATTGTTGGGTTGAATTGCCAAAAATTGCGAAGCGGGAAAAGTTTAGTTCTTTGGTTTAATTAAATAATTTAAGCAAGTTTTCTTCGATGATATGATTAATTAGTAACATTAGTAGTACATAGGAATGTTTTTTTGGATTAAATCGAATAGAGGGGTGTATAATTTGCACTAAATTTCTGAAAAAGAAATTAGGGATCTTGAGTGTGATGTTAATTTGGGGGTTTTTTGTTGGGTATGACAATAATGAAATTGAAAGGGTTGGTGGGTAATTAAAGTATGTAATGTTGTAATATCACTAAATTCAACCCAACAATCACCAATTAACCAATATGGTAGTAGATGTTTATTGTTATGTTATCAAGTGTTATTGTAGTAGTTTAGTCTGCTCTAATGAAGTGGACAATATGAATTTGTAAACTCTTCAAGCATGAATGAAAAATACAAATTTTATGAGATAATAAACATGTTTTTTCTCCATTACAAAGTCAAGTGCTGTAAAAAGAGGTACAAAAGGATGCAAACTAAAAGCACCAAGTTGTTACAAATCCTTACATACAAATATTGTTCAGAATTCAGTAAAATAAAAGTCAAGGGTTTACACAAGGCACTTAAACAGAAATTTCAAACAACTTTGTTCTTTCCCTTAGCCTTTGACCTTGTTCTGGTTGTTGAGGCTTGAGTATTTTGATTGCAAGTTATAGGTTGTGAGCTTTGACCTTGCTGGGAGTTTTGACCTTGCTGCTTCTTTTGCTTCTGTTGCTCTTAGGGAAATTTTTTGTTACCAATACTGTTTGGCCCAGCAGTAGCTCCACTCTGTAAAAAGTGATAGCACATAAAAACATAAGTCAATTGCAGGACATAAACTTCAGTATTTGAATAAAAAAAGTGATTTGACAGTTAGCTTACATTAGCAGCATCCCTCTCAGCTTTCTTTCTCCTCTGTTCATTCAGCCATGGTGTGTTGAGGACAGGCTTTGATGACATAGCAGGCTTTGAGGTTGTTGGGGCTTCAGTCTTAGGTGCAGATTTACAACTCTTGGCATAATGACCAAGTGTACCACAGTTTCTGCACCTATTTTGGAATTTAGGGCCCTTCTGATGTGGCTTGTTGCTTCCTGATGCCCCTTCTCCCTTTTCTAGATTTCTCTTTTTGGATTTAAGCCTCCCAGGCATCACTTTAACTGCAGGTGGAAGTGGTTGTCTCAAGTCTATCTTCTCTCAATGCTTGGGGCCTGGCATAGGGTTGATTGCATCTTGATATGCAAGAATATAGGTTGCCCTACTGTAGTAAGAATCCACATAGTCATCTAGATCCACCCTTTTGTCAAGTATACAGGCATAAGTATGTACACAAGGTATGCTAGTCAACTGCCAGTGATAACAAGAGCATGCCTTCATCTTTAAGTCAACAACCACCTTATCCCCATTCAATTCTACTTCATAGTTATCCCCTCTAGACAACTGCACAATGCAATATCTAGCAGCCTTTTCAATCCTTCCAAAAACCTTACTCACATAAGGCATGTTCTTTCCTTCCATTTTTTGAACTGCCTCCCAATTCTCACAGTTCCTCTTCATCATGTAACATCTCAACCACTCCATCTGAGTGAGAATGGGCTTGTCTCTTGCATCTTTTATAACAGCATTGAAAGTTTCACAGAGATTGTTTAGCAACATATTGGACTTACACCAATCAGAAAAGGCATGTCTTGACCAGTGTGATGGTGAGATATTTGCTAAATACTCATATGCTTCTTCTGATAAAAACTTAATAGACTCCATTACAACCTTAAAGTCAAACTATATGACAAAACCAATAAACTATGATAAGACACTTACTAATACAACACAAAGCATATGCAAACTTTTTTATCACAAAGACAGACCACACATGACATAGCATAATTGTAAAAGAAATAGCCTTACCAAAGTGGTTGCCCTTGCTGCATTCCAAAATAACTCTTTGAAAGTAGATCCAGTGAATTGGAGCCTAAAATTAGCCCAAATATGCCTGACACGAAATCTCTTCTCAGCATTTGGGACTAATTCATTAAAGGCTTCTACCAGACCCTAAAGATAAAATTAAAACAGAAACACCTCAAGTGTACTGTTAGACATACAAAATAGATAAAAATACAAAGTAAAACAGAATAAGTTGAGTGAGAGAAACTCAAACCTTTTGTCTGTCACTCATAAAGGTCAATCCTAATCCTTTATTGCAATCACCAACATCCTTCTGCAAACACTGAATGAACCAGCACCAAGTGTCCTTATTCTCCACCTCCACTGTTGCCCATGCAAAGGGGAAAATCTGATTATTCCCATCCTTGCCAACGGCCACAAGTATTTGACCAGGATAGGCCCCTTTCATGTGACAGCCATCAAGGCCAATGGGAGGCCTATAACCTCTGCTAAAACCTTTCATTAATGTTGCCAAACATATATACATCCTCATGAATAGAGGAGGTTCTGGTCTGTCTGCTCTCTCAACCACCACATACACCCCACTTTCAGGATTATACTTGAGCACAGCCTTGCCATAATCCCAAACTCTTGCATATTGCTCTGCTGCAGAACCATAGATCATGAACTTTGCTCTGGCTCTTGCTAGCCAAGCCAGTGAATACCCAATGTGTATTCCTAAATCACTAAGAACCCTAGCTCTAAATGTCTTGATTTTCGAACTGGGATTGCTTCTCCACTCCTCAACATACTTCTCTGCCAAGTATTCAGCTGAAATACATGTATTCATCCTTGATCTCATACACCTGTGGTTTAACCTCAACTCCTTGATTTGCCAAGCACAGTTGTTGTACATTCTCCTTGCAGATACTTTAAACTCACACTTCTTCACTCCCTCACCACATGTGCATTGTGGCAAGTTGCTTCTCTTAGGATTCCACTCACAGTTACACCTTTTTCTACAGAAAATAGTGATCCTCTTACCACCATTGTGCAGGTAATAAAATTCATACCTGTTCTCTACAACATGAGTTCTAAGTTCTCTCCTTAGCACCCTACTATTGCTAAACTTCTGCCTATCTAATAGCACAACTAGCTTCTTGAAGTCAGTGTCTTCTCTAAACCATGGGCTTGTGTCTTCTTCTTCATCTGACCCATGAAGACTCCTAAGTTCATCTGAGTCACTTCCTTCAACCTATAGCTGAAGATCTTTACACCCAATGTCCTTTCCTAGTTGCTTTACTTTTTGTTCTGTGTACTCAACAACTTTGCTGGAACTCTGACCAGCTGTCACAACCTATAAACTCTTCTCCACTTCACCTAATAGACCCCTTTTTGTCTGAATATGCCACTGTTCCTCTTCATCATCAGTCACTTCCAAATCTTCCTCACCTGCCTTCAAGTCAAAATCCAAGTCACTCACATCTGTAGAAGATGATCCAGATTCTGATCCAGAATCTTCATCTTTGAACAATTTCTTTGTACACTTTCTTAGAGATTTCCTCCTGTCTTTCACCCCTCCCTGTTCATTTTGCTAAACAGCTACACCCTTTCCCTTCTCTTTAACACCACTCACACTCTCTTCCTTCTCCCTGGAAGCAGTCTCACCCTCCCCCTTTATAGAATCTTTGTTAAACCTAGGGCTTCTCCTACACACAGACTTGTTGGACTTAATGATTTTGATGATGACACAACCTCACTTACTTACATACTAATAAAGGCTTGATTGTTTGAGTGTGTGATCGGTGCAAAGACTAGGAGAATTAAGTGTCGAGCAAAGATACCATGAGGAACAGGAAGGCCAGAAACAAAGCTATCCAAAAAGAAGAGTTCCCTCACAGGAACTGGCGCTTCAGAAATGAAGACTTGAGAAGAGAAGGTTCCCTCAGGGAACAGAAGCTTCAGAGAAGAAGCATCACCAGAGAAGAGAAGTTCCTTCCAAGGAACAGAAGCCTCGGAGTAGAAGCTTCATCAGAGAAACATGAAGACTAAATATATTTTTATATTTTAGGATTTATGTAAGTATAAGATATTAAATGGCACTCGAAAAATCTGTGTGGAATTGGTCTAAGAAGATAAAATTGTGCATGCTAGTTTTTAGGAAAACGGTTGCAATCTAAAACGTTTATCTTTTGAAAGGGATTTTATTTCTTTCTGAATTTCGAAAATATCTTGTGCAAAAAGATTTTATTTTATTTTCTTATTTTCGAAATTATCTTCTGAAAAAATAAAATCACCTTGTTTTCCAAAACTTGCGGCCTACTCTCCCACGTTCTTCATCAAGTCGTGGTTCTGCAAAATTGAGGAGTTCATGGTTCCTTAAATTAAGGGACATGATCTTCTTAGTGGGCATGAGTAGTGGCGTAATGGGTTTGCAGCACAATGAAGTTTTTCCAAGGCGTTTTGTGATCTATAAATAGCTCTTGATTTCTGTTGGAAAAACTTGTCCTTGCTCACATAAGTTTTCAAGCTTTTAATTGAGTCAAGCGTCCAATTCCACATAAGTTGATTAGAGTGTTCTTAATGTTCTTATACTAGAGTTTGTTTTTCTTTCGAGTTGAAATTGGGGAATGGGGAAGTTCGAGTGAACATTTGTGTATGAGAAAGAGAAGAGAAAGAGAAAAGAGAAAGAGAAGAGAAAGAGAAGAGAGAACAGAGAAAGAGAAGAGAGAACAGAGAAGTGAGAAGTGAGAAGAGAGAACAGAGAAGTGAGAAGAGAGAAAGAGAAGAGAAGAGTAACAAGTTGGGTGACTTGTTCCTCAGGGTCTCAAGTTCGTAGAGGAACTTGAGTTTGAGTCTTTAGCTTGTAATAGGATCATTTGCCCTATTCTAGTGAAGATTCTTTTCCCAAAATCCCAAGTGGTCGTGGTTTTTCTCCTTGTTAGGGCCAAGGAGTTTTCCACGTAAAATCTCTCTTGCATTCTTTAGTTCCTTTAGTTAATCTCTCAGTTCCTTTAGCTAACTTAATTTTAATTCCGCAAAAAGTTTGGCTAAACTCTCATACTACAATTCAACCCCCCCCTTCTTGTAGTATTCATTGAAACAACAAGACTGAATGGGTTTCTTGGCCTTTAATTTTTTTCTAGGTTGAGAAGCTGAAGGTGGCTTTATGTCAGTTGTAGGTGGATTAATTTTAGCTGTAGGTGGCTTTAAGTCAGTTGTAGGTGGATTAATTTCAGCTGTAGGGGGCTTACTCTCAATAGGTTTAACATTCCTTGGGCTCCTCCTACTCACATGGGCTTTGTTTGGTTTTGGGGTATTTGTTGCTGCAGGGTTAGCTTCTAAATTAGAAAGCTGATATGTTTCAGATGGTATGGATTGAGAAGGGTGTGAATTAGGTGGCTGTGATCCAGATCCAGTAGAATTTAAACTTGGGTCAGTTGGATTAGAATGTGGTGGGTGTGATCCAGATGCAGAAGGGTTGGATGTGGGTGGGTTATCTAAAATAACCTCAGGAGGGTGATATGTGTCCCACTCTTGTATCCCCACAGTTTGAAACAGCTCCACATGTCCTTCACTATGTTTGGACTCTAAAAAGCCCCTAATATCATCATCATTGTCAATCCTCCTCTTCCCAGCTGCCCAAGTCTTTCCCCTCTCCTTATACCACAAACTATAAATCTCTGGAGCCTCACTAAACCCTAAAGCTATTAACCCTTCATTACACAGAAACCTTAAGTACATCACACTCCTCACATATGACACTGGAACAGCATACTTCCAATGAACGAACCCACCTTCATAAACCAAATACTTCTTCCCCCTACGCTCCTTCTCCACAAACCCTCCAAATAGCCTAAGCTTAAAGTCAATCGTATCATTCTCACCATCCATATTTTTCTCTACAATTAAATCAAGTAAACCATACAAAAATCAATTTTAAATTCAACCATAACAGAGCACGAACTGACAATGTAAAACAAATACAACATAAAACATGATTTTATACCCAAACATGTTTAATTAATTGCACAAATACTGATTATTTTAAGTTAGTGCAACAATTTAGGGTTTAATAAAACAACAATGTTGTCTAAATTGCCCACAATAACAGTATTTAATTGCTAATTCACCACCATTGATGCTTTGTTGGACCACTACAAGTACGAAAAGGAGCTCTTACCTGTCAATTGATGTCAGCAGATTCTTCAAGCTTCCACTTCAGCAAAGAAGATGACGTTGCTTCCAGTTGGACCTCTTCCTTCAATCAAGTTCTTCCACGCACACAAAACCCTAGATCTGAGGATAAGTTAGAGAGAGAATCTAATTGACCAAGTGAAAGAGAGAGAAAGAAAGAATCGAAAATAAAAAAGGGGGAAAAAAGACTTCAACTTGGTCAATTATGGAAGTTGAGAAAAATTAATGGAAGAAGAGAGAGAATGAGAACAGAGTTACGGGGAGAGAGAAAGAGTTAGATGGAGGTAATTGGGTGGGCTCCACTAACAATTCTTTAACAGAATCCGTTAAGTGGTAGTTATTTCTACAGTTAGTGTGTTTGAGTGGTAGTAACATAAAATAAAAAATTAAAGGGGTAGTAAATATGAAATACAGTGCTTTGGCTGGTAGTAAATATGAAAATTTCCAAAACTTTTACATGAAATTTCTTTACAAATTTTCAGCGAATAAAGAAACAAAATTAAGATGAGTTCTAAATAATAAATTAATACAATTGATAAAAAAGAAGAAAATTTCCATAATTTGAAGCCGAATTCGATGAATCTGTTGTGGTTTCAGAATGAGATTATGGAGAAATATGAATTAGGGTTAGTAGACATGTGGCGCTAAGAATTTTGAGTTTATACGAGATTGAAACTATTTTGTGTTAGTGGGGTAGTTACACAGCTTACACTAAAACTCGCTGCCAATCGAGTAAGTCACGTGCTTAGCAAGTGGAATTCTGGACCCTTCAATATGATGTAAAAAAATTTCGTCCAATAAAAGTGTCGACAAAACACGGGACCAAATATTTAAGCTGACGCCTTGTGCACAGCGTTGAGCACATAGAGTCAAGAAAACAAGCGATTTGTTGTAGTGCAAGTTTCATACCTCAAACAACGAGACAGAATATGAAGCCTAGTTAGCCAACATCCGCATGTGCAAGGCAACAAGAGCAATAAAAGTTGACGCCTACTCAAACTTTTAGCTGGTTGTTAGCCAATACTATGGTGACTATGAAGCTACCTATCCAGCAATGATCAAATACCTTTAGAAGGTCAAATTTGAAGCTGGGACACTTGAAGAGTTCAATCTAAGTCAAGCACCCATATCTTAAAATAATTAGGCGGATGCACTTTAAAAATTGGCATTCCCCGCCTCCTGTGATACGCCTCGGTCATTTTTTTGGGAAGTTATAAAAAACAAAGTATAACTGAAGAAGAGCCCATTAGAGTACTTGACCGAAGCTATAACTAGGTGGATAACATCTGAGAATATCTTCAAGACGACACGCTCTGTGATTCACCACAGGAACCGGATGTCGTGAAGAAGCGAGCATCAAACTTTGAGATGAGAAACGGAGAACTATTCTTGGTGGGTTTCCTCAAACCATTGTTGAAGGAAGTTCTTGAAGAGCTGCATGCGGGATACTGCGCCTCTCACATAGGCGGAATATCTCTGGCTGTCAGGACCAAGCGGTAGGGTTACTTATGGCCCACTCTTTAGTCAGACACCATGTAAATGGTAAAAAAATGAG
Organism: Chenopodium formosanum; assembly: GCA_024500155.1. Lineage (NCBI taxonomy): Eukaryota > Viridiplantae > Streptophyta > Magnoliopsida > Caryophyllales > Amaranthaceae > Chenopodium > Chenopodium formosanum. Next base: position 44,238,954 of record CM044880.1, read on the forward strand.
ACAAGTGTCAAAGATTTGGAAATCTCATCCATCATCCAGCAACTAACCTGACAACAATTCACATCCCTGTCCCGTTTGCTAAATGGAGCGTGGACATTTTAGGCCCTTATATGCCTGCAGTAGGTGGAAAGCACTATATTCTTGTGGTTGTGGATTAATTTACAAAGTAGGTGGAGGCAGAGGTATTCAAGAGAATCAAGACAAAGAATGACATCTCTTTCATTTGGAGGAACATCATCACCCAATTTAGGGTACCTATGTCTACGGTGTTTGATAATGGCCCTCAGTTTGAAATGCCTTGTCTCAAGACTTCACTAGGTGAAAAAATGAAATTGGCACCGCCCTAAGGGCACTGGTTCTTAAGAATCGGCAGGGAAAAAAAGGGGAAACGGGTGGGGATAGTATTGTCACCGGTTCAAATTGAACCGGAGGGAAAAACATTAATCCCACAACTTTTGAACCGCTGGCCTTGTAAAAAAAAAAATCGGTCGTTTTTTATGCAAATCCCACCCATTTTCTTCCTTCCTATATATAAGCCCCTTTTTCCAAACCCTAACCCTTTCATCTTCTCTCCTCCCTCATTTTCTCTTCACTCGTCCCCTCTGATCTCACTCCTCCGAAATTTAATTCCTCTGATCTCTCCGAATCTCGCTCCTCCACTCCGTTGATCTCGCTCCTCCTTCATTCTCTCTTCTCTCTTCTCTCGTCCCTTCCTCCCTCCTTTTCACCTCTTTCGACCACTAACCGCCGCCGCCGCCATTGAATTTCGCCGCAACAACACCAAATTTGAGGGGTTCAGGTCACTTTTATTTATTTTTTATTTTTAATTTTGGTGGAATTCGTGGTTATGGTGGTGGTTTTTGTCGTGGTTGTGGTTATGGTGGTTTATTCGAGGTTTTTAGGGTTTAATTCGATTTTAATCGATTTTGTGATTTTATGAGTTTTTTAATCCAAATTTCCGGGTTTTGTGATTTTAATCGATTTTGTTATTTTGTGATTTATTTCGTTTTTAATTCAATTTTTATTTGATTTTAATTCCTTTTGGGTTTAATTTGATCTCCTTCTTTGTTCAATTTGATTTTAATTCTAGGTTTTTTTTTTCTGAGATCTAAAATCAATTTTTGGGGTTTTTTTTACTGGGTTTTTAACATAATTTCTGGGTTTTATTTTTATTTTTGTGGGTTTTTTTTTTTGGCAGCTTCAGGAGTTTTGGGTACATGCATAGTCTGGTTTTCTTTCACAGCTTATTTATTTTAGTAGATTTTTTTTTATTTGATGCAGGTACGTATATTGATTTACATGTTAAATAGAAGAATCAAGATGCAGAAGTTGTATTGGTTTTTTACACTTTGACGTTGTAAATTTTTTTTGATTTAAATTGTTATTTTTTTTTAATTTTTTTTGTAATTTTTTTTTATTTATATGGTAATTTTTTATTTATGTGTTGTAATTGATCTATATTGTAATTTTGTTAGATTATATATTGTAAAATTTCCGATTAAATTGACCGATATTCGAGTTATATATTGATGTTCTTAATAACATTAGTCTATTTAATTTTTAAGTGAAAAAAAAAATTATGTTTTTGGGCACTTTTGACACCGAACCGGTACCAAAAACAATGAAAATTTTTTTAGCAAATGTCCAGGTTGAAGCCTTCAACAAATTCATCTCAAACGCCATAAAAAAAAGAGTTGGTCCTTTTTGGAACGAAGAATTTTTCATGTCCTTTGGGCCATCTGGACAACTAAAATGGGGCAACCGATGAAACCTTATTTCTTATTATTTACAGTGCTGAAGCTGTCTTGCCCATAGAGCATTATGAGCCGACTTTACGAGTCATGTTATACAATGAAGAGGCAAACTGGGATGCCATGCGGCTAGCATTAGACTCGCTCCCGGAACGCAAGGGCAATGCCGCCTTGCGTCATGAGATCTACCGTGTGAGAATGACCCGTGCCTACAACGAAAGTGTACACAAAGGACCCTTAAAAGTTGGGGACTTTGTGTTACGGGGAATGGAGGCAACCGGTAGGGCAAATGAGCATGGAAAGCTAACTCCTAATTATAAAGGCCCTACCAGATCTATGATGAAGTAAGAGACAACACCTACTGCCTGGAAACTCCAAACACCAAGCGGATGCCTAGAACTTTAAAGGTAGACAACTTGAAAAAGTACTACTTCTCAGATTTGTAAATTTCTGTAAAGGAAAAGCCTATCAATGAAAAAGTTGCTTTTTGATTTCAATCACTTTTATTTACATGCGCAATGATTAAGGCACTGCCTGTGTAGTGCACAGACTGTTGACTGTCACAATACTAAAATTAAACTAAGTTAAAAACATAGTAGCTAAATTAATGTTTAAAAAACATGAGGTAGAAGGCCAAATGATACTTATTTTATAAATTCGTCTGCTCCAACATGAGTATGGCGTCCGGCGACGCCCATCCGAGAAGAATCGTCATAGAGAGTATCTCCCATCTAGGTTACAAAGTATTTTACCAACTCATATAGACGACAAAGATTGAATGATCTAATTGGTCAACACATAGTTGTCTGACTAGAATAATCTAAAGAACGACTAATTTTCCCAAAACCGGATGTCCAAGGACATCAGCTGGTTACCAGCCGAAGTTTTGTTGGGGTTTGGTGAGTCCGACTCTCCGCGGAAACAAACCCAAAAACAAGACTGCACTTGCAATAAATAAAACCATAAACATAATTAACTTAACAACAAGATAAATATAAAACGATTACCTTTGCAGCGTGCTTCGCCCGACCGCTTGTGCTCTTACTTGAAAGCTAGCTTCAAAACTACAAAGCCTTCAACGATGATCCACATGCAACAACGATCACCGACTAGGTCCAGTGTCTTGGGATTAGCAAGACTCGACCGATAAAACCCAAACAATTGAGTTCAAAGGCTTTCACAAAATGTAGTACATTTTCTAACTCTTGAGTCAAAGGTTTTCACTATTAGTGATTCCTTTTCCAACTCTTACACAAGCATCATTTCTAATGCCCTTACTTGGGTATTTATAGGAAATGATTAGAGTATGATTGTCTCTCCCATCAATGTGGGATAGTGAGATTTTCATATTTTATTTTAAAAGTAAAATAAAATTATTTTAGCAAGCTAGTAATAAATCATAAAGTGTACACTATACATGAGAGAGCAAGTGAGGACCACTTGGAGAGGGGGACCAAACTTGCTCCCCACTCACCTTCCGCCACATGTCCTCTCCCACTTGGGCATCAAGGCTCCCAAGTAGGCTTCCCATTTATTCCTCCCTTGGTCTCGGCCAAGCCACCCGCACCTAGGAGTTGCGGGCTGCTGCTGCTCTCGGCCAGAAAGTCTCGTAGTCTAAGTACGGGTTGTTGCTGCTCACGGCCAGCATGTCGTGCACTCCAAGTGCGCGCTGCTGTTGCTGCTCACAACCAGCATGTCGTGCACTCCAAGTGCGGGCTGCTGCTGCTCCTTGGTGCCGAGGCTTGCCTCGGCTACTAGCATTGGTGCGCTAGCACGCACCAGCCAGCCAAGGCTCGGCTTGGTGCGCATGGTAGCCACCATGCTACGCAATGTGCCCCTAGCACTCGGATTGCTCGAAGTACTCGGATGCTAGGGGTAATTTTTAAAATATGTTGATTTATTACTACTTGCATGTCTCGTCTTTTATTATTTTCGACTCGACTTCCGACGCTCTATGCTCGAATTTCCGACATCTAAATAAATATTACTCGGTCAAACCATTAATTCCTTCCGAAGGGTTCAGTCAAGATTAAGTTGTAATATTAATTATGCATTAATATTATTGATCGGAAGCGGCCTCCACCCAGACATTCCGATCACTTGACCTTATTGAATATATTAGCTTTCTAATAATTCTTAACCCAATATCAGAATAATACACTTGTTTGAAGGACACTATTCCTTTCAATCTCCCACTTGTCCTTCTGGACAAGTGTGCTTTTGGTGTATAGCCCTTTTCCTAAGTCGCTTAGTACCTCTCATGAACTATAAGGTAAGATTTATTTGTCATCCTTATTACGTCCAGAAGTGTTTCTCGATTCCGAGTCCGACTGTCAATAAATAGATGATTTCTATATTTTATCCGAGCACGGCCATGCATTTTTACAGTCTCGCTCTTACGAGGGGCCATGTAAACAACAAAGACATCTTTCCTATTGTTATTAGGGGGACATTTCAAGTCTTGTAATGTAGCTTCTCTTACTAAGAGAACCTAGCCGCCCGAGTGATGACGTTATAATCCCTTATTACGGTAGACATTTGACAATCATCAAAGCGGACTAGTACTCAAACAAGAAAGCTCACAATACTCATGGTCGAGGAAAAAGGTTCCGATAACAATAATGAGAAGTATACTCATGATGATTTTTCATCTCTTAAAGTATTCTCATAGGTCGATCCATTATGGTTTTGAACCAATACCTGTGCAAATGATTCATGATGATCATGTCCTTGTAGTATAAGAAACGATGCTATAAATCAAACTACGCACAAATCTCAACCGGTCATTAATTGTTCATCGTTTAAATGACCTTGATTAGGGATAATTTTTTATTATAATATTCAACGCTCAATTAATAGGTGTTTCCTTATTAAGACTGGTCTTGATACCCTTTTTTGAATATTCCAATTCAATAATCGAATGGAATCAATATTTATTTCTAAAGCACAATTAAATAGTTGACGAAGTGATTTAAATTGCATGAAAATTTTAATTACTCCAAAACTGAATGGTTCATCATAGTGCTTTACATTAAAATTGTCAAAAATTAATTAAAACACTAAAATAAGGAAATCAAAGCCAATCTCGGATGTCCCTGATACCCATTACCTCAACGTACTTGTTGTTCTTAACTTGAGGCAAAGGTTTAGTCAGTGGATCGACTATATTGTCATCCGTTCCAACTTTACAAATTCTTATTTCCATTCTCAAATCATGTGAAACCGCCGCTTGACATGTTTGACCTTCTGATGTTCTCTTGGCTCCATTGTTGTCACAATAAAGATCTATTGGTCCCTTGATGGAGGGTACAACATCAAGTTCACCAATGAACTTGCGATTTAAACTGCCTCCTTAGCTGCCTTAGATGCTGCAAGTATTCGGCTTCAGTTGTAGAATATGCAGTTGTGCTTTTCTTAGCACTCTTCCAACTAAATGCTCCTCATTTGAGACAGAATATGTACCCAGACTGTGAAATTTAAGTGTTCTCTGTCTATCTGGAAGCTTACGTCAGAATAACCCTCAACAACTAATTCATCTCTGCCACCATAGATCGGGAATTTATCCTTGTTTCTTTTCAGGTACATTAGGATATTCTTGGGCGCAGTCCAATGCGCTTCTCCTGAATCTAATTGGTATCGTCTCATAGCGCTCAAGGCATACGACACATCTGGCCTAGTACATATTGTAGACATCTACTTTTGTCCTCTTGTCTTGACAGGAAGTGTAATGACGATAGATAAAACCATCTTCGTGTTGGATCGAAGTGAAGAATGCTTATGGATAATTGGTTAAACCAGAAAACACAAAAGACTAGCCCAAACCAAGAAACAAATCCAAATAAAGTCCAATTAATTAAATCTGATCATAATTAGGCTTAAGCCCGTACTTAAAATCCAATAATGACGAATTTAGGAGCCCCTAGGTCAAAATAAGCGCTGCCGCAGAAAATAACGCGCGCATCTCAAGAAGTCGCGCTGGTCTAGCATGCATAACTAATTCAGTTGCGCATGACACTCAGCGCAACTTCTAGAGTTACACTCGTTAAAGATTCAGAATTTCAGAAAATTGAATAATTAAATCTTACCATATAGCCGCGCGTAAGACAATTAGTTGCGCTGCCAGCAGCAGCACAACTCAATCACTTGCGCTGGGTGGCTGCGCGCGACATCTGCTGCAACCGAATGTTCAAAACCATAAACCTACTTGTTCCCTATAAATAGAGGCTTAATCCGAGGCTTAATCCGAGGCTTAAATAGAAAGAAATTAACCCTAAACTCTGGCGAAAAACTTGTGAACTTGTGCTACCTAACCCTTCTTGTCCTAAACACTCACCCCTTTTGATATTTTGTTACTACGGTGGAGGTTCCCCAACAAGAAGGAGTTCATAAGTTATCTAAATGGAGATCTAGCAATGAGATATGGTAAAATCCCGAGCACTTAGATAAATCATTTTATATTTTCTTGTTTAAAAGAACTTTAATTAATTAATTAATTAATTACTGTTGCTTGATCACTTAAAAAGGTTTAATTAATCAATTGCACATAGTATCTTGCGTTAAATAAGATTATAATTGAATAATTAATTGTTTATTGATCACTTAAGCCAAGGCAAACATTGTTTATTTCTTGTCCTATTCACGAATTGGAATAAATAAAGAATAACGACGTCGCAATGTAATTCCTACGTGAATTGATGTGTGTAAATAAAATCAACTAAGTTAGTTTTAGGTATCGCGTTGCAAATATTGATTGGTGATGAAATTATAAAAAAGGAAGAGCTAGTAGAGGTTGTACTAGGGTTAGGATAGCGATTCCTCCTAAAGGGAACGTTATTTTAGTACCCTCGCTCTCGAACTCATTTGTGGTTTATGTAAAATCATTGGCGAATCCTACTTGTTTCTTATAAAAAAGCGTGATGATAGAATCAAATCTAATTCAAGGTCCACTAAACAATCAGAAATTCAAATCCTACTACACCTTAACAAGTGTAAAGTCCTAGGCTTTTAAACGGCCATGGGCATTTAAGGAAGGACCCCCTTACGATTAGATCTCCCTCCTTACAGTGGCGACTCCACTAGGGACTTAGAGGTTACATGATTAGTTCTTATTTATGAACCAAAGTTTCCAACACTAGGTTGCCTATGGGTTGTAACGAGAATTAACTTGGATAATCTCTAGTTAGAGAGCAAGACTTGAACGCATAATATATTCTTTTTGAACAAAAGTAAAAACCAAACAAGCAACATTGCATCATGCATAATCATAGCACACTTCAACCTTAGGGGATTGGCTCATTGATTAGGGGTTGCTAACACTAGGCTTATATCCCGAAATCAATAAAAATCATTCCACCCATTTCGCCAACAAAATGTTGGGAGAGCGATGTCATGAGTCAACACGTTCAATGATTGATTTGTGCGTCGTTTCTTAAGATACGGTACCTTTAGACACCCAAGTCTTTTGACCTTAGAATGGCATTGCGTGAATCTTAGCTTATGACATGCTTTATGTGATTATGTCACTATGTGCAACGTGTTAGGATAGCCTTCTCTTTTTTTGTTTTTTCTTTTTTTTAGTTTGGTCTAGGTTCCCAATTACAAAGTTGTCCCTTCGTAATTTTGAGTCGTATTCGAAGGGTAACATAAAAAATACGATGACAAAAAAAGAAAAAGCGTTCGAATTAAAAAAAAACTTAAAAAAAATCTTACGAGCTGGTGGCGCGCGCAACTCAATGAGTTGCGCGACCCCTACTAGCGCAAGTGATTCCAATGCACGCGCTAGCCGTGCGCAGCCTAATCACTTGCGCGCGCCCACAGATACGAGTCAATTTGATTTCTCAAAATAAAAATAAATTGACTCATTCAAACAATATCTTCATTGGAGAATTGTTTAAGGGTGATGTTATCCGTTCGAATATATTTTACGTCATTTTCTTTTTTTCATTCTTCTAAACAAGTGTATTGATTTACTTATTCTTTCGTACTTCCTTTAGGATCGGTTTTCAAGCTTGGAACGAAGACTCCCAGGCGATCGTATTCAACGTTTCTCATCAAGCAATCCACCCCTTTAAAACCACCTTCCCTCGACAACTAGCCCTAGTCCAACAACAATGTCAACCATCAAGCAACTCCAAGAAGAGATTGCTCGCTTAAGAGAAGAAAAGGCTCAAGAGGCCAAGGAAAGAAGAATCAAGAAACTTACAAAAGCTAGAAAAATGACGAGGCTCTAGCCTTGCAACAAAATATGGAACAATTATCCGTCAAAGAAAAGTCGTTGGAGAAGCTTGTTCTTCGTTCCACCGTGGGGAACAAGTACTTCGACGCATAAAAGTTTGCTCCTCCCCAAGGACTTGCTTTACCTGAAAAGTTCGTAGCTACAAACTTGCCGATATTTAAGGTGACCAATTCATAATCCACAAAACCACTTAATGTGTTTTACTGGCACCATGACATTAAAGGGAGTTGATCCTAAGCTTTATGCTTTGAATTTCCCTTTATATCTAGACCCAACCGCGAGAGAGTGGTACTATGGGTTATATCCAAAATTCAAAGCAACATGGGAAGATGTAGTTTCGGGTTTTATTACCCAAAATGAGAGTAACGTAAAGTTCAAATCGACTCTACGTGAACTTGAAATGCTTAAACAAGGCGATGATGAAGGTTTCCTTGCTTTCTATTGTAGATGGCGAGAAAAGGTGGCTCACCTTGCCCAAAGGGCACCTCAACTCGAGTTAGTACAAAAGTTCATTGACAATTGTCATAAAAAGTACAACAAGCATCTACGTTACCTTAGTTTAGTCACTTTTCAAAAGGTCTATTCTGTGGCTACTAGGATTTAAGATGATCTTGCTGAAGAAAAAGCAAAAAAAACTTATCATCATCAACCTAGGAATAACAATATAAAGGGGAATGATAATACTTCATCCTCTATTAATGTGTTCGCGACTTCCACACAATATAATAACATTAATGATTCACGGAAAAGATGGACAAAAGAAAGAAAATTTACACCATTTCCTATAAACTATAAATAATTATTAGATAAATTGAGCGAAAAAGGTTTACTTGCACCAACAGGGCAAACACCACCTACTCCACCAGAAAAAAGCTTTGCTAATTGGGATGGTAATTCTTATTATGCTTATCATAGAGGCGTTGGGCACAATATTGAACGTTGCTACGTCTTAAAACACAAAATACAAGACTTAGTAGACGATGGGAGAATTCCCACGCCTAAACCTAACAATAATGCATCCCCATTAGAGGTGTTTTATATTGATGAGGACCATATGGGAAGTGATACGTTCAATCCTTTAGACTATATCACACCTATAGGAGAACCTCTAACCACAATACTCATAGGGGCAACTAATGAAGTATGTGGACAATGGGGCGATGACTTTCAAGAGTTATACGTCTCTAAGTATGACGCTGTCCCACCTCCATCTTGTTTACAAAATGAGACAAATGGAGCGCTTGATTGGGATCATTTCTTGGGGAAGTCACAAGACTTATCAAATCTCTCCTTGGATGAACAATGACATTAAGCACAACTCATGGAAAATATTGAAATGGAGGCACCTTCAAAGCCTCTAGAAGAAAGTTGGTTTATGATTCCTACAACTAACCCAAATGAGATAGATAGTGTAACTAGTTCCGGGCGAGTTTACTAAGCATCACCAAATGGACCTTCGAACACACAAAATCAAACTCAAGGTCAAGTATAAAGTCCCGTACCACCTCCACTTGAGGTGGAAGATCCATTGGTTAAACAACTTCGCCAATCCAAGGCGAATGTTAGCATTTGGGAACTCCTAAGTACTTCGAAAGAACATAGGAATTCTCTTATGAACGCTATAAAGGCTTTGTCTGTAAGATCTCGTTAGCTTGCTTACTAACGAGAAATCCGAAAAATCAATCATTTTCACTGATGGTGATTTGCATTCAAAAGACACTACCCACAACAATGCATTATACCTAATTGTGGGGTGCATGGGATACAATATTCCTCTTACCTTAGGAGACAATGGGTCGGCTGTAAATGTGTTCCCATTACAAACAGTTTAATATCTCGGCCTAAATCCAAAAAAATATTTTCATTCAACAACACAAAGTATTAGGGCCTACGACAACTCGAGAAGACCGGTGTGTGGAATATTTAAGCTACCATTCACCACAGGCCCAATTCAAAAGACGATTCAATTCCATGTCATGGATATTAAACCAACATTCAACCTTCTACTCGGACGTCCTTGGATACATGAGCTTGGTGCAATACCATCCTCACTTCATCAAATTATTAGGTTGAGCTATCAAGGGCTTCCTATTACTATACATGCTTCTCCACTCTAAATAGCTATAAATGACAAATCACTTTGGAAATAAACAACGATAATGATGAAGAGGACATATGGGGATTTTCCGCCGAGCCAATATACACAATTGAAATGGAAAAGAGCCTTGAAGAATCATTCAAGCTTGATCCATACTCCACTCGGACAATAAACAACATCTTGTTTAAGAGTAGTTATTTTACTGGGATGCCTTTGTGAATAGGAATGAAGAAATCTCTTTTACTCCCTATCCCAAAGAAAAGTCTCTCCTTATGATTTGGATACAAACCAACCAAGGAAGAACTAGTCTCATGATGCTAAAAACAAAGCACGTAGAGAAAACAATAAAAAAGGGATAATCACTTTGCTCCCATCTTACCAACAAACCCTCAATGGACAATTCATTAGGGAGGGAGAAGATTACCCTTGCTATGACTTTCCAGAACCACTAGTTTTGGAAGGAATCAAGAAGCCTAGATTCGAGATATTTCACGATTGCTACTTCTTGAATGACGATCTTAAAATCGTTTAATTAAAACACCCAATTCCGGGGTGCTATGATGGGAAAACATTTAACTTGCTATTTGGACTAGAGCAAAATCATGTCGCTACAATGACTAATAAAAATGCCATTCAAGATGAAGCTCTTGACCTAAACTCTTTGATTACCCCTTATAAAGAAACCTTTGAGCATGGATGGAAGAAGTCTTTCAAATCGACCAATCACAAAGGCAATAGGCTGGAAATCGTCATAGGTGAAGGGAAGATGTTTGAAGAATCGGACGACGAATCTAGTATAGACTCTAGCAAAGCTTAAAATCTATGCCTTATTGTCATTATTGAATCTTTATTTTCTAATTCTAAGGTGGAAGATCCCGAAAAGGATTCTTCTCTTGATGTACTCTCTTTTGAATTTAATAATATGAGCTCTATTTCCAGGTATATGCCTTCTCTTGAGTCTTTTGAATGCTACAATAATCAATCTATCGAAGATGATAATATTAATTAATTTATTGAACTAATGAATAAACGAGAACAAAAGAACCCTATAATTGAAGAAACCGAAAAGTCAATATAGGAACTTATGAAAACAAAAGAGAAGTAAAAATTGGCTTATCTTTAAATCTGAAAGAGCGATTGACCCTCATATCGACCCTCAAAGAATTCGAAGACGTGTTCGCTTGGTCACACAAGGGCATGCCTGGAATAGATAGGGAAATTGCGAAACATACCATTCCCTTGAACCCTACCTCTAAACCAGTAAAACAAAAACTTCGACGAATGAAACCTGATGTCGCTCTTAAAATAAAAGAAGAAGTACAAAAGAAATTAGACGCAGGTTTCATTCGTGTATTTAATTATCCAGAATGGGTAGCAAACATTTTCCCAGTCCCTAAAAAGTATGGACGAGTTCGCATGTGTGTTAACTTTAGGGACATTAATAAGGATAGCCCTAAAGATAATTTTCCTTTACAACATATTGATATATTGGTAGATAACACGGCTGAACATGCGATGTTATCCTTCATGGATGGATACGCAAGTGGCAACCAAATTTTAATGGCAAAAGAAAACGATGAAAAGACATGATTTATCACCCTCTAGGGTACATATTGCTAAACAGGAATGCCATTTGGTTTAAAAAATGCAGGAGCTACGTACCAAAGAACGGCTATGACTCTCTTGAATGATATGATGCATAAAGAAATAGAAGTGTATGTGAATGATATGATCGTAAAGTCCAAAGATAGAATGGGACATATAAAAGCTTTATGCAAATTTTTCACTCGCAAAAAGGAAAACAAAATGCGATTGTATCCACAAAAATGCACCTTCGGAGTAAATTCTGGCAAGTTACTCGGATACGTAGTAAGCACACGTGGTATTAAGATCGATCCCTAAAAAATAAAGGCAATCGTTGATATGCCTCCCCCTCAAACAGAAAAAAGAAATTAGGGGGTTCCTTGGCAAACTACAGTACATTAGTCGGTTTATCAACAAATTAGCATGGGACGATCAATGCCAAAAGGACTTTGAGAAAATAAAAGATTATCTCAAAAGTCCACATATTTTAACATCACCAGTACCCAAACTACCTCGCAAGCTATACATCACAATTACAGACACGGCCACAGGCGCCATGTTAGTATAAGAGGTAGAAAAATTCAAGTGTGCAATATATTACATAAGCAAAATATTCATTCAATATGAAACAAAATACAACACCTTGGAAAAAACAAGTTTAACATTAGTGTGGGCAACTAAAACACTACAACATTATAAGCTACCACACACTATTCATGTGATTTCTCAACCAAATCCGATAAAGTATTTTTTTTAACAAGCACCTATGCAAGGAATAATATCCAAGTGGTTGGTAATGTTGGCCGAATTTGAGCTAAATATATTCCCGAAAAATCAATTAAAGGGAAAGTATTTTCTGACTATCTAGCACAACATCCAATTCAAACAAGTCATCCAGAAACTACTCATCTTCCGAATGAAGAGATTATCATAACACAAGATGACAAATGGTTGATGTACTTCGATGGTGAGTACAATAAAAAAGGATGTGGCGTAGGAGTGTTACTCATAAGTGTAGAGGGAGCACATACTTCATTCTCTATCAAACTAGACTTTGAGATTACTAATAATGCTGCGGAATGTGAAGCGTGCATTATTGGATTAGAAGCAGCAGCTAGCATAGGTGTACAAAAATTAGAGGTATATGGAGATTCAAGTTTGATTATTATAAATCATATACTGAAAAAATGGAAAATAAAGAACTCCACAATGATATTATACCAAGCACACCTAGAGCAACTTATCGAGCATTTTGAACATATTAATTTTAAATATCTTGCAATGGATGATAATCAATTTGCCGATGCACTAGTAAAATTAGCCTCAATGATCAGCATTCCAGATCACTTAAATATTATGCCATTATGCGTTGATAGAAAAGAAGAACCAACATATTGCAACGCAAATAGGAAATAAATGACATTGAAGGACAGTCCTTGGTATGATCTTATCCTCCAATATATTACCCATGGCATATCCTGAAAATACTTCATCGAAAGACCAACAAACCTTGAGAACACTCGTGGGCCAATACGGTCTATTAAATGATCAATTATGCAAAAAAGGACCTATGGCCAAAGTTTATTGTGTATTGACCAACCTAAAACCACACGCCTTATGGAGAATACTCACAAAGGTATTTGTGGACCTCACATGAATGGGAAAATGCTTGCAAAAATAATTTCACGACAAGGGTACTATTGGTGCACTATGGCACATGATTGCATACAATATGTTAAAAAATGTCCAGAGTGCCAAATGTTCGCTAATTTACAACACCTTCCACCATCAAAACTATACAATCTCACTTCCCCTTGGCCTTTTTCAGCCCGGGGAATTGACATAATTGGTAAAATTTCTCCAATAGGAATTGGAGGACACGAGTACGTATTAGTAGTCATCGATTACTTTACCAAGGGGATTGAGGTTGATTCTTACGTGAATATCACTTCTAAACATGTCGCAAAGTTTTTTGAACGAAACATATTTTGTAGATATGGAGTTCCACATGAACTAATTAGTGATCAGGGATCTCAATTCAAAGCTGAAGTCGAGACTCTCTTAACTCGTTATAAAGTAAAACATCATCCCACATCTCCATATAGACCTCAAATGAATGGAGGTGTAGAATCGACAAATAAAAACATAATATTCATCATTAAGAAAATGGTAGAAAATTATAAAGATTGGTCGAATAAACTACACTTCGCATTATGGGGTTACAGAACGTCCATACGAACATCAATAGGAGTAACTCCATACTCCTTAGTTTTTGGAATAGACGCAGTTCAACCAGTCGAACTTGAAATACCATCCCTACGTATCGTACTCGAAAGTAAGCTACCGGAAGCTGAATGGGTAAGAGCGAGGTTTGAAGAGCTTTTATTCCTCGATGAACGACAATTAAGAGATTTGCATCATGTACAAGTTTACCAACGATTCATCGCGCGTCATTTTAACAAAAGAATGCGACCTAGAAATATCAAAGAAGGTGACTTTGTACTAAAGGAAGTTAGGGGTCCACCAACCGATCTAAGAGGGAAATTCAAGCCTAATTGGATAGGTCCCTACTGTGTAATTGAAATCCTATCAGGAGGAGCCGTCAGATTAATGGATATTGGAGGTGATGAAATTCGCCAATTAATAAACATTGATCGACTTAAAAAATATTACATATGAAATTCGGATAAACTCGTTCGTTCATTAAATAAATCATTTTTAGCATTCAATTCAAAGATTCTAAGTGTTATGCACTTTACCGAAAAACACGGTAAAATACATAACACTTGGGGGGGGGGGTAATTTAAAAAAATAGATCATTCTAAGTGTTCAGATTTTTTTGAACATCACGAAAATCTCTTCACACTTGGGGGGTAATAATGCAGACTATAATTTTTTTTAACAATCGTAGTACAGGTGTCGCGCGCAACTAGAATTGTTGCGCGCGGATGTCACGCGCAACAAATTTGGTTGCGCGCGAAAGGCTCGTGCAACCTCTAATGTTGCGCGGGCCACCTGATGACGCACTTCGAACCCAAAATGTTTACGCTCAATTAAAGTTACGACTTTTACTTGCGATAACAAGAGGGTGTTTCTCCAAAATAACATAAACTCGAAAAATTAAAACTAAACTTTTATTTAAGCTTTGTCTAAACAAAGTTTGATTAATTTTTGCATTTAATTAATACATAAGAGATTAAAGAAAAAATAAAAATAAAAATAATAATCATAATCATAATAATAATAATAATAATAATAATAATAATAATAATAATAATAATAATAATAATAATAATAATAATAATAATAATAATAATTCCAAAGAACTATGCAAAGACCTGATTTCATAATACAAATACATAGACAATCTTTATGATTCGGTCATATAAAAAATATATATATATAAAGCTCATTTTATTTAATTCAAAATTCAAAATCAGAGACATTATTGAACTAGATGATAAATAATAAAAAAAAATAGTAGTGATTACACTTTATTCAAATTAAACTAATGATAAAATTGTCACGGATGATGGAGGAGTAGTTTCCATCGAAGTATTTTCAGAAACCTTCGAGCTTTCCCCTACACTCTTCTTTTTCATCCAAACATTGTTCTTAAATTTAGGGATTAGGGCCTTTGCAACCTGTTTTACTTTTCCTTTGACAATTTGAGCCTTTTTGCGAGTATTTGGTGAAGATTCTTTAATTTTCATCCCTTTTTGTGCATGTTTAGGAGAAGCCTTTCACTTTTGTTCCTTCGAACGAGCCTTAGCAGATGAGAAGTCCAATTTTCATCTTACTCCTTTGTTTTGACCACTAGGAGGAGTAGTGGTGGCCAAATGAATCAAAGGCTTAGGGAGAATGCGAGCCGTGGCTGCTTGATGTTGTGATCGAGCCTTGTTCAATTCGCCCTTATCCGCCACATTCATCAAAGCCTTATAAAAGAAAGATAACACAATGCCCGCAGTAGGATTTTGTACTACCCATTTAGGGAGACTTGACCAATATTCCATCCAACGAACAGTTCGTTCGGGTTTAAAGATCACATCTTTAGGGGCATCACAATCTTACAGGAGAATAATTTGTTTTATCCCAACCTGTCTCATCACCCTGCAAGGAAAGATAAAAGTAGTACTAGATAGGCCTAGAAGCCTAATATAAGGGTAATTAAAACTATTTCCAACCATACTATATTAGGAACCCCGTGACAGAAAAACAACGTTCATTCTTCTTTATGATTGTTGAGAATTCAACGTCCAGGGAATGTCCTTAATCCATTAGCCTCAAGGTTTTGTGGTTGATCAACAATTCGCAAAAGCTCCATGAGCAAATCTGAAAAAAAAAAGAGAAAAATTAATTGTGATTTTACGCAAGCAGGTGGCGCGCGCATCAAAATCAGTTGTGCGCGCCATCCGCGCGTATCTTAGAAGATTACGTTGGTCAAGCGATCGTAACTTCAGAGCTTGCGCTGCTATATAACAAAAAAAAAAAGGAAAAAAATGTACGTGTTATAGGAGAGGACTTCCCGTGAAACCATTTTCATTAGGGTCTCCTCTAAGGCGATTCAAGCATAGAACGGTTTCCGCCAAAGCCAACGAAGCTGGTGAATGACACCTACTCTGGACACCATGGAATAATCTTCATACTCTTTACCTATCCTAAGTAAACAATTAACAACAAGACAATAACGTAAAGCACGAATTTTAAAGCGTTGTTTAGTCATGTTGTCACGAGGGGCGACGAAGTCTTTAATGAATTGGATCAAATTCACACCTTCTTCATTTCAAATGTTAGTGATATCATTGTCAGACAAACCAAAAAATCTTTGAAATATAGGTTTGGGATCCAACAAGGTAGGCTCATAGGTCAAAAGGGAGAGTATTTGTAGGGAAGCCTAGAAAGGCCTCAAATTCACAAGGTAGTGGGACAATTTCATCCCCTTTAAACAAGAAAAGATGGTGGTTGGAGTCCCAATGATTGACGGTGGCATGAAGAAAATCAAAATTTGTCACTAGTTGCATGTAGTTTCATAGTGGGTCTAGGTGGTAAATTTTGAAAGCTAGTTTGTCCTCGGTTTTTAGGGAAGTGACTCATTGCTTCAAACGTTGTTCAAAGGTTTTCACCATTGTTCAAATTCAAAACAAAAAAAAAAAAAAAAACAAAGAGAGAATTTAGAGAGATTAATTCTTTTTCTCATGAAATCACTAAGCGAATGGATGTGAGATGATCAAAAGCCTACACGAAACCACGTTTTAATAGACCAAAGAAAGAAAAAATTTGGGCAATTTTTGCTCAAAGGAAAGTTTACCAGTAAGTGGCACGCGCAACTCATGTGTTGCATGCGCCATCCGCCCGCAAACAATTTACGTGCGCGCGACAGCTGCACGCTACTCATCCAGTTGCGCGCGTCTGGTCTGTCGCGGCATAAAATTAGATTTATATTCGTATTTCAGACTACATAATACGGAATCTTGACAAAATCATAAGACTGATTATACGCTTGCCTTTTGCTAACTCTTGTGTCTCTTTTTTCTCTTTATTATGTGTTTATTTCTTATTTTCCTTTTTTGTCTTACTTTTATTCTTATTTTTATTCTCTTATTTCCTTTTATTTTTCTTTCCTTTTCGTTTTGTTTTTTTTCTCTCTTTTTCTTTTTTTTTCAAGGGGGGTAAGTCAGGAACCTTTCTCTCCCTCAGGAAATTTTATTAAATTTTTATTAAAAAATAATAAAATTAAAAAAATTAATATAAAATAAAAAAATGTACACATGGAAACAAAAGAAAATAATAATGACATATATATACAAAATAAAAAAAGTTTCACATGTATAACAAAAATAATTAAAATGTACATTTGTTTCCTAATAAAAAAAATGGGTGTATAAAGGAGGTCAGGATACTCGGCGACTCCCAGACGACTGCTTTACATCCTGCAAAATCTAAATGAAGATTAATACATAAAATGTGTGATAACTTCGTTAAAAGAAAAAAAAATATGTAATAAACTTACCGCGACCATCCGATGATCGCGGCATGACAAAGTGATGAGAGCTCTCCGATAAGCAGCTTGGAAAGCGCGCAAAGTTCTCACCATCCCGTTCACGGTCTCTCGTGGAACCTGTTCCAAAATACAAGGATAGTTAGCAAACAAATGTGTATGAAAAAAATATATATAAATACATATGCATAAGGAACATACCGACTCAACCGTCTCCGGAAAAAGTATCCCCTCCTCATCCTCCGTTGCAAGAAGGATCTGATGAATTATCGACCCAACAGCATAGGTATACGTGATCTCCGCCGTAGGAGGCACCGAACCACCTAGCTCGACCCGATAAAAAAACAATAAAAGGCTCAAGGTTCCGTTTAAATAAATTTAAAAAACAAAAGAGAGTTAAAGTACTAACCGAAATAAAAGCTGGGAAAGGAGTCAGCCTGGATGCAATGAAAGTCAGATTAGATGCATCTGGCAGCACCAGCTGCTCCGTTGGATAACCTAGGTTCGCCTGACCTCGATCCTCTCTAGACAACAAATCCGGACATAATATCCGGATCAGAGGATCCACATGAACCCTAGGATCCTCAAATGCAGACTGCTAGAGAACACGCTAGCCTAAATACCAAGCGTATGTCCTTTAGAAGACTTTAAGTCCCTAATAAAGGGCCCGGAAACGGCAACGAATCATGTCAGACCGGACAACCTCAAAGACTCCGACAATAAAACTCCAAGGACAGAGATCGATCTATAAACACAAGCCACGTGAAAAATCATCAGGAAATAAACAAAAAAACAAAAGATGCACATATGGTCGAAATACTCACCGACGCACGAGTCGCCGAAAGGATCCTCTGGCGAAAGTCGCCGGCTCAAGTGGCTCGTCTTTTCTTAATCGTGACCAGTCGATGGTTGATTAGAAAACGAGCAGCCCCAAGCATCCTGGGGGCTAAGAAAGGCAGGTAAGAGTATCCCCAAGCCTAGAAGAAAACCGAAAAATGATAAGCTTAAATGGGAAAAGCAAAAAAAAATAATTGAAAGAAGCTAAAATACGTACCTCAAGGATACGACCGTGCCACGTAAGTGGGATCCGAGGCACCTTAGTAGCTTCCGCGGAATCCATCACCCGGGTCGCCTTGCCCATAGTAGTAAGCATACGGGCATACGACACCTCCGCCCAACTCAGGTTA
This sequence comes from Chenopodium formosanum, assembly GCA_024500155.1. Lineage (NCBI taxonomy): Eukaryota > Viridiplantae > Streptophyta > Magnoliopsida > Caryophyllales > Amaranthaceae > Chenopodium > Chenopodium formosanum. The sequence goes on from CM044880.1 coordinate 44,257,807, forward strand.
CCTACTTTCCCCAAATCACTAAGGCAAATAAGTAACCTAATAGCAAAACGTTTTCCCCGATCACTCAAGATAGTGATGGAAAGAACGTGAGCAATGTATATCCGAGCCAACTACTAAGGTGTACACTGCCGATGAAGCTCGTCAGCGGACAACTCGTCGGCAAGAACCAAGTACGGACAAGACTACGGGAACACGTGAAGGGCTTCCGCGAGACGGTGCCCCACAAGGTCACCCAGTCTCTCGTCTAACCCCTTAATGATATCTATGGCTACGGGCTCGCCTCCAAAAGGAAAACCCGTAGTCATAGAGAAATCGAAAGGGGTAACCGTCATCTCTCCCCATGGAAAGTGGAAAGTGTTGGTGCAATCCCACCAAAACTCTATCAATCCAAAAAGGAAAGCTTACAATGCAAGCTGACTTGAAAATCCTGAAGAGCCGCTAGTTGGGGACTGATCCCTGAAAGCTCCCCAATCTCCTTTTCCACCTCGGGAAAACTCGTAAAATGGGCTCGCAAGTCACCACAGAGACGCATTCTAAGCTCACTCTAAGGAAAAAAAAAATTAAATGAAAAAAAACGATTATGGTTTGAAAAGGAGAAAAAATAAAAACAAAAGGAAAAACGAATGCGCAAAGAACTCACGATGCCGCGCCACCCTCTGATCGAGACATGATGGTCTGGGTCCCATTTAAAGACCCTAGGGTCCCAGTTGGGGAAGAGCCTCCCAAACCACATCCTCCTAACGACATCGGTCGGCTACGACGCGTCGCTCCTTAACCTTCTCACGAGGACGGGTCACCCTCTTTCGAGGGGCGGACCGCCTCTTCAGGACCCCCTAGAATCTCCTCAGCATCGACGAATGGAGGTGAGTCCGTGCTATGATTACATAAGGTTTCTTTATTAGTTTATTATCTTTCTAAAACTAAGCTAATATATGTGTTCTAGACCCATTTCGGCAACATAACGCCTGCCGATAGGGCAAAACAAGAAAATTGAATGCCACCCATACTTGGGGGCTACGATACCTACAGTTAATCTAAGTAAATGGGGGCTTCTAACACCCATAAAGGCCATCCTGTACTAGTTTCAACTAAGCATTCAAGGGATTTTATTTCAATATCTTAAAGAGTCAACTACTCCTAGACGAATAATAGTAATACAAACATGATTACCGTCTACCAAACAATTTTAAGATTTAAACATGGAAAAAAACGAGCTAAGAGTATGCTTCGCGCCATTTTTCAAAAATTCAAAATGTGAATTATGTAAGTAATACTAGTTGCACTACTTTAATTAACTTCATTATCAACAAGTGTAACCCAAGTGAGCAAGAAAAAGCAATAGATTCGAGCAAAATTCGAAGAAAAAGAGCAAGAACAAACTTAAGCAAAGAAATGCTCATACAAGATTCAATACTTAACCATTTTTCGTGAAATTTGTTGCAAAAAACTCCTTAAAAATTGCATAAAAACAAGGAAAAAACAATTTAAGAATGATGGACTGAAAAAAAAAAACCTCCAAATTTGAAATTTGGGGTTTAACGATTCGAAAATCGTCCAAATTGAGACAAAAACAAATGAAATTTTGTAAAAAACTTACATTGGATTATGGAAAAAATGAATAAGGGACGATATCTCCATCCTTTGACTTTAAAAATCGAAAAAAACCGAGCTAGAGAGAGAATGCAAACTGAAAATCAAGCTCAGCGATATCTTTTTGCTAATTTTAATGTCGTGTGTAACTAAATCAGTTGCATGTGATAGATTAGCGCAACTATGAACAATCCGCACACCTGGCCAGCGCGACCTACTGAGTTCTGCGTGGATACTGGTCATTAAAATAACCGATATCTAGATTTTGATCCGTTTGATCATTTTTCAACGGATTCTGCTTATTATTAGACGTAATAGCGCGCAAATTATCAAAATCTTTTAATTGCTTTGCATTTTGTAGTTTATTTTCTTTTTTGTTAGTTTTTTTTGCATAATTCTGCATGCACACCGTGCTTTGTGCCTTCCCTAAGCATACATTTTGAACGTTCCGTAGTGCTGCTTTACGTAAAAGCTCCCATAGACAGGTTTGTCATTTTACTGTACTGATGTTATAAATGTCCGACTTTTCTTCTTTTTTCACATCCAAAGCAAAAAGGAAGGCGTCATCATGTAGCATAAAATGCAAGGCGTATCGTACATCATAGAATTTTACGGCGTAAAATTTCACTTCAGCCCAAGCTTTGCTAGATTCGCCTCTCGAAACTAAAAGGTAGAGAATTACTTTACTTTAGGCGTTAGCTCACGAGTCGACAGGCGCGCCAAACCATCAGGAACAGACACTTCTTGATTGGAATCAAATACGGTAGTTAGTGAGCTTACTGGCTTACTAGACAGTTAGGGTTTCCGTCCACCCCTCTGTATAAAGAGCGACGAGATGATGTCGCACCCATGTAGTCACGTGCCTCCAGTCCTAAGACATGTGTACTCATCTTGTGGACAAAACTGATGAGAGAGTTGCTGACTTTCTTCTCTCTCACTGGATTTGGATATATGCCTCCAGTGCCGAGATAGGTAATTCTATCTTGTGGACATCCGGTTCGAATACCGATGGGGCTCGAATTCCAAAACATTTAGGCTCGAATGCCGAAAACATTTAGGCTCGAACACAGAAACATTTATGCTCAAATACCGAAAACGTTTAGGTTCAAATGCCGAAAACACCCTTTTTCATCTATTTACTTTGTTGAAGTCGGGCTAAAGTTTTAATGACATATCGAGGGACTTTAGACCAACGATGACATAATTGAGAGGAAATCACCCCCCTTTTTTACTTTTTTGTAAACCGATCTCCTCTCATAATTTGACATCACTCCGAACACCTTTACTTGTAAAAGTGTTATACATAAGAAAAGGATCAATCTAGATTCTTTAGCGAGTTAAGACTAGAAATAACTTTTTTTGGCCTTAATAGCTACTTGTTTCATACACTTAGCGAATCAAGGATCGTTTCTACATCCTTAGCATTTTTGAAAGATTCTCTACTCTTTAAGAAATTCTCAGAATGAGTCTCGGATATATTTCCTTGACTACTTTGATCATCGTCTTTTCTAGACTCGATCAAACCGGGGGCTAACTGTAGACACCTACTTTTTGCCTCCTGTCCCGAAAGGAAGTGCAATGACGATAAATAAAACCATCTTCTTGTTGGATCAAAATGATAAATGCTTATAGATAACTGGTTAAACCACAAAACACAAAAGACCAACCCAAACCAAGAAACAAACTAAATAAAGTCCAATTAATTAAATCCGATCATAATTTGGCTTAAGCTCGTACTTTAAATCCAATAATGACGAATTAAGGAGCGCCTAGGTGAAAAAAAGTGATGCCGCAGAAAATAACGCGCGCATCTCAACGAGTCGCGCTAGTCTAGCGCGCGCAACTAATTCAGTTGCGCGTGATACTGAGCGCAACTTTGGCGTTAAAGATTAAGAATTTTAGAAAATTGGAAAATCAATTTTTCCATAAAGTCGCGCGCAAGACAATTTGTTTCGCTTCCTGTAGCAGCGCAGCTCAATCACTTGCGCTGGATGGCCGCGCGCAGCTAATCCAATTGTGCGCGACACCTGCTCTGGCAGAATGTTCAAAACCTGTGAGGCCTAATCCGAGGCTTAAATAGACAGAAATTAACCCTAAACTCTGGAAAAAAACATGTGAACTTGTGCTACCTAACCACTCTTATCCTAAAGACTTACCCCTTTTGATATTTTGTTACTACGGTGCAGGTTTCCCAACAAGAAGGTTTCCATAAGTGTTCTAAATGGAGATCTAGCAAAGAGAAGTGGTAAAATTCCGAGCACTTAGATAAATCATCATTATTTTCTTGTTTAAAAGAACTTAAGTTAATTAATTAGTGTTGCTTGATCACTTTAAAGGGTTTAATTAAGTAATTCCACATAGTATCTTGCGTTAAATAAGATTAGAATTGAATAATTGAGTGTTGGTTGATCACCTAAGCCAAGGCGAATATTGTTTATTTCTTGTTATATTCACGTATTTGATTAAATAAAGAATAACGACATTGCAATGTAATTCCTACGTGAATTAACGTGTGTAAATAAAATCAACTAACTTTGTTTAGGCATCGTGTTGCTTATATTAGTTTGGTGATGAAATTATAAAAAAGGAAGAGCTAGTAGAGGTCGTACTAGGTCTAGAATAGTGATTCCTCCTTAAAAGGAACGTTATTTTAGTAACCTCACTCCCGAACTCAATTCTGGTTTATGTAGACCAATTTGGGCATGGGTAAACTTACTATTTGTGCTAATTATTCCATGAACTCCACATGGAAGAAAGGCATGAACGAAGTTTATGAGTTTTCCCAAAACTCATAGGCGACTCCTATTTGTTTCTTATAAAAAAGCGTGATGATAGAATTAATTCTAATTTAAGGTCCCCCAAACAGTCAGGAATTCAAATCCTACTACACCTTAACAAGTGTAAATTTCTAGGATTTTAAACGGCCATGGGCATCTAAGGAAGGACCCCCTTACGATGGGATCTCCCTCCTTACACATATCATGGCATGCATGATCGATCTAATAAGCGAAGCATATGGAATCTTGTTCATCCTTTCTCGCTCATCAGGTGTGTTTGGACACTACTTATTGCTTAGGGTTATGCCATGCGACATGGGTAGGTGGCCTCTCTTGGCTCCTTCCATGCAAAATCGAGCTATTACCTTATCAATATAAGTACTTTGACTCAATCCTATCATCCTTTTTGATCTATCTCTATAGATCTATGTACTGGGCCTTTCTCAAGTCATTCATTGAAAAACATTTTCCAAGCCAAGCCTTTACAGACTCTAACAATGGAATGCGGTTTCCAATGAGCAAAATGTCATCGACATATGAAACTAGGAAGGCAATGTCACTCCCACTAACCTTCTTGTAAACACAAGACTCATCTGGATTCTTGATAAAACAAAACTTACTAATGGCTTCATCAAAACGCAGATTCCAACTTCTGCTTGCTTGCTTTAATCCATATATGGATTTCTTAAGCTTAAATACCTTTCCAGCGTTGTTTTGGTAAACAAATCCTTCAGGCTGTGTCATATACACAGTTTATTCCAAAATACCATTTAGGAAGGCGGTTTTAACGTCCATTTGCCATATTTCATAATTGTAATATGCAACAATCATTAGGAGGATTCAAACGGATTTAAGCACTGCGACTAGAGAAAAGGTTTCATCGTAATTAATACCATGAACTTGTATACAACCTTTTCCTACCAATCTAGCTTTGTGAATGAATACATTTCCATCTTTGTCGGTTTTCAACTTGAAAATCCACTTACATTCTATAGGTATGTAGCCTTCGGATAAGTCAACCAAGTCATAGACTTGATTTTCAAACATGGAATCAATTTTAGATCTCATGTCCTCTTGCCATTTAGTAGAGTTGGTGCTTGCCATCACTTGCTTGTAGGTTACCGGTTCATTTCCTTCCACGATTAGGATCTCCTAATTCTCGGTTAAAAATAATCCAAGATATCTATCAGGTTGAGATCTCGATCTCTGAGACCTACGTAGGGTAATGGACTCAGAATTTGCATTGTCGGTTTGACTTTGCATATTTTGATCTTTTTTACCTTTGTCAACAGATGCTGCTTGTGCACTTTGACTGTCATTTTGATTTTGTTGCTCATCCTCACGAACTTTGTCGAGTTTGATTTTCCTCCCATTTCTCATTTAAAGAGGTGCTCCTTCTACTAAAAGACACCATCGCGAGCAACAAACACCTTGTTCTCCGATTTGTTATAGAAGTAATACCCTTTGGTTTCTTTTTATATCCCACAAAGTAAACCTTATCAGATTTTGGATGAAGTTTGTCAGAAATCAATTTCTTGACATATGATTCATATCCCCATATCTTTAGAAAAGTCAACCTAGGAGGTTTGTTTGTCCATAACTGGTATGGAGTGTTTTCTACAGTTTCGATGGAGCACAGTTTAGTGTTAGTGTCGCAGTTAAAAGGGCGTGTCCCTAGAAAGAGATAGGAAGATCACTAAGACCAATGGTTGATCGTACCATGACTAACAAGGTTCAATTTCTCCGTTTGGACACTTCGTTCTATTGTAGAGTTCCTGAAGGTGTCAGCTCTGAAAGTATGCCATGATCTTTCAGATGGTCATTGAATTCTTGGCTCAAGTATTCAACACCTCGATCCGATCGAAGGGCTTTTATTTTCTTGCCAAGCTGATTTTCCACTTCACTCTGAAATTTTTTGAACTTGTCAAACGATTCAGATTTGTGCAACATTAGGTAGACATAGCCATATCTACTATAGTCGTCTGTGAATGTGATGAAATATTGATGTCCATTTCTTATGGAGGAGCTCATTGGTCCACATACATCGGTATGTATTAGACCTATTAAGTTACCTGCTCTTTCTACCAACTTGGAGAATTGTTGCTTTATCATCTTTCCTAATAAACATCCTTTGCAATTCTGAAAAGATTTTAAATCGAAAGAGTCAAGAACGCCTTCTTGAAGAAGCTTCTTGATGCGTTTGATGTTAATGTGACCAAGACGACAATGCCACAAGTAAGTTTGATTTGACTCCATGGTCTTAGCTATTTTTGTATCATAATAAACAATTTTGTCTAAACACACAAAAGTGCTATTTCCATAAATATAAACAACACATGAAACAAAAGTCTTGCGATCAAGGTTAAAATGACGTCCAACGTCACAAGATCAAAGTATGGTAGATAAAACTCAACAAGTTTTACAATTTAGACAAAACACATGAGATTACACCCGTTTTTTGGATAAACTATCTTCATCTTCCACTTGTGTACTCAATTCCACTTGAAAAGCGCCACACTGAATTTTCCGGTATCTAATACCTTAAAAATTTCTTGTATTCAAGTGTCAAGATGATACCTGAGATTGAGGCTTCTTTTCCTCTTGCCTCATCTTCCAGATACTCGCTACATTCTCTTTTGTAGTGACCTTGCTTACTACAATAGAAGCAGTGCATCTTAGCCTTGTTCTTGAACTCCTTCTTCTTGGGCCTTAGAGCAAACTTAGTCGCCTTCCAAGAATAGGTTTTCTGGAGCTCTTGGACAACTTCCTTGTAGGACAGTTTGTTCTGATTGTTGGTAAGTCGCATCTTAACTGCAACATACCCCGAGTGGAGTGAGATTAAAAGCATATGAGCCTCTTGCTCATCCTCCACCTGTCTACCAATCAGTTCTAGATGGTTAAATAACCTTATCATCTTTTGCACAGGGGCTTTAAATGGCATCCCTACTCTAAGTATTGCACTATAGACCCTAGCCCATACGTCTTGTTTGTCTTTGATGAGACACCCATCTTGCCGTGGCTTGATCCTCATGTTAAACAGTGACCTAGTCACTTCTTCCACAATTCATCATAGTTGCCCTTGTCGCTCTTTGTGACCCTCTGATTGACCACATCTTCTAAAGCCTTGAGGAGTACATCCGGAAGGTAGTTGGAGAATTTCTTCTTCAACTGTTCTTGAATGGAGTTTTCCATGAGTCAAGAGACTCTATTGCAATCATAACTCCACTCCTCATGAGCCTCATCGCTCATAACCCCTTTTGAGTAGAAACTCGGGATGGGTGTATCCAAGATATGCTCTAGGTAGCAATTACAGAGGGTCAAGCGGGGTTCTTCCTCCCATTCCTTAAAGTTTACCAAATTCAAGCTAAATGGTAACTTCTCGGGAAGATATGGAAATATTTGATTATTGTCGATAGTTGAAGACATGATTCTACAATTGAAAGAATTATTATTAAAAACCATTCATAATACTTGAATAAGATTGAATTTTAATTCATATTTAAAACTTATTTCACGTCTTATTCACACTTAAAAAATTGTCCCCATTTAGTGAAAATAAGCCGATTCCAAGATCCAAGGAAAAAAAAGAGTGACTAAGCATGCTTTTGCTTGTCTTAGCACTCAATCTCCCAAGGTAAGCAATACTTTGCTAATGGCTCTAAGCCACTCTTGGTTGAATAAATAGTCGCATCTAATTCTCTCTCAAAAATTTATCCACTTTGCTACGATATGTTAGGAATCCATCACTCATATCGTTGAGTACATCCAAAACAAACTTGCATACCCTGTATGCCTTATGAGTCTAGGGAGTAGTAGTGATGCCTCGCTTTGGCGTAGCCCATCATTACTCTCAATAGGTCGATAAGTGTTGTTTTGGAATGGCAATTTTACTGATTATTTAGGGACCTAGGGTTTCTATGTTGGTTGATTTAAGTGAACTTAATTCATCATCGCAACATTTGCAATCCTAAACATGCATCTAACATATAATTCATATATAAATGATCATAAATATGTAAAGCATAAGCATTTTAATGCATATTCGCAACTAGCATGACCCCTTGAATTCTTCAAGTCATCAAAAGGTCTTCTTTTGCATCTTCATGGCTTTGTCTTCCAAGAACCTCTGTCTTCAACACTTGACCAAAATTATGCAACTACTAGTATCTACGATTAGGAATAATCTAATTATTAAGGTACAAAAATACTCAACGGTATGCAAACCATATTTAGATTTACAAAAATACATCACGGATCGTAGTCCATAATTTCTATCCTAATCGGGCCCCACTAGGTTCCATTTTTCTAAAATCTATGAGAGAATATACATTCCATTCATCCATTCACTATTTGTTAATGGCCCATGCTTTATACAACAATAAACAAGTAACAATGCATAAACACGTGATAACTAATAACTAATCTAGGTGGTTAACCCAATTAATACGCCTAATTAAAACTAGTCAAAGTTGTTTTTACCATTATGTAAATAAGCGCAATTAATATTTGAAGCTCCCACTTAATTATGCATCCATCTTAATTGATCCAATTAATTATGCCGGTAAAACCCAATTATTTGCCAAAACAAAATTTTGCAAATGCCGCTCATTAAAAAATCGAGGCCTAGCCTCCAAAATTTTACTTTAAAGAAACAAGATTATAAATATAAATAAAATGGCTAAATTGCAAAGTAATAATATCGCCTCAAAAACGTGGTATATGTGCTTTTTAAGGGTTGGTGCGCATAGCTGTTACCCATGCTAAGCGTCACACTTATAGCTTAGAATACCGCGTACGCGTCGACTCTTCTACGCCGTGTGCAATAACACAAGCCACGAGGCCACACAAACTTGCTAGCTATGTGCACCATGCCGGAAGCTTAGCAACACATCCCTCGCACACCACTGCTGCACAAAGCTGCACACGAGCAGCAAGCCCACACCAAGCTGCAGCTAACGCACACATCTATGCTACTGCGGCACGCTGCTGCTTTGGCAGTTCTGCTTGTTGTCTCGGACGCACAAGCCACGCACGCACACCAAGCAGCAGCCCTTGGCAACCACATGTGGGCTGCAAAGCAGCCCGGCAAGCCGAAGGGTTGTGTCTTTGTTTCCGTGCCATACTCTTGGGTTTCTGAACCCGAGTTTCGCGTGACTAAATAATTAATTCTAAATTATTTTTAGAACTAATGTAATGTGCAAAATGTTAATTAAGCAAGTCTAAATCAAATTAAATCCATCCAAGTGCATTCAACCAAAATTATTTCCAATAACCATTTTTTAATAAAATTGGTTTAACTTGGTGCAAACAAAATAAGAAGGCAATTACTCACTATAAATTGAATCAATTTAAATTAATCTTAAGATTTTGACAAAATAAAGGGAGTTGGAAAAATGAACTTAAGTTCAATAAATATTCCAACTTTAATACTTGTGAATCCTTGAAAAAATATGTCTTACAATATGAAGATAAAAAAAATTCTATCACAAGTTTCAAAATTTATGATTCCAATCAACTAAAAAATTATTAAATCTACAAAGTTCAACAAAATTCATAGAATTTAGTAACTCAAAGTTTCAATCACTTAACATAATTAAAGATTGAATCTTTAGTACTTAAAAGCCTCATAGAACAACAATTTCACACTTAATGCAATTAATTTGCAATTATGTGAAAAATAAAACCAAGCCTTCAAACACAAATTACCACCAAGTAATCATGCCTAAAGAGATTTCAAATTTCATATAAAATATGTATTGAACCAATTACATAACCACCATAAATATGCAACTAATTTTTAAGGTTAGAAAGAATAAAATTTTTGTAAATGAAGAGCCTATCAATGAATAAGTTGTTTTTTTATTTCAATCACTTTTATATACATGCGCAATGATTAAGGTATTGCCTATGTATCGCATAGACGGTCGACTGTCACAATTCTAAAATTAAACTAAGTTAAAAACTTAGTGGCTAAATTAATGTTTAAAAAACATGAGGCCAAAGGCTGAATGATACTTATTTTATAAATGCCTCTACTCCAACATGAGTATGGCATCCGGCGGCGCTCATCCGGGCAGAATCGTCACAGAGAGTTTCTCCCATCTGGGTTACAAAGTGCTTTACCAAGTCATACAGACGACAAATATTGAACAATCTAATTGGTCAAATCATAGTCATTTAACTAGAATAACCTAAAGAACGACTAATTCCCCCAAAACCGGATGTCGAAGGACATCAGCCGGTTACCGGCCGAAGTTCTGTTGGGGTTTGGTGAGTCCAACTCACCGCGAAAACAAACCCAAAAATAAGACAACAATCGAAATAACTAAAACCATAAACATATATAAATTAACAACAACATTAAGATAAAGTGATTACTTTTGGAGCGTGCTTCGCCCGACTGCTTGGGCTCTTACTTGAAAGCTAGCTTCGAAATTACGATGCCTCCAACAATGATCCACCTGCAACAACGATCACCGACTAGGTCCAATGTCTTAAGGTTAGCAAGACCTGACCAATAAAACCCGAGTAATTAAGTTCAAAGGCTTTGACAAAATGTGATACCTTTTCCAACTCTTGAGTTCAAAGGTTTTCACTACTAGTGATCCCTTTTCCAACTCTTACTCAAGCATTATTTCCAATGTCCTTTCTTGGGTATTTATAGGAAATGAAGAGAGTATGAGTGTCTCTCCCATTAATGTGGGATAGTGAGATTTTCACAATTTATTTTAAAATTGAAATAAAATTATTTAAGCAAGCTAGTAATAAATAAACAAGTGTCAACTATACATGAGAGAGCAAGTGAGGACAACTTGGAAAAGAGGGACAAAAATTGCTCCCCACTCTCTGCCTCACCTTGCGCCATATATTCTTTCCCACTTGGCCATCAAGTCTCCTAAGTGGGCTTCCCATTTATTCCTCCCTTGGTCTCGGCCCAGCCACCCGCACCTAGGAGTTGTGGGCTGCTGCTGCTGCTCTCGACCAGCAAGCCTCACCCTCTAAGTGCGGGTTGCTAATGCTGCTAGGAATTAGCTCCAAAACATTAAGTAAACAAGCTAATTAGATAGAAAAGGATATATAAGTAGGATAAGTTGTATTATCAAACTGATTGTTCAACAAGGAAATGCCTTCTTTCGAGAGGAAGGTGCTCTCCAAGAAGTCTATAACAGACTTCTCAACAATATTCAATATGATGATTATTTCTCCTAATGAGGCCTTTTTATAGAAAAACTCTCATAACAAACTCTAACTTATTCCCCAAGCTACTACTAATAGGCTATGACTAACATACCCTTCCCCTAATATTGATTCCTTGCATTACCCGCCGCCCAAACTTTCAACTTATCCTCAAGGTGGCTAATAATCGGAACTCGATGCTCGACCTCGGCAACAATTTTCGATCTTGGCGACAATGACTGATAGTGGACTGCAATGATCTCCAAAAATTGATGAAGTACAAGACTGGCTTTTATGGGTTAAAGAGGTGGGCCGCATAAGTAGTGAGGTGATGAGGTGAAAGGCTGGAGAATGGTAAATGACTGACTGGGTTATGAGTGTTGGAGAAGGAAAATTGGGCCGTAAGTTAGTAAGACCATATTTTGGCCTAGTAAGCCCACTTTTTAAACTTGGGGTAGTCTAGCCTTTTATCATGTTTGGAGCACGTGACCATTGCTGATTTAAATACTTTGTAATTGCTTTAAGTGGTATTACCATAATACCCTTACTAGCATATTTAAATTTTGTACTTCCTCTCCAAGCTAACAAAAGGCCCACTCAGGCTTCTCTCATACTCCTCTCTTTCTAGAGAATTCTGGAAAACACCAAGCAGCAACCATTCCAGTTTTCCACCATTGACTCCGCCGCTTACCAAGGGCCCTGTACGGCTGCTGACCAAGCAACCTTCGCTGGCAAACTTGTTATGTCCTCTTCCGACCAAGCCACCTCCGCTGGCAAACTTGTTTCGTCCTCTTCCGACCAAAACTCTAGAACAACCACCCAAGAAACAACCATTCCTGGCACCAACAAGTGGCAAAGAATTGATTTCACTAGAGAATCCAACTCAACCAATGTCGCTTCTATCCTAGTCGGTTTTGTACCCTTCGCCACCTTCTTCTTTGGCGACCCAATAGCCCGGACCACCTCCAGACCCATTCGCTCCATATTCGCCTCTCACTAAGACTTCTTCCGTGTTTAGGCCACCACTAATGGTGGTCTTCCCTCCACGCTCAACTTTTCCAGCAAACACTCCCTCTAAATCGCTATGAACAGCACCAACAAGCCTACAATATCCTTTAACCAGATCGCCCACTATGTCACCTAGACCTCCACTAGTAAACCCACCTGCAAAATCACCTCGCCTTCCACCCATCCATGGAAGTGGAAAGTCTGTCCTGCCACCAGTAGCTTTGTATTCTCCGCCATCAAAGCCACCCCAACCATTAGGACCACCGTGTAAGCCTCCTCCAAAATTACTGAGAGTGTAACTAACTATTGTATTTTTCAGATCTTCTAGTTCCTCCTACTTAGATGTCTCTGCCCCTAGTGAGGTTGCCACCATGTGAGTGTTGAAGATGCTTCCCTCACTTATAGAAAAGGTGGTTGGCTGCAGCTCCTCTCTGGCATGGATTTCCTCTAGCACTTCACCCTCCTCCATTAAATCTTCTTGGTTCTCTTCTTCCTCAAGCTTTTCTTCCATTTCCTCAAACTCCAATTTCATGGAAGAGAAAATCGGAGAAAAAACATCATTAATGTACTTCTCCAGATTTCTTTGAAGGTTATCAACAATTCTCATCGTGGATTCCTCCATCCTTTCAGATAAATGCTCAAGTGAATGTAACCAAATCGGAGCTCCGATGACCTCTAATCTCATTTTTTTTAATGGCTGAAAACAGAATTTTAAAGGTTGAATCTACCAAGACAAACTGCTCTGATACCATTTGCTAGGAAATAGCTCCCAAACAGTAAGTAAGTAAGCTAATTAGATAGAAAAGGATAGCTATGAGGAATAAGTTGTATTATCAAACTGATTGTTAAGCAATGCAATGCCTTCTTTCAAGAGGAATGTGCTCTCCAATAACTCAATAACAGGCTTCTCAACAATATTCAACATGATGATTATTCCTCCTAATGAGGCCTATTTATAGAATAACTCTCATAACAAACTCTAACTTATTCCTCAAGCTACTACTAATAGGCTATGACTAATATACCCTTCCCCTAATATTGATTCCTTGCAGCTGCTCACGGCCAGCATGCTGCGCACTCCAAGTGAGAGTTGTTGCTGCTCCTTGGTGCCGAGGCTTGCCTCGGCTACTAGCATTGGTGCACTAGTACGCACATGTAGCCCAAGGCTCGGCTTGGTGTGCATGCTAGTCACCATGCCATGCACTATGCCTCTAGCACTCAGATTGCTCGGGGCACTCCGATGCTAGGTGTATTTTGGGAAATGTGTTGATTTATTACTATTTGCACGTCTCATCTTTTATTATTTTTGACTTGACATCCGACGCTCGGTTTTGACGCTCTAAGCTCGAATTTCCGACGTCTAAATAAATATTACTCAGTCAACTCATTAATTCCTTCCGAATTAATTCGTCGCTTCGTCTCGTTGGTTGCTTGGGTTTGACCCGAAGGGTTCATTCAAGATTAAGTTGTAATATTAATTATGCATTAATATTACTGATCGGAAGCGACCTCCACCTAGACATTCCGATCACTTGACCTCATTGAATATATTAGCTTTCTAATAATTTTGAACCCACTATCAGAATAATACACTTGTTCGAAGGACATAATTCCTTTCAAGTTCTAACTTAGATAATTTTTTGAAATTATGCGAGTCCTTCTAATGAGGTAAAAAGGACATTGCATAATTGAATTGCAAATACCCTAAGCGGAGGAGAAGAAGTCCAGTACAACAATCTCACCGCCTGGGCTAACGGCTACCCGTTTGGATGCTTGGACGGTTATGCACTTGATTTAGGGCAATTGTTACTATGATTGATTAACTTAGACATCTCATACACTTTAAAGTATCAAAAGTTCCCAAGCCAATCAATAAGCAAGTACTGAAACCAACCACCCAGCCGCATAGGGGCAAGTATAGTCGGTTTGTTATCCGCTGGATGCTCTTACGGAGTTAGGCAAAATATTCAAATATATATATGCAAAAATTTAAATTTAAATTCAAAATAGAACGCAAAAGATTGTTGTATCACTCGACTCCTCCGTCGGTAATGTTGACTGGATAATCTTCCGGGAAAAAGAAAAGATTGTTGGATCACTCGACTCCTCAGTCGGTAAAATTACATAGATACGCGGCACATAGGCCGTAGAAAACATAAATGGCATACTGCTGCTGAAAGCTTATGGCTGTTAAGGGTGGAGGCTTCTGCTCTAATTTGTTAGGCGGGAGATCAGCCTCAGTTGGCTTAACCGGGGTTTGCTTCTAAGGCTCTTCTTCATTCTCCTCTTCAGAGTGAATCTCAACTGCTTCATCGGGTGCAGGCCGAGTAGGCTCCTCAACTTTAGCTTTTGCCCAATTTTCGAATGATTAAGGCACTAACAGGCCTTTCTTTTATAGGTACACGACATCCTCAGCATATTAGAAAGATAGCGCCCAAATATTATACTCCTTCCCCAAATATAGCGAATCCCATGCAATCTTCACCCGGATGTCAAAGTCAGTCTCGTTCTCAGCAACAAGGCGGTCATGCTCCGCCTCTAAGGTGGACTTGAAGTCCTCTATGACATGGGCTGCCTCTTTCTTTAGATGTTCAACGTTTGCCTTAAGATCAGTGTTTTCCTTATAAACACCCTTCAGGGTCTTGAGGTCTGCCTGAGCCTTCTTTAAAGATGTTTGAGCATTGTTGGCCCTCTTCTTTGCGGTATCCATAGCAGCTGTCAAGTTTTGTATGTTCTCCGCCTGTTTCAATTCCACGGCTTTAGATTCAAGTTCATTCATTGTACATTGATATGAGCAACATCGTGAGAATCTCTGGCTGATTTATTTGCTTGTTTTACCTCCTCCCTCTTCCGAGTGTATGGCCGCTTGAGTCCATCAACCCTCAGAATATCATGCAAACACAAGCAGTGTGAAAAATACAGGTGAAAGTGTACTTTCTATTTGGAAAAGAGAAACTATACCTCAGAGTGGATGACCAAGATGCATTCCATATTGAACGTTTCTATGCCTAGAATGGCGTCCTAATCCCTCTTAGGGATGACATTAAGCATAGAATTGGCATGCGCCTTCACGTCTGGCAATCGGGGGAATTGATATGCACCACATGTAATAATGGATGAGTGAGCTATATAGGCAGCCCCAACTTGTTGCCGGCTATCCGACAAAGAGGTCTGTTGAGAGTGAGATTTCACTCGTAAAGGCCTGCCTAGCTCAGGCAGGGTTTCAAAAGGATTATTTATACCTTTGTAATCTGTAGATTAGCACCATCAACAGGAACAGTGAGACCGACTAAAGCACCTTCGGCCAAGTCCAAGCCAAGGCCAAAGCCTCTTAGTGTGATGCTCTTCTCCCGATGCGCATGCGGCCTTTCCCAAACGAAGCTGTTAGAGCCGTCTAGGCAGATGAAGTCTTCTGAGACTTAGCAAGGGTTGTCCCAACACCCAGAGACGACACTCCAAGTCCTAGAGTAAGTCATACGTAAAGACCAGGTGGATACCAATTGAGGTTGTGCTGTGTGTGTTGGTGATGCATCCATTTATCGCAAATATATACAAGCGGAAAAAGTAAGAATGAGCTGAAGGGGGTAGCGACGGTACCTTTAAATCTGACTCTGAAAGGAGGTAAGCATTGACCAAGTGTAGCAGGCGGGTTGAAGGTGACCTTGCTCGTGTGTAGCACAAGCGGTTGCTAAACCGACTAGGAAAGCGGGTTAAAAGAAGTTTGTGTTTTAACATAGACGGTGGTTCAAGCTTTTCACTCTAGATTTCTTTGATTTTCCCTCTTTAAATTTTTTTTAAAAACGTCCAAAAAGAAGGGGGTAGAACCTGTATTTATAGAAGGGTAAATGTAGAGGCATTTTCCTAATTTTCCCAAGAATGTAACCGGTGGTAGAGTGACCATTGTCACAAATGCCACGTGGCATGCCATGTCACATCTGTAAGGGGCAAATTTTTTGGCTAATTTTTACCCAAGCCACGTGGGCGAACTAGGTGGCGACACGTGTCATACCAAGATTAGTTCGAATTGGACCAATCCCCCATTTGACACGTGGCATTCCCCAAAATTTGGGAGAAAAGGCGGCCTTTAGGGCCCAAATCTTGAGAAAGCCGTAATTCGTCGTAGCCCATCAAAATTAGGTCAGAGTGACCAAATCAGAATCTTTGTGTTTTCCAGTTAAGGACCGCATCGGACCATTCTTCGAGCTGAAACTCTCACGAGGGACAAAAAAACCAAAACACATAGTACTTAAATACGATTGAATTCATGTGCATTTATCAAACTTATTTAAACGTCTTATTCACACATTAAATTGTCCCCATTTGGTGAGAATAAGTTGATACCAAGATCTAAAGAATCAACGAGCAGTTAAGTATGCTTGGCTTGTCTAAACACTAAAATTCTAAGATAATCAACTCTTTGCTAATGGCTCCAAGCCACTCTTGGTTAGATAGATCATCGCATCTAATGCTAGCTTAACAACTTATCGACTTTGCAACGACACCTTAGGACTCCATCACAGATATTGTAGAGTATAACCAAAACAACGATGCATGCCCGGTATGCCTTACGTATCCTAGGAGTAATAGTGATGCCGCGCTTTTGCTTAGCCCATCACTACTCTCAATAGGTCGGTAAGTGTTGTTTTGGAATAAAAAAATTTACTCAATAATTTAGGGACCTAGGATTTCTATGTTGGTTGATTTGAGTGAACTTAATTCATGATCACAACATTTGAAATCCTAAACATGCATCTAACATATTTATTCATATATATAATCATAAATATATATCGAAAACAAAAGTAAATGATGTATTTGGCAATTATTCAAGTCTTCAAGGGTCTTCTTTTGCAACTTCATGGCTACGTCTTCAAAGAACCTCCGTTCTCAAGACATGACCAAAATAATGCAAATACTAGTTTATACAATTAGGACTAATCTAAATATTAAGGTACAAAAATACTTAACGATTCGCATATAGTATTTAGATTGACAAAAATACATGACGGAACGCAGTCCGTATTTTCTATCCTAATCGGGCCCCACTAGTTGCCATTTTATAAAACCTGTGAGAGAATAACCATTCCATTCATCCATTCACTATTTGTGAATGGTCCATGCATTATACAACGATACACAAGTAACAATGCACAAATACGCGTAAACTAGAAACTAACTTATGTGGTTAATCCAACTAACGTGGCTTATTAAAACTAGCCAAAGTTGTTTAACCAATTATGTAATTAAGCCCAATTAAAATTGAAGCGTCCACTAAATTCCGCATCCATCTTAATTAATCCAATTAATTAAGCTGTTAAATCCAAAATTTTGCCAAAATGAAATTTTGCAAGTGTCGATCAAAATTGAGGCCTAGCTTCCAAACTTTTATATAAAATTAATAAACGTAATTAATATAATTAAAATAAATAAAACGGCTAAAAACATAAAACATAGGCTAACACTTTCGTGTGCCTAGCACTAAGCAACAATACTTGGTTTTCTAGGCACCAAGCATTAAAAGGGGGTGCAAGGCTCCTAGTGTTGGCACTGGCCTTGTTGTGCTGGGCTTGTGCTGCCTAGTAGCTATGCTCGCACAACCCTCGCGCATTGGCCTCCCTGATGCACCAAGCAGCGCGCACACACCATGAAGCAGCGCAAGTACAACTATACAGCCGCAGTATGCTGCTGCCTTGTTACTGTTGCCCCCTTGCTATGCACCAGCCACACACTTGAGTGTGGCACGCACTAAGCATAACCATCCCTTGGTAGCCACATGTTGGCTGCTGTGCTATGATGGGCAAACATTCAACTTGCTATTTGGACTAGAGCAAAATCATGTCGCTACAATGACTAATCAAAATGCCATTCAAGATGAAGCTTTTGACCCAACCTCGTTGATTAACCCTTCTTAAGAAACCTTTGAGCATGGATGGAAGAACCCTTTCAAATGGACCAGTCACAAAGGCAATAAGCTGGAAATCGTCACAGGCGAAGGGAAGATGTTTGAAGAATCGGACGACGAATCTTGTATAGACTCTAGGGAAGCTGAAAATCTATGCCTTATTGCCATTATTGAATCTTTATTTTCTAGTTCTAAGGTCGAAGATACCAAAAAGGATTCTTCTCTTGATGTAATCTCTTTTGAATTTAATAATATAAGCTCTATTTCCTGGTATATACCTTCTCTTGAGTCTTTTGAATGCTACAACAATCAATCTAATGAAGATTATAATATTAATAAATTTATTGAACTAATGAATGAACGACAACAAACGAACCCCATAATTGAAGAAACCGAAAAGTCAATATAAGAACTTAACAAAAGAGAAGTCAAACTTGACTTATCTTTAAATCTGAAAGAGCGATTGACCCTCATATCGACGCTTAAAGAATTCGAAGACATGTTCGCTTGGTCATACAAGGAAATTCCTAGAATAGATAGGGAAATTGCGAAACATACCATTCCCTTGAACCCTACCTCTAAACTAGTAAAACAAAAACTTCGACGAATGAAACCTGATGTAGCTCTAAAAATAAAAGAAGAAGTACAAAAGCAATTAGACGCATGTTTCATTCGCGTATATAATTATTCAGAATGGGTAGCAAACATTGTCCCAGTCCCTAAAAAGGATGGACGAGTTGCATGTGTGTTGACTTTAGGGACCTTAATAAGGCTACCCCTAAAGACGATTTTCCTTTACCACATATTGATGTATTGGTAGATAAGACGGCTGAACATGCGATGTTATCCTTTATGGATGGATACGCAAGTTGCAACCAAATTTTAATGGCAAAAGAAGACGATGAAAAGACATGCTTTATCACCCCTTTGGGTACATATTGCTAAAAGGCATGCCATTTGATTTAAAAAATCCGGGAGCTACGTACCATAGAACGGCTATGACTCTCTTGCATGATATGATGCATAAAGAAGTAGAAGTTTATGTAGATGATATGATCGTAAAGTCCAAAGATAGAATGGGACATATAAAAGCTTTATGAAAATTTTTCACTCGCATAAAAGAATACAAAATGCGATTGTATCCACAAAAATGCACCTTCGGAGTAACTTCTGGCAAGTTACTCGGCTACGTAGTAAGCACACGTGGTATTAAGATCGATCCCTCAAAAATAAAGGCAATCGTTGATATGCCTCCCCCTTAAACAGAAAAAGAAATTAGGGGGTTTCTTGGCAAACTACAGTACACTAGTCGGTTTATCAACAAATTGACATGGGACGATCAATGCCAAAAGGCCTTTGAGAAAATCAAAGATTATCTCAAAAGTCCACCAATTTTAGCACCACCAGTACCCAAACTACCTCGTAGGCTATACATCACAATTACAAACATGGCCACAGGCGCCATGTTAGTATAAGAGGTAGAAAAATTCGAGCGTGTAATATATTACATTAGCAAAAAATTCATT
The DNA here is from genome assembly GCA_024500155.1 of Chenopodium formosanum. Classification (NCBI taxonomy): domain Eukaryota; kingdom Viridiplantae; phylum Streptophyta; class Magnoliopsida; order Caryophyllales; family Amaranthaceae; genus Chenopodium; species Chenopodium formosanum. The sequence continues at coordinate 44,277,786 of CM044880.1, forward strand.
CAATATGAAACAAAATACAGAACCTTGGAAAAAGAAAGTTTAACATTAGTGTGGGCAACTAAAACGCTGCGACATTATATGCTACCACACACTACTCATGTGATTTCTCAACAAAATCCGATAAAGTATTTTTTTGAACAACCACCTATACAAGGAAGAATATCCAAGTGGTTGGTAATGTTGGCCGAATTTGAGCTAAAATATATTCCTAAAATATCAATTAAAGGGAAAGTACTTTCCGACTTTCTGGCACAACATCCAATTCAAACAAGTCATCCAGAAACTACTCATCTTCCAAATGAAGAGATTGTCATGACAAAAGATGACAAATGGGTAATTTACTTCGAAAGTGCGTCCAATAAAAAAGGATGTTGGCATAGGAGTGTTACTCAGAAGTGTAGAGGGAGCACATACTCCAATCTCTATCAAACTAGACGTTGTGGTTACTAATAATGTCGCGGAATGTGAAGCATGCATTATTGGATTAGAAGCAGCAGCTAGCATAGGTGTACAAAAATTAGAGGTATATGGAGATTCAAGTTTGATTATAAATCATATACTAAAAAAATGGAAAATAAAGAACTCCACAATGATATTATACCAAGAACACCTAGAGCAACTCATCGAGCATTCTAAACATATTGATTTTAAATATCTTATAATGGATGATAACCAATTCGCCGATGCACCAGCAAAATTAGCCTCAATGATCAACATTCCAGATCACTTAAATATTATGCCATTTTGCGTTGATAGAAGAGAAGAACCAACATATTGCAACGCAAAGAGGAAATAAATTACATTGAAGGACAGTCCTTGGTATGATCATATCCTCCAATATATTACCCATGGCATATTCTGAAAATACTTCATCAAAAGACCAACGAGCCTTGAGAACACTCGCAGCCCAATACGGTTTGTTAAATGATCAATTATGCAAAAAAGGACCTAATGGTCAAAGTTTATTGTGTATTGACCAACCTGAAACCACACGCCTTATAGAGAATACTCACAAAGGTGTTCGTGGACCTCACATGAATGGTAAAATGCTTGCAAAAATAATTTCACGACAAGGGTACTATTAGTGCACTATGGAACATGATTGCATACAATATGTTAAAAAATGTCGAGAGTGCAAAATGTTCGCTAATTTACAACACCTTCCACCATCCAAACTATACAATCTCACTTCCCCTTGGCCTTTTTCAACCTTGGGAATTGACATAATCGGTAAAATTTCTACAATAGGAGTAGGAGGACACAAGTACGTATTAGTAGCCATCGATTACTTTACCAAGTTGATTGAGGCTACTTCTTACGTGAATATCACTTCTAAACATGTCGCAAAGTTTCTCGAACGAAACATATTTTGTAGAAATGGAGTTCCACATGAACTAATTAGTGATCAAGGATCTTAATTCAAAACTAAAGTCGAGACCCTCTAAACTCGTTATAAAGTAAAACATCATCCCTCATCTCCATATAGACCTCAAATGAATGGAGCTATAGAATCGGCAAATAAAAACATAATAGTCATCATTAAGAAAATGGTAGAAAATTATAAAGATTGGCCGAATAAACTACACTTCGCATTATGGGGTTATAGAACGTCCATACAAACATCAGTAGAAGTAACTCCATACTCTTTAGTTTGTGGAATGGACGCAGTTCAACCAGTCGAACTTGTAATACCATCCCTACGCATCGTACTCGAAAGTAAGCTACCGGAAGCTGAATGGGTAAGAGCGAGGTATGAAGAGCTTTTATTCCTCGATGAACGACAATTAAGAGCTTTGCATCATGTACAAGTTTACCAACGACGCATTGTGCGTCATTTTAACAAAAGGATGCGACCCATAAATATCAAAGAAGGCGACTTTGTACTAAAGGAAGTTAGGGGTCCACCAACCGATCTAAGAGGGACTTTGTACTAAATAAACATTGATCGACTTAAAAAATATTACATATGAAATCCGGATAAACTCGTTCGTTCATTAAATAAATCATTTTTAGCATTCAATTCAAAGATTCTAAGTGTTATTGTAACACCCTAGAAATTCCTTTCTTTCAAAATACACGTTTTGCCTTATTTAAAAATTTAAATAGGAATATCTAAGATATTACCGCCACCGTGAAAACGGCTAAGGCAACCATTAAAGACACACAGCGGAAGACTAACTTCAAAACCGTTCAGAACAAATCAACTTGAAAAGTTAACCAACGAAAGTAAAGTCAAAACCAAAGTCAAACGAAGTAAAATAAAACCATCCTACAACTTGGAACCATTGTAGGCCCTTATTAAAACCAAACCGACTTTAAAACTTTTGCGTTAGTCATGCATGATAATATTATCATAAATAATTAAAGCATTAAACACATCATATACTTATAGAAACTAGCATGATTCGTTCTTCACTCATGCCCATTCATGAATATGCTTCATCACCTGAAAACCTCCTCTCTACTTGTCCCCACTACTCGCCATTAGAAAATGGGTCGTCGTAGGGCCAAAGTAAAGACATGGCCAAACACACACAATCAGCAAGCTGAGTACATAAGCATAATTAAACACACTAACATGCTTTCACCTATCAACACACACTTACCTCATTGCACCTGTTTACAAGCACACACAACAATCAACAAGACACATTAACTAGACACTAAATAATTCATTTAGCGTTGATTACGCATCGAACAGGTTTCCACCTCCTAACCTCCCCAAAATAAATTTGAGGTTAACTGGCACGGGAGCTAACCGTGCCAGCGACAAAAACCACACAAAGGTGGCGGAATTCCTGCGCATAATAATAAATAATAAAAAAGGAATATACAGCGTCCTGTACTCCATTAGAAGTTATGGTTAAATATAAAACCCTATAACTCCCCCCATTGTTCATACTCAAGGTATGTACGTTCCAAGAGTTTTGGTGCATAATCTCTTTCACTTTACGTTATTTACATATTATTATACTTGGTGATGACTCTCAAAGCGTAATAAGTCAATCAACAATAATTATTCAATCAAATAAACATACCAACTTAATTCTTGAATAATTAGTGACCACATATTCTTTATTGTTGAACCCTTTTTAATTCTACCTTAATGTCAAAGACACCTTAAACGCATAATGCGCTAAAAATCCTATCACTCGGTGTTAAAAACAGCTTAAGTGCACAAAGGCACCAACATACAATTTATTCCTTGTGTACATAAACACTTATATTGCTCCTTCCTCATGCTTAAAGCATCAATAAAAATTATTTGAACCATAATAAAATTCCTTTTCAATATTCCAAACATAATTAAACATGTAGTTTAATTAATCATGCCTTCTAACATGCCATAAATAAAAATGTAGTTCAAACACAACATGCCCAAAATATAATCTTCCAATCTATAACCATCACAAATAATTCATGCTTCCCAGTTCAATCACAAACACCATAAATTCACAATTCCATACATAAAACTTTGCATGATACTACTTGTGATTGAAATCAAACCTAGCATGATTCTACATCATCAAAAATATGCTAAGTACGCGAACGTACCTCAAATAAGCTCTTAAAATAACCGAGTACTCTACAAAAATTCTCGAACCAAGTCTCCTACATAAAGGGACCATAATACTATATTAATTACCCTTGTTTTGGGTGTTTTTTTGTCCCTCGGGAGAGTTACAACACGAAGACTGATCCGTAGTGAGCTGTACCTGCAAAACCAACGGAGACACCTGTTGGGTGGTGCTCCGCCTCCGACGCACAAGTTAGTAACTTGAAACGGGATAAAGAGAACGGAAATTTAGGTGGGTATTTGCTCGGATTCCAAGCTCAGGGGTTTCTCTGGTGTCAGAGAATACAGTTGTAATTAATGGTCAAAACGTGTCCTCAAAATAAGGGACATCTCCCTATTTATAGGGTCATTGGGAATTGCCCCTGATTAGGTCACTGTACCCTAATCATTGGTGGGCTGCGCCGTATTTCGGCTTTCTCGGGATTTGGGCCTGAAGGCCGCCTTTTTCCTTTTTTCTCTGGAATGACACGTGTCAAACAGGGATTGGTCCATTTTGGACCAATCTGAGGCTGACACGTGTCACCCTCTGATTGGGCCACGTGGCAGGGTAAAAATACCCTAAACATTTGCCCCTCACAGATGTGACGTGGCATGCCACGTGGCATCTGTGACACATGCCACTCTTCGGTTGGCGGTAATTTTACAGTTACGGAGTAACCGTTCACCTTCAAGGTAAATTACGGAAATGCCCCCGTATTTACCCCATATATATAGCCGTTTTACCCTCATAATTTTGTACGTTTTACAAAAATTTTCTAGAGAGAAAAACTTTGAGAGAGCAGAACTCATCCGTTTGAGTCAGGCGCAAGCAAGAAACTTTTGTTCTTCCGCAACCCAACCGGACCCGCCCTCCTTCAGATACCACTTACAAAGGTACCGTCTCTGTCTCTCTCAGCTCTTTTCTTTTTTCACCGCCTGTACATATTTCTTGCAATAAATGGATGCATCACCAACACACACGGCACAGCCTAGGTTAGAGTCCAGCCAGTCACCGGGGACGGCTGAGTCTAGGACTTGGAGTGCCGGCTCGGGGTGTTGGGACCACCCTTTGCCATGGATTCCGACTAGTTATGTGTCTGTGCAGGACACCATGGCTCGGACAATGCAGACAGCCACTGATCCAAATTACAGAGGCGAAGGCTCAGGCGGCCAAACGCCTGAGGGAGACACGTCTGATCAGGGAGATCAGACGACTCTGGAGAGATCCCCTCCGCGCGCCCCTTCGACCCCTGCTGACTCTTTCCTAGAGGAGTGTGACCAAGGCGGCGACGATGCCGCCTCTGCCCCCATGGACCAAAGCGAGGGGGAGACGGATAGTGACAGCTCCGCCTCTACCTCCGAGAGCAGCGATGACTTGCCCCCTCTTCCGGATAGCGAGGAGGAAGAAAGGAAAAAGTGGAGTGAGAAGGACGATCCCTTCAGCATCCACGTCTCCTCCAAGGACCGGATCCAGATGGGGGAGAACTTAGAGAATTTTAAGAAAATGCACCCGCTAGGAGACGGGTATAAGATCCGGGTGCCGCCTGAACTTAGAACCATCGCTTGGGGGGATGATCAACAGAACGCCAACAGTTATTTTGGCTGTTACGAGGCGGCGTTCAAAGCCGACCTTCGCTTCCCCCTTCACCAGGCGGTGAGGGCTATTTTGAGGGGCTACGGCCTGGGGCTCTGGCAACTTACCCCCAACTCCTGGACCAACATTCTGGGGTATGTTGCCGCCTGTGAGTTCCAAGGGCTTAACCCCGGCTGGGAGGCTTTTGCAAGCATGCATTACCTCAGCAGGAGCCCAGGCGGCTGGAGGGCGTGGTACACTCTAACCACGCAGCCGCAATATATGATGACCTTGGACAAGGTCTCCAAGTTCGATGGCTGGAAACACAGGTTCTACCTGATGTCAGCCCCAACCAGACGGGAGAATTATGAATTCCGTCTGTACAATAAGAAGCCTGACTTGTTAGGCAGGAAGTGCGCTCTTCCCCGGATCCCAGAGGAGGACTTTGACAAGATTATTGAGGCAGACTTCTTTGGCCTCACAGACGCAACCTTGTCAACCGGGGAAACAATAAAAGTCCCCAAGAACTGGATCCCCAAGAGCGCCTGGTTCAGGGACGAGTGCTTCCTAACCGCCTGCGGCCTAGGGCACATGTTTTCCAAACGTATGCGCCTGAGTTTATATCCGTCTGTAATATTTTTCTATCAAAATTGTTTTATGATATTAACCAACTTCCTTCTTTTGCAGAGGAAGCATTAAGCATGTTGCAGACGGAGAAAACCCCAAAGCGATCCTCTGCTGCCATCCGCAAGGTGCTTGCGGAGAAGGCCGCGGCTGAGGTCAAAGCCAAGGTATTGAGCGCCTGACCCTTTCTTAAGCTCATTTTATAAACTGTCTTGCCCGGATACTAACCTTATTTATTTTCACAGGGTGGAGAAGTTGGGAAATTGTTTGAGAAGAATCTCATACGGGCTAGGGAGGAAGCCCCAGCCGTTCTCAATAAGCTAAAAAAGTCCGCCTCTGCATCAACTCCTGGCGCCTCAGCCGGGTCAAAGACGATGCGAATAGGGGGACGGCTCGAGAAAATAGGAGGCAGCCTGTGCCTTGACCTTGCCAACCCCTCAGCAGCCGCGGGGTTCACCATGCCTGCAAGCGTTTCCCGCTTGGTCGGCTCTGAAGGTAAGAATCCTTTTGAATCCCCGCCTGAGCTGGGGTGGCCTTTACGGGTGAAATCCCACTCCCAACAGACATCATCCTCAGACAGCCGGATACAAATAGGTGCCGCCTTAGTTTCGCACTCATCACCTATTGATTGTGGTGCAGATCAAACACAATCTCCCCGCTGGTCAGACGTCTAGAAGCACGCCAAAGCCATGCTGGACGCCGTCCGGAAGAAGGATAAGGACAATATCCCTGGGATAGAGACGTTCAACCTTGAACGCATTCTATCCCTTCTGGCTGAGGTGAGAAACCTGTCAATTCCATGCTAATTTTTCAAGTAATTTCTCCGCCCATAATTCTTATACCACCTGCTTTTTTGCAGGCCATGCTGCGGGTGGACGGGCTCAAACGTCCTTATTCCCGCAAACGGGAAGAGGTAAAAAGGGCCAAGAAGTCTGCCATAGACGCTGATAATATTGCTTTACACTCAACTATCGTAAATGAACTTGAAACTAAAGCAATAATTATGACACAGGCGTCTAAAATCCAACAGCTGGAGCTAGATCTGAAGGCGGCCGACAAGCGGGTGACGGATGCTGAGACGGCCAAGAAGGGGGCGGAGGAGGCCCAAAAGAAGGCAGACGAGAGAGCCAAACAGGCTGATGAGGCGCTCAAGAAGGCCCAAGCGGACCTTGGTAAACTGAAAACCAAGGTTGAGAGGCTGGAGAAGGATGCTGCTCAAGCTCAGAAAAACTTTGCAGCAACCCTGGAGGCGGAGCAAAACCGCCTCGTTGCTGAAAGCGATGCTGACAACGACGCCCGTATGAAGATTGCTTGGGCTGCCTTGTACCCAGAAGCTGATTATAGCATCTGGGCAATGGCACACAGCTATGATGAGTACGTGGTGTACTTGAGAGAGCAGGGCGTGCCAGAGCCTGCCTCCTTTGAAGCCTGGCTTAGCAACAATGAGCCATCCGCGCCTGAGCTTCCTGGTCCTGATGAAGCGCAGAAAATTCCCTCAGACGATGAGGAGAAGGGGGAGGACCAGGAGGCTCCGTCTGCAGGCCAGAAGTGACTCTTCAGCGGCAGTATGCCAATTTATCTTTTCTTTTAACTCTTTTTATTCAGCGGCTATATGCCTAAACTTGATTTTTCCGGCCTGCGTGCCGAGTATCCCTGTATTTACCGGCTGTGAAGCCGTGTTAATTAACAATTTCTCTCCCGGACGAGGTCCGGTTAACATTTGATCCATTACAACCGTTTGGTTGGATGGACTTTAATGAATTGCACCGACTAAGTCGGTTTTGATTATTTTGCATTTGAATTTTTAATTTTTGCCTATCTTATTATAAGCATGCGGCGATTTCTTGCCTAACTAATCAGTAGTCTGGCTGTCCTTGCCCCTGGACGGCTGTGTGATTGGTTTCAGTTGGAGCTGGTTGATTGACTTGAAAACGTCTGATGCTGCAAAGAGCATGATATGTTTGTAAGTCAATCAATCACAATAGTGATTGCCCCAAACCAAGTGCACAGCCGTGCATCACAGGCGTTTAGTCACTACCCAGACGGTTTTTTGCCCGTCTTGGTAGAGATTTCATAGCCATTGAACTCTTGCCCCAATTGGGGTGAGGTGCAATTTTAAAATAAATAACCAAGCGAGAACTTTAGCCGGTTACCGACTGATGCATATGGGCATCCGGTATTTAGGAAATTCGTCCTTCGTAAGTTATTTAGTCAGACGGCTATGTGTTGACCAATTTGGTCGTTCAATTTTTGTCGTATGTATGGATACATAGAACCGACAGATAATCCATTCTCTGCAACGATTGCACTCGGAGGGGTGTCGCCGGACGCCTTTTTCCATGTTGGGACTGGCGATTTTATAAAAATAGCAACCATCCGGCCATTTTAGCCTCTGGTCCTTTTTAAGACCGGTTGTGTAGCCACTAAACGTTTTTGTGCTTAGTTTCTTAATCAGTGTTGAATTTACACTAAGTATCGAACTTAGTTTGGTAAGCATACGAGTCTATGTGGGTAATATCCAGACGGACAGACAAATATTTGATCATACTAAGTATCAAACTTAGTTAGATAAATGGAGAATCCATCTGAGTATTACCCAGGCGGATAGAATCATACTAAGTATCAAACTTAGTTAGGTAAATGGAGAATCCGTCTGAGTATTACCCAGGCGGATAGTCAAGCATTTGAATAAACAAAATCAAACTTAAATAAACAAGAGATCCGAGTATTACCCAGGCGGACTAACAAACGAAACCTTCACTAAGTATCGAACTTAGTTAGATAAATGGTGAATCCGCCTGGATATTACCCGGATGGATAATCAAATGATAACTTTGCAAACAAAATCTGAATCTTCATTAACTGACACTGTTTACAAAAAGTTTACATTCTCAGAAGTAGTACTTTTTTAGATTGTCTACATTCCAAGTTCTAGGCAGGCGCCTTCCGTCTGGAGTTTCCAGACGGTAGGTGCCGTCCCTTACTTCTTCATAGATCCGGTAGGGGCCTTCCCAATTTGGAGTTAGCTTTCCCAGCTCATTGGCCCTACCGGTTGCCTCCATTTTTCGTAACACTAAGTCGTCAACTTTCAAAGGACGCTTGTGTACTTTTTTGTTGTAGGCTCTCGTCATTCTCAGACGGTAAATCTCATGACGCAAGGCGGCATTGCCCCTGCGTTCTGGGAGTGAATCCAATGCCAGGCGCATTGCTTCCCAGTTTGCCTCTTCATCGTACAACATGACTCTGAGAGTCGGCTCGTAATGCTCGATGGGCAAGACGGCTTCAGCACCGTAAACCATGAGAAATGGGGTTTCCCCGGTTGCCCCTTTTGCTGTTGTTTGGATGGCCCACAAGACATGGATTAACTCTTCTGTCCATAAACCACCGGCTCTTTCTATTTTCTTTTTAATGCCGTCTGAGATGAGTTTGTTGAAGGCTTCAACTTGGCCGTTTGCTTGGGGCCGGCCAACAGATGCGAAATAGCTTGAGACCCCCTGATCTCCCAACCAAGTTTTTAACTGAGGCGTCTCAAACTGAGGACCATTATCAAAAACCATAGACATGGGTACCCCGTACCGGGTGATGATGTTCTTCCAGATGAAGGAAATTACGTCCGAGGTCTTGATGTTTTTAACCGTCTTAGCCTCAACCCACTTTGTGAAGTAATCCACAACCACTAAGATATAGCGCTTTCCGCCTGGAGCAGGCGCGTAAGGACCTAGAATGTCCATGCCCCATTTTGCAAACGGGATTGGGCTATGGATGGCCGTCAGATCAGTAGCCGGACGGTGAATGAGTTTGCCAAATTTTTGGCACTTGTCACATTTCTTCACCAACTCCTTGGCGTCCGCCTCAAGAGTGGGCCAAAAGTAATGTCGCCTGGCTCTGACGGCTAGGGACCTGCCGCCTATGTGAGAGGCGCAGAACCCCGAGTGCAAGTCTTCGAGAACTTCTTTCCCCTTTTCTGGGGTGACACACTTCAATAAAGGCTTCAGAAAGCCCGCCTTGAAGAGTTCTCCATTTTTCAACTCGAATCTTGCAGCTCGCTTTTTCAGGACGGCTGCTTCCTGTGGCGAATCCGGAAGTGTACCGTCTGAGAGAAAGGCCCGGATGTTATCCATCCAGGTAGAGCTTCGGTCCAGAATTCCAACGGGATCCTCATAGATGCTTCTTTTCTCAAGAACTTCCCAGAAGACTGACCGAGGCGTATCATGGCAGGCGGAAGATGCCAGTTTTGACAATGCATCCGCCTGGTTGTTTTCCGACCTAGGCACCTGATTCAGCCGGAATTCCTCAAGCGCCTTGGTCTCTTCTTTGACTGCTTGAAGATATTTAACCATAGCCGGATGGGTAGCCTCGTAGCTTCCCTCATACTGGCTAACAACCAATTGAGAATCAGAGTAGGCGTCAATTTTCATGGCCCCTGCCGCCTTGCACATGCGAATGCCGGCTAGCAGGGCTTCATATTCTGCCTCATTGTTAGAGGCCTGAAATTTGAAGCGTAGTGCATACTCAAATATGTCTCCTTCAGGAGACTCATAAATTACACCTGCACCACAGCCGTTCTTTGTAGAGCTCCCGTCTACGTACACTTTCCAAACCTGATCAAGATTATCCGGAGCCACCGGACGAGTCATTTCCACAATGAAGTTGGCAAACGCCTGACCTTTCACTGCCTTTCTTGGTTCGTAAGTGATTTCAAGGCTCTGCATTTCAATAGCCCATTTCAACATTCTCCCGGATGAGTCCAAGGTAGACATTGGTCGCTTGAGTGGTTGGTTCGTGTAAATCACCACCGGATGTGCCAAAAAGTAAGGCTTCAATTTTTTGAATGCCATATACAAAGCGAGGCCAAAATTTTCAACCATGGGGTACCGGAGTTCAGCATTTTTAAGAACATGGCTAATGAAGTAAACCGGGAACTGAACGCCGTCTTGCTCAGCAAGGAGAACGGCGCTGAGGGCATGGTCTGAGACGGCTAAGTACATGTACAACGTCTCCCTAGGCAAAGGACTGACCAACCTAGGCAGAGAATGTAAATGCTCTTTCAACCTCTGGAACGCCGCCTCAGCATCATCCCCCCATTCAAATCTAGTCTTCTTCCTGATTGCTTGAAAGAAGTAGAGGCATTTGTCACCTGACCGGCTGAGGAACCTCCCCAGGGCGGCCAGACAACCGATGAGTCTCTGAACTTCCTTAACAGAGCGGGGTGACTTCATGTCAATCACCGCCTGTATCTTTTCGGGGTTAGCCTCTATCCCCCTTTGATCAATCAGGAATCCGAGAAACTTCCCAGACTCAACACCGAAGACGCATTTCTTAGGATTTAACATAACCTTATGCCGCCTGAGGGTGGTGAATGTTTCTCGGAGATCAGCAAGGTGATCCGTCTGTAGCTTGGATTTGACTATCATGTCATCAATGTACGCCTCCACATTCCTCCCAATCTATTTAATGAAGACCGTATTAATCATCCGTTGGAAAGTGGCAGGCGCGTTTTTCAAGCCAAACGGCATCACAGTATAACAGAATAGCCCCTGATCAGTGACGAAGGCCGTCTTCTCTTGATCTTTCTTCCACAGGGATATCTGATGGAAGCCGGAGTAAGCATCCATAAAGCTCATCAAGGCGTGGCCGGCTGTAGAGTCGACCAGACTATCGATCTTTAGAAGTGGATAACTGTCCTTTGGACACGCCTTGTTGAGGTCTGTGTAATCAACACACATGCGCCAGGTCCCATTCGGTTTATTAACAAGGACCACATTGGCCACCCAGTCGGGGAAATTACAAGGCCGAATGAACCTGGCGTCTAGCAGCTTTTTGACTTCGGCAGCTGCCGCCTGACCTCTTTCCTCGCCGTGATTTCTTTTCTTTTGCCGGATGGGCTTCTTTTTGGGGTCAACGGCGAGTTTGTGGACAGCCAGATCCGGGCTGACGCCTGGCATCTCTTCCACTTCAAAGGCAAAAAGGTCTTTGAATTCTATCAGCAGAAGGTGCAAGCTTGCACCCAAGGTAGCATGAGCAACCGTCCCAACCTTAACAGTGCGTTCTGGACGGCTGTCGTCCAGTACGAGGTCAATACTTTCGCCAGCCGGTTGGGGACGGAGCTCATCTGACCGTTCACCGGTCAGTGATTGCTATTTTTTCTCTTTTTTCACCTCCACCAGCAGTGGAGCCTTTCTTTTCTTTACGGCTGCTGATGGGGCAGGAGCTGGGTCGGCATCCTTGACGTTGTCAAGGTCTATTGGTTCCTGACCGCCTGGGGCCACGGTATCTCGGACGGCTGAGATCTCCATTCTCGGGCCGTCTTCTGATCCCCATTCAAGGAACCAACACACCTGTTCCTAGGGAGTGCTACATGTTTTGCGGTGAGTTTAGCATATGATTACGCTTTGATCCACTTTGTGAAGTAATCAATTGCTACTAGGATATATTTGTGGCCTCCTGTTCCTAGGGGAGTGATTTTGCCGATGATGCCAATTCCCCATGTAGAGAATGGCCATGGTGACGTGTAGGTGTAGAGCAAGGATGGAGGAACATGTTGCAGATTGGCATAGATTTTGGCACTTAGGGCATCTTTTTACGTATTAATGGCAATCCCTATTCATTGTAGTTCAATAATATCCTTCTCGCATTATCTTTTGGACTAACTTTTTGCCATTCATGTGAGTGCCACAGATTCCTTCGTGGACTATCCTCATTCCTCTTTGTGCATCCTTTTTTCCTACACATAAGAGAGCTCGACCCTTAGGTACCCTTTTATATAGCTCGTTGTTTATGAGTACATATTGGGAAGCCAAGAGTCTTAAAGCTCGTTTTTCTCTTTTGTCAGCATGGGGAGGGTATTCTCCTTTGGTGACATAATTGAGTATATCCGTGTACCACGGTTCTTCTTCTTCGTCTTGAACTACTTCATCATCTTCTATAGCCTGAATGTATGCTAGTTTGTAACTTTTTTCTATAGTTAGAGGAATTTGCTCAATTTCCGTGGGAATCCTAACCATCGAGGCTAGTCTTGTCAAGGCATCAGCAAATTGATTTTCTTCCCTAGGTAGATATGTGTATTCTACCTTCTCTAACTGATTGGTAAGAGTTTCCAGATAGGTTTGGTAAGGGGCTAGACTTTCGCTCCTTACTTTCCACCTTTTGGATATTTGATTGATGATTAGTGAAGAGTCTCCGAATATCCGTAACTTTTTTACTCCTAATGCCAAAGCTGTTTCAAGGCCTACCACGCATGCTTCGTATTCAGCAGTGTTGTTGGTAACGTCAAAGTCAAGCTTTATGGAGATTGGGACATGCTCTTCTTTAGGTGATACTAGTAATACTCCAACGCCACATCCCTTTTGGTTTGAGGCTCCGTCAAAGTATAAGGTCCAAGTATTATCTTCAGTGACCATTAAGTCTTCATCTGGAAATTCATTGTCTTGTATCGGCGTCGAGTCTTCTATTGGAAAGTCCGCTATAAAGTCTGACACCACATATCCTTTGATAGCTTTTTGCGGCATAAACCTTACATCAAACTTGGCAAAATTGACTATCCATCTTGATATGCGTCCATTTAGTGTAGATTTCTCGAATAGATACTTGAGTGGATCTATCGAGAGACTACAAAGACGGTATGCACTAGCATGTAATGTCTTAGCTTGGTTGTGGCCCACACCAAGGCGAGGCACAACTTCTCAAGTGGTGTATATCGTGCTTCATTTTCAAGTATTTTCTTGCTTAGATAGTATATTGTGTTTTCTTTGCCTTCTACTTCTTGTGCTATCGTAGCTCCCATTGTCTCTTTGGTAACTGTTAAGTACAACCTAAGAGGTATTCCGGGAAATGTCGATGCTAATACGGGAGGATGTGCGAGATAGGCTTTGATATTTTCAAAGGCTTTTTGACACTCGTCATCCCATATTACTGGTATATTCTTCTTAAGCTTTTTAAAGATTGGTTCACATATCAACATCAATTTTGATATGAACCTTCTTATGTATTGCAACCGGCCAATAAATCCTCAAATCTATTTCTCGGTTTTAGGCGGTGGCATTGACATGATTGCTTTGATCTTGGTTGGGTCTATCTCTATACTTCTAGAGCTTATGACATAACCCAAAAGCTTGCCTGAGGTGACTCCAAAAGCACACTTAGATGAGTTCAACCTCATATTGTATTTTCTTAACCTTTCGAAAATTTTTCTTAAGGCTACTTGATGGCCTGGGCGGTCTTTTGATTTTACAATCATGTCGTCGACATATACATCGACTTCTTTATGAATCATGTCATGGAGTAAGGCAGTCGCTGCACGTTGGTAAGTAGCACCCGCGTTTTTCAACCCGAATTGCATTATCGTGTAGCAGTAAGTGCCCCATGGTGTTATGAATGTTGTTTTCTCCATGTCTTCTGCCATGAGAATCTGATTATAACCTGCGTATCTGTCCATGAACAAGAGAAGTGCGTGATTTGCTGTGTTATTAACTAAAATATCGATGTGTGGTAAAAGGAAGTCGTCCTTTGGACTTGCCTTATTTAGATCTCGATACTCGACACACATTCTTACCCTTCCATCTTTTTTGGAACTGGGATGACGTTGGTAACCCATTCTGGGTATTTAGATACCTTGATGAAACCTGCAGTTATTTGTTTTTGGACCTCTTCTTTTATTTTAAGAGCTACGTCGGGTTTCATTTGACGTAACTTTTGTTTTACAGGTTTCATTCCCGGAATTAGTGGTATAGTGTGTTGAGCTATTTCTCTATTAATGCCTGACATATCTTTGTATGACCAAGCAAATACATCGAAAAATTCTTTAAGTAAGTTAATTAAATCGGTTCTTTCTTGTTCATTAAGTGTTAGTCCGATTTTAACTTCTCTTTTATTGGTTGAATCATTTGAGATATCAACCGTCTCACTTTCTGCAATTACCGGTGTTTTCTTTTCGAGTGTTTCCATTTCTTTAATAAGTTCTTTGTATTTTTCATTGTTAGTTAAGCAATGCTCGTCATCTTGGGTTAGAGAAGAACACAAGAAGTAAGGCGAAGAAATTATATTATTTTACTCTAAGATCATTACATCAAAGAGTGATATGTCCTCAGGGATTTGATCACTAACTATTCTAGGAGAAGAGATAGAAGGGGAAGGTGCTACTACTAAAGACCTAGATGACTCTATAGGAGAGACTCTGACTCTGACTCTGACTCTGACTCAGACGACTCTTCAAACATCGGTCTTTTCCCTGTCGTGATGGATATCTTTCTTCCACTTGGAGTAGTCACCTTGACGGTCTTGCGCCACCCTTGTAGTGATCCTTCCGCTAGAGTGATTAGCTTCGAGGGGTCGAAGCTTTTGCTTTGTAGGACTGTTTGAATGAGCGAGGAGTTATCCTCTTTGTAAGTTGGCTCATCCTTTTCTCGCCCAAATAATAATCCCATGACGTTAAAGTCAAAGCATGGGGGTGCTTTCTCCTTATCGACAGGAGTTGGGATTTCATCTGTGAAATAGGAATCCAAGAAAATCTCAAATCTCGGTTGCCTTATGTCGTTTACGACAAATGGCTCGGGAAATTCATGGCATGGATAGTCCTCTCATTCTTTTATGAATTGACCATTAAGTGTAAGAGGGTACTGATCTATTGGGATTGCTTTCTTTTGAGTGCGAGCGTCTCTACTTTCCTTTGATTTTTCCTGGGCTCGCTTGAGATCTTTCCGAGTCGGTTCGAAACCAAGTCCGAAAGTGTCTAACTTAGGGAGGCCAGGTGACTCCAGTGGTTTTGCTATTTCTTTCTTCTTTCCTAGGGTCATCCTAAATCTTCATCATCCTCATCGTGCTCCACGTTAATTATTGAATTTTCTATAGACTTGATTCTCATAGCAGAAGCATCAATGGTGATAGGAATTCCCCCAACTATGGCTTTTATTTGTTGGTGGAGAGATGAGGGGATGGCCTTTAGGTCATGAAGCCAAGGGCGTCCCAACAGTAGATTGAATGAAGCTTTAACGTCTACTACGTGGAAAGTAGTAGCATGCTCTGTTGCTCCCGTCGTTACATTCATGGTACTTTTACCAAGAGCTTGACGACGAGTGTTGTCGTAAGCCCTTATTCCTTGTGTTGACGAGGTTACATCTTCATCCCTTATACCTAGCATCCTCGCAGTTCTAAGTGGACAGACGTTAATGGCTGATCCATTGTCTACAAGAGTCATAGGGACGTTCATTCTCTTGCAAACTACTGTGAGGTTTGATGCCTTATAGTGTTTGTCACCTTCTGGAGGTAAATCCTTGTCAGAAAAGGTGATCAAATTGATTGGACTAGGTAGATCACTCGTGAGGAAGTTAGCCAACCCCTCAAGAGTGGTGTCAGAATCTATACCTATTTTGTCGAAGGCATTCTTTACGTCCAACCTATGTTCTCGGGATGTCGCCAAAAGTTTCCATACGTTTATTTCATTTTTTGTTTTCTTAAACTGTTTGACGATATAATTATCTTCAATAATAGGGATGGAAACTTGCTATGTGGTTGGCATGGGTTGTGTTGAAATGGGAGGTTGCATTCTCCCGGATCTTGTGAGGACGTCTATTGATGAATCTTCTTCAACCCAAAAGTCATCCATGGCGTATGACACCGAAGGTGGAGGTCCTACCATGACTTTTAAGTAGACGTCTTCTTCATCACTGTCCCAAACTCCATTAATAGTTGCATCCTCTTCTTTTGGAACTTGGACTAGTTTCTTTTCATCAATCATTTTCTGAATTAAATCCTTAAATTTAAAACAGTTTTCGATAGTGTGACCCCTTGATTGATGATACTAAAAGTAATATCTATCTGTCCTTTTCAATGATTTGAATGGTCTCGGTTCAAGAGGTTTGATCTCGCCACTCTCAGAGAGCATTTTGAACATTTATATATATGGGATCCCAATTGGAGTGTAAAGTCAATTACTCTTCTTGGGCTTTTTGGTGACTTGTAAAGGAAAACGCTTTGCCTCATAAGTCGTTCCCATGGGTGTGAATTCTCTCTTAGGTTCATCTTTCAGGAGTGGAACCTCGTCATATTTCTTCTGAAGTTCCTTTATAGCCTTGAGAGTTTCACGTAGCAAATGCGATCCTTCCATCATAGACAGTGTGAGCAATTGTATGTCCTCTTTACTTGCTGGTTCTAGAAGGTTATCCATGGCATCGAAAAAGATCTCCTCCTCTTTTTCGATGGCATGGATTTCTTTAATTTGTTTGAAGAGAGACAAGGGGTCAACCTCGTTTTCCTCATCAGAGATAGCCAAGGAATGAGCGAGAGGCGCATTATCAATACTTGGCTTCTTACTGGCAGGGGGCAATGGAAGCTTGTTGTTGTCGATTAAGTCTTGGATATTTAAGCTTCCAACAGTTCTCGGTGAGATGGCCCCTACCTTGGTGATACTTCCAGTGTGCATTGGGGTTCCAGTTAGCCGACCTCTTTTCGACTGGTGGGTCCCTAAATGGTCCAATGGGAGTTACAAGACCTTTTGCATTTAATCGATCAAATGCGATGTCATAACTCATGCCAATAGGAGTAAAGTTCCTCCTAAATGGTTTCTTATGTCCTTGATTATTCATAACAAGGACTTCACCTAGGTTAAAAGTGCTAATGTTGTTTGAGTGGGTGGTTTTGGAAGAAGAAGGAATGTCGTTCTTCTTTCCTTTTCAACCACTGTTGGAGTTATTGTTGCCAGCTTTTAACTTAGCCAGGTCGTCTTCAATATTAATTCCAATGTCATAGACGGCCTTGAAGGTATGGATATTATTTTAATACTTGAGATGCTTGGAGTATTTTTCTTGAAGGTTTTTTATGAATAACCTTACAAACCCTTTTTCACTTGGCACCTCAATCATCTTAGCTGAGGTTTCTCTCCATTTGTTAAAGAAGGAGGTGAAGCCTTCGTTCTCCTTCTGCTTGAGGATTTCAAGTTCCCTATGGTCAGTCTCAACTTGAATGTTGCATTTGTATCTATCAACGAAAGCGTTTGCTATGGACTCCTAGGTGGAGGTTTTTTCTTTCTCAAGAGAAAAGAACCGTTGTTGGAAAACGGTCTCGAGAGATAGTGAGAACAGAGAGGGGAACACCTTCTTGTCGATACCCTTGATACTCATTATTGTTTCGAAGGCTCTTAAATGAAAATAAGGGTTATCGGTTGCTTTGAATTTCGGGATGTCGTTGGCATTGAACTTCTGCGGAAGAAGAACTTTGTCCACCGAGACCCCTTGTGAACTAATCCCTTGAAATTTGTAGTCGCTAGATAGCTTGCTTAGACTCTCTTGCATGAGGTCCATCTGTTGTTGTTTCACGGGATCATCAATCTTAAGTGTTAGGAGCTTCAGTGCCTCAGTAACGGTAACTAGTTAGTTCCTAAACTCATTGACTTCTTCTTGTGTTGCCATTACTGTCCTAGCTTTCCTCTTACGAGCTATGGGTTTGTCCAAAAGTTGGACTTATACGAAGAGGTTGTCTTTGATTAACCGCCCTTCCTTTCTTGACCACGCGCTGTAATTTAAACCATTTTGCGTTTTAATTACTTGACTCAATCGACCTTGACTTTACGGTTTTAAAGAGGAAAAAAAAAACTAGGTGCATATTTTTGGCAAAAATAATGTATATATTTTTGTAAGAACTAAGTATAATAATTAAATTGGAGGATTAATATCCGACTTACCCCCCTAAAAAAATGACGGAAAAAACGCGCATACAAAACTCTCTTAGACATGGTCAAAGTATGTGTATTGGTGTGTGCGTTGAGTGTAAGTGACAGTCTTGGACTCTTGTGTAAGACCATGGGACTTAGTGCCTAGACTTAATTAATGACTTAACAAAGTATTATTGTCAGTAAAATTTAACCAAATTAATTAGCAAACTGGTTAATTAGACACAAGGTGATGACTCGATCAATAATCTGAACTATCGTCAAAACGACAGGACTGGCGCCTCTCTTTGCAGTGTAGCGCCAGAAGACAGAACTGTCGCCAGGTGCCACCCTCCACAGAGTGGCGCTACAGTTCAGACTTTGGCGCCATTGCTGGAGCTTCAATCTGAAACTGTTTTCAGTGTTATTAATCAACAGGGGTATGCCTGAAGTCGTACTAGGTCAATTTTGGTTAAAATATTAGACTTTATTTACACTAATTAATAAATTAATTAGGCAAAGTTCTTTTAGTCATCAATTTATTTAATCTCAACACAAGTCAAACAAACGGTTAAGAAAAACATATACCATATGCACAACAAATAATGCACAATTAGTCAAGTAGGCACAATATGATGCAATGAGTTTGCAACCTAACCATGGCTCTTTTGATATGGGTTAGTCAATAGAGGGTCCATGGTTAATTGTCCGGATGCACCGCACGGAAGCCTAATCGTGATGGGTTGGCACGAGTGGATGGGACACCGCGAGTTTTAGAGAAAACTCGCTTCCATGGTTTGGTGAATTCAACAATCTCGGATGTACCCTTTGTTGCTCAGAGCGTTCAATCAGGTAGATGGAGCATGAATTCCCAGAGGGTTATGTCCATATGTAGAACACATATAGGTTTCAGAATAGTGAGAAAAACTCAATCAGAAAGTAGGATCGAGAAAACAATACAAAAAACTGGTCAAAATTAGAACGCATATTTCTGGCTCAGTATTCGAAGAATTTGGCGCCAGCAAACAGAGATTGGCGCCGGATTTTTGTTGTAGCGCCTAGCGACAGAGCTATCGTCTGGCGCTACAGTCAAAATTCTAGCGCTAATTTTCTGTTTACTGACGCTAATTCCTACATGCCTCAGCAGCTTTCTGTGCTCGATAAAATTTTACAGTTTCGCCTAGTGTTATTTTAGTCCTAGCTGTGAAAGATATTCCTCAAATTTCCTACGTGTAAAATCCTATGTTTTAACTCATTACGGATGGTCTTTCCAATGAGATTTTTTTATGCATATGACAATAATGTTAATCAAAATTACGCACATGAAATACTTAGAACGTTTCGAGTCTCATCCACTCATTCTAAATCATTGCCGAAATAAATTTCAGGAATTAAAATAGAAATCCTCCCTAGTGGAGTCGCCAAAAACTGTAGGGAATATTTCAAGCGTTAATCCCTAGCTTGAACCCCGCTGTGACCATACACTAAAGTACGGTGGCGTCCAAAGGGAAGGAAGCTAGAGCAAAAGAGTCACCAACAAGTTTTTTAGGAACTTGTAAACCGTTCACGAGGTGAAGGTTACACCCCTTAATGATCCAAGAGATCGTCAACTCCATAAGGTCTTAAACCAAATAGGGTTTGGGGATGAAGGTACAAATCCAACCTAAAACAGATTGAACCTGCCCTAATAATAGGCCTCTACTTTATTCTGATCGTATTCATGTGCGCTTTCTGACTAACATACAATCAATAGGATTAACCCTAAACCTGTTTATCTATGTTGGTTAAATATTAATGCACAAATAAAACTATTATTGGCGATCACTTGAATTATAATCACATTAACCCTAAACAAGATTATTAATTATCTTATTAAGCGTGATTACAAATACGAATTCCCTTTAAAAATGCATAAAAAGCGTGATCAAGCAATAACAATAAATATCAAGTAACATAATAATAACCATAAAAATAATAATAATCGTAATAATAAATAAAATAATCATGATTAAAATAATCATAACAATTATAATAATAATCAAAATCATATTAAAGCATAATATTAATAGCAAGATCCTATGCATGATACTAACAAGATTAATAACAAACCCTAGCATGTCACTAAGCAATAAAAATCATATATTTAGCCCTAACATGATACTAACAATCATAAATATTAGGAAGAATATAAAAGGCATCATACTTTTAATCATACTTGATATTAAAGTTACCCTAGACATGATACTAGGAATTAAAATAACAATCTAAGCATGATTTCTACATCATAATAACAATTAAACAATTAAAGTACTTACTTGGATGCCTCGTACCTCTTTCTAATAACAAAATATACACGTTAGTAACTTTAAGGAAAATAATAAACAACAAACAATTAAATTAAATAATTGAAAGAGAGATTTTGGACCAAACCCTAAGAAATTAAACCTTTCACGTCTAGGGCGAAGGCAACTTCGAATATGGCTAGGTGTTTCTAAATCTAATGAATGCGGAATTTTTATATTTGAGAAAAAGCTAGTTTAGAAGAGAGAGAGAGAGAGTAATCAAGAAAATCTTGATGAGAGTTGGTGAATGAAAACAGAGTTTTTAGGAAGCTATTTGTAGAGAAAATCAGCCAAAAAGAAAAAAAAATCAAAAACAGAGTTCTGACGCGAAAAACCAGGTTAGCGCCAAACGCTGACGTTAGCACCAGGCGCTTACACTAGCGTCAGGCGCTACAGCTGGCGTTTGGCGCTGACTAAGAAATTGACGCGTTTTCTTAAAATCATATAGAAATTGTCGTACAGGAGGATAAAATCGTATTTTCCTCAAAAACGTTCTTTTATTCAAATAAAACTCCAAAAAGTCAACAAAAGTCAATTAATCAATGCTAATTATATTAGGAATGAAAAGAACCTTCTAGAAGAATCTAGAAGACTAAAATCATTCCTAATTGCATTAGGAATGAAAAATTCATATTAGGCCCTCTAGATCATTGGGCCGCATATAAGGCTCAAACCAGGCCCAGTTCAGTAATTTGGTCATAACTTCCTCAATATTCATCGGAATTGGGCTTATAATATATCGTTGGAAAGATCTTTTCAAACCCCATCCAACTACACTACTATTTGACCCATATCATGGACCAACCAAACTGTATTGGCTGTTTTCTTAAAAAAGGTTTTCAAAAACAGAGAGAAGAAAAACGAAATTAAAACAATCCGCAACACTAAACTTTCCACACTTTCACTTCATTCGATTATGATTCGACGTGAAAGACACTCATCACTGGGTTTGGTTTTAGGGAGACACAAATAGGTGTCTACACTAACATATTTATTCATATATATAATCATAAATATATATCGAAAACATAAGTAAATGATGTATTTGGCAACTATTCAAGTCTTCAAGGGTCTTCATTTGTAGCTTCATAGCTTCGTCTTCAAAAAACCTCCGTTCTCAAGACATGACCAAAATAATGCAAATACTAGTTTCTACAATTAGGACTAATCTAAATATTAAGGTACAAAAAATGCTCAATGATTCGCATACCGTATTTAGATTGACAAAAATACATGACGGAACGCAGTCCGTATTTTCTATCCTAATCGGGCCCCACTAGTTGCCATTTTATAAAACCTGTGAGAGAATATCCATTCCATTCATTCATTCACTATTTGTGAATGGCCTATGCATTTTACAACGACACACAAGTAACAATGCACAAATACGCGTAAACTAGTAACTAACTTAGGTGGTTAATCCAATTAACGTGCCTTATTAAAACTAGCCAAAATTGTTTCACCAATTATGTAATTAAGCGCAATTAAAATTGAATCTTCCACTAAATTTTGTATCCATCTTAATTAATCCAATTAATTAAGCTGGTAAATCAAAAATTTTGCCAAAATTAAATTTTGCAAGTGTCGATCAAAATTGAGGCCTAGCCATCAAAATTTTATATAAAGTTAATAAACATAATAAACATAATTAAAATAAATAAAACGGCTAAAAACATAAAACATAGCATAACACTTTCGTGTGCCTAGCACCAAGCAACAATATATGGTTTGCTAGGCACCAAGCATTGGCATGGGGTGCGAGGCTCCTAGTGCTGGCACTGGCCTTCTTGTGCTGGGCTTGTGCTGCCTGGTATCTATGGTCGCACAGCCCTCGTGCATTGGCCTCCCTGATGCACTAAGCAGCGCTCACACACCAAGAAGCAGCGCAAGTACAGCTACACAGTCGCAGCATGCTGCTGCCTTGTTACTGCTGCTCCCTTGCTGTGCACTAGCCACACACTTGAGTGCGACTGATGAGTGACATTTATGTCACTCTTAGGGAGTAGTTCTAGAGTCATTTTCGTGTTTATTTTATCTTATTTTTCCCTTTCTTTCTCTTGTTTTCTCTTAATAATTATTCTAGTTTATTTTGGTAATTTTGGTGCGTTTTAGTTCATTTTCTTTATTTTATTAGTTTTAGTCTATTTTCGTATTTTATTTTACTTTCTTTGCTTGTATAGTTTTTGTTTAGTTTTTATTAGTTTTAAGTTTATTTTGTTATTTATTTGATTTTATTTACTTGTATAGTTTTATTTAATTTTTATTAGTTTAGTGTTATTTCTCTTTTTCTATTTTACTTTATTTTCCCTAATTTATTTATTTCATTCTTATTTGTCTTGATTTCTCCTCGGTTTTGTGTGTAGGGGTTCGGGTTTTATGTCAAGAGGGTTCGGGTTCCAAGGTGAGTCAAACGCCAAGCAAACCCATGCTGCCCCTTATCCTTCACCACACCCACACCTTATCCTCCACCACATCAACCACAGCAGCCCTTCAGCCAGCCTCCTCTGCTTCTCACCACTACCCCCAACACCACCAGCCGAAACAGCGCACACCACACACCACCAACAACTTCCCTTGCTTCACCCCGCAAACACCACACACACCAGCACCACCAGCCGCAACAGCGCACACCACACACCACCACTCACCTCCATTTCCCTTGCTCCCTGACCACCATTCAATCAACCCGCAACCCCAACAAACAACCCACTGCTTCCAATTGCCAGCAACAACAACCACAATCACCCACCAATTCACGCACCCAACAACCTGACCACCTTCCCTTGACACCAACAACAGCTCCTCACAGCCACAAGCAATACCAGAGCAGCCCGCAATCAATTCGCCACCATAATCCCAAACTGACCACCGCAGCTCTGACAAAATTACCTCCCTCACCGCTGCTATAAACCACCAGCCCACACCATCATCACCGCACCAATTGCAACCCTTCAATAAAGCGGCAAAAATCAGAGCAATTACAAATTATCATGGTTCGGGCAAATAATTGAGGAGTTCGAACGAAATGCAAAAAAAGTCAGAAACTTTTGAAGTTGTCTAAATGGAATAGGTGTGGTCGAACATACCCATGATTCGATCGAACCAGCCCATAGTTCGGCCGCACCTACCCTCGGTTCGATCGAACCACTTCACGAGCTTCACACGTGATAATTAATGAGAGCAAACAATTGGAGCTTGGTGATTACCGTTGATTTTGATTTGTAATGATGATGTCCGTTGATGATGATGTGATACGGTGGTGATGAAGTTCACAAAGCAGCAAAGTGAAAGATGAAGGAGAAGGGCCGGTTTAGGGGATTTGATTAGTTGGTTTTGTTTTCTTTTTATATTCCTTTTTTTCTTTCATTTTTATTTTCTTTCTTTTCTATTCCCTTTTTCTTATTTCTTCCTTTTATTTTTATATTTAGTTTCTTATTTTACTTTCCTTTTTAATTTAATTTATTTTCCTTTCTTTTATTTATCTATTTTTCCTAGCTTAGTATTTATACCCATTTTTTTGGGGGTAATTAAAAAAAGGGGAGGCAATAACTATCTATTTCTCTCTCTAATTAGTTTTAGGTTAGGTTAGGATTAGTCTTCATTGGTAGAGAGAGAAAGTGAGGTTTTCTTCATTAATGAACTTTGATTTTGAAGAAGAAGCTTGTTCAATCCTTTGTAGACCTTCATCTTCAATTAATGAGCAATTTCTTACTCTCTCTCCTCTATTTTTATTTGTTTATTTTGATTATTATTTTAGTTGTTGGTATTGCTTGTTGATCATGTTGATTCTTGATTATTTGTTGATTAATCTTGTTATTATCATGATTAGTGAGTAATTTCCCCATTAAGGGGATGGTTGTGGTGTAGTTGGACCTTGAGCATGTTCTAGGGTTTAGAATTGATTTATTTGTGATTAAAGTCTTTATATGCTTGATATTCTTTAATCTTCTTGCAAGTGCACATTGTTGGTTGATTAAAGGTGAATCTTTGCTAACAAGAAACGGAAGTTGACTTAGTTAAGGTTCATTACTATCGATTGTTATTTAATAGTACCTCCTAGTATATGGTTCTAATGTGGAAACATAGAGGCTATGTTAGGAGAAGCCAATTGACCCCGGAAGGCGGCTAGATTGGATTCTTAATTTCAATATTCGAGCATGTTTAGTTCATAATTAATTCAATTTCTATGCCTTTGTTTATGTTCAAGTGAATGCTATACCTAAACCATTTCCCTTAATGTTTTATTTCTTGTTTTAGCACTTTTAGATTTTCGTTTATTTATCCCCTATTCCGGACTAGCTTAATTGTCGATAACATTTGGTGGTGTTTACCGTTCTCTGTGGTTCGACCCCTATGCTTGCCTTATACTCGTATTAGGTTTGTTTAGGTTGTATAAATTGTATTTGATGTAGGGATAAACAATTGACGACGCATTTATTGTCTTGTCAGCGGCACGCACTTGAGTGCGGCACACACTTGAGTGCGGCACGCACTAAGAACAACCATCCCTTGGTAGCCACATGTGGGCTGCTGTACTGCCCGAATGTCTGAGGGTGATCTAGCCTTGGTTTGCATGCCATACTCTTGGGATTAATTCGAAATTTTTTTGTGACTTAATTATGTATTTTCAAATTAGTTTTAGAATTAATTTAATGAGCAAATCAAAAAATATAAGGTCCAACTTAATAAATTCATTCAAGTGAAAAAAACTAAAATTATTTTCAAGAACTATTCATTAATAAAATTGGTTCAATTTGATGCAATAATATAAATAGGGCTATTCTCAACATTAATTTAACAAGCATAAATTTATTATGAGATTTTACAAAATTAAAGAGAGAGTTGGAATTATGAACACAAAATTCAATTAAAGATTCCTACTTTAACTTGTGAATCTTTGAAAACTATATTTTCCAATGTGAAGATAATTTAAAATTCTATCACAAAAGTAAAATTTTATGATTCCAATCAACTTAATAAATGTTTAAAACAAAAAGTCACTAGTAGAAAAAATACTCTTTGTAACGCTCTATTAGTAACTAGCGTATGTTATCCTGGTTACGAAAGCATCAATAGTAACCGACTAAGATAATGCCAGTTATAAATTTCATGACATTAGTAACCAGTGTAGTAAATGCCAGTTACTAATATGTGCTTTATCATTGTTAGAAGTTTTATTAGTTTTTGACTAAATAAATGTCAGTTACAAATATTAAGTCAAAGAAACTATGACTAAAAACTATGTAACTAGCTTACAAACGCTAGTTACAAATATTAGGTCAAAGAAATTTTGACCAAAGCGTTTGTAGCTAGCTTACAAATGCCATTTACAAAAATTAAGTCAAAGAAACATTGACCAAAGAGTTTGTAAATAACTTACAAATGTCGGTTACAAATATTAAGAAACTGGAAAAAATTTATTTATTTTTTTCAAAAGAAAGGAAACAATTTCTGGTTGGAATGTTTTTTTTTTAAAGGGAATTTCGCATTGAAATCTATTCATCTAAAACCCTTTTTATCTATCTATTTATCTATCTATAACTATTAAAAGTGAAAAGCTAAGTTTGCTATATGGAAATCCCTTAGTAATAGTGTAGTGACTTTTTTTGCCCCTCAAAAAGTACAAGTACATTTTTGCCCCGTTCCCTCTTTTTTACCTCTTGCTTTGCCCCATCATTCACTTTCTCGAATGTTACAATCAAAATTCGATGTTTGACCTAGGATTACCATCTAAATTCGATTCCTAATTTTTCTCTCTTATCCTCTCATCGAACAATAATAGCGTGCATAGATTCGTCAACGAGCTTCGAGGTGTTACAATGAAGCAATTTCCCGACAAGACGAAGCCTATGCTATTTTCTCCTACCTTAAGGAACCGACAGTTACCATGCCAAATACATTGAGACTGATTCAATCATGCCTCTTTACCATGTTTGCCTTTGTGGTATGGCTTTCCCTTACCTTGTTGCTTTTCCCAAGAACGCCGTCATCTTGATCATGCCCAGAAACATGGTCTTTGATCTCCATCCTTTTTTCCGGTAATTAGGTTTTCATTGTTTCAAATTAATTCTAATTGATTGAAGTTGGAGCTGGTTAAATTGTTTGGATCGGGAATTTGATCTTGAGATTATTAGTTTTTATGTTTTAGGGTTTGATGTTTTGGGAGTTTCTGATGAAATGTGGTTTTTGATAAGTTTTCATTAAATTTTAAGTCTATTTTTTCTTTGCTAGTGCTAGGGTGCCGCGAGTAAATAAAAAATGTTGAATCAATAGGAACTTGGGTTGTGAATTCATGATTAGAACCTCTGTAGAGAGTTTGAGAAATCCTACTTCAAAACTCAATTTTATGTAAATTTTGTAATTAATTTCATTATATGACAAATGCTCAGATTTTTTTTAACCACTTAAATGATTAGAATTAAGAAATGTTGACTATTCTTAATCTTGTGCGACAAATTCTACCTCTAGTTCAATAAAATAAAAAAATTAGGGTATTGGACAATCCATACAAAATATGAGTTTAGAGATATTATTCACATCTTTGTACTTACATTCTTCAAAACTCAAAAACTCATAACTATGTATAATATATTGATATTAACTTTAGTTGAAATTTATTTGTGTTTTGGAACTTGGATATATT
Source organism: Chenopodium formosanum (assembly GCA_024500155.1). Classification (NCBI taxonomy): domain Eukaryota; kingdom Viridiplantae; phylum Streptophyta; class Magnoliopsida; order Caryophyllales; family Amaranthaceae; genus Chenopodium; species Chenopodium formosanum. The sequence goes on from CM044880.1 coordinate 44,305,164, forward strand.
AAAAATTAAAGAAAAGAAATAGGAATACATAACTAGAGTTCAGATGTTTAATGATTTCAATCAGTATGTTAGGAGTTCATAACTAGAGTTGAGACCACTTAAGTATTGACTTATGATTAAAATTCGGTAGTTTTAATTTAGCTTGTATCATTGATGACATTTTTCTTTATGACTGTTTTACTGCCTAATGTGGCTATATCTTGCTTAATTTTCTTAATTCCGTTTCTTTTTGGTACTTACAATAAGTGATGTGTTTTAATTAGGTGGAGCTTTCTTCATTAAATAGATTAAGTTTTATTCTTTTGTTTGGACTAAATCGTGGCATTTGAATGTTTTTGTTTGATATATTAAAAAATAATTATAACAACAAATGATCAAGGGTTTGTGAAACTTAAGTAAAAGATTAAGATGCAACTGTGCAAATATTTATATTAAAAAAAGTTAATTACTAGTTAAAATTAAGTAGTGTGTCAATATTTGCTTATAATCCAGTCTTTTTACTCTTTATTTTATGATGTTGCGTTAGGTGTGGACGTGGTGAGAGCGATAATGGTGATGTTTCGATGGGCTAGCTTCCAAAACTGAGCTATTCAGTTTGCTGGCAATTAATGTTGCAATTCAGTTATTATTTTGTCGTTTTTTTCCTGATTGATGTCAATTGCTTCAATTCAATTTAGTATGTGAAAAAAATTGGCTTTTACTGCTTCCAAATAATCTCAAACTTGTGTTTGAAATTCATTAAATCATTAGTTAATCTTATGCATCTCTTGCATTATTCTCTTCTAATTTAGGTCCACTGTGCAAAACTGAAGAGTAACACAACTGATGTCGTTTTTAAGGTAGATAATTTTGATGGCTCTTAAGACCTAAAACTACATCATTCGAATGGTGAATATTCGTTTTTACATGTAAGATAAAAAAGATGAATGTAAAATTTAGAGCAGTACTATGCAAATGCATAGTATCTATTTGCTCATTGTACGTATGCTCTTGATATAAAATATATAATTTAATTTATAACTATATGCTTTGCTCCTGGTATATAATTGACAGGGTAAAGTCGTATCCCCTAATCAAAAGTAATTCCTAAATCCTCTAACTAATTTAGATAGGGAAGTAGGATCGAATCCACAGAGAAACGAGTCTTTCTATTCCTAATTAACTAATATAATCTAGATTATGAGGTAACCAATATATATATTTGAATATGAAACTAAACTACGAAGATTAAGAATAGGGAGAAAACAATGAATACAAGGATCTAGGGCATAGGTTCACCAATAAATAATATTCCAGGGTAAAACATAATAATCAATCATCAATGCATACATTAATCAGATCATAAAGAGCTTTCGCTACGTATTATAATCACACAATTAATTTACCGGTATTAAATCTCATCTTTCGAATCTCGACTTAACCATTTATAAATGAACCTGCCTATTGAAACTAGACCTAGACATCAATTCTCATCTGTCGAATCTCGAATCAATATTGTCAAACTCATGCATAAAAGATCAGGCCTAATCTAGTCACAGAGCATTAAATCAATTAATAGGAAATTAATCTAGCATTGACAATCAACAACAATAAATCACCCCTTCATATTATTTATGGATCCCCATAAACCCTAGAAATAGAACTACTCACACATAATAGAAACTAAACTAATCAAAGCAATAAAACAAGACATGATCAAGGGAATAAAATAAACAACTAAGATTAAAAGAAGAGAAATTGTTACCAAAATAAATCTGGAATTAAGAATCAAATAATGAACAAAGTATAAGAGAAAGAAACTAATCTAAAAGCTAAGTAGAGAGAGAAAATCTAAGAAATAATTAAGAAAGATTAAAAGAAGGTAAAAAGAAAGATGCTAAAATCGTTTTACGGAGAAGTATTTATACTCCTTACGAATCCTAAACTAAAACAAACATAAATGACACTATTAACTCCTAATAATAACACGCGCCCGATCGGGCGCGCCTTTTTCCTTCAGGTATGTTTCTCGCGCTCGGCCGGGCGCGTCTTCGGGCGCCGACCTTTGCTTCTCTCGCCCGGCGGAGGTGCGCCAGCCTTTTTGGCTGGGCGGCTCTCTTGGGCCACTAATTGGACTACGATTGGGCTCTAATTCTTCGGGCCAATCCGAGTTTCCTCTTCGGGTCTTGAATACTCGGTCCAAATGCCCCGCTATCACATATACCGAGCCCTTAATCACCGGTTCGATGGCTCTAACCGGCCCTGGGCTATAAAAACTGGTCGTGTTTCTCTAGTGCTCGTGAATGCTCCATAACATCTCGGGAAAATGCTCCAAAAGTGCAACTCCCTGCAAAAGTCAACCAAATCTACGAAAACACTAGAAAACACCAATTAGTAATTAAAGTGGCTCTAAAGAGCCAAAAACACTACTACTTATGACCAATGGACGGGGGTAAAATACTATATAAAATAGACACATCAAACTCTCCCAAGCCAAACCTTTGCATGTCCCTAAGCAAAGATCTCATCAATGAATAAATAAATATGCTTCACCCAAAAAGTAAAAATCAAGCACAAACAATGCGGGGTAAATCAAATAAACATGCCTCAAAATCAACCAATCAAATCCATCTAATTACCTTTCTTCCCTAACAATTTTCAAATAGAGCAAACCAAGAAAGGATATAGAATTCAAGACTAGTGCTCACACACTCAACTCTCATTTATGTGGCGAGTAAAAGATGTACTCGATCGCTCTCCAACCAACCCCTTTATGTGAACAATGCCCTCCCAACTCACACTCTCATGTGTATAAAACAATGAACACTCAACCTACTAGTCGACTCGAAACATGTCAAATCATAACTTGCATTGATAAACAACACTTTCACATTCATACAACTCTATGCACAAAGGTCGGAAGGTCTTTAAAGCTTGTAATGTAAGGCTAGGGTAAAGGGTAGGAATCATTTGGGAACAAGTGGGAGAAAATCTATGCTTAAGGGAGAAAATCCTAGTAAAACCCATGATCAAAATAAATAATGATCAACATCTCCTACACAACTCAACTCTGACAAAAATCCACCTAATACAACTCCAAACAATATAAATAATCCCAACTCTTACAATTTCACTCATAAGATATAATAATAAAGAACTGGAGTGAATAAACAATTTTATTTTCCAAACTTGAATTTTTTATTGAAGCTCTTATTTTTTTTTTTCTTTTTATCAACCTCCAACTAGGACATTTGAACATTGAACATTTTTTCTCTTTGTTCTTTTTTTTCTTTTGAAATTCACTTATTTTTTTTCACTTTTTTTTTTTCTTGAACTTCTCTTTTTTTTCATGACTTCATGCTTTATTTTTTCAAGAAAATAATACTTTCAAACTCATCAAAAATAAATATGATCAAAAACAAAACAACTTCTCAAATCCCACCCAAATTGTGCAAACAATAAGCACACTACAAACTCCCTCACCACACTCACTAATAGCTCCCCCAAGCCAAGCTTGGGACTAGTACCCAATGGGGCAAAATAGGCTTGTGTGTGGTTAATAAACAACAAAAAGTCAAGGCAACAACATGGGTAGCAAGAAGGGAACAAATGTATCTACAATCATTTGGAGGTTACCTAAAAGAATGAACGCCTTCGTCCTCCTCAATGTGCATAATAATGAATCATATAAATATTACTTTTAGTTGCAAACCAATACTCAAATTCATTGACATACCAGGAAATAACACACATTCCTACCAAATCAACTAGTCAAGCACTATATTCACAAGTAGTTGGGCAAAATTGACGCATGTTAAGGTTTCAAGGCAATCAAACATCAAATCATGATCAACTAATCCACAATGCTTATCATCATATACCAAGAATCAAACAAATTTTCTCAAGTATGGGGCATAGGGAAGCATGATTTACAATTCATTGGAACGTATTTTTGGATTTTTTTTTTATTATTATTTTTTAATTTTTTTGTATTTTTCATATATAAGAAAGCAATAAAACTATCCTAGAAATCAATAAATCTAAACTAAGAAAACACACCAAAAATAAAAGAAAAGAGAAAAAGAAAGATACCAAATCTAAAATCTCCCCCAAGCCAGAATCAGACAATGTTCTCATTGGCTCGGGAACTAGCCCAGCATAGCTAGTCCTGATCATCCTCATCCATGGAACCGAACCCTGCACCTCCACTGCCACCTGCACCAGAAGATCTACTACCAAAATAATCAGCATGAAAACTCCCCCCCCCGCCGGTCCCCCGAAAGGAATGTCCTGACCGTACCCATAGAAGGCAGAATAGTCAGTGTAAATACCATGGGTAGTGGGATCCCTATCGTACCCCTGGGGTGGAGGCTGAAACCATTCAGGGTAAATAGCATCGTCGGGAATGTTTCCCCGACGAGCATAATCATCGTACATATGGTAGAGAGCTCTACCCTGGTTCCTCTCCAGGTACCCTAACCTCTAGTCTATGGAGCCTACCATTCTCCTAAGGTCAGTGTGGGAATGCTCGATACGTCCTAAGGCCTGACCTATACTCTGAAGGTCCCAAACTGGGTCAGAGTCAACATGAGGGACGGAGTGAGACATGCGAGGTGGAGAAAACGCCACCTTGGGCTGAGGCTGAGGCTGGGGTGGTGGAACTGGTGGTGGTACTGGTGGTGCTTGCCCCCTAGAGTTGGCAACTAAAAAGTCATACATGTAGGATGGTTGCCCTAAGGGAAAGGCGGTCAAGTTAGGACTAGGTAGGGGAAAGATGGGCAAAGGCTGCTCGGTCCCAATCCTAATACACTAGTGGGGTGTCTGCTCAATATCCGGTCGTACCCACCCTAACTTCTCAAAATAATTAGGAGTCATATAGGTATCTGGTCCACAGTTGGTCAGTTGGTGGGGTCCACCCTCAACAAAATCGGCCTTTTTCACTGCTATTCTAGTGATAAGGCCTCCTATACGAATGGGGGTGCGAGATTGGGTACTAGCTGTGGCATATCTGCTCAAATGGTAAAAAATGTACCTACCTATGTTCGATTTCCCAAACCCATACACATAGTGCCCTATAACAGCTAGTTCGTTAGTTTGGGTGTTATGGGGCTCATTCCTACCCAAAAAACACAAACCCGTAAATCTTTGCCAGCTTTTTGGAATAGGGTGATGGATAGGTTTGGTACTAGCATGTTGGGGGTCAGGAGTAGGCAAACCAGTCAGAGCATAATAAATGTCACCCATTTTATATTCAGCATGCCATTGGTGGGGTAATTCAGAATTTAATTCAAACAATTTACAAAATTCCACATAAGTTAAACTAATATTCCTATTGTTCAACCTAAAAATTAAATTCGGTTCATTTCTACTATTTACAACTTTCAAAGAAGACAAGAATTCACAAGTTAATTCACAGTATGTAGGATAGTGCATATCAACGAATTTTGTCATGCCTATGTCATTTAAAAATCGTTTCACAAAATCATACAAACCATACGATTCTAAAGTAGGGCGGTGTAACCACCGTGAAGGAATTACCTCGCGCCCGACTAGGTGTTTTAGCCGCTCCTTTGCTCCTGGCTAGCAATACGGATCGTCGGCCAGTACAGGAGTTGCAAATCCGGGTCATACTCCTCCCTCGAGCTAGAACTCCTACCGAAAATAGAACGAGCCCTCTTTGAAGCCATGGTAAAAATGGGTATGCAAATTTATTTGAATAGAATTCGAAAATTTTGATATAGAAATATAGAGGATGAAAAGAGGATTAATAATATTCAAAAAGTTTTGGATTTGGTTGAGGAATGAAGGAGAAAACTTAGAGAGAAGGTAGAGGAAATTTGAGTTTTGAGAGAGAAAGTTATGGAGGAAAAGAGAAATGAAGGAAGAAAGAAAAAGAAAGAAGAAGAAGAAGAAGAAGGCGGACGTGTCCTCGCGCCCGGTCGAGCGGTCTGTCGCCCGGTCGGGCGATCTGGATATTTTATTTCCTTCAACTCTCGCGCTCGGTCGGGCGCCCTTCGCTCAATCGGGCGATCTGATGAAATAATTTTCCTCTCTTCTCGCGCCCGGTCGGGCGAGATTTGCCTGATCGGGCGGACGAATATGTCCGTATACGACGAGTTTCGTGCCTGGTCGGGCGCCCATCGCCCGGTTGGGCAAAAACACTCGATTTTTAGACCTAGCTCTCGCGCCTAGTCGGGCGAGCTTCGCCCTGTCGGGCCCAAGGCTAATAAACGAAATCTCTACTTTCTTCTTTTCTTCAAATTTTGGCTAACTCCTTTCTTTCAAACCTGTATAAACACTCATAAACCCATTGAATTCCCTCATCTCTCTTTTCATAAGAAAAAGAAAGAGATACTAGTCTAAAAAGCATTAAAATACGGGTTGCCTCCCGCAAAGCGCTGGTTTATGTAGGTCCCGCACGACCTTCTTACCAAGTACAATAACTAGGACCCTTGGCCTAACGCTTGATCGGGCGGTTTCTCAACCGGTCTAGCGGTGTTTTGGCTGCGACGCGGCTTCCTGACATGCCCTGTGGGACGCCAATTCACTTTGTCTGGTGGATCCTCCTTGACTTGGATTGGGAGTTTGTCAATGCTACGCACTAAAGATACTTCTTTTATCTAGGGTTGCTTCAAATTGTCATTGCATTTAACACTTGCAACACGATCTGGCAGAACACTTACCGTAGGCTCAAATTGCACAACTTGCTTGATTGATTCCACCTTTTCGTCCTTAAAACCAAGACCAACAGTGTAGAGGGCTCTTTTTATTGCATCAACTTCCTTCTGCCATTTCTCTATCTCATCTGAAAGGGATGCAACACAAGATACCGCCTCCAAGGGATCTTTTTCAAGAGATTAGGGCTTGTTAGAATAATTATGAACCACATTAACACTAAAACATTTCTCCTCTGTCATGGGGCTTTTAGGGGTATTATTAAGATTCAAAATAATTTTATTGTCCCCTACTGATAGTGTTAACTTGCCACTTCTCACATCTATGATTGCTCCTGCAGTGTTGAGGAATGGTCTACCCAAAATAATTGGGGTTTACATATCCTCAGCCATATCAAGAACAACAAAATTAACGGGTATATAAAATTTACCTACTCTAACGGGGATATCCTGTAAAGCACCTAAGGGGTATTTGAAAGAACGGTCGGCCATTTGTAGAGTAATATTAGTAGATTTTAATTTACCCATATTCAACTTGGAACACACAGATAATGGCATAACACTCACGCTAGCACCCAAATCACACAATGCATTATCAATCATTAGATTGCCTATATGACAAGGGATAGAAAAACTACCTGGATCTTTTAATTTAGGTGGAGATTTATTCTAAAGTACGACACTACACTCTGTAGTGAAAGCTACTGTCTCTACCTCACTAATAGACCTTTTTCTTGTCAACATTTCTTTCATAAATTTTGCATATGAAGGAATTTGTGTGATTAATTCAGTGAAGGGAACTGTTACATTCAAATCTTTTACCATCTCCAGGAATTTACCAAACTGCTTATCCAAATTTGTTTTCAATTGACGATTGGGGAATGGAAGTTTGATAATCGGCTTTAGAGCATTATTGCTCTTATCTGGAATGGCCACCTTCTCTGGAGTCGTACCCTGCAATGTACAATTAGATATATTAGTACTATGCTTTAGCCCTGTAGGACTAGTATCTACATTGTCAGGTTTAACGGAATCAAGATTAGCATTATTTAATAAAACAGGTTCATCAGCTCTAGGCATAGGGGGCCCTTCATAGTTTGAACCGCTCCTTAGAGTAATTGCATAGGCTTGATCCGTAGGCCTGGTCGGCTGTGCTGGTAGAGCTCCCTGTTGGCGGGCTTGTAGAGTAGCGGAAAATTGCGTAATTTGATTATCTACAATTTTATTATGTGCAGAATTGAATCGATTTGCACATCTCTACTCTCCATGTGCTTCTGCATATTAACCAACATCACTCTAATTTCTACCAAAGTAGGGTCGGAAGATGAGGAGGATTGTTGTGATTGGTTTTTCTTGCCAGCATTGGGATGGTAATATTTCTGCTGCTGTTGTTGTGGCGCTGTGGTTCTTGTGGTGGTGGATTTTGAACATTAGTACTCTGGTAGGAAAGGTACGGATGATTCCGGTACCCAGGATTGTAGGTGTTGGAGTATGGGTTATTCTGCCTATAAGCTTGAAAGGAATTAACTTGCTCCACAGAACTCCTGCAATCTTGTTCCCAATGACCTATAATTCCACAATTTTCACAAAAAGCCTCATTAGCATTATTATTAATTGCAGAAACATTAGCTACATTATCAGTGCTAAGATTATCTAATTTTTGGCAAATATAGGTCAATTGAGCTTGCAAAAAGGATATAGAGTCAACACTATGCTTCCCCTTGTTAGCAAAGTCTCTAGGATTCCCATATTGGGAATTATGTATCGCCATATCTTCAATAACCTGTCCTGCATCCTCAACATTAAGATTCATAAATCTCCCACTAGCTGCAGAATCTAAAATTATTCTAGATGAATTTCCAATGCCATTGTAAAAGGCTTGGATTAACTGTCATTGTGCTAAATTATGATGGGGGCATTCTCTATGTAGGTCCTTGAACCTCTCCCAAGCCTCATATAAAGTTTCATCGGCTTCTTGGGCAAAGTTCTGAATTGCACTCCGTAGAACGGTTGTTCTCTCTGCAGGATAATACTTGTTATAAGAATTCAAAACAAGAGTTTCCCAGTTAGTTATACCAAGTGCAGTTCTATTTAAACCATTAAACCACAATTTAGCTTTTCCAGTCAAAGAGAAAGGAAAGAGAATCTCCCTGATTTGGTCTTGTGTGACCCCGGCTTGCCTGATTGTATTGTAATATTGACAATAGTCTGCAATGTGAAGATTTGGGTCTTCACCCTTGGCTCCACTAAATTGCTTCATCTCTATCATCGTTATAAATTGGGGTTTAATCCCAAATTATACCCCATCAAGAGCCGGAGTGGGAGTGAAATGTGGAAAATCTGTAAACTTTGGTTATGAGTAATCACTAAGCTTCTTTGGAGTTGTCATCTCTGATTCTGGATTTGATGATACCTCTGAATCGCTTGAACCAGTTGGAGGATCGCGGTGATTATCATTATCACCAGAGTCCGCCAGAATTTGCCTGTAAAGGTTCTTCTGTCTATGGAAGGATCGTTCGATCTCAAGATCAAATGGGATGTACCCTTATCTGGAATACTTGGGCATAAACAAAAAACACTAAAAGCAAATATGAGATTTGCCTCAAAAAACTAACGTTCTTTGAGACAAAAAGAAATAACCAAGACTACAAAAATAATCAGAAATAAAAATAAAACCGTTTCCCCAGCAAAGGCGCCAAATTTTGACAGGGTAAAGTCGTATCCCCTAATCAAAAGTAATTCTGAAATCCTCTAACTAATGTAGATAGGGAATTAGGGTCAAATCCACAGAGAAACGAGTCTTTCTATTCCTAATTAACTATTATAATCTAGATTATGAGGTAACCAATATATATATTTGAATATGAAACTAAACTACGAAGATTAAGAATAGGGAGAAAACAATGAATACAAGGATCTAGGGCATAGGTTCACCAATAAATAATATTCCAGGGTAAAACATAATAATCAATCATGAATGCATACATTAATCAGATCATAAAGGGCTTTCGCTACGTATTATAATCACACAATTAATTTACCGGTATTAAATCTCATCTTTCGAATCTCGACTTAACCATTTATAAATTAACCTGCCTATTGAAACTAGACCTAGGCATCAATTCTCATCTGTCGAATCTCGAATCAATATTGTCAAACTCATGCATAAAAGATCAGGCCTAATCTACTCACAGAGCATTAAATCAATCAATAGGAAATTAATCTAGCATTGACAATCAACAACAATAAATCACCCCTTTATATTATTTATGGATCCCCATAAACCCTAGAAATAGAACTACTCACACATAATAGAAACTAAACTAATCAAAGCAATAAAACAAGACATGATCAAGGGAATAAAATAAACAACTAAGATTAAGAGAAGAGAAATGGTTACCAAAATAAATCTGGAATTAAGAATCAAATAATGAGCAAAGTATAAGAGAAAGAAACTAATCTAAAAGCTAAGTGGGGAGAGAAAATCTAAGAAATAATTAAGAAAGAGTAAAAGAAGGTAAAAATAAAGATGCTAAAATCGTTTTACGGAGAAGTATTTATACTCTGTACGAATCCTAAACTAAAACAAACTTAAACGATGCTATTAACTCTTAATAATAACACGCGCCCGATCGGGCGCGCCCTTTTTCTTCAGGTATGTTTCTCGCGCCCGGCCGGGCGCGTCTTCGGGCGCTGACCTTTGCTTCTCTCGCCCGGCCGGGCACCAGCCTTTTTGGCCGATCGGCTCTCTTGGGCTACTAATTGGACTACGATTGGGCTCTAATTCTTCGGGCCAATCTGAGTTTCCTCTTCGGGTCTTTATTACTCGGTCCAAATGCCCCAGTATCACATATACCGAGCCCTTAATCACCGGTTCGATGGCTCTAACCGGCCCTGGGCTATAAAAACTGGCCGTGTTTCTCCTGTGCTCGTGAATGCTCCATAACATCTTGGGAAAATGCTCCAAAAGTGCAAATCCCTACAAAACTCAACCAAATCTACGAAAACACTATAAAACACCAATTAGTAATAAAAGTGGCTCTAAAGAGCCAAAAACACTACTAATTATGACCAAGGGACGGGGGTAAAATACTATATAAAAATAGACACATCAATAATGTGTTATTTTATAACTATTTGCTCACTATACTGAAAACTTTTTTCTACCAAATAAGTGTTAGTTTGTTTTGTTATAGTGAATATATGAACTACAGAAATTGTGGTGTCGAGTGTAAGACATTAGTTGAAGCCATATAGACAAATTAGTGTGTGTGTCATGATAAACTTGCAAAAGTTTTCAGATTGACATGGTGATTACATTACAAAAATTTGTTTTTCTTTACTGTGCTATATTACTGTACTATTATGATTAATTTCTTTCGACTAAGAGACATAGAGATTACGAGTATGTACCTTAAATTCCTAATCATGTATTGCTTTTCTCTATTCAACAAGATTCTTTTTTACAGAAAATCTAGTGAGATGATGATGCCATGAACGCAGTTTGATACTTTGTGCTCTATATCCTGAGATGTTGAGGTTAGGCCCATCATTCTTTTTTTTTTTTTAATTTTTTTATTTGACAGATAGATCCCATTATTCTGAGAATATACTTGTATAGTGTTATGATGCATCTACCCTATTTCAATCATTTTCTCTTAGTGAGGTGAATGTTGATGTTAATCTCTAAACTTGCTTATAATAATGGCTCTTGGTAAAACTTATTATGTGTGCCTGTATTGGATATGATGCATTTGGGTGACTTCCCCCCTTCTCATGCAGCTTGATTAATAACATTTTATAGTTCCTTGCATGCATCATGAATAGTTTACATGTTTCTATTCACATAGCATTTATGCACTCTAAATACTCAACACCAAAGCTTCTCAAGATTCTAAAAGTAAAGAAATCCACCATCACTACTTGATTTAGTAAAAACTTAAGTTTTTATTGTTGAAACTATTTAGGATATCCAATGAGCTAAGATTCTTGAGATTCTTTGAGATTGATCTATGTGAACCATTAGGCAGGCAGGTTTTGGATGCATGGGTCAATAATATGTCAAGGTTATTCTACAATTAAGCAACTGCAAAATTGTATATGACCTTACGAGAGGGTGATTACAAGACTTTCTCAGATTAATCTGTTTTGTTGATCTCATTGTACATCTCTTATCATTATTGTAGGATAATAATATGTCCTTTATAGTTGGTGTATTTCTAGACGTCGAGTAAATTTGGTCTTACATTGGTTATATTGATATTCATTATAAGAGTTGATTAATAATTTATGTTTCTTCACATGGAAAAAATGTAGCATATGGGTGGTGGCATTAGTGGCGTCAGCTACTGCTGCCATTAAATTTTAAAAAAAAAAAAATAATAATAAGCACTACAAGTAATCGGCATTAACAATTGCTAGTTACTAATAATACACTATTCATAACTAGCGTTAGGTTATGCTAGTTACAAATTGTTCCCTATTTGTAACCGGCGTAACTTAACGCCAGTTACGAATAGTATGCTTTCTAACTTGGAAAATAGACTATTTGTAACTGGCGTTAGGTTAAGCTAGTTGCAAATAGTACATTATTAGTATCTAACATAAGCCAGTTACGAATAATTTTCACTAGTTGTAACGGTGGCAATAGCAACCAACAATGCTAGTTACAAAAAGCCAATTTCGCCAGTTACAAAAAGCATTTTTTCTACTAGTGGAGTTCAACAAAAAATCATGGAATTTAGTAACTTAAAGTTCCAACCACTTTAACCAATTTAAGATTGGATCTTTAGTACTTAGAAGCCTCAAATAATAAATTTTTCACACTTAATGTAGTAGATTTGCAATTATGTGAAAATTTAACCAATCTTTCAAGCACTAATTACTACAAAGTAACCATGCTTAAAGAGGTCCAAAAATGTAAAAGCAATAAGGAAAGAACCATATACATAAATACCATAATAATGCCATTAAGATTCAAGATTAAAATATTTAAAAAAATATCGTCAAAAACGAAAAAACGATCGGAAAAAGGCATTTATGGTCAAATTTTGGCTTTTTCAAATTTCTAAAAGGTTTGAAAGCTTTCCAAAAGGCTGTTTCAACCCAAAATTCACTATTTTTGAGTGAAAATCTGGGTTCGGGGCCAAAAAATCTCATAAAAAGGATTAAAATTTAGAAAACCGAGCTTCTAATCTAATTAGTAACATAAAACTAGAAAAATAAAGCCATAAAGTTTCCTTGAAAATTTTTAGTTATAAAAATATATGAACCTGGCTCTGATACCACTGCCGGGTTTCGATGAGTCTAACTCACCGCGAAATTAAAACTGGAGCCCAAGGAAAAACTCACAATTAATACAACCAAAAGACATAAATAACATTATTATAGAAAAGACTAAATTACCCTTGAAGCGTTCTTCACTCGACCAACAGAGCTCTTACTTGAGAAAGCTAAGCCTCACAAACGCAACGACCTCCGATGATATCTACACACAACACGACCCCGATCGGCCTCTTACTTGGAGGTTAGCCAAGTCGAACCATAACACTACTTGAGTAATTAATTAGCTTAAAGGTTTTCTTTCAAGTGGAGATGCCTTTTTGAGCTCTTACTCAAGTGAGTTTTCCCAACTCCCAAGTGGGATATTCATAGGAATATTCAAGTGAGAAATCCAATCTCCCGTCGATGTGGGAGAGTTGGTAAAATCAATTTCTGCTTTTTATTTTTAAATCAAAAATAAAAGAAAATAGCCAACAATTAATTAATCAACAAGTGTCAATTGCACAATGAGAGGTTAGGTGAGGACCATAAAGGGAAGGGACCATGCCTTCCTCCCCAAGCTTCCCCAAAACCAGCCAAAGAAAGCCACATGTGCCAACCAGCTTGCGCCAGCTGGCACTGCCATAGCAACGCTGCTATGTTTGTTGCCAGCTTGCTTGGCGCCCCATAATGGCTGCTGCTATATGCGAGCTTGCTAGCGTTTTGCGAGCTATAGCTGCTGCGGCTATGCGCGTGCCTTGCTAGCATGCTAGAGAGCCATAATTGCTGCTGCTATGTGCGTGCCATGCTAGTATTTGCGTGCCAGGCAAGCTGGCTTTGCACCAAGCTCCCACATGCGCAACAAGCCACGCTGCCTAGGCTAGTGCTTGCTAGACATGTGCACCTAGCAACGCTGCCTAGGTGTGGTGCACATGCTAGTACTAATTGGCCCTAGCACTCGGTTTCTCAGGGCATTCCGATGCTAAGGGTATTTTGGTAATTGTCGATTAATTAGTTTAATTTTATCGTCTCGTCTCTTATTAATTTGATCCGACTTGCGACGCTCGGTCTCGACGCTCCTAGCTCGATTTTCGACGTCTAATTTATATTACTTGAGCAACTCATTTTTTCCTTCTTATTTAATGCGTCGTGTCAGATCGTTAGTTGCTTGGGTGTGACTCGAAGGGTTCAGTCAAGATTAAGCTATAATATTAATTATACATTAATATTACTGATCGGAGGCAACCTCGACCTAGGCATTCTGATCACTAGATCTAACTGAATAATTAGCTTTCTAATAGCTCCGAACCCTCTATCGGAATAATACACTTGTTTGAATGACACCATTCCTTTAAATATATACTTTAAAACACATTACAACTTTCATACTTGTAGACACCTAAAAATGTCTCCACAAAACCAAACTCAATTATGAACAACCTTTCACCGCCATTATTTGTCGAGTTGAGTATTTAATCTTTGGAATGCTTAAATCCATGTTTTCATTCAATACATTTCATAAACCAATCCATTTCCTAACTTATTTCCCTAAACTATAACTTGTTTTCCTTTTTTCGTAACCGAGAGAAACTGATTTTGTGGACTAATAATTTTGATCCAATTATTAATTTTTTGGATAGGCCTTGAAAAAATCTTTCCAAGCATATATCAAATTGGGTTGGAAAGTAGACTTGATAATATTTCCAATTATATAATATATGCCTTATTCTAAGTTACGGATAAAAAATTATCATTGTTTTGAAAACGCGTACAAAATTGAAATTACCGCGAATTGTGTAAAAACACCGCATCACGGCAAAATCTGACGAGGCACGATGCCTAGTGCCATGACACAATGCCTGGTGTCGTGACACGGTGCCTGGTGCCATGACACGGTAATTCCCAACGTGTCACGGTGCTTTTTTCCATGTTTTTTCTGCGTGAAAATCCACTGTGTCACGGGAATAGTTGTCGCGCCACGGTATTTTGCACCGCGTAACGGTGCCCATTCCATGACACGAGGTTGTTCCTTGTTTTCTCCCCGTAAATCCTTCACGCGTTTTTATCATACGTAGGTTAATTATTTCCCGTGTCACTCCAGATTGCACCGCGTCACACTAAACTGTGTCGTATCGCGGCATGCTTTTTTTAAAGTTTTAATCTTTTCTAGGGTTCCATGTGATCCCCTACTCATTGCCTCTATAAATACCCCCTCCTTTCTACATTTCAGGGCACCAAAAATCATTTTCTCTTCCTCTCTTCTACACTAAAAATCATTCTCCTCTCTATCTCTTATTCTAAACCTAAACCTATATTTCTAATTACATTATTCCTCCATAAGAACTCTAAGGAGTCCATAATTAACCCGATGTTAAGTCCTTAAATCAAGGCGTAAAAGGTATAATTAACTAAGGGTTTGGATCAAAGCGACTCTACTTTTAATTTATTTTAATTTAATTTAATTTCAGTTTGATTTATATTTTTATTGAAGCTACTAAAAATTTATTCATAATGTAGAAATTTAAAGGAACGCGCGGAATGTGAGTAATTAATTAATTTAATTACTCTTATTTTTATTCTTGTTACTAGTATCATGATTAGGTTTATTATGATTTTATTTGACTAACAATTTATTGTTGAATTGCTTCCAATATTAATGTTTATTCTATTATATTTACTGATAACCATATTGCATGTTTAAAGGAAATATGTCATTGAAAATCACGCCTGATGAGATAATTCTGACAATCGGTTTAGGTTCCTTTTTTATCTTATTGTTTAATCAAGTAATTACTAATATTGTAGAATTATGTGGTGCATTAATATTTAACAAATTTAGATTAATAATAGTTTGGAGCAAATTGAATATTTTGTTTGTATGCCTTTGAGATTGCAGGAATCAATTTTCACTATAAGAATCGAGCATAGGCCAATACGAGCGAATGTGACTCCATGACTCACTTCGTACCATTATACCCGATCCTCCTTTCGTGGATCTGAACCATATGGAGTTAGTAATCTCATGGATTATGAATGGGGAGTAACCTTCACGGGTCAATCGTTGTTGCCTATCGTTGTCCCTTATTCGTGGGTGTCTTTTATGATCTGTGAACGCTTTACAAGTTCCTTAAAAACTTGTTGACCGCTCCCTACTTTCCTTGTCCCTAATCGTATATGTCAATTCCACTTCCTATGAGTGCCAAGCATATTCACTACATGCTTTAACGTAGATGCACTTCAAACAACGCCTACAATTTAGAGACTCCACTGGGGAGGATTCTTGGTTATTTATCGATTTAAGTGATCGGTATTTAATTGAGATTAGTGGATGAGATTGAAAAGATTCTTGAATTGCATTCCTGCTATTTAACTGGCATTGTCACATATGCATATGTGTAAACACCAATTTGTGTCTCCCCAAAACCAAACCCAGTGATGAGTACTTTTCGCGTCGAATCATAATCGAATGTAGTGAAAGTGTGGAAAGTCTAGTGTTGCGGAAAGTTTTATTTCTTTTCTCTTCTCTCTGTTTTTGAAAACTTTATTTTAAGAAAACAGCCAATCCAGTTTGGTTAGTCCATGATATGGGTCCAATAGTAGTGTAGTTGGATGGGGTTTGCAAAGACCTTTACAACGATATATTATAAGCCCAATTCCGATTAATATTGAGGAAGTTATGGCCAATTTACCAAACTGGGCCCGGTTTGAGCTTTATATGCGGCTCAATGATCTAGGGGAGGGCCTAATATGATTTATCATTCCTAATGCAATTAGGAATGGTTTTAGTCTTCTAGAATCTTCTAGAAGGTTCTTTTCATTCCTAATTCAATTAGCATTGATAAGTTGACTTTGTTGACTTTTCAGAGTTTTAATTAAAATCAAATAGCATTTTCGAAGAAATTATATTATTTTATCCTCCAGTACGGTAAATTTAACAGATTTTCGAAAACGCGTCAAAATCAAACTTGACGTCCAACCCCAGGCATTGGCACCTGGAACCAGGCTTGGCGTCTGGCGCTAGTGCTGGTGCCTGGCGCCAGCTCTATTTCCTGAGCGTCAGACTCTATTTTGTTATTTTATCTTTTTTGGCTGATTTTCTCTAAAAATATCGTATTAAAAACTCCGTTTTCAGGGATCATCTACATCTTTCATTCACCAATTCTCCTCATTTGCAAGTTAAATCATTCATGCATTAGCATTCTTTAAATCTCTTAATCATTCATCTCTTTCATTCATCTTTCCCAAAACTTTGTGTTCTCATACAAAATTCCGCATTCACAAGATTTAGAAACACCTAGCCATATTCGAAGTTGCCTTCGCCCTAGGCGTGAAAGGTTTTAATTTCTGAGGGTTTGGTCCCAAATCACTCATTCAATTATTTAATTTAATTGTTTTGTTTATTATTTTCCTTGAAGTTACTAACGTGTGTATTTTGTTATTAGGAAGAGGTACGAGGCATCAAAGTAAGTACTTTAATTGATTTATTGATATTATGATGTAGAAATCATGTTTACATTGTTGTTATGATATTCCTAGTATCATGTCTAGGGTAAATTTAATATTAAATATGATTCTTATGATGCTTCCTATTTTCTTCCTAATATTTATGATTGTTAGTATCTTGTTAGGGTTAAAGATTTGATTTTTCATTGCTTAGTGACATGCTAGGGTTTGTTATTAATCTCGTGAGTATCATGCCTAGGATCTTACTATTATTATTATGCTTTAACATGATCTATGATTATGATTATAATAGTTATGATTTATGATTATTTTGATAACGATTATAATTATTATCATGATCATTTATTATGTTGCTTGATGTTTATTCTTATTGCTTGATCACGCCTTTTATGCATGTTTAAAGGAAATTGGTACTTGTAATCACGCTTAATAAGATATTAATAATCTTGTTTAGGGTTAATATGATTATAATTCAAGTGATCGCCAATAATAGTTTGTTTGTGCATTAACACTACCACAAAAATGGGAATACAGAACGCCTAAAACATGCAATATAGAACGCCTCAGGCGTTCTTCTGAGGGGGTGCCCTATAAAGTCTACAGAACACCTCTTTGAGGGGTACTATATCTTACACAATAAGAATCGCCTATCCAAGATAGGCGCTTCATATCCTAACTACAAAGTAAATAAAAAACATGGGATAAAGAGCGGTTATCTAAAGATAGGCGCTTTAAAAGTATGTAAATAAAGAACGCCTATCTATGATAGGCGTTCTCTTTTCCTTACTTTTTTTTCAAAAAAAAAACAAAATATTATTATTGTTATTAATATTATTAATATTAATAACAATAATAATTATTCAAATAAAATATATCTACAATTACAAAAAAACACCAAAAGTATAGTTTCTCATTATAACTTCAATTAATAAAAAAATACATGTATATAGAAAAACTCAAATACAATTAAAAACTAAATATAACACAAATTATACAATTTAAGATCAATTTTAATATTATGCAGTAGCATTGTGGCGTCTTCGCATCATCTCGAGAATTGTTCTATCGGTTCATGTCCACTCATATCTGCGTATGCATCAAAAGCCAAAAATAAAATAAAATTACAAAACAATTTTTTAAAGAGCACTAACATAGCAAAATAACACCACTAACTACAACACCCCCGTCCACTGCACTACAACAACCTACACCACCACCTACACCCCCATGACCCACACCACCACCTGCAGCACAACCCCCAAAAAATCCGCCACACTACATACAAAATCAGATACAAAATCCGCCACACACCCAAAAAGTTAGCAAAATTAAATAAATTAAACAAGCGCAAAGATAATTAAAGATAAAATCAGATCTAAGTAATAACAAAAACATCAAACAATTATAAATGGAAATCTAAATTAAAAACAAAAATAAAAAAAGCTAGATTTATAAATATGAATAGAAAACAAACAAAAATGGCGAAAAAATAACAACCTGCTTGTTGTAAATATTGAAGTAGAGAGAATGAGGGCTCAGATCTAAAATTGAATAACCTTGACCAATTAAAGGCTCAGATCGACATCTCATGGCTCAATGGTGTCCCGTCGTGGACGAACGTTGCTCAACGGTGGCTAGTGGCATAACGATGGGCATGAAAAGGTTGATAGGTGGTGTACTTGTAGGCATGGGAAGTTGAACGATGGTGTTGCTTGGGATTTGTAGAGAGAGGACGAGGAGGACGATGAGAGAGAGGGAGAGAGGAGGGAGCCAGGAAGATCTTGATATTTAATAAGAAATAAAGGAAGTGAGAAAGAGCTAGAAGAAGATAGAAAAGGGGGCGGCTCTATTGGTATACGAGTACTAGTATATATTACGGTTAGCCAGGATGTGGGAAGTAAATGATATGTTCAACTTTTTTTTTATTAAAATTATAATACTTATAGAACGCCTATCTTACATAGGCGTTCTATATTGTATAGAGTAAATTTGGATGTATCAAATAAAGCTGTTAACTTAGACAGGCGCTCTATAAGTTTTAACATACAAAATGCTTATCTTACATAGGCGATTTGTATAATTCTAGAGATCGCCTATGAGACTTGACCGTTGTGTATTGTGTGTTACTTATTCCCTATTTTGTGGTAGTGTAAATTCAACCAACATAAATTAAATAGGTTTCGGGTTAATCCTAATGATTGCATGTTAATTAAAAAGCGTACATGAATACGATCAGAATAAAGTAAAGGCCTATTATTATAGCAGGTTCAATCTCTTTTAGGTTGAATTTGTACCTTCATCCCCAAACCCTTATTTGGTTCTAGACCTTATGGAGTTGACAATCTCTTGGATCATTAAGGGGTGTAACCTTCATCCTATGAACGGTTTACAAGTTCCTAAAACTTGTTAGCGACTCTTTTGCTCTATCTTCTTCCCTTTTGGACGCCACCGTACATTAGTGTATGATCACAGTGGGGTTCAAGCTAGTGGGATTAAAGCTTGAAATTTATTCCCTATAGTTTTTGGCGACTCTGCTGGGGAGGTGTAGGGAATAGTTTGAAGCCTTTAAAATCCCACTAGCTTGAACCCCACTGTGACCATACACTAAAGTACGGTGGCGTCCAAAAGGGAAGAAGATAGAGCAAAAGAGTCGCCAACAAGTTTTTAAGGAACTTGTAAACCATTCACGAGGTGAAGGTTACACCCCTTAACGATCCAAGAGATCGTCAACTCCATAAGGTCATGAACCAAATAAGGGTTCGTGGATGAAGGTACAAATCCAACCTAAAAGAGATTGAACCTGCCCTAATAATAGGCCTCTACTTTATTCTGCTCGTATTCATGTGCGCTTTCTGACTAACATGCAATCAATAGGATTAACCCTAAACCTGTTTAATCTATGTTGGTTGAATTTAATGCACAAATAAATCTATTATTGGCGATCACTTGAATCATAATCACATTAACCTAACAAGATTATTAATTATCTTATTAAGTGTGATTGAAAATACAAATTCCCTTTAACATGCAATAAAAGTGATCAAGCAATAACAATATAAAATAATGTAATAATAATATGTACATATCAAGCAACATAAATAATAATCAACATTATTAACAATAATAATCATCATAATTAATAATAATCATAATAATTAATAATAATCATAAAATTATAACAATTATTATCATAATCATATTCATGTTAATATTAAAGCATAATAAAAGTAGCAAGATCCTAGGCATGATACTAACAGGATTAATAACAAACCCTAGCATCTCACTAAGCATTAAAAATCAAACCTTTAGCCCTAACATGATACTAAAATGAATAAATATTAAGAAGAACATAGGAAGCATCGTAACAATCATATTTAATATTAAAAATACCCTAGACATGATACTAGGAATATCATAACAATTTAAACATGATGTCTACATCATAATATCAATTAATCAATTAAAGTACTTACTTGGATGCCTCGTACCTCTTTCTAATTACAAAATACACACGTTAGTAACTTCAAGGAAAATAATAAACAAAGCAATTAAATTAAATAATTGAAATAGAGATTTGGGACCAAACCCTTTGAAATTAAAACCTTTCACGTCTAGGGCGAAAGCAACTTCGAATATGGCTAGGTGTATCAAGATCTTGTGAATGCGGAATTTTGAAAGAGAATTAAGAAAAGAGAGATGAAAGAGATGAATGAATGAAAATATTGTAAATCGTGATTGTTGGTGAATCGTTGATGATTGAGAGAGTAGATGATTGAAAACGGAGTTTTTAATACGATATTTATAGAGAAAATCATCCAAAAAAGATAATTTATCAAAACAGAGTCTGAAGACCACAAATCCACCTTGGCGCCAGGACTAGTGGCTAGCGTCAGGCGCTAATGCTGGCCTCTGGCGCTAATCCTGTTTCCAGGCGCCAAGGCCTGGGGTTGGTTGCCAAACCGGATTTTAACGCGTTTTCGAAAATCTGATAATTTTACCGTACTGGAAGATAAAATAATATAATTTCAATCGAAAATGCTATTTGATCTGATTAAAAACTCTGAAGAGTCCTAATTGAATTAAGAATGACAAAACCTTCTAGAATGTTCTAGAAGACAATAATCATTCCTAATTACATTAGGAATGATAAACTATATTAGGCCCTCCCCTAGATCATAGGGCCGTACTTAAAACTCAAACCGGGCCCAGTTTAGTAAATTGGCCATAAATTCCTCAATATTAATCGGAATTGGGCTTATAATATATCGTTGGAAAGGTCTTTGCAAGCCCCATCCAACTACACCACTATTGGACCCATACTATGTACCAACCAAACTGGATTGGCTGTTTTCTTAAAAATAAAGGTTTTAGAAACAAGGAGAAGGGAAAATAAAACATTCCACAACACCAGACCTTTCCACACTTTCGTTTCATTCGATTACGATTCGACGTGAAAGGCACTCATCACTGGGTTTGGTTTTGGGGAGACAAAAATGGGTGTCTACAGAAGCCCCCACTTTGACTGAGTTTGGAGAAACGCAAGTTTCGAAAAACGAAAGTCAAAGTAACGATAGGGACGGAGAATGATTCAGAACGTTCTGCGATCCTAAATCACTCTTGTAACGCCGATACTTGCAAAACTAGCATTAGCTAAACAGATAAAAGAGTTAAGAAACGCGTATCTTGCACCGTCGAGCACACGTCTCTGAAAGTAACCAATTTGCTGCTGTATCATGTTGTTTTGATGACCTTCTACAAGCTAGAGAATGCCATCCCGCTTGAAAACCGCTACGCCCGTAACTGCTTCCAATTAGAAGATTGATTCGCCTGAAACTATCCTCCTCCCCTATGATAATATTCCACGTCCAAGGGAATACTATCAAAGATTGCTTCTCTTGAAACAATCCTCATCCGCATTGATAATATTCCACATCCTAGGGAATACCATCGAAGATTATTTCTCTTGAAATAATCTCCATCCGTTTGTGACAACTCTCCACAATCTAGGAAACGCCACCTTGTTGTTTCGATGTTCACTCGTCTCTGAACAAAGAGCTTCTTTTTCCTGCTGTGATAGTCTTCGAAAAGATCACTTCTCGTTTAATGCTGCTATGCCAGTACGTCAGCGCTTTGCTGCTCGTGAACCAGTATGTCGGTGCTTTTGCTGTGATGACAATCCTCTTTTCTTTGGGAATAGTTGCCAACACAACTCTTGTATGATGTATGACAATCTGATTTAGGGAAAGTTGTCAATGCCACGTAACAATCCATCCTTGGAAATGTTGTCACGATGAAGCGACAATCCGTACCTCGGAAAATTGGCCAAAATCCAATTTTCGGAAAAGTTGCCAATGCTTCGTAACAATCTTTCATAAGAACTTTTCTACGATCGACAATCCACATCTTGGAATATAACTCTTGAAAGCAATCCACCTTGGAAATTTGCCAATGTTATGCGACAATCCTTTTGGGAAAATATTGCCACTATTGACAATCTGCGTCTTAGAACATTTGCAAAAAAAGAGTCGACCGACAATCCACTTCGGGAAAACTTGCCACTTACTGAAATGAATGACAATCCACGTTGAAGAACCTTTGCCGAAATTTATGATGAGTAGAGACCTACGACAATCCTTTGGGAAACTTTTGCCATTGGGAACTGGGTGTATGACAATCCAATCTCGGAAAACTTGCCAACGAGCCGACGAGTGTATGACAATCCGAACTTGGAAAAACTTGCCAAACAAAGAAGGAGCACGACAATCCACGCTTGGAAACTTTGCCAGAGATGACAATCCAATCTTGGAAAAATTGTCGTTGAAGAAGATGCACGACAATCCATTTTTGGAAATATTATCAGTTGGGGATGACAATCCAATTTTTGGAAAACTTTGTCGTTTAATAAGAATGCGCGACAATCCATATTTGGAAATATTGTCGTTTAAGTGCTTGCTTTTGAACCGATTGTAATGAGCCAGTGTTTTAGGCGCTTAAGCTAAGTGAGACGATCTTTTGTCAGGTCAATCACTTACTACGATTGTAATTGAGCCGACTACTAATCATGTCAAATTGCTTATAGGGGCTAACTAGCGTACCAAGGAACCCGAAATTGCTGCATGAGGTCGAAATCACCTTTCTGGGAGGCTTCGAGCTCTGTCGTTGTTGAGATATCTCTGGCGCCAAGAATTGGAGTAGGGTCTTCCCTATTCCGCTGTACCTGTATTTATTTTTTACTATAGAACTTTGCCAATCTTTTTAATTATCTTAGGGTTGACCTAAGGCTTAATGTTGCTTGACTCATCAACTTGACATGACTCAAGGTATAACCTTGACTCGATATGACTGACTCGAGGTTGACTCGACTCAAAGTGTAATGACACATGTGTTAGACTCAAATCAAAATGATATGACACGACATGACTCAATGTGTATATGACTTGTGTGTGCATTGTAATATGATCGTGCGACTCGAAAAATGCAAAAAAGCAAAAAATTTCTGTCAATTTTGTGGAGGGTACCGACTTTCTCCCGAAAAAGAAAGACGTGAAAAAGAAAATCAAAAGTTTGAAGATGCATGTTGAATGAGCTTAGTCAAATTTTGTTTGATACTATCTCTCAAAGTTCAAGGATTAATTCAGCCTAGGCTATCTCAACTGTTGACTCCATGATGAAAGTATTTGGGTAACTTAGGCACGGAGGCTAAGCACTTCATACTTCGTGATGCAATGACAATTATGAGTGATTTTGATGAAGCATGCTTCAGCGTTAAGATTTCATGACAAAGGGTTCCTAAGGGAAATATATTTGGTCATGTATGCGTGCGGTATGTGAAAGTGACACTAAAGTTAGGCCGCAAGAGCTAAGTGTGTGAAAAGATATTATTTATTAAAAGAGTCAAATGGTGACTCTTAGGCTAGGTAAGCTAATGATATAGGGATCAAGCCCCCAAGTCTGGCTTTAAGTGAAAAGGGATAAACATAGTAAATCCCTTGATATGATCATGGTGGAAGTGTGTGAATGTGAATATGAATGCATGTTTATTATGGCCGCACCTCGATGTGAGGTTGCCTACGTATCCGTTAGGAATCAGGCCGAACGTAGCTCTAGCCAAACCTCGCACAAGTGTGTATACCTCAAAAAGGTATTTTCAAGGGTTGTAACGTGGTTAGGCTAAAGGTTTGAAGAAGAAGGGGATAAAGGCTCAAGACCCTAGATAAGCCCCCAAGGTGTGCAACCTTGCTTTTGAATATTTGTATTTTCATGCTTGAGGTTTTCTACTCTTTTTTTTTTAGTTCTTTCTTTTGTTTTAGCATTTATTTTATTTTAATAAGTGTGGGCAATCCCGATCATGCGGTCTATCACTCACTTGGCATTCATGTTTCTCAGGCACGGTACCGAGCACTCGATAAGAGACGCAATCTGAGACGTGTTCTTATCGAAGATGTATTCACATCAAAGACATTGGAACACTTACCCTTTTGTACACTTTTATTTATTTTTTTGTTATTGCTTATTTTTTGCTATTGCTTTCTTTTGAATTTGCTCAAGCTTTCTTTAGAATTGCATAATTTGCACGCCATCCTATCCCAAGGTTAGGTAGATGTAGGTCGAAAAAAGAAGGGTCTATCGTTAGACGAGGCTCAAAGTGGTTTATGAAGAAAGGATTGTATAATTGAAGGGCGAAAGGAGATATGATGTGGCTACAAGGGTGCCTTAAATCATTGGTATACCTTGTGCTTAATTCGACATGGATTTTTTTTTTTTTTTTTTTTAATGCAATGTGATGATCATATGCAAGGAAATAAATGCTCATTTTTATTAAAAGAAAAGGAAAAAAGACTACAAAATTAATCTAAAGGAAAAGAAAAGGTGTCTATGCTAGACTTATTGGGGAAAGGAAAAAATGAAAAAGAAATAGACAAAAGAGGTCATGAAATCTTGTCATTGAAGCTCGCCTCTTGTCTTGTGTTGTTTTCTCCGACATCATCCAGTCTTCTCGCTAGCTAGAGGCAATGAGATCTTATTTGCTTCTATGACATCTTGAATGAGATTTTGAAACCTGTAGCATTCATCGGTGGTATGACCGTTTCCTCGATGGTACTTGCAATAGGAATTTAGATTCCATCTCGAAGATCGATTTTCTAGTGTTGGATCCTCGGTAGGGCCAATAGGTTTGATTAGTCCTCGATCATAGAGACGATCGAAAGCAGCATCGTAGGTCATTCCAATGGATGTGAACTCTCACCTGGGTTTCCTTTTATATCCTTGATTGTCCACGGCTAAGACATCATTATGGTCAAAGGTACTAACATTATTACTAGAGTGGGCGCTTTTGGAAGAAGAAGAATTGTCGCTCTTCTTTCTTTCCTAGCCACCGTGGTTGCTATTGTTAGTAGCTTTTTGCTTTGCGAGGTCATCTTCGATCTCGATACCTATGTCATAGACGGCCTTGAAGGTATTCAAGTTGTGTTGATATTTTAAGTGCTTTGAATACTTTTCTTGGAGATTCTTGATAAACATCCTCACGGATTCTTTTTCGGTGGGGACCTCAATCATCTTGGCGGAAGTTTCTCTCCATTTATTAAAGAAAGAAGTAAAGCCTTCATTCTCTTTTTGTCTTATCATCTCAAGTTGTCTATGATCGGTTTCAACTTGAATATTGCACTTGTACCTATCAACGAAAGCGTTTGCTATCAATTCCCAGGTAGAGATTTTCTACTTGTCAAGGGAGAAGAACCATTGTTGGCAAACGGTTTCAAGAGATAGAGGGAACAGAGAGGGGAAAACCTTCTTATCGATACCCTTAATGCTCATTATAGTTTCAAAAGCTCTTAGATGGAAGTAAGGGTTGTATGTTGCCTTGAATTTAGGGATGTCAGTGGCGTTGAACTTATGCGGAATAATTTCTTTGTCCAGCGAGACCCCTTGCGAACTCATGCCCTGGAATTTGTAGTCACTAGATAGCTTGCTCAAGCTTTCTTGCATGAGGTCCATCCGTTGTTGCTTCACAGGATCATCGATCTTGAGTGTGAGTAACTTTAATGTTTCAGTCATGGTAGCCAATTGGTTCCTAAGCTCATTGACTTCTTCTTGAGTTGCCATTATCTTTTTAGCCTTCCTCTTTTGATGAATTGGTTTTTCAAAAAGCGAGACTTGAATAAAGAAGTTGTCCTTGATTAATCGCCCTTCTCTCCTCGACCAAGTACTGTGGAAAAGGAATTTGGGGATATTTATTGTTAATTATTTGACTCAAACTCTATTCGACATGCAATGGATGGAGGAAATGAAGAAAAATTGGAATAGAATATGAAGAAGAAAGATGGAGGTGGAGGGATATAAAGAACTAGGAATAAAATGTACCCCCTAACTCAAATGACGGAAAAGACTGACTCATGCATGAACCTAAGACATGGCCATGGTGATGTGTACTCAAAGTATGTGCTAAGACTAGTGAGTGTAGTTGACATGTTAAGACTCGTGTCATGACCATGTAGCTAGACTATGTGACCAAGACTCGATTAATGACTTGACGAGGTGTTATTGATAGCAAAAATTAACCGAATTAATTAACCGGATATGGTTTAGTCAAATAGGGCCCATGGTTAATTGTCCAGATGCACCGCGTAGAAGCCTAACCGTGAAGGGTTAACGCGTGTGGATAGAACACCGCGAGTTTTTTAGAAAAACTCGCTTCCATGGTTTGGTTAATTCAACCTCTCAGATGTACCCTTTGTTGCCAGGAGCGTTCAATCAGGTAGATAGAGCATGAATTGCCAGAGGATTATGTCCATATGTAGAACACATATGGGTTTCAGAAAAGTGAGAAAAAATTCAATCAGGAAGCAGGATCGAGCAAACAACGCGAAAAACCGGTCGAAATTAGAACGCATATTTCTGGCTCGGTATTGGGGGAAGTTGGCGCCAGCAAACAGAGACTGGCGCCAACTTTTAACTGTAGCGCCTGGCGCCAATATTGGCGTCTGGCGCTACGGCTAAATGTTTGGCGCCAAGCTCTGGCCCCTGACGCTACTTCTCACATGCCTCAGCAGCTTTCTGTGCTCAATAAAATCATCCAGTTTCGCGCGGTGATATTTCAGTCCTAGTTGTGAAAGACCTTTCTCAAATTTCCTAAGTGTAAAATCCTATGTTTTTGACTCATTACAGATGGTCTTTCCAATGAGAACCTTTTTATGCATATGACACAATGTTAATCAAAATTACGCACATGAAATACTTAGAACTTTTCGAGTCTCATCCACTCATTCTAAATCATTGCCGAAACAAATTCAGGAATTAAAATAGAAATCCTCCCCAGTGGAGTCGCAAAAAACTGTAGGGAATAGTTTCAAGCCTTTAAAATCCCACTAGCTTGAACCCCACTGTGACCATACACTAAAGTACGGTGGCGTCCAAAAGGGAAGAAGATAGAGCAAAAGAGTCGCCAACAAGTTTTTAAGGAACTTGTAAACCATTCACGAGGTGAAGGTTACACCCCTTAACGATCCAAGAGATCGTCAACTCCATAAGGTCATGAACCAAATAAGGGTTCGGGGATGAAGGTACAAATCCAACCTAAAAGAGATTGAACCTGCCCTAATAATAGGCCTCTACTTTATTCTGCTCGTATTCATGTGCGCTTTCTGACTAACATGCAATCAATAGGATTAACCCTAAACCTGTTTAATCTATGTTGGTTGAATTTAATGCACAAATAAATCTATTATTGGCGATCACTTGAATCATAATCACATTAACCTAACAAGATTATTAATTATCTTATTAAGCGTGATTCAAATACCGATTCCCTTTAACATGCAATAAAAGTGATCAAGCAATAACAATATAAAATAATGTAATAATAATATGTACATATCAAGCAACATAAATAATAATCAACATTATTAACAATAATAATCATCATAATTAATAATAATCATAAAATTATAACAATTATTATCATAATCATATTCTTGTTAATATTAAAGCATAATAAAAATAGCAAGATCCTAGGCATGATACTAACAAGATTAATAACAAACCCTAGCATGTCACTAAGCATTAAAAATCAAACCTTTAGCCCTAACATGATACTAACATGAATAAATATTAGGAAGAACATAGGAAGCATCGTAACAATCATATTTAATATTAAAAATATATCCTAGACATGATACTAGGAATATCATAACAATTTAAACATGATGTCTACATCATAATATCAATTAATCAATTAAAGTACTTACTTGGATGCCTCGTACCTCTTTCTAATTACAAAATACACACGTTAGTAACTTCAAGAAAAATAATAAACAAAGCAATTAAATTAAATAATTAAAATAGAGATTTGGGACCAAACCCTCAGAAATTAAAACCTTTCACGTCTAGGGCGAAAGCAACTTCGAATATGGCTAGGTGTATCAAGATCTTGTGAATGCGGAATTTTGAAAGAGAATTAAGAAAAGATAGATGAAAGAGATGAATGAATGAAAATATTGTAAATCGTGATTGTTGGTGAATCGTTGATGATTGAGAGAGTAGATGATTGAAAACGGAGTTTTTAATACGAAATTTATAGAGAAAATCATCCAAAAAAAGATAATTTATCAAAACAGAGTCTGAAGACCACAAATCCACCTTGGCGCCAGCCCTGGCTCATTGGCGCCAGGACTAGTGGCTAGCGCCAGGCGCCAATGCTGGCGTCTGGCGCTAATCCTGTTTCCAGGCGCCAAGGCCTGGGGTTGGACGCTAAACCGGATTTTAACGCGTTTTCGAAAATCTGATAATTTTACCGTACTGGAAGATAAAATAATATAATTTCAATCAAAAATGCTATTTGATCTGATTAAAAACTCTGAAGAGTCCTAATTGAATTAAGAATGACAAAACCTTCTAGAATGTTCTAGAAGACAAAAACCATTCCTAATTACATTAGGAATGATAAACTATATTAGGCCCTCCCCTATATCATAGGGCCGTACTTAAAACTCAAACCAGGCCCAGTTTAGTAAATTGGCCATAAATTCCTCAATATTCATCGGAATTGGGCTTATAATATATCGTTGGAAAGGTCTTTGCAAGCCTCATCCAACTACACCACTATTGGACCCATACTATGGACCAACCAAACTGGATTGGCTGTTTTCTTAAAAATAAAGTTTTCAAAAACAGGGAGAAGGGAAAATAAAACTTTCCACAACACCAGACCTTTCCACACTTTCGTTTCATTCGATTACGATTCGACGTGAAAGGCACTCATTACTGGGTTTGGTTTTGGGGAGACACAAATGGGTGTCAACAGGAGGATTTCTATCTTAATTCCTGAATTTGTTTCGGCAATGATTTAGAATGAGTGGATGAGACTCGAAAAGTTCTAAGTATTTCATGTGCGTAATTTTGATTAACATTATTGTCATATGCATAAAAAAGATCTCATTGGAAAGACCATCCATAATGAGTTAATAACATAGGATTTTACACGTAGGAAATTTGAGAAATATCTTTCACAACTAGGACTGAAATAACACCGCGCGAAACTGGAAAATTTTATCGAGCACAGAAAGCTGCTGAGGTATGTGGGAAGTAGCGTCAGGGGCCAGAGCTTGGCGCCAGCATTTTAGTCATAGCGCCAAACGCTAGTATTGGCGCCAGGCCCTACTGTTAAAAGCTGGCACCAGTCTCTGTTTGCTGGCGCCAACTTCCCCCTATACCGAGCTAGAAATATGCGTTCTAATTTCGATCGGTTTTTCGTATTGTTTGCTCGATCCTACTTCCTGATTGAATTTTTTCTCACTTTTCTGAAACCCATATGTGTTCTACATATGGACATAACCCTCTGGGAATTCATGCTCCATCTACCCGATTGAACGCTCTATGCAACAAAAGGTACATCCGAGATTGTTGAATTCACCAAATTGTGGAAGCGAGTTTTTTCTAAAACTCGCGGTGTCCCATCCACTCGCGCCAACCCTTCACGGTAAGGCTTCCGCGCGGTGCATCCGGAAAATTAACCATGGACCCTCTATTGACTAACCCATATCCCGAACTTTAGAGAACTAGAGCCATGATTAGGTTGCAAACTCATTGCATCATATTGTGCCTACTTGACTACTTATGCATTATTTGTTGTGCATACTCTATGTGATTTTTCCTAACAGTTTGTTTGACTTGTGTTAAGACTAAATAATCCGATTAATGACTAAAGGACTTTGTTTAATTAATTAATTTGAGCTAATAAATAAATATAAAATCGAGTCATAGTTCCTTTAAGAAAACCCGGATTTTTATTCCCGTATACTGCACAAACGTCAACTTGTTTTGGTCATAGCTAGAGTTCTAGAAAGAACTACGAGTCGTACAACCTATGGATCTATAGAGTCAAATAATTAACAATAAGTATCCCCAAATTCCTTTCCCACAGTACTTGGTCGAGGAGAGAAGGGCGATTAATCAAAGACAACCTCTTTATTCAAGTCTCGCTTTTTGATAAACCGATTCGTCAAAAGAGGAAGGCTAAGAAGATAATGGCAACTCAAGAAGTCAATGATCTTAAGAACCAACTGGCTACTGTGACTGAGACACTGAAACTTCTTGCACTTAGGGTCGATGACCTTGTGAAGCAACAACAGATGAACCTCATGCAAGAGAGTCTAAGCAAGCTATCTAGTGACTATAAATTTCAGGGCATGAGTTTGCAAGGGGTCTCACTGGACAAAGAACTTCTTCCGCATAAGTTCAACGACACTGACATCCCTAAATTCAAGGCAACAGATAACCCTTACTTCCATCTAAGAGCTTTTGAAACTATAATGAGCATTAAGGGTATCGATAAGAAGGTTTTCCCCTCTTTGTTCCCACTATCTCTCGAAACCTTTTGTCAACAATGGTTCTTTTCACTCGAGAAAGAAATAACCTCTTCTTGGGAGTCGATAACAAACGCTTTCATAGATAGATATAAGTGCAATATCCAAGATGAGACAGACCGCAGAAAACTTGAGATGTTAAAACAAAAGGAAAATGAAGGGTTCACTTCTTTGTTCAATAAATGGAGGGAAACTTCTGCTAATATGGTCAAGGCTCCTACCGAAAAAGAATCTGTGAGGATGTTTATCAAGAATCTCCAAGGGAAGTATTCAAAGCACTTAAAGTACCAACACAACTTGAATACTTTCAAACCTGTCTATAATATAGGCATTGACATTGAAGATGACCTTCTGAAAGATAATAGTGCGAGAGGAAAGAAGAGCGACCATCCTTCTTCTTCCTCTAATGAGGTACATGCTACAAACACCTCTAAACCACGAATCCAAAGATCAAAAAGGGTGTTCACTCCACTTGGTATAAGTTATGAAACGGCTTTCGAGAAGCTACATCACAAAGGACTAGTCATGCCCATAGGGCCCATCAAAGATCCGGTTCCAGAAGCCAGGCCACCTAAGTGGGATCCTAATAAGAATTGCAAATATCACCAAAGAAAGGGTCACGACACCGAGGAGTGTTGGAAACTCAAAGAAGCTATTCAAGATCTGATCGATGACAATGAAACTTCCGAGATTCTAGCCATCAAAGATGACCAAGAATCCTTTGATCCATCACTTCTTATCACACCTGTAGGAGAGCCCGTGATCGAGACAGCTTATATGACCTCTTTCGATGAAGTGGCCATAATTGAGGAGGATAAAAGTCTTTTCTTAGATAATACCAAGGAAGACTCGTCAAGTCTAAAAGAGGACATTCGAAAACTGCAAGATTTCATTGCCATGCTCTTGAATGTGGTAGAAGGATTAGCAAATCGGGTGATAGCCATTGAAAAAAATCTCACCAAGGGTTTAATGAAGAACTCAGTGCTCCTAAGCCACAGGCAAAACGGACCATTGAAGAATAGACACCAATAGGAACAACTTATAATGAAGCTTTTGATTGTCTACATGATCAAGGTCATATTCACTTCATTGGTCCCAGTTAAGACCCTCCATCTGAAAAACGTTTTCCCAATTGGGATCCAAATTCCTATTGTTGATACCATAAAGGTCGCGGTCACACTACTGAAAAGTGTCTCACCCTCAAGGATCGTGTTCAAGACTTCATTGATTCAAATCTCCTTCATGTTCCTCCACGCGACAAGAAGGCCAAGATTAGTAACAATGGTAACAGTGGCTGTAAAGGGAAGAAGAACGATATCCTTCTTCTTCTGAAAACACCTACTCTAGTAATAGTGTTGGTACTTTCGACCTTAGTGAGATCCTAGCCATGGGTAATCGAAAGAAACCAAAAAGGGAATTTACCCCTATTGGAGTTAGCTACGATGATGCTTTCGATCGACTCCATGCCAAGGGAATCATTACTCCCATTGGACCTATTCAAGATCCCCCACTTAAGAAAAGATTGCCTAGATGGAATCCAAACGAACACTGCAAGTACCACCAAGGTAGGGGTCATGCTACTGAGAGCTGTTGGAAGCTAAATGAGGATATCCAACATTTGATTGATAATAACAAGCTTCTCATACCTCCAGTTTACAAGAAGAACGAGTGATGATAAAGGAAACAACACA
Source organism: Chenopodium formosanum (assembly GCA_024500155.1). Lineage (NCBI taxonomy): Eukaryota > Viridiplantae > Streptophyta > Magnoliopsida > Caryophyllales > Amaranthaceae > Chenopodium > Chenopodium formosanum. Next base: position 44,338,092 of record CM044880.1, read on the forward strand.
AGACAAGAGACGAGCTTCAACGACAAGATTTTGCAACCTCTTTTTTCTATTTCTTTTTTTTTTTATCCCTTCCCCAATAAGTCTAGCATAGGCACCTTTTTTTATTCTCTTTAGATTTATTTTTGTAGGATCATTATATATTTTCCTTTAATAAAATGAGCACTTATTTCCTTGCATATGATCATTTCATTTTATTGCAAAAAAATAAATAAATAAATAAATAAAAAAAGTCAAATTAAACACAAGGTATACCAATGATTTAAGGCAACCCTTTTAGCCACATCATATCTCCTTTCGCCTTTCTAATTTACAAATCCTTTCTTCATAAACCACTTTGAGCCTCGTCTAACGATAGACCTTTCTCTTTTCAACCCACATCTATCTAACCTTGGGATGGGATGGTGTGCAACTTATGCAATTTTCAAAGAACAAAGCTTGAGTGATTTGACTAATTCAAAAGATAGCAAAAATAGCAAAAAAATAAATAAAAGGGTAAGTGTTCCAATGTCTTTGATGTGAAAATATCTTTGATAAGAACACGTCTCAGATTGCGTCTCTTATCGAGTGCTCGAGAAACATGAATGCCAAGTGAGTGATAGACCGCATGATCGAGATTGCCCACACTTATAAAAATGAAATAAATGCTAAAGCTAAAGAAAGAGCTAAAAAAGAGTAGAAACTCAAGCATAAAATTATAAAGATTCAAAAGCGAGGTTGCACACCTTGGGGGCTTATCTAGGGTCTTAAGCCTTTATCTCCTTCTTCTTCAGCCTTTAGCCTAACCACGTTACAACCCTTAAAAAGATCTTTTTGAGGTATACACACTTGTGCGAGGTTCGGCTAAAGCTACGTTCGGCCTGATTCCTAACGGATACGTAGGCAACCTCACATCGAGGTGCGGCCGTAATAAACATGCATTCATATTCACATTCACACACATGCACCATGATCATATCAAAGGATATCCTACGCTCATCCCTATTTACTTAGAGCTAGACTTGGAGGCTTGATCCTTATATCATTAGCTTACCTAGCCTAAGAGTTACCATCATTTGACTCTTCTAAAAATAATATTTTCCCACACACTTAGCCCTTGTGGCCTAGCTTTAGTGTCACTATCACACACATCACAGATACATGACCAAATACTTCCCTTAGGAACCCTTTGTCATGGAATCTTAATACAACGCTGAAGCATGCCTTGTCATATCAACACCACTCATCAATCATAATTGTCATTGCATCACGAAGTATGAAGTGCTTAGCCTCCGTGCCTAAGTTACCCAAATACTTTCATCATGAAGTCAAAAGTTGAGATAGCCTAGGATGGATTAATCCTTGCAACTTGAGAGATGGCATCAAATGACATTTGACTAAGCTCGTTCAACATGCATTCGAAAGCTTCTTTCTTTTTCGCGTCTTTCATTTTTGGGAGAAAGTCGGTACCCTCCACAAAAATGACGAAATTTTTTTGCTTTTTTGCGTTTTCGAGTCGCACGATCACATTACAATGCACACACAAGTCACGAGTCACATGTGTCAAGTCACATCGAGTCGAGTCAACCTCGAGTCAGTCAATCACAGTGAATCAAGTTTGTACCTTGAGTCGTGTCAAGTCGATGTGTCAAGCAACATTAAGCCTTAGGTCAACCCTAAGATAATTAAAAAGATTGGCAAAGTTCTATAGTCAAAATAAATACAGGTGTAGCAGAACAGGGAAGACCCTATCACAGCGTTCGGCGACAGAGTCAATTCTTGGCGCCAGAGATATTTCAGCAGCGACAGAGCTCGAAGCCTCTCAGAAAGGTGATTTCGACCTCATACAGCAATTTCGGGTTCCTTGGTACGCCAGTTAGACCCTATAAGCAATTTTGACATGATTAAGTAGTCAGTTTGATTACAATCAAAATAAGTGGTCGACCTGATGAAAGATCGTCTCACTTAGCTTAAAGCGCCTAAGAATTGGCTCATCACGACACCGACATACTGGTTTTAGCAGAAGCAAAGCGATCTTTAAAGATCGACAAGTGTTGGTCTTCGGTAATTTTCTTCGGAATATTATCGCAACAACTGAGGATGACTTCAAGTAAAGTTATTTTCGACGGCATTCGCTAAGATTGTGGAAGTTGTCACCCAAGATTTGAGGAGATAGCTCGAGATGGGCGGTCTTCGACGGCATTCACTAAGATTGTGGAGGTTGTCACCCAAGATTTGAGAAGATAGCACGAGATGGGCGATCTTCGACTGCGTTCGCTAAGATTGTGGAGGTTGTCACCAAGATATGAAAAGAGCGGTTCACGATGAGGCGATCTTCGATGACTTTTTCTATGATTGGAAAGGTTGTCACTATGATTCAAGAAAAGGCTCGAGATGTAGCAACATTGATCGACGGCGTTCCCTAGATTGCGGAAGATCGTCAAAACAAGCAGCAAGATGACGTTCCCTAGATTGTGGAGAGTTGTCACAAACAACTGAGGATTGTTTCAAGAGAAGCAATCTTCGGTAGTATTCCCTTGGATGTGGAATATTAACAATGCGGATGAGGATTGTTTCAAGAGAAGCAATCTTTGATGGCATTCCCTTGGACGTGGAATATTATCATAGCGGAGGAAGATCGTTTCAGGTGAAGAAATCTTCCATATTGGAAGTAGTTACGGATGTAGCAGTTTTCAAGAGGGATGGCATTCTCTAGCTTGCAGAAGGTCATCAAAACAAGGATACAACAGCAAATCGATTACTTTCAGAGACGTGTGCTCGACGGTGCAAGATACGCGTTTCTTAATCTTCTATCTGTTTAACTAACGCTAGTTTTGCAGGTATCGGCGTTGCAAGAATGATTTAGGATCGCAGAACGTTCTGAATCATTCTCCATCCCTATCGCTACTTTGGCTTTCGTTTTTTGAAACTTGTGTTTCTCCAAACTCAGTCAAAGTGGGGGCTTCTGTAGACACCCATTTGTGTCTCCCGAAAACCAAACCCAGTGTTGAGTACCTTTCGCGTCGAATCATAATCGAATGAAGTGAAAGTGTGGAAAGTCTAGTGTTGCAGAAAGTTTTATTTCTTTTCTCTTCTCTCTGTTTTTGAAAACTTTATTTTAAGAAAACAGCCAATCTAGTTTGATTAGTCCATGATATGGGTCCAATAGTAGTGTAGTTGGATGGGGCTTGCAAAGACCTTTCTAACGATATATTATAAGCCCAATTCCGATGAATATTGAGGAAGTTATGGCCAATTTTACCAAACTAGGCCCAGTTTGAGCTTTATATGCGACCCAATGATCTAGGGGAGGGCCTAATATGATTTATCATTCCTAATGCAATTAGGAATGGTTTTAGTCTTCTAGAATCTTCTAGAAGGTTCTTTTCATTCCTAATTAAATTAGCATTGATAAGTTGACTTTGTTGACTTTTCAGAGTTTTAATTAAAATCAAATAGCATTTTCAAAGAAATTATATTATTTTATCCTCCAGTACGGTAAATTTATCAGATTTTCGAAAACACGTCGAAATCAAGCTTGGCGTCCAACCCCAGGCCTTGGCGCCTGGCGCTAGCCATTGGCGCCTGGCGCTAGTGCTGGTGCCTGGCGCCAGCTCTGTTTCCTGAGCGTCAGACTCTGTTTTGTTATTTTATCTTTTTTGGCTGATTTTCTCTATAAATATCGTATTAAAAACTCCATTTTCAGGGATCATCTACATCTTTCATTCACCAATTCTCCTCATTCGCAAGTTAAATCATTCATGCTTTAGCATTCTTTAAATCTCTTAATCATTCATCTCTTTCATTCATCTTTCCCAAAACTTTGTGTTCTCATACAAAATTCCGCATTCACAAGATTTAGAAACATCTAGCCATATTCAAAGTTTCCTTCGCCCTAGACGTGAAAGGTTTTAATTTTTGAGGGTTTGGTCCCAAATCACTCATTCAATTATTTAATTTAATTGTTTTGTTTATTATTTTCCTTGAAGTTACTAACGTGTGTTTTGTTATTAGAAAGAGGTACGAGGCATCAAAGTAAGTATTTTAATTGATTTATTGATATTAGGATGTAGAAATCATGTTTACATTGTTGTTATGATATTCCTAGTATCATGTCTAGGGTAAATTTAATATTAAATATGATTCCTATGATGCTTCCTATTTTCTTCCTAATATTTATGATTGTTAGTATCATGTTAGGGTTAAAGATTTGATTTTCATTGCTTAGTGACATGCTAGGGTTTGTTATTAATCTCGTTAGTATCATGCCTAGGATCTTGCTATTATTATTATGATTTAACATGATCTATGATTATGATTATAATTGTTATGATTTATGATTATTTTGATAACGATTATAATTATTATCATGATTATTTATTATGTTGCTTGATGTTTATTCTTATTGCTTGATCATGCCTTTTATGCATGTTTAAAGGAAATTGGTACTTGTAATCACGCTTAATAAGATATTAATAATCTTGTTTAGGGTTAATATGATTATAATTCAAGTGATCGCCAATAATAGTTTGTTTGTGCATTAAATTCAACCAACATAGATTAAACAGGTTTCGGGTTAATCCTAATGATTGCATGTTAATTAAAAAGCTCACATGAATACGATCAGAATAAAGTAGAGGCCTATTATTAGGGCAGGTTCAATATCTTTTAGGTTGAATTTGTACCTTAATCCCCGAACCCTTATTTGGTTCTAGACCTTATGGAGTTGACGATCTCTTGGATCGTTAAGGGGTGTAACCTTCATCCTATGAACGGTTTACAAGTTCCTAAAACTTGTTGGCGACTCTTTTGCTCTATCTTCTTCCCTTTTGGACGCCACCGTACTTTAGTGTATGATCATAGTGGGGTTCAATCTAGTGGGATTAAAGCTTGAAATTTATTCCCTACAATATGCATTTTAGATTACCTATTTTGACACAATAGTACGTGTTCTACGTATGTAGCTAGCCCGGGGAATTTAAGCTCTATCAACCAAAAAACGCTCAGGGCAATAAGGGTTCATCCGAGTTTATAAATGCACTCAAACCATGAAGTCGAGTTCGATTTCATAACAAACTCGCGGATCTGCCCATTGGCATACATCCTCAAGGGAGGCTGCCTTGCTAACGCGTCCAAACTCTTAACCATGGTACCCTTTGACACCCTTTTAAGCTTGACCATAGTAGAATATAGACCTTGACTTTAGGTTGCGAACTTCATTGCATAATTTGTGACAATGTGCTTATATGTGCATTATTATAATTTTTATATATATATATTTTATTTTTTTCTCTTATTAAACCTTTTTTTTTTTTATTAGAGTCGAGTCATAGAAGTTTTTTTACTTACTTTTTGAGTCACCCTGATTTTTATTCCCTTATACTACACAAGATTAAACTTGTTTTGGTCATATCCAGAGTTCTAGAGAAAGTTACGTGTTGTGTAACCTATGGATTGTAGCCCCAAGTTTTATCTTTCATTTGGCGTTAATTTTGTCCCAGTTAGAGTCACAGATCAAAAGTTATAACCGATGTACTACAACCTGTCTAGTTTAGGTGTCTTTTTAGAGTGAACTTTCTTTTTTCTAATTTTTTTTTATATCTTTTCGTGCCAAGCTAGTCTTAGCCAAGTCCTTTAATTCGTGTCAACTCGTATAACATAGAATTTTAGATTTTTATTTTTATTTATTTATTTATTTATTTTATACCCATGAGTTCTAACTCTTCTAGAATTCTAGTCCTCTTCCTAGTGTCTTGTGATCGATTTTTGCGCTAACCTTAACATGTGTTCTTTGTGTTTGTGGTTGATCTTATTTATGACTAACAATTAATCAAGTTATTTTGTCTTTTAGTCTTCTGTGCTATTTGGTCATTGGGTCCTTTGTTTTTCACAACGTCCTCATGTCTAGCCATGCGATCATACCGCGAGTCTTAATAAACTCACCTAATCACACATGTTGAGTCATTGCACATACTTTGTCTTTGAGTAATGCACTATATTGTTTATGATCGTATACTAGGACCATGCATGCGTCGTTTTCCGTCGTAATCGAAACGAGCGAAGTATTTCCCATCAGTTTTCAAAATTGTTTCATACACTCTTCCTTATTCAAGTATTGAGTGAATGCATTAAGTGAGTTCATCCTTACACAGTACTTGAGTCTAAAATAACTAGGCAATAGTTGGAAGAATAAGGGGAGCATCACTCCTTCCTTCTTTACTTCCAATCAAAACATCAACAACAAGAAACTTTTTTCCTCACCAGGCGGCAAGAAGTTATTCATAAACAGCCATAAAGACAAATCACGACGCAAGCTTCTCACCAAGATTTCATGTTTTCTTCTTCTTTTGTTTCAAACCCTTCCCCCTAAAAAGTCTAGCATAGGTTCTTCTTATCCATGTGTCTATGTGTCACATTTCTTACCTTCTTCATAAATGAACACCTCTTTCTTACATTCGATCACGTAACTAGCAAAAAAAATTTTAAAAAAAAATTACCTAACTAAACACAAGGTACACCAATGACTTGAGGCACCTTTGCAACCCTATCATTCCCTATTAACCATTCAATAACATATCCATTTCTTCATCAACCCATATTCACTTAAACCTGGGATGGGAAGGTGTGAAATTTGTTTAGTAGTCAGAAAGCAAGTTCAAACAAAAAAAATGTAATAATAAAAAAAAAGAAAATAATAAGTAAATAGAAAAAAAAATAGCTAAGGGCAAGTGTTCCAATATTTTTGATATGAACACGTCTCAAATTGCGTCTTTCATCAAGTTCTTGGTACCATGCCTGAGAAAAATGAATGCTAAGTGAGTGATGGACCACATGATCTGAGATTGCCCACATTGATTCAAAAAAAAAAAATTAAAGCAAAAAGAAATGTTGAAAATAAAACTTGCAAAGTCTAATACATAATTGTATATCTTGGGGGCTGCTCACGGGTCTAAAGCCTTTTACCCCTTTCTTCCTTAAACCATTAACTTAACCACATTAAAACTCTTGAAAGACCTCTTTGAGGTGTACATACACTTGTGCAAAGTTTGGTTAGAGCTACGTTTGGCCTGATTCCTAACGGATACATAGGCAACCTAGCCTCACATCGTGGTGCGGCCACATTCATATTCATATCCACACATGATCGAGTCATTTCTAATGCTTATCCATAAACATTTGGAGCTAGACTTGGGGGCTTGAACCCACATCACATTAGCTTACCCAGCCTAAGGAGTCATCATCTTTGACTCTTCTCACGTATATTTCCATCACCATAACCCTTGCAGCCGGCCTTAGTATAACATTCACACACTTCACTCCCACATCAAAATCCATATCATCCTTCCCTTTAAGAACCCTTTATCATAAAACCTTGTTTCAACACTATGCGTGTTTCATCATCTTTAAAGACAACATTCATTAGAAGAAACATTGCATACTTGCTTAGCTACCTGACCTGAGCAATGTTCATTGTTTCACGCATCGCATAATGTGCTGAGCACGCAACATTTATATATCAATGATTTTTAATCATACAAAGCATATTGTGCTTAGTTCCTTGACCTAAGCAACATTCATTATGCAATAATCACTTCATTTATATACATGCTTAGCTTCCAGACCTAAGTGACGTTCAAGATCGCTTCTTTACACCATATATGATGCTTAGCTCCATGACCTAAGTTCATTCATCTATCGTTTCACATGATGTAATTGTCCTTAGCCTCTTGGCCTAAGAACATGCATCATGCATACATTATTTTAAAGGCAAGCAATTCAATCCATACGATTCATTTCGTCTTTCTCAAGGAGGAAGTTCAAAACTTCTTCCCTTATTCATCTTTTTCTTTTGGGAAGTTCAAAATAAAAAAATTCATTTTTTACGTCTTTCTTTTTTGGGAGAAAGTCGGTACCTTCCACTCGTCTCATGATAAAAAATGAGGGAAATTTTTTACTTTTGCATTTCTGTTGCTTGTATTTGCACACGAACACCATATACACACACAACTACAAGTTATACATATGTCATGTCATGTCAAGTCAAGCTTGGTCAAGTCAGTTGGCCAATTCAATCGTAGTCCATACGAGTCCTTTAGCAAATTTTATTTTGCAAGTCTCAATTACAGCCCACGTCCGGGGACAAGAGGATCATCTACAATTCATGTTTGGGGACAAGCGAACCATCTACAGCCCACGTTTGGGGATAAGCGAGCCTTTTACAACCCACGTTCGGAGACAAGCAAACCATTTACATCCATGTTTGGGGACAAGCAAACCATCTACAGCCCACATCCGGGGACAAGCAAACCATTTACATCCATGTTTGGGGACAAGCGAACCATCTACAGCCCACATCCGGGGATAAGCAAACCATCTACACCCCATGTTCGAGGACAAACGAACCCATTACATCCCACGTTCGGAGACAAGCAAATATTTTACAGCCCATGTTTTGGGACAAGCGAACCAACTACAGCCCACGTCCAGTGACAAGCGGACAATCTACATCCCACGTTCGAGGACAAGCGAACTATCTAAAACCCACGTTTTGGTACAAGCAAACCGTCATCATTTTAAAGATCATCTCCCAAGCAAAAACAATTCACGGCGCAAGGTTCTCGATACACTGAGTCTTGCAATCTCATCATCAAGTCTTTCCTCAAGCATAAAAAGTGTCGTTCAGTGGATTTTGTCAAGCATAGAAACCTGCCAAAATCATCTATCGACTTTCCTTAAGCATGGATAGTATTATCCGGTGGATTCCTTCAAGCATAGAAAACCGCCAAATTCATTTGTCGGCTTTCCTCAAGCAAGGAATGTATTATCGGTGGGTTTCTTCAAGCATAGAAAAATGCCAAATTCATATGTCGACTTTCCTCAAGCATGGAAAGTATAATCCGATAGGTTTCTTCAGGCTTAGAAAGCTACCAAACTCATCAGTCGACTTCCTCAAGCATTGAAAGTGTTTCAACGAAACGTCATCCGGTGGATTCCTTTATGCATAGGAAGCTACCAAACTCATTTGGCACCGATACACTGGTGTTTGATAAGCATTTTATCCCTTTACTCTTTTATATGTAGAACTAACATTTTTTTGCAAGTATCGACGTTTACAGAGTAATTTAGGATCGCAGAATGTCTTGAATCATTCTCCTTCTCTATCGACTACTTTGACTATCGTTTTTGAAACTGACGTTTCTACAAACTTGGGCAAAATGGGGATAAAATGTCTCTACAAAACCAAACCCAATGATGAACAAAATTTCATTTCCATTATTGGTAGGGTTGAGTTTTTAATCTTTTAAGTGCTTAAATCCATGTTTTTATTCAATACATTTCATAAACCAATCCATTTCCTAACTCATTTTCTTAAACCATAACTTTTTTTCCTTTTTTCGTAACCGAGAGAAACTAATTTTGTGGACTAATAATTTTGATCCAATTATTATTTTTTGGATAGGCCTTGAAACAATATTTTCAACCATAAATCATAAGCCCAATTCCGATTTAAAACAAAAAAGATATGAGCAAAATACCAAACTCGGCCCAAAATCGACACCCTTCTACTAAAAAAGCCATAACATAAAATCTACAAATGATTTCGACACGATTCTAATTTTTTTGGAAAGAAGACTTGATAAGCTTTCCAATTATATATTATATTCCTTATTCCAAGTTACGGATCAAAAATTATCATGGTTTTAAAAACGCATACAAAACTGGAATTACCGCACACAGTGTAAAAACACCGTGTCACAACAAAATCAGATGTGGCACGATGCCTGGTGCCGTGACACGGTAATTCCCAATATGTCACGGTGCTTTTTTTCCATGTTTTTTCTGCATGAAAATCCACCTTTTCACTGGAATAGTTGCCGCGCCACGGGATTTTGTACCGCGTCACAGTACAATTTCCCGTGTCACGGTGCCCATTCCGTGACATGGGTTGTTCCGTGTTTTCTTCGCGTAAACCCTTCATGCGTTTTTATCTTCCGTAAGTTAATTATTTCTCGCGTCACTCTAGATTGCACCGCATCACACTAAATTGTGCCGTGTCGCGACAGTGTTTTTAAGGGTTTTTATCTTTTCTAGGTTCTGTGTGATCCCCTACTCATCGCCTCTATAAATACCCCCTCCTTTATACAGTTCAGTGCACCAAAAATCTTTTCTCTTCCTCTCATTTACACCAAAAATATTTTCTTCTCTATCTCATATTCTAAACTTTAAACCTGTATTTTGAATTACATTTTTCCTCCCTAAGCACTCCAAGGAGTCATAATTAACCCGATGTTCCGTCCTTAAATCAAGGCGTGAAAGGTATAATTAACAAAGGGTATGGACCAAATCGACGCTACTTTTAATTTAATTTAATTTAATTTCAGTTTGATTTATATTTTTATTGAAGTTACTAACAATTTATTCATGATGTAGCAATTTAAAGGAACGCGCGGAATGTGAGTAATTAATTAATTTAATTAATCTTTTTTTTATTCTTGTTGCTAGTATCATGATAAGGTTTTTAATGATTTTATTTGACTAACAATTTATTGCTGAATTGCTTACTATATTAATGTTTATTCTATTATATTTATTGATCACCATATTGCATGTTTAATGGTAATATTTAATTGAAAATCACACCTGATGAGATAAATTTGGACAACCGGTTTAGGTTCCTTTTTAATTTTATTGTTTTATCGAGTGATCACTAATATTTTATAATTATGTGGTGCATTAACATTAAACTAATATAGCTTAATAATACTTTGGAGCGAATTGAATATTTTGTTTGTATGCCTTTGAGATCGTAGGAATCACTTTTCACTATAAGAATCGAGTAGGGGCCAATACGGGAAAATGTGACTCAATGACTCACTTCGTACCATCATCCCTGATCCTCCTTTCATGGTTCCAAAATATATGGAGCTAGCAATCTCATGGATTATGAATGGGGTGTAACCTTCATGGGTCAATCGTTGCTGCCTATCGTTGTCCGTTATTCGTGGTTGCCTTTTATGATCCGTGAACTGTTTACAAGTTCCTTAAAAACTTGTTGGCGGCTCCCTACTTTCTTTAACCCTAATGGTATATATCAATCCCACTTCCTATGAGTGCCAAACATATTCACTACATGTTTTAATGTAACCGCACTTCAAACGACGCCTACTATACTGTATAATATTTATGCCTTGCCGTCATCCACATTCAATAAACCGGATTACAACAACATTAACACACCTATTAGATGTTGAGCTTGAATTTGTGAAGCCGTCACTGTAACTCTCCCCTCACTTAGAATAATTAAAACCCTAATTTATATATATAATTAAATTAGATACAAATAGCATATTGATTGATGAAAGAGAGAGGAAGGAAGTTTGAAGAATAGAAAGATAAGCTTCGACCTTAAAGAAGTCCGTCAATGGCCGGGCCGACATGATGATGTGAAGTTGCGATGGCAAATGTGGAGTACCAAGGTTGTTGTCGGGCTTCCAGTATTTTATTTTCAGGGGTTATTATTGGGGCATCGGGGTTGCTATTGGATTTCTGATGACATGGGTTGCCAGGGAAGATAGGGGGAGTATGGGGAGGGGAATGTAGTGGAAAGGGTTTGGTTTTTCTTTTTTTTTTTTTTTTTTTAATTATTAAAAAATATAATAAAACCTATTGAAATTCAACATGTGGCAAAAGATCTAAGAAAATCGGTTAACAAAACCATCCAATTGGTCAGGGATTGTTAAAAGAAGATTATGGTGAAAGGTGGGATTGTTTTGGAATAAACAAAATGTGAGATTATTTTTGGAAGAATTGGTAAAGGTGGGATTATTATTTTCTATTTTTTCTTATTAAAAAAAAATCTTTTGACATTAATGATTTTATACTTATATCCAATAAATAAAATAATATTTTCATAATTTATTTTAACTAAATAAAGTATTACATAAGTAACTATTTAATGGAATACTAAATTTAATCAATTTATTTTGTTTAAAAAAAAATCAATTTATTTAAATACTCAAGATTTTTTTTTTAAAAATTTTACCTTTTTCAAACATTTAAAAAAAATTATGTACAAAATTAGAATAGCAAAAATAAATTATTAGAAATTATGGGATTACTAGGAATATACAAAATAAATATCCAAACTATATCAGTTCAAATATTACAAGAAATCACACATCTAGTTTAAAGTATTTCAGTTAGGTCAATTTAGTTACTTGTAATTTAATATGGTTACTTGTGTTTTTGCTTGGGGTTTGAAAAATTAATAACAAAATCCATTTTAATACGATATTATTTCAGTTCAATAATTAATTAACTGTAATTTTGACCTTTTTTTCTTCAATTTTTTGTTTTTTTGGAATTGGCTACTCAAAGTATATAGCCCACTAATCGGTGCCAAGTTGATTTGTGAGAAGTCACAGAATGGTAGGACGGTTCTTTCGTAGCTTAAAAAAAAAAGGAACTAGGTTTAGCTTATGCTTAAAAGGGTTATCTCGGTATGGATAATTGAAGTTTTTAAAAGTTTACATATAAATTTTAGAAGGAGCCTTTGGTTTGAGTTTCTGAAAATTATAATTAGTCTTTAATTTACACAAAATGGTAGTTTTACTACTTTCATTGTTGTAAATTAAATTTGCTGCATGGTATATATAGCTAATGTATGTTGACATAACATTTCTAAATAAAGCAATGTTTTTTTATTCATTTTTGTGCTTGTGTTGCTTCTATACATTCCCCTTTATCTTGTGCAATTCTTCCTTACATTATTTGAATATTTAAGCACCTACATATGTATTTTAGTTAGCCCCTCTTCTTTTGAGTCTATGGGCCGCAGAGTAGATTTCAGCACATCAAAGCAGATTTCAGCACATCAAAGCCGATTTCAGCATATCAAAGCAGATTTTAGTAGAGTAGAGCAATGCTTCCCACACTATAGAGCAGAGCAGGAAAAAAAAAAAAAAAATAGAGCAATGCTCAAAAGAACACGAACTTACTTTATATTGATTTTTTCATGGTCACTAACCACATTAACATTCTCTCAAATTGTCTTAATAATATTTTACTTGTATACACATAATATATATTTAAAATCTTCGAAAACAAACTTAGGCCCTATTTTTTAGAGCTGCTATACTCTGCTGAAATCTGCTCTGCTCTGCTAATAATACTTAATACTGAATTATTATAATAATAAAATTTTAATTATTATTATAATAATAATAATTAATTTTTAATTATAATATTAAAAATTAATATTTAATAACTATAATAATAATTAAAATTATAATATTTAATAATTATAATATCAATAATAATAATGAATATTTAACAATAATAATAATAGTAATAATAATGATGATAATAATAGTAATAATAATTCTTATTATTTATAATAATAATAATAATAATAATAATAATAATAATAATAATAATAATAATAATAATAATATAATAATAATAATTGATTTTTTATAATAAAAATTAATATTTAAAGATAATATCTAATATTTATAGATAATACTAATTATTAATTTTTAATAATAATATTAAGAACAATAATAAAATAATATCAGATGATAATAATAATAATAATAATAATATTTAATGATTATAATAATAATGCGATAGTATTAATAATAGTAAAAGTAGTAGTTGTAGTAATAGTAATAGTAATAGTAATAGTAATAGTAATAGTAATAGTAATAGTAATAATAATAATAATAATAATAATAATAATAATAATAATAATAATAATAATAAAAATAATAATAATAATAAGAATAATAATAATAATAAGAATAATAATAATAATAATAATAATAATAATAATAATAATAATAATAATAATAATAATAATAATCTAATATATATAAATAAAGTGGGTATTTTTGGAGAGCATTGGGAGCTCCACATAAGAAAAGGTATATTTTTGACCAATTAAAAATTAGATATCTATTTTATTTTAGAATTAAAAAAATCACTCGCCACCTAAACAAAAGTGACGAATAAAATTTTAAATTTTTGCCACGTAGGTAAAAACGACAAATAGTAATTTATTAAGATTTTAATTATTAAAGAACACTTAATTTTATCATTTTTATTTGTTACAAAACTAACAATTATCTTTAGATATTAGGATTTATATTATTTTAAAAACTAAAATTATATTTTGGTATTTAAAAAATATAAATTATTATTTGATGTTAATGGTTTTATGTAAATATCTAATGATATGATATTTTCATACAAAATTTTAAAACTTATAATGAAAGAAAAAAAAAATTAAAAGATTACCAAAAAAAATAATATACAAATTGTATATAAAAATTCGTGCATCGCACGCCACATAAGAAAAAGTAATATTTCGACCAATGAAAAATTAGATTTATATATTAATTTAGAATTTAAATTTTCATCGCTATTTAAGAAAAAATTAACAAATGAAATTTGAGAATTGAAAACAAAAAATAGTAATTTAAGATTTAAATTATGAAAAAAAAACAAAAATTATCTTTTACATTAGGATTTATATCATTTTAACAAATAATTAGAAATTAATAAATATATTTTGATTGAATGATTTTATCTAACTATCCAATTAATGAGATAATATTTATTTCAATTTATAAATTCAAGTTATATATATGTAAAATTTGAATAAGAATAATTTAAAACTTAACAAAATATTTTACCTTAAATTAATGTTAAAATAATAAAATAGAAAATAAAAACAAAAAATATTAAGAAATTACAAAAAAATATACAAAATGAAATATTTAAAAACTGTGCATTGCACGGGCTTATATCTAGTAATAATAATAATAATAATAATAATAATAATAATAATAATAATAATAATAATAATAATAATGAAATCTAATGCTCTGCTCGGCTCAACTCTGCTATGCTATGCTCTGCTCTGCTTCAATCTACTCTTCTTTAATCTATTATGCTCTTCTGAAATCTGCTCTGCTCTGCTCTGATCTGCCCAAAGGCTTAAAAAAAACAGGGCCTTAGTAATCATTAATTTTGGACCAATGAAACATAAAAGCATTTTACGTTATGAAAACTTGACTTGAAAGCACTCCACAAGTATAAAGCAAAAAAGAAAAAAAAAAAGAAAAAAGAAAAAAATGTACTCTTTCGGCTTTCATACATATGAAGCAAAAATCAAATTACCAACGTTGTTTGTTGACGTTTATTTGCATGCTGCATTCTTAAAAACAAAAGTTTTCTTCCATGTCTTGTTTATAATTTTGAAAAAGACTTTACCTTGGTTAACAACTTCAATATTTAATGATAAACATATATATTTCTTTTATAACGAAAGGTAAACAAAAATTTAGGAAAATTTTCTTTCAGAACTATACCTAAACTTATAAGAATAAATAAAAAAAAAAAAAGAAACTTTACTATTTATGAACAGAAAGGTAAATGCAGAATAAGGAAATATATATATATATAGAAGAAGATTGTAGAAGAAAGATTATTAACAACTCTGATTAGCATATGATTTTGTTATAAATCTTAAACTCATTCCATATTTGAAAGTGTGCATTTTCTTATACATTTAAAAAGTTTTATACACTTGTTTATTTTTACTTGCCACGTTTTAATTTGTACATCAATTGATTACATAAACTACAATTTTTTGTCCATTTTTGATAATTTATTGTAATAAGGAAAAATATAGGCATGACTTATGTTGTTTCACTAATTTCGATTATGCTTTCTTATATATATTCTAATTTTATTTGGTTTTTCCAAATTAGTAATTAAAGATATTAGTTAATGTAATAATAGTTAACAAAAGTGAAAATTAGAGTGAAAATGAGAATTGTTGATAAAGAAAAAATATAATAGAGAAAGTATATCATAATGGTTTATTATATTATAATTATTTGTTTAAGTGTTTGCATCGTTGGAACATTATATTACCACTAAAATTGTCAAATTGGTGTACTTGATTATTTCTTTATAGCATCTTGACCTTGGGAATGTTTTATCGTTGAGATAACTTTTTATTTTCTAGGAATCCTTATCAGCTTCATGGGAACTAACTAAATTGGACACACTTTCTTTAGGATATCTTATTTTTGTAAATAACAGTGATATATTGGAGGCTATGAGCAATTGAGCAATGTTTAAAACTACTAAAAGAAACATAAGTAGTTTAATCTTGTTGATTAATTTTTACTTAAATTTAAAAAAAGAATTAAAAAAAAATAATCAATTAGTGATTGACAAGATGAGGGCTTGTTGAGTGGGTGCAATGTGTGGCCCCACCCACCGGCCCATGAGATCATTATCGCATTTCTTATTCGCAACGGCAAGAAATAGATGAACTAGAAATTTGATTGATTTTTTTTTTTTTTTTTTTTTTTTTTGAAAGATAGAAATTTGATATTGTTAATTAGTATGTAGTCAACAATAGATTTTTATAAGTAATAAAAAAAAAATAAGTTATCTTCCTTTTTGTTTGCTTTAGATATTATTAAATGATTACGAGATTTAGACCTACACGTTAATCTGTTTAAAGTATCAACCACTCTGTATATTATTCTCAATTGCTCATACTCTATTTGTATGAATTCTTCCTCTCTAATAGTATGCCTACAGGTGTCAAAATCGAAATGACCCGAAAAAATTTATCCTTTCGAACGGTAACGAATCTAATTTGATCCGAGAAATCAAGACCAAAACCCGATTTGTAACCAAACTGAACTCGATCCGAATGCGAACTTGACCCGATCTGAACTTAACCCGACACTGTTTTGATCTGAAATGAACACAACCCGAATTTGATTTGACACGACTTAAACTCAAATCGAACCGATTTGTCCCGACCTAAGTTTAACCCGATCCGAATTTGACCAGAAAAATAACCGATCTAGTCCGATCTGTTTTGACCCGAACTGATATCAACCCAACTTGATTTTAAATTGATTTGATTTTTACCCGATCTGAATTTAACCTAATCATAATTAATTATCGACCTTTTTATTCCAATTCTTATACTACTATATTTACTAATTATTAATAAGTTAACTTATTTTACTACAAGAAATAATCCGGAGTAACATTTTTACTTCATGTGCATACTAATTATATGAAATTACTTTCTAAGCTTTATATTCGTTTCATCTAAAAGATGACATTGAAGATTATACAGTTGAAGATTTATAATAACCTTGAAAAGATGACATTCTTATTTGTATATATCACCATAAGTAACTATCATTTATCAATATATCACTAGCTCATTATCGTTTATTTAATTTATATAGCTATGATAAGTCATCGATAATTATTCAATCTCAATTTGTCTTAAAGATAAAAATTATACATAATTTGATCAAATGAGAAAAGTAAAACTTCGTACTTCGTAATTAAAAATCAAACGATAAAATATATGATACGACTTGATATTAACCCAATTATAAGGTAAAAACTCAATAATAACTCTAGTTTTAAAATAACCTTAATTATTTGGATATGAATTTGGTCAACTCGGCCTAAATCCAGCCAAACACAGAAAGGAATTAAATCGAAATAGACCAATTAATGGATCAACGGATGAACCTTATCTTAATCAAACCGAATTTGACTGAATCAAAATCATCCAAACCAAAATCAACCCGACCCAAATTCATCCGACCCGAAATTAACCTTAAACCCGTTTTGAACCCAATTCGAATTTATCCAAGCCGCAAGTGAACAGATCTAGAGTTGACTCGACCCATATCCGACCCGGAATCAATAGACCATGACCCAAATTTGATTCGACCCGAATTTGACCCGACTCGACTTGATTCGAGTTAAAAGAATAATTTTCACCCGAACATATCCAATCCGAACAGACCCGAACTGAATAGATACTACCCAAACTCCATCAGATCGATTATCCGAATTGACACCTCTAAGTATGATACAATTTTTCACATACTAAATAGTAAAATTAATATGGATTTTCTTTGTTTCAAGCGTTAAAATTGATTTAATTTTTTTTTTTTTTTTTTTTTTTTTTTTTTTTTTTTTTTTTTTAAGATTTACACTTCTCCTTCTGTCCTATAATAACTAACAATCTGTCTCATAACAAGGAAATTTTAAATTATAACACTATATACCAAAGAAAAAAAGGATTTTAAAACTATTAAAAAAAACTTTTATTTTAACACCACAAATTTTTTTTAAAAAATTGATTTTACCACCACTTAACGGTTGCCGTCCAAAAATCTGTTAATTAGGGTTCATTAAGCCACGTGCCTTCACATTATTAGTTTAGAGAGAAAAAGGAAAAAAAACACTAAACCACCCAGCTATACCCATCCCTTTTGTCGGCAGGGTGGCACTGGCCATTACCCCCGAACACAACCATTCCCAGCCCTAGTAGCCGCAAACTCCATCTCTTCCTTTTCCTCTTTCCCAAAACTGACAAAACCTCCCAACGGCCGCTCAAAATGGGCGGTCTCTTTTCAAACCACCCAAAATCGACCACCACTTACGACAACTAACAGTAAAAAACGACCAGTTTAGGGCCTAAGTGGTTGATTTCGAACATAAACCGATCGTTTTTGACCCATAAAACCCGTTGTTGGTGGCGGTTTAGGGTGATTCGAAAACGGCCACCTGTTTTTTGTAGCCGTTGGCGCAAGGTTGCTGGTTTAGTGAGAGGGAGAAGGCGGAGAATCTGGTGGATTTGGCTGGGAGTAAGGGTGTTCTGGTGGGGCAGTGATCAGCGCCGCCCATGCGGCAGTGGGGATGTGGTGGCTGGGCTAATTTAGGGTTTTTATTTTTTTTTTAATTTTCTTCCAATAATATGCTGACACACGTGAGCAATGTGGGGCCCACTAAAGAATTTCATCCATGAAGTAGTTAAGTGATGATGAAAAACGGTTTTTTAAACTTCTTGTGATGTTAAAATAAAAGCTTTATTTATTTTTTTATTTTATTTGTGTAGTTTTAAAATCGATTTTATAGACTATTTGTGGTGTTAAAATAAAAAATTTCCCTATAATAATTACAACAATTTGCATTAAATTTTTTTTACACAATTAAATTTTCACATATACTGATGTACTTGTTTGACTTTACTTTTATATAATTAAATATTAATGAAATTATTTAAAATTTATATTATGAAACTTTATTTCAATGAAAACTATTATATTCTCCATTAGCTTATTTTATTTTTTATTTTTTTAAAAACAATTATAATTTGTTACACTTCTGTACAAAAGAAAATATATCATGTGAGATCTTATTTTAAAAAAACATATAAATGCGTCATATCAAAATTTTAACATTTATAATCAACATAAGTGAAAGGAAGAGTGTCCTTCGAACAAGTGAAATATTCCAATAGAGGGTTCAAAATTAATTAGGAAAGCTAATTATTCATTGAGGTCAAGTGACCAGAACGCCTCGCTGAACGTTGCTTCCGATCAACAATATTAATGTATAATTAATATTACAGCTTGCTCTTAACTGAACCCTTCAGGTCACACCCAATAGTATAACCGAACAAAGGCAATAAATTAATTTAAAGGATTAAATACGTCGATAGAGATTTTACGAACTAAGACGTCAGATTCCAAATTTTGAGCATCAAAGCCGAGCGTCAAGCGTCCAATCGATTTTAGGAATCCGTAAGACAAGAATTACTCAAACAACAAGTCAAGGTTAAGCCGTAGCCTTACACTAGCTGAGCCATGCAAGAGCTAGGCTAGCCACGAGCTCAGCATGCTTGTGCGTGCTGGACATGTTGGGACAGCATGCTTGAGGGATGATGCGCCTAGTCGCTCACACGCCAGGCACCCACAAGCTTGTTCTAGCACCAAAGCATGGTGTGCTGCGTAGCAGCGCCCAGCGCATCAAGAAGCCCACATATGAGCGTGGCTTCCTGGTGCTACAAGGCCAAGCAAGGGAAGCCCAACTGAGGGACCAGGCACCAATGAGTCAAATCAAACCTACTTGTGGCATTGTCGTCTAGATCATGTAAACATTAAACGTGTTAAGAAACTTTCCATGAAGGGATTATTTATTTGTTTAACTTAGAGTCGTTTGAAAATTACAATGGATGCTTACTTGGCAAGATAATAAAACAACCATTCTCAAAGTTAGGAGAAAGGGCTAGTAACTTATTGGGTTTCATACACACGGATGTATGTGAATTAATAAGCACAAACGCAAGAAACGGTTATCGCTATTTTATCAAATTCATGGATGACTTTAGTAGATATGGGTATGTCTAGCTTATGTCGCACTAAACTGAATCCTTTTAAAAGTTCAATGAATTTTAGCGTGAAGTGGAAACGTCTGCAAAAAAAATCAAGGCCCTTCGACCGGGTCGAGGTGGCGAGTATTTCAGGTACAAATTCGACGACTAACTGAAAGAACATGGTATTCTCTCTGAATTGATACCTCCCGTAACTCCAAAATGGAAGGGAGTGTCCGAGAGGAGAAATTGAACTCTGTTAGACATGGTTTAATCCATGATGGGTCTTAGGTACCTTATAGATTATCGAGTTATCACTTGAGGTAGTGAGGTGTAAAGATATGTAATTATAAGGCAAGTCTCCCAAAGATGTGGAAAATTGTCGACCGATGCACACATCTCAAGGCGTACAAGTTGGCGATTGTGTCCCAAGGCGTGGGTACTTTGTGGAATTTCACTTGCGGGCTCGTGTCGTAAAAACTCATGATAGGACTCGCAAGGCGTGGAAACTATTAAACTTCCCAGGGTGTGGAAAATCATCATTTAAAAAACTTCTCAAGACGTAGAAGTCTATGACATGTTGCCTACGGCGTGGAAACTTGTCATCTTTCACTTGTGGGTTGCTCAAGCCGTAGAAGCTCACGATAAAACTCCCGACACGTGGAAGATTATTATCTATTAGGTTTCTCGAGGCGTAGTGGTTCACGATAGAAAACTAACAAACGTGTTTGCTGCTATGCACTGGTGCCAGATACACATTTCTTTCCTATTAACTCCTTTAGTTGTGGAACTAACATTTTTTTTTTGCAGGCATCGGCGTTAAAAAGAATGATTTAGGATTGCAAAACGTTCTGAATCATCTCTGTCTCTATCGACTACTTCGATTTTCATTTTTGAATCTTACGTTTCTCTAAACTCAGTCAAAGTGGGGGCTTTTGTAGACACCTGATTATGTCCCACTAAAAACCTGTAGGCGTCGTTCGAAGTGCGCCTACGTTAAAGCATGTGGTGAATATTCTTGGCACTAATAGGAAGTGGGAATTGAAATAATAAGACTAGGGACAAGGAAAGTAGGGAGCCGCAACAAGTTTTTAAGATACTTGTAAACCGTTCACTAATCATTTAAGGCAACAACGAATAAGGGACAACGATAGGTAACAACGATTGACCCGTGAAGGTTACACCCCATTCATAATCCATGAGATTACTAACTCCATATAGTTCGGAACCACGAAAGGAGGATCGGAGATGATGGTACGAAGTGAGTCATGGAGTCACATTTGCCCGTATTGGCCTCTACTCGATTCTTTTTGTGAAAAGTGATTCCTGCGATCTCAAAGGCATGCAAACAAAGATTTAATTCGATCCAAACTATTATTAGGCTAAATTGGTTGAATATTAATGCACTTATAATCTAAATTTTTGATCACTTGACTCAATAACAAGATTAAAAGGAACCTAAACCGGTCGTCCAAATTATCTTATTAGGCGCGATTTTCAATTACATATTCTCTTTAACATGCAATATGGTGATCATAAATAAATATAATAATAGAATGAAAATTAACATTGGAAGCAATTTAACAATAAAACGTTAGTTAAATCAAATATAAATTAACCTAATCATGATACTAGAAATATTAAAATAAAATAAGTAATTAAATTTATTAATTACTCACATTCCGCGCGTTCCTTCAAATTGCTACATCATGAATAAATTATTAGTAACTTCAATAAAAAATATAAATCAAATGAAAATTAAATTAAATAAATGTAGATTTTATTTGGCCAAACACTCAGTTATTCGTACCTTTCACGCCATGGTTTAAGGACGGAACCTTGGGTTAAGTATGGACTCCTTGGAGTGCATAAGGGAAGAATGGTGTAATTAAGAATATGGGTTTAAGGCTTAGAATATGAGAGAGAGAGAGAGAGAGAGAGACAGAGAGAGAGAGAGAGAGAGAGAGAGAGAGAGAGGAGAATGATTTTTGGTGTAAAAGAGAGGAAAAGAGAATGATTTTATGCTCCGAATTGCAGAAAGGAGGGGGGTATTTATAGAGGAAAATGAGTAGGGGATCACACGGAACCCTAAAAAGATTAAAACCCTAGTTTTGGGGCACCGTGATTCGATAGAGGTTTCCGCGACATGGATGTGGACCCCACGACACGGCAAAATATGCCGTGACACGGGGAAAATTAGTGTGACGCGAGACAACTTGGTGTGACGTGGGACAAATAACATGCTACAGAAGATAAAACGCGTTAAGGATTATGCGGAGAAAACACGGAGTCATCCCGTGCCACGGGAATGGCACTGTGACACAGTACTATCCACTGTGGCACGACACACAATGCCGTGTCGCGGTGTACAGTATGCCCAAATCGCAACCAGATTCACAAGCACGTGAGAAAACGTGGAAAATACACGGAAAAAGCACCTTGACACGGTGAGAAATACTTTGTCCAGCAACAGGTAAAGTGTCACGACAACATGTACCGTGCCACGGTAGATTTTTACGCATAAAAACATAAAAAAAAAGCATCATGAAACGTTGTAAATTACCGTGTCACAACACCAGGCACCATGCCACGTCATATTTTGCCGTGACACGGTTCTTTTACACTGTTCGCGGTAATAACTACTGATCCGTAACGAATAAGGCGTATAATATATCATTAGAAAGATTATCAAGTCTTATTTCCAACCTAGTTAAAATCAGGTTAAAATCATTTGTAGATTTTAAGATATGGCCGTTTTAGTAGAAGGGTGTCGGTTTTAGGCTAAGTTTAGTATTTTGCTCATATCTTTTTCATTTTTAATCGGAACTGGGCTTATAATATATGGTTGGAAAGATTATTTCAAGGCCTATCCAAAAAAATAATAATTGGATAAAAATTATTATTCCATAAAATCTTTTTCTCTCGGCTTTATGATGTGGACATGAAAAAAGGAAAACAAGTTATGGTTTTGGGAAATGACCTAGGAAATTGATTGGTTTATGAAATGTATTGAATGGAAACATGGATTTAAGCACTCAAAAGATTAAATACTCAACCTGACCAATAATGGTTGTGAAAGGTTGTTGATTATCGGGTTTGGTTATGGGGAGACATCTTTAGGTGTCTACAAAACCAAACCTAGTGATGAGTACTAATTTGGGTATTTATGCACCACCAAGTGGCCCAATAAGAGTGTAACACGTGTCAATTTACAAGGAGTCCAAATGAACTCCCCAGATATTAACACGTGTCATGCAGATATGGCACCTGGGAAATGGCGTCCTTCAAGGCCTAAACCCCATGGTTCGCCGCAAAACGGCGCTACCCTAATTCCTAGGTAATCAAAACCTAGGATAGGGCACTCCTTTCTAGGACCCTATAAATAGGGAGATTCCCCCAATTATTGGGGCAACGTCTTAATCATTACAACAATTTTTGCTCTAAAAAATAAAGAACACCTAATCTCGGAATCCGAGAAGATACTTACTTTTCGCACGTTATACTTTGAATCCGTACTAACTTAATCTTCGGAGGCGGACCTCCGACCACCCAGATCTTTGTTTTTTTTGAAGGTACAGGTGGCCTTGTCAGATCCATTCTTTGAGTTGTAACTCTTCTATGGGACACAAAACACTAGAAACATTTGGCGCCGTCTGTAGGGAGAGTTTCCCAAAGATGGTTTCCCAATACTGTAGTGACAATGGAGACATCAAAACCTATGTGGCCCATGATGGTTCATTCATGTCTAAACGCATCCGTCACAAGGAGAGACAGGAGCGGAATGCTGAGCATGCGGGAACAAGCAAGTCCCTTAGGCAGACAAGCAAGCCTCCTGGGCAGCTGTCTGATCCTAATCAGGCGGCAAGATTAGCCCCAGTCACCCGAGACGAGCTCATAAAATTCATGACAAGTTTCATGGGTGAAATCAAAGAATTAATCACCAAGAGGACGACTGCTCCTAGGAAGGAAAAGTCGGCCAAAAAACCAGCTCAAGCTGAGAAACAAAAGTCGGTCAGGGACCGCCAGCCCACTCCTCATCCTTCTTTGAAGGAGAAGGCCCAGGCTCCGTGTCCCAAAAACGGAAAAAAGTAAAGCCATCCGGCATGTGCAGCCGGACGACAACAAAAAGACATTCTCTAATGCTCGGAAATACACTGGGCAAAAGAAGAACCAGTAGCTGTCTGAGTCGACATCCACGTCGACTTATCAAATATGTTCAAGAATACCTCAGTGTGGAATTCTCAATCTATACATGGGACTCTGCCAAGCGGACCTCTTGTCCATCCGGGACCCCATGTAATTAACTCGGCGTAGTTTATGGCCCATCCATCATAGAGGTCGCCTACTTTGCCTTACATCCAGCCTGCCTTATTTGGAGAATAACTAGTCTCAACTTGAGCAATATGCAGCATGGGGATACAGAAAGGCTACGTTCCAACGTCAGGCGGTTCAATCTGGTGAGAATCCAGATTCAAGGGATGTCTGACAAGGTAGCATATACAGACTTCTTCAAGGGTCTGGAGGACGGGTCGACCCTTAAGTTCAAGCTCGTCCGCAAGAAAATCTTCACCCTCTAAGGATCCTTGATGGAGGTGAAATCCTATATACAGGTGACCAAACTCTTCTCCCGAAATAAGCAGTCGGACTAAAAAAAGTCTGACAGGCAAAAGGAGAGTCAGCCTACTCAGCCGTCTCTAAAACATGAAGAGAGCAAAAAGAAAAAAAAGATCTGGGCGGTTGATAACTCTGATCAGCCGGCCCAGAAAAAGAAAAAAGAGTGGAAACCGTACGTTATAAGGTACGAGCTCTACAAGGATAGCTACTCCATCCACACGGAGATAAAGGATTAGTTGATCCTAGAGAAGCCAACTCCAATGAAAGGTTTTGCAGAAATTCAGAACAAAAATAAGCATTGCCATTATCATGAGGATGTCGGCCATGACACCAATGACTGCTTCAGCCTTAAGCGGAAGCTTGATCATCTGGCCGAAAAGGGGTACTAAAATCCTATGTGAAGCCCAAGGTGACTTCGAAAGAGAATCTTGGGGAGACGAGCAAAAAGACTCCTTAGCCTACTAGTAGTTCCGAAACCGATGAGGAGCCGGTTTAAACAATAACAGGCGGATTTGCCGGAGGTGGACCGACCATGCGAGGCACCAAGGACCATCTAAAAAAGATGGTCCATTCTGTTGAAGAAGGAAAGGCGGCTGACACGTCCGCCTTCCCCGAAGTCATCATCACCGAAAAGGACAGGGGCAAAGTCCTTCAACCGCATGATGAACTACTGTTCAAAGAATGCAAAGTGGCCAACAAAAAAGTTGGTCGCATCTTTATTAACACAGGAAGCTCCTCTGACATCATCATCCCCAAATGCCTATCCAACCTTAAATATAGGCTGAATAGAATGCATGATGTCTCCCATCCTCTTATTTGATTTGAGGGGAGGAGTTATGCACCAAGTCGAATACATAGATCTACCTGTCCGACTAGGATAGAAGGGTAATGATCGGAACATGATCATCCAGTTTTTGGTGGTCGAAGAGCTGATCGCCCATGATCTCATTCTTGGCCAACCCACTCTTAATGAGTGAAAGACATACATCATCCCTTCCCTCATGTTAGTCAAGCATGATAGGGATGATAGCATTGTTAGCTCCCTAAACGGGGACCAAAAGACAGTTCAAGAGTGCTATCTCTCAGGCGTCAAGCCTGAGGTTGCAACAGCCGGCCAGAGAAAAGAGCCAATAGACCTTGATGATATCAAGGAAGATCATCCAGCCCCACCAACCACCAAGAAAAGAAAAACCGACAAGCTAGTTGTGGTTAAAAAAAAAAAAGCAATAGCAATCACTGACCGGGGAATGGTCAGATGACCTATGTCCCCAGCCGACTACTGAGCACATTTATATTCCTCTGGATAAAAGTCTTTTAGAGCAAACTTTTAAGGTGGAGACGGTTGCTTTTGCAAAGATGGGTGCAGACTTGCACCATTTACTAAAAGAATTTAAAGACATTTTTACCTTTGAAGTGGAAGAGATGGCAGGCATCAGCCTAGATCTTGCTGTCCAAAAAATTGTCGTGGATAAAAAAAAAGAAGCCCATTTGGCAAAAGAAAAGAAATCACAACAAGGAGAGAATTCAGGCGGCAGCCACCGAAGTGAAAAAGCTGTTAGATGCTGTAGACACCCATTTGTGTCTCCCCAAAACCAGACCTGGTGACGAATACTTTTCAAGTCGAATAATAATCTAATGAAGTGAAAGTGTGGAAAGTCTAGTGTTGTGGTTAGTTTATTATTCTCTTCTTTCTCTTTGATTTTGAAAACCTATTTTATGAAAATAGCTAACCTAGTTTGGTTTGGTCTATAGCAAGGGTATAATAATAATAATAATAATAATAATAATAATAATAATAATAATAATAATAATAATAATAATAATAATAGTATTAATAATAATGTTAAAATCTGCTCGGCTCGCCTCGGCTCTGCTATTCTGAAATTTGCTCTACTATGCTCTATTGAAATTTAATCTGCTCTGCTCTACTGACCCCTACTCTACTTTACCGAGAAGCTCAAAAGAACAGAGCCATAGTGTATGATCATAGTGGGGTTCAAGTTTAGGGCAATGCTTAAAATATTCCCTACAGATGTTGAGTTCATTCGGCCATGTAATTTCCCTGACTGGGTTGCGAATATTGTGCTTGTAAAGAAGTCGAATGTTACCTGGCGCATGTGGGTTGATTACACTAACTTGAACAGAGCATGTCCGAAGGATAGTTATCGACTTCAAAAGATTGACAGTCTGGTCAACTCTACATATGGACATGCCCTGATGAGTTTTATGGACGCCTACTTAGGCTTCCACCAGATTACCCTATGGATAAAATATCAAGAAAAGACAACATTTGTCATTGATGAGGGGTTATTTTGTTACAATGTGATGCCGTTTGGCTTGAAGAATGCGCTTGCTACTTTCCAAGAAATGATTAATACGGTCTTCATTAATCAGATTGGGAGGAATGCCCTTAGTGCCGTTCTCTTTGCCGAAAGAGGCATCGAGCTCCTAGTCTACTTCATTAGCCACGTTCTCAGGAACGGAGAGCTTCGGTACGCCATGTTTGAAAAATTTAGCCTCGCTCTTTACATGGCTGTCAAGAAGTTAAAGCCTTAATTCTTGGCACATCCGATAGTGGTCTATATTGACCAACCGATCAAGCGGCCAATGAAGACCCTAGAATCTCAAGATGAATGCTCAAATGGGCTATTGAGTTACAGGCACTGGAAATCACGTTCGAACCAAGAAGGGATATAAAGAGACAAGCATTAGATGACTTTATTGTCGAAACGACAAGGTCGGCTGTGTCGGATAATACTGATCAAATTTGGAAAGTGTATGTGGACGAGAGCTCTACTATGAACGGTTGTGGTGCAGGAGTTTTATATAAGTCCCTTGAAGGGGATAAGTATGAGCATGCACTAATGTTCAAGTTCCAAGCCTCAAATAATGAGGCCGAATATGAAGTCCTACTACCCGACATCGGCATATGTAAAGTGGCAGGGGCAGCTAAGATTGACGGTTGGTTTGACTCCCATTTGGTCGTAAGCCAATACCATGGTGATTATGAAGCGACCCATCTGGCTATGATAAAATGCTTGTAGGCGGTCAAAGCTAAGGCCAAGACACTTGAAGAATTCATTATGAGTCAAGTGACTCAGTCCGAAAACAATTAGGCGGATGCTCTATCTATAATAGCATCATCTGCCTCATGTGACACACCTCGGTCGGTCTTCTAGGAAGTAATTGAAAAACGAAGCATTGAAGAAGATCCCATTGGAGTACTTGACCGAACCTCTACCTGGATGGATGGCATTCGAGCGTATCTGCTAGACGACAAGCTGCCGGATTCAACCCAGAAGCAGCCGCACAGAAAAAACGTGCTGCTAATTTTGAAAGTCATAAGGATGAGCTTTTTAAGAAAGGACCGGGTTTCTACAACCACTCTTAAAATTCATCACCCCCGAAAAGGGGTAGGAAATTTTGGAAGACCTACATGCGGGCTTTATTTTGTGCTTCACATATAGGTGGCAGGTCTCTAGTAGAACAGACCAGGCGACAGGGCTGATTTTGGCCTACCTTGGAGAAAGACGCCATGACTTTGGTGTAAAAGTGCGATAAATGTCAATAATTCGGCAAGCG
Organism: Chenopodium formosanum; assembly: GCA_024500155.1. Taxonomy (NCBI): domain Eukaryota; kingdom Viridiplantae; phylum Streptophyta; class Magnoliopsida; order Caryophyllales; family Amaranthaceae; genus Chenopodium; species Chenopodium formosanum. The sequence goes on from CM044880.1 coordinate 44,366,485, forward strand.
TATACACCATACAGCCACAAATCTAATAATCATTCATAGCCCAGTTCTATTCGCCAAGTGGGGCATGAAAATCTTAGGGCCTGTAGACACCCATTTGTGTCTCCCCAAAACCAAATCTTAGGGCATGAAAATCTTAGGGCATCGAAAGTCTAGTGTTGCGGTTAGTTTTTATTTCTTTTCTTTCTCTCTGTTTTTGAAAACCTATTTAAAGAAAATCACCAATCTAGTTTGGTTTGTTCCATAGAAAGGGTTCAATAATAGTGTAGTTGGGTCGGGTTCAAAAAGAGCTTTCCAACAATATATTATAAGCCTAATTCCGATGAATAATGATGAAGTTATGCCCAAAATACTAAACTGGCCCGGTTTGATATTTATATGCAGCCCTATGATCTAGAGGAGGGCCTAATATTGATTTATCATTCCTAATACAATTAGAATTGATTATTGTCTTCTAGATTCTTCTAAAAGGTTCTTTTCATTCCTAATTTAATTAGCATTGATAAAATGACTTTAGTTGACTTTTAAGAGTTTTAATTAGAATAAAAGAATTATTCTTAAAGAAAATTCTATTTTGCCTTCTTGTACGGCTAAATTTTATCAAATTAACAAAACGCGTAGAAATTTATTTCCAGCGTGTGACGACGGGACCAGCGCCTGGCGCCATGCCTTGTGTCTGGCACTAGACCTGGCGTCTGGCATTAGAGTCCGGCGTTTGGCGCCAAGCGCGTTTGGCAAAAGCGGTCGTGTTTTATTCTTTTCAAAACTCTAATTCGTTTTTTATCACATCTGACTGATTTCCTCTATAAATAGCCTCCTAAAACCTCCGTTTTCCATCACCAACTCTTATCAAGAATCTCTTGATTATTCTCTCTCTCTCTTTCTCTTCTAAACTAGCCTTTTGCATACAAAATTCCGCATTCACAAGATCTAGACACAACAAGCCAAGTTCGAAGTTGCTTTCGCCCTAGACGTGAAAGGTTTGATTTTTGAGGGTTTGGTCCCAAATCTCTATTTCAATTATTTAATTTAATTGTTTGTTTACATTTTACTTGAAGTTACTAACGCGGGTATTTTATTATTAGAAAGAGATACGAGGTATCCAAGTAAGTGCTTTAATTGATTTATTGTTATTATGATTTAGAATTCATGTTAGATTGTTATTTTGATTCATAGTATCATGTTAGGATGTTTTATTGCTTCCTAGTATCATGTTTAGGGTAATAACTATAATTTCTAGTATCAAATATTACAATTCTGATTGGTGCGATGCTTCCTATTCTCTTCCTAATATGTCATGTTAGTATCATGTTAGGGTTAAAGCTTTGATTTTTATATGTTTAGTGACATGCTAGGGTTTGTTATTAATCTTGTTGGTATCATGCCTAGGATCTTGCTATTATTATGCTTTAACACGATAATGATGTTTTTTTTTATTATAATTATTATGATTATGGTTATTTTTATAATTTTGATTATTATGTTACTTGATTTATATTTATTGTTATTGCTTGATCACACCTTTTATGCATGTTTAAAGGGAATTTGTACTTGTAATCACGCTTAATAAGATAATTAATAATCTTGTTTAGGGTTAATATGATTATAGTTCAAGTGATCGCCAATAATAGGTTTATTTGTGCATTAATATTCAATTAACATAGATTAAAAAGGTTTAGGGTAAACCTATTGATTTCATGTTAGTTAGAAAGCGCACATGAATACTATCAGAATAAAGTAGAGGCCTGTTATTAGGGCAGGTTTAATCTCTTTTAGGTTGGATTTGTACCTTCATCCCCGAACTACTAGTCATGGTTCCAGACCTATTGAAGTTGACGATCTTCTGGATCGTTAAGGGGTGTAACCTTCACCTCGTGAACGGTTTACAAGTTCCTAAAACTTGTTGGCGACTCTTTTGGTCTATCTTCTTTAATTTCCCTTTGGACGCCATCGTACTTTAGTGTATGATCACAGTGGGGTTAAAGTTTTGGGTAATGCTTGAAATATTTACTTCAATGTTTGGCGACTCCGCTGGGGATGATTTCTATTTTAATTCCTAAAATTTATTTCGGCAATGATTTAGAATGAGTAGATGAGCTCGAAAAGTTCTAACTATTTCATGTGCGTATTTTGATTAACATTATTGTCATATGCATAAAAAAGATCTCATTTGAAAGACCATCTATAATGAGTTCAAAACATAGGATTTTTACACGTAGGAAATTTGAGGAATATCTTTCACAACTAGGATCGAAATAATACTGCGCGAAGCTGGAAAATTTTATCGAGCCCAGAAAGCTGGTGAGACATGTAGGAACTAGCGTCAGAAAACAGAGTCTATCGTCGAGGATTTGACTCTGGCGCCAGGCGACACACCTGTTGCCAGGCACTAGAGCCAAATTGCGGCGCCTTCCTCTGTTTGCTGGCGCCAAGTTCTTCCAATACCGAGCCAGAAATATGTGACAAGTTTTTAGCACTGTTTACTCGATCCTACTTCCTAATTGAGTTTTTCTCATTTTTCTGAAACCCATATGTGTTCTACATATGGACAAAACCCTATGGGAATTCATGCTCCATCTTCCTGATTGAACGCTTTGTGCAATAAAGGGTACATTCGAGAATGTTGAACTCACCAAACCATGGAAGAGAGTTTTAAACTCGCAGTGTCCCATCCACTCGCGCCAACCCTTTAAAAGGTAAGGATTTCACGCGGTGCATCCGAACAATTAATCATGGACCCTCTTTTACTAACCCATATCCCGAACTTTAGAGAACTAGAGCCATGGTTAGGTTGCAAACTCATTGCATCATATTGTGCCTACTTGACTAATTGTGCATTATTTGTTGTGCATACTCTATGTGTTTTTCCTAACCGTTTGTTTGACTTGTGTTAAGACTAAATAAACTGATTAATAACTAAAAGAACTTTGCCTGATTAATTAATTAATTAATTAGAGTCATTAAAGTTTAATAATTTAATCAGAATTGACTTAGTACGACTTTAGGCATACCCTATAGAGTAATAATACCGAAAGCAGTCCCAAATCAACGTTCCAGCAATGGCGCCACGATTTGGAATGCAGCGCCACACTGTGTTGTGTAGCGCCACACTGTGTAGTGCAGTGCCTGGCGACAACTCTGTCGTCTGGCGTTACACTGCAAAGTGCGGCGACAGTCCTGTTGCTTTGGCGACAGTTCGGTATGTTGCTCGAGTCATAACTATGTGTCTAACTAAAGAGTTTGCTAATCAATTCGATTATTTTATTAATAATAATACCTCGTTAAGTCCTTAATCGAGTCTAGGCACTAAGTCCCATGGTCTTACACAAGAGTCAAAGCATGTCACTTGCACTCACCATATAAAGCACACACTAATATGTATGTACACTTTGACCATGTCTAAGAGAGTCTTGTATGCGCGTGTTTCCGTCATTTTTTTTAGGGGGGTAAGTCGAATATTAATCCTCCAATTAAACCACTTGTTTGAACCTTATACTTGATTCCAAAAAATATACACCCTATTTTTGTTTTTTTTTTCTTTTTCTTTATAAACCCGTAAAGTCAAAGTCAATTTGAGTCAAGTCATTTAAATGGTTGAATTCATAGCACGTGGTCAAGAAAGGAAGGGCGTTTGATCAAAGACAACCTTTTCATTCAAGTTCAACTTTTCGACAAACCAATCGCTCGAAAAAGGAAATCTAAGAAGATAATGGCAACTCGAGAAGAAGTCAATAAACTTAGGAATCAATTGACTGACGTGACTGAGGCATTGAACCCTCAAAATCTCAATGACCTTGTGAAGCAACAACAGATGGACCTCATGCAAGAAAGCTTGAGCAAGCTATCTAGCGACTACAAGTTTCAAGGCATTAGTTCACAAGGGGTCTCGGTGGATAAGGAGCTTCTTCTGCAGAAGTTCGATGCCAACGACATCCCAAAATTCAAGGCAACTAACAACCCATATTTTCATCTAAGATCTTTGAAACAATAATGAGTATTAAGGGTATTGATAAGAAAGTATTTCCCTCTTTATTTTCTCTATCTCTTGAAACCGTTTTCCAACAATGGTTCTTCTCCCTTGACCAAGAGAGAACCTCTACTTGGAAATCAATAGTAAACGCTTTCACTGATAGGTACAAGTGCAATATTCAATTTGAACCAGATTATAGGGAACTTGAAATACTTAAGCAGAAAGAGAATGAAGGTTTCACTTCTTTCTTCAACAAATGGAGAGAAACCTCTACTACAATGATTGAAGTACCAAGCGAGAAAGAATCTAGAAGGTTGTTCATCAAGAATCATCAAGAGAAGTACTTCAAGCATTTGAAGTATCAAAATAATCTACATACCTTCAAGGCCGTCTATGACATTGGATTTAATATTGAAGACGACCTGGCTAAGCTAAAAGCTGCTAACAATAACTCCAACTGTTGCTGGAAAGGCAAGAAGAACAACAATCCTTCTTCTTCCAAAACCACCCACTCAAACAATGTTAACACATTTAATTTGAGTGAAGTCCTTGCTATGAACAACCAAGGACAAAAGAAACCATTTAGGAGGAACTTTACTCCTATAGGTATAAGTTATGACATCGCATTTGATTGATTAAATGCAAAAGGTCTTATAACTCTTATTGCACCATTTGGGGACCCACTAGTTGAAAAGAGGACAACTAATTGGAACCCCAATGCACACTGCAAATATCACCAAGGTAGGGGCCATCTCACTTAAAATTGTTGGAAGCTTAAGGAAGCTATCCAAGATTTAATTGTTAATAACAAACTACCATTGCCCCCTGCCAGTAAGAAGCCAAGCATTGACAACACACCTGTCGCTCATTCCTTGGCCATCTCTAATGAGGAAAAAGAGGTTAATCCCTCATCTCTCATCAATCCTATTGAAGAAATTCATGCTATCGAAGAAGAGGAGGAGATCTTTTTCGATGCCATGGATGACTTTCCTGAAACACGAGCAAGGAAGACGTACGAATGCTTATATGGTCCATGTGGGAGGGACCATATTTGCTACGTGAGGCTCTAGAATTCGCAAAGAAAACAAGCACAGGAGCTTTAGAAAAAGTGTAATAAAATTCCACCCACGACGAAGGAAGCCTTCTCTCTACATGTAATTGACGGACCCAAGAAAAGTAATAAACTCTATACTCCAATTGGGACTTCGTATGATTAAATGTTCAAAATGCTCTCCGAGAGTGGTAAGGTCAAACCTCTCAAACCGAGAGCATTTGAATCGCTAAAGAGGATAGACATATTCTATTGTCAATACCATCAATTAGGGGGACACACTATTGAAAACTGTTTTAAATTTTAAGATTTAATTCAGAAAATGATTGATGATAAGAAGCTAGTTAAAATCCCACAAGAAGAATGGGGTTTGGGACAACGATGGAGAAGACATCTACCTAAAAGACATGGAAAGACCTCCACTTTCAGTGTCATATTCAGTAGATGATTTCTGGGTTGAAGAGGATTCACCTATAGACGTCCTCAATAGGTCTGGAAGAACAAAACCTCCCGTTTCTACACAACCTATGCCGACTGCGAAATAAGTTACCATACCTATCATAGAAGATAATGACATTATCAAACAATTAAAAAAGACCAAGGTCGAGATGAACGTATGGAAGCTTCTAGCAACATCTCGAGAACATAAGTTGGCAGTGATGAACGCCTTGGATAAGATAGGGATAGATTCTGACACCACTCCTGAGGGGTTAGCTAAATTCCTTACGAGTGATCTCCCTATTCCTATTAACTTGATCACCATTTCTGACAAAGATTTACCTACAGAAGGTGACAAGTATTATAAGGCACTAAACCTCACAGTGGTTTGCAAGAGAATGAACGTCCCAATGACTCTTGTAGACAATGGATCGGCAATAAATGTCTGTCCACTCAGAATTGCGAGGATGTTAGGCATAAGGGATGAAGACTTAACCCCGTCAACACAAGGAATAAGAGCTTATGACAACACTCGTTGCCAAGCTCTTGGTAAGATTACCATGAATATAACGGAGGGAGCAATAAAACATGCTACTACTTTTCAAGTGGTAGATATTAAAGCTTCATTCAACTTATTGTTGGAACGCCCTTGGCTTCATGACCTAAAGGCCGTCCCTTCATCTCTCCACCAACAGGTAAAAACAATAGTTGGAGGAATTCCTATCACAATTGATGCTTCACCCATGAGGATTAAAGCTAAGGAAAATCCAATCATTAATGTGGAGCACAATGAAGACGATGAAGACTTGTGGGGCTTTAATGAAGAGGTATTCTTAATCGAGGAGGATGAAAGGACCCCTCTTTGCCACAACCCCCGCACCAATATGACGATAAATTCTATTCTTAAGAAACAAGGGCATTTTCTTGGAATGACTCTAGGAAAGAAGAAGGGAATAGTAAAACAGGTGGAATTACCTAGCCTCCCTAAGTTAGATACTTTCATACTTAGTTTCAAACCAACTCGGGAAGATCTTAAGCGAGCCCAATAAAGGTCCAAGACGCGTAGGAACGCTCACATAAAAAAGAAAGCAATCCCAATGGATCAGTATCCTCTTACTCTCAATGGGCAATTCATAAAAGAAGGAGAGGACTATCCATGCTATGAATTTCTCGAACCTTTTAGTGTAAATGCCATAAGGCAAACGAGATTTGAAATTTTCTTATATTGCTACTTTCTAGATGGAATCCCAATTCCTATCCACAAGGAGAAAGCACCCCATGCTTTGACTTTAATGTCATGGGATTATTATTTGGGCGAGAAAAAGATGAGCCGAGATACATACAGGATAACTCCTCACTCATCCAAACGTTCCTACAAAGCGATAACTTTGACCCCTCAAAGCTCATCACTCCAGCAAAAGGATCAGTACAAGGGTGGCGCAAGACAGTCAAGGTGACTACTCCAAGTGGAAGGAAAATCACCATAACGACAGGGCATGTGAAGAGTTGTGTGAGTCACAGTTAGTGTCAGAGTTTTTTCCTGTAGAGTCATCCAAGTCCTTAGTTGTAGCACCCCCTCCTTCTTCTATTTCTACTCATAGGATAGTTAGTAATCAAGTCCCCGAGGACATCTCCCTTTTTGATGTAATGATTTTCGAATTCAATAATATGTCTACTTCTGCTTACTCCTCGCGTTTTTCTTTAACCTAAGATGACGAGCATTGCTTAACCAACAATGAAAATGACAAAGAAATTTTTAAAGCAATGGAAACAATTGAAAAGAAAACAACGATAATTGAGCAAACTGAGACGGTGGATATCTCAATTGATTCAACCATTAAAAGAGAGGTTAAAATCGGATTAAGGCCTTGTTCTCTTCATCTTAAAAAAATAATATTATGTAAAAATAATTTCAGTTAAGTAAAAATAAGTCCAGTTTAGTAAAATAAATTTCAGTTCAGTAAAAATAATTTCAGTTCAGTAAAAATAAGTTCAGTTCAGTAAAATTCAGTTTTCTTAAAGAAGAATTATAATAGAAAATCAGTAAAAATAATTTCAGTTTAGTAAAAATAATTGAAGTTAAGTAAAAATAATTTAAGTCCAGTAAAATTAAGTTCAGTTCAGTAAAAATAAGTTCAGTGCTGTAAAAATAATTTCAGTTCAGCAGAATTAAGGTGAATCAAACAGGGCCTAACAGTTAATGAACAAGAAAGAACCGATTTAATTAATCTACTTAAAGAATATATCGATGTATTTGCTTGGTCATATTAAGATATGCTAGGTATTAATAGAGAAATAGCTCAACACACTATACCACTAATTCTAGGAATGAAACCTGTAAAACAAAAGTTACGTCGAATGAAACCCAAAGTAGCTCTTAAAATAAAAGAAGAAGTTCAAAAACAAATAACTGCAGGTTTTATCAGGGTATCCAAATACCCCGAATAGGTAGCCAACGTCGTCCCACTTCCGAAGAAGGATGGATGGGTAAGAATGTGTGTCGACTATCGAGATTTAAATAAGGCAAGTCCAAAGGAAGACTTCCCTTTACCACACATCGATATTTTGGTAGATAATACAACAAATCATGTGCTTGTCTCGTTCATGGATGGATATGCAGGATATAATCTGATTCTCATGGCAGAAGAAGACATGGAGAAAACAACCTTCATAACACCATGGGGTTCTAACTGTTACATGGTAATGCACAAAGAAGTTGAAGTGTATGTGGATGATACGATTGTGAAGTCAAAAGATCGCCCAGGACATCAAGTAGCCTTGAGAAGAATTATTTGAAAGGCTAAGGAAATACAACATGACGTTAAATCCATCCAAGTGTGCTTTTGGAATCACCTCGAGCAAGCTTTTGGAATATGTCATAAGCTCTAGAGGAATAGAGATAGACCCAACCAAGATCAAGGAAATCATGTCAATGCCACCGCCCAAAACCGAGAAACAAATTCGAGGATTTATTGGCCGGTTGCAATATATCAGTAGGTTCATATCAAAATTAACAACAACATGTGAACCAATATTCAAGAAGTTAAAAAATTATGTACCAATAATATGGGACAATGATTGTCAAAAAGCCTTTGAAAAGATCAAACCTATCTCGCAAATCCTCCCGTATTAGCACCAACACTTCTAGGAATACCTCTTAGGTAGTACCTAACAGTCACCAAGGAGATAATGGGAGCCATGCCTGCACAAGAACTGTAAGGTAAAGAAATGCAATCTACTATCTAAGCAAAAAGATGCTCGAGTATGAAGTACGCTAGACAATGCTTAAGAAATTGGGCCTCGCATTGGTGTGGGCCACAACAAAGTTAAGACATTACATGCTCGTGCATACAGTGTTTGTAATCTTTATGGAACAATATGCTACGGATCAACTTAAGTATCTGTTCGAGAAGTCTACTCTCAATGGGCGCATATCAAGATGGATAGTCAACTTAGCCCAGTTCGACGTAAGATTCATGCTTCAAAAGGCTATCAAAGGATCTGTGGTCTTGGATTTCCTATCATATTTTCTAATAAAAGATTCAACGCCAATACACGACAATGAATTCCAGATGAAGACTTGATGGTCACAGAAGATGATTACTTGGACTTTATACTTTAATGGAGCCTCAAACCAAAAGGGATGTGGCCTTGGAGTATTATTAGTATCACCTAGAGAAGAGCATGTTCCAATCTCCATAAAGCTAGATTTCGACGTTACCAACAACGCTGCTGAATACGAAGCATGCGTGGCAGGCCTTGAAACAACTTTAGCATTGGGAGTGAAGAAATTAGGAATATTTGGAGACTCTTCATTGATCATCAACCAGATTTCTAAAAGATGGAAAGTAAGGATCAAAAGTCTAGCCCCTTACCAAACTTATCTGGAAACTCTCACCAATCAGTTAGAAAAGGTAGAATACACATACCTACCTAGAGAGGATAATCAATTTGCCGATGCCTTAGAAAGATTGTCCTCAATGGTTAGGATTCCTACGGAAATCGAGCAAATGCCTCTAACTATGGAGAAAAGACACAAACCGGCTTATATTCAAGCTATAGAAGATGGTGGAGTGATCTAAGATGATGATGATGAAGAAGAAGAACTGTGGTACATAGATATACTTAACTATGTCACCAAAGGAGAATACCCTCCCCATGCCGACAAAAGATCAAAACGAGCATTAAGACTCTTGGCTTCCCAATATGTACTCATAGACAACGAGTTGCATAAAAGGGTACCTAAGGGTTGAGCTCTCTTATGTGTAGGGAAAAAGGATGCCCAAAGAGCTATGAGGATAGTCCACGAAGGCATTTGTGGAACCCATGTTAATGGTAGAATGCTAGTCCTGAAGATAATGCGAGAAGGATACTATTGGACTACGATGAATAGGGATTGTCATCAATATGTGAAAAGATGCCCTGAATGCCAAATCTACGCCAATTTACAACATGTTCCTCCATCTCTACTAAACACCTACACTTCACCATGGTCATTCTCTACATGGGGAATTGATATTATTGGTAAAATTACTCCTCCAGGAATAGGCGGTCATGAATACATCCTAGTTGTAATTGATTACTTCACAAAGTGGGTTGAAGCACGATCATATGCTAAACTCACTACAAAACAGGTAGCACTCTTTATCGAAAGGAATATCATTTGTAGATATGGAGTCCCACATGAAATGATAAGTGCAATGGAACTAACTTTCAAGCTGAGTGTGAAGAATTGTTACAAAAATATTGCATTCAACACCATCATTCTTCTCCTGATAGACCTCAAGCAAATGGAGCAGTTGAAGTAGCTAATAAAAATCTAAATATTATCATCGAGAAAATGACAGAAAATTACAAGGATTGGCCTTACAAACTCCATTTTGCATTGTGGGGTTATCGCACGTCAATTCGCTCATCAACAGGAAATATGCCATTCTCCTTGATTTATGGAATGGATACCGTACAACCTGTAGAGCTAGAGATACCGTCTCTACGCATTGCACTAGAAAGTCAATTTGATGAAGTCACATGGACTAGAGCAAGACATGAAGAGCTAATTCTACTTAATGAAAAGCGACAAGAAGCTCTACATCGTACTCAATGCTATCAAACTCGTATGGCTAGGCATTTTAATAAGAAGATCAAGACAAGAAACATTAATGTAGGAGACTTGGTGTTAAAATCATTAAGGAAAAATGTTTTGGATCAAAGAGGCAAATTTTTGCCTAATTAGTCCGGACACTATAATGTCAAAACAATTCTATCAGGAGGTGCAGCAAAATTAACTGATATGGATGGCAATGAATTCTTGAACATGACAAATCTTAACCAACTTAAAAAGTACTACCCATAATTACTTGAGTAGGGTAGCAAGAGAGCTACGTTTGGCCTGATTCCTTAGAAAAGGATACGTAGGCAACCCTTTACGGGTGCGGCCACTTTAATTTTCGCAAACCTCACATCCAAGATATAAAAAGAAATTTGACGAAACATTGACGTCACAGAAAAAAAGCCTTGTCGCCGGCCGATGTATTGCAGCACCAGGCGACAGCCATAAAGTAGCGGCGCCGCTCTTCTAGAAGCATTTTGGCAAATTTCGGTGTTTTTCGGAAAATTTTCGATTTCCGTACTCGAAAAAATTTCTGGAAAATAAAATTTTCTGTTTTCATTGCTTTAATAAATTAAATTTAAAGAAAATGATCTAATTAACAAGCTGAAATTTCATTAAAAAATAAACTAAAAATTACATTATTGATGGAGTTTAAATAAAGCTTAATAAAACAAATTAAATTTAAATTTAAAACTAAGTTTAATAAATGAAAACTTAAGCAATGCTTTAATATTTCTTCTCTTTCTTTGCTCTCTTCCAATTTTTATCTGCATCCTCTTAATTGTCCATGGCTTTACCTAGTAGACATCTTTTAGAGGACCTACATTAAATTTTGGAGTAAATTGTTTCTCCCTTAGCTAGGACTCCATGTTTCTTCTCTACCCAAACCTTATTCTCCGAAGAGTCAGCTTTCCTTTTCCCTTTATCCTTTATAGAGTTCTTCTTCTTAGGCATCATAGGTGTTTTGAATTCAATCTTTTTACCCAAGCTTTCCTTAACAGGAATCACCTTGTCACCTAAGAGATTCTTCACATTGGTTTTAATCTGATTTTTCTTCATGTCCTTTGAAGGTTTCTTGAGAAGCCGCCTCTTTACATCATTGGGCAAGGAAGGAGGAACTTTTTGGGTAATCACTTTCCATAAAAGGTCTAGCGCTCCAATACGCATCAAATATTTCTACTTCTTGTGAAACAGGGAATTCGTAGGGACGACGAAGATCCCTAGAAAGAATTGTTTGATGTAGGTCGTACTGTCTTTTTACCCTACAGGGATAATAAAAAGTCATCTTGGTTAAGCTTGGAAGACGACAGAAAGGTTGCTTGTTGACACCAACCATCTTCTCTATTTTCCACCAAGGGATGACCCACTTGATAGCAAAGTTGCAAGAAGCAAAGACATTTTTCCATTCATGGCGCCCAATCTTAGAGAAGCGTTTCTTTCGCCTCACAAAGCAATTTGGAGTGTATCTTTCAACATTATCGAGAGCCTCAAAAATTCAATGCAAATAAATTAATATTACTGTACAAAAATATGTTTTTGATTTCTATAACTAAAAATATTATTTTTCTACCTGTAATAAAATTTGAGAGCCCCAAAAAGGTGCTTTTAGATTTCTCTTCAATTCATCAAGACTAAGCATAGTCTCTCCAACAATTAATGGCATTGGATTTCTCCTAGATTTGATTTGCTCCAAAACAATTGATATAATTTCTTGGCTCGCATTAGTTCTACCACTAGTGAGAAGATATTGGTTAAGATTGCAAAAGAGAAAAGCCCTTCTTCTATAAACATGAAAAGATTTAGAATAAGGTCCATCAAAATAATGGTGTGCAAATTCTTTCAAATTAACTACACTACCATCTACAATATTTTTTAGATCTTTGTTTCTTAAATTAATGAAGCGATCAAAATCTTTATAATAATATTCATTTCCTCTAGGGATTACCACAAGATCTAACAAAGGGAAGCCTAAGATAGCACCGAATTCTTCCGGTAAAGGGCTAATTTCATCACACCCTAGTCTAAAAAAATGAGTATCAAAATCCCAATATTCTAAGACGGTATGAATGAATTCTATATCAAGATCTACCCCCTTAACACCATAGATACATCCCATATGGAAAAAGTCTAGTTCTTTTGTCTCTTTACCAGTTAAAGACCGACACCATTCACGTGTGAAGTTGGTAAAACTCTTAGTAACTAAAGACATGATTATTTTTTTGTAAAAGCTAAGACTATGATTAATCTGCTGAAATTATTGAGAAATTCGGCAGATCAGGGGGCTATTTATACACAACATCGATACAATTTCAATATGGAAAGGATTTGGAGTCAGCGCTCTTCAGTGCCAAACGACGACTCTGTCGTCTGGCGCCAGAGTCTGGCGCCAAATGTCAGCAACGCATGGTGCCAACGAAAAACGTGTGGCGCCACGTGGCGCTGATGTTTCTTATCAGCGAGCTATTCAAAATCGCGTTTTTTTGGCTATGATTCGAATCCGTACAATGGCTTTATGATTTTATCCTTTCTACAAATACCCTTACAAATTAATTTCGTATACTAATTTCTATTTACTTTTTTGGATTTTATTCAGACTTAATTTATTTTTAAGATTGTTGCAAGTCCAACTTATTTTTCATTTTTTCTTTCTGGGGGAGAAAGTCGGATACCCTCCATCAATAATAAAAATGACGGAATTTTTACGCAAAATTATTTTTTATCACAATTTTTTGCACACACAAATATGCACATTAAAATTAAAAATAAATGCAAGATAAACAAAGTTATAATAAATAGATTATAATATCTATATACAAATATGTCTAATAAATGAGTCAATTAGGCAAAGTTCTATACAAGTCAAAATACATAAAACAAAGGTACAAACTACGACGCTAGAAGACGCAAATGATGAGGAACGTCTATCATATCAAAGAAATGTGCAATGCAAGGAGTATGCTCTCCACCAGCTCCAGCTCCAGTCTTCTAGAAGGAGGAAAAGTAAACACAGGACCCGTCAACCTAAGGTCACCCTGATGAATCGACAGTGGCTGAGGCTGCTAAGGTAGCCTCTCCCTGGCCTACCGGCTCAACACGTGCGCCCTTGAAAGTGCAGCTGGTACTCAAGAAGGGGGGGGGGGGGTTGAATTGAGTACAGGGCAGTGTTAGGAATTATTGGATTTTCTTCTATTTATGTAGGGGGACCAGGTGATGAACTGGTCCTGCAGCGGAAACAGAAAATACAATAAATAATCAACACAAAGATTTAACGAGGTTCAGCTCAACTCTGAGCCTACGTCCTCCACTACCCTAATTACTTTTATTAATCAACTCTGAAAAACAAAAGCAATTACAAATGATCACACTCGTGATCCCCACACCTAACTCTAGGTGTCACTTCGCACTTGAACTCACAAGCACTTGCACTCACACTCGTAAATGCTACCCAATCACTAACCTCTTAGTGATTCAATACAAACCCTTTGTTTCCCTCTAAATGCTTCCACTCAAAGCTTACAAGAGATAATTACAAAATAATTCTTACTATGTGCATAAATAGTTTGTAAGAGATGAACTAACTATTTCCCTTAGAGTGTATTTCGAGCTTTCAAAGATAGAGAATTTTTTTTCAGAAAAGCTCACTAGAAATTCTTATCGAGTTTATGCTTTTATAAGGTTGGGAGATAAAATCTTTCGTGATCTTTTCAGATCATAACTTAGGTAAATAGAATATCTTTTATTTTGTAAATAAGAGATATTCTAAGATATTATTCTACTTTCCATAAATGGGTAGAATAATATATTCTAAGTTATATGCGAAATAATTCATCTCCAACTTTGCATAAACTGAATCAATTAGTTTAGTAAATATTCTCTAAGGATAGGAAATATATATTCCAGAAAATATTTACTGAACTAATGTCCAGGTTCATGAAACAAGCTACGAAGCAGCTGTTTCCTGACCTGTTAATGTCCTAGGGATCAGGTCAACTTTTCCTAATCTCTACAACACTAAATACTCTAAGTAAGGGATACAAATAGCTCACGTACAAACATCCATGCACACTTAACATTATAAAGACTACAAAGATCAACTATCCTAATCTAAGAGACTTCATAATCTTCAAGTCTTGGCGGCCTTCCTTGATAGAACATTCTGATACAGATTTCTTGAATGCTTTGATTCAAAAGGACTTCATATTGCCTCAAGTACTTGGGATAGCTGTTCCTGTTCAAAATGTCAGTTAATATAATATAAAACCAACAAGAACCAGCTAGTCAGCTGTTTGTCATCACTCAAAACCTTAAGTGACTCAACAAATTCCCCCTTTTTGATGATGACAAACACTTTGAAGTTTCCTGCACCTGCACGTTAGTGAGAAACAGCAAAGTAAAGAAAGTTCTAATCTACACTTAAGAAGACAAGACTTTCTACTAGACTTTCTACACAAGGGATATCTTGTGTAAAAGACTTATGACACTGATGACTGACCAGGATAGCCATCTTTATTTAAAAGAAACAACTTGTTTTTGGATTTTTGTAAAAAGACACTGAAACAGTTAGTTAATCTAACTGTTCCCTCTATTTTAACTTGTTTTTGTGATTATCTGACTCAAGGAAATAAAAGACTCAATCTAATTGTCTAACAAGGCCTTTTCAGAAACTTCAACCTGCTTTTCCCCCTTTTGGCATCATTAAAAAGCATTCAAAAAATAGAATCGCACACCAAAATATCGCAAGTAAGCCAAAAATCAGTAGTTTCAACCACTGATCAATCTCAATGCTGCAGGTTAGCACAAACAGGTTATTCAATCACATAAAACTGAAAAAGCTTAAAACTGTTCAGGATTACACACCAGAAGGTTAGAAACATAATGGAAACCACACTGCATTAAAAATAGTCTAGCAGTGTGGGGGAACAACAAATATTATGGCAATTAATGGAAGGGGAGGGGGAGACTGAAGTGATCATTCATCATCATCTTCATCCTCTTCTTCACCCTCTGGGTTGATCTCCTCCTCGAAGTCAGACCCTTCCTCATCTGTCTTTTCTTCCTCCTTCTTCTCCTTTTCTTCTGTTTCCTCTTTCTCTTCTTCTTCTTCTTCTTCCTCATCAGATTCATTTTCTTCTTCCTCAGAGCCTTCTCCTTCTTCAGCATCAGGACCCTTCTCACTGGAGGATTCCTCATCATCCGTCTCAATGATCCTACAGTGTGCAGGGTCAAACTGCATCCCAGACTCTGGGGGCAACAGGTGATCAATCACCCTGCAAATAGTGAGGAATTTCCTGTTGTTCATAAGCTTATCAAGCTTCCTTTCTTCTTCAGCCTGCACTAGACTGGCAGCCAACTTTGTTATCCTCTCATCCTGCTTTTCCAACTTGGCAAGAAGCATTGCCACATCCGCAGGAGTGATTTCCTCCTGGTTCCCTGCATCCCTTGGGCTACTTTCTTGACCTACAAAAGTCAGCCTCTTTCCAGAGTAGTCAATCTTCTTCTGAGTGAGTATTTTCTTGGAGAACAACTGAAGACTCACCACCTCACCAGAAAAAGAAAATTTGGGATTCTGCTCCTTGATGATTTTGCAGATAAAGGAACCATAGGGCAGGGAGTTGTGAGATGAAGCATGGCAGTACAGCATGTGCTCCATCATTAGAGCTGGCAGATTAACCTTAACCTTTTTCATGATCAGATAGATTAGGACCATGTCCATGATCCTAACAGTACCTCTGCCTTGACCCTTAGGCAGAAAGACCTTCAAACACATGGAGTGCAGAACCAACATAATTGCCTCCCTAAAGACACTTGGGGAACCAGCTTCTTCCTTCTTTCCAAACAAAAACTGAGTAACCACCTCAGGTGTTACTCCTCCCATTAGGGGCCACCCATCACTGCTATATCTACCAAAACCATCTCTAGGTATACCCAGCAACTCAGATAAAACAGACTCAGAAACATGTACAACACTACCAGAAACAGTTGATACCACAGACATATCAATGTTTTGCTTCAGATTAACAAAGAACCGACGAACAGGACCAACAAAAGCATCATTCAAATAATTAAACAGAGACATCCATCCTTGGAACTCAAGAAGTTCCTTAACTTGACTCAAAGCAGGAATATCAAAATATTCATTCTCAACACCACAACCAGATAACACAGTCCTAGAACTTAAAGAAGTTGCACCAGTACTGGGGGTAACAGGTTGTTTACCTTTAGCAGCCTTGGAGATACGGGAAACAGATGATGTTGTTTTCCTTTTCTCTCCTCTCTTAGGCTCAGATGGTGTAGTCTCCTTCTCATCGGAGCCCTTAATGACCTTTGAAGCAGCCCTAGTCTGCCTTTTCCTTACAGAACCAGTAGTGGTACCAGTAACCACCTTGGTCACCATTACATCTAGATCCTCCTCCATCTTCTTGTCCTCCTTCTCCTCATCCAATCCTTCATCAGCCACTTCCTCTAACTGTTTTTCAAGATTCTTGGCTATCTTTTTATCAGGTTCCCCCTCAGATGGTGATTTGGGGTTTGAAGAAACGGTTTGAGTTATTTGAGTGAGAGTTTCGATGGATTTTTCTTTTGGGGCCCTTTTGGATTTGGATTTTTGTGGAGATGGGGTTAAAGTTTTAGTCTTTGATGGTGAAACAGGTTTTTCCTTCAAGACATTCTCTTTTGAAGGAGTTTGTCTCAAGGGAACGGCCTTGATGGGTTCAGTTTTAGAGGGGTTGATATCTGGTGTTGCTTGTAAAGGTGTCTGCTCAGAGACGTTCATAAGAACATCCTTGATTGTTTCTTGAGATTTTGAAGAGGGGGAACTAGCCAAACTTCCTTTGGAACCTCCTTTCCTTCCAGTTCCAGCCTTTCTCACCATTGTTGCTAGTCTAAGCTTCGAAGAATTGATCTTGAGTAGAGAGAGAAGTTGAGAATTTTTGATGAATGATGAATAATCACGGAGCAAGGAAAGGGAAGCAAATATATAGCAAGAGAAATTATAGAGACAAACAGAAATAAAATCAGAGAATCAGAAGATATTTGGAAGTTATTTTGATTTGGAAATAACTTCCATAAATGAACAACTGGCCATAATTGCAACTGTCAGATCAAATTGCCGTCAGAGGAAAATAACTGCCATATTTGAAAGATTTTAAATTCAAATCAGAATAAAAAAAATATTTTCTCACGGTTTAATTTGAAATTAATTTCAAAATTAATCCGTTTGTATTTGCTGCTGTTTCCTCTACTGGTAGGGTTACTGAAACAGTTGCTTATCTGTTCAATATGACCTTCAATCTTGAAAGTGATTAGCTACAATATTGCTCACATAGAGATAAGCAATTAACATTGAGATAATAGACAGATTGCAAAGGTATGATGCACGCACACATTTAAAGAATACTTAATTAGCCAATCATTGGGGAAAACAGCTGAGAGAGGTCTCTTAGTTTGTCCTAGTCAGACCTAACATGACTCTAAACTTGCAGAAAGACTCTTTACCCAATGGCTTAGTGAAGATATCTGCAATTTGTTCTTCACTGTTGCAAAAACTCAGCTCTACAAGACCTTTCTCAACATTATCTCTTAGGAAATGATGTCTTATCTCAATATGCTTTGTCCTGGAATGCTGCACAGGATTCTTAGAAATGTTAATAGCACTTGTATTATCACATAAAATAGGTACATTTTCATAGAAAATACCAAAATCTTTCAACTGGTTCCTTATCCACAACAGCTGAGAGCAGCAAGCTGCAGTAGCTGTGTATTCAGATTCTGCTGTAGATAAAGCAACAGAATTTTGTTTCTTTGATCCCCATGAAATCAAGCAGGGACCTAAGAAATGTGCCATACCAGATGTGCTCTTTCTGTCTACTAGGAATCCAGCATAATCTGCATCTGTGTACCCTAATAGTTCAATTGAACCACCTTTGGGGTACCACAAGTACAGATCATCTATTCCTACTAAGTATCTAAGTATTCTCTTGACAGCCTTTAGGTGAGATTCTTTGGGATTTCTTTGAAAACGTGCACACAATCCCACAGAAAACACTATATATGGCCTACTAGCTGTCAAGTAGAGAAGGGAACCAATCATACCTCTAAACAATGTAGCTTCCACACTCTTTCCTTTATCATCACTGTCTAGCTTTGCATTTGTAGGTATTGGAGTTGCATATGATTTACTGTCTTGCAATCCATACTTCTTGATTAGTTCCTTTAGATACTTCTGTTGATGTATCATGATCCCATCAACTGTTTGCTTGATCTGCAATCCTAGGAAGAATCCTAGTTCTCCCATCATGCTCATCTCAATTTCACTTTGCATCAGATCTGCAAACTCACTACACAAAATTTGATTAGTAGCACCAAATATTATATCATCTACATATATCTGTACTACAATCAAATCAAAATTCCTGGTTTTGATAAAGAGGGTCTTATCAACCGTTCCCCTTCTATAGTCATGTTCCATCAGAAAGTTGGACAGCCTTTCATACCAAGCTCTAGGAGCTTGTTTAAGACCATAGAGTGCCTTGTCCAGCTTATATACATGATTTGGGAATTGACTATCAGCAAAGCCAGGGGGCTGCTCAACATATACTTCTTCTTTCAAATAACCATTAAGAAATGTTGTCTTAACATCCATTTGAAAGAGCTTAATGTTCTTATGAGCAGCAAAGGCAATCAAGATCCTTATTGCCTCAAGTCTAGCTACTGGGGCAAAGGTTTCATCATAATCAATGCCTTCTTGCTGATTATAACCTTGCACGACCAGTCTAGCTTTGTTTCTGACTATAGTACCCAGATCATCCAATTTGTTTCTGAAGACCCACCTGGTACCTATGACTGACCTGTTCTCAGGTCTTGGCTCAAGATGCCACACTTTATTTCTTTCAAATTGATTTAATTCATCTTGCATAGCCAAAACCCAATCAGGATCTTTTAAAGCCATCTTGTAGTCAGTTGGTTCTATATTAGATAAAAATGAGAAAAATGCACAAAAGTTTTCATAAACAGCTCTCCTAGTCTGAATACCTCTACTGATATCACTCAGAATTTGTTCAGTAGGATGAGAAGATTTATATTTAAAAATGCTAGACCTAGGTGCATTCTCATTTAATCCATCAGAACCATCATGCATCCCTGGTTCATTTGTGCCATCGAATTGGTTTTGCACAGATGGACCAGTATGCTGAGATGTTCCCCCTACCTCCCTTACCTGGGTGGAAAACTTGTCCTGAAAGTTTTCTGTTCCCCCTGAGGTGTTGCTTTCTCCATTTACTTGGGGGCCTTCATCTCCATCCTCATGAGTATCTACTTGTTGAGGATCTCCTTCATTGTGACCAAGTCCTTCACTAGCAGCATCTGGTGAACCAGTAGGTGAACCTGGTTCTTCTAAGGAAACAACAGTTGATTCTCCTGTAAAATATAAAAGTCCTATCTCATCTAAGTCATCAACCTGCACATTCTCACAACACATATTAAATTCATCAAAGACTACATGAACACTTTCTTCAACACACAAAGTTTTCTTATTGAATACTTTATATGCCTTACTGTGAGAAGAATAACCAAGGAAAACAGCTTCATCACTTCTTGGATCAAATTTATCCAAGCTGTTCTTACCATTATTATGCACATAACACTTACAACCAAAGGTTCTGAAGTATGCTATGTTTGGTTTCCTTCCTCTAAGTAGTTCATATGGAGTCTTCTTCATTTGAGGCCTTAACATCAACCTATTTAACATGTGACAAGCTGTATTTACAGCTTCTGCCCAAAAAGACTTGGGGAGACAACTCTCAATGAGCATTGTTCTTGCCATTTCTTCCAAAGTCCTGTTCTTCCTCTCAACTACTCCATTTTGTTGAGGAGTTCTTGGGGCAGAGAAATTGTGAGAAACTCCATGTTCCCTGCAGAACTCTATGAAGCTAGAGTTATCAAACTCTGATCCATGATCAGATCTTATGGCAGCCAGTTGATGATTGATCTTGTTCTGAACCTGCTTTACTAACACAATAAACTCATCAAAAGTTTCATCTTTAGAAGACAGAAATAGAGTCCATGTGTATCTGGAATAATCATCAACAATGACACACACATATCTAGAACCATTTCTACTTTGGACTCTCATGGGTCCACATAAATCAATATGAATAAGTTCTAGAGGTCTGCTGGTACTGATAGTTTTCTTTGGCTTAAAAAAGGATTTGACCTGTTTCCCTTTAGCACATTCTTCACAAACTCTATCTGCTTCAAACTTGATGTTAGGCAGGCCTATCACCAATTCTTGAGACTTGAGTTTGCTAAGAAGTCTAAAGCTGACATGTCCCATCCTTTTATGCCAAAGCCACTGGTCCCTATCAGAAACAACATTCAAACAGATGGACTTGTTCTCAGGGATTTGGTTTAAATAAGTAATGTAAACGTTTTCATGTCTGAATCCCTGGCAGACAAGTTCATTTGTTTGCAAATTCACTATGTGACAAAGGTTGTCTTTGAACTCAACTTTATTACCTTTATCACATAATTGTGAAATACTCAAGAGATTATGTTGTAAACCATCAACATAATATACATCACTAATAGCATGGGAAAGTGACTTACCAACCTTACCAATTCCAAGAATGGTACCTTTGCTGTTATCACCAAAGGTCACCTTTCCCCCTTCATGAGCTGTAAGTGAGAGAAACTGTTTCCTATCCCCTGACATGTGTCTTGAGCAGCCACTGTCCAAATACCAGTAGGTATTGTCTCTCACTTCAGCCTGATGTTGATCCAAGGGGTGCTTCTTTGCCATGAGGCAGTGGACATCTGAGCTGGTTCCTCTGCTGTTCCTGGTACCTTCTTCTGAACTTTGATTCAGTATTGCTGTCATACATACATCTGACTGACTTGAATCATCTTCCTCTTCATCACTGTCTGTATCTCCCCAGACAGCAGCAACCATGGCCTTTTTGTAGGCCATCTTGTCTGCTTCCTTAGACTGGTTGTCCTTCCATTGAGGACAATTCTTCACAAGGTGTCCCTTCTCACCACACTTAAAGCATCCTGTTGCAGAGAAGTTGTTAGTTTTTTTATTTGATTCATTATTAAACTTACCCTTGATGAATTTTCCCTTCTGGTTTCTGAAACTTCTTTCAAACCTTCTAGCCATCATTCCTATCTCATCATTCTCATCTTCGACTGTTCCCTTTAGTACAATTCCTTTTGCTGGTACCTTCTCTGACTTAGATCCAACCAGCATTTCATGGGTCATGAGGGAACCTATCAACTGTTCAACTGATAGAATTGAAAGATCCTTTCCTTCATAAATGGCTGTAACCTTGGGAGTCCATTCACCTGCCAAACTTCTCAAAATCTTTCTAACAAGATCTTCATCAGTAAGGCTTTTACCAAGAGATTTTAAATCATTTACAATAGTCATGAATCTACCAAAACAAGTATTAATATCTTCATCCTTAAACATATTAAAAGATTCATATTTTGACATAAGCAAATAAATTTTAGACCTCTTTACCTCACTGGTACCCTAAAAGGCAAGTTCAAGGGTATTCCAGATCTCCTTGCCAGTGGTGCATGCTGAGATCCTGTTTGTCTCATTCTCAGCAATGGCCTGTTGCAGTATTGACATAGCCTTAGCATTTTTCTCCAGCTTTTTGTAATCAGTGGAGATGTATTCATCTTCAGTCTTTGGGACTAGCTTCCCTTCTGGATCAGACTTCTCAATGGTCAAGGGACCATTCTTAACAACCAACCAGCATTCATAATCAATGCCAATGATGATGTTCTTGATTCTGTTCTTCCACCATGCATAGTTCTTCCCATTGAACTTTGGTGTCTTGTTGTCATATCCCATAGCATTCATTTCCTGAGTACTCATGATCTACTTCTCTAGGTGTTACCCTTACAAGAAGCCGAGGCTCTGATAACAATTGAAAGTGCAGCTGGTACTCAAGAAGGGGGGGTTGAATTGAGTACAGGGCAGTGTTAGGAATTATTGGATTTTCTTCTATTTATGTAGGGGGACCAGGTGATGAACTGGTCCTGCAGCGGAAACAGAAAATACAATAAATAATCAACACAAAGATTTAACGAGGTTTAGCTCAACTCTGAGCCTACGTCCTCCACTACCCTAATTACTTTTATTAATTAACTCTGAAAAACAAAAGCAATTACAAATGATCACACTCGTGATCCCCACACCTAACTCTAGGTGTCACTTCGCACTTGAACTCACAAGCACTTGCACTCACACTCGTAAATGCTACCCAATCACTAACCTCTTAGTGATTCAATACAAACCCTTTGTTTCCCTCTAAATGCTTCCACTCAAAGCTTACAAGAGATAATTACAAAACAATTCTTACTGTGTGCATAAATAGTTTGTAAGAGATGAACTAACTATTTCCCTTAGAGTGTATTTCGAGCTTTCAAAGATAGAGAATTTTTTTCAGAAAAGCTCACTAGAAATTCTGATCGAGTTTATGCTTTTATAAGGTTGGGAGATAAAATCTTTCGTGATCTTTTCAGATCATAACTTAGGTAAGTAGAATATCTTTTATTTTGTAAATAAGAGATATTCTAAGATATTATTCTACTTTCCATAAATGGGTAGAATAATATATTCTAAGTTATATGCGAAATAATTCATCTCCAACTTTGCATAAACTGAATCAATTAGTTTAGTAAATATTCTCTAAGGATAGGAAATATATATTCCAGAAAATATTTACTGAACTAATGTCCAGGTTCATGAAACAAGCTACGAAGCAGCTGTTTCCTGACCTGTTAATGTCCTAGGGATCAGGTCAACTTTTCCTGATCTCTACAACACTAAATACTCTAAGTAAGGGATACAAATAGCTCACGTACAAACATCCATGCACACTTAACATTATAAAGACTACAAAGATCAACTATCCTAATCTAAGAGACTTCATAATCTTCAAGTCTTGGCGGCCTTCCTTGATAGAACATTCTGATACAGATTTCTTGAATGCTTTGATTCAAAAGGACTTCATATTGCCTCAAGTACTTGGGATAGCTGTTCCTGTTCAAAATGTCAGTTGATATAATATAAAACCAACAAGAACCAGCTAGTCAGCTGTTTGTCATCACTCAAAACCTTAAGTGACTCAACAGCCCTCAAATTAAGAGCCCGAGCCCTCCACCGTCTCGATTCGGGCAGCCTCAGATCGACCATCCTGACCGCCAGAACCATTACGGCGACGCCTCGAGCTGGACCTCGTCGGCTCTCTCCGGACCTCAGATCTCGTTCGGGTACTGGAAGGAATGGGCTGACCCTGCAAGAAGAAACCAAGTCAGAAGCAATCAAAATAGAAACAAAAGTGCATAAATAAGGAAAAAAGGCTACCTCCTGAAAAGCGTCGTCACGACGACATGTAGCTACGTTCCTCATCTGAACGAGCTGGCTCCGGAAGGCGTCTATACACCTCGCCATTACCGTGACAATCTCGCGCGAGAAATGTCAAAGAAGTAAGGTTAGTAACAATGTATGACAGATATGAACAAATTGCAAGTAAATAAACTCACCCGAGTCTGGTGGTGAGGAATTGATCGCTCCACAGAGCGCTAATCCTTAGGAGCCGGAGGAATAATCTCCTCGATAGGCCTGTATGTCCCTTGGTAATGGTTGGACATACGAGGGGGCACGAATTCAGTAGGCCCAGCCTGACAAAAAGCAAACCAAAGTTAGTAAAATATCACTTGGGTGCTACTTAGCAAAAGGTAAAGGATGAAAATCATACCGCCGCTCCGTAGACATAACAGGGGCCGCAGCTAACAACAACATTAACACCTCCTCATAGCACTTCCTTAGGACCACATGAGATCGCCAAGGGGTACCAGCCCTCTCCGACATGCTGAGCAGCCTCGCGTCACTGAACATGTGACGCGGTGGAGAACCAGGGACGATGAAAACATTCGAGGAGTGCTGAATAGGAACCCCTCTCTCCCAGGTATGCCACCGCCCCATATTTCCCTAAGAAGTAGCAATGCTCAGCAATTTACTGCGCGGCTAGTCCAGGGACAACCAAGTCGTTCCACGGCCGGTACCACACATCAGGCTCCTACGAAGAATGCCTATGAGAAGAGAATCTACCAAAAGTAATACAATAGTGTTCAACTATGCAAAAAATCATACCGAGAGGATCTTCTCTCTAACATGGGCAGTAGACGCCCGAACGTGGCGACCTCCCCAGCAGGCACTCACAGGAAACCAGCGTGGCGACGGTCTCGCCGTCGCGAGTGAAGGAAAGTACACGTAGAACCCGATCTACAAAAGACAAAAAATATTAGCAAGTGTTAACAAAAGCATAGAGCTACTTTTATGGGAGATAAAGTATACCTCTATGACTCTCAAGATGCAGGACAGAGTGATGTTACCCATGTAGGACAGGTGTCGACACGAGTCTCGCAACGCCCGAACAAAATTAGCATAGGCCAAGCTGGCCCAGTCGTAAGTCCCGATCTTGTGAAGATCACGGATTCTAGGAAGGTAGTAAAGCAGCACTCTACTACCCTGTCAGGGGAAAACGTCCCTGACAGCAAGATAAGCACAAAGATGCGCACACGCTGCTCTCGGGTGGTTGCATAAGCCTCGAAAGTTGCCGCTAGAGTCGACCAGTGAATACCCTTGGCGCTGAACTTTGATGACTCCACCTCAGCACGGGCCCGAACAGCAATCGGACCCAGCAGCTCATCAACCTAAGGAGAGTAGACGCTGATGTTGTTGTCGAACGACAGCGTAGTAGAACTAAAGTCCAGTCCCATGATGAGACTAAAGTCAGTTGGGTTGACCATCATCTCACCCGAAGGAAAGTGGAAAGTGTTGGTGGTGTCCTAGAAAAACTCCACTAGAGCGCGAGCCACGCGGTGACCTCCGTAAGAAGAAATCATGGCCTCCGCGGCCTCGAACAGGGCTTTCAGCCCACAAGACTCACAAAGAAGTCTCAACTCTCTGTCGACGCTGATGAACATCCTATACAGGTTGCCCAGAGTATCGTTGTCCGAGCCATGACAACGTGTCCTGCCAGCAGTAATCCCACGACGCACCCTCTAAGAAATGTTGTGGTAGGGGGAGAAGTACAAAGTCTGCTTATCCCACTCAAGGAGGGGACCAAGAGAAGTGGACGGGTCAGCGTCCTCCTCTACGGGCTCATGCTACCGTCGTGTGTCTCGGGATCGTAAACCCGAACAAGGCTGCCTAGCCATACTACATTGTGCAAAATCAACATAAATTAAGGTTCTATAGTATCTAAGGTTCACCTGGCCACATGATACTATGTTCGCAAAAAAACAGAGTACGTAGTACTAAAATAGAGCACAATTTCAATTCAAGCATATATGACATTTTCAAGCATCTAAACAATTTCTTGCAATATTATGATAATTATTTTGACAAATTGGACAAGAATTTCTAGCAAAAATATTAAGAACAAGCTACATTGTCTTCCCGACCTTAAGATGTCCAACAATGGTGATTTTCTCGTTTCTTCACCATATTGAGTCAAACAAGTCACAAAACACTCCCAAGGCAATATACAAACTTAATCAAGCAATTTCATGGCATAAAATTCGATAAACAAAGCGAATTAAATAATATAAGGTTTGAATTTTTCAAAACTTCTTGAACAAGAATGCTAAATTCATCAAAACCCAGAGTCAGTTTGAAGAAAACTTGCATAGGTTGGGAAAGTAGATGAAAAAAGCTTCAATTTGCAACAAAGTTGAGCAAATTTTGTTGAAAAGCAAGCAAGAACTAGCAAAAATGAGTTCCGCGGTGAATTTTCGAAAAAGAGCAGCAACAACGGCGAAATGAGGAAGAAAGGGAATATATACGGAATTCTCGACTCTGGCGCCAACCAACAACTTTCGTGTCTGACGACAGAGTTCAGCACCTGGCGCTAGCATCCAACGTCTGGCGACAGAGATTAATCGTGGCGCTAGCGACGTTTCAGTGGCGACAGAACGCTCAGCCACTCAGAGTAGTTATTTCGACCTCTTACAGTAATTTTTGGTTCCTTGGTACGCTAGTTAGCCCCTATAACAAATTTGACATGATTTAGTAATTGGCTTGGTTACAATCGCATTAAATGATCGACCTGATGAATGATTGTCTCACTTAGCTTAAAGCCCCTAAACATTGGCTCAGGGACCGACATAATGGTTCATACATAATCAAAGGCACCGACGTAATGGTTTACAACGCAAGGGCACCGACATACTGGTTCACGATTCAAAAGCACCGACATACTGGTTCACAATTTAAAAGCACCGACATACTGGTTCACAAGTAGGAAAAGCTCCAATGCACAGGCATAGCAAAAGCAAAGGATTAACTAGAGTTGGTCTTCGGTGCTACTCTTCAGGGTATTATCGCAAAAAATGAAGATAGTTTCAGGCGAAGCAATGTTCGATCGTGTTCCCTGGCTTGCGGAAGATGGTCATAAAGCGCTAGAAGGTCGTTTTAGGCAAAGCAATCTTCGATGGGGTTCACTAGCTTGTAGAAGTCTATCACGGCGGAATTGGAGGCGGTTACAGGCGTAGAAGTCTTCAGGCGGTATTCTCTAGCTTGCAAAAGATCGTCAAAACAAACAACAATGATCGA
The DNA here is from genome assembly GCA_024500155.1 of Chenopodium formosanum. Classification (NCBI taxonomy): domain Eukaryota; kingdom Viridiplantae; phylum Streptophyta; class Magnoliopsida; order Caryophyllales; family Amaranthaceae; genus Chenopodium; species Chenopodium formosanum. The sequence continues at coordinate 44,393,678 of CM044880.1, forward strand.
AATAATTCATAGCTTGTGGAAGGTTGTCACAACAACAACAATGCAACAGCAACAAATCGTTTACCTCCAGAGACTCGCGGTGCAAGATATGCGTTTCTTAACTCTCTTATCTGTTTAACTAACGCTAGTTTGCAGGTATCAGCGTTACAAGAATGATTTAGGATCGCAGAACGTTCTGATTCATTCTCCGTCCCTATCGATACTTTGACTTTTGTTTCGGAACTTGCGTATCTCCAAACTCAGTTAAAGTGGGGGCTTCTTTAGACACCCATTTGTGTCTCCCAAAAATCAAACCCACTGATGAGTACCTTTCACGTCGAATCATAATCGAATGAAGTGAAAGTTTGGAAAGTCTAGTGTTGCGGTTAGTTTTTATTTCTTTTCTTTCTCTTTGTTTTCGAAAACCTATTTTACGAAAACATCCAATAAAGTTTGGTTTGGTCCATAGCATGGGTCCAATAATAGTGTACCTAGGTCGCATTCGAAAAGAGCTTTCCAACGATATATTATAAGCCTAATTCCGATGAACAATGAGAAAGTTATGGCCAAAATACGAAATTGGGCCCAATTTGATATTTATATGCGACCCTATGATCTAGAGGAGCGCCTAATATTGATTTATCATTCTTAATGTAATTAGAATTGATTATAGTCTTCTAGATTCTTCTAGAAGGTTCTTTTCATTCCTAATTTAATTAGCATTGATAAATTGACTTTAGTTGACTTTTAAGAGTTTTAATTAGAATTAAAGAATTGTTTTTAAGGAAAATTCAATTTTGCCCTCTCGTACAGCTAAATTTTATCAAATTAAGAAAACGCGTAGAAATTTATTTCTAGCGTCTGACGACAGGACCAGCGTCTTGCGTCTGGCACTAGAGTCCAGCGTTTGGCGCCACGCGCGTGTTTGGCAAAAGCGGTCGTGTTTTATTCTTTTCAAAACTCTAATTCGTTTTTTATCACATCCGACTGATTTTCTCTATAAATAGCCTCCTAAAACCTCCGTTTTCCATCACCAACTCTTATCCAGAATCTCTTGATTATTCTATATCTCTCTCTCTTCTAAACTAGCCTTTTGCATACAAAATTCCGCATTCACAAGATCTAGACACACCTAGCCAAGTTTGAAGTTTCCTTTGCACTAGACGAGAAAGGTTTGATTTCTGAGGGTTTGGTCCCAAATCTCTATTTTAATTATTTAATTTAATTGTTTGTTTTCATTTTCCTTGAAGTTACTAATGCGTGTATTTTGTTATTAGAAAGAGATACGAGGCATCCATGTAAGTTCTTTAATTGATTTATTGATATTATGATTTAGAAATCATGTTTGATTGTTATTTTTATTCCTAGTATCATGTTAGGATGTTTTCTTGCTTCCTAGTATAATGTTTAGGGTAATAACTATAATTTTTGAAACCAAATATGACAATTGTGATTCATGTGATGCTTCCTATTCTCTTCCTAATATATCATGTTAGTATCATGTTAAGGTTAAAGCTTTGATTTTTATATGTTTAGTGACATGCTAGGGTTTGTTATTAATCTTGTTATTATCATGCCTAGGATCTTGCTATTATTATGCTTTAACACGATGATGATGATTTTTTATTATAATTATTATGATTATGGTTATTTTTATAATTGTGATTATTATGTTACTTGATTTATATTTATTGTTTTTGCTTGATCACACATTTTATGCATGTTTAAAGGGAATTTTTACTTGTAGTCACGCTTAATAAGATAATTAATAATCTTGGTAAGGGTTAATATGATTATAATTCAAGTGATCGCCAATAATAGGTTTATTTGTGCATTAATATTCAACCAACATAGATTAAACAGGTTTAGGGTAAACCTATTGATTGTATGTTAGTCAGAAAGCGCACATGAATACGATTAGAATAAAGTAGAGGCCTATTATTAGGGCAGGTTCAATCTCTTTTAGGTTAGATTTGTACCTTCATCCCTGAACTACCAGTCATGGTTCAAGACCTATTGGAGTTGACGTTCTCCTGGATCATTAAGGGGTATTACCTTCACCTCGTGAATGGTTTACAAGTTCCTAAAACTTGTTGGCGACTCTTTTTCTCTATCTTCTTTCCTTTTGGACGCTACCGTACTTTAGTGTATGATCACAGTGGGGTTCAAGTTTGGGGTAATGCATGAAATATTCCCTACAGGGCCCTATACTTCTGCATCAGGTGGATGGTAGTATATTTTGTTTCTATATATTATTTCACAAAACGGGTAGAGGCAGAGGTGGTAAAAAACATCAAGACAAAAGGACGTCATCTCCTTCATCTAGAATAATATCATCATCCGGTTCGGGGTGCCTATGTATATGATTTTTGACAATGGTCCTCCATTTGAAACGCCTAAACTCATGACTTGGATGGGAGATTAAGGGATCTAAATTTTTTTGCAACATTCGGTCGATCCCAAGCAAACGGCCAGGTCGAAGTCTTCAACAAGGTAATCTCAAACGACATTAAAAAGAATATTGAGAGAGCTGGCATTGAACTCACTTCCAGAACGCAGGGGCGATGCCGCCCTACGCCATGATATTTACCGTTTGATAATGACTAGGGCCTAAAACAAGAGAGTACACAAGTGATCCTTAAAGGTAGGAGATTTCATGCTATGAAAAACGAAGTTAGTCGGTAGGGCGAATGAGCAAGAGAAGCTAATCAAAAATTGGAACGCCCCTATCGAATATATGAAGAAGAAAAAGGCGGCACCTACAATCTGGAGAAACCAAACAACAGGTAGCTACCCAGAACTTGGAATGTAGATAACTTGAAATAGTACTACTTTTGAAATCTTGTAAATTTTTTAACTCATTCATTAATGAAAAATCTGCCTTTTGTAAGGAGGGTGTTCCCATCATAGGGGATCTTTCTCCTTAGATGCCCATGGCCCTTTAAAAGCTTAGGACTTTACACTTGTTAGGGTGTATTAGGATTTGAATTCCTGACTTTTTGGGAGACCTTTAATTAGAAATGATACTATCATCACGCTTTTTTGTAAAAAACAAGTAGGAGTTGCCAATACGTTTTAGGAAAACTTATAAACCTCGTTCATGCCTTTCTCCCAAGTAGATTTCAAGGGATATTTATCACAAATCGTAAGTTTACCCATGCCTAAATTAGTCTACATAAACCAGAAATGAGTTCGGGAGAGAGGGTACTAAAATAACGTCCCCTTTAGAGGGGAATCGCTATCTTAGCCCTAGTATGGCCTCTACTAGCTCTTACTTTTTAAAAATTTAATTACCAAACAATATATGCAACGTAATACCTAAAGACTAAGTTATTCGCTTTATTTTCAAGCAATAATCACGTAGGAATTACATTGTAAAAGTCGTTATTCTTTGTTTAATCAATATTCGTGAAAAGAAAAAATCAACAATATATATTCACCTTGTCTTAAGTGATAAAACAACAATTAATTATCAAATTCTAGTTTTGATTACCGAAAGAATACTATGTGGTCTAATTAATTAAAAGTTTATTTAAAGTAATCAAACAACACTATTTATTCTATTAAAGTTATTTAAACATTAAAACTAAAGTTATATATTTAAGCGCTCAGGAAAGTAACCATTCTTCTTTTATGTTAAATCTCCGTTTATTGCGTTTATGGACTTTCTTTATTCTTTGTACCTCCAACGAATTCAATGGATTCAATTAGGGTTGGAAAGTATTGGGGAAGAGAGAAGAGAAAGTAGTATGATAGTGTAGGGAATATTTTAAGCATTATCCCAAACTTGAACCCCACTGTGATCATACACTAACATACGGTGGCGTCCAAAGGGAAGAAAGATAGAGAAAAAGTAAGGAACGCAACGGGTTGGACATCGAGCGGATTATGCTAAATTCGACTATTTCCGACTCCGACTCCGACTCCGACCTCCGACACTAACTTCAATATCCGACCACCGACTCAGACTCCGATCCGACCCGACTCCGCATTTTTTTTCATTATTCAATATAATTTGAGATGTTGATCATTTAGGCCTTTAAAATCCACACCCAACGCCACCATGACCCACACAAAAATCCACTATCTATTGGAGTCGGATAATCCGTTAAAGTCTGACATTTGTCGGAGTCAGATTTTTTTCTCGGATTTTTTGTAGGATCCGACTCCGACCCTCCTCCGACTCGGAGTCGGATTATTTTAACGGAGTTGAACTCGGATTACTTTTTTCTCGGACTCGGAGCGGATATTTTACCTCGGATCGGGGCGAAACAGGGTCAGATCCGGACTAGATTGCCATCCCTAAGCAAAAGTGTTGCCAACAAGTTTTAGGAACTTGTAAACCGTCCACAGGGTGAAGGTTACACCCCTTAACGATCCATGAGATCGTCAAATCCAATAGGTGTTGAACCAAAACTTGAAGTTCAGAGATGAAGGAAAAAATTCAATCTAAAAGAGAAAGAACTTGCCCTAATAATATGCCTCTACTTTATTCTACTCGTATTCATGTGCGCTTTCTGACTATCATGCAATCATTAGGTTTACCCTAAACCTGTTTATCTATGTTGGTTGATATTAATGCACAAATAAATCTATTATTGGAAATCACATGAATTATAAACATATTAACCCTAAACAATATTATTAATTATCTTTTTAAGCATGATTACAAGTACCTATTCCCTTTAAACATGCATAAAAAGGTGTGATCAAGCAATAACGATCCGATAAACATATAAATCATGCAACATAATAATAATAACAACAACAATAATAATCAAAATAACAATCATGGTAATCATAATAACAATCATAATCATGTTAAAAATAAAGCATAACAATAATAGCAAGATCCTAGACATGATACTAACAAAATTAATAACAATCCCTAGCATGTCACTAAACAATAAAAATCAAAGCTTTAGCCCTAACATGATACTAACATGCTATTAGGAAAGACAATAAGAAGCCTCACAACAATCATACTTGATATTAGGAATTTTTAGTTCACCCTAAACATGATATTAAAAAGCAATAAAACATCCTAACATGATACTAGGAATCAAAATAACAATCTAAGCATGATTTCTATTAAAAATATCAATTAAAACAATTAAAGCACTTACTTTGAAGCCTTGTACCTCTTTCTAATAACAAAATACATAGGTTATTAACTTCAAGGAAAATAATAAAACCAAAACAATTAAATTAAATAATTAAAATAGAGATTTGAGAACAAACTCTCAGAAATATCAAACCTTTCACGTCTAGGGAGAAGACAACTTCTAATTATGCTAGGTGTGTCTAGATCTTGTGAATGCGGAAGTTTGTTTGTAAAAAGGTTTGTTTGGAAAGAGAGAGAGAGAGAAAATATCGAGAATTCTTGATGAGAGTTGGTGAGAACTAGATGGAGAATTGATGAGAATTGATGATTAAAAACGGAGGTCTAATGACGCTATTTATAATGAAAAAATTCCGCATTAGATAAAAGAGAAACGGAGTTTGCAAAGGAATAAAACACGTTGATGTCGCCGCAATAGCCCTTGTCGCCGACCGACAGAGTCTAACGCTAGGCGACAGCCTGACGTTCAGTGCTGCAGGCGATTTTTCCACACGTTTTCTATTTTTTTGATAAAATTAAGCGTAAAAGTCCGTATGAGGAATAAAATCGTAATTTCATATAAAACACTTCTTTTATACCAAATAAAATCATAAAAATTAATTATCAATACTAATTACATTATGATCCAAAAGAACCTTCTAGAAGATTCCGGAAGACTATAATCAATCCTTATTGCATTAGGAATAATAATTCATAATAGGCCCTCCTTTAGATCATTGAGCCGCATATAAAGATCAAACCGGGCCCAGTTTAATAATTTGGCCATATTTTCCTCATTATTCATCGTAATTTGTCTAATAATATATCGTTGGAAAGCTCTTTTCGAGCCCAATCCAACTACACCATTATTGGTCCTTTTCATGGAACAAAATAAACTGGTTTTCAAAAATAGAAAGAGAGATTTTTAATTCAAAAATAGCTAGATCTACTATAGTCGTCTGTGAAGGTGATGAAATATCAATGTCCATTTCTTGTTGCGGAGCTTATTGGCCCGCATACATCGGTATGTATTAGACCTAATAAGTCACCTGGTCTTTTTCCCAACTTGGAGAATGGCTGCTTAATCATCTTGCCTAGTAAACATCCTTCGCAATTCTCAAATGATTATAAATCAAATGTGTCTAGAATGCCTTCTTGTAGAAGTTTCTTGATGCGTTTGATGTTAATGTGGCCAAGACGAAAATGCCACAAGTAGGTTTGACTAGACTGTGTAGTCTTAGCTTTCTTAGTGGGATTATTGACTTTATAAATATCTTTGTGTAAACATAGCACATAAAAACCATTTTAGAATGTTCCATACCATATAAAATATTATGGAGATAAAATGAACATGATTGGTCTTTTACTCGAAATTCAAAACCTTTGGCGTCTAACGCCAAAATTAAAATAATGTTTTTGGTGATGTCGGGAACACTATCAACATTGTCAAGTTCCAAAACTAGCCCCGTAGGCAAAGACAAACTAAGAGATCCTACGGATATAGCACCAATCCTTGCTCCATTTCCTACCCGAAGCTCGATATCTCCCTTTCGCTAGCCTCCTAGTGTTCCTTAGTGCCAGAGAATTGGTACAAAGGTGTGAGCCACATCTGGTATTTAATACCCATGAAGCTCTGCTAGTGAAGTTAAAGTCTATAATGTAAATACCTGATACAGAAGCAACAGTTCCGTTCTTCTTATCTTCCTTTAGCTTGAGGCAGTCTCTCTTCTAATATCCCTTCTTCTTGTAATAGGAGCATTCGGAATCAGACTTATAACATGCTACCTTATTCTCCTTGTTGTCTTTGGTAGCTTTCAGCTTAGGTAGAAAGTACTTCGTGCCTTTTTTTTTTAATCCTTTCTTCTTTTTGCCTGCCCGTTTAAACGGCTTGCCCTTCTTGATCATAAGCATATCATGATTTCCCTCATCTTTGAGTGTCTGCTCAGCTTGTTTCAACATCCCATGAAGCTCAATGAGGGTTTTCTCCATACTATGCATGTTGTAGTTCATTTTGAACTGATCATAGCCTTTGTGATGGGAATGGAGAATGATGTCAATAACCATCTAAGGTGAGTACCCCGCATTAAGCCTTCCCATGTTCTCAAATAATTAGATCCTTTTGAGCACATGTGGGATGACTGGCTCTCCTTTCTTGAGCTTAGTCTCAAGGATCTTCCTGTGGTTTCAAACCTTTTAGTTTGAGCCTGCTCTTAAAACATATTCTGTAACTCGGAAATGATCTCATAGGGTCGATTTCTTCTAGAAGAAGGTTTTCTGAAGTTTAAGAGACATAGTGGCTAGCATAACGCACTTGACATCCCGATCGGCCACTTGCCATCGGTTAAGGGTAGCCTGAGTCACCTCCTCATTGGGAGCCTTAGGCATTTTCTTATTAAGGACATACTCTTTCTGTTCTTGCATAAGAACGATGCGCAAATTTCTTTTCCAATTAAGGAAATTGATCCCACTCAACCTCTCCTTATCGAGAATTAAGCGTAGTGAAAACTGGTTGTTTGAGTTGTTTGAAGACATGATTCTACAATTGAAAGAATTGTAAATGAAAAACCATTCAAAAAGCTTAAATAAGATTGAATTTAATTCATGCATATTTCAATACTTATTTATCATCTATTTTACACGTAAAATCGTCCCCATTTTTTGAAAATAAGGCGATTCCAAGATCCAAGGATCAACAAGTATTGTAGGCATGCTTTGGCTTATCCTAACACTTGTTATCCTAAGGTAAGCATTACCTTGCAAATGGCTCCAAGCCATTCTTTGGTAGATAATCGTCGTATCCAATGCATCTTGACGATGTATCTCTTTTGCCACGGCATGTGAGGTCTCGTCACTCATACCGATAAGTTCAACCAAAACCATCTTTCACACCCGATGTGCCTCACCAACCTCAAAGTTGTAATGGTGCCTCGCTTTGGCGTATCCCACCATTACACCTATTCGGTTTGCAAGTGTTGTTTTGGAAAGGCAAGTTTTAACTCAATATTTTTAGGAACCTAAGATTTCTACGTTAGTTGATTTAAGTGAACTTCACTAATCATCACAACATATTGAAAAACCTACACATGCATCTAACATATCATTTATATATAAGCACAAGCATAAATATATAAATCATAAATATAAGATGCATATTGGCAACTAGCATGACCCCTTGAATTGTTCAATTCTTCAAAAAGTCTTCTCTTGCAACTTCATGGCTTTGTCTTCCAAGAACCTCTGTCTTCAAGACATAACAAAATTATGCAACTACTAGTATCTACGACTAGGATTAATCTAAATATTAAGGTGAAAAAATTCTCAACGGTACGTAGACCGTATTTAGATTTACAAAAATACATCACGGGACGCAGTCCATATTTTCTATCCTAATCAGGTCCCACTAGTTGCCATATCATAAAACTTGTGAGAGAATATACATTTCATTCATCCATTAACTCTATGTGAATGGCCCATGCATTTTACAACAAACAAGTAATAATGCATTAAACACGCACGCGCACTAGTAACTAATCTAGGTGGTTAATCCTATTAACACGCCTAATTAAAACTAGTTTAAGTTGTTTAACCGATTATGTAATTAACGTAATTAATAATTGAAGCTTCCACTAAATTCCGCATCCATCTTAATTAATCCAATTAAATAAGCTGGTAGAACCCAAAATTTGTCAAAATAAATTTTTCCAATGCCGCTAAAAACCGAGGTCTAGCCTCCAAAAAATTTTAATTAAAATAAACAAGATTAATTAAAATAAATAAAACGGCTAAAACGCAAAAATTATGTCCTTATAATGTGGTATATGTGCTAATAAAGGGGAGGTGCGCATAAGCTTGCTAGCTTTGCGCACAATGCCGCAAGCCTCGCAACACACCCCCGCACACCACTGCCCCACCATCCCACACACGAGCAGCAAGCCCGCACCAAGCCGTGGCTAGCGCGCATAACTATGCTGCTGCAGCACACTGCTGCTTGGTAGTGGTGCTTCCTGCCTTGGCGCACCAGCCACGCACCATCAGTGGCGCGCACCAAGCATCAGCCCATGGCAGCCACTTGCAGGCTCCTGTGCAGTTCGGCTAGCCAAAGGGTGTTTTCTTGGTTTGCCTGTCATACACTCGGGTTTTTAAACCCGATTTTGCGTGAGTTAAAAATTAATTATAAATTACTTGTAGAACTAATGTAATGTGCAAAATGAAAATTAAACAAGTCTAACTTAAATAAAATCCATCCAAGTGCATTTAACCAAAATAATTCTCAAGAACCATTCTTTAATTAAATTGGTTTAACTTGGTGCAACAAAATAAATAAGGCAATTTCTCAAAAGTATTTTAATAAATTTAAATTAATCTTGAGATTTTTACAAAGTAAGAGGGAGTTGGAAAAATATAAACTTTAATGTTCAAATGAAAAAAATCCAACTACTAACAGTTGTAAATCCTTGAAAAATTATATCTTCCAATATGAAGATAAATAAATTTATATAAAAAATTTGAAACTGTATGTTTCTAATCAACCAAAAATGATTAACACAACAAAGTTCAACAAAAAATTCATGGAATTTAGTAGCTTTTAAAGTTTCAATCACTTAATACAATTAAAGATTGTATCTTTAGCACTTTAAAAGCCTCAAAAACAAAAATTTCACACTTAATGCAATTAATTTGCAATTATGTGAAAAATAAACCAAGCTTTCAAACACAAATTACCACTAAGTAATCATACCTAAAGAGGTTTAAAATTACATATGAAATATGTATTGAACCAATTACATAACCACCATAAATATGCAATTAATTCTCAAGGTTAGTAAGACTTAAAATTTTTCGTAAAAAAAAAAAAAACCCTCGAAAAATGCATTTCTTGTCGTTTTTTGGCTAAAAACCGAGTTCTGTAAGGGAAACACCATTTCAAGAATACCTTTTCCACCCAGAAGTCACTATTTTTAGGTCGAAATCTGGGTTTGGGAGCTGAAGTCAGCTCTAGTACGAGGTTAAAATGGATAATACGAGCTACTAATCTAATTAGCAACTTAAAACCAGAAAAATTAAGTCATAAAAATACATTGAAAAATCTGATAATTAAAAATAAATAAGCAGGGCTTCGATACCGTTGTTGAGGTTTGGTGAGTCCCACTCACCGCGAAAAAAACCCTAGCCAAGGATCACGCTCGCAGTAAATAATATCACTAGTGCATAAATAAACACAAAAGGGCAAAATAGGAAATTTACCCTTTTTGCGTGCTTCGCCCCACAAATTGGGCTCTTACTTGAGAAGGTTAGCCCCGAAAATATGAGAGCCTCCGACGGAGATCCACTCGCAAAAATAGCTACCAACTTTTAGGTCTGTTACCTTGAGGTTAGGGAGGTCCAAACAAAACTCCAGTATTATATGAGTTTAAGAGTTTTTGCTAATGCAATGCTCTATTGAACTCCTACTCAAGCACTCTCCCCAACAATCCAAGGTGGGTATTTATAGGGAGGAATGAGAGTGGAAATTTCTATCCTATCAATGTGGGAGCATGAAATTCCACAATTTCTTTTAAAGCTAAATCAAAATAAATAAGCAAACTAATAATATATCTAAAAGTGTCACTAATACAAGAAAAGGGAATTGAGGACCACTTTTAGTGTAAGAGACCATACTTGCTCCCCACTCCATACTCTCCTTCTGCCACATGTCCCTTACACTTAAACCCTCCCTTCACATGCTTCCCCTTAGCCCACGACCCAGCTACCCGCACCAAGGTGATGCAGGCTGCTGCTGCTCGCAGCTAGCAAGCCTCGCAAGCTTGTGCGGGCTGCTGCTGCTTGCGGCCAGCAAGCCACGCAAACCTTGCGCGGGCTGCTACTGCTACTTGTGGCCGTGGCTGCCCTTGGCTGCTAACATGCAGCAACCAGCTTAGGCTCGGCTTAGTACGCATGCTAGCCACCTATGCTAGTACATTATGCCCCTAGCACTCGGATGCTCGGGGCATTCCAATGCTAGGGTTATTTTGGGAAATTATGTCGATTTATTATTATTTGCGCGTCTCGTCTTTTATTATTTTGACTCGACTTTCGACGCTTAGTTTCGACGCTCTAAGCTCGAATTTCCGACATCTAAATATTTAATACTCAGCAAGTCATTAATATCTTCCGAATTAATTCATCTTGTTGGTTTGTTAATTGCTTGGCTGTGACCCGAAGGGTTCAGTCAAGATTAAGCTTTAATATTAATTATACATTAATATTACTGATCGGAAGAGGCCTCCACCTACGCATTCTGATCACTTGACCTTACTGAATATATGAGCTTTCTAATAATTCTGAACCCATTATCAGAATAATACACTTGTTCGATTGACTCAATTCCTTTCACAAACTAAGAACGAATTTGAATGCATGTATAATGGTAGATTTAGAGCATTGTCAATTGATGATGATTGGGATTTTTATGTTTGGTTTGCTTGGGATGTTTATAATAGGGGTAATCATGTTTCTAATTTTGATGTGCAATGTGTTAATTCTCCTAATGCTAGCATAATTTACCATGATGTATCACATAATCCCATTAGTGAACCTAGAACAAATGCTTCCAATTCTATTTCCTCTTTTGTTCATGATAATGAGGTGCATGCTCAAGTTGGCAAATCTCATATGTTTGATTGTGCCCCCACTCCCCAATGTGATGTATATGCTCATGATTTCAAAGTTGATTCATCCAATCTTGGTCGTACTTCTCTTTCTCTTGTTAAGCCTCAATCTTCTACACCTTTTGAATCTCTTATTGCTACTTTGGAAACTCAAATTAGGCATATTGAGATTAGTGATGATCTTGGGACTAAAAAGGAGTCGATTCTTAATTATTTGAGAAGTCAATTGGAGCTGATGAAAAAGAGTGTGGAGCATCTTGAGGAGGGAAGAAAGAGAAGTAAAGAGCTAGAAAGCCAATTGTCATCCTTAATGCTTGTTTTTAAAAAATCTCTATCCAATGTGTGTGTTGAGGGTGATGATGATAATTTTGGGCAACCAAGAGAGTGTGAGGATCCCATTGGTGAGCATATGAGTGATGGTAAAGGAGTTGAGAATAAAGAGAGAGTTGAATTTCAAAATCCTAATTCTCTTTCCCATCTTGATGAGCCTCAAGTTTATGTTTGTGAGCCTTTAATCTATTAATACATAGACTCTTTTGAGGTAATGTCCCATTTGTTTTGTGTTAGTCATATGAAGATTTATAGAATCTTGGATGAGTTCATCGAGAAAGCTTATTGGGATTTAGATGAGTTTACGATGACTCTACCTCTACTCATGCACGGTTCCGAGGACTTGGGTTTTGAGATAGTTGAAGGAAAGGTGGTTTATTGTTGTGCAAAGAAGGATGAGGGTGATTCCCTTGGAGTTTTTGAGCTTGAGGGAGATGTAGATTGTGAGAGATCTTCATTTGAGGACTCTATGATTGATTTTCATGCTCTCATTGGAGATGTGAGACCTTGTGTTGAGGGAGTAGCTACCCCTTTGCTTATTTCTCACACCCCTTTTTCACAAAAGTTTGACCACATCCCCTCTTGCCCTATTTTTCTCCCTTCCTATCTTAAAGAGCCTATGGAGGACCCCTTTTTCTATGATGATCATAATGTCCCTTATTCATCTATTGTTTAGGAAAAGGGTGAGGTTGCCACTAAAAAATATTTTAGTGAGGAGGATTTGCCTTTTTCTTTTTCTTTCCATTCTTTTATTCCCCCTTCATCTTCTTATTTTCTTGTTTTTCCTTTTGATCCTTCTTCTTCTTTCTTTTGGCATCTACCTTCTCACTTGCGTGCAACAATCTTGTTGCATGTTCTTATCCTGTCATTTGCCTACCATTTATCTTATGAAATGATTAGTAGTGCATTTGACAAGCTCTTGCGTACGTTGAATTATTATTTTTTAGAGCGGTCAAGCTTGGACCTTAAGCAAGCCTTTCTCGGGAAGTAACCCATGTTTTATTGTTTTCATTTTCTTATCTTTTTAAAATAGATTTTCTCTCATGGAAATGTTTGTGTGCCTTTTTCTAAGTACATGACATGATATACTTTGGTGCTTCGATTTGGATCTAGAAGGAAGGAAGTTTGACTCCTATTTTTGCTAGCATATGGAAGGTAAGGTTCAATTCTTGAGAAAATTAGCTTTGAAAGGTTTAATTGGGTCATTTGCGGGTATTTACACCCACCTAATATCCAATAATATCCTTCCTTCCTCTTTCTCTAGTGGATGATGACTTGTTGGACGTATGTAGGTTTGTTTGATTACTCTCCTTGTTTTCCCCTCCTATGGTTTCTATGATTTATGTTTGAGTGTATTGTCTCATTCAAGCTTGGGGGAGGGTATTCTATCGTGTTTGATGGGATGTTGATTCACATATGCTATGCACCTTTGTATATGCTTTTCCATGTTCTTATAGTTTGAAAAACTCCAAATAAATTTTTGTTTCTATTAGGGCAAATTTGCAATGTATCTTTGTTTTGTTCTTGCTTTGGACATAATACTTTTGGACTTATATAGTAGAATTCTTTTCTTCTTAAATGGTAACGGTGTGCACAGTTTGAGAGTACGCTTGGTTGATTCTAGGATAAAGCATGCTATGGTAGTTGGTTAAAACTAGTGGGACCGTGAAACCGGATTCTACTTGTTTGTGGCTTGTTAGTAGTTGCTTCCTATATTCGAACTGACACCAATATTGAGTTTTAGCTACATCCATGTGAGGTTCATTATTTTTCAAGCCTTCAACATATATTTGCGTGAGCGGCATGGATCCTTGACTATTGCGGACCTAATCTAGAATCTTGACTCATAATTCTCAAACTCGAGACCGAGCCATCCAGGAAAGACAAAGGCATCCTTACGGGGTGGTAATTTTTCTTTTCTAGGTTAATTTTCTTTCTTTCTAGATCATTGGATTTACATTTTCCTTTCGGCTAACCATTTATGCATTTTCCCTTCTTTTCAAGCCACATCCTTAGATCTTGAGCCTTTTGTTTCATTTTCGTTTCCGTTCTTGGTTTTTGTGAAGCAATTGATCATTATTGTTGGAGTTTGTGGTTAAGGAGTTTTGATATTTTGTTCTCTTGAAAGAAAGTTTATGTTGTGATATTTGTGTGAATAATGGCTAATGAATAAATGAAAAAAAGACGTCTAAAGTAAAAAAAGGCAAGGACAATGCAAATGCAAACATTGTAAAAGCCGTCCTAAGTTAAAGAGACATGGCCAATTTCTTTAAAAGAAATGAAAATACAAAAAATAAAGTGAAAATAAGAAGAAAAAAAACAAAAATATTTTGATGTGATTTTTTTCCCCTTTTAAAGCATTGAGGACAATGTTTCCTTTATGCTTACGCTTTTTGTATATATTATTGTGGTTATAGCTTTGAATAAGCTTGGGAGTTAGTTTGTTTTTGTTTGGCGATTGCTTGGTTATAAGGAGAAGTTTAAGCACCATATGCTTCACTAATTAGGAATACCGCCAAATTTTAAAATTTTATGCCTACCCGCACCCATTTTGCCCTTACGTTACAACCATTGGGAAAGACCTTTTGAACTAGAGGTTGAGTCATATATCGGGGGAGGGCATTATGAGTTAAAGCAAAAGGAAAGGGGAAGCATCGTCAAGACATTGAGTAGCCCAAAATTATCTCTTTTTCCGGTGCCTTCATGGAAATTTTGAGTTTCTCACTAGGGGAAGATATGAGACTAGTAGAAAGAACATAGTAAGACCGTTTGGGATGAAAGTGAATTGCGTTTCTCTAGTTCCTAGGCTTAGCATATTTATGTTTCAATCAACCACGGGTATCCTGGAACGTGCACTACCTTACTTGTTTAGAAAGATTTGCATTCATTTATGCTTGTACATTTGGAAAAATCCTTTCATGAAAATTTGTTTGCTTTTTCTTGTATTTTGGTTTCTTTTTCATGCTTTGCCTTGTTTGTATTCTTACGAGAGTTATAGGATAATCTCTTAGGAAATCTTTACGAGAGCATCAGTCGTCCTCTAGGGCGATCTAGGGGTTTAAATGTCTTGTCTTTAGCTGCTAAAATTGACCGTGATTCCTACGAAAGTGAGTTAGTGTATATTCTTGTCTCTTCAATTCCTTTTGTTTGTTTGAATAAGCACATCATTTCTCCCTTGGTTTTGTTTTGCTCGAGGACGAGAAAAAGGTAAGCTTGGGGGTATTTGATGGCTGTAATAAATGACACCCATTTGATGAGCATTTAAGTCGTTTTTACCTTCTTTTCATAGCTTTATTTCTCAATAAATGTTTAGTTTTATGTTTTTTCTCTCTATTTTACCTTTCCTCTCTTGTTTTAAGGTTTTTGTGCGTTTTGATGGTGTAGACACCCATTTATATCTCCCAAATACCAAACCCAGTGATGAGTACCTTTCATGTCGAATCATAATCGAACGTTGAAGCTTGACAGAGTGACGTTACCCATGTAGGACAGGTGTCGACACGAGTCTCGCAACGCCCAAACAAAATCAGCATAGGCCAAGCTGGTCCAGTCGTAAGTCCCGATCATGTGAAGATCACGGATTGCAGAAAGGTAGTAAAGCAGCACTCTACTACCCCTGTCAAGGGAAAACGTCCATGACAGCAAGATAAGAGCAAAGATGCGCACCCGCTGCTCTCTGGTGGTCGCATCAGCCTCGAAAGCTGCCGCTAGAGTCAACCAATGAATACCCTTCGCGCTGAACTGTGATGACTCCACCTCAGCACGGGCCCGAACAGCAATCGGACCTAGCAGCTCATCAACCTCAGGAGAGTAGACGCTGATGTTGCTGTCGAACGACAGCGTAGTAGAACTAAACTCCAGTCCCATGATGAGACTAAAGTCAGTTGGGGTGACCATCATCTCACCCCAAGGAAAGTAGAAAGTGTTGGTGGTGTCCCAGAAAAACTTCACTAGAGCGCGAGCCACGCGGTGACCTCCGTCAGAAGAAATCATGGCCACCGCGGCCTCAAACAGGGCTTTCAGCCCACAAGACTCACAAAGAAGTCTCAACTCTCCGTCGACGCTGATGAACATCCTATACAGGTTGCCCAGAGTGTCGTTGTCCGAGCCATGACAACGTGTCCTGCCAGCAGTAATCCCACGACGCACCCTCTAAGAAATATTGTGGTGGGGGTAGAAGTACAAAGTCTGCTCATCCCACTTAAGGAGGGGACCAAGAGAAGTGGAGGGGTCGGCATCCTCCTCTACGAGCTCATGCTCCCGTCGTGTGTCTCGGGATCGTGAACCCGAACCAGGCTGTCTAGCCATACTACATTGTGCAAAATCAACATAAATTAAGGTTCTATAGTATCTAAGGTTCACCTGGCCACATGATACTATGTTCGAAAAAAAACAGAATACGTAGTACTAAAATAGAGCACAATTTCAAATCAAGCATATATGACATTTTCAAGCATCTAAACAATTTCTTGCAATATTATGATAATTATTTTGACAAATTGGACAAGAATTTCTAGCAAAAATATTAAGAACAAGCTACATTGTCTTCCCGACCTTAAGATGTTCAACAATGGTGATTTGCTCGTTTCTTCACCATATTGAGTCAAACAAGTCTCAAAACACTCCCAAGGCAATATACAAACTTAATCAAGCAATTTCATGGCATAAAATTTGATAAACAAAGCAAATTAAACAATATAAGGTTCGAATTTTTCAAAACTTCTTTAACAAGAATGCTAAATTCATCAAAACCCAGAGTCAGTTTGAAGAAAACTTGCATAGGTTGGGAAAGTAGATGAAAAAAGCTTTGATTTGCAACAAAGTTGTGCAAATTTTGTTGAAAAGCGAGCAAGAACGAGCAAAAATGAGTTCCGCGGTGAATTTTCAAAGAAGAGCAGCAACAGCGGCGAAATGAGGACGAAAGGGAATATATACGGAATTCTCGACTCTGGTGCCAACCAAGAGCTTTGGCGTTTGATGACAGAGTTCAGCACCTGGCGTAGTATCCAACGTCTGGCGACAGAGATAAATCGTGGCGCTAGCGACGTTTCAGCGTCGACAGAACGCTCAGCCACTCAGAGTAGTTATTTCGACCTCTTACAGTAATTTTGGGTTCCTTTGTACGCCAGTTAGCCCCTATAAGCATTTTGACATGATTTAGTAATTGGCTTGGTTACAATCGCATTAAGTGATCGACCTGATGAATGATTGTCTCACTTAGCTTAAAGCCCCTAAACATTGGCTCAGGGACCGACATAATGGTTCATACATAAACAAAGGCACTGACGTAATGGTTCACAACGCAAGGGCACCGACATACTGGTTCACGATTCAAAAGCACCGACATACTGGTTCACAAGTAGGAAAAGCTCCAATGCACCGACATAGCAAAAGCAAAGGATCGACTAGAGTTGGTCTTCGGTGATACTCTTTAGGGTATTGTCGCAAAAAATGAAGATAGTTTTAGGCGAAGCAATGTTCGATCGTGTTCCCTAGCTTGCGGAAGATGGTCATAAAGCGCTAGAAGGTCGTTTTGACGAAGCAATCTTCGATGGGGTTCACTAGCTTGTAGAAGTCTATCACGGCGGAATTGGAGGCGGTTACAGGCGTAGAAGTCTTCAGGCGGTATTCTCTAGCTTGCAGAAGATCGTCAAAACAAACAGCAATGATCGAAATATTCCATAGCTTGTGGAAGGTTGTCACAACAACAATAATGCAACTGCAACAAATCGTTTACCTCCTGAGACTCGCGGTGAAAGATATGCGTTTCTTAACTCTCTTATCTTTTTATCTAACGCTAGTTTACAGGTATCAGCGTTAGAAGAATGATTTAGGATCGCAGAACGTTCTGATTCATTCTTCGTCCCAATCGATACTTTGACTTTTGTTTCGGAACTTGCGTATCTCAAAACTCACTTAAAGTAGGGGCTTCTTTAGACACCCATTTGTGTCTCCCCAAAATCAAACCCAGTGATGAGTACCTTTCACGTTGAATCATAATCGAATAAAGTGAAATTTTGGAAAGTCTAGTGTTGCGGTTAGTTTTTATTTCTTTTCTTTCTCTCTGTTTTTAAAAACCTATTTTAAGAAAACAGCCAATAAAGTTTGGTTTGGTCCATAGCATGGGTCCAATAATAGTGTACATGGGTCACATTCGAAAAGAGCTTTCCAACGATATATTATAAGCCCTATTCAGATGAACAATGAAGAAGTTATGGCCAAAATACAAAATTGGGCCCAATTTGACATTTATATGCGACCCTATGATCTAGAGGAGCGCCTAATATTGATTTATTATTCTTAATGTAATTAGAATTGATTACAGTCTTCTAGATTCTTCTAGAAGGTTCTTTTCATTCCTAATTTAATTAGCATTGAAAAATTGACTTTAGTTGAGTTTTAAGAGTTTTAATTAGAATAAAAGAATTGTTATTAAAGAAAATTCGATTTTACCCTCTCGTACGGCTAAATTTTATCAAATTAAGAAAACGCGTAGAAATTTATTTCCAGTGTCTGGCGTCTGGCACTAGAGTCCAGCGTTTGGCGCCACGCGCGTGTTTGGTAAAAGTGGTCGTGTTTTATTCTTTTCAAAACTCTAATTAGTTTTTTATCACATCCGACTGATTTTCTCTATAAATAGCCTCCTAAAACCTCCGTTTTCCATCACCTACTCTTATCCATAATCTCTTGATTATTCTATCTCTCTCTCTCTTCTAAACTAGCCTTTTTCATACAAAATTCCGCATTCACAAGATCTAGACACACCTAACCAAGTTTGAAGTTGCCTTTGCCCTAGACGTGAAAGGTTTGATTTATGAGGGTTTGGTCCCAAATCTCTATTTCAATTATTTAATTTAATTGTTTGTTTTCATTTTCCCTGAAGTTACTAATGCGTGTGTTTTGTTATTAGATAGAGATACGAGGCATCCAAGAAAGTGCTTTAATTGATTTATTGATATTATGATTTAGAAATCAAGTTAGATTGTTATTTTTATTCCTAGTATCATGTTAGGATGTTTTATTGCTTCCTAGTATAATGTTTAGGGTAATAACTATAATTTTTGAAATCAAATATGACAATTGTGATTCATGCGATGCTTCCTATTCTCATCCTAATATATCATGTTGGGATCATGTTAAGGTTAAAGCTTTGATTTTTATATGTTTAGTGACATGCTAGGGTTTGTTATTAATCTTGTTAGTATCATGTCTAAGATCTTGCTATTATTATGCTTTAACATGATGATGATGATTTTTTATTATAATTACTATGATGATTATGGTTATTTTTATAATTGTGATTATTATGTTACTTGATTTATATTTATTGTTATTGCTTGATCACACCTTTTATGCATGTTTAAAGGGAATTTTTACTTGTAGTCACGCTTAATAAGATAATTATTAATCTTGGTTAGGGTTAATATGATTATAATTCAAGTGGTCGCCAATAATAGGTTTATTTGTGCATTAATATTCAACCAACATAGATTAAACAGGTTTATGGTAAACCTATTGATTGTATGTTAGTGAGAAAGCGCACATGAATACGATTAGAATAAAGTAGAGGCCTATTATTAGGGCAGGTTCAATCTCTTTTAGGTTAGATTTGTACCTTCATCCCCGAACTACCAGTCATGGTTCAAGACCTATTAGAGTTGACGTTCTCCTGGATCGTTAAGGGGTATTACCTTCACCTCGTGAATGGTTTACAAGTTCCTAAAACTTGTTGGCGACTCTTTTGCTCTATCTTCTTTCCCTTTGGACGCTACCGTACTTTAGTGTATGATCACAGTGGGGTTCAAGTTTGGGGTAATGCTTGAAATATTCCCTACAGGGCCCTATACTTCTGCATCTGGTGGATGGTAGTATATTTTGTTTCTATATATTATTTCACAAAACGGGTAGAGGCAGAGGTGGTAAAAAACATCAAGACAAAAGGACGTCATCTCCTTCATCTAGAAGAATATCATCACCCGGTTCGGGGTGCCTATGTAAATGATTTTTGACAATGGTCCTCCATTTGAAACGCCTAAACTCATGACTTGGTTGGGAGATCAAGGGATCTCAATTTTTTTGCAACATTCGGTCGACCCCAAGCAAACGACCAGGTCGAAGTCTTCAACAAGGTAATCTCAAACGACGTTAAAAAGAATATTGAGAGAGCTGGCATTGAACTCACTTCCAGAACGCAGGGGCGATGCCGCCATACGACATGAGATTTACCGTTTGATAATGACTAGGGCCTAAAACAAGAGAGTACACAAGCGATCCTTAAAGGTAGGAGATTTCATGCTACGAAAAACGGAGGTAGTCGGTAAGGCGAATGAGCAAGAGAAGCTAATCAAAAATTGGAACGCCTCTATCGAATATATGAAGAAGAAAAAGGTGGCACCTACAATCTGGAGAAACCAGACGACAGGCAGCTACCCAGAACTTTGAATGTAGATAACTTGAAAAAGTACTACTTTTGAAATCTTGTAAATTTTTTAACTCATTCATTAATGAAAAATCTGCCTTTTGTAAGGAGGGTGTTCCCATCATAGGGGATCTTTCTCCTTAGATGCCCATGGCCCTTTAAAAGCTTAGTACTTTACACTTGTTAGTGTGTATTAGGATTTGAATTCCTGACTATTTGGGAGACCATTAATTAGAAATGATACTATCATCACGCTTTTTTGTAAAAAACAAGTAGGAGTTGCCAATAAGTTTTAGGAAAACTTATAAACCTCGTTCATGCCTTTCTCCCAAGTATATTTCAAGGGATATTTATCACAAATCGTAAGTTTACCCATGCCTAAATTAGTCTACATAAACCAGAAATGAGTTCGGGAGAGAGGGTACTAAAATAACGTCCCCTTTAGAGGGGAATCGCTATCTTAGCCCTAGTATGGCCTCTACTAGCTCTTACTTTTTAAAAATTTAATTACCAAACAATATATGCAACGTAATACCTAAAGACTAAGTTAGTCGCTTTATTTTCAAGCAATAATCACGTAGGAATTACATTGCAAAAGTCGTTATTCTTTGTTTAATCAATATTTGTGAAAAGAAAAAATCAACAATATATATTCACCTTGTCTTAAGTGATAAAACAACAATTAATTATCAAATTCTAGTTTTGATTACCGAAAGAATACTATGTGGTCTAATTAATTAAAAGTTTATTTAAAGTAATCAAACAACACTATTTATTCTATTAAAGTTATTTAAACATTAAAACTAAAGTGATTTATCTAAGCGCTCAGGAAAGTAACCATTCTTCTTTTATGTTAAATCTCCGTTTAATGCGTATATGGACTTTCTTTTTTCTTTGTACCTCCAAGGAATTCAATTGATTCAATTAGGGTTGGAAAGTATTTGGCAAGAGAGAAGAGAAAGTAGTATGATAGTGTAGGGAATATTTTAAGCATTATCCCAAACTTGAACCCCACTGTGATCATAAACTAACATACGGTGGCGTCAAAAGGGAAGAAAGATAGAGAAAAAGTAAGGATGGCAACAGGTTGGACATCGAGCGGATTATGCTAAATTCGACTATATCCGACTCCGACTACGACTCCGACTCCAACTCCGACTCCGACCTCCGACTCTGACTTCAATATCCGACCACCGACTCGGACTCCGATCCGACCCGACTCCGCATTTTTTTTCATTATTCAATATAATTTGAGATGTTGATCATTTAGGCCTTTAAAACCCACACCCAACGCCACCATGACCCACACAAAAATCCACTATCTATTGGAGTCGGATAATCCGTTAAAGTCTGACATTTGTCGGAGTCATATTTTTTTCTCGAATTTTTTGTAGGATCCGACTCTGACCCTCCTCCGACTCGGAGTCGGATTATTTTAACGGAGTTGAACTCGAATTACTTTTTTCTCGGACTCGGAGCGGATATTTTACCTCGGATCGGGGCGAAATAGGGTCGGATCCGGACTAGATTGCCATCCCTAAGCAAAAGTGTTGCCAACAAGTTTTAGGAACTTGTAAACCGTCCACAGGGTGAAGGTTACACCCCTTAACGATCCATGAGATCGTAAAACTTAATTGGTGTTGAACCAAAACTTGAAGTTCAGAGATGAAGGAAAAAATTCAATCTAAAAGAGAAGGAACTTGCCCTAATAATATGCCTCTACTTTATTCTACTCGTATTCATGTGCGCTAATAACGATCCAATAAACATATAAATCAAGCAACATAATAATAATAATAATAATAATAATCAAAATAACAATCATTATAATCATAATAACAATCCTAATCATGTTAAAAATTAAGCATAACAATAATAGTAAGATCCTAGGCCTGATACTAACAAAATTAATAACAATCCCTAGCATGTCACTAAACAATAAAAATCAAAGCTTTAGCCCTAACATGATACTAACATGCTATTAGGAAAGACAATAAGAAACATCACAACAATCATACTTGATATTAGGAATTTTTAGTTCACCCTAAACATGATATTAAAAAGCAATAAAACATCCTAACATGATACTAGGAATCAAAATAACAATCTAAGCATGATTTCTATTAAAAACATCAATTAAAACAATTAAAGCACTTACTTTGAAGCCTTGTACCTCTTTCTAATAACAAAATACATAGGTTATTAACTTCAAGGAAAATAATAAAACCAAAACAATTAAATTAAATAATTAAAATAGAGATTTGAGACCAAACTCTTAGAAATATCAAACCTTTCACGTCTAGGGAGAAGACAACTTCTAATTATGCTAGGTGTGTCTAGATCTTGTGAATGCGGAATTTTGTTTGTAAAAAGGTTTGTTTGGAAAGAGAGAGAGAGAGAAAATATCGAGAATTCTTGATGAGAGTTGGTGAGAACTAGATGAAGAATTGATGAGAATTGATGATTAAAAACGGAGGTCTAATGACACTATTTATAATGAAAAAATTCCGTATTAGATAAAAGAGAATCGGAGTTTGCAAAGGAATAAAACACGTTGATGTCGCTGCAATAGCCCTTGTCGCCGACCGACAGAGTCTAACGCTAGGCAACAGCCTGGCGTTCAGTGCTGCAGGCGATTTTCCACACGTGTTCTATTTTTTTGATAAAATTAAGCGTAAAAGTCCGTACGAGGGATAAAATCGTAATTTCATATAAAACACTTCTTTTATACCAAATAAAACTCATAAAACTTAACTATCAATCCTAATTACATTATGATCCAAAAGAACCTTCTAGAAGATTCTGGAAGACTATAATCCATCCTTATTGCATTAGGAATAATAATTCATAATAGGCCCTTCTTTAGATCATTGAGCCGCATATAAAGATCAAACCGGGCACAGTTTAATAATTTGGCCATAACTTCCTCATTATTCATCGTAATTTGTCTTATAATATATCGTTGGAAAGCTCTTTTCGAGCCCAATCCAACTACACCATTATTGGTCTTTGTCATGGAACAAAATAAACTGGATTGGTTATTTTTGTAGGTTTTCAAAAATAGAAAGAGAGATTTTTAATTCAAAAATAGCCAGATCTACTATAGTCGTCTGTGAAGGTGATGAAATATCAATGTCCGTTTCTTGTGGCGGAGCTTATTGGCCCGCTTACATCGGTATGTGTTAGACCTAATAAGTCACCTGGTTTTTCTCCCAACTTGGAGAATGGCTGCTTAATCATCTTGCCTAGTAAACATCCTTCGCAATTCTCAAATGATTATAAATCAAATGTGTCTAGAATGCCTTCATGTAGAAGTTTCTTGATGCGTTTGATGTTAATGTGGCCAAGACGACAATGCCACAAGTAGGTTTGACTAGACTGTGTAGTCTTAGCTTTCTTAGTGGGATTATTGACATTATAAATATCTTTGTGTAAACATAGCACATAAAGACCATTTTAGAATGTTCCATACCATATAAAATATTATCGAGATAAAATGAACATGATTGGTCTTTTACTCGAAATTTAAAACCTTTGGCGTTCAATGCCAAAATTAAAATAATGTTTTTGGTGATGTTGGGAACATTATCAACATTGTCAAGTTCCAAAACTAGCCCCGTAGGCAAAGACAAACTAAGAGATCCTACGGATATAGCACCAATCCTTGCTTCATTTCCTACCCGAAGCTTGATATCTCCCTTCGCTAGCCTCCTAGCGTTCCTTAGTGCCTGAGAATTGGAACAAAGGTGTGCGCGACATCCGGTATCTAATACCCATGAAGCTCTGCTGGTGAAGTTAAAGTCTATAATGTAAATACCTGATACAGAAGCAACTGTTCCGTTCTTCTTATCTTCCTTGAGCTTGAGGCAGTCTCTCTTCTAATATCCCTTCTTCTTGCAATAGGAGCATTCGGAATCAGACTTAGAACATGCTACCTTATTCTCCTAATTGTCTTTGGTAGCTTTCAGCTTAGGTAGAAAGTACTTAGTGCCTTTTTTTTTAATCCTTTCTTCTTTTTGTCTGCCCGTTTAAACGGCTTACCCTTCTTGATCATAAGTATATCATGCTTTCCCTCATCTTTGAGTGTCTGCTCAGCTTGATTCAACATCCTATGAAGCTAAGTGAGGGTTTTCTCCATACGATGCCTTTGTGATGGGAATGGAGAATGATGTCAATAACCATCTAAGGTGAGTACCCCGCATTAAGCCTTCCCATGTTCTCAAATAATTAGATCATTTTGAGCACATGTGGGATGACTGGCTCTCCTTTCTTGAGCTTAGTCTCAAGGATCTTCCTGTGGTTTCAAACCTTTCAGTTTGAGCCTGCTCTTAAAACATATTCTGTAACTCGGAAATGATCTCATAGGGTCGATTCCTTCTGGAAGAATGTTTTCTGAAGTTTAGGAGACATAGTTGCTAGCATAACGCACTTGACATCCCGATCGGCCACTTGCCATCGGTTAAGGGTAGCCTGAGTCACCTCCTCATTGGGAGCCTCAGGCATTTTCTTATTAAGGACATACTCTTTCTGTTCTTGCATAAGAACGATGCGCAGATTTCTTTTCCAATCAAGGAAATTGATCCCACTCAACCTCTCCTTATCGAGAATTGAGCGTAGTAAAAACTGGTTGTTTTAGTTGTTTGAAGACATGATTCTACAATTGAAAGAATTGCAAATGAAAAACCATTCAAAAAGCTTAAATAAGATTGAATTTAATTCATGCATATTTCAATACTTATTTATCGTTTTATTTACACATAAAATCGTCCCCATTTTGTGAAAATAAGGCGATTCCAAGATCCAAGAACCAACAAGTATTGTAGGCATGCTTTGGCTTGTCCTAACACTTGTTATCCTAAGGTAAGCATTACCTTGCAAATGGCTCCAAGCCATTCTTTGGTAGATAATCGTCGTATCCAATGCATCTTGACGATGTATCTCTTTTTCCACGGCATGTGATGACTCGTCACTCATACCGATAAGTTCAACAAAAACCATCTTTCACACCCGATGTGCCTCACCAACCTCAAAGTAGTAATGGTGCCTCGCTTAGGCGTAGCCCACCATTACACCTATTCGGTTTGCAAGTGTTGTTTTGGAAAGGCAAGTTTTAACTCAATATTATTAGGAACCTAGGATTTCTACGTTGGTTGATTTAAGTGAACTTCACTAATCATCACAACATATTGAAAAACCTACACATGCATCTAACATATCATTTATATATAAGCACATGCATAAATATATAAATCATAAATATAAGATGCATATTGGCAACTAGCATGACCCCTTGAATTGTTCAATTCTTCAAAAAGTCTTCTCTTGCAACTTCATGGCTTTGTCTTCCAAGAACCTCCGTCTTCAAGACATAACAAAATTAGGCAACTACTAGTATCTACGACTAGGATTAATCTAAATATTAAGGTGCAAAAATTCTCAACGGTACGTAGACCGTATTTAGATTTACAAAAATACATCACGGGACGCAGTCCATATTTTCTATCCTAATCAGGTCCCACTAGTTGCCATATCATAAAAATTGTGAGAGAATATACATTTCATTCATCCATTAACTCTATGTGAATGACCCATGCATTTTACAACAAACAAGTAATAATGCATTAAACACGCACGCGCACTAGTAACTAATCTAGGTGGTTAATCCTATTAACACCCCTAATTAAAACTAGTTTAAGTTGTTTAACCGATTATGTAATTAACGTAATTAATAATTGAAGCTTCCACTAAATTCTGCATCCATCTTAATTAATCCAATTAATTAAGCTGGTAGAACCCAAAATTTGTCAAAATAAATTTTGCCAATGCCGCTAAAAACTGAGGCCTAGCCTCCAAAAAATTTTAATTAAAATAAACAAGATTAATTAAAATAAATAAAACGACTAAAACGCAAAAATTATGTCCTTATAATGTGGTATATGTGCTAATCAAGGGGAGGTGCGCATAAGCTTGCTAGCTTTACGCACAATGCCGCAAGCCTCATAACACACCCCCGCACACCACTGCCCCGCCATCCCACACACGAGCAGCAAGCCCGCACCAAGCCGTGGCTAGCGCGCATAACTATGCTGCTGCGGCACACTGCTGCTTGGTAGTGGTGCTTCCTACCTCGGCGCACCAGCCACGCACCATCAGTGGCGCGCACCAAGCATCAGCCCATGGCAGCCACATGCAGGCTCCTGTGAAGCCCGGCTAGCCAAAGGGTGTTGTCTTGGTTTGCGTGCCATACACTCGGGTTTTTAAACCCGATTTTGCGTGAGTTAAAAATTAATTAAAACTTACTTTTAGAACTAATGTAATGTTCAAAATGAAAATTAAACAAGTCTTACTTAAATAAAATCCATCCAAGTGCATTTAACCAAAATAATTCCCAAGAACCATTCTTAATTAAATTGGTCTAACTTGGTGCAACAAAATAAATAAGGCAATTTCTCATTAGTATTTTAATAAATTTAAATTAATTTTGAGATTTTTACAAAGTAAGAGGGAGTTGGAAAAATATGAACTTTAATGTTCAAATGAAAAAAATCCAACTACTAACAGTTGTGAATCCTTGAAAAATTATATCTTCCAATATGAAGATAAATAAATTTATGTAAAAAATTTGAAACTGTATGTTTCCAATCAACCAAAAATGATTAACACAACAAAGTTCAACAAAAAATTCATGGAATTTAGTAGCTTTTAAAGTTTCAATCACTTAACACAATTAAAAATTGTATCTTTAGCACTTTAGAAGCCTCGAAAACAAAAATTTCACACTTAATGCAATTAATTTGCAATTATATGAAAAATAAACCAAGCTTTCAAACACAAATTACCACCAAGTAATCATACCTAAAGATGTTTAAAATTACATATAAAATATGTATTGAACCAATTACATAACCACCATAAATATACAATTAATTCTCAAGGTTAGAAAGACTTAAAATTTTTCGTAAAAACAAAAACCCCTCAAAAACCGAGATCTGTAAGGGAAACACCATTTCCAGAATGCCTTTTCCACCTAGAAGTCACTATTTTTAGGTCAAAATCAGGGTTTGGGAGCTGAAGTCAACTCTAATACGAGGTTAAAATGGATAATACGAGCTACTAATTTAATTAGCAACTTAAAACCAGAAAAATTAAGTCATAAAAATACCTTAAAAAATCTGATAATTAAAAAGAAATAAGCAGGGCTCCGATACCGTTGTTGAGGTTTGGTGAGTCCCACTCACCGCGAAAAAAACCCTAGCCAAGGATCACGCTCGCAGTAAATAATATCACTAGTGCATATATAAACACAAAAGGGCAAAATAGGAAATTTACCCTTGTCGCGTGCTTCGCCCTACAAATTGGGCTCTTACTTGAGAAGCTTAGCCCCGAAAATATGAGAGCCTCCGACGGAGATCCACTCGCAAAAATAGCTACCAACTTTTAGGTCTGTTACCTTGAGGTTAGGGAGGTCCGAATAAAACTCCAGTATTATATGAGTTTAAGAGTTTTTGCTAATGCAATGCTCTATTGAACTCCTACTCAAGAACTCTCCCCAAAAATCCAAGGTGGGTATTTATAGGGAGGAATGAGAGTGGGAATTTCTATCCTATCAATGTGGGAGCATGAAATTCCACAATTTCTTTTAAAGGTAAATCAAAATAAATTGCAAACTAATAATATATCTAAAAGTGTCACTAATACATGAAAAGGGAATTGAGGACTACTTTGAGAGTAGGAGACCATACTTGCTCCCCACTCCATACTCTCCTTGTGCTACATGTCCCTTACACTTAAACCCTCCCTTCACATGCTTCCCCTTAGCCCACGGCCCAGCTACCCGCACCAAGGTGATGCAGGCTGCTGCTGCTCGCAGCTAGCAAGCCTTGCACGCTTGTGCGTGCTGCTGCTGCTTGCGGCCAGGAAGCCACGCAAACCTTGTGCGGGCTGCTGCTGCTGCTGTTGCTTGTGGCCGTGGCTGCCCTTGGCTGCTAGCATGCAGCAGCCAGCTTAGGCTTGGCTTAGTACGCATGCTAGCCACCTATGCTAGTACATTATGCCCCTAGCACTCGCATGCTTGGGGCATTCCAATGCTAGGGTTATTTTGGGAAATTATGTCGATTTATTATTATTTGCGCGTCTCGTCTTTTTTCTATTTTGACTCGACTTGCGACGCTCAGTTTTGACGCTCTAAGCTCGAATTTCCGACGTCTAAATATTTAATACTCAGCAACTCGTTAATATCTTCCGAATTAATTCGTCTTGTTGGTTTGTTAATTGCTTGGCTGTGACCCGAAGGGTTCAGTCAAGATTAAGCTTTAATATTAATTATACATTAATATTACTGATCGGAAGAGGCCTCCACCTAGGCATTCTGATCACTTGACCTTACTGAATATATGAGCTTTCTTACGATTCTGAACCCATTATCAGAAAAATACACTTGTTCGATTAACACCATTCCTTTGACAAACTAAGAATGAATTTGAATGCATGTATAATGGTAGATTTAGAGCATTGTCAACTGATGATGCTTGGGATTTTTATGTTTGGTTTGCTTGGGATGTTTATAATAGGGGTAATCATGTTTCTAATTTTGACGTGCAATGTGTTAATTCTCCTAATGCTAGCATAATTTACCATGATGTATCACATGAACCCATTAGTGAACCTAGAACAAATGCTTCCAATTCTATTTCCTCTTTTGTTCATGATAATGAGGTGCATGCTCAAGTTGGCAAATCTCATATGTTTGATTGTGCCCCCACTCCCCAATGTGATGTATATGCTCATGATTTCAAAGTTGATTCTTCCAATCTTTGTTGTACATCTCCTTCTCTTGTTAAGCCTCAATCTTCTACACCATTTGAATCTCTTATTGCTACTTAGGAAACTCAAACTAGACATATTGAGATTAGTGATGATCTTAAGCCTAAAAAGGGGTCAATTCTTAATTATTTGAGAAGTCAATTGGAGGTGATGAAAAAGAGTGTGGAGCATCTTGAGGAGGGAAGAAAGAGAAGTATAGAGCTAGAAAGCCAATTGTCATCCTTAATGCTTGTTTTTAAAAAATCTCTATCCAATGTGTGTGTTGATGGTGATGATGATAATTTTGGGCAACCAAAAGAGTGTGAGGATCCCATTGGTGAGCATATGAGTGATGGTAAAGGAGTTGAGAATAAAGAGAGAGTTGAATTTCAAAATCCTAACTCTCTTTCCCATCTTGATGAGCCTCATGTTTATGTTTGTGAGCCTTTAATCTATTAATACATAGACTCTTTTGAGGTAATGTCCCATTTGTTTTGTCTTAGTCTTATGAAGATTTATAGAATCTTGGATGAGTTCATCGAGAAAGCTTATTGGAATTTAGATGAGTTTACGATGACTCTATCTCTACTCATGCACGGTTTTGAGGACTTGGGTTTTGAGATAGTTGAAGGAAAGGTGGTTTATTGTTGTGCAAAGAAGGATGAGGGTGATTCCCTTGGAGTTTTTCAACTTTAGGGAGATGTATATTGTGAGAGATCTTCATTTGAGGACTCTATGATTGATTTTAATGCTCTCATTGGAGATGTGAGACCTTGTGTTGAGGGAGTAGCTACCCCTTTGCCTATTTCTCATACCCCTTTTTCAAAAAAGTTTGACCACATCCCCTCTTGCCCTATTTTTCTCCCTTCCTATCTTAAAGAGCCTATGGAGGACCCCTTTTTCTATGATGATCATAATGTCCCTCATTCGTCTATTGTTTACGAAAAGGGTGAGGTTGTCACTAAAAAATATTTCAGTGAGGAGGATTTTCCTTTTTCTTTTTCTTTCCATTCTTTTATTCCCCCTTCATCTTCTTATTTTCTTGTTTTTCCTTTTGATCCTTCTTCTTCTTTCTTTTGGCATCTACCTTCTCACTTGCGTGCAACAATCTTGTTGCATGTTCTTATCCCGTCATTTGCCTACCATTTATCTTATGAAATGATTAGTAGTGCATTTGACAAGCTCTTGCGTACGTTGAATTATTATTTTCTAGAGCGGTCAAAGTTGGACCTTAAGAAAGCCTTTCTCGGGAAGTAACCCATGTTTTATTGTTTTCATTTTCTTATCTTTTTAGAATAGATTTTCTCTCATGGAAATGTTTGTGTGCCTTTTTCTAAGTACATGACATGATATACTTTGGTGCTTCGATTTGGATCTAGAAGCAAGGAAGTTTGACTCCTATTTTTGCTAGCATATGGAAGGTAAGGTTCAATTCTTGAGGAAATTAGCTTTGAAAGGTTTAATTGGGTCATTTGCGGGTATTCACACCCACCTAATATCCAATAATATCCTTCCTTGCTCTTTCTCTAGTGGATGATGACTTGTTGGACGTATGTTGGTTTGTTTGATTACTCTCCTTGTTTCCCCTCCTATGGTTTCTATGATTTATGTTTGAGTGTATTGTCTCATTCAAGCTTGGGGGAGGGTATTCTATCGTGGTTGATGGGATGTTGATTCACATATGCTATGCACCTTTGTATATGCTTTTCCATGTTCTTATAGTTTGAAAAACTCCAAATAGATTTTTGTTTTTATCAGGGCAAATTTGCAATGTATCTTTGTTTCGTTCTTGCTTTGGACATAATACTTTTGGACTTATATAGTTGAATTCTTTTCTTCTTAAATGGTAACGGTGTGCACGGTTTGAGAGTATGCTTGGTTGATTCTAGGATAAAGCATGCTGTGGTAGTTGGTTAAAACTAGTGGGACCGTGAAACCGGATTCTACTTGTTTGTGGCATGTTGGTAGTTGCTTCCTATATTCGAACTGACACCAATATTGAGTTTTTGCTACATCCATGTGAGGTTCATTATTTTTAAAGCCTTCAACATATATTTGCGTGAGTGGCATGGATCCTTGACTATTGCGGACCTAATCTAGAATCTTGACTCATAATTCTCAAACTCGAGACCGAGCCATCCAGGGAGGACAAAGGAATCTTTTCGGGGTGGTAATTTTTCTTTTCTAGGTTAATTTTCTTTCTTTCTAGACCATTGGATTTACATTTTCCTTTTGGCTAACCATTTATGCATTTTCCCTTCATTTCAAGCCACATCCTTAGATCTTGAGCCTTTTGTTTCATTTTCGTTTCCGTTCTTGGTTTTTGTGAAGCAATTGATCATTATTGTTGGAGTTTGTTGTTAAGGAGTTTTGATATTTTGTTTTCTTGAAAGAAAGTTTATGTTGTGATATTTGTGTGAATAATGGCTAATGAATAAATGAAAAAAAGACATCTAAAGTAAAAAAGGCAAGGACAATGCAAATGCAAACATTGTAAAAGCCGTCCTAAGTTAAAGAGACATGGCCAATTTCTTTAAAAGAAATGAAAATACAAAAAATAAAGTGAAAATAAGAAGAAAAAAAACAAAAATATTTTGATGTGATTTTTTTCCCCTTTTAAAGCATTGAGGACAATGTTTCCTTTATGCTTACGCTTTTTGTATATATTATTGTGGTTATAGCTTTGAATAAGCTTGGGAGTTAGTTTGTTTTTGTTTGGCGATTGCTTGGTTATAAGGAGAAGTTTAAGCACCATATGCTTCACTAATTAGGAATACCGCCAAATTTTAAAAATTTATGCCTACCCTCACCCTTTTTGTCCTTACATTACAACCATTGGGAAAGATCTTTCGACCTAGAGGTTGAGTCATATATCGGGGGAGGGCATTATGAGTTAAAGCAAAAGGAAAGGGGATGCATTGTCAAGACATTGAGTAGCCCAAAATTATCTCTTTTTCCGGTGCCTTCATGGAACTTTTGAGTTTCTCACTAGGGGAAGATATGAGACTAGTAGAGAGAACACAGTAAGACCGTTTGGGATGAAAGTGAATTGCATTTCTCTAGTTCCTATGCTTAGCATATTTATGTTTTAATCAACCACGGGTATCCTGGAACGTGCACTCCCTTACTTGTTTAGAAAGATTTGCATTCATTTATGCTTGTACGTTTGGAAAAATCCTTTCATGAAAATTTGTTTGCCTTTTCTTGTATTTTGGTTTCTTTTTCATGCTTTGCCTTGTTTGTATTATTACGACAGTTATAGAATAATCTCTTAGGAAACCTTTACAAGAGCATCACTCGTCCTCTAGGGCGATCTAGGGGTTTAAATGTCTTGTCTTTAGCTGCTAAAATTCACCGTGATTCCTACGAAAGTGAGTTAGTGTATATTCTTGTCTCTTCTATTCTTTTTGTTTGTTTGAATAAGCACATCATTTCTCCCTTGGTTTTGTTTTTCTCTAGGACGAGAAAAAGGTAAGCTTGGGGGTATTTGATGGCTGTAATAAATGGCACCCATTTGATGAGCATTTAAGTCGTTTTTACCTTCTTTTCATAGCTTTATTTCTCAATAAATGTTTAGTTTTATGCTTTTTCTCTCTATTTTACCTTTCCTCTCTTGTTTTAAGGTTTTTGTGCGTTTTGATGGTGTAGACACCCATTTATATCTCCCAAATACCAAACCCAGTGATGAGTACCTTTCATATCGTATCATAATCGAGCGTCAAAGCTGGACAGAGTGACGTTACCCATGTAGGACAGGTGTCGACACGAGTCTCGCAACGCCCGAACAAAATCAGCATAGGCCAAGCTGGCCCAGTCATAAGTCCCGATCATGTGAAGATCACGGATTGCAGGAAGGTAGTAAAGTAGCACTCTACTACCCCTGTCAGGGGAAAAAGTCCCTAACAGCAAGAGAAGCGCAAAGATGCGCACCCGCTGCTCTCGGGTGGTCGCATCAGCCTCGAAAGCTGCCACTAGAGTCGATTGACGAATACCCTTGGCACTGAACTGTGATGACTCCACCTCAGCACGGGCCCGAACAACAATCGGACCCAGCAGCTCATCAACCTCAGGAAAGTAGACGCTGATGTTGCTGTCGAACGACAACGTAGTAGAACTAAACTCCAGTCCCATGATGAGACTAAAGTCAGTTGGGGTGACCATCATCTCACCCCAAGGAAAGTGGAAAGTGTTGGTGGTGTCCTAGAAAAACTCCACTAGAGCGCGAGCCACGCGGTGACCTCTGTCAGAAGAAATCATGGCCTCCGCGGCCTCGAACAGGGCTTTCAGCCCACAAGACTCACAAAGAAGTCTCAACTCTCCGTCGACGCTGATGAACATCCTATACAGGTTGCCCAGAGTATCGTTGTCCGAGCCATGACAACGTGTCCTGCCAGCAGTAATCCCTTGACGCACCCTCTAAGAAATGTTGTGGTGGGGAGAGAAGTACAAAGTCTTCTCATCCCAATTAAGGAGGGGACCAAGAGAAGTGGACGGGTCGGCGTCCTCCTCTACGGGCTCATGCTCCCGTCGTGTGTCTCGGGATCGTGAACCCGAACCAGGCTGTCTAGCCATACTACATTGTGCAAAATCAACATA
Organism: Chenopodium formosanum; assembly: GCA_024500155.1. Classification (NCBI taxonomy): domain Eukaryota; kingdom Viridiplantae; phylum Streptophyta; class Magnoliopsida; order Caryophyllales; family Amaranthaceae; genus Chenopodium; species Chenopodium formosanum. The sequence continues at coordinate 44,427,552 of CM044880.1, forward strand.
AATTAAGGTTCTATAGTATCTAAGGTTCACCTGGCCACATGATACTATGTTCGCAAAAAAACAAAGTACGTAGTACTAAAATAGAGCACAATTCAATTCAAGCATATATGACATTTTCAAGCATCTAAACAATTTCTTGCAATATTATGATAATTATTTTGGCAAATTGGACAAGAATTTCTAGCAAAAGTATTAAGAACAAGCTACATTGTCTTCCCGACCTTAAGATGTCCAACAATGGTGATTTGCTCGTTTCTTCACCATGTTGAGTCAAACAAGTCTCAAAACACTCCCAAGGGAATATACAAACTTAATCAAGCAATTTCATGGCATAAAATTTGATAAACAAAGCGAATTAAACAATATAAGGTTAGAATTTTTCAAAACTTCTTGAACAAGAATGCTAAATTCATCAAAACCCAGAGTCAGTTTGAAGAAAACTTGCATAGGTTGGGAAAGTAGATGAAAAAAGCTTCGATTTGCCACAAAGTTGAGCAAATTTTGTTGAAAAGCGAGCAAGAACGAGCAAAAATGAGTTCCGCGGTGAATTTTCAAAGAACAGCAGGAACAGCGGCGAAATGAGGAAGAAAGGGAATATATACAGAATTCTCGACTCTGGCGCCAACCAACAGCTTTGGCGTCTAACGACAGAGTTCAGCACCTGGCGCTAGCATCCAACGTCTGGCGACAGAGATAAATCGTGGCGCTAGCGACGTTTCAGCGGCGACAGAACGCTATGCTCAGCCACTCAGAGTAGTTATTTCGACCTCTTACAGTAATTTTGGGTTCCTTGGTACGCCAGTTAGCCCCTATAAGTAGTTTGACATGGTTTAGTAATTGGCTTGGTTACAATTGCATTAAGTGATCGACCTGATGAATGATTGTCTCACTTAGCTTAAAGCCCCTAAACATTGGCTCAGGGACCGACATAATAGTTCATACATAAACAAAGGCACCGACGTAATGGTTCACAACGCAAGGGCACCGACATACTGGTTCACGATTCAAAAGCACCGACATACTGGTTCACAATTTAAAAGCACCGACATACTGGTTCACAAGTAGGAAAAGCTCTAATGCACAGGCATAGCAAAAGCAAAGGATCGACTAGAGTTGGTCTTCGGTGATACTCTTCAGGGTATTGTCGCAAAAAATAAAGATAGTTTCAGGCAAAGCAATGTTCGATCGTGTTCCCTGGCTTGCAGAAGATGGTCATAAAGCGCTAGAAGGTCGTTTTAGGCAAAGCAATCTTCGATGGGGTTTACTAGCTTGTAGAAGTCTATCACGGCGGAATTGGAGGCGGTTACAGGCGTAGAAGTCTTCATGCAGTATTCTCTAGCTTGCAAAAGATCGTCAAAACAAACAACAATGATCGAAATATTCCATAGCTTGTGGAAGGTTGTCACAACAACAACAATGCAACAACAACAAATCCTTTACCTCCAAAGACTCGCGGTGCAAGATATGCGTTTCTTAACTATCTTTTATGTTTATCTAATGCTAGTTTGCAGGTATCAGCGTTAGAAGAATGATTTAGGATCACAGAACATTCTGATTCATTCTCCGTCCCAATCGATACTTTGACTTTTGTTTCGGAACTTGCGTATCTCAAAACTCAGTTAAAGTGGGGGCTTCTTTAGACACCCATTTGTGTCTCCCCAAAACCAAACCCAGTGATGAGTACCTTTCACGTCGAATCATAATCGAATGAAGTGAAAGTTTGGAAAGTCTAGTGTTGCGGTTAGTTTTTATTTCTTTTCTTTCTCTCTGTTTTTAAAAAACCTATTTTAAGAAAACAGCCAATAAAGTTTGGTTTGGTCCATAGCATGGGTCCAATAATAGTGTACCTGGGTCGCATTCGAAAAGAGCTTTCCAACGATATATTATAAGCCCAATTCCGATGAACAATGAGGAAGTTATGGCCAAAATACGAAATTGGGCCCAAATTGATATTTATATGCGACCCTATAATCTAGAGGAGCGACTAACATTGATTTATCATTCTTAATGTAATTAGAATTGATTATAGTCTTCTAGATTCTTCTAGAAGGTTCTTTTCATTCCTAATTTAATTAGCATTGACAAATTGACTTTAGTTGACTTTTAAGAGTTTTAATTAGAATAAAAGATTTGTTTTTAAGGAAAATTCGATTTTGCCCTCTCGTACGGCTAAATTTTATCAAATTAAGAAAACGCGTAGAAATTTATTTCCAGCATCTGACGATAGGACCAGCGTCTGGCGTCTGGCACTAGAGTCCAGCGTTTGGCGCCACGCGCGTGTTTGGCAAAAGCGGTCGTGTTTTATTCTTTTCAAAACTCTAAACACATGCAAGGAAATGATGATTAAAATCAAGGAAAAATGACGCTAGGGATACGGGGGTGTCCAATACGATTAGAAAGAGGGGAATAATGGTGATTATCATGAAACACATGCCAAAGAAGACAAGATTCTACCTAAACAACTCATTCTCATGCAATAGTCTAGGAAAATCAATGAAAGAGGTCTACACTAATAAGGATCATTTTCATGCATCCTATTAGTTGCAATCTAATCAAGAGAATAAAGAAGCACAACCCATAAAAACTCCAGTTTAATAACTCATTCTCAAGTAATCATTAAAATAGAGATGATCTTAATCTAGTTCAAATCACTTTCATGCTGTTAAACTAGATAACATCAAATAGAGTGCAACAATAATCTCAAGCTATTAAAAATCATTTCTTTCATCAATTCATGGCATAAGTTCAATCCAACCATCATCATTCATCCAATATCAACTCATATCTTCCACCCCCTTCCCCTAGCTAAAAGATTAGCCTAGAGAAGGGAGATTAAACATAATATCAAAACTAGAAATAAACTCAAGAAACTCAAAACAAAAAATGATTAAAAATAATGAAATCAATAACAACTACATGAACTAATAAGATTAACAAAAATAAGCAACAATAAATGCAAATAAATAAATCTAAAGGAAAGGATTAGAAATTACTAAAGAAAGGAAAAGATGAAAACTTGAATTCTTGCTTTATTGAAGATTAAACTTGAGCAAAGTTGAATACTTGGAAGAAAAATGAGCAATAATCTACTTTCTCTCCCTAAAAATTATCTAATATAACCCTAAGAGAGAGAAAAATAAAAGAGCTAAACTACTCTAATCTAAGGTAAAATAGATTGATGATTGAAAGTTTTGAGAGTATTAACCCCCAAAAGGGGTATTTATAATACAAGTTAAATAAAATAAGAGAGAAATAAAACTAATTAAAATAATAAAAATAACAAAACAAAACATTAAAATGAAAATAAAACCCAAAAGCCCCTAAATCCCATCAAACCCACGAAATTCCACCCCTTTCTATATTCACTTGCTGCTCTCATTCACCATCATCAATAGCAAACAATCGTCATAATCACCACCGTAAATCAACATCATCATCATCATCATCTATCATCACAAAATTCTTGGCCTTTGGATTAATTGAAGGAATCGTGGTCGTCCAATTCTCATTAAAATCACATGAGAAGCTCGTGATTGAACCCTCATTTACACGCCCCCGAAGACGTTGCGCAAAGGTCGAGCAAATTTTACTGTATCATTCTATTTTTGTACTCTAATTGTGTGCGCCTTCGGACAGGGTTGTGCGCCCGCGAAACTCCAATCAAATTGAAGCTTAATTGAGGTTCGATTGCTTGCAAAGAGGTGAAGAGCGCTGACCGGAATTCGCTGCTTGTGTAAGTGGTGCTGCTTAGTTTTGTTGTTGCTGCAATTGCGGGCAATTGGCGGCTAACAGAGGTAGATTGGAGGTGAGTTCGGGCTGCGTGTGCTGGTGATTTTGGGTGGTTTAATTGGTGAGGTTGTGATTGCTGATGGTTTAGGTGGTTGTTGTTGTTTCGTGAGGGTGAGAAGAGGAGAGGGAAATATGGGGAGTGAAACTTGTGGAGTTGTGGGCTAGTGTGGTTTATGCTTTGGTGTTGTAGGGGTTTTGGATGTAGTAATTGTTGTGGGGTGGTTTTGTGGCTACTGCTTGCAGTCTAGAGTCACTTTGTGTGGAGGAGATGGTGGCAGAGGTGGTGTGCTGTGAGGATGTGGTGTATGGTGGATGAAATGGGGGTCTGATGGTGTCACATGGCGGTAATACACCCAAGTCTATCTTTACGGTATTTGTATACATATAAATATAGTATTTACGTAGAGAGAGATTTGGGGGTGTTACATTCGCCTAATTCGATAATCAAATGACGTGACAGATATTCATCACAAGGTTTGGTTTTGGGGAAACACAATCAGGTGTCTACAAGGCTGCCTGTCTCTAACTAACTTTCTCCTCTCAGCTTGAGGAGTCTTTTTGGCTGACTGACCTTTGTTAGAGCCAGAAATCTTCTTGTAGATTAGGTCTTTAACTTCACCCTTGAAGCTTGTCATGAATTTCATGAGTTTGTCTCGGGTGACTAGAGCGTGACCCCGTGCCGCCTGGGTGTTCCCATGCGGTGGTCCAATAGACTTGCTGATACCAGCTTCATTGTTGCCCCGTTCTAGCTTATCTCTAGGACAGAGGCGTTTTGAGGTGAGTGACCAATCAGGGGCCACATAAATTTTGACCTCGCAGTCATTACCTTAAACATGGCCCGTGTGGACCTCCCCGTCGGCCGTAGGCTGGTTGGGTTTAGGTGCCGTTACAAAATCTTTAACCATCTTAGAGGTGCTCTCCCCATAGACGGCGCCAAATGTTTTGGGTGTTTTTGTCCCTTGGGAGAGTTACGTCACCAAGACTCGTCTGACCCGATCTTTATCTATAAAACGCAGAGATTCCGTTTGGTAGGAGCTCTGCCTCTGACGATCAAGTTATATAGGTCAAAGAATACGAAAAGGTGCGCAAAGGGTAAAAGTAAGATCTTCTCAGATTTTGAGATCATGTGTTTTCTCTGATGTGAGATAATGTAGGGTTGTTGTAATAAAATTAATTGTGTCCCTAAAATGGGGGAAATCTCCTTACTTATAGGGTTATTGAGAAAAGTGCCCATCATTAGGTTGAGTTATGCCGTTTTGCGGCGCTCTTGGGAATTAGGCCTTGATCGCCGCAATTCAATCTGTTGTTTGAGACTAACACGTGTCTGCTGTTCAGTGAATTAAAATAATCAAAACCATCAAGTAACCAAAATATTTTTAAGTGACTTAAACTAAGGAGAATAATTAAGGAGAAAGAAATATTAAAAAGCCTAGGGTCACAGGTTCACCAATAATTAAAATTCCGAGATAAAACATAACAATCAACAATTAATATTGCACATATAACATGATTAACTTGCTCTCGCAATTTATTAATCAAAATAGATATTGATATACTATAATATTAAAGTACCTATTGAAAATAATCAAATTAACATCTACTCGATACATCAATTCAATGTTGCTATACTTTTACAATTATATTACGTCTGCTCAATTCATAATCCGATTGTAAAGAATTAAAACAGTTTGATAAGAAATCATCAGCAATATCAAGAATCAACAATAAAAAAATAATCTCTTCATATTAAGTATGGATCCTGTTTTGGGTGTTTTTGTCACTCGGGAGAGTTACGTCATAAAGATAGGTCCGGCTGAGCTGTACATGCAAAACAACGGAAACTCCGGATGGTTGGAGCTCTGCCTCCGAAGATCAAGTTAGTAACTTGAAAGGGAATAAAGAGTACGAAAATTTAGGTGGGGATCTGCTTGGATTCCAAGCCAGGTGATTTTCTGATGAGAGAGAATGTAGGTGTAACAAATGATTGAACGTGTTCCCAAAATGGGGAAATATCTCCCTATTTATAGGGTCGTTGGAAAATGTGCCCCTATCTAGGTCATTTGACCTAGATTTTAGTGGGCTGCGCCGCTTTACGGCGCTCCTAGGGATTTGAGACCTTGAAGTCCACCATTTCAGAGGCTTGTCAAAGGGGGACACGTGTCAAGAGGATATTGGGCCACTTGGGCCATCCTGAACTCACCATGTTGCCTCTTCTCATTGGTCCACGTGTCTAGGGTATTTTTACCCTAAACATTTGCCCCTCACAGGGGTCACGTGCATATCACGTGGGGCCAGTGACGTGCATATCACGTGGGGCCAGTGACACGTGTCCTTCTATAAGAGTTGAACAGTCCCGAATAGTAAAATTTGAATTTTAAAACAGGAATTCCCCCGTTTTCACCTTCTATAAATAGAAGTTTACCTTCCCCTTTTTCTCTCATCTTATTTTCATTTGACTTTTTAGAGAGAGCTTTTAGAGAGAGATCCTTTGCCTCCGTCTGTGTCAGAGTTTTTGGGATTCCCGTGTGCTAACGTTGTAACACCCGATTCACCAACTGTAGCTGTTTTCAGATTAATCAGAGATAAAGTAAGGTAACGACTTGTACCATTTTTAGACTTTCTTTGTTTCGACTTGTATACATTCTTTTTCCGCCTATATACATAGTTTAAAAATACAAATGAGTTCTCAATCCAAACACTCGGCACTACCTAGGACACTCAGCCGGTCCCCTGGAATGGCTGAGTCTAGAATAGGGGGTGCCCATTTTAGACTATAAGAACCGATGTGCTCATCTCTGAATTCCTCCCTATTTGTGTCTTTGCAGGACACAATGGAAAGAGTGAAACAAACGGCTAGAAGGTCTAGGAGCCGGCGCATTATGTCAGTTCCAGCTGATGAGGATTTTCTAGACGGCGAACAGAGGAATTTGAAGGAGAGTAGTTCTGATGAAGAGGCTCCCTCAACTTCCGGGAGCTCGAGTGTACGAGAGGAAGACGGTGAGGAAGTCGCCTCCTCTAATGGAACCGGCGATGATGAGGCCGGAGGAGGGTCAAGGGCCGAATCTTCGGGCTATGAGCAAGAATAACTTTGCGGCTGACTATCAGCAGCCGCCTAAAGTCGCTGACAACCCCAACCCCAAAAAGACTAGAATGCTTCCGGGTGACATTGCCCTACTAAAGAGCGGCTTTAGGGCTTTTAAAGAGAAGCACCCCTTTGGAAAGGGGTGGGATATCATCGTCCCGCCTACTGACGCAGTAATGGCGTGGGACGATGACACTGATAATGCGGACCATTACTTTGTCTGCTACGAGGTCATTGAAGCCGGCCTCCGGTTCCCCCTCCATACCGGGATTAGGAAAATCCTGAAGGGATATGATCTAGGAGTTTGGCAGCTCACCCCCAACTCGTGGGTGAATATTTTGAGTTACATCGCCGTCTACGAGCTCTAGAACCTAAATCCCATTTTCCCTGCCTTCGCTCACATGCATTATTTGAGCAAGGCACCAGGCGGTCATGGGGCATGGTACACTCTTTCTACCTTGCCACAGTATTTGATGAGTTTGGACAAGGTGTCTAAATGGTCCGGGTGGAAAGACAAGTTTTATTTGATTTCTTCTCCAACTCTGAGACACAAACAGACACTGCGCCGGTACAACACAAAACCGGCTCTTCTGGGAAGGAAATGCCTTCTCCCGGAGCTATCTACTAAGGCCCGGGAGCAAATAATAGAGCCGGGATTCTTTGAGACCACAATTGAGCCCATGAGGGATGGGACTCATATTATAGTTCCCAAAAACTGAATCCCCTATCCGGAATATTTCAAGGACGAATGCTTCTTGTCCGCCAGTGGGTTAAGTCCCATGTTTCCCAAGGGTAGATCCACTTACATCCGGAGTGTTTGTTATGTTATTCTTTTATTACCAACTTTCCATAATTTCTCCTAACTTGAATCTTATTCATGCAGCCGACGCCTTCAAGATGGTTGATCCGGCAAAAACTCCGGCTAAGTTAGTGGCGCAGCTGCGCAAGGAGGCTGCTCTTGCCAAGAAAGCAGCCGTTGACGCTAAAGAGTCTAAGAAAGGCGGGGTAAGATCGCCTAACTTTGTATAATAATTTTTTTTAAGGCAGTTTGCCGGTTGGTTATACTTAACCTTTTACATTTTGCAGGATTCTTTAAAGCGTGTGCCCCGATCCTTCTCCAAGCTTTTCAAAAGGCAAGGAGAGGACCTAGAAAAAACTCTGGCTGCGAACGTCGCTAGAAAGGACCCTCCCTAGTCAAATACTTCTGCCAAATCTGATCGTCCCACGACCGGTGGCAAATCCCTACTGCTATGAAGATTTTGAGCGAAAGCTCAGAGCGCTTGCAACAGAAAGCGCCAGATGCCTCTACGACATCAAAGGGTGGCATGCCACCTAATGTTGCAGTTGGTGCGACAACAACTGGGGAGGAGAAGACGCCTACGCCCCATCCGGATACCCAAGGTAAGGGAGAGTCAAGACTAAGGTAGACCCCTCCGGGGGTTCAGTCTGCAACCAGCAACGGATGAATGCCAATTATGCTGCCTCTTACTCACAAAGTACTACTTTTGGTGCAGTTCTGACATCCGAAGAGCCAGATCTTGCTGGTTTCGCAAAACGGATAGTGAGGACCCTCACTCGGTTATAGAAGAACTTCATACCTAATATGTAGGTAGTGGACTTCGACCGGATAATGGGCAACCTAGCTAAAGTAAAGAATCCCACAACCCTGATATCTATTCTTTATATTAACTAAGTATATCATAATCCGGCTGCTCTTTTCTCAGGTAATGCTGAGAGTGGACGGACTCCGAGGCCCTTTCAGGCGGAAACAGGAAGAGGTAAATGACGCCAAATGGAGGGCCCTTGAAAACCTCAACTCTGCTGAATATGCTAATAATATGTGTGATTTAAAGATTAAAGTAGTAGATTTGTAACAAGATGAGCTGATCCGGAGCTTGACGGCTGCGAACGATGAAGCCAGTAGCCGGGCTGATGACCTTGAGCAAAAGCTGAAGGATGCAAAATCTGAGCTCAAGGCATTAGAAGTTGCTGATAAGGAAAACGCCTAACTCTGAGCAGACGTTTCCCGCTTGGGAGTTGAGATCGTCAATCGGCGGAACAAGAACTCGGATGAGATCGCCCAAGAGCAAAAACGCCTGAAAATCACTTGGGCCTCCTCTACCCAGATATAGACTTTGAAGTTTATAAGCTTAGGTATGATTTCGCCACTGAGGTGTATGAGGCCCAAGTGTTGGGTGAGGCTCCTCCGCCTTGCATCCGAGATTGGGCTGCCAAGCAGGGATATGAAGTCTCTGATACTGAGGAGCCGACGACGAATGAACAAAATGAAGGCCCAACTGGCCAAGATCAGCCGGAGCAGCAGCATCCACCTTAGCCCTAGGCGAGCCTCCCCAAATTCTGAGGCAGTATGCCAATTACTTTCATTGCCGACTTGTATGCCGTGTAGTGTTGTATCTTTACCAACTATGGAGTTGGGTTAATAATTTGTTTTTTGCTTCTTCACCGGATGTGACTCCGGTTAACACTTATTCTGGCCTTTGTGCCATTTTCAATATTAATGAAATATTCCGACTCAGTCGGTTGTTTATACATGTTTGTGTTTGAATTTTTCAATTTGCATGTTGCGTATATTTGCAATTTTTTAATATTTTACCTAACTAAAAAAAGCATGCGGGAAACTGCAATCTGGGTGCTCTTGCCCCTAGACGGCTGTGTGGTTGGTTTCATTTCAACTTGATTGATTAACTTGAAAACACTTGATACTTGGAGAAGTATGAAGTGTTTTTAGGCCAATCAATCACAATGGTGATTGCCCCAAATCAAGTGCACAGCCGGCCATTAGAGCGGGTGCTTTGAGCCTCTTACCCAGGCGGTAATATTCCGTCTGAGGTTATTACATAGCCATTACAAAAATATTTTGCCCCAATTGAGGGAAAGAGTGCAACTTTGGAAAATAACCTGAGTGAGAACTTCAGCCGGTAACCGACTGATGCCTCAGCGCATCCGGTATTCGGTAACTTAACCGTTCTTTGTAGATTATTCTTTTAAGAAGGCTATGAGTTTACCAATTTTGTCGTTCAATTTTTGCCGTCTGCATAGGTACGTAGAACCGACAAATAGTCTGTTCTTTGCGACGATTTCACCCAGAGGGGTGTCGCCGAACGCCAGTGTCCATGTTGGGACATGTGGTTTTATAAAATAAGCAACCATCCGGTCATTTGGCCTTTGGTCTCGTTTGAGACCGGATGTGTAGCCACTAAGCGTTTTCGTACTTAGTTTTTTAAGCTGGCCATTGCCCATGCGATATCATGTTTATATTAAGTGTCAATTTAGTTGGTTAACCAATTTTTTTCGTTTGAGTATTACCAAGGCGGAAGGGTAAATACAACATTAAATTTCACTAAGTATCAAACTTAGTTGATTAATCTTGGTAATCCGTCTGAGTATTACCTAGGCGGATAGATAATTATATAATTGAATCTACACTAAGTGACAAACTTGGATGGTAAAACATGAGTTCCGTTTGAGGATAACCCAGGCGAGTTAGTTAATCTAAGAATAGCAAAACAATTTTTCAAACAAATTCTGATTTCTCATTGATTGACTCATTATTTACAAAAAAAATTATATTTCTCAGAAGTAGTACTTCTTTAAGTTATCAACATTCCAAGTTCTAGGCGGACGCTAGCCGTCTGGAGTTTCAAGACGGTAGGTGCAATCCCTGACTTCTTCATAAATTAAGTAGGGCCCTTCCTAATTAGAAGTTAGCATTCCAGCCTCATTGGCCCTACCGGTTGCCTCCATTTTTTGTAACACAAAGTCGCCAAATTTGAAAGGACGCTTGCGTACTTTCTTGTTGGAGGCTCTCGTCATTCTCAGACGGTATATCTCATGGCGCAGGGCAGCATTGCCCCTGCGTTCCGGGAGGGAGTCCAATGCCATCCGCATGGCCTCCCAATTTGCCTCTTCATTATAGAGCATGACTCTGAGAGTCGACTCGTAATGTTCAATGGGCAAGACGACTTCAGCACCGTATACCTTAAGAAATGGGGTTTCACCGGTTGCCCCTTTGGTAGTAGTCCTGATGGGCCATAAGACATGAATTAGCTCTTTTGCCCATAAGCCACATGCTCTTTCAATTTTCTTTTTTATGCCGTCTGAGATGAGTTTGTTAAAGGCTTCAACTTGGTCGTTTGCTTGGGGTCGGCCGACTAATGCATGATGAGTGACATTTATGTCACTCTTAGGGAGTAGTTTTATAGTCATTTTCGTGTTTATTTTATCTTATTTTCCCTTTCTTTCTCTTATTTTCTCTTTAATAAAGTTTCTTGTTTATTTGGTAATTTTGGAGCGTTTTAGTTTATTTTCTTTATTTTATTAGCTTTAGTTTATTTTCGTATTTTATTTTACTTTATTTGCTTGTATAGTTTTTGTTTTATTTTTATTAGTTTAGTTTTATGTCTCTTATTTTCTATTTTATTTTATTTATTTTATTTTATTTGTCGTGGTTTTGTTTTATTTCGTCCTTTGTTTATTTTCATTTTATTTTATTTTATTTTTTGTCCCAATTCTCTCCTCAATCTTCCTCGTGTTTGTAGGTGTGTTCGGGTTGACGCTCGATTTCCATGATCAAATCAAGTTCGAAGTCCGAGGTTTGAGGCACAAATTTTGAGCCAAGCAAACTGTGTTGTGCTACCTTGCTGCTGCCCCTTAACCTTCACCCCACCTCCCTTATCCTCCACCACATCAACCACAGCAGCCCCTCAGCCAACCTCCTCTGCTTCTCCCCTGCTGCCACCAATCAAACACCATAGCCCGCCAGCTGCTAACACCACACACAACAGCACACACAACCAATTAACTCCCCTGCTCCCTCACGCACAAAGCAGCCTGCCAAACCCCAACATCGCAAACCACCAGCGCACCTCCATTAGCACCAACAGCAGCAACATTGCGCAACCAACCTCCGCCACCTTCCTCTGTTTCCACTCACAACAATAACAACAATCAGCAGCAACACCACACACACCAGCACCAACCACCGCTAAACCACCACAATTGCCACGCCATACACCCACAACGCATCCCCACAACAACTCCAATCACAGCAGCAACGCTACCTCCCCACTTCGCAACAGCAATTTGCGGCACATCAAACCACCAATTCACACAAGCACCAGCATCAATTACAGCAAAAATCAGAACAAATTGAAAATCAATCAAGTTCGAGCATACTGTATGTGGTTCGACCGAACTTCGAGTTAGAGACTTTGGGGGTTTTGTTATTTGAAGAGGAGTGGTCAAACATACCCTTGGTTTGACCGAACCAACCTCGTAGTTCGGTCAAACCAACCACCGGTTCGATCGAACCACTCCACGAGCTTCACACATGGGTTTTAATGAAGATGAACGGTGGTGATTAAGATGATTGCTTGCTTATGGTTGATGATGAATTGAGAGCAGCCAAGATCGAATGGAAGGGGAAATCGGGGTCTGATGGTTTTTGGGGGATTTATGAGTTTATTTTTCTTTTTTTTTTTTATTTTTATTTCTTTTCCTTTTCCTTTTCTTATTTCTTTTCTCTTTTATTTCTTTTCTCTTTTATTTTCATTTTATTTCCTTTTCTTTCTTTTTTTTTTTATTTTCTTCTTTTATTTTTCTATTTTTCCTAGTTTTATTAAGTTAGTATAAATACCCATTTTTGGGGTAATTAGAAGAGAGGAGATTTTTAGCTATTATTCTACTCTCTAATTAGTTTTAGGAGAGCTTCTCTCTCTAGGTTTAGCTTAGGATTAGGGTAGTTTTGAGAGAGAAAGTGAGGGTTTCACCATTGTTGAACTTGGATTTTAAAGAAGAAATTGATCATCTTTTCTATAGATTTACATCTTCAATCAATGAGAATCTCTAACTCTCTCTCCTCTATTTTTACTGTTTTATTTTGATTATTATTTTTTTTGTTGGTATTGCTTGTTGATCATGTTGATTCTTGATTATTTGTTGATTAATCTTGTTATTATCATGATTAGTGGGTAATTTCCCCATTAAGGGGATGGTTGTGGTGTAGTTGGACCTTGAGCATGTTTAGTTCATAATTAATTCAATTTCAATGCCTTTGTTTATGTTCAAGTGAATGCTATACCTAAACCATTTCCCTTAATGTTTTTTTCTTGTTTTAGCATTTTTAGACTTTAGTTTATTTATCTCCTATTCCGGACTAGCTTAAATGTCGATAACATTTGGTGGTGTTTAATCGTTCTCTGTGGTTCGACCCCTATGCTTGCCTTATACTCGTATTAGGTTTGTTTAGGTTGTATAAATTGTATTTGATATAGGTGTAGTCGTTAGACGACGCGACTATTCCCTTGTCTATGCAAAACAATGTGAGATACCTTGATCTCCCAATTAAGTCTTAAGATGAGGTGTTTCAAACTGAGGGCCATTATCAAACACCATAGATATAGGTACCTCAAACCGGGTGATGATGTTTTTCCAAATGAAAGAGATGACATCCTTTGTCTTAATGTTCTTGACCGGCTCAGCTTCTACCCAGTTGGTGAAATAATCCACAGCCACCAAAATGTAGCGCTTTCCGCCTGGAGTAGGTGTATAAGGACCCAAGATCTCCATGCCCCATTAAGCAAATGGGACTGGGCTGTGGATTGCCGTCAGATCAGTAGCCGCGCGGTGAATAAGCTTTCCAAACCTCTGGCACTTGTCACATCTCTTCACCAACTCTTTAGCATCTGCTTCAAGAGTAGGCCTAAAGTAATGTCGCCTGGCTCTGACAGCTAGGGACCTGCTGCCTATATGAGAGGCACAGTACCCACCATGCAATTCTTTAAAAACTTCTTTCCCCTTTTCTGGGGTAACACACTTCAATAGAGGTTTAAGGAAACCCGCCTTGAAGAGCTCTCCGTTTCTCAACTCGAAGTTTGTTGCTCGCTTCTTTATGACGGCTGCTTCCTGAGGTGAATCAGGAAGTATGCCATCTGCTAAATATGCCCGGATGCAATCCATCCAGGCAGAGCTTTGGTCCAGAATTCCAATGGGCTCTTCATATATACTTCTCTTTCCATGAACTTCCCAAAAGACTGACCGAGGGGTATCACAGCAGGCAGATGAAGCCAATTTAGACAACGCATCCGCCTGGTTGTTATCCGACCTGGGCACTTGACTCATACGGAATTCCTCAAGTGCCCCGGCCTCCTCTTTGACTACCTAAAGGTATTTGATCATAGCCAGATGAGTTGCCTCATATTTTCCCTTATACTGGCTAACGACCAACTGTGAATCAGAGTAGGCGTCAATTTTAGCTGCCCCCGCTGCCTTACACAAGCGAATTCCGGCTAGCAGGGTTTCATATTCTGCCTCGTTATTTGAGGCTTGAAACTTAAACCGCAGTGCATATTCAAATCTGTCCCCCTCAAGGGACTCAAATATAATTCCTGCACCGCAGCCGTTCTTCGTCGAGCTCCCGTCTACATACACTTTCCAAACCTTATCTATGTTATCCGGTTGAACCAGTCGTGTCATTTCAACAATGTAGTCGGCAAACGCCTGACCTTTCACTGCCTTTCTAGGATCAAAAGTGATTTCAAGACTTTGCATTTCAATAGCCTATTTTAATATTATGCCGGATGATTCCAAGGTAGACATTGGCCTCTTGAGGGGCTGATCAGTGTTACCACCGGATGGGCCAGATAATACGCCTTCAATTTCTTGAAAGCCATATAAAGAGCAAGGCCAAAATTTTCAACCATGGGATACCGGAGCTCAGCATTTTTTAGAACATGGCTAATGAAATAGACTGGGAGCTGAATGACGTCTCTCTCAGCAAGGAGAACAGCAGTGAGGGCATGATCTGAGACGGCTAGGTACATATATAACGACTCTTTGGGAAGAGGGCTAAAAAGCCTTGGCAAAGAGTGTTGGTGCTCTTTTAGCTTTTGGAAGGCCGCCTCAGCATCATCCTCCCATTCAAATCTGGTCTTCTTCTTGATTGCTTGGAAGAAGTAAAGGCATTTGTCACCTGACCGGCTGAGGAACCTCCCCAAGGCCACCAGGCAACAGGTTAGTCTTTGCGCTTCCTTGACAGTGCGGGGTGACTTCAAGTCAATTACTGCCAGTATCTTCTCGGGGTTAGCCTTTATCCCTCTTTGATCAATCAGGAATCCGAAAAACTTCCCAGACTCAACACCAAAGACACATTTCTTAGGATTTAACATAACCTTATGCCGCCAGAGTGTGGTTAAAGTTTCTCGGAGATCAGCAAGGTGATCCGCCTGCTGCTTGGATTTGACTATCATGTCATCAATGTACGCCTCCACATTCCTCCCAATTTGATTAATGAAGACCGTATTAATCATCCGTTGGAATGTAGCCAGCGCATTTTTCAAGCCAAACGGCATCACAATGTAACAGAATAACCCGTGATCTGTGACGAAGGTCATCTTCTCTTGATCTTTCTTCCACAGGGGTATCTGATGGAAGCTGGAGTAGGTGTCCATGAACTCATCAAGGCATGCCCGGCTGTAGAAATTGGGTAACTGTCCTTAGGACATGCCTTGTTGAGGTCTGTGTAATTAACACACATACGCCAGGTACCATTCGACTTCTTTACAAGAATAACATTCGCCACCCAGTCGGGGAAATTACATGGCTGAATGAACCTAGCGTCCAACAACATTTTTACTTCGGTAGCTGCCGCCTGGCTTCTTTCCTCGCCGTGATTTCTTTTCTTTTGCCGGATGGGCTTCTTTTTAGGATCCACGGCGAGTTTGTGGACAGTAAGATTCGGGCTAACGCCTGGCATCTCTTCCACCTCAAAGGAAAAAATATCTTCGAATTCCTTCAGCAGGAGGTGCAGATCTACACCCAATTTAGCGTGAGCAGCCATCCCAACCTTACTACTTAGTAACGTACGGTTTAAATTCTTTCTTCTTCTTCTGAGACGGCGGGTCAGAATCATTAACCGCCCAGATTTCTTTTCTTTTCTTTTCTTGCTCTCTTCTTTCTTCTTGGCCGGCTTAGCAGGACGCTTGTCCTTCTGTTTGTCAGACTTCTTATAGTCCGACTTGTTACCAGGCGAGCAGAGGTCGGTTGCTTAAATATATAGATTTCCGCCTCCCTCAGGGCCGCATGTAAAGTGAAAGCTCCTTTTCTGACTAGGTCGAACTTAAAATTCGACCCGTCTCTCAGACCCTTGAAAAAGTATGTAAAAGCCACCTCGTCAGACAGTCCTAGGATCTTGATTTTGATAAGATTAAACCTCCTGACATAGGAGCGTAGTCCTTCTCTCTCCCCCTGCTTAATGGTGCTCAAGTCAAGACTTGTTTTCTTCGCAGGGATGTTCATTGAGAAGTTGGAAGCAAACAGGAAGGCAAGCTTCATGAAATTATCAATGGACCCGGCTGGCAGGTTACCGAACTATTGTTGAGCAATGCCCTTCAATGTAGCTAGGAAGCATCGACACCAAGTGACATCATCCAACCCTTGTAAATACATGAGGTTGGTGTATGCCATGAGGTGATCTTCCAGGTTGGTGGTACCATCATAGGTACCTAACAACACATTTTTAACCTTGGCCGGCTGTGCCCCCTCGGTTATCTCCTGGGTGAACGCAGAAGGTTGTTCACCCAGGTGGAGCAGCCGATGCTTCCAGTCCAGAGGTTGGACGTTGTTGTACGCCGCCTGTCCTCAAAAGAGGGTCGACTGCATAAAATAAGGAGGATACTGCCCATAGCCCTGAGAAGGTACATACGGTACAGTCCCAGTCATCTAAGGGCCAGATTTGACGGTATTACCGCCTGTCTGGCTCTCATGCAAGGAAAGTGCATTCCTTGCAGAGCTGTTGTTAAAGCTGTTTGGAAAGTTCGACGTAGAAGCCGACTCAGACGACTACTGGTTCCTCCTGCGGGTGATGATCTCCCGAGCATCAGGAGTTGATTTTTTACTTCCCACCGGCTATTGAGTCTGGCAGGGATTGTTGGCATTCCTCTTAGGAAGAAGAATTTTGGACCAATCAATGGTCCCGGATTCCTTCTCCTTTGGATGAGGAGTTGGCTGCCGATCTCTAACTAACTTCCCCGTTTCTAGAGGAGTCTTTTTTGCCGCTTGACCTTTACTCGGGCCAGCCCAGCTCTTAGAGATCATATCTTTGATTTAGCCCTTGAAACTTGTCATTAAATTCATGAGTTCGTCTCGGGTGACGGGAGCTGATCCACCTGCCGTATGAGTTTCCCCTTCCGGCTGCCCAGGGGGTCAATTTGTACCCGCCTGGCTGGCACCCCGCTCTAGAGTGTCTCTGGGCCGGATGCGCTTGGTTATCAGAGAGCCATCATCGGCTATATAGGTTTCAACCTGAGGATCTTCATCCTATTGGTCTGTAAAAACTTTCGGGTCGTCGCCCAGGCGCTTAGGTGGTGGTACAGACTCTTGAACCATCTTCGAGGTACTCTCCCCACAGACGACGCCAAATGTTTTGGGTGTTTTTGTCCCTCGGGAGAGTTACGTCACAAAGATTTGTCCAGCTGAGTTGTACCTGCAAAACGACGGAAACTCCGGATGGTTGGAGCTCCGTCTCCGAAGATCAAGTTAGTAACTTGAAAGGGAATAAAGAGTACGGAAATTTAGGTGGGGATCTGCTTGGATTCAAAACTCAGGTGTTTCTCCGATGAGAGAGAATGTAGGTGTAATAAATGATTGAACGTGTCCCCAAAATGGGGAAATATCTCCCTATTTATAGGGTCGTTGGAGAATGTGCCCATATCTAGGTCATTTAACCTAGATTTTAGTGGGATGCGCCGCTTTATGGCGCTTCTAGGGATTTGGGCCCTTGAAGGCCGTCATTTCAGAGGCTTGTCAAAGGGTACCCCGTGCGAATAGGATATTGGGCCACTTTGGCCATCCTAAACTCACCACGTGTCCTCCTCTCATTGGTCCACGTATCTAGGGTATTTTTACCCTAAATAGATCCCCTAAGAACCCTAGAATTAAATTACCCGTGCAAAATTAAAACTAAACTAACAAAAGCAAATAAAGAAGACAAGATTAAAAGCAATATTTATAAGACTAATAAGAAAACAATACACTAAATTTGAAACAAAGAAATAATACTATAACAAAAGCAATGTAAAATAATTACGAAGTTGAAAAAATTTAACAATTGAAACTAACTAAAGATTAATCTAAAAAGCTAAGCAAAAACTTTCGTAAAACTCTAATAAACTAAATGCAAATAAAACTAAAGAGCCTTTTTTGTGCAGAAGGCCACACGATGTGGTCTGCTGCCAAGTCAGCAAAAATACAAATCCAGATGCGCACTGTAGGGAATATTTCAAGAATCCTACACTTGAGCCCCACTGTGATCATACACTTAACCATGGTGGCTTCCAAAGCGAAGGACGCTAGTGCAAAAGAGTAGCCAAAAAGTTTTAGGAACTTGTAAACTGTTCACAGGGTAAATGTTACACCCCTTTACGATCCATGAGATCGCTTATTACATAGTGGTCTGGAACCATGACAGGATATTTGGGGATGAAGGTACAAATCCAACCTAAAAGAGATTGAACCTGCCTTAAAAATAGTCCTCTACTTTTATTCTTCTCATATTCATGTGCGCTTTCTGACTAACATACATTCATTAGGTTAACCCTAAACCTGTTTAATCTATGTTGGTTTATTATTAATGCACTAATAAACCTATTATTGGCGATCACTTGAATTATATCATATAAACCTAAACAAAATTATTAATTATCTTATTAAGAGTTATTACAAATACAAACTCCCTTTAATCCTCCAAGAGAGGGAGTGATCAAGTAATAATAATAATAATAATACATCAAGCAACAATAAAAATATATTGATAAAACAAATCATCATCATAACATCAACATCAATCTCATCAAAGCATAATAATATTAGCAAGATCTTAGGTATGATACTAACAAGATTAATAACAAATCCTAGCATGTCACTAAATAATAAAGATCAAAGCTTTAGCCCTAACATGATAGAAGAAAATAGGAAGCAACCTAAACATGATACTAGAAAGAAATAAAAACATCCTAAAATGATACTAGGATTTAAAATAACATTAACATGCTTTATAAAGAAAAAGCAATAAAACAACTTTCTTTGTTGCCTCATATCTCTTTCTTTCAAAATAATACATACGTTGGTAACCTCAAGGAAAATATTAAATCAAACAATTAATTTAAATAATTGAAATAGGGATTTGGGACCAAACCCTCATAAATTATCAACCTTTCATGTCTAGGGAAAAGGCAACTTCGAGCTTGGCTAGGTGTGTCCAGAAGTCGTGAACGTGGTATTATATTTTAAAAGGGAAGGCTGACAAGGGAATAAACGTGTCATCAATTGTCTATCCCTAGATCAAATACAATTTATACAACCTAAACAAACCTAATACGAGTATAAGGCAAGCATAGGGGTCGAACCACATAGAACGAATAAACACAACCAAATGTTATCGACAATTAAGCTAGTCCGGAATAAGAGATAAATAAACTAAAGTCTAAAGATGCTAAAACAAGAAATAAAACATTAAGGGAAATGGTTTAGGTATAGCATTCACTTGAACATAAACAAAGGCAAAGAAATTTAATTAATTATGAACTAAACATGCTCGAATATCGAAACAAAGGACAAATCTAGCCGCCTTCCGGGGTCAATTGGCTTCTCTTAACATAGCCTCTATGTTTCCACATTAGAATCATATACTAGGAGGTACTATTAAATAACAATCGATAGTAATGAACCTTAACTAAGTCAACTTCCGTTACTTGTTAACAAAGATTCACTTTTAATCAACCAACAATGTGCACTTGCAAGAAGATTAAATAATATCAAGCAAATAAAGACTTTAATCACAAATAAATCAATTCTAAACCCTAGAATATGCTCAAGATCCAACTACACCACAACCATCCCCATAATGGGGAAATTACTCACTAATCCTGCTAATAACAAGATTAATTAACAAATAATCAAGAATAAACATGATTAACAAGCAATACCAACAACTAAAATAATAATCAAAATAAAGCAAATAAAAAATAGAGGAGAGAATGTTAGAGATTCTCATTGATTAAATATGAAAATCTACAAACAAGATGATAAATTTTCTTCTTCAATATCCAAGCTCAACAATGGTGAAACCCTTACTTTCTCTCTCTAAACTATCCTAATCCTAACCTAAACCTAGAGAGAGAAGCTCTCCTTTAAACTAATTAGAGAGTTGAATAGATGGTAATTGTTCCTCTTTTTTAATTACCCCAAAAACTGGGTATATATACCAAGCTAATAAAATACTAAGTAAATAAAAGAAAAGAAAAGAAGGTAAAAAGGAAAAATAAAATAAGAAACTAGTTATAAAAATATAAGAAAGAAATAAGAAAAGGGAAAAGAAAATAAAGAAATATAAAATAAAAGAAAAAGAAAATAAAACAAAAAACTAATTCCCAAAAACATCAGATTCTTTCAAGCTTTCTTCTTCGAGGTTGGCTGCTCAAAAATGGGGGAATGATCCCATGCTTTGCATCTCACCAAATCAAACTAACAACCATAATCATCAAATAACCAACGCTCATCATCATTGAAAATCGGCATCAAGCAAACACCACCGTTTGATCTTCATTAAAATCCCGTTCGATACTCGTGAAATGCTTCGATAAAACCTCGAGTAGGTTCGACCGAACTACGGGGTTGGTTCGATCGAACCATGGGTATGTTCGACCACACCTATTCAATTTAGACAACTTCAAAAGTTTCTGACTGTTTTGGCACTTCGACCCAACTCCTATGCGGTTTGCCCGAACACGATTAATTTGCGATTGCTCTGATTTTTGTCGTTTCTTATGCAAATTGGTGGTTTCTTGACTGATTGTTGTAGGTGGACGGTGGTGCAGGGGTTGTTTTTGATTGTTGCGGTGGTCGTTGGTGGTCAGGTGCGTGGATTGGGTGCGTGAGGGAGCAACGGTGTGGCTGGGTTGTTGTTGCGGCTACTGTGGTTGGTGATGCTACTGGTTTGTGGAGGTTGTTGTTGATGTGCGTGGTTGATTGTGGTTGAGATGGAGCAAAGGAATTGGTTGCGGATTGTTTGGTGGTGTGGTGAAGGTTGTAGGTGGAGCTGGTGGTTGTTACGGGGGTGATTGGTGGTGTTGGTGTTGGTTGATGCGTGAGTGAAGGAAGGTGCAGTTGCGGTGGCTGTTGAGGCTGGTTTAGTTGGTTGAGTGAGGGAGCAGGGGAAAGGTTGGTGTGGTGGAGGTTAAGAAAGAGGTGGGGTAAAGGATAGGAGGCAGCAGCTTTTTATGCCCTTATCTCAAACCCGAGACTCACTCCATTTGGATATTGTAGCATATGCCTTGAACCTCGAACACACCTACAAACACGAGCAAGATTGAGGAGAGGATTGGGACAAAGAATAGAATAATATAAAAAAAATAAATAAATAAAATAGAAAATAAAAGAAATAACACTAAACCAATAAAAATTAAATAAAACTATACAAGTAAATAAAATAAAATAAAATAACAAAATAAAAATAAAACTAATATAAACTATGAAAGTAACACATAGAAGGAACGAAATAAAATAAATCGAAAGCAAATAAAATACGAAAATAAACTAGAAACCAATTAAATAAATAAATAAAATAAAAACACACTAAAACTAAGCAATAAACTAGAAACTTTATTAAAAAGAAAACAAGATAATAAAAGGGAAAATAAGGGAAAATAAACACGAAAATAACACTAAAACTACTCCCTAAGAGTGACATAAATGTCACTCATCAAAGGCTTAGAAAAAGGAAGAAAGAAAAGCTAGTAGCTTGAGAGAGAAAAGAATAGAAGATTGTTGATGAATTAAAACAGGGAAATACGACCTTGTTTATAGGTAATATAGCCGGAAAAGAAAAAAAAAATACTGAATCCTATTAGTAATAAAACTGCCCCTGTCGCAAAACGAAAGGGTCCAGCGTGATGCGACAGCCTGTCGCTGTGCGACATGCTTGTCTTTCAGCGCCAGCTTTGTCGTTTCGCACTGATTCACACATTTTCTTAAAACCTGCACTGAATCCTTAATCTAATTAAATTCAATTACCAGCGTCCGTACTTATCTTTGAAAATCATATTTAATCTATTAAAAAACATTTGTTTTAATCCAAATAAAATTCTTTATTTTCATAAAAGATATAAGTATCATTCCTAATCTCTTCAAAACAACCTTCTTGATTATTATAGAAAATTAAAATCAATCCTAATAACTTTAAGAATATTAATTAATGGGCCCTCCACTAGATCATTGGGCTATAAAACCATTTTAGGCTAAATTTAATATTTTGGCCACAATTTCCTCATTATTCATCGGAATTGGACTTATAATATATCGTTGGAACCTTTCAAAAAAATTATATCGTTGGAAAGCTCTTTTCAAGCCCAATCCAACTACACTATTATTGGACCCTTATCATGGACCAAACTAAATTGGACTACACATTTTCAATAAAAAAAGTACATTGTCGAAAATAGAACGAGTATTTTATTAAAACCACCGCATCACAAGACTTTTCATTCACACTTTCACTTCAGTCGATTATCAAATGACGTGAAAGATATTCATCACTAGGTTTGGTTTTTAGGGAGACACAATTAGTTGTCTACACGCGCATAACGGGGTTACTATTCACATGCATAACAGGGTTACTATTCACGTGGATAACGGGGATGCTAGTTTTATCAGGGTTACTTGTATTTTTCAGGGAATACTTGTATTTATTTTCTTCAGAGGTTACTTGTGTGGATTACTTATCCTAGGGTTACTTGTATTTCTTTAGGAGTTACTTGTGTGGGCTAATTCAAAGGTTACTTGTATGAGTTACTTATTCAAGGGGTACTTGTATGAGTTACTTATTCAAGGGTTACTAGTATGAGTTACTTATTCGGTGGTTACTTGTATGAGTTACTTGTTTGATCTAAGATTCCACGAAGAAAACGAGCTCATTCTTCAATTCTCATTTATTTCACTACTTCAAATGTTGTTGATGATCTTAAGGTTAATTAATCGCAATTATTAACAATAATTTCACACCCAATATCTACAATTTCGGGCTTTAGTTACAGCAAGTCAGCCTTTTGGCAAAGAGGAGAGAGAAAATGGGTGGAGTAGAGATACGATTGTTGGTGATGTGTTGTATGGCTTGGAGAAGAAGCTAAGAAAATAGGAGAGAGAAAATGAGTGAAGTAGAGATATGTTGTTGATGATGTGTGATTTGACTTGGAGAAGAAGCTAAGAATTAAAAAAAAAAATAGAAATTGTGGTTGGCCACACCGTGTGAACAACCACATACAAAAATTTACGTAAAACTAAAACTAAAACTAATTAATGAAAAGATGCCTAACCTATAATAAGTCTACCTCTAATCGTACTGATGAGTGGCATTTATGCCACTCTTTTTATCCTTTTTCTCTAAGGGTTCTCCCCTCATTTGCACTTGTTTGACCCTTTTTCTAAGCATTTTTACCTAGTTTTGTTTCCTCTTTTCATTTCTCCTTTATCTTCCCTTTTCTTAGTCTTCTCGCCTTCTCTTTATTTTGATTTCCATGCTTTTGTTTTGTAGGTATTTTCTGCCGAAAGAAAGAGCATTTCAAGGAGCCAATCAAACTATTCTGCGCGGGATGATGTGCGGCTATTGCGCGGGCGTGCGGGCGCGCAGCCAGGTTGAAGAAACAGAGCCAAACAAGAGAGTTTGCGCGACCTATTGTGCGGGCTCGCAGGTTTACTGTGCGGGCGCAGTTGATTTCCCCGTACCCTCAAAGTTGCGGCCGCGCACTATGCCGAGAGGGCCCACACTTCTACTGCGCGGGCGCGCATATATCGTGTGCGGGCGCGCACCACTGGGTTTCTGATTTCTTTGCGCCTTGTTGCCCAAGTTTCTTTCTATTTGGGGAGCCACATATATATATAGACGGGACTCTTTGTAATAGAAGACACTCAGTACTAATTCCATAGAACATTAGCCTAATCTAGAGAGAGAAAGTAGACTGTTATTCAAACATCCTTTATTGTATTTAACTTTGCTCAAGTTTTAATCTTCAATCAATCAAGCAAGAATCCAAGTTATCATCTTTCATTAATCCTTTCTTTAGTAATCTCTTCTCCTTTCCTGTAGTATTATTTATTTGTTTTATTGGTGCTTATTCATGTTAATCTTATTAGTTCATCTAGTTGTTATTGATTTCATTGATTTTAATCATGTTTTGTTTTGAGTTTCTTGAGTTTATTTCAAGTTTTGATATTATGTTTAATTTCCCTTATCTAGGCTAAACTTTTAGCTAGGCGAAGGGGGTGGAAGATATGAGTTGATATTGGATGAGTGATGATGGTTGGATTGAACTTATGCCATAAATTGATGAAAGACATGATTTTTAATACCTTGAGATTATTGTTGCACTCTATTTTATGTTTTCTAGTTTAAGTGAATGAAAGTGATTTGAACTAGATTAAGATCATCTCTATTTTAATGATTGTATGAGAATGAGTTATTAAAGTGGAGTTTTTATGGATTGTGCTTCTTTATTCTCTTGATTTTATTGTAACTAATAGGATGCATGAGAATGATCCTTATTAGTGTAGACCTCTTTCATTGATTTGCCTAGACTATTGCATGAAAATGAATTGTTTACGTAGAATCTTGTGTTCTTTGGCATGTGTTTCATGTTAATCACCATTATTCCCCACCTTCTAATCATATTCGACACCCCCGTATCCCTAGCGTCATTTTCCCTTTATTTTAATCATCATTTTCTTGCTTATTTGTAGTTTTAGTGTTCTTACTCAACAAAACCAACATAAACAATCCCCTTTTCACTCTTGCATTAGTGATTATTGATGTTGAAATAGTGTGCTTCCCTAGTGGTTCGACCCTTTACTTGCCACTAACTAGTTTAGTGTAGGTTTAGGTACTATGAATGATTAATTTGATTAGGGTAGTAGCTTAACGACCTATCTAACCTTGGATCACCTACTCACACTAAAACAGGGAAACAAATAACTTAAAAGCCTCGTCAAAGAATTCGATTTAAAAAAAATAAGCCCAAATCAACAAATCCCAAATAGTTGAAGTAGGAGCTGAAGATATCCGCCCGAGTAGGTCAGGCCTTGCTCGATTGGGCCCGGTCGGTTAGAGCTGCGAACTAGGCCTTGTGTCTTCTTTTGCTTTTGACCATTTCTTATTTACTTCATAATTGGTCCGCAACGCTTGATTGGTCCATGATAATAATATTACATTGAAACTTTGGACCACTTTACTTAATCGAGCCCTTAATCACCGAACTAAATTTCTTTACTCGATCTTGGGCTTAAAATATTCTTTAATATCTTTTTAGTGACTCAATAAGCTCGGGAATTATCATAACTCTGCAAATTCCTACAAAAATATACCAACTATACAAAAACACTAGAAATTGTATATTAGTTCTAAAAATAGCTTTGCAAAGCTCAAATAAGCACAAATATCACCGTGGGACAGAGAATAAATATATGTATAAAATAGACTCATCAATAAGGCATCTCCCAATAGGTGAGAAAATCATTAAGTTCGTAATTCTCTAGTCTTTCTTAGTCTAGCCCCGACTAAGCTTTGGGGTAGGTGCCGTTCGGGTCGGGTCTCGTGGGTGTGAGACTTTGGAGGCTTATGCATTTGCGAGGCTCGACGCTTTCAAGTCCGAGCTCTAAGAAAGAGCGAAGAACATATCAAGGGTAATTTTGTGTTTCCTTTTTCTAGTTAATTAATTATGTTACTAATTATGTTGTTAATGAATATGCATGTATTAGTTACATTAATTTATGTACGGGTCTTAGGGTCAGGTTATAGTTCCGCGTGGTGTTGGACATTACGAAACCCAATACTTTTGGCCTTTTTGGTTGATTAACAAGTCGGTGAAGGAAGATGAGAGTCAAGCCTATGGAGCGGTTTGCATAGTCAAGATGTCAAGTACCCTTAAAAATATCTTCTTTTCAAGATCCTTCAAGAAATATTGAGATGCTCACTAGAGGTGGATTTGAAACAAGTAAGGAGAACACGGTAAGATTGTTTGGGATGATGGTGAATTGTATCTTATTAGATCTCTATGCTTAGCATATTTAATGTTTAATCAACCTTGGATATCTTGGAATTTACATACCCTTATTTGTCTAGAAAGTTGTTTATTCACTTGTATTATTTGCAAAATTCCAAAAAGCCTTTGGTTTTACTTTTTCCCTTTTGATTTAATTTTCCTCTTATGATTTACCTCATTTTATCTTTGAGAGTTATGAGTCAAACTCTTTGGATACCCTTACGAGACCTCACTTATCCTCATTGGTGATTTTAGGGTTTAAAGGGCTTGTTATAGCTACAAAAGTGAGTCTTAGTGTACATTATTATCCTTTTCTTATTGTAAATTATTATCCTTTTCTTATTTGATTCATACAAAAGTGAGTCTTAGTGTACATTATTATCCTTTTCTTATTTGAAATAAGTCTTTCATCCTATACCTACTTGCTTTTGTTTTTTCTTGAGAACAAGCAAAGGTCTAGCCTAGGTGTAGGGAATAATTTCAAGCCTTTAAAATCCCACTAGCTTGAACACCACTGTGATCATACACTAAAGTACGGTGGCGTCCAAAAGGGAAGAAGATAGAGCAAAAGAGTCGCCAACAAGTTTTTAAGGAACTTGTAAACCGTTCACGAGGTGAAGGTTACACCCCTTAACGATCCAAGAGATCTTCAACTCCATAAGGTCATGAACCAAATAAGGGTTCAAGGATGAAGGTACAAATCCAACCTAAAAGAGATTGAACCTGCCTCTAATAATAGGCCTCTACTTTATTCTGCTCGTATTCATGTGCGCTTTCTGATTAACATGCAATCAATAAGATTAACCCTAAACCTGTTTAATCTATATTGGTTGAATTTAATGCACAAATAAATCTATTATTGGCGATCACTTGAATTATAATCACAATTAACCCTAAACAAGATTATTAATTATCTTATTAAGCATGATTACAAGTACCAATTCCCTTTAAACATGCAATAAAGGTGTGATCAAGCAATAAAGAATAAACATCAAGCAACATAATAAATAATAATCATGAATGAAATAATCATCATCAAAATAAATTATAATTATAATCATGTTAAAGCATAATAAACATAGCAAGATCCTAGGCATGATACTAACAAGATTAATAACAAACCCTAGCATGTCACTAAACAATAAAAATCAAATCTTTAACCCTAACATGATACTAACAATCATAAATATTAGGAAGAGAATAAAAGGCATCATATCAATCATATTTAATATTAAAATTACCCTAGACATGATACTAGGAATATCATAATAACAATCTAAACATGATGTCTACATCATAATATCAATAAAACCATTAAAGTACTTACTTGGATGCCTCGTACCTCTTTCTAATAACAAAATACACGCGTTAGTAACTTCAAGGAAAATAATAAAACAAACAATTAAATTAAATAATTGAAATAGAGATTTGGGACCAAACCCTCAGAAATTAAAACCTTTCACGTCTAGGGCGAAGGTAACTTCGAATATTGCTAGGTGTTTCTAAGTCTTGTGAATGCGGAATTTTGTATGTGAAAACAAAGTTTAGAAAAGAGAGAGAATAATCAAGAAAATCTTGATTAGAGTTGGTGAAGATTGATGATAATTGGTGAATCTTGATGAATGAAAACGGAGTTTTAGATACGATATTTATAGAGTAAATCATCCAAAAAAGATAATTTAACAAAACAGAGTATGAAGATCGCAAAAACACATTGGCGCCAGCCCTGGCTAATTGGCGCCAGGACCAGTGGCTAGCGCCAGGCGCCAATGGCTAGCGCCTGGCGCCAATCCTGGTTCCAGGCGCCAAGGCCTGGGGTTGGACGCCAAACTGATTTTCCACGCGTTTTCAAAAATCTGATAAATTTCCCGTACTAGAAGATAAAATAATATAATTCCATCGAAAATGCTATTTGATCTTGATTAAAACTCTGAAGAGTCCTAATTGAATTAAGAATGATAAGAACCTTCTAAAATGTTCTAGAAGACTAAAACCATTCCTAATTGCATTAGGAATGATAAATTATATTAGGCCCTCCCCTAGATCATTAGGCCGTACTTAAAACTCAAATCGGGCCCAGTTTAGTAAATTAGCCATAACTTCCTCAATATTTATCGGAATTGGGTTTATAATATATCGTTGGAAAGTTCTTTGCAAGCCCCATCCAACTACACCATTATTGGACCCATATCATGGACCAACCAAACTGGATTGACTGTTTTCTTAAAATAAAGTTTTCAAAAACAGGGAGAAGAGAAAAGAAATAAAACATTCCGCAACACTAGACCTTTCCACACTTTCGTTTCATTCGATTATGATTCGACGTGAAAGGCACTCATCACCGGGTTTGGTTTTGGGGAGACACAAATGGGTGTCTACACTAGGGAATTTTATGAGGGTCATTAATGGCACTCATGTAGGTTCACATTGGATGAATTTTACTCATTTTTATAGCCTTCTTTATGTCTTTTTCTCTAGTTTTACCTTGGAAAAATTGCCCGCAATAATCCGACCTTTTGCCCGTCCGCTGAAAATAATCCCACCTTTGTATTTTTTTTAAATAATCCCACATTTACCCCCCATCTTTTTTATTGGTCACTACAGGTTACCTTACCTATTGTAGCCGATTTTGGGATAACGTGGCTTCCAATGGTTATAATCCTATTAATTTCCCTTTTTAAAATTTCCAGCTCCTCAATTTTCATTTATCTTCCTTCTTCGTTCTCTGTTCTAAAAAAATCTCTCCCCTTTATACTCTGAATTTCATCTTCGAATTCAATTTCTTCTCAGCTAAATCTGTCACAACTGGCTAGTAAGAGGCATAATGGTTCAAGTTGTTCTACGTCGTCAAGAAATTTTGGCTTGGTTTCCCCAAAATTGAAGTGCAGGTGTGGTTTGTAAGCAATTACTTGTACAGTTAAGAATGGTGAGAACGTGGGGTTGATGTTCCATGGATGCCCTAGATGGCCTGTAAGTTCAATGTGTTGTGCGAAATTATATGTATTTGATTAATTAAGATAAATTAAGATAATTGGGCATTTGAAACTAGGGTTTTTATTCTAATTGAATTGGGGATTTATCATTTTTTTCAGGAGGGTGATAGTGGCTTCTTTCAGTGGGTTAATGTTAACCTCAAAGATATTGATGACCTACGATTGAAAGAGATACGCAAGTAGCTGAAAAAGAAATGGAGATTGATTTACTTAAAGAACAATTAAAGAGGGTTGAGAAGAAATTGTGAAATAAGGAGGATGAGTTAGATGACACAAAAATGGAGCTTTGCCACACTCGAATCGAACTGATGAAGGCTACAAGGAATGAAAAGAATTTTTCCCTTGCTCTGTTTGTTTCATGGATTTTCTTCGCTTTCATGATAGTGATTTTAAAGGCATGACTGTGATGTATTTAATGATTGTAGGTAGTTTAAGTAAGTTAAGTTCGTTTAGTTTGGTTAAGTAATGCTTTTTGGTCATTTGAGTCATGTATTGAGCAAAGACCTAGTTGTTATGTAATGACCTATACATTGATGAGTTAATGAAAGTTGTTTTAACAATTAATTGCACAATACTTGATTTTTTGACTAAAAGCATCATCATATAGCTGAATAAGTTTAACAAAAGAGGGTGAAACTGTTTCCCAGCCATACACAAAATAAACCTTGATAAGGTTCATGACATAACAATGTATACTTGTTGTTGGACTTCACACAACCAACATGATGAAAAGACAATATCCAAAAGTTTTACATAAACATAGTTAAGTCTAATATAGTAGCCATAAAAGTGACATGAAACTATTCATTGACTTGATGTAAAGTGGAGGTTTGGGTTGATGACTGCACTGAAACCAGGATATAGATGATCTTTTCGTTCTTTAATTGCCAAGGGTCTGCAAACACATAGAGAACATAGAGCTTTATTAGGTTTTAGTCTTATTAACATTGAACAATGTTATTTTGACAATGAACATCAACTCACATTAGTGTAGGCTGATCCATAAGGTGCAATGTACACACCTACACCTTGTGGAACCTACAACAAACACATACAGTTCAGGCACATAAGCACATAACATAAACGGGTTTAGGGTCTAATTGAGGTGTTTATAAGAAGAAAAAAGGACATGGTTCCTTCCCCTGCCCCTTGAGCCACCCCTTGCCCTTCCTGATCCCCTTGTGCCACTTTCAGCACCGCTACTCCCATTTACACCACCTCTGCTAGAACTTGCAGCACCTGAAACACCTCTCTCAGCAGGAGCTCCTCTACCAACAGCAGAGCCTCTTCCTGAAGCAGCCCTTCTCTCAGTAGCAACAGAATTTCTCCCAGCACCATCTCCTCTACCCCTTCCACCCCTAGAGCCTCTACCCATTTCTATCATTCTTCCTTCTCTACCAAGAATGGTAGATTGAGCAGTTTGGTTGTAGTGACTTGTATTTGGCTGTTGGGGTGATGTTGGCACAGCCTGACAACCTTGTGTAGGTGGCACATCTAGACTAGCTGTTGGGGGTTGAGTTGCTGGTGTAGCTTGAGCATCTTTGCGAGGCCTTCCTCTAGCCCTTTTTGGAGCAGGTTCAGCTGGCTGCAGATTGTCCTTGTTGGGGCATTTTCTTTTATTATGCCCCTTAAGCTGGCAGAGTGAGCAAGTTATTTCAATCCCTGTTCTTGTCATTGTACCAGATTTCTTAGGGTTCTCATGTGGGTCTTTGATACGATTTTTCCGTGGCCTCCTTGGACCAATTTTGATTGGTGGTGGAGCAATACAATGAGACACTTTTGGCCAGTGTAGTTCACCTTGAATTGGTGGAATTGAGCCTGCCAAACACAAGTAACATGTAACAAGTCTGCATACAAGTTGTTTTAACAAGAGAATGGGGAAATGGATTAGTTGTTATACCTACATAAACTGACATGTAAGTGTCCTTGAAATATGATGAACCTACATACAACGCAGGCTCTTTTCCCACAAAATAAATGCAGGCAACTGCATGACATCATGGGATGCCAGTCATGTCCCATTTTCTACAAGTGCATCTCCTATCATCAAAGTTCACCACTAACTGATCCAATATGTAACTAACATTGAAATGAATTTTAGAAGAAGGATGCACTTCACACTCAGCAGCTTTTGTCTTTTCAAATTCTAACTTGGATTAAATTCTTGGACAGAGCACACTAGTAGATTTCATCATGGCTTGCCTTTTGACTACAAACCTTTGCATCAAAGAAGTTATGATATCTTCTAACATGTATAGCAAGTGTTTAGTCCTTGCTTGAATGATGAAACCATTGAAAGTTTCTGCAATGTTGGAAGTTATTGAAACTATTTTTATTGCAAGACTGAGGAAAGCTCTGTAAAACAACTCTGGCCTATGCAAGTTGAAGTCATTGGCAGCATCCACATTTATTGATGCAAGCTTAGCCAGGTTATCTTCATAATCAGCCTCATTGTAGCTCTTTGCAATACTCCAAAACAACAATTTCATCTCATCTCCTCTGTATTTTTTGTGCTAGTGAGCAAATATATGTCTAGCACAATGTCTATGTTCTGCCCTAGGTAGGATAGTTGAGACACTACTCACAACACTCTGAATTTAAGCAAAAAAAAAAAAAAAAAAAAAAAAAAAAAAAAAAAACATATGAACAATTAAATCATCACAAATCAAACCATATAAACACTATACCAAATAATTTGTTTAAAGTTAAGGCACATACCACATGCTCATTAGAAATGATTGAGATGCCTTCCCCTTCTCCAAGACTTAGGAAATTTGCTAGCTTCCTAAAGAACCATTCCCAAGAGGAGTTATTCTCTCCTTCAACAACTGCCCAACAGATAAGGAACATTTGGTCATTGTTGTCCCTTCCGGCTGCAGCCAAAAACTGACCCCCTAAAAAAGTCTTCAGGAAGCATGCATCTACTGCCAAGACCTTCCTACAACCTTCCATCCACCCATTCTCTAACCCCTCAAAATAAATAAATAACCTTTGGAATACAGGTTTGTCGGCTTGTTTTACTGAGTCAAATACAAGCTCAATTTCTTTCCCAGGGCTGCAATTCTCTGTTACTTTTAAGTACCCTGCAAGCTTGTTGTAGTGGTCATGCATTGACACATGTAAAAGCCTGTGAGCATTGTACTTCACCTTATAGGCAAAGTCTCTGGTCACCAACATCTTACAAGCCTTCCTTTTACACTCCTGAATCTCTTTTGCAAGCCAATATGGCCTTGATTTGAAGACATCTAGGAATTGCTTTGCCACCCAACTTGATTTCAACTGCCTACTTCTTTTCATGTTTCTCTGACAGGTGTGTTCACATTTGACTGTCTTGACAACAATTGTAGCCCTCCTTGTATCCCAAGAAGCATACACATAAAAAGGACACTTCTCTATGCACCTAACACCCAATCTTTGGGACCTTTTTTGGTTGCTCACAACAAAAGAAACAACCCTACCCTGCAGAATACCATACTTAGCAACTGCATCCTTGAAGTCCTCTATGTTGGCAAACTTCAGGCTAACCTTCCATACAAAAGAACTGAAGTCTGTATGCTTAGACATTAACATCCCTACCCTTTTTTTCCTCCCAGGAATTAACTCTTCTTCATCACCACTATAAGGGGGGGGGGTATGAATTTCTTCATCACTATCTTCATAATCACTATGAGTTCTCGAACCTGCACTTTCCCCTACCTCTGTCCTGTTCCCTTGATTCTCTTATATGCTCAAACCCCTAGCAGCCTCTACTTGTATTTTCCTTGCAATATCAACTAGCTGGGAAGTTGTATCCCTAACCCTTTGCCTAGCTATGTTGTACTCATCTTCTCCTCTATTAGATTGATACTGCAAGTCCTCATCAAAGATCTCTTCATGTTCCCTCTCATATTCTTCCTCTAACTCCTCTAAAGCTTCAACCTCTCCTTCTACATCATCACCACCAGCCTGCTTCCCATCTGTGTCCTCATCCCCATCACTTTCATCTGTATATACTTCCCCAAAGAAAGGATTAGAACTCACTCCCTTGCCCTTGTCAACCAGTGGGTTGTAAGGAGGGTCTTCATTGTAACTCTCAGTGCTATAATCTGGAATTAGGTCATTAATGGGAATGGGGCTATCTGGTCTTCAATCTTTCCACTCATAAGAGTTTAAAGGGCCAGCTTCTGTGTTTGAGACCGCTACTGTGGAAGAGAGAGTGGGAAGAGGTGTTGCAGTTTGTGAGCTGGGGTTTATAACATATTTAACTCTAAAAGAACTTTGGTTGGATAAGGTAGTGGTGGGTTGAGTAGAAACAGATTCAGTGGGAGCATCTTTTTTTAAAAGTATCAGTGAGGGCATCTTTTTTTGGCTCATCTTTTTTTGGCGTTAGTGAGCAATCATGGGTTTAATGGGAAGGTTCAACAATATTCAAAGGCTGACTTTTCTTTCTTGGACTAGATCTAACTTGTGGTCCCCTTTAAATTGGAAGTATTTTAGGTCTCACTGTTTTGAGCTAGTTTTTTTTACAGAAGCTTGTAGCTCTAAGGGGAAAGCTATTGGGTCATTGTCATCATGGCATATACCTCCACCCCCCTGTACTTCTCTACCACTTGTACCATATCCCTCATACTTTCTTCATCTGTCACCTTCCACAAACCATCCACAATAATCTACCCAGGAACCAAGTATAAAAACCCCTTTATTCTTCCATCATATCTAGCACACTTCATAACCAACTCAACCAAGTAAAAAGAACACAGTTCATCAGGGTCTACATTAAAGGTTTTCCCCATCCCATTCCTATAACACAACCCACCATTGTTGGCTATCTCAAACACCCCTCCATGCCACATTTTCAAGGAAATTTTACCCATACCTAAATTAACAACAACTAAATTATAATCAACATAAAACAACCAAAATTACTTAATGAAAACAGAATCAAACATCAATTAACATATTAACATAAAACAAAAAATAAAGCGCAAATTTTTACTAGATAAATACGACAATTAACAACCAAACTGAACAAATACATAGTAATTACACAAAAAAATAATCTAATTCCAGTTGAATTGATTTAGGGTTCGAAATTCGCATCCAATTACAGAAGGATTAATGGGGAAATTTAGGGTTAGCAACTTACCTAAAATGGCGCAAATTAGGGTTTAGCTGTTTAAATTCCCCCAAAATTGGAAGCTTTGGACTTTACTGCAATGTACGAAGGTGGTTAAAGCTTCAATTATGGCTATCGATCTACTTTCTAAGCTATATTCAATTGCTCTGCTGAAGAAGTTATGAGGGAGGGAGAAAGTTCAAATATTACAGAGGGTGGTTGGGAGGGAGAGATGACATGTTAAGTTTAAGAGAGGGAAAATTAAATCCCCAAGTCCAAGTCACAAGTCTTTACCTTCTTAACCGATTTCATGTGAACTAGGACCAATAAAAAAATATCAGAGGGTAAAGGTGGGATTATTAAAAAATAATCCAAAGGTGGGATTATTTTCAGCGGACGGGCAAAAAGCCGGATTATTGCGAGCAATTTTTCCTTTAACCTTTTATTCTTTAGTTTGTTCTTTTTTTTTGGTAAATATCATTTTATTACCAAAAGAGCAAAAGAAATAACAACTTACAACAAGCTATGTTGTAAACCCCAAACTGCAAAGCCTGAACAAGGCACCCAAACACAAACCCAAACCTGATCCTGTAATTATGATGCCTCCTTCTAGGAAGGGTTCACCCAAGAGAACAGGAAGGGTGAAAAAAAGGAAGGGAACAGGACAACAAAAAAAACCACCCAAGACCTTCCCAAACTCAGCTATAACAAATAGCAGGACTGGAAAAACAAGCCAAACAACAGAAAATAACAAACAGACAGGAAATTATCTAATCAGCAAAGCACTATTTTTCTCATTGCATCTACAAGCCATATGAAAAACAATGTCTCTAACAGCAATCTCAGCAGGTTTGCAAACTCCATTAAAAACAACTTGGTTCCTCTGAATCCAGCTGATGTAGACTGTCTCAGCAAAGGCCATAAGCAGTAGTCCCTTTTTAGCTCTGCAAATTTTCATTATCCACTTGATCTCATCGGCAAACTGCAAAACTTGTCTATTATAATGCAACACTTTTAGAACAACTTTCCACACTTTTCTGAGCATAAGAACATTCAAAGAACAAATGTTGAACTGTTTCAGCTTTCTCAAAAAAAAGAAGGCAAACTGGATCACAAGGGATATACCATACCAGTAGCCTATCCTTTGTAACCATTCTACTTCAAAGAGCCATGCACATAATGAAAACACTCTTAGGAGTAGCCTTATTATTGCAAATCAACCTTCTCCATAAACTTTCTGCCTTTGAGGCCTAAGCAAAGCATATAGCTTTTTAATCTTCATCACATGGCCTTGAACAAAGTTACTCCACCCACCAACACTGTCTATAACTTCCCTGCATTGCAAAATTTTCCTAAGAACCCAAGAGCATTTCTTGGGAACAGGGCAATCCTAACACTTTCTGTTTTTGAAGTAATATATGTGTACCAACTTAACCCAAAGGTTATCAGCTGTATGAGATAAATCCCAGAGTAACTTAGTCACAGCTGCTTTATTCAAAATACGGAGAGAAAGGACATTCCACCCTCCACTCACTTTAAGCAAACAAACTATATCCCAAGCAACAAGGGTTTTTCTTGAAAAACTAGTTGTTCCAGTCCAAGGAAAATCTCTGAACCTTGCTTCAATTTCTTTAAGAATCTTCTTTGGAAGGATAAATATTTGAGCCCAATAAGTTTGAATCCCAAAAAGAACCCCTTTCAGTAACTGGATCCTACATGCATAAGAAAGGTGTCTAGCAGCTCAGCTTGAGATTCTAGCAGTAACTCTTTCAACCAAGGGCCTACACTAGTTGATAGTTAATTTCTTTGAAGACAAAGGCACCCCAAGGTACCTAAAAGGGAGAGTGCCTTCAGAAACCCCACTAGCACCTCTTAATAATTATTGATCTTCATCATTAACACCTCAAAAAAAACACCTCACTCTTATCTAAGTTTGCAAAGAGGCCATAAGCAAAAGAAAACTTTTGAAAAGCTTGATAAAGCAACTGAATAGAAACCATATCAGCTCAAGCAAACATCAACAGATCATCTGCAAACATTAGATGAGTGATACCCATTTCCTCAAATCTTGGATGGTAATTAAAGTCAGGATTGGACTGTAAATCATGCAGGCACCTTGATAGGTAGTCCATCCCAATATCAAAGAAAAAGAAAGACATAGGATCTCCTTGCCTTAACCCCTTCCTTGCATCAAAAGAAACACTAAAAAACCCATTAAGCAGAATTGAGAAAGAAACAAAAGTGATACACGCCATAACCCAATCAATAAACTGCTTGGGGAAACTCATCTCTTCCATATCAGCCCCTAAAAAACTCCATTCAAGGGAATCATAGGCTTTTTTCAAATTAATTTTAAGAGTGCATCTTGGGGTAATGAATCTATGAGAATATCCTTTAATCAACTCGGTTGCAAGCAAGATACTATCCCTAATATGCTTCCCTAGAATAAACCCTGTTTAAGCTTCATCAACAACCCCTCTAATAACCTAAGCCAGCCTAGCTGTTATCACTTTAGAGATCAGCTAATAAATCACAGTACATCAAGCTATAGGTCTAAACTATTTCACATATGAAGGATTAGGAACCTTAGGAACCAGAGTAATGGTAGTACAATTCCATTTCTTTTACATAATACTAGTAGTAAAGAACTCATGTACCCCAGCATAGACATCATATTTAACATCATTCCACACTTGCTTAAAGAAATAAGCTTTAAATCCATCTATCCCTGGAGCTTTGGAGTCATCAATGTCCTTTAGAGCCTTGTCAATCTCAGCATAAGTAACAGGAGCAGTCAAAAATTGCTGAGAAGCAAAACTTAACTGTTTCCCTTTTCTCATAGTTATTAAATCAATAGCAGGCAACCAAGCAGCTTTCTCACCTAACAGCTTCTTATAGAACTTGCAGACTTCAGCAACTACCTGATTAGAATCTCTAAGCTAAACATCCTGCTCATTATAAATGGAATCAATTTTGTTTCTAAAGTGCCTTTGCTTCATCATAGAAAAGAAATAGTGATTATTAGCATCACCTAATTTCACCCATTCTACTCTAGATTTCTATTTATAAATGATCTCTTGAATCCAAGTCCAATACTTAACCTGACCAATGGCCTCAGATTCCTTAATTTGAAGCTCATGACTATCAACATTCTCAGCAATATCATTTTAAATGCAATCTAAATTTACAAGAGCAGCTTCAAGCCTTTCAGAAGTTTTTGCAAAGTGCTTCAAGTGCAATGCCTTAACTTTGATTTTAACACTTTTAAGTTTATTCCAAACTCTCATCATAGCATTTCCAGGCACAAGAGCACTCCAATCATCCCTCACAGTATCCTGAAAATGGTTATGCTCTACTATGCAGTTCAAAAACTTAAAAGGTCTTCCTTGAGAAGTAGAAAAGAAGAAAGATCAATCAAGATAGAATTATGATCAAAAAGAGCAGGATTAAGGTAAAGAGCCTCAACATGCCCATAGGCATCCAACCAGCCCTGGTTGATCAAACCTCTATCAATTCTAGTGCAAGTCCTAGGTCCATCGTGAGACTATATCAGACCATGAATAAAAAGGAACTAGGCAATTCCTTAGTTATATCAACCTCAATTAAAACCCTAGCAAAAGAGACCCTCATCTATACTGTCTACTAGTGCATTCATCTGCACAAACAGGCATTCCCAATAAGGTCCTAATTCTGCAAGAAGTGTCCACTCCCCAACAATTTAAAGGAAGGTTAGGGAATTTGCCCCACAACAGAACTGTCCTCAGAACTTCTGCCTGAAAATCAAACTTAGAACTCCAAGCTTTGATTATAGATGTCTTACTAGAAAACATATGAGGACCATAGCATAGAATCATATTTATATCAGCCTCATATTTCAAATTGATAATGAAATACCCATCATCATGGTAGTATATATCTGGTTTTCCTATACTACCCTAGTTCTCAACAATGAATCTATGAACAACAACAATAGTAGGATATTAACCAACAACATAAAATACAATAGCATTCTTCTAATTCAAATTACCTACATTCAATTCAGATTCCTGCAGCTGAGCTATTCTTTTACCATCTTGAACCTTTGGGGCGACAAAAGATAGGAGAACTCCTTTATTAGTGAACTTCCCATCCCATTTCCCTTCAGCTTCCTTAGTTTCAGCCTCAGGAACCTTAGAAGACTGATTACCATGCTCTTCGGCAGGAATCGGGCTCGAAGATCTCCCAGGATACAGAGGAACAATAATCGGGTTTAAAAATTGAGCAAGATTCAATGGAACAGTAGTCGGTGAAACCCTAGTTACTGTTCCATTGGATTTCTTCGATTAATCAGCAAACAATGATTGTTGCTCCAATAGAAGAAGATCATCTTTGGATATCATTCCAGCAAATGGATGAACCAGATGAGCCGGCGGCGTGACTAGTTCATCACCACCCCCCTTTCTGGGATCGAACCAAAAGATCTTGAGAACCCTATTAATCCATCATTCAACACATTCAGATTAGAAGTTTGTAGTGTATTTTGAGGACGAGGAGTAGATTGCTTCTTCTTCCTTGCCATTGATTATCAAGCAAAGCAAAAAAAACACTAGCTCAGAAAACCACCATGGAAGGGGGGAGAGAAGAGAGATAAGTCCCTTTAGTTTGTTCTTTCTTAGTTGTTTTCCCCTTTTCTTGCATTTTCTTAGCTTTTATTGCTTTTTTATTAATTTTGTTTATTTTTCTTTGTCCTTAGGAGAGAGGTGGTGTCCAAGCCTCTCCGTTGATTTTCCTCGAGTTTTTTGAAGTTTAAGATGCAAGAATATCACTCCATTGTATCTCACAAGACAAGATGTGCTAGCTCTAAGTCTTCAAGCCTTCATTCTCATGTTGCGCTTGCATAAAGACGCAGTGTTGAACCGACCGTCGGCGTGATTTGGGACTACCATATCCAATGGCGATCAAGTGGAGTGCAAGAATTACATCGACGATCGCACGGAGAATATTCCTTGATTTGGGAATGCGTGCGCTCACCTCCTATGCACAGGCGCGCCACCCTTGCTCCTCGTTCCGTACCCTTCTCTTTGCGACCTCGCATTCTAGAGTAAGGGCGTGCCTGTACGGGTCTTATTTGGATGTCCAACTCATTTCTCCTTAGTTATTTTTACAATTATGGATACCTGCTTGTGTCTCCTTAAAACCAAACCTAGTGATGAGTACTTTTCACGTCATTGATTATTGAACGAGGTAAAATGTGTAAGAGTCTCATGACTTGTTTGTTTTTAATAAAATAGTTCTTTATGTTTTCGAAAATCTTTCTTTTCGTATCCTATTTATGAAAAATGTCCAATCTAGTTTAGTTTTGTCCATGATATAGGTCCAATAATTTTTTAGTTGGATGGGGATCAAAAAGAGCCTTCCAACGATATATTATAAGCCTAATTCCGATGAATATTGGGGAATTTATGGCCAAACTACTAAAATGATCTTAAAATGAGTTTTATTGGCGACCCAATGAACAAGTAATGGTCCATTAATTATTATTCCTAAAGTCATTAGGAATTACTTTAATTTCTAGAATAATCTAGAAGGATATTTTAAGTTCTAAAGAGATTAGGAATAACAATTATATTTTTGTTTGATTTAGAAAAGATATTGGATTTTAGTATAAATAAAACAAGTGTTTTAAAGGATTAAACATGATTTTAAAAATGATAACTACGGGCTCTAATTACCCAATTATATTGTAAAAAGGACTCCATACAACAATTTTTATCGTATAGCGCCATCGCGTAGCGACAAGCCTATCGCGTCGCGATGGGATCAGTTTTACTCCGATTGAAATTCGATCTTTTTTTATCGTTTTTCGGATGATTTTTGTCTATAAATAGGGTCAATATTTTCTTGTTTTCAATCACCAACAATCATCTATTCTAAGATTGTTCTTTCTCTCTCTTTTTAAGCCTTGACTTTTTAAATAAAATATTTCTCCATCACGAGACTTAGACACACCTAGCCAAAGTTGAAGTTT
This sequence comes from Chenopodium formosanum, assembly GCA_024500155.1. Lineage (NCBI taxonomy): Eukaryota > Viridiplantae > Streptophyta > Magnoliopsida > Caryophyllales > Amaranthaceae > Chenopodium > Chenopodium formosanum. The sequence goes on from CM044880.1 coordinate 44,467,621, forward strand.
CCTTTGCCCTAGAGGTGAAAGGTTGATAATTTATGAGGGTTTAGTCCCAAATCCCTATTTCAAATATTTAAATTTATTGTTTAGTTTAATATTTTTATTAAAGTTACTAACGTGTGTATTGTTTTAATAGAAAGAGATACGAGGCAACAAAGTAAGTACTTTTAGTGTTATATATCTTTAGAAAGCACACTTAGATTATTTTAATTTCTAGTATCATGTTATGATGTCTTTTATTGTTTTCTAGTATCATGCTTAGGTTGCTTCCTGTTTCTTATATCATGTATGTCTCTAGTAATATGATAGGGTTAAAGCTTTGATTTTTAATGTTTAGTGACATGCTAGGATTTGTTATTAATTTTGTTAGTATTATGCCTAGGATCCTGCTAATATTATTATACTTTGATGAGATTGTTGATATTATGATGATGAATTGTTGTTATCAATATTATTATGTTGCTTGATAGTATTGTTATTGCTTGATCACGTCCTCTCTTGCAGGTTTAAAGGAAATTTGTACTTGAAATCACGCTTAAATAATTAATAATTTAAATTAGGCTAATATGATTTTTATTCAAGTGGTCACCAATGATAGATTTATTTGTGCATTAATAATCAACAAACATAGATTAAACAGGTTTAGGGTTAATATATTTATTGTACATCAGTTAAAAAGCGCAAATGAATATGTAAAGAATAAAGTAGAAACCTATTTAGGGCAGGTTCAATCTCTTTTAGGTTAGATTTGTACTTTCATCTCTGAATAGCTAGTCATGGTTCAAGACCACTATGGAGTTAGTGATCTCTTGGATTATGAAGGGGTGTAACCTTCACCTTATGAACGGATTACAAGTTCCTTAAACTTGTTGGCGACTCTTTTGCTCTAGCTTCCTTCCCTTTGGACGCTACCATGCTTAAGTGTATGATCACAGTGGGGCTCAAGTGTGGGATGCTTGAAATATTCCCTACAAGTATATATAGATTTTCTTTCTATTTTGAGAAAAGAATCGGAATTTTAGAGAGAGAATTTGTTACAGAATTAGAGAGAGAAGTTTATTATTGGAATTTCAAGTTCTTAGATTTTAGAGAGATAAACTTGATGATTTGATGATTGCTACATTTGATCTCTTTGTTCTTTTAATACAAGCACATTTCCTTTGATTTTGATCAAATTTTGTACGAATCTTCTTCTATTTAATCGATTCTTTGCATTTGATTTTGATAATTTGTTAAAATTTCAAGTTTATTGATTGATTTGATTGTTGATAGGATAATTCTAAAGATGATAATGATTTTGTTGATTTGTTTAGCTTTGTTCTTTATTTTCACCATGTGTAGTGAGTATATTCTTTGCTAGGGAAGTGGTGAAGCATGCATAAATGATAGATCATAGCTAATTAGTGGATTTTGATTGATTGATATTGTGATTAAATTAGTTGATAGAAATTGTGCACGTGTTTGAGTTGTTAAGGAGTAGCTAACCTTGATTTTCAAGCTAGATTGCATTGTGATTCTCCAATGATACGACACATTTATTTGGAAATTCCATTTGTCAATTGAACTTGATTTGTAATAATCCTAGTTAGTCATTCATAGAGACCCCTAGTTTGACGCCTAGGAAATAGCCTATCGAGTCCTTTTGATTGCAATTGCTATTTTCCCTTACAATGTTTGATTAATCAATCTCCCATCCAATTAGGATTTCTATTGTGAGTGAATGTGGATCCTAAATCCCTAGTGTTTGTGATATTGATTTTCATACTTGATTGATTCTTGAACCTAGTCTAAACAAAACCATTTTCAATCTCTTCGAAAGAGCTTAATACAAGACTATAGCACTTGACCCTACATTCCTCGTGGATCGACCTCGACTTACCCAATGCTACATATATGTGTATCCAAGTTTAAAAATTTTGTTGATGAGGTTTGAGCAACTAACGACATGCTTGGATCGCCCATCAGACTAGGCCATCCACAGCTAGAATTAGGCCATTTTTCGACGAAAACATTCCAACCAACCTAAAATTCGGTAAAAAAATTCAAATTTTCCTATGGAATTTAATACGTGGGTAAATTCCAATGGAATAATTTTCTGTCGAAAATTAATATTCCGTAATAAGTACCAATTTTCGACAGAAAATAATTTCGTCAAAAAATTATCTTGTCGTATCTACCTCTGATAATTATTGGCATCTTTGAATCGTTGGGACAGCTTGTTCAACTTCTTAAGAGGCTTCCTGGTTTCCCCCTAGCCATTTTTGATTTCTCAATGAGTTTTGACTAGTTCATCTGAGGTACTTGTGGTTGAAAGGAATGGTGTTCTTTGAAGTGTATTATTTCGATAGAGGGTTCGGAATTAATTAGGAAAGTTAATTATTCAACGAGGTTATGTGATCGAAATGCCTAGCTAGAGGCTGCTTTTGATAAGTAATATTAATTATAACTTGCTCTTGATTAAAGCCTTTGGTTCACACCCCATCGTGTAACCTAACTGAAGTGACGAATAATTCAGAAGGATTAAATAAGTCGATAAAGAATTTGTTTACTTTCTATTTGTTTATATCTGCCTTGTTGAGCGTTTTGTTGAGCAATCCATCCCTCGTCACTAGACTCGGGTGAGTTATATACTTGCTATTTGTTTATATCTGCCTTGTATTGTTACTGACATTATTTCTTTGACCGTTCTCGCGTCAGGTGGTGACGGCAATGGCGAGGTGCATAGATGATCTAGGGCGAAGACTAGGTTGTTGAAAACTAATCTACCCTCAGTTAAAACAAAATTTGTAATCTCTCAACACACCCCTATACCAAGCATAGATTAAGTCGAGGATCGAACCACTAGGAATGGAAGGTGAATGCTAATTTCAAAGCTAAGCTATTTCGAAGCAATGAAGTGAGGTGTGTCTATTCTACCAATCAAACAATCGAAATGAAATCAAATTTATCAAGCACTAGGGTATAAATCCACATAAACTCGTAATTAATTCAACTAATTGAGATTTGAGATGACTAAGTCAAGTGTTGCGAGGGAAAATTAATTAAGCAATCAAGAGAGTACGGTAGGCTGATCTCCTAAAGGTGAATCTAGCGCCAACTATGAGAGACTCTAGCTAGGAAACTTGCAAACCAACTCAATCAACAAATGTAAGCCACAAATTAATTTTCCGTATCAATGCGAATTTACAATGCAATCTAGTGTGAGAAACTAGGTTTATCACTCCTAAATTAAACACACACATGCACATAATCAATCAACCAATTTAATCACAACATTAACTCCTTCAATTTCCCCTAATAAGCATAAATCCATTACTCATATATGCTTCACCATTTTCCTAGCAAGAAAACTACTCACTATTCATGGAATCAATATCAAACTAAACTAAACGACAAATTCATCATTATCATATTAATCAAAAATTTACCAATTGAAAAATCAATCAACTTGAACAATTAACAAAGAAATTGAGATCAAAACTAAGATTGCATTAAAGTAAAGTAATCCTTATAAGCTTGCTTCAAGTCAATGGAGAAAACACTTGGAAGCATTAAACTTCAATCATCAATCAAGAACTTCTCTCTCTAAAAATCTAACCTAATTCTATTCTAATTTCTGAAAAAAAAAAATTAAAACTCCCCCTAAAAATAGAAAGAAAATAGATTTATAGTAATACTAACTATGAGAAATTAATTAGATTGTCCCCAAATATACCTGTATAGGCGCGGCCAACTAAAAGAGAGAGCGCGGCCGCGCAAATCTAGGTACGGAACAGAGACCTATACAAGCACGCCCGCGCCACTAGGTCGCTCGGTCGTGTCAAAGTCGCGTGCGCCCGCGCCTGGGAATAGGGAAGCCCTCTTCCCTATCATGTCGATGCTCCTTGTACGCTCCACTTAATGCTCTTGATAAACACGAGACCTTGCAGTTTTTAAACTCCGTATTTGTGAGTTCAACATAAGAAATCATGCCCCCACGGCTTGAATGAACAACTTATGGACTTTAGGAACTTGCACTTCTCCATGCTTGAGCTTTAGATGGAGAATATTAGACATCCTAATCAATGCCAAACTTGGGAAGAGGCCTCAGGAAACTTGGATAACGACCTTAACCTGAAAAATAAAGGAAAACAAGCAAATAAAAGAGAAAATAACAAAATAAACCAAGAAATGCATAAAGGAAAGAAGTCCAACTAAGAAAATGCAAACTAAAAGAAATAAGGAGTAAAATTAAGGAAAAGCTAAGTAAAAGAGCTATAGAATAACATGAAATTCACCTTAAAAAGAACAAAATTAGTGTCATAAATCACACTCATCAATAGACGCCTTTCGGAGCCAGCTAGTGCGGATGAAGAACGTGGCTTCCTATTGTCGCGACGACACTATTCGGGAGGTAGCCTTTCCTCTTTATTTCTGCATTGTTTATGCTTTTATTTTCTTTGCAACTGACTTGATTTCTTTTTTCAGGGACAACCTATTCCTTCCCGTACTCGGGCGAGACCCGAGGTTCGGACAAAGCCGGCTAGGTCTAGCTCGAGGCGTCGCCGCACTACTTCTGGTAGTCAGGGTGGCTGATCTGATGCTGTCCGAACCGAGGCGGTGAGGGCTCGGGCTCTTAATTTGAGAGTGCACAGGCTGGATCGATGGGCCAAGGAGTGGTGACATCGGCTCCGGTAGGTGGTGGGACGTACGAGGTCGGCTCGTCATCGCAGCAGCCTCAGCCTTTGTTGATTCATTACCTGGGCGACCTTGGGTGGACTTGTCCTATGTTGAGTTTCCCTCCTCTTGGTGAGACCGGAGCTGGTGGGGAGCATACTCCTCGATCTGCGCATTTCTTTGATATGATGAATATTCCTCATCATCTGTGTCCTCTAGCGCCACAGTTGTACCAGTGTTTATTTATTTTGACTTTTATAGGGTATTACCTGACCGACTCATTTGTTAGACACATTTTTTAGTCATATTTTGTATATACAGACTTTTATTTATCATGACTATATTGTCTTTGCATTTATTTTCATTTTTATGTGCATATGTGTGTGTGCAAAAAATTGTGATTAATTTTACGCAAAAATTTCCATCATTTTTATTACTAATGGAGGATATTCGACTTTCTCCCCCAAAAAGAAAAAACAAAAAATAAATCGGACTTTAAATAAACCTAAATTTAATTAAGTTTGAATAAATCCAGAAATAAAATAAAAGGAAATATATTAAATTAATATATGTGGGATATTTGAACAAAGGACAAAATTGTTAAGTCATTTTACGAAATCGAATCATAGCCAGAAAAACGCAGTTTGCATAGCACATTTAAGAAGCGCTGCAGCGCCACGTGTCACCACGCGTGTCACCACGTGTTTTACGCTGTCGTCGAGCGTTGCTTCTGTCGCCAGGCGACAGGCTTGTCGTTTTGCGATGTAGTACGCTGCCTCTGAATCCTTTTCGGAGTCGACTTGCATCGATTTTGTAAATAAATAGCCCCCAATCTTCCGATTTTCTTTATAATTCAAACAGATTAATTATAATTTTAGGTTCTCAACAAATAATCATGTCTTTAGTCGCTAAGAGTTTTAGCAATTTCACTCCTGAATGGTGTCGGTCTTTAACTGCTAAAGAGAGAAAAGAACTTGACTTTTTTCACATGTGAGATAATTATGGTGTAAAGGGGGTAGATCTTGACATAGATTTTATTCATACCACCTTAGAATATTTGGACACAGATACACATTGCTTTAGACTAGGGTGTGATGAAATTAGCCCTTTACCGGAAGAATTTGGTGTCATCCTAGGCTTCCCTTCATTAGATCTTGCGGTAATCTCTAGAGTAAATTAAATGAATATTATTATAAAAGATTTTGAGCGCTTCTTAAATTTAAGAGACAGAGATCTTTCAAATATTGTTGATGGTAGCGTAGTTAATCTAAAAAAAATTGCACGCCACTACTTTGATAGACCTTATTCTGAATCTTTTCATGTTTATAGAAGAAGGGCTTTTCTCTTTTGCATGCTTAACCAATATATTCTCACTAGTGGAAGAACTAATGAGGGTTAAGCAATTATATTAACTGTTTTGGAGCAAATTGAATTTGGAAGAAATCCAATGCCGTTAATTGTTGGAGAGACTATGCTTAGTCTTGATGAATTAAAGAAAAATCCAAAAGCAGCTTTTTGGGGGCTCTTTAATTTTATCACAGGTAGAAAAATAATATTTTTAATTACTGAAATCAACAACATATTTTTGTATAGTAATACTAATTTATTTGCATTGAATATTTTTTTGCAGATATAGCTAATGGATAGACTAGAATTAATTAGTCCTCCTGACAATATTGAAAAATATACTCCAAATTATTTTGTGAGGAAAAAGAAACACTTCTCTAAGATGGGGCGGCATGAATGGAATAAAGTCTTTGCTTCTTGCAATTTTCCTATCAAGTGGGTCGTCCCATGGTGGAAAATAGAGAAGATGGTTGGTGTCAACAAGCAACCCTTATGTTGTCTTCCAAGCTTAACCAAGATGACTTTTTATTATCCCTGCAGGGTAAAAAGGCAGTACGGTCTTCTTCAAACAATTCCTTCTGGGGATCTCCGTCGTCCCTATGAATTCCCTGTTTCACGAGAAGTAGAGAAATTTGACACATATTTGAGTGCTAGGCCTTTATGGGATGTGATTAACCAAAAGCTTCCTCCTTCCTTGCCCAATGATGTGAAGAGATGGCATATTAATAAGCCTATGATGAGTGTCATTTATGGCACTCATTTTATTCCTTTTAGGGTGAATTTCATGCTATTCTATAGCTATTTTACTAAGATTTTCCTTAATTTTTGTTTTTATTTCTTTTAGTTTGCATTTTCTTAGTTGGATTTCTTTCTTTATGCATTTTTTGATTTATTTTGTTATTTTCTCTTTTATTTGCTTGTTTTCCTATATTTTTTTGGTTAAGGTCGTTATCCAAGTTTTTCGAGGCATCTTCTCAAGTTTGGCAATGATTAGGATGTCTAATGTTCTCCATTTGAAGCTCAAGCATGGAGAAGTGCAAGTTCCTAAAGTCCTTCAGCTGTGCATTCAAGCCGTGGAGGCATGATTTCTAGTGTTGAACCCGCAAACATGGAGTTCAGAAATTGCAAGGTCCCGTGTTTATCAAGAGAATTAAGTGGAACGCACGAGAAGCATCGGCATGATAGGGAAGAAGGCTGCCCTGTTCCCTGGCGCAGGCGTGCGCGGCTATGGCGCGGCCGCACGGCCAAGCGGCGCGGGCGCGCCTGTCTTGGTCTCTGTTCCGTACCCAGATTTGCGCGGCCGCGCTCTCCCTTATAGTTGGCCGCACCTGTATGGGTTTATTTGGGGACGTTCTAACTAGCTTCTCTTAGTTAGTTTTACTATATATTGATTTTCTTTCTACATTTAGAGGGAGGAATTAATTCAGAAATGAGAATAAAATTAGAATTAGAATTTTAGAGAGAGAAACTCTAGATTGTAGAGAGAGAAGTTCTTGATTGATGATTGAAGATTGGTAACTCTAGCATCTTCTCCATTGAATTGAAGCAAGTTTGAAAGGATTTCTTTTACTTTAATGCAATCTTTAGCTTATCATTTCAATTGTTTTGTTGATTGTTGAAGTTTGAATTGAATTTGTGATTGAATTAGTTCTATTGATATGATAATGATGAAATTGTTGATTAGCTTAGTTTTGATCTTAATTTCAATGGATTGTGAGTAGTTCTCTTCCTAGGGAAATAGTGAAGAATTTATGAGTAATGGATTTATGCTAATTAGGGGAAATTGATGGAGTTGATATTGTGATTAAATTGGTTGATTTATTAAGTGCATGTGTGTGATTAATTGAAGAGTATCTAACTTAGATTGTTATAGTAGAATGCATTGTAAGCTTGCATTGATAGGAAAAATTAATTTATTTCTTGCTAATGTCGATTGAGTAGGTTTGCAAGGTTCCTAGTTAGATTCTCTAGTAGTTGGCGCTTGCTTGACCTCTAGGAGATTAGCTCACCTTACTCTCTTGATTGCTTAATTGATTTTCCCTCGCAACACTTGATTTAGTTATCTCCAATCCCAATTAGCTATATCCATTCCGAGTACATGCGGATTCTAACCATAGTGCTTGATAAATTTGATTTCATTTTGATTGTTTGATTGTTTTGAACATACACACCTCACTTTATTACTTCAAAATAGCTTAGCTTTGACTTTAGCATTCACTTCCCATTCCTAGTGGTTTGACCCTCGACTTACTCTATGCTTTGTATAAGGGTGTGTTGAGGGATTACAATTTTTTTTTGACCAAGTGTAGATTAGTTTTCAACCATCTAGTCTCGCTCTAGATCAAAAATGGCGCCGTTGCCGGGGAATGGCGTAGATGATTGCTATTGTTGTTGAGTCTATTTGACCTTATTTGCAAAAATACAAAAAAGATTTTCTTCTTTAGGCTACATTTGTAGTCGTGCTACTAATAATTTTGTTTGAGATTGTGTGTGCAAAAGCTCAAAGGGTTGGGTACTCCGGGTGCATACAAGTATGAGAGCGGGATTGCTCCGTTTTTTATTCCGGATAATGATTTTGAAATCATGCCGGCATTGATTACCTTGATTGAGAGGCAACAATATAGTGGTGCATCGAATAAAAGTCCTCTCAACAACCTTAAGGAATTTGAGAAATATTGCAACACTATTAGGGTGAGTGGGGTTGCACAAGAGTTTATAAGGCTCAAATTGTTCCCTTTTTCCCTCAACGGGCGACCCTTGAAATTGTTGGACAAGGAGGTCAAGCCAAATTCTTTAAGAACATGGGACGATGTTACCAAAGGATTCTTATCCCGTTTCTACCCCCGAAAGAAAACGACGGAAGCTAGAACTTTGATCCAAAATTTCAAGCAAAGGCCTAACAAAAATCTCTATGAAGCATAGGAGAGGTACAAAGAGTATCAAAGAGAGTGCCCACACCAGGAAATTCCAACTTACCAAACAATTTAAATTTTTTATGGTGGTTTGAGTCCTCAAGGTAGGTCGAGTTTAGATGCTAGAGCCGAAGGCCAATCATGAACAAGACGGTGGAAGAGATTGTTGATGTGATAGATGATGTAGTGAGGAACTACATGAGTTGGAAAGAGGTTGAGGAAGAGTCAGTAAACGAGTGTGCCTCGGTTGATCAAGTCAATGCCATCAACAAACTATCCACTCTACTTTCGAATTTAGGGAAGGAGGTGGCTTCTATCAAAGCTAAGCTTGAAAATTCATCTTCACAAGCATAAGGTCTTCCCTCCTAAATTAAGGGGAGAGGTATATCTTCTTACTCTAACCCTCTTTTCGCTTCTTGTTGCATGATTAGAGAATCTTTTGTTGGTGATTTATGCGGAAGAAATGATCATGATGCTGTCCAAATGTTCCTTGTTATGGATGTGATAAATATGATGAAAATGAAAATGTGCATGTGAATTATATTTTTAATAGTGATTTTGGATCTAAATTTATTTCTCAAAAGAATGTTGGAAATAGGAATATCACAACCAAGGGAGCTATGATAATTATAACAAAAATAGTGGTTATAGGAACCAAGTAACCCAAGGGTTTCATGGTAACCTTAACAACTTTGGTTGTAATGTTCAAAGCTAAGGCCAAGAATATGGGGATCATAACTAAGGTTATGGTAATCATAGTCAAAATTCCGGCCTAAATCTTGATAGGGTAATTGGAGTAACCAAAGTAGAGAAAATTTTCAAAATGATGCTCAAAGGGGTTCCTTGCCCAAATTTACTCCAATTACTCAATGCCAAAATGCTGATTGCTATGATCAACAATATCAATCTATGAGTAGGCTAAAGAATTTCATGGTAGATCAAGCAAGAAGTTAGACGATTACATATCCTCTAGTGGCAACTAGCTAACTCTTTGAATAAGCATGAAGAGTCTAGCAAGATGAGTGAGAAATCTAAGGAAGAGCCAAAGGAGAAAGAGAAGAAGAAAGATGAGGTTTACAAGCCCAAACTTCCATACCCCCAAAAGTTCAATCGGCACAAATTCGATGAGCAATTTGGACAATTCATTGAGATGCTTAAGAAAATTCATCTTTCTATTACTTTAACCGAAGTCTTGGAACAAATGCTAAAGTATGCTAGGTTTCTTAAAGAAATTTTGAGCAGTAAAAGAGATTGCAATATGGTGGAACCTATTAATTTGGGGTAGTGTTGTAGCGCCTTTATCCATAATGACTTACCCCAAAAGTTAAAAGACCCCAGGAATTTCTCCATCCCTTGCAAAATAAAAGGAAAATTGTTCCAAAGTGCCCTTTGTTATCTCGGTGATAGCGTGAGTATCATGCCATATTCCGTCTTCAAGAGACTTAAGATAGCTGAGCTCCTTCCATCCAATATTACCCTTCAATTAGCCGATAGATCCATAAAGTTTCCAAATGGAAATGTAGAGGATGTTCCCCTTAAGATAGGAGAATTCACAATTCCCGTTGATTTCATTGTGCTAGAAATTGTGGAAGATGACCACATTCCTATCATCTAAGGGAGACCATTCTTAGCCACCTGGGGAGATTTGATTGATGTTAAGGGAGGACATATTACTTTGAAAGTTGGTAAAAATGAGGAAAGTGATGAGTGGCAGTTATGCCACTCTTTTATCCTTTTTCACTAAGGATTCTCCCCTCATTTGCACTTGTTTGGCCCTTTTTCTAACCATTTTTACGTAGTTTTGCTTCCTCTTTTCTTTTCTCCTTTATCTTCCCTTTTCTCAGTCTTCTCGCTTTGTTTATATTGTGATTTCCATGCTTATGCTTTGTAGGAACCATCAGGGTTTTTAAGAGGAGGAAGCTAAGCTCAAAGGAAGCTGAAGGAAGCAAGATTCAGAAGAGGTTCGGCCGAACCTTCTGAAGGTGTTGCTAAACCAGGGTATGGCCGAACCTGCTCAGTGGTTCGGCCGAACGTCGAGGCAGGTTCAAGAAGCAATTTGGCATATTTGCAGGAGTGGTCGAACCACAGAAGTTCGACCAGACCAGGATCAGGGAGGTTCGACCGAACCTACCCATGGTTTTCCCGAACCTAACCTGTAATCCAGCCGAACCTTCCCATTGTTCGGTCGGACCACTCATTTTTTCAGCCGGCTCTGTATGGACTATATAACTCCCATCTTAGAACCTTTTGATGGAATTTTTTGGAATAATTTAGTTTTTAATTTGGAGAACATTAGCCTAATCTAGAGAGAGGAAACTAGATTTTTATTCAAGCATCCTTTATTGTATTCAACTTTGCTTAAGTTTTAATCTTCCTTCAATTAAGCAAGAATCCATGTTTTCATCTTTCATTAATCCTTTCTTTAGTAATCTCTTCTCCTTTCATTTAGTATTATTTATTTGTTTTATTGTTACTTATTCTTGTCAATCTTATTAGCTTATCTAGTTGTTATTAATTTCATTGATTTTATTCATGTTTTGTTTTGAGTTTCTTGAGTTTATTTCTAGTTTTTATATTATGTTTAATCTCCCTTCTCTAGGCTAAACTTTTAGCTAGGGGAAGCGAGTGGAAGATATAATTTTATATTGGATGAATGATGATGGATGGATTGAACTTATGCCATATATTGATGAAAGACATGATTTATATTAGCTTGGGAGTATTGTTGCACTCTATTTGATGTTTTCTAGTTTAAATGCATGAAAGTGATTTGAACAAGATTAGGATCATCTCTATTTTAATGATTGCATGAGAATGAGTTATTAAAGTGGATTTTTTATGGATTGTTCTTCTTTATTCTCTTGATTTGATTGTAACTAATAGGATGCATGAGAATGATCCTTATTAGTGTAGACCTCTTTCATTGATTTGCCTAGACTATTGCATGAGAATGAATTGTTTAGGTAGAATTTTGTGTTCTTTGGCATATGTTTCATGATAATCACCATTATTCTCCTCTTTCTAATCGTATTGGACATTCCTATATCCCTAGCGTCTTTTTCTATTGATTTTAATCATCATTTTCTTGCTTATTTGTAGTTTTAGTGTTCTTACTCAAACAAAACCAACAAAAACAATCCCCTTTTCACTCTTGCATTAGTGATATTTAATGTTGATTTAGCGTGCTTCCCTAGTGGTTCGACCCTTTACTTGCCACTAACTAGTTTAGTGTAGATTTAGGTATTATAAATGATTAATTTGGTTAGGGTAGTAGCTTAACGACCTATCTAACCCGCGATCAGAAAGTTTCGAGCTAAAATCGATGCATTAGTCTTTGTCTTTTTTGTAAGAAATCATGTGTGTTAATTCCCCTCCCACTATTGATAATGTATGCATGATTGATACTTCAACTAACGATATTCTTGGGAATTGTGATGATGTTCTTTTGAGTTTTGATTGCAAGAAGGTTAGTGAAGAGATAAAGGAGTTTCCCAGGCTCATAGACGAGGAGGAGATTGACATTCCTCATATGTTTGAGCTTCACTCTCAAGAGGAGCATTATGATCCTAAGAGTGTTGATGGTGTGAAACCACATACAAAGAGGAACAAGGCAATGCAAAAAGCACGAGGTTCTAGGAAAAAAAGAAAGAGAATGAGGTTATGGAAAGAGAAGCTTGTTTTTGAGGAGTTATCGAATGAAGTCTCATTAAGCAACAACAAGAAATTACTAGAAATTGAAGAGAAATTTACTCCTCCCGCCACTTTGAAGAAGGTGGTGTTCTTTGACCCTCCATGATTTGGAGGAAGGGTCGAGCTTAGGACCTTAAGCAAGCACTTCCTGGGAAGAAACCCAGAGATTTCTAACCTTTTCTTTTGATTTCTATTTTTCTTAATTTTCTTTATTTTAGTTTCTTTTCTTTTCTTTCACTTGTTTTTATTTTGGATTTATAGGTTGAATTCCTGGAGTTGGATTACATCAAGTGAGAACGAGCAATGGAATTGTGTTTCGCGGTTTTTAATGTGTTTATATTTAATTTTGCCGAAATTTTGAGATAAAAGGTGTAAGAATTGTTAGCAAGGTAAGATAGGAAATTTGTGCTTAAATTTGAAGAAAATTTGAACTTGGTGAGTTCATCGTGGTGCTACCATTATTTTAGGGGTGTTGAACCCACATTTTTCATATTTAGAAACTTATCATTATGATGGGGTCAAAAATCCCGGAATGATAGTTATCGAAGCACCCACGCATGAACGCACCAAGGAGAAATGCATGACGAGCATCAGCCGGCGCGGACACGCTCGACACTGGCGCGGGCGCGCTACCAAGTCGCGCGGCCGCACCCCACCCCAAAGCCGTGCCTTATCTATTCTTTCTTCTTTCTTTTCCCTCATTTCCCCTTTATCCTCATTACTCACGCACTCTTCACCCTTCACCCTCATCTAGACCGCACCATTCCTTACACACCTTCATCAATTCACTCAAATTCCTCCAAATTTCCATTATAATTCATCAAATCCTCTTACATTTCTTCCATTTTAAACAAAATCCATACTACATTTCATTCATAACAACCACCAATCTCTCTCCTCCATTGTTGAAGCTAATTTGGGAATTTTTGTGTGGGTGGAAATTGGTGGCTAAAGCTTGCTCTTACTTGCTTCTTGTATGGTATAATCATCTATTCTTACTCCTAATTGCTTTATTATACCGTATAATTGCATGTTTTAGGTAGTTCATGAGTATGAATAGTAATAGTAAGTATTTTGGTGCTTTTGATGGTTAAAATTGGATTTTGGTTGATTATTTGTGATTTATGATGATTGATTATTGCTTACATTGTATTGTTTGTTGTTTGTGTAGCAAGATTGATCGTAATTGTTGAGAATTGTTATGGTCGGATTTTTGGTAGTGCTACATTGATATGTTGAGCTTTGGTTCTTGGTTCCTTTGTGCTTGTTGTATGGTTTGGATGCATTTGTTGACTTGAATTGGTGGTAATTGTGTACACTTGGGATTGCTTGACTTTGGTAGTGAGTTGTTGCTTGTCGGTATTGGTAAAGGAGTTTGTTGAGGCATTCTAAATTGTTGGTTGGAGTTTCTTGTGGTGATTGTGGTGTATTGAGTTACTATCTTTGAGAATTCATCATGTCTAAACACATTAAAAGCCTCCTCAAAAAACGAAAAACCAATGTTAGTATTGAAGAACCCGCTCCTTCTCCCTCTACCTCACAACATCGTCAACCTACCCCTATCCCCAAACTACGAATTACCGACCCTATTTAAAAAGCTAGATACACCAAACTCAAAGCAAACAGTTCCCTCAAACCTTCCCGACACTACTTTCAAGCGGATATGATTAAGTTGGGAATTGATGAGGATTTAAGGGGAATTTCTTAGCAACCTTCGCATGAGATCTTTTGTGAGCCAGAGCTTCAGTACCTATGTTCAACCGACTGTGGAGTTCTTGGCCATGGTTGATCTTGTGGTGGCTGAGGGTGGTCACTAACGTGTTCGTTTTCAGCTCTTCAACATTTAATTCGATCAATCTCTAGAAGATTTCAATGCAGCACTAGACTTCGATGCAAATTCAAATATTTTGGATCCCGAACTCTTCTTCAATGATGAATATGATCAGAATTCATGGTGGGACGATATTTTTGGATGTGGTGACTTTGTGACCCGATATGCCAAGATTAGTAAGGTGTGTCAGCCATGTCTCCAGTTCTTTATAGGCTTTTGGGGTATTCGGTGTTTCCGAAGCAGGAATTGGGAAAGATGAGCCAGTTAGAACTTTGGATTCTATGGGTGGCTACTCGTGCGGAGTACCGGGGTCACCTAAATTTGGGGTACACATTTGCCAGCAATTGCCAAGGATTGTAAGATAGGGATTCCGGCGAGATCCCTTGTTGGAGCAGGGTCACAAGGCTAGTGACCAACCTTGAGCTCGGGCACTATTTGCCATCTTGCACTCCGGTGGGGGATGTTGATTCTCTCTACCTCAACGTTCGACAATTGAAGAAAATCCATTTATTAGCAAAGAATGATGACGACGAGGTATTTGATTGGCTAAGAGATAATCAACATTGGTGCTATCCCCCTAACCCCTCCTTGACTTCTCACCACCGCGAGAATGTGGCTAAAATTTGGAATGTGTCCAAGAGTCAACGCCCTCCCTACTATGATGATGATGAGGAGATGGGTGAAGAAGAGGAAGTAGAGCAACAACAACATCAAGAGTAACATCACCAATTTGCTAACTCTGACTTGGATGCCCTTATTGCTCAAATGAATGGCATGCAAATCCGGTTGGAGGCCATGTATGATTAACATTTTGAAGCCCTCTATTCTCACATGAGAGAGATTTTAGATATGCAACAAGGTATGTTTCTCTAACAACAACATTTGTATGATGCGGGTGTTAACCGGGAAGACATCACTCCCCTAGTTAACTACCCTTACTTTCCACCCCAATATGGACCTATACCATCTTTTAGGGGTGATGGGGTACCCACGTACCCATATTGGCAAGGACCCCCGGGGTCCAACACCGAGACTCGTTCATTCCCCGATGTGCACGGTAACTACAATTACCATGTTCCCGGTGGGAGCGACTATAAGGATAATCCTAACTACCCCTATGTTCAAGCTGATCACCCACTACCGCTCGCCTTGCCCGAGAAATTCACTCCCCTAGCCCCTTGGCAACAAGATAACTTTATGGGGCATTATGGTTGGCCACCCGGTTAAACCGGGGGATCGGATCCTTATGGTCCCCCATCCGAGTTTTCCAATGATGGGGATAACAATGATGGCTCCGGGCCGAATGGTAGTGGTAGCTAGTTCCCTCATTTTTTTGCCATGTGACTCCATCCCTTGACTTATGTGTGCTTGCTTTGTATTGTAGGGATGTTGAGATGTATCTATGATTAGCTTAGGGGAACTTTTCCTTTTCTTAGGGGTTTTCCTTGGTGGCCAATTTGTTGTTCAAATTAACCTTGTTTCTTTTGCCTCTTTGCATGATGATCTATTTCTTGATTCTTCATTATTGATGTTTTCTCATTCTTGATTTTCTTGTTGTTGTGATGATGATGCGTGATTTTCTTCCTAGAATCCAAATCCCTAATATCCAAATCCCATGAATCCAAACCCTTGAATCAAAATTTTTTAGCTTAGTACTTTGTTGATTAGTTAGATGTTTAGTTGGTTCTTTAGTTCTTATTTTCTTTTTTTTTTCTTTCTTGATAGTTTAGTTTCGCTTATTTTTGCTTATTAGTTTCTTTCCTTTTCGTTTTCGTTTTGTTTTCTTTTCTTTTGTTTTCAAGTTACTAATTATTTTCTTTGTCCATAGTTCTCTTTTCCATTTTTATTCTCATATGGCTTTGATGATGATGCTTTGTTTCTTGAAGCTTCATGAGGTGGTTGATTCTTCACCTTACTATTTTAGCATTACTCGGAAGCCGGTGAGATCTTTCTTATTTTCTTTATTCCATTTTATTTTCTTGGATGCATAGTTTAGGATTAGTTTTAGAAAAAGTTGAATGGTTCGAGGATGGATGCTTTTAACACCCAGAGTGTTTGGGATCATTGGCGATGTTTTCATTTGATCACTTGTTTGTCGATTGGGAATTACATGTTTTACTTGCATATTCGTTCCATTCTTTTTTTTCCTTCTTTTCCTTTATCTTTGTTTATCTTTTCTCTTTTCTTATCTTTTCTTTTTCTTTTTTCATTTCTTTTTTTTTTTTTGGTTTTTGGTATGTTTTAAGGCTTTATTTTTCACTTTTTGCGTTTCTTTTGAATTGGACTATATACAACCGATTTTTGCTTTTAAATGAAAATTTTCCTAAATGGTATGGGTATGCACAGTTTGAGAATATGCTTGGTTGACTCTAGGATAGGTTTATGCTAAGGTAGCATGTTTTAGAACTAGGAGGATCATGAAATGGGATTCTACTTCTTTGTGGCATGTTAGTAGTTGCTTCCTATGGTCGATTTGACACCTATAGTGAGTTTTTGCTACATCCATGTGATGTTCATCATTTTTCAAGCCTTCTACATATCTTGCATAAGTGGCATGTATCCTTGACTATTGCGGACCTAATCTTTAATCTTGACTCATAATTCTCAAACACCAGACCGAACCATCAAGGGAGGACAAAGGCATCTTTTCGGGGTGGTAATTTTTCTTTTTCTAAGTTTAATCTTCTTTATTTTAGTTCTTTGGGTTTACATTTTCCTTCTTGCTAACCATTTGAGCCTTTTCCCTTATCTTCAAGCCATATCTTTAGAATTTTGAGCCTTTTGTTTCTTTTTGTTCCATTTTTAGTTTTTAAGAAGCAACTGGTCATGTTTTTCGAGTTTGTGGTTTATAAGTATGGATATTGGTTCCTTTTGTAAGCAAGCTTGTGTTTTGTGAATATTTTGTGAATAGTGGAAAATGTTTGATGGAAAAAGCCGTCCCAAGTGTCAAAAAGGCAAGGACTTAATTAATGCAAATTTGTAAAAGACGTCCTAAGTTAAAGAGGCATGGACATTGGCTTTGAAAAATTTGAAAATAAATAAAAAAAAGTTGAAAAATGAGAAAAATCAAAATATGCCTGGCATATCTTCATATGACCAAGCAAATACATCGATAAATTCTTTGAGTAGATTAATTTAATCACTCTTTCTTGTTTATTAAGCGTTAATTTGATTTTAACTTTTCTTTTAATGGTTAAAGCATTTGAGATATCAACTGTTTCAGTATCCTCATTTATCAGTGTTTTCCATTCAAATGTTTCCATTCTTTCATTGTCATTTTCATTGTTAGTTAAGCAATGCTCGTCATCTTGGGTTAATTAAATACACGAGGAGTAAGAGGAAGAAGACATATTATTGAATTATGAAATCATTACATCGAAAAGAGAAATGTCCTCAAGGACTTGATAGCTAACTATCCTCGGACTAGAAATAGAAGAATTAGAAATAGGGGGTGCTATAGCTAAAGACTTGGAAGACTCTACACGAAAAGACTCTGACTCTAACTCCGACTCAGACGACTCTTCAAACATTAGTCCTTGCCCTGTTGTGTAAACACCCATTTGTGTCTCCCCAAAACCAAACCCAGTGATGAGTACCTTTTATGTCGAATTGTAATCGAATGAGGTGAAAGTGTGGAAGGTCTAGTGTTGCGGATAGTTTTAATTTCTTTTCTCTTCTCTCTGTTTTTTAAAACCTATTTTAAGAAAACAGCGAATCCATTTTGTTGGTCCATCATATGGGTCCAATAGTAGTGTAGATGGATAGGGCTTGAAAAGAGCTTTCCAACGATATATTATAAGCCCAATTCCGATGAATATTGAGTAAGTTATGGCAAAATTACTGAACTTGGCCTGGTTTAAGCCTTATATGCGGCCCAATGATCTAAAGGAGGACCTAATATGGATTTATCATTCCTAGTACAATTAGGAATGGTTTTAGTCTTCTAGATTCTTCTAGAAGGTTCTTATCATTCCTAATTCAATTAGCATAGATAAATTGACTTTAGTTGACTTTTTAGAGTTTTAATCAGAATAAAAGAATGTTTTTGAGGAAAATACGATTTTATCTTCCAGTACGGTCAATTTCTATCTGATTTTAGAAAACGTGTCTATAATTAAGTTAGCGCCAAACGCCAGCATTTGCGCGTTAGAACTCGATTTTGATTTTCTATCTTTTTGGCTGATTTTCTCTATAAATAGCCTTCTAAAAACTCTGTTTTCATTCACCAACTCTCATCAAGAAATTCTTGATTACTCTCTCCCTCTTTTCTAAACTTGCCTTTTTCTCAAAACACAAAATTCCGCATTCGCAAGACCTGGATACACCTAGCCATATTCGAAGTTGCCTTATCCCTAGACGTGAAATGTTTTAATTTCTTAGGGTTTGGTCCCAAATCTCTCTTTTTATTATTTAATTTAATTGTTGTTTTATTATTTTCCTTGAAGTTACTAACGTGTGTATTTTGTTATTAGAAAGATGTACGAGGCATCCAAGTAAGTACTTTTATGATTTTTATTGTTATTATTATGTAGAAATCATGCTTAGGTTGTTGTTATGATTTCTAATGTTATGTTAAGGCATTTTGTTCTTCCTAGTATCATGTCTAGAGTAACTTTAATATCAAGTATGATTAAAAGTATGATGTCTTTTATGTTCTTCCTAATATTTATGATTGTTAGTATCATGTTAGGGCTAAATATTTGATTTTTATTGCTTAGTGACATGCTAGGGTTTGTTATTAATCTTGTTAGAATCATGCCTAGGATCTTGCTCTTATTATGCTTTAACATGAACATGTTTATGATTATAATTATTATTATGATTATCATTATGTTGCTTGATTATTTTTATTGTTATTGCTTGATCACACCTTTTATGCATGTTTAAAGGGAGTTGGTACTTGTAATCACACTTAATAAGATAATAAATAATCTTGTTAGGGTTAATATGATTATAATTCAAGTGATCGCCAATAATAGATTTATTTGTGCATTAATGTTCAACCAACATAGATAAACAGGTTTAGGGTAAACCTTTTAATTGCATGTTAATTAGTCAAAAAGCGCACATGAATACGATCTGAATAAAGTAGAGGCCTATTATTAGGGCAGGTTCAATCTCTTATAGGTTGGATTTGTACCTTCATCCCCGAACTACCAGTCATGGTTCCAGACCTATTGGAGTTGATTATCTCCTTGATCGTTAAGGGGTCTAACCTTTACCTCGTGAACGGTTTACAAGTTCCTAAAACTTGTTGGCAACTCTTTTGCTGTAGCTTCCTTCCCTTTGGACGCCACTGTACTTTAGTGTATGATCAAAGTGGGGTCTAAGCTAGGGATAACGCTTTAAATATTCTATATAGTTTTTGGCGACTCCACTGGGGAGGATTTCTATTTTAATTCCTGAAATTTATTTCGGCAATAATTTAGAATGAGTGGATGAGACTCGAAAAGTTCTAAGTATTTCATGTGCGTAATTTTTTATTAACATTATTGTCCTATGCATAAAAAAGATCTCATTGGAAAGACCATCCGTTATGAGTTAAAACATAGGATTTTTACACGTAGGAGATTTGAGAAATATCATTCACAATTAGGATCGAAATAACACTGCGCGAAACTGGAAAATTTTATCGAGCAAAGGAAGCTGCTGAGGCATGTAGGAACTAGCGTCAGCGAATAAAGATAAGCGCTAGTATTTTTACTTTAGCACCAAACGACAACCTCTGTCGCCAGGCGTTAAAGCCAAGAGCTTGCGCCAGCCTCTGTTTGCTGGCGCCAAGTTCTTCCAATACCAAGCCAGAAATATGCGTTCTAATTTCGACTAGTTTTTAGCATTGTTCGCTCGATCCTACTTCCTGATTGAGTTTTTCTCACTTTTCTAAAACCCATATGTGTTCAACAGATGGACAAATAGAACGCATAAGCCTCTGGGAATTCATGCTTTATCTACCCGATTGAACGCTTTGAGCAACAAAGTGTACAACCGAGAATGTTGAATTCACCAAACCATGGAAGCGAATTTTTCTAAATTCGTGGTGTCCCATCCACTCGCGCCAACCCTTCACGGTTAGGCTTCCGCGCGGTGCATCTGGACAATTAACCATGGACCCTCTATTGACTAACCCATATCCCGAACTTTAGAGAACTAGATCCATGGTTAGGTTGCAAACTCATTGCATCATACTGTGCCTACTTGACTAATTGCGTATTATTTGTTGTGCATATGGTATGTGTTTTTCTTAACTATTTATTTGACTTGTGCTAAGATTAAATAAATTATAGACTACTAGAATTTTTCCTAATTAATTAATTTGAGTAAATAAAGTATAATGTTTTAACTAGAGTTAACTTAGTACGACTTTAGGCATACCCCTGTTGATCAATAATAACGAAAACAGTTTCAGATCGATGCTCCGGCGATGGCGCCAAATTTTGAACTGTAGCGCCACTCTGTGGAGTGTGGTGCCTGGCGACAGTTCTGTCGTCTGGCGCAACACTGCAAAGAGAGGCACTAGTCCTGTCGTTTTAACAACAGTTTGGTTTATTGCTCGAGTCATCACTTTGTGTCCAATTAAATAGTTTGCTAATTAATTCGGTTAAATTTTACTGTTAATAATACCTTGTTAAGTCATTAATTGAGTGTAGGCACTACGTCCCATGGTCTTACACAAAAGTTCAAGTATGTCACTTGCACTCACCACATAACGCATACACCAATACACACTTTTGACCATGTCTAAGAGAGTCTTGTATGCGCGTTCCGTCATTTTTTTAGGGGGATAAGTCGGATATTAATCCTACAATTTAAATACCATAATTTATTAAATACCATATTTGATTCCTAAAAATATATACCCCATTACCCCAAAAATATGAACCATTATTTACTTTTTTCCTCTTTAAAACCGTAAATTCAAGGTCGATTTGAGTCAAATAAATAAAACGATTTGAATTACAACGCGTGGTCAAGAAAAGAAGGGTGGTTAATCAAAGACAATCTTTTTGTACATGTCCAACTTTTCGACAAACCGATCGCTCGTAAGAGGAAAGCTAGGACAACAATGGCAACACAAGAAGAAGTCAATGAACTCATAAACTAATTGGTTACTGTAACTGAGGCACTAAAGATTCTAACCCTCAAGATCGATGATCCCGTGAAACAACAACAGATGGACCTCAGGCAAGAGATTTTGAGCAAGCTATCAAGTGACTGAAAGTTTCAAGGGATTAGCTCACAAGGGGTCTCGGTGGACAAAGATCTTCTTCCGCAGAAGTTCAATGCTACCAACGACATCCCGAAATTCAAAGCAACTGATAACCCTTATTTTCATTTAAGATCCTTCGAAACAATAATTAGTAGTATTAAGGGTATCGACAAGAAGGTGTTCCCCTCTCTATTCTCACTATCTCTCAAAACCGTTTGCCAACAATGGTTCTTTTCTCTCGAGAAAGAAAAAACCTCCACCTGGGAGTCCATAGAAAACGTTTTCGTTGATAGATACAAATGCAACATTCAAGTTGAGACTGACCATTGGGGACTTGAAATCCTCAAGCAGAAGGAGAATGAAGGCTTCACCTCCTTCTTTAACAAATGGAGAGAAACCTTAGCTAAGATGATTGAGGTGCCCAGCGAAAAAGAGTCTGTAAGATTATTCATCAAAAAACTTCAAGAAAAATACTCCAAGCATCTCAAATATCAGAATAATCTCCATACCTTCAAGGCCGTCTACGACATTGGAATTAATATTGAAGACGACCTGGCTAAGTTGAAAGCTGCTAACAATAACTCCAACAGTGGCTAGAAAGGCAAGAAGAACGACAATCCTTCTTCTTCCAAAACCACCCACTTAAACAATGTTAGCACTTTTAATCTAAATGAAGTCCTTGCTATGAATAATCAAGGACAAAAGAAACCATTTAGGAGGAACTTTACTCCTATTAGCATGAGTTATGACACCGCATTTGACCGATTAAATGCAAAAGGTCTTATAACTCCTATTGGACCATTTGGGAACCCACCAGTCGAAAAGAGGACGACTAACTGGAATCCCAATGCACATTGCAAATATCACCAAGGTAGGGGCCATCTTACCGAGAATTGTTGGAAGCTTAAAGAAGCTATCCAAGACTTAATCAACAACAACAAGCTGCCATTGCCCCCTGCCAGTAAGAAGCTAAGTATTGATAATGCGCCTCTCGCTCATTCCTTGGCCATCTCCGATGAGGAAAACGAAGTTGATCCTTCATCTCTCATCAAACCTGTTAAAGAAATCCATGCCATCGAAGAAGAGGAGAAGATCTTTTTCGACGCCATGGATAACTTCCCAGAATTAGCAAGTAAAGAGGTTTTACAAGTGCTTACACTGACTATGATGGAAGGATCACACTTGCTACGTGAAGCCCTAAAAGTTGTAAAAGAACTTCAGCAGAAATATGACGAGGTTCCACTCTCGAAAAGTAAACCTAAGAGAGAGTTCACACCCATAGGAATGACCTATGATGCTACTTTTGATCATCTCTATGATGAAGGACTAATTAAACCTATTGGCCCTACTGAAGATCCAACACTAGAAAAGCGATCTTCATGGTGGGATCCCAAGTCCTACTGCAAGTACCATCAAGGAAACGGTCACACCACAAATGAATGCTATAGGTTTCAATTCCAGATCTTGTAGAAACCAATAAGATCTCATTACCTCTAGCTAGCAAGGGAACGAGGAAACACTTTTCTTTGCAAGTCACCGATAAACCCCAAAAGATTAATAGACTCTACACTCCAATTAGGATCCCATATATACAAATGTTCAAAATGCTCTCCGAGAGTAGCGAAATCAAACCTCTTGAACCGAGACCATTTGAATCATTGAAAAGGACAGATAGATATTACTGTCAATATCATCAATGAAGGGGTCATACTATCGAAAGTTGTTTTAAATTCAAGGATTTAATTCAGAACATGATTGATGATAAAAAGCTAGTCCAAGTTCCACAAGAATAGGATGTAAATATTAATGGAGTTTGGGACAGCGACGAAGAAGACGTCTACTTAAAAGACATGGTAGGACCTCCACCTTCAATCTCATATGCCATGGATGACTTTTGGGTTGAAGAAGATTCATCAATAGACGTCCTCACAAGATCCGAGAGAATGCAACCTCCTGTTTCAACACAACCCATGCCAACCACACAACAAGTTCCCATACTTATCATTGAAGATAATGACATCGTCAAAAATTTCAAGAAAACCAAAGTCGAAATGAAAGTAAGGAATATTCTGGCAACGTCTCAAGAACATAGGTTAACTGTAATGAATGCCTTAGACAAAATAGGGATAGATTCTTACACCACTCCTGAGGGGTTGGCGAACTTCCTCACGAGTGATTTACCTAGTCCCATTAATTTGATCACCTTTTCCGACAAGGATTTACCCCTAGAAGGTGACAAACACTATAAGGCATTAAACCTCACAGTGGTTTGCAAGAGAATAAACGTCCCTATGACTCTTGTAAACAATAGATCATCCATCAACGTCTGTCCACTTAGAACTGCAAGGATGCTAGGCATAAGGGATGAAGACTTAACCCCGTCAATGCAAGGAATAAGAGCCTACGACAACACTCGTCGTCAAGCTCTTGGTAAAATTACCATGAATGTAACGGCAGGAGCGATTGAACACGCTACTACTTTCCAAGTAGTAGATATTAAAGCTTCATTAAATCTATTGTTGGGACGCCCTTGGCTTCATGACCTAAAGGTCGTCCCCTCATCTCTCCACCAACAAGTAAAAGCTATAGTTGGAGGAATTCCTATTACTATCGATGCTTTGCCTACGAGGATTAAGTCTATAGAGAATCCAATAATTAACGTGGAGCACTATGAGGACGATGAAGAGGTCTCCTTAATCCAGGAGGATGAAAGGACCCTTCTCTGCCACGACCCCCATTCCAACATGATCGTGAATGCTATTCTGAAGAAGCAAGGACATTTTCCTTGGATGACCCTAGGAAAGAAAAAAGGAATAGCAAAACCGCTGGAAGCACCTGGCCTCCCTAAATTAGACACTTTTGGACTTGGTTTCAAACCGACTCAGAAATATCTCAAGCGAGCCCAGGAAAAGTCAAAGGCACGTAGGGACGCTCGCATTCAAAAGAAAGCAACCCAATGGATCAGTACCCTCTTACCCTTAATGGTCAATACATAAAAGAAGGAGAGGACTATCCATGTTACGAATTTCCCGAACCATTTTTCATAAATGGCATAAGGCAATTGGGATTCGAAATTTTCTTAGATTGCTATTTCATAGACGAAATCCCAACTCCTGTCCATAAGGAGAAAGCACCCCCATTCTTTGACTTTTATGTCATGGGATTATTATTCGAGCGAGAAAAGGATGAGCCGACATACAAAGGGGATAATTCCTCGCTCATTCAGATGGTCCTACAAAGTGACAATTTTGATCCCTCGAAGCTAATCACTCCAGCGGAAGGGTCACTACAAGGGTGGCGCAAGACCATCAAAGTGACTACTCCAAGTGGAAGGAAGATCTCCATCACGACAGGGCAAGGACCGATGTTCGAAGAGTTGTCTGAGTCGGAGTCAGAGTCAGAGTCAGAGTCTCTCCCTATAGAGTCATCTAGGTCCTTAGTTGTAGCACCTTCTCCTTCTATCTCTTCTCCTAGAAAAATTAGTGATCAAGTCCCTGAGGACATATCACTCTTCGATGTAATTATCTCAGATTATAATAATATGACTTCTTCTCCTTACTACTTGTGTTCTTCTTTAACCCAAGATTACGAGCATTGCTTAACTAACAATGAAAAAGACAAAGAACTTATTAAAGCAATGGAAACAATTGAAAAGAAAAAATACCGATAATTGAAGAAACTGAGGCGGTTGATATCCCAAATGATTCAACCAATAAAAGAGAAGAAAATCGGACTAACACTTAATGAACAAGAAAGAACCGATTTAATTAACTTGCTTAAAGAATTCATCGATGTTTTTGCTTGGTCATACGAAGATATGCAAGGCATTAATAGAGAAATAGCTCAACAAACTATACCACTAATTCCGGGAATGAAACCTGTAAAACAAAAGTTACGTCGAATGAAACCCGACGTAGCTCTTAAAATAAAAGAAGAAGTTCAAAAACAAATAACTGCAGGTTTCATCAGGGTATCCAAATACCCCGAATGGGTTGCCAACGTTGCCCTAGTTTCGAAAAAAGATGGAAGGGTAAGAATGTGTGTCCACTATCGAGATCTAAAAAAGGCAAGTCCAAAGGACGACTTCCCTTTACCACATATCGATATTCTGGTGGATAACACAACAAATCACGCACTTCTCTCATTCATGGATGGATACGCAGGCTACAATCAGATTCTCATGGCAGAAGAAGACATGGAGAAAACAACCGTCATAACACCATGGGGCACTTACTGCTACACGGTAATGTCATTCGGGTTGAAAAACGTGGGTGCTACTTACCAACGTGCAGTGACTGCCTTACTCCATGACATGATGCATAAAGAAGTCGAAGTATATGTAGATAACATGATTGTAAAGTCAAAAGACCGCCCAGGCCATCAAGTAGCCTTAAGAAATTTTTTTGAAAGGCTAAGAAAATACATTATGAGGTTGAACCTATCTAAGTGTGCTTTTGGAGTCACCTTAGGCAAGCTTTTGGGTTATGTCATAAGCTCTAGAGGAATAGAGATAGACCCAACCAAGATCAAAGCAATCATGTCAATGCCACCGCCAAAAATCGAGAAGTAGATTCGAGGATTTATTAGCCGGTTGCAATACATAAGTAGGTTCATATCAAAATTGACGACAATATGTGAACCAATCTTTAAAAAGCTTAAGAAGAATGTAACAGTAATATGGGATGACGAGTGTAAAAAAGCCTTTGACAAGATCAAAGCATATCTCGCAAATCCTCCCGTATTAGCACCAGCACTTCCGGGAATACCTCTTAGGCTGTACTTAACATTTACCAAAGAGACAATGGGAGCTATGCTAGCACAAGAAGTAGAAGGCAAAGAAAATGCGATCTACTATCTAAGCAAGAAAATGCTCGAATATGAAGCACATTATACACCACTTGAGAAATTGTGCTACGCTTTCATGTGGGCCACAACCAAGTTAAGACATTACATGCTACTGCATACAGTCTTTGTAGTCTCTCGATTAGATCCACTCAAGTACCTATTCAAGAAATCTACACTCAATGGGCGCATATCGAGATGGATAGTCAATTTAGCTTAATTTGATGTAAGGTTTATGCCACAAAAAGCTATCAAAGGATATGTGGTGTCAGATTTTCTAGCGAACTTTGCGTTTCTAGACAATGAGTTTCCAGATGAAGACTGAATGGTCACTGAAGATGATACTTTGACCTTGTACTTCGACGGAGCCTCAAACCAAAAGGGATGTGGCGTTGGAGTATTGCTAGTATCACCTAAAGTAGAGCATGTTCCAATCTCCATAAAGCTTGATTTTGACGTTACCAACAACGCTGCTGAATACGAAGCATGCGTTGTAGGCCTTGAAATAGCATTGGCATTGGGAGTAAAAAAGTTACGGATATTCGGACACTTTTCATTTATCATCAATCAAATCTCCAAAAGGTGGAAAGTAAGGAGCGAAAGTCTGGCCCCTTACCAAACCTATCTGGAAACCCTTACTAGTCAGTTAGAGAAGGTAGAATATACATATCTACTTAGAGAAGAAAATCAATTTTCTGATGCCTTGGCAAGACTAGCCTCAATGGTTAGGTTTCCTACAGAAATCAAGCAAATGCCTCTAACTATAGAAAAAAGGTACAAACCAGCATATATTAAAGCTATAGAAGATGATGAAGTAATCCAAGACGAAGAAGAAGAAGAAGAAGAAGAAGAAGAAGAAGAAGAAGAAGAAGAAGAAGAAGAAGAAGAAGATGAAGAAGATGAAGAAGAACCCCGGTATACGGATATACTCAAATATGTCACCAAAGGAGAATACCCTCCCCATGCTGACAAAAGAGCAAAACGAGCATTAAGACTCTTGGCTTCCCAATACGTACTCATAGACAACGAGCTACATAAAAGGGTACATAAGGGTCGAGCTCTCTTATGTGTAGGAAAAAAGGATGCCTAGAGAGCAATGAGGATAGTCCACGAAGGAATTTGTGGAACTCACGTAAATGGCAAAATGTTAGTCCAAAAGATAATGCGAGAAGGATACTATTGGACTACGATAAATAGGGATTGCCATCAATACGTAAAATGATGCCCTAAGTGCCAAATCTATGCTAATTTACAACATGTTCCTCCATCCTTGGTCTACACCTACACGTCGCCATGGCCATTCTCTACATAGGGAATTGACATCATCGACAAAATCACTCCCCCAGGAACAGGAGGCCACAAATATATCCTAGTGGCAATTGATTACTTCACAAAGTGGGTCGAAGCACAATCATCCTCTAAACTCACCGCAAAACATGTAGCACTCTTTATCGAAAGGAATATTATTTGTCGATACGGAGTCCCACATGAAATGATAAGTGACAATGGAACTCACTTTCAAGCCGAATGTGAAGAATTGCTACAAAAATATGGCATTCAACATCATCGTTCTTCCCCTAATAGACCTCAGGCAAATGGAGCAGTCGAAGTAGCTAATAAGAATCTAAAAACTATCATCAAGAAAATGACGGAAAATTACAAGGATTAGCCTGACAAACTTCACTTCGCATTGTGGGGTTATCGCACGTCAATTCGCACATCCACAAGAAATACGCCATTTTCCTTAGAATGGATGTCGTACAACCTGTCGAACTAGAGATTCCATCTGTACACATCGCATTAGAGAGCAAACTCGGTGAAGTTGAATGGACTAGGGCAAGATATGAAGAGTTAATTCCACTCGAAGAAAAACGACTAGAAGCTCTACATCACACTCAATTTTACCAAACACGTATGGCTAGGTATTTTAATAAGAAGCTCAAGACACGAAACATCAAAGAAGGAGACTTGGTGTTAAAAGCATTAAGGAAAAATGTTTTAGATCCAAGGGGAAAATTCAGACCTAATTGGTCTGGACCCTACATTGTTAAAACAATCCTGTCAGAGGGTGCATCAAAACTAACTGATATGGATGGCAATGAGTTCTCGAACATGACAAATCTTGACCAACTTAAAAAATACTACCCATAATTACTTGAGTAGGATACTCAAGAGAGTTACGTTTGGCCTAATTACTTAAAAAAAGATACGTAGGCAACCCTTTACGGGTGCGGGTACTTTTTTTTTTTTTCAAATTTCGCATCCCAAACATAATAAAAAAATTCAACAAAAGATCGACGAAACATCGGCGTCACAAAAAAATTCTTGCGCCATCCAATGAACATCAGTGCCAGACGACGACATCCGTCGCCAAACGCCAGACTGCCGCAACTAGCGCCATTCGCAGAATTGTGGCGCCAATTTACTGAAAAATGTCTGGGAATATTTCGGTGTTTTTCGGAAAATTTTCGACTTCTATACTCGAAAAAATTTCTGGAAAATTAATTCTTCGGATTTCATTGGTTTAATAAAATAAATTTAAAGTAAATAATTTAATTAAAAAGCTGGAATTTCATTAATAAAATAAATTACATTATTGATGGAATTTAAATAAAAGCTTAAATAAATTAACTTTGAATTTAAAAACTAAGTCTAATAATTAAAAATTAAGCAATGGTCTCAATCTTTTTTCTCTTTCTTAGCCCTTTTCCAATTCTTCTTCGTCATCCATAACCTTAGCTAGTAGGCATCCTTTAGAGGACCTACATTCAATCTTGGAGTAAATAGTTTCCCCCTTAGCTAGGACCCCATGCTTCTTTTCTACCCAAGCTTTCTTTTCTGTGGTGTCAGCTTTCCTTTTTCCTTTATCTTTAGCAATACTCTTCTTCTTAGGCATTATAGGTGTTTTAGACTCAATTCTTTCACCCAAGCGTTCCTTAACAGGAATCACTTTGTCACCTAGACGACTCTTCACATCAGTTTTACTCTAATTTTTCTTCACGTCCTTTGAGGGTTTCTTAAGAAGCCACTTTTTCACATCATTAGGCAAAGAAGGGGGAACCTTTTGGGTAATTACTTCCCATAAAGTTCTAGTTCTCCAATAAGCATCAAATTTGTCTACTTCCTGAGAGATAGGGAACTCGTAGGGACGACGAACATCACCGGAAGGAATAGTCTGAAGTTGGCCGTATTATCTGTTTACCCTGCAGAGATAATAAAAAGTCATGCGGGACAAGCTTGGAAGACGGCAGAAAGGCTGCTTGTTGACACCAACCATCTTTTCTATTTTCCACCAAGGGAAGACCCACTAGATGGTAAAATTACAAGACTCGAAGACCTTCTTCCATTCATGGCGCCCCATCTTAGAGAAGCGTTTCTTCCTTCTCACAAAGCAATTTGGAGTATACTTCTCAAACTTTTCCGGAGGGATAATTAATTCCAGTCTTTTCATTAGCCACATCTGTAAAAATTGTAATGTAAATAAATTATTATTACTATACCTGTAATAAAATTGTTATTACAAATGTTATTTTTCTACCTGTAATAAAATTGGAGAGCCAAGAAAAGGTGCTTTTTGATTTTTCTTTAATTCATCAAGACAAAGCATAGTCTCTCCAACTATTAAGGGCATTGGATTTCTCCCAGATTCACTTTGTTCTAAAACAGTGGATATAATTAATTGACCCTTATTATTTTTACCACTAGTAAGAAAAAATTAATTAAGCATGCAAAAGAAGAAAGCCCTTCTTCTATAAACATGGAAAGATTCAGAATAAGGTCTATCAAATTAATGGCCAGCAAATTCTTTCAAATTAACTATGCTACCATCTACTATTTTTGATAGATCTCTGTCTTTCAAATTGAAGAAGCGTTAAATATCCTTATAAAAATACTCATTTATTCTAGGGATTACTACAAGATCTAGTACTAGGAAGGCTAAAATAGCACCGAATTCTTCCGGCAAAGGGCTAATTTCATCATACCCTATTCTAAATGCAATGAGTATCTACATCCCAATATTCTAGAGTTGTATGAACAAAATCTGAATAAAGATCTACCCCTTTGCAACATAAATACCCCCCAAGTGAAACACATCTAACTCTTTTCTCTCCTTGGCATTAAGAGACCGACACCATTCATGAGTGTAGTTGGTAAAACTTTTGGAAATTAGAGACATGTTGTTATTTTTTTCTAAAGCTAAGGAAAAAAATTTTATTTGCTGAAATTAAGAAGAAAATCGGCTGGGCAGGGGGCTATTTATATCACAAAATCGAAGCAGTTTTAATCCAGGAAGGATTCGGAGTCAGCGCTCATCAGCGCCAGACGCTAAATATTGGCGCCTGACGCCAGAGCCTGGCGCCAAACGCTATGTGTAGCGCCTGGCGATACACCAAAACGCGTAGCGCTAGCTGGCGCTAATATATCTTATCGTACGATCTTTCAAAAAACTGCGTTTTTGACATGATTTGAGTCTGCTTATGACTTTACGGTTTCCTTATCTTTTTCTAAAAATTCATTTATTCCTTCCTTTTAATTAATATAATTATTATATTAATTATATTATTTTTCTTATTTTATTTAGACTAACTTCCAAGTTTTTATACATCCAATATTTTATGTGACTCTTATTTTTCATTTTTTCTTTTTTGGGGGAGAAAGTCGGATACCCTCCATCAATAATAAAAATGATTGAATCTTTTGCGCAAAATTATTTTTGACAATTCTTTGCACACACAAACATGCACATAATAATAAAAAATGAAAAAAAAACACGATAAATAATAAATAAACTCATAATAGTATGTATATACAAACATGTCTAAATAATGAGTTTAATTAAAAGGCAAAGTTCTATACAAAGTCAAAATCAAATAATAAAAAGCACAGGAACAAACTACGGCGCCGAAGGACGTACAACCATCATCTCATAAAATTGTGTCATACAAGGAGTAACCTCTCCACCAGCTCCAGCACTAGCTCCGGTCTCCTCGGTAGGAGGAAAACTGAACACAGGACCCGTCCACCCAAGATCAACCTGAGGCTGAGATTGCGGCGGCTGCTGCGATGACGAGCCGACCTCGTACATCCCACCACCTCTAAGAGCCGAGGTAGCCTCCCCCTGGCCTATCGGCGCATCATGTACACCCTCAGATGAAGAGCATGAGCCCTTTACCGCCTCAGTACGGGCAGCCTCAGAACGAACGCCCCGACCACCCTAACCAGTGCGGCGACGTCTCAAGCTAGACCTCGCCGGATCCCTGTGCAACTCAGGTCTTGTGCGGGTACGAGAAGGAATGGGCTGACGCTGCAAAAGAAACTAAGATCAGAAACATGCAAAGCAGAAGCGGTAATGCAAAAATATAAGAAGGGAAGCTACCTCCGGAACGGCGTCATCTCGACAACATGTAGCCACGTTCCTCATCCGGACGAGCTGGCTACGGAAGGCATCTATGCATTGTGCCATCGCCGAAACCACCTCGCGTGAGAACTGTCAAAGAAATAAGTTAGTAAACATGCATAACATATATGGACAAAAAGTTGCAAATAAACAAGCTTACCCGAGTCTGGTGACGAGGAATCGACCGCTCCACAAAGCGCTCGCCCTCAGGAGCCGGAGGAATCATCTCCTCAATCGGCCCATATGTCCCCTGATAATGGATTGACATATGGGGTGGCACGAACTCAGCAGTATCATCCTGACAAAGCAAAACAAAATCAGTGAAGCATCATTTGGGGGCTACTTAACTTAAGGAAAAAGATGAAAATTATACCGCCACATCCTTAGCAAGTACAGGAACTGGAGCTAACAACGGCAGTAGCTCCTCCTCATAGCATCACCTAGGGATTTTGTAAGATCGCCAAGGGGTGTCAGCTCCCTTTGACATGCTCACCAACCTCGTGGCATTAAACATATGACGTGGTGGAGGAGCAGGAACGACAAAGCTATCTGAGGAATGCTGTGTAGCAACCCTCTCCCCAAGATATGCAACCGCTCCATAGGTCCTCAAGAAATAACGACGCTCAGCAGAATACTGCACAGCTAGCCTAGGGACTGCCAAGTTAACCCACTGTCAGTACAACACCTCAGGCTCCTACAAAGAGTGTCCATCAGACAAGAATCTATCTAAGGCATCACAAAATGTCAAATAAGAAAAGAATCATACCGAGATGATCCAATCTCGGACATAGGCAGTGGACATCCCCATACGACGCCTGCCCTAGGAAGCACAAACTGGAAGCCTGCGTGGCGACGGTCTCGCCGGCGCAGTTGAGGGGAAGTACTCGTAGAACCAGATCTATAAAAGGCAAAAATTATCAGCAGGTGTTAACTAAAGCTTAGAGCTAAAACTTTATAGGGAATAAAGTATACCTCTACGACCCTCCAAAAGCCGGATAGAGCAACATTTCCCGCGAAGGACCGATGTCGACACACGTCCCGCAACACTCGGATAAAATCGGCATAGGCCAAGCTGGCCCAGTCGTAAGTCCTGATCCGGTGTAGATCACGGACAGCAGGAAGGTAGTAAAGCAGCGCCCTACTACCTTTGTCAGGGGAGAACGTCCCTGACAGCAACATAAGTGCAAAGATGCGCATCCGCTGCTCTCGGGTAGTCGCACCAACATCAAAAGCCGCTGCTAGAGTCGAGATGCAAATCCCCTTACCACTAAACTGAGTCATCTCTACCTCAGCTTAAGCCCGAATAGCAATCTAACCCAACAGTTCCTCAACCAAAGGAGAAAAGACAGTAATATCGATGTCGAATGGCAGCGCCACAGAGCTAAACTCCAGTCTCGTAATGACACTAAAGTCGGTAGGATTGACCATCATCTCACCCCAAGGGAAGTGGAAAGTTTTGGTGGTGTCCCAAAAAAACTCTACCAGAGCACGGATTACAAGGTGACCCCGCTAGAGGCAATCATGGCCTCGGAGGTCTCGAACAGTGCAGACAGTCCGCAAGACTCCAATAGAAGTCTCGTCTGATCGTCTTTAGCGATGTACATCTTGTATAGGTCGCCCAAACCATCGCAACCGGAGCCGTGACAACGTGTCCTCCCTACTGTGACGCCCTTTCTCACCCTCTCAGAGATATGGTGGACGGGAGAGAAGTACAAGGTCCGCTCATCCCACTCAGGGAGTCGGCCGAGCGAAGTGGACGGTTCAGCATCGTCCTCTATAGGCTCATGATCCCGTCGAACGTCCCGGGACCGTGAACAAGAGCCTCAGTGTCTAGCCATGCTACATTGTGCAGAATTATCATAAATTAAGGTTCTGCGGTATCTAATGTTTGCCTAGCCGCATGCCGCATGATACTATGTTCGCAAAAAAAAAACAGAGTACGTGGTACTAAAACAGAGCACAAATTCAAATTGAGCATATACGGCATTTTTCAAGCAATCAAACAATTTCTTGCAATATTATGGTAATTATTGTAACAAATTGGACAAGAATTGCTAGCAAAGAAATCAAGAACAAGCAACACTGTTTTCCCGACCTTAAGAGGTCCAACAATGGTGATTCGTTCGTTTTTCACCAAATTGAGTCAAACAAGTCTCAAATTACTCCCAAGGCAATATATACACATAATCTAGCAATTTCTTGACATAAAATTTGATAAACAAAGAGAATTAAGCAATTCTAATTTCGAATTTTTAAGAAATTTGTGGATAAATGCATGCAAAATTCATTAAAACCGGCGTGAGTTTGGAGGAAACTTACATAGATCGGGAAAATGGATGGAATAAGATTTGATTTGAAACAAATTTGAGCGAATTTGGTTGAGAAACGAGCAAGAACGAGTGAATTGAAGTTTTGAGAATTCTCGAGCAAGAAACGCGAACAACAGCAGCAGAAATGAAGAAGAGAAAGGTATCTAAGGAAAACTCGACTCTAGCGCCAAGCGTCAGACCTTGACGTCATTGGATAAGCTTTAGCGTGTGGCGCTACAGCCAGATAAGCAGCGCAATCGTTATTTCAGCGGCGCCAAAACGTTCAGCCACTCAGTATGGTTGTTCCAACCTTATGCAATATATTTTGGGTTCCTTGGTACGCCAGTTAGCCCCTCTAAGCAATTTGACACGATTTTTTTTAGTAATCGGCTTGATTACATAAAGTGATCGACCTGATGAAAGATCGTCTCACTTAGCTTAAAGCGCCTAAGCATTGGCTCATCACAAAGGCACCGGCATACTAGTTCATTCAGAAAGGCATCGACATACTGGTTCATTCTGCGAAAGTCATCGACATTCATGTTCAAAAGCAGCAGAAGCGTCGACGTACAGGCATAGCGGAAACAAAGTTCAAGCGAGCTTTTAAAGATCGACAAGTGAATTGAAGGTCTTCGGTAATTTTCTTTGGAAATATTATTGTAATAAGTGAAGGTAGCTTGAAGCGAGGGTATCTTTGGCTGCATTCCCTAGCTTGTAGAGAGTTGTCACAAACAACTGAAGGTTATTTCAAGCAAAGTTGTTTTCGATCGTATTCCCTAAGATGTGGAAGATGGTCACAAAGCGGAAGAGGATCGTTTCAAGCGAAACAATCTTCGATAGTGTTCCTTGGCTTGTGGAAGATTATGAAGGCGGAATATGGAGGCAGTTACAAGCGTAGCAGTCTTCAAGCAGGATGGCATTCTCTAGCTTGTAGGAGGTCATCAAAACGGAAATACAGTAGTAGATCGGTTACTTTTAGAGACATGTGCTCGACGGTGCAAGATACGCGTTTCTTAACTATTTTATCGATTTAACTAATGCTAGTTTGTAGGTATTGGCATTACAAGAATGATTTAAGATCGCAGAATGTTTTGAATCATTCTCCGTCCCTATTGATACTTTGACTTTTGTTTTCGAAACTTGCGTTTATCCAAACTCAGTCAAAGTGGGGGCTTCTGTAGACACCCATTTGTGTCTCCCCAAAACCAAACCCATTGATGAGTACCTTTTACATCGAATTGTAATCGAATGAATTGAAAGTGTGGAAGGTCTAATGTTGCGGATAGTTTTAATTTCTTTTCTCTTCTCTTTGTTTTTGAAAACCTATTTTAAGAAAAAAAACCAATCCAGTTTGGTTGATCCATGATATGGGTCCAATAGTAGTGTATTTGGATATGGCTTGAAAAGATCTTTCCAACGATATATTATAAGCCCAATTCCGATGAATATTGAGGAAGTTATGGCAAAATTACTGAATTGGGCCTGGTTTGAGCCTTATATGCGGCCCAATGATCTAATGGAGGGCCTAATATGAATTTATCATTCCTAATACAATGAGGAATGGTTTTAGTCTTCTAGATTCTCCTAGAAGGTTCTTTTCATTCCTAATTCAATTAGCATTGATGAATTGACTTTTGTTGACTTTTTAGAGTTTTAATCAGAAAAAAAGAATTTTTTTAGGAAAATACGATTTTATCTTATAGTACGTTAAATTTCTATCTGATTTTAGAAAACGCGTCAATAATTAAGTTAGCGCCAAACGCCAGCATTAGCGCCTGACGCTAAGCTTGGCGCCTAAACTAGCGTTAGCGCCTGGCGCTAATGTCAGCGTCTTGCGCTAACCTCATTTTGCACATCAGAACTCTGATTCGATTTTCTATCTTTTTGGATGATTTTCTCTATAAATAGCCTTCTAAAAACTCTGTTTTCATTCACCAACTCTCATCAAGAAATTCTCTATTACTATCTCTCTCTTTTCTAAACTAGCCTTTTTCTCAAAACACAAAATTCCGCATTCGCAAGACCTAGATACACCTAGCCATATTCGAAGTTGCCTTCGCCCTAGACGTGAAAGGTTTTTATTTGTGAGGGTTTGGTCCCAAATCTCTCTTTCAATTATTTAATTAATTGTTGTTTTATTATTTTCCTTGAAGTTACTAACGTGTGTATTTTCTTACTAGAAAGAGGTACGAGGCATCCAAGTAAGTACTTTGATGATTTCTATTGTTGTTATTATGTAGAAATCATGCTTTGGTTGTTGTTATGATTCCTAATGTTATGTTAGGGAATTTTGATCTTCCTAGTATCATGTCTAGGGTGACTTTAATATCAAGTATGATTAAAAGTATGATGTCTTTTATGTTCTTCCTAATATTTATGATTGTTAGTATCATGTTAGGGCTAAATATTTGATTTTTATTGCTTAGTGACACGCAAGGGTTTGTTATTAATCTTGTTAGTATCATGCCTAGGATCTTGCTATTATTATGCTTTAACATGAACATGTTTATGATTATAATTATTATTATGATTATCATTATGTTGCTTGATTATTTTTATTGTTATTTCTTGATCACACCTTTTATGCATGTTTAAAGGGAGTTTGTACTTGTAATCACGCTTAATAAGATAATTAATAATCTTGTTAGGGTTAATATAATTATAATTCAAGTGATCTCCAATAATAGATTATTTGTGCATTAATGTTCAACCAACATAGATAAACAGGTTTAGGTTAAACCTATTGATTGCATGTTAGTCAGAAAGCGCACATGAATACGATCAGAATAAAGTAGAGGCCTATTATTAGGGCAGGTTTAATCTCTTTTAGGTTGTATTTGTACCTTCATCCTCGAACTACCAGTCATAGTTCCCGACCTATTGGAGTAGATGATCTCCTGGCTCGTTAAGGGGTGTAACCTTCACCTCGTGAATGGTTTACAAGTTCCTAAAACTTGTTGGGGACTCTTTTGCTCTAGCTTCCTTCCCTTTGGACGCCACCGTACTTTAGTGTATGATCACAGTGGGGTTCAAGCTAGGGATAACGCTTGAAATGTTCCCTACATGTTGTTATTGAGATTTTTCTTCCACACGGAGTAGTCACCTTGACCGTCTTGCGCCATCCTTGCACTAAACCCTTCGCTGGGGTGATGAGCTTCGAAGGGTTAAAGTTCTCGCTTTGTAGAACCGTTTCGATGAACGAGGATTTATCCTCTACATATTTCGGCTCATCCTTTTATATCCCAAAGAGAAGTCCCATGACATTAAAATTAAAGCATGGGGGTGCTTTGTCCTTGTGATTAGGAGTTGGGATCTCATCTAGAGAGTAACAATCTAGAAACATTTCGAACCCAGGTTATCTTATACCATTTACAACAAACGGTTCGGGAAATTCATAACATGAATAATCCTCTCCTTCCCTTATGAATTTTTCGTTGAGAGTAAGAGGGTATTGGTCCATTGGGATTGCTTTCTTTTGGGTGCGAGCGTTCCTACGCGCCTTAGACCTTTCCTGGGCTCGCTTAAGATCTTCCCGAGTCGGTTCGAAACCAAGTCCGAAAGTATCTAACTTAGGTAGGCCAGGTGTAGGGAATATTTCAAGCATTACCCAAAAATTTAACCCCACTGTGATCATACACTTAAGTACAGTGGCGTCCAAAGGGAAGGAAGCTAGAGAAAAAGAGTCGCCAACAAGTTTTAGGAACTTTTAAACTGTTCACAGGGTGAAGGTTACACACCTTAACGATCCAGGAGATCGTCAACTCCAATAGGTCCGTAACCATCACTTGTAGTTCGAGGATGAAGGAACAAATCCAACCTAAAAGAGATTGAACCTGCCCTAATAATAGGCCTCTAATTTATTCTAATCGTATTCATGTGCGCTTTCTAATTAACATGCAATCAATAGGATTAAGCCTAAACCTTTTTATCTATGTTGGTTAGAATATTAATGCACAAATAAGACTATTATTGGCGATCACTTGAATTATAATCAAATTAACCCTAAACAAGATTATTAATTATCTTATGAAGCATCATTACAAGTACCAATTCCCTTTAAACATGCATAAAAGGTGTGATCAAGCAATAACAACAAATATAAAGCAACATAATAATAATCATAAATGATAATACTCATAACAATCATAATCATGTTAAAGCATAATAATAGCAAGATCCTAGGCATGATACTAACAAGATTAATAACAAACCCTAGCATGTCACTAAGCAATAAAGATCAAAGCTTTAACCCCAACATGATACCAACATTAATATTAGGAAAGAAAATAGGAAGCATCGCGGGAATCATAATGAGCATATTTGACATTATAACCTTTTCCTTAAACATAATACTAGGAATCATAATAACAACCTAAACATGATTTCTATATCATAATATCAATAAATCAATTAAAGCACTTACTTGGATGCCTCGTTTCTCTTTCTAATAACAAAATACACGCGTTAGTAACTTCAAGGAAAATAATAAAAAAACAATTAAATTAAATAATTGAAATAGAGTTTTGGGACCAAACCCTTAGAAATTAAAACCTTTCACGTTTAAGGCGAAGGCAACTTCAAACTTGGCTAGGTGTTTCTAAATCTTGTGAATGCAGAATTTTGTATGCAAAAGGCTAGTTTAGAAAAAAGAGAGAGATAAATCAAGAGATTCTTGATGAGAGTTGGTGATTTTTTATGATTAAAAACGGAGGTTTTAAGAAGCTATTTATTGAGTAAATCAGCCACATATGATAAAAGAAATGAGTCAGAGTTTCGAAAAGAATAAAACAACGTGGCGCCAAACGCTGGACTCTAGCGCCAGACGCCAGGCGCTGGTCCTATCATCAGACGCTGGAAACAAATTTCCACGAGTTTTCTTAATTTGATAAAATTTAGCCGAAGAAAGGGCAAAATCGTATTTTCCTTAAAAACATTGATTTTATTCTAATTAAAACTCTAAACAGTCAACTAAAGTCAATTTATCAAAGCTAATTAAATTAGGAATGAAAAGAACCTTCTAGAAGAATCTAGAAGACTATAATCAATCCTAATTACATTAGGAATGATAGATCAATATTAGGCCCTCCTCTAGATCATTGGGGCGCACATAAATACCAAACCGGGCCCATTTTAGTAATTTGGCCATAACTTCCTCATTATTCATCGGAATTGGGCTTATAATATATTATTGGAAAGCTCTTTTCGAACCCGACCCAACTACACTATTATTGGACCCTTGCCATGGACCAAACTAAACTGGATTGGCTGTTTTCTTAAAATATATTTTCAAAAACAGAGAGAAAGAAAAGAAATAAAAACTAACCGCAACACTAGACTTTCCACACTTTCACCTCATTCGATTATGATTCGACGTAAAAGGTACTCATCACTGGGTTTGGTTTTGGGGAGACATAAATGGGTGTCTACAGAATCCCCCACTTTGACTTAGTTTGGAGAAACGCATGTTTCGAAAACAAAAGTCAAAGTATCGATAGGGACGGAGAATGATTCAAAACGTTCTGCGATCCTAAACCATTCTTGTAACGCCAATACCTGCAAACTAGCGTTAGTTAAACAGATAAGAGAGTTAAGAAACGCGTACCTTCCACCGTCGAGCACACGTCTCTGAAGGTAACAGATTTGATGCTGTTGCATTTGCCATTGTGACAACCTTCTAGAAGCTAGGGAATGCCATCCTCTTGTTTGTTTTGACGATCTTCTGCAAGCTAGAGAATACCTATTGAAGAATGCTACGCCTGAAACTGCCTCCAATTTTTCCGTGATAGACTTCTACAAGCTAGAGAACCCCATCGAAGATTGATTTGCTTGAAATGACCTTCTAGCACTTTGTGATCATCTTTCGCAAGCCAGGGAACACGATCGAAGATAACTTCGCTTGAAATCACCTCCTGCTTTTAACAACCTTCCGCAAACTAGGGAACGCTATCGAAGATATCTTCGCTTGAAGTCATCGTCATTTGTTGCGATAATATTCCGAAGAAAATTATCGAAGACCAATACTTGTCGATCTTTAAAAGCTCGCTTGAACTTTGCTTCCGCTATGCTTGTACGTTGGCGCTTTTGCTGCTTGTGAACCATTACGTCGGTGCACTTGCTGTTAATGAACCATTATAACGGTGCCTCCGCTGTTTATGAACCGTTATGTAGGTGCCTCCGCTGTTTATGAACCAATATGTCGGTGCCTCTGATGAGCCAATGCTTAGGCACTTTAAGCTTGGTTAGACGATCATTCATCAGGTGGATCACTTAATGCAATTGTAACCGAGCCGATTACTAAATCATGTCAAATTGCTCAGAGGGGCTAACTGTAGTACCAAGGAACCCGAAATTGCTGTAAGAGGCCAAAATAACCGTTCTGAGAAGTTGAGCGTTCTGTCGCCGCCGAAACGTTGCTAACGCCACGTTTTGGCTCAGGCGCCAGACGCTGGTTCTAGCGCCAGGTGCTGAACTCTGGCGTTATTCGCCAAAGCTGTCGTTTGGCGCCAGAGTTGGGAATTCCGTATATATTCCCTTTCTTCCTCATTTCGCCGTTGCTGCTGCTTCTTCTTCGAAAATCACCGTGGAAGTTCACCTTGGTCGTTCTTGCTCATTACTCAACCAAATTTGCTCAAATTTGTTTCATATCGAAGCTTTTTTCATCTACTTCCCCGATCTATGTAATTTTTCTTCAAAATCACCCCGGTTTTTGATGAATTTGACATTCTTGTTCACGAATTTTTAAAAAATTCAAACTTTCAATTGTTTAATTTGCTTTGTTTGTAAAATTTTATGCTAGGAAATTACTTGATTATGTTTATTTATTGCCTTGGGAGTATTTTGAGACTTGTTTGACTCAATTTGGTGGAGAAACGAACAAATCACCATTGTTGGGACTCTAAAGGTTGAAAAGACAATGTGGCTTGTTCTTGATGTTTTTGCTAGCAATTCTTGTCCAATTTGTCACAATAATTACCATAGTAATGCAAGAAGTTGTTTAGATGCTTGAAAAATGTCGTATATGTTCACATTGAAATTGTGCTCTATTTTAGTACTACGTACTCTTTTTTTGCGAACATAGTATCATGTGGCGAGGCGAATCTTAGATACCATAGAACCTTAATTTATATTGATTTTTCACAATGTAATATGGCTAGACAGCGAGGTTTGGATTCACGGTCCCGAGGCACCCGACGGAAGCATGAGCCCATAGAGGAGGATGCCGACCCGTCCACTATTCTCGGTCCCCTTCCTAAGTGGGATGAGCAGACTTTGTTCTTCTCCCCCGGCCACCACATTTCTGAGAGGGTACGTCGTAGGGTTACTGCTGGTAGGACGCGTTTCCACGGCTCGGGCACGATACTGTGGGCAACCTGTATAGGATGTTCATCACACTACAAAAAAAATTACTTATAGAAGCAAGTGAAAAATGCCTCGAATAATAATGATATTGCCTCTAATACCTTTTAGAGATAATTAATCAAGCGCTTCTAAAAATTTCATCGCTAATTGATGGTTGCTCATAATGCCTCTTTTAGAGGCAATACAATGCATTGTTTTTAAAACCCATATATTTAGAGGCAATCGTATAACCTTGCCCCTAAATATATTTAGAGGCATTATGTAAAATTGCTTCTAAATACCATATATATTTAAGGGAATCCATATTATTTTGCCTCAAAATATAATTAGAGGCATTATACCTGTTTTATTTTATATATCATATACATTTAGAGGCAATCATATAATTTTGTCTCAAAATATAATTACATGCAATCTTGTATATTAATGCTAATGATATTTTGATGCAAATTAGAAATTTGACATGAAAGGTTCTTAGAGGCAAAATGCATGATATATGCCTCTGATGTATTGATTCTAAATGTTCAGAAATATATATTACAACGATATTACATTTTATGATATAATTTTTGTACATTAATAGAAAAAATCATTTTAAAGAATTAACCATGTCAGTATAACATTATAAAACAAGTTGATTTCATTGAATCAAACAACAATGATATTATTAATAATTTTGTAGTCATTACATAATTGATCCCAAAAAATTTAATGGAGTTATTAAACCAATTAATTTCAAAACATGCATATGAATAAATAAATTAATAAAAATAATAATAATAAAATTGGATAATGTATTTATGTTAATAAGAGGGAGTTTTCATCTAAAACTATAATCTTGAAAACACCATTATTTTTTTCTATTTCTTTTAATTCGATATCTAGCCATCTTCATTATATAATTTCCTGTCATTAAAAATTATGAAATTAATATTTGTCATAATGACGAAAAATTTATTTAAAATAATTATAAATCTAGTCCGTAAAATAAAAAAACTATAAATTATCATTAATAAAAATTGTAAAATCTAAAGAAAGATTAAAAAATTTATTTCACTAAAACTTACAATGAATAAATAAAATAGTGAATAAAAAATTTACTTGCATTTCGTCATCCTCTTCATCATTCTCATCGTCATTCTCATCATCATCTACATCGTCATCGACGTTATCATTAACCCTATAATTTCATAATTAGTATGCAATGACCAATAAAAAATATTTTTAAAATTTAATTCAATAATCGTATAACAAAATTAAATAATGAAATATACCTCATCCATATTCATTTCAGACAAATCATAGCCAAGATGACTCAAAATATTCCCCATGAAATCTTTCATGACCTCCATTTCCTTCTGAAGACCTCTCATATTTTTAGTTAGGGCTTTATTTTTAACATTAGCTTCTTTTGCCTCTTTTCTAGCCTCTATTGCCTCATTCTTTGCTTCATTAGCTTCTTTGCGTAACTTTTCTCCTTCACTAAACGT
Organism: Chenopodium formosanum; assembly: GCA_024500155.1. Taxonomy (NCBI): domain Eukaryota; kingdom Viridiplantae; phylum Streptophyta; class Magnoliopsida; order Caryophyllales; family Amaranthaceae; genus Chenopodium; species Chenopodium formosanum. The sequence continues at coordinate 44,510,656 of CM044880.1, forward strand.
CCCATATAATGATGTAATAGAAGGACTAACTCCCTTGCCACGATAACGACGCGACCACGCTTACCAATGGGTTTAACTTTTGCATAAATTTCTTCATCGGTCATATCTATTTCTTCCGCCTCACGTTGCACAAGGACCTCTTTAATTTTTTATAGTATAAAAAAATTTAAATGTAAGATTATACAAATTGGGAAAACTAATAATAAACACTAATATTTAAAAAAAAAATCAATTAATTATATACAATAATTTTTTTAAAAAGAGAGAAAAGGTCACAAGTCTTTTTAACTAATGAAAAATAAAATGTATCTCTATTTCTACAAAAATTTTGACAGCATTTCCCTTATAATATGATTGAAAAATCAAAGTTAATATAGTCGTTTCAACCTACTTTGTCACAAAATAAACATAAAACAACTCCACCATCATTTTCATCACAACACATATACCACCTCCACAATTTATTTTCATAGTTACTTTATCTTCAATAATATATAGGAATAAAAAAATAAAAATATAAGGAATTAAGTTATATAAGATTTGTTCATTAGCTTTTCTAATATATTATAGCTATAGTATAATTTTCACTATTATTCTATACTATATGTACTACTTAATTTCTTACCATGGTTTCATTTGCCACATCAGTGATAGGTTCTTTATCACTTTTTGAATGGGTTTCCTCATATAAATCCAACATTCTTAGCATTACTTTGTCATGCTTGAATTGATAACATAAAAAGTCATATCATCAATATTTTATTTTTTTTGTATATAAAAAAGAAAAAAAAAAAGAGAGATTAACAAATCTTTAGCTTTTTGAGCAAAACTCTTTGTCCCAGTAGTATGTCCAGCATCTTTGTTAGATCAATTGTCAACATTTCTTTTACTTATGCCCTTTAGAATTTTAAAAGGAATATATAATTGATGTCCAAAACTCAAAGAGAAATAAAGAAATATATGATAAAATTATATTGTACCTGAAATTTTTTTGACCCAAAATATGTAACAAGCCATTTCCAATCATTTTTATCGACATTTGGGGGCATATTCTCTTCTTTAAGTCGATCTTCATCTGTATCCTCTATATCATAATAATCTCTTTTCAATCTTACACGATAACTCTTATACTTCTTATTTAAAGATCCCATGGTATACTTATTCCTCTCTTTTAACTTCTTATCACGTTCCTCTTCATCCTGGTCATCCTCAAGTCCAATATCAAAATTTTCCTTGGCGGTACATACAAGTGTAGTTATTAGAACAAAAAAAATTATAAGAACATAATCTATATGTATCAAGATATAAATTAAAAAAGAAAAATACTAGAACAAGTTGCCACATCTTCTCCTTTTTTTTTTTTGGAATTTCTGAAAACACATTCACCTCATAAAGTGGAGCATTAAGAGGATCTCTAACAAGTGCACCACAATAACTTTCCAAACAAGCTCTATTTAAACTGATCAGCTGACCCTTTATGTTTACATCGACTTTTTTTTTCTCACCGAGTCTCATTTTTGCCATTTGAAGATTTCTTGTAGGACCTCTTGGAGTTTTTGTCTAATAAGTTTTTTTCCTTTTTTTTTTTATTTCCTATAGCATACAAACATTATAAAATGTATTAATTCGTGAAAAATAAAAAAAAATAAAAAAATAAAATTATTAAAAAATAATAAAAAGAAAGACCATTGTTGTCTTCTCTTTCATTATTTATAGGTGTTTCATCTTCATTACTTCTAATCATGTCTGCAATTTTGACATCTTCTTAATCTTCCATATCAATGTCTCTTGTTTGATCTAAATTGTTATCACCTTCTCGACCTTGCAAATCATTATCCTCATAGCTCTCATGGTGCTGCACATCATCTCGTACTATATCAAGTGCATTTTATTTATAGGTGTTAATAGAATATGCAAAGAGTTTAGAAATTGCATAAACATTCTATAATAGACCCTTGTATAATGAAATTATAATATTAATATTATATGTACCTTGAGAATGATAAAGGCTTTCACCTTCATTTCTTTGTTGAAATCATAGTAAGAGTTAAAATTTAAAGATTAATGAAATGTAAATGCGTATCTTGATCAAATAAATAATTATAAGTGTAAATGTATAAAAGGTAACCTTCTATTGCTTTGATGGTTGTTCTGATTTTATAAGAATTTTTATTTCCATGTCTTGTCTATTTTTCTTTATTTGATCTTAAAAACCTAACAATTGACATTGGTGGAATGACATTGCTTGTTCAACCCCTTTCTTTTATCTTATTAATTTTAACCTAGAAAATTTAAAAATAAAGAATAGGTACTTAATTATGAAGGAACTTTTCAATAATTAAGAATAAATTGTGCATAAATATTAGATATTATCTAAGAAAAACTTTATGAAGGAACTTTTCATTAGTTACACTGCTATTAAATTAGGATTACATAATGGTAAAATAACATGTTAATATCTCAACAATATATTTTGAAAGTTGTTTTGGGTATTTTTGTCCCTCGGGAGAGTTACAACACAAAGACTGGTCCGGTGCGGCCTGTACCTGCAAAAAAAACAAAGACACCGGTTGGGTGGTGCTCCGCCTCCGACGAACAAGTTAGTAACTTGAAGGGAGAGAAAAAGGTGTGGAAATCTAGGTGGGTATCTTCTCGGATTCCAATCTCAGATGTCTCTATCACAGGGACAGTTTGTAATAAATGGTAAAACGTGCCCTACAAAAGAGGGGAATCTCCCTATTTTTAGGGTCCTCGGGATATGTGTCTCTGATTAGGTCACTGAACCCTAATCATTGGTGGGCTGCGCCGCATTCCGGCTTTCTCGGGATTTGGGCCTGAAGGCCGCCATTTCCCCCCCTTATTTCTGGGGCTAACACGTGTCATCCTCTGATTGGACCACGTGGCGGGGTAAAATTACCCTAAACATTTGCCCCTCAAAGATGTGACGCGGCACACCACGTGGCATCTGTGACGCGTGTCACGCTCCGGTTGGTGGTAATTTTACCGCCAAAAAGAAACCGTTCAACTTCTGAGTAAATTACGGGGATGCCCCCGCATTTACCCTCTATATATAGCCGTTTACCCTCATAATTTTGTACGTTTAAAAAAAAATTTCAAGAGAGAACTTTAAGATAGCAATCTACCGTCTGAGTCAAGCGCAAGTAAGAAAACCCGTTCTCGTCAACCCAGCCGGACCCGTCTATCTTTAGATATCAAATCTTAACGTACCGTCTCTGCCTCTCTCAGCTCTTTTTCATGTTTCACCGCTTGTACATATTTCTTGCAATAAATGGATGCATCACCAACACACACGACACAACTTAGGTTAGAGTCCAGCCAGTCACCAGGAACGGCTGAGTCTAGGACTGGGAGTGCTGTCTCGGGATGTTGGGACAACCCTTTTGCTTGGATTCCGACCATTTGTGTGTTTGTGCAGGACACAATGGCCCGGACTATGCAGACGGCCCCCGATCCGGACTACAGAAGCGAGGGCTCAGGCGACCAAACGCCTGAGGGAGAAGCACCAGGTCAGAGAAACCAGACGACTCTAGAGAGATCCCCTCCACGTGCCCCTTCAACTCCCGCAGATTCCTTTTTGGAAAAATGCGATCAAGGCGGCGATGAAGCCGTCTCAGCTTATTTACAACAAAATGAGGAGGAGACATAGAGCAACAGCTGTGCCTCCACTTCTAAGAGCAGTGATGACTTGCCACCGCTTGAAGATAGTGAGGAGGAGGAGCGGAAGAAGTGGAGTGAGAGGACGACCCCGTCAAAATCCACGTCTCAGCCAAAGACAGGGGTCACATGGAGGAGAACTTAAAGAGATTTAAACAAATGCACCCGTTAGGAGACGGGTACAAGATCAGAGTGCCGCCCGAGGACGACACCATCGCCTGGGAAGACGATCAACAGAACGCCAACGGCTACTTCGGCTGTTATGAGGCGGCGTTCAAGGCCGGTCTTCGCTTTCCCCTTCACAAGGTGGTGAAGGCAATCTTGAGAGGCTACGGCCTCGGAGTCTGGCAACTTACCCCCAATTCTTGGGAAAACAACTTGGGGTATGTTGCCTCCTGCAAACTCAAGGGGCTCCATCCTGGCTGGAAAGCTTTTGCTAAGATGCATTATCTTAGCCGAAGCCCAGGCAATTGGAGGGCGTGGTACACTTTAACCACATATCCCCAATACATGATGACCTTAGACAAGGTCTCTAAATTTGACGGCTGGAAGCACAGGTTCTACCTGCTGTCGACTCCCAGCAGGCTGAAGAACTACAAGTTCCGCCAATACAACAAGAAGCCCGAGCTGATGGGCCGGAAGTGTTGTCTTCCCCGGATCCCAGATGGAACTTTGACAAAATAATTGAGGCAGACTTTTTCGGCCTCACAGACGCAACCTTGTCAACCGGGGAGACAATAAAAGTCCCCAAGAACTGGATCCCTAAGAGCGCCTAGTTCAAGGACGAGTGTTTCTTAGCCGCCTGCGGGCTAGGAAACATGTTTACCAAACGTATGCGCCTGAGTTCACATCCGCCTGTAGTACTTCTATATCAGAATTGCTTGATGATGTATTGATTAACTTTTTTGTTTTTGTAGAAGAATCTTTAAGCATGTTGCAAACGGAGAAGACACCCAAGCGGTCCTCTGCAACCATCCGCAAGGAACTTGCGGAAAAACAGGCGGCCGCAGTCAAGGCCAAGGTAAAAAACGCTTGACTCTTTCTTAGATTGGCCTCCATGTTTATTATCTCCGGATGTTAACTTTAACTTGGTTATTTTCATAGGGAGGAGAGGTAGGAAAGACGTTTGAGAAAGATCTCAAACGGGCCAGGGAGGAATGCGCCTCCACCCCTAACAAGACCAAAAAGTCCGCCTCCGCCTTAACTCCTGGCGCCTCAGCCGTGAACCAACACATGCGGATAGGGGGGCGAAATGAGAGGATAGGCGGCAGTCTGTGCCTCGACCTTGTCAACCCCCTATCAGCAACCGGGCGGTTCACCACGCCTGCAAGCGGCTCCCACTTGGCCGGCTCTGAAGGTAAGAACCCATTTGAATCCCCGCTTGAGCTAGGGTGGCCTTTGCGAGTGAAATCCCACTCCCAACAGACATCAACCTCAGACAGTCAGCAACAGATAGGTGTTGCCTTAATTTTGCACTCATCACCTGTTGATTATGGTGTAGATCAATCTCCTCACTGGCCAGACGTCCAGAGGCATGCTAAGGCCATGCTTGAGGCGGTGAGTAGAAAGGTCAAGAACGTTATCCCTAGGATAGAGACGTTCAACCTGGAACGAATCTTGTCCCTTCTGGCTGAGGTAAGATACTTAACAACCTTTTCCAAGTGCTTTACTCCGCCTGCAATACTAACTTTATTTGCTTTTGCAAGCTCTGCTGCGGGTAGACGGGCTCAAGCGTCCATATTCCCGCAAATAGGAAGAGGTAAAAAGGGCCAAGCAGTCCGCCACAGACGCTGATAATGTTAATTTATACTCCACTATCGTAAATGAACTTGAAACTAAAGCAATCACAATGACACAGGCGTCAAAAATCTAGCAGCTGGAGGCGAATCTGAAGACGGCCAACCAGCGGGTGAGCGACGCTAAGACGGCTCAGAAGAAGGCGGAGGAGGCTCAAAGAAAGGCGGATGAGGGACTCAAGAAGGCTGACAAGGCGCTCAACAAGGCCAAGGCGGACTTGGCACACTCCAAGGTGTTTCTAAAGAGAACACCAACCTGAAAGCCAAGGTTGAGAAGCTGGAGAAGGAGGCTGCCCAGGCTCAGATAAACTTTGCAACAACTTTGGAGGCGGAGCAAAACCACATAGTTGCTGAAAGCGATGCTGACAACGACGCTCGCATGAATATCGCCTGGGCTGCCTTGTACCCAGACAAGGATTATGGCATCTGGGCACTGGCTCACAGGTAAGCCGAGGACGTGGTGTACTTGAGAGAAAAAGGTGAGCCAGAGCCTGAGTCCTTCGACGCCAAGGCCAACGCCAACACTGAGCTTCCCGTGCCTAAGCTACCTGGTCCTGGTGAAGCGCATGAGATTCCCTCAGATGATGAGGAAGAGAAGGAGGACTAGGAGGAGCCGCATGTGGGCCAGAAGTGATTTTCAGCGGCAGTATGCCAACTCTTTTTTTATTTTTTCTTTAATCTGCGGCAGTATGACAAAAACTTGCTTTTCCGGCCTACGTGCCGAGTATCCTTGTATTTACCGGCTGAGGAACCAGGTAATCAACAATTTCTGTCTTCTCCCGGACGGGGTCCGGTTAACATTTGATCCACTACAACCGTTTGGTTGGGTGGACTTTTTATGAATGCACCGACTGAGTCAGTTTTTATAATTTTGCATTTATGTTTGGATTTCAATTTTTGCATTTGTGCGTATATGCCAGATTTTTTCCTAACTTATTAAATGCATGCGACGATTTTTTACCTAACTTATTAAAAGCCAGCTGTCCTTGCCCCTGGACGACTGTGTGGTTGGTTTCAAATTGAGTTGGTTGATTGACTTGGGAACGTCTGATACGTTTGTAAGTCAATCAATCACAGTAGTGATTTCCCCAAACCAAGTGCGCAGTTGTACACCAACAAGCGTTCCAGTCACTAACCAAACGGTTTTTCTCCGTCTTGGTAGAGATTGCATAGCCATTGCAGAACTCTTTTGCCCCAATTGGGATAGAAAGTGCAACTTTGAAATAAATAACCTAAGTGAGAATTTCAGCAGGTGACCGACTGATGCCCCACGGCATCTGGCATTCGGTAACTTGATCATTCTCCACAGATCATTCTGGTCGGACGGCTATGAGTTGACCAATTTGGTCGTTTAATTTTTGCCGTCTGCATAGGTACGTAGAACCGTTGAATAGTCTGTTCTCTGCGACGATTGCACCCGAAAGGGTGTCGCCAGACGCCTTTTGTCCATGTAGGGACAGGCGATTTTATAAAATAAGCAATCATCCGGCCGTTTTAGCCTTTGGTCTTGTTTAAGACCGGTTGTATAACCACTAAGCGTTTTTGTGCTTAGTTTTTAATCGGAGCATTATTACGACTTTGAATTTACACTAAGTGTCGAACTTAGTTGGTTAAACAAAAAATTCCGTCTGGGTATTACCCAGGCGAACAGGAAGTTATTAAATAAGACTAAGTATCAAACTTAGTTAAATAAACAAAGGATCCGTCTTAGTATTACCCAGGCGGTCAAACAATTATAACCTTTACTAAGTATCAAACTTAGTTAGTTAGATGAAGAATCCGTTTGAGTATTACCCATGCGGATAATAAAAAAACAACAAAACAATTTTGCAAACAAAGTCTGAATTCTCATTAATTGACTCACTGTTTACAAAAAATTTAAATTCTCAGAAGTAGTACTTTTTCAAATTGTCTACATTCCAAGTTCTAGGCAGGCGTCTGCCGTCTGGAGTTTCCAGACGGTATTTTCCGTCTCTTACTTCTTCATAGATCCGGTAGGGACCTTCCCAATTTGGAATTAGCTTTCCTAACTCATTGGACCTACCGGTTGCCTCCATTTTCCGTAACACTAAGTCATCAACTTTCAAGGGACGCTTGTGTACTTTCTTGTTGTAGGCTCTGGTCATTCTCAGACGGTAAATCTCATGACGCAAGGCAGCATTGCCCCCGCGTTCTGGGAGTGAATCCAATGCCAGGCGCATTGCTTCCCAGTTTGCCTCTTCATCATATAGCATAACTCTTATAGTCGGCTCGTAATGTTTGATGGGCAAGACGGCTTCAGCACCGTAAACCATGAGAAATGGGGTTTGACCGATTTCCCCCTTTACCGTTGTCCTGATGGCCCATAGGACATGGATTAACTCTTCTGCCCACAAGCCACTGGCTCTTTCAATTTTCTTCTTAATGTCGTTTGAGATTAGTTTGTTGAAGGCTTCAACTTGGCCGTTTGCTTAGGGTCGGCCGACTGATGCAAAACAGCTTGAGATCCCTTGATCTCCCAACCAAGTTTTGAGCTCAGGCATCTCAAACTAAGGACCATTATCGAACACCATAGACAAATGTACCCCATACCGGGTGATAATGTTCTTCCTGATGAAGGAAATTATGTCTAAGGTCTTAATGTTCTTAACCACCTTAGCCTCCACCCACTTGGTGAAATAATCCATTGCCACCAAGATGTAGCGCTTTCCGCCTGGAGCAGGCGTGTAAGGACCTAAGATGTCCATGCCCCATTTTGCAAACGGGATTGGGTTGTGGATGGCCGTCAGATCAGTAGCCGGACGGTGAATAAGTTTGCCAAATTTTTGGCACTTATAACATTTCTTCACCAACTCGTTGGCGTCGGCCTCAAGAGTGGGCTAAAAATAATGTCGTCTAGCTCTGACGGCTAGGAACCTGCCGCCTATGTGGGAGGCGCAGAACTTCCTTCCTCTTTTCTAGGGTGACACACTTCAACAGAGGCTTCAGAAACCCCGCCTTGAAGAGTTCTCCATTTCTCAACTCGAAGCTTGCAGCTCGCTTCTTCAGGACGGCTGCCTCCTGTGGCGAATCAGGAAGTGTATCGTCTGAAAGGTAGGCCCGGATGCCATCCATCTAGGTAAAGCTTTGGTCAAGAGTTCCAATGGGATCTTTATAGGTGCTTCTTTTTTCAAGTACTTCCTAGAAGACTGACCGAGGCGTATCATGGCAGGCGGAAGATGCTAGTTTTGACAATGCACCCGCCTGGTTGTTGTCCGACCTAGGCACTTGATTCAGACGGAATTCCTCAAGTGCCCCAGCCTCTTCTTTGACTGCCTAATGGTATTTGATCATAGCCGGATGAGTTGCCTCATATTTTCCCTCATACAGGCTAACGACCAACTATGAATCAGAGTAGGCGTCAATTTTCATTGCCCCTGCCGCCTTACACATACGGATACCGGCTAGCAGGGCTTCATATTCTGCCTCATTATTAGAGGCCTGAAACTTGAACCGTAGTGCATACTCATATATGTCCCCTTAAGGAGACTCGTAGATTACACCTGCACCACAGCTATTCTTTGTAGAGCTCCCGTCTACATACACTTTCCAAACCTGATCAAGATTATCCGGAGCCACCAGACGGGTCATTTTAACAATGAAGTCGGCAAACGCCTGACCTTTCACTGCCTTTCTTGGTTCGTAAGTGATTTGAAGACTTTGTATTCAAATAGCCCATTTCAACATTCTCCCGGATGACTCCAAAGTGGACATTGGCCGCTTAAGTGGCTGGTCGGTGTAAATTACCACCGGATGTGCTAGAAAGTAAGGTTTCAGCTTTTTGAATGCCATATACAAAGCAAGGCCAAAATTTTCAACCATGGGATACCGGAGTTCAGCATATTTTAGAACATGGCTAATGAAGTAAACCGGGAGCTGAACGCCGTCTCGGTGAGCAAGGAGAACGGCACTGAGAGCATGATGTGAGAAGGCAAAATACATGTACAACGTCTACCTAGGCAAAGGACTGACCAGCCTGGGTAGAGAATGCAGATGTCCTTTTAGCTTCTAGAATGCCGTCTCAGCATCGTCTCCCCATTCAAACCTGGTCTTCTTCTAGATTTCTTAGAAGAAGTAAAGACATTTGTCGCCTGACCGGCTGAGGAACCTCCCCAAGGCGGCCAGGCAACCAGTGAGTCTCTGAACTTCCTTGACAGAACAGGGTGACTTCATGCCAGTCTCTGAACAACCCCAAATCAGTGACGAAGGCCGTCTAATTTTGATCTTTCTTCTAGAGGGGTATTTGATGGAAGCCAGAATAGGCATCCATAAAGCTCATCAAGGCATGACCGGATGTAGAGTCGACCAGACTATCAATCTTTGGAAGCGGGTAACTGTCCTTTGGACATGCCTTGTTGAGCTCTGTGTAATCAACACATATGCGCCAGGTCCCATTCGGTTTTTTAACAAGGACCACATTGGCCACCTAGTCGGGGAAATTACAAGGCCGAATGAACCTGGCGTCTAGCAGCTTTTTTACTTTGACAGTTGCTGCCTGACTTCTTTCCTCGCCGTGGTTTCTTTTCTTTTGCCGGATGGGCTTCTTTTTGGGGTCCACGACGAGTTTGTGGACAGTAAGATCCAGGCTGACGCCTGGCATCTCTTCCACTTTAAAGGGAAAAATGTCTTTGAATTCCTTCAGCAGAAGGTGCAAGCTTGCACCCACATTAGCATGAGCAACCGTCCCAACCTTTACATTACGCTCTTGGCGGCTGTCATCCAGAACGAGATCAATGTTTTCACCAGCCGGTTGGGGACGGAGCTCGTCCGACCGTTCACTGGTCAGTGATTGCTATTTTTTCCCTTTTTCACCTCCACCAGCAGAGGTTCCTTTCTTTTCTTCCTGACTGCTGTTGGGGCAGGTACTGGGTCGGCAATATCTCTGACGGCTGAGAGATAGCACTCTCGGGCCGTCTTCTGATCCCCATTCAAGGAACCAACATAGCCATAATCTCTCTCATACTTGATGAGCATTAGAGACGGGATGATTACCGCCTTGGCTTCGTTGAGAGTTGGCCGGCCAAGGATAATGTTGTAGGCGGTCAACTCCTCAACGACCAAGAACCTTACGACAATATGTCGTCTCTGGCCTTTCTCTCCCAGCCGGATGGGTAAGTCAATTCTTCCGGCTGGGTAGTCCATCCCACCCCCAAAACCAACCAAGGGGTGGGTGACCGGATGCATGCTGCTGACATTGTATTTCAGCTTTTGCAGGCACCGGAGGCTGATGATGTTTGATGAGCTGTCGGTGTCAATATGGATCCGTCCAACCAGCTGGTTGGCAACCTTACATTCAATGACGACCGGGTCATCATGCGGACGGTGCACGGCGGACGCTGCCCCTGTCCTTCTCAATGATCAGGACGTCTGGGAAGGAGGAGCTTGCAGACGCCTGCTCATCATCATCTTTGTCCATCTTTCGAAGATGGCTCTTGTTGCCCAGGATGGTAGGGCAACCACATGAGAACCCGCCTGCTATTGTGTAGACCGGCTCCTTGTCGGTATCCGAGCTACTAGAAGACGAGGGGGGTAGTCTCGGAGGACTGACCCTTGTTCTTCTTATTTTCCCCGGCTGGGGACTTAGAAATGTAGGACATTAACATCCCCTTGTCAGCCAGACGGTCCAACCCCCGTTGAAGGCTGAAGTAGTCGTTAGTGTCATGGCCAACTTCCTCATGGTATTTGCAGAATTTGTTTTTGTTCCTTGATTGAATGGAACTTTTCATTAGATTCGGCTTCTCTAGGGACATCCAGTCCTTAATTTCCATGAGGATGGAGTTGCAGTCCTTGTCAAACTCGTACTTAGGGACGTACGGTTTAAATTCTTTCTTCTTCTTCTGGGACGGCTGGTCAGAATCACTTATGGCCCAAACTTCTTTTCGTTTCTTGCTCTCTTCTTTATTTTTGGCCGGCTAAGCAGGTCGGCTGTCTTTCTGTTTGTCGGATATCTTGGAGTCCGACTGATTACCAGGCGAGCAGAGGTCGGTTGCTTGAATATAGCTTTCCACCTCCCTCAGGGCCCCTGTAAAGTAAAAGCCCCTTTTCTGACTAGGTCGAACTTAAAAGTCGACCCGTCTCTCAAACCCTTGAAAAAGTCTGTAAAAGCTACCTTATCAGACAGTCCTTGAATCTGAATTCTAATCAGATTGAACCGCCTGACATAGGAGCGCAGCCCTTCTCTCTCCCCTTGCTTAATGGTACTCAAGTCCACGCTTGTTTTCTTAGCTGGGATGTTCATTGAGAAGTTGGAAGCAAACAGGAAGGCAAGCTTCCTGAAACTATCAATGGACCCAGCTGGCAAATTGACAAACCATTGTTGGGCAATGCCCTTCACCGTAGCCGGGAAGCATCGACACCAAGTGGCATCAACAAACCCCTGTAAGTACATATTGTTGGTGTAAGCCATGAGGTGATCTTCCGGGTTGGTGGTACCATCATAGGTACCCACCAATACATTCTTAACCTTGACCAGATGTGCCGCCTCGGTTATCTCCCGGGTGAACGCAGAAGGTTGTTCACCCAAACGAAGCAGACAGAGCTGCCAGTCCAGTGGCTGGACATTGTGATATGTCGCCTAACCTCTAAAGAAGGCCGGCTGCATATAGTAAGGTGGGTACTGACCGTAGACCTGAGAAGGTACATATGGTGCAGTCCCGATCATCTGAGGGCCAGAGTGGACGGTATTACCGCCTGTCTCACTCTCATGCAAGGAAAGAGCATTCCTTGCAGAAGTATTGTTGAAGCTGTCTAGAAAATTTGACGTAGAAGCCGACTCAGACAACAGTTGATTTCTCTTCCGGTTGATAATCTCCCGGGCATCAAGAGTTGATTTTTTACTTCCCGCCAGCTGTTGGGTCCGGCGGGTATTGCTGGTATTCCTCTTAGGAAGAAGAATTTTTTACTAATCAATGGTCCCGGCTGCCTTCTCCTTTGGGTGAGGAGTGGGCTGTCGATCTCTGACTTACTTCCCCTTTTCCAGAGGAGTCTTCTTGGTCGTCTGACCCCTACTTGGGCCAGCCCGGCTCTTAGTGATCAGTTCTTTAATTTCACCCTTGAAACTCGTCATGAATCTAATGAGTTCGTCTCAAGTGACAGGTGTTGATCAAGCTGCCGTATGGGTTTCCCATTCCGGCTGCCCAGGAGGTCGATTTGCACCCGCCTGGGAGGCACCCCGCTCCAGAGTCTCTCTAGGCCGATTGCGCTTAGTTATCAGAGAGCCATCATCGGCTTTATAGGTTTCGACCTGAGGATCTTCATCCTCCTGGTGTGTAAAAACTTCTGGGTCATCGCCCAGACGGTTAGGAGGTGGTACAGACTCTTGAACCATCTTCAGGGTACTCTCCCCACAGACAGCGCCAAATGTTTTGAATATTTTTGTCCCTTGGGAAAGTTAAAACACAAAGACTGGTCCGCTGCGGTCTGTACCTGCAAAACAAACAGAGACACCGGTTGGGTGGTGCTCCGCCTCCGACGAACAAGTTAGTAACTTGAAGGGAGAGAAAAAGGTGAGAAAATCTAGGTGGGTATCTGCTTGGATTCCAAGCTCAGATGTCTCTATCACAGGGACAATTTGTAATAAATGGTAAAACGTGCCCTCCAAAAGAGGGGAATCTCCCTATTAATAGGGTCCTCGGGATTTGTGCCCCTGATTAGGTCACTGAACCCTAATCATTGGTGGGATGCGCCACATTGCGGCCTTTTCGGGATTTAGGCCTTAAGGCCGCCATTTTTCCCCCTGATTTCTGGAGTGACACGTGTAAAGCAAGGATAGGTCCACCTTGGGCCATACTGGGGCTGACACGTGTCATTACATTTTTATTTAAAATCTCATTGTGAGTTTCTTTCTCGTACTCAACTTCTTCAACCTCATTGGGTTGATAATCACTATCTTTGTCAAGAGAAGCATTATGTTTTTGTTTACTTTTCTCAACTTTTGAGTTATCTACTAAGCTCGTCAAAGAAGCGGCAATGCGTTTTATGCCCAACGTCTTCATTCTCATTTTGTTACCTTAAATTGTCTTAAGTCTTTGTAGATCATACTCATTTTGAGCTATGTTATCTAGCTTTGAAATAGTTTTTCCTCCTGATTTTAACATATTGGAGCTGAAAAAGAAAAATTATTAAAAATCAAAGTTATGATAAACTACGACAAGTATGTGCATGAATCAAATCATTACAATAGATTAAAACATTGTAGAATTCTAAATTAAAGCAAAAGGTATTTAAATTACTGGCCGGATTAATTTGTCAAGCTGACAAGTAAAGAAACATAAAACATCATAAAATTATTTGTATATGTATTTGATTAATATGCCCTTGAACAGAAGCTAGTTCCTAAAAATCTCTTAAGTAAAATCTTGCAACAGTTTGGTGTAGTACGTGCCTTTCATGGAAATAAATACATCATGTAACAATATGAAATTCGTAAGTGTGATCACTATTTTACTCACATTAGACATTGTTCTATGTTATTTACTCTAATATCTCTTCTTTTCTCACAAAAATCAGTAAACTACACATATTTGCACAAAAATCAACCAATAAACACATTTTAATTCAGCTTAAATAGTGGTACACATTAATCAAAGCATCCTTTACAGTGTACAAGTAGACAATAAACATCAAAGTTGTTATATTTTTACATTAAAATACAATTCCACATTAAAAAAACATAATTCAATTTAAAAATTATGAATAATAACTCTAAATTTGCAGTGCAATATAAAAATTATGAAAACCCTTAAATTAAAAAAATAAAATTAAAATAACCAGCAGGGTTTTACTTCTATTGACGAATAATCAAACAAATTAATTACCCGGGATGGTGATAGTACTCCAACAAATCAAATTCGGCTGATTCAATCGGTATTTACTTTGTCAGGTTTCTCTCCGAGACTGAGTAGTATAATTTTTTTTTAATTTAACTTTTGAGATTTCTTAGTATACAATTTTAGAAGGAAAATTTGATAAAGTAAAATAAACATGGGATTATTTACCTCATGTTTCAAAATTGGTGGAAATTTTAGGAGGGAGTAATAAATGAAAACAATAAAATTCCCTCTCAATGTTTGGGGCTAATTGAGATCCGAAAAATTTCCTATTAAGGATCATGATACCGCCAAGTTAACCAATATTATAAGGGCAACTTTTTTCCTTTTATAAGTGACCACACGACGTGGCCAGCCGTACACAAGATGCGAGACCAATTAGTCGAATTGGTATAAAAGTTAGCACCTGTGTGACATATTGGTGTAAAAGTTATCGCCGGCGACATATTGGTATAACAGTTAGTCACCGGCGACATATTAGTTTAAAACTTAACAAATTGCGACAAATTGGTATTAAAATTAATAAGTTGTAACATTTCTCCGTTCTTTACAAACCATTTGGACAAACCATCAGTTTGGGGAAATTTTACCCAGCCACCTGGTCCAACCAGAAAGTGACACGTGTCACCTTATGGTTTGTCCAAATGGATCAACCCCTGTTTGACACTTGTCATTCTAGAGAAATAGGAAAAAGGCGGCCTTCATGGCCCGATTCTCGAGAAAGTTGCAATGCGGCGCAGCCCGCCAATGATAAGGGCTTGATGAGCTAATCAGAGGCACAAATCCCAAGGCCCTATAAATAAGGATATTTTCTCCATTTGGAGGCACGTTTTACCATTTTATTACACATTTACTCTTTAAAAGAAACATCTTGAGCTTGGAATCCGAGCAGATACCCATCTAAATTTCCGCACCTTTTTACTCCTATTTAAGTTACTAACTTGATCGTCGAAGGCAGAGCTCCAACCACCCGGAGTCTCCGTTTGTTTTGCAGGTACAACTCTCGCTGGACCAGACTTTGTGACGTATCTCTCCCGAGGGACAAAAACACCCAAAACATTTGGCGCCGTCTGTGGGGAGAGTACCTCAAAGATGGTTCAAGGGTCTGTACCACCTCCTGAGTCAAACAATTCTCAACGAATTACCCGACTAGGATAAAAGCATTTCTCAACCGGTTAACCAACCGGGTAGTTCAAGCGTTCCTCCACCGGTACGTTAGCCGAAGGTCTTCACTGACCAAGAAAATGATGATGACGTTAATGATGTGGAGACGTATGTGGCCAAAGATGGATCATTCATCTACAAATACACTCGTTCCAGAGATCAGCTGAAACCTGAAGCCGACTAGGCGGGTCAAGTCAGACCCACTAGGAGGTAAGAAGGGGAAACCCAGAAGGCCAGAGGATTAGCTCCGGTCACCCAGAACGAGCTCATGACTTTCATGAACTCCTTCAAGGGTGAAATCTAGGAGATTTTCAACAAAAACAAGGCTGGTCCCACCAAGGGTCAGCTGGCTAAGAAGACTCCTCCATCTAGGAGGAAGAAGCCGTTCAAGGTCAGGCAGCCTACTCCTCATCCTAAGGAGAAGGAGAAGGCAGCCGCAAGACTTGACTGGACCAAGATCCTTATGCCTAAGGGTCCTCAAAGGCACACCCGGCAAGAGGAGCCGGGGGCCACAAAGAAAATTGTTTCCGACGCTCGGCAAATCATTGAGCGAAGGAGACACCAGCAGCTGTCTGAGTCAGCCTCCACCTGGAGCTTTCCAGACATCTTTAAACAAACTTCTGAGAGGAACTCACTCTACATACATGAGAGTGGGATAGGCGGCAAGTCCATCAACACCGACCCTCAAATGATGATAGGGTCTGTCCCGTTTGCACCTCAAGGGCAATATGGTTTTTCATTTATGCAGCCGCTTCCTCGGAGGACATGCGACATTCAATAGTGTCCAACCTCTGGACTGGCAGCTCCGACTGCTCAAACTTGGTGAACAACCCTCTGCGTTCACCAGGAATATAACCAAGGCGGCATAGACAGTCAGGGTTAAGAATGTGTTGGTAGGTACTTATGATGGTACCTCCAACCCAGAAGATCACCTGATGGCATACACCAACCTCATGTGTCTACAGGGGTGGGACGATGCCACTTAGTGTCGATGTTTCCCGGCTACATTGAAGGGCATTGCCCAACAATGGCTTGGCAACCTGCCAACCAGTTCTATTGATTGCTTCAAGAAGCTAGCCTTCTTGTTTGCCACAAACTTCTCAATGAACATCCCTGCTAAGAAAACGAGCCTTGATTTGAGCACCGTTAAGCAGGGCGAGAGAGAAGGGCTACGCTCATATGTTAGACGGTTAAGCTGGTTAAAATCCAGATCCAGGGGCTGTCTAACGAGGTAGCATTCACAGTTTTATTCAAGGGTCTGAGAGACGGGTCGAACTTTAAGTTTGACCTCGTCAGAAAAGGGGCATTTGAGCTGCAGGCGGCCCTGAGGGAGGCGGATTGCTATAGTCAGGCTACCGACCTCTGCACGCCTGGAAGCTAGTCAGACTCCAAGAATTATGATAAACAAAAAGAAAGTCGGACTGCTCAGCCGACAAAAAAGAAAGAAGAGAGCAAAAAGAGAAAATAAGTCTGGGCGGTTAGTGATTCTGACCAGCCGTCTCAGAAGAAAAGGAGAGAGTTTAAACTGTATGTCCCCAGGTACGAGTTTAACAAGGATTCTAACTCCATCCTCATAGAGATAAAGGACCGGCTGACCATCGAGAAGCCAAATCTAATGAACATTTCCATCCCGTCACGGAAGAAGAACAAATTTTCTCAGTACCATGAGGAAGTTGACCATAACACCAACGACTGCTTCAGCCTTCAGCGGGCGTTGGACTGTCTGGCTGATAAGGGGTTGCTAAAGTCCTACATTTCTAAGTCCAAATGGACTAATAAGAAGAACAAGGGCAAGTCGTCCAAGACTCCCCAGCGTACAAGTAGTTCGGACACCGATAAGGAGTTGGTCTACACCATAGCATGCAGGTTGTCATGTGGTGGCCCTACCGTCTAGGGCACCAAGAGCTATCTTCAAAAGATAGACAAGGATGATGATGAGCAAGCATCTGCCAGCTCCTCCTTCCCTGATGTTCTGATCACAAATAAGGACTCGGGTAGCGTCTGCCGTCTGCATGACGACCCGATCGTCATTGAATATAAGGTCGCCCATCTGCTGGTTGGTCGAATCCTTATTGACACCGGCAGCTCGTCGGACATCATCAGCTTCCGATGCCTGCAGAAGCTGTAATACAAACCAAGCAGCATGCATCCGATACCCACCCCTTTGTTGGTTTTGGGGGTGGGATGGTTTACCCAGTCGGTAGGATTGACTTACCTATTCGGCTAGGAGAAAAAGGAGAAGGACGACACCTAGTCGTTAAATTCTTGGTCGTTGAGGAGCTAACCACAAATAACATCATCCTAGGTCATCCAACTCTCAATGAATCCAAAGCTATAATCATCCCTTCTCTCATGCTCATCAAGTATGAGAAGGATGATGGCTTTGTTGGTTCCCTAAACGGGGATCAGAAGACGGCCCGGGAGTGCTATCTCTCAGCCGTCAAAGACACCATGGCCCCAGACGGCGAAGAAAAGGAACCAATGGACCTTGACAATGTCAAGGATGCCAGCTCAACCCCACCAGCAACCGGAAAGAAAAGAAAAGCAGCTCAGCTGGTTGAGGTGAAGAAAGGGAAAAAATAGCAATCATTGACCGGTGAATGGTTTGACGAGCTCCGTCCCCAACCATCCGGAGAGCACATGGACCTCGCTTTGGATGACAGCCGTCCAGAGCGCACTGTTAAGGTAGGGACGGCTGCTCTTGCTAAGATCGGTGCAGACTTGCACCTTCTGCTAAAAGAATTTAAAGACATTTTTGCCTTAGAAGTGGAAGAGATGTAAGGCGTCAGCCCGGATCTTGCTATCCGCAAACTCGTCATGGATCCTAAAAAGAAGCCCATCCGGGAATGATCAAATATCTTCAGGGGTCAAGGAGGAGGCTGTGACACCCGAAGGGTTCACTCTAAGCCAAGATGCCTTGTCCAAATTAGCATCCTTCGCCTATTGTGATACGCCTCGATCAGTCTTTTGGGAAGCTCTTGAAAAAAGAAGCGTATATGAAGAGCACATTAGAATTCTGGACCGAAGCTCCACCTGGATGGATGGCATCCGGGCATTCTGAACAGACGGCACGCTCCTTGATTCGCCACAGGAGGCATCCGTCATGAAAAAGAGAGCGGCAAACTTCGAGATAAGAAATGGAGAACTCTTCAAGGCGGGGTTTTTGAAGCCTCATTTGAAGTGTGTTACCCCTGAAAAGGGGAAGGAAGTTCTTGAAGAGTTGCATGCGGAGTCTTGCGCCTCCCACATTGGCGGCATATCCCTAGCCGTCAAAGCCAGGCGACACTACTTTTGGCCTACCCTTGAGGCAGACGCCAAAGAGCTGGTGAAGAAATGTGATAAGAGTAAAAAATTTGGCAAACTTATTCACCGCCCGGCTACTGATCTGACGGCCATCCACAGCCCAGTCCCGTTTGCAAAATGGGGCATGGACATTTTAGGTCCTTATACGCCTTCACCAGGCGGAAAACGCTACATTCTAGTGGCTGTGGATTACTTCACCAAATGGGTGGAGGCGGAAGTCGTTAGGAACATCAAAACAAAGGATGTCATTTCTTTAATTTGGAAGAACATCATCACCCGGTTTGGGCTTCCTATGTCTACGGTGTTTGATAATGGCCCTCAGTTTGAGACACCTCAGCTCAATACTTGGTTGGGGGATCAAGGGATCTCAAACTGTTTTGCATCAGTCAGCCGACACCAAGCAAACGGCCAGGTTGAAGCCTTCAACAAACTCATCTCATACGGCATAAAATAGAAAATTGAAAGGGCCGGTGGCTTATGGGCAGAAGAGTTAATTTATGTCATGTGGGCCATCCGGACAACAACCAAAGGGGCAACCGGTTAAACCCCGTTTCTCATGGTTTACGGTAATGAATCCGTCCTGCCCATCAAACATTACGAGCCTACTCTCAAAGTCATGCTTTATGACGAAGACACAAACTAGGAGGCCATGCGTCTGGCATTGGAATCTCTCTCAGAGTGCATGAGCAATGCTGCCTTGCGTCATGAGATATACCATCTGAGAATGACAAGAGACTACAACAAGAAAGTGCACAAGCGCCCTTCGAATGTTGGCGACTTTGTGTTACGGAAAATGGAGGCAACCGGTAGGGCCATTGAGCTTGGAAAGCTGACTCCAAATTGGGAAGGCCCCTACCAGATCTATGAGGAAATTAGAGACTGCACCTACTTCTTGGAAACCCTAGATAGCAGACGCCTCCCTAGGACTTGGAATATAGATAATTTGAAAAAGTACCACTTCTGAATTGTAAAATTTTGTAAGCAAAGAGTCTATCAATGAGAAATCGCCTTTTGTTTTCAATTATGTTATTTCCTTTTCCAAGCTTTAACGCCGCCTGGGCAATTTACAGACGGCCCAATTGTTGAACTCTCTAAGTTTGAAACTTAGTAGACAATTCAACGTTCTTTTTACATGAGTCCACTGGCCAGATAACTAAACTAGGCACAAAACCTCTTAGTGGCTATACAGCCGGT
Organism: Chenopodium formosanum; assembly: GCA_024500155.1. NCBI lineage: Eukaryota > Viridiplantae > Streptophyta > Magnoliopsida > Caryophyllales > Amaranthaceae > Chenopodium > Chenopodium formosanum. The sequence goes on from CM044880.1 coordinate 44,530,634, forward strand.
CTACACCTAGACTAGAGGCTAATGGCCGAATGGTTTTTTGTTTTATAAAATCACATGTCCCAACATGGACAAAGGCGTCCGGTGACACCCCTCCGAGTGCAATTGTCTCAGAGAGCAGCCTACCTGTTTGCTCTACGTACCTATGTAGACGGCAAAGATTGAACGACCAAATTAGTCAACTCATAGCCGTCTGACCAGAACAGTCTAAAGAACAATTAATTTTTTGAAATACCGGATGTCCCAAGACATCAGTCGGTGACCGACTGAAGGTCTTAAGCTTTTCATTCCAAAGTTGTACAGACTCTCCCATTGGGGAAAAAAGGGTTGTGCAACAGCTACGCAACTGTCTTTAAAGGACATGAGGCCGATGGCCGGATCGTTATTCGAATTTCGCCTGCTCCGATGAGTAATAAGGCGGCCGGTAACACCCCTCCGGGTGCAATAATCACAAGCACTACCAAAAAGTGCATCTACACAAACAGGCGGCATGGTTCAACTCATTGCCGCCTGACCTAGATAATCTGGATTACCCTCCGAAATTATACACGTCTTCCCAATGGGATACAAGACTGGAATGTATAATTGGATTGCAACACCCCCAGGCGGCCATTTGCCTCCTATCTTATAATAGGACAGACGACTCTTCGCCTTTTTTTCAGTTCCTCAGACAGGCCTTTTTTCCGTCTAATAGAAAATACGGAACGCTGTTATATGTACGGCTGTGTACTTGGTTTGGGGAAATCACTATTGTGATTGATTGACTTAAAAACATATCATGCTCCTTAAAGCATAAGACGTATCCAAGCCAATTAATCGATTTTAAGATGAAACCAACCACACGGCCGCCCAAGGACAAGAGCAGCCGGATTATCAATTGCCGCATGCTTTTCATAAGTTAGGCAAAAGCAAAAATATCAAGCAAACTTGCAAAATTAAAAATGCAAAATTCAAGCACAAAATGATCAAAACCGACTCAGTCGGCGCATTCATTAAAGAACTACCCAACAAAATAATTGTGGTAGAACATTGTTTACCGGACCCCGTTCGGGAAGTGAAACAAATATTTAAATAACCCGACTCCTCAGCCGGTAAAGACAACTAATACTTGGCACGCAGGTTGGAAATAAAGTAATTTGGCATAGAGGCGCTGAATAAGAAGATAAAAAAATGGCATACTGCCGCAGAGAATCATTGATGAGCTGCAGACGGGACCAACTAGTCATTGTCCCCTTGATCTTCTTCATCAGAAGGAATTTCATGCGCTTGACCTTGGACGGGGTGCCCAAGTTCCGGCAACTCAGTGTTGGCCCAGACTTCAAACGACTCCGACACTGGCTCACCCTTCTCCCTTAAGAATACAACCTCCGCAACATATTTGTGAGCCAATGCCTAGACGCCATACCCCTTATTTGGATTCAAGGCGTTCCAGGCTATCTTCACTCAGGCATCGTTGTCAGACTCACTCTCAGCATCTAAGCGCTCTTGTTCCGCCTCCAAGGTTGCCGTAAAGTTCAGTTGCGCCTGGGCATCCGCCTCCTCCAGCTCTTTTACCTTAGCCTTAAGGTCGGTGTTCTCTTGGGAGATCCCGTTGAGAGAGTCCAGCTCCGCTTTAGCCTTGCCATGCTCATCTTGAGATTTTTTTAGCGTCGTCTTACCATCGCTTTCTTTCTGCTTGAACGCCTCCAGGTCCTTCTTGAGCTGCTCAATCTTCGCCGCCTACGTCATTATTGTGGCTTTAGTCACAAGTTCATTTATTGTACAAGAGTATTGAGCAACGTTGTCAGCGTCTCTGGCTGATTTGTTGGCTCTCTTTACCTCTTCCCGCTTACGGAAGTAGGGACGCTTGAGACCGTCTACCCGCAAAAGAGCCTGCAAAGAACGAATCAGGTTAGATATGCAGGCGAAGTAAGACTTGAAGTTTATTTTCTTTACTTTCTTTACACCTCACCTCAGCCAGAAGGGATAGAATGCGTTCCAGATTGAACGTCTCTATCCTAGGGATATTGTCTTTGTCCCACTTACGGACGGCATCAAGCATGGCCTTGGCATGCTTCTGGACGTCTGGCCAGTAGGGAGAGTGATCTGCACCACAATTAACATTTGATGAGTGCGAAATACAGGCGGCACCAATCTGTTAACGACCGTCTGAGGAAGAAGTCTGTTGGGAGTGGGATTTCACTCGAGAAGGCCACCCTAACTCGGGCAAGGACTCAAACGCGTGTTCTTCACCTTCAGAGGCGGCGTGGTGAGAGCCACCCACAAGCGCTGTAAAACCTCCACGTACGGACAGAGGGTTGGCAAGGTCAAGACCCAAGCTGCCGGATACCTCCTGCATCTTTCCCCCTATGCGAATCTGAATCTTTCCTGCTTTGGCTCCAGGAGTCAAAGAGGAGGCAAACTTCTTAGACTTGGAGGGGGTAGAGACGGAGTCATCCCTTTCCCATTTGAGAGACTTCTCAAATGTTATTGGGATTTCGCCTCCCTGCAAAGCGAATACAAGTCATTTATGAATCCGGAAATGAAACTTGTGAAATTAAGGCAAAAGGGGTTAGGCGTCTTACCTTGGCTCTGATCTGAGCTGCCTATTTCTCCGCCAAATCTTTGCGGATGGAGGCGGAAGATTTGGCGGAGGATTGTTTGGGTGTTTTCTCGTCTGGGAGCATGGCTAAAGCTTCTTCTGCAAAAGAGCAAAGATATCAGTATTTGCATAACAGTTGACATGGAAATAGCCTAGACGGTTAAAATGACAGGCGCATAAGTTTAATAAACATTGTGCTAAGCCGGCAGAAGGACAAAAAGGCCTCGTCCCTGAACCAGACGCTTTTTGGGATTGGGATCCAGTTCTATTGAACTTTAATGTTTCGCAGGTTTACAGGGTAGCAGTCTCAAGACCAAAAAAGTTGGTCTCAATTATTTTGTCATAGTCCTCATCCGGAATCCAGGGAGGAAAACACTTCCGACCCAAAAGGTCGGGCTTCTTATTATACCGGCGTAGTTCAAAATTCTCTCGCCAGCTAGGTGGAGACAGCAAATAGAAGCGGTGCTTCCAGCCGTCAAATTTGGACACTTTATCCTAAGTCATCGTGTATTGAGGGTGCGTGGTCAACGTATACCACGCCCTCCAGCCGCCTGGGTTGCGACTTTGGTAATGCATATGGGCAAAGGCCTCCCAGCCGGGATACAACCCTTGAAATTCACAATTGGCAACATACCCCAAGATGTTGGCCTAAAAATCGGGGGTTAGTTGCCACAATCAAAGGCCATAGCCTCTTAAAATTGCCTTTTACCGCCTCGTGAAGTGGAAATCTTAGCCCGGCTAGGAACGCTGTCTCAAAACAGCCAAAGTAGGCATTGACGTTTCTCTCGTCATCCTTCTAGGAGACGGTTCCTTCTACAGGCAGCACCTGGATGCTGAAATTACCTGCTAAGGGGCGCATAAGTTTGAAATTATCCAAGTCCTTGTCCATGTTTGCCCTATCTTTGCTAGAGACATGGATTTTGAAGGGGTCGTCCTTCTCACTCCATTTCTTCCTCTCCTCCACCTCACTATCCTCAAGCGGTCACAAAGGTTCGTCCCTTCTCTCGGAACTGGAGGCGGAGCTTTCTCCGGATGACTCCTCATCCTGTGAGCAGGGCATAGAGACGGACTCCTCACCTTCTCCCTGATCGCATTCGTCGAGGGAGGAATATGCAGGGGTTGAAGGGGCACACGGAGGAGATCTCTCAGCAGCCGTCGGGTTTTCCCTACCTAATGTCTCTCCCTCAGGCGGTTGCCTGCCTGAGCCCTCGCTCCTATAATCGGGATCTATGGCTGTCTGCATTGTCTGAGCCATTATGTCTTGCACAGACACATAGACGGTTGGATTCCAAGCATATGGGTGGTCCCAACACCCCGAGGCGACACTCTTAGTCCTAGACTCAGCCGTACTAGGTGACCGACTGGACTCTAACCTATGTTGTGCCATGTGTGTTGGTGATGCATCCATTTATTGCAAGAAATATATACGAGCAGGAAAAAATGAAAGGAGTTGAGAGAGACAGAGACGGTACCTTTAGATTTGATATCTAAAGGTAAGAAGAAACTGGCTGTGGTAGACGGGAACGAGCTTAATTGCTTGCGCTTGACACAGACGTAACGGCAGACGCTCTCTCTCTCTAAGTTTATCTCTCTTAAAATTTTTTTGTAAACGTACAAAAACAATGAGGGTAAACGGCTATATACAGGGGGTAAATCCGGGGGAATCTCCGTAAATTTCGCAGAAGGTGAACAGTAAAAAATTGGCGGTTCACCTTCCAATGGAAGAGTGACACGTGTCATAGATGCCATGTCACATCTGTGAGGAGCAAATGTTTGGGGTAATTTTACCCTGCCACGTGGTCTAACCAGAAAGTTACACGTGTCACCTTATGGTTAGTCCAAAATGGACCAACCCCTGTTTGACACCTGTCATTCTAGAGAAATGGGAAAAAGGCGGCCTTCATGGCCCGATTCCCAAGAAAGCCGCAATGCGGCGAACCCCACCAACGATTAGGGCTTGATGACCTAATCAGGGGCACAAATCCCAAGGACCCTATAAATGGGGAGATTTCTTCCATTTGGAGGCACATTTTACCATTTTATTACACATTTACTCTTTGAAAGAGACATCTTGAGCTTAGAATTCGAGCAGATACCCATCTAAATTTCCGCACCTTTTTCCTCCTATTCAAATTACGAACTTGATCGTCGGAGGCGGAGCTCCAACCACCCGGAGTCTCCGTTTGTTTTGCACGTATAGCTCTCGGCGGACCAGACTTTGTGACGTAACTCCCTCGAGGGACAAAAACACCCAAAACATCATCATTAATAAACTTTATACCAATATGTCATCACATGGTTACTTTTATACCAATATGTCACCGATGACTAATTTTTATACCCATCTGTCACAACTTACTAACTTTTATACCAATCTATCACCGGCGACAACTTTTATAACAATATGTCACAAGGGTGATAACTTTTATGCCAATTTGGCTAATTGGCCCAAGATGCAATGACTTTTATAATGAATTTTATCGATATGCGCGTGATTTTGTCATGAATTCCCAACTTAATTTTATTTTAGAAAGTATTTTTAATGCTATATATAATCCTAAGGGCTACATATAACATTACCCATCTTAAATTTAAATAATTAAAATCTCAATAAAAGAAAGAAATAAACAAAAATATTTACTTTATGTTTCAAAAAAAAATAAAGAAAGAAACAAGACCATCCTTCCCCTTATCACACGCCTTACAACATTAATAAAAATAAATAAATATAAAAAAAAAAAGAAAAAAAAAGTAAGAACACCAACAATGATAATGGCGGTAAGGCCTTTGTATAATCCGTCACTATTTTCCCTAAAATCAAAATATCCCATTAAAGTTTCTTTACCTGAATTTTAGTAAATTAACCTTTGCTTAACTTTCTTTATCAAATTTTCCTTTTATACTATCACCATAAGCAATCTAAAAAGTCAAATTAGTAGGAATAATACTACTAAATTCCAGGAACGAAACTGAGGAAAAAGACGAAGAAAAAAGCTTGGATTTAGCCGAATTGGATTTTTTTTTGTTGGAGTACGTCTCAATGTTCAAGGTAATTTGATTTGTTTACTTTATCAATAGAAATATAGTGGTTCTAAATTTAGGGTTCCTGTTCTTTAGTTTATTGTCATAATTTTATGTTCAAATTTGATTATGGAAATGAAATTGAATGTTAAAATTATCAAATTTTCATGAATTTCATCCTATTATATAATGTATTAATCACCATAAATGGCACCTAACCAGTTTTTGTTGGCTTTGGGTAAAATGATTGTAAGGAACTAAATTTTGTTGATTAAATCATATTAATCAAATACTTGTGCAAACTGCTTCATGATATTTTGAGTATTTTTATATGCCAATTTGACAAACTAATGCAGTAGTTAAAGTATTGTTGACACATTAACTAACTTAATCAGCCAAGTACTTTTTTTAATCCCTTGTAAATTTCTATTTTCTTAATTTTGTGTTATTAATTCATAGCTATGTTACAGCATCTTTTAATGTAATCAACTTGTTTATACATTTTAATATGATTATTATATAGGACATCATGGTGTCAAATAATCGTGAGTGGATGCAATACAAAAAAAAAATGATCCTAGGTATAAGATTGGCGTAAAAGAGTTTCTACAATTTGCTTTTTCAGAAGAAAAAAAATGTCAAAGCTATAGCACCTTGCCCATGTGTCAAATGCAACGATTAAAGGAGAAAATGTAGAGATGAAATAAAGTAAGATTTGCTTAAATTTGGTATTGTTAAGAGTTATACACGTTGGTTGCGACATGGAGAAATGATTGACGATTCAACGATTCATGATAATATTATAATTGATAAGTCAAATGAATACCCATTGCATGAGCATGATGTCATGTTTGATATGCTACATGATGCCTTTGGAGTTCAATTTGACAATGTTCTTGGGGACGAGACAGTTGGTGTGAGTGAATTTAAAGATCCTTAGAAGCAACAAAATTCTTTTACAAATTGATGGGTGATCTTGAGTTAGAGTTGTATCCAGGCTGTAAGCCATTCTCAAAACTGTCTTTCTTGCTTAAGTTATTCCACATAAAATGCTTAGGTGGAATAAGTGAAAAAAGCTTGTTTATGATTCTTGATCTATTTAAAGAAGCATTGCCAGAAGGTAACACTCTGCCATAATCTTTTTATGATGCTCAAAAGATGATAAAGAGCCTATCTCTTGAGTCCATCAAAATCGATGCATGTCCCAAAAATTGTATGCTATTTTGGAAGGATCATGTGAATGCAGACGAGTGTGTTAAGTGCCATACTTCTAAATGGAAAATTGATGAACGTAATAATGGATCTTCCACCTCACAATGTAAGCCTCGAAGGACTCCTAGCAAGACAATTCATTATTTTCCTTTAATTCCCCGGCTTTAGAGAATGTATATGTCATCTAAAACTGCAGCAAGTATGATATGGCATAGTTATGAGCGTGTCAATGACGATAATGGTATAATGAGACATCCAGCAGACTCTAAAGCATGGAAATTTTTTGATGAAAAATATCCTTCATTTGCCTTTGAACCTTGTAATGTTCTCCTTGGGTTAGCAAGTGATGGGTTTAGCCCCTTTAGAAATGGTCATATTCCTCATAGTACATGGCCCGTAGTTCTTGTACCATATAATTTACCGTCGTGGCTTTGTACGAAACAGCATTCCTTCATTCCAATTCCTAAGGGGCCGAAAGATAAGATTGATGTTTACTTGCAACCTTTAATAGAGGAGCTAAAATTACTTTGGGAAGTTGGTGTTGAAACATATGATGCTTCAAAGAAAGAGAACTTTAAAATGCATGGATCTTTGTTATGGACTATAAGTGATTATCCAGCCTTTGGTGATTTATCTAGTTGGAGAACTCGAGGAGCTGTTGGTTGTCCCTCTTGTAACAGTGATACTTGTTCTGAGTGGTTAACAAATGGAAATAAACATTGTTATATGTGTCATCGTACATTTTTACCTTTAGATCATAAATGGAGGTACGATGGAAAAGCCTTTGATGGGAACCAAGAGCTAAGACCTGCACCCAAACCATTATCTAGTGAGGAATTGCTACAGCAAATTGATGTTGAACAAGTTGAATGTAATAAGAAAAAGAGAAGGCGTGATAAGAAATAGAAAAAACAACCGAAATTATGCCAAAAGAAGTTCATTTTCTTTGAATTGCCATATTGGAGTAGTCTTTTGATACACCATAATTTGGATGTGATGCATATAGAAAAAAATGTAAGTGAAACTTTACTTGGGACTCTATTAGATATTGAAGAAAAAAGTAAGGATAATTTGAATGCACGTCTTGATCTACAGGAAATGAAAATTAGAAAGTCATTGCACCCTATAACATGTCTTGATAAATCAAAAGAGCTACCGCCATCTCCTCATACATTATCTTTGGAGAAAAAGAGAGATTTGTGTAATTTTTGACTAGTGTGAAGTTTTCAGATGGGTATGCTTCAAATATTTCAAAAAATTCCCTCCTCAAAGAATGTAAACTCTCTAGATTAAAAAGCCATGACTATCATGTTATTTTAGAGCATCTATTGTCTCTTGCTATACATGGTTAGCCTAAATCATTGTCTGCTCCACTTATTCAGTTGAGTACCTTTTTCAAAGAGTTATGTTCTAAGGCTTTGAAGATTGATGAGTTTGAGAAACTCGAAAAACAAATTGGTGTAACCCTATGTGAGCTTGAAAGAATTTTTCCACCTTCCTTTTTTGTAATCATGCTACACTTACCTATTTACCTTGCAAGTGAAGCTTTGATTGCAGGACCAGTTCATTATCATTCAATGTACCCTATCGAAAGGTACATAAATTTCATTCTGCTTGTTTTTATAATAATAATAATTATTATTATTATTTTAGTCAAATATGTAAGTTTTACTATTTTCATATAAGTATCTTGGAAAATTAAAAGGGTATGTACGCAATAAAGGTCACCCGGAAGGATCAATGGCAGAAGGTTATCTTTTACAGGAATGCTTGACATTTTGTTCAAGATATACGGAGGATATAGAGATAAGATTTAACAAACAAGATAGAATTTATTATGATCGTGAAAGTTTTTTAGCTGATATCCTACCTATATTTGAGACAAGAGGTAGAGCATTTGGGAAGGAATGTCCTCGTTTACTTACTACAAAGGAATGGGAAGAAGTTCACTTTTATGTGTTGAATAATTGTGACGATGTACAACCATTTATTGAGTAAGACTTATATATTTTAGTAAGTACAAAGATTACTTTTGATAAAAAAAAAATATATATAACTTTGGTAATTATCTATCACAGTGAGTATACTCGCAATGCTACAAGTAACAAGAGGGTGATTTTGTTTCATAAAAAAGATTTCATAAAATGCTTTAGAGATCAAGTAAGTATTTATTTACTTATTTCTTATGTTTTTTCATATTTTGAAAATTATATTGTATGTATTACCGCTTTTTTAGTCCTATGGTTATGGATCTACCCTCTTTTCATCGAGCCAACAAATAGCCTATACTTAAAATTCTCATCAAACAATATATCTCTGATCAAATATTTGTAACTATAAGAAACTAATATGTCAGTATGATAAAAGCTTCCCATACTGATAGGACAAGAGTTTTACATTCCTAGTATTTTTGCTAATTTATTATTATGTCATTTGCCTCTCTGTTTTAGTGCTAATAAGACACTTATTAAATTGACATCAAATTTAGATGCCAAACCCATATGAATAATGTTTTATGTACAAGCCCTTAGAATATAACTCTATTGTGCAGTTTTGTTCTTTATGTACAATGTCATAGGTTCGCAAATCTGATGGCAATCCACTGGCCACTTTATTAAGCTTCGTTACTTACTAGCTACTGTAAGTGCTAGTGCATATGTGATAAGGATTTATCCATTGAGTTTGTGTTAAGATCATGTTCAACTACTTTCGCAAACACCCTTAGTTATGACATTGAGATGCAGAAGTTGTATCTGCACAGTATATAAACTGAAACTCTGTTTAGAAGGCATTATGTTAGGTTTGGGTTTAATCCTACTAGATTAGTATTTTAGCTAGAAAGACCAACAATATTCATAATTTGATACTACCTATAATTAGATTAATATTGTCAGACAAGATGAATAATTAATATACTCGAAATCAAGTAATCAAACTTCATGATTTTAAGTTTAACTAACTCGTCTATTATATCAAGCAGCCATGTTAGTTTCAAGTTAGTGGTTTTAAATTTTAAGGGATCCATCTATTTTAGAACCCCATCAGCCCCTTATTAATTGTGCTCTATTACCAACCTTGTATGTATTGATCTCTTTCCTAGTGAGATTATACAAGTCCTTAAGTTGTCAAATTTTTAATTATTATTAATATTAAATAGTATATAATGATAATTGGTTTATATAAAGTTTCATGCAAACATAGAAATTAAATTGTTATGATATTTTGGTTTAATTTTTTTTACGGCTTTTTATGATAATCTTCTATGTTTACATATATTTATCTATTTTATAGGTGACAATTTTGTCAAAGGAAAACCATTCAAGTGCTACTACTAACTTAAGAACACTAGCACAAGGTCCGGATCGTGCAGTGATATCTTTAAATGGCTACATGGCTAATGTATTTATGTTTCGTACCAAGGACAGTGAAAGGACAATAGAAACACAAAATAGTGGGATTGTTGTGAATTGAGAAAGTGGATAATCAACCCTTAACTATTACGGCCTCTTACAAGAAATCATAGAAGTTCAATATATAGGAGGAAATCATGTTACTTTGTTTAAGTGTGACTGGTGGGATGTGCACAGATGGTCGAGGGATCAATACTGACTATTTTGACTTCATAAGCGTAAATACATAAAAGTTGTTAGCTAATGATCCATATATTTTAGCTACACAGGCTCGCCAAGTATTTTATGTGAATGATGTTTTAAAGCCTAATTGGAAGGTTATAGTTGAGACCACGCCAATAAACTCATATGATGTCCCAGAGCTCAATGATCATGACGGAACTAATCATATGGATACTATGTATCAATGACCCTTTTATTATTATTGTTTTTTTGTTTTTGTTGTTAACAATTTTTTTTATCTTGTTCTTTTTTTTTTTTAATTTAATAATAAGTATTGTTGTCGTTTAATCTATAGATTCCTATTTTACACAATGAATTTTATTTTATATATATCATCATGATTCGATTTATTCACATACATTTATTTTTTTTAGCTTTGATTTTTAATATTTATTTTACAGGTATTTATATTTTTTTTAGTTCTAATATGATAGGCACATGTAAAGAATGATAATAAAACTGCAAACGATTATGGACAACAAAACTCAAGACAATTGAAGATCAGATGTTGGACATTAAGCACTTTGATGACTATATATCAAGCTTAGTAGAGAATGTAAAGCCACTAGTACTAGTGTGCATAAGCTATATTAAAGGTCCCAACAGTGGCCTACTAGTTGACATAAAAAGTATTTGATATTTAATTACTTATTTATACTCCAATGATTTGTTTAGTGGCCTAGTGGGTTACATGATCCACTATAAAATATAATAAAAGTATAGTAGCTTAATTTAGGAATAAGTTAGGGGAGGTAGAAATATTGTTGTACTTACTCTCGGTCATTATAGTATTGAATAGAATGAAATTATGATTATATCATCCTTAATTCATGAGTAATCCGTCAATGTCTGCTACAGTTTACATTGATCAATGCCTCCCTAATCACCAACCTACATGAATTGATTCCCTTATAATTAGATCAACTACAATTCTACAATTACAAACAAAATATACGTATAAGTAATATGATGTACTTCATTGGCCCCTTTGAAGCAATTGTCCAATAAACCTTTTATGATGTCTAAAATGAACACATCTTAACCTACTCATAACTTAAAGGCTCCAATTGTAAAAATCTCGCACAAGAAAAATATACTTGATCATTTCCTTTTTAATGCATCACTATACATAATACAGATACAATTTCTAGTTTTTTAAGAGGCAACAAAAAAGTTTAAGAGGCAACCAAAATTTCTCGAATGCTAAAAAGAACATTTAAAGGCAACATAAAATTCATTATTCCTAAACAGAAGTTTAAGAGGTAACCACATTCTCACTAATGCTAAAAATGAACTTTTAGAGACAATTTATAATTCACTAATGCTAAAACTAACTTTTAGAGGCAACAATATTTTCATTGATGCTTAAACGAACTTTTAGGGGCATTCTATAATCCATTAATGCTAAAAATAACATTTAGAGATAATAAGAGTTTAATTGATGCTAAATTTATCTTTTAGAGGCTATAAAAACTTATTTGCCTCAAAGTTTTGCCTCTATAGATAAATTTTTTTGTAGTGTCAGCGTCAACATAGAGTTGAGACTTCTTTAGAAGTCTTTTGGGCTGACTGCCCTGTTCGAGGCCATGGAGGCCATGATTTCTTCTGACAGGGGTCACCGCGTGGCTCGCGCCTTGGTGGATTTCTTCTAGGACACCACCAACACTTTCCACTTTCCTTGGGGTGAGATGATGGTCACCCCAACCGACTTCAATCTCATTACGGGACTGGAGTTTAGTTCTACTGCACTGTCGTTCGACAGCAACATCAGCGTCTACTCTCCTGAGGTTGATGAGCTTCTAGGTCCGATTGTTGTTTGGGCCCGTACTAAGGTGGAGTCAACACAGTTCAGTGCCAAGGGTATTCACCATTCGACTCTAGCGGCAACTTTTGAGGATGATGCGACCACCCGAGAGCAGCGAGTGTGCATCTTTAAGCTTATTTTGCTGTCATGGACTTTTCCCCTGACAAGGGAAGTAGAGTGCTGCTTTACTACCTTCCTGCAGTCCGTGATCTTCACATGATCGGGACTTACGACTAGGCCAGCTTGGCCTATGCAGATTTTGTTCGAGCGTTGCGAGACTCGTGTCGACACCAGTCCAACACGGGGAACGTCGCTCTGTCCAGCTTCTAGAGAGTCTTAGAGGTATACTTTATCTCCTATAAAGTTAGCTCTAAGCTTTTGTTAGCACTTGGTTATACTTTTTTCTTTTGTAGATCTGGTTCTACGAGTACTTTTCTTCACTCGCGTCGGTAAGATTGTCGCCACGCGGGTTTCCAATGAGCGCATGCTGGGGAGGCTGTTACATACGGATGTCTACCACCCATGTTCAAGAGCTGATCTTCTCGGTATGATTTTTTGCATAGTTGAACACTTTTGTATTACATTTGGTAGATTTTCATCTCATAAGCATTCTTCGTAGGAGCCTGATGTAAAGTATCGGCCATGAAACGGCTTGGTTGTCCCTAGGTTAGCTACGTATTACACTGCTGAGCGTCGCTACTTCTTAAGGACGTATGGGGAAGTGGCATACCTAGGAGAGAGGGTTTCTATTCAGCACTCCTCGGATGTTTTTGTCATTCTTGCTTCTTAATGAGTGTCATTTATGGCACTCATTTGGCCTCTTTTAGGATGATTTTCATGCTTCTTTATAGCCCTTTTTCTTAGCTTATCCTTAATTTTGTTATATATTTCGTTAGTTTGTGCTTTCCATAGTTAGTTTCCTTATTTTGTGCATTTCTTTGTTTATTTGTTCTTTTTCCTTTTATTTGTTTCTTTTCGTTTGTTTTTAGGTTATGATCGTGTCTCCAAGGATTCCTGAGCCTTCCTCTCATCAATTTTGATGCCTCATGTCGCCTTTCGGAGCTTCAAGTTTAAAGGAACGCAAAGAGCAAGTCAAGAGATCGGTGCACTTATGCGGTGGGGGCGTAATCTTTGCCATGAACCCACCAAAATGGCCCTCTCAAGACTGCCCACCTTGGTGTTCATCATCATCATAAAGTCGAGCCCACGAGGATGAGCTTGGAAGAAGAAGAGGGGGGGCTACCCTGCTGCCAGGTGCGGGCGCGCACGAGGGTGGTGCGGCCGTGCACCTGGGTGGCACGGGCGCGTCTAATGCGGGTGCGGGCGCGCCTGCTAGGGTCCCTGTTCCGTACCCTTTTTCCCGCGGTCGCGCTGATCCGTGCCATTTATGGCACATTTAGGATATGTTTTCTTTATATTTTTATGCTCCTTTGTAGTCGTTTATGTCGTGTTTTGAGAGAATAATGCTCGATTTGCGTGTTTTTGTGTTAGTTTAGAGAAATGCATGCTTTTAATGGCTTTCTTATCATTTTATTCATTTCTCGGCTATTTCTCTTGCTTCTCCATTTCTTTTTCTTGTTTTGAAGGTACGTCGCGGGCTATATGCATGGGAATTGAAAATAGCACCCACTAGGATCAATATGCGCTTTTCGGAATTGAATTTGAGTTTGAAACAAAGGAAAACGAAGGATTTCAAAGTATCAAATAGGACCTTTGTGCATTGTTTTAGTCATATCTTGAGTTCTACGGATCGGATTAGGGTTATTCAAGTTGGGTTGGAAACTAAACTTGAAGAGCTTTCCAATGATAGGTTGTACGCCTTCATACGATAATTAGATCGGAAGTTACAGCCTTCTAAAGTTGGCCCCGGAAAACTGTCACGGGCGCGGTCTACAGTACCCGCGGGCGCGGGGTTGCTGCAGCTCCAAAACTGCCGTATTTGGGCAGTAAGCACCCGCGGTTGTCCCGAGGGCTCCGTGAGGGCGCGGGCTTGGGCCGCGGGCGCGGGTATTGGGGTGTTCGTTCCCCTCCGCGGGCGCGGCCGATTTCTCTGCGGGCGCGGGTTTTTGGGTCTTTTACGATTTTAAGCTTCTTTACTCCTTTTGTTTATATAGTTTTTGGTTTCCTTTATTCTTTATTCATGTAATTCTTTAGTTTTAGAATAGTTTTCTCTCTCTTTGGTTGAGAGCTTCTCTCTCTAGATTAGGCTAGATTAGGAGTAGTTTTAGAGAGAGCATGTGAGGAATTTCTTGGTGATTGATAGATTGAAGATGCAAGTGTGACAATTATGTTGGAGATCATCTAAATTATCAATGAGCATTTCTAAACTCTATCTCACTCAATTGCTTTGTTTAATTTGATGTTTGTTTGGTTTGATTTTGATATTTGATGTTTGATTAGAGTAATTGTTCTTGATATTTTGTTGATTCTTGTTCTCTATAGTTGATAGTTGATTTGATGATGTTGTTTGAGTAGTTGTTGGCTAGGAATTGGGTGAAACTTATATGATTGATTAATTGTGATTAATTTTGGAATTGTGTTGATTAATTGTTGAGATTAAAGTGATTAGTGAAGGTTTGCATGTGTGTAATTCAATTTGGCCTTGAGAATTATGCTAGATTGCATTGTAATTGCTAATGACATGAACAATCGATTTAGGAATTGCAATTATCGATTGGTTTTGATTGTGATTCTCTTAGTTTTTTATTCATAGTGAACCCTAGCTTAAGAATTAGGAGATAGCTCTTAGATTCCTATTGATTGCTCTTATCACTTAGTCCTCACAACCTTTGATTGGCATGCTCTTCCCAAGTTGTTGCAATTGACATGATTACTTGTTGATCCCCATTCCTAGTGTTTTATTTCCTTGGTTACTTGTTTTGTTAGTTGTTAGTATTCTCTCTTACCTTCGTCTTCGACCTACTAGCTTAGGCGCATAATTGAAAGTGCTTGAACATTACCGTTCCTTTGGGTTCGACCCTTGACTTGCCTCTATACTAGTATTTAGGTTTGTTAAGTGTTTATAAATTTAGTTTGACCGAGGGAAGATTAGATAACGACCTAGTTTTCCACTTGTCAAAATGGCGCCGTTGCCGGGGAACGGTGTCTTTGTTTGAGTGTTTTTGATTGCTTGAGTCTAGGTCTTTGTGTATATTTTTACTTTTATTTGATTTTTTTTTGTTTTGTGAAAAAAAAGGAAAAAAATGGCATGTCTATCATTTCGTCAATATAGCAATGAGTGTTTTTGTTAATATTTCATTAGACTTGAGAGATTTTTGGACTATAATTGTTGTAATATTTGGGAGGATTGTGAGATTTGTTATTTTGGTTTGAATAAGCAAAGTAGGGATGAAGTTGAATGTATGCATAATGGTGAATTTAGAGCATTGTCAATTGATGATGCTTGGGATTTTTATGTTTGGCTTGCTAGAAATGTTTATGATCAGGGTAATCATGAGTCTAATATTGATATGCAATGTCTTGATTCTTCTAATATTAGCATGAATTCCCATGATTTGTCACATGATCCCTTAAGTGAACCTAGAACACATGATTTCAACTTTATTTCTCCTTTTGTTCATGATAATGAAGTGCAAGCTCAAGTTGATGCTAATGTTGTGTTTCAATATTCTTCATTATTTACCATGCCTTCTTGTGATGTGCTTCATTCCCTTAATGATGAATATCATGTTATAAATTGTGCCCCCACTCCCCAATTTGATGTATATGCTCTTGATCTTAATGTTGATTCTTCCAATATTGGTTGTACTTCTTCTTCTCGTGTTGAGCCTCGACCTTCTACATCGTTTGAATCTCTTGTTGATACATTTGAGTCTCAAATTAGGCGCATTGAGCTTTATAATGAGTTTGGGCCTAGTAAGGAGATGATTCTTAATTCTATGAGAGGTCAATTAGAGATAATGAAAAAGAATGAGGAGTGTAATGAGGAGGAAAAGAGAAGAGGGGAAGAGTTGAAAAATGAATTGTCATCCTTGATGCTTGTATGTGAAAAATCCCTATCCAATGTGTGTGTTGAGGATGATGATGATGATTTTAAACAACCAAGAGAAGGTAAGGATCCTTTTGGTGAGCATGTTAGTGATGGCGAAGGAGTTGAAAACCAAGAGAGTGTTGAATTTGATTATCCTAACCCTCCTTCCCATCTTGATGAGTCTCTTGTGTATGATTGTGATTCTTCTATCCATGAGTATCTAGACTCGTTTGAGGTTATGTCCAATGCATTCTTTGAGAGTCAAAAGAAAACCCATAGCCTTTTAAATGAGTTCATTAAGGATGCTTCATGGGAGAGAGATGAGTTTGAAATGAATTTGCATCCATTCATGCATGGTTTTGAGACCTTGGGCTTTAAAGTTGTTGAGGGAGTTGTTGTTCATAGTTGTTATGGAGGGAATTATGTTGTTTCTCTTGGAGGTTGGATGTTTGAGGGAGATGAATATCATGATTTCCATGCTCTTATTGGTGATTTGAGGCATGGTGGTGAGAAAAAGCTCATTTGTGAGACCATAGCCCCTTTTCTCTTTTCTCATACCCCTTTTTCAAGAAGATTCAACCATATCCCTTACACTTCTATTTCCCTCCCTTCTTTTGTCAATGAGCTCATTCGTCCCAAATTGAGGAAAAGGGTGATGTTGCCACCCAAAAATATTTTGAGGAGAGTTTGCCTTCTTTTTCTTCTTGTTCTTCTTTTTCTTTTTCTTCATATTTTGTTAAATTTTCTTTTGATTCTTCCTCTTCCTTTTCATTGCATCTCTCTCCTCATTTGTGTGCACTATCCTTGTTGCATGTACTCTTTGCGTCATTTGCCTACCTTCTCTCCTATGAAATGTGTAGTAGTGCATTTGACAAGCTCTTGCGCGCGTTGAATTATTATTTTCTAGAGCGGTTAAGCTTGGACCTTAAGCAAGCCTTTCTCGGGAAGTAACCCGTGTTTTATTGCTTTCATTTTCTTTTCTTTTTAGAATAGATTTTATCTCATGGAAATGTTTGTGTTCCTTTTGCTAGGTACATGACTTGATATTCTTTGGTGCTTCTATTTGGATCAAGAATCAAGGAAGATTGGCACCACATTTGCTAACATATAGAAGGCAAGATTCAATATTAGAGGTTGTTAGCTTTGAAAGGTTATAATTGGGTCATTTGTGGGTATTTACACCCACCTAATATGTGGTAATATCCTTCCTTGCTCTTTCTCTAGTGGATGATGACTTGTTGGACATATGTTGGTTTGATTGGATTAATCTCCTTGTTATTCCCCTCCCGTGGAATATTTGATTTATGTTTGAGCATGTTGTCTCATTCAAGCTTGGGGGAGGGTATTCTATCATGTTTGGTGGAATGTTGATTCATATATGTCATGCACCTTTGTATATGCTTTTCCATGTTCTCATATTTTGAAAAACTCCAAAAAGTTTTTTGTTTCTATCAAGGCAAAATTGCATTGTGTTTTGTTTTGTTATTGCTTTGGACATAATAACATTTGGACTTGTATACTTGAATGCTTTTCTTCCTAAATGGTAGTGGTGTGCACGTTTGAGATACGTTTGGTTGATTCTAGGATAGAGCATGCTAAGGTAGTTGTCTAGAACTAGGGGGATCATGAAACCGGATTCTACTTGTTTGTGGCATGTTGGTAGTTGCTCCCTATCTTCAATTTGACAACCTTAGTGAGTTTTTGCTACAACCATGTGAGATATATATTTGTTCAAGCTTCCATCATATTCTTGCATGAGCGGCATGGGGTCTTTGAATTTGCAAGCCTAATCTATAAAGCTTGATGTATGATTCTTAAACCCGAGACCGAGCTATCTAGGGAGGACAAAGGCACCTTTTCGGGGTGGTATTTTTCATTTTTGGGTTAGTTTGATTCATATTTTTTTTTAGGTTTCCATTTGCCTTCTTGCAACCATTTAAGCCTTATACCTTCTTTTCAAGCCACATCTTTAGTTCTTTGGCCTTTTGTTTCATTTTCTTTCTATTCTTGGTTTTTTGTGAAGCGAATTGATCACGTATGATAGAGTTTGTGGTGGATAAGTTGGAAATTTGGTTTTTATGAGTGCTAGTTTGTGATTAAGTCTTCTTTGTGAATAATCGCAAGTGTTTGAGTAAAAGCCGTCCTTAATCATAAAAGGCATGGACTAATAAATTGCATTATAGAAAAAGTCGTCCGAATTTAGCAAAAGGCGAGGACATTGCAAGTTTAAGTAAAAAAAATAGAAAAAAAATTTGAAAAAAGTGAAAAGTCAAAAATATTTTGATGTATTCTTTTCTCCTTCTAAGCATTAAGGACAATGCTTCATTTAAGCTTGGGGGAGAAGTGTTTACGCTTTTTGTATATATTTCTTGTGAGTATAGCTTCAAATAAGCTTGGGGTGTTGCTTTTGCTTGGTGATTTCTTGATCGTGTTGTTAAGGATTGATCACCCTTTTGCTTCACTTTTTAGGAAAACCTCCAAATTTTAAATTTTAGCCTACCTTCACCCTTTATGCCTTATGTTACAACCTTGGGGAAAGACCTTTCGACCTAGAAAGTTGAGTCACTATTCGGGGGAGGGAATCATGGGTCATTGCCTAAGGAAAGGGGATGCGAAGTCAAGATGTCGAGTAGCCCAAAAATTTGATCTTTTTCCTGTTCCTTCGCGGAATCTATGAGATGCTCACTATGGGGAGATATGAGATTAGTAGGGGGAACGTGGTAAGACCGTTTGGGATGAAAGTGGAGTGTGATAACTAGTTCCTATGCTTAGCATTTTTATGTTTCAATCAACCTTAGGTATCTTATAGCGTGCACTCCCTTACTTGTTTAGAAAGATTTGCATTCATTGTGCTTGTACATTTGCAAAAGTCCTTTCATGAACATTTGTTTGCTTTTCTTGTATTTTGTTTTCTAAATTTAGGGTTCCTGTTCTTTAGTTTATTGTCATAATTTTATGTTCAAATTTGATTATGGAAATGAAATTGAATGTTAAAATTATCAAATTTTCATGAATTTCATCCTATTATATAATGTATTAATCACCATAAATGGCACCTAACCAGTTTTTGTTGGCTTTGGGTAAAATGATTGTAAGGAACTAAATTTTGTTGATTAAATCATATTAATCAAATACTTGTGCAAACTGCTTCATGATATTTTGAGTATTTTTATATGCCAATTTGACAAACTAATGCAGTAGTTAAAGTATTGTTGACACATTAACTAACTTAATCAGCCAAGTACTTTTTTTAATCCCTTGTAAATTTCTATTTTCTTAATTTTGTGTTATTAATTCATAGCTATGTTACAGCATCTTTTAATGTAATCAACTTGTTTATACATTTTAATATGATTATTATATAGGACATCATGGTGTCAAATAATCGTGAGTGGATGCAATACAAAAAAAAAATGATCCTAGGTATAAGATTGGCGTAAAAGAGTTTCTACAATTTGCTTTTTCAGAAGAAAAAAAATGTCAAAGCTATAGCACCTTGCCCATGTGTCAAATGCAACGATTAAAGGAGAAAATGTAGAGATGAAATAAAGTAAGATTTGCTTAAATTTGGTATTGTTAAGAGTTATACACGTTGGTTGCGACATGGAGAAATGATTGACGATTCAACGATTCATGATAATATTATAATTGATAAGTCAAATGAATACCCATTGCATGAGCATGATGTCATGTTTGATATGCTACATGATGCCTTTGGAGTTCAATTTGACAATGTTCTTGGGGACGAGACAGTTGGTGTGAGTGAATTTAAAGATCCTTAGAAGCAACAAAATTCTTTTACAAATTGATGGGTGATCTTGAGTTAGAGTTGTATCCAGGCTGTAAGCAATTCTCAAAACTGTCTTTCTTGCTTAAGTTATTCCACATAAAATGCTTAGGTGGAATAAGTGAAAAAAGCTTGTTTATGATTCTTGATCTATTTAAAGAAGCATTGCCAGAAGGTAACACTCTGCCATAATCTTTTTATGATGCTCAAAAGATGATAAAGAGCCTATCTCTTGAGTCCATCAAAATCGATGCATGTCCCAAAAATTGTATGCTATTTTGGAAGGATCATGTGAATGCAGACGAGTGTGTTAAGTGCCATACTTCTAAATGGAAAATTGATGAACGTAATAATGGATCTTCCACCTCACAATGTAAGCCTCGAAGGACTCCTAGCAAGACAATTCATTATTTTCCTTTAATTCCCCGGCTTTAGAGAATGTATATGTCATCTAAAACTGCAGCAAGTATGATATGGCATAGTTATGAGCGTGTCAATGACGATAATGGTATAATGAGACATCCAGCAGACTCTAAAGCATGGAAATTTTTTGATGAAAAATATCCTTCATTTGCCTTTGAACCTTGTAATGTTCTCCTTGGGTTAGCAAGTGATGGGTTTAGCCCCTTTAGAAATGGTCATATTCCTCATAGTACATGGCCCGTAGTTCTTGTACCATATAATTTACCGTCGTGGCTTTGTACGAAACAGCATTCCTTCATTCCAATTCCTAAGGGGCCGAAAGATAAGATTGATGTTTACTTGCAACCTTTAATAGAGGAGCTAAAATTACTTTGGGAAGTTGGTGTTGAAACATATGATGCTTCAAAGAAAGAGAACTTTAAAATGCATGGATCTTTGTTATGGACTATAAGTGATTATCCAGCCTTTGGTGATTTATCTAGTTGGAGAACTCGAGGAGCTGTTGGTTGTCCCTCTTGTAACAGTGATACTTGTTCTGAGTGGTTAACAAATGGAAATAAACATTGTTATATGTGTCATCGTACATTTTTACCTTTAGATCATAAATGGAGGTACGATGGAAAAGCCTTTGATGGGAACCAAGAGCTAAGACCTGCACCCAAACCATTATCTAGTGAGGAATTGCTACAGCAAATTGATGTTGAACAAGTTGAATGTAATAAGAAAAAGAGAAGGCGTGATAAGAAATAGAAAAAACAACCGAAATTATGCCAAAAGAAGTTCATTTTCTTTGAATTGCCATATTGGAGTAGTCTTTTGATACACCATAATTTGGATGTGATGCATATAGAAAAAAATGTAAGTGAAACTTTACTTGGGACTCTATTAGATATTGAAGAAAAAAGTAAGGATAATTTGAATGCACGTCTTGATCTACAGGAAATGAAAATTAGAAAGTCATTGCACCCTATAACATGTCTTGATAAATCAAAAGAGCTACCGCCATCTCCTCATACATTATCTTTGGAGAAAAAGAGAGATTTGTGTAATTTTTGACTAGTGTGAAGTTTTCAGATGGGTATGCTTCAAATATTTCAAAAAATTCCCTCCTCAAAGAATGTAAACTCTCTAGATTAAAAAGCCATGACTATCATGTTATTTTAGAGCATCTATTGTCTCTTGCTATACATGGTTAGCCTAAATCATTGTCTGCTCCACTTATTCAGTTGAGTACCTTTTTCAAAGAGTTATGTTCTAAGGCTTTGAAGATTGATGAGTTTGAGAAACTCGAAAAACAAATTGGTGTAACCCTATGTGAGCTTGAAAGAATTTTTCCACCTTCCTTTTTTGTAATCATGCTACACTTACCTATTTACCTTGCAAGTGAAGCTTTGATTGCAGGACCAGTTCATTATCATTCAATGTACCCTATCGAAAGGTACATAAATTTCATTCTGCTTGTTTTTATAATAATAATAATTATTATTATTATTTTAGTCAAATATGTAAGTTTTACTATTTTCATATAAGTATCTTGGAAAATTAAAAGGGTATGTACGCAATAAAGGTCACCCGGAAGGATCAATGGCAGAAGGTTATCTTTTACAGGAATGCTTGACATTTTGTTCAAGATATACGGAGGATATAGAGATAAGATTTAACAAACAAGATAGAATTTATTATGATCGTGAAAGTTTTTTAGCTGATATCCTACCTATATTTGAGACAAGAGGTAGAGCATTTGGGAAGGAATGTCCTCGTTTACTTACTACAAAGGAATGGGAAGAAGTTCACTTTTATGTGTTGAATAATTGTGACGATGTACAACCATTTATTGAGTAAGACTTATATATTTTAGTAAGTACAAAGATTACTTTTGATAAAAAAAAAATATATATAACTTTGGTAATTATCTATCACAGTGAGTATACTCGCAATGCTACAAGTAACAAGAGGGTGATTTTGTTTCATAAAAAAGATTTCATAAAATGCTTTAGAGATCAAGTAAGTATTTATTTACTTATTTCTTATGTTTTTTCATATTTTGAAAATTATATTGTATGTATTACCGCTTTTTTAGTCCTATGGTTATGGATCTACCCTCTTTTCATCGAGCCAACAAATAGCCTATACTTAAAATTCTCATCAAACAATATATCTCTGATCAAATATTTGTAACTATAAGAAACTAATATGTCAGTATGATAAAAGCTTCCCATACTGATAGGACAAGAGTTTTACATTCCTAGTATTTTTGCTAATTTATTATTATGTCATTTGCCTCTCTGTTTTAGTGCTAATAAGACACTTATTAAATTGACATCAAATTTAGATGCCAAACCCATATGAATAATGTTTTATGTACAAGCCCTTAGAATATAACTCTATTGTGCAGTTTTGTTCTTTATGTACAATGTCATAGGTTCGCAAATCTGATGGCAATCCACTGGCCACTTTATTAAGCTTCGTTACTTACTAGCTACTGTAAGTGCTAGTGCATATGTGATAAGGATTTATCCATTGAGTTTGTGTTAAGATCATGTTCAACTACTTTCGCAAACACCCTTAGTTATGACATTGAGATGCAGAAGTTGTATCTGCACAGTATATAAACTGAAACTCTGTTTAGAAGGCATTATGTTAGGTTTGGGTTTAATCCTACTAGATTAGTATTTTAGCTAGAAAGACCAACAATATTCATAATTTGATACTACCTATAATTAGATTAATATTGTCAGACAAGATGAATAATTAATATACTCGAAATCAAGTAATCAAACTTCATGATTTTAAGTTTAACTAACTCGTCTATTATATCAAGCAGCCATGTTAGTTTCAAGTTAGTGGTTTTAAATTTTAAGGGATCCATCTATTTTAGAACCCCATCAGCCCCTTATTAATTGTGCTCTATTACCAACCTTGTATGTATTGATCTCTTTCCTAGTGAGATTATACAAGTCCTTAAGTTGTCAAATTTTTAATTATTATTAATATTAAATAGTATATAATGATAATTGGTTTATATAAAGTTTCATGCAAACATAGAAATTAAATTGTTATGATATTTTGGTTTAATTTTTTTTACGGCTTTTTATGATAATCTTCTATGTTTACATATATTTATCTATTTTATAGGTGACAATTTTGTCAAAGGAAAACCATTCAAGTGCTACTACTAACTTAAGAACACTAGCACAAGGTCCGGATCGTGCAGTGATATCTTTAAATGGCTACATGGCTAATGTATTTATGTTTCGTACCAAGGACAGTGAAAGGACAATAGAAACACAAAATAGTGGGATTGTTGTGAATTGAGAAAGTGGATAATCAACCCTTAACTATTACGGCCTCTTACAAGAAATCATAGAAGTTCAATATATAGGAGGAAATCATGTTACTTTGTTTAAGTGTGACTGGTGGGATGTGCACAGATGGTCGAGGGATCAATACTGACTATTTTGACTTCATAAGCGTAAATACATAAAAGTTGTTAGCTAATGATCCATATATTTTAGCTACACAGGCTCGCCAAGTATTTTATGTGAATGATGTTTTAAAGCCTAATTGGAAGGTTATAGTTGAGACCACGCCAATAAACTCATATGATGTCCCAGAGCTCAATGATCATGACGGAACTAATCATATGGATACTATGTATCAATGACCCTTTTATTATTATTGTTTTTTTGTTTTTGTTGTTAACAATTTTTTTTATCTTGTTCTTTTTTTTTTTTAATTTAATAATAAGTATTGTTGTCGTTTAATCTATAGATTCCTATTTTACACAATGAATTTTATTTTATATATATCATCATGATTCGATTTATTCACATACATTTATTTTTTTTAGCTTTGATTTTTAATATTTATTTTACAAGTATTTATATTTTTTTTAGTTCTAATATGATAGGCACATGTAAAGAATGATAATAAAACTGCAAACGATTATGGACAACAAAACTCAAGACAATTGAAGATCAGATGTTGGACATTAAGCACTTTGATGACTATATATCAAGCTTAGTAGAGAATGTAAAGCCACTAGTACTAGTGTGCATAAGCTATATTAAAGGTCCCAACAGTGGCCTACTAGTTGACATAAAAAGTATTTGATATTTAATTACTTATTTATACTCCAATGATTTGTTTAGTGGCCTAGTGGGTTACATGATCCACTATAAAATATAATAAAAGTATAGTAGCTTAATTTAGGAATAAGTTAGGGGAGGTAGAAATATTGTTGTACTTACTCTCGGTCATTATAGTATTGAATAGAATGAAATTATGATTATATCATCCTTAATTCATGAGTAATCCGTCAATGTCTGCTACAGTTTACATTGATCAATGCCTCCCTAATCACCAACCTACATGAATTGATTCCCTTATAATTAGATCAACTACAATTCTACAATTACAAACAAAATATACGTATAAGTAATATGATGTACTTCATTGGCCCCTTTGAAGCAATTGTCCAATAAACCTTTTATGATGTCTAAAATGAACACATCTTAACCTACTCATAACTTAAAGGCTCCAATTGTAAAAATCTCGCACAAGAAAAATATACTTGATCATTTCCTTTTTAATGCATCACTATACATAATACAGATACAATTTCTAGTTTTTTAAGAGGCAACAAAAAAGTTTAAGAGGCAACCAAAATTTCTCGAATGCTAAAAAGAACATTTAAAGGCAACATAAAATTCATTATTCCTAAACAGAAGTTTAAGAGGTAACCACATTCTCACTAATGCTAAAAATGAACTTTTAGAGACAATTTATAATTCACTAATGCTAAAACTAACTTTTAGAGGCAACAATATTTTCATTGATGCTTAAACGAACTTTTAGGGGCATTCTATAATCCATTAATGCTAAAAATAACATTTAGAGATAATAAGAGTTTAATTGATGCTAAATTTATCTTTTAGAGGCTATAAAAACTTATTTGCCTCAAAGTTTTGCCTCTATAGATAAATTTTTTTGTAGTGTCAGCGTCAACATAGAGTTGAGACTTCTTTAGAAGTCTTTTGGGCTGACTGCCCTGTTCGAGGCCATGGAGGCCATGATTTCTTCTGACAGGGGTCACCGCGTGGCTCGCGCCTTGGTGGATTTCTTTCTAGGACACCACCAACACTTTCCACTTTCCTTGGGGTGAGATGATGGTCACCCCAACCGACTTCAATCTCATTACGGGACTGGAGTTTAGTTCTACTGCACTGTCGTTCGACAGCAACATCAGCGTCTACTCTCCTGAGGTTGATGAGCTTCTAGGTCCGATTGTTGTTTGGGCCCGTACTAAGGTGGAGTCAACACAGTTCAGTGCCAAGGGTATTCACCATTCGACTCTAGCGGCAACTTTTGAGGATGATGCGACCACCCGAGAGCAGCGAGTGTGCATCTTTAAGCTTATTTTGCTGTCATGGACTTTTCCCCTGACAAGGGAAGTAGAGTGCTGCTTTACTACCTTCCTGCAGTCCGTGATCTTCACATGATCGGGACTTACGACTAGGCCAGCTTGGCCTATGCAGATTTTGTTCGAGCGTTGCGAGACTCGTGTCGACACCAGTCCAACACGGGGAACGTCGCTCTGTCCAGCTTCTAGAGAGTCTTAGAGGTATACTTTATCTCCTATAAAGTTAGCTCTAAGCTTTTGTTAGCACTTGGTTATACTTTTTTCTTTTGTAGATCTGGTTCTACGAGTACTTTTCTTCACTCGCGTCGGTAAGATTGTCGCCACGCGGGTTTCCAATGAGCGCATGCTGGGGAGGCTGTTACATACGGATGTCTACCACCCATGTTCAAGAGCTGATCTTCTCGGTATGATTTTTTGCATAGTTGAACACTTTTGTATTACATTTGGTAGATTTTCATCTCATAAGCATTCTTCGTAGGAGCCTGATGTAAAGTATCGGCCATGAAACGGCTTGGTTGTCCCTAGGTTAGCTACGTATTACACTGCTGAGCGTCGCTACTTCTTAAGGACGTATGGGGAAGTGGCATACCTAGGAGAGAGGGTTTCTATTCAGCACTCCTCGGATGTTTTTGTCATTCTTGCTTCTTAATGAGTGTCATTTATGGCACTCATTTGGCCTCTTTTAGGATGATTTTCATGCTTCTTTATAGCCCTTTTTCTTAGCTTATCCTTAATTTTGTTATTTATTTCGTTAGTTTGTGCTTTCCATAGTTAGTTTCCTTATTTTGTGCATTTCTTTGTTTATTTGTTCTTTTTCCTTTTATTTGTTTCTTTTCGTTTGTTTTTAGGTTATGATCGTGTCTCCAAGGATTCCTGAGCCTTCCTCTCATCAATTTTGATGCCTCATGTCGCCTTTCGGAGCTTCAAGTTTAAAGGAACGCAAAGAGCAAGTCAAGAGATCGGTGCACTTATGCGGTGGGGGCGTAATCTTTGCCATGAACCCACCAAAATGGCCCTCTCAAGACTGCCCACCTTGGTGTTCATCATCATCATAAAGTCGAGCCCACGAGGATGAGCTTGGAAGAAGAAGAGGGGGGGCTACCCTGCTGCCAGGTGCGGGCGCGCACGAGGGTGGTGCGGCCGTGCACCTGGGTGGCACGGGCGCGTCTAATGCGGGTGCGGGCGCGCCTGCTAGGGTCCCTGTTCCGTACCCTTTTTCCCGCGGTCGCGCTGATCCGTGCCATTTATGGCACATTTAGGATATGTTTTCTTTATATTTTTATGCTCCTTTGTAGTCGTTTATGTCGTGTTTTGAGAGAATAATGCTCGATTTGCGTGTTTTTGTGTTAGTTTAGAGAAATGCATGCTTTTAATGGCTTTCTTATCATTTTATTCATTTCTCGGCTATTTCTCTTGCTTCTCCATTTCTTTTTCTTGTTTTGAAGGTACGTCGCGGGCTATATGCATGGGAATTGAAAATAGCACCCACTAGGATCAATATGCGCTTTTCGGAATTGAATTTGAGTTTGAAACAAAGGAAAACGAAGGATTTCAAAGTATCAAATAGGACCTTTGTGCATTGTTTTAGTCATATCTTGAGTTCTACGGATCGGATTAGGGTTATTCAAGTTGGGTTGGAAACTAAACTTGAAGAGCTTTCCAATGATAGGTTGTACGCCTTCATACGATAATTAGATCGGAAGTTACAGCCTTCTAAAGTTGGCCCCGGAAAACTGTCGCGGGCGCGGTCTACAGTACCCGCGGGCGCGGGGTTGCTGCAGCTCCAAAACTGCCGTATTTGGGCAGTAAGCACCCGCGGTTGTCCCGAGGGCTCCGTGAGGGCGCGGGCTTGGGCCGCGGGCGCGGGTATTGGGGTGTTCGTTCCCCTCCGCGGGCGCGGCCGATTTCTCTGCGGGCGCGGGTTTTTGGGTCTTTTACGATTTTAAGCTTCTTTACTCCTTTTGTTTATATAGTTTTTGGTTTCCTTTATTCTTTATTCATGTAATTCTTTAGTTTTAGAATAGTTTTCTCTCTCTTTGGTTGAGAGCTTCTCTCTCTAGATTAGGCTAGATTAGGAGTAGTTTTAGAGAGAGCATGTGAGGAATTTCTTGGTGATTGATAGATTGAAGATGCAAGTGTGACAATTATGTTGGAGATCATCTAAATTATCAATGAGCATTTCTAAACTCTATCTCACTCAATTGCTTTGTTTAATTTGATGTTTGTTTGGTTTGATTTTGATATTTGATGTTTGATTAGAGTAATTGTTCTTGATATTTTGTTGATTCTTGTTCTCTATAGTTGATAGTTGATTTGATGATGTTGTTTGAGTAGTTGTTGGCTAGGAATTGGGTGAAACTTATATGATTGATTAATTGTGATTAATTTTGGAATTGTGTTGATTAATTGTTGAGATTAAAGTGATTAGTGAAGGTTTGCATGTGTGTAATTCAATTTGGCCTTGAGAATTATGCTAGATTGCATTGTAATTGCTAATGACATGAACAATCGATTTAGGAATTGCAATTATCGATTGGTTTTGATTGTGATTCTCTTAGTTTTTTATTCATAGTGAACCCTAGCTTAAGAATTAGGAGATAGCTCTTAGATTCCTATTGATTGCTCTTATCACTTAGTCCTCACAACCTTTGATTGGCATGCTCTTCCCAAGTTGTTGCAATTGACATGATTACTTGTTGATCCCCATTCCTAGTGTTTTATTTCCTTGGTTACTTGTTTTGTTAGTTGTTAGTATTCTCTCTTACCTTCGTCTTCGACCTACTAGCTTAGGCGCATAATTGAAAGTGCTTGAACATTACCGTTCCTTTGGGTTCGACCCTTGACTTGCCTCTATACTAGTATTTAGGTTTGTTAAGTGTTTATAAATTTAGTTTGACCGAGGGAAGATTAGATAACGACCTAGTTTTCCACTTGTCAAAATGGCGCCGTTGCCGGGGAACGGTGTCTTTGTTTGAGTGTTTTTGATTGCTTGAGTCTAGGTCTTTGTGTATATTTTTACTTTTATTTGATTTTTTTTTGTTTTGTGAAAAAAAAGGAAAAAAATGGCATGTCTATCATTTCGTCAATATAGCAATGAGTGTTTTTGTTAATATTTCATTAGACTTGAGAGATTTTTGGACTATAATTGTTGTAATATTTGGGAGGCTTGTGAGATTTGTTATTTTGGTTTGAATAAGCAAAGTAGGGATGAAGTTGAATGTATGCATAATGGTGAATTTAGAGCATTGTCAATTGATGATGCTTGGGATTTTTATGTTTGGCTTGCTAGAAATGTTTATGATCAGGGTAATCATGAGTCTAATATTGATATGCAATGTCTTGATTCTTCTAATATTAGCATGAATTCCCATGATTTGTCACATGATCCCTTAAGTGAACCTAGAACACATGATTTCAACTTTATTTCTCCTTTTGTTCATGATAATGAAGTGCAAGCTCAAGTTGATGCTAATGTTGTGTTTCAATATTCTTCATTATTTACCATGCCTTCTTGTGATGTGCTTCATTCCCTTAATGATGAATATCATGTTATAAATTGTGCCCCCACTCCCCAATTTGATGTATATGCTCTTGATCTTAATGTTGATTCTTCCAATATTGGTTGTACTTCTTCTTCTCGTGTTGAGCCTCGACCTTCTACATCGTTTGAATCTCTTGTTGATACATTTGAGTCTCAAATTAGGCGCATTGAGCTTTATAATGAGTTTGGGCCTAGTAAGGAGATGATTCTTAATTCTATGAGAGGTCAATTAGAGATAATGAAAAAGAATGAGGAGTGTAATGAGGAGGAAAAGAGAAGAGGGGAAGAGTTGAAAAATGAATTGTCATCCTTGATGCTTGTATGTGAAAAATCCCTATCCAATGTGTGTGTTGAGGATGATGATGATGATTTTAAACAACCAAGAGAAGGTAAGGATCCTTTTGGTGAGCATGTTAGTGATGGCGAAGGAGTTGAAAACCAAGAGAGTGTTGAATTTGATTATCCTAACCCTCCTTCCCATCTTGATGAGTCTCTTGTGTATGATTGTGATTCTTCTATCCATGAGTATCTAGACTCGTTTGAGGTTATGTCCAATGCATTCTTTGAGAGTCAAAAGAAAACCCATAGCCTTTTAAATGAGTTCATTAAGGATGCTTCATGGGAGAGAGATGAGTTTGAAATGAATTTGCATCCATTCATGCATGGTTTTGAGACCTTGGGCTTTAAAGTTGTTGAGGGAGTTGTTGTTCATAGTTGTTATGGAGGGAATTATGTTGTTTCTCTTGGAGGTTGGATGTTTGAGGGAGATGAATATCATGATTTCCATGCTCTTATTGGTGATTTGAGGCATGGTGGTGAGAAAAAGCTCATTTGTGAGACCATAGCCCCTTTTCTCTTTTCTCATACCCCTTTTTCAAGAAGATTCAACCATATCCCTTACACTTCTATTTCCCTCCCTTCTTTTGTCAATGAGCCTATTGGGGACCCTTTTGTCTATGATGATTTGTATGAAGCTCATTCGTCCCAAATTGAGGAAAAGGGTGATGTTGCCACCCAAAAATATTTTGAGGAGAGTTTGCCTTCTTTTTCTTCTTGTTCTTCTTTTTCTTTTTCTTCATATTTTGTTAAATTTTCTTTTGATTCTTCCTCTTCCTTTTCATTGCATCTCTCTCCTCATTTGTGTGCACTATCCTTGTTGCATGTACTCTTTGCGTCATTTGCCTACCTTCTCTCCTATGAAATGTGTAGTAGTGCATTTGACAAGCTCTTGCGCGCGTTGAATTATTATTTTCTAGAGCGGTTAAGCTTGGACCTTAAGCAAGCCTTTCTCGGGAAGTAACCCGTGTTTTATTGCTTTCATTTTCTTTTCTTTTTAGAATAGATTTTATCTCATGGAAATGTTTGTGTTCCTTTTGCTAGGTACATGACTTGATATTCTTTGGTGCTTCTATTTGGATCAAGAATCAAGGAAGATTGGCACCACATTTGCTAACATATAGAAGGCAAGATTCAATATTAGAGGTTGTTAGCTTTGAAAGGTTATAATTGGGTCATTTGTGGGTATTTACACCCACCTAATATGTGGTAATATCCTTCCTTGCTCTTTCTCTAGTGGATGATGACTTGTTGGACATATGTTGGTTTGATTGGATTAATCTCCTTGTTATTCCCCTCCCGTGGAATATTTGATTTATGTTTGAGCATGTTGTCTCATTCAAGCTTGGGGGAGGGTATTCTATCATGTTTGGTGGAATGTTGATTCATATATGTCATGCACCTTTGTATATGCTTTTCCATGTTCTCATATTTTGAAAAACTCCAAAAAGTTTTTTGTTTCTATCAAGGCAAAATTGCATTGTGTTTTGTTTTGTTATTGCTTTGGACATAATAACATTTGGACTTGTATACTTGAATGCTTTTCTTCCTAAATGGTAGTGGTGTGCACGTTTGAGATACGTTTGGTTGATTCTAGGATAGAGCATGCTAAGGTAGTTGTCTAGAACTAGGGGGATCATGAAACCGGATTCTACTTGTTTGTGGCATGTTGGTAGTTGCTCCCTATCTTCAATTTGACAACCTTAGTGAGTTTTTGCTACAACCATGTGAGATATATATTTGTTCAAGCTTCCATCATATTCTTGCATGAGCGGCATGGGGTCTTTGAATTTGCAAGCCTAATCTATAAAGCTTGATGTATGATTCTTAAACCCGAGACCGAGCTATCTAGGGAGGACAAAGGCACCTTTTCGGGGTGGTATTTTTCATTTTTGGGTTAGTTTGATTCATATTTTTTTTTAGGTTTCCATTTGCCTTCTTGCAACCATTTAAGCCTTATACCTTCTTTTCAAGCCACATCTTTAGTTCTTTGGCCTTTTGTTTCATTTTCTTTCTATTCTTGGTTTTTTGTGAAGCGAATTGATCACGTATGATAGAGTTTGTGGTGGATAAGTTGGAAATTTGGTTTTTATGAGTGCTAGTTTGTGATTAAGTCTTCTTTGTGAATAATCGCAAGTGTTTGAGTAAAAGCCGTCCTTAATCATAAAAGGCATGGACTAATAAATTGCATTATAGAAAAAGTCGTCCGAATTTAGCAAAAGGCGAGGACATTGCAAGTTTAAGTAAAAAAAATAGAAAAAAAATTTGAAAAAAGTGAAAAGTCAAAAATATTTTGATGTATTCTTTTCTCCTTCTAAGCATTAAGGACAATGCTTCATTTAAGCTTGGGGGAGAAGTGTTTACGCTTTTTGTATATATTTCTTGTGAGTATAGCTTCAAATAAGCTTGGGGTGTTGCTTTTGCTTGGTGATTTCTTGATCGTGTTGTTAAGGATTGATCACCCTTTTGCTTCACTTTTTAGGAAAACCTCCAAATTTTAAATTTTAGCCTACCTTCACCCTTTATGCCTTATGTTACAACCTTGGGGAAAGACCTTTCGACCTAGAAAGTTGAGTCACTATTCGGGGGAGGGAATCATGGGTCATTGCCTAAGGAAAGGGGATGCGAAGTCAAGATGTCGAGTAGCCCAAAAATTTGATCTTTTTCCTGTTCCTTCGCGGAATCTATGAGATGCTCACTATGGGGAGATATGAGATTAGTAGGGGGAACGTGGTAAGACCGTTTGGGATGAAAGTGGAGTGTGATAACTAGTTCCTATGCTTAGCATTTTTATGTTTCAATCAACCTTAGGTATCTTATAGCGTGCACTCCCTTACTTGTTTAGAAAGATTTGCATTCATTGTGCTTGTACATTTGCAAAAGTCCTTTCATGAACATTTGTTTGCTTTTCTTGTATTTTGTTTTCTTTTTCAAGCTTTGCCTTGTTTGTATTATTATGAGAGTTATAGGTAAACTCTTAGGATACCCTTACGAGAGCATCACTCGTCCTCTAGGGCGATCTAGGGGTTTAAATGGCTTGTCTTTAGTTGCTAAAATTGACCGTGATTCCTACGAAAGTGAGTTAGTGTATATTCCCATCTTCTCTAGTTTTCTCGTTTCTTTCTTTGCTTGAATAATGTCATCATTTTTCCCTTAGGTTGGATTTTGTTTTGCTCGAGGACGAGAAAAAGTTAAGCTTGGGGGAATTTAATCCGTGCCATTTATGGCACCTTTAGGCTATGTTTTCTTTATATTTCTATGCTCCTTTGAAGTCGTTTATGTCGTGTTTTTAGAGAATATTGTTCGATTCGCGTGTTTTTGTGTTAGTTTAGAGAAATGCATGCTTTTAATGGCTTTCTTATCATTTTATTCATTTCTCGGCTATTTCTCTTACTTCTCCATTTCTTTGTCTTGTTTTGAAGGTACGTCGCGGGCAATATATTCATGGGAATTGAAAATAGCACCCACTAGGATCAATATGCACTTTTCGAAATTGAATTTGAGTTTGAAACAAAGGAAAATGAAGGATTGCAAAGTATCAAATAGGACCTTTGTGCATTGTTTTAGTCATATCTCAATTTGGGTTGGAAACTAGACTTGAAGAGCTTTCCAATGATAGGTTGCACGCCTTCATAAGATTCTTAGATCGGAAGTTACAGCCTTCTGAAGTTGGTCCTGGAAAACTGCCGTATTTGGGCAGAAAGCACCCGCGGTTGTCCCGAGGGCGCGGGCCTTGGTCCGCGGGCGCGGGCTTGGGCCGCGGGCGCGGGCGCGGCTATAGGGGTGTCTGTTCCCCTCCGCGGGCGCGGGTTTCTTGGTCTTTTACGATTTTAAGCTTCTTTTCTCCTTTTGTTTATATAGTTTTTGGTTTCCTTTATTCTTTATTCATGTAATTCTTTAGTTTTAGAATAGTTTTCTCTCTCTTAGGTTGAGAGCTTCTCTCTCTAGATTAGGCTAGATTAGGACTAGTTTTAGAGAGAGAAAGTGAGGAATTTTAATGGTGATTGAGAGATTGAAGATGCAAGTGTGACAATTATGTTGGAGATCATCTAAATTATCAATGAGCATTTCTAAACTCTATCTCACTCAATTGCTTTGTTTAATTTGATGTTTGTTTGGTTTGATTTTGATATTTGATGTTTGATTAGAGTAATTGTTCTTGATATTTTGTTGATTCTTGTTCTCTATAGTTGATAGTTGATTTGATGATGTTGTTTGAGTAGTTGTTGGCTAGGAATTGGGTGAAACTTGTATGATTGATTAATTGTGATTAATTTTGGAATTGTGTTGATTAACTGTTGAGATTAAAGTGATTAGTGAAGGTTTGCATGTGTGTAATTCAATTTGGCCTTGAGAATTATGCTAGATTGCATTGTAATTGCTAATGACATGAACAATCGATTTATGAATTGCAATTATCGATTGGTTTTGATTGTGATTCTCTTAGTTTGTTATTCATAGTGAACCCTAGCTTAACAATTAGGAGATTGCTCTTTGATTCCTATTGATTGCTCTTATCACTTAGGCCTCACAACCTTTGATTGGCATGCTCTTCCCAAGTAGTTGCAATTGACATGATTACTTGTTGATCCCCATTCCTAGTGTTTTATTTCCTTGGTTACTTGTTTTGTTAGTTGTTAGTATTCTCTCTTACCTTCGTCTTCGACCTACTAGCTTAGGCGCATAATTGAAAGTGCTTGAACATTACCGTTCCTTTGGGTTCGACCCTTGACTTGCCTCTATACTAGTATTTAGGTTTGTTAAGTGTTTATAAATTTAGTTTGACCGAGGGAAGATTAGATAACGACTTAGTTTTCCACTTGTCACGCGCCTCTCCTCTAATTAGAACATAATTAGAATTAGTTTTTGATCAAATTAGAGAGATTTTTAGAGAGAGAAACTCTAGGTTTTAGTAAGAGAAATTCATGGTGGATTATTGATGATTGAAGCTTTCTTTAATTCCTTTGATCTTTGATCAAGATTGTAAGATTTCCTTTTCTTTAATTCAATCTTTAGTTTGATTTCATTTGTTTGTTGAATGTTCAAGTTTGATTGAAGGTTGATTGATTTGGGTTTTGTTTAGGGTATTTTTACCCTAGACACGTAGACCAATGAGAGCTCTCCACGTGTCGAGCTCAGGATGGCCCATGTGGCCCAACATCCTCTTAACACGTGGACCAATGAGAGGTCGCCATGTGTCGAGCTTAGGATGGCCCATGTGGCTCAGCATCCTCTTGACACTTGGCGCCCTCAAATATGTTTCCGAAATGGCGGCCTTCAAAGGCCTAGATTCCTAAGAGCGTTGTAAAACGGCGCAGCCCACTAAAATCTAGGTCAAGTGACCTAGGTAGGGGCACATTTTCCAACAACCCTATAAATAGGGAGATATTTCCCCACTTTGGGGACACATTCAATCATTTATTACACCCTTATTCTCTCACATCAGAGAAAGACTTGAGCTTGGAATCCGAGCAGATCCCTACCTAAATTTCCGTTCTCTTTATTCCGTTTCAAGTTACTAACTTGACCGTCGGAGGCGGAGCTCCAACCACCCGGAGTCTCCGTTATTTTGCAGGTGCAGCTCAGCCGGAATCAGACTTCGTGACGTAACTCTCCCAAGGGACAAAATCACCCAAAATATTTGGCACCGTCTGTGGAGAGTGTACCTCGAAGATGGTTCAAGAGTCTGTACCACCCCCTAACTGTCTGGGCGAAGATCCAAAAGTCTTTACAGACCAGGAAGAGGATGAGGATCCTCAAGTCAAAACCTCCACAGCCAAAGACGACTCTCTCAGAGTCAAGCGCATCCGGCCCAGAGAGACTCTGGAGCGGGGCGCCTCCAAGGCGGGTCCGATCAGACCCACTGGGCAGCCGGAAGGGGCAACCCAAACGGCAGTTGGATCAACCCCTGTCACCCGAGACGAACTCATGAGGTTCATGACGCGTTTCAAGGGTGAAATCACAGAGCTGATCACCAAAAGCCGGGCTGGCCCAAGTAAAGGTAAGTCGGCAAAGAAGACTCCTCTAGAAAAGGGGAAGTCAGTCAGAAACCGGCAGCCCACTCCTCATCCAAAGGAGAAGGCAGTCGGGACCATTGATTGGTCGAAAATTCTCCTTCTAGGGAGGAACACAAATAACACTCGCCGGACCCAACAGTCGGTGAGAAGTAAAAAATCAACTCTAGATGCCCGGGAGATCATCAACCGGAAGAGAAATCAATCGCTGTTTGAGTCGGCTTCAACGTCGAATTTTCCTGACAGCTTCAATAACATTTCTACAGGGAGTGCACCCTCCTTGCATGAGAGCCAGACAGGCGGTAATACCGTCCATTCTGGCCCTCATATGATTGGAGCTGTCCCGTATGTGCCTACTCAGGCTTACGGGCAGTATCCTCCTCACTTCATGCAGCCGGCCCTCTTTGGGGGTCAGGCGGCATATCCAAATGTCCAGCCATTGGACTGGCAGCTTCGTCTGCTGCGCCTGGGTGAACAACCTTCTACGTTCACTCGGGAGATAACCGAGGCGGCTCAGCCGGCCAAGGTTAAGAATATGTTGGTTGGTACCTATGATGGTACCACCAATCCAGAAGACCACCTCATGGCTTACACCAACCTCATGTATCTGCAGGGGTTGGATGATGCCCCTTGGTGTCGATGCTTCCCGGCTACGTTGAAGAGCATTGCCCAACAATGGTTTGGTAATCTGCCAGCCGGGTCCATAGACAGTTTCAGGAAGCTTGCCTTCCTGTTTGCCTCCAATTTCTCAATGAACATCCCTGCTAAGAAAACAAGCCTTGATTTGAGCACTGTTAAGCAGGGAGAGAGAGAAGGTCTGCGCTCATATGTCAGGCGGTTCAACCTGATCAGAATTCAGATTCAGGGGCTGTCTGATGAGGTAGCTTTTACAGACTTTTTTAAGGGTCTGAGAGACGGGCCGACCTTTAAGTTCGACCTTGTCAGAAAAAGGGGCTTTCACCCTACAAGCGGCCTTGAGGGAGGCAGAAAGCTATATTCAAGCTACCGACCTCTGCTTGCCTGGTAGCCAATCGAACACTAAGAAGTCTGACAAGCAGAAAGACAACCGGCCTGCTCAGCCGGCAAAAAAGAAAGAAGAGAGCAAGAAGAGAAAATAAGTCTGGGCGGTTAGTGACTCTGACCAGCCGTCCCAGAAGAAGAAGAAAGAATTTAAACCGTACGTCACAAAGTACGAGTTTAACAAGGACTGTAACTCTATCCTCATGGAGATAAAGGACCGGCTGTCCCTTGAGAAGCCGAATCCAATGAAAAGTTCCGTTCAATCCAGGAACAAAAATAAATTTTGCCAATATCATGAGGAAGTTGGCCATGACACCAACGACTGCTTCAGCCTACAACTGACGTTGGACCGTCTGGCTTACAAGGGGATGCTGAAGTCCTATATTTCTAAGTCCTCAGCCGGGGCAAAAAAGAAAAACAAGGGTCAGTCCTCCAAGACTACCCCCCAGCCTGCTAGTAGTTCGGATACCGACAAGGAGCCGGTCTACACTATAGCATGCGGGTTTTCATGTGGTGGCCCTACCATCAGGGGCACCAAGAGCCATCTTCGAAAGATGGACAAAGATGATGATGAGCAGGCGGAAGCCAGCTCCTCCTTCCTATACGTCTTGATCACTGAGAAGGACAGGGGCAGTGTCCGCCGCCCGCATGATGACCCGGGGGTCATTGAATGTAAGGTTGCCAACCAGCTAGTTGGACGAATCCTTATTGACACCGGCAGCTCATCATACATTATCAGCCTCCGGTGCCTACAGAAGCTGAAATACAACGTCAGCAGCATGCATCCGGTAACCCACCCCTTGGTTGGTTTTGGGGGGTTGAATGGTCAACCCAGCCGGAAGGATCGACTTACCCATCCGGCTAAGAGAGAAGGGCCAGGGGCGACATATTGTCGTTAGGTTCTTGGTCGTTGAGGAATTGACCGCCTATAACATTATCCTTGGCAGGCCAACCCTCAACATAGCCAAGGCGGTAATCATCCCATCTCTCATGCTCATCAAGTATGAGAAGGATGATGGCACTATTGGTTCCCTGAATGGGGATCTGAAGACAGCTCGGGAGTGCTACCTCTCAGCCATTAGGGACACTGTAACCCCAGGCGTCCAGGAACCAATAGACCTTGACAATGTCAAGGATGCCGATCCAGCACCTGCCCCACCAGCAGCCGGCAAGAAAAGAAAGGCACCTCTGCTGGTGGAGGTGAAGAAGGAGAAAAAATAGCAATCACTGACCGGTGGGCGGTCAGATGAGCTCCGTCCCCAGCCGGCTGGCGAAAGCGTTGATCTCGTTCTGGATGACAGCCGTCTAGAACGTACTGTTAAGGTTAGGACGGTCGCTCATGCTACTTTGGGTGCAAACTTGCACCTCCTGCTGAAGGAATTCAAAGACATCTTTGCCTTTGAAGTGGAAGAGATGTCAGGCGTCAGCCCGGATCTCGCTGTCCACAAACTCGCCTTGGACCCCAAAAAGAAGCCCATCCGGCAAAAGAAAAGAAACCACGGCGAGGAAAGAAGTCAAGCGGCAGCTGCCGAAGTCAAAAAACTACTATACGCCAGGTTCATTCGGCCTTGTAATTTTCCCGACTGGGTGTCCAATGTGGTCCTTGTTAAGAAACCGAATGGGACCTGGCGCATGTGTGTTGATTACACAGACCTCAACCAGGCGTGTCCAAAGGACAGTTATCCGCTTCTAAAGATCGACAGTCTGGTCGACTCTACAGCCGGTCACGCCTTGATGAGTTTTATGGATGCCTACTCCGGCTTCCATCAGATACCCCTGTGGAAGAAAGATCAAGAGAAGACGGCCTTCGTCACTGATCAGGGGCTATTCTGTTACACGGTGATGCCGTTTGGCTTGAAAAATGCACCGGCTACATTCCAACGGATGATTAACACTGTCTTTGTTAATCAAATTGGGAGGAATGTAGAGGCATACATTGATGACATGATAGTCAAATCCAAACAGCAGACGGATCACCTTGCTGATCTCCGAGAAACCTTCACCACACTCAGGCGGTATAAGGTCATGTTAAATCCTATGAAATGCGTCTTTGGTGTTGAGTCTGGGAAGTTTCTCGGATTCCTAATTGATCAAAGGGGGATAGAGGCTAACCCTAAGAAGATACAGGCGGTGATTGACATGAAGTCACCCCGCACTATCAAGGAAGCACAAAGACTAACCGGTTGCCTGGCTGCTCTGGGGAGATTCCTCAGCCGGTCAGGTAACAAATGCCTTTACTTCTTCCAAGCAATCAGGAAGAAAACCAGATTTGAATGGGGGGATGAGGCTGAGGCGGCCTTTCAACGGCTGAAAGAACACCTCCACTCTTTGCCAAGACTTGTTAGTCCATTGCCTAGGGAGGTGTTATACATGTACTTAGCTGTCTCAGATCATGCCCTCAGTGTCGTTCTCCTTGCTGAGAGAGACGGTGTTCAGCTTCCGGTCTATTTCATTAGCCATGTCTTAAAAAATGCTGAGCTCCGGTACCCCATGGTAGAAAAATTTGGCCTTGCTCTGATATGGCTTTCAAGAAATTGAAGCCATACTTCCTGGCTCATCCGGTGGTAATCTACACCGACCAGCCCCTCAAGCGGCCAATGTCTACCCTGGAGTCATCCGGAAGAATGTTGAAATGGGCTATTGAAATGCAAAGTCTTAAAACCACTTTCGAACCTAGAAAAGCAGTGGAAGGTCAGGCGTTTGCCGACTTCATTGTTGAAATGACCCGACTAGTGCAACCGGAAAATCTTGACCAGGTTTGGAAAGTGTATGTAGACGGAAGCTCAACAAAGAACGGCTGTGGTGCAGGAATTATATATGAGTCCCCAGAGGGGCACAAATTTGAATATGCACTGCGGTTTAAGTTTCAAGCCTCAAATAATGAGGCGGAATATGAAGCCCTGCTAGCTGGAATCCGCATGTGTAAGGCGGCAGGGGCAACGAAGATTGACGCCTATTCCGATTCACAGTTGGTCGTTAGCCAGTATGAGGGAACATATGAGGCAACTCATCCGGCTATGATCAAATATCTTCAGGCAGTCAAGGAAGAGACTGGGGCACATGAGGAATTCCGTCTGAATCAAGTGCCCAGGTCAGATAACAACCAGGCGGATGCCTTGTCCAATTAGGCTTCATCCGCCTGTTGTGATACTCCTCGGTCGGTCTTTTGGGAAGTTCTTGAAAAAAGAAGCATACATGAAGAGCCCATTGGAACCTTAGACCGAAGCTCCACTTGGATGGATGTCATCCGGGCTTATCTTTCAGACGGCACGCTCCCTGATTCACCACAGGAAGCAGCCGACCTGAAAAAGCGAGCTGCAAGCTTCGAGTTGAAAAATGGAGAACTCTTCAAAGCAGAATTTCTTAAACCCCTGTTGAAGTGTGTCACCCTACAAAAAGGGAAGGAAGTTCTCGAAGACTTGCACTCGGGATTCTGCGCCTCTCATATAGGCGGCAGGTCCCTAGCCGTCAGAGCCAGACGACATTACTTTTGGCCCACTCTTGAGGCAGACGCCAAGGAGTTGGTTAAGAAATGTGACAAGTGCCAAAAATTTGGCAAACTTATTCACCGACCGGCTACTGATCTGACGGCCATCCACAGCCCAATCCCGTTTGCAAAATGGGGCATGGACATTCTAGGTCCTTACACGCCTGCTCCAGGCGGAAAGCGCTACATCTTGGTGGCTGTGAATTACTTCACCAAGTGGGTGGAGGCTGAGGCGGTCAAAAACATCAAGACCTTAGACGTAATTTCCTTCATTTGGAAGAACATTATCACCCGGTATAGAGTACCTATGTCTATGGTGTTTGATAATGGTCCTCAGTTTAAGACGCCTCAGCTAAAAACTTGGTTGGGAGATCAGGGGATTTCAAGTTATTTTGCATCTGTTGGTCGGCCCCAAGCAAACGGACAAGTTGAAGCCTTCAACAAACTCATCTCATACGACATTAAAAAGAAAATAGAAAGAGCTGGTGGCCTATGGGCAGAAGAATTAATCCATGTCCTATGGGCCATCCAGACAACAGCAAAAGGGGCAACCGGAGAGACCCCATTTCTTATGGTATGCGTAGCTGAAGCCGTTTTGCCCATTAAGCATTATGAGCCGACTCTCAGAGTTATGCTCTATGATGAAGAGGCAAATTGGGAGGCCATGCGACTGACATAGGACTCCGTCCCGGAGCGTAGGGGCAATGATGTCCTGCGCCATGAGATATACTGTTTGAGGATGACCAGAGCCTATAACAAGAGAGTGCACAAACGTCCTCTTAAAGTGGATGACTTTGTGTTACGGAAAATAGAGGCAACCGGTAGGGCCAATGAGTTGGGAAAGCTAACTCCCAATTGGGAAGGCCCTTACCGGATTTATGAAGAAGTAAGGGATGGCACCTACCGCCTGGAAACCCCAGACGGCAGGCGTCTGCCTAGAACATGGAATGTAGACAATCTAAAAAAATACTACTTCTGAGATTGTAAACTTTTTGTAAACAGTAAGTCAATTAATGAAGATTCAGACTTTGTTTGCAAAATTGAGTTATTACTTAATTATCCATCCGGGTAATACCCAGGCGGATTTTTCGTTGCCTAACTAAGTTTGACACTTAGTAAAGGTTACATCTGTTGGACCACCTGGGTAATACTCGGATCCCTTGTTCATTTAAATTTAATACTTTGTTTATTCAACTGCCTGATCATCCGCCTGGGTAATACCCAGACGGACCCGCTTGTTTAAAAAACTAAAGTTTGATACTTAGTGTAAAACTGATACTGACTAAAAACTAAGCACAAAAACGTTTAGTGGCTATACAACCGGTCTCAAACAAGACCTGAGGCTAAAAAGCCGGATGGTTGCTCATTTTATAAAATCGTCTGTCCCAACATGGACAAAGGTGTCCGGCGACACCCCTCCGGGTGCAATCGTCGCAGAGAACAGACTATTTGTCGGTTTTATGTACCAATGTAGACGACAAAAAATTAAACGACCAAATTGGCCAACTCATAGTCGTCTGACCAAAATAGCCTATGAAGAGCGAACAAGTTTCCAGATACCGGATGCCCATATGCATCACTCGATCATTGATAGAAATTCATACTTGGGTTGTTTATTCCAAAGTTGCACTCACTTCCCCTATTTGGGTAAAGGATTGTGTAACGGCTACGCGTTAACCCAAGACGGAAAATAACCGTCTGGGTAAGAAGCTCAAAGCACCCGCTTTTATAGCCGGCTGTGCACTTGGTTTGGGGCAATCACCATTGTGATTTATTGGCTTAGAAACACTCCATACTTCTCCAAGTATCAAGTGTTTTCAAGCCAATCAATCAGCCTGGCACTAAACCAACCGCACAGCCGCCCAGGGGCAAGAGCACCCGGTTTGCAAATTGCCGCATGCTTTTTTAAGTTAGGCAGAATACTATAGAATTGCAAAAAGATGAATAAAAATTCAAAAAAAAAAAAAAAAAAAAAAAACACTAAGAAGACATATATAAAATCCGACTGAGTCGGAATACTTTATTTATATAAAATGGCACAAAGGCCAGAATAATTGTTAACCGGACACATCCGGTGCAGAAGGAAAGTGGAAATGTTAATCCAACCCCATGGTTGGTAAAAAGATACAACAAAACACGACATGCAAGCCGGTAAACAACATTGTTGGCATACTGCCGCAGAAAAGTGGGAGGACCGCCTAAGGCTTAGGCGGAGTCTTCTCCGGCTGAGCTTGGCTTGCTGGGCCCTCTTGCTGATTATCCGCCTGCTCCTCATCATCATCAGAGACTTCATATCCCTGCTCAGAAGCCCAGTCTTTGAAGCGAGGCGGTGGAGCATCACCTAGTTGCTGGGCATCATACACCTCAGTGGCGTAATCATACCTCAGCTTATAGACTTCAAAGTCTATTTCTGGGTAAAGGAGGCCCTAGGTGATCTACAGCCGGGCCAAGTTGTCCCGCTCATTCTCCTTGGTCAGCCGGGTCTGCTCCCGGGCCAGCTCGTCCGCCTGCTTGTTGCGCAGGGTCATGAGCTCGAGCCTCAGGCGGTCATTGTCAGCCCGGAGTTGGGCATTCTCTTTGTCAGCATCCTCTAATGCCTTGAGATCAGATTTGGCATCTTTCAGCTGCTTGTCAAGGTCATCAGCCCGGCTGTTAGCTTCATCGTTTGCAGCCGTTAAACTTTGGATCAGCTCCTCCTGTTTCAACTCTACTGCTTTAATATTTAAATTACACATATAATCAGAATGTTCAGCAAAGTTGAGGTTTTCTAGGGCCCTCCGTTTGGCGTCATTTACCTCTTCTTGCTTCCGCGTAAAGGGGCCCCGGAGATTGTCCACCCTCACCATAGCCTGAATCAATAGCAGTCGGTTAAAGAGTTACTTAGTCAAATTAAAGATGAAAGACATCAAGATAGAACAACCATGTACCTCAGCTAGAGAGCCCATTATCCGGTCAAAGTCCACAACTTGCAGATCAGGTATGAGGCATCCGGCGTCTTCTGCTGTTCTGAGCTTTCACTGAGCTTTTTCAGAACAGCAGGAGATTTGTCCTCATCAGTCGTTGGACGACCGGATTGGGCAGAGCCTTGTTTTTTTTTTTGGGGGGGGGGTCCTTTCTTGCGGCTTTGGCAGCCGGAGCCTTTTCCAGACCATCTCCTTGCCTTTTGAGAAGCTTGGAGAATGATCGAGGGATTCTCTTGGCGGACTCCTGAGAAAGAAACAAATATGAGTATACCAAACCGGTATAAAAAAAAAATGCAAACATTAAGTCAGGCGGTCTTACCCCGCCTTTCTTGTTGTCCTTTGCCTCGACGGCTGCCTTCTTGGCAAGAGCCGCCTCCTTGCGCAATTGCGCAGCCGATTTAGCAGGAGTCTTGTCCTGGTCAACCATCTTCAGGGCTTCTTCTGCAATAACAAGAATTTCAAGTTATAAAGAATCAAGGCAAGTTTGCAATAAAAAGAAAAATAACAGTTGTTCCGGGTGTGAAGTATTCTACCCCTGGGAAACATTGTGCTCAGTCCGCAGGCGGACAAAAAGCATTCAACTTTGAAGAAGTCCGGGTGGGGGATCCAGTTCTTAGGAACAATAATGTGAGTCCCATCCCCCATGGGCTCAGTTGTAGTTTCAAAAAATCCCGGCTCCATGATCTGCTCCCGGGCTTTAGTAGATAGTTCCGGGAGAGGGCATTTGCGTCCAAGAAGAGCCGGCTCAGTGTTGTACCGGCGTAGTGTCCGATTGTGTCTTAGGGTGGGGGAGGAAATCAAATAAAACTTGTCCTTCCACCCAGACCATTTGGACACTTTGTCCAAAGTCATTAAGTATTGGGGCAAGGTAGTTAGAGTATACCATGCCCCATGGCCGCCTAGAGCCTTGCTCAAATAGTGCATGTGAGCAAAGGCAGAGAAGCTAGGGTTCAAGTTTTGGAACTCACAGGCGGCAATATAACTTAAAATGTTCACCCACGAGTTTCGGGTGAGCTGCCAAACCCCAAGATCGTACCCCTTTAGGATTTTCCTAATCCCAGGCTGGAGGGGGAACCGGAGGCCGGCTTCTATTACCGCCTCATAGCAGATGAAGTAGTCATCTGCATGATCAATGTCGTCCCCCCAGGCCATTACAGCATCAGCCAGAGGGATAATAACTTCCCATCCCCTTCCAAAGGGATGTTTCTCCTTAAAAGCCCTGAACCCGCTGTTAAGAAGGGCAATGTTGCTCGGCAGCATCCGGGTTCTCTTTGGGTTGGGGTTGTCAGCTACTTTTGGCGGCTGCTGATAGTCAGCCGCAAAATCCCCCTGGTCAGAGCCGGAAGTTTCTGCTCTTAAACCCTGGGCGGCCTCAGCGTCGCCGGCTTCATTGGAGGAGGCGGCTCCCTCGCCGTCCACCTCTCTTACCCAGAGCTCCCAGATGTAGAAGGAGCCTCTTCGTCGGATCCAGTCTCCTCCAAATCCCTCGGATCCCCATTCGG
Organism: Chenopodium formosanum; assembly: GCA_024500155.1. NCBI lineage: Eukaryota > Viridiplantae > Streptophyta > Magnoliopsida > Caryophyllales > Amaranthaceae > Chenopodium > Chenopodium formosanum. Next base: position 44,575,367 of record CM044880.1, read on the forward strand.
GAAAACCTCATCGGCTGGCACTCTCATGGTGCGCCGGCTCTTAGACCACCTAGTCGTTTGTTTTGTTCTGGCCATTGTGTCTTGCACAGACACAGAGAGGGAGGAATTCGGAGATGAGCGTATTGGTTCCGACAGTCCAGAAAAGGCACCCCCTGTTCTAGACTCAGCCGTTCCTAGGGATCGGCTGAGTGTCCTAGGCAGTGCCGAGTGGGTGGATTGAGAACTCATTTATGTTCTATTAAGAAAGCCGGGTATACAGGCGAAAGAATGGTATGCAAATTGAAAGGGAGAAAAGCTAAAATGGTACATGCGGTTACCTTGCTTTAACTCTGGAAAATCTGAAAACCGCTACAGCCGGTGAACTGGGTGATGTACTACTAGCACTCGGAAGCTTGAAACTCGCTGATTATGCAAGCAGGAGCAGAGAAAAATCTCTCTAGAATCTCTCTTTTTCTCTCTCTAAAAAGTCAATGTAAATGTAAAGTGTGAGAAGGAGGGGGGGTAACTTTCTATTTATAGAAAGTAAAAGTGGGGGGGAAATTTTGATTTGAAATTCAAAATTTTACCCCGTTACAATTCACCTATTAGAGGTGGACACGTGTTACAGGCCCCATGTGACATGCACGTGCAACCTGTGAGGGGCAAATGTTTAGGGTATTTTTACCCTAGACACGTGGACCAATGAGATCTCTCCACGTGTCGAGCTCAGGATGGCCCATGTGGCCCAACATCCTCTTAACACGTGGACCAATGAGAGGTCACCATGTGTCGAGCTTAGGATGGCCCATGTGGCTCTGCATCCTCTTGACACTTGGCGCCCTCAGATATGTTTCCGAAATGGCGGCCTTCAAAGGCCCAGATTCCTAAGAGCGCCGTAAAACGGCGCAGCCCACTAAAATCTAGATCAAGTGACCTAGGTAGGGGCACATTTTCCAACGACCCTATAAATAGGGAGATATTTCCCCACTTTGGGGACACATTCAATCATTTATTACATCTTTATTCTCTCACATCAGAGAAAGACCTGAGCTTGGAATCTGAGCAGATCCCTACCTAAATTTTCGTTCTGTTTATTCCGTTTCAAGTTACTAACTTGACCGTCAGAGGCGGAGCTCTAACCACCCGGAGTCTCCGTTATTTTGCAGGTGCAGCTCAGCCGGAATCAGACTTCGTGACGTAACTCTCCCAAGGGACAAAATCACCCAAAACAGGTTTGATTTTAGCTTATTTGATTTGATCATGATGAATTTGTTGCTTAGTGTTGTTTTGATTTTGATTTCAATGGCTAGTGAGTAGATAGCTTGCTAGGGTAATGGGGAAGCATGTATGAATAATGGATTAAAGCTAACTAGGGAAAATTGATGGAGTTGACTACGTGACTAAATTGGTTGATGATCATGTGCATGTGTGTGATTAATTAAAGAGTAGCTAACTTTTATTGTTGCACTAGATTGCATTGTAAGTTCACATTGGTACGGACCATTGATTTGTGGCTTGCATTTACACGATTAAGGTGTCTTGTGATGTTTCCTAGCTAGAGTTTATCGTAGTTGACCCTAGTTAGACCTCTAGGAGAATAGCTTGATATGCACTATTGGTTGCATGATTGATTTTCCCTCACATTGCTTGACTTAGTCAATTTGACCTCCTAATTAGTTGAATCCGTTATGATTACAAGTGGATCCTAGCCCTAGTGTTTATTATATTTGATTTCTTCTCTTTTATTAGTCGTCTTTGTCCTAGCATTAGCATTCACACCCAATCCTTACATTTCGGAATAGCTTGACCATAGACAACAGATAATCGCCCACCATTCCTTTGGGTTCGACCCTTAACTTACCATTATACTTGTGTAGGGGTGCGTTGAGTGTTTACAAATTTTGTTTGGTCTCGGATAGGGGTTAGTTTCAACGACCTAGCTTCAACCCGCGCCACTTCTCCGCCGTGTCACATGTTAAATGACGCTAGGCTGCTTAGCATGTCGGAGAGGGCTGGTACCCCTTGGCAGTCTCATGCGATCCTAGGGAATTTCTGTGAGGAGGAGCTGCTGCCATTATTAGCTCTGGCCCCTATTTTGTCTGAGGAGGCGACGGTATGATTTTCACCTTTTACATTTTACTAAGTATCCCCAAAGTGATATTTTACTAACTTTGGTTTGCTTTTGTCAGGTTGACCTACTAAGTTTGTGCCACCTCGTATGTCCATCCATTACCAGGGGACATATGGGACTATCGAGGAGATGATTCCTCCGGCTCCTGAGGATTAGCGCTTCGTGGAGAGGTCGATTCCTCGCCACCAGGCTCGCGTGAGTTTATTTACTTGCAATTTGTTCAAATATATCAAGCATTGTTACTGACTTTATTTCTTTAACAGTTCTCGCGCAAGGTGGTCACGGTGATGGCACGGTATATAGACACCTTCTGGAGCCAGCTCGTTCGGATGAAGAACGTAGCTACGTGTCGTCGCGATGACACTGTTTAAGAGGTAGCCCTTTCTCCTTATTTATGTATTGTCATGCTTCTATTTTGATTGTTTCTGACTTGGTTTCTTCTTGCAGGGTCAGCCCATTCCTTCTCGTACCCGGACGAGACCTGAGGTCCGGAGAAAGCCAGCGAGGTCTTACTCGAGACGTTGTCGTACTGGTTTTGGCAGTCGGGGTGCTCGTTTTGAGGGTGCACGGACCGAGGCGGTGGAGGGCTCAGGCTCTTCATCTGAGGGCGCACGTGCTGAGTCGGTAGGCCAGGGAAAGGCTACCTCAGCTCCTAGAGGTGGTGGGATATACGAGGTCGGCTCGTCATCGTAGCAGCCTCCGCAGCCTCATCCTCTATCGTTTCATCAAGGCGACCTTGGGTGGACGGGTCCTGTGCTGAGTTTTCTTCCTCCTGGAAAGACTAGAGCTGGAGCTGGTGGAGAGCATACTCCTCGTGCTGCGTAGTTCTATGATATGATGGGCGTCTCTCATCATCTGCGTCCTCCAGCGTCGTAGTTTGTACCTGTGTTTTTTATTTTGACTTGTATAGAACTTTGCCTAATTGATTCATTTATTAGACATATTTGTATATACATATTATTATCTATTTATTATGACTTTATTTATTTATCTTGCATTTATTTTTCATTTTTATGTGCATATTTGTGTGTGCAAAGAATTGTGATAAAGATAATTTTGCGCAAAAAATTCCGTCATTATTATTATTGATGGAGGGTATCCGACTTCTCCCCAAAAAAAGAAAGAATGAGAAATAAAAATTGGACTTACAACAAACTTAAAATTAAGTCTGGATAAAATACGAAATAGGGAAAAAAAATAACGAAATTAATATATGGAATTAATTTATATGGGTATAAGAAGGGATAAAATCGTAAAGCCATTGTTCAGGTTTGAATCAGCCAAAAAAACGCGGTTTTTGAATAGCTTCGCTGATAAGACACATCAGTGCCACGTGGTGCCACGCGTTTTGCATTGGCGCCAAGTGCTGCTGTTGGCGATTGGCGCCAGACTCTGGCGCCAGACGGCAGAATCGTCGTTTGGCGCTGAAGAGCGCTGACTCCGAATCCTTTCCTGATTAAAATTGTATCGATGTTATGTATAAATAGCCCCCTGGTCTGCCGATTTTCTTCATAATTTCAGCAGATTAAACATAGTCTTAGCTTTTAAAAAATAATCATGTCTTTAATTACTAAGAGTTTTATCAACTTCACTCATGAATGGTGTCGGTCTTTAACTGCCAAAGAGAGAAAAGAATTACACTTTTTCATATGGGAGGTATCTATGGTGTTAAGGGGGTAGATCTTGATATAGACTTCATTCATACCGCCTTAGAATATTGGGATACAGATACTCATTGTTTTAGACTAGAGTGTGACGAAATTAGCCATTTACCGGAAGAATTCGGTGCTATCTTAGGCTTCCTTTCATTAGATCTTGCGGTAATCCCTAGAATAGATGAGTATAATTATAAGGATTTTTAGTGCTTCTGTAATTTAAGAGACAAAGATCTAACAAATATTGTAGATGGTAGCATAGTTAATTCAAAAGAATTTGTGTGCCATTACTTTGATAGACCTTATTCTGAATCTTTTCATGTTTATAGAAGAAGGGCTTTTTTCTTTTGCATGCTTAACCAATATCTTCTGACTATTGGTAGAACTAATGAGGTCCGGGCAATCATATCAACTATTTTGGAGAAGATCGAATCTGGGAGAAATCCAATGTGATAAGTGACTTTTATGTCTTTTTTAGGGTATTTTTATACTTATTTTTCGGTTTAGTTTCTAATAATTTTCCTAGTTTTAGGCTTTATTTATCTCACTTTCTTATTTTCCTTATTTGATCTTTAATTTAAGTATATTTGTAACTTTTAATAGTTTTTAGTTTATTTTTTGTATTTTTAGTTAATAATTTGTAGTTTCTCTCATTTTCTTATTTTATTTTATTTTCATATTTGTTTTCTTTATTTTATTTAATTTCATTTGATTTTATTTTTAAGTTATTTTATTTGATTTTATCTTATTTTATTTTATTTTATCTCTTGGTATTACCCTCGTGTTTTTGTTCTAGGTCGAGTTTGGTGTTCCGGGTTTCAAAGTTATATTCGAGTTCAAGGTCCGAGGTACGAGGCACAAAATTTAAGCCAAGCAAGCTGCTGCCCCTTACCTCCCTTTGCTGCCAACTTATCATACACCCCATCTTCCTTATCCTCCACCACATCAACCTCACACAAATCAGCCCACCATTCACGCACCCACCAATTCACCACCCCTGCTTTCCTCACCACCACCAACAGCTACAACAACAAACACAACACCATCAACCACCGCATCCTCACACCTCACGCAACCCATTGCGCCACCAACCTCCGCCACCTTCCCCTGTTTCCACTCGCAACAACAACAATCAGGAGCGCAACTCGAACCACCTCACCTCCAACTCACCTCAAATTCATCTCCATTCACCACCTCCAACCAAACCAACGCAAACACCACCCACGCTGCTCCCAGACACCGCATTTACCTCACCTCCAGTCCGACGCATACAACACCACCCACCAATCAGAGAATCCGCTTCAATCGAACCTCCGAATTTGCCCAAATCAGCATCTGTAGCAACCCAGACCACTGCGGGTGCGCAGCCCTGTCAGAAGGTGCACAGATGGAGTCCAAAATCATAGTCGAGGTAGTAGCTTTGTGCGACCTGTGCGCGACTACTGTGCGGGCGCAAATGTGGGTCAATCACGAGCTTTTCACGTGATTTAAATGAAGATCGGACGGCCACGATTGGATGCTAGATGATGATGATGCTGATGAACGGTGATGATGGTTGTTTGGGATCATGGCTGATGGTGTTTAAATTGGAGCAGCCTAATTCGAAAGTGAAGGGGAATTGGGAGGTCTGATGATTCGTGGGTTTGGGTGGGAATTTTAGGGGGTTTTGGGGTTTTCTTTTTTTTTTTTTTCATTTTCTTTTATTTTACTTTATTGTAGTTTTGTTTTTATTGGTTTTTAGTTTAGTTATTTTATTTATTTTATTTTGTTTTATTTCTTTTTTGTTTCTTTCTTTTTTTTATTTTTTATTTAACATGTATTATAAATACCCCTTTGGGGTTATTTTCTCATAACTTTTCATTAAACATTTTATTTTAGATAGATTAGATTAGTTTAGCCTATTTTTTCTCTCTCTTAGGGTTAGTTTTAGGAGTAGTGTAGAGAGAAAAAACTTGGATTTCCATGGAGTTTTTGAGAGGTTGAAGAAGCAACTTTGTAGAACTTCTTCTAATCTATTCAATGAGCATTTTCTAACTTTCTATCATCTTTCTTTCATTGCTTAATTCTTAGTTTTTGCTTTTTGTTTGTTGATTTGAGTAGATTAATTAATTTGTTTGTTTAATCTTGTTTTTATTCTTATTTTACCTTGTTTTCCATGTCTTTGTTAATTATGTTAGCTTAGGTCTTGTTCTAGGGAAATGGATGAAGGTTATATTAATGAATTGAATGATTGATTGTGATTAGTATGAAATTGTTTCTTGATTATTGTGTATGGGTGATGCTTTTATGGATTAGAATCTTTTTAGCTAATCGATTCTATGCTTTTAATTGTGCTTTTAATTAATTGTGCGAGAGTGAGTTGGTTGAGAGCACTAAATTCTTCCATACCTTTGCTAGGCTAGTTGCACGAGAGTGAATTAGTTAAGTATGATAATTAACATGCTTAATTGTGCGAGAGTGAGTTAAATGTGTTGATGTTCCTAATCGAGGTCAATTTCATCTATTTGTTTGATGTTGTTTAATACATTAATGTGATTGGATTCCACTTTCCCTAGTTTTAGTTATTTTCTCTTAGTAGTGATTAGTTTGGCGCCGTTGCCGGGGACTAAGGCGTTCATTAGTTTGTGTTGATTAGATTAGCTAGGTTTTTGTATATTATTTGATTTTTGTTTGCTTTTCTTAGTTCTTTGTATAAAAATGGCATGCTTATCTTTTCCTCAATTTGACGGTGAACCCTTCTATGCTTACTTTGAAAGACTAGATCGTTTCCTTAGTTACCATGGGTGTTCTCTTAGTGATGCTTGTGTTATAGCTTATTGGGGCATGAATGAGTATACTAGGGGAATGGTTGAGGACATGAATAATGGTAGATTTTGTCATTTGTCTATGCATGATGCTTGGGATTTCTTCACATGGTTTGCTAGGAATTCTTTAGATATAAAATCTCATGTTTCTTATTTTGATTCTCAATGCCAAGATTCTTTTAATTTTTGCATGAATTCTCTTGATGCTTCTTATGTGCCTTGTGATGATCCAAGTATGCAAATTGACACCTTTTCCCCTTATGCTCATTTTGATGAGGTTTGTGCTAGTTTTGAGGATGTGCAATTTGACTTTGATCATGAACCTCAACCCAATAACATTGATGCCCAAATTCTCTCTCAAATGCAATATATCACCCAACAACTCCAAGAGCTTCAAGAGGAACAAAAATTGAGAGAAGTGAGGCTTCCCCAAGTGCTGAGTGTTATGTTTGATTTAGATGGACGTGAGGCACCTCACTTGGAGTGTGAGAGTGTTGTTGAGGATGATGTAGGGCAAGGATGTGAAGTTGAGGGGAGATTTTCTTGTGATGAGAGGATTTTTGAGGATTTTGATCCTTTTCATTCCCCATTCGAGCTTGATTGCAATCCTTCTCCTTATTCACCCCCTTTGAGAGCTTCCCTTGGTGAGAACGTGAATGAGCCATCTTCTTCTTTGAATGAGGGAGTTCATGAGGATGATGATGGTGAGTTTGAGAAATCAAGAGAGATTGAGAGTCCCTTGAGTGATGGTGGAAGAGTTGTGAAGGGAGAAAATGTCGATTTTGAGGTTTCCAACCCCCTTCCCCATCTTGATGAGTCTACCTTGCATGTTGGTGACCCTTCTATCCATGAGTCTTTGGACTCATTTGAGGTTATGTCTAGTATGTTCATTGAAGGTGTAACAAATCATTATAGCCTCTTGAGAGAGTTCATTGGCAATGCTTCATGGGAAAGGGATGAGTGTGAGAGAAACATTTATCCTTTCATGCATGGTTTAGAGACTCTAGGCTTTGAGGATCTTGAGGGAGTAGTTGTTCATCGTTGTGATAGAGAGGAAGATGAGGTTATTTCTATTAGAAAGTTTTTTTTTTTTTGAGGGAGATTTGAGTCATGAGTGTTCTTTTGAGGATTCTATGATTGATATTCATGCCCTCATTGGTTATGTGAGGCCATGTGAGACCTTTGTTTCTCCTCCCCTTCCTCATGTCCCTTTATCAAGGAAATTTGACCACATCTCTTACTATCCCATGTTCCTCCCTACTTTTGTCAAAGAGCCTAGTGAGGACCTCATCTTGTTTGATGAGACTCTTCCTTTTCATCCTCCTATTATTAAGGAAATGGGTGATTGTGCCACCCAAAAATATTTTGAGGAGGTTTTGCCTTTTTATTCTTTTCCTTATTTCTCTTCTTCTTTCTCTTCTTATTTTCTTGATTTTCCTTTTGACTTTTCTTCTTTCTTTTGTCATCTTTCTCCTCACTTACGTGCAATAATCTTGTTGCACGTCCTTCTCCCGTCATTTGCCTACTTGTTATCATATGAAATGTGTAGTAGTGCATTTGATAAGCTCTTGCGTTCATGGCAATATTATTTACTAGAGCGGTCTCGCTTAGACGTTAAACAAGCCTTTCTCGGGAAGTAACCCGAGGTTTTTATTGCTTTCATTTTCTTTTCTTTTTAGATTAGATTTTCTCTCATGGAAATTTTTGTGTGCCCCTTGCTAGGTACATAACTTGATATACACTTATGCATTGGTTTGGATCAAGAATTAAGGAAGTTTAATGCCTACTTTTGCTACCGTATGGAAATCGAGATTCAATTCAAGAGGAAATCGACTTTGAAAGGTTAAATTGGTTCATTTGCGGGTATTTACACCCACCAATATCCGGTAATATCTTTCCTAGCTCTTTCTCTAATGGTTGGTGACTCGTTGGACAGGTGTTGGTTTGTTGGATTGATTTCTTTCTTTTCCCCTCCCATGGATTATTTGGTTTATATTTGAGTATATTGTCTCACTCAAGCTTGGGGGAGGGTATTCTATCATGTTTGGTGGGATGTTAATTCATTTATTCCATGCACTTGAATATATGCATTTCCATGTCTTTTCTTTTATTTTGAAAAATCCAAAAAGATTTTTGTTTACTTTCAAGGTAATTTTGGCAAAATGTGTTTTGTTTGTTCTTATTTTGGACATTTTATTTTGGGACTTGAATCCTTAAATGTTTTTATTCCGAAGTGGTAAATGTATGCACGGTTTGAGAGTGTCATTGGTTGACTCTAGGATACTATATGCTAAGGTAGTCCGGTTAAGAACTTTTAGGGGTCCATGAAGCCTTAGTTCACGGGAATGTGGTTAGATGCAGTTGCTCTCTATAGTGGATTTGAAACCCTTGGTTGGTATTTGTTTGGTTATAATCCCTTGTGAGCTTCATTTGTTCTAGCCTTCATCACCTTGTTGAGCGACTATTTAGGATCCTTGACTATGCATGTCTTAATCCTTGTTTTGACCTCTAGCTCCCAAGATCGTGACCGAGCCACTCTAGGGGAGGAAAAGGGCACCTTTTTCTCATTTTTCTTTATCTTCTTTTTATTTTGTTACAAATTTGGTTTTCTATTTTGCATCGACCTACTTGCTAACCAATTTGAGCCTAATTTTCCCTTTCTTGTCTTAACCACATTACAAACCCAATGGCCTATGTTTACCAACCCTTTTCGTTAGTGAAGCATTGGCATGTGAGGTTTGATTTTGAGAGTGTTGATCATGAGCAAGACAACTTTGTGAATTGGTTTAAGTAAGGTCTTAAAAGTTGAGGTTGAAAAGAAAATGCAAAAAAGTTTGAGAAGAAAGATGCAATTCAAGAAAATCAAATGAAGTTTCACGAAAAAGTCGTCCATAGTTTTTAAAAAAAAAAGGCAAGGACGTCAAATAAGAGCTAAAAAAATGGAAAAGAAACAAAAAACACAAAAATATTTTAGTTTGGTTTCGTTTTCTACCCTAGTTTAAGCATTGAGGACAATGCTTCGTTCAAGCTTCGGGGGAAGCGTTACTTCGGTTTTGGTATATATTGTGTTAGTGTTGAATAAGCTTGGGGGAGATGGCATTATTGGTATTTTTGTTTGATATTTTGTGACTTTTTGAGTTTGTTTTTGAGAGTAGGCCACTCTTTTGCTTCACTTAGAAAATATCACCAAAATTTTCAAATTTTTTCCCCGCCTTAACCCTTCGCCTTACGTTACAACCCAATAAAAAACCCTTAGACTTTAGTGGGGTTAAGTCAAAGAACGGTGGAGGGAGATAGACTTCAAACCTATGGAGAGAGTATGCACAGTTGAGATGTCGGGATTACCTTCTCAAAGTTTTTCATTTCTTTATCTTTTTCCGGTTCCTTCGTGGAATCATGAGAAGCTAGCTTAAGGGTTGATTTGAAGGTAGTGGAGAGAACGCGACCCGATTGGTTGGGGCTAGGGTGGATTGTGTCCCCTTAGTTATCTATGCTTAGCATATGTTATGTTTCAATCAACCATTGACATCTTGGAACGTGCATACATTTGTCTATTTAGAAAGGTTTGCATTCATTGGTGCTTGTTCCAATCTCTCGTCCAAATATGAACTTTGTGTTTTCTTTCTCTTTTTATGTTTCTTTTTCTTTTCTTTTTATTGCCTTGCCTTGGTTTTTTTTTCAGATTTGTGGGTTAAACTCTTAGGACACCCTCACGAGAGCACACTCGTCCTCTAGGGCGATCTAGGGGTTTAAAGGGCTTGTCTTTAGTTGCTAAAATTGACCGTCATTCCTACGAAAGTGAGTTAGTGTACATAATTGTCTCCTTTAGTGTCTTATATTTGCTTGAATAAATCATTCTCCTTATCTTATGTTTCATGTTAATTTGCTCGAGGACGAGCAAAAGTTTAGCTTGGGGGAGTTTGATAAGTGACTTTTATGTCACTTTTAGGGTGTTTTTATACTTATTTTTCGGTTAAGTTTCTAATAATTTTCCTAGTTTTAGGCTTTATTTATCTCACTTTCTTATTTTCCTTATTTGATCTTTAATATAAGTATTTTTGTAATTTTTAATAGTTTTTAGTTTATTTTCGTATTTTAGTTAATAATTCGTAGTTTCTATCATTTTCTTATTTTATTTTATTTTCATATTTGTTTTCTTTATTTTATTTAATTTCATTTGATTTTATTTTTAAGTTATTTTATTTTATTTTATCCCTTGGTATTACCTTCGTGTTTTTGTTGTAGGTCGAGTTTGGTGTTCCGGGTTTCAAAGTCATATTCGAGTTCAAGGTCCGAGGTTCGAGGCACATAATTTAAGCCAAGCAAGCTGCTGCCCCTTACCTCTCTTTGCTGCCAACTTACCATACACCCCACCTTCCTTATCCTCCACCACATCAACCTCACACAAATCAGCCCACCATTCACGCACCCACCAATTCACCACCCCTGCTTTCCTCACCAACACCAACAGCTACAACAATAAACACAACACCATCAGCCACCGCATCCTCACACCTCACGCAACCCATTGCGCCACCAACCTCCGCCACCTTCCCATGTTTCCACTCGCAACAACAACAATCAGCAATGCAACTCGAACCACCTCACCTTCAACTCACCTCAAATTCATCTCTATTCACCACCTCCAACCAAACCCACGCAAACACCACCCACGCTGCTCCCAGACACCACATTTACCTCACCTCCAGTCTACCGCATACAACACCACCCACTAATCAGAGAAACCGCTTCAATCGAACCTCCGAATTCGCCCAAATCAGCATCTGTAGCAACCCAGACCACCGCGGGTGCGCAGCCCTGTCAGAAGGCGCACAGATAGAGTCCAAAATCATAGTCGAGGCAGTAGCTTTGCGCGACTTCTGTGCGGGCTCGCAAATGTGGGTCAATCACGAGCTTTTCACGTGATTTTAATGAAGATCGGGCGGCCACGATTGGATGCTAGATGATGATGATGCTGATGAACGGTGATGATGGTTGTTTGGGATGATGGCTGATGGTGTTTAAATTGGAGCAGCCAATTTCGAAAGTGAAGGGGAATTGGGAGGTCTGATGATTTGTGGGTTAGGGTGGGAATTTTAGGGGGTTTTCTTTTTTCTTTTCATTTTCTTTTATTTTGTTTTATTGTAGTTTTGTTTTTATTGGTTTTTAGTTTAGTTTTTTTATTTGTTTTATTTAGTTTTGTTTCTTTTTAGTTTCTTTCTTTTATTTTATTTTTTATTTAACTTGTATTATAAATACCCCGTTGGGGTTATTTTCTCATAACTTTTCAATCAACATTTTATTTTAGATAGATTAAATTAGTTTAGCCTATATTTTCTCTCTCTTAGGGTTAGTTTTAGGAGTAATGTAGAGAGAGAAAGCTTGGATTTCCATGGAGTTTTTGAGAGGTTGAAGAAGCAACTTTGTGGAACCTTTTCTCATCTATTCAATGAGCATTTTCTAACTTTCTCTCATCTTTATTTCTTTGCTGAATTCTTAGTTTTTCTTTTTGTTTGTTGATTTGAGTAGATTAATTAATTTGTTTGTTTTATCTTGTTTATATTCTTATTTTACCTTGTTTTCCATGTCTTTGTTAATTATGTTAGCTTAGGTCTTGTTCTAGGGAATTGGATGAAGGTTATATTAATGAATTGAATGATTGATTGTGATTAGTATGAAATTGTTTCTTGATTATTGTGTATGGATGATGCTTTTATGGATTAGAATCTTTCTAGCTAATCGATTCTATGCTTTTAATTGTGCTTTCAATCAATTGTGCGAGAGTGAGTTGGTTGAGAGCCCTAATTTCTTCCATACCTTTGCTAGGCTAGTTGCACGAGAGTGAATTAGTTTAGTAGGATAATTAACATGCTTAATTGTGTGAGAGTGAGTTAAATGTGTTGATGTTCCTAATTGAGGTCAATGTCATCTATTTGTTGGATGTTGTTTAATGCATTAATGTGATTGGATTCCACTTTCCCTAGTTTTAGTTATTTGCTCTTAGAAGTGATTAGTTTAACCTCTCTCTATCTCACGACCTTCCCTAGTAGTCTAGTTGGCACAAATTAATACACTTAGTCCTTTTGGGTTCGACCTTTACTTGCCACTAACTAGTTTAGTGTAAGTTTAGGTATTATAAATTTCTAATTTGGTTAGGGTTATTAGTCCCAACGACCTACTTCCAACCTCGATCACAATGCCATTAATTATTGGAGAGACTATGCTTAGTCTTGATGAATTGAAGAGAAATCCAAAAGCACCTTTTCGGGGCTTTCCAATTTTATTACTGATAGAAAAATAAAATTTTTAATCACATAAATCAAAAACATAATTTTGTATAGTAATATTAATTTATTTGCATTGAAATTTTGCAGATATGGCTAATGGAGATACTATAATTAATTAGTCCTCCCGACAATGTTGAAAATACACACCGAATTGCTTTGTGATGCAAAAGAAACGCTTCTCTAAGATGGGGCGCCATGAATAGAAAAAATTATTTGCCTCTTGTGAAAGGAATGGTGTCCTTCGAACAAGTGTATTATTCTCATCGCGGGTTCAGAATTATTAGAAAGCTAATATATTCAGTAAGGTCAAGTGATCGGAATGCCTGAGTGGAGGCCGCGTCCGATCAGTAATATTAATATAATCAACATTACAACTTAATCTTGACTAAACCATTTGGGTCACACCTAAGGAAAATATACGAACTGACTCGACGAATTAATTCGGAAGAAATTAATTCGTCGCCCGAGTGTTAAATATTTAGACGTCGGTAATTCGAGCTTGGAGCGTCAAAACCGGTCGTTGGAAGTCGAGTCAAAAATAATAAAAAGACGAGACGCACAAAATAATAATAAATCAACCATATTCCCAAAATACCTCTAGCATCGGAGTGCCCCGAGCATCCGAATGCTAGGGGAAAAAAGGTCCAAGCATAGGTTGCTAGCAAGCGCACCAAGCCGAGCCTAGCATGGCTGGCTAGGTGCGTGCTAGCGCACCATACTAGCAGCCACGCACAGTAGCAGCTAGTAGCCGCGTGCACGTGGTGCGTGCAGCAGCTAGCTACCGCAAGCTAGGCGTGCTAGCAGCGCACACACTAGCAGCCCCGCTCAGCAGCAAGCCCGCACCAAGTCCGTGGCTTGCGCACAGCAGTAGCCCGCATCTTGGTGTGGGGCTAGGCTCGGGCTGGGCTCGTGTTTAGGCTCGTGGCTGGGCCATAGGGCCGGTCACTATGGAGAAGCTTGAGGAATATGGGAGAAAGTGGGTAAGGACATGTGGCACAAGGAGAGTATTGAGTGGGGAGCAAGTATGGTCCCCTACTCTCCATGTGGTCTTCACCAACCCATTTCACATGGTAAAGCCACTTGTAGATTTATTATTAGTTTGCAATTTTAATTTAATTTAGCTTTAAATTAATTTGTGGAATTTCATGATCCCACATTGATGGGATAGAAATTCTCACTCATACTTTCCTCTATAAATACAAACCTTGGGATTTGGAGTAAAGTGCTTGAGTGGGAGTTAGAAAGAGCATTCCATATTTTAGAAAAACTCTTAAACTCCATTAACACTTGGGTTTTGGTCGGACCTTGCTAACTCCAAGGTAGCGGACCTAAAAAGTCGTGTTCATCCTTTGTGGGTGGATACCGTTGGAGACACGGCATTTTTGGTGCTCAAGGCTTTCAAGTAAGAGCCCGTTTTGAGAGGGCGAAGCTCGCTTCAAGGGTATGATTCGTTCTTCCTTTTCTTGTGCTTATTTATTTATACTTTATGGTTTCATTAATTACGAGTGGTTCCTAAGGACGGGGTTGTTTCCGCGGTGAGTCGGACTCACCAAACCCCAACTGCGGTATCGGAGCCCCGCTAGTTTATTTTTATAATCATGTTTTTCAAGGTTTATTTTGGCTTATTTTTCTGGTTTAAGTTGCTAATTAGATTAGTAGCTCAGTTTTATTTATTTTAATCCCGTTTTTAATGTCGAATTTGGCCCAAAACCCAGATTTTCGCCCAAAAATAGTGAATTTTGGGTGGAAAAGGTGTTCTGGAAAGGTTTTTACTCCGAAGGGGCTGTGATTTTAGCCAAATTTTGACCAGAATTGCCTTTTTCGAGGGATTTTTCGTTTTTGACGAAAAGTTTTAAGTCTTTTCTAACCTTGAAATTAATGGCATAACTTGTTAATTATGTGGTTGATTATTTGCATTATTTTTTGCATTTTTAAGTCCCCTTAAAGCACACTTACTTGGTAGTATTTGATGCTTAAAGGTTGATTTATTTTCACATAATTGCAAACTAATTGCTTTTTAGTGTGAAAATTTTTGTTTTGAGGCTTCCTAAGTGTTAAAGATTCAATCTTTATTTGTGATAAGTGATTGAAACTTTTAAAACCACTAAATTCCATGTTATTTTGTGTTAAACTTTGTTGTTTTAATCATTTAGAGTTGATTGGAAACATAAAGTTTCAATTTTTGTGAAAGAAATTTGGTTATCTTCATATTGGAAGATATAATTTTCAAGGATTCACAAAATTAAGATGTTGGAATTTTCATTTGAACATTAAAGTTCATATTTTTCTAACTTTCCCTTACTTTGTCAAATTCTCAAGTTTAATTTAAATTGATTAAATTAAAAGTGAGAAATTGCCTCAACTTTGTTATTGCACCAAGCTAAACCAATTTAATTAAGAATGGTTCTTGGAATTATTTTGGTTATTTGCACATTGAAATTTTATTAAATTAGACTTGTTTAAAATTTCATTTTTTTTGCTCATTGAGTTAGTTCTAAAATTAATTTAGAATTAGTTAATTATGTCTCACAAAATGGGATCAAATCCCGAGGCCATGGCACGCAAAACGAGGCAAAGAACCACCCTTGGCTACACGTGCGGTAGCAGCACACAACCGCAGCAGCCACGCACCAGCTGCCATGGTTGTGCGTGCGCGTGCGTGCAGCAGTGGCAGCAGCCCATGGCTGCTTTCCGCGGGCCGTGTGTGCGGAGTTTTTTGTGTGTGCATATGCTTGGTGCGGTGAGGTGAATAGCCGTAGTATGCTTGGTTTGCATGAGCCGCGATTATTCGAGTTTCCTTGGCAAAACGCTTAAAGCGAAAGCCACTTGAAATGCGGTTGGCTTAATATTGCTTATTTTGCTGTTTTGTTTATTTTAATTAATTTTGTTTATTTTAATTAAAATTTTGGGAGGCTAGGCCTCGGTTTTGAGCGGCATTGGAAAAATTTTATTTTGACAAGTTTGGGTGCTACCGACTTAATTAATTGGATTAATTAAGGGAAATGCGGAATTTAGTGGGAGCTTCAATTAATTAATGACGTCAAATTACATAATCGGTTAAACAACTTTGACTAGTTTTAATTAGGCGTGTTAATCGGATTAACCATCTAGATTAGTTACTAGTGCGCGCGTTGTTTAAATGCATTTTACTTGTTTGATATTGTAAATTGCATGGGCCATTCACAAATAGTGAATGGATGAATGGAATATATATTCTCTCTCACAGGTTTTATGAAATGGCAACTAGTGGGACCAGATTAGGATAGAAAATACGGACTACGTGCCGTTATGTATTTTTGTAAATCTAAATATAGTCTACGCACCGTTAAGTATTTTTGTACCTTAATATTTAGATTATTCCTAGTCGTAGACACTAGTATTTCCATAGTTTTGTTAAGTCTTCAAGACGGCGTATCTTGGAAGACAAAGCCTTGAATTGCAAATGAAAACCTTTTGAAGATTTGAAGAATTCAAGGGGTCATGCTAGTTGCCAATATGCATCTATAATTTCGCTTTATATTTTATGCTTATATATACATGTGAATTATTCGTTAGATGCATGTTTAGGTTTTCTTTATGTTGCGATGATTAGTTAAGTTCACTTAAATCAACCAACATAGAAATCCTAAGTCCCTAATAATATTGAGTCAAACTTGCCTTTCCAAAACAACACTTACCAACCGAACGAGGGTGATGGTAGGCTACGCCAAAGCGAGGTGTCATCACTTCTCCAAGGCTCATAAGGCACACCGGGTGTGCACGTTGGTTTTGGTTTAACTCATCGGTATGAGTGAGGAGTCCTCACATACTGTGGCTAAAGAGATACATCGTCAAAGATACATTAGATGAGACGATTGTCTAACCAAGAGTGGCTTAGAGCCATTAGCAAGGCAATGCTTACCCTAGAAGATTGAGTGTTAAGACAAGCCAAAGCATGCTTAACCACTCTTTGTTTCTTCGGATCTTGGAATCGCCTTATTTACACAAATAGGGACAATTTTACGTGTAAATAAGATGTTAAATAAGTATTGAAAATTTGCATAAATAAAATTCAATCTTATTTAAGTAATTTTGAATGGTTTTTCATTAAAATTCTTTCAATTGTAGAATCATGTCTTCAACCTCAAACAACCAGTTTTCATTACGCTCAATTCTCGACAAGGAGAAGTTGAGTGGTACCAATTTCCTTGATTGGCAAAGGAATTTGCGCATCGTTCTTATGCAAGAACAGAAAGAGTATGTCCTTGATGAGGAAATGCCCGAGGCTCCCAACACTAGTAGAAAAAAAGCATTAGGCACCCCCCATATGGCACCGGTTCAGGCTAAACTGGTGCCTAAAACCGGTCTGAAAATGGGCGGGATTTTACCAAAAGAGAAAAGGCACCGGTTTGGCCTGAACCGGTGCCAATTGAACCGTTCCTTAATTTAAAAAAAAACTGGTTAAACTTAAAAAAAAAAAAAAAAAAAAAAAAACGGCCATATAAATATGAAACCCTATTTTGCTTCACTACTATTTCTCCTCGCCGTTTCATTCTCCTCTCCTCTTCTTTCCTACTATTTCTCTCTCCTCTTCTCCTCTCCTCCTCTTTCACTCCACTTAACCTCCTTCCCTTTCTCATCGATCTCCTCCTTCTCATCTCCTCCTTCCCTTTCTTTGTTCTCATCTCCTCCTTCCCTTTCTTCGTTCTCATCTCCTCCTTCAAGCTCACCACGAAGACCACCACGGAGACCACTACGAACACCACCACGGAGACCACTACGAACACCACCACAGAGACCACCACGAACACCACCGCAAGCACATGCAACAACACCACGGAGACCACTCCTCCTCCCTCAATTTCTGGGTTTTTGTGTTGTGATTTTGATTTTTGATTTTTGATTTTTGAATTTTGTTTTTCGATTTTGATTTTCGATTTATCCTGGGTTTTTTCGATTTCAATTTTTTTTCGTTTTTGTTTTATTTTAATTGATTTCTGGGTTTTTTTATTTGTTCGTTTTTGTTTATATTTTTTCGATTTCTGGGTTTTTCAATTTTTATTTTTGTTTTTCGATTTTGATTTTTGATTTTTGATTTTTGATTTTTGGTTTTCTTTTTTATCGATTTTGATTTTTATGTTTCGATTTTTACTTTTGTTGTCTGATTTTGATTTTTGATTTTTGTTTTTCGATCTTGATTTTTGTTTTTCTTTTTTTTCGATTTTGATTTTTATGTTTTGATTTTACTTTCGTTGTCTTATTTTGATTTTGATTTTTGTTTTTCGATTTTGATTTTCAATTTTTTCTGGGTTTTTCCGATTTCAATTTTTTTTGTTTTTGTTTTTATTTTAATTGATTTCTGGGTTTTTTAATTGTTCGATTTTGTTTTTATTTTTATGATTTCTGGGTTTATTCATTTTTTTTCAGGGATTTTGTTTTTATTATTTCGATTTTGTTTTGATGTTTTGATTTCTGGGTTTTTTTCGATTTTATTTTTAATTTAATCGATTTTAATTCGATTTTTTTTCTGGGTTTTTTTATTTTTGATGTTTTAATTGGCGCAGGTATACATAATCCAAGAATCAAGAATCAAGAATATGGGGATTTTTAGATTGTGATGTTGTAATATTTTTTTATTTATATTGTAGTTTTTTTTATTTATTTATATGTTGTAATTTTTTTTTATTTATAAGTAATTTTTTTTATTGATCTATGTTGTAAAATTTTATTGATTATATATTAAACAGAATCGTTTAGATGTTTATATTGATTGTGATGTTTGATTCTGGTTTTGAACCGGTGCAAAAAACCATGTTTTTGGCACCCCTCACATAGGCAGCGGTTCAAACCGGTGCCTTAGACCGGGTTTGAACCGCTGCCAAATGCCTTTAACCGATGGCAAGTAGCCGATCGGGATGTCAAGTGCGTAATGCTAGCCACTATGTCTCCTGAACTTCAGAAAACCTTTTCGAGAAGGAATCGGCCTATGAGATCATTTCTGAGTTACAGAATATGTTTCAAGAACAGGCTCGAACTGAAAGGTTTGAAACCCACAGGCAGATCCTTAAGACTAAGCTCAAGAAAGGAGAGCCAGTCAGCCCACATGTGCTTAAAATGATCGGATTATTAGAGAACATGGGAAGCCTTGATGCGGGGTATTCAAGTGAAATGGCTATTGACATCATTCTCCATTCCCTTCACAAAAGCTATGACCAGTTCAAGATGAACTACAACATGCATAGCATGGAGAAAACCCTCACCGAGCTTCATGGGATGTTGAAGCAAGCTGAGCAGACGCTCAAGGATGAGGGAAGGCATGATATGCTTATGATTAAGAAGGGCAAGCCATTTAAATGGGCGGGCAAAAAGAAGAAGGGCTTAAAGGGGAAAGGAAAGAAGAACTTTCCGAGTAAGCCAAAAGCTACAAAAGACAACAAGGAGAAAAGGGTAGCATCTTCTAAGTCTGATTCCGAATGCTTCTATTGTAAGAAGAAGGGACATTGGAAGAGAGACTGCCTCAAATTCAAGGAAGATAAGAAGAACGGAACCGTTGCTTCTACATCAGGTATTTACGTTATAGACTTTAACTTCACTAGCTCGGCTTCATGGGTATTAGATACCGGATGTGGCTCACACCTTTGTTGTGATTCACAGGCACTAAGGAACACTAGGAGGCTAGCGAATGGAGAGATCGAGCTTCGGGTAGGAAATGGAGCAAGGATTGGTGCTATATCCGTAGGATCTCTTAGTTTGTCTTTGCCCACGGGGCTAGTTTTGGAACTTAACAATGTTTATTGTGTTCCCAACATTACAAAAAACATCATTTCAATTTCGGCGTTGGACGCTAAAGGTTTTGAATTTCGTGTTAAGGACCAATCATGTTCATTTTATCTCGATAATGTTTTATATGGTACGGCACATTCAGAAAATGGTCTTTATGTGTTATCTCTAGATAAAGAAATTTATAACGTTAATAATCCTACAAAGAAAGCTAAGATTACACCGTCTAGTCAAACTTACTTGTGGCATTGTCGTCTTGGCCACATTAACATCAAACGCATCAAGAAGCTTCTTCAAGAAGGTATTCTTGACTCATTTGATTAAGAATCCTTTGAGAATTGCGAAGGATGTTTATTAGGAAAGATGATAAAGCAACCATTCTCCAAGTTGGGAGAAAGGGCCGGTGACTTGTTGGGACTAATACACACCGATGTATGTGGGCTAATGAGTACACCCGCAAGGAGTGGTTATCGGTATTTCATAACCTTCACGGACGACTATAGTAGATATGGTTATGTCTATCTAATGTCGCACAAATCTGAATCGTTTGATAAATTTAAGGAATTTCATAACAAAGTTGAAAACCAACTCGGCAAGAAAATCAAAGCGCTTCGATCAGATCGAGGTGGCAAATATTTCAGCCAAGAATTCGATGACCATCTGAAAGAACATGGAATACTTTCAGAGTAGACACCTCCGGGAACTCCTCAATGGAATGGAGTATATGAAAGAAGGAATCGAACCCTGTTAGACATGGTTCGATCGACTATGGGTCTAAGTGCACTTCCAATCTCTTTCTGGGGACATGCACTTTTGACTGCGGCACTTACACTGAATCGTGCTCCGTCAAAGGCAGTGGAAAAGACTTCATATGAATTATGGACGAAAAAACCTCCAAGGTTGTCTTTTCTCAAGATTTGGGGATGCGAAGCATATGTCAAGAAACTCATTTCTAACAAACTTCATCCGAAATCTGACAAGGTTTACTTTGTGGGTTATCCAAAAGAAACCAAAGGGTATTACTTCTACAACAAATCCGAGAACAAAGTGTTTGTTGCTCGTGATGGTGTCTTTTTAGAGAAGGAGCATCTCTCAAAAATGACAAGTGGGAGGAAAATCGAACTCGACGAAGTTCAAAAGGACGAACAACAAGGACAAGTTGACAATCAAAGTGCTCATGAAGCATCTGTTGACATTGGTCAAAGTCAAAATATGCAAAGTGAAACCGACAATGCAAATGCTTAGTCCATTACCCTACATAGGTCAACTCGGCCAAGATCTCAACCTAACAGATATCTCAGTGTTGTATTAACCGAAGATCAGGACATCCTAGTAGTGGATGGAGATGAGCCGGAAACCTACAAGCAAGCTATGACGAGCCCAGACTCTGCAAAATGGCAAGAGTCCATGAAATCCGAAATGGACTCCATGTTTGAAAATTAAGTATGGGACTTGGTTGATTTACCCGTAGGTTACACACCTATCGGATGTAAATGGATTTTTAAGATGAAAACCGACAAAGATGGAAATGTATTCATTTACAAAGCAAGGCTGGTAGCAAAAGGTTACAGGCAAATTCACGGCGTTGATTATGATGAAACCTTTTCTCCGATATCTATGCTTAAGTCCGTTCGAATTCTTCTAGCGATTGCTGCATATTACAATTATGAAATATGGAAGATGGACGTCAAAACCGCCTTCCTCAATGGAATTTTGGAAGAAACTGTGTACATGACACAGCCTGAAGGTTTTGTCGACCAGAACAATCCTAAGAAGGTATGCAAGCTTAAGAATTCCATTTATGGATTAAAGCAAGCAAGCAGAAGTTGGAATCTGCGATTTGATGAAGCCATCAGTAAGTTTGGTTTTATCAAGAATCTAGATGAGTCTTGTGTTTACAAGGTCAGTGGGAGTGACATTGCCTTCCTAGTCTTATATGTCGATGACATTTTGCTCATTGGAAATAGCATTCCGTTGTTAGAGTCTGTAAAGGTTTGGCTCGGGAAATGTTTTTCAATGAAAGACTTGGGAGAGGCTCAGTACATACTAGGCATCAAGATCTATAAGGATAGATCAAAGAGGATGATAGGAATGAGTCAAAGTACTTTCATCGATAAGGTACTAGCTAGATTCCAAATGGAAGGAGCAAAGAGAGGGCACCTACCCATGTCACATAGCATAACCTTAAGCAAGAAGCAGTGTCCAAAGATACCTGTTGAGCGAGAAACGATGAGTCGTATTCCACATGCTTCGCTTATTAGATCGACCATGTATGCCATGATATGTACTAGGCCGGATGTATCATATGCCTTGAGTGCTACGAGCCGATACCAATCAGACCCAGGAGAGGCGCATTGGACTGCGGCCAAGAATATTCTGAAGTACCTGAAAAGGAACAAGGATAAATTCCTGGTCTATGGCGGTAAAGATGAATTGGTTGTTGAGGGATATACCGACGCAAGCTTCCAGACAGACAGAGACGACTCCAAGTCATAATCCGGATACATATTCTGTCTCAATGGAGGAGCTTTTAGTTGGAAGAGTGCAAAGCAAAGCACAACCGCTGATTCTACAATTGAAGCCGAGTACTTGGCAGCGTCTGAGGCAGCCAAGGAGGCAGTTTGGATTCGCAAGTTCATTGATGAACTTGGTGTTGTACCCTCCATCAAGGGTCCAATAGACCTCCATTATGACAACAATGGAGCTATTGATCAGGCTAGATTGCCTCGAGAACATTAGAAGGTCAAACATGTCAAGAGGTAATTTCACATGATTCGAGAATGGAAGACAGAGGGTGAAATCAGAATTTGCAAAGTGGGAACGGATGACAATGTAGTCAATCCACTTACTAAACCCTTATCTCAAGTGAAGCACAACAAACACATTGAGGCAATGGGAATCAAGCATGTCGCGAACTGGCTTTGATTTCCATATTATAGTGTTTTAATTAAATTTTGGACAATGTTAATGTAAAGCACTATGATGAACCATTCAGTTTTTGGAGTAATTAAAATTTTTCATGGAATTTAATTCACTCCGTCTCTATTTAATTGTGGTTTAGAATTAAATAATGAGTCCATTCAATTTTAATAAATATTCAAAATAGGGTGTCAAGTCAATGGCTTGGATAAAGAAACACCTATTAAGTGAACATTGAATATTTTAATCGAAAATTTTCCCTAATCAAGGTCATATTTTTTGTGGATGATTAATGACCATGAGAGATTATTAGTGTGTATTATGATTTATAACTCCGTTTCTTGTGCTATGAGGATATAAATCATTTGCACAGGTATTGGTTTAGAACCATACTGGATCGACCTATGAGAATACTGTAAGAGATTTAAAATCGTCATAAGTATTTTTTGCATTATTACTATCGGAACTCTTTTCCTTGACCATGAGTAGTGGGAGGTCTCTTGTTTAAGTACTAGTCCGCTTTGGTATCCGCCAAACGTCTGCCGTAACTAGGGATTATAACGACAGATATCGGGCGGCTAGGTCCTCTTAGTAAGAGAAGCTACATTACAAGACTGGAAATGTCCCCCTACTAACAATAGGGAACATGTCTTGTTATTTACAAGGCCTCTCGAAGAGCGAGATTGTGAAAATGCATGGCCGTGCTCAGATGGATTTTAGAAATCATCTGCTTATTGAAAGTCAAACTCAGATTTCGAGAAACACTTCTGAACGTAACAGAGATGACGAGTAATCTTACTCTGAAGAGACATGAAGAGACATAGGAAAGGGGCTATACACTAAATGCACACTTGTCCGGAAAGACAAGTGGGAGATTGAAAGGAATGGTGTCCTTCGAACAAGTGTATTATTCTGGTAGCGGGTTCAGAATTATTAGAAAGCTAATATATTCAGTAAGGTTAAGTGATCGAAATGCTTGGGTGGAGGCCGCTTTCGATCAGTAATATTAATATAATTAATATTACAGCTTAATCTTGACTAAACCCTTCGGGTCACACCCAAGAAAAATATGCGAACCGACTCGACGAATTAATTTGGAAGAAATTAATTCGTCGCTCGAGTGTTAAATATTTGGACGTCGGTAATTCGAGCTTGGAGCGTCGAAACCGATCGTCGAAAGTCGAGTCAAAAATAATAAAAAGACGAGACGCGCAAAATAATAATAAATCGACCATATTCCCAAAATACCCCAAGCATCGAAGTGCCATGAGCATCCGAATGCTAGGGGCAAAAATGTCCAAGCATAGGTGGCTAGCAAGCGCACCAAGCCGAGCCTAGCATGGCTGGCTAGGTGCGTGCTAGCGCACCGTGGTAGCAGCCACGCACAGCAGCAGCTAGCAGCCGCGTGCTCATGGTGCGTGCAGCAGCTAGCTGCCGCAAGCTAGGCGTGCTAGCAGCCACGCTCAGCAGCAAGCCCGCACCAAGTGCGTGGCTTGCGCACACAGCAGCAGCCCGCATCTTGGTGCGGGGCTAGGCTTAGGCTGGGCTCGTGGCTGGGCTCTTGGCTGGGCCATAGGGTCGGTCACTATGGGGAAGCTTGAGGAATATGGGAGCAAGTGGGTAAGGACATGTGGCACAAGGAGAGTATTGAGCGGGGAGCAAGTATGGTCCCCTACTCTCCATTTGGTCCTCACCAACCCATTTCACATGGTAATGCCACTTGTAGATTTATTATTAGTTTGCAATTTTAATTTAATTTAGCTTTAAATTAATTTGTGGAATTTCATGATCCCACATTGATGGGATAGAAATTCCCACTCATACTTTCCTCTATAAATACCAACTAATCGGGATAAGATAGGTCGTTGGTACTACTAACCCTAACCAAATCAGAAATTTATAATACCCAAACTTACACTAAACTAGTTAGTGGCAAGTAAAGGGTCGAACCCAAAAGGACTAAGTGTATCAATTCATGCTAATTAGACTACTAGGAAATCTTGTGAGATAGAGAGAGGTTCAACTAAACACAACTAAGAACAAATAACTAAAACTAGGGAAAGTGGAATCCAATTACATCAATACATTCAATAACATCATACAATTAGATGGAAATGACCTTGATTAGGAACAATAAACACATTTAACTCACTCTCGCACAATTAAGCATGTTAATTATCCTACTAAACTAATTCACTCTCGTGCAACTAGCGTAGCAAAGGGATGGAAGAAATTAGGGCTCTCAACCAACTCACTCTCGCACAATCGAAAGCACAATTAAGAACATAGAATCAATTAGCTAGAAATATTCTAATACATAAAAGCATCATCCATACACAATAATCAAGAAACAATTCCATACTAATCACAATCAATCATTCAATTTATTAACATAACCTTCATCTATTTCCCTAGAACAAAATCTAAGCTAACATAATGAAGAAAGACATGGAAAACAAAGTAAATAAGAATAAAAACAAGATTAAACAAATAAACTAATTAATCTACTCAAATTAATAAACAAAAAGAAAAAACTAAGAATTAAGCATGAAATAAAGATGAGAGAAAAGTAGAAAATGCTCATTGAATAGATGAGAAGAAGTTCCACAACGTTGCTTCTTCAACCTCTCAAAAACTCCATGGAAATCCAAGCTTTCTCTCTCTACACTACTCCTAACCCTAAGAGAGAGAAAATAAAGACTAAACTAATCTAATCTATGTAAAATAAAATGTTGATTGATTCCCTCTAGAAAATAACCCAAAGAGGGTATTTATAATACAAGCTAAAATAATATAAAAGAAATTAAAAAGAAATAAAAACTAAACTAAAACAATTAAAATACTAAACTAAAAACCAAAAAAAAACAAAACTAAAAAAAATAAAAGAAAAGGAAAGGAAAATGAAAAACCCCCAAGACCCCCACTAAACCGTCCAAACCCACGAAAATCAAATCAGATTCCCCCCTTCATCTCCTCTTTCGAATTTGGCTGCTTCTACTCTTTCATCACCAACAATCATAATCATCACCGTAAATCAACATCATCATCATCTATCGTGGCCGTCCAATTTTCATTAAAAATCACTTGAAAAGCTCGTGATTGACCCACAATTGTGCGCCCGCACAGAAGACGCACACAGGTCGCGCAAAGCTTCTGCCTCGAATCTGATTTTAGTCTCAATTTCGTGCGCTTTCTGACAGGGCTGTGCGCCCGCATTTGAGGCCTTAGATGGTATGAGTTGCGTGGCTATGAGGTAAGTAATTTGGTGGTGATTTGGATGGTTGATTGTGGGTGAAGGGCTGGTGGTTTAATTGGTGTTGCGGGGGTCGAATTGAGGTTGTATTGCAGGCGGTTTGGTGGCGAAATGGGAGGTGATGGTGGTGTTGGTGGTTTAATTTGTGATTGTTTGGTGTGTGGAAGAGGTCGGTTTGCGCGGCTGCCAATTTGGGGTGCCGAATTGAACCGAACTGAACTAAACTGAGCTGAGCTGAACTGAACTGAACTAAACTGAACTGAGCTGAACTATACTCAACTGAACTGAACTGAACTGAATTTCAACGTAAGAGAACAGGCCCTTAGTTTTAAATTTAAAGTTAATTTGTTTTTATTAAGCTTTATTTAAATTTCATCAATAATGTAATTTCTTAGTTTATTTTATTAATGAAATTTCAGCTTTTTAATTAAATCATCTCCTTTAAATTTAATTTATTAAAGCAATGAAAACAGAAAATTTAATTTTCCAGAAATTTTTTCGAGTACGAAAGTCGAAAATTTTTCGAAAAACACCGGAATATGCCCATGTACTCCCAGAAGTGTTGCGCCATTAGTTTATGCCTCGCATCGGCTGCTGTCGTCTGACGTCGTGCGACAAGCTTTTTTCTGTGACGCCGATGTTTTGTCGGATTTCTTTTTATATCTGGGATGTGAGGTTTGCGAAAATTAAAGTGGTTGCACCTGTAAAGGGTTGCCTACGTATCCTTTCCTAAGGAATCAAGCCAAACATAGCTCTCTTGAGTATCCTACTAAAGTAATTATGGGTAGTACTTTTTGAGTTGGTAAAGATTTTTTATGTTCGAGAACTCATTGCCATCCATATCAGTTAATTTTGCTATAGCTCCTGATAGGATTGTTTTGACAGTATAGGGTCCTGACCAATTAGGCCTAAATTTGCCTCTTGGATCAAAAACATTTTTCCTTAATGCTTTTAACACCAAGTCTCCTACTTTGATGTTTCTTGTCTTGCTCTATTATTAAAATGTCTAGCCATACGAATTTGATAGCATTGAGTATGATATAGAGCTTCTAGTCGCTTTTCATCAAGTAGAATTAGCTCTTCATATCTCGCTCTGGTCCATTCGACATCATCGAGTTTACTTTCTAGTGCAATGCGTAGAGATGGTATCTCTAGCTCTACAGGTTGTACGGCATCCATTCCATAAACCAAGGAGAATTGCGTATTTCCTGTTGATGTGCGAATTGACGTGCGATAACCCAAAGTGCGAAATAGAGTTTGTCAGGCCAATCCTTTTAATTTTCTGTCATCTTGTCGATGATAGTCTTTAGATTTTTATTAGCTGCTTCAACTGCTCCATTTGCTTGAGGTCTATAAGGAGAAGAATGATGGTGTTGAATGCCATATTTTTGTAACAATTCTTCACACTCAGCTTGAAAATGAGTTCCATTGTCACATATCATTTCATGTGGGACTCCATATCGACAAATGATATTCCTTTCGATAAAGAGTGCTACATGTTTTTCAGTGAGTTTAGCATATGATTGTGCTTCAACCCACTTTATGAAGTAATCAATTGCTACTAGGATGTATTCATGGCCGCTTGTTCCTAGAGGAGTAATTTTACCAATAATATCAACTCCCCGTGTAGAGAATGGCCATGGTGAAGTGTAGGTGTAAAGTAGAGATGGAGGAACATGTTGTAAATTGGCGTAGATTTGGCATTTAGGGCATCTTTTCACATATTTATGACAATCCCTATTCATGGTAGTCCAATAGTATCCTTCTCGCAATATCTTTTAGACTAGCATTTTTCCATTAACACGGGTTCCACAAATGCCTTCGTGGACTATCCTCATAGCTCTTTGAGCATCCTTTTTCCCTACACATAAGAGAGCTCAACCCTTAGGTACCCTTTTATGCAACTCATTGTCTATGAGTACGTATTGGGAAGCCAAGAGTCTTAATGCTCGTTTTGATCTTTTGTCAGCATGAGGAGGGTATTCTCCTTTAGTGTCATAGTTAAGTATATATGTGTACCACGGTTCTTCTTCTTCTTCTTCTTCTTCTTCATCTTGGATCATTTCATCATCTTCTATAGCTTGAATATAAGCTGGTTTGTGCCTTTTCTCTATAGTTAGAGGCATTTGCTCGATTTCCGTAGGAATCCTAACCATTGAGGCTAGTCTTGCCAAGGCATCGGCAAATTGGTTTTCCTCTCTAGGTAGATATGTGTATTCTGCCTTTTCTAACTGATTGGTGAGAGTTTCTAGATAAGTTTGGTAAGGGGTCAGACTTTCGCTTCTTACTTTCCATCTTTTAGAAATCTGGTTGATGATCAATGAAGAGTCCCAGAATATTCGTAATTTCTTCACTCCTAATGCAAAAGTTGTTTCAAGGCATACCACGCATGCTTTGTATTCAGCATCGTTGTTGGTGACGTTGAAATCTAGCTTTATGGAGATTGGAACATGCTCCTCTTTAGGTGATACTAATAATACTCCAATGCCACATCCCTTTTGGTTAGAGGCTCCATCAAAGTATAAAGTCCAAGTATCATCTTCTGTGACCATCAAGTCTTCGTCTAGAAATTCATTGTCGTGTATTGGCGTTGAATCTTCTATTAGAAAGTCTGCTAGGAAATCTGAGACAACAGATCCCCTGAAAGCCTTTTGAGGCATGAATCTTACGTCGAACTAGGCTAAGTTGACTATCCATCTTGATATGCACCCATTGAGTGTAGACTTCTCAAATAGGTAGTTAAGTGGATTCATTCAGGAAACTACAAAGATTGTATGCACGAGCATGTAATGTCTTAACTTGGTTGTGGCCCACACCAATGCGAGGCATAATTTCTCAAGCGGTGTATAGCGTACTTCATACTCGAGCATCTTTTTGCTTAGATAGTATATTGCATTTTCTTTACCTTCTACTTCTGGTGCAAACATGGCTCCCATTGTCTCCTTGGTGACTGTTAGGTACAACCTAAGAGGTATTCCTAGAAGTGCTGGTGCTAATACGGGAGGATTTGCGAGATAGGCTTTAATCTTTTTAAAGGCTTTTTGACACTCATCGTCCCATATTACTGGTACATTCTTTTTGAGCTTTTTTAATATTGGTTCACATATTGTTGTTAATTTTGATATAAACGTACTTATATATTGCAACCGACCAATAAATCCTCAAATCTATTTCTCGGTTTTGGGCGGTGGAATTGACATGATTCCCTTGATCTTGGTTGGGGCTATCTCTATTCCTCTAGAGCTTATGACATATCCCAAAAGCTTGCCTGAGGTGACTCCAAAAGCACACTTGGATGGATTCAACCTCGTGTTGTATTTCATTAGCCTTTCAAAGAATTTTCTTAAGGCTACTAGATGGCCTGGGCAATCTTTTTATTTCACAATCATATCGTCCACATATACTTCAACTTCTTTATGCATCATGTCATGGAGTAAGGCAGTTGCTGCTCGTTGGTAAGTAGCACCCGCGTTTTTCAACCCAAATGGCATTACCGTGTAACAGTAAGTACCCCATGGTGTTATGAAGGTTGTTATCTCCATGTCTTCTTCTGCCATGAGAATCTGATTGAATCCTGCGTATCCATCCATGAACGAGAGAAGTGCATGATTCGCTATATTATTTACCAAAATATCGATGTGTGGTAAAGGGAAGTCGTCCTTTGGACTTGCCTTATTTAAGTCTCGATAGTCTACACACATTCTTACCCTTCAATCCTTCTTCAGAACTGGGACAACGTTGGCCACCCATTTGGGGTATTTAGATACCCTGATAAAACCTGCAATTATTTGTTTTTGAACTTCTTCTTTTATTTTAAGAGCTACGTTTGGTTTCATTTGACGCAACTTTTGTTTTACAGGTTTCATTCCTGGAATTAGTAGTATAGCGTGTTGAGCTATTTCTCTATTAATACTTGGAATATATTCATATGACCAAGCAAATACATCGATAAATTCTTTAAGTAGATTAATTAAATCGGTTCTTTCTTGTTCATTAAGTGTTAATCTGATTTTAACCTCTCTTTTAATGGTTGAATCATTTGAGATATCAACTGTCTCAATTTCCTCAATTATCGGTGTTTTCTTTTCAAGTGTTTCCATTGCTTTAATAGTTTCTTTGTCATTTTCATTGGTAGTTAAGCAATGCTCATCATCTTGGGTTAAAGAAAACACGAGGAGTAAGCAGAAGAAGACATATTATTAAATTCGGAAATCATTACATCGAAAAGGGAGATGTCCTCAGGGACTTGATTACTAACTATCTTAGGAGAAGAAATAGAAGAAGGAGGGGGTGCTACAACTAAGGACTTGGATGACTCTACAAGAAAGGACTCTGACTCTAACTCTAACTCAGACGACTCTTCAAACATCGGTCCTTACCCTGTCGTTATGGAGATTTTCCTTCCACTTGGGGTAGTCACCTTGACTATCTTGTGCCACCCTTGTACTGATCCTTCTACTGGAGTGATGAGCTTTGAGGTGTCAAAGTTCTCGCTTTGTATGACCATTTGGATGAGCTAGGAGTTACCCTCTATGTATCTCGGCTCATCTTTTTCTCGCTCAAATAATAATCCCATGACATTAAAGTCAAAGCATGGGGTGCTTTCTCCTTGTGGATAGGAGTTGGGATTTCATCTAGAAAGTAGCAATCTAAGAAAATTTTGAATCCCGATTGTCTTATGCCATTTACAACAAAAGGTTCAGGAAATTCATAACATGGATAGTCCTCTCCTTCTTTTATGAATTATCCATTAAAAGAGCATTTTCTCGACGCTATGGCCTCGACACTGAGGCAAGAGGGTCAACTGTAAATAATAATATCCGTGTTTTCTCGACGCTTTTTAATGTCGAAAGTAAATTTCGACATCAAAAAGCGTCGAGAATGTTAACATGTGCCTTGCACGTGGACCCGATTAGCTGAACCCACGGAATTGATAAAAATAAAAATAAATAAATAAAACCGCCCAATTCAACATCACAGACCTTCAAGGCTTCAACTCATATTCTTAATCTTAACCCTAACTATTCTGTATTCCTTTTCCTTTATTCAATCTGAATTCTACAAAGGGATTCATGGAGTCATGGCCTAGATTTCGTTCACAAATTTTCTTTCTCCTTGCGTCTCTCATAATTCTGCTTTATGAAGTTTCACTACTCGTCCTCAATTGTACGGAGTAATCAATTTCATCCTTCTCTACATTTATATTATTGAGGTTTGTCTAATTTTTGAATTGTATCTTAAAGATTGTTTTCCGATGTTGATAATTTTTCAATAATATCTCAAAATATTGGTCAGATTACTCAGATATGGGTTAGATTCATGAAGAACATAATTTTAGGGATTGTTTGTATGTGTATACATATTGTTATGTTAAATTATTTGCTGCTTTTCTAATTCAATTTCGAAACCATTGATCATCATATGTTTGAAGCACGATTCGGGTTTGTTTTTATTTTTGTGACTCTCTTTGATTATAGATTTTGAGTGTTAATTTTTCTGGGTTGCGTTTTGTAGTGGGAAAAGATAATGATTTGGTTATTTTTATTTTCTTCAATTGTTTAGATTCATAAAAATATTAGTCTTATTATAAAGGAATGTAAGCTCTTGAATCATAAGAGATTGAGATGAGATAGCTACCTAGTTCGAATCTCCCACCGAAAAGAACAGCGTTCCCACTTCTATCAGATTGTAGAACTAGTATCGTTGACTCTTTGTATGTAATGCAGAGTATTTTATTGTACTACTACTTTTTTTATTTTTCAAATTTGTGATTCACTTATGCTAGATAATGACTGGTGTTATAATTTATAATAATTAGTATCTTTGTATGTGATGCAGAGTATCAAGGGGCCTGCTAAATCAACTTATCCATTCGAAACTTTATGTAAGTGTTAAATTTGTCAATCTTAATTATCAATTCTTTCCTCCATCTTGTCTAATTTTTTTATTTTTTGGATTAATTTCTAATAATTTGCTACATACAAGATAGATTCTTTCAAGAATTAAACCAGATTTGAATTTCTACAACTAATAAGTAGTAATAGCTCCAATTCAATAGTCATGTGTTTGGCATGTTTTTATCCTTGTTAGGATTTATATACGAATATAAATTGTGCTATAAAGTATGATTAGGATTTTTTTTTATTGGAGTTTTATTTGATCACTCTTTTTTTTTTTTTTTTTTGAAGAGTATTTGATCACTCTTTGTTATTACATAGTATTATGTTTTGGGGTGTGTTTAGTTAATGATTTTGTGGTCAGTTGATTGTCCATCATGAGAACAAAATAGGGGATCCAAGGAACAAATGTGCTCTGGACCTATATTTTCTAGCTAGACATCCATCTGCTAGCAGTTTAATTTCTCAGGTTCATGAAGGCAAATTTTTTTATTTTGGAGTGAAGATTTTGTGATCAGTTTGCCTAGAACTTAGTTTCTGCTTAGTAATGTTGACGTTAAGGCCGATTTTATTGCATTATACTATTAGACAAGAGTGTGGTCAAAAGGCCCTTGTTATTATTTAGACTAAATTTAATTTGGTGACTTAACAAATTGGGCTAAAGCTTTGGCTGAGAAATTTTATTACCGAATTAAGTTAGTTTACTTCTATAATCACTCTGGCAATGCTGGCCTATTTATAATCAGTAATTTCCTTGTGCAGGTTCTCCTTCGCGTATAGACAACAAGGTCTATACTTTGTCTTCTTTGAGTTATGTGTCATTAAAAGATAATATGTACTTCGTATTAACTATGATGTCTTTGTTTATTTTCCCAATGGATTTTCAGTGAGCTCCATCAATGAAATAGTTTAGAAGATTTGAATTAGACGCAAGACAATTTCCATACTACATATTGCACAAGAAAGTTAAATGAAGATCTTGGCATTACTCCGTAACACACTATAATCAAGCAGGAGTAAGTTCCAACCTTTATTCCCTGCAATATTGTTACGATTTGAATTTCTGTTGTAATACTACTCAAATCTTATAAGACTTGGGTTGAATTTTTAGATGGAAGTTTTACGTCTACAACAAGCATAAGTTTAGAATTGTTTCTAGTTATATTTGACTTTGGAATTAGTTGATGGCTGGAATTCGATTCCAAACAATGAATTGGACTGAATATTGAACTATATGATTTGGTTGATGCAATCCCATGTCCATTATATGTTATATATGACATGTTTAAGTAAGAAGATTTGACAAATAATATGCCTTGAATTGATTTTCCGTGTAAGAGGGGTTTAAGTGCTACATGCCCCTATGGTTGCTCTGAAGCTAGTGATATCTATTATATTTGAACTACCATTTTCTATTGAGTTGTGTGTTTCCCTGTCTACTTTATACAGGTTTATCAAAAACTTTGTTAACTCAAACATGGTTACAAGTGACTGACCATACTAAAGTTTTAGGTGTGAAAAACTGAAAATATTACTTTTCCTCTGTTATCCCCCTAGCTTCCCTCACTCCGTTCAAAAGAATTGTATCTTTTGCATTTGCTCGTTGCAGTTTTTATGTGTTGTGATTCTGATTTATTCAAACGGTTTATATGCTTCTACATAATCTACTATCAATGATGCTGAGTTTCTTGCAGATTGCGAACGAGAGGAATACCACAACCATAGTTTAATTTCGTCAAATCTGTTGTCGCTCCACCTTGCTATATTTGCTCCTGCTAATGATCAAGAAACATCAAAGGATGTGTTGTGAATTCAAGGCAAACAATTGGTCACAATGTGAACTTTCCTTGCAATGCAAGTAGATTGAGGAGCAGCAAAGTTGGAAATTTAATGAAGTTTTTTTTGTGAAGAAATGAGTAAATTTGTTCCACAACAACTAGTCGCGAATGAAGTATATATAAGTTGGAATCAAATCTTTTGTAATCGAGAACTCATGACTATGAGATATTGTACAAGTACTATAATATTTTAATATGGAATAAGAAAAAAAAATAAAAAAAAATTGGCCTGATTGTGCTGTGTATATATTGGTAATACAAGTTTCAATATGAAATATTTTTTTTGGTTGATATATTCTAGATCTTATTATAAAGAATATGGAGAAGAGAAGAACTTCTCAGCCAAAAAAATATAGACAGAAAAAAGCGTCGCCAAATTACTAAACATAGATTATATGAAATTCTGGACACAAAAAAGCGTCGCCAATAATAAGATTCTAGACATAAAAAAGTGTCTCTAAATTTGAGAAAGTGCGCCAACTTTTGTAATTTCGACGCTTCGTATAAAAATTTGGACAAATTATAGCGTCGAAATTTGCGACGCTTTTTTGTGACACCGAATTTTCTCGACTCACTATTTCTCGACGCTTTTTTACAGCGTCGAGAAATAAATTTTCGACACTTTTTAGCGTCGAAAAAAAGCCTAAAAAGCGTCCATAAAAGACGGATTTTCTAGTAGTATAAGAGTAAGAGGATACTGATCCATTGGGATTTCTTTCTTTTGGATGCGAGCGTTCCTACGCGCCTTAGACCTTTCCTGGGCTTGCTTAAGATCTTCCCGAGTCGGCTCGAAACCAAGTCCGAAAGTATCTAACTTAGGGAGGCTAGGTAATTCCTGCTATTTTTCTATTCCCTTCTTCTTTTCTAGAGTTATTTTAGGAAAATGCCCTTGTTTCTTAAGAATAGCATTTATCGTCATGTTGGAGTGGGGGTCGTGGCAGAGAGGGGTCCTTTCATCCTCCTCGATTAAGGAGACCTCTTCATTAAATCCCCATAAATCTTCATCGTCTTCATCGTGCTCCACATTAATGATTGGATTTTCTATAGCTTTAATCCTCATGGGTGAAGCATCAATTATGATAGGACTTCCTCCAACTATTGCTTTTACCTGTTGGTGGACAGATGAAGGGAGTACCTTTAGGTCATGAAGCCAAGGTAGTAGCATGTTCAATTGCTCCAGCCATTATATTCATGATAATCTTACCAAGAGCTTGAGGACGAGTGTTGTCATAAGCTCTTATTCCTTGTGTTGACGGGGTTAAATCTTCATCCCTTATGCCTAACATCCTTGCAGTTCTGAGTGGACATACATTAATTGTCGATCCATTATCTACAAGAGTCATTAGGACGTTCATTTTCTTGCAAACCACTGTGAGGTTTAGTGCCTTATAATGCTTGTCACCTTCTGGGGGTAAATCTTTGTTAGAAAAGGTGATCAAGTTGATAGGACTAGGGAGATCACTCGTAATGAAGTTAGCCAACCCCTCAGGAATGGTGTCAGAATCTATCCCTATCTTATCCAAGGCATTCATCACTGCCAACCTATGTTCTCGAGATGTAGTTAGAAGCTTCCATATGTTTATCTCGACCTTGGTATTCTTGAATTGCATAATAATATCATTGTCTTCTATGATAGGTATGGGAACTTGCTGAGTAGTCGGCATAGGTTGTGTTGAGATGGGAGGTTGCGTTCTCCCAGATCTTGTGAGGACGTCTATAGGTGAATCTTCTTCAACCCAGATATCATCTTTTGAATATGACACCGAAGGTGGAGGTTTTTCCGTGTCTTTTAGGTAGACATCTTCTTCATCGCTGTCCCAAACCCCATTAATACTTATGTCTTCTTCTTTTGGGATTTGGACTAGATTCTTATCATCAATCATTTTCTGAATTAAATCTTTAAATTTGAAACAATTTTCAATAGTGTGTCCCCCTGATTGATGGTATTGATAGTAAAATCTATCTGTCCTCTTTAGCGATTCAAATGGTCTCGGTTTGAGAGGTTTGACCTTACCACTCTCGGAGAGCATTTTGAATAGTTTAGCGTATGAAGTCCCAATTGGAGTATAGAGTTTATTGCTCTTCTAGGGTCCGTCAGTTACTTGTAGAGAGAAGGCTTTCTTCTTCGTGGGTGGAATTTTATTATTTTTTTCTGAAGCTCCTCTGCTTGTTTCTTTGCAAATTTGAGAGCCTCACGTAGCAAATCTATTCCCTCCCACATGGACCATATAAGAATTCATACATCTTCCATGCTTGCTGGTTCAGGAAAGTCATCCATGACATCAAAAAAGATCTCCTCCTCTTTTTCGATAGCATGAATTCCTTCAATAGGCTCGATGAGGGATGAGGGATCAACCTCATTTTCCTCATCAGAGATGGCCAAGGAATGATCAAGGGGTGCATTGTCGATGCTTGGCTTCTTACTGGCAGGGGGCAATGGCAGTTTGTTATTATCAATTAAATCTTGGATAGGTTCCTTAAGTTTCCAACAATTTTTAGTGAGATGGCCCCTACCTTGGTGATATTTGCAGTGTGCATTGGGGTTCCAATTAGTTGTCCTCTTCTTAACTGGTGGGTCCCCAAATGGTCCAATAGGAGTTATAAGACCTTTTGCATTTAGTCTGTCAAATGCGGTGTCATAACTCATACCTATAGGAGTAAAGTTCCTCCTAAATGGTTTATTTTGTCCTTGGTTGTTCATAGCAAGGACTTCACTCAAATTAAAGGTGCTAACATTGTTTGAGTAGGTGGTTTTGGAAGAAGAAGGATTTTCGTTCTTCTTGCCTTTCTAGTTACTGTTAGCAGCTTTCAACTTAGCTAGGTCGTCTTCAATATTAATTCCAATGTCATAGACGGCCTTGAAGGTATGTAGATTATTTTGATACTTTAGATCCTTGGAGTACTTCTCTTGAAGGTTCTTGATGAATAACCTCACAGATTCTTTCTCGCTTGGTACTTTAATCATCCTAGTAGAGGTTTCTCTCCATTTGTTGAAGAAAGAAGTGAAACCTTCATTCTCTTTCTGCTTGAGTATTTCAAGTTCCCTATAATCAGTTTCAACTTGAATGTTGCACTTGTACCTATCAATGAAAGCGTTCACTATTAATTTCCAAGTAGAGGTTCTCTCTTTGTCAAGGGAGAAGAACCATTTTTGGCAAACGATTTCAAGAGATAGATAAAATAAAGAGGGAAACACTTTCTTATCAATACCCTTAATACTCATTATTGTTTCAAAAGCTCTTAGATAAAAATAAGGGTTGTCAGTTGCCTTGAATTTCGGGATGTCGTTGGCATTGAACTTCTGCAGAAGAAGCTCCTTGTCCACCGAGACTGCTTGTGAACTAATGCCTTGAAATTTGTAGTCACTAGATAGCTTGCTCAAGATTTCTTACATGAGGTCCATTTGTTTTTGCTTCATAAGGTCATTGATTTTGAGGGTTAAAGCCTTCAACGCCTCAGTCACATCAGTCAATTGATTCCTAAGTTCATTAACTTCCTCCCGAGTTGCCATTATCTTCTTAGCTTTCCTTTTTCGAGTGATTGGTTTGTCGAAAAGTTGAACTTGAATGAAAAGGTTGTCTTTAATCAAACGCCCTTCCTTTCTTGACCACGCGTTGTAAATTAAACCATTTATTTTAATGACTTGACTCAAATTGACTTTGACTTTACGGGTTTATAAAGAAAAAGAAAAAAGCAAAAATAGGGTGTATATTTTTGGGAATCAAGTATAGGGTTCGATCAAGTGGTTTAATTGGAGGATTAATATCCGACTTACCCCCCTAAAAAAAGGACGGAAAACACGCGCATACAAGACTTCCTTAGACATGGTCAAAGTGTATATACATATTAGTGTGCTTTATATGGTGAGTGCAAGTGACATGCTTTGACTCTTGTGTAAGCCCATGGGACTTGGTGCCTAGACTCGATTAAGGACTTAACAAGGTATTATTATTAATAAAAAGTAATCGAATTGCTTAGCAAACTATTTAATTAGACATAAAGTGATAACTCGAGCAATATACCGAACTGTCGCCAAAACGACAGGACTAGCGCCACAATTTGCAGTGTAGCACCAGACAACAGAGCTGTCGCCAGGCGCTGCACTCCATAGTGTGACGCTACAATCCAAATCGCGGCGCCATTGCTGGAACGTTGATTTGGGACTGCTTTTGGTATTATTACTCTACAGGGTATGCCTAAAGTCGTACTAAGTCAATTATGATTAAATTATTAGACTTTAATTACTCAAATTAATTAATTAATTAATTAGGCAAAGTTATTTTCAGTCATTAATCAGTTTATTTAGTCTTAACACAAGTCATAAAAACGGTTAGGGAAAACACATAGAGTATGCACAATAAATAATGCACAATTAGTCAAGTAGGCACAATATAATGCAATGAGTTCGCAACCTAACCATGGCTCTAGTTCTCTAAAGTTTAGGATATGGGTTAGTCAAAGAGGGTCCATGGTTAATTGTCCGGATGCACCGTGCGGAAGCCTTACCTTTTGAAGGGTTGGCACGAGTGGATGGGACACCGCGAGTTAAAAACTCGCTTCCATGGTTTGGTGAATTCAACATTCTCGGATGTACCCTTTGTTGCACAGAGCGTTCAATCAGGTAGATGGAGCATGAATTCCCAGAGGGTTATGTCCATATGTAGAACACATATGAGTTTCAGAAAAGTGAGAAAAACTCAATCAGGAAGTACGATCGAGAAAACAGTGCTAAAAACTGGTCAAAATTAGAAAGCATATTTCTTGCTCGATATTGGAAAAACTTGGCGCCAACGAACAGAGGCAGCGCCGCGATTTGGCTCTGGCGCCTGGCGACAGTAGTGTCGTCTGGCGCCAGAGTCAAATCCTCAACGCTAGACTCTGTTTTCTAACGCTAGTTCCTACATGCCTCAGCAGCTTTCTGTGCTCGATAAAATTTTCTAGTTTCGAGCAGCATTATTTCGATCCTAGTTGTGAAAGATATTCCTTAAATTTCCTACGAGTAAAAATCCTATGTTTTTAACTCATTACGGATGATCTTTCCAATGAGATCTTTTTTATGCATATGTCAATAATGTTAATCAAAATTACGCACATGAAATACTTAGAACTTTTCGAGTCTCATCCACTCATTCTAAATCATTGCCTAAATAAATTTTAGGAATTAAAATAGAAATCATCCCCAGTGGAGTCGCCAAAAACTGTAGGGAATATTTAAAGCATTACCCCCAAACTTTTACCCCACTTTGATCATACACTTAAGCACGGTGGCGTCCAAAGGGAAGGAATTTAGAGCAAAAGAGTTGCCAACAAGTTTTAGGAACTTGTAAACCGTTCACAAGGTGAAGGTTACACCCCTTAACGATCCAGGAGATCGTCAACTCTAATAGGTTTGGAACCATGACTTGTAGTTTGGGGATGAAGGTACAAATCCAACCTAAAAGAGATTGAATCTGCCCTAATAATAGGCCTCTACTTTATTCTTCTCGTATTCATGTGCGCTTTCTGACTAACATGCAATCAATAGGATTAACCTAAACCTGTTTATCTATGTTGGTTGAAATATTAATGCACAAATAAGACTATTATTGGCGATCACTTGAATTAAAGAGAGAGAGAGAAATCAAGAGATTCTTGATAAGAGTTGGTCATTTTTTATGATTGAAAACAGAGGTTTTAGGAAGCTATTTATAGAGAAAATCAGCCGGATATGATAAAAAACGAATCAGAGTTTCGAAAAGAATAAAACAACGTGGCGCCAAACGATGGACTCTAGCGTCAGACGCCAAGCCTGGCGCCAGGCGCTGGTCCTGTTGTCAGACGCTGGAAACAAATTTCCACGCGTTTTCTTAATTTGATAAAATTTAGCCGTAAGAGAGGGCAAAATCGTATTTTCCTTAAAAAAAACACTTCTTTTATTCCAATTAAAACTCTAAAAAGTCAACTAAAGTCAATTTATCAATCCTAATTAAATTATGAATGAAAAAAACCTTCTAGAATAATCTTAAAGACTATAATAAATCCTAATTGCATTAAGAATGATAAATCAATATTAGGCCCTCCTCTAGATCATTGGGCCGCACATAAATTCCAAACCGGGCCTAGTTTAGTAATTTGGCCAACACTTCCTCATTATTCATCGGAATTGGGCTTATAATATATCGTTGGAAAGCTCTTTTCGAACCCAACCCAACTACATTATTATTGGACCCTTTCCATTGACCAAACTAAACTGGATTGGTTGTTTTCTTAAAATAGGTTTTCAAAAACAGAGAGAAAGAAAAGAAATAAAAACTAACCGCAACACTAGACTTTCCACACTTTCACCTCATTTGATTATGATTCGACGTGAAAAGTACTCATCACTGGGTTTGGTTTTGGGGAGACACAAATGGGTGTCTACACCAGGTAATTCCATTTGTTTTGCTATCTCTTTTTTCTTTCCTAGAGTCATTCCGAAAAAGTGTCTCTGTCTCTTGAGAATAGCATTTACTGTCATATTGGAGTGGGGGTCCTTTCATCCTCCTCAATTAAGGAGACCTCTTCTTTAAAGCCCCACAAGTCTTCATCAGCCTCATTGTGCTCCACATTAATGATCGTATTTTCAACAACTTTAATCCTCACAGGTGAAGCATCGATTGTGATGGGGATTCCTCCAACTATGGCTTTTACCTGTTGGTGAAGAGATGAAGGGATGGCCTTGAGGTCATGAAGCCAAGGGCGTCCCAACAATAAGTTGAAGGAAGCCTTAATATCTACCACTTGGAAGGTAGTGGCATGTTCTACCGCTCCCGCCGTCACATTTATAGTGATTTTTCTAAGAACTTGGCGACGAGTATTGTCGTAGGATCTTATTCCTTGTGTTGACGGGGTAAAGTCTTCATCTCTTATCCCTAACATCCTCGCAGTTCTGAGTGGACAGACATTCATTGCCGATCCGTTATCTACAAGAGTCATTGGGACGTTCATCCTCTTGTACACTACCGTGAGGTTTAGAGCCTTGTAATGCTTGTCACCTTCTAGAGGTAAATCTTTGTCAGAAAAGGTGATAAAGTTGATAGGACTAGGGAAATCACTCGTAAGGAAGTTAACCAACCCTTCAGGAGTGGTATCGGAATCTATCCCTATCTTATCCAAGGCATTCATTACTGCCAACCTACGTTCTCGAGATGTAGCTAGAAGTTTCCATACGTTCATTTTGACCTTGGTCTTCTTGAATTGTTTGACAATATCATTGTCCTCTATAATAGGTATGGGAACTTGTTCCACGGTAGGAATAGGTTGTGTAGAGATGGGAGGTTGCATTCTCCCAGATTTTGTGAGGACGTCTATGGGTGAATCTTCTTTATCCCAAAAATCACCTATTGAATATGACATTGAAAGTGGAGGTTCTTCCATGTCCTTAAGGTAGACGTCTTCATCATCCCTGTCCCAAACCCCATTATTACTTATATCTTGTTCTTGTCGGATTTGAACTAGCTTCTTATCATTAATCATCTTCTAAATTAAATCTTTGAATTTAAAACAGTTTTCAATGGTATGTCCCCCTGATTGATGGTATGGGCAGTAGAACCTATCTGTCCTCTTAAGTGATTCAAATGGTCTTGGTTCGAGAGGTTTAACTTTACCATTCTTAAAGAGCATTTTGAACATTTTAGCATAGGAAGTCCCAATTGGAGTATAGATTTTATTACTCTTCTTGGGTGTGTCAATTACTTGAAGAGGGAATGATTTCTTCTTCTTAGGTGGAACTTTAGCATGCTTGCTTTGAAGTTCCTCTCCTTGTTTCTTTGCTAATTCAATAGCTTCACGTAACAAGTCTATTCCCTCCCACATTGACCATATAAAAATCCGTACTTCTTCCTTGGTTGCAGGTTCTTGTTCAGAAGGGAAATTATCCATGGCATCGAAAAAGGTGTCTTCCTCTTCTTTGATAGCATGAATTTCTTCAACAGGTTTGATGAGAGATGAGGGATCAACATGGTTATCCTCATCAGATATAGCCAAGGAATCGGAGAGAGGTGCATTGTTAATACTTGGCTTCTTGCTTGCAGGGGGCAATGGTAGCTTATTATTATCAATCAAATCTTGGATAGTTTCCTTAATCTTCCAACAATTCTCAGTGAGATGACCCCTACCTTGGTGATATTTGCAGTGTGCATTGGGGTTCCAGTTAGCTATCCTCTTTTCAACTGGTAGGTCCTCAAATGGTCCAATATGAGTTATAAGACCTTTTGCATTCGGTCGATCAAATGCGGTGTCATAACTCATACCAATAGGAGTAAAGTTCCTCCTAAATGGTTTCTTTTGTCCTTGGTTGTTCATAGCAAGGACTTCACTCAAATTAGAGGTGCTAACAATATTTGAGTGGGTGGTTTTGGAAGAAGAAGGATTGTCGTTCTTCTTGCCTTTCCAGCCACTGTTGGAGTTATTGTTAGCAGCTTTTTGTTTAGCAAGGTCGTCTTCAATGTTAATCCCAATATCATACACGGCCTTGAAAGTGTGTAGATTGTTTTGACATTTAAGATGCTTGGAATACTTTTCTTGGAGGTTCTTGATAAACAACCTCACGGATTCCTTTTCACTTAGTACTTCAATCATCCTAGCAGAGGTTTCTCTCCATTTATTGATTTGCTTGAGTATTTCAAGTTCCCTATGGTCAGTTTCAATTTGAATATTGCATTTATACCTATCAATGAAAGTGTTTACAATTGATTCCCAAGTAGAGGTTTTCTCTTTGTCAAGGGAGAAGAACCACTGTTGGCAAACGATTTCAAGAGATAAGGAAAATAAAGAATGAAATACTTTTCTATCAATACCCTTAATATTCATCATTGTTTCAAAAGCTCTTAAATGAAAGTAAGGGTTATCAATTGCCTTGAATTTTGGGGTGTCGTTCGCATTGAACTTCTGCGGAAGAAGCTTCTTGTCCACTGAGACCCCTTGTGAGCTAATGCCCTGGAACCTGTAATTATTAGATATCTTGCTCAAGCTTTCTTGCATGAGCTCCATTTGTTGTTGTTTCACAGGGTCATTAATTTGGAGGGTTAAGGATTTTAGCAGTTCAGTAACACCAGCCGTTTGC
The DNA here is from genome assembly GCA_024500155.1 of Chenopodium formosanum. NCBI lineage: Eukaryota > Viridiplantae > Streptophyta > Magnoliopsida > Caryophyllales > Amaranthaceae > Chenopodium > Chenopodium formosanum. Next base: position 44,617,971 of record CM044880.1, read on the forward strand.
TTGAGCTCATTAACTTCTTCTTGACTCGCCATTATCTTCTAGGCTTTCCTTTTCCGACTGATTGGTTTTTCAAAAAGTTATACTTGAACGAAAAGGTTGTCTCTGATCAAACGCCCTTCCTTTCTTGACCACGCGCTGTAAATAAAACCATTTTTTATTTTATTGATTTGACTTAAATTGACTTTGACTTTGAGGGTTTATAAAGAAAAGGGAAAAAAGCAAAAATAGGGTGTAAATTTTTGGGAATCAAGTATAGGGTTCAAACAAGTGGTTTAATTGGAGGATTAATATCCGACTTACCCCCCTAAAAAAATGACAAAAAACACGCGCATACAAGACTTTCTAAACATGGTCAAAGTGTGCATACATATTAGTGTGAGCTTTATTTGTGAGTGCAAGTGACATGCTTTGACTCTTGTGTAAGACCATGGGACTAAGTGCCAAGAATCAATTAAGGACTAAATAAGGGTGTTGTTATTAACAAAATAATCGAACTAATTAGCAAATTGTTGAATAAGAATCGTCGTGATGACTCGAGCAAAATCCTGAACTATCGCCAAAGCAACAGGACCGTCGCCGCACAATGCAGTGCAGCGCCAGACGATAGCGTTGTCGCTTGGCGTTGCATAACAGCTTGTGGAGCTACAACCCAAATTTTTGCGCCATTACTGGAGCTTTAATCTAGGACTGCTTTAAGTATTTTTGCTCTACAAGACTGGCCTAATGTCGTACTAAGTCAATTCTGATTAAATTATTAGACTTTAATTACTCAAATTAATTAATTAATTAATTAGGCAAAGTCCTTTTAGCAATTATTAGTTTATTTAAGGCTTAAACACAAGTCAAACAAACGGTTAGGAAAGACACATATAGTATGCACAACAAATAATGCACAAATAGTCAAGAAGGCACAATATGATGCAATGAGTCTGCAACCTAACCATGGCTCTAGTTCTCTAAAGTTTAGGATATGGGTTAGTCAAAGAGGGTTCATGGTTACAAGTCTGGATGCACCGCGCGGAAGCCTTACCTTATTAAGGGTTGGCGCGAGTGGATGGGACCCAGCAGGTTAAACTCGCTTCCATGGTTTGGTGAATTCAACATTCTCGGATGTACTCTTTATTGCTCAGAGCGTTCAATCAGGTAGATTGAGCATGAATTCCCAGAGGGTTATGTCCATATGAAGAACACATATGTGTTTCAGAAAAGTGAGAAAAACTCAATCAAGAAGTAGAATCGAGCCAATAGTGCTAGAACTGGTCGAAATTAGAACACATATTTCTTGCTCGGTATTGGAATAACGCAGCGCCAGCCAAAAGAGACTGTCGCCGCGATATAGCCCTGTCGCCTGGCGACAGAGCCATATATTCGGCGACAACCTCTGTTTGCTAGACGTCAGTTCCTACATGCCTCAGCAGATTTCTGTGTTAGTAAAATTTTCTAGTTTTTCGCAGCATTATTTCGGTTCTAGTTTTGAAAGATATTTCTCAAATTTCCTACGTGTAAAAATCCTATGTTTTTTACTCATTACGGATGGTCTTTCCAATGAGATCCTTTTTTATGCATATGACAATAATGTTAATCAAAATTACGCACATGAAATACTTAAAACTTTTCGAGTCTCATCCACTCATTCTAAATCATTGCCAAAATAAAATTTCAAGAATTAAAATACAAATCCTCCCCAGTGGAGTCGTCAAAAACCGTGGGGCATATTTCAAGCATTCCCCCAAACTTAAACCCCACTGTGATCATACACTTAAGCATGGTGGCGTCCAAAGTGAAGAAAGCTAGAGCAAAAGAGTCGCCAACAAGTTTTAGGAACTTGTAAATCGTCCACACGGTGAAGGTTACACCCCTTAACGATTCAGGAGATCGTTAACTCCAATAGGTCTGGAACAAGAAAGGAAGTTCGGGGATGAAGGTACAACAAATTCATCCTAAAAGAGATTGAAACTGCCCTAATAATAGGCCTTTACTTTATTCTTCTCGTATTCATGTGCGCTTTCTAACTAACATGCAATCAAAAGGTTTACCCTAACCCTGTTTATCTATGTTGGTTGAATATTAATGCACAAATAAATCTATTATTGGCTATCACTTGAATTATAATCAAATTAACCCTAAACAAGATTATTAATTATCTTATTAAGCGTGATTACAAGTACAAATTCCCTTTAAACATGCATAAAAGGTGTGATCAAGCAATAAAAATAAATATCATCAAGCAACATAATAATAAATCATCAAAAATTATTACAGTTATAATCATAATCATAATCGTAATTAAAATAAGCATGTCAAAGCATGATAATAGCAAGATCCTAGGCATGATACTAACAAGACTAATAACAAACCATAGCATGTCACTAAACATTAAAAATTGAAGCTTTAGCCCCAACATGATACTAACATGTTATTAGGAAGAAAATAGGAAGCATCACAGAAATCATAATTGATATAAGCAAATCACCCTAAACATGATACTAGGAATCAAATCCTAAACATGATTTCTATATCATAATATCAATAAAAACAATTAAAGCACTTACTTGGTTGCCTTGTACCTCTTTCTAATAACAAAATACACACGTTAGTAACTTCAAGGAAAATAATAAAAATCAAACAATGAAATTAAATAATTAAAATAAAGAATTAAGAAAGTTTAGACTAGATTTGGGACCAAACCCTCAAAAAATACCAAACGATTCACGTCTAGGGCTAAGGCAACTTCGAACTTGGCTAGGTGTGTCTAGTGTTAATGTATGAGGAATTGTGTTTGTAAAAGGGTTGGTTTAGAAAGAGGGAGAGGGAGATAAGCTTTAGCTAGAGAGAAGAGAATTAGAGAGTTTTGGTTGAGAGTTGATGATAATTGGTGATTAAAGATCTAAGGACGCTATTTATAACGAAAATCGGCCGGAATATGATAAAAAAAAGTATCAGAGTTTCGAGAAGGATAAAACACGACGTTGTCGCCACACAAGCCTCTGTCACCGAGCGACAGACGTGTCGCCGCAGCGACAGCCTGTGGTGCGGTGCTGCAGACAGTTTTTTCACACGTTTTCATATTTTGATAAAATTTAAGCGTACGAGGGGGAAAACTATAATTTCCTTTAAAACACTTCTTTTATTCTAAATAAAACTCTTAAAACTCAATTATTAATGTTAATCACATTAGGATTCAAAAGAACCTTCTAGAAGATTCTAGAAGACTATAATCAATCCTAATTGCATTAGGAATGATTAATCATAATAGGCCTTCCTCTAGATCATTAGGCCGCATATAAAAATCAAATCGGGCCCATTTTAGAATTTTGGCCATAACTTCCTCATTATTCATCGGAATTGGGCTTATAATATATCCTTGGAAAGCTCTTTTTGAGCCCAATCCAACTACACTATTATTGGACCCTTGATATGGACCAAACTAAACTGGATTGGCTATTTTCAAAAAATAGGTTTTAAAAAACGAAGAGAAAGAAGTGAATTAAAACTAACCGCAACACTAGTCTTTCTTTACTTTCACTTCATTTGATTATGATTTGACGTGAAAGGTATTCATTATCGGGTTTGGTTTTAGGGAGACACAAATGGGTGTCTACACCTATAAATACCCATCATTGGGTATTAGGATTTTCACTTGAGTTGGTGATCACAAAAGGATCTCCTAAAGCGAGAATATCTTAGTTTGTAAACTCTAAGTTATTTTTGGTCTAGCTCCGTATAAGCTATGGGGTAGAGACCGGTTACGGTTTGGTGAGCAAGGGTGTGAACCATTAGAGGTTTCGCACATGCATAGCTTGAAGCTTTAAAGTCCGAGCTCATTGAGTGAGCGAAGCACGCTTCTAGGGTAAGTATCTTTCTCTCTCTTCTCTCTTTATGTTTGTGTTTTTTTTATTTTCATGCTTTTGTTTATGTTGTAATTATTATGCATGCGATCCAATATCGAGTTTTGTTTCCGCTTGTGTCGGATGCCGCAAAACCCAATAGTGATAGCGAGAGAAAGTAACCGATTAAGTTAGAGCAATCAACAATAAATAATAAATAATTCCTTTGATAGTTTAATGCAATGTCTCAATCAATCCCTTCCATCATATATGATAGGGGTATTTATAGGGGTGGGAATGTGTGCCTTGATGGGTGGTGATTAGCTGCACTATCATGTAAGGACAACGCGAGTCCTTTGGGAGCGTTGTTCTAGCGTTTCCTCGGTAATTGGGCTTGATGTGATAGTAGCCTTTTTACCCTAGTGAACTATCTATAAGTGTCACATGTCATCTATCTATTAAAACACATGTCGCCCATTTATTAGGCCTTGTGTCACATTGATTGGATCACGCGGCGGTGTATTTTTTTATTCTCAATCGTTAGTGTATAAACATATGGACCAGACTACTTAATGAGGCTTACCACATGAAATGTTGGTAAAGGTTGGCCTCTTCCAATCGTTTGTGAAGTAATTTTTGAAAAATAACTAGTGGATTTTCCTCGAGTGATACTTTGAATAATTTCATTTTTATATTAGACGCTATAAAAGACTTATTAGTTTTTTTAACATGGGTAAATTAGAATACAATTATGATGAGTGTCATTTATGGCACTCATAGAGTAGTCTTTTAGGGTTATTTCTTTCCCCTTTTCATACTTTCTTCTCTTATTTTTGGTCCTTTTTCCTTTAGTTTCTCTTTTCCCTCTTTTCTTTATGATTCTCGTGTTTTTATCGTGTTTTCCTTTATTTGTTTTTTTTTTTACCTTTTATTTCCTTTCTTTGTGTACTTGTGTAGGTATTGTGAGAATCACTTTGGCAAAGGATTCAATTTGGGACTTTAATGATCAAGCAAGGAAGAAGCATTTGGCTAGAGAGGGCTTAGAGAGGGCTTGGAGAGGCCTCGGAGAGGTTTCCAAGGCAATCCAGCAGGCCGCGGGCGCGGGCCTATGTTACTCAAATTTGCCAAAACTTGGCAGGAACTTGTCGCGGTTGCCCCGCGGGCTCTCCGCGGGCGCGGGTAAAATGGAGAGGCCGCTCCATTCAGAGAGACCGCGGCCCCCTGATCAGGCTTTGGGAGAAGGGGATTAGCCGCGGGCGAGGATCTCTGTTGCCGCGGGCGCGGGGTCTGCCCAGATAGCCCGCGGAGGGTTCCGTACCCATTTTTCCGCGGGCGCAGATCTATCGAGAGAGGGCGCGGGAGCTGCCAATTTCTTCTTTGCTTATAAATAGAATTGTATTTCCTTTTTGAAAGGGGACTTTTGATAATTTTTCATTAGCTTAGTTTTAGAGAGAGAATCTAGAGAGAAGTTAGAGAGAAGTTCTTGGTTTTAGATTTGTAACTCAACATTTGACCAATCAAGTTTGGATTTCTTCATTTTCAATCATCAATATTAGTGAGAATCTCTTCCTTCTTTCATCCTTTACTTACTTGCTATTTGAGTTTTGCTTGTTACTTGTTCTTCTTTGGATTTAAATTTTATATTGTTGATTATTTTTAATTTCTTTTAGATTTTGATATAGAAATGAAGATTAAAGCACTTTCTAGTTATTTGTTCTTGAATTTCACCATGATTAGTGAGTAGATTAATTACTAGGGAAAGGGGGAAGCATGTTTGATTAATGAAATTGCTAGTTGATGCTCTTTGATTGATTGATTTCTTGCAATTAAATTGGTTGACATAGTTTTGCATGTGATTGATTAGACTAGGAGTGATCAACCTATAAGATTAATCTAGATTGCATTGCAACTCTTAATGACATGAACAATCGAATTGAAAGTTGCTCTAATTGATTGGGTTTGCTTGTGATTCTTCTTGATTTGCCTTTCATAGTGACACCTAGATTGGCCTATAGGAGATAGCATTTGAACTCTCTTGATTGCTACTATTGTTTGTCCATTGCAATACTTTAATTAATTGATTGAGCTCTAAACTAGCATTATCATTGAACTTGCATGTGGAACCCATATCCCTAGTGTTTAGACCTTTGTTTTACTTGATTAGACTTGCTTTATTTTACCATAGTGCCAATCATAATATCAACTCCATCTTCGAGGTAGCTTGACTTAGACTCTAGTTTTCATCATTGCATTCCCTAGGGATCGACCCTTATCTTGTCCTATATTCATATAAGGTTGGTTAGGTGTTTACAAATTTTGTTTGACTTGGGGAAAGGGTAGATAACGACATACATTTTTCCACTCGTCAAATTACAACAATAATTTATTTTGGTTTTTATTTTACATTCTAATACATGTATGTATTTATATATAATTTGGGTTAATAGAGCATGAATTAATTCTAGTTAAGATGATAATACAAGTGGTTTCCATTTAATGAGGTTTAGGGTGTGTTTGGATAGAGGGATTTGGGGGGAAACGAAAAGAAGGGAAAGGAAGGGATATAATTTCCTTTGTTTAGATAGCAAAATAAGGAAAGGCAAGGAAATGGAGGGAAAAGAAATCGATGGAAAATAATTCATTAATTACTTAAGAGTAAAATCTTTCCAATTTTGAAAAGATTTGAAAGGAAAACTTTGTATAAATAGATGTATTGTAAAAAGAAAATATACCCTTTACTTTCTAACAAAAATCTAAACATCATTTTTCATGTGATTTTTTTTCTCTCTCCTCACGATTCCCCAATTTGTAGGGTTCCAAAATGCAATTTTTTCCCAATTTTTAGGGTTTTCAGAGTACGATTTCACTACTAATCTACTCATACTTGTCATCTTTCTCATGATTTATTTGATTTTTTCAAGGTAAGTGTCAAGTTTTAGTTTGATTTTGTTGATTGAATATTGTACAGTGATTTTATGGAGTGCGATTTTGAGGTAAGAAGAAATTGCGGCCTCGAATAGAAATAATTGAGCGAAGAGCTATCGATTTGGGCTAAAATTGGAGTTTGCAGCTTTGGATTATGGGCTAGCGGCGTTGCTTAGTAGCACAATAGTGTGGTGTGACGGTGGCTGGTTGATTTGATGTGATTATAGGTGTTGGGTTGCTAGCCGGTTGTTTTTGTGAGTGTACGGCATTCCGGTGGTGGTTGTTGCCGGCGGCTATTGCTGAACAAGGGTAAGATGGGACTATTATGGTTAGTTTGTGAGATGGGGCTGTTGTGGTCAGTTTGGTGTGAGGTTTAGTTGGTGGTAGTGGAAGATGTGGCTGGTGATGGTGGAGCGAATCCGCAAATGGTGAGAGTGGTGTTGATGTGCGATGACAGTGGTGTGTGGATTAGTGTGAGGTGGTGTGTGGACTAGTGCAAGGTGGACTAGTTAAGTTAACTTTGAGTTTTCTTCCCTCCCTTCCCTTCCCTTTCTCTTATATCCAAACAAGGCAATTAAAATTCTTCCTCCCTCCTCTCCCCTTCTTCTCCCTCCCCTCTTTATCTCTTCCCTCCCTTTCCTTCCTAAAATACTATCCAAACAATATGTTAGGGACGTGGGGTTCAAATATCTTTGTATGTATTTTAAATTAAGATCATTAGATGATAATGTGACATAATGTTAAAGGTCGTTGTATGATGATGTGGCACTATACCGGTGTAAGAAGGAATATTTTTTAACACAAAAGGAAAATGCTATATTATATTAAAGGTTAAAAATGTTGCTGATTAAAATCATCAAACATACAAGAAAGTTAGAGAGATGAAAAAGCATCTCTAAACCTTCCTGGCAAAAGAAATAGCCTGAGTACAAACATAGGCAACTCATGACTACCCAAATATGACTATAACTAAAAGCAGTAAGATAGTTTTTAAAGTTCACAAAAGGGAAACTGTAGGGAATAATTTCAAGCGTTAACCCCCTAGCTTGAACCCCACTGTGACCATACACTAAAGTACGGTGGCGTTCAAAGGGAAATAAGATAGAGCAAAAGAGTCGCCAACAAGTTTTAGGAACTTGTAAACCGTTCACAGGGTGAAGGTTACACCCCTTAACGATCTAAGAGATCGTCAAATCCATAAGATCTTGAACCAAATAAGGGTTCGGGGATGAAGGTACAAATCCAACCTAAAAGAGATTGAACCTGCCCTAATAATAGGCCTCTACTTTATTCATTCTGATCGTATTCATGTGCGCTAATATACAATCAATAGGATCAACCCTAAACCTGTTTATCTATGTTGGTTGAATATTAATGCACAAATAACACTATTATTGGCGGTCACTTGAAATATAATCAAATTAACCCTAAAAAGATTATTAAATATCTTATTAAGCATGATTACAAGTACCAAATTTCCTTTAAACATGCATAAAAAGGCGTGATCAAGCAATAACAATAAATATCAAGCAACATAATAAATAATCATCATCATATAATATTTATAAAATTATAATAATAATAATAATCATAATAATAATTATAATCATCATCATAAAATTATAATCATAATAAAATAAATTATAATTAAAATAATCAAAATAATAATCAAAACAATAATCATCATAATAACAATCATATTAATCATAATAATAATCATGTTAAAGCATAGCAAGATCCTAGGCATGATACTAACAAGATTTATAACAAACCCTAGCATGTCACTAAGCAATAAAAATCAAATCTTTAACCCTAACATGATACTAACAATCATAAATACTAGGAAGAACATAGGAGGCATCGTACTTTTAATCATACTTGATATTAAAATTACCCTAGACATGATACTAGGAATCAAACTAACAATCTAAGCATGATTTCTACATCCTAACATAAATAAAAACCATTAAAATACTTACTTTGATGCCTTGTACCTCTTTCTAATAACAAAATACACACGTTAGTAACTTCAAGGAAAATAACAAACAAACAATTAAATTAAATTAAATAATTGAAATAGAGATTTTGGACCAAACCCTCAGAAATTAAACCTTTCACGTCTAGGGCGAAGGCAACTTTGAATATGGCTAGGTGTATCTAGATCTAATGAATGTGGAATTTTTATGTTTGAGAGAAGCTAGTTTAGAAAAGAGAGAGAGAGAGAGAGGGAGACAGAGTAATCAAGAGAATCTTGATGAGAGTTGGTGGGATTGGAGAGAAAACTAGTTGTTGATGAAAACTGGTTATCGAAAATGGAGTTTTTAGCACGTTATTTATAAAGAAAATAAGCCAAAAAGATAAAATATCAAAACAGAGTCCGGCGCACAAAAAACTGAGTTGGCGCCAATGCTAGCGCCAGGCGCCAAGTGTAGCGCCAAGCGCTACAGCTGACGTTTGGCACAGACTCAGAAATTTACGCGTTTTCTTAAAATCAGATAAATATTGTCATACAGGAGGATAAAATCGTAATTTTCTTCAAAACTGCTCTTTGATCTAAATTAAAACTCTGAAAAGTCAACAAAAGTCAATTTATCAATGCTAATTGAATTAGGAATGAAAAGAACCTTCTAGAAGAATCTAGAAAACCAAAATCATTCCTAATTGCATTAGGAATGATAAATCTATATTAGGCCCTTCCCTAGATCATTGCGCCGCATATAAGGCTCAAAACGGGCCCAGTTTAGTAAATTGGCCATAACTTCCTCAATATTCATCGGAATTGGGCTTATAATATATCGTTGGAAAGCTCTTGTCAAGCCCCATCCAACTTCACTATTATTGGACCCATATAATGGACCAACCAAAATGGATTTACTGTTTTCTTAATATAAGTTTTCAAAAACAGAGAGAAGAGAAAAGAAATTAAAATTATCCACAACACTAAACTTTCCACACTTTCCCTTCATTCGATTATGATTCGACGCGAAAGGTACACATCACTGGGTTTGGTTTTGGGGAGACAGAAATGGGTGTCTACACCCCCACTTTGACCGAGTTTGGAGAAACGCAAGTTTCGAAAACAAAAGTCAAAGTATCGATAGGGACGGAGAATGATTCAGAACGTTCCGCGATCCTAAATCACCCTTGTAACGCCGATACCTGCAAAACTAGTGTTAGTTAAACAGATAAAAGAGTTAAGAAACGCGTATCTTGCACCGTCGAGCACAAGTCTCTGAAAGTAACCGATTTGCTGCCGCTTTGTTTGTTTTGATGACCTCCTGCCAAGAGAATGTCATCCCGTTTGAAAACTGCTACGCTTGTAACTGCTTCCAATATAGAAGACTGCTTCGCTTGAAACTATCCTCTACCGCTTTGATATTATTCCACTTCCAAGGGAATACCACCGAAGATTGCTTCGCTTGAAACAATCCTCATCCGCATTGATAATATTCCACGTCCAAGGGAATACTATCGAAGATTGCTTCGCTTGAAACAATCCGCATCCGCATTGATAATATTCCACGTCCAAGGGAATACTGTCAAAGATTACTTTGCTTGAAACAATCCTCATCCGCATTGATAATATTCCACGTCCAAGGGAATACTATCGAAGATTGCTTCGCTTGAAACAATCTTCAGTTGCTTTTTGACAACTTTCCACAATCTATGGGACGCCATCTTGCTGCTTGTTTTGATGATCTTCCGCAATCTAGGGAACGCCGTCGATCAATGTTGCTACATCTCGAGCCTTTTCTTGAATCATAGTGATAACCTTTCCAATCATAGCAAAAGTCGTCGAAGACCGCCTCATCATGAACCGCTCTTCTCATATCTTGGTCACAACCTCCACAATCTTATCGAACGCCGTCAAAGACCGCCCATCTCGTGCTATCTTCTCAAATCTTGGGTGATAACCTCCACAATCTTAGTGAATGCCGTCGAAGACCGCCCATCTCCTGCTATCTTCTCAAATCTTTTCTCAAATCTTAGTGACAACCTCCACAATCTTAGCGAATGCCGTCGAAGACCGCCCATCTCGTGCTATTTTCTCAAATCTTTGGTGACAACTTCCACAATCTTAGCGAACGCTGTCGAAAATAACTTTACTTGAAATCATCCTCAGTTGTTGCGATAAAATTCCGAAGGAAAATTACCGAAGACCAACGCTTGTCGATCTTTAAAGCTCGCTTAAACTTTCTTCCGCTATGCCAGTACGTCGACAGTTTGCTGCTTGTGAACCATTATGTTCGTTCTTTTGTTGTGATGACAATCCTCTTTTATTTGGGAATAGTTGCCAACACAACTCTTGTATGATGTATGACAATCCGATTTAAGGAAAGTTGTCAATGCTACGTAACAATCTGTCATTGGAAATGTTGCTACGATGAAGCGACAATCCGTATCTCGAAAAATTTGCCAAAATCCAGTTTTTGGGAAAAGTTGCCAATGCTTCTTAGCAATCTGTCATAAGAATTTTTCTACGATCGCCAATCCACATCTTGGAATATAACTCTTAAAAGCGATCCACTTTGGAAATTTGCCAACATTATGTGAAAATCCTTTTAGACAAATATTTCCACAATTGACAATCCGCGTCTTGGAACATTTGCAAAATAGAGTCGACCGACAATCCACTTTGGGAAAATTCGCCACTTACTGAAATGAATGACAATCCACATTGAGGAAACTTTGCCAAAATTTATGATGAATAAAGTCCTATAACAATCCTTTGGGAAATTTTGCCATGGGGAACTGGGTATATGACAATCCAATCTCGGAAAACTTAACAATGAGTCGATGAATGTATGACAATCCGAACTTTAAAAAACTTGCCAAACAATGAAGGAGCACGACCATCCACACTTGGAAACTTTGCCAGAGATGACAATCCAATCTTGGAAAATTTGTCGTTGAAGAAGATGCACGACAATCCATTTTTGGAAATATTGTCAGTTGGAGATAACAATCCAATCTTTGGAAAAATTGTCGTTTCAGAAGAACGCGCGACAATCCATATTTGGAAATATTGTCGTTTAAGTGTTTGCTTTTAAACCGATTGTAATGAGCCAGTGTTTTAGGCGCTTAAATTAAGTGAGATGATCTTTTGCCAAGTCGATCACTTAGACTGTAATCAAACCGACTACTTAATCATGTCAAATTGCTTATAGGGGCTAACTAGCGTACCAAGGAACCCGAAATTGTTGTATGAGGTCAAAATCACTGTTCTTAGAGGCTTCGAGCTCTGTCGCTGCTGAAATATCTCTGGCGCCAAGAATTAACTCTACCGCCAGACGCTGAGATCAAGCACCAAGCGCTAAAACTATTTCCATACGCTAGATGTTGTCGTCTGGCGCCGGAGTAGGGTATTCCCTATTCTGCTACACCTGTATTTATTTTTTACTATAGAACTTTGCTAATTTCTTTAGTTATCTTAGGGTTGACCTAAGGTTTAATATCTCTTGACTCATTGACTTGACATGACTCAAGGTATAAACTTGACTCACTGTGATTGACTCGAGGTTGACTCGACTCGAAGTGAAATGACACGTGTGACTCATGACCCGTGTGTGCATAGTGTTGATTGTGCGACTCAAAAATGCAAAAAAGTAAAAATTTTCCGTCATTTTTGTGGAGGGTACCGACTTTCTCCCGAAAAAGAAAGACGCGAAAAAGAATCGAAATTTTCAAATGCATGTTGAATGATCTTAGGTAAATGTCATTTGATACTATCTCTCAAGGTGCAAGGATTAATCCATCCTAGGCTATCTCAATGGTTGACTCAATGATGAAAGTATTTGGGTAACTTAGGCACAGAGGCTAAGCACGTCATACTTTGATATGAAATGATGATTGATAAGCGATTTTGACACTACAATACATGCTTCAGTGTTATGTTAAGACTCCATGACAAAGGGTTCCTAAGGGAAGGTATATTTGGTCATGTATCTGTGATGTGTGTGAAAGTGATTCTAAAGTTAGGACGCAAGGGCTAAGTGTGTGAAAAAAGATATGTTGAAAAGAGTCAAATAATGGTGACTCTTAGGCTAGGTAAGCTAATGATGTAGGGATCAAGCCCCCAAGTCTAGCTCTAAGTTGATAGGGATGAGCATAGGGGATCCCTTTATATGATCATGGTGTGAATGTGTGAATTTGAATATGAATGCATGTTTATTACGGTCGCACCTCAATGTGAGGTTGCCTACGTATCCGTTAGGAATCAGGCCGAACGTAGCTCTAGCCGAACCTCGCACAAGTGTGTATACCTCAAAAAGGTCTTTTAAAGGTTGTAACGTGGTTAGGCTAAAGGTTAAAGAAGAAGGGGATAAAAAGGCTCAAGACCCTAGATAAGCCCCCAAGGTGTGTAACCTTGCTCTTGAATCTTTATATTTTTATGCTTGAGGCTTGCTTCTTTTTTTTTTTTTTTTTAGCTCTTTCTTTTGCTTTAGCATTTATTTCATTTTTATAAGTGTGGGCTATCCCGATCATGCGGTCTATCACTCACTTGGCATTCATGTTTCTCAAGCACGGTACCGAGCACTCGATAAGAAACGCAATCTGAGATGTATTCTTATCGAAGACATGTTTATGTCAATGACATTGGAACACTCGCCCTTAGTTACACTTTTATTTATTTTTTTCTTTTATTTTTATTTTGATCTTTTGAAATCACTCAAGCTTTTGAAATTGCATAAGTTACACACCATCCCATCCCAAGGTTAGGTAGATATGGGTTGAAAAAAGAAAGGTTTATTGTTAGACGAGGCTCGAAGTGGTTTATGAAGAAAGGGTTGTAAATTAGAAAGGTGAAAGGCAATATGATGTGGCTACAAAGGGGTGCCTTAAATCATTGGTATACCTTGTGTTTAGTTTGACATGGATTTTTTTTTTTTTTTAATGCAATTTAATGAAATGATCATATATAAGGAAATAAATGCTCATTTTATTAAAAGAAAATATATAATGATCCTACAAAATAAATCTAAGGAGAATAAAAAGGTGCCTATGCTAGACTTATTGAGGAAAGGGTAAATAAAAAAGAAATAGAAAAAAGAGGTCATGAAATCTTGTCGTTGAAGCTCGCCTCTTATCTTGTGTTGTTTCCTTTATCATCACTCGCTCTTCTTATTAACTGGAGGCATGGGAAGCTTGTTATTATCAATCAAATTTTGGATAGCCTCATTTAGCTTCCAACAGCTCTCAGTAGCATGACCCCTACCTTGATGGTACTTGCAGTGTTCGTCTGGATTCCAACTAGGCAATCTCTTTTCAGGTGCGGGATCTTGAATAGATCCAATGGGAGTAATGAGTCCTTTGGCATGGAGTCGATCAAAGGCAGTAACGTAGCTCATCCCAATGGGGGTGAAGTCTTTCCTTAGTTGCTTCTTAGATCCTTGGTTATCCATGGCTAAAATTTCACTAAGATCAAAGGTACTAACATTGTTACTAGAGTGGGCGTTTTCGGAAGAAGAAGGATTGTCGTTCTTCTTTCCTTTCCAGCCACTATGGTTGCTATTGTTAGTAGCTTTTTGTTTTGCGAGGTCATCTTCGATTTCAATTCCGATGTCATAAACGGCCTTGAAAGTAGTCAGATTGTGTTGATATTTTAAATGCTTCGAAAACTTCTCTTGGAGATTCTTGATAAACATCCTCACATATTCTTTTTCAGTGGGCACCTCAACCATCTTAGCGGAAGTTTCCCTCCATTTATTAAAGAAAGAAGTAAAGCCTTCATTCTCTTTTTGTCTTAGCATCTCAAGTTGTCTATGGTCGGTTTCAACTTGAATATTGCACTTGTACCTATCAACGAAAGTGTTTACTATCGATTCCCAGGTAGAGGTTTTCTCTTTGTCAAGGGAGAAAAACCATTGCTGGCAAACGGTCTCAAGAGATAGTGAGAATAGAGACGGGAAAACCTTCTTATCGATACCCTTAATACTCATTGTGGTTTCGAAAGCTCTTAGATAAGTAAGGGTTATATGTTGCCTTGAATTTAGGGATGTCGGTAGCGTTGAACTTATGCGGAAGAAGTTCCTTGTCCAGTGAGACCCCTTGTGAACTCATGCCCTGAAATTTATAGTCACTAGATAGCTTTCTCAAACTTTCTTGCTTGAGGTTCATTTGTTGTTGCTTCACAGGATCATCAATTTTGAGGGTTAAAGCCTTTAACACCTCAGTCACGTTATTCAATTGATTCCTAAGTTCATTAACCTCTTCTTGACTTGCCATTATCTTTTTAGCCTTCCTCTTTTGACGAATTGGTTTATCAAAAAGTGAAACTTGAATAAAGAGGTTGTCCTTGATTAATCGCCCTTCTCTCCTCGACCAAGTACTGTGGAAAAGGAATTTGGGGATATTCATTGTTAATTATTTGACTCAAACTTTATTCAACATGCAATGGATGGAGGAAGTGAAGAAAGATTGGAATAAAATGTGAAGAAAAATGATGTAGATGGAGGGATATGAAGAAGTAGGAATAGAATGTACCCCCAACTCAAATGATGGAAAAGACCGACTTATGCATGAACCTAAGACATGGTCATGGTGATACATACTCGAAGTGTGTGCTAAGACTAGTGAGTGTAGGTGATATGTTAAGACTCGTGTCATGACCATGTGGCTAGACTATGTGATTAGACTCAATTAATGATTCGACAAGGCATTATTGACAGTAAACTTTAACCGAATTAATTAGCAAACTTGTCAATTAGACACTAGGTGATGACTCAATTAATAATCTAAACTGTCGTTAAAACGACAGCACTGACGCCTCTCTTTGCAGTGTAGCGCCAGACTGTTGGGGTTTGGTGAGTCCGACTCACCGCGAAAACAACCCCGACCCAAGGAACCACTCGTAATTAACAAAACCATAAAGCATAAATAAATAAGCACAAGAAAAGGAAGAACGAATCATACCCTTGAAGCGAGCTTCGCCCTCTCAAAACGGGCTCTTACTTGAAAGCCTTGAGCACTGCAAATGTCGTGCCTCCAACGGTATCCACCCACAAAGGACGAACACGACTTTTTAGGTCCGCTACCTTAGAGTTAGCAAGGTCCGACCAAAACCCAAGTGTTAATGGAGTTTAAGAGTTTTTCCAAAATATGGAATGCTCTTTCTAACTCCCACTCAAGCACTTTTCTCCAAATCCCAAGATTGGTATTTATAGAGAAATGTGGGAGTGAGAATTTCAATCCCATCAATGTGGGATCATGAAATTCCTCAATTTAATTTAAAGCTAAAATAAATTAAATATGCAAGCAAGTAATAAATCAACAAGTGTCCTAGTCATATGTAAAGAGGAGTATGGACCACTTGGAGAGGAGGGGACCATACTTGTTCCCCACTCCTTCCTCTCCTTGTGACACTTGTCCACACAAAAGCAAGCTTCACTTACTAGCTCTCCCCTTTACCCGACCCTATTCCACGGCCCAGCTAGCCCCGCCCGTGCAGGCTGCTAGCTGCTGCCAACTTGGCCCAGCACGCCCACGCACAAGAGTGCGGGCTGCTGCTGTCGAGTGGCGCTGCTAGCTAGCCAAGCACTAGTGCGGGCTGCAAGCAGTAGCGCACGCGCCAGCATGCCTCGCTTTGCTTGCGGGTTGTTGGGCGTGTCTTGCTAGCACGCCTCGCATATGGTGCGGGCTGCTAGCTCGGCTAATCCCCTAGCACTCGGGATTCCGATGCTAGGGGTATTTTGGTCATTGTTGATTTATTACTAATTTGTCGTCTCGTCTTTTTATTATTTTTGACTCGACTTCCGACGCTCGGTTTCGACGCTCCAAGCTCGAATTACCGACGTCTAAATATTTAACACTCGGGCGACGAATTAATTTCTTGTCGAGTCGGTTCGTATATTTTTTGCTAGGGTGTGACCCGAAGGGTTCAGTCAAGATTAAGTTGAAATATTAATTATATTAATATTACTGATTGGAAGCGGCCTCCACCCAGGCATTCCGATCACTTAACCTTACTGAATATATTAGCTTTCTAATAATTATGAACCCGCCATCAGAATAATACACTTGTTCGAAGGACACCATTCCTTTCAATCTCCCACTTGTCCTTCCGGACAAGTGTGCATTTAGTGTATAGCCCCTTTCCTATGTCTCTTCATGTCTCTTCATGAAATACAGAGTAAGATTACTCGTCATCTCTGTTACGTCCAAAAGTGTTTCTCGAAATCCGAGTTTGACTGTCAATAAGCAAATGATTTCTAAAATCCATCTGAGCACGGCCATGCATTTTCACAGTCTCGCTCTTCGAGAGGCCTTGTAAACAACAAGACATGTTCCCTATTGTTAGTAGGGGGACATTTCCAGTCTTGTAATGTAGCTTTTCTTACTAAGAGGACCTAGCCGCCCGATATATGTCGTTATAATCCCCAAATACGGCAGACGTTTGGCGGATACCAAAGCGGACTAGTACTCAAACAAGAGACCTCCCACTACTCATGGTCAAGGAAAAGAGTTCCGACAGTAATAATGAGAAAAATACTTATGACGATTTTTAAATCTCTTAAAGTATTCTCATAGGTCGATCCAGTATGGTTCTAAACTAATACCTGTGCAAATGATTTATATCCTCATAGCACAAGAAACGGTGCTATAAATCATACTACACACTAATATCTAATGGTCATTAATCGTCCACAAAAATATGACCTTGATTAGGGATAATTTTCAATTAAAATATTCAATGTTCACTTAATAGGTGTTTCTTTATCCAAGCCATTGACTTGATACCCTATTTTGAATATTTATTAAAATTGAATGGACTCATTATTTAATTCTAAACCACAATTAAATAGTTTTGTGGAATATTTAGAAATATTTTATTCCACTATGAAACTTCGCAATGTTTCATCTTATGATAAATGGTTTTTCCCAAATGTTTTAAGAGTAGTACTCTTCATAAAACATTCATAGAAATCACACTCATATTTGATATGCTTGATTTCTTTTATGCAATTATGAATGTCGTCGTTCACTTATTGCATATGTTTAGTTATAATTACTTTGCAAACCTTAGCATCTTCATTATCCACCATTTCCATAATAAGATGATAAAATTTTGAGAGTGTTAATGGATTACATGTGATTCAGGATTTATTGTCCAAGCAATGGCTCCCACTCATTTTCATGATTTGAGACCTAATACTTGACAACCTACAATCATCAATGTTCAACAACGAACTTTTCCATTTAACATCTATCTTATTATTGCCTTTAAGGCATCAATATTCTCAACATATGTTTTAGTAGACTCTCCGATGATGCCTTGCATGGATTTCACTCCAAACGACTCACAATGATTTGGAATACTCAAATCACTTACGATCATGGAAATTTATCTTAAATTTCCGCACATTATACATGGATGCATATCCATGTTACCATTCTCAAGCCACGACACTTCTTGCCTCGTGCTTATAAATGGCTTCCTTGCTAAGGATCTAATCCTTGTTAAGGTTTATGCTTGCAACATCAAAACTCAAGTTGTATTTGTTTCCATGCGTCAAGAACTCATCCAACTACTTATTTAAGTGCTATGGATGCTCTTGACTATAATCTAATGATCTAATACTTAGATTAATGTCGACTTGTATTATATACGTACTTCACACGCTCTAAGCAAGTAAGTCGTCTGACGATTCCATATCATAGCTTTACATGATGGATTTAATTCTAGAATGATTCTCAATTCTATTCCATCCATGTGACATTTAGCTCATTCGGTTACACTGAGTCTTGCCAAAATGTTCGCTATGTGATATGGTTGAAAGTCTCTTACTAGAGTCTTTCTTGGTTGACTTAGTATTTAGCCTTAGCTTATACTTAGTTCAAACATTTACTTAGCTTCATACATATATGGGTCGAAAGCCTTTCAAAGTCCTTCATGTTTAACATGCTAAATTCCTTTACTCATTTAAACATTTAATTAAGTCTATACCATAGAATTTAATTCCCAACATGTACTAAGTATCGTCATTATCTTGGTCCATTGTCAAAAATACTTTTAAATCTAAGCATTTAGCATTTGATAGTTGTTTCACAATAGAGTTCGTAAACTTCTCGTTGGACCTTTACTTTTGCTCCCACTAAACTTCTTGTTCATCAGAATTTCTATGTTTCTCCATAAGTCAATCCTCTTATTAACTTTATGAGAAAACACGTTCCAATTCCTTCATGCAATGCTTCCTTCAATCCCATGACGGATTCCATGTGCTTGCTTTCAAATCTAGCATTATTTAGATTTTCAAAACCCTTAGACTATTCCATAGTCACTTCCAAGATCCTATTTTGGGAAGGCGGTTTTAGTATCTATTTTGCCATATTTCATATGTGCAATTTTGCTAGATCAATCACGAAAAGACTTAAGCATTCCGATTGGTGAATAGGTTTTTATTAAAATCAACTCCTTGAAATTAATTATATCCTTTTCAACCAATCTAGCTATGTATGCATATACATTTCCACATTTGTTAGTTTTCTCCTTGAAAACTTATTTGCAATTGATGG
Source organism: Chenopodium formosanum (assembly GCA_024500155.1). Classification (NCBI taxonomy): domain Eukaryota; kingdom Viridiplantae; phylum Streptophyta; class Magnoliopsida; order Caryophyllales; family Amaranthaceae; genus Chenopodium; species Chenopodium formosanum. The sequence goes on from CM044880.1 coordinate 44,637,236, forward strand.
ATCTTTCATCCTTCATGCAAATTAATCAAGTGTCGAACATGATTTTCAAACATGGAGTCTATTTCGGATTTTCATGGCCTCTAACCATCATTCGGAATTTGGATTTGTCGTAGCTATCTTACAAGACATTATTCCTTTGCTTGTAAGTCTTAGGTTTATTTCTAACTTAATAGAAAATTTATAGGATTCAATCCAAGCCTTTGGTGAATTCTATACCTATACGGGGTAATTGCATCAAACACTGAGTTTTAAGGCGCTTTCAAAGCCCTTTTATCATGTTGATCTTACTCCAACATTTTTAATGTTTTGTGAGTAATGAATTCTCTTTTAAGGCACTTGTAAAGTCCTTTTGAGTATTCTTGATCAAGCATTCTCATGAAGTCCTTTAAGGTCTTCCGAGATTCTCAGTTCTAGTTTGTTGCTAAGCTCGATGGTCATCGAGTTCATTTTCCTCCCACTTGTCGTTTTGGAAACGTGTTACTTTCAAGAAAGACACCACTTAGAGAAACAAACATTATGTTCTCAATTAGGATGTGGAGGTAATGCCCGTAGTCTCACTTGAATGCTTACAAAGAGCCATGTATATTGTCTTTGGGTAAAAGTTCGTTATGAAACAAACAGTTAGCTCCCACTTGAGCTATCTTTAGTCTTTATTGAGCCATTCAGCTCCCACTGAGCCACTTAGCTCCCACTGAGCTAGTAAACTCCCACTGAGACTAAGAGCCTTAGACATATACTTGAAAAGACTTTTAGAAGTTATTTCTATTCATAACTGAATATGGCGTCTTTTCTTAGCTTCGACATATTGTTTAGTGTAACATTAGTCATTTGTGCAAATCTTTAAGAATTTTATAGGAAGGGTTGTGAACCATCATCGTTTGAGTCATTTTTCAATGACATCGAGGTCTCCGTGAGGACACACTATGTTCTTTGTGGAGTTCTTTATGAAAATTTCCATTCATAACTTTGAGATGGTCATGCTTGGCTCAAGCAAACATTGCTTGATCTAATCTAGAAGTTTTGATATCTTGCCAAGTCAATTCTGTACTTCACTGAACTCTTGAGCTACTCAGGTCAAGTTTGTTCACATTTGATGAATATAGCCATATCCTTTCAAATTCTTTGTGAAACGTTGAAGTAATTGATTCCTCTTTAGCCTTCAGAGTCAATTGTCTATACCAAGAACAATAGCTCTCTGCTTTGTCGGTTTCAACAACTAAGACTTGCTTGTCTTAGAATGATTCCAAATCGAGCAACTATCAAGAGCCTATCTAATAGAATCTTGAGTACGTTCTTGTCGATATGACATTGCTAAAGAAGTTTGGAACGCAAATCAAGCCCATGACTTGAACTTAGTGAGTTAATCATGTTAGGGAAATGTTTGTTTATAATCAAGCATTCTTAACTCAACGCTTGGATAACCATGCCATTCAAATAAATCTCGCAACTATTGCTCATTACTTTGAATGTGAGTCTTTCCGTGTGTAAACGGATCAATTGCTGATTATGGAACATAATAACCATTATTTGTTCCAGCCTTTGACTTAAAAGGTCTTTAAACAAAACATACGACCTTACAACTGATGTAGCTCTTCTTGCTTCATTATAAGCTTGTAAGTCAATAACTTAGCTTAACTTCAATAGTTTGAGGTCACTATCATAGTGGAACACTCAAGCAGTATCCGATACTTGTGAAGATAACGAATTGCTAAGTTAACTACAATAACATGAACTCATGAGTTGAAATGGAATCTAATTCCTTTTCTTTGTTCCTTCTTTCCTATATTTCTTATCATACAATATCTCATAATCTTACTTTAAGAATTATTTCTTTAAGTACCTTGACTCTTATACTTTGTTAGGCATAATCAAGCACCTAGTGCGCCGTAAAACAAAGTTCCATCTTTTCCATTAATTCTTTTTCGAATTACTACATCAATGAGTCCTACTCAATTATGTATGATGAGAAAAGATACATTGGTTGTCAAACATTGACAATCTTGAGTTTGCAACTCAATACCTCATGTTTTATCAAAACTGGCTAGTATTTTGAATACAAGATGTCCAGCCGTCCTTTCGGACTTAGTTATGAAAGTCATTTATGAGAATTGAATTTTAGAAATGCTTTTCCTGTCTTTGATAACTATTCTCAAGGATTTCCTTTACCAATCATGGAAACAATATTATTTGATTTAGAATACTATAAATATAAGTGCAAAGTATAACCATTTATCAAGAACATAATAAGTTTGAAATTTAATAGCATTCATGCAAACTTCAATCTTATTAAACGTCTTATTTACGCATAAAAATTGTTCCTATTTGGCGAAAATAAGGCGATTCCAAGATCCAAAGAAACAAAGAGTGGTTAAGCATGCTTTGGCTTGTCTTAACACTCAATCTTCTAAGGTAAGCATTGCCTTGCTAATGGCTCTAAGCCACTCTTGGTTAGATAATCGTCGCTTCTAATGCATCTTTGACGATGTATCTCTTTTGCCATGGTATGTGAGGACTCCTCACTCATACCGATGAGTTCAACCAAAACCAACATGCACACCCGGTGTGCCCAATGAGCCTTGGAGAAGTGATGGCACCTCGCTTTGGCGTAGCCTACCATCACCCTCGTTCGGTTGGTAAGTGTTGTTTTGGAAAGGCAAGTTTGACTCAATATTATTAGGGACCTAGGATTTCTATGTTGGTTGATTTAAGTGAACTTAACTAATCATCGCAACATAAAGAAAACCTAAACATGCATCTAACGAATAATTCACATGTATATATAAGCATAAAATATAAAGCGAAATTATAGATGCATATTGGCAACTAGCATAACCCCTTGAATTCTTCAAATCTTCAAAAGGTCTTCATTTGAAATTCAAGGCTTTGTCTTCCAAGATACGCCGTCTTCAAGACTTAACCAAACTATGCAAATACTAGTGTCTACGACTAGGAATAATCTAAATATTAAGGTACAAAAATACTTAACGGTGCGTAGACCGTATTTAGATTTACAAAAATACATAACGGCACGTAGTCCGTATTTTCTATCCTAATCGGGTCCCACTAGTTGCCATTTCATAAAACCTGTGAGAGAGAATATATATTCCATTCATCCATTCACTATTTGTGAAAGGCCCATGCAATTTACAATATCAAACGAGTAAAATGCATTTAAACAACGCGCGCACTAGTAACTAATCTAGGTGGTTAATCCGATCAACAAGCCTAATTAAAACTAGTCAAAGTTGTTTAACCGATTATGTAATTGACGTCATTAATAATTGAAGCTCCCACTAAATTCCACATTTCCCTTAATTAATCCAATTACTTAAGTCGGTAGCACCCAAACTTGTCAAAATAAAATTTTGTCAATGCCGCTCAAAACCGAGGCCTAGCCTCCCAAAATTTTAATTAAAATAAACAAAATTAATTACAATAAATAAAACGGCAAAATAAGCAATATTAAGCCAACCGCATTTCAAGTGGCTTTCGCTTTAAGCGTTTTGCCAAGGAAACTCGAATAATTGCGGCTCATGCAAACCAAGCATACTACAGCTATTCACCTCACCGCACCAAGCACATACACACACAAAAGCTCCGCACACACGGCCCGCGGCAAGCAGCCTTGAGTTGCTGCCACTACCGCACGCACACGCACGCACAGCCATGGCTGCTGCTGCGTGGCTGTTGTGGCCGTGTGCTGCTGCCGCGCATATGGCCGCACGCAAGGCGGGGGAGCCACCTTGGCAGCCACATGCGGGCTGCTATGCAACCCGGCTAGCCAAGGGTGGTTCTTTGCCTCGTTTTACGTGCCATGGCCTCGGGATTTGATCCCATTTCGCGAGACATAATTAATTAATTCTAAATTAATTTTAGAACTAACTTAATGAGCAAAAAATAAAAATTTTAAACAAGTCTAACTTAATAAAATTTCAAAGTGCAAATAACCAAAATAATTCCAAGAACCATTCTTAATTAAATTGGTTTAGCTTAGTGCAATAACAAAGTTGAGGCAATTTCTCACTTTTAATTTAATCAATTTAAATTAAACTTGAGAATTTGACAAAGTAAGGGGAAGTTGGAAAAATATGAACTTTAATATTCAAATGAAAATTCCAACATCTAAATTTTGTGAATCCTTGAAAATTATATCTTCCAACATGAAGATAACCAAATTTCTATCACAAAAATTGAAACTTTATGTTTCCAATCAACTCAAAATTATTAAAATAACAAAGTTTAACACAAAATAACATGGAATTTAGTGGTTTTTAAAGTGTCAATCACTTATCACAAATAAAGATTGAATCTTTAACACTTAGGAAGCCTCAAAACAAAAATTTTCACACTAAAAAGCAATTAGTTTGCAATTATGTGAAAATAAATCAACCTTTAAGCATCAAATACTACCAAGTAAGTGTGCTTTAAGGGGACTTAAAAATGCAGAAAATAATGCAAATAATCAACCACATAATCAACAAGTTATGCCATTAATTTCAAGGTTAGAAAAGACTTAAAATTTTTCGTCAAAAACGAAAAAATCCCTCGAAAAAGGCATTTCTGGTCAGAATTTGGTTAAAATCATAGTCCCAAAGGAATAAAACCTTTCCAAAACACCTTTTCCACCCAAAATTCACTATTTTTGGGTGAAAATCTGGGTTCTGGGCCAAATTCGACATTAAAAACGGGATTAAAATAAATAAAACCGAGCTACTAATCTAATTAGCAACTTAAACCAGAAAAATAAGCCAAAATAAACCTTGAAAAACATGATTATAAAAATAAACGAGCGGGATTCTGATACCACTGTTGGGGTTTGGTGAGTCCGACTCACCGCAGAAACAACCCCGACCCAAGGAACCACTCGTAATTAATAAAACCATAAAGCATAAATAAATAAGCACAAGAAAAGGAAGAACGAATCATACCCTTGAAGCGAGCTTTGCCTTCTCAAAACGGGCTCTTACTTGAAAGCCTTGAGCACCACAAATGTCGTGCCTCCAACGGTATCCACCCACAAAGGACGAACACGACTTTTTAGGTCCGCTACCTTGGAGTTAGCAAGGTCCGACCAAAACCCAAGTGTTAATGGAGTTTAAGAGGTTTTCCAAAATATGGAATGCTCTTTCTAACTCCCACTCAAGCACTTTTCTCCAAATCACAAGATTGATATTTATAGAGAAATGTGGGAGTGAGAATTTCAATCCCATCAATGTGGGATCATGAAATTCCTCAATTTAATTTAAAGCTAAAATAAATTAAATATGCAAGCAATTAATAAATCAACAAGTGTCCTAATCATATGTAAAGAGGAGTATGGACCACTTGGAGAGGAGGGGACCATACTTGCTCCCCACTTCATCCTCTCCTTGTGACACTTGTCCACACAAAAGCAAGCTTCACTTACTAGCTCTCCCCTTTACCCGACCCTATGCCACGGCCCAGCTAGCCCCGCCCGTGCGGGCTGCTAGTTGCTGCCAACTCGGCCCAACACGCCCACGCATAAGAGTGCGGGCTGCTGCTGCCGAGTGGCGCTGCTAGCTAGCCATGCACTAGTGCGGGCTGCAAGCAACAGCGCACGTGCCAGCATACCTCACTTTGCTTGCGGGCTGTTGGCCGTGCCTTGCTAGCACGCCTCGCATATGGTGCGGGCTGCTAGCTCGGCTAATCCCCTAGCACTCGGGATTCCGATGCTAGGGGTATTTTGGTCATTGTTGATTTATTACTAATTTGCCGTCTCGTCTTTTTATTATTTTTGACTCGACTTCCGACGCTCCAAGCTCGAATTACCGACGTCTAAATATTTAACACTCGGGCGACGAATTAATTTCTTCCGAATTAAATTCGTCGAGTCAGTTCGTATATTTTGCTTGGGTGTGACCCGAAGGGTTCAGTCAAGATTAAGCTGTAATATTAATTATATTAATATTACTGATCGGAAGCAGCCTCCACCCAGGCATTCCGATCACTTGACCTTACTGAATATATGAGCTTTCTAATAACTCTGAACCCGTCATCAGAATAATACACTTGTTCGAAGGACACCATTCCTTTCACAGACGACAGAGCTGTCGCCAGGCGCCACACTCCACAGAGTGGCGCTACAGTCCAGACTTTGGCGCCAATGCTGGAGCTTCAATCTGGGACTGTTTTCGGTGTTATTAATCAACTTGGGTATGCCTAAAGTCGTACTAGGTCAATTCTAATTAAAAAAAATAGACTTTATTGACTCAAATTAATTAATTAATTAATTAGTTAGGCAAAGTTCTTTAAGTCATTAATTTATTTAATCTCAGCACAAGTCAACAAACGGTTAAGAAAAACATATATCATATGCACGACGAATAATGTACAATTAGTCAAGTAGGCACAATATGATGCAATGAGTTTGCAACCTAACCATGGCTCTAGTTCTCTAAAGTTCGGGATATGGTTTAGTGAATAGAGGGTCCATAGTTAATTGTCCAGATGCACCGCGCGGAAGTCTAACCTTGAAGGGTTGGTGCGAGTGGATGGGACACCGCGAGTTTTAGAGAAACTCGCTTCCATGGTTTGGTGAATTCAACATTCTCGGATGTACCCTTTGCTGCTCATAGCGTTCAATCATGTAGATGGAGCATGAATTCCAAAAGGGTTATGTCCATATGTAGAACACATTTGGGTTTCAGAAAAGTGAGAAAAAATTCAATAAGGAAGTAGGATCGAGCAAACAATCTGAAAAACTAGTCGAAATTAGAACGCATATTTCTGATCCGGTATTGGAGGAATTTGGCGCCAGCAAACAGAGCTTGGCGCCAAGTTTTAGCTGTAGCGTCTGGCGCCAATGCTGGTGTCTGGCGCTACATTTAAAAGTCTAGCGCCAATGCTCTGGTTGCTGACGCTAATTCCTACTTACCTCAGCAGCATTATGTGCTCAAAAATTTTCCAGTTTCGCGTAGTGTTATTTCCTACGTCATTACGGATGGTCTTTCCTACGTGTAAAATCCTATGTTTTTAACTCATTACGAATGGTCTTTCCAATGAGATCTTTTTTTATGCATATGACAATAATGTTAATCAAAATTACGCAGATGAAATACTTAGAACGTTTCGAGTCTCATCCACTCATTCTAAATCATTGCCGAAACAAATTCAGGAATTAAAATAGAAATCCTCCCCAGTGGAGTCGCCAAAAAACTGTAGGGAATAATTTCAAGCGTTAACCCCATAGCTTGAACCCCACTGTGATCATACACCAAAGTACGGTGGCGTCTAAAGGGAAAGAAGATAGAGAAAAAGAGTCGCCAACAAGTTTTAGGAACTTGTAAACCGTTCACAGGGTGAAGGTTACACCCCTTAACGATCCAAGAGATCGTCAACTCCATAAGGTCTTGAACCAAATAAGGGTTCGGGGATGAAGGTAGAAATCCAACCTAAAAGAGATTGAACCTGCCCTAATAATAGGCCTCTACTTTATTCTGATCGTATTCATGTGCGCTTTTTGACTAACATACAATCAATAGGATCAACCCTAAACCTGTTTATCTATGTTGGTTGAATATTAATGCACAAATAAATCTATTATTGGCGATCACTTGAAATATAATCAAATTAACCCTAACAAGATTATTAAATATCTTATTAAGCATGATTACAAGTACCAAATTCCCTTTAAACATGCATAAAAAGGTGTGATCAAGCAATAACAATAAATATCAAGCAACATAATAAATAATCATCATAATATAATATTTATAAAATTATAATAATAATAATAATAATAATAATAATAATAATAATAATAATCATAATAATTATAATCATCATCATAAAATTATAATCATAATAATTATAATCATCATCATAAAATTATAATCATAATAAAATAAATTATAATTAAAATAATCATAATAATAATCAAAACAATAATCATCATAATAACAATCATATTAATCATAATAATAATCATGTTAAAGCATAGCAAGATCCTAGGCATGATACTAACAAGATTAATAACAAACTCTAGCATGTCACTAAACAATAAAAATCAAATGTTTAACCTAACATGATACTAACAATCATAAATCTTAGGAAGAACATAGGAGGCATCGTACTTTTAATCATACTTGATATTAAAATTACCCTAGACATGATACTAGGAATCAAACTAACAATCTAAGCATGATTTCTACATCATAACATCAATAAAAACCATTAAAATACTTACTTTGATGCCTCGTACCTCTTTCTAATAACAAAATACACACGTTAGTAACTTCAAGGAAAATAATAAACAAACAATTAAATTAAATTAAATAATTGAAATAGAGATTTGGGACCAAACCCTCAGAAATTAAACCTTTCACGTCTAGGGCGAAGGCAACTTCGAATATGGCTAGGTCTATCTAGATCTAATGAATGCAGAATTTTTATGTTTGAGAGAAGCTAGTTTAGAAAACTGGTTGTTGATGAAAACAGGTTATCGAAAATGAAGTTTTTAGCACGTTATTTATAGAGAAAATCAGCCAAAAAGATAGAATATCAAAACAGATTCTGGCGCACAAAAAACTGAGTTGGCGCCAACACTAGCTATTGGCGCCAAGCGCCAAGCGTAGCGCCAGGCGCTACAGTTGGAGTTTGGCGCTAACTCGGAAATTTACGCGTTTTCTTAAAATCAAATAAAAATTGCCGTACAGGAGGATAAAATCGTATTTTTCCTCAAAAATGCTCTTTGATCTAAATTAAAACTCTAAAAAGTCAACAAAAGTCAATTTATCAATGCTAATTGAATTAGGAATTAAAAGAACCTTCTAGAAGAATCTAGAAGACTAAAACCATTCCTAATTGCATTAGGAATGATAAATCTATATTAGGCCCTCCCCTAGATCATTGCACCGCATATAAGGCTCAAAACGGGCCCAGTTTAATAAATTGGTCATAACTTCCTCAATATTCATCGGAATTGGGCTTATAATATATCGTTGGAAAGCTCTTGTCAAGCTCTATCCAACTTCACTACTATTGGACCCATATCATGGACCAACCAAACTGGATTTGTTGTTTTCTTAAAATAAGTTTTCAAAAACAGAGAGAAGAGAAAAGAAATTAAAACTATCCGCAACACTAAACTTTCCACACTTTCACTTCATTCGATTGTGATTCGACGCAAAAGGTACTCATCATTGGGTTTGGTTTTGGGGAGACACAAATGGGTGTCTACAGAAACTATTAAGCAGCAATATAGAAGAAATTGATGACATCAAGAACATAGATGCATCGATTAGGCAGGAGGGAGTTCTGGAATTGCAGAAGCATAAATCTGGAAAATTTCAGCAGGAGGATAGTTGAAAGGGATTGTTTCTCCTATTTTAATTTTAGTTCTTCCCATAGTGGCAAGCCACAAAATTCACCTCTCTGCTTGCATGAAAAATAGTAACAGACCAATCTCTCTGAAGAAGAGAGGCTACATCCCTTATAACATTGCCCAAATCAGAGTCTTCAAATAATTTAGGATCTTTGAGCATCTTTATCAAGGCATAGCATCAGTTTCAAGTTCCATGAACTTAATGTTCTTGCTCCAAGCAGTCAGCAAACCCTCCCTGATACCTAATAATACCGTTGAAGCTGTAGTAAGAGCATTGAATTTCATAGTATATCCAATAATCCAGAGTCCCTTGTCACATCTTATGACTCCACCTCCATCGGCATTATCAACACTCATCCAGGAGCCATCTGTGTTCAGCTCGTAGTACCCTTTATGAAGAGAAGCCCACATTATTCTAAGAGCTTGATTGCTAGAAGAGCAGGGTCTATCCACAGTAGCTTGGTTTAATTTTAAGCAGTAATAATAATCAAGACTGAATTTGTTAAAAGTAGATTGAACAAAAATCATTTTTTTTTCAAAATATCAATAATTCTAGTATGCCAAATATGCCAAATACAAACTACAAAAATAGTTTTCCTAGTAGAAGTGTTTGTGAAATTGAAAGCTAACCAATTAGAGAGATTGGAGTTGTAAAATCTGTTTAAATCAATTTTTAAATATCTAAACTTGGTTAAAACAAGAGACCAGAAGGCAGAAGTATTAGGGCAGTCTCTAAAAACGTGAATTGTATCCTCTAAAGAATCTTCACACCTCATACACATAGGATCAAAGAAATTAATTAGTTTTTCATAAGGTAGAGCCCACAGGAAGAATGTCTCTAACTAGATTCCACAAGAGCATTTTATATTTATAAGGCACTTTAATCTTCCACATAAATTTCCAAGAGAAATCAGATTGAAAAGAAGTGTTAAGGTTATGAGGAGGAAGAGTGGAGTTGTGAGCTGATTTTTATAGTAAATGATCCTTTCTTATCAAGAGTCTATTGAAGCCTATCAGAAACTGTAGCAATCTTAGTAAGAGGGGTAGCTAAAATCATAGAGCAAATATTAGAAGGAATGATATGCTTAACATTGTCAAGATACCAAACATTGTTTCTAATAATGTTAGAAACCCTCCAATGTCCTCTAGAATTAGGAATACTAATATTAGGAACAAGATATAAGAGGCAATCACCTATCCAATGATGATACCAAAGAGAGGTATCCTCACCATCACCTATGTTGATTTTAGTTCCCTTTTTAAGAATACCCCGACCAGCTAAAATGTCCTTCCAAATGATATAATATGTAATTTTGGGATTATAATCCATGAATTAGAATAGGTTACATACTTCTTTTTCAAAATTTTAACCCATAACTTGTGAGGTTGAGTCAAGATTTTCCACCCTAATTTGGCCATAAAAGACAAATTCCATCTTTGTAAGTCTCTAATACCAAGCCCCCCTTTACCCATAGGATTACACACCACTTTCCAATTTGTTCAAGGTATGTATCTAGACCTATCAACTCTATTCCAAAGAAATCTTTTACATTTTTTTTTTAAGATCATTGAACATTCTTAGGGAGAATATTAGTTTGCATTGCATAAACCGAATAGGAATTCAATACAAATTTTATGAGGGTACATCTTCCAGCCATATTAATAAGTTTTGCCTGTCACCCCCTAATTTTAGAACAAGCTTTATCAATTAAAGAAAAGTAGTCCATGTGATTTAAACGTTTGTGTGAGATGATTATACCAAGGTACTTACCAAAATTAGTAGTATTGGACATATTGCACATATCACAAATAGATTTTCTAACATTATAGTTCATTTCTTAGGAAAAACAATTGAAGATTTTTTAATGTTAATGGATAAACCTGATATGGATTTAAAGTTAGAAAGGACATCCATCATGACTTTTATATTATCTTATGATGCTTCTCCAAAAAGGAAAACACCATCAGCATAGAATAAATGTGAAATATTGACATTTTTTGCAATTTTCAAAGGTTTCTTAGAACCATCATTAACTCTATCTTGAATCATACAAGAAAGTCGATCAAGACAAAGCACAAAAATATAAGGTGAGAGAGGATCCCCTGTCTTATTCCTCTTGAAGGGGAAAAAGAATCAGTTATTTCACCATTCAAAAGAAGGGAAATCCTAGAGGTACAAATACAACTAAGGATGAGATTTACAACATTAAAAGGAAGATTAATGCGAAGAAGAGTATCCTTAATAAAATCTTTATCTAGACTATCAAAGGCTTTGGAGAGCAATTTTTAAGTCCATGAGATTAGCTTTTTTTTAGAAGCTTTGTTATAATGATGAGCAACCTCTTTTATAATGATAACGTTTTCTTCAATAAACCTACTATGAATGAAAGTAGACTGAAAAGGGCTAATAAGATCATCCATGATAGGTTTTAGTCTATTAGAGACACATTTTGTAATTAATTTGTAAATAGAATTACAAAGACCTATAGATCTAAAGTCTTTTATAGTAGCAGGAAAATCATTTTTAGGAATTAGGGAGACATAAGAGTCATTGATAGAATTAAGTATAGAACCTGTAATAAAATAGTCAAAAATAAAAGAAGTAATGGAGGTGCTAAGGGAAGACCAATGTTTTTGATAGAAAATAGGTTGAATGCCATCTGGTCCCCGGGGATTTTATGGGATCCATTTGATATAAAACATTCCTAATTTCAAAATCTGTGGGAGGTAAAGCAAAAGAAGGGCAGGAGCAAACAGATTTATTTAGGATAATGAAATAAAGTCATGAGATCAGTATCAGTATCATTAATAGCAGTTTTGAAGACATTAATATAATAATCCCTAGCCATAGATTTCAAAGTAGTCAAATCAGTAATCCAAACACCATCATTATTTTACAAAGTTAAAACATTTCCCCTAGTCTTTTTAATATTAGCAATTAAGTGAAAATACTTTGTATTGCAATTAGCATTTTTCCTTCAATCTAAAGCTGCCTTTTGAGCATAAATAGCTCTTTATAGGTTATAAATATGTTTAAATCAAAAAGCAATTCTTTTTCTAAGTTCACAAGGAAAGAGGAATAATTTTTAGAAAGGGCAATTTGGATCCCATCAATTCTAGCAATCAATCTCCTTTCCTGATTAGTTATATTTCCAAATACATCATGATTCCACCTTTTAATATTATATAAAAATTCATCTCTGCCTTTAACAAAGTCTAAATCATGTTGATCCCAATTTTTAACAAAAAAGTCATGAAAATCTGGATGTTCAGCATAGCAGCTTTACATCTAAAAGGGTAAGGACCACCTTTTCTTTTATGAAAAATAGTAATTAAAATTGGACTGTGATCAGAATAAGTACGAGCTAAGTGAGACACCTGAATGTTAGGACAGGTATTCAGCTAGTTCGGATTGCCCAAAGCCCTGTCCAAGCGTTCTTGAATGAGATCCAATCCTTCCCTTGCATTTTTCCACGTGAAAGGATTACCAGAAAATCCCAAATCAACCAAGCATGAAGCCTCTGCCAATTTGTTCAAGTCTGAACACTAAGATTGCCTGAATTTCAGACCCCCTGACTTTCTCAGCCGGAATGGTCACTTCATTTAGGTCTCCCAAAAACATCCATGGGGTGGTGTCCACAGGGAGAGAGGCTTGGAGATCATTCCATAACTGATGTCTTTTAGCAGGAGAAGACGAAGCATGGACTGCAGTAAGCAAGACTTCCTTGCTTTCTGGACTTAACTTAGACAAGGCAAGAAAATAGTTCTTGTATGGCCTTCAATGTAGTCAATAAGTTTAACATTATTGTTGTACATAAGCCAAATGCCACCCCTAAGGCCATTAGGCTTAATGAACTTGAATTTATCAAAACCAAGAAGCTTTTAGACCGAGTTACAACGAGTGTCATCACTCTTTGTTTCTAGAATTATGAAAATATTCGGTTTATGAGTAACAATCACATCCCATGCATGAGGGATGAACTCGTTTCTACATGCACCCATAACATTCCACATAACGATCTTCATATCTAAATAAAGAAATTCTGGTGGAGAGGAACCATTGTAGAATAGGGGATCAAATTTGTCCCAATCCGACCAACTCATCTGTCGATCCATCATTACAATGTCGTGAATTTTCAGAGGGATTACCATTAAGTCTAGTTCCATGATCATGTTGATCGTCTCCCAAAAGTTGACATCTATTTGAAGTCCCAACACACCTTTTTTTATCTTGAAAATTTTCATAAGGTGATCTAGGTTTTTTAGATCTTGTTCAATGTTTTCCGACAAGAGAGGGATTATTTGAGGGTTGAGAGGGGGTGAAACAAGGTCGTGAATCTGGTAATTTGGCCATGCAACCTGCTGTTGGTACCGAGGGCGTAGGGTTTGCTGAGTGGGAGGAGGTGGAGTCGGAATAGGCTGTGAAATTGGCTGGGCAATTTGGTTCACCATGACCTTGGCTATCTGGAGAAGAGCATTGTACATTAGTTTGATTTAAGCTGGAGTTGGAGGGGTTTTGATCGACGACTATAACAGTGGCGTTGGAGGGTTGGGAGGAGAAGGGTGGACGGAATTTGAACTAATTCCCTGATCTGAGCCGGGGTCATACGGTTGTTGAAAGGGAATTGACTCGAAGGAGGTGGAGGACGGGGGAATGGGGTGAATGGCAACCTCATTGAAAGAGGCTCAGCTAGTGTCACGGGGAGACTCTGAGAAGGGAGGGACAATGTAATCGGTGGGAGAGGTTGTTGTCGAGAAGGTATATATTCCGGTTGATTCTTATCGATCGCCAAGGAGGGCGAATTGGGGTTAGTTTGGTTTTGTTGTTCTCCATTGAATTGGTTTTCTGTGTTTAGTTTTTTCTAGTGAGTTTGAGTTCAGTGAAATTGGGTTTAACATAGGGGGATTGGAAGGGTTTTCATGCTTTGCCATTGTTGAAGTCGACTTAGTCTCTGCTAAATGGAAAAAAGGTTCTTTAGAGAAGGAAGAAGGAGAAGAAGGGGAAGCGTGTGTGGCTGAAAAGGAGATTAAGGAGAAACTGGGATTTGTGGGTCTTTTTCAAGAATGTTCTCATCATTATCATTAAATAAAATATTATTAATAATCTGATTGGATGGGGGAACAATAATGGGATCCAATATGGAAAATGAGTTTTTTGGAAGTTGAAGGGGTAATATCTTTGACAGCAGCAAGATGTATTGAAGTAGTACTTGATGTAGGATTGGACTTTAGAGAGGAAATGGGTTGAGAAGGCTATTTGGGCTTTAAAGTAACCTGCTTAGATGTATTTTTTTTTGTTGGGATTTGTTTTGGGATGATTTTCTCTTGTTGGACACAATTGTCCATGGACCATATTCTGAGTTTAAGTGGGAGCAATGACCCTTGAAATCTAGGGGGTATACGAAGAAGGTTTATCCATCATATTTTTATCAACTTTAGTAGAAGGTGGGTTAGGCAAGGAGCCAAGGAGGACTTGCCTTTGTTATTGGTGTCTATATTTTCAACATCCACTTTTTTAAGAGTGCATTTTTCTTTGGAATGACCACTTTTTCCACATAAAAAGCATAAACATTGAATATTTTCATACTCAATAGCTTGCCAAGTGTTACCCACTCAAACACTTGTGATTAATAGAGAAGTAAGATCAATATCAAGAAATACTCTTGCATATCTAGCACGAGTAAGATGATTTGTGGCATAATCAACTCTTAAGGGATTCCTAGCTAATTTGGAAATGTCGAAAAGAGCATCCTTGTTGTAATACTCCATGGGTAATTTAGGGAATTGAATCCAAACAACCATCCTATCAAAAAGATTCATAGATGAACGAAAATTGGGCTTCCATTTTGTAATCATCAAGTAGTAATCCATAATAAACCAAGGTCCCCCTAGGAGAGCTCTCTCATAACCATCTAAAATAGAAAATCGAAAGAGAAATACATCCTTTCCAAGGTCAATTACCTCAAGAGAACCTTTAGGCCTCCATATAGCTCTAACACGTTGAGTAATGAAAGAAAGTCGAACCAAAATACCCAAGCATTTGCCCGTTAAGGTTAACTTCCATGGTTGTCTTAATTTTTGCAAGGTTTCTTTGGAGGAAATAATCACCCTTTGTTTGATCAAGAGGAGAAAAAACTTCATCCTCCCATTCAGTTGATGTGATAACAATCTTCCTTGCTTCTGAAAACCACCAAATCAACTTGATGCATTAAGAATTCGTGGTTCGGACCCGCTTGTGCCCGCCTTGAAATATTGGCCGTCACAAACCTCGACCACCCGCACTCCGTCGCCTAAATAGACGTGAGTGCTCCTTTGATTTAATTGCCCGCTTGTGTTGCTTTGTGGTCACAAGCCCCTCTTCCGCTCAAGGCTAGAGTTCCTACCGCCAAAAGGCTAGAGCATGCCGCGCGTTTTGGGGTCCAAACTCCCGGACCGTGACAACTGAGAAGAAGCCTGGACTGCTTCCCTAAAAGATTGTTTACTTGAAGTCTCACTAGTTATGGTAATAACCTTATTTGTAGGAGTTTCATCCACCATGTTTGTATCCTCAATGGAAATAACATTTGCATTGTTATTTAAGGGACCATCTAAAGCATGCAAATCAACAGCCATGTTGGAAACAAGATTACCCAAATCATCAGAATTATTCGAAGGAGGGTTGAGATTGCTAATCTCATCCATTAAAGAACTCAATAGAAACAGAAAAGAAGAGATGAAAAGACAGAGAAGGACAGAACATGAGAAGACTAGAAAAGAACTCGAACGCTGAATACCTGTAAAAGTAAACAATTTGAGAAGAAAAGCTATCAAAAACTCTAACAAAGGTTCCCAAGGCTACCTTGCCTAGGCAAGGAGGATGTTCCTTGATGACCCTTGAGAGGGAAAGAGAAAGCTAGAGAGAGAAGTCATTATGAAATCCATTGGTGACATGGTAAGTTATATGTCATGTGTAAAAAGGAATACACGTGTAAAGGCATTTATACAAATGCACGAATACATGCTATATATTAAAAAGGCATTTATATGTGTCACGTTGTCACGTGTAAGAAGTAATACACGTGACACATATAAATGCCTTTTAATATATAGCATGGATTTGTGCATTAAAGGAGACAAAAAGCTAGTTAACATTAATATACTTCTACTCTATCTTAAAATTTTGTTGTTTTGTTTATATTATCATAAAATGTAGCATTGGGGCGGGTCGGATGCGGATGATGGTACCTCCATACCCATACCCGCCTAAAAATCTTATACCCATCCCCGCTCCACCACCCATGGCGGGTACAATATCCACATCTATACCCGCCCCACCAGGTACAAGATAGGATCCATCCCCACTCCATCACCCGCTTGGATATTCATACCCACCTCATACACGCCCCAAAATTTTCCCAAACCCTTTGCCCTGATGATCTATTGTATCACATTAATGACGATTATATCAAATTAGGTTAAGAAAATTGGGACTTTCACTATTCAAGCTTATTGGGTCTCAAGGGGTATCAAGTTACATAAATTTTCAACTCCTCTAAAAGAAATATGATGCGGGTATAAGGTGGGTACGAGGCGGGGCGGATATGGGCCGGGTCTACTCTAAAATCCATACCCGCCTCATCATCCATGGCGGGTACACATTTTATATCCATCCTCGCCCCATCACCCGCCAAACCTCCCTCCATCCCCGCCCCACTTGGGCGAAGATGAGGCGGATCTCCCATTTAATCCGACCCACTGCCATCCCTATTAATGTCACCTAAACCACGACTATTTAGTTCAAAATAAAGTGAACTTATGCGTATGTAAATTAATCATCATTCTATTCAAAAAAAAAAAAAAAAATCATTCTTAACACAACCGGCCAACCCCCTCATCTTTCTCTATCCTAATCACATTAAAATAAAAGAAAAACTCCGTGTCATTTTATTAAAAAAATACAGTAACATTTTATAAAGCATCTTCTCGAGCTCTCAAACAGAAGCAATCTTCTTCCCCACCTTCCTTTTTCCGCCTTATCTCTCCCCCCAAAAAAAAAAAAATAAAAAAAAAATTCCGAAACCCTAGCTTCTTCGTCAACGATTTTTTCGTTTGATTTCATCAATTCTTCATCCTTAATTTTCCTTAATTAGCTGTTCTTCTGTGTTTTAATGGCGTCTGGATCTTCTGGTTCAAAAGGTTTTGATTTCGCTTCGGATGATATATTATGCTCCTACGAAGATTATGTTAATCAGGAATCGTCTAATGGAAGTCACTCCGATCCATCTATTGGAGCTAACGCTAACAAGGTATTTGTTGGAGTTTTGAGTTTTGGTTTTGTTTTGTGTTGGTTTTTTAGGGTTGATGATGCTGATTTGTTGAGGAATTTGATCGGATCCTAATTAGTAAGTTGTTGATGCTATAAATTGTTTTTTTTAGGGTTAATTGCTATGTCCTTTAGGAACAAATTTTTGTTGCTAAGTTAAATGTGTTTCCGTTTGCAAAGTTATTTTTGGCGATTTAGAGATGATTTTATGATTTTGAATATCAGAAACGTTGTTCAACGGTTTTCTTCATATATCAATTCATTTGGTTGTTGAATCAGAATTTTATAGTTAGTGTATGTGCAAAATTTATGAATTTGGTGACAAGCCATAAACTTGGAGATTGACAATCTAATATTATCTGTTACAACCAGCTATAGATTGCAATGCCTTTGAAATTGCGGAAGATTAGAGCTCGTGCTCGAGGGTTTTGGGTTATTTATTCTCGGGATTTATTCTGATACCTGGTTCATTATTTGGTTTTACCAAGAAAAGAGCTTAGTCTGTTTTGTAGTTGTGTGACATTTAGTCTACTGCGCCTTTGTGCTTAGTAAATGGATTGTGATTACAGCCTTACAGGAGAGTGATTAATGGAGGGTCTAATGATGGTGCTTTTGCTGTCATTTTTTTCCTTCATCTGTTTTAGAGGTAGGGTGTCATATATTTGTGGAATTTTATGTATTTATTAATTTCTTTTAAACAAGTCGTATGTTCAGATAACATATGAATAATTTGACGTTGTGTGGTTTGTAAATGATTTAGATGGAATCATCCAAAACTATTAAATTCACCAAGTTAACAAATGATCACAGCTGTTGGTTTTCTTGGTTGATGTTTTATTTTTTTGTTGATGATATGGGGTTTTAGAGCCAGCAATGCTTTTTGGTTCTGGATTTTATCATTGTTGGAATGTAAGTATGTTGTGGATGAAATAATTCCGTGGAACATCAAACATGACATTATCTCAGTCTTCATGTATTAGGGAGGGTTAAAGCCTCTCACTTCTAGACCTTTTAGTCCAAACCATTGGTGGTAATAGCTGCTTTTTTGGGTTTCCTTTGATTGTCAAGTAACTGACCCAATTTTTCTCGGGGCTCTCTAGATTTGATATGGATGTGATCTTTGTATTACATACAATGTGTAAAACGAAACACCTTTATATGTGATCCCCCCCCCCCCCCCCCCCCCCCCCCAAAAAAAAAAAAAAAAAAAAAAAAAAAAATAAATAAATTTCCTCTGCCAGAACAAAGTAATAGCTGCTCTAGTTGGGTATTTAGGAGATCTATATAAGAGGGAGAAAATACAAGTGGATCAGGCTGATCAACTTGTATTTTTATCTAGGGGTGTGGTGGTCTTTTCTTTGATTTAGTTGGGGGTATGCAAGTAAATTCCAATCCTTATTTTGTTGACGTCTAACGGGATGCGTTTGACAGATAGCAGAAATATTTAACAGCAGTTAAACAACTTTTTAGATCCCATAGCACCGTCAATTACCGTCACTGCGGTGTTGCTTTCGAGGCTTTGTCTACATTTGCTTACTAGAATTGTGTTTTACCTTTCAATAATGGGTTTGTTATTGGTAATCAAGTAGTGTTGTTGGATTCCAGTTTGTGGTAGATTAGTCCAGTGACATTCAATAAATTTTTCTTCCCTTTAAACTCTACTAAAAAATTTCCCAATAATGGTGGTTTCCATTGTAGATATTCAGGTAAATTTGGCACAATTTTAGCTTTTTTTTTTTTTTTTAAATTTTTTTTTTTTCTTACCAATAATCCGATGAAACTCCTATTTTCTCGGGTCCATTAATTTGGATTCCTTTGAACCAGCGCATGAAGTATTAAATTGATTACTTAGACTCTTGAGTAATTCTAATTTGAAAGTAAATAATATGGAAATATAAATATATTTATCCGATTATACCTTAAATCCATTAAATTCAGCAGTTGTTATAAGTTTCTTTCTC
This sequence comes from Chenopodium formosanum, assembly GCA_024500155.1. Lineage (NCBI taxonomy): Eukaryota > Viridiplantae > Streptophyta > Magnoliopsida > Caryophyllales > Amaranthaceae > Chenopodium > Chenopodium formosanum. The sequence goes on from CM044880.1 coordinate 44,656,842, forward strand.
CTCGCAGCTACTTCTTTGCTCTGAGTTTCACTAATTTGTGAAAAGAACAAAGTTACTGTAAAGTAACTACGTCCAAACGAGCATTAACAGCCGTCTCTTAACGTGAACAAACAACCCGTTCCACTTTTGTTGAGTATAACGGTGCAAAGGAATATTAAACTAATAAAGCACAAAAACCAAGAAAAGTACACCACCTGATTAACAAAACATGTTAATCAGGCTGATCAACTGGGGTCTCCTCATATAAGAGGCACTGTAATATTTTATTTGCTTATTGTTCAATGTAACTGTGGTTTAGGAATGGAACTTTAGCTTATTGTTCACTTAATGTTGACATCACTGTTCTGCCTTTAACGTTAATAAAGAAAAATATATGGTGTTGTTTTTGTAATAATTATTCTGATTTTCTTAGCAGGACTTTCAGAAAAGCAGGATTTCAAGGTCGTCCGTGTTTCCTACAACTAATGCTTACAATCAGCCTGAGGAATCTTTGAGTCAAGAAATGATTATAGTAGTTGAAAGGACCATGAAAAAGTATGCTGACAATCTCATGCGTTTCCTGGAGGGAATCAGTTCCCGTCTCTCACAGTTGGAATTGTATTGCTACAACCTTGATAAGTCAATTGGAGAAATGCGCTCTGATTTAGGCCGTGATCACGGGGAAGCAGATTCTAAGCTGAAATTTCTGGAAAAACATCTTCAAGAAGTAAGTTGCTTTTGCTTGACCTTCTGGGCATCTCACTGAATATGTAAACCACATGGCTTAAGTCATCTTAATAGGCCCTGTTTTGGCATTTATTAACCGAGGTTACTGCTAGTGGAGAGTCAATGTCTTGTGTGTCATGCATATCAAGGTAGCCTGTAGAGCTTGGAATTTATACACCTCTAGAATTAACAGGTATTAGTCGCAGCTAGAAGAAACCCCCCAAAATATTAATCTTCCAAATGTTTTATAGGCATCACAGCTTGCTGCTATCTACTGTGTTGCACTTGTTCAATCCTGTAGTTCCCTGATTACACCTTTAATTTCTCTTACTATTTAGAGAAGCTCTGATGCCAAACTGAAAATTGTTTCTTGTGTAAGCTGTCTAGATAATTAATAGTGGCAGCTTTTTAGACAGGCTTTCTGCAGTATATAAGTTGGAATGCTCAAAGCTGACTGACAAAAAATAGGAAGGATAGTCATGTTGGGGAAGTGTGTTCTGCAGTGTTTTGTTAGCATTAGCTCTACTTCAATTTACTCTCATTGGGCAAATGGATCTTATTGAATTATGTGTTTTGGTTGCTGAGCTTATGTTGCTTCAGGAGCATCAAATCAAAAGACAAAAAGCTTTATTCTGATTTAAACATTCTCTAGTCAGGAGATAATTGTTTACAATTTTGTGCACTGCTTAATTGATAATTCATCATTCTGCTGTGAGGTTTAATTTGTACCCAGCTTGTATTGCAAGATGATGCCAATGTAGGCTGTAGCAGAACCCTTTCTTTTTTGTTGGAATGGGGCGGGGAGAATTTGGGTGTGGGTGTGGGTGTGGGTGTGGATGTGGTGTCTATCTGCAGGATGTTCAATCATCTTTTTTTTTTTTTTTTCAAATGTGTGCCTGTCGAATCTCATTCTTTTAAACTAACTGTAGGTCCACAGATCAGTCCAGATACTTAGGGACAAGCAAGAATTAGCCGAAACTCAAAAAGAACTTGCTAAGCTTCAGCTTGCACAGAAGGAATCGTCGGCAGGAGCACAAGATGAGAGAGCTACTGTATCTGCCTCCGAGACTAAGAATGAGGATGTATCAGATACTCCTAACACTCAACTGGCTCTGGCCCTGCCTAATCAAATTGCCCAACAACCTTCCCACCCTGCTGCTCAGCAGCAGTCTATTGCACCTTCACAACCGTCATCACAAAGTCATAGCCAGATGCAGTCTTATTATTTACCTTCTAATCAGTTACCAAATCCTCAAGCTCAGTCACATCCATCATATCTTGCAGCTGATACCCAGTATCGAGCTCCTCAGATAGCACCACAAGCTCCCCAACAATCACAAACTCAAGCAAGCCAAACTCCACAGACCCAACAATATCCTCAGTATCAGCAGTGGCCCCAGCAAGTTTCCCAGCCTATGCAAATGCCACACCAACCACCAGTACAACCACCCCAGCAATCGCCAATGCCCCCATCCCAGCAACCACCAATGCAACCACCGAATCAGATCAGAGCTCCAGCTCCTCAGTCAAATATCTATCCTCCATACATGCCTAGTCAACCTGCAAATCCGCCTCCTTCAGAGGCAATATCAAGCAGCATGCCAATGCAGATGTCGTTTCAAGGAATGCCACAGGCAGGAGTAAATCGTGCAGAAGGAATGCCTTATGGGTATGGTGTCCCTAGTAGACCTATTCAACCCCAGCCTTCCCCTCCACATATGAAGGCTGGCTTTTCATCTCAGCCAGGTGATGGATATGCAACTAGTGGATCTCACCAACCAATCTCTTCTGCAGGGACATACATGTTATATGACAGTGAAGGAGGTCGGTCTCATCACACTCCTCAACCAAGTCACTACTCTCAAGGCAGCTATCCTCCCACAAATCCTTCACTTCCAAACATGCCACCCCCAAACAGTAACAATCTTATGATTCGCAGCCCTGCCCCTCAGCAATACGTTCGCAACCATCCTTATAATGAGCTCGTTGATAAGCTGGTGAGCATGGGGTACAGGGGTGATCATGTTATGAGTGTGATTCAAAGGCTGGAGGAAAGTGGGCAATCTGTAGATTTTAATGCTGTGCTTGACAGGTTGAATGGTCATTCTTCAGGGGGTTCTCAACGAAGCTGGTAATGTTTAAAATAAATCCTTGTGTAGTGCAACTGCATCTATTATCATTGGAGTTGCACTGTCTATCAATGTTTATAATAAAAGCCTGATATGATATGCACGGTATTTGGTTGCATTTGGATTTAGAGGTCCAAGATCAATGTATATTTGGGATATGCTCCAAGTTGTCTTTCAGTACCCAGACTTCTTGAAGGATTGTGACAGTCTGACTATTTTATTATGTGAGATTGTCTCTTTATTTACCTGCTGTAGCTCAGTAAATCTTCACTTTAGTGTTTGTCATTGTGTTGCTTGATTCCTATTTGATATAATGATATGCATCAAGTTCTGTTGAAAATCTTTGTCTGGTTTGGAGAATTATTCAAGGCTCACCTTTGTGTTGATGTTCAGATAGTGACCGAATAAAACCAGTAATCTATATACACCTATACTAAAGCAGTTTTTTTGGAGGGAGTTTTTCCTCTTAAAACTTTTTTTTTATTACTGTATTTTTTTTAGAATTATTAACTTCCCAAAGTGGTGGTCGCCTGTCTATGACTGCTGCCCCTTGGTGGCGGATGATTGTTCCCATTCTCTCTCTCTCTCTTTTTTAATTTTTTGATTTTTTTTTATAAAAAGGACATTTAAAAAAAAAAAAAAACCACCTCCAAATACACCACTTTTGTAAAAACTACCCTCTTTTTACAAAATTATAAAAAAAAAAAAAAAAAACCCACCTGCATAACCCAAAAATAAGTAAGAATCACCACCCTTACTCTATGTGGCCTGTTTTTTGTCTACACCGACCTATTTTTCGATTAAAGGTCTGTCACCACCCTATTGGTCAAAATCTAAAAAAAAAAAAATTCATCCCACGATAGGCACCCCTTCCTATTTTAGATGTTTTTGCCCCTCGGGAGAGTTATAGCTCAGAGATTGGTTGCGCGCGGCCTGTACGGCTGTACCTGCAAAACAACGGAGACTCCCGGTGGTTGGAGCTCCGCCTTCGACGATCAAGTTAGTACTTGAATCGGAAAAAGAGATGAGATCTTCTTGGATTTCGAGATCAAGTGATTCTCTACTATAAGAGAGTGTAGGGTATGCTGTAATAATTGTAGATGACCTAAAAATGAGGGAAATCTCCCTATTTATAGGGTCATTGGAAAATGTGCCCTGATTAAGTCACTCTGACCTAATTATTCTGGGCTGCGCCGAATTACGGCTTTCTCCGGATTTGGCCCATTTAATGCCACCTTTTTCTCCAGAGTTCTAGGAAGGACACGTGTCGCATAGAGATTGGTCCAATTCGGAGCAAACAGGGTATGACACGTGTCAAGATATGACTAGTCTACGTGGCATATGTAAAATTACCCAAAACATTTGCCCCTCACAGATGTGATGTGGTGCGCCACGTGGCATCTGTGACACATGTTACTCGACAATTGGCGATTTTGTATATATATATATATATATATATATATATATATATATATATATATATATATATATATATATATATATATAAAACCCCGGTTGAGGGGTCTCAGAGCAATGAAGGCTCAGAAGAATATTCCCCATCTAGGATTCCTAGAACCCCTAGTGACACAATCTTATATGCGGGTAGAGACTGTGAGGGGGCTGTCTCCCAAATGGACATTGACGAAGCTGACCCTGTACACAGAGACGGGGAAGAGTCCACCTCGGGGTCAGTCGGTGATGAGGGAGACGGCGAGGACTCCGCCTCAGGGTCTGGCTCTGAGGATGATAGTGACACCCCCCCTCCCCGCTTGAGGATAGTGAGGTTGAGGAGTGAAAGAAGTGGGAAGAGAAGGATGATCCCTGTAAAATTCACATCTCCGCTAAAGAAAGACGGGTAATGTCAAAAGGCATTGAGAACTTTGTAGCGAAACGGCCCCTGGGAAAGGGATATACTATCCGGGTGCCGCCTGAGCTAGGCACGATCTCATGGAAGGATGACCAGGAGAATGCTGATGCTTATTTGGATGCTATGAGGCGGCATTCCTGGCAGGCCTCCGTTTCTCGCTTTATCATGCGGTGAGGGCCATACTTAGAGCTTATGGTCTTGGAGTCTGGCAGCTCTCCCCAAATTCGTGGGCCAACATTCTTGGGTATGTTGCTGCCTGTGAGATGCAAAACTTGAACCCCAACAAGGAGGCTTTTACTCACATGCACTATCTATGCCGCAACCAAGCGGCTGGAGGGCACCTTGACCACCCTCCCTCAATATTAGATGACTTTGAACAAGGTGTCCAAATATTCGTATTCATGTGCGCTTTCTGACTAACATGCAATCAGTAGGTTTACCCCAAACCTTTTTAATCTATGTTGGTTGTATATTAATGCACAAACAAATCTATTATTGGCGATCACTTGAATTATAATCATATTAGTCCAAATAAGATTATTAATTATCTTGTTAAGCATGATTTCAAATACAAATTCCTTTTAAACAGCATAAAAGGTGTGATCAAACAATAACAATTCAATAACATCAAGCAACATAATAATCATAATAATAATTAAAATAATAATAATCATAATTAAAATAATCATGTTAAAACATAATAATAGCAAGATCCTAAGCATGATACTAACAAGATTAATAACAACCCCTAGCATGTCACTAAACAGTAAAGATCAAAACTTTAACCTTAACATGATACTAACATGCTATTAAGAAAGAAAATAGGAAGCATCATAGAAATCATAATTGATATAAGAAACTTATTCATTACCCTAAACATGACACTAGGAAGCAATCAAAACATCATAACATGATACTAGGAATCAAAATAACAATCTAAACATGATTTCTATATCAATATCAATAAAACAATTAAATTAATTACTTTGATGCCTCGTATCTCTTTCTAATAACAAAATACACATGTTAGTAACTTCCAGGAAAATATAAATTAAAACAATTAAATTAAATAATTGAAATAGAGATTTGGGACCAAACCCTCATAAATATTAAACCTTTCACGTCTAGGGCGAAGGCAATTTCGAACTTGGATAAGTGTGTCTAGTGCTAATATATGAGGAATTGTGTTTGTAAAAGGCTATGCTAGAAAGAAGGAGAGAGAGAATAAGCTTTAGCTTAGAGAGAGAAGAATTAGAGAATTTTGGTTATTCAAAAAACGGAGGTCCAGGGACCCTATTTATAAGAAAATAGTCAGATAGATAAAAGTCATAGTTTGAAAAGGAATAAAACACCCTCCTGTCGCCAACGATAGAGCTCGTCGCCAAGCAACGAATATGTCGTCAGGCGGTGCAAGACAATTTTTGCGGATTTTGTTTTTATCATATCTTTTGATACAGAAGTTCAAATAAGGCTTATAATATGTCGTCTAAAAACTCTTGAAATCTATATTCAAATCCATTGGGAAACAGATTAAAATCTTTTGTATATAAAAAGATATGGCCGAAATAGTGGAAGGATGTTAGTTTTGGATAGAGTTTCGTATTCCATTCATATCTTTTTCGTTATAGCTCGGAATTAATATTATAATATATAATTGGAAACATAATTTCAAGATCTATCCAAACATATACAATTTGGATAAAGATTATGAGGGAAAAAAAATATATCTGACTGTCTTTGGACATTTTAAATTCTAATAGAATTAGGATTTAAAAAAGAAAAGTTTTATTCAATTTTAAATTCTTTGATTTTATCTTTTCAAAAAGGATAATTAAGATGTTTTACAAACTCATAGAAGCTTCTAATAAAACCTAATTAGTTTAGGAATAGGATTAAACCTTTGGACTCTCCACATGATCATTGGGCCGTAGGTAAAATTCGGTTTGGGCCCAGTTTAATATTTTGACCATAACTTCCTCAATATTCATCGGAATTGGGTTTATAATATATCGTTGGAAAGGTTCAAGCCCCATCCAACTACACTATTATTGGACCCATATCATGGATCAAACTAAACTGGAATACACGTTTTTCATAAATTGGGTGAGATAAGAAATATTTTCAAAAACAGCAAGAAGAGATATTTTAATAAAAACATCCTCATCACTAGACTTTTCACACTTTTTCTTTGTTTGATAATTAAATGAAATTAAAGGTATTCATCACTGGGTTTGATTTTGGGGAGACACATTTGGGTGTCTACAGAAGCCCCCACTTTGACTGAGTTTGGAGAAACTTATGTTTCGAAAAAAAGTCCAAGTAGCGATGGGGACGGAGAATGATTCAGAACGTTCTGCGATCCTAAATCATTCTTGTAACGCCGATACCTGCAAACTAGCGTTAGTTAAAATAGATAAGAGAGTTAAGAAATGCGCATCTTGCACCGTCGAGCACACGTCTCTGAAGGTAACCTATTTGTTGCTTTTGCTGTTGTGACAACCTTACACAAGCTAGGGAACGCCATCTTGCTGTTTTGATGTTCACTCGTCTCTGAACAATGGAGCTTTTTTTTATTTGTTCACATGTCTCTGAACAAAGAGCTTCTCTTTGTTTGACGATCTTCCCCAAGCTAGGGGATTCCGCATGAAGACTGCTAAGCATGTAACTGCCTCCAATTTCTACTGTGATAGTCTTCTGCAAGCCAAAGAATACTTTCGAAGATTGCTTCGGCTGAAACGATCTTCTACCGCCTTGTGACCATCTTCCACAACCAAGGGATATGATCGAAGATTGCTTTACCTGAAGCCATCCTCAGTTGTTGCGATAATATTCCAAAGAAAATTATCGAAGATCAACGCTTGTTGATCCTTAATACTGCTTGAATTTTTCTGTTGATGCTTTGGGTGATGACAATCCTCTTTTCTTTGGGAATAGTTGCCAACACAACTCTTGTATGATGTATGACAATTTGATTTAGGGAAAGTTGTCAATGTTTTGTAACAATCCATCCTTGGAAATGTTGCCACGATGAAGCGACAATCCGTATCTCGGAAAATTTGCCAAAATCCAATTTTGGGAAAAGTTGCCAATGATTCGTAACAATCTGTCGTAAGAACTTTGTTACGATCGACAATCCACATCTTGGAATATAACTCTTGAAAGCAATCCACCTTGGAAATTTGCCAACGCTATGCGACAATCCTTTTAGGAAAATATTGCCGCTATTGACAATCCGCGTCTTGGAACATTTGCAAAAAAAAATAAAAAAAAATCGATCGACAATCCACTTCGGTGAAAATTTGCCACTTACTGAAATGAATGACAATCCACGTTGAGGAACCTTTGCCGAAATTTATGATGAGTAGAGACCTACGACAATCCTTTGGGAGATTTTTCCATAGGGAACTATGTGTATGACAATCCAATTTCGGAAAACTTACAGAGATGACAATCTGAACTTGGAAAAAATTGCCAAACAGTGAAGAAGCACGACAAGCCACGCTTGGAAACTTTGCTAGATATGAAAATCCAATCTTGGAAAAATTGTCGTTGAAGAAGTTGCACGACAATCCACTTTTGGAAATACTGTCAGTTGTGAATGACAATCCAATCTTGGAAAAATTGTCGTATAAGTGCTTGCTTTTGAACCGATGCGTTGGTGCTTGTAATGAGCCAATGCTTAGGCACTTAAGCTAAGTGATACTATAGGGAATATTTCAAGCATTACCCCAAACTTGAACCCCACTGTGATTATACACTTAAGCATGGTGACGTCCAAAGGGAAGGAAGCTAGAGCAAAAGAGTCGCCAACAAGTTTTAGGAACATGTAAATTGTTCACAGGGTGAAGGTTACACCTCTTAACGATCTAGGAGATCATTAACTCCGATTGGTCTGGAACTAAGACTGAAAGTTCTGGGATAAAGGTACAAATCCAATCTAAAAGAGAAAGAACCTGCCCTAATAATAGGCCTCTACTTTATTCTACTCGTATTCATGTTCACTTTCTGACTAACATACATTCAATAGATTTACCCTAAACCTTTTTATCTATGTTGGTTAAATATTAATGTACAAATAAAACTATTATTGGCAATCACTTGAATTATAATCAAATAAACCCTAAACAAGATTATTAATCATCTTATTAAGCGTGATTACAAGTACAACTTTCCTTTGAACATGCATAAAAGGTGTGATAAAGCAATAACAATAATAACAATCAAGCAACATGATCATAATAATAATTATAATAAAATCATAATCATATTAAAGAATAATAATAGCAACCTAGGCATGATATTAACAAGATTAATAACAAACCCTAGCATGTCACTAAACATTAAAGATAAAAGCTTTAGCCCTAACATGATACTAACATGCTATTAGGAAAGAAAATATGAAGTACCATATAAATCATAATTGATATTAGAAATATTAATTATTACCCTAAACATCATACTAAGAAAAATTTTCTAACATGATACTCGGGAAAGCATCCTAACATGATACTAGGAATCAAAATAACAACCTAAACATGATTTCTATATCATAATATCAATAAAACAATTAAAGCACTTACTTGGATGCCTTGTACCTCTTTCTAATAACAAAATACACACTGTAGGGAATATTTCAAGCATTAATCCCCTGGCTTGAAACCCAATGTGATCATACACTAAAGTACAGTGGCGTCCAAAAGGGAAAGAAGATAGAGCAAAATTAAAGAGTCGCCAACAAGTTTTAGGAACTTGTAAACCATTCACAGGGTGAAGGTTACACCCCTTAATGATCCAAGAGATCGTCAACTCCATAAGGTCTTGAACCAAATAGGGTTCGGGGATGAAGGTACAAATCCAACCTAAAAGAGATTTAACCTAGCCTAATAATAGGCCTCTACTTTATTCTGATCGTATTCATGTGCGCTTTCTGATTAACATACAATCAATAGGTTTAACCCTAAACTTGTTTATCTATGTTGGTTGAATTTAATGCACAAATAAATCTATTATTGGCGATCACTTGAATTATAATCCAATTAACCCTAAACTAGATTATTAATTATCTTATTAAGCGTGATTACAAGTACCAATTCCCTTTAAACATGCATAAAAGGTGCGATCAAGCAATAAATAAATATAATCAAGCAACATAATTATAAAAATAATTATAACAATTATAAAAATAATCATAATAATAATCAAAACCATAATCATCATAATAATAATTATAATAGTCATGTTCATGTCAATATTAAAGCATAGCAAGATACGAGGCATGATAATAACAAGATTAATAACAAACCCTAGCATATCACTAAGCAATAAAAATCATATCTTTAACCCTAACATAATACTAACAATCATAAATATTAGGAAGAACATAAAAGGCATCGTAACAATCATATTTGATATAAAAGTTACCCTAAACATGATACTAGGAATTATAATAACAACCTAAACATGATTTCTACATCATAATATCAATAAAAACCATTAAAGTACTTACTTTGATGCCTCGTACCTCTTTCTAATAACAAAATACACGCGTTAGTAACTTCAAGGAAAATAATAAACAAAACAATAATTAAATTAAATAATTGAAAGAGAGATTTGGGACCAAACCCTCAGAAATTAAACCTTTCATGTCTAGGGCGAAGGCAACTTCGAATATGGCTAGGCGTTTCTAGATCTAATGAATGCGGAATTTTTATATTTGAGAGAAGCTAGTTTCGAAAAAGAGAGAGAGAAAGTAATTAAGAGAATCTTGATGAGAGTTGGTGATAATTGATGAATTAGAAAGAATAAGAATTGATGATTGTAGATGAAAACTGGTTATCGAAAACGGAGTTTTTAGGACGTTATTTATAGAGAAAATCATCCAAAAAGATAAAATATCAAAACAGAGTCTGGCGCACATAAAAATTGATCAACGCCAACGCTGGCTATTGGCGCCAGGCGCCAACATTAGCGCCAGGCGCCAACATTAGCGCCAGGCGCCAAGCATAGCGCCAGGCGCTACAGCTGGCGTTTGGCGCTGATATGGAATTCACGCGTTTTCTTAAAATTAGATAAAAATTGCCGTACAGGAGGATAAAATCGTATCTTCCCTCAAAAATGCTCTTTGATCTTAATTAAATCTCTAAAAAGTCAACAAAAGTCAATTTATAAATGCTAATTGAATTAGGAATGAAAAGAACTTTCTAGAAGAATCTAGAAGACTAAAACTATTCCTAATTGCATTAGGAATGATAAATAATATTAGGCCCTCCCCTAGATCATTGGGCCGCATATAAGGCTCAAACCGGGCCCAGTTCAGTAAATTGGCCATAACTTCCTCAATATTCATCGGAATTGGGCTTATAATATATCGTTGGAAAGCTCTTGTCAAGCCCTATCCAACTACACTACTATTGGACCCATATCATGGACAAAAAAAAACTGGATTGGCTGTTTTCTTAAAATAAGTTTTCAAAAACAAAGAGAAGAGAAAAGAAATTAAAACTATCCGCAACACTAGACTTTCCACACTTTCACTTCATTCGACTATGATTCGACGTGAAAGGTACTCATCACTGGGTTTGGTTTTGTGGAGACACAAATGGGTTTGACTGAGTTTGGAGAAACGCAAGTTTCGAAAACAAAAGTCAAAGTATCGATAGGGACGGAGAATAATTCAGAACGTTCTGCGATCCTAAATCACTCTTGTAACGCAGATACCTGCAAACTAGCGTTAGTTAAATAGATAAAAGAGTTAAGAAACGGGTATCTTGCACCGTTGAGCACACGTCTCTAAAAGTAACCGATTTGCTGTCGCTTTACTGTTGTTTTGATGACCTCCTGCCAAGAGAATGCCATCCCACTTGAAAATCGCTACGCTTGTAACTGCTTCCAATATAGAAGATCGCTTCTCTTGAAACGATCCGCTTCCGCTTTGATAATACTCCACGTCCAAGGGAATACTATCGAAGATTGCTTCGCTTGAAATCACCTTCAGTAGCTTTTTTTTTGACAACTTTCCACAGTCTATGGAACGTCATCTTGCTGTTTCGATGTTCACTCGTCTCTGAACAAAGAGCTTCTTCTTTGGATATGTTCACGCGTCTCTGAACAAAGAGCTTCTTTCTTTTTGATATGAACTTCTGAATGTTGTGTCCACGTGCCTCTGAACAAAGAGCTTTTGAATGATATGTCCACGCGTCTCTGAACAATAGAGCTTTTAAAAGAAATGTCCACGTGTCTCTGAACAAAAGAGCTTCGAATGATATGTCCACGCGTCTCTAAACAAAAGAGCTTTTGAAAGAAATGTCCACGTGTCTCTGAACAAAAGAGCTTTGAATGATATGTCCACGCGTCTCTGAAAAAAAGAGCTTGAATGATATGTCCACGCGTCTATGAACAATAGAGCTTTGATAATATTCCGAAGAAAAAATTTCCGAAGACCAACGCTTGCCGATCTCTAAAGCTCGCTTGAACTTTGCTTCCGTTATGCCATTACGTCGACGGTTTGCTGCTTGTGAACCATTATGTCCGTGCTTTTGCTATGATGACAATCCTCTTTTATTTGGGAATAGTTGCCAACACATCTCTTGTATGATGTATGACAATCCGATTTAGGGAAAGTTGTCAATGTTTCGTATCAATCCAATCTTGGAAATGTTGCCACGATGAAGCGACAATCCGTACCTCGGGAAATTTGCCAAAATCTAATTTTTTGGGAAAAGTTGCCAATGCTTCGTAACAATTTGTCATAAGAATTTTGCTACGATCAACAATCAACATCTTGGAATATAACTCTTGAAAGCAATCCACTTTGGAAATTTGCCAACGCTATGCGACAATCCTTGACAATCCACGTCTTGGAACATTTGCAAAAAAGAGTCGACCGACAATCCACTTCGGGAAAATTTGCCACTAGCTGAAATGAATGACAATCCACGTTGAGGAACCTTTGCCTAAATTTATGATTAATAGAGTCCTACAACAATCCTTTGGGAAATTTTACCATAGGGAACTGGGTGTATGACAATCCCATCTTGGAAAACTTGCCAATGAGTCGATGAATGTATGACAATCCGAACTTGAAAAAAACTTGCCAAACAAAGAAGGAGCACGATAATCCACGCTTGGAAACCTTGCCAGAGATGACAATCCAATCATGGAAAAATTGTCGTTGAAAAAGATGCAGGACAATCCATTTTTGGAAATATTGTTAGTTGGGGGATGACAATCCAATTTTTGGAAAAATTTGTCGTTTAATAAGAATGCGTGACAATCCATATTTGGACATGTTGTTTGAGTGCTTGCTTTTAAACCGATAGTAATGAGCCAGTGTTTTACGCGCTTAACCTAAGTGAGACGATCTTTCGTCAGGTCGATCACTTAGACTGTAATCAATCCGACTACTTAGTAATGTCAAATTGCTTATAGGGGCTAACTGGCGTACCAAGGAACCCAAAATTGCTGTATGAGGTCGAAATCACCTTTCTGAGAGGCTTCAAGCTCTGTCGCTGCTGAAATATCGCTGGCGCCAAGAGTTGGTTCTGTCGCCAGACGCTGAGATCTAGCGCCAGGTGCTGAAGACTATTGCCAGACGCTAGATGTTTTCGTCTGGCGCTGGAGTAGGGTCCTCCCTATTCTGCTGCACCTGTATTTATTTTTTACTATAGAACTTTGCCAATCTCTTTAATTATCTTACGGTTGACCTAAGGTTTAACGTCGCTTGACTCATTGACTTGACACGACTCAAGGTATAAACTTGACTCACTGTGATTGACTCGAGGTTGACTCGACTCGAAGTGAAATGACACGTGTGACTCATGACTCGTGTGTGCATAGTGTTGATTGTGCGACTCGAAAATGCAAAAAAGCAAAAATTTTCCGTCATTTTTGTGGAGGGTACCGACTTTCTCCCAAAAAAGAAAGACACAAAAAAAAAGAATCGAAGGTTTGAAGGTGCATGTTGAATGAGCTTAGTCAAATGTTGTTTGATACTATCTCGCAAGGTGCAAGGATTAATCCATCCTAGGCTATCTCAATGGTTGACTCAATGATGAAAGTATTTGGGTATCTTAGGCACGGAGGCTAAGCACTTCATACTTCGATATGCAATGACAATTTATGATTGATGAGCGATTTTGACATGACAAGGCATGCTTCAGCGTTATGTTAAGATTTCATGACAAAGGTTTCCTAAGGGAAGTATATTTGGTCATGTATGTGTGATGTGTTTGAAAGTGACACTAAGGTTAGGCCGCAAGAGCTAAGTGTGTGGAGAAAATATTATTTTTTAAAAGAGTCAAATGGTGGTGACTCTTTGGCTAGGTAAGCTAATGATGTAGGGATCAAGCCCCCAAGTCTAGCTCTAAGTAAGTAGGGATGAGCATAGGAAATCCCTTGATATAATCATGAATGCATTTTTATTACGGCCGCACCTCGATGTGAGGTTGCCTACGTATCCGTTAGGAATCAGGCCGAACGTAGCTCTAGCCGAACCTCGCACAAGTATGTATACCTCAAAAGCGTCTTTTTAAGGGCTGTAACGTGGTTAGGCTAAAGGTTATAGAAGAAGGGGATAAAGGCTCAAGACCCTTGATAAGCCCCCAAGGTGTGCAACCTTGATTTTGGATCTTTATATTTTTATGCTTGAGGTTTTCTACTCTTTTTTAGCTCTTTCTTTTTTTTTTCTTTAGCATTTATTTCATAAGTGTGGGCAATTCCGATCATGCGGTCTATCACTTACTTGACATTCATGTTTCTCAGGCACGGTACCAAGCACTCGATAAGAGACGCAATATGAGACGTATTCATATCAAAGACATGTTCATGTCAAAGACATTGGAACACTTGCCCTTTTGTACACTTTTATTTATTTATTTTTTGCTTGTTTTTAATCTTTTGAATTCACTCAAGGATTTTTTAGAATTGCATAAGTTGCACACTGTCCCATCCCAAGGTTAGGTAGATATGGGTTGAAAAAATGAAGGGTCTATCGTTAGACGAGGCTCAAAGTGGTTTACCAAAAAAGGATTGTATATTTGAAGGGTGAAAGGTAATATGATGTGGCTACATGGGGTGCCTCAAATCATTGGTATACCTTGTGCTTAATTTGACATGGATTTTTTTTAATGCAATATAATGAAATGATCATATGTGAGGAAATAAATGCTCATTTTATATTTTTGAATCAAAGTTGGTGCTTGTGAATTAGTGGGGGCGTTGACTTGCGTTGACTTTTCTCTCTTCTCTCTCCTTCCATGGTGATCTGATTTTTCTGGTTTTTCTTCAGCTTAATCGGTTCCAATCGCTCGAAAGAAGAAGCAATCTACTCCTCAACCCTCAAACAACTTGAATCATGCTTCTAAATCTCTATTGAATCATGGTGTTAATAGGTTGAATGTGTCTAGGCTTGCGGGTTCTTCTTCGATTCTAGAGATTGATGAGGATCTTGATGAGCTGGTTACTCCTCCTTATCATTTGAGTCGTTCAACTGAGAAGATTACTAGAGCTGAGCTGAAAGCACTTGAGGACTTTCATGCGCGTCTGATTAAGGTTAATAAAACATTGCCCAGATCCACTGTTTCATTGGATCTCCGAGCTTCTTTGTCTGAACTGAATGCAGGTTGCGCTTTAATAGGTGATACTATGGTGGCTGAAGGTAATCCTGGCCTTAATTTTGGTTTAGTGCCGCGAATTCCAGAGACAGCAGCCCCTGCTACTATTCCATTGGTTTCTGGGATCGGTTCTGCTCCAAGTGCTGACCCGGTTTCTTTGGAGGATGATGTGGTCCCTCCTCAGCCAAATATTCCTGCTCCTAAGCCAAGCGTTGCTAAGCTCACTGCTAAGGGTTCGAACCTTTCTTTTGTAGCTCCTATGGTGAAAGATGGCAAATCTATTGCAATGTTACAACAAGCCGAAATTACCGAAGGTAATCTTAAGTGGAAGAATTCTGTAATTTTCTATGTCATAGGCTATTATCCTACTATAGCTGCTGTTCATAGATACATTGCTGAAAATTGGAATGTTGTAGCTAAGCCTGATGTTTTTTGGCATGATGATGACTACTTTCTGATTAAATTGCAAAACTCTGATGATATGAATGTTGTTCTTAATGCTAGTCCACCCATGTTCTTTGGTAAGGCGGCTATTGTTAAGCCTTGGTCTGAGAAATTTGACTTTCATGCTGAGGTTTTGAGAACTGTTCTTATATGGGTGAAATTACCTAACTTACCTTTGAATTGTTGGGGTGTGGACACCCTGAGCAGACTGGGAAGTGTCTTAGGAGTTCCTTTATGTGCTGATGAGTCTACTTCAAAGCAGTTGAGGGTCTCATTTGCTAGGTTGCTCATTGAAGTTGATGTCACTAAGACTTTACCCAAGAATATCTGGTTTGAAAGCCCAGATGGTGCTTTGATTGAACAAAAAGTTATTTTTGAGTGGGCACCCCCCTTTTGTAGCAAATGTAACAAAGTAGGCCATGACTGTGCTAGGAAGGTACAGCCTCAAAAGAAGCAGGTGGCTTCTAAGGAGCAGCCTAAGCAAAAGGTGTGGGTTGTTAAGCCCCAACCTGCTACTGTTCCTGCACTTGGGCCTAGTGTGCCTGAATCTGGGGGTAATGGCTCTATGCATAATGCTGGTGTGTTCACTCCTTCTCCAACTACTGTGCAAGCTAATTCTGATGATGATTGGAGAGTGGTGGGAAGGAAGCAAAGAAGTCATAGTAATCCTCCTGTCTTTACTAATGTTCCTCATTCTAACACTTATGCTACCCTGCTTAAGGATGGAGATGGTGCTGGAGAACTTGTTCCTATCGAGGGTGATGGTAATCCCCCTCTGGGATCATGATTGTCCTATCATGGAACATTAGGGGTCTAAATGACCCCTGCAAAGTAGTTTCTCTTAAGAAACTGCTAGCTGAACGGTGTGTGGATGTTGTTGGTATTATGGAAACTAAAGTGAAGTGTGATAAGAGTGTTAAGCTTCAGAAGAAATTTGGATCTTCTTGGTCTTGGTTTTGTAACTACTCATCTTCTCATAGGGGTAGACTCTGGGTTGGCTGGTCTCATGACAAGGTTAATCTTTCAGTCATCTCCTCTCATGAGCAGTTCATTCATGTCCAAATTAGCTCCAAGGATTTTCATCATCAGATATTTTGTACCTTTGTGTATGGCTTACACTCTATTCATGATAGGTTACCTCTTTGGGATGGTATTTCTAGTTTTGGAGCTGTTTCTGGGCCTTGGCTTGTTATTGGTGACTTTAATTATGTTCTCAATTCTTATGATAGAGTTAATGGTAATGCTGTCACTGATTATGAGGTCAATCATTTTAGAAGTTTTGTTGACAATCTTGATCTTTGTGAGCTTAAGAGTAAAGATTCTTTTTACTCTTGGTCTAATAAAGGTCATGGTGATGCTAGAATTGCTACAAGGATTGATAGGGGGCTTGTGAATCAGGCTTGGTTGAGCAAGTTCCCTCATGTTGAATCTATCTATCTTCCTCCTCTCCTTTCTGACCACAACCCTCTCTTGGTTGAAGTGAGTAGGTTTGCTGCTACTAAGGGGAGACCTTTTAGGTTTCTTAATTGCTTGGCTGATCATGCTGATTTCTGTTCCATTGTGGAAAACAGCTGGCATAGTGTTACAAGTTGTTCGGCTATGGTTACCATTTGGCAGAATTTGAAATCTGTCAAAAAGAATCTGAAAGATCTGAACACTAAGTATTTTGCTAATGCTGATGAGAAAGTGGATGTGGCTCTAGCCTCTTTGAAAGCCATTCAGGACCAGCTTGCTGTAGATTATTCTAATTCTGACCTTCATGTTAAAGAGGCTGAAGCTGTATCTATTGTGAAGCATTGGATGAATATCCAAGAGTCCATTTATAAGCAGAAATCTAGGGTTGATTGGATTAAGCTAGGGGATTCCAATTCTCACTACTTCTTTTCTGTTATGAAGCACAGGAAAGGTAGAAATAGAATTGATTCTATCTTTACTGAAGATGATGTCCTTTTGAAAGATCCTGATCTTATTGAAAATGAGATTATAGGATTCTATAAAGGGCTCCTTGGTTCTAGTGCTAGCTCTCTCCCTGCTGTTGATTTAGCCATTATTAGGAGAGGTTCTCAACTCAGCTCTAGTTCTATTGATATTTTAACTTTTGTGGTTACTACTTCTTAGATTGATAGTGCTCTAGCTCAGATTGGTGATGATAAGGCGCTTGGAATTGATGGTTTTAACGCTGTTTTCTTCAAAAAGGCTTGGCCTATGATCAAAACTGATATTTATACTGCTATATTCTCTTTCTTTGAGACTGGTGTCATTGCTAAGCAGTGGAATTATACAACAATCACCTTAGTGCCTAAGGTTCAACATCCTTCTTATGTCAGAGAGTTTAGGCCTATAGCTTGTTGTACCATGTTGTACAAGCTTATCTCCAAAGTTCTCACAAACAGGATTTCTAAAGTGGTCGGGACTGTTATTGATGATGCTCAAGCTGGGTTTATCCCGGGTAAGCACATTGGTGACAATATTCTCCTGGCTATTGAATTGATCAAAGGCTACTCTCATAAGTTTGTTTCTCCCAGATGCATGATCAAGATTGACTTGAGAAAGGCCTATGACTCTGTTGAATGGCCTTTTCTGCAGACTGTTCTAGAAGAGCTTGGTTTCCCTCATTCTGTTGTGAAATGGATTATGACTTGTGTTTGCTCTGTCTCTTACTCTGTGATGGTTAATGGCTTTCCTGCTAAACCTTTTTCAACAAAAAATGGCCTTAGGCAAGGAGATCCTATATCTCCTTTTCTTTTTGCTCTTTGTATGGAGTACCTCTCTAGGTGCCTTAAGAAAATGACTGGGAATCCTAATTTCAATTTTCATCCTAGATGATGGAGATCCATATGATGTTTGCTGATGATCTTCTCCTCTTCTCTAGGGCTGATTCCACCTCTATTCAGGTTCTCTTGCAGGCTTTCCAGAAATTCTCTTGTGCTTCTGGTCTAGTGGCTAATTTAAGTAAGAGTGAGGTTTATTTTGGAGGTATCTCTGATTCTGATAAAGATCAGATGCAAACTGTTCTTGGTATGAGTAGAGGTAGTTTGCCTTTTAGATATCTTGGGGTGCCTTTGTCTTCTAAAAAGCTTACTATTGCTCAGTGTAGGCCTTTGGTTGAAAGGGTTACTGCTAGGATTGATTGCTGGACTTCTAGACACTTGTCTTATGCTGGCAGGTTACAACTTATCAAAAGTGTTCTCTTTGGTATTTAGGCTTATTGGGCTCAGGTTTTCATTCTTCCTAAGAAGATTCTTAGGGAAATTGAAGCCAAGTTCAGGGTTTTCCTTTGGACTGGGAAGAACACTTATGCAAAAAAGGCCCCTGTCTCCTGGCATCATATGACTCTTCCTAAGGTTTGTGGTGGCTGGAATATTACCTCTCTTGGTGATTGGAATAGAGCTGCTATTTGCAAGATTATGTGGGATCTTGCTCACAAATCTGACAATATGTGGGTGGTGGATGGTCCTCTATTATGAAAAATGGGAAAATGAGTATTGCTAAACTCTATGCCCGGATTCGACCTCAAGCTCCTAAGCCGCTCCTAAGAGTATTTTCATTACTTGGTTAGCTTTGCTTGACAAACTTGCCACTAAGGATAGAATTGTTAAGTGGAATACAAGTTGTGATCCTATTTGCTTTTTCTGCCAGAATACTTGTGAATCTGTCTCTCACTTGTTCTTCTGCTGTCCTTACTCTAAGACTATTTGGGAACAGATTTTGAAGCTTCTTGATGTTAAAAAAGCAGTTCAACCTTTTCACATTGAACATCAATGGATAATTAAGAGTTGCAGGAAATCTAGCATCAAGGGTAGAGTATACTCTATGTGTTTTGCTGAGGCTATCTACAGTATATGGCTGCAGAGGAATAGTTTGATGTTTACGGGTGACTGTAAACCTGCAGATACTGTATTTCATGACATTATCTATCATGTTGCTATTAGGTGTAAAGGAACAAACATAAAGCTGCTTTTAATTCACTCATTTGGTGTTGCAGTTGTCTGGTGTTTTTGTGTGTTCTGGTTGGGTGGCAGCTGGGCAGTAGCCTGATTTGATTGGTTTTGGCTGTTGTTGGGCTACTATTGCTGCTCTGTTGTGTTTTCTGTGTTGCTGTTGTTTCTTGTTGCTTCTGCTGGCTTGTTTTAGCTGCGTATGCACTATGTGTTGCTGTTTGCTGCTTCTGCATACTATGTTGCTGTTTGCTGCTTCAGCAGTCTGTGTTGCTGTTTGCTGCTTCTACATCCTGTGTGCTGTCTGCTGGTCTGTTGTAATTGCTGTTGCTGTCTTGTTGCAGCTCTGATTCTGTTCTGGTGCTGATGCTGTGTTGCTGTTCAGTCTGTGTATTGTTCTGGTTGCTGCTGCAGTTTTCTGTTTCTGTTTTGAAGCTGCTGTTTTTGTTCCTGTTGCAGTTTGTTGCTGCCTTTGGTCTGGTGTTGTGGTCAGGGTGGCTGCTAGTGTTTCTGCTCTGGTGGTCTGCTAGAGCTACTGTTCTGAGCTTTGGTTGCTGATGTTTTGGCAGCTGGTGTAGGGGTTTGGGTCTGCTGCTGCTCTTGTTGCTGAACCTGATTTTTGCTTGTAGATGCCTTGACTCTAATAGAAAACCTTTGTTTAGGCTTTTGTTGTTTTGTTAGTCAGTTTGCAGGTCTGTCTGCTTCTGGTTGTTTTTTTGGTGGTTTTTGGGTTGGTTGCCTTGTAGTTTGCTGCTAGTGTTGTTGTCTGGTCCTGGTTTCCAGAACCCTTCCTAGAAGGTGGCTGGAAATCTGAGTCCAGTTTGTTCTAGGCCCTTCTTAGAAGGTGGCTAGGATTGGATCTAGAACTGGTTTTTGGGGGTTGGCCTGTTTTACAGGTCTTGTGGTGTTCTGGTGCTAGTTATAACTTAGCTCTTGTAAGTTGTAACTTTCTCTCTTTGGTAATAAAATCTTATTTACCAAAAAAAAAAAAAATTGCTCATTTTATTAAAAAAAAAAAAGGGAAAAGAAAGAATCTACAAAATTAATCTAAGGGAAAAGAAAGGTGCCTATGCTAGACTTATTGGGGAATAGAAAAAATGAAAAGGAAATAGAAAAAAGAGGTCATGAAATCTCGTCATTGAAGCTCGCCTCTGTCTTGTGTTATTTGCTCCGACATCATCCAATCTTCTCGCTAGCTAGAGGCAATGGGATCTTATTTGCCTCTATGAGATCTTGAATGAGATTTTGAAACCTGTAGCATTCATCAGTGGTATGATCGTTTCATCGATGGTACTTGCAATAGGAGTTTGGATTCCATCTCGAAGATCGATTTTCTGGCGTTAGATCCTTGGTAGGACCAATAGGTTTGATTAATCTTCGATCGTAGAGACGATCGAAAGCAGCATCGTAGGTCATTCCAATGGGTGTGAACTCTCTCCTGGGTTTCCTTTTAGATCCTTGATTGTCCATGGCTAAGACACCATTATGGTCAAAGGTACTAACATTATTACTAGAGTGGGCGTTTTCGGAAGAAGAAGGATTGTCGTTCTTCTTTCCTTTCCAGCCACTGTGGCTATTATTGTTAGTAGCTTTTTGTTTTGCGAGGTCATCTTCGATTTCAATTCCGATGTCATAAACGGCCTTGAAAGTATTCAGATTGTGTTGATATTTTAAATGCTTCAAATACTTCTCTTGGAGATTCTTGATAAACATCCTCACAGATTCTTTTTCAGTGGGCATCTCAATCATCTTAGCGGAAGTTTCCCTCCATTTATTAAAGAATGAAGTAAAGCCTTCATTCTCTTTTTGTCGTAGCATCTCAAGTTGTCTATAGTCGGTTTCAACTTGAATATTGCACTTGTACCTATCAATGAAAGCATTTACTATTGATTCCCAGGTAGATGTTTTCTCTTTCTCGAGAGAAAAGAACCATTGCTGGCAAACGGTCTCGAAAGATAGTGGGAACAGAGAGGGGAAAACCTTCTTATCGATACCCTTAATGCTCATTATAGTTTTAAAAGCTCTTAGATGGAAGTAAGGGTTATCTGTTGCCTTGAATTTAAGGATGTCAGTGGCGTTGAACTTATGCGGAAGAAGTTCCTTGTCCAGCGAGACCCCTTGTGAACTCATGCCCTGAAATTTATAGTTACTAGATAGCTTGCTCAAACTTTCTTGCATAAGGTTCATTTGTTGTTGCTTCACAGGGTCATCAATTTTGAGGGTTAAAGCCTTTTACACCCCAGTCACGTCATTCAATTGATTCCTAAGTTCATTGACCTCTTCTTGACTTGCCATTATCTTTTTAGCCTTCCTCTTTTGACGAATTGGTCTATCAAAAAGTAAAACTTGAATAAAGAGGTTGTCCTTGATTAATCGCCCTTCTCTCCTCGACCATGAAATGTGGAAAAGGAATTTGGGGATATTTACTGTTAATTATTTGACTCAAACTCTATTCAACATGCAATGGATGGAGGAAGTGAAGAAAGATGGAATAGAATGTGAAGATAAAAATGATGTAGATAGAGGGATATGAAGAACTAGGAAGAGAATGTACCCCCCAACTCAAATGACTAAAAAAAACGGACTTATGCATGAACCTAAGACATGGTCATGGTGGTATGTATTTAAAGTGCGTGCTAAGACTAGTGAGTGTAGGTGATATGTTAAGACTCGTGTCATGACCATGTGGCTAGACTTTGTGACTAGACTCAATTAATGACTTAACAAGGTATTATTGACAGTAATATTTAATCGACTTAATTAGCAAACTTGTTAATTAGACACTAGGTGATGACTTGACCAATAATCCAAACTGTCGTCAAAACGACAGGACTGGCGTCGCACTGTGTAGTGTGGCGCCAGACGAAAGTGCTGTCGCCAGGCACCACACTCCACGGAGTGGCGCTACAGTCCAGACTTTGGCGCCAATGCTGGAGCTTCAATCTGAGACCGTTTTCGGTGTTATCAATCAATAGGGGTATGCCTAAAGTCGTGCTAGGTCAATTCTGATTAAAATATTAGACTTTATTTACTCAAATTAATTAACTAATTAGGCAAAGTTCTTTTAGTCATTAATTTATTTAATCTCAACACAAGTCAAACAAACGGTTAAGAAAACATATATATGCACAACAAATAATGCACAATTAGTCAAGTAGGCACAATATGATGCAATGAGTTTGCAACCTAACCATGGCTCTAGTTCTCTAAAGTTCGGGATATGGTTCAGTCAATAAAGGGTCCATGGTTAATTGTCCGAATGCACCGCGCGGAAGCCTAACCGTGAAGGGTTGGCGCGAGTGGATGGGACACCGCAAGTTTTAGAAAAACTCGCATCCATGTTTTGGTGAATTCAACAATCTCGGATGTACCCTTTGTTGCTCAGAGCGTTCAATCAGGTAGATGGAGCATGGATTTCCAGAGGGTTATGTCCATATGTAGAACACATATGGGTTTCAGAAAAGTGATAAAAAACTCAATCTAGAAGTAGGATCGAGCAAACAATACGAAAACTAGTATTATAACGCATATTTCTGGCTCGGTATTGGAGGAATTTGGCGCTAGCAAACAGAGCTTGGCGCCAGATTTTAGCTGTAGCGCCTCGCGACAAGCCTGTCGTCTGGCGCTACAGTTAAATGTCTGGTGCCAATGCTTTGGTTGCTGACGCTAATTCCTACATGCCTCAGCAGGTTTCTGTGCTCGATAAAATTTTCCAGTTTCGCGTAGTGTTATTTCGGTCCTAGTTGTGAAAGATATTTCTTAAATTTCCTACGTGTAAAATCCTATGTTTTAACTCATTACGAATGGTCTTTCCAATAAGATCTTTTTTATGCATATGACAATAATGTTAATAAAAAATACGCACATGAAATACTTAGAACGTTTCGAGTCTCATTCATTAATTCTAAATCATTGCCGAAACAAATTCAGGAATTAAAATAGAAATCCTCCCCAGTGGAGTCGCCAAAAACTGTAGGGAATATTTCAAGCATTAATCCCCTGGCTTGAACCCCATTGTGATCATACACTAAAGTACGGTGGCGTCCAAAAGGGAAAGAAGATAGAGCAAAAGAATCGCCAACAAGTTTTAGGAACTTGTAAACCGTTCACAGGGTGAAGGTTACACCCCTTAATGATCCAAGAGATCGTCAACTCCATAAGGTCTTAAACCAAATAGGGTTCGGGGATGAAGGTACAAATCCAACCTAAAAGAGATTGAACCTGGCCTAATAATAGGCCTCTACTTTATTCTGATCGTATTCATGTGCGCTTTCTGATTAACATACAATCAATAGGTTTAACCCTAAACCTGTTTATCTATGTTGATTGAATTTAATGCACAAATAAATCTATTATTGGCGATTACTTGAATTATAGTCAAATTAACCCTAAACAAGATTATTAAATATCTTATTAAGCGTGATTACAAGTACCAATTCCCTTTAAACATTCATAAAAGGTGCGATCAAGCAATAAATAAATATAATAAAGCAACATAATTATAAAAATAATTATAACAATTATAAAAATAATCATAATAATAATCAAAACCATAATCATCATAATAATAATTATAATAATCATGTTCATGCCAATATTAAAGCATAGCAAGATCCTAGGCATGATACTAACAAGATTAATAACAAACCCTAGCATATCACTAAGCAATAAAAATCATATCTTTAACCCTAACATAATACTAACAATCATAAATATTAGGAAGAACATAAAAGGCATCGTAACAATCATATTTGATATAAAAGTTACCCTAAACATGATACTAGGAATTATAATAACAACCTAAACATGATTTCTACATCATAATATCAATAAAAACCATTAAAGTACTTACTTTGATGCCTCGTACCTCTTTCTAATAACAAAATACACGCGTTAGTAACTTCAAGGAAAATAATAAACAAAACAATAATTAAATTAAATAATTGAAAGAGAGATTTGGGACCAAACCCTCAGAAATTAAACCTTTCATGTCTAGGGCGAAGGCAACTTCGAATATGGCTAGGCGTTTCTAGATCTAATGAATGCGGAATTTTTATATTTGAGAGAAGCTAGTTTCGAAAAAGAGAGAGAGAAAGTAATTAAGAGAATCTTGATGAGAGTTGGTGATAATTGATGAATTAGAAAGAATAAGAATTGATGATTGTAGATGAAAACTGGTTATCGAAAACGGAGTTTTTAGGACGTTATTTATAGAGAAAATCATCCAAAAAGATAAAATATCAAAACAGAGTCTGGCGCACATAAAAATTGATCAACGCCAACGCTGGCTATTGGCGCCAGGCGCCAAGCGTAGCGCCAGGCGTTACAGCTGGCGTTTGGCGCTGATATGGAATTCACGCGTTTTCTTAAAATTAGATAAAAATTGCCGTACAGGAGGATAAAATCGTATCTTCCCTCAAAAATGCTCTTTGATCTTAATTAAAACTCTAAAAAGTCAACAAAAGTCAATTTATCAATGCTAATTGAATTAGAAATGAAAACCTTCTAGAAGAATCTAGAAGACTAAAACTATTCCTAATTGCATTAGGAATAATAAATCATATTAGGCCCTCCCCTAGATCATTGGGCCGCATATAAGGCTCAAACCGGGCCCAGTTTAGTAAATTAGCCATAACTTCCTCAATATTCATCGGAATTGGGCTTATAATATATCGTTGGAAAGCTCTTGTCAAGACCTATCCAACTACACTACTATTGGACCCATATCATGGACCAAACAAACTGGATTGGCTGTTTTCTTAAAATAAGTTTTCAAAAATAGAGAGAAGAGAAAAGAAATTAAAACTATCCGCAACACTAGACTTTCCACACTTTCACTTCATTCGACTACGATTCGACGTGAAAGGTACTCATCATCGGGTTTGGTTTTGGGGAGACACAAATGGGTGTCTACACACACATTAGTGACTTCAAGGAAAATTTAAAATTAAAAAATTAAATTAAATAATTAAAATAGAAATTTGGGACAAAACCCTCTGAAATTATCAACCTTTCACGTCCAGGGCAAAGGCAACTTCAAACTTGGCTAGGTGTTTCTAGAGCTAATGTATGAGGAATTTTGAAAAAGGGCTAGGTTAGAAAGAGAGAGAAAGAATAAGCTTTAGCTTAGAGAGAGAGAGAGAGAGAGAAGAATTAGATAATTCTAGTTTAGAGTTGATGATTGAAAACGGAGGTCCAGGGACCCTATTTATAAGAAAATAGTCCGGAATTGATAAAAATGAATCAGAGTTCAAAAAGGAATAAAACACACTTCTGTTGCCAACGACAGGACTTGTCGCCAGACGACAAGATTTGTCGCCAGTCGACAAACTTGTCGTTTGGCGATGCAAGAGAGTTTTTGCGGATTTTGTTTTTATCTTATCTTTTGATCAAGAAGTCCAAATAAGTCATATAATATGTCTTTGGAAAGATCTTGAATTCTAATTTATAACTCAATTAGAATCAGATTAAAATCTTTTGTAGATAAAAAGATATGTCCGAAATAGTGGAAGGGTGTTAGTTTTGGATAGAGTTTTGTATCTCATTCATATTTTTTTTTCGTTATAGCTCGGAATTAATATAATAATATATCATTGGAAATATTATTTCATGATCTATCCAACCATATAGATTTGGATAAAGATAACGAGGCAAAAAAATAATATCTGATTGTCTTTGAGCATCTTTAAATTCGAATAGAATTTGGACTTAAAAAAGGAAAGTTTTATTCAATTTCAAACTCTTTTTTTTTTTATCTTTACAAAAAGGATAATTAAGATCTTTTAGAAACTTATAGAAAATTCTACTAAATCCTAATTATTTTAGGAATATGATTAAAACTTTGGACCCTCCACATGATTATTGGGCCGTAGGTAAAATTCGGTTTGAGCTCAGTTTAGTATTTTGGCCATAACTTCCTCATTATTCATCGGAATTGGGCATATAATATATCGTTGGAAGGTCTTTTCAAACCCCATCCAACTAAAATATTATTGGAACCATATCATGGACAAAAATTAACTGGAATGCATGTTTTTCATAAATAGGGTAAGAAAAGAATTATTTTCAAATACAGAAAGAAGAGATATGTTAATAAAAACATCCTCATCACTAGACTTTTCACACTTTCGCTATGTTCGATAATCAAATGACATGAAAGGTACTCATCACCGGGTTTGGTTTTAGGGAGACACATTTGGGTGTCTACAGAAGCCCCCACATTGACTGAGTTTGGAGAAACTTATGTTTCGAAAACAAAAGTCAAAGTAGCGATAGGGACAGAGAATGATAATTAAGAACGTTCTACGACCCTAAATTATTCTTGTAACGCCTATACCTGTAAACTAGAGTTAATAAAAACAGTTAAGAGAGTTAAGAAACGCGTATCTTGCACCGTCGAGCACACGTCTCTAGGGTAACTGATTTTTTGCTGCATTTTGTGGTGTCGACCTTCCACAAGCTAGGGAATGCCATCTCGCTGTTGTTTATGTTCACTCGTCTCTTAACAAAAGAGCTTCTTTATTAGGGCTGTTCACTCGTCTCTGAACAACAGGGCTTGTTGATGAGATGTCCACGCGTCTCTGAAAAAAAAGATCTTTAATAGGATGCCCACGTGTCTCTGAGTAGGAGAGCTTGAAAGACATGTCCACGCGTCTCTGAACAAAAATCTTTGAATGATATGCCCACGCGTCTCTGATAAAAAGCGCTTTTTGATATGTCCAAGCGTCTCTGAACAAAAGAGCTTTGATGATATGTCCACACGTCTCTGAACAAAAGAGCTTTTTGATATGTCCACGCGTCTCTGAATAAAAGAGCTTTGATGATATGTCCACGCGTCTCTGAACAAAAGAGCTTTGATATGTCCACGCGACTCTGAACAAAAGAGCCTTGATACTTGAATTTTTGTTGCGATCGTTCGGTTAGCTACGAACAGGAGCTTTGTTGAATAGTTGTATCCTGTAAAAATCAAAAGATTGCCAAAAGACTTTGCTGGTGTTTTTCTCAGGGTTGACCTAAGGCTTGATGCCTTTTCTTAGGGTTGACCTAAGACTTATTGACTGACTTGAGGTCGACTCTATGTGAATTGACACGTGTGATTGTATTGTGATGTGCTTGACTCAAAATGCAAAAATTCAAAAATTCAAAAACTTTCCGTCATTTTTGTGGAGAATACCGACTTTCTCCTTAAAGAGAAGGACGTAAAAAAAGAATCGACGTGTTTGATGGTGTATGTTGAATGAGCTTAATATGTTAACGTTGTCTCTCCTAGTACAAGGATGGTAACATCTTAGACTATCCTAGTTGACTCGATAATGAAAGTAATTAGGTGACTTAGGCGCAAAGGCTAAGTAATACTTTGTGATGCAATGATGATTGATCTTGATATGACAAGGCATGCTTTAGCGTTGTGTTAAGATTTCATGACAAAGGGTTCCTAAGGGAAGTATATTTGGTCATGTATCTGTGATGTGTGTGATAGTGACACTAAAGTTAGGCCGCAAGGGCTAAGTGTGTGGAAAAATATATTAAAAAGAGTCAAATGGTGGTGACTCTGAGGCTAAGTAGGCTAATAATGTAAGGATCAAGCCCCAAGTCTAGCCCTAAATGAATAGGGATGAGCATTAGGGATCCCTTGATACGATCAATTATGCATTTTTTATCATGGCCGCACCTCGATGTGAGGTTTTCCTGCGTATTCATTAGGAATCAGACCAAACGTAGCTCTAGCTGAACCTCGCACAAGTGTGTGTATACCTCAAAGAGGTCTTTTAGAGGTTGTAACGTGATTAGGCTAAAGGTTTGAAGAAGAAGGGGATAAAGGCTCGAGTCCCTAGATAAGCCCCCAAGGTGTAAAACCTTGCATTTGAATCCTTGTATTTTTAATGCTTGAGTTTTTTTATTTTTGAATTCTCTTGTATATTTTTGCTCTCTCTCTCTCTTTTTTTTGCTTTAGAATTTTTTATTTTGAACCTTTTTGATAAGTGTGGGAAATCCCGATCATGCGGTCTATCACTCACTTGGCATTCATGTTTCTCAGGCACGGTACCGAGCACTCGATAAGAGACGCAACTTGAGACGGTTTATATCAAAGACATGTTCATATTTATGACATTGGAACACTTGCCCTTTTGTACACTTTTATTGTTTCGCAGTACATTTTTTTTTTTTAAAATTTTTAGTTCTATGTAAAATCACTCAAGCTTTCATATTTAGAATTTGCATAAGTTGCACACTATCCTATCCCAAGGTTAGGTAGATGTGGTTTGAAAAAATGATGGTCTATCGTTAGACGAGGCTCAAAGCAGTTTATCTAGAGAGGGATTATATATTTCATGGGTGAGAGGTATAACATGGCTACAAGAGGTGCCTCTGATCATGGGTATACCTTGTTCTTAGTTCGGGATGGATTTTTTTTTTTTAATTTTTGCAATGTAATTAAATAATCATATGCAAGAAAAGAAATGCTCATTTTATTAAAAGGGAAAAAGAAAAAATCCTACAAAATAAATCTAAGGAAAGTGAAAGGTGCCTATGCTAGACTTATTGGGGAAAAGAAGAATAAAAGAAAAATAGAAAAATAGGTTACGAAATCTTGTCGTTGAAGCCCGCCTTGTGTCTTTTGCTTTATCGTCACCCAGTCTTCTTGCTAGCTAGAGGCAATGGGATCTTGTTTGCTTCTATGAGACCTTAAATGAGATTTTGAAATCTGTAGCATTCATCCGTGGCGTGACCATTTCCTTGATGGTACTTGCAATAAGAATTGGATTCCATCTCGAAGATCACTTTTCTGGCGTTGGATCCTCGATCATAGAGAAAATCGAAAGCAACATCATAGGTCATTCCAATGGGTGTGAACTCTCTTTTGGGTTTCTTTTTAGATCCTTGATTATCCATAGCTAAGACACTGTTATGTTCAAAGGTACTAACATTATTACTAGAGTGGGCGTTTTTGGAAGAAGAAGGATTGTCGTTTTTCTCTCCTTTCCAGCCACTGTTGTTACAATTGTTAGTAGCTTTTTGCTTTGCGAGGTCATATTCGATTTCAATACCAATGTCTTAAACGGCCTTGGAAGTATTCAAATTGTGTTGATATTTTAAATGCTTTGAATAATTCTCTTGACGATTCTTGCTAAACATCCTTACAGATTCTTTTTCGGTGGGCACCTCAATCATCTTAGCGGAAGTTTCCCTCCACTTATTAAAGAATGAATTAAAGCCTTCATTCTCTTTTTGTGTAAGCATCTCAAGTTTTATATAGTCGGTTCGACTTGAATATTACATTTATATCCATCAATGAAAGCGTTTTTTATTCCATCCCAAGTAGAGGTTTTCTCTTTATTCAGAGAAAAGAACCAATGTTGATAAACAGTTTCTAAAGACATTGAGAATAAAGAGGGAAAAATATTCTTATCAATCCCCTTAATGTTCATTATAGTTTCAAAGTCCCTTAAGTGAAAGTAAGGATTGTCCGTTGGCTGGAACATAGGGATGTTATTGGCATTGAACTTCTGCGGAAGAAGCTACTTGTCCACTGAGACCCCCTTGTGAGATAAAGCCCTGGAATCTATAGTCATTGGATATTTTGCTCAAGCTTTCTTGCACGAGCTCCATTTGTTGTTGTTTGACAAGGTCATTGATTGGAAGGGTTAAAACCTTTAACACTTCAATCATGTTGGCCATTTTCTTCTTAAGCTCATTGAATTCTTCTTGACTTTCCATTATCTTCTTATATTTTCTTTTTTGACCGACTGGTTTATCGAAAAGTTGAACTTGAACGAAGGTGTTGTCCTTGATTAATCGCACTTCTCTCTTTGACCAAGTATCGTGGAAAGGGAAATTAGGGTGTAGACACCCATTTGTGTCTCCCCAAAACCAAACCTGATGATGAATACCTTTCGCGTCGAATCATAATCGAATGAAGTGAAAGTGTGGAAAGTTTAATGTTGCGGTTAGTTTTTATTAAAAATCTTTCTTTCTCTTTTTGAAAACTTACTCTATTTTATGAATATCCAATCTAGTTTAGTTTGGTCCATAACAAGGGTCCAATAATAGTGTAGTTGGATAGGGCTCAAAGAGAGCTTTCCAACAATATATTATAAGCCCAATTCCGATGAATAATGAGGAAGTTATGGCCAAATTACTAAACGGGGCTCGGTTTGATCTCTATATACGGCCCAATGATCTAGAGGAGGGCCAAGGGCCTATTATGAATTATCATTCTTAATGAAATTAGGATTGATTATAGTCTTCTAGAATCTTCAGAAGGTTCTTTTGAATCCTAATGTGATAAGGATTGATAATTAAGTTTTATGAGTTTTATTTGGAATAAAAGAAGTGTTTAAATGAAATTACAATTTTACCCTTGTACGGACTTTTACGACTTAATTTTATTAAAAAATAGAAAAATTGTGGGAAAATCTCCTGCAGCGCCGAACGTCAGGCTATCGCCTAGCGACAGACCCTAACGCGCGGCAATAAGGGCTGTTGTAACGACAACGATGTGTTTTATTCCTTTTCAAACTCCGATATTTTTTTTAAATTTGGACTTTTTTCATGAAGAATTTCTTGATTCTCTCTCTCTCTCTCTCTTTCTAAACTAGCTTTTTACAAACAAAATTCCGCATTCACAAGATCTAGACACACCTAGCCAAATTCGAAGTTGCCTTCGCCCTAGACGTGAAAGATTTGATATTTTTGAGGGTTTGGTCCCTAATCTCTATTTCAATTATTTAATTTAATTGTCTATATTTTCTCTAAAGTTACTAACGTGTGTATTTTGTTATTAGAAAGAGATATGAGGCATCCAAGTAAGTGCTTTAATTGTTTTAATTGATATTATAATATAGAAATCATGCTTAGGTTGTTATTTTGATATCTAGTATCATGTGAGGATGTTTTATTGCTTCCTAGTATCATGTTTAGGGTAGCAACTAAAAATTCCTAATATCAAGTATGATTAAAAGAATGCTTCCTATTTTCTTTCTTAGTAACATGTTAGTATCATGTTAGGGCTAAAGCTTTGATCTTTGATGTTTAGTGACATGCTAGGGTTTGTTATTAATCTTGTTAGTATCATGACTAGGATCTTGCTATTATTATGTTTTAACATGATTATTTTTATAATTATTATTATTATGATGTTGCTTGATTATAATATTGTTATTGCTTGATTACACCTTTTATGCATGTTTAAGGGGAATTTGTACTTGTAATCATGCTAAATAAGATAATTAATAATCTTGTTTATGGTTAATTTGATTATAATTCAAGTGATCGCCAATAATAGATTTATTTGTGCATTAATATTCAACCAAAATATATAAACAGGTTTCGAGTAAACCTATTGATTGCATGTTAGTTAGAAAGCGCACATGAATAAGATAAGAATAAAATAGAGGCCTATTATTAGGGCAGGTTCTTTCTCTTTTAGATTGGATTTTTACCTTCACCCCCGAACTTCTAGTCTTGGTTCCAGACCTATTGGAGTTAACGATCTCTTGGATCGTTAAGGGGTGTAACCTTTATTCTGTGAACGACTTACAAGTTCCTAAAACTTGTTGGCGACTCTTTTGCTCTAGCTTATTTCCCTTTGGACGCCACCATGCTTAAGTGTATGATCACAGTGGGGTTCAAGTTTGGGGTAATGCTTGAAATATTCCCTACCGTTTTTGGAGGATTTCTATTTTATTTCATGTGCGTAATTTTGATTAACATTATTGTCATATGCATAAAAAAGGTTCTCATTGGAAAGACCATCCGTAAGGAGTAAAAAAATAGGATTTTTACACGTAGGTAATTTGAGGAATATCTTTCACAACTAGAATCGAAATAATACTGCGAAAACTGGAAAATTCTAAGAACACAGACAACTTCTGAGGCATGCAGGAAATAACGTCTAGAAAATAGAGCCTGTCGCCGAAGATATGGCTATGTCGCTTGGCGATAGGGCTCATATCCTGGTGACAGACCCTGTTGCGTGGCGTTGCGTTTTCCAATATCGAGCCAGAAATTTGCCTTCTTGTTTCGACCAGTTCTAGCACCGTTGGCTCGATTCTACTTCCTGATTGAGTTTTTCTCACTTTTATGAAATCCATATGTGCTCTACATATGGACATAACCCTCTGGGAATTCATGCTCCATCTATATGATTGAACGCTCTGAGAAACAAAGGGTACATCCGAGAATGTTGAATTCATCAAACCATGGAAGTGAGTTTAACTCGCGGGGTTCCATCTTCACGCGCCAACCCTTCCAAAGGTAAGGCTTCCGCGCGGTGCATCCGGACTCATAACCAGGGACCCTCTTTGACTAACCCATATACCGAACTTTAGAGAACTAGAGCCATGATTAGGTTGCAAACTCATTGCATCATATTGTGCCTACTTGACTATTTGTGCACTATTTATTGTGCATACTCTATGTGTTTTTCCTGGTCCATGGTTAAGAGTCCGGATGCACCGCGCGGAAGCCTTACCTTTGGAGGGGTTTGGCACGTGTGGATGGGACCCCGCGAGTTAAACTCGTTTCCATGGTTTGGTGAATTCAACATTCTCGGAAGTACCCTTTGTTGCTTAGAGCGTTCAATCGGGTGGATGGAGCATGAATTCCCAGAGGGTTATGTCCATATGTAGAACACATATGGGTTTCAGAAAAGAGAGAAAACTCAATCAGGAAATAGAATCGAGCCAACAGCGCTAGAGCTAGTCAAAACAAGAAGGCAGATTTCTGGCTCGGTATTGGAAGAACACGACACCAGATAACAGAAACCGTCGCAAGAAACTGGTTCTGTTGCCACACGACAAAATTGTCGCCAGGCGATGAGGCCATTTTTCAGGCGACGATAGCTGTTTTCTAGACGCTAGTTCCTACATGTCTCATCAGCTTTCTGTGTTCTTAGAATTTTCCAGTTTTTGCAGTATTATTTCGATTATAGTTGTGAAAGATATTTCACAAATTTCCTATGTGTAAAAATCCTATGTTTTTGACTCATTACGGATGGTCTTTCCAATGATAACCTTTTTTTTATGCATATGACAATAATGTTAATAAAAATTACGCACATGAAATACTTAGAACTTTTCGAGTCTCATCCACTAATTCTACATCATTGCCAAAATAAATTTTAGGAATTAAAATAGAAATCCTCCCAAGTGGAGTCGCCAAAAAACTGTAGAGAATATTTCAAGTATTACCCCAAACTTGAACCCCACTGTGATCATACACTTAAGCATGGTGGCGTCCAAAGGGAAGGAAGCTAGAGCAAAAGAGTCGCCAACAAGTTTTAGGAACTTGTAAACAGTTCAAAGGGTGAAGGTTACACCCCTAACGATCCAGGAGATCGTTAACTTCAATAGGTCTGGAACCAAGACTGAAAGTTCGGGGATGAAGGTAAAAATCCAACCTAAAAGATACTGAACCTGCCCTAATAATAGGACTCTACTTTATTCTTCTCGTATTCATGTGCGCTTTCTTACTAACATGCAATCAATATATTTACCCTTAACCTATTTATCTATGTTGGTTGAATATTAATGCAAAAATAAAACTATTAGTGACGATCACTTGAATTATAATAGAATAAACCCTAAACAAGATTAATAATTATCTTATTAAGCATGATTACAAGTACAAATTTCCATTAAACATGCATAAAAGGCGTGATCAAGCAATAAAAATTATAGCAATCAAGCAACATTATCATAATATTAATTATTATAATCATAATCATGTTGAAACATAATATCAAGATCCTAGGCATGATATTAACAAGATTAATAACAAACCCTAGCATGTCATTAACATTAAAGATCATAGGTTTAGCCCTAACATGATACCAACATGTTATTAGGAAAGAAAATAGGAAGCACCATAGAAATCATAATTGATATTAGAAATATTAATTATTACCCTAAACATCATACTAGGAAATGCATCCTAACATGATACTAGGAAAAACATCCTAACATGATAGTAGGAATCAAAATAACAACTTAAACATGATTTCTATATCATAATATCAATAAAACAATTAAATCTCTTACTTGGATGCCTCGTACCTCTTTCTAATAACAAAATACACAAATTAGTTACTTCAAGGAAAATTAAAGAATTAAATTAAATAATTGAAATAGAGATTTGGGACCAGACCCTTAGAAATTATCAACCTTTCACGTCTAAGGCGAAGGCAACTTCAAACTTGGCTAGGTGTTTCTAGAGCTAATGTATGAGGAATTTTGCTAAAGGGCTAGGCTAGAAAGAGAGAGAGAATAAGCTTTAGCTTAGAGAGAGAGAGAGAGAGAGAGAGAGAGAGAGAGAGAGAGAGAGAGAGAGAGAGAAGAAGAAGAAGAATTAGAGAATTCTTGTTTTGAGTTGATGATTGAAAATGGAGGTCTAGGGACCCTATTTATAACAACCATAGTCCGAAATTGATAGAAACGAATCAGAGTTCGAAAAGGAATAAAACACTCTTCTGTCGCCAATGACAGGACTTGTCGCCAGGAGACGATTTTTATCGCTAAGCGACAGGCTTTGTCGCCACGTGACAAACCAGTCGTTTGGCGATGCTAGACAGTTTTTTCAGATTTTATCATATCTTTTGTTCAATAAGTCTAAATAAGTCATATAATATTTCGTTGGAAATATCTTAAAGTCTACTTTCCAACCAAGTTAGAATCAGATTAAATTTTTTTGTAGATAAAAAGATATAGCCGAAATAGTGGAAGGGTGTCAGTTTTGGATAGAGTTTTGTATCTCGTTCATATCTTTTTTCGTTATAGCTCGGAATTAATATTATAATACATCATTGAAAAGATAATTTCAACACATATCCAATATATAAGATTTGGATAAATATAATGAGGCAAGAAAATAATATTTTACTGTCTTTGAACATCTTTAAATTCAAATAGAATTAGGATTTAAAAAAGGAAAGTTTCATTCAATTTTAAACTCTTTAATATTATCTTTTCAAAAAGGATAATTAAGATCTTTTAGAAACTTATAGAAACTTTTAATAGATCCTAATTATTTTAGGAATAGGATTAAATCTTTGAACCCTCAACCTGATCATTGGGCCGTAAGTAAAATCCGGTTTAAGCCCAGTTTAGTATTTTGGCCATAACTTCCATATTATTCATCGGAATTTGGCTTATAATATATCGTTGGAAAGGTGTTTTCAAACCCCATCCAACTACACTATTATCGGAATCATATCATGAAAAAACTATGTTGGGGTTTGGTGAGTCCGGCTCACCGCGGAAACAAACCCAAAAACAAGACCGCACTCGCAATAAATAAAACCATAAACATAATTAAATTAATCACAATATTTAAATAAAACGATTACCTCTTGGAGAATGCTTCGCCCGACCAAATGGGCTCTTTGTTGAAAGCAAGCTTCAAAAACACGAAGCCTCCAACATTGATCCACCGGCACCAACGAATACCGACAAGGTCCACTGTCTTTTGGTTAGCAAGACTCGACCAATAAAACCTGAGTGATTGAGTTCAAAGGCTTTCACTAAATGTGATACCTTTTCCAACTCTTGAGTTCAAGGGTTTTCACTTACTAGTGATGCCCTTTACAACTCTCACTCAAGCATCATTTCCAATGCCGTTACTTAGGTATTTCTAGGAAATTATGAGAGTATGATTGTCTCTCCCACCAATGTGGGATAGTGGGTTTTTCACATTTTATTTTAAAAGTAAAATAAAATTATTTAAGCAAGCTAGTAATAAATCAACAAGTGTCAACTATTCATGAGAGAGCAAGTGAGGAGAACTTGGAAAGGGGGGGGGGGGGACAAAACTTGCTCCCCATTCTCTTCCCCTCCATGTGCCACATGTCCTCCCTAAGCTCCTACTTGCTTCCCCTTTGCTCACGGCCCAGCTACCCACCACATTACCCGCGGCATAGTCCAGCTAGCCCCGTACTAAAATGCGTTTTGTTGCTGCTAGCTCTCTCGGCCAACACGCTCACGCACATGCGTGCGGCCTGCTGCTGTCAAGGGCTGCTGCTCGCATGCCACGCACTTGGTGTAGGCTGCTAGCTACATCATGCTAGCATGCCACGCACTAGGTGCGGGCTGCTAGCCGCAGCTTGATAGCATGCCCCACACTTGGTGCGGGCTGCTAGCTTGGCTATACCCCCTAGCACTCGGTGTTCCGATGCTAGGGGTATTTTGGGAATTTGATTGATTTATTACTATTTGCACGTATCGTATTTTATTATTTTCGACTCCACTTTCGACGCTCGGTTTTGACGCTCTAAGCTCGAATTTCCGACGTCTAGATAAATGTTACTCGGTCTACTCATTAATTCCTTCCGAATTAATTTGTCGCTTTGGTTCAACGCTGTAATATTAATTATGCATTAATATTAGTGATCGAAAGCGGCCTCCACCCAAGCATTCCGATCACTTTACCTTACTGAATATATTAGCTTTCTAATAATTCTGAACCCACTATAAGAATAATACACTTGTTCGAAGGACACTATTCCTTTCAATCTCCCACTTGTCCTTCCGGACAAGTGTGCTTTAAGTGTATAACCCTTTTCCTATGTTGCTTATTGTCTCTTCATGAATTATAAGGTAAGATTATTTTGTCATCCTTATTACGTCCAAAAGTGTTTCTCAATTCCGAGTTCGACTGTCAATAAACAGATAATTTCTAAAATCCATCCGAGCACGTCCATGCATTTTTACAGTCTTGCTTTACGAGAGCCTTGTAAACAACAAAGACATCTTCCCTAATTTTAATAAGGGGACATTTCCAATCTTGTAATGTAGCACCTCTTACTAAGAGGATCTTGCCGCCCGAGTGATACTGTTATAATCCCCTGTTACGGAAGATGTTTGACAATCATCAAAGCGGACTAGTACTCAAACAAGAAAGCTCTTAATACTCATGGTCAAGTAAAAAGTGTTGGACTTAATAATTTTGATGATGACACAACCTCACTAATAAGTGCATGATTGTTTAAGTGTGTGCTCAGTTGCAAAGACCAAGAGAATTAAGTGTCTTGTAAAAATACCATGAGGAACAAGAAGGCCAGAAGCAAAGCTATCCATAAAGAAGAGTTCCTTCATAGGAAATGGTGTTCAGAAATGAAGACTTGAGAAGAGAAGGTTCCCCTCAGGGAACGGAAGTTTCAGAGAAGAAGCTTCATCAGAGAAGAGAAGTTCCTTCCAAGGAACAGGAAGCCTCGGAGTAGAAGCTTCATCAGAGACATGAAGACTAAAATATATTTTATATTCTAGGATTTGTGTAAGTATAAGATATTAATTTGCACTCGAAAAATCTGTGTGGAATTGGTCTAAAAAGATAATATTGTGCATGCTAGTTTTTAGGAAAGTTGTTATTCTCTAACGATTATCCTTTCAAACAAAAAGAGGATTTTTATTTTTGATTTTAGAAAATATCTTCTGAAAATAAAAATCTCTCACGTTTCCTAAAACTTGCGGCCTACTCATCCATAATTCTCTTCAAGTCTTGGTCTTGCACATTGAGGAGTTCATGTTTCCATAATTTTAGGAACATGATCTTCTTAGTGGGTTGGAGTAGCGGCGTAATGGAATTGCTGCACAAAGAGGATTTTCCAAAGCGTTTGTTGATCTATAAATAGCCATTGATTTCTGTTGGAAAATATCACCCTTTCTCACATAAGTTTTTTAGCTTTTAATTCGAGTCAAGTGTCAATACCACACAAGTTAATTAGAGTGTTCTTAATTTTCTTATACTAGAGTTTTTATTTCTTCTTTCAAGTTGTAATTTGGGGAATGGGGAAGTTTGAGTGAACTTTGGTGTATGAGAAAAAGAAGTGAGAAAGAGAAGTGAGAAAGAGAAGATAGAACAGAGAAGTGAGAAGTGAGAAGAGAGAAAGAGAAGAGAAGAGTAACAAGTTGGGTGACTTGTTCCTCGGGGTTTCAAGTTCGTAGAGGAACTTGTGTTTGAGTCTTTAGTTTGTAATAGGACCATTTGCCCTATTCTAGTGAAGACTCTTTTCCCAAAATCCCAAGTGGTCGTGATTTTTCTCCTTGTTAGGGCCAAAGAGTTTTCCACGTAAAAATCTCTCTTGCATTCTTTAGTTCCTTGAGTTAATCTTTCTGTTCCTTTAGCTTACTTAGTTTTAATTCCGAAAAAAGTTTGGCTAAACTCTCATACTACAATTCAACCCCCCCTTCTTGTTGTATTCTTTAAAATAACAAAAAGGTTCCGATAGCAATAATGAGAAGTATACTTATGACAATTTTTAATCTCTTAAAGTATTCTCATAGGTCGATCTAGTATGGTTCTAAACCAATACCTATGCAAATGATTCATAACAATCATGTCCTTGTAGCACATGAAACGGTGCTATAAATAAAACTACACACTAATCTCAACTGGTCATTAATCATCCATTGTTTAAATGACCTCGATTAGGGATAATTTTCGATTATAATATTCAACGTTTACTTAATAGGTGTTTCCTTACCAAGACTGGTCTTGATACCCTATTTTGAATATTCCAAAAATCGAATGGACTCATTATTTAATTCTAAACCACAATTAAATTTTCAACTGAGTGATTTAAATTGCATGAAAAAATTAATTACTCCAAAAATTGAATGTTTCATTACAGTGCTTTACGTTAAAATTGTCCAAAATTAATTAAAACACTAAAGTAAGGAAATCAAATTCAATCTCCAATGTGCCTGATTCCCATTGCCTCAACTTGCTTGTTGTGCTTCACTTGAGGTAAAAGTTTAGTTAGTGGATTGACAACATTGTCATCCGTTCCAACTTTACAAATTCTGATTTCACCCTCTGATTTCCATTCTCGAATCATGTAAAACCGCCGCTTGACATGTTTGACCTTCTGATGTTCTCTTGGCTGTCTAGCCTAAGTAATAGCTACATTGTTGTCACAATAGAGGTCTATTGGTCCCTCGATGGAGGGTACAACACCAAGTTCACCAATGAACTTGCGAATCTAAACTTCCTCAGATGCTGCCAATTATTCGGCTTCAGTTGTAGAATCTACAATTGTGCTTTGCTTAGCACTCTTCCAACTAAACGCCCCTCTATTGAGATAGAATATGTACCCAGACTGTGACTTGAAGTTGTCTCTGTCTGTCTAGAAGCTTGCGTCGGTAGAACCCTCAATAACAATTCATCTCTGCCACCATAGACTAGGAATTTATCCTTGTTTCTTTTCAGGTAATTTAGGATATTTTTGGCCTCAGTCCAATGCTCCTCTCCTAGATCTGATTGGTATCAGCTCGTAGCGCTCAAAGCATACGACACATCTGGCCTAGTACGTATCATGGCGTACATGATCGATCCAATAAGCAAAGCATATGGAATCTGATTCATCCTTTCTTGCTCATCAAGTGTCTTTGAACGCTAATTCTTGCTTAGGGTTATGCCATGCGACATGGGTAGGTGGCCTCTCTTGGCTCCTTCCATGTCGAATCGAGTTAGTAACTTAACAATATAATTACTTTGACTCAATCCTATCATCCTTTTTGATCTATCCATATAGATCTTGATGCCTAGTATGTACTAAGCCTCTCCCAAGTCTTTCATTGAAAAATATTTTCCAAGCCAAGCCTTTACAGACTCTAACAATTGAATGCTGTTTCCAATGAGCAAAATGTCATCAACATATAAGACTAGGAAGGCGATGTCACTCCCACTGACCTTCTTGTAAACACAAGACTCATTTGGATTCTTGATAAAACCAAACTTACTAATGGCTTCATCAAATTGTAGATTCCAACTTCTGCTTGCTTGCTTTAGTCCATAAATGGATTTCTTAAGCTTGCATACCTTTCCAGCGTTGTTTTGGTTGACAAAACCTTCAGGCTGTGCCATATACACTGTTTCTTCCAAAATACCATTTAGGAAGGTGGTTTTAACGTCCATCTGCCATATTTCATAATTGTAATATGCAGCAATCGCTAGGAGGATCTGAACGGATTTAAGCATTGCAACTAGAGAAAAGGTTTCATCGTAATCAATACCATGAACTTGTTTGTAACCTTTTTCTACCAATCTAGCTTTGTAACTGAATAAATTTCCATCTTTGTTGGTTTTCAACTTGTAAATCCACTTACATCCGATAGGTATGTAGCCTTCGGGTAAGTCAACCAAGTCCCCGACTTGATTTTCAAACATGGAATCATTTTCAGATCTCATGGCCTCTTGCCATTTAGCAGAGTTGATGCTTGCCATCGCTTGCTTGTAGGTTGCCGGTTCATCTCCATCCATGATTAGGATGTCCCGATTCCCGGTTAAAAACAATCCAAGATATGTATCAGGTTAAGATCTCGGCCTCTGAGACCTACGTAGGGTAATGGACTGAGCATTTGCATTGTCAATTCGACTTTGCATATTTTGACCTTCGTCAACAGATGCTACTTGAGCACTTTGAATGTCATTTTGATTTTGTTGCTTATCCTCACGAACTTCGTCGAGTTCGATTTTCCTCCCACTTGTCATTTTGGAAAGGTGCT
The DNA here is from genome assembly GCA_024500155.1 of Chenopodium formosanum. Lineage (NCBI taxonomy): Eukaryota > Viridiplantae > Streptophyta > Magnoliopsida > Caryophyllales > Amaranthaceae > Chenopodium > Chenopodium formosanum. The sequence continues at coordinate 44,698,035 of CM044880.1, forward strand.
TCTTCTCCAAAAAGACACCATCGCGAACAACAAACACTTTGTTCTCCGATTTGTTGTAGAAGTAATACCCTTTGGTTTCTTTTGGGTAGCCCACAAAGTAAACTTTATCAGATTTGGGATGAAGCTTGTTGGAAATCAATTTCTTGACATATGCTTTGCATCCCCATATCTTTAAAAAAGTCAACCTAGGAGGTTTGTTTGTCCATAATTCGTCTAAAGTCTTTTCTACAGCTTTCAATGGAGCACGGTTCAATGTTAGTGCCGCAGTTAAAAGTGCGTGTCCCCATAAAGAGATAGGAAGATCACTAAGTCCCATGTTTGATTGTACCATGTCTAACAAGGTTCAATTTCTCAGTTCGGATACTCCATTCCATTGTGGGGTTCCAGGAGGTGTCAGTTCTGAAAGTATCCCATGATCTTTTTTATGGTCATCAAATTCTTGACTCAAGTATTCACCACCTCGGTCTGATCGAAGGGCTTTGATTTTCTTTCCAAGCTGATTTTCCACTTCACTCTTAAATTCTGTGAACTTGTCAAACGATTTTTGATTTGTGCGACATTAGGTAGACAAAGCCATATCTACCATAGTCTTATGTGAAGGTGATGAAATGTTGATGTCCGTTTCTTGTGGCCGATCTCATTGGTCCACATACATCGGTTTGTATTTGACCTAATAATTCACCTGCTCTTTCTCCCAACTTGGAGAATGGTTGCATTATCATCTTTCCAAATAAATATCCTTCGCTATTCTCAAAAGATTCTAAATCAAAATAGTTAAGAACTCCTTCTTGAAGAAGCTTTTTGATGCGTTTGATGTTAACGTGGCCAAGATGACAATGCCACAATTAAGTTTGATTTGACTCCATGGTCTTAGATCTTTTAGTATCATTATAAACAATTTTGTCTAAACACACAAAAGTGCCATTTCCATAAATATAAAAAAGACATGAAAGAAAAGGTCTTGTGATCAAGGTTAAAATGACGTCCAACGTCGTAAGATCAAAGCATGATAGATAAAACTTAGCTAGTTTTAGAATTTAGATAAAATATATGAGATTACAAGCTTTTTTCGGATAGATTTTCTTCATCTTCCACTTGTGTACTCAAATCCACTTGAAAAGCGCCGCTCACTTTGTTCCTGAAATAGGAGCATAAAGTGAGTCAATTTTCTGGTATCTAATACCTTACAAATTGCTTATATTCAAGTGTCTAGATGATACCTGAGATTGAGGCTTTCTTTCCTCTTGCCTCATCTTCCAGATACTCGCTACATTCTCTTTTGTAGTGGGCGTGCTTACTACAATAGAAGCAGCGTATCTTAGCCTTGTTCTTGAACTCCTTCTTCTTGGTCCTTAGAGCAAACTTAGCCACCTTGCAAGAGTAGGTTTTCGGGAGCTCATGGATAACTTCCTTGTAGGATAGTTTGTTTCGATTGTTGGTAAGTAGGATCTTAATTGCTACGTACCCCAAGTGAAGTGAGCTTAAAAGCATATGAGCCGCTTACTCATCCTCCACTGGTCATCCAATCAGTTCCAGATGGTTAAATAACCTGGTCATCTTTTGCACATGGGCTTGAAGTGGCATCCCAGGTCTAAGCCTTTCACTATATACCCTAGCCCATACTTCTGGCCTCTCTTTTCTTAGAAACCCATCTTCCGGTGGCTTGATCCTCATATTAGACAATGACCTAGTTACTTCTTCCACAAGTCCATCATAGTTGCCCTTGTCGCTCTTTGTGACCCTCAAATTGACCACATCTTCTAGAGCCTTGAAAAGTACATCTGGAAGGTAGTTGGAGAATTTCTTCTTCCAATGTTTGGGAATGGAGTTTGCCATGAGTCGAGAGACTCTCTTGCAATCATAACTACACTCCTCATGAGCCTTATCGCTCATAACCCCTTTTGAGTAGAAACTCGGGATGGGTGTATCTAAGATATGCTCTACGTAGCAATTGCGGAGGGTCAAACGGAGTTCCTCTTCCCATTCCTTGAAGTTTACAAAATTTAAGCTAAATAATAACTTCTCGTGAAGTTTTAGGAATTTTAGATTGTTATCTATAGTTAAAGACATGATTCTAAAATTGAAAGAATTTTAATGAAAAACCATTCATAATACTTAAATAAGATTGAATTTAATTCATGCATATTTTAAACTTATTTAAAGTCTTATTCACACTTAAAATTTGTCCCCTTTTTGTGAAATCAAGATCCAAGGAAACAAAGAGTGGCTAAGCATGCTTTGTCTTGTCTTAGCACTCAATCTCCCAAGGTAAGCAACGCTTTTCTAATGGCTCTAAGCCACTCTTGGTTGAATAAATCGTTGCATCTAATGCTCTCTCAACAATTTATCCACTTTTCCACGACATGTTAGAACTCCATCACTCATATCGTTGAGTAAAACCAAACCAACTTGCATACCTGGTAGCCTTATGAGTCTAGGGAGTAGAAGTAATGCCTCTCTTTGGCGTAGCCCATCACTACTCTCAATAGGTGGATAAGTGTTGTTTTAGAATGACAATTTTACTCAATATTTAGGGACCTAGGGTTTCTATGTTGGTTGATTTAACTGAACTTTATTAATCATCGTAACATTTGAAATCCAAAACATGCATCTAACATATAATTCATATAAAAATAATTATGAATATGTAAAGCATAAGCATTTTGATGCATATTGGCAACTAGCATGACCTCTTGAATTCTTCAAGTCTTTAAAAGGTCTTCTTTTGCAACTTCATGGCTTTGTCATCCAAGAACCTCCATCTTAAAGACTTGACCATAATTATGCATTACTAGTATCTACGATTAGGACTAATCTAAATATTAAGGTACAAAAGTACTCAATGGTACGCAGACCGTAATTAGATTTACAAACATACATCACGGATCGCAGTCTGTAATTTCTATCCTAATCGGGCCCCACTACTTGCCATTTTTATAAAACCTATGAGAGAATATACATTCCATTCATCCATTCACTATTTGTGAATGGCCCATGCATTTTATAACAATAAACAAGTAATAATGCATAAACACGTGATAACTAGTAACTAATCTAGGTGGTTAATCCAATTAACACGCCTAATTAAAACTAGTCAAAGTTGTTTAACCGATTATGTAAATAAGCGCAATTAATATTTGAAACTCCCACTAAATTCCGCATCCATCTTAATTAATCCAATTAATTAAGCCGGTAAAACCCAATTATTTGCCAAAATAAAATTTGCAAATGCCGCTCTTGAAAAAACCGAGGCCTAGCCTCCAAAATTTATTAAAACAATTAAAACCAAATTAGATTAATAAAGTAATTAAAATGGAAAAATAAGCAAACACGAAGCCAACCGTACTCAAGTGGTTCACGCACTACATACGTGCCATATGAAAGTCAAGGTTGTCTAACAACCTCGCACTATACGGCTTGGAGCACGTGCCTTCACCACCCCACGTAGCACTAGCTAGGTACACCCAAGTAGCGTTTGCTACGGGTTACAAGGTGCTAGACAAAAGGCCACGACTGCTTGTCCCTTTACACCAAAACACCAAGCACATACACGCACTAAAACGCTCGCACACCCCACGCACATGGCCGCACGCATTGAGCAGCCCCTTGGCAGCCACATGCGGGCTGCTATGCAGCCCGACTAGCCAAGGGAGGCTTTGCCTCGATTTGCGTGCCATAGCCTCGGGATTTGAATCCCAAATTTCGCGTGACAATTAATTAACTCTAAATTAATTTTAGAACTAATTTTCATGAGAAAAATTAAAAATTTAAACAAGTCTAAATTAAATAAAAATCATCCAAGTGCAAGTAACCAAAATTATTTCCAAGAACCATTCTTTAAAAAAATTGGTTTAACTTGGTGCAACAAAAATAAGAGGGCAATTACTCACTATCAATTTAACTAATTTAAGTTGGAATATTTATTGAACTTAGGTTGAAAAATGAACCTAAGTTCAATAAAGATTCCAACTTTAATACTTGTGAATCCTTGAAAAGTTATATCATCCAATATGAAGATAAACAAATTTCTATAACAAATTTAAAACTTTAGGATTCCAATCAACTAAAAAATGAATAAATCAACAAAATTTAACAAAAATTCATGGAATTTAGTAACTCAAAGTTTCAATCACTTAACATAATTAAAGATTGAATCTTTAGTACTTGGAAGCGTCAAAGAACAACAATTTCACACTTAATTTAATTAATTTGCAACTATGTGAAAAATAAAACCAAGGTTTCAAACACAAATTACCACCAAGTAATCATGCCTAAAGTGGTTTAAAATTGCATATAAAATATGTATTGAACCATTTACATAACCACCATAAATATGCAATTAATTTTCAAGGTTAGAAAGACTTAAAATTTTTCGTAAAAAAGAAAAAACCCTCAAAAAATGCATTTCTGGTCGTTTTTTGGCTAACAACCAAGCCCTTAAAGGATAAAACCATTTCCAGAACGCCGTTTCCACCAAAAACTTCACTATTTTTTTTGTCGAAATCTGGGTTCGGGAGCTGAGGTCTGCTCTAATACGAGGTTAAAATGGATAAAACGAGCTACTAATCTAATTAGCAACTTATAACCAGAAAATTTAGCCATAAAAATACCTTGAAAAATATTATGATTTTAAAAATAAACGAGCGAGGATCCGATATCGCTGTTGGGGTTTAGGGAGTCTGACTCACCGCGGAAACAAACCCAAAAACAAGACCGCACTCGCAATAAATAAAACAATAAACATAATTAAATTAATCACAAGATTAAGATAAAACGATTACCTCTTGGAGCGTGCTTCTCCCGACCAAATGGGCTCTTACTTGAAAGCAAGCTTCAAAAACACGAAGCCTCCAACATTGGTCCACCCGCACCAACGAATACTGACAAGGTCCAATGTCTTTGGGTTAGCAAGACCAGACCAATAAAACCCGAGTAATTGAAAGGCTTTCACTAAATGTGATACCTTTTCCAACTCTTGAGTTCAAGGGTTTTCACTTACTAGTGATGCCCTTCACAACTCTTACTCAAGCATCATTTCTAATGCCCTTACTTAGGTATTTATAGGAAATGATGAGAGTATGATTGTCTCTCCCACCAATGTGGGATAGTGGGTTTTTCACATTTTATTTTAAAAGTAAAATAAAATTTTTTAAGCAAGCTAATAATAAATCAACAAGTGTCAACTATTCATGAGAGAGCAAGTGAGGACCACTTGGAGAAGGGGGGGACCAAACTTGCTCCCCACTCTCTTCCTCTCCATGTGCCACATGTCCTCCCTAAGCTTCTACTTGCTTCCCTTTGCTCACGGCCCAACTAGCCGCCCCATTACCCGTGGCATACCCCAACTAGCCCCGCACCAAAATGCGGGCTACTACTGCTAGCTCTCTTGGCCAGCACACTCAAGCACATGCTTGCGGCCTGCTGCTGTCAAGGGCTGCTGCTCGCATGCCACGCACTTGGTGTAGGCTGCTAGCTACATCATGCTAGCATGCCACGCACTAGGTGCGGGCTGCTAGCCGCAGCTTGATAGCAAGCCCCACACTTGGTGCGGGCTGCTAGCTAGGCTATAGCCCCTAGCACTCGGTGTTCCGATGCTAGGGGTATTTTGGGAATTTTGTTGATTTATTACTTTTTAAACGTCTTATCTTTTATTATTTTCGACTCGACTTCCGACGCTCTAAGCTCAAATTTCCGACGTCTAAATAAATATTACTTGCTCGACTCTTTAATTCCTTCCAAATTAATTCGTCGCTTCGGTTTGTTGACTGATTGGGTGTGACCCGAAGGATTCACTCAAGATTAAGCTGTAATATTAATTATGCATTAATATTACTGATTGGAAGCGGCCTCCACCCAGGCATTCCGATCACTTGACCTTACTGAAAATATTAGCTTTTTAATAATTCTGAACCCACTATCAGAATAATACGCTTGTTCGAAGGACATTATTCCTTTCAAACTAAACTGGAATGCACGTTTTTTATAAATAGAGTAAGAAAAAAATATTTTCAAAAAAAGGAAGCTGAGATATTTTAACACAAACATCCTCATCACTAGACTTTTCACACTTTCGCTATGTTCGATTATCAAATGACATGAAAGGTATTCATGACTAGGTTTGGTTTAGGGGAGACACATTTGAGTGTCTACAGAGACGATCGTTGTCAGGTTAATCACTTACTATGATTGTAATCGAGCCGATTACTAATCATGTGAATTTGCTTATAGGGGCTAACTGGCGTACCAAGGAACCCTAAATTGCTGTAAGAGGTCTGTATAATCCAATATGGGGCCATGTATTTCATCGGTTCTTCGGCGCACGCTAGAAATTGTTGTCGCCGCGTCCTCGCTCTATCGCTAGGCGACAACCTTGTCGCCTGACGCTGGAGTCAGGTTTTCATTTGCGATTTATTTTAAAAAAATTCGGGAATGTTCTTACTCACTGGAATTTACCTGCATTTATATTTTGGACTATAGAGTTTTTCTTATATTTCTTTAGGGTTGACCTAAGACTTAGTGTTGCTTGACTCATAGACTTGACCTGACTCAAGGTATAAACTTGACTCACTGTGATTGATTGACTCGAGGTTGACTCGTGTGTGCAGAGTGTTGACTTAGAAAAATAAAAAAATTTCGTCATTTTTGTGGAGGGTACCGACTTTCTCCTGAAAAAGAAAGACGCAAAAAGAAGAAGTGAAGTTTTTAAAGGTGCGTGTTGAATGAGCTTAATCCGTTGTTTCTCATAGTGCATGGGTTGTATCATTTTAGACTATCCTAATTGACTTGATAATGAAAGTATATATTTAGGTAACTTAAGCGCGGAGGCTAAGTACTTACTACTTCGTGATTCAATGACGATTGATGTTGATATGACAAGGCATGTTTCAACGTTGTGTTAAGATTTTATGACTAAGGGTTCCTAAGGGAAGTGTATTTGGTCATGTATTTGTGATGTGTGAGTGACACTAAAGTTAGGTAGCAAGGGCTAAATTTGTGGGAAAATATTATTGAAAAGAGTTAAATGGTGATGACTCTTAGGGTGGGTAGACTGATAATGTAAGGATCAAGTCCCCAAGTCTAGCTCTAATTGAAAATGGGTGAGCATTGGAAATTCCTAGATATGAACAATTATGAACGTAAATATGAATGCATTTTTATTACGGCCGCACCTCAATGTGAGATTTTGTACGAATCCGTTAGGAATTAGGCCGAACGTAGCTCTAGCCGAACCTCGCACAAGTGTGTGTATACCTCAAAGAGGTCTTTTAAAGGTTATAACTTGTTTAGGCTAAAGATTTGAAGAAGAAAGGGATAAAGGCTCAAGACCCTAGATAAGGCCCCAAGGTGTGCAACCTTGCATTTGAATCCTTGTATTTTTATGCTTGATTTTTCTCATTTTGAATTCTCTTTTATATTTTTGGTCTCTCTTTTTTTTTTTTTTTTTTTTTTTTGGCATTTGCATTTTTTATTATTTGAATATTATTTGGCATTGAACTTCAGCGGAAGAAGCTCCTTGTCCACTGAGACCCCTTGTGAGCTAATGCCTTGGAATCTATAGTCATTGGATATTTTGCTCAAGATTTCTTGCATGAGCTCCATTTTTCGTTGTTTCGCAAGGTAATTGATTTGAAGGGTTAAAGCCTTCAACACCTCAGTCACATTAGCCATTTGATTCTCAAGATTTCTTGCACGGAGAATGATTTAAGACGTTTTGTGATCCTAAATCACTCTGTATACGCCGATACCTGCAGAAAAATGTTAGTTCTATTGATAAAAGAGTAAAGGGATAGAATGCTTATCTAACACTAGTGTATCGGTGGCATATGAGCTTTGTAGCTTCCTATGCTTGAAGGAATCCACCGAATGACGTTTGTTGAAATGCTTTCCATGCATGAGGAAAGCCAACCGACGAGTTTGGTAGTTTTTTATGCTTGAATAAATCTACTAGATGATACTTTCCATGCTTGAGGAAAGCCAATATCTGAATTTGGCGGTTTTCTATGCTTGAAGAAATCCACTGGATAATACTTTCCATGCTTGAGGAAAGTTGACAAATGATGAGATTGCAAGTCTTTGTGTATCGAGAACCTTGCGTCGTGAAATGATGGTGGTTCGATTGTCCCCGAACGTGGGCTATACCCGAATGTGGACTGTAGATGGTCCGGTTGTCCCCGAATGTGGGCTGTAGATGGTCCGTTTGTCCCCGGACGTGGGCTGTAAATGGTCCGCTTGTCTCCGAACCTGGGCTGTAAATGGTCCGCTTGCCTCGGACGTGGGATGTAAATGGTCCGCTTGTCCCCGGACGTGGGCTGTAGATGAGACCTGCAAAATAAAATTTTGCAAGGGACTCGTATATATTGTGATTTACTTGACCAACTGACTTGACCAAGTTTGACTTGACATGACATGACATGTGTATGACCTGTGATTGTGTGTGTCTTGAGTGAGTGTGTGCACTGACCCAAGCAATTAAAAATGCAAGACCAAAAATTTTCAGCCATTTTTGTCATGAGTGAAGGGTACCGACTTTTCGTCATTTTTGTCAGTTATGTCCATATGTATACCACATATGGGTTTCAGAAAAGAGAGAAAAACTCAATCAGGAAGTAGAATCAAGCAAACAGTGCTAGAACCATTCAAAACAAGAAGGCAGAGTTCTGGCTCGGTATTGGAAAAACTTGGTGTCCAAAGAACGTGTAAAAATCCTATGTTTTTTACTCATCACGGATGGTCTTTCTAATGAGAAAATTTTTTTATGCATATGACAATAATGTTAATCAAAATTACGCACATGAAATACTTAGAACTTTTAGAGTCTCATCCACTCTTTCTAAATCATAGCATAAATAAAGTTTCAGAATTAAAATAGGAATCCTTCCCAGCAAAGTTGCCAAAACATTGTAGGGAATAATTCTTACATCACCTCAAACTTGAACCCTACTGTGATCATACACTTAAGTATGGTGGCATCCAAAGGGAAGGAAGCTCGAGCAAAAGAGTCTCCAAGAAGTTATAGGAAGTTGTAAACCGTTCACAGGGTGAAAGGTTAAACCCCTTAACGATCCAGGAGATCGTTAACTCCAATAGGTCTGGAACCAAGACTGGAAGTTCGGGGATGAAGGTACAAATCCAATCTAAAAGAGAAAGAACCTGCTCTAATAATAGGCCTCTACTTTATTCAACTCATATTCATGTGTGCTTTCTGACTAACATGCAATCAATAGGTTAACCCTAAACCCGTTTAATTTATGTTGGTTGAATATTAATGCACAAACAAATCTATTATTGGGGATCACTTGAATTATAATTATATTAGTTCAAACAAGATTATTAATTATCTTATTTAGCGTGATTTCAAATACAAATTCCCTTTAAAAATGCATAAAAGATGTGATCAAGCAATAACAATAACATTAAGCAACATAATAATTATAATAATAACAATTATGATAATAATAATTAAAATAATAGTATTCATAATTACAATAATCACGTTAAAACATAATAATAGCAATATCCTAGGCATGATACTAACAAGAATAATGACAACCCCTAGCATGTTACTAAACAGTAAAGATCAAAGCTTTAACCCTAACATGATACTAACATGCTCATGATACTAACATGCTATTAAGAAAGAAAATAGAAAGCATCATAGAAATCATAATTGATGTAAGAAACTTATTCATTACCCTAAAAATGACACTAGGAAGCAATCAAAACATTCTAACATGATACCGTTATGGACAATTTTTCAAGCTCCTCCCGACGCACGTCAGATCGCACGACCATAAAGGACGACAAGAAGCAAAGCATAAATGATTTTCCTTGAAGCACGGATTGACAAAGTCCTGAAGATATCCTTATCAAGCAACTTTATTTATCTGTTTCAAAAAGATCCATCCTCAAGCGTTATCTTTAGTGAAGTGATAGACTCAAGACGATGTTAAGCAACGACTCCCGAATTTCCAGGAGAACGTTGGGCTGCTTCTAACGACACTCTTGCTAGGTTAAGTAGCTTAAATTATTCTAGTATAAATAGCTAAGCAATTTTATCGATTACAGGCAACTAACACACATTCTTTAGCTTTTATAGCTCTTAAACACTTTGTAATCATCAGTTCATACTAAATCAGTGGTCTTGCACCCACCCGCAGTTTTTCCCGCATTTAGGTTTTCTGCGTCACCAAATCACCTTGTCCTTTATTGCTTTCATTTACATTTTTACAGTCAATACTCTAGCCGTCCTACGTCCAAGCCTTAGGTCATCCTTGGACGAAATTTGGCACAAACAAATTTCGCCCACCGTGGGGCCAACAACTAGATTGTCCCTAAAAAAACTCCAAAAACAACTTTTTTCTCTTTACATGTCATTCCGTCGCCATTGGTTCATCTAGAGAAATCCTAACAATCGATCAGCTCATGGAGTGAATTCGCAAGACTCAAGAAGAGCTCGAGCAGCAGAAGACAGAAATCGCAAGGATCACTGAGGAGAGTCAGAAGACCGCAGAGACCCTCAGGGAGGAATTGGACTTCGTTCGCAGCAACATCCCTCGCCGCTGTTGCAACGTAGGAGACACCTCTTTCATGATGGATTTGGACTCCAAAGGCGAGTCAAGTGGTGAAGGGAAAGATGAAGACGAGCAATCCCATGACCAGGAAGGCAAGGAAGAGCTAAATCCAACAGTCCACAGGTTAAGTAAGATCCGCCTGCTGAAGAGGGTGCTAGGAGCGCCTGTCCCAACCGTGACTGAAGAGCCAGATGGTTTCGCAGCGTCGCTGTTCGTCGAAGAGATTGCAATGGTTGATATCCCTAGAAGGCTCAACATTCCTCCCCCAGCATCGCTCTATGATGGAACCACCTGCCCGTTAGAGCATGTCAACCATTACAAGTAGAGAATGTGGCAGTATTCCATTCCCCGCAACCTGCTCAAGCCAGTCCTCTGCAAATCTTCCGAAGCTACCCTTACAGGGCCTACCCTTGAATGGAAGTGTGATATTAAATGTGGTTCTATTTCTAATTTCCAAACTTTGTGTAATAAGTTCTATAGAAAATTCAATAACAGTTGAAAAGCAGACCAACGATCTCTATCGCGTCGTGCAAACAAATGGTGAATATATTAGGTTGTACTTCAGCATATTCAACAAAGAAATGATCGGCATCAAAGGTTACGACGTCCGTACAACCATCGAAGATTTCAAGAGGGGATTGACGAACGACTCTGAGCTTTACAAAGAATTAACAAAGTATCCTTGCATGACCTTCGAGGAAGTTAGACCCCGTGCACGGATTGACCTAGTCTTAAAGATATCCTTATCAAGAAACTTTATTTATCTATTTCAAAAAGATTCTTCCTCAAGCGTTATTTTCAGCAAAGTGATAGACTCAAGACGAAGTCAAGTAACGGCTCCCAAATTTCTAAGAGAACGTTAGGCTGCTTTCAACGACTCTCTAGCTAGGTTAAGTAGCTTAAATTATTCTAGTATAAATAGGTTAGCAATTATATTTATTAGAGGCAACTAACACACATTCTTTAGCTTTCATAGCTATTAAACACTTTGTAATCATCAGTTCATACTAAATCGGTTGTCTTGCACCCACCTGCATTTTTTCCCACATTTGGGTTTTCTGCGTCACCAAATCACCTTGTCCTTTATTGCTTTCATTTACATGTTTACAGTCAATACTTTAGTCGCCGTACGTACCAGCCTGAGGTTGTCCTTGGACGAAATTTGGCATAAACAGAAACTAGGAATCAAAATAACATTCTAAACACGATTTCTATATCAATATCAATAAAACAATTAAAGTACTTACTTTGATGCCTCGTATCTCTTTCAAATAACAAAATACACACGTTAGTAACTTCAAGGAAAATATAAATTAAAACAATTAAATTAAATAATTGAAATAGAGATTTGGGACCAAACCCTTAGAAATTTCAAACCTTTCACGTCTAGGGCAAAGGCAACTTCAAACTTGGCTAGGTCTGTCTAGTGCTAATGTGTGAGGAATTGTGTTTCTAAAAGACTAGGCTAGAAAGAAGGAGAAAGAGAATAAGCTTTAGCTTAGACAGAGAGAAGAAAAGGAGAATTCTAGTTATTAAAAAAACGAAGGTCTAGGGACCCTATTTATAAGAAAATAGTCTGGAATTGATAGAAAAGAATCAGATTTTGAAAAGGAAAAAAACACCCTCCTGTCGCCTATGATAGAGCTCGTTGCCAGGCGGTGCAAGACAGTTTTTGTGGATTTTGTTTTTGTCATATCTTTTGATCCAGAAGTCTAAAAAAGGCATATATTATAGAGTTTGAAAGATATTGAAGTCTACTTGTCAACCCAATTAGAATAGATTTAAATCTTTTGTAGATAAAAAGATATGGCCGAAATAGTGGAAGGATGTCAGTTTCGAATAGAGTTTCGTATTCCATTCATATCTTTTTCGTTATAGCTTGGAATAAACATTATAATATATAGTTGGAAAGATAATTTCAAGATCTGTCCAACCATATAAAATTTGAATAAATATTATGAGGCACAAAAATAATATTTGACTGTCTTTGAACATCATTAAATTCAAATACAATTAGGATTTAAAAAAGGAATGTTTTATTGAATTTAAAACTCTTTGATTTTAACTTTTCAAAAAGGATAATTAACATCTTTTAGAAAATCATAGAAGCTTCTAATAAATATTAGTTAGTTTATGAATAGGATAAAACCCCTTTGGACCCTCCACATGATCATTCGGTCGTAGGTAAAATCCGATTTGGGCCCAGTTTAGTATTTTGGCCATAACTTCCTAAATATTCATCGAAATTGGTCTTATAATATATCGTTAGAAAGGTGTTTTTCAAGCCCCATCCAACTACACTATTATTGGACCAATATCATGGACCAAATAAACTGGAATGCACGTTTTTCATAAATAGAGTGAGAAAAGAAATATTTTCACAAAGAGAAAGAAGAGATAATTTAATAAAAACATCCTCATCACAAGAATTTTCACACTTTCGTTTTGTTCGATAATCAAATGACATGAAAGGTATTCATCACCGGGTTTGGTTTTGGGGAGACACATTTAGGGTTCTAAAATACATCTGGCATGCATCCGGCTTAATGACGATTGTACCTGTGCTATTTAATCATGATTCTTGTATAAGATAGCTCCCGCCGAACTATCGTCCAACTCCAAGAGTGTGCGATCATTGCCGAGAGAGCAGCTAAGATGGGCTCAACAGCCCAATAGAGTCAGCCTGCAGAGCTGACCAGGCCAAACTCTCGACAAAGAAGATCGTACACCTATAAATAAAGGGCAAAGTACAATGGAAAAGAGGTTAGACACATATGTTATTACACTCTCTTCATCTCTCTAAGTACACTTTCTCTCTCTAAACACTCGCTAACTTAAGCATCAGAGGGGGTTCCTCGAGCAACCCCCAAGGGCAGTTCACGTGTGTTGCTTTGTGTAGGTTCTGAACGGGACCCAGCTCACCCTGCAGAACCCTTGGATCCACACTTGGAACAATTGGCGCAAGAAGGAGGGGTGGGATCATCTAACTTGAGGTTCACCAAATGAGTAAGGGACTAGTTGATAAACCACCATGGCCGGGGAGGAAGTCGTGCAAACAGTCGTACCTAAGGCCAGCGACGCCAACTAAGCACCACAAAAAACACCACCAGTAATCCTCGATAAAAAATGATCTATTGAGAAACCCAAATTTACTATCTCACAAAAGTCCAATCCAACTGGATCAACGTCCACTTCAACTAAAGCAACGACGAAACCAGTCGATCCGGTAGGATCTAGTTCCATTTTCAAGTACGGAATGGAATTGACAGGAGCGAGCAATGAACCCATTATTACAACACCCATAACCAAAAAACCGCAGACCGTAAACATTCCAACCATTCTACAAAACCTCTCCAAGTGCAGTAAAGAGTAGTTGGTAGCGATTACGGTAGTCCTTACTAACTTTGGTAAGGAAACGAGCTCGTCACCAGTAGCAACAGCTACGAAACCAGCGATGATGAAGGCAGCACCCATCACCTTCACTCTAGAGCAGAAGGAGCTCATCCAGCTGAGGAAGAAGGTTTGGGAATTAGAAGCTCGGAATCTGAACTGAGAATGGAGCGTGGAGAAAAAAGCCAAGGCTAAGGGCAGCCCGGAGAAATGAGTCGCCCGCAGCAGTTTGCCAGCCTCTAAGCAGGGACCGAGTCTTGATAGGGAGAAGCAAGCATGGATCAAGGTTATTCCAGATGATACCCATTTTCCCGGGAAATTCCGGAGGAGCCGTTGGAGAAGATAAAAATGCCAAGCTGCAGGTATAACGGAACTACAACACCTAAGAACCATATTTCATCATTTGAGAACCACATGGTGCTTTACACAATGATAGACCCAGTCTGGTGCAAAGCATTCCCGCCAACTTTAGAGGGGTTGGAAGCAGAGTGGAATGGAGCCATTCCAAAAGGTTTTGTGTACACGTATAATAAGCTGAAAAGGATGTTTATGGAGCATTTCGTCACCTTTGTAGGCCGAACTTAGATGACAACTGAGTTGATGTCACTAGTTTAGGGGAAGGACGAACCCCTGAGGGAATTTATCACCAGATTCAACGAGGCAATAACCATCCCAAACATGAGCCAGGAGGTAGCGCTGCTGGCAATGCATAGCGGTCTGCTACCAAGCTCGCCATTCAGAGCGTATATGGGGAGTAAGAGCCTCAAAACACTAGGCAAAGTGCACGAGTTCATCATAGCAGATGAGAATGACAGAGCAATGCTAAGTAGGAAAACGCCAAGCGACCAAGTTAAGCGGGCAGAGGTTACCCGGATTTAAAATGTAGCTAGGGTCGACCTGCCTAGTAAAGCTGAGCAAGGTCATAGGGAGGCAGACAAAGCTGTAGGGGTGAGAAGGTCAGACCCAAAAAAGGGGGGAAGACCTGGAAGGTTTGATCAGTACACTCCACTCACTCACTAGAGATCTCACATCTTCAGCGTGAACAAAACCGATGATAAATGGCAAAGGCCCCCAAAGATGGTTAATAGGAAACGTGACCCCAGCGAGTGGTGCGATTTCAACAGAGATCACAGACACACCAATGACGAGTGCATGCACCTGAAGGATAACATATAAGACCTTGTTAGAAGGGGATATTTGAATCAGTTCAAACAACACTCCGATTCCTTCAGAAAAAGAGGGGAAGACAGGGCAGGTTGTGACCGTAGGGGTGGTCACCGGGGTCCTGCTGAGGACAGGGATAGAGATAGCAAGCCAGAGGGTAAGGTGTGTGTGATCAGCGGGGGACTATTACATGGAGGAATTGTGAACAAAGCGCGGGCATACCTGCGAGCAATGATACATCAGAAAAATTACAATGAAAAGCGGAGATGGCTACCTCTTCCCCCGCAACCGCGACTTACGTTTGACGAGTATTACTAGGAGGGCATAATCTATCCTCATGATGATCCTCTTGTGGTAACGATGAGAATTGGGAACTGGGAGGTGGACCGAATGCTGAAAAATTGGGGCAGCTCAGCCAACATCAGATACATCAGCGCGTTAAAAGAGCTGAAGCTAGATAAGGACCTAAAAAGGGTGAGTTATGAAGTCACCGGGTTTAATGGGTCTGGGCTGACTCTCAAAGGCATAATTGAGCTTTCAGTCCGAGTAGGGGAAAGGTAAAAAAAAAAAAAAGATGTTCGAGCAGAGTTCCTAGTTATAGACTCTCTTTCACCTTATAATGTGATCATGGGAAGGCCGCTCATCCACAAGATCGGTGGGGTGGTGTCTGCCTATCATCTGGCCATGGCTTACACTACCAATGAAGGGCGATTGGCAAACCTCATGGGAAGCCGGAAAACATCTCAAAAATGCTACATAACTGCCCTAAAGCAGCCCAATAGGACCAAGCAGTAGTCGGTCTCAAAGCAAAGGTCCGCTGAGCAAGCTTAGAAAAAGTCAAGGAAGAGGAAATGCGAAGAGTACTACAGGTTGAAGGATGAGCAGAAATTAGCCATGGAAATTAGCCACGGGGAACATGTTACTGTCGAGCTCACAGAAGGTGATCCTTCAAGAATAGTTAAAGTCGGAAAAGACATTGACCCACGGGTGGGAGTGCACCTCATAGAATTGCTGAGGATGAATAAGGATATCTTTGCATTCTCAGCAGATGAGATGCCTAGAATTGACCCTGCAGTCATAGTCCGCAAGATGAATGTGAAGGAAGATGTTAAGCCAGTCAGGCAAAAAAAACAAAGCTTCTCCATGGAGAAAAATCAGGCAATCCAGGAGGAAGTGGAGAAACTTTTAGAAGCGGGATTCATTGAGCCCTGCGTTTATCCAGAGTGGCTAGCTAATGTTTTCATGGTAAAGAAGGCAAATGGCCAGTGGAGGATATACGTTGATTTCACAGATTTCAACAAAGCATGCCCAAACGACTACTACCCGCTGCCGCGGATCAACCAGCTGGTAGCCTCAACCAGCGGGCATGCTCTACTAAGTTTCATGGATGCCTTCTCAAGGTATCATCAAATCAGCTTGCATAACCCAGATCGGTAGAAAACCGCATTTATCACCAACGGGGGAGTGTACAATTACATAGCCATGCCGTTCAGGTTTAAAAATGTTGGAGCCACTTTTCAGAAGACAATGTATAGAGTGTTCATGCACCAGAAAGGTAGGAATGTTGAGGTGTACATTGACGACTCAATCGTCAAGAGTATCACGCAGGCAGGGCATATAATGGATTTGGAAGAAGCATTTGCTACCCTGAACAAGTACAACAACCAGCTCAATCTGAATAAATGTTTTTTCGGGGTAAGCTCCAGAAAAATCTTAGGCTTCCTGATCAGCGAGAGGAGGATAGACGAAAACTCGGAGAAGGTAGAAGTAATTCTAAAACTGCCTGAGCCTAAGTGCATTCAGGATATCATGCGGCTAAGAGGCAGGATGGCAGCGCTGACTCGGTTTATCAACAAGTCAGCTGATACAACTTTACTATTCTACCAGCTGCTCAAGGCTTTTGAAGGCGTCAAGGAGCATTTGACTAAGCTCCCAACCATGATCAGCCCAAAGGTGAGCGAAAAGTTACAGTTGTACGTCTCCGCGTCAATCCAAACAATCACATCCGTTATCCTAGTGAAAAGGCAAAAATAGTGGAGGCTAGTATACTTTGTGAGCCATGTGCTAATCGAGGCTGAGCAAAGATACCCACTGGTGGAGAAATTGACCTTCACAGTAGTGACTACAGCGAGGAAGCTGAAACCTTACTTCGACGTGCACACAATTCAAATCCTCACAAATCACCAGCTGGAGAAAGCTTTGCAAAAAATGAATGCATCAGGAAGACTCCTAAAGTGGACCATTGAGCTCTCTGAATATGAATTCGAGGTGAAACCTAAGGCGGCTATCAAAGCGCAAGCCTTATTAGACTTCATTGTGGAAGCCTCTTACGAGGTGAAAGAAGATGATATTGGAATCTGGAAAGTGGAAGTGAATGGATTATCAGCTGAAACATGAAGCAGAGTAGGGATCATAATAACATCCCAGAGGGAAATGTATTTGAGTATGCCATTAAGTTCAAATTTAAGGCATTAAACAATGAGGCAGAGTACGAGGCAGCTTTAGCAGGCCTACGTATGAGCATCGCAGTTGGGGCCATGAAAGTACATCTGCAGACTGACTCTCAGCTTGTCGCTAGTCAGTTGAGAAGGGAATATGAGATTAGGAAATCCAAAATGCTAAAGTATGTAACCAAGGTAAAAGAGTTAGCAGCTTAGCTAGTACAATTCCACATAAATTTGGTCCCTAGAGCGAGAAACTCCCAGGCCGATGCGTTGTCAAAGTTAGCTAGTTCTACCCTACAGAGCCTTATAAGGATAGTGATGGTGGAAGTCTTGGAGGAAAGCAGTATGGCTGAAAAGGAGTAGGTGAACTACATCGGGCAGCAACAAGCATGGTTCACAGACATACTGACATACCAAATTCATGGCTCACTGCTAGATGACGAGGTGCGAGCTAAGAAAGTTAAGAAGGACGCCAACTGGTATTGTGGTAATGAATGGGGAGCTCAACGAAAATGGCTTCTCAAAACCACTGCTAAGGTGTATCCTAGAGTGCGAGAAGGAGAAAATCATAGAAGAAGCACATTTAGGAATATGCACCAATCTGATCGGCGAAAAGGCCTTGGGAGTAGAAGTGCTCAGAAAGGGTGCATACTGGCCAACTCTGATGCAAGTTGCACTAGCATATGTGAAAAAATGTTATAAGTGCCAAAAATACTCTCTAGTTATAAACCAGTCAGCAAATGATCTGAGCCCAATCCTCAGCCCGATCCCGTTTGCTCAGTGGGGAATGGACATATTAGGACCCTTCACCAATGGGTCAGCGGGCAGGAAGTACCTCATAGTGGAAATAGACTATTTTACCAAGTGGATAGAGGCTGAGCCTACTAAGTATATAAAGGCAGTCCAAGTGAGGACATTCATATGGAAAAACATCATCACAAGGTTTGGGGTGCCATAGTGCATAGTCTTTGACCATGGGTGCTAGTTCGACTTTCACACCATCAAGGATTACTTGGAGAAAATGGGCACCAAGTATGCTAGTGCCTCAGTCTACAACCCGCAGAGTAATAGCCAAGCTGAAGCAACAAACAAGCTAATCCTAACAGCCCTGCAGAGGAAGCTGGAGGAGCACAAAGGTTTGTGGGTTGATATGGTTCTAGAAGTGTTATGGGCAAATAGAACCACCGAGAAAGAATCCACTAGAAAAAGCCCTTTCACTCTAGCCTACGGGGCCGACCCGATCGTCATAGTGGAAGTACAAATACCCAGCCTAAGGATACAACACTATGAGCAACAGGGAACTGAAAAGTGCATGCTAGAAGAGCTAGACATCCTGTCGAAAGGAGCTCTCAAGCTTGCAACCTAGAAGAGCAGGATTTCTAAAGCTTTCAACAAAAGAGTCCGGCGCCGAGAGCTTCTGCCAGGAGACTAAGTCCTCAAAAGAACGGCAGTAGTGGGAAGAGGAAACCAACATGGAAAGCTGTCGGCCAATTGGGAAGGCCCCTTCATCATTCACGAGCAAGTAGGGCCTGGTGCTTTCCTACTCGCAGATCAAGAAGGTTAGGTCTTAAGGAATAGTTTCAATGCTGATGTGTTAAAGAAATATTTTGTTTAAAAAGGCAAAACGTTGAGTAGAATTTGGAACACTTACTTTGATTTTGCAAAAAACTTTGTTTATCTCATATTATGTCAATTAAGGCACTTAAGCAATTTTAATTTAATGAAATACAAGCCTCTACATGAGGAGTATGTTGTGTAAATGTTTTTAATTATGTTTTGCTTTAGCATCACGCGCACTAACATGCAAATATAAAAAGGGGGGGGGGAGAAAACCCATGTGAATGCTAAAAGCAGAAAGCAACATATCATGGTGCAGCAAACCAACATTGGGTGCTAAAGAGCATCCCTCCCTAAACATTCACCTTACCTGCTCAAAGTAAAACAGGGTACCACCTCGGGGACGCCTGAGGGGGAAGCCTAACACGTTCAACTTGAGCAGAAAACGGCAATAGAAACAAAAAAGGATGAAGTGCGCGGACAACACTTTGGTCCTCTTAGTCCCACCAGCTCACCTCTTTGAGGGGGAGAAGAGATAAGCAAATGATGAGCCCTTACAACGAGAAGTGAGAGGCATAAAACAATAAGTCACGGCACAAATAAGCTGAACGACACAAGCAAGTCACAGCAAAATAAGCTTAATGACATGAAATGACCAGTCAAAAAAGCTGATTAACATAAATAAGTCTCAGTAGAGCAGACTGAATGATGCCCAAACAGGCAACAATCAAACAAACAAGTCAATTTGCAAGCAAGTATCTGCGAAAATTAAGCAGAGTACGCAATGCACAAGCATCTAGCGTAAACATGGTAGGAAAAGCAAAGCTCATCAAAGTTCCTTCTAAATACAGCAAAGAATAAGAAAATTAGAAATCCCTCTACAACCGAATCAGAAGAACCGGGAGGCCCGACCTACAAGGCTTCACTGAAAACAACAAAGGGGTTATTGCGTTAAGGTTTAAGTACTACTACACCTTGGCCTAGCAGCAGGTCCAGACAAGCACGCAGACTATAAAACAATCAACAGACGAAATAGTAGAAAGATCACCAAATATATACAACACAAAGCTGAACCCCTGCCCACCAGGGCAGAGTAAACATTCAGTAGGTAAAGTCATAATAGCTGTAAGGCTGAACCCGTACCCACTAGGGTAGAGTAAACATTCATCATGTAAAGTCATAATGGCTGTAAAGTTGAACCCCTGCCCACCAGGGTAGAGTAAACATTCAGCAGAGTAAGTTAATAAAACACAAATTCAAATCAAGCTAGACAGGCCCAGCAGTGAAATGATAAAAGTGTTAAGAGAGGACAAAAGAAAAATATAATCTTTGGCGGATATACACCCCAAAGATAGTAACAAAAACTACCTAGTTACTACAGATCTAGGTGAGGGAAACTCAGAGGAACCGCTGGAATAGGAAGGTGACAGCCGCCAAAATCTTTATTGCCAACCAGCCAAGGTTTCCACCAAAATGGCCGCAGCAATGTCAGAGCAAAAGGAAACCTCCAAGTTCAGTACGACATGGTCACGAACTTTGTAGTTAGCAACATAAGGGTGATCAGCAGGCAATTGGAACATGCTAGCATCCCTAGCAGCATCAACTTTAGTCAACAAAGTGTTAAAGTGAGCCTTCTATTCCTCACCCTTGCTATACAAACTGCTACACAGCGGGTTGCGGCCTCCCAGCCTCCATCATGGCGATCAGCCTGTAACTTGGCAAAGGCATGAGATAGTGCAAAGGCCCTAAGCGCCTCCCTCTTTGTAGCTTCCAGCTCAGAGCTCGCAAATCAGCAATCTCCGCCTCCAACGTCTGCACCCTGCCTTAGAAGTCTGTAACTATTCCTCGCAGTTCGTCAACTTGGTCTCAGTGACTAGAATTTCTCACAGCGGAAGCTGTAGGGCCTCCGCCCTCTCTCTTAGGGGATTCATCTCACTAACCATGACGTCCCTCTTAGAACGAGCCTGCTGAACCTCAAAAATTCTTCTGTGAAAGGGCCATACCCTGATTTTGGAACTCCTTCTCAATTGTAATCAAGGAATTGGATAAATCTGCGACAGACTTGCAAGCCACAAGAAGTAAAAAAAACAGAATAAAAAAAAGACAAGACATCAATAGGAGAGTAAGCAAAGAAGAAAATGAAACCATAACTAGAGAAGTAAAGACTAAAAGCATAAAAAAAACCTTTTACAAGTCATGACAAGCAGTAGCCACCGAAAGGCTGACCGAGCTGGGAGTAGAGTCAGCAGGGAGACGAACCCCCTTAAAAAGGCGATACCCCAAAGTACCACCTTAATGGGGGTCATCCACAAACAAAGACTAGTCAGCCCTGACGTTTATCTCAGGGCGGGAAGGAGTATCTTCAGCTCCAGTAGGGCACTGTAACGGACAGAGGTTGACATAAATGGGCACCTCAAAGAATTATATGGGTCTAGTAGGACGAAAGGTACCCCCAAAAGAAATAGAGGTCATAGACAGCGGGTTCTGAAAGGGTCGCCCAAAAACTCGTGAACGCGGCGATTAAGTTCACTAGAATTCATAGTGTCAACTATCCTATAAGTATTTCAACCAGGAAGCCCAGTGTTGGCAGAATGAGAGGCAAAGGGATCAAGACTAGAGGAAGTACAGGCCTTCTTGGCAGCGGGCTCATCAGCATCATGGGGGGAGGTCACAGGGTCGTCGTCTAAGTTTATAACTGGCCGATCTTGCTTTTGAGTACCCCCCAGCTAAGAGAGCCCGATCGCGGGTTATATAGGTCGTTAAGCTAATACCCTAATCAAATTTATCATTTATAATACCTAAACCTACACCAAACTAGTTAGCGGCAAGTAAAGGGTCGAACCACTAGGGAAGAACACTAATTCAACATTAATAATCACTAATGCAAGAGTAAAAAGGGGATTATTTTTGTTGGTTTTGTTGATTAAGAACACTAAAACTACAAAAAGGTAAGAAAATGATGATTAAAACCAATGGAAAATGACGCTAGGGATACGGGGGTGTCAAATATGATTAGAAAGAGGGGAATAATGATGATTATCATGAAACACATGCCAAAGAACACAAGATTCTACCTAAATAATTCACTCTCATGCAATAGTCTAGGCAAATCAATGAAAGAGGTCTACACTAATAAGGATCATTCTCATGCATCTTATTAGTCACAATCAAATTAAGAGAATAAAGAAGCACAATCCATAAAAACTCTACTTTAATAACTCATTCTCATGCAATAATTAAAATAGAGATGATCTTAATCTAGTTCAAATCACTTTCATGCATTTAAACTATAAAACATCAAATAGAGTCCAACAATAATCTCAAGCTATTAAAAATCATATCTTTCATCAATTTATGGCATAAATTCAATCCAACCATAATCATTCATCCAATATCAACTCATATCTTCCACCCCCTTCCCCTAATTAAAAGATTAGCCTAAAGAAGGGAGATCAAACATAATATCAAAACTAGAAACAAACTCAAGAAACTCAAAACAAAACATGATTAAAATCAATGAAATCAATAACAACGAGATGAAGTAATAAGATTAACAAGAATAAGCAACAATAAAACAATAAATAAAACTAAAGGAAAGGATAAGAGATTACTAAAGAAAGGATTAATGAAAGATGAAAACTTGGATTCTTGCTTGATTGAAGATTAAACTTGAGCAAAGTTGAATACAAAAAGGAAGTTTGAATAATGATCTACTTTCTCTCTCTAGATTAGGCTAATCTAACCCTAAGAGAGAGAAGCTCTACTAAAACTAATTAAGAAAATAGCATAATAAATTCCCCCCTTCTAATTACCCAAAAAATGGGTATTTATACAAGCTAAATAAACTAAGTAAAAATAAAAGAAATGGGAAATTCAGCAGGAAACAAAAGAAAATAAAAGAGAAAAGAAATAAGAAAATAAAAGGAAAATAAAAAGAATAAGGAAAGAAAATAAAAAAAAAAAGAAAAAATTGAAAATGAAAGTAAACCCACCCATTCCCCAAATTAAACCGTCAAACCCATTTCCTTTCTTCTTCGATTTTGCTTCAATGGGAAAAAATCCCATACTTAACTCACCATCAAACTCCATCATTAAACATCTTCATCAAATCCCCACCGTTCATCATCATCAACTATAATGGAGCATCAAATCGTGGCAATCCGATTTTCATTAAAATCACGTGACAAGCTCGTGATTGCACCTACATTTGCGCGCCCGCGAAGACGTTGCGCAGAGGTCGCGCAAATGCTACTGCCTCGAATCTGAATTTGGACTCCATTTGTGCGCTTTCTGACAGGGTTGCGCGGCTGCTAATAGCTTTAGTCAAATGAGACCTTAATTGAGATCCCATGTATGCAAATGGTGAAGAGTACTGGCCGGATATCGCTGCTGTGCTGGTTAGGGCAATGGTGGCTGGAGATTGAGGGTGAGCTGTGATGCAGGTGGCGTGTTAGGGTGGCTGAAGTAGAGATGCGGGCTGCTCTAGTTTGGTGGTGTTGCGAGTGCGGAAGCTTTAATTGGTGGCTGACGGTGGCTGTTAATTTTGTGGCTGCTCTGTTAGAGCTTGTTGGTGAGTGTGTGACGGTGGTTAATTGAAGGTGAATAATTGCGAGGTGATGTAGGGGATGTAGGCTGTTTGCGTGTTTGTTGCGGTTGAGTTGGTGGCTTGCAAGTTGCAAGTTGGCTGGGATTGGTGGCGAAATAGGAGACGCAATAGGTGTTGCAGGCTACTGCTATAGTAGTTGCGGGTTGTGATTGCAGGTGGTCTTGGTGTGGGGTTAGTTGCGTTGTTGTTGTTGTTATTAGGTGGATGGTGGTCGAAATGGGTGAGTGTGCGGATTTGCTGCTATTGCTATTGGTGTTGTTGAGGAAAGCAGGGAAGCAGCGGATGTTGGTGATAGCAAGTGAGGAGTAGGGGAGTGAGAGGTGGAGGTTGAGTTGTGGTGTATGGTAAGGTGTGCTATTCAGCAAGGGGCAGCAGCTTGCTTAGCTCAAATTTTGTTCCTCGAACCTCGAACCTTGATCTTGAATATGACTTTGAAACCCGAAATACCTAACACGACCTACAACAAAAACACGAGGGTAATATCAAGAGATAAGATAAAATAAAATAAAGATAAAACAACTTTAAAATAAAATCAAATGAAATTAAATATAATAAAGAACACAAATATGAAAATAAAATAAAATAAGAAAATGAGAAAAGGAAAATTAATAAATAAAATTACAAAAATAAACTAAAAACTAATAAAAGGCAAAAATGCTCAAATATAAAGACCAAAAAAAGGAAAATAAGAAAATAAGCGAACTAAAGCATAAAACTAGGGAAATTATTAAATACTAAACCGAGAAATAAGCATAAAAATGCCCTTAAAGTGACATAATAGTCACGTGTCAGAGCCCACCCCTACTAGCACTTCGGAGGCGCTCACGCAGTTCAGAAGGGTGTGGTAGGAACTTAGGGAGCTCCATGATAGTCTCATTAGGAAGCTTGAAATCAACGGCCTCAGCAGAAGGAACTATTGTATCCTTCGCCGCATCGGTAGTATTAGCACCATTAGAAAAGAGCAGAACATGCTCAACAGAAGTAGTGGGCTTTCCACAAGCAACAGTAGTAGTCTCAGCCTCATTAGAGGGATTCTTAAGAACATTATCCGCCAAATCATCAGTGGTATTCTTTGGATCATTAAAATCTTGATCCACTGGCTCCTTGGCTGCGTAAGTCTGAGGTGTCGCCTAGTCGAAAGCCGCAGCAGGCCGTTTCTCAGGAGAATCACCCTGCACCACTAACGCCTCATACCTTGAAGCCGCTCTCTAGGGGGCAGGACGAGTGTCACGCCTGCTCCGAACAGTGGAGGATGAAGGCAGCTTCAGCATGGCTGGACCCTCCACGGTCAGCAGCTGTCATAGTGCCAAAGACAGCCCGTAGCTCAGCTAAAGCTAGACACACTTCATTCTACAAAAAACCAGCATACACCTCTAGGGTATTAAAAAGCTTTGGGGAATTGTCAGGATTAGCAGTCAAGGGATCCTTCAAATTATCAGCCAACCCAAGAATACACCTGTCCAGCATGTCCTAATCTAAAAACCAAGAGACCAAAAGACAAAGTAACAATAAGGGATGAAATAAAGAGGAGGAAAGAGAAAGGCATTCAGAAAACATGAAGAACAGAAAGGTAGATTTTACCAACCTCATGTGTATGGCATAAACGCATGGCAGAGAGCTGCTTCTTACCCACAATGTACAAGGATTAGGCAACCATATCTTGGGATACTTCGAATCGCCTGACCTAGTTCCCTACAAAGCATCAAAAGCTTCTGCCTCACGAACAGGCTCGCAGGGAGAAACATTAACCCCAGCCATATTGGTGCAAATTTCCCGAAAGTTACGCGGCACCGCGAAAGTGGAAGGCACCCTCACCCATAAGAACTTTCCAGTCCAATCCTGAAAGTGGGCAAGCTTCGAGTGGGACAAAACTCTGCTTTCTTTAGGAGCTACATAATACCACCCAACCTCTTAGCCAGAAGCAGACCTTTTCAAATTCAATAAAAACAAGAATAGGTGCAGAGACTAAGGATATCTTTGAAACCACAGAAACCATAGCAAGCGTATTAAAGTATGCAGAGAAGCAGGATGCAATAAAGCAATGCAGAGGTTAAAGGCGTGGAACACCTTCTCAAGAGTGGGGTCAAGAGGAAACCTCATATCCAAATTCAGCTGAGAAGAGAACACCGCGATATGACTAGCAGGGGGAGCAGACAGCTTCGCACCCGAAGCAGGCAAAACAAGCTCATATCCCTCACCAAAATCATAAAACTTATGTCCCATAGAAGCAAGGTTCAGCTTCATAGCGTGTTTATGGTAGTGGGAATCCTGCACACAGTTCTTCTGCCCATAGCACTTGTCATCCAAAAAGAAATCGGTTTTTCCCACCTCTACAGGCTCCACAACGTAAGTGGGCTGGCAGTCATAAAAAGCGCGGTCACTCGGAGACTCAGCCATTTTGCTCAACTTAACGACTAGGGAAGGAGATGGTGATGAAGTCGCAGCGCTGCCACCCCACACTACATAATGGTCAAACGAATTCACATCAGCCATGTCATCAAGCCAATCAAAATTGTTTAAAGGCTGAACATGGGAAATGGGGCTAACAAGAGACACGTTTAGGGGATTATCCTTGACAGGGTTAGCTAAAAGTCTATGGCCCATTGCACGAATCCTTTAACGACTGTGATGGGACTAACAAATCCCATCCTTAACAAGCACCCACTCGCAATAAGGATAAAAGAAATCAGGACAAAGCTCCCGCCGAATAGGGTGAAAAGCACTACCCTCAGCAGGACGACTACTGCCTTACCCAAACGCGGCAGTAGGAGTCGCAGCAGTACCCGTATTGCTCGCGGTAGGAGGACAATCAAAGGGCATAACCGTTTGCAAAGGAATGTGGGAAGAAGTAGGAAAAGTAGAAGGAGTGTGCGCAGGCCGCTGACCTAAAGGGGATAATCGAGAAGAAGAATCAAACTCAGTGGCCACATGAGGCTCACTTATGTTCTGACTGTCAGAAGTGTCGGACATTATGAAATCTACAATGACAAAAAGCCCACAAAGAAGAAGAAGAAGAAGGGGCACCAAAAATTAAAAATCAGTTTAAGAGGCAAGGCCAACGGAAAAACAAAGAGAAAGAGTCAAGAATACGGATACAACAACAAAAAGGGCAAAATCGGACAATGGTAATGGAAACGAACCAAAAGACGCACCTTTGTGATGAAAAACGCGAAAAGAAGCATAATTGGGCAAGTACATACAATAAAAGATACAAAGTTAGTACCTTTAGAACAGAAGTTACAGAAGTAATAGAGAAAAACAACAATGGCGATCCAAGAAATCGAACAGGGGGCAAAATTCTAAACTGCAACCAAAAAAGAAAAGCAATTCAATGAAAGGGAAGGATGAGAAAAAGAAAAGTGAATTAATGAGGAAGTAAAAGAAATAGATAAGGAACACTAAATTAATTACGGAGTAAATAGGTTGTTGGGCATAAAACAAAGCCAAACCGTCACTTCAATAAAATAAAAACCGATGGCTTGGATGACCGACATGTGTCCCACTCATGCAAACACTGTTCCGACCTAAACCCAAAAAAAAAGGAACTTCAGCGGGAGTGATCAAAATTCCTCTCCGCAAGATCGTCATCTCTAAGACTTCAGCAGGAGTGATCAAAGTTCCTCTCCGCAAGATCGTCATTTTTAAGACTTCAGCGGGAGTGATCGAAATTCCACTCCGCAAGATCGTCATTTCTCAAACTTCAGCGGAAGTGATCGAAATTCCTCTCCGTAAGATCATCATTTCTCAAACTTCAGCGGGAGTGATCAAAATTCCTCTCCATAAGATCTTTATTTCTCAAGCTTCGGCGGGAGTGATGGAAATCTCTCCGTACAGACTTGGCAAGCCACAACCAGAAATGTGCCCAGCAGGCAAAAACGGAGCAATCATAAAAACCTAATAGTACGACCATGTCATCACCAAAATTACGACCTGACCTCTCAAGTCTTCGGATCGCATCACCAACCCAGAGACTTGAGGGGCTAGGAGTGTGTAGGGTAATTTGGCCAGACAACCCGTTGAGCCACGACCGATAAGGCTACACGCTTAGAATAGCTGGCATGAATGACCTCATACTAGCTCTTGAGGGGCTAGTTGTAGGGGATATCTCCTGCTGAGCTATTTCTTCCAACTAGGCTCAGTTAGGAAGACTCCACCGCGTAAATAAGATTCGGCATGAGTGACCTCATACCACCTCTTGAGGGGCTAGTTGTATAGGATAGCTCCCGCTAAACTATCGCCCAGCTTCCAGGGTGCGCAGTCATTGCCGAGAAAGCAGCTAAGATGGGCTCAATAGCCCAATAGAGTCAGCCCGTAGAGCTGACCAGGCCTAACTCTCCACAAAGGAGATCGTACACCTATAAATAGAGGGCAATGTATAACGGAAAAGAAGTTAGACACAAATGTTATTACACTCTCTTTATCTCTCTAAGTACACTTTCTCTCCTTAAACACTAACTAACATAGGCATCGGAGGGGGGTTCCTCGAGCCACCCCGAGGGCAGTTCACCTGTGTTGCTTTGTATAGGGTGTCAATAGGACCTAGCTCACCCAGTAGAACTCTTGGATCCACACCTGAAACAATTCTTTATTTAATGAGTTGGTTATTTTTGCAGAAGAAGCTTTGAACATGGTGGCTGAGGACAAGACCCCTAAGCTGTCCTCTGCACAAAAAAGGAGAGACCTAGCGGAGGCTAGGGCCACCAAGCTAAGGGCGGAGGTAAATACTTTTGCTCCTTAGCCTAACTTTTTATCTAGCGTCTCCGGTTGCTCATTTTTTAATTTCTTAAATTGCAAGGTGGCAAACTTCCCAGGTCCTTCACCAAATATCTTTTCAAACGGAGCCTGCTATGTCGGAAAAAGCAACTTCAGGTAAGACGGGCCTTGAGGGGTCTTCCAGGAAGCACCGCCTCCGCATCGGGGGGAGGAACACCACCGTGGGAGGCTTCAGAGTGGGTTTTGATTTGGTCCCATGTGGCCTTTATGTGCATGTGGGTGGAGAAATCCCACAAGCTTCTTAAGATAAATATAATTCCTTCAAATCCCCGCCTGAGCTGGGCTGGCCGTTGCGAGTGAAATCTTACTCTAAAAAAACTTCCTTGTCTGACAGCCGGTATCAAACCGGTGTCGCCTATATAGCTCACTCACCTTTCACATATGGTGCGGATCAATACCCCCGATGGCCGGATGTCCAGGCGTATGCCCGAGCCATGCTGGCGATCGTGCACAAGAAGGAGAAGGATGCTATTCCCGGCATTGAGACGTTCAATGTTGACTGAATCCTTGCACTCCTGTCTAAGGTATACCTAATTCCCTTTTTCTTAAATTAAGTATGAAATATCTCGCATGATTGACGCCGTTTGTGTCTAAAGACCATGCTCAGGGTTGAGGGACTCAAGCGGCCATATGCCCGGAAGAGGGAGGAGGTAAAAAGAGCCTTTAGATCAGCTAGGGATTCCCAAGATGTTTCTGAATATCAGTGAACGATTAATGAACTTGAAACTAAAGCCGAATCGATGCAATAGGTGGATGAGATTAGGGATCTTAAGCAGGCCTAGAGGAGGCAAAAGAGAAGGCCAACACATCTGAGACCAACCTCAAGAAGGCGGAGGAAGACCTTAAGACCTTGTTGGGTGCCTCCTAGAAGAATACTAATCTCACGGTGGAGGTTGAGAGGCTGAAAAAAGATGTGAAGCAAGTTCAACAGAATCTCAGGACAATAATCGAGGCTGAACAAGACCGCCTGATTTCTAAGAATGAAGAAAACTCCGACACCCAAATGAAGATCGCTTGGGCTGCTCTTCACCCCAACAAAGACTATGGCATGTGGGCTATGGCTTTCCAATATGATGAACACGTAGTTTATTTGAGAAAAAATGGGGAGCTAGAGCCCGAGTCCTTTGCCGCCTGGGCAAACAGGGAGCTTGAAGAGCCTGCTAAGGACCTCCCTGAAGAAGGGGAAGCCATTGAGCTTCAATCTGATGAGGAGATCCCGAAGGAGAGTCAGGCGGCTCAAAACCAAGCGGTTCAAAACCAGGGTGTCCAGCATCAGGACGACCAGGCGGCCCAACCTCGGCCTTAATTTTTCAGCGACAGTATGCCAAATTTAGATCTTTCCAGTCTATGTGTTGAGTATTTTTGTTTTTACCAACTTTGGAGTCGGGTAACAATTTAACTTCTCTTCTCCCGGATGTCGATCCGGTTAACAATATTTATCCGATTTTTAGGCTGGTTTTGAATGAAATATGCCGACTAAGTTGGCATGATGAAATTATATGGTTTTGATTCAATTTTTGCATGTAATTATGCAATTTTTAATTTCAAAATTTTTGCCTAACTTTTTAAAGCATGCGGCAATTCAAAATGTATACCGGCTACTCTTGCCCCTGGCGGCTGTGTGATTGGTTTTAGTACTTGTATGATTGATTGACTTTGGAATGTTTGATAATATAAAGAGTATGGAATGTTCCTAAGTCAATCAATCACAGTAGTGATTTCTCCAAACCAAGTACATAGCCGTCAACAACAACCGTTTTACCTAATCGGGTATTATTATATAATTTCTTTGTGAGCCAGGCGGGTAATTGCCGCCTGACAGTCGATGGGACAAGGGACATATAGTTTGCGTGTCCGGTGGAGCCCAGACAACTTAAAAGCCGTTTGGGATACCTGGAATCTATTGTACCTTGCTCGTCTGCCTCATTAGGGTGACTGGTACAACTTCGTTAAATAGCCTAACAGAGAACTTCAGTAATTCACCGGCTGATTTTACTTGACATCATGTTTTACACTTAAACATTATTTTAGACTATTTTTGCAGACAACTATGAGTTAAAAAATTTGGTAGTTCAATCTTTGTCGTCTACATATGCTGGTAGAACAAACTATAGAATGCCCGCTATGACGATTGGTGATATTTGCTGTGTGCATTAGGGTTCCACTAAGCTGTCCTCTTTTCAATTGGTGGGTCCCCAAATGGTCCAATTGGATTTATAAGACCTTAGGAATTCAGTCGATCGAATGTGGTATCATAACTCATACAAATAGGAATAAAGTTCCTCCTAAATGGTTTCTTTTGTCCTTGGTTGTTCATAGCAAGGACTTCACTCAAATTAAAGGTGCTAACATTATTTGAGTTGGTGGTTTTGGAAGAAGAAGGATTGTCGTTTTTCTTGCATTTCAAGCCACTATTGGAGTTATTTTTAGCAGCTTTTTATTTAGCAAGGTCGTCTTCAATGTAAATCCCAATATCATAGACGGCCTTGAAGGTATGAAGGTTGTTTTGGTACTTAAGATGCTTGGAGTACTTTTCCTGAAGGTTCTTGATAAACAACCTCATAGATTCCTTTTCATTTGGTACTTCAATCATCCTAGCAGATGTTTCTCTCCATTTATTGACGAAAGAAGTGAAACCTTCATTCTCTTTTTGCTTAAGTATTTCAAGTTCCTTATGATCAGTTTCAACTTGAATATTGCATTTAAACCTATCAATGAAAGCTTTTACAATTGATTCCCAAGTAGAGGTTTTGTCTTTGTCAAGGGAAAAGAACCATTGTTGGCAAACGATTTCAAGAAATAAGGAAAATAAGGAATGAAATACTTTTCTATCGATACCCTTAATATTCATTATTGTTAAAAAAACTCTTAAATGAAAGTAAGGGTTATCAATTGCCTTGAAGTTTGGGATGTCATTGGTATTGAACTTCTGCAGAAAAAGCTCCTTCTCCACCGAGACCCCTTGTGAGCTAATGCCCTAGAACTTGTAATCATTAGATATCTAGCTCAAGCTTTCTTTCATGAGCTCCATTTGTTGTTGCTTCACAGGGTCATTAATTTGGAGGGTTAAGGTCTTTAGCAGTTCAGTAACACCATCCATGTAACACCCCCAAAATTTGAGTCTTTTAAAAAACAATAAGAGTAACCTTTAACTTTCAAACCGAACCATCGAACCCTGGGAGAGTTACTGTTACACTTATTTTCTATACAAAATAAATGCAAACCAAAATGAAATAATATATTAATTAAATAAGTTGTCTAATTGGTGGCAAATAAAATAGTCATTACATCAAAACTGCAATTATTTTGAAACCAATAGTTGTAAGGAAATAATTAAATTCAGAAATAAACTAAATTGTCTTGGCTACGTGATTATTCTGTCTAACGTCTCCTCACACATAACTGAGTACCCTATTACCAACCTGAAAAAATAAATCAGAAACAAGAAAAGAGAGAAAACTCCCAAAAATCAAATAAACTGAGTAATTCTTACTCCATCCCGTAAAATAAATAATTTTAGTTCAAAACATTTTTATACATAATATGGTCTCATAAATATTTTAATACTCAACCAAGTTCAAATAGTCACATAACATATTAGTACTTTATTTAAGAAAGGGAAAGAGAACGCAAGTAAGCCGGGACTAGTCCCTGTCACCACGTACTTTACAGAGGGTCGCGCGTTACCCCAAATGGCCATGAAATAAACAGAATGTTTCATAGTGTGCAAACCCCTCACTAATACCCATTGATTAGGAGGAAGACTAACAGCAATATACAATAATTAAAACCAACTAGTAGCAACCATAACTACTAGTGGACAACCTGTTCTTCACCCTTTCGGGTTTCATTTCCCTTCTTAAATCAAATTTCACTGTACATTTTATTAGATTAAATCATCCAATTACACCGTACCCAAGTATTGCACAAATCAATTTAATTTCAAGTAACAATACTTCAATTTCAGTATTATTAGACCATAGTCATCCTACATTACATATAGACCATTAATCACATAAAATCAATCATCCAATACCCAAGATTTTATTTATTTTTAAAAGAAACTCATAAAATATCAAATAATCATATTTTTCGAAAGTACATATACTAGTTCACAAAATAGAAAACTAATACTACCTCCGTTACATATTAGTTGAAACTTTGGAATATTTTATCTCTCACAAATATTGCCCAAAGTTGCAACTAATATGTAACGGAGGTAGTATATAATATGATTCCATAATATCATACGATCACACTCATTACATATAATTACTGTAGGGAATAAATTTCAAGCGTTAATGCCACTAGCTTGAACCCCACTGTGATCATACACTAAAGTACGGTGGCGTCCAAAAGGGAAGAAGATAGAGAAAAACAGTCGCCAACTAGTTTTAGGAACTTGTAAACCGTGCACAGGGTGAAGGTTACACCCCTTAACGTTCCAGGAGATCGTCAACTCCATAAGGTCTAGAACCAAATAAGGGTTCGGGGATGAAGGTACAAATTCAACCTAAAAGAGATTGAACCTATCCTAATAATAGGCCTCTACTTTATTCTGATCGTATTCATGTGCGCTTTCTAATTAACATGCAATCAATAGGATTAACCCGAAACCTGTTTAATCTATGTTGGTTGAATATTTATGCACAAATAAATCTATTATTGGCGATCACTTGATATTATAATCATATTAAACCTAACAAGATTATTAATTATCTTATTAAGCGTGATTACAAGTACAAATTATCTTTAAACATGCATAAAAGGTGTGATCAAGCAATAAAAATAAATATCAAGCAACATAATAATAATAATAATAAATAATAATAATCATAATAACAATCATCATAATAATAATAATTATAGCAATGATATCATTATAAATAAAATAATCATCATCAAAATAATAATAATAATAATATTCATAATCATACATAAATTATAAAATTATAATCATAATCATGTTCATGTTAATATTAAAGCATAATAATAGCAAGATCCTAGGCATGATACTAACAAGATTAATAACAAACCCTAGCATGTCACTAAGCAATAAAAATCAAATCTTTAACCCTAACATGATACTAAAAATCATAAATATTAGGAAGAAAATAAAAGGCATCATAGCAATCATACTTAATATTAAAATTACCCTAGACATGATACTAGGAATCATAATAACAATTTAAACATGATTTCTACATCATAACATCAATAAAAACCATTAAAGTACTTACTTTGATGCCTCGTACCTCTTTCTAATAACAAAATACACACGTTAGTAACTTCAAGGAAAATAATAAACAAAACAATTAAATTAAATAATAGAAATAGAAATTTGGGACAAAACCCTCAGAAATTAAACCTTTCACGTCTAGGGCGAAGGCAACTTCGAATATGGCTAGGTGTTTCTAGATCTAATGAATGTGGAATTTTGTATGTAAAAGACTAGTTTAGAAAAAGAGAAAGAAAGAGATGAATGAATGATTAGAGAAAAACTTGATGAGAATTAGCGAATGATTAAAGAAGAGAATGAAAGAGAATTGAAAACTGGTTGTAGGTGAATGAAAACGGAGTTTTTAATACGTTATTTATAGAGAAAATCATCCAAAAAGATAAAATATCAAAACAGAGCATCTGGCGCAAGAAAAACAGAGCTGGCGCCAGCACCAGCTAATTGGCGCCAAGCGCCAGACTGGGTTCCAGGCGCCAATGGCTGGCGTTGGACGCTAAACCTGTTTTTGACGCGTTTTCTCAAATCAGATATATTTTGCCGTACAGGAGGATAAAATCGTATATTTTCCTCAAAAATGCTCTTTGATTTAAATTAAAACTTTGAAAAGTCAACAAAAGTCAATTTATCAATGATAATTGAATAAGGAATGAAAAGAACCTTCTAGAAGAATCTAGAAGACTAAAACCATTCCTAATTGCATTAGGAATGATAAATCATATTAGGCCCTCCCCAAGATCATTGGGCCGCATATAAGGCTCAAACCGGGCCCAGTTTAGTAAATTGGCCATAACTTCCTCAATATTCATCGGAATTGGGCTTATAATATATCGTTGGAAAGCTCTTGTCAAGCCCCATATAACTACACTACTATTGGACCCATATCATGGACCAACCAAAATGGATTGGCTGTTTTCTTAAAATAAGTTTTCAAAAACAGAGAGAAGAGAAAAGAAATTAATACTATCCACAACACTAGACTTTCCACACTTTCTCTTCATTCGATTTATGATTCGGCGTGAAAGGTACTCATCACCGAGTTTGGTTTTGGGGAGACACAAATGGGTGTCTACAATTACATAAGCACATAGTTGGCACACAATATTTCAAAACAATTTCCTAATGGAATTCTAAAGATGATGGACATTGAAAATTACCTTGATCGTGCGTAAAAACTCAAGGTAATAAACCTCTGTAACATTCACCTAGTAGCCTCCGTCTACAAAAAAATAGATGATAGAACTAAATTAGTCTGACTCGTATAGTTAGTTATCTAATACGAAGTTAGTAATAGTACAAGGGAATAACAAACAAATTCTTATAAGTTTATGTTCGGTGAGAAAATTAGAGGTAAAGAGTAATAGGTAGTAGTGATTCACTATCACATCTTCCCCCTACTCTGCAACTCCTACGCATGCACCAACTCAAAACTCTCTTACAAATATCAATGGTGTCTACTTTTGGCATAAAGAAAATCACCTCTACTCTTTGAAAAAATCTTAGTTCGTTAATTACAGAAAGTTTACAAAAAAATTGAGTGGGTATGACTTGAAATAATGAAAAAGGGCTAAGTGATTAGTGTATCAACTAATCAACCATCACTTACCGACGATGGATTGATCGGAAATGACAACTGGGTAAATTGAAAGAGATGATTGTAGTATTAGCTTTAGGATTTTGGTGTATATATATATATTAGAAAGCTTAGGTTGAATTTCACTAGAATATTTATCAGATAAGACTCAAATGAAATTGAGTTTGTTGCAAATTCCTATTGAAAAAATAAGCTTTAAATTTAATATTTTATCAGTTTTCAAATCAGTTTCAGAATTTATCCAAAATCAGGTTTTTTTTTTTTTTTTTTTTTTTTTTTTTTTTTTTTTTTTATCCTAAAATAAAAATAATAATCATACAATTTGAAAGTAATAATAATTAGTTTAAAAGTTTATTTTTGAAAAGAAATTGTTGACTAAAAATACTCCAAAATTTGGGGTATTAAATCTACTCCCCCTTAAAACGAAAGTTCGTCCTCGAACTTTAAAGTTAGCTCTCAAAATAAGGCTAACACGACGATAAAAGATAAGTTAGTATTACAACATTCTACCCCCATTTAAGAATTTCGACCTTGAAACTTAGCGTACCTGCTCAAAAAGTTCTGGGTAACGCTTTTTCATGTCAGGTTCAGCTTTCCAAGTTGCTTGTTCAGAATTCTGATTAGACCATAGCACTTTAACTAACTTTACCGCCTTATTCCGAGTATTTCTTGTTTTGGTATCAAGAATTTTCACTGGGCGCTCTTCGAAAGTTAAGGTCTCACTAGCGCAATAGTCTCGGGTTGGATAACATGGGTAGGGTCATGTACATACTTTCGGAGTTGGGAAACATGAAAAACATTATGAACATTGGCTAACTCCATGAGTAAGGCTAGTTGATATGCCACCTCTCCTACTCTCTTCAATTCCTCATACGGCCCAATGTATCAAGGACTCAACTTCCCTTTCCTACCAAACCGCATGACTCCCTTGGTAGGTGAAACCTTAAGTAAAGCCTTTTCTCCGACTTCAAATTCCACTATTCTCCTGTTTTGGTCTGCATACGACTTTTGTCGATCCTGTGCTGCCTTCATGTTTTCCTTGATAAGTCTAACTTGCTTCATTGTTTCTTCAATCATTTCTGGCCCCAAAGTCAAAGACTCACTGATATCGCTCCAACACAAGGGACTCCTACATTTTCTCCCATACAATGCTTCATAAGGTGCCATTCCTATGCTCGCATGATGGCTATTATTGTGTGAAAAATTCGATCATAGGTAATCGTTCGTCCCATGATCCACCAAAGTCCATCACACAAGCTCTTAACATGTCCTCCAACGTCTGAGTTGTTCTTTTTGTCTGTCCATCTATAGCAGGGTGAAATGTTGTGCTAAACTTCAGGATAGTGCCAAATGCTTGCTGAAACATTTCCCAGAACTTTGATAAAAATCTTGGATCTCTAGCTGAAATAGTATCTTTAGAAACTCCATGTAGCCTCACAATTTCCCTCACATAGGCATCTGCCAACTGGTTCACATTACAAGTATCCTTTATTGCGATGAATCTTGCTGTCTTCATTAGACGATCAACTATGACCCAAATAACATTCTTTTCTGCCCTTGTAAGTGGTAATCCCATCACAAAATTCATAGAGATAGACTCCCACTTCCATCCTGGCACATCTAACGATTGCAGTTTCCCTTCGGGTCTCATATGTTGTATATTCACCTTCTGGCATGTAAGGCACTTTTCCACGAACTCGGCTACTTTACGCTTTATGTTCGGCCACCAAAAATGTTGCTTAAGATCCTTATAGAGCTTATCTCCTCCCGAGTGTACAGAGTACGAGGTGTTGTGAGCTTCTTATAAAATCTTCCTTTTGAGATCTTCATTTTTAGGAATACACCATCTCCCTTTGTATTTCACTGTTCCACTATCATCTACATCAAACTCGGTTGTTGCTCCTTCTTCTTTCATCCTTCTCACCCTGGTCAACCACTCATCTAACATTTGCTTCTCACGAATCTCATCATATATGGTAGGTTTGACTAACATTGCATTCAACTGAGCATTCACCTGGCCACACTCCACAACCTCCAAGTTCAACTTCCTAATTTTTTCACAAAGTTCCTTGGCTAAAATCATCAAGTTCATTGTATGACTTGTCTTCCTACTCAAAGCATCAGCTACCTTGTTCGCCTTTTCTTTCGTGATATAGAATGTCCGGGTTGTAGTCGGTTAGTACCTCAAGCCATCTCCTTTGCCTCATGTTCAAATGAGTCTGTGTGAATATGTATTTAAGACTCTTATGGTCCGTATACACCTTACATCTCACACCATACAAGTAGTGTCTCCAAATCTTGAGAGCAAACACAGCTCCTAGCTCAAAATCATGAGTAGGGTAATTCTGTTGATGTTACTTGAGCTGCCTTGATGCATAAGCTAAAACCGTCCCATGTTGCATAAGTACACACCCAAAGCAATTCTTAGATGCATCACTATAGATTTCAAACCCCTCGGTCCCTGATGGTAAGGTTAAGACTGGTGCTGAGGTGAGTCTTTGCTTTAATTCTTGAAAAAATTGCTCACACCTCTTATCCCACTGAAACTTAGTAGTTTTCTTCATCAAATTTGTTAAGGGTTGAGCTATCCTCGAAAAGTCTTGCACAAAGCTCCTATATTATCCAGCAAGCCCTAAGAAACTTCTCACTTCAGTTACACTTTTGGGTCTTGGCCAATCAGAAATCGCCTGAATCATAGATGGGTCCACCTCAACTCCTTCCTTTGTGATCACATTGCCTAGAAATGCTACCTTCTCTAGCCAAAATTCACATTTTGAAAATTTGGCATATAACTTCTTTTCTCTAAGAATCTCTAAAACTTTTCTTAGATGTTCTTCGTGCTCCTCTCTATCCCTTGAGTACACCAAAATATCATCTATGAACACCACCACAAACTTATCCAAATATGGCTGAAAAGTTGTATTCATGAGATCCATAAAAGTTGTCGGTGCATCAGTGAGTCCAAAAGGTATAATAGTGAACTCATAATGTCCGTATCTCGTGCGAAAGGCTGTCTTTGGTATATCTTCCTCAGCAATCCTAAACTGATGGTATCCCGTCCTCCAATCAATATTTAAAAATATCCCAGCACCTTTAAGATGATCAAACAAGTCCTCTATCCTAGGCAATGGATATTTGTTCTTTATAGTGACATTATTCAACTCTCGGTAGTCAATACACAACCTTAAGGATCTGTCCTTCTTTCTCACAAACAAAACCGGTGCTCCCCAAGGTGAAACACTTGGCCTTATATAATCCTTCTCCAACAACTCCTCCAACTGTATCTTCAACTCTTTCATCTCTGCTGGTGCTATTCTATATGGTTCTTTAAAAATAGCTCCAGCAGGCACTAAGTCTATTTTGAAATCTATCTCCCTAACCGGCGGCATCCCTGGAATTTCATCAGGAAACACATCTTGGAATTCTCTCACCACTGGAATGTATTCTATGACCTTCTCTTATACACTCACATCTTGCATATGGAATAAATAAATAGGGTAGCCCTTTTGGATATATGAATGAAAACTCATGGCTGACACAATACTGATTCCTAGTTTTGACACAACTCCCTGGTAAGAGATTCGATTCCCCCTTGGCCCCCTAAGAGACAATTTTTTGGTATTACACTCAATTCTAGCCTTACACTTGCTAAGCCAATCCATCCCCAATTTCACATCAAATTCAGTTAAGTCAAACTGAATAGGGTTTGCAAGCAACTCAGTTCCAGCAATGTTAACTGGAATGTCTTGGTATAGGGATATACAAGGAACTACCTCCCCTGAAGGAATTGTTATATTGGTTTGACACAAAGATGAAGGTTTTAAAGCATTTTTATTCACGAAATAAGTGGCTACAAAAGAATGAGATGCCCCAGAATAAAAAAGTAAGTAAGCAGGTTTTGAGTTCACGAAAAAAGTACCCGTCACAACGTTGGCATTAGAGTCAATCTCGCTCTGGTTCATGACATAGATTCTTCCGTTATTGGTCCTACCATTGCAATTATGGTTTCTTCCTCCGCCATTGTTTTTGTTTAGGCCATTCCCTCCTTGAGCATTTCCATTTTGGCCCTGAGAATTATTGTCGTTGAAGCGGTTGTTGTAGTTTCAGTTCCTCCCATAACCACCTCCATTTTTGCCATTCTTGTTACCTTGCCCATTCTGTGCTTGATTATTGCCATTCTGCTTCTTTGGGTACTCGAATTTCTTGTGACCAACCTCCCCACATTCATAGCAAGTAAGCAAATCTCCATTGTAGTTGCGTCCTAGATGGCTCTTGTTACATTTACAGCATGGTCGATTGTGAGATCCTTGTTGATTCTGTTGTCCTTGGTCCCGATGGTTATTGCTTCGATTGTTATTGTTATGGCCTCCTTGCTAACCATTTCCACCATTCTCATTGCTATTACCCCCTAGGCGTGGTCTCTTGTCATGACCTTGATGGTTTGATGAACTCTCACCATTCCCTTTCCTCTTATGTCTATCCTTGACCTCCTACTCATGTTTCAGAATCCTTTTGATATTACAAGCTCTATCATAGGCCTCCTTATAAGTAGCAGCAGTACCAGCCCCAATCACCTGCTTTTGGATCCTAAAAGTCAATCCATCTTCAAACTTCTGAGCCTTGGATCTCTCGTCAAGCACTACATTAGAACAAAACCTTGCGTACTTATTGAATTTCTCAGCATACTCTTTTACACTCATACCAGCTATTTGGTTTAACCTACTAAACTCACTGTACTTTTGTCTCTTAATGTGTTCAAGAAAGAAACGATCCCTAATTGCTTTCTTAAAGGCCTCCCAGTAAAAATTCTGTTGAGCTCTTATAGTGGCTCCTTCATTTTCCCACCAAATATCAGCAACCTCACGTAAATAGAAAGTGGCTTGATCCACCTTTTGAGCATCAGGGGTACCAACAGCAGTAAAAATCTTGTCAAAGTCACGTACCCAGTTATCAACCAACATGGAATCTTCCTTCCCCGTAAATAGTGGAGGTTTCAATGCAGCAAGTTTCTTAGCCATAGCAGCTTGAGGGTTGTTGTCATTATTATTGTGGTTATTGTTGTTATTCAGTTGGTTTTGCAACAACATTCCAAGGTTTTGGTTCATTTGCTCAAGAGCTCTTAACCTAGAAGCAAGTTGTTCAGGAGTCTCAGCCATTTGTGCAATTCTTCTCCAACGAGACCTGGTGTAAACGTGGTAATTTTGCATACACCGTCTGCACAATTTCAACACTAGTGTTACCACCATACACATTTTAACACGACTTATTTAGATCGTGTGAATTGCAATTAAATCATCAACCATATGCTTTCATGTAACACATCAGCACATATAGACAAGAATTAAGCGATTTATTAAATCTCAATAGCATTCATAGAGTTGGCCAAATTCCAAACCAAATAATGCATCAACTTAGCATTAGACTATAAATTAGCGCATTGCTTTGTGATTTCACTATCACCCGACCAAGTCATTACTAGTCTTGACTAAAGTAAGCATAAGAAAATAAGAGCTTTGTTCTATATAAATACAATAGATAGAAATATGAATTGATTTTTATTAATAATCATAAAATAGCAAGGTATAAATATATATTGATCAAAATTATTTTATTGCAAAACCAGAAGAGAATGAAAATCGTCTTTGAAATAAAATACTAGTACTAAATATCTCAATAAACTACTAGTTACAAATAAACAAAAACTATAGTTTCTAGTCATACGAAACTAGCTTTTATTTATAAAAATTTTAACCAAATAAACTAAACGCAGCTTAAAAAAAATTCAATTATTATTTTCCCCTTGACTCTCACGAGCTTCACTTTCCTGGGGTTCATCCTCCTCATCATCATCCAAGTTATAGTCAAAGTCTCGCTTAGCTTCCATAATTGTCTTCTCAAGGTAGTCCACAGTAGCACTAGGTGAAAAATAGCCTTTGGCAGCGGTTCAAACCCGGTCTAAGGCACCGGTTTGAACCGCTTTCTATGTGGGGGGTGCCAAATACCCCCCTTTTTAGAACTGGTTCAAAACCTGTGCCCTATACTTTTTTTGGCAACGGTTAACCGGTGCCTTTAACTATTTTTTCCACTGGTTAACCGGTGCCTAAAATATTCTCCTGCCTTTTTTGTGGTAGCTAGTTTTAGCATCGGTTAACCGGTGCCTTTTTTATTAATATTTTTTTTCCATTTTTCGTGCAATAATATTTAAAAAAAAAATCATGTTTCTAGCAATAACAATAACCTGTAATTCCAGCAATAATATTAAATAAAATAATTAATAATATTATTATTATAATTACTAATAATAACAATATTATTAAATATTATAATAAGATACAAAAATAATATTAAAAACAAGAATTCATATATATATATATAGATATAAATATTCCCAAACGCAATACAATAAAAAAAAATTATATATATATACAAATGATAGTAAGTAAATATATAATGAATAAGAATATAGTTCAAAAGTTAACATAAATTTACAATTAAAATGCCATTTACATGTTGAAGGTGATAAAAGACGCCAACATGTCATGAGCTTCATTAAGCTCCTTGATTGTCAACGGACCATCCTTTCGGACCTTGCAAAACTTGAAATACAAAAAAATTATGTTGAATTAATTAATTAGGCAAAACAATATGTATTTTATCAAATATTACCTATATGACTTCTATGTAGCCCATTTCCTACATTAATTATCAAATTAACTATTTCTTTCTCATAACATGTCAATGACACCTAGTTTTATGTGTCTAAGCCCTAAAATTGAATCAAAAGAGCATTTTATTAAGGTTTAAGACGCTTTTTACTCAAAATGGCCCAAATATGGCCTATATGACTTTACCTTGCCCATTTCCTACATTTCGTATTAAATGAACTTTATTTATCTCATGACATGTCAATATTATCTAGTTATAGGTGTATAAGGAAAGAAATCACATCAAAAGAGCATATTAACACAAAATGGCCAAAATATGGCCCATATGACTTCTATTCAGCCCATTTTCTACCTTTCTTGTCAAATCACCTTTTTAATTCTCATAACATGTCAATGTTGGGTTATATTAGGTGTCTAAGGCTAAAAATCACATCAATATATCATTTCAATAAGTTTAACAACGCATTTTACTCAAAATGAGCCAAATATGGCCTATATGACTTTTATGTAGCCCATTTCCTACATTACTTACCAAATAAACTATTTCTTTCTCATAACATGTCAATGTCACCTAGTTTTATGTTTCTAAACCCTAAAACTGAATCAAAACAGTATTTTATTAAGGTTTACGACGTTTTTTACTCAAAATGGCCCAAATATGGCCTATATGACTTTACTTTGCCCATTTCTCACATTTCATATAAAATGAACTTTATTTATCTCATAACATGTCAATATTATCTAGTTATAGGTGTATAAGGAAAGAAATCACATCAAAAGAGCATATTAACAAAAAATGGCCCAAATGACTTCTATTCAGCCCATTTTCTACCTTACTAGTCCAATCACCTTTTTAATTCTCATAACCTGTCAATTTTGGGTAATA
Source organism: Chenopodium formosanum (assembly GCA_024500155.1). Lineage (NCBI taxonomy): Eukaryota > Viridiplantae > Streptophyta > Magnoliopsida > Caryophyllales > Amaranthaceae > Chenopodium > Chenopodium formosanum. The sequence goes on from CM044880.1 coordinate 44,740,921, forward strand.
TTAGGTGTCTAAGGCTAAAAATCACATCAATATATCATTTCATTACGTTTAACAACGCATTTTACTCAAAATGGCCTAAATATGGCCTATATGACTTCTATGTAGCCCATTTCCTACATTACTTATCAAATGAACTATTTTTTTCTCATAACATGTCAATGACACCTAGTTTTATGTGTCTAAGCCCTAAAATTGAATCAAAAGAGCATTTTATTAAGGTTTAAGACGCTTTTTACTCAAAATGGCCCGAATATGGCCTATATGACTTTACTTTGCCCATTTCATACATTTGTTATTAAATGAACTTTATTCTTCTCATAACATGTCAATATTATCTAGTTATAGGTGTATAAGGAAAGAAATCACATCAAAAGAGCATATTAACACAAAATGGCCCAAATGACTTCTATTTAGCCCATTTTCTACCTTTCTTGTCCAATGACCTTTTTATTTCTCATAACATGTCAATCTTGGGTAATATTAGGTGTCTAAGTCTAGAAATCACATCAATATATCATTTCATTAAGTTTTAGGACTTACCTCATCAAGTTTTTGAGTGTCCGTACAATGAGTCACAATGTCAAACATGAATCTCATCACATACAAAGCACACTCAAGTCCATTTTCTTGTTGTGCGCACTAGCATATGACAAACAAATCACATCAATGAAACATGCAAAGGAAATTAGTAAATATTTACTAACATAGATTTTGAAGATAATCACAATATCATGTAAATTACCAACGGTGACTTCCATGTTGGACCCTTTGGAGCACGACAATGTAGCTTCTTCATAACACTGTAGTAAATAAAGTACATTCAAATTTGATTAGTCATATGACTACTAAATTAGTTTTTATTAGCAATAATCATCACTAGGTAGCTATATATATTTACTTTTGCAAAATAGACTTCACGAGCCACTTCTCCGATGATCGAGTTGAATCAAGGTGATAAATTGTGTTATTGGAATTACAAATCACCATGAGGCTCCAATGCTCCCTACATAAGTTCACAATAGACAAGCAAATTAATATTTAGGAGTCAATATATAATGAGGCCAAATCAATTGAATTTTACATGGTTAGACTTACTCTTTATAACATGGTGCGAATATGAACTTGTCTCTCGCACGCACTGATTCCCTGATACTTTTCTCAACATAGTACAAAACGTCATGGGGGTTGCCTATGATTCTAGTAGTGGATAACTGCTCGAGGCATAACCACCCAACTTTACAAGGAGAATCAGTTTCAGTTAAGTGCTCATGTAGTGCTCTGCGTGCATGAACATTGAATAATTAATCAAATGTAGGATAATCACCATAAATTTGAATAACTTGAAAAAAGTGTAGATTATGTGGGCATTGAAGTACCTCATGAATGTTTGAATGAGGGAAATGTTAAGCTTTGCACCGCGTAGAAATTCCTTCACATCTTCTGTGCTGATCCATGCAATTGCATCCTCATCATAGTGGAACATTGCCTTAGAAAGTGAAACTTCCCTGGGATCGACCAAATGACAGGCATGGTTGTGAAGAAAGATCATGTCAGCAGAGAGCGATTGAAGAACAATGTCTTCAACTAGTGGTGTAGGTTTCATGGGTGAACCGTTCGAAGAGTGCAACTTCGACGCTTATTCACTCTTGGACCTTTGTTCACTTAGCTTCTTCTTAGGTTGATCAATGCTTTTAGCTAGGCTTGTCCACCCTCTTTGTCTTTGAAGTTTTTCTTCCATGCGAAATCTGAAATAGTTTGAGAAAGAATAAGTTTATAAGCTGAGAAATGAAGAAAATAGGCATATTATAAGTTATTTCGGCTCAAAATGGCTTTATTTTGATGAATTGGGCTTAAAAACTTAGAACTTTGCTTCTTTTATGTAATTTCAACTCACAATAACTTATAAATATGTAATTATGATATGGTTTGAGAATGAATAAGTTTATAAGTTGTGAAATGAAGAAAATAGCCAAGTGAGAAGCCATTTTGGCTCAAAATGGCTTTATTTTGATGAATTGGACCCTAAACCTTAGAACTTAGCTTCTTTTATGTAGTTTCAACTGAAAAAAAATTATAAATATGTAATTATGAGATGGTTTTAGAGTTAATAAGTTTATAAGTTGAGAAATGAAGAAATTAGGCAAGTGAGTAGTAATTTCGGCTCAAAATGGCTTTATTTTGTTGAAATGGGCCCAAAAACTTAGAACTTTGCTTCTTTTATATAATTTAAACTGAAAATCATTTATAAATATGTAATTATGATATGGTTATAGAATGAATAAGTTTATAAGTTGAGAAATGAAGAAAATAGGCAAGTGAAAAGCCATTTCGGCTCTAAATGGCTTTATTTTGATGAAATGGGCCAAAAAACTTGGAACTTTGCTTCTTTTATGAAATTTCAACTCACAATCACTTATACATATTTAATTATAATATGGTTTGAGTATTAATAAGTTTATAAGTTAAGAAATGAAGAAAATAGACAAGTAAAAAGCCATTTTGGCTCAAAATGGCTTTATTTTGATGAAATGGGCCAAAAAACTTAAAACTTTGCTTCTTTTATGCAATTTCAAATCACAATCATTTAAACATATGTAATTATGATATGGTTTGAGAATTAATTAGTTTATAAGTTGAGAAATGAATAAAATAGGCAAATGAGAAGCCATTTTGGCTCAAAATGGCTTTATTTTGATGAATTGGACCCAAAACCTTAGAACTTAGCTTCTTTTATGTAATTTCAACTGCCAATCACTTTTGAAGATGTACTTATGATATGTCTTGAGAATGAATAAGTTTATAAGTTGAGAAATGAAGAAAATAGGAAAGTGAGTAGCCATTCCGGCTCAAAATGGCTTTATTTTGATTAAATGGGCCCAAAAACTTAGAACTTTGCTTCTTTTATGCACTTTCAACTCACAATCACTTAAAAATATGTAATTATGATATGGTATGAGAAAGAATAAGTTAATAAGTTGAGAAATGAAGAAAATAAGCATGCAAAAGGCCATTCCGCCGAGGATTTTTTTATTTAAAAAAATGCTCAAAATTATTTTTTAAAAAAATAACCAACTTCCGCCAAATCGGAACACTAGAGGGAGCCGCCCCCGCTGCCGGAACAGCGAAGGCAGCCCTCGCCGAGGCTGCAGCAGCCCCGACAGCGGCTGCCTGGTTTGTTGCACCCTAGGAAGCCGCTACCGGGGCTGCTGCACCCCAGGCTGCCGCAGAGCCGGCTGCCGGGGCTGCTTCAGCCACTGCAGCCGCTCCCGGGGGTTTGTGATTCCGATTCCGGAGCAGCCTTGGCAGCGGTTGCCGAGTCCGAAACTGCCCGGGCAAGACTCCCAATGGTGAAAGGGTTATTCTCCACACTTGGTTCAAATTTGCCCTCCACCAGCTCTTGAGTGTGCTTAAGCTATAACAAAAGGAAAAATGAGGTCAGCAAGACAGTTAATGGTTTGTATAGTGATTTAGATGCAAAAATGACTTAAATTACAATAGTTCATAGGTAACTTACAAACTTATCTGCCATTTTTTTGGTTTCCGGACCCTTGATGACCCATTTTCCGGTTTCCTTACCAAACGTATGGAGAGAACAAAAGAAATCACTAGCACGACTCACCAAAGTAGTGATCGTGGAACTAGGGGGTTCCTTCGATGCCACTAGAAGCGATTTAGGGTATAAACCCTTATGGACCCACTCAGGTCTCTTTTCAGCAAATGTCTTAGGCCCCATACGATGGACGTATTCCTTCATCTCTGCATTCTTTTTATTTTGCTCTTGAAGTTCCTACATAAAAACAAATGTTAGTATCATTGCTACAAAAGAGTCAAGCTATTATTCAGTTGAGATCAGATTTACACAAGCTTACAATGGCTTTCTTTTGAGTCTTTGTAGGGAATATTTCAAGCATCATCCCTAGCTTGAACCCCACTGTGATCATACACTAAAGTACGGTGGCGTCCAAAGGGAAGGAAGGTAGAGCAAAAGAGTCGCCAACAAGTTTTAGGAACTTGTAAACCGTTCACGAGGTGAAGGTTACATCCCTTAACGATCCAGGAGATCGTCAACTCCAATAGGTCTTGAATCATGACTAGTAGTTGGGGATAAAGGTACAAATCCAACCTAAAAGAGATTGAACCTGCCCTAATAATAGGCCTCTACTTTATTCTGATCGTATTCATATGCGCTTTCTGACTAACATGCAATCAATAGGATTATCCTAAACCTGTTTAATCTATATTGGTTGAATATTAATGCAAAAATAAACCATTATTGGCGATCACTTGAATTATAATCATATTAACTCCAAACAAGATTAATAATTATCTTATTAAGCGTGATTACAAGTACAAATTCCCTTTAAATATGCATAAAAGGTGTGATCAAGCGATAACAATAAATATCAAGCAACATAATAATAATAATAATAATAATAATAATAATAATAATAATAATAATAATAATAATAATAATAATAATAATAAGAATTTCTCTCGTTTAGGGGCGATTAGGGTAGGGCAGGGCAGGCTTCCACGTCCTTTTCCGGCGCATTTTCCGGCGATTAGGGTCGTTCAGGTCAGGCGTGTTCGCGTTAGGTGGTTCCGGTGGTTCAGGCGGCTATTTTAGGGGTAAAATTCAGGTGGTTTTGGGCTTTTTTGGTGCAGTTTTGAGGCGCAATTTCCAGGCAATTTTCAGGCGAATTTCAGTCCGGTGTTTTGCTGCTTGTTTTCCCCTGTTTCCGGCGACTTTGAGGCGTATTTTCCAGGTGTTTTTGGGGCTGTTTTCAGGCGGTTTTAAGGCAGGTTTCGGGTCAGTTTTCTGTTTCAGTTTGGGTGTGATTTTGGTGCTGTTTGAGGGCTGGTTTCAGGCGTCTTTCTGGTCGTTTTTGAGGCATTGTTTTGAGGATTTTGGTGCTTTGTTTCTGCTCTGTTTTCAGTCGTGTTTTCAGTTGCGTTTTTGGAGCATTTTAGTGCATATTTCAGGCGGCTTTTGGGTCAGTTTGAGGGCTGTTTGCGGGTTGTTTTTCTGGCAAAATTCTGTTTGTTTTGTGGCATAATTCAGGTTAGTGCTGCTCCAGTTTTAGGTTGTGTTTTGTAGCAGTTTTGGGTGCAGTTTATGGTCTGTTTCTGGTGCTTTTTCCGGCGTATTTCAGGTGCGTTTTGGTGGTGTTTTTGGTGTGTTTTGGGTGCAGTTTTCAGGCAGCTTTATAGGGGTTTAGTTGGCAGTTTTCAAGTGTCTCTTGGGAGAGTATTTGCAGCCTATGTCCGGAGTCGTTGTGAAGTTTCATTGTCCGTTTGTGGGTCTTAGTGGTTGTCAAGATGGGAGTGGAAATGGCCTTACTCGACGTTCTCTAATTAGGCATCTTAGTGATCGTCATTGTTGTATCGGTGCGCGAGATATCACCCGTCATTCTCTAACTTCTAATTTAGCTGTTTATAATGAGGCAGAAGTTACTTTTAGGCGTATGGGGATTTGGTTATGTGGCGTTTGCTATAAAACGCACACGTTTCGTTCTAAGTGTCGTCATGATAGGGATGAGGATGTTTCGCCCCCTGATGAAGGAGATGGTTTTGTTCGTTTTGTGCTTCATAATTTTACCAAGCCGCAAGCTCCTTCTTTTCCTGCGCAAGTTGGTCATGTGGATGGTGAGGTGCGGGATCATAACGGTGGTTTTGATGTGGCTCTCCTTGATTGTTTTTTCTCTAAGGGGTTTCGCACTGTTAAGTCTATCCCTCCCAAGTGTCGTTTGGGGTTTTCTCGGGTTCTGAAAGGTGCTCTTGATAAGGTGATCTCTAAGCCTGATGACATTTCTAATTGGGTCTCTTTGTTGGTGTTACCTCTTTGCATCCTTAAAGTCTTTCGCCCTCGGAGTAGTCGTGAGTCTCGGTCTACGGTAAGGCGTCGGCATCAAGAAGAGAGTATTTCCCGTGCTATTTGTTCTTGGAATGTAGCGGGTGGTAATTTGCAGCTTGTGAGGGAAATTTTGGCGGAGGAATCTCCTACTTTGTCGGCGGTTGATGATGAGGACATTGATTTGGAGGAGCGTAATATAAAGCAGTGTCGTAGGAAGATTTGCGATGGCCATTACACTGCTGCAGTTCGGGTTCTTTCCTCTTCAGGCGTTGCTCCTTATAATGACGCCACTCTTGCGGATTTACAGTCCAAGCACCCTTCATCTCCAGCTCCATCCTTGCCTGATATACCTATTGATCACCTTCATCTCGTAACGACTTCTGCTGTTGTTTTGGATCGGATTAAGAGCTTCCCTCGTGGCACATCATGTGGTAGGGATGGTTTGCGTGCTCAACATCTTATGGATTGCTTAAGTGGTGCAGCTGTGGCAGTCTCAGATGAGTTGGTTGACTCTATTACCGGGGTGGTTAATCTCTTTCTAGCTGGAAGATGTCCTATGGAATTAGGAGAGTACATTGCTAGTGCTCCTCTTACGCCACTTGTCAAGCCCGGTGGTGGTATCCGTCCTATTGCTGTGGGTACGGTTTGGAGGCGTCTCGTTTCGAAGGTGGGTGCTGTTATGGTTGGTCAGTCTTTAGGGAGTTACTTTGATGGCCTTCAATTTGGTGTTGGGGTTTCTTCAGGTGGTGAGGCAATTCTTCATGCGGTGAATCGGTTAATTGAGGATCGTGGTTCTGATGTGGGTCTATCTATGTTGTTGGTGGATTTTCAAAATGCCTTCAATCTGGTTGATCGTTCTGTCATGTTAAGTGAGGTACGTCGCCGTTGTCCAGGGATTTCGCGATGGGTTGAATTCTGCTATTCTAATCCAGCCAGGTTGTACTATGGGGACCAAACCTTATGGTCATCTCAAGGGGTGCAGCAGGGTGATCCCCTTGGTCCTTTGCTTTTTTCTTTGGTTTTACAACCTCTGGTGTGTAAAATTAGAGAGACTTTTGATGTATGTCTTCAGGCTTGGTATTTAGATGACGGCACGATTATTGGAGACACTTTGGTGGTGGGGCAAGTTCTGCAGTTGATTATGGAGGAAGGACCTCGTTCTGGGTTATGTCTTAACGTGGAAAAAACTGAAGTTTTCTGGCCTACGGAAGACCCTCGAAGCTGGCTGGTAGGTGTCTTTCCGCCTAATATTGCTCGACCTTTGCGTGGTGTTAGGTTGCTTGGAGGTCCCGCTAGTTCCGATTCTGGTTTCAGTGGTGAGCTTGTGATGCAGAGGGTGACCAAGACCATTGCCCTTATGGATAAAGTCGCTATGCTAGATGATCCTCAGTGTGAATTGTTGTTACTTAGGGCATGTACTGGAGTTTCAAAACTCTACTTTGCATTACGTACTTGTCCTCCTAGTACTTTTGAGGTAGCTCAGCGCACTTTTGATGGAGCTCTTCGATCTTCCTTGGAGCGTATTGTTACCGCTTCGGGGCCTGGGTTTGGTGATTGGCAGTGGCGGCTTGCCACCTTACCATTTGCGTTTGGAGGGCTTGGTGTTTATTCTGCAGGTGATGTTCGTCACTATGGTTTTCTTGCTTCTCGGTTGCAGTCTGCTGGGTTGCAGACACAACTTCTTCGGCATTCTGGCATTGTTGGTCTTGGACGAGCCTTTGAGGATGCGTTGTGTCTGTTTAATGGAACAGTGGAGTCTGACATTTTGAGTAATCCGAGTGAGGTCGCTGCCCCTAAACTCATGAAGAAATTGGCAGATATGTATTTCACAAAGATTACCGCTTCTGCAGAATCTGCTTATTCTTTAACTCCTCGACAATCAGCATTGTGGAAATCTCAGCAGGGTGATCACACCTCTGCTTGGCTTCGGGCGGTTCCTATTTCGGGGTTGGGTCAGACGATGAACGCCAAGACTTATCGATGTGTGTTGTCCTATCGGTTGGGTGTTCCATTGTTCTCTATCTCCACGTCGTGCTCTGCTTGTTCGAGGGTTTTTGCTGGAGATATTTTCGGTGATCACGCGGTGTCTTGTGCTGGTATTGTGGGTATTAAACATCGGCATAATGTTGTTCGGGATACCCTTGTTGATGTTTGTTATCGTTCTGGGATTTCAGCGAGAAAAGAGGTTGACATTGGGTTGGCTGGAGGGAACGACGAGGCCCTCAGACCTGCGGATGTGTTACTTTATTCATGGGATCGTGGTCGCGATGTCTGTGTTGATTTGACAGGGTCTTCTCCTTTGACACAGTCAGGGCTATCTGACTTTATTCCTGGGCGGGTTGTGGCTGATGCTGCTCATCGGAAGCGGGTTAAGTATGAAGCTCGATGTCAGGCTATTGGATATGGTTTCATACCCTTCTCCTTTTCTTCGCTTGGGGAATTAGAGAAGGAGGCTGTTGCGTTACTGAAGCGGATTCAGAGGTTCTCGACGACGCAAGACATTGGGGCTCGTGCTGCAGCTCATATCTTCACTAGGGTAGGTTTTGCTATAGCTAGAGGAGTGGGGGCCCAGATTGTATCTCGGCTTCCCACTAATTTATTGTAGGTTGTATGACTTTTGTTTTTGAGATATAATAATAATAATAATAATAATAATAATAATAAAAATAATAATAATCATAATAATAATTAATTATAATAATCATCATCATAAAATTATAATCATAATTAAAATAATAATGTTAAAGCATAAGAATAGCAAGATCCTAGGCATGATACTAACAAGATTAATAACAAGCCCTAGCATGTCACTAAACATAAAAAATCAAAGCTTTAACCCTAACATGATACTAACAATCATGAATATTAGGAAGAAAATAAAAGGCATCATACTTTTAATCATACTTGATATTAAAGTTACCCTAGACATGATACTAGGAATTTATTGTTGTCACCCTAAACATCAAATCAAGGAAAACATCCTAACATGATACCAGGAATCTAAATAACAACCTAAGCATGATTTCTACATCATAATATCAATTAAACAATTAAAGAACTTACTTGTATGCCTCGTACCTCTTTCTAATAACAAAATAAACACGTTAGTAACTTCAAGGAAAATAATAATTAAAACAATTAAATTAAACAATTGAAAAAGAGATTTGGGACAAAACCCTCAGAATTAAAACCTTTCACGTCTAGGGCAAAGACAACTTCGAATTATGCTAGGTGTGTCTAGTGCTAATGTATGAGGAATTGTGTTTGTTAAAGGCTAGGCTAGAAAGAGAGAGAGAATAAAGAAATTCTTGATGAGAGTTGATGAGAATTCGTGATAATTAATGATTGTAGAAGGGGAGATATGACCTTTATTTATAGAGAAAAAGAGGGTCGAAGAATAAGAAGACAATCCGAATTCGAATTGAAATAAAACTCGCTGGACAACAGTTTTTGCAGATTTTGTGTTTATCATATCTTTTGATCTAGAAGTTTAAATAAGGCATATAATATGTCGTTGGAAATCTCTTAAATTCTACTTTCTAAACCAATTAAAATCAGATTAAAATATTTTGTAGATAAAAAGATATAGCCGAAATAGTAGGACAGTGACAGTTTTTTATAGAGTTTCATATCTAATTCATATCTTTTTGTTATAGCTCGGATTTAATATTATAATATATCGTTGGATAGATAATTTTAATATCTATCAAACCATATAAAATTTGGTTAAAGATTATGAGGCACAAAAATAAAATCAGACCGTCTTTGAACATCATTAAATTCAAATAGAATTAGGATTTAAGAAAAAGGAAAGTTTTAAAAAAGGAAAGTTTTTATTTAACTCAAATTCTTTGATTTTATCTTTTCAAAAAGGATAATTAAGATCTTGTAGAAACTTATAGAAGCTTCTAATTAATCCTAATTAGTTTTAAGAATAGGATTAAACCTTTGGACCCTCCACATGATCATTGGGTCGTAGGTAAAATCCGGTTTAAGCCTAGTTTAGTATTTTGGCCATAACTTCCTCATTATTCATCGAAATTGGGCTTATAATATATCGTTGAAAGGTCTTTTCAAGCCCCATCCAAATACACCATTATTGGACCCATATCATAGACCAAATTAAACTGGAATGCACGTTTTTCAAAAATAGGGTAAGAAAAAAAAATATTTTCAAAAAAAGAAAGAAGAGATATTTTAATAAAAACATCCTCATCACTAGACTTTTCACACTTTCGCTTCGTTCGATAATCAAATGACGTGAAAGGTAATCATCACTGGGTTTGGTTTTGGGGAGACACATTTGGGTGTCTACAGTCTTCATTCTAACAAACTCTTCCAAGTCTTCTTCTGACACGGTCGGCCATTTTTGCCACGGGAGAAGGTCATCCTCATCAGCTTTCTTCTTATTTGATTTCTTCTTCTTCTTGTAGATCCGCCCATTAGTCTAGTTGGTCTTAAAGCCTCTTAATCTTTCCACTAATAATGATTCAAACACTCTTCTCTTCTTGGGATCATTTGGAATAGAAAACAACCTCTGCAAGCACAAATTAAAACCGATTATTAGTTTATATTTAGTAACAACCATAAGGCTAAGGTTTCTTAAATCGTCTAAATGTGCCAAAAACACACTTACATTACAAGTGTACTTGCCACATTACAAGTGTAATGGGGTTTTTCCGCGCACACATGCAACCCTGATTAGCATATTGTCGACGCCATTTGGGCCTGGGTTGGCCGTTGTTGTCATACTCCATGACTATAGAACCGTCTGGTTTCTTAAAACTTCTCGTCAGACCCCTTCCCTTTATTTGAGCCGGTGCCTTTACCCCCCTATCCACCACCTGTGTTGTTTTGATCTTGTCCTTTGCCATGAGTTTCAGGAGTCGGGTTCTCACCAACAATCTCACGTGCTGTATTTTCAATAGGCGGTGCACGTTCAGCTGAAATTTTAAAATCTTCAAGCCTACGCTCGAGCTAATCTTGAGCTTGATCCTCTGGCTCACCCAAGTCATCCTCCTTATTCACATCATAAGGCTCATCATCATCCTCGTCCTCATCCTCGTACTCGTCCTCATACTCATCATCGTCAATGTCCTCTACACAATGAGGGTCATGATCGTCCGCCATGAGATATAAGCACCTATCAAAGCAATCATAAAACAATATTAGTGTATAGTAAAGCATGAGTGCAAATGAGTAAACTTAGGCAATTTCAAACTACAAATATGTTAAATATAATGAATATAGGTTATTAGAATGAATAAATGTTAGTTCATACATAAAACAAAGGATTTGGGTTAAGTAGAAGCTATTTAAGCCATTTTCACCTACTTATGGTCCTATAACCTTGTATATGCATGATAATGAGTACACTTAGGCAATTTCAAACTACAAACATGTTAAATATATTGAATATAGGTTGTTAGAATGATAAATGTTAGTTCATACACAAAACAAAGGAATTGGGTTAAGTAGAAGCTGTTTCAGCCATTTTCACCTACTTATGGTCCTATAACCTTGTATATGCATGATAATGAGTACACTTAGGCAATTTCAAACTACAAAAATGTTAAATATATTGAATATAGGTTGTTAGAATGATTAATGTTAGTTCATACACAAAACAAAGGAATTGGGTTAAGTAGAAGCTGTTTCAGCCATTTTCACCTACTTATGGTCCTATAACCTTGTATATGCATGATAATGAGTACACTTAGGCAATTTCAAACTACAAACATGTTAAATATAATTAATATAGGTTGTTATAATGAATAAATGTTAGTTCATACACAAAACAAAGGAATTGGGTTAAGTAGAAGTTATTTAAGCCATTTTCACTTACTTATGGTCCTATAACCTTGTATATGCATGATAATGAGTACACTTAGGCAATTTTAAACCACAAACATGTTAGTTTATGGTCATTTTCGCCTACTTATGCTCCTATATACATGATAACTAAACTATATTTGCAATGAAACCATTACTAACTTTTAATCAAACTACCTCAATCTGAAATTCCTTCGTTGTGGTCTGATCGCATATAATCTGCTTCGTTGTCTATGTCATTTAGTACAACAAGTTTAGGAACAATGAAAGGTGCTGAATCATCAAACGCATCATATTCTTCCTCATCCTCAACATCACCAATGCCTAGGATTCTTCTTTTGCTAGCTAGCTCTTTAGACTATTTTGAATCCACCGGGTCAGTTGCTGTTATGCCTGTACGTCGGCTCTTTGTTGCTTGTGAACCAGTATTTTGGTGCTTTTGCTGTGATGACAATCCTCTTTTCTTTGGGAATAGTTGCCAACACAACTCTCTTGTATGATGTATGACAATCCGATTTAGGGAAAGTTGTCAATGCTTTGTAACAATCCATCCTTGGAAATGTTTCTATGATGAAGCGACAATCCGTATCTCGTAAAATTTGCCAAAATCCAATTTTGGGAAAAGTTGCCAATGCTTCGTAAAAATCTATCATAAGAATTTTGCTACGATCGACAATCCACATCTTGGAATATAACTCTTGAAAGCACGATCCACCTTGGAAATTGCCAACGCTATGCGACAATCCTTTTAGCAAAATATTTCCACAATTGACAATCCGCGTCTTGGAAAATTTGCAAAAAAGAGTCGACCGACAATCCACTTCGGGAAAATGTGCCACTTATTGAAATGAATGACAATCCACGTTGAGGAACCTTTGCCAAAATTTATGATGAATACAGATCTACAACAATCCTTTGGGAAATTTTGCCATAGGGAACTGGTTGTATAACAATCCAATCTCGGAAAACTTGCTAGCGATGACAATCCGAACTTGGAAAAAATTGCCAAACAGAGAAGGAGCACGACAATCCACGCTTGCAAACTTTGCCAGAGATGACAATCCAATCTTGGAAACAATTGTCGTTGAAGAAGATGCACGACAATCCATATTTGGAAGTATTGTCAGTTGGGGATGACAATCCAATATTTTGGAAAAATTGTCGTTTAAGAAGAATGCGCGACAATCCATATTTGGAAATATTGTCGTTTAAGAAGAATGCGCGATAATCCGTATTTGGAAATATTGTTGTTTAAGTTTTTGCTTTTAAACTGATACGTTGGTGCTTGTAATGAGCTAGTGCTTAGGCGCTTAAGCTAAGTGAGACGATTTTTTGTCAGGTCCATCACTTATTACGATAGTAATCGAGCCGACTACTAATCATGTCAATTTGCTTATAAGGGCTAACTGGCGTACCAAGGAACCCGAAATTGTTGTACGAGGTCGAAATAACCATTCTGAGAGGCTTCGAGCTCTGTCGCTGCTGAAATATCTCTGGCGTCAAGAATTGTCTCTGTCGCCAGACGCTGAGATCTAGTGCCAGGCGCTGAAATCTGTTTCTAAACGCCAGATGTTGTTGTCTGGCGCTGGAGTCGGGTGTTCCCTATTCTGCTCTTGCTGCCGCTGTTGCTCGGTTTCGCTTCGAACTTTAAACTTGGTCGTTTCCTTTCAACCAAATCCGCTTAAATCTTTTGTAAATTAAAGCTCTTCATCTCTAATTTACAGATCTATGTAATTTTGCTCAAACTCCTCTCATCTTGGAAGAATCTCATGTATCATATTCGTGGTTTTTTTTGAAAAATTCGGGAATGTTCTTGCTTGCTGGGATGCACCAACATTTAATCTTTAACCATAGGACTTTGCTTGTCTTTCTTTAGGGTTGACCTAAGACTTAGTGTTTCTTGACTCATTGACTTGACATGACTCAAGGTATAAACTTGACTCACTATGATTGACTCGCGGTTCACTCAACTCGAAGTGAAATGACACGTGTGACTCATGACCCGTGTGTGCATTGTATTATGATTGTGCGACTCAAAAATGAAAAACAGCAAAAAAATTTCGTCATTTTTGTGGAGGGTACCGGCTTTCTCCTGAAAAAGAAAGATGCTAAAAAAGAATCGAAGTTTTCGAATGCATGTGTGAATGAGCTTAATCAAATGTTTTTTCTCACAGTACAAGGATTGTAACATCTTAGACTATCCTAGTTGACTCGATAATGAAATTATTTAGGTAACTTAGGCGTGGAGGCTAAGCACTTCATACTTCAATGCAATGATGATTATGATTGATGAGTGATTTTGAAATGACAATACATGCTTCAACGTTGTGTTAAGATTTCATGACAACGGGTTCCCAAGGGAAAGTATATTTGGTCATGTATCTATGCAGTGTGTGAAAGTGACACTAAATTTAGGCCGCAAGGGCTAAGTATTTGGAAAGATATTATTTTTAGAAGAGTCAAATAATGGTGACTCTTAGGCTAGGTAGGCTAATGATGTAGGGATCAAGCCTCCAAGTCTAGCTCTAAATGAATAAGGATGAGCATAGGGGATCCCTTGATATGATCATGGTGTGTGTTTGGGGTATTTATACCCTAGACACGTGGACTAATGAGAGGATGCCACGTGTCGAGGTCAGGATGGCCCATGTGGCTCCACATCCTCTTGACACTTGGCGCCCCCAGATATGCCTCTAAAATGGCGGCCTTCAAGGGCCCAAATCCCTAGGAGCACCGTAAAACGGCGCAGCCAACTAAAATCTAGGTCAAGTGACCTAGGTAAGGACACATTCTCCAACGACCCTATAAATAGGGAGATATTTCCCCATTTTTGGGATACATTCAATCATTTATTACACCTGTATTCTCTTACATCAGAGAAAGACCTGAGCTTGGAATCCGAGCAGATACCCACCTAAATCTCCGTTCTCTTTATTCCGTTTCAAGTTACTAACTTGACCGTCGGAGGCGGAGCTCCAACCACCCAGAGTCTCCGTTATTTTGCAGATACAACTCAGCCGGATCAGACTTCGTGACGTAACTCTCCCAAGGGACAAAAATACCTAAAACATTTGGCGCCGTCTGTGGGAAGAGTACCTCAAAGATAGTTTAAGAGTCTGTGCCACCCCCTAACCGTCTGGGCGATGACCCAGAAGTCTTTACAGACCATGAGGATGAAGATCCTCTTGTCGAAACCTTTACAGCCGATGACGGCTCTCTTAGAACCAAGCGCATCCGGCCCAGAGACACTCTGGAGCGGGGTGCCTCCCAGGCAGGTACAAGCGAACCCTCTGGGCAGCCGGAACGGGAAACCCAAACAGCCGCTGGATCAGCACCTGTCACCCGAGACGAACTCATGAGATTCATGACAAGTTTCAAGGGTGAAATTAAAGAGCTGATCACCCAAAGCCGGGCTGACCCAAGTAAAGGTCAGTCAGCGAAGAAGACTCCTCCAGAGAAGGGGAAGTCAGTCAGAGACCGGCATCCCACTCCTCATCTAAAGGAGAAGGCAGCCGGGACCATTGATTGGTAAAAAATTCTCCTTCCTAAAAGGAACAACAACAACACCCGCCGGACTCAGCAGCCGGTGGGAAGCAAAAAATTAATTCTCGATGCCCGGCTAATCATCAACCGGAAGAGAAATCAATAGCTGTCAGAGTCGGCTTAAACGTCGAACTTTCCATACAGTTTCAACAACATTTCTGCAGGGAGTGTGCCCTCCTTGCATGAGAGTCAGACAGGCGGTAATACCGTCCATTCTGGCCCTCATATGATTGGAGCTGTACCGTATGTGCCTACCCAGGCTTACGGATAGTATCCTCCTCACTTCATGCAGCCGGCTCTCTTTGGAGGTCAGGTGGCATATCCAAATGTCCAGCCATTGGACTGGCAGCTTCGTCTGCTGCACTTGGGTGAACAGCCTTCAGCGTTCACCCGGGAGATAACCGAGGCGGCTCAGCCGGCCAAGGTTAAGAATGTATTGGTTGGTACCTATGATGGTACCACCAATCCGAAAGATCACCTCATGGCTTACACCAACCTCATGTATCTGCAGGGGTTGAATGATGCCACTTGGTGTCGGTGCTTCCTGGCTACATTGAAGGGCATTGCCCAAAAATGGTTTCGTAATCTGCCAGCCGGGTCCATCGATAGTTTCAGGAAGCTTGCCTTCCTGTTTGCTTCCAACTTCTCAATGAACATCCCTGCTAAGAAAACAAGCCTTGATTTGAGCACTGTTAAGCAGGGAGAGAGAGAAGGGTTGCGCTCATATGTCAGGCGGTTCAATCTGATTAGAATTCAGATTCAGGGACTGTCTGATGAGGTAGCTTTTACAGACTTTTTCAAAGGTTTGAGAGACGGGTCGACCTTTAAGTTCGACCTAGTCAGAAAAGGGGCTTTCACCCTACAGGCGGCCCTGAGGGAGGCGGAAACCTACATTCAAGCTACCGACCTCTACTCGCCTAGTAGCCAGTCGGACACTAAGAAGCCCGACAAGCAGAAAGACAACCGGCCTGCTCAGCCGGCTAAAAAGAAAGAAGAGAGCAAGAAAACAAAAGAAATCTGGGCGGTAAGTAATTCTGACCTGCCGTCCTAGAATAAGAAGAAAGAATTTATACCGTATGTCCCAAAGTACGAGTTTAACAATGACTGCAACTCCATCCTCATCGAGATTAAGGACCGGTTGTCCCTAGAGAAGCCGAGTCCAATGAAAAGTTCCATTTAATCAAGGAACAAAAATAAATTTTGCCAATACCATGAGGAAGTTGGCCATGACACCAACGAATGCTTCAGCCTTCAACGGACGTTGGACCGTCTGGCTGACAAGGGAATGCTGAAGTCCTACATTTCTAAGTCCCCAGCCGGGGCTAAGAAGAAGAATAAGGGTCAGTCCTCTAAGACTACCCCCCCAGCCTGCTAGTAGCTCGGATACCGACAAGGAGTCGGTCTACACAATAGCAGGCGGTTTCTCATGCAGTGGCCCTACCATCCGGGGCACCAAGAGCCATCTTCAAAAGATGGACAAAGATGATGATAGGCAGGCGTCTGCAAGCTCCTCCTTCCCGGATGTTCTGATCACTGAGAAGGATAGGGGCAGTGTTCACCGCTTACATGATGATCCGGTCGTCATTGAATGTAAGGTTGCCAACCAACTGGTCGGGTAAATCCTTATTGATACCGGCAGCTCATCAGACATTATCAGCCTCCGGTGCTTGCAGAAGCTGAAATATAATGACAGCAGCTTGCATCCGGTCACCCACCCCCTAGTCGGTTTTTGGGGGGGGGGGATGGTTTACCTAGTCAGAAGAGTCAATCTACTCATCCGGCTGGGCGATAAAGGAAAAGGGCGACATCTGGTCGTCAAGTTTTTGGTCATTGAGGAGTTGACCGCCTACAACATTATCTTGGGTCGGCCAACCATCAACGAATCCAAGGCTGTAATCATCCCTTCCCTCATGCTCCTCAAGTATGAGAGGGATGACGGCTCTGTTGGTTCCTTAAATGGGGTTCAGAAGACGGCCCGAGAGTGCTATCTCTCAGCCGTCAGAGATACCGTGGCCCTAGGCGGCCAAGAGCCAATAGACCTTGACAATGTCAAGGAGGCCGATCAAGCACCAGCCCCACCAGCAGCCGGAAAGAAAAGAAAGGCACCTATGCTGGTGGAGGTGAAGAAGGAAAAAAAATTGCAATCACTTACCGGTGAACGGTCAGATGAGCTCCGTCCCCAACCGGCTGGTGAGCATATTGACATACCTCTGGACGACAGCCGTCCGGAGCGTATCGTGAAGGTTAGGACGGGTTCCTTTGCTAAGTTAGGTGCAGACTTGCACCTTCTGATGAAAGAATTCAAAGACATTTTTGCCTTTGAAGTGGAAGAGATGCCAGGCGTCAGCCCTGATCTTGTTGTCCACAAACTCGCTGTGGATCCTAAAAAGAAGCCCATCCGGCAAAAGAAAAGAAATCACGGCAAGGAAAGAAGTCAGGCGGCAGATGCCGAAGTAAAAAAGCTGTTGGATGCTGGGTTCATACGGCCATGTAATTTCCCCGACTGGGTGGCAAATGTTGTGCTTATAAAGAATCCGAATGGTACCTGGCGGATGTGTGTTGATTTCACAGATCTCAACAAGGCATGTCCCAAGGACAGTTATCCGCTTCCTAAGATCGACAGTTTGGTCGATTCAACAGCCGGGCATGCCTTGATGAGTTTTATGGATGCCTACTCCGGCTTCCATCAGATACCCCTGTGGAAGAAAGATCAAGCAAAGACGACCTTCGTCACTGATCAGGGGCTATTCTGTTACACGGTGATGCCGTTTGTCTTGAAAAATGTGTCGGCTACGTTCCAACGGATGATTAATACTGTCTTTATTAATCAAATTGGGAGGAATGTAGAGGCATATATTGATGACATGATAGTCAAATCCAAACAGCAGGCGGATCACCTTGCTGATCTCCGAGAAACATTCACCACACTCAGGCGGCATAAGGTTATGTTAAATCCTAAAAAATGCGTCTTTGGTGTTGAGTCTGGGAAGTTTCTCGTATTCCTGATTGATCAAAGGGGGATAGAGGCTAACCCTGAGAAGATACAGGCGGTGATTGACATGAAGGCACCCCACACTGTCAAGGAAGCACAGAGACTAACCGGTTGCCTGGCTGCTCTGGGGAGATTCCTAAGCCGGTCAGGTGACAAATGCCTTTACTTCTTCAAAGCAATCAGGAAGAAGACCAGATTTGAATGGGGGGATGAGGCCGAGGCAGCCTTTCTACAGCTGAAAGAACACCTCCACTCTTTGCAAAGGCTTGTTAGTCCACTGCCTAGGGAGGTGTTATACATGTACTTAGCCGTCTCAGATCATTCCCTCAGTGCCGTTCTCCTTGCTTAGAGAGACGGTGTTCAGCTTCCGGTCTATTTCATTAGCCACGTCTTAAAAAATGCTGAGCTCCGGTACCCCATGGTAGAAAAATTTGGCCTTGCCCTGTATATGGCTTTCAAGAAATCGAAACCGTATTTCCTGGCTCATCCGGTGGTAATCTACACCGACCAGCCCCTCAAGCGACCAATGTCTACTTTGGAGTCATTCGGCAGAATGTTGAAATGGGCTATTGAAATGCAAAGTCTTGAAATCACTTTTGAACCTAGAAAGGCAGTGAAAGGTCAGGCGTTTGCCGACTTCATTGTTGAAATGACACGACCGGTGCAACCGGATAATATTGACCAGGTTTGGAAAGTGTATGTAGACGGAAGCTCAACGAAGAACGGCTGCGGTGTAGGAATCATATATGAGTCCCCTGAGGGGGACAAATTTGAATACGCACTGCGGTTTAAGTTTCAAGCCTCAAATAACGAGGCGGAATATGATGCCCTGCTAGCCGGAATCCGCATGTGAAAGGCGGCAAGGGCAACTAAAATTGACGCCTATTCTGATTCACAGTTGGTCGTCAGCCAATATGAGGGAGCATATGAGGCAACTCATCCGGCTATGATCAAATATCTTCAGGCAGTCAAAGAAGAGACTAGGACACATGAGGAATTTCACCTGAATCAAGTGCTCAGGTCAGATAACAACCAGGCGGATGCGTTGCCTAAATTGGCTTCTTCTGCCTGCTGTGATACTCCTCGGTCGGTCTTTTGGGAAGTTCTTGAAAAGAGAAGCATACATGAAGAGCCCATTGGAATCTTAGACCGAAGCTCTACCTGGATGGATGGCATCCGGGCATATTTAGAAGACGGTAAGCTTCCTAATTCACCACAGGAGGCAGCCGTCATGAAAAAACGAGCGCCAAACTTCGAGTTGAGAAATGGAGAACTCTTCAAGGCGGGTTTCCTCAAACCTTTATTGTAGTGTGTTACCCTAGTGAAGGGGAAAGAAATTCTCGAAAAATTGCATGACGGATACTGCGCCTCTCATATAGGCGGTAGGTCCTTAGCCGTCAGAGCCAGGCGGCATTACTTTTCGCCTACTCTTGAAGCAGACGCCAAGGAGTTAGTCAAAAGATGTGACAAGTGCCAAAGGTTTGGCCCACTGATTCGTCGCCCGACTACTAATCTGACGGCAATCCACAACCCAGTCCCATTTGCCAAATGGGGCATGGATATCTTGGGTCCTTGTATGCCTGCTCCAGGCAGAAAGCGCTATATTTTGGTGGCTGTGGATTATTTCACCAAATGGGTAGAAGCTGAGCCGGTTAAGAACATCAAGACAAAGGATGTCATGTCCTTCATCTGGAAGAACGTCATCACCCGGTTTGGGGTACCTATGTCTATGGTGTTTGATAATGGCCCTCAGTTTGAGACCCCCCAGCTTAAGACTTGGTTGGGAGATCAGGGTATGTCATATTGTTTTGCATCAGTCGGCCGACCCCAAGCAAACGGCCAAGTTGAAGCCTTCAACAAACTCATCTCAGACGGCGTAAAAAAGAAAATTGAAAGAGCTGGTGGTTTATGGGCAGAAGAATTAATTCATGTCATGTGGGCCATCCGGACTACTGCTAAAGGGGCAATCGGAGAAACCCCATTTCTCATTGTATACGGTGCTGAAGCCGTCTTGCCCATCGAGCATTATGAGCCGACTCTCAAAGTTATGCTCTATGATGAAGAGGCAAATTGGGAGGCCATGCGGCTGGCATTGGACTCCCTCCCAGAACTCAGGGGCAACGCTGCCCTACGCCATGAGATATACCGTCTGAGAATGACCAGAGCTTATAACAAGAAAGTGCACAAGCGTCCCCTAAAAGTGGATGACTTCGTGTTACGAAAAATGGAGGCAACCGGTAGGGCCAATGAGGTTGGGAAGCTAACCCCTAATTAGGAAGGCCCCTACCGGATTTATGAAGAAGTAAAAAACGACACCTACCGTCTGGAAACCCTGGACGG
Organism: Chenopodium formosanum; assembly: GCA_024500155.1. Lineage (NCBI taxonomy): Eukaryota > Viridiplantae > Streptophyta > Magnoliopsida > Caryophyllales > Amaranthaceae > Chenopodium > Chenopodium formosanum. The sequence goes on from CM044880.1 coordinate 44,761,482, forward strand.
CCGCCGCCTGCCCAGAACTTGGAATGTAGACAATCTAAAAAAGTACTACTTCTGAGAATGTATAATTTTTGTAAACAGTGAGCCAATTAAAGAAAATTCAGGCTTTGTTTGCAGACTTATTTTTCCATTTTTATTATTCGTCCGCCTGGGCAATACCCAGACAGACCCTGTGTTTAACTTACTAAGTTTGATACTTGGTTTGGTTGAATATTATAATTGTTTATCCGCCTGGGTAAAACTCAGACGGACTCTATATTTGAATTACTAAGTTTGATACTTAGCTCAATCTAATAATTGCTGGTCTGCCTGAGTAAATCAGACAGACTCTTTGTTTAATTAATTACGTTTGATAGTGTAATTTAATAAATTGCTTGACCGCCTGGGTAATACTCAGGCGGACTATTCGTTCAACCAACTAAGTTCAATATTTAGTGTAAATCCAATGTTATAATAACGCTCGGCCAATGATCCGATTAAAAACCAAGCACAAAAACGCTTAGTGGCTATACAACCGGTCTCAAACAAGACCAAAGGTCAATATGGCTGGATGGTTACTTATTTTATAAAACCGCCTGTCCCAACATGGACAAAGGCGTCTGGCGACACCCCTCCGGGTGCAATCGTCGCAGAGAACAAACCATTCGTCGATTCTATGTACAAATGCAGATGGCGAAAATTGAACGACCAAATTGGTCAATTCATAGCTGTCTGACCAGAATAATCTATGAAGAATGATTAAGTTACCAAGTACCGGATGCCCTAAGGCATCAGTCGGTCATCGGTTGAAATTCTTACTTGGGTTATTTATTCCGAAGTTGCACTCACTTCCCCTATTGGGGCAAAAGATTGTGTAATGGCTACGCGTTAACCCCATACGGAATATAACCGCCTGGGTAAGAAGCTCAAAACACCCGCTTTTATGGCCTGCTGTGCACTTAGTTTGGGGCAATCACCATTGTGATTGATTGGCATAAAACACTCCATACTTCTCCTAGTATCAAGTGTTTTCAAGCCAATCAATCAGCTTGAAATAAAACCAACCACACAGCCGCCCAGGGGCAAGAGCACCCGGATTGCAAATTGCCGCATGCTTTTTTAAGTTAGGCCAAATATTAAAGAATTGCAAACAGATGCAAAATTTAAATTGAAAAAATCAAACACAAACAAGTATAAAATACCGGCTGAGCCCGAATACTTCATTAAATATTTAAACTGGCTCAAAGGCCAGAAGATGTTTTAACCAGAGTTACATCTGGCAAAGAAACAAAAAATAAAATGTTAACCCAACCCCATGGTTGGTAAAGATACAGCAAAACACGGCTTACAAGCCGGTAAAGAAAATGGTTGGCATACTGCCGCAGAAGTTGGGGAGGCCCGCCTAAGGCTGAGGTGGATGCTGCTTCGGCTGAGTCTGGCTGGCTTGGCCTTCGTTATGATCATCCGCCGCCGGCTCCTCGTCATCAGAGACTTCATATCCCTGCTCAGCAGCCCAGTCTTTGAAGCGAGGCGTGTAGCATCACCCAGTTGCTGGGCATCATACACCGCAGTGGCGTAATCATACCTCAGCTTATAGACCTCAAAGTCTATTTCTGGGTAAAGAAGACTCAAGGTGATCTTCAGCCGGGCCAAGTTATCCCGCTCATTCTCCTCAGTCAGCCGGTTTTGCTCTTAGGCTAGCTCGTCCGACTGCTTATTGCGCAGATTGATGAGCTCGACCCTTAGGCGGTTATTGTCTGTTCGGAGTTGGGTTTATGACTTACTTAGCCAAATTAAAGATAAAAGATATCAGGGTAGAGGGATTTTTTACCTCAGCCAAAGAACCCATTATCCGGTCAAAGTCCACAACCTGCAGATCAGGTATGGAGTTCTTCTCAGACCGGGTGAGGGTCCTCACCATCCGTTTTGCAAAGCTTGCAAGATCTGGCTTGTCAGAAGTCAGATCTGCATCAAAAGTAGCGCTTTGTGAGATAGAAGCAGTGTAGTCGGCATTCATCCGTTGCCGGCTGCTGACTGGCCCTTTTGAAGGATCAACCTTGGTCTTGACTCTCATAAAATCAAGTGGCCAAGGTATTTCAGTTTGTTCCTTACCTTGGGCTTCCGGATGGGTCTCCGGCTTCTTCTCCTCCCCAGTGGTTGTTGCACCGCTTGCAACCTCAGGTGGCTCGCCACCCTTTGATGCTGTAGAGACATCCGGTGCTTTCTGTTGTGAGCGTTCTAAGCTTTCGCTCAGTTTTCTCAGTACAGCAGGAGATTTTCCCCCAGTCGTTGGACGACCGAATTGGGCAGATGTTTGCTTCTTGGGTGGAGGGGGTCCTTCTTGGCGTCTTTCGCAGCCGGAGCCTTCTCTAGATCATCTCCTTGCCTTTTCAGTTGCTTAGAGAATGATCGTGGAAACTTCTTGACGGACTTCTAAGAGATAATCAAACGGTAAGCATACCCAACCGGTAAAAAAAAAATAAAAATGCAAACACATAAAGTCAGGCAGTCTTACCCCGCCTTTCTTCGAATCATTAGTCTTGACGACTGCCTTTTTGGCAAGTGCCGCCTCCTTGCGCAGCAGCGCCGCGGACTTAGCAGGAATTTTTTCCTGGTCTACCATCCTCAAGGCTTCGTTTGCAAGAACAAGAATTTAAAGTTAGAGAAAATTAAGTCAAGTTCGCAATTAAAATAAAATAACAATCATTCCGGATGAGAAGTATTCTAACCCTTGGAAACATGGTACTTAGCCCGCAAGCGGACCAGAAGCACTCGTCCTTGAAGAAGTCCGGATGGGGAATCCAGTGTTTGGGTACAATAATATGAGTCCCATCCCTCATGGGCTCAGTTGTTGTTTCAAAGAATCCCGGCTCCATTATTTGCTCCCGGGCCTTAGTAGATAGTGCCGGGAGAGGGCATTTGCGTCTAAGGAGAGCCGGTTCAGTATTGTACCGGCGCAGTGTCCGGTTGTGTCTTAGGGTGAAGGAGGAAATCAATTAAAACTTGTCCTTCCACCCGGACCATTTGGACACTTTGTCCAAAGTCATTAAGTATTGGGGCAAGGTAGTCAGAGTATACCATGCCCCATGGCCGCCTGGAGCCTTGCTCAAATAGTGCATGTGAGCGAAGGCAGAGAGACTGGGGTTCAAGTTCTGAAACTCACAGGCGGCGATGTAACTTAAGATATTCACCCACGAGTTAGGGGTGAGCTGCCAAACCCCCAGATCGTACCCCTTGAGGATTTTCCTAATCCCGGGGTAGAGAGGGTACCGGAGGCCGGCTTCGATAACCGCCTCGTAGTAGATGAAGTAATCATCTGCATGATCAATGTCGTCACTCCAGGCCATTACAGCATCAGCCGGAGGGACAATAATCTCCCAACCCCTTCCAATTGGGTGCTTCTCTTTAAAGGCCTTGAACCCGCTATTAATTAGGGCGATATTACTCGGCAGCATCCGGGTCTTTTTGGGGTTGGGGTGGTCAGCAACCTTGGGCGGCTGCTGATAGTCAGCTGCAAAATCATCCTGGTCGGAGCCGGAAGATTCGGCTCTTTATCCTTGGCCGGCCTCAGCACCGCCAGCTTCATTAGAGGAGGCGGCTCCCTCCCCGTCTACCTCTCTTATCCCAGAGCTCCCAGAGGTAGAGGGAGCCTCTTCGTCAAATCCGCTCTCTTCCCAATCCCTGTGTTCCCCTTCCAGGAAAACCTCATCGGCTGACACTCTCATAGTGCGCCGGCTCTTAGACTGTCTGGCCGTCTGTTTCGTTCTGGCCATTGTGTCCTGCACAGACACAGAGAGGGAGGAATTCAGAGATGAGCATATTGGTTCCGACAGTCCAGAAGAGGCCCCCCCTATTCTAGACTAAGCCGTTCCGAGAGATCGGCTGAGTGTCCTAGGTAGTGCCTAGTGGGTGGATTGGGAACTCATTTATATTCTCTAAAAAAGCCGGGTATACAGGCGGTAAAAATGGTATACAAATTGAAAGGGAGGAAAGCTAAAATGGTACAGGCGCTTACCTCGCTTTTACTCTGGAAAAATCTGAAAAGCGCTACAGCCGGTGAACCAGGTGATGAACTGCTATCACTCGGAAGCTTGAAACTTGTTGTGACGCAGACGGGAGCAGAGAAATCTCTCTCTCTAGAATCTCTTTTTCTCTCTCTCAAAAGTCAATGTGAATGTAAGGTGTGAAAAGGAGGGGGGTAACTTTCTATTTATAGAAAGTGAAAGTGGGGGGAAATTTTTTTATTTGAAATTCAAAAATTTTACCCGTTACTGTTCACCTATGAAAGGTGGACACGTGTCACAGGCCCCACGAGATATGCACGTGCGACCTGTGAGGGGCAAATGTTTTGGTTATTTATACCCTAGACACGTGGACCAATGAGAGGACGCCACGTGTCGAGTTCAGGATGGCCCATGTGGCTCAACATCCTCTTGACACTTGGCGCCCCCAGATATGTCTCTGAAATGGCGGCCTTCAAGGGCTAAAATCCCTTGGAGCACCGTAAAACGGCGTAGCCCACTAAATTCTAGCTCAAGTGACCTAGGTAGGGGCACATTCTCCAACGACCCTATTAATAGGGAGATATTTCCCCATTTTTAGGACACATTTAATCATTTATTAAACCTGTATTCTCTTACATAAGAGAAAGACCTGAGCTTGGAATGCGAGCAGATACCCACCTAAATTTTCGTTCTCTTTATTCCGTTTCAAGTTACTAACTTGACCGTCTGAGGCGGAGCTCCAACCACTCGGAGTCTCCGTTATTTTGCAGGTACAGCTCATCCGGATCAGACTTCGTGACGTAACTCTCCCAAGGGACAAAAACACCCAAAAACAGTGTGAGTGTGTGAATGTGAATATGAATGCAATTTTATTACGGCCGCACCTCGATGTGAGGTTGCCTACGTATCCGTTAGGAATCAGGCCGAACGTAGCTCTAGCCGAACCTCACACAAGTGTGTATACTTCAAAAAGGTCTTTTTAAGGGTTGTAATGTGGTTAGGCTAAAGGTTATAGAAAAAGGGGATAAAGGCTCAAGACCCTAGATAAGCCCCCAAAGTGTGCAACCTTACTTTCGAATCTTTATATTTTTATGCTTGAGTTCCTACTCTTTTTCAGCTCTTTTTTTTTTTTTTTGCTCTCTTTTTTGCTTTAGAATTTATTTTATTTTTATAAGTGTGGGAAATCCTGATCATGCGGTCTATCACTTACTTGGCATTCATGTTTCTCAGGCACGGTACCGAGCACTCGATAAGAGACGCAATCTGAGACGTGTTCATATCAAAGACATGTTTATGTCAAAGATATGTCCATGTCAAAGACATTGGAACACTTGCCCTTTTCTCTTTTTTGTCTTATTTTTTGCTATTTTATCTTTTGAAGTCACTCAAGTTTTTTTTTTTTTTAAAAAATGCATAAGTTACACACCATCCCATCCCAAGGTTAGGTAGATATGGGTTGAAAAAAGAAAGGTCTATCGTTAGACGAGGCTCAAAGTTGTGTATCAAGAAAGGATTGCATATTTGAAGGGTGAAAGGTGATATGACGTAGCTACAAGGGGTGCCTCAAATCATTGTATACCTAGTGCTTAATTCGACATGGACTTTATTTTTATTTTTTAAAATTTTTTTTTTAATATACTGCAATGCAATGATCATATGCAAGGAAATAAATGCTCATTTTATTTAAAAAGTAAAGGGTAAAAACGAAGTCTAAGAAATAAATTCAAGGAAAATGAAGGGTGCCTATGCTAGACTTATTGGGGAAAAGGTTTGAAAAAAAAGAAGAAGAAAGCATGAAATCTTGGTGAGAAGCTTGCCTTATGCATTTGTTTCCTCATTACCTTCATTTTTTTTTTGTCAATCACATGACTCAAACTCGATTCAACATGCATGGATGGAAGAAGGTAGGAAGAATGAAGGTTGTGATATGGAGAAAGCATGTAGAGATTGGAAAGATGATGTAGATGGAGAGATCGATATGAAAAAACTAGGAATAGAATGTACCCCCAACTCAAATGACGGAAAACGACTCATGCATGAACCTAATACATGGTCATGGTGACATATAAAAAGTGTGTGCTAAGACTAGTGAGTGTAGTGACATTTTAAGACTCGTGTCATGACCATGTGGCTAGACTCCAGCAAAGACTAAGTTAAGACTTCACGTATATGCATTGAACTGGACAGGCTGTGGTATTTTAGTAATAACTTTTGATCTGTGACTCTGATTGGGGTGAAACCAACGCTAAATTAAAGATAAAACTTGGGGCTACAGATCCATAGGCTGTAAGACTCGTAGTTCTTCCTAGAACTTCGGATATTACCAAAACCAGTTGACGCTTGTGCAGTATACGGGAATAAAAAACCGGGTTGATTTAAAGGAACTATGACTCGATTTTATGTTTATTTATTAGCTCAAATTAATTAATTAATTAATTAATTAAACAAATTCCTTTAGTCATTAATCAGTTTATTTAGTCTTAACACAAGTCAAACAAACGGTTAGGAAAAATCACATAAAGTATGCACAACAGATAATGCACAATTAGTCAAGTAGGCACAATATGATGCAATGATTTTGTAACCTAACCATAGCTCTAGTTCTCTAAAGTTACGGATATGGGTTAGTCAATAGAGGATCCATGGTTAATTGTTCAGATGCATCGCGCGGAAGCCTAACCGTGAAGGGTTGGCGCGAGTGGATGGGACACCGCGTGTTTAGAAAAACTCGCTTCCATGGTTTGGTGAATTCAACATTCTCGGATGTACCCTTTGTTGCTCAGAGCGTTCAATCAGGTAGATGAAGCATGAATTCACAGAGGGTTATGCCCATATGTAGAACACATATGAGTTTCAGAAAAGTGAGAAAAACTCAATCAGGAAGTAGGATCGAGAAAACAGTGCTAAAAACTGATCAAAATTAAAACGCATATTTCTGGCTTGGTATTGGAAGAACTTGGCGCCAACAAACAGAGGCCAGCGCCACAATTTGGCTTTAGCGCCTAGCGACAGTAGCTGTCGCCTGACGCTAAAGTCAAATAATTGGCGCTAGAATTTGTTCCCTGGCGCTAGAATTTGTTCCCTGGCGCTAGTTCCTATAAGCCTTAGCAGCTTTCCGTGCTTGATAAAATTTTCCAGTTTCGCGCAGCATTATTTTGATTCTAGCTATGAAAGATATTCCTCAAATTTCTTACGTGTAAAAATCCTATGTTTAAACTCATTACGGATGTTCTTTCCGATGAGATCTTTTTTATGCATATGACAATAATATTAATCAAAATTACGTACATGAAATACTTAGAACTTTTCGAGTCTCATCCACTCATTCTAAATCATTGCTTGCCGAAATAAATTCAGGAATTAAAATAGAAATCCTCCCCAGCGGAGTTGCCAAAAACTGTAGAGAATATTTCAAGCATCATCCCTAGCTTAAACCCCACTGTGATCATACACTAAAGTACGGTGGCGTCCAAAGGGAAGGAAGATAGAGCAAAAGAGTCGCCAACAAGTTTTAGAAACTTGTAAACCGTTCACGAGGTGAAGGTTACACCCCTTAACGATCCAGAAGATCGTCAACTCCAATAGGTCTTGAACCACGACTAGTAGTTTGGGGATGAAGGTACAAATCCAACCTAAAAGAGATTGAACCTGCCCTAATAATAGGCCTTTACTTTATTCTGATCGTATTCATGTGCGCTTTCTAACTAACACGCAATCAATAGGATTACCCTAAACCAGTTTAATCTATGTTGGTTGAATATTAATGCACAAATAAACTATTATTGGCGATCACTTGAATTATAATCATATTAAACCTAAACAAGATTACTAATTATCTTATTAATCGTGATTACAAGTACAAATTCCCTTTAAAAATGCATAAAAGGTGTGATCAAGCAACAACAATAAATATCAAGCAACATAATAATAATAATAAAAATACTAATAACCATAATAATAATAATTATAATAATCATCATCATAAAATTATAATCATAATTAAAATAATCATGTTGAAGCATAAGAATAGAAAGATCCTAGGCATAATACTAACAAGATTAATAACAAGCCCTAGCATGTCACTAAACATAAAAATTCAAAGCTTTAACCCTAACATGATACTAACAATCATGAATATTAGGAAGAAAATAAAAGGCATCATACTTTTAATCATACTTTATGTTAAGTTATCCTAGACGTGATACTAGGAATTTATTATTGTCACCCTAAACATCAAATCAAGGAAAACATCCTAACATGATACCAGGAATCAAAATAACAACCTAAGCATGATTTCTACATCATAATATCAATTAAACAATTAAAGAACTTACTTGGATGCCTCGTACCTCTTTCTAATAACAAAATACACACGTTAATACTTTTAAGGAAAATAATAATTATAACAATTAAATTGAGTAATTGAAAAAGAGATTTGGGACCAAACCCTAAAAAATTAAAACCTTTCACGTCTAGGGCGAAGGCAACTTCGAATTATGCTAGGTGTGTCTAGTGCTAATGTACGAGGAATTGTGTTTGTAAAAGGCTAGGCTAGAAAGAGAGAGAGAATCAAGAAATTCTTTATGAGAGTTGATGAGAATTCGTGATAATTGATGATCGTAGAAGGGGATGTATGACCTCTATTTATAGAGAAAAAAGAGGGTCGAAGAATAAGAAGACAATCCGAATTCGAATCGATATAAAACTCGATGGACAGCAGTTTTTTGCGGATTTTGTTTTTATCATATCTTTTGATCTAGAAGTTTAAATAAGGCATATAATATGTTGTTGGAAATATCTTGAAGTCTACTTTCCAACCCAATTGGAATCAGATTAAAATATTTTGTAGATAAAAAGAAATAGCCAAAATAGTGGGACAGTGTCAGTTTTTGATAGAGTTTCATATCTAATTCATATCTTTTTCGTTATAGCTCGGATTTAATATTATAATATATCATTGGAAATATAATTTCAAGATCTATCAAACCATATTAAATTTGGATAAAGATTATGAGGCACAAAAATAAAATCTGACCGTCTTTGAACATCTTTAAATTCGAATAGAATTAGGATTTAAGAAAAAGGAATGTTTTAAAAAAGGAAAGTTTTTATTTAATTCAAATTCTTTTAGGAATAGGATTGTAGACATCCAAATGTGTCTCCCCATAACCGAACCTAGTGATGAATACCTTTCACGTCATTTGATTATCGAACAAAGTGAAAGTGTGAAAGTCTAGTGATTAGGATGTTTTTATTAAAATATCTCTTCTTTCTGTTTTTGAAAATATTTCTTTTCTTTCCTTATTTATGAAAAACGTGCATTCCAGTTCAGTTTGGTCCATGATAAGGTTCCAATAATGGTGTAGTTGGATGGGGCTTGAAAAGACCTTTTCAATGATATATTATAAGCCCAATTCCGATGAATAATGAAGAAGTTATGACCAAAATACTAAACTGGGCCTGGTGTGGTTTTTATATGCGGCCCAATGATCTAGAGGAGGGCCTATTATTAATTATCATTACTAAAGATATTAGGATTGATTATAGTCTTTCAGAATACTCTAGAAGGTTCTCTTAAATCCTAATGGAGTAAGGATTGATAATTATGTTTTAAAGAGTTTGAAATTGAATAAAACTACTCCTTTTGAGAATCCTTGTTTTGTACGAAGTGGAATATATTAAGATTTTTTTTGATGACTCATAATATTTATCTAAATTTTATATGGTTGAATAGATCTTGAAATTATCTTTCCAATGATATATTATAATATTAAATCCGAGTTATAACGAAAAAGATATGAATGAGACATTAAACTCTATCCAAAACTGACACCCTTACAGTATTTTGGCCATATCTTTTTATCTACAAAAGAGTTTAATCTGATTCAAATTAGGTTAGAAAGTAGACTTCAAGAGCTTTCCAACGAAATATTATATGCCTTATTTGAACTTTCGGATCAAAAGATATGATTAAAGCAAAAACGCGTGAAACTGATTATTAGCGCCTGAAGCAAAGCATTAGCGCCTGGCGCTAAGGCTTGGCGCCTGGCGCTAATTGCTAGCGTCGGCGCTAATCAAGTTTTATGCGCGTCAAAGCTCTGGTTCAATTTTCTATCTGTTTGGCTGATTTTCTCTATATATAGCTTCCTAATAACCCCGTTTTCATTCACCAACTCTCATTAAGATTTTCTTGATTATTCTCTCTCTCTCCCTCTTTTCTAAACTAGTCTTTTCTCAAATACAAAATTCCGCAATCGCAAGACTTAGATACACCTAGCCATATTCGAAGTTGCCTTCGCCCTAGAAATGAAAGGTTTAATTTCTAAGGGTTTGGTCCCAAATCTCTCTTTCAATTATTTATTTAATTGTTTTGTTTATTATTTTCCTTGAAGTCACTAATGTGTGTATTTTGTTATTAGAAAGAGGTACGAGGCATCCAAGTAAGTACTTTAATGGTTTAATTGATATTATGATATAGAAATCATGCTTAGATTGTTATTTTGATTCCTAGTATCATGTTAGGATGTTTTCCTTAATTTGATGTTTAGGGTGACAACAATAAATTCCTAGTATCATGTCTAAGGTAACTTTAATATTAAGTATGATTAAAAGTATGATGCTTCCTAGTCTTACTAATATTCATGTTAATATTATGTTAGGGTTAAATCTTTGGTTTTTATTGTTTAGTGGCATACTAGGGTTTGTTATTAATCTTGTTAGTATCATGCCTAGTATCTTATTGCTATTATTATGCTTTAGCGTTAATATGATTATGTTAATTATGATTAATTTTATTATCATGAATATAATTATTATTATGATGATTATTTATTATGTTGCTTGATATTTATTGTTATTGCTTGATCACGCCTTTTATGCATGTTTAAAGGGAATTGGTACTTGTAATCACGCTTAATAAGATAATTAATAATCTTATTTAGGGTTAATATGATTAAAATTCAAGTGATCGCCAATAATAGATTTATTTGTGCATTAAATTCAACCAACATAGATAAACAGGTTTAGGGTTACACCTATTGATTGTATGTTAGTCAGAAAGTGCACATGAATACGATCAGAATAAAGTAGAGGCCTATTATTAGGGCAGGTTTAATCTCTTTTAGGTTGGATTTGTACCTTCATCCCCGAACTACCAGTCATGGTTCAAGACCTATTGGAGTTTACGATCTCTTAGATCGTTAAGGGTGTAGGGAATTATAGGTACTACGCAGCGGAAATAAACATGAATCATATTCATATAGTACCTAATCCCAAGATCTAATGCATAACACATAAAGAACATATAATCGTATTTTTGAAGCGTGATTCCACATGCAATCGAACAAGAACAAAGGGAGATAAAGAACCCCAAGCATGATTCCTTTACTTAGTCCACGAGCATGGATTAAACCTCCACTAATGATAGTTAATTGTGATTGAACACTTCAATCAACCTTCAATGGAGATTTGAGCCACGAACACACCACAACACCACCCACACGCCACCACACGTGCCACCCGGGGAGGAGGGTCGTACGATTAGGGAGGAGAGAGAGAGGGCCAAGTAGAGAGAGGGAGAAAGTTAGGGTTTTTGGGAAAACTGGTTGCTTGTGTGACAATTCACTGTATGTCAATTGTTGTGTCATGCAACCCTAGGCATGGTTTATGTTTATAGATCATATTTAGAAATAAAACCATGTCAAGTCCAAAACCCATCAGACTCTTCTAACTATCTAAGCCCAATTATCAATATGGTATGTCATGAACTCATGAGGCCCAATAATGGGCCTCTAACTTGTTTAACCCAATAATCTTATGTGTGACCTTGTAGGATCCATTCTATAAGGCTTTGGGCTATTAAGCTAGCCCAAAGATCAATTGTCATATCTAGCACCAAACATTGACGACCCTATAGAATGAACTTATTATCTCCATAATAGTGATCCTTGATATATCTAGTAATTGCACTTATCGAAGAAATAACTCCTTCAATCTCCCACTTGTTTGAGACAAGTGCGCAATATTCAAATTCCTTAAGTCAATGTGTATCAATTTGATAATATGATTGCATCTCATGTCGTGATCATATTAGTCTACAAATATTTTCTTGAAAACTGAGTGAGAATTACAAAACAAATGTTTTCCATGTAATCCATTTGAGCACGGCCATGCATTTTCTTAATTCTCCCTCTTCAGGGAGCCAAGACACATTCCTAATTAAATAGGTAGACTCTATCCAATCTTGTGGCAACCAAAGCTCCCACTCAACTTCTGAAATAACCGGGAAACACCCTTTATAATCTCCAATTACGGGCAGACGTTTGAGTGTACCACAGCCATAACATCCATTGAATGAAATCAATGTTCCACTCATGTCAAAGGAATCCACTAATATATCCGAAAGTTCTATACTTGAACTTCAAAGTAGGTCAATAGTTCGATCATGCATCATTCATGCATATCCAAGTGATTGACCGAGCATCATCACTATGCTCCTATAGCCTATGAAACTGCACTATCCAATCAATCTTACATGCTAGTCCATGAGTTGAAATCATTTATGTCCAGTTTAATGATTCCGAACTAGGAACTTAAATAATATATGAATTTAGTTCACCTGTGGGGTTTCATTCACCAGGTCATCAACCTGATGAGCCCATCAATTCATAATTATTTTGGACATTTTATTTAATCTTGAAACCACGATTAAATAAGATTGAAACTTTGTTTCAATTGATAAACATAATTCTGCAAATGAATGTATTACACATGTAACTTGTTTTTCTCCAAAAACAAATATAACTTCTAATTACATCATTTGCCTCAATCCAGTTTCATTAGCATGTTTCTCATGCTTTGGAAATGGAAGGGGTTTAGTAAGTAGAGTTCATGAGACATTCTCATAAACATGAACTTTGCAATTTCTAAATCTTATAATCATTTTCATCTCCATACACTAAGAATTTTCCTTCGCCCTTTCGCAAGGAACTCTGGAATTTTTTAATTTGTATTCCAACGTTACATTGGATTTCGACTGAAATCTATCATCACTTGTTCTTAAAACATGTGAATCAAATAGACGAGTATAGTCCATGACATGCATGATGCATCATTTGCAAACTGCATAAGGATCATCACTCAAGACCTTAATTTCATCAACCTTTCTCAAAGCATTGAATCATTGATCAATGTGTCATGTTACATGGGATTGAAACTCCTTTCAATATAATGTTGAACTTTATAAGAATCTTATCAATATAAGTTTCTTAACCAAGCACAAACATCCATCAAAACCTATCTCTATAGATTTTGAATCCCAAATGTACTCATCATTCTTCTTCAAGATTTTTCATACAAAATGCATTAACCATTACTTGACCCTTCAAGAAATGAACAATTGCTCTCTGTACTAGACCAAGAAGACTTCATAGCTCCCACTAAACATCTTGTACACACAAGACCTTTTCTCCATTTTACGAGAACATCAAACGATTTGATTTACTCACAAAATTAAGAACACTAACTCCATGATGCTATGCATCCCTAGGATTATTGGATCTTCAAACTTTTGATTGTATCATATACAAATCTTATTTCATGAACATTTCAAGAAAGTGTTTTGAAATCCATCTACCAAATCTTATAAGGTAGAAATCACTGAAACATCTTTAATAGATCTTTGCAACGTGACTAATGTAAAGGTTTCATCGTAATCATAGTCATACTATGAATTAGTTGAATCCTTTAATAAGTCTTTGCTTTAGTTAGAAAACATTTTTCTTTCTTGTCTGCTTTGCTTATAATGGGTCTCACCCAATTAGGCAAATTATTCAAGTGTCATACACTTGCTTACAGGCTTACAATCTATTTCAGATTTCCTGGTTTTTAAACCACTTGGAGTTATAACTTGTCAAATCATCTTTGTTACTTGCATAATCATCATGTTCCAAAAAAAATGTTTTAGAACTCTTAATCTATATGAAATCATATTTCTTTGGCTAAGTTTTACATATGCTAGTCATCATTGTGGGTTTTTATGCAACAATTGAAACTCATACAGCAACTTTGTTTAGCTTTCAATGAGAAACGACAATTGAGGATGTGCACTTGGAATGTACTACCTTCGACACATGGTTATTATTCCCATTACACTTAATGAGACCATGCGTTGTCACTTGTAACATGAGGTGAATCATGCTCATATTGTTGCTTTGATTCGATTACTTCTCAAATTTCTTCAAGATTTTCGGAATCACTTTTCATGAACTCTTTCAAGGCTCTCGAACTTTTTTAGATTCTTCTACTCCCACTTGCCTTTTTGAGGAGGCACATTTAGCATAGGGTGGACCAACCCTGGTTTGAGCCATGTTTGTTTGTTGCTTTTCTTGAACTCTTTCGAGATTTATACTACTCCCACTTATCCTTTTGGAACAATTTCCATAAGGGCACCTACTTGAGCAACAAACATTTTGTGCTAAGTATGATTTGTGTAGTAGTACCCCGTGCTATGTGTAGGAATTGATCGTGCATTAAACGATTTAATACAATATTTATTCCTTGCTTTGTAGAAAGACTTAATAAGAACTTTTCTTATCCATATCACATATGAAGTCTTTGCTATAATTTGATTTGACTTATGTTTCTTTGTTTAGTTTTGTAGCTTATCTTAAAAGTATATCCCTTGAACAATGGTTGGAAGATAGGTAATTTTCATCCATTATCAAAATATATCTCATATAGATTGATAGCTCCCTTCATAAACACTTCACAAGGTTTTCTTTCAAAGTTTGTCGTGATACGATTTCACAACTCTTGGATGTTCATCAAGGTCTTGGCTTAAATTCTCATTATTACGATCATATCGCAATACTTTGAATGTGTTCCCAAGTATATGTCTTGACTTAAATTTTCACAATTACAATCATATTGTAATGTAATAATTATCTTGTCAAGTTGATACTGAACTTCATACTGAACATTTTGAACTTTTCAAAATTTTCACTCTTATGCTTCAACTAAGCACATGTGATCATATCACAAATGAAGTTTTATTGTGCGTCTCTAGTCTTTGAACCTTTGGTTTTCTTACATCAATATGTATTTGACCTTGAGTTCACATCATCATTTCTCTAAATGGTGATTTTGTTAAATTTTCAAATTAGAATGATAATTACATATATCAATGGATTCATAATCTAATGATACTGAAAGTCCATCCCTTTGGATCTTTCGCATGCAATGTTCATTTTTGTTCGAATTATTTGACATTTTAGAGATAATTCATTTATAGAAATGGTTCAATTATTTCTATCATATAGAACTTTGAACCTATTTAGCGACTCAAAACACATTATGACTCAATGAAGCATAGAATAACATTTATTCCACGTTTTTGAATCTTCGATGCTTAGTCAGTACTAACATTGAATGGTGTTTTGATGATGGCAAGAATGAATAACATTTATTTAATTCTAGCCAATAACAAGGTAAGGCGAAATATAGCTTCTACTTGTAAAGTTGCAACTCTTTTCCTTCCAGACTCGTAGACTCTACTTGTGAAGTAGCAACATTTGCTTCTAAACTTGTAGATTTATTTCTCCTTTAGCCATACTTCTTCATTTAGTTCAACCTCATTCTCAATGTGCTAAATCAATTTCTATAATATACTTCTTAAATTGGAACATTTCCATTCTTTTACCTTCCAACTATATGAGGTAGTTTCAAATCAATTGGAATTGGTCCATTTAATTTGAAACATTTGTTATTCATAACAAGTTTTAGCATGTAAGTAGTTCTAGGTTTGAGAAGTAGCAACTTGTTTGCATTTCTTGGCCTATAACTTCTTAATGCAATCCTCATATATTCCTAAACCTTTCCCATTTGAGCCACTTAGAACACTTCTCTTAGGTTCAAAATGATGCTTTGATTAACTACTTTAAGCACTTTTCATGATTTTGCTAAGTCTATTCAATCATTATTTATAATAGAGTTTAATCAACTATTTAACTCTTATATAAAGTGGATGAAGAATAGCGTCATTTGATCAACTTTTGATCATAGAGTTTTTCAATCACTTTCTTATATTCAATCATATTGAAGATAAGAGATGTTATTGGACTTTTACACTTGTCTTTTAGAGGGTTTGTACCTCCCATCTCATTATATTCCTTGAAAAAATTTTCAAAATGAAGATGTGTTGGCATTTTACTCAAACATTTTGAATAAAACCAACCTTAGACATGTGACATGGGTTTCTAAAACTTGCCTTTTAGAACTGTCTTAGCAAAATTGAAATATAGGTTTATGGATTATCTTTTAACCTTTTGAGAACGTTTCTCAAATTTATTTTCAATCGTGGAGATTATATAAAATAATAAAATTAGAACGACATGTTACTCGTATGTAAACGCAAAATTCAATTATGTTTAATAAAATTTAAAGTGGCATAAGCAAATTAAATTGGCAACTTTAAAGCATTTATTCAATTTTAATTTGATCCCTATTGAATAAAATGATTCCAAGATCCTTTATTTGTGCAATAATTGACCGGACTGAGGCCCTACCATCAAGTATCGCATTTTCAAGGTGAGTAAACTCTTTACTGATTACAACTCTTTGTAACTCTTGGTTGAATAATTAACCATCACATGTTTAATTATTACCCTTAGCTTCAAGGTTCTAAACTCTTTATGTAACCTTGTTGAGTATAACCAATTAAAAGTGTAAAACGTGATTTACCCCCACTCCCCTAAGATATAGTATGACACCCAGCTGAGGCATGACCTGTCATAAATATTGAAGGTTTCATCGGGTTTTTAATTGGAAAAGCAACCTCAATATTACTGGAATCTAGATTTATTATGTTGTGATTAAATAGTGAACTCTAGCGCATCATCACAAAACATTAATAAAATCTAACACGCATAATAAACTGAATGCATAAACAAGACATAGCATGACCCCTAATCCTAAGAAACTAAAAAAGCAAAAACTCCCACTTGAACCTTATAGATCTCATCCACCTTGCTCCTTTCGGCCTTCACTTCATGGGCTTCTTGGATTAACTGCAACCTGTAATTTTACTCTATTCTATCTACTACTTAAATAAAATGAAATAAAATTACAAAAATATTTTATCGGTACGTAGACCGTATTAAGATTACAAAAATACATCACGATGCGCAGATCATATTTAGCAATCTACTGGGCCATACTAGTCATTATATAGCAGTAAATAATATCATATAGTATAAAGTGCCACATAATAAATCACTCATCATGCTTTCCTAAACTACAACATCGAATGTTCACAATTAAGGAAACATGGCACCAAAATATCTCATATTTTAATTAATGTAATTAGATAATATCATATATTATTCATGACCATCAAATAAATATCATATATTCTAAATTAGTCATTTGATTATCGAACAAAGCAAAAGTGTGAAAAGTCTAGTGATGAGGATGTTTTTATTAAAATATATCTTCTTTCTATTTTTGAAAATATTTCTTTTCTTACCTTATTTATGAAAAACGTGCATTCCAATTTATTTTGGTCAATGATAAGGGTCCAATAATGGTGTATTTGGATGGGGATTAAAAAGACCTTTCCAACGATATATTATAAGCCAAATTCCGATTAATAATGAGGAAGTTATGGCCAAAATACTAAACTAGGCCCGGTTTGGTTTTTATATGCGGCCCAATGATCTAGAGGAGGGCCTATTATTAATTATCATTCCTAAAGCTATTAGGATTGATTATAGTCTTTTAGAATACTCTAGAAGGTTCTCATAATTCCTAATGGAGTTAGGATTGATAATTATGTTTTAAAGAGTTTGAAATTGTATAAAACTACTCCTTTTGAGAATCCTTGTTTTGTACGAAGTAGAATGTATAAAGATTTTATTTTTGTGACTCATGATCTTTATCCAAATTTTATATGGATGGATATATCTTGAAATTATCTTCTCAATGGTATATTATAATATTAAATCCGAGTGATAACGAAAAAGATATGAATGAGACATGAAACTCTATCCAAAACTGACCCCCTTCCACTATTTTCGCCATATCTTTTTAAATACAAAAGAATTTAATCTGATTCAAACTGGTTTGCAAATTAGACTTCAAGAGATTTCCAACGACATATTGTAAGCTTTCTTTGGACTTCCGGATAAAAAGATATGATAAAAATAAAAACAAAAACGCGTGAAACTGATTATTAGCGCCTGACGCTAAGCATTAGCGCTTGGCGCTAAGGCTTGGTGTCTGGCGCTAACCTTCAGCATCTAGCGCAAATTTCCAGAGTTGATGCTAATCAAGTTTGATGCGCGTGAGAACTCTGTTTCGATTTTCTATCTTTTTGGCTGATTTTCTCTATATATAGCTCCTAAGAACCACGTTTTCATTCACCAACTCTCATCAAGATTTTCTTGATTATTCTCTCTTTCTCTTTTCTAAACTAGCCTTTTCTCAAATATAAAATTCCGCATTCGCAAGACTTAGATACACCTAGCCATATTCGAAGTTGCTTTCGCCCTAGACGTGAAAGGTTTAATTTCTGAGGGTTTGGTCCCAAATCTCTCTTTCAATTATTTAATTTAATTGTTTTGTTTATTATTTTCCTTGAAGTTACTAATGTGTGTATTTGTTATTAGAAAGAGGTAAGAGGCATCCAAGTAAGTACTTTAATAGTTTAATTGATATTATGATATAGAAATCATGCTTAGATTGTTATTTTGATTCCTAGTATCATGTTAGGATGTTTTCCTTAATTTGATGTTTAGGGTGACAACAATAAATTCCTAGTGTCATGTCTAGGGTAACTTTAATATTCAGTATGGTTAAAAGTATGATGCTTCCTACTCTTCCTAATATTCATGTTAGTATCATGTTAGGGTTAAATATTTGACATTTATTGTTTAATGACATACTAGGGTTTGTTATTAATCTTGTTAGTATCATGCCTAGGATCTAGCTATTATTATGGTTTAGCGTTAATATGATTATGTTAATTATGATTATTTTATTATCATGATTATAATTATTATTATGATGATTATTTATTATGTTGCTTTATATTCATTGTTATTGCCTGATCATGCCTTTTATGCATGTTTAAAGGCAATTGGTACTTGTAATCACGCTTAATAAGATAATTAATAATCTTATTTAGGGTTAATATGATTATAATTCAAGTGATCGCCAATAATAGATTTATTTGTGCATTAAATTCAACCAACATAGATAAACAGGTTTAGGGTTACAACTATTGATTGTATGTTAGTCAGAAAGTGCACATGAATACGATCAGAATAAAGTAGAGGCCTATTATTAGGGCAGGTTCAATCTCTTTTTGGTTGGATTTGTACCTTCATCCCCGAACTACCAGTCATGGTTCAAGACCTATTGGAGTTTATGATCTCTTGGATCGTTAAGGGGTGTAACCTTCACCTCATGAACGGTTTACAAGTTCCTAAAAAAACTTGTTGGCGACTCTTTTGCTCTATCTTCTTTCCCTTTGGACGCCACCGTACTTTAGTGTATGATCACAGTGGGATTCAGGCTAGGGTTAATGCTTGAAATATTCCCTACAATGATTAAACCTTTGGACCCTCAACATGATCATTCGGTCGTAAGTAAAATCGGGTTCGAGCCCAGTTTAGTATTTTGGCCATAACTTCCTCATTATAAATCAGAATTGGGCTTATAATACATCGTTGTAAAGGTCTTTTCAAACCCCATCAAAATACACCATTATTGGACCCATATCAGGGACCAAACTAAACTAGAATGCACGTTTTTCAAAAATAGGGTAAGAAAAAAAATATTTTCAAAAACAGAAAGAAGAGATATTTTAATAAAAACATCCTCATCACTAGACTTCTCACACTTTCGCTTCGTTCGATAATCAAATGACGTGAAAGGTATTAATCACTAGGTTTGGTTTTGGGGAGACACATTTGGGCGTTTATAGTCTTCATTCTAACAAACTCTTCCCAGTCTTCTTTTGACACGGTCGGCCATTTTTGCCACGGGAGAAGGTCATCCTCATCAGCTTTCTTCTTATTTGATTTCTTCTGCTTCTTGTAGATCCACCCATTAGTCAAGTTAGTCTTAAAGCCTCTTAATCATTCCACTAATAAAGATTCAAACACCCTTCTCTTCTCGGGATCATTAGGAATAGAAAACAGCCTCTGCAAGCACAAATTTTAACCAATTATTGGTTTCCATTTAGTAACAAACATAAGGTTAAGGTTTCTTAAATTGTCTAAATGTGCCAAAAACACACTTACCCTTGTATCATCCCAAAATGTTTGAATAAAACCTGGAGGTACTTTCCGCATTACAAGTGTAATGGGGATTTTCCGCGCACACATGCCAACCTGATTAGCATATTGTCGACGCCATTTGGGCCCGGGTTGGCCGTTGTTGTCATACTCCATGACCATGGGACCGTCTGGTTTCTTAAAACTTCTCGTCGGACCCCTTCCCTTTCTTTGAGCCGGTGCCTTTACCCCCCCTCCACCACCTCTGCTGTTTTAATTTTGTCCTTAGCCATGAGTTTCAGGAGTCGGGTTCTCACCAACAATCTCACGTGCTGTATTTTCAATAGGCGGTGCACGTTCAGCTGAAATTTCAAATTCTTCAAGCCTACGCTCGAACTCATCTTGAGCCTGATCCTCTGGCTCACCTAAGTCATCGTCCTTATTCACATCATAAGGCTCATCATCGTCCTTGTCCTCATCCTTGTACTCGTCCTCATACTCATCATCGTCAATGTCCTCTACATAATGAGGGTCATGATCGTCCGCCATGAGATATAAGCACCTGTCAAAGAATCATAAAACAATATTTGTGTATAGTAAAGTAAGCTTAGGCAATTCAAACTACAAACATATTAAATATAATGAATATAGGTTGTTAGATTGAATAAATGTTAGTTCATACACAAAACAAAGGATTTGGGTTAAGTAGAAGCTATTTAAGCCATTTTCACCTACTTATGGTCCTATAACCTTGTATATGCATGATAATGAGTACACTTAGGCAATTTCAAACTACAAACATGTTAAATATAATGAATATAGGTTGTTAGAATGTTACTTCATACACAAAACAAAGGAATTGGGTTAAGTAGAAGCTATTTAAGCCATTTTCACCTACTTATGGTCCTATAACCTTTTATATGCATGATAATGAGTACACTTAGGCAATTTCAAACTATAAACATGTTAAATATAATGAATATAGGTTGTTAGAATGAATAAATGTTAGTTCATACACAAAACAAAGGAATTGGGTTAAGTAGAAGCTATTTAAGCCATTTTCACCTATGGTCCTATAACCTTGTATATGCATGATAATGAGTAAACTTAGGAAATTTCAAACTACAAACATGTTAGTTTATGGTCATTTTTGCCTACTTATGCTCCTATATACATGATAACTAAACTATATTTGCAATGAAACCATTACTAACTTTTAATCAAACTACCTCAATCTGAAATTCCTTCGTTGTGGTTTGGTCGCATATAACCTGCTTCGTTGTCTATGTCATTTAGTACAACAGGTTTAGGAACAATGAAAGGTGCTGAATCATCAAACGCATCATATTCTTCCACATCCTCAACATCTCCAATGCTTAGGTTCTTCTTTTGCCAGCTAGCAATATAAACCATTTTGAATCCACTAGGTCAGTTACGTAGAACATTTGCTTAGCTTGAGATGCAAGGATAAATGGTTCCGCACTATCATTCATGTGGCCAAGATCTACAAGAGTAAAGTCCTCATATTTGACGTTACGCCTGATATTATCAACCTACTTACACTTGAAAAGAGCAACCGTGAAGTCACAATAATCAAGCTCCCATATTTCTTGAATTCGACCATAGTATGAAAACTCTGCATCGACAGGTAATTTATCCTTAAAACTTTCAAACTCCCTTGACGATGCCACAAGCGTTACACCACTGTTTTGGGTGGAGGAAGATTTCAAATCACGACCCTCGGTCCAAAAAGTTTACCCATTAATGTCATATCCCTCAAATGAACGAACATCATCCCAAGGACCGTACGCAAGCCACCGTACTGTATCAGTCACATTAGTATCATCCAATCCACTCATTACTCGATCACGAAACCAATTAACAAACCTCTTATTATGCAACTGCATAAGTGCCGTTTCACCTTTCGATGGAAATTCGTCACGCAAACTAGCCATGTGCTCGTCTAAATATGGGTGCACATCTGAAACATGGTGCAACACATAAAGGTGTGCTTGTAAGAACTAATCTCGGTCTAGTGAAATTCGTTTCGACCCAATTGTGCCATGACCATCAAGTCTGCCATCATGTCGAGAAGTAGGAAGACCAATAGGTTGAGAAAGGGCTATATAGTCCACCACAAAGTTACCTATCTCCTCACCCACAGTCTCTTGCATCATACTTCCTTCAGGGTGAGCTTGGTTCCGTACTTTATCTTGTAATGTACCCATGTCTCTTTCAAAAGGGTAGCACCACCTCATGAACACAGGACCGCACAACTTAATCTCACGCACCAAATGAAGAACCAGATGAACCATTATGTCAAAAAATGAGGGTGGGAAATACATCTCAAATTTGCACAAAGTCACAACCACATCTGCTTGCAAAGCATCTAGTGTGCAAGGATCAAGAACTTTGCTACAAATTGTATTGAAAAACGAACAAAGGCTTGTAATCGCTTCCCTCACTTCTTTCGGTAGAATACCACGGATTGCAATCGGTAGGAATACTTACATCATAATGTGGCAATCATGGGATTTCATACTTGTCAGCTTCAATTCTCCATTTAAGGTTACAAATCTTTTCATGTTAGATAAGTACCCTAATGGAACCTTAATTCCGTACAGACATGCACAAAACATACGTTTCTTTACCCTTGACAATGTATAGCAAGCCGGGGGTAAATAATTCTTTTCATCCTTCCCTTTACCCTCAACTTTGTTCTTTGACGCATCTTTGGCCTTTCCCTTTCCCTTGCTCTTCTCCTTCCCTTTTTTTGAAACATTTTCATCTTCTTTTCTCGGTTCCTTCCCCATTCTAACCTTTTCTTGAGGCCACAATTATGGACGAATCCCCATCTCTTTCAAATCTAAACGTGCACCCTTTCCGTCCTTTGTTTTGCCCTGGATATTCATAAGCGTTCCTAAAAGAGCATCACACACATTCTTCTCTATATGCATCACATCAAGACAATGCCTAACGTCATGTTCTCTCCAGTACAGAAGCTTCCAAAAAATTGATTCTTTCTTAAACAGAGCAGTTGAGACCATGGTTTTTTCTGATTTTCCAAACACCGTTCGTATCCCTTTCACCCGAGAACAAATCTGAGCACCAGTCAATGGTCTAGGCGCAGTACCCTCTTCCACTGTTTCATCGAAAGCCTTTTTCTACCTACGGTACACGTCTAAGGAACCTTCGAGTCCGTAGGTAGATATCTTTGTGAGAATGAGTAAGGTATACGCTTAATGTGTCATCAATACATATGGGGCATGCTTTTTTCCCTTTGACCTTGTACCCACACAAGTTTCCATATGCAGGGAAGTCATTCATGGTCCACATTAGGGCTGCACGCAATGTGAACATCTCATTCTAATGAGCATCGAAAATGGAAACCCTTTCATCCCACATCTTTCTCAAGTCGTCAATAAGCAGCGCAAGGTAAACATCTATGTCGTTTCCAGGTTGCCTAGGACCAGTTATTAGCAATGAAAGCATTACATACTTACGTTTCATGCATAGCCAAGGAGGCAAATTATAAATCACTAAAAGTACCGGCCATGTGCTATGTTGGGTACTAAGAGTGCCAAATGGATTCATCCCGTCCGTGCACAACCCAAGCCTTCAATTTCTGACTTCATCACCAAATTTCTTAAACTTCAAATCAATATTCTTTCACTATGGAGAGTCAGGTGGATGCTTCAACATTCTATTTTTCTTTTTTCCCTCTGCATGCCACCTCAAGTTTTTAGCGTCTTTTGGTATTGAGAACAGACACTTAAACCTTGGAATAATGGGAAGATACCACAACACCTTAGCAGGAGGTCCCTCCGTACCAAGATTGCAACTCATGCGCTTGTAGCGCGACCTCTTGCATCGTGGACACTCCTGCAATTGTTCATACTCATTTCGATACAGAATACAGTCATTAGGACATGCATGTATCTTCTTATACTCCAAACAAAGGGACACATGAGCTTCTTTGCGTAATAGTAAGACTTAGGAATTTCATTCCCATCAGGCAATATATCACTTAATGCGGTCAACAAAGAAGTAAAACTAATGTCCGTCCACCCATGCTTCGACTTAATGTTGAAAAGTGTTAGCACGGCCGATAGTTTGGAGTATTTTTTGAACCCGGGATACAAAGGCTTTTTGGAAGCCTCCGATAATAACTCAAACACTCCACCTTCAACACCATGCAACATCTCATCCACTTGTTCATCCTCGACCTCATCCGCCTGATCATCATCGGCTCCATCCTCACCATTATCAACAATATAGTCACCATGATCGTATTCCTCGTCCACATGAATCTTATTGCTTCTAACACGCACATCATTCCGATCAAGAAACCTACTATAATCTCCACTTTCTCCGTGCCAAATCCACACATGGTATAAATGCCTAAACCCATGACATAATATATGATCTCTAATGATTTCAATACTATCGACCACATTCACATTATTACAATCAACACATGGACAATAAAGGCCTTTGCCACCCAGTTTGCATTGATAAGCTAAAGCCCTCTCGCAAAACTCTTGAACCTCATTCTAATATTCCAATGTATCGCGTCTACCATACATCAAACCACGATCTTTCTGCATTTAGTAAATTATCTCTAAACATATATAGCAACATATAATGAATAATGTGTAATTCAAGTACATATTTTATGTAAATCAAATTCAAGTACAAAACGTGAATATACCATTCATATAGTGAAAAAATGCATGTTTCCAAAGGGTCCTTATCACTCCAACCTAACCCATCCTTGAATGTCTACTCTCACTAGTGAATGTATGTCAAATTTCCAATTTAAAGGAAAATCCGGCAGCATTTCCCCCTAGTTCTCCAAGTACACGATGTAGATAATTAATTACCCACATACGTACCCAGAGAAGATAGTGAGGAAATGGTAAGCCAAGATGTTCCTTAAAATCAAAAAGAAAACATACATTCACTGCCTAAGTGAGAGTACACATTCAAGAACAGTCCCAATCGGGGACTATTCAAGACTCTCTCTTAATGAGAAAGCCTTGAATGGGTATCTAGGCATATGATGATGCAAGTATTCTATATATTGTTGTATTTTTTTGCAATCAAACAATACATAAGTTGCAATTTCATGAATAAACTTTTATTAAATGGATAAATAGAAAGAAATATAGCTTAGTAAAGTTTATAAGTCAGACCAAAATAGCAACTACCCACTTGAGCTCAATATGTAGTCCTCAACCTAAACTCGTGCTTCAATTCACAAATCTATTAAAAAAAACAATAAACAAAAATTAGGTTAAATATTATGTATGTACTATTTCTTTCTCATAACATGTCAATTCACTAATTTATTTATAAGCTAAAACACATCATTCATCGAACTAACAATTGCTAAACTATGTATTCACTACTTTAATTCATCTAATTTATTCAAAATTGCTAAACTAACAAGGTTATTAATCTCTAATTTTTTCAATCTTACCCATCAAAACAACTTAAAAGTAACCATTAAAACATTCCAAAATTCATCTACTTTAGTAACAAGGTTACTAATCTCTAATTTATTCAAATATACCCATCAAAACAACTTAATGTTAACCATTTAAACATTCCAAAATTCAACTAATTTAATAACAAGGTTTTAATCTCTAACTTATTCAAAATAACCCATAAAAACAACTTCAAATTAACCATTAAAAGTAAAATACCAAATTTCAACTATTTAAGTACCAAGGTTAATATATATTCTATAATTAATTCAAAATTATCCACCAAAACAAATTAAATTAATCATTAATACATAATAAAAATCCAACTAATTGATAAATATCTCTAATATTTTCACAAATTCTAAATAAAACAACCTAAAATAGAGAAAAATTGCAGCATAATTATATTAAAACCAAACTTTTAATTTGCAAACAATGATTCAACATGAAAACCACATTAATATAAGTACATAATTGGAAATTAATTGTGAAATAAAAAAAAAAGGGAAAACCTTAAAATTAGTGAGGAAATTAGCTCGGTGATGGAGGAGGGCAGCAGCAGCACGGTGAGCTTAGGGCAACAAGAGCACGGTGCGGCGACCTTACGGCAGCAGAAGCACGGCGACACGGCGAGCAAGTGGTGGCGAGGCTTAGCTTCAACACCTTCACAACCCACTTGAAATTGAACAGAGAAAGAGAAGGAACAGGGGAGAAAACCCGGTAAGGGAGAAAGAGAAAGGCGGGGCTGGTGGCCGGCGACGGTGGCGGCTGCAATGGTGGTGGGAAAATGGAGAAAAAGAGTGTAGTAAGCTAAGGGTTTGGGCTCGAATGAAACAGTGAAATGAAAGAGAGAAGGAAGAAGAAAGAAAGTATAAGGGCGGGCATTTTTTTTTTGTTTTGAATGCAGCTGTTCACTGGCACCGGTTCAAATCGGTGCCCTTTTTATTGCTTTTTAATTTTGGCACCGGTTTGGGCTAACTGGTGCCTTTTCTCTTTGTTTAAAAACCCGCCCATTTTTAGGCCGAGGTTTGCCACCGGTTTAGCCTGAACCGGTGGCATTAGGGGGACAAACTGGCTTTGTGAATGCAGAATTTTGTGTTTGTAAAAGGTTGGTTTAGAATAAGAGAGAGAAAGAGAGAGAGAGATAATCAAGAAATTCTTGATGAGAGTTGGTGAGAATTGGTGATTCAAAACGGAGGTTTTAGGAGGCTATTTATAACGAAAATCAGCCGGAATATGATTAAAAAAGAATCAGAGTTTCGAAAAGAATAAAACACGACGTTGTCGCCACAGACGCCCCTGTAGCCAAACGATAGAGCCTGTCGCCAAGCAACAGGCGTGTCGCCGCAACGCCAGGCCTATCGCCAGGCGACGACTTGTGGTGGGACACTGCAAATAGTTTTTTAACGCGTTTTCATATTTTGATAAAATTTAAGCGTACGAGGGGTAAAACTGTAATTTCCTTTAAAACACTTCTTTTATTCTAAATAAAACTCTTAAAACTCAATCATCAATGCTAATCACATTAGGATTCAAAAGAACCTTCTAGAAGATTCTAGAAGACTATAATCAATCATAATTGCATTAGGAATAATAAATCATAATAGGCCCTCCTTTAGATCATTGGGCCGCATATAAAAATCAAACTGGTCCTAGTTTAGTAATATTGCCATAACTTCCTCATTATTCATCGGAATTGGGTTTATAATATATCGTTGAAAGCTCTTTTTGAGCCCAATCCAACTACACTATTATCGAACCCTTGCCATGGACTAAACTAAATAGGATTAACTATTTTCATAAAATAGGTTTTCAAAAACTGAGAGAAATAAAAGAATTTAAAACTAACAACAACACTAGACTTTTCACACTTTCACTTCATTCGATTATGATTCCACGTGAAAGGTGTTCATCACCAGGTTTGGTTTTGGGGAGACACAAATGGGTGTCTACACTATTCTTAAATAAGATGTTGTTTACTATCCGGGTGGAGTATGGATCAAGCTTGAATGATTCTATAAGGCTCTCTTCCATTTTTATTGTGTAGATTTTCTCCGCGAAAAATCCCCACATGTCCTCTTCATCATTACCATGGTTTATTTCCAAGAGTGATTGGTCATTTATAGCTATTTTGAGTGGAGAAGCATGTATAGTCATAAGAAGTCCTTGATAGTTCAGCCTAATCATTTGATGAAGTGAGTATATGTAGACACTCATTTGTGTCTCCTAAAAACCAAACCCAGTGATGAGTACCTTTCACGTCGAATAATAATCGAATGAAGTGAAAGTGTGGAAAGTCTATTGTTGCGGATAATTTTAATTTCTTTTCTTTTCTCTCTGTTTTTGAAAACCTATTTTGAGAAAACAGCCAATCCATTGTGGATTTTCCATGATATGGGTCCAACAATAGTGCAGTTGGAAGGGGTTTGAAAAGAGTTTTCCAACGATATATTATAAGCCCAATTCTGATGAATATTGAGGAAGTTATGGCCAAATTACTGAACTGGGCCCGGTTTGAGCCTTATATACGGCCCAATGATCTAGAGGAGGGCCTAATATGGATTTATTATTCCTAATGCAATTAGGAATGGTCTTATTCTTCTAGATTCTTTTAGAAGGTTCTTTTCATTCCTAATTCAATTAGCATTGATAAATTGACTTTTGTTGACTTTTTAGAGTTTTAATCAGAATAAAAGAACATTTTTGAGGAAAATACGATTTTATCCTCATAAACGACAATTTTTATCTGATTTTAGAAAACGCGTCAAATTATTAGTCAACACCAAACGCCTGTAGCGCCTGACGCTACGCTTGGCGCCTGGCGCTAACCTGGCTTTTTGCGTCAGAACTCCATTTTTGATGTTTTATCTTTTTGGCTGATTTTCTCTATAAATAGTCTCCTAAAATCTCCATTTCGATTCACCAACTCTCATCAAGATTTTCTTGATTACTCTCTCTCTCTATCTTTTTTCTATACTAGCGTTTTTTCAAATATAAAAATTCCGCATTCATTAGATTTAGATACAGCTAGCCATATTCAAAGTTGCCTTCACCCTAGACGTGAAAGGTTTAAATTTCTGAGGGTTTGGTCCCAAATCTCTCTTTCAATTATTTAATTTAATTGTTTTTTTTATTACTTTCCTTAAAGTTACTAACGTGTGTATTTTGTTATTAGAAAGAGGTACGAGGCATCCAAGTAAGTACTTTAATGGTTTAATTTATGTTATGATGTAGAAATCATGCTTAGGTTGTTGTTATGGTATTCCTTGTATCATGTCTAGGGTAACTTTAATATTAAGTATGATGCTTCCTATGTTCTTCCTAATGTTTATGATTGTTAGTATCATGTTAGGGCTAAAGCTATGATTTTTATTGTTTAGTGACATGCTAGGGTTTGTTATTAATCTTGTTAGTATCATGCCTAGGATCTTGCTATTAATATTATGCTTTAACATGATTATTATAATTTTAAATATTATTATTGTAATTTTTATAATTGTTTTAATTTATTTTGATTATGATTATTATGTTGCTTGATGATTATATTTATTATTATTTCTTGATCACGCCTTTTTTTTTTTTTTTGGTTAATAGAGAATTTTATTACCAAAAAGGAAAAGTTACAACTTACAAACCAAAGTTGCAACAAAAACAAACACCAAAAGACCTGAACCAGGCCAAACCACCACCAATTGCCTAAAAACTAGCCTAGCTAGCTTTTAGGAAGGGTTCTAGGAAAGTTTAGAGGCATCAATTGGACTCAGAGTCCCAGCCACCTTCTATGAAGGGTTCTGGGAATCAGGACCAGACAAAGAAACACTACAACAGCAGAACTGCAAAACACAGGCTAAAAATAGAACAACAAAAGCTAAAACAAACAAAATTACAGGATTAGTAGAAGTCTATCAGCCTTAGAGCATCTACAAGCAACAACAAATAGTATGTCTCTAATCACACTTCCAGCAAACTTGCATCTTCCTGTAAAAAATCACAGCATTCCTCTGCAACCAAATTTGGTAAACAGCTTCAGCAAAGCACATCCATAGAAGCTTGTTCCTAGGTTTAGATTTCCTGCAAACCTTAGAGACCCAAGATAATTCAACATCAAACTAGTTAACAGTTCTCTTATAGCCCAAGACTCTAAGAACTTGCACCCAAACATTTTTGCTAAAACAACAATCAAAGAACAGGTGCTGAACATTCTCAAAACTCTGATTACAAAGAAAACAGACAGGGTCACAATTGATGTTCCAGCTAAGCAATCTGTCTTTGGTCACAAGCCTGTTTTTGACAGCAAGCCAAGTAACAAATAAACTCTTTGGAGAGGCAGTATTATTACAAATCACTCTTCTCCATTCAACCTTGGGGACTTGTAAGTTAAGGTGCTGATAAATTTTTTTGATCTTCACCTTACCACAATACATTACAAACTCCCAGTTGCCAATAGTGTCAATAAAAGCCCTGCATTTCAAATTGATCACGCCTTTTATACATGTTTAAAGGGAATTTGTACTTGTAATCACGCTATATGAGATAATTAATAATCTTGTTTAGGGTTAATTTGATTATAATTCAAGTGATCGCCAATAATATATTTATTTGTGCATTAATATTCAACCAACATAGATAAATAGGTTTAGGGTAATCCTATTGATTGCATGTTAGTCAGAGAGCGCACATGAATACGATCTAAATAAAGTAAAGGCCTATTACTAGGGCAGGTTCAATCTCTTTTAGGTTGAATTTGTACCTTCATCCCTAAACCCTATTTGGTTCAAGACCTTATGGAGTTGACGATCTCTTGGATCGTTAAGGGGTGTAACCTTCACCTCGTGAACGGTTTACAAGTTCCTAAAAAAAACTTGTTGGCGACTCTTTTGCTCTATCTTCTTTCCCATTTGACGCCACCGTACTTTAGTGTATGATCACAGTGGGGTTCAAGCTAGGGATAACGGTTGAAATATTCCCTACAGCTTTTGGCGACTCCGCTAAGGAGGATTTCTATTTTAATTCCTAAAATTTATTTCGGTGATGATTTAGAATGAGTGGATGAGACTCGAAATGTTCTTAGTATTTCATGTGCGTGATTTTGATATTGTCATATGCATAAAAAAGATCTCATTGGAAAGACCATCCGTAATGAGTTAAAACATAGGATTTTACACGTAGGAAATTTGAGAAATATCTTTCACAACTAGTGTCTAATTAACCAGTTTGCTATTTAATTCGGTTAAATTTCGCTGTCAATAACACTTTGTTAAGTCATTAATTGAGTCTAGGCACTGAGTCCCATGGTCTTACACAAGAGTCCAAGCATGTCACTTACACTCAATGCACACAGCAATACACATACCTTGACCATGTCTAAGAGAGTCTTGTATGCGCGTTTTTTCCGTCATTTTTTTAAGGGGGTAAGTCGGATATTAATCCTCCAATTTAAATACCATACTTAGTTCCCTAAAAATTTATACATTACTTTTTCCATCCTCCAATTTAAATACCATACTTAGTTCCCTAAAAATATATACATTATTTTTGCCAAAAATATGCACCTATTTTTTCCATTTTGCCTCTTTAAAACCGTAAAGTCGAGGTCGATTGGAGTCAAGTAATTAAAACGCATAATGGTTTAAATTACAACGCGTGGTCAAGAAAGGAAGGACGGTGAGGAAAGCTAGGACAATAATGGCAACACAAGAAGAAGTCAATGAGCTTAGGAACCAACTGGTTAATTACCGTGACTGAGGCACTGAAGCTCCTCACACTTAAGATTGATGTTCCCGTAAAGTAACAACAGATGGACCTCATGCAAGAGAGTCTAAGCAAGCTATCTAGCGACTACAAGTTTCATGGGATTAGTTCACAAGGGGTCTCGGTGGACAAAGATCTTCTTCCGCAGAAGTTCAATGCCAACGACATCCCGAAATTCAAAGCAACCGATAACCCTTATTTTCATTTAAGAGCCTTCGAGACAATAATGAGTATTAAGGGTATCGATAAGAAGGTTTTCCCCTCTCTGTTCTCACTATATCTCGAGATCGTTTGCCAACAATGGTTCTTTTCTCTCAAGAAAGAAAAGACCTCCACCTAGGAGTCCATAGCAAACGCTTTCGTTTATAGATACAAACGCAACATTCAAGTTGAGACTGACCATAGGGAGCTTGAAATCCTCAAGCAGAAGGAAAACGAAGGCTTCACCTCCTTTTTTAACAAATGGGGAAAACCTCAGCTAAGATGATCGAGGTGCCAATTGAAAAAGAGTCTGTAAGGTTATTCATAAAAAACCTTCAAGAAAAGTACTCTAAGCATCTCAAGTATCAAAACAATCTCCATGCCTTCAAGGCCGTCTACGACATTGGAATCAATATTGAAGACGACCTGGCTAAGTTAAAAGCTGCCAACAATAACTCCAACAGTGGTTTGAAAGGAAAGAAGAACGACAATCCTTCTTCTTCCAAAACCACCCACTCAAACAACTTTAGCACTTTTAACCTAGGTGAAGTCCTTGCTATGAAAAATCAAGGACAAAAGAAACCATTTAGGAGGAACTTTGCTCCTATTGGCATGAGTTATGACACCGCATTTGATCGATTAAATGCAAAAGGTCTTATAACTCCCATTGGACAATTTGGGGACCCGCTAGCCGAAAAGAGGTCGGCTAATTGGAACCCCAATGCAAACTGCAAGTACCACCAAGGTAGGGACCATCTCACCGAGAACTGTTGGAAGCTTAAGGATGTTATCCAAGACTTAATCGATAGCAACAAGCTGCCATTGCCCCCTGCCAGTAAGAAGCCAAGTACTGATAATGCACCTCTCGCTCATGCCTTGGCTATCTTTGATGAGGAAAACAAGGTTGACCCCTCGTCTCTCATTAAACCTGTCAAAGAAATCCATGCCATCGAAGAAGAGGAGGAGATCTTCTTCGACGCCATGGATAGCCTTCCAGAACCAGCAAGTAAAGAAGACATACAATCACTGACACTTTCTATGATGGAAGGATCGCATTTGCTACGTGAAACTCTTAAGGCTATAAAGGAACTTTAGAAGAAATATGACGAGGTTCCACTCTCGAAAGATGAACCTAAGAGAGAATTCACACCCATGGGAACGACTTATGAGGCGAAGCGTTTTCCACTACAAGTCACCAAAATGCCCAAGAAGAGTAATAGACTCTACACTCCAATTGGGATCCCATATGTCCAAATGTTCGAAATGCTCTCCGAGAGTGGCGAGATCAAACCTCTCGAACCGAGACCATTCGAATCATTGAAAAGGACAGATAGATATTACTGTCAGTATCATCAATCAGGGGGTCACACTATCGAAAGTTGTTTTAAATTTAAGGATTTAATTCAAAAAATTATTGATGAAAAGAAACTAGTCCAAGTTCCACAAGAAGAGGATGCAAGTATTAATGGAGTTTGGGACAGTGATGAAGAAGACGTCTACTTAAAAGACATGGTAGGACCTCCACCTTCAGTGTCATACGCCATGGAAGACTTTTGGGTTGAAGAAGACTCATCGATAGACGTCCTCCCAAGATCCGGGAGAATGCAACCTCCCGTTTCAACACAACCCATGCCAACCACACAACAAGTTCCCATACCTATCATTGAAGACAATGATATCGTTAAGCAGTTTAAGAAAACAAAAGTTAAGATGAACGTATGGAAACTTTTGGCGACATCCCGAGAACATAGGTTGGCTGTAATGAATGTCTTAAACAAAATAGGGATTGATTCTAACACCACTCCTGAGGGGTTGGCTAACTTCCTCACGAGTGATCTTCCTAGTCCAATCAATTTGATCACCTTTTCTGACAAGAATTTACCTCCAGAAGGTGACAAACATTACAAGGCATTTAACCTCACGGTAGTTTGCAAGAGAATGAACGCCCCTATGACTCTTGTAGACAATGGATCGGCCATCAACGTCTGTCCACTTAGAACTGCGAGGATGCTAGGCATAAGGGATGAATATTTAACTCCGTCAACGCAAGGAATAAGGGCCTACGACAACACTCGTCGTCAAGCTCTTGGTAAAATTACCATGAATGTAACGGCGGGAGCAATAGAACATGCTACTACTTTCTAAGTAGTAGACATTAAAGCTTCATTCAATTTACTGTTGGGATGCCCTTGGCTTCATGACCTAAAGGTCGTCCCCTCATCTCTCCACCAACAAGTAAAAGCTATAGTTGGGGGAATTCCTATCACCATCGATGCTTCACCTATGAGGATCAAGTCCATAGAAAACCCAATAATTAATGTGGAGCACGACGAGGATGATGAAGATTTATGGGGCTTTAATGATGAGGTCTCCTTAATCCAGGAGGATAAAAGGACCCCTCTTTGTCATGACCCCCATTCCAACATGATTGTAAACGCTATTCTGAAGAAACAAGGACATTTTCTTAGGATGACCCTAGGAAAGAAGAAAGAAATAGCAAAACCACTGGAGTCACCTGGCCTCCCCAAGTTAGACACTTTCGGACTTGGTTTCGAACCGACTCGGAAAGATCTCAAGCGAGTCCAGGAAAAATCAAAGGAAAGTAGAGACGCTCGCACTCAAAAGAAAGCAATCCCAATGGATCAGTACCCTCTTACACTTAATGGTCAATTTATAAAAGAAGGAGAGAACTATCCATGCCATGAATTTCCCGAGCCATTTGTTGTGAACGGCATAAGGCAACCGGGATTTGAGATTTTCTTGGATTTTTATTTCACTGATGAAATCCCAACTCCTGTCCATAAGGAGAAAGCACCCCCATGCTATAACTTTAACGTCATGAGGTTATTATTTAAGCAAGAAAAGAATGAGCCAACTTACAAAGAGGATAACTCCTCGCTCATTCAAACAGTCCTACAAAGCGAAAGCTTCGATCCCTCGAAGCTAATCACTCCATCGGAAGGATCACTACAAGGGTGGCACAAGACCATCAAGGTGACTACTCCAAGTGGAAGAAAGATATATATCACGACAGTGCAAGAACCGATGTTCTAAGAGTCGTCTGAGTCAAAGTCTGAGTTGGAGTCTCTCTCCCTATAAAGGTCATCTAGGTCTTTAGTAGTAGCACCTTCCCCTTCTATCTCCTCTCCTAGAATAGTTAGTGATCAAGTCCTTGAGGACATATCACTCTTTGATGTAATGATCTCAGAGTACAATAATATATCTTCTTCTCCTTGTTTCTTGTGTCCTTCTCTAACCTAAGATGACGAGCATTGCTTAACTAACAATGAAAAAGACAAAGAACTTATTAAAGCAATGGAAACACTCAAAAAGAAAACACCGGTAATTGAAGAAACTGAGACGGTTAATATCTCAAATGATTCAACCGATAAAAGAGAAGTTAAAATCGGACTAACACTTAACGAACAAGAAAGAACCGATTTAATTAACTTACTTAAAGAGTTTATCGATGTATTTGCTTGGTCATACGAAGATATGCCAGGCATTAATAGAGAAATAGCTCAACACACTATACAACTAATTCCAGGAATGAAACATGTAAAACAAAAGTTACGTCGAATGAAACCTGACGTAGCTCTTAAAATAAAAGAAGAGGTCCAAAAACAAATAACTGCAGGTTTCATCAAGGTATCCAAATACCCTGAATAAGTCGCCAACGTCGTCCCAGTTCCGAAAAAAGATGGAAGGGTAAGAATGTGTGTCGACTATCGAGATCTAAATAACGCAAGTCCAAAGAACGACTTCCCTTTACCACACATCTCTAGTAGATAACACGGTAAATCACGCGCTTCTCTCATTCATGGATGGATATGCAGTTTATAATCAGATCCTCATGGCAGAAGAAGACATGGAGAAAACAACCTTCATAACACCATGGGGCACTTATTGCTACACGGTAATGCCATTCGGGTTGAAAAACGCGGGTGCTACCTACCAACGTGCAGCAAATGCCTTACTCCATGACATGATGCACAAAGAAGTCGAAGTATATGTCGACGACATGATTGTAAAATCAAAAGACCGTCCAGGCCATCAAGTAGCCTTAAAGAAATTTTTCGAAAGGCTAAGAAAATACAACATGAGGTTGAACCCATCTAATTGTGCTTTTGGAGTCACC
Source organism: Chenopodium formosanum (assembly GCA_024500155.1). Lineage (NCBI taxonomy): Eukaryota > Viridiplantae > Streptophyta > Magnoliopsida > Caryophyllales > Amaranthaceae > Chenopodium > Chenopodium formosanum. The sequence goes on from CM044880.1 coordinate 44,797,315, forward strand.
TCAGGAAAGCTTTTGGGTTATGTCATAAGCTCTAGAGGAATAGAGATAGACCCAACCAAGATTAAAGCCATCATGTCAATGCCACCGCCCAAAACCGAGAAACAAATTCGAGGATTTATTGGCCGGTTGCAATACATAAGTAGGTTCATATCAAAATTGACGACGATATGTGAACCAATCTTCAAGAAGCTTCAGAAGAATGTACCAGTAATATGGGATGAAGAATGTCAAAAAGCCTTTGAAAAGATCAAAGCCTATCTCGCAAATCCTTCTGTATTAGCACCAGCACTTCCTGGAATACCTCTTAGGTTGTACTTAACAGTTACCAAAGAGACAATGGGAGCTATGCTAGCACAAGAAGTAGAAGGCAAAGAAAACGCAATCTACTATCTAAGCAAGAAAATGCTCGAATATGAAGCACGCTATACACCACTTGAGAAGTTGTGCCTCGCCTTGGTGTGGGCCACGACCAAGCTAAGACATTACATGCTAGTGCATACCGTCTTTGTAGTCTCCCGATTAGATCCACTTAAGTATCTATTCGCGAAATCTACACTCAATGGACGCATATCGAGATGGATAGTCAATCTAGCCCAGTTTGATGTAAGGTTTATGCCGCAAAAAGCTATCAAAGGATCTGTGGTGTCAGAATTTCTAGCAGACTTTCCAATAGAAGACTCAACGCCAATACAAGACAATGAATTTCCATATGAAGACTTAATGGTTACTGAAGATGATACTTGGACCTTGTACTTCGATGAAGCCTCAAACCAAAAGGGATGTGGCGTTAGAGTATTAGTAGTATCACCTAAAGAAGAGCATGTTCCAATCTCCATAAAGCTTGATTTTGACGTTACCAACAACGCTGCTGAATATGAAGCATGCGTGGTAGGCCTTGAAACAGCTTTGGCATTGGGAGTAAAAAAAGTTAAGGATATTCAGAGACTCTTCATTTATCATCAATCAAATATCTAAAAGGTGGAAAGTAAGGAGTGAAAGTCTAGCCCCTTACCAAACCTATCTGGAAACTCTTACTGATCAGTTAGAGAAGGTAGAATACATATATCTACCTAGGGAAGAAAATCAATTTGCTGATGCCTTGGCAAGACTAGCCTCGATGGTTAGGATTCCCACAGAAATCGAGGAAATGCCTCTAACTATAGAGAAAAGGCACAAACCAGCATACATCCAGGCTATAGAAGATGACGAAGTAGTCCAAGAAGAAGAAGAAGAAGAAGAAGAAGAACCGTGGTACACGGATATACTCAATTATGTCACCAAAGGAAAATACCCTCCCCATGCTGACAAAAGAGCAAAACGAGCCTTAAGACTCTTAGCTCCCCAATATGTACTCATAGACAACGAGCTACATAAAAGGGTACCTAAGGGTCGAGCTCTCTTATGTGTAGGAAAAAAGGATGCACAAAATGCAATGAGGATAGTCCACGAAGGAATTTTTGGCACTCACATAAATGGCAAAATGTTAGTCCAAAAGATAATGCGAGAAGGATATTATTAAACTACAATGAATAGGGATTGCCAGCAATATGTTAAAAGATGCCCTAAGTGCCAAATCTATGCCAATTTACAACATATTCCTCCATCCTTAGCTTGCTCTACACCTACACGTCGCCATGTCCATTCTCTACATGGGGAATTGACATCATTGGTAAAATCACTCCCCCAGGAACAAGAGGCCATGAATATATCTTAGTAGCAATTGATTACTTCACAAAGTGGGTCGAAGCGCAATCATACGCTAAACTCACTGCAAAACATGTAGCACTTTTATCGAGAGAAATAATATTTGTCGATACGGAGTCCCACATGAAATGATAAGTGACAATGGAACTCACTTTCAAGCCAAATGTGACGAATTGCTACAAAAATATGGCATTCAACACCATCATTCTTCCCCTTATAGGCCTCAAGCAAATGGAGCAGTCGAGGCAGCTAATAAAAATTTAAAGACTATCATTGAGAAAATGACGGAAAACTACAAGGATTGGCCTGACAAACTTCACTTCGCATTGTGAGGTTACCGCACGTCAATTCGCATATCAACAGGAAATACGCCATTTTCCTTGGTATATGGAATGGATGTCGTACAACCTGTCAAATTAGAAATTCCATCTCTACGCATCGCGTTAGAGAGTAAACTCGGTGAAGTTGAATGGACTAAGGCAAGATATGAAGAACTAATTCTACTCGATGAAAAACGACTAGAAGCTCTACATCACACTCAGTGTTACCAAACTCGTATGGCTAGGAATTTTAATAAGAAGGTCAAGACAAGAAACATCAAAGTAGGAGACTTGTTGTTAAAGCATTAAGGAAAAATGTTTTATATCCCAGGGGAAAATTTGGACCTAATTGGTCTGGACCCTACATTGTAGAAACAATCCTGTCAGGAGGTGCAGCAAAATTAACTGATATGGATGGCAATGAGTTCTCGAACATGACAAATCTTGATCAACTTAAAGAAATACTACCCATAATTACTAGAGTAGGATACTCAAGAAAGCTACGTTTGGTCTGATTACTTAAGAAAGGATACGTAGGCAACCCTTTACAGGTGCGGCCACTTTATTTTTTAAAAATCTCGTATCCCAGAAATAATTAAAAATTCAACAAAAGATCAACGGAATATCGGCGTCACAGAAAACACTCTGGCGCCAGACGATGACCATCAGCGCCAGACGACGGCGTCCGTCGCCTGACGCCAGACTGCCGCGGCTGGCGCCAATATCGAAATGGTGGCGCCAATTCACATTTAAATTCTGGGAATATTTCGGTGTTTTTCGGAAAATTTTCGACTTCCGTACTCGAAAAATTTCTGAAAAATTAATTTTTTTCGGTTTTCATTGCTTTAATTAAATAAATTTAAAGTAAATAATTTAATTAAAAGCTGGAATTTCATTAATAAAATAAATTACATTATTGATGGAATTTAAATAGAGCTGAAATAAATTAACTTTAAATAAAAAAAAAATAAACTAAGTCTAATAATTGGAAATTAAGCAATGCTCCTAATCTTCTTTCTCTTTCTTAGCCCTTTTCCAATTTTTATCTGCTTCTTCCTCCTCATCCATAACCTTAGCTAGTAGGCATCTTTTAGAGGACCTATATTCAATCTTGGAGTAGATAGTTTCCCCTTCTGCTAGGACTCCATGCTTCTTTTCTACCCAAGCTTTCTTCTCTGTGGTGTCAGCTTTCCTTTTTCCCTTATCTTTTGTAGTACTCTTCTTCCTAGGCATTGTAGGTGTTTTGAATTCAATTATTTCACCTAAGAGTTCCCTAACAGGAACCACCATGTCACCTAGACGACTCTTCACATCAGTTTTACTCTGATTTTTCTTCGAGTCCTTTGAAGGTTTCTTCAGCAGCCACTTTTTCACATCATTGGACAAGGAAGGAGGAACCTTTTGGGTAATTACTTCCCATAGAGGTCTCGCACTCAAATAAGCATCAAATTGTCTACTTCCTGGGAGACAAAGAACTCGTAGGGAGGACAAAGATCTCCGGAAGGAATAGTCTGAAGTAGGCCGTATTGTCTTTTTACCTTGCAGGGATAATAAGTCATACGGGACAAGCTTGAAAGACGGCAGAATGGTTGCTTGTTGACACCAACCATCCTTTCTATTTTCCACCAAGGGATGACCCACTTGATGGCAAAATTGCAGGATTTGAAGACCCTCTTCCATTCGTGGCGCCCCATCTTAGAGAAGCGTTTCTTCCTCCTCACGAAGCAATTTAGAGTATACTTCTCAATGTTGTCTGGAGGGCTAATTAACTCCAGTCTTTCCATTAGCCACATATGTAAAAAAAAATTGCAATGCAAATAAATTATTATTACTATACAAAAATATATTTTTGATTTCTGTAATTAAAAATATTATTTTTTTTACCTGTAATAAAATTGGAGAGCCCCGAAAAGGTGCTTTTGGATTCCTCTTTAATTCATCTAGACTAATCATAGTCTCTCCAACTATTAAAGGCATTGGATTTCTCCCTGATTCAATTTGTTCTAATGCGGTGGTTATAATTGATTGACCCTCATTATTTTTACCACTAGTAAGAAAAAGTTGATTAAGCATACAAAATAAGAAAGCCCTTCTTCTATAAACATGAAAAGATTCGGAGTAAGGTTTATCAAAATAATGGCGAGCAAATTCTTTCAAATTAACTATGTTGTCATCTACTATTTTTTATAGATCTCTGTCTTTTAAATTGAAGAAGCGTACAAAATCTTTATAATAATATGCATCTATTCTAGGGATTACTACAAGATCTATTGCAGGGAAACCTAAAATAGCACCAAATTCTTCCGGCAAAGTGCTAATTTCATCATACCCTATCCTAAAGCAATGAGTATCCACATCCCAATATTTTAGTGCGGTATGAATAAAATCTGAGTGAAGATCTACCCCTTTAATACCATAAATACCCCCCAAGTGAAACACATCTAATTCTTTTCTTACTTTGGCGTTAAGAGACCGACACCATTCATGGGTGTAATTGGTAAAAGTTTTGGTGACTAAAGACATGATATTATTTTTCTAAAAGCTAAGAAATATTTTATCTGCTGAAATTATGAAGAGAATCGGCTGGGCAGGGGGCTATTTATGCACGAAATCAGAGCAGTTTTAATCTAGGAAGGATTTGGAGTCAGCGCTAATTAGCGCCAGACGCTACTATTGGCGCCTGACGCCAGAGCCTGGCGCCAAACGCTAAGTGTAGCGCCTGGGGCTACACCAAAACGCGTGGCGCCAGCTGGCGCCAATTTGCCTCATCGTACGCGCTTTCTAAACACCGTGTTTTTACCTTAACTCGAGTCTGCTAATGACTTTACGGCTTCCTTATCTTTTTCTAAATATTCATTTATTCCTTTATTTAATTAATATGGCTATTATATTAATTATATTACTTTTTGGATTTTATTTAGACTAAATTCCAAGTTTTTATAAATCCAATATTTTATTTGACTTTTCCCTTTTTCATTTTTTTTCTTTTTGGGGGAGAAAGTCGGATACCCTCCATCAATAATAAAAATGACGGAATTTTTGCGCAAAATTATTTGTCACATTTTCTTGCACACACAAACTTGCACATAATAATAACAATATATAATAAATAAATAAATAAATAAAACATGATAAATAAAAAAACTCATAATAGTATGTATATACAAAATATGTCTAAAAAATGAGTCTAACTAAAAGGCAAAGTTCTATACAAAGTCAAATAAATAAATAAAAAGCACAGGAACAAACTGCGATGCCGGGGGACGTAAACCCATCATCGCATAAAACTCCGATGTACGAGGAGTAACCTCTCCACCGGCTCCAGCTCCAGCATCAGCTCCAGTCTCCGCGGGAGGAGGAAAGCTCAACGTAGGACCCGTCCACCCGAGATCAACCTGAGGCTGAGGTTGCGGAGGCTGCTGCGATGACGAGCCAACCTCGTACATCCCACCACCTCTAAGAGCCTAGGTAGCCTCTCCCTGGCCTACCGGCGCAACATGTGCACCCTCAGAGGAAGAACTTGAGCCCTCTACCGCCTCAGTACGGGCAGCCTAAGAGCGACCACCCCTTCCTCCCGAAGTAGTGCGGCGACCTCTCGAGCTAGACCTCGCCGGATCCCTCCGCACCTCAGGTCTCGTGCGGGTACAAGAAGGAATGAGCCGACCCTGCAAAAAGAGATTAAAATCAGAAATAGGCAAAAGTGAAGAGGTAATGCAAAACACTTAAAGGAAAGACTACCTCCTGAATAACGTCGTCCCGACGGCAGGTAGCCGCGTTCCTCATCCGGACAAGCTGGTTCTGGAAGGCGTCTATGCATTGTGCCATCGTCGAAACCACCTCGTGCGAGAACTGTCAAAGAAATAAGTCAATAAACATGCAAAATATATTTGGACAAAAGTTGCAAATAAACAAGCTTACCCGAGTCTGGTGGCGAGGAATCGACCGCTCTACGAAGCACTCGTATTTAGGAGCCGGAGGAATCATCTCCTCGATCGGCCCATATGTCCTCTGGTAATGGATAGACATACGGGGTGGCACAAACTCAGCAACATCATCCTGACAAGGCAAGACAAAATCAATGAAGCATTACTTGGGGGCTACTTAACGAGAGGTAAAAGCTAAAAAATCGTACCGCCACATCCTCAGCCGGTACAGGAATTGGAGCTAACAACGGCAGTAGCTCCTCTGCATAGCATCGCCCAGGGATCGTGTAAGATCGCCAAGGGGTACCATTTCCCTCTGACATGCTCAACAACCTCGCGACGTTAAACATGTGATGTGGTGGAGGAGCAGGAACGACGAAGGTATCGGAGGAATGCTGAATAGCAACCCTCTCTCCAAGATACGCAACCGCTCTATAAGTCCCTAAGAAATAGCGACGCTCAGCAGAATACTGCGCGGCTAACCCAGGGACTGCCAGGTCATCCCACGGTCGGTTCAGCACCTTAGGCTCCTACAAAGAACGTCAGTCAGGCAAGAATCTATCTAAAACATCTCAAAATGTCAAAAAGACTAGAATCATACCGAGATGATCCAATCTCGGACATATGCAGTGGACATCCCGACACGGCGGCTGCCCCAGGAAGTACTAACTGGAAACCTGCGCGGCAACGGTCTCGCCGGCGCAGCAGAAGGGAAGTACTCGTAGAAAAAAATCTACAAGGAGCTAAAATTATCAGTAAATTCTAGCTAAAATGTAGAGCTAAATTTTATAGGGAATAAGGTAAACCTCTACATCCCTCCAAAAGCTGGATAAAGAAACATTCGACCCAAAGGACTGATGTCAACACGAGTCCCTCAGTACTCGAATGAAATTAGCATTGGCTAAGCTGGCCCAGTCATAAATCCCGATCCGGTATAGATCGCGGACGGCCGGAAGGTAGTAAAGCAGCGCCCTACTATCTTTGTTAGGGGAGAACGTCCCTGACAACAAGATGAGTGCAAATATGCGCACCCGCTGCTCTCGGGTGGTTGTATCATCGTCCAAAGCCGCTGCTAGAGTCAAACAGCGAATCCCCCTAGCGCTGAACTAAGTCGACTCTACCTCAGCTCGAGCTCAAATAACAATCGGACCCAATAGCTCCTCAACCTCAGGGGAAAAGACGTCGATCCCACTGTCAAACGGCAGTGGCACGGAACTGAACTCAAGTCCTGTGATGAGACTGAAGTCGGTAGGAGTGACCGTCATCTCACCCCAAGGAAAGTGGAAAGTGTTGGTGGTGTCCCAAAAGAACTCCACCAGAGCACGAACTACATGGTGACCCCCGCTGGAGGCAACCATTGCCTCGAAGGTCTCGTACAGCGCAGTAAGACCGCAAGACTCCCATAGAAGTCTCGTCTGATCATCTCTAGCGATGTACATCTTGTACAAATCGCCCAAGCCGTCACAGCCGGAACCATGACAGCGCGTCCTCCCAACGGTGATGCCCCGTCTCACCCTCTCAGAAATGTGGTGGACGGGAGAAAAGTACAAGGTCCGCTCATCCCACTCGGGAGTCGACCAAGCGAAGTGGACGGCTCGACATCATCCTCTATAAGCTCATGCTCCCGTCGAACGTCTCAAGACCGTGAACCGGAACCTCGCTGTCTAGCCATGCTACATTGTGCAGAATTATCATAAATTAAGGTTCTATAGTATCTAAGGTTCGCCTAGTCGCATGATACTATGTTCGCAAAAAAACAGAGTACATAGTACTAAAACAGACCAAAAAATTCAAATTGAGCATAACGGCATTTTTCAAGCAATCAAACAATTTCTTGCAATACTATAGTAATTATTGTGACAAATTGGACAAGAATTGCTAGCAAAAACATCAAGAACGAGCCACATTGTATTCCCGACTTTAAGAGGTTCAACAATGGCAATTTGTTCATTTCTTCACCAAATTGGGTCAAACAAGTCTCAAATCACTCCCAAGGCAATATATAAACATAATCAAGCGATTTCGTGGCATAAAATTTGACAAACAAAGAGAATTAAGCATTCTAAGTTTCGAATTTTCATGAAATTTGAGAATATACACATGTAGAATTCATAAAAACCGGTGTGAGTTTGAAGAAAACTTACATAGATCGGGAAAATGGATGAAATAAGCTTTGATTTGCAACAAATTTGAGTGAATTTGGTTGAGAAACGAGCAAGAATGAAGCAAATGGATTTCTGGGAATTTCGAGCAACAAGCGCGACGAGCAGCAGCGAAAATGAAGAAGAGAAGGGTATTTAAGGAAAACCTGACTTTAGGGCCAAGCGCCACACCTTGGCGTCAGCAGATAGGCTTGGCGCCTGGCTCTAGCTCCAGCGTCTGGCGCTACAGTCAGTTAATTGGCGCTGATGTTATTTCAGCGGCGCCAGAACAGTCAGCCACTCAGTACGGTTGTTCTAACCTGATGCAATATATTTTGGGTTTCTTGGTACGCCAGTTAGCCCCTCTGAGCAATTTGACACGATTTTTAGTAATCGACTTGATTACACAAAGTGATCGACCTAATGAAAGATTGTCTCACTTAGCTTAAAGCGCCTAAGCATTGGCTCATCGCAAAAGACACCGACATACTGGTTCATTTGCAAAAGGCACCGACATATTGGTTCATAATTCAAAAGGCACCGACATACAGGTTCAAGCAGTAAAGCGCTGACGTACAGGCATAGCGGAAGCAAAGTTCAAGCGAACTTTTAAAGATCGACAAGCGAAGATCTTCGGTAATTTCCTTGGGAAATTATCGCAACAAGTGAGGATAGCTTCAAGCGAAGATATCTTCGACAACGTTACCTAGATTGTGGAGAGTTGTCAAAAACAACAGAAGGTGATTTCAAGAAAAGTTGTCTTTGATCATGTTCCCTTAGACGTGGAAGATGGTCACAAAGCGGAAGAAGATTGTTTCAAGCGTGATTTGGGATCGCAGAACAATCTGAATCATTCTCTGTCTCTATCGCTTCTTTAACTTTTGTTTTCAAAACTTGCGTTTCTCCAAACTCAGTCAAAGTCGGGGCTTTTATAGACACCCATTTGTGTCTCCCCAAAACCAAACCCAGTGATGAGTACCTTTCACGTCGAATCGTAATCGAATGAACTAAAAGTGTGGAAAGTCTAGTGTTGCGAATAGTTTTAATTTCTTTTCTTTTCTCTCTGTTTTTGAAAACCTATTTTGAAAAAACAGCCAATCCAGTTTGGACGGTCCATGATATCGGTCCAATAATAGTGTAGTTGGATAGGGCTTGAAAAGAGTTTTCCAACGATATATTATAAGCCCAATTCCGATGAATATTGAGGAACATAAGGCCAAATTGTTGTACTGTGCCCGGTTTGAGCCTTATTTGCGGCCCAATGATCTAGAGGAGGGCCTAATATGGATTTATCATTCCTAATGCAATTAGGAATGGTTTTAGTCTTCTAGATTCTTCTAGAAGGTTCTTTTCATTCCTAATTCAATTAGCATTGATAAATCGACTTTTGATGACTTTTTAGAGTTTTAATCAGAATAAAAGAACGTTTTTGAGGAAAATACAATTTTATCCTCCTTTACGTCAATTTTTATCTGATTTTAGAAAACGAGTTAAATTCTTAGTCAGCACCAAACGCCAGCTGTAGTGCTTGGCGCCTGGCGCTAGCCTTAGTGTATAGCGCTAACCTGGCTTTTTGCGTCAGAACTCTATTTTTGATGTTTTATCTTTTTGGCTGATTTTCTCTATAAATAGTCTCCTAAAATCTCCGTTTCGATTCACCAACTCTCATCAAGATTTTCTTGATTACTCTCTCTCTCTATCTTTTTTCTATACTAGCGTTTTTTCAAATATAAAAATTCCGCATTCATTAGATTTAGATACAGCTAGCCATATTCAAAGTTGCCTTCGCCCTAGACGTGAAAGGTTTAAATTTCTGAGGGTTTGGTCCCAAATCTCTCTTTCAATTATTTAATTTAATTGTTTTTTTTATTACTTTCCATAAAGTTACTAACGTGTGTATTTTGTTATTAGAAAGAGGTACGAGGCATCCAAGTAAGTACTTTAATGGTTTAAGTTATGTTATGATGTAGAAATCATGCTTAGGTTGTTGTTATGGTATTCCTTGTATCATGTCTAGGGTAACTTTAATATTAAGTATGATGCTTCCTATGTTCTTCCTAATGTTTATGATTGTTAGTATCATGTTAGGGCTAAAGCTATGATTTTTATTGTTTAGTGACATGCTAGGGTTTGTTATTAATCTTGTTAGTATCATGCCTAGGATCTTGCTATTAATATTATGCTTTAACATGATTATTATAATTTTAAATATTATTATTGTAATTTTTATAATTGTTTTAATTTATTTTGATTATGATTATTATGTTGCTTGATGATTATATTTATTATTATTGCTTGATCACGCCTTTTATGCATGTTTAAAGGGAATTTGTACTTGTAATCACGTTATATGAGATAATTAATAATCTTGTTTAGGGTTAATTTGCTTATAATTCAAGTGATCGCCAATAATAGATTTATTTGTGCATTAATATTCAACAAACATAGATAAACAGGTTTAGGGTAATCCTATTGATTGCATGTTAGTCAGAGAGCGCACATGAATACGATCTGAATAAAGTAGAGGCCTATTATTAGGGCAGGTTCATTCTCTTTTAGGTTGAATTTGTACCTTCATCCCCGAACCCTATTTGGTTCAAGACCTTATGGAGTTGACGATCTCTTGGATCGTTAAGGGTGTAACCTTCACCTCGTGAACGGTTTACAAGTTCCTAAAAAAAACTTGTTGGCAACTCTTTTGCTCTATCTTCTTTCCCATTGGACGCCACCGTACTTTAGTGTATGATCACAGTGGGGTTCAAGCTAGGGATAACGTTTGAAATATTCCCTACAGTATGGTATTGCACCAAGTTCATGTATCCAAGGACGTCCAAGTATAAGGTTGAATGTGGGTTTAATATCTATGACATGAAATTCAACCGTCTTTTGAATTGGGCCTGTGGTGACTGGTAACTTAACAGTTCCACACTTTATTCTTCTCGAGTTGTTGTAGGCTCTAATGCTTTGTGTTGTTGAATGAAAATCTTTTTCTAGATTAAGGCTTAGATATTTTGTTGTTCGTAATGGGAACACATTTAAAGCCGACCCATTGTCTACTAAAGTAAGAGGGATATTGTATCCCTTGCACCCCACAGTTAGGTATAATGCATTGTTGTGGGTAGTGTCTTTTGAAGGCAAATCATCATTAGTGAAAATGATTGATTTGTCAGATTTCTCGTTAGTAAGCAAGATAACGAGATCCTAAGGGGTTGTGTTGGTGCTTACAGAAAAAGCTGTTAGAGCGTTCATAAGAGAATTCCTATGTTCATTAGAAGTACTTAGGAGTTCCCTAATGCTAACATTTGCCTTGGATTGGCGAATTTTTTTAACCAATGGATCTTCCACCTCGAGTGGAGGTGGTATTGGATTTTTTACTTGACCTTCAGTTTGATTTTGTGTGGTCGAAGACCCATTTGGTGGTGTTTGGTAAACTTGCCCAGAACGAGTTAGATGATCTATCTCATTTGGGTTAGTTGTAGGACTCATAAACCAACTTTCTTCTAGAGGCTTTGAAGGTGCCTCCATTTCAAGATGTTCCATGAGTTGTGCTTGATGCCATTGTTCATCCAAGGAGAGATTTGATTATGAGTTGTACTTGATGCCATTGTTCATCCAAGGAGAGATTTGATAAGTCTTGTGACTTCCCCAAGAAATGATCCCAATCAAGCACTCCATTTATCTCATTTTGTAAACAAGATGGAGGTGGGACAACGGTATACTTAGAGACATATAAGTCTTGAAAGTCGTCGCCCCATAGTCCACATACTTCATTAGTTGCCCCTATGAGTATTGTGGCTAGAGGTTCTCCTATACGTGTGATATAGTCCAAAGGATTCGTATCACTTCCCATATGGTCCTCATCAAAATAAAACACCCTTAATGGGGATGCATTATTGTTAGGTTTAGGCGTGGGAATTCTCCCATCGTCTACTAAATCTTGTATTTTGTGTTTTAAGACATAGCAACGCTCAGTATCGTGTCCAACGCCTCTATGATAAGCACAATAAGCATTACCATCCCAATTAGCAAATCTTTTTTCTAGTGGAGTGGGTGGTGTTGGCCCTGTTGGTGCAAGTAAGCCTTTTTCGCTCAATTTTTCTAATATTCTTTATAGCTTACAGGAAATGGTGTAAATTTTCTTTCTTTTGTCCATCTTTTCCGTGGATCATTACTGTTATTATATTGCGTGGAAGTCGCAAATTCATTAATAGAGGATGAACTATTATCATTCCCCTTTTTGTAGTTATTCCTAGGTTTGATGATAATAAGGTTTGTTTGCTTTTTCCATTGCAAGATCATCTTCAATCCTAGTAGCCACAAGATAGACCTTTTGAAAATTGTCTAAACCAATGTAACGTAGATGCTTGTTGTACTTTTCATGACAATTGTCAATGAACTTTTGTATTAACTCGGGTTACCATAGAAAGCAAGGAAACCTTCATCGTCGCCTTGCTTAAGTATTCCAAGTTCACGTAGAGTCGATTTGAACTCTACGTTACTCTTATATTTGGTAATGAAAGCTGAAACTACATCTTCCCATGTTGTTTTGAATTTTGGATCTAACCCATAATACCACTCTCTCGCGGTTGGGTCTAGAGGTAAAGGGAATGTCAAAGCATAAAGCTTAGGATCAACTCCCTTTAATGCCATGGTGCCAGTAAAACACATTAAGTGGTTTTGTGGATTATTGGTCACCTTAAATATTGGCAAGTCCTTGGGGGAGAAGCAAACTTTTCTGCGTCAAAGTACTTGTTCCCCATGGTGGAACAAAGAAAAATCTTCTCCAACGGCTTTTCTTTGACGGATAATTATTCCATCTTTTGTTGCAAGGCTAGAGTCTCGGCCTTTTTCTTTTCAGCCTTTTCAAGTTTCTTAATTCTTCTTTCCTTGGCCTCTTGAGCCTTTTCTTCTCTCAAGCAAGCAATCTCTTCTTGGAGTTGCTCGATGGTTGACATTTTTGTTGGATTAGGACTAGTTGTCAAGGGAAGGTGGTTTGAAAGGGGTGGGTTGCTTGATGGTAAACGTAGAATACGAGCGCCCGAGAGTCTTTGTTTCCAAACTTGAAAACCGGCCCTAAAGGAAGTACGAAAGGATAAGTAAATCGATACGCTTGTTTAGAAGAAAAAAAAAAAAAGAAAAAGACGCAAGATATATTCGAACGGATAACATCACCCTTAAACAATTCTTCAATGAAGATATTGTTTCAACGAGTTAATTTTTTTTTTTTGAGAAATCAAATCGAGTCGTAACAATGGGTGCGCGCAAGTGATTAAGCTGCCATGACTGGCGCGCACATCAAATTTACTTGCGCTGGTAGGGGTCGCGCAACTCATTGAGTTGTGCTCGCCACCAGCTCGTAAGATTTTTTGTTTTAATTCGAGCAATTTTTTTTGTTTTGTCATCGTTTTTTTTTTTTTTTGATGTTATCCTTTGAATTTGACTCAGAATTACCAAGGGACAACTTAGTAATTGGGAACATAGACCAAACTAAAAAAAAAAAAAAAAAAAAAAAGAAGACTATCCTAACACGTTGCATATAGTCACATAATCACATAAAGCATGTCATAAGTCAAGATTCACGCAATGCCATTCTAAGGTCAAAAGACTTGGGTGTCCAAAGGTACCATATCTTAAGAAACGACGCACAAATCAATCTTTTAACGTGTTGACTCATGACATCGCTCTCCCAATATTTTGTTGGCGATATGGGTGGGATGATTGTTATTGATTTAGGGATAGAAGCCTAGTGTTGGCGACCCCTAATCAATGAGCCAATCCCCAAAGGTTGAAGTGTACTATGATTAAGCATGATGCAATGTTGCTTGTTTGGTTTTAACTTTTGTGCAAAAGGAAGATATTATTCGTTCAAGTCTCGCTCTCTAACTAGAGAATATCCAAGTTAATTCCCGTTACAACCCATAGGCAACCTAGTGTTGGAAACCTTGGACCATAACTAAGAAATAATCGTACGTGTAACATCTAAGTCCTCAGTGAAGTCGCCACAGCAAGGAGGGTGATCCCATTGTAAGGGGTACTCTCCTTAAATGCCCATGGCCACTTAAAAGCCTAGGACTTTACACTTGTTAGGGTGCAGTAGGATTTGAATTCATGACTGTTTGGGGGACCTTGAATTAGAATTGATTCTATCATCACGCTTTTTTGTAAGAAGCAAGTAGGAGTCGCCAATGAATTTTAGGAAAATCTCATAAACCTCATTCATGCCTTTCTTCCATGTGGAATACATGAAATAATTAGCATAAATCATAAGTTTACCCATGCCCAAATTGGTCTACATAAACCAGAAATGAGTTCGGGAGCGAGGGTACTAAAATAACGTTTCCTTTAGGGGGGAATCGCTATCCTAGCCCTAGTACGGCCTCTACTAGCTCTCCCCTTTTACAATTTCATCACCAAACAATATATGCAACGCGATACCTAGAACTAAGTTAGTTGATTTTATTTACACACATTAATTCACATAGGATTACAATGCAATGTCGTTATTTTTTATTTAAATAAATTCATGGATATAACAAGAAATAAACAATATTCACCTTGGCTTAAGTGATCAACCAACAGTTAATTATTCAATTCTAATCTTATTTAACGCAAGATACTATGTTGAATTGATTAATTAAACCTTTTAAAGTGAGTTAGCAACACTAATTAACTAATTAAAGTTCTTTTAAACAAGAAAATAAAAATGATTTATCTAATTTGTAACACCCAAGAAATTCCTTTCCTTTATATACACACTTTACTCTTTTTAAAATACGTTTTAGGAATATCTAAGACATTACCGCCACCGTGAAAACGGCTAAGGCAACTATCAAAGATACACAGCGGAAGACTTAAAAACCAAAACTATTTAAATAACACAATTTAAAAACCAAACCAACGAAAGTAAAGTTGAAAATCAACAAAACCAAAGTCAAATAAAATCCACTACAACTTGGAACCATTTAAGGCCCTTATTCAAAACCGAAACAACAAAACTTTTGTGTTAGTCCATAAAGTAATATAATAAAATATTCAATGCCTAAAACACATCATATTCTAATGGAAGCTATCATGATTCAATCTTCACTCATGCCCCGTCATGAACATTCTTCAATACCTGAAAAGTGTATCTCTACTTGCCCCCACTACTCTCCATTAAAATGGATCATCGTAGGGCCAAGATAAAGACATGGCCAGACACAAACAACACACACAATCAGCTAAGCTGAGTACATAAGCGTAATTAAACACACTAAAATGCATTCTCCTCTCATCACACACACTTACCTCATTGCACCTGTTTACAAGCACACACAACAATCAACAAGACACTCTAACTAGACACTAAATAATTCATTTAGCGTTGATTACGCATCGAACGGGTTTCCAACTATACCTATCCCAATAAATTGGGGTAAACTGACACGGGAGCTAACCGTGCCAGCAACAAACTTGTGCCACACATAGGTGGCGGAATTCCAGCGCATAATAATAAAAAGGAACATACAGCGTCCTGTACTCCGTTAGAAGTTATGATCAAATGTAAAGTCACATAACTCCCCCCATATGTTCATACACAAGGTATATACGTTCCAAGAGTTTTGGTGCGTAATCTCTTTCACTTTACGTTATTTACATTTTATTAGACTTGGTGATGACCCTCAAAGCATAACAATTCAATCATCAATAATAACTCAATCACTCAAACATACCAATTTAATTCTTGAATATTTAGTGACCACATAATATTTAATGTTGAACCCTTTTTAATTCTACCTCAATGTCAAAGACACCTTAAACGCATAAAGCGCCAAAAATCCTATCCCTCGGTGTTAAAAACACCTTAAGTGCACAAAGGCACCAACATACAATTTATTCCTTGTGTACATAGACACTTATATAGCTCCTTCCTCATGCTTAAAACATCAATAAAAATTATATGAACCATAATAAAATTTCTTTTCAATATTCCAAACATAATTAAACAATTAGTTTAATTAAATATGCTCTCTATCATGCCATAAATAAATATGTAGTCCATATAATCATGCCAAAAATATAATTTTCCAACCCATAAACCATTACAAATAATTCATGCTTCATAATTCAATCACCAACACCAATAATTCACAATTCAATACATAAACCTTAGTATGATACCACTTGTAATTGATTGAAATTAAACCAAGCATGATTCTACATTATCAAAATATGCTAAGTATGCGAACGTACCTTGAATACGATCTTAAAATCGTCACGACTAGTAAAAATTGCTCACTTCGAAGTCTCCTACACATTAAAATTATAATAGAGCATTAGAACTTACTCTAAACAAATTTCCAGCAATATATACTATTCTAAAACCCCTCTTAAAATAATTATAATGAGATGAAATTATATTTAAAACACCCTAATTAAGTCCCACTTAATGGGTAATTTAAATTTCCTTCAAAAACAAAATATTAAGTACTCTACATAAAATTCCAGCACTTTATTTCTAATTAAAACTTGCTGTAATTTAGTCTTAAAACACTTAAATTGAAGGTCTAAACATTAATACCTCATATACTTTCATAATTTTCATAAATCAAGGACCTAGGGTTTCAAAAATTGGGGCTTTTTAATTAAAAACCAAATCTGAAAATTAATTCAGACAATTACAATTATCAAACATCAAAGTTAAACCCCCAAACTCATAATTTATATTTAGATTCAAGAATAGATTAAATTAAAACAAGAAATCTTAGTTATATATATATATATATATATATATATATGTAGTTCGAAAAAGGGGGAAAAAGGGGAGGAAGAACGGCAGCCACCACCGGCTGCCGGCTGCTGGTGGCGGCGGCTGCCTGCTGCCGGCGGCTTGCGCTGCTGGCAGCGGCGGCCACCAGTTGCCGGTGGCTGGCTGCAGTGGTGAGGGAGGAGGGCAGCCGAAAAAAAAATAAGGGGAAGGGGAAAAAGAAAAAGAAAGAAAAATAAGGAGGAGAGAGAGAGAAGTTTACCTTGGGTTTTCTCCACTCTGGGCAAAGTTTGATTTGCCTCATAAGTGGGATATTTATACCCCTTCTCTACTAACCCTCTTCCAGGTTTTCCTAATTCCTTCCCTAATAAACTTGTTGAAAAATTAAACTTTCCTAAAATAAAACCCCAACTTTTAAATAAAATAATTAAATAAACTTTCCTTTAATAATAATATTAAGTAAAATAGTTTATTTAAAATAATTACAACTATTTAAATACTTTATAGAATACATACTTTAAATAAAATACGTATAAAAATACGGGGTATTACAGTCTACCCCCCTTAAAAAAAAGTTTCGTCTCGAAAGTTGGGGAACGAAATTCAAACCTTTTTCCTTAATATGTATAGTATTGTTGTACTTTTTGTCACTCCTTTACTATTTTATGTCTCTTTGAGAGCATAAATACTCGAAATACTTGTTTAAATTCGTGCAAAGAGCACAAAAATAACTGAAATATAGGGAAAAAGCGTGAAATTCTACCGCATTCTAACCCCTTTTAAAGAAAACGAGTTACGCCCCCTAAACTCTACATACCTGAAACAACTCTGGGTATTTCTTTTTCATTTCATCCTCTGCTTCCCAAGTGGCTTCCTCATATTCTTGGTTAGACCAAAGTATTTTTACAATCTTAACGTTCTTGTTGCGTATACTACGCACTTTACTGTCAAGAATCTTGACAGGTCTCTCTTCATAGGTTAAACTTTGGTCTAACTCGATGGTTTCGGGTTGTAGCACATGGGATTTATCGGGGATGTACCTTCTCAATTGGGACACATGAAATACGTCATGTACTTTACTAAGCTCCATAGGTAAGGCTAACCTATAAGCTACTTTGCCTATTCTTTGTAGTATTTCATATGGAGCGATGTATTTTTGACTGAGCTTTCCTTTCTTCCCAAATCTCATCACTCCTTTCATTGGTGACACTTTTAGTAACACCTTATCGCCAATTTCAAATTCTTCTTCTCTTCGCTTTAAGTCTGCATAACTCTTTTGGCGATCTTGAGCTGCTTGGATTTTAGATTGAATTTCCCTTACTTGCTTGACTGTGTCTTAATTCATTTGAGGCCCAAGAATCATAGTTTCACTAATGTCCTTCCAACAAATTGGACTTCTACATTTTCTCCCATATAAAGCCTCGAATGGTGCCATTCCTATGCTTGCGTGGTAACTATTATTATAGGAAAATTCAATTAAATCCAAACTGTCTTCCCAACCTCCCTGGAAGTCTATTACACAAGCTCTCAACATGTCCTCCAAGGTTTGAATAGTTTTTTCAGTTTGCCCATCTATGGCAGGGTGAAATGTTGTACTCATCTTAAGTATGGTACCAAAATTTTCTTGAACACTTTTCTAGAATTTTGAGAGAAATCTGGAATCCCTGTCAGAAACAATATCTTTTGGAACTCCATGTAACCTTACTACATGCTTGATGTAAGCCTTCGCAAGTTGCTCCATCTTCCAAGTTTCTTTCATTTGTATAAACACTGCTGATTTCGTATGTCTGTCCACCACTACCCAAATGGTATCATTTCCACTCCTTGACTTAGGTAAGCCAGTCACGAAATCCATTGAAATGCAATCCCACTTCCATCCTGGGATTTCTAATGACTGTACAGTCCCTTGAGGCCTCTTGTGCTCTATTTTCACCTTCTGACATGTTAAACACTTTGCCACAAATTCAGCAACCTCCTTTATCATTCTAGGCCACCAAAACATCTTCTTCAAATCCTTATATAACTTGTCTCCTCCCGAGTGTACTAAGTAAGGTGTGTTGTGGCCTTCTTCCATCAACTTTTTCTTCACTTCCTCACATTTCTGTGGTACACACCATCGACCTTTATACCTCAAGCTCCCATCTTCGTGAATTTTGAAGTCTATAGCTTTTCCTTGCTTAATTTTCTCACGAATCCTATCCAACTTTACATCTCCCTCTTGGTTCTCTCGAATCTCGTCGAATATTGTTGGTTGGATACTCAGATTCGCGAAAATACCTGCTGGTACTCCCCATTCCACGACTTCTAAATTCAATTTCGCTATTTCTCTACATAACTCATTAGCTACTACTAACGAGTTTAATCCATGACTAGTTTTACGACTTAAAGCATCCGCAACCACATTTGCCTTCCCTTCGTGGTATTGTATGTCTAGATTGTAATCCGTCGTATACTCTAGCCATCTCCTTTGACGAGAGTTCAAATCCTTTTGGGTGAAAATGTACTTTAAGCTCTTGTGGTCTGTGTAAATTCTACATTTCACTCCATACAAACAATGGCGCCAAATTTTCAGTGCAAAAATGATGGCGGCTAATTCCAAATCATGGGTTGGATAGTTTACCTCGTGTGTTTTTAGATGCCTTGACGCGTATGCAATCACCTTTCCATTTTGCATAAGCACACACCCCAAACCATTCTTTGATGCATCACTATATACATCATACAGTCCACTATCATCTGGAAGTGTAAGCACTGGTGCTGTAACTAATTTGTGTTTTAAGAGTTGGAACGCCTCTTCACACTTCTCATCCCATTCAAACTTCTTGTCCTTCTTCATTAGAGTAGTCATAGGTTTAGCAATCTTAGAAAAATCCTTAACAAAACGCCTATAATACCCTGCTAAACCTAAGAAACTTCTCACATCAGATATTGTTTTGGGTGTCGGCCAACTCTTAACAGCTTCTATTTTGGCTGGGTCTATCTCTACCCCGTCCTTGGACACAAAGTGTCCTAAGAAGGCCACCTTTTCCAACCAAAACTCACACTTAGAGAACTTTGCATAAAGATGCTTTTCTCTCAATGTTTGCAGAATTGTCCTTAGGTGTTCTGCATGCTCTTCTTTGTTCTTTGAGTATACCAAAATGTCATCTATGAACACCACTACAAACTTATCCATAAATTGATGAAACACCCTATTCATCAAATCCATAAAGATTGCTAGAGCATTCGTCAATCCAAAAGGCATAACTGTAAATTCGTAGTGTCCATATCTTGTCCTAAATGCCGTTTTAGGGATGTCCTCATCGGCAATTCTCAATTGGTGATATCCAGACCTCAAGTCAATTTTCGAAAACACTGTGGCACCCTTTAGTTGGTCAAACAGATCATCTATTCTTGGTAAGGGATACCTATTCTTTATGGTCACCTTATTTAATTTCCTGTAATCGACGCACAGTCTCATGCTTCCATCCTTTTTCTTCACAAATAGAACTGGTGCTCCCCAAGGAGAAGCACTTGGTCTAATGTACCCTTTGTCCAACAAATTTTGTAACTGATCCTTTAATTCACTCAATTCTGCAGGTGCCATTCTATATGGTGCCTTGGATATTGGGGCTGTTCCGGGAACTAAATCTATGGTAAAGACGATTGCCCTTTTAGGTGGCATCCCAGGGATCTCTTCCGAAAACACATCCAGAATGTCATTGATCACTTCTATATTTTCTTGATTTGCCACTTGTTCATGGTTCATATCCCTAACGTTGCAGAAATATACTGGATGTCCCTTCTTCATGTACTTTGCTAATTTTAACACTGATATTACCCTTGGGCACTTTGTTTTACCATTCATCCAGTAAGTCACTGATTCATTTCCACTTATGATCATCTTCACTTTCTGTGATCTACAACTAATCTCAGCATTATACTTACTCAGTCAGTCCATCCCCAAGATAAGGTCAAAGTCGCTCAGCCCAAACTCAATAAGATTAGACGGAAATATCTTTCCCTCTATTTCTAAAGGCACGTTTCTAAAAGTTTTGGTACAATTCACTACCCCACTTGTCGGAATGGTTATAGGTAAATCTACTGTCTCTACTGTTTTTAAGCAGTGCTTAAGTTTTGAAACAATACCCTTAGAAACAAAAGAAAAACTTGCACCAAAATCAAACAATACTTTAACAGGAATAGAGTTAATAGAAAAAGTACCAGTGATAACATCTTTCGTGGCCTCTGCCTCGTGCCTACTCAAAACATTCAGTTTCCCTGCAGTTCCTCCCTATTGTTGGTGTTACTGTTTCTCACTCCATTCTGCTGCACCCCCTTATTCCCAGAAAAATTGTTATTGTTCCCTTGGAAATTCTTCTGGTTTCCTCCTGAGTTATAGTTGTTCTGTTTATTCCCATGAGCATTCTTAGAGTAACACTCGTACTCCCTATGCCCCAGTTTGTTGCAAGCGCGACAAGCAACCAAATTGCCTTCACAATCCCTCCCAGGGTGATTGTTCCTACACCTCTTACAGAAGTAAGTCCTTCCATTCTTATTATTCCCCTGGTTATTGTTTCTAGCCCCTCTATTTTTGCTACGTCCCCCTTGGCGGTTATTATTCTGGAAATTATTATTATTGGGGAAATTATTGTTATGGTGGTACTTCTGCTTCTTAAAACCATTCTGGTTTCCCGGTTTCCAGAAACTTGTCCCACTTCCTTCCTCTTCTCTCTTCCTTCTATTTCAGCTAACTCTCTCTTCTTCTTTTCCTCCAGAGCATAAAGGTGTGCGGCCCTTCCATATACTTCATCCAAGGTCTCAAATACCTGCCCGCACAGCTTCAACAGCAGATCAGTAGTTAACCCACTCTCAAACTTCCTAGCTTTTGCTTTCTCCGTAGAGACGGATCCTTCAGCAAAACGGGACAACTCAATAAACTTGGTATAATATTCCGTAACTGTCATCTTATCCATCCTAAGGTTTGAAAATTCTTCAGCCTTCTGCTTCTACAAAAAGCTAGGATAAAACTTGTCTCTCACTTTTTCTTGGAATTTGGTCCAGTTGAACCCAGGTAATGCTCTAATGGTAGCCTCGTTTTGTTGCCACCAAAGGTCAGCTTCACCCCTCAGATAGTAAGTAGCACAACCTACTTTGGAGTTTTCAGGGCATCCCACAGCTCCAAACAGTTTCTCAAATTCCCTTAACCAATTTTCCAACACCACAGGATCAGGCTCGCCTTGATAGGTTGGTGGCTTAATTTGCGCCACCTTTTTAAAGAGCTCCCCTTGAGCATCCCCGTTACCAGTTGAGTTCCTTGCCAATTGTTGGGCAACCGCTGCCAATTGCCTCACTACATAATTCAAATCATTTCCACCACTACCTGAACTTCGTCTCCCTGCCATTTGGTTTCTCCTGAATATAGGACAAGGATAACTATTAGAAATGGCTAGGTTTAGCTCTCAAGACGAACACCCGTATATATTTAACGACTTTTTAAACATTTACAGTAAAATTTGAAGCTAATAATTTGGGATAGCAATTGCTAAAAATTCCCTTAATGTAGCTTTATCAATTAATATTGATTGCTAACCAACCATGCATTTAATAAAGCATCACAATAAATATAAAAATAATTCCCATGGACGTTTGCGGTTTATAAATGTTTGTTGGAGATAAGTTGCTTGGAATGGTGATTACTGGAATAATGGTGTGAAATGGAATATTTGTAAAACAAAAGAATTTATAAATAAAAATCTATCAAAGAAATAAATAAGGTTTATTAATTAAAATAGACTGAAGATATTAAAATAAAAAGTGTGTTCCAAAAACTGATGTGGTCATGCCACTTATTTGCTAAAACTGAAATAACAAATTAATTTTTAAAATAAAGAATATGAACTCGTTGTGAGGAAAGTCATAAGATTTAATCCTTTCGAACGTTGTCCCTTTTGTCGGTGGATTGCTTGTAGCTTGAAGGATCGAATTTAGAATCATTTGACTCCTCCATTGGTTCAGGTGATTCAGGTTAAGGTTCTACTGGAACAAACTTCCCTTCTTCTTCCTCATCCGATGAAATATCTATAATTATTGGAGTTGGAGGTGGGTTTGGATCAGAAATGTCCATAAGTGAACTATTACCCTCTTGTTGTTCTCCATTCTCTGCTGGATTACCCCCCGACGAAGAAGAAGAAGAAGCGGAATTTTCTGGTTGTTGATTTGGAGGAGGATTGTTCTCTGCTGGGTTATCAAAGTAGTAGTCAGGGTAGGGAAGGTTTAAGCGCTGATAATAAACTTTCTCCACCCTTACGAGATATTTGGTTAAGAAAATATAGTCTGGATACCACTGGCCATAATAGTCTCTGTATTTATGGTAATTTGGGATGTCTCCTGGAAGATAAAAATCAGAAAATCTTTGACAGCAAAGTAAGGGGGCTCCTCTGGAAGACAATGGACAACCATTGCCGAAATACGATTAAGGGTGTCATAAACTTTCTCCCGTAGGACATTGCTCATGTAGGAACAAAAGTATCTGATCTTTTCTACAAAGTCATAGGGGTGTTCATTATTTTTCTTTACGAGAGATCCCATTTGGGTAAACTTGCTAGGAAAAATTGGCATCCTGTAGAGAAAAGGTTTAGAAAAGATTTCCCTTCCCTAAAGAAATAAAATAAAATTAAATAAATAATACAAAGTTCAGTGTTCAATCATACAATCTGAAGAATCACATAAAATAATACATATATTGCATGCTTTCATCACAAACATTTAGTCATATAACATGCTTGAACACCCTAAAATAAAATTTATGCACACAGGGAAGAAATTAAATTCTAGCCTATATGCCCTTTTCTTTCCTACCCAAGCTCACCAACATATTAATAAAAGCTTTTAACACATAATTACCTCAATCCTTGCTCCCTGCAAAATTAACAAACTAAAAATATTTTATCCTGCTAAAAATTTTTTTTCGAAATTATAGGGAAGGGGCCAAATTTTCGGCCTTCACAAAAAAAATAAAAAAATATATAAATTTTGGACACTAAAAAAAATTTTCGAGTGTCCCTAAAAAAAAAAAAAATTCGGACCAAAATAAATAAAAAAAAAATGAAATAAAAAAAAATTTCGGCCCTCTTAATAAAACAAATTAAAATAAAATAAAATCGGAATGAAATTGACATTGTAAAATTAAATTAGCACT
The DNA here is from genome assembly GCA_024500155.1 of Chenopodium formosanum. Taxonomy (NCBI): domain Eukaryota; kingdom Viridiplantae; phylum Streptophyta; class Magnoliopsida; order Caryophyllales; family Amaranthaceae; genus Chenopodium; species Chenopodium formosanum. The sequence goes on from CM044880.1 coordinate 44,821,329, forward strand.
TGGCCAAGTTTAAATCATAATAAAAACGTTTTCGTGTTAGTGGTAATTTAAAATCTCAACCTGGCTCTGATACCACTTTATAACACCCTAGAAATTCCTTTCCTTTAAATACACACTTTACTCTTTTTAAAATACGTTTTAGGAATATCTAAGACAATACCGCCACCGTAAAAACGGCTAAGGAAACTATCAAAGATACACAGCGGAAGAGTTGAAAACCAAAACTATTTAAATAACACAATTTAAAAACCAAACCAACGAAAGTAAAGATGAAAATCAACAAAATCAAAGTCAAATAAAATCCACTACAACTTGGAACCATTTAAGGCCCTTATTCAAAACCGAAACAACCAAACTTTTGTGTTAGTCCATAAAGTAATATAATAAAATATTCAATGCATAAAACACATCATATTCTAATGGAAGCTAGCATGATTCTGTCTTCACTCATGCCCCGTCATGAACATGCTTCAATACCTGAAAAGTGTATCTCTACTTGCCCCCACTACTCTCCATTAAAATCAATCATCGTAGGGCCAAGATAAAGACATGGCCAGACACAAACAACACACACAATCAGCTAAGCTGAGTACATAAGCGTAATTAAACACACTAACATGCATTCTCCTCTCATCACACACACTTACATCATTGCACCTGTTTACAAGCACACACAACAATCAACAAGACACTCTAACTAGACACTAAATAATTCATTTAGCGTTGATTACGCATCGAACGGGTTTCCAACTATACCTATCCCAATAAATTAGGGTTAACTGACACGGGAGCTAACCGTGCCAGCAACAAACCTGTGCCACACATAGGTGGCAGAATTCCAGCGCATAATAATAAAAAGGAATATACAGCGTCTTGTACTCCATTAGAAGTTATGATCAAATGTAAAATCACATAACTCCCCCCATATGTTCATACTCAAGGTATATACGTTCCAAGACTTTTGGTGCGTAATCTCTTTCACTTTATGTTATTTACATTTTATTAGACTTGGTGATGACCCTCAAAGCATAACAATTCAATCATTAATAAAAACTCAATCACTCAAACATACCAATTTAATTCTTGAATATTTAGTGACCACATAATATTTAATGTTGAACCCTTTTTAATTCTACCTCAGTGTCAAAGACACCTTAAACGCATAAAGCGCCAAAAATCCTATCCCTCGGTGTTAAAAACACCTTAAGTGCACAAAGGCACCAACATACAATTTATTCCTTGTGTACATAGACACTTATATAGCTCCTTCCTCATGCTTAAAGCATCAATAAAAAATTGTATGAATCATAATAAAATTTCTTTTCAATATTCCAAACATAATTAAACAATTAGTTTAATTAAACATGCTCTCTATCATGCCATAAATAAATATGTAGTCCATATAATCATGCCAAAAATATAATTTTCCAACCCATAAACCATCACAAATAATTCATGCTTCACAATTCAATCACCAACACCAATAATTCACAATTCAATACATAAACCTTAGCATGATACTACTTGTAATTGATTGAAATTAAACCTAGCATGATTCTACATCATCAAAATATGCTAAGTACGCGAACGTACCTTGAATACGATCTTAAAATCGTCACGACTAGTAAAAATTGCTCACTTCGAAGTCTCCTACACATTAAAATTATAATAGAGCATTAAAACTCACTCTAAACAAATTTCCAGCAATATATACTATTCTAAAACCCCTCTTAAAATAATTAGAATAAGCTGAAATTATATTTAAAACACCCTAATTAAGTCCCACTTAATGGGTAATTTTAATTTCCTTCAAAAATATAATATTAAGTGCTCTACATAAAATTCCAGCACTTTATTTCTAATTAAAACTTGATGTAATTTAGTCTTAAAACAATTATATTGAAGATCTAAACATTAATACCTCATATACTTTCATAATTTTCATAAATCAAGGACCTAGGGTTTCAAAAATTGGGGCTTTTTAATTAAAAAACAAATCTGAAAATTAATTCATACAATTACAATTATCAAACATCAAAATTAAACCCCCCAAACTCATAATTTATATTTAGATCCAAGAATAGATTAAATTAAAACAAGAAGGCTTAGTTTTTTTTTATATATATATATGTAGTTTGAAAAAGGGGGAAAAGGGGAGGAAGAACGGCAGCCATCACCGGCTGCCGGCTGCTGGCGGCGGCGGCTGCCTGCTGCCGGCGGCTTGCGCTGTTGGCAGCGGTGGTGAGGGAGGAGGGCAGCCGAAAAAAAAATAAGGGGAAGGGGAAAAAGAAAAAGAAAGAAAAATAAGGAGGAGAGAGAGAGAAGTTTACCTTGGGTTTTCTCCACTCTGGGCAAAGTTTGATTTGCCTCATAAGTGGGATATTTATACCCCTTCTCTACTAACCCTCTTCCAGGTTTTCCTAATTCCTTCCCTAATAAACTTGTTGAAAAATTAAACTTTTTTAAAATAAAACCCAAACTTTTAAATAAAATAATTAAATAAACTTTCCTTTAATAATAATATTAATTAAAATACTTTAATTAAAATAATTACAACTATTTATATACTTTATAGAATACATACTTTAAATAAAATACGTATAAAAATACGGGGTATTACGTAATTGCTCGGGAATTTACCACTTCTCTTTGCTAGATCTCTGTTTAGAACACTTATGGACTCCTTCTTGTTGGGGAACCTCCACCGTAGTAAAGAAATATCAAAGGGGTGAGTGCTTAGGACAAGAGGGGTTAGGTAGCACAAGTTCACAAGTTTTTCGCCAGAGTTTAGGGTTAATTTCTATCTTTTTAAGCCTTGAATTAAGCCTCTATTTATAGGGAATGAGTAGGCTTAGGGTTTTGAACATTTTACCGTAGCAGGTGTCGCGCGCAACTGGATGAGTTACGCGCGGCATCCCAGCGCAAGTTATTGAGCTGTACTGTTATAGGTAGCGCATCTAATGGTCTTGTGCGCGACTTTATGGCATGATTCGATTTTCCAATTTTTTGAAATTCTGAATCTTTCACAAGCACAACTCTGGCACTTGCGCTGAATGTCACACACAAGTGAATTAGTTGCGTGCGCCAGCCCAGCGCGACTGCTTGAGATGCGCGCGTTAATTTCTGCGGCAGTGCTTATTTTGACCTAGGCGCTCCTAAATCCGTCATTATTGGGTTTTAAGCATGGGCTTAAGCCTAACTATTGATCGGATTTAATTAATTAGACTTTATTTGGCTTTATTCCTTGGTTTGGGCTAGTATTTTGTGTTTTATGGTTTAACCAGTTATGCATAAGCATTCTTCACTTCGATCCAACACGAAGATGGTTTTATTTATTGTCATTGCACTTCATGTAGGGACAGGAGGCCAAAAGTAGGTGTCTACAGCAGTCAAATTAAAGTGTCCATTACAAATACTTGGCTATTTGTTATAGGCAGTCAAAGTGCCCGTTACATATACTGAGCAGTCAAAGTATCCGTTACAAATACCTAGTTATTTGTAACGGGCACTTTTAATGACCGTTACAAATAACTTGGTATTTGTAACGGGCACCTAACCTGCCCGTTACAAATAACTGGTTATTTATAACGGATAAGTGCCCGTTACAAATAATACTTTTATCAGTAACGGCCGTATACGTAACGCCTGTTGCCCGTTACGAAAAGCTTGTTTTTGCCCGTTACGGATAGGCTTTTTTCCACTAGTGCTTGCATCTAGAGCTTTCCTATTTCCATGAGCTTGCTCCAAAAGCATCTTCCACCTTAGTAATCCATCCATATCAAGACCCGAACCTTGTACAATACCTTCAACCACAAAAAGAGAACAATAAAAGGAGAAAACACTAGAAAAATCATTAAAATGCACAAAACCACAAAATGAGCGAGAAAAGGTAAAATAAAGAGCAAAAGCATAAAACTATGCATTTATAAGAAGGAAAGCTATGAAAGAAGGTAAAAAAAACCTAAATGCTCATCAAATGGGTGCCATTTATGACACCCATCACCAATCAATAATGCTGGCAAACACCCACCAATCTTCTTCAAATGCTTAGTTACAGTTGTGGGCTGTTTTTTCTTTTCAAACAAAAACTTTTGAAAATCCTCTATAAAACTGCACATTTCCCTTATAATATAATCACACCAGTCAAAATCTTTTATTTTATTAACATCTCTCAAAGATTTAACACAACTAATGTTAAGAGACTTGTCACCATAAGGTGCTAGAAAATTAGTCAATGCATAAACCACAAAGAGTCTCTTAAACTCATCTCCACCATCCTTTAAAGCCTCAAATTTTGCCTTAGAAACCTCTAAAGGAACATATCTCTTTTTGGCAATAGATTTAAGAGCACCAGCCTCCTCTTCAGATATATCTTTAGAAGACTTCCTCTCTATCTCAGAAGATATAGGAGCTAAAGCTACAAAAAATAATTATATTAGTATACATTAAAAAAATATTATTAAAACAATAGAGAACATGAATAACACAATAAAGGATATCAGTAAAGCAATAAAAGATATAATATCACAGAATAAAGAAAATAAATACCTTTGTCACAAACTTTTTCACCTTTTAAAGGAGTTGTTCCAGATAAAAAGTTAAATTTCTTCTTCTTAGGCGTCACAACTCCAGCATCCCCATCATTGTCTAAACCAAAATAGTCTCTCCATTCCTTGATTATATCCTTAATTGGATTTTCACCTACTTTTTTTTTTACAACTCAATTACTGCATTACTAGTGTTAGGAATGCAAAGAACAATGTGTAAATCAGTATTGGTAAAAGAAATCTTCTGATCACCAACCAACAAAACTTTTGTTGTAGGATTATAATTCAAAACAAGAGGCTGATACAAAGATCTATTTAGATCTCTAAAAAAGATTATATACAAAAGTCCACCAAACCCAATCTCTTCAACATCACACTTTTGTTGATTAGATAAAAGACTTATAAAATATGTCATTGAATGTGCATTAGATTGACTGGAAATTGTAATATCTCTCATATCATCTGCAGCTATATCACTGGAACAACATAGAAAACAAGAAAATGATTAGACAAGGAAAAAAGATAGGAAAAATTGCTCCCATTAATCTGAACTTTGCCTCGTCCGCCCAAATTAATCCCAACTTTCGTTTATTATCTATCACTCCCAACTTTAGGGGGTATTAATTTCTATTGCACCCAAATGACTTGGAACCGGTTGAAGAGGTCAATTTTTTTGACTTGTCATTAGTTGCACACGTGTCGCAACCTGATTGGTTCAAAAGTAAAAACAAAAAAAAATGAAAAAAAAACTATACTAAACCACCCAATACCCAACGACAGCCCGCAGCCAGCCACCCCCTTCCCCCGGAGCACCGGCTACCCAAAGCAACATCCCCATGCCTCCACCATCTCTCTTCTCTCGCGCACCAAAGTAGGGGATAGGAAAGGTACCCCCACGATGGCAGAGGCCGCGCTTGCGACGAACATGGGCTGCTCTGTTCAATTTGTCGAACACTTATTGAGGGCGGTTGCGGGTCATGGTGAAGCAGTGGGTTGCTAATTGGGGCTGCTGCGCGCGATTTGTGGGGATTTTGGTGACGATGGCTGGGAGCAGAGGTGGTGCGGTGGCCGTGAGAAGGGTTGATTGCGGTGGTGATTGCTAATAATAGGTGCAACGAGAACAGGGATGGGGAAGATTAGGTGGGTTTTTCAGGGCGGGGGAAGGGTGGGTGCCGTTTTCCGGCAGCGGTGGAGAGTTTTTTGGGGGTGGGGACGATTTCCGGCGGGGTGGGGGTGGGGGTGGGGGTGGGGGAGGGGTGTTTACCGGGATAGGGGTGGGGGGCTGGGTTTGGTAATTTTTTTTTTTAATTTTTTTTTTTTTTTATTTTTCTTTTATTTTTATTTTTTTTTTACCTATCACGTGAGGACACGTGTCTGGTGACTTGCTATATCAGGTTAGATGAACGGTTGGGTGCAATAGAAATTAATACCCCTTAAAGTTGGGAGTGATAGATAATAAACGAAAGTTGGGATTAATTTGGGCGGACGAGGCAAAGTTCAGATTAATGGGAGCAATTTTTCCAAAAAGATATAACAAAATACACATAATAATCTTTTACCAATATAATACCTCAAATCAAAATGTTGTTTTTCAACCTTCTTTCTTCTTTGGGGAATTGCAACATCAAATTTTACTTTTTCATAAAAGATTGTTTGACTTGTTTTATTAAATATAAAATATAGTGTTAGATATAATAATACAAAAAAGGAAATCATATATAAAACAGAGCACATAAATAGCAGAATATAGGATAACATCAATTAGATAAAGAAATACAGGAAAATATAAAAATATAAAGTTCAACAAATCATCAATAGAGTACTAGACACCATCAACAGAATAGAAGAAATCATTTATACAAAAAAGAAAATCATCAAAAAATACAAAACAGCAGTCAAAGTATTATAATGTATATCAACTTCACCAATAAAAGATATAATGTCTAACAATAGAGGAAATCATCAAAACAAAATATAATAGAGGAAATATAAAATATAGTGAATTAGATAACACATATCAACAAAACAATAGAGGAAATTATGTAAACATTTACAAGACATCAACAAAGTAAAAGAAGACATCATAACAAAAAATAAAACATCATCAACAAATTAGAGGAAATCATAAGAAAAATAAAGGACATCATTTACTAAAACAAAGCACATCTTCAAGAGAATGTAAAACATCAATCAAAATATCAGAAGATAGATATACTACAATAAATGATATAATGTCCGATAATAAATGAAATCATAAAACAATATAGGATATCAACAACAAACACAAAAAGAACTCATTAAAAAGTAAGACAACAACAAACAAAAAAAAGATATCATACAGATAATAAATATAATATAGAGGAAATCGATAACAAAATAAAGGACATCCCTTAATGCAACAAAGGACATCATCAAGAGAATGGAAAACATCAGTCAAAGTATCAAAAGTTATTAATGAGTGCCATTTATGGCACTCATTTGGTTCTCTTTAGGGTGAAATTCGTGCTATTTTATAGCTCTTTTCTTTAGTTTTTCCCTTAGTTTTACTCTTTATTTCCTTAGTTTGCATTTTCTTAGTTGAATTTCTATTTTTATGCATTTCTTGGTTTATTATGTTATTTTCTCTTTTATTTGCTTGTTTTCATTCATTTTTCAGGTTATGATAGTAATCCGAAGATTCTTGAGTCTCCTTCCTAAGTTTTACATCGTTTGAGATGCCTCTTGCCTACCATTTGAAGTTCAAGATTGAAGGAGTGTATAGCTCAAGTCTTCTAGCTCGTGAATGCAAGCGATGGGTACACCAATCTTGGTGTTGAACCCACTATGGGGGCTATTTGGAGCTTGCCTCCTTCCATGTTCATCAACATCATCAAGTGGAGCGCACGAGGAAGAGCAAGTCAAAGGTGAAGGAGGTTGCCTTGCTCCCAAAAGTGGGCGCGTGCGACCATGACGAGGGCGCGCGGTCTGGTGGCGCGGGCGCGCCTCTTAGGGTCTTTGTTCCGTACCCAGTTTTGTACGGCCATGCTCCTACTTGAAGATGGCCACGCTTGTACGGGTCTATTTTGGGCGATCTAACTACCTTCTTTTTTTTAGTTTTACTATATAAATATTTTCTTTATTTTTTTAGGGGAGAGTTAGTTCTTTTAGAATTAGAATAGAATTAAGTTAGATTTTGTAGGGAGAGAAACTCTAGTTTGTAGAGAGAGAAGTTCTTGATTGATGATTGAAGATTGATGATTCTAAGTATTTTCTCCATTAATCTGAAGAAAGTTTGTAAGGATTTGTTTTATTTTTATGCAATTTTTAGCCTTTTATTTCAATTGCTTTGTTAATTGCTCAAGTTTGATTGATTTTTTTTACTGATTTTAGCTTGATTAATATGATGATGATGAATTTGTTGTTTAGCTTAGTTTTGATTTTGATTTCCATGGATTGTGAGTAGTCTACTTTCTAGGGTGATGGTGAAGCATATATGAGTAATGGATTGATGCTAGTTGGGTGAAATTGATGGAGTTGATGTTGTGATTTAATTGGTTGATTGGTTATGTGCATGTGTGTGTTTAATTTAGGAGTGATCAACCTAGTTACTTGCACTAGATTGTATTGTAAGTTCACATTGATATGGACAATTGATTTGTGGCTTGCATTTGTGGATTGAGTTGGTTTGTAAAGTTCCTAGCTAGAGTCTCTCGTAGTTGGGGCTAGTTTCACCTCTAGGAGAATAGCCTATCAAACTCTTTTGATTGCATTATTTATTTTCCCTCGTAATTATTGACTTAGTCAATTCCAATCCCAATTACTTGTATCCATTGCAAGTATATGAGGATCCTAAACCCTAGTTTTTTATATACTTGATTTCATTTTGATTGTTTGATTGTCTTAGAACATACACACCTTACTTCATTACTTCGAAATAGCTTAGTTTTAGCATTAGCATTTACCTCCCATTCCTAGTGGTTCGACCCTCAACTTACTCTTATGCTAGTTATAAGGGTGTGTTGGTGATTACAAATTATGTTTGGCCTAGGGAAGATTAGTCCAACGACCTAGTCTCAACCCTTGTTCAAAATGGCGTCATTGCCGAGGAATGGTGTAGTTGTTTGCTATTGTTGTTGAGTCTATTTCACTAAATTTCGAAAATACAAAAAGATTTTTCTCCTTTGGCTACATTTGTAGCCGTGTTACTAATATTTTCCATTGAGTTTGTGTGTACAAGTTAACATGGGTGAAGTCCTAAGGGTTACATTGAAGGAGTTGGGCACTCCAGGTGCATACAAGTATGAGACTGTGATTGCTACATTATTGATCCCGGTTAGTGATTTTGAAATCAAGTCGGTAATGATAACTTTGATTAAAAGGCGGCAATATAGTGGAGTAAATTAAAGTCCCCTCAACCATCTTAAGGAGTTCGAGAAATATTGCAACACAATTAAGGTTGTGTTTGAGTGGACCCCACCTTTCTGCAAGAAATGTAACAAAGTTGGCCATAATTGTGCCTTACCTCAGAAATCTACTCTGAAGTAAAAAAAGTCTAGTGATAGTAAAAATGTTCAAGTTCAGGTTAAGAAATCTGGGTTCCTAAGAAGACCAATCCTGCCCCTGCTGAAAATGCTGAACCTGTGAAATTTACTCCTGTTCCTACTCTACAGATTCAAAAACCTGAAGACTGGCAGGTCCCTGGTAGGAAATCAAAGAAAAAAACAACAGACAGATTAGCTTTCCTGTGTCTAGCTCAAATACTTACATGCCTCTTACAGATGATACTGAAGATGTGGTTGATATTGTTGATGAGACTGATGTTCCTATCGGGGGTGATGGTAATCCCCCTCTGCGAACATGATTGTCCTTTCATGGAACATTAGAGGTCTCAATGACACTAGGAAAGTAGCTGCAGTCAAAAAGCTACTTTTTGATCAAAATTGTGAAGTTATTTGCAAATTGGAGACAAAAGTTAAAAAGCAGAATTGTGCTAAAATTCAGAAAAAGATTGGTTATACCTGGTCTTGGGATAATAATTATAATTTCTCTTTGAAAGGTAGGATTTGGGTGGGATGGAAGTTTGGTCTTATCATTTTCACTGTTCTATGTGTTCAAGAGCAATTTATTCATTGTCAGATTGCCTCTAAGGACCTTCATAATAAATTTCTTGTCACTTTTGTCTATGATTTACATATTGTTCAAGACAGATTGCAGTTATGGTCTGGTCTTAGGCAACTGTCTGGTATTTCTGGTCCTTGGTTATGTGCTGGTGACTTCAACTCTATTTCTCTTGGTGTAATAAAGCTCACAATGGCCCTAGAACATATTCTAAGATTGATAGGGGAATTGTGAATCATGATTGGATTGATCAATTCGGTCATGTGGAAGCTATATATTTGGCTCCTTCATTATCAGATCATAATCCTGTTCTGTTTGATGTTTTTCATTCTCAACATGGTAAAGGGAGGCCTTTCATATTTCTCAATTGCCTTGTTGAACATGAAAATTTCCTGGATATTGTTACAAATTCTTGGCAATGTTCTGTTACTGGTACTGCTATGTTTAGAGTTTGGTCTAAAGTTAAATTGGTGAAGACAGCTCTGAAGAATTTGAATACTCAGAAGTATGGTGACATTGCTGCAAAAATTAAGAATGCTTAAAATTCTCTTCTTGATCTCAATAATGTTGATCTTTATGCTCAGGAGATGGAAATTAGTTAGAGTATCAAGCATTGGATTAGTGTTCAAGAGAGTATTTATAAGCATAAATCTAGATTGGACTGGCTCAAACTTGGAGATCGCAATAATAAGTACTTCTTTTCTGTCATGAAACACAGGCAAGGAAGGAACAGGCTTGATACTCGATTTGACGAGAATGTTGTTCTTCTCAAAGTTCCTGCTAATATTGAAGCTGAGATTACTGGTTTTTATAAGAGGTTGCTTGGTACTAAAGCTTCTTCTCTTCCTGGTATTGATCTTACAATAGTGAGAAGAGGGGCTCAACTCTCTAAGAGTGCTCAGCAATTTCTCATTGCTCTTGTTACAACTGAAGAGATTGATTTGGCTCTAAAAAATATTGATAGCTCCAAAGCCCCTGGGATTGATGGGTTCAACTCCTTTTTCTTTAAAAAGTCCTCAGAAATTTTAAAGAGGGATGTTTATGATGGTATTTTGGAGTTCTTTAATAATAATTCCATGTTAAAACAACGAAATTGCACTACCATAACCTTAGTTGCTAAGGTTCCTAGCCCTTCTTATGCTAAGGATTTCAGACCCATTGCTTGTTGTTCAGTACTGTATAAATTAGTGTCTAAGATCCTTACTGCTAGACTTGCTGTTGTTCTCTCTGAGGTTATTGGTGGAGCTCAAGCTGGCTTTATTCCTAGAAAGAATATATGGTATAAAATTCTGTTGGCTACTAAACTCATCAGGATATGGGCATAAGTTTCTTTCTCCAAGATGCATGTTGAAAATTGACTTGAAAAAGGCTTATGACTCTGTAGAATGGGGTTTCCTTGAGAATGTTATGTCTAAGCTTGGTTTCCTTAGTCAGTTTGTTAAATGGATTATGATCTGCTTCTCCTCTGTCCCTTTCTCTATTTTGCTTAGTGGTATTCCCTGCAAATCCTTTGAGGCTAAGAAGGGGCTTAGGTTAGGAGATCTTATGTCTCCCTTTCTTTTTGCAATTGGCATGGAATATCTGTCAAGATGCCTTGTTGAGTTACAACTTGATCCTAATTTCAACTACCCTAGATGTGAAAAAATGATGTTAACTCATTTAATGTTTGCTGATGATTTGTTATTGTTCTCTAGAGCTAATAAAGACTCTATCATATTGCTTTTTCAGGCTTTTACTAAGTTTTGTTCAGCTTCTGGTCTCTCTGCAAACTTAGATAAAAGTGAGGTTTGTTTTGGTGGAATTTCTGAGGTTGAGCAAGAAGCTTTAAGATGCTTGATTGGGGTGGTCCTTGGTACTATTCCTTTCAGATACTTAGGTGTTCCTTTATCCTCTAAGAAAGTCACTATTGCTCAGTGTAAACCTTTAGTTGATAAGGTTACTGCTAGAATTAATGGTTGGTCTTCTAGGCATTTATCTTGTGCTAGTATATTACAGTTGGTTAAGAGTGTTCTTTTTGGCATCCAAACATACTGGGCTTAGATTTTTTTTTTTGCCTAAAAAGATCCTCAAAGAAATGGAAAACAGGTTTAGAGTTTTCCTTTAGATTGGAAAGGCTAATCCCTCAAAGAAATCTTTAGTAGCTTGCTCTTTGGTGAATGGTTTTCCTTCTAAACCTTTCCCAGCTCAAAAAGGGTTGAGACAAGGTGATCCTATGTCTCCTTTCCTGTTTGCTCTTTGTATGGAGTATCTGTCTAGGTGTTTGAAAGAGATGGCTCATGATCCTAATTTCAATTTTCACCCTAGATGTGAGAAGCTTAGTATTACTCATATGATGTTTGCTGATGACTTATTGCTTTTTGCTAGAGCTGATGCTAGCTCTATTCAGCTTCTTTTGAATACTTTTCAGAAGTTTTCTAGTGCCTCTGGTCTGTCTGCTAACCTTAACAAAAGTGAGGTGTATTTTGGTAGTTTACTTGAAGCTGAAAAAGATAACATACAGACTATTCTTGGGATAAGTAGGGGTACCCTTCCTTTCAAGTATCTTGGTGTTCCTCTTTCTTCTAAGAAGTTGACCATTTCTCAGTGCAGGCCTTTGATTGAGAAAATTACTGCTAGAATTGATAACTGGTCTGCTAGACATCTCTCTTATGCAGGAAGGTTACAACTCATTAAAAGTGTTCTCTTTGGCATCCAAGCTTATTGGGCTCAGATCTTCATTCTTCCCAAAAAGGTGCTTAGGGAAATTGAATCCAGATTTAGGGTGTTTCTTTGGACTGGCAAAAATGTTTATTCTAAGAAAGCTCCTGTTTCTTGGAATCATATGACCCTCCCTAAAGTTTGTGGTGGTTGAAATATCACTTTACTGAGTGATTGGAACAAAGTTGCTGTTTGCAAGATTCTATAAGATTTAGCTCATAAATCTGATAATTTATGGGTTAAATGGGTCCATATATACTATTTCAGCAACAAAGATCTTTGGTCTGCTGCTATTCCTAAAAAGTGCACTTGGGTTTTAAAGAAAATTCTAGGGTGCAGGGAAGTTATTGACAGCGTTGGTGGTTGGTCTGCAGTTACTCATAATGGAAAAATGAGTATCTCTACAGTGTACTCTAAAATAAGACCTCAAGCTGATAAAGTGAGCTAGAAGAGACTTGTTTGCAACAATCAAGCTTCTCCTAAGAGCATTTTTATAACTTGGATGGCTCTGAAGAATAGAATGGTGACTAAGGATAGGCTTATTCAATGGCATATTAACTGTGATCCTTTGTGCTTCTTTTGCCAGAATTGTGATAAAGTGTTGCTCATTTATTCTTTACTTGCTCTTATTCTAGAGAAATTTGGCAGAAAATTCTTGATTTGCTGAATATCCAGAAGACAGTGCAATGATTTGAGCTTGAACAACAATGGGCTGCAAGGTTTTTGACAAGGGAATAAACGCGTCGTCAATTGTCTATCACTAGATCAAATACAATTTATACAACCTAAACAAACCTAATATGAGTATAAGGCAAGCATAGGGGTCGAACCACAGAGAACGGTAAACACCACCAAATGTTATTGACAATTAAGCTAGTCCGGAATAGGGGATAAATAAACTAAAGTCTAAAAATGCTAAAACAAGAAATAAAACATTAAGGGAAATGGTTTAGGTATAGCATTCACTTGAACATAAACAAAGGCATAGAAATTGAATTAATTATGAACTAAACATGCTCGAATATCGAAATTAAGAATCCAATCTAGCCGCCTTCCGGGGTCAATTGGCTTCTCCTAACATAGCCTCTATGTTTCCACATTAGAACCATATACTAGGAGGTACTATTAAATAACAATCGATAGTAATGAACCTTAACTAAGTCAACTTCCGTTTCTTGTTAGCAAAGATTCACCTTTAATCAACCAACAATGTGCACTTGCAAGAAGATTAAAGAATATCAAGCATATAAAGACTTTAATCACAAATAAATCAATTCTAAACCCTAGAACATGCTCAAGGTCCAACTACACCACAACCATCCCCTTAATGGGGAAATTACTCACTAATCATGATAATAACAAGATTAATCAACAAATAATCAAGAATCAACATGATCAACAAGAAATACCAACAACTAAAATAATAATCAAAATAAACAAATAAAAATAGAGGAGAGAGAGTAAGAAATTGCTCATTAATTGAAGATGAAGGTCTACAAAGGATTGAACAAGCTCATTCTTCAATATCCAAGTTCATTAATGAAGAAAACCTCACTTTCTCTCTCTACCAAAGAAGACTAATCCTAACCTAACCTAAAACTAATTAGAGAGAGGAATAGATAGTTATTCAATCGTTTTCTAATTACCCCAAAATTGGGTATTTATACTAAGCTAATAAAACTAGGAGAAAAAGAGAAATAAAAGAAGGAAATAAAATAAAGAAAGAAAAGGAAAAGAAAAAGAAAATAAAATAGAAAACAAAAGAGAAAAGAAATAAGAAAAGGAAAAGAAAAAGAAAGTAAAAATAAAAGAAAAAGAAAAAGGAAACCAAAACCCCTCAATTCCTCAGCTCCCCCCCCCCCCCCGATTTTCATTCATCCAAATTAATGGCTGCTCTATACTCCTTTGAAACGCACCACCATCACCACCGTTCATCAACTATCATCATCAAATCGAGGTCGTTCATCTTCATTAAAAGCCATGTGTATAGCTCGTGAAATGGTTCGATCGAACTGTGGGTTGGTGCGGCCGAACTACGGGGTTTGTTCGGTCGAACCATGGGTATGTTCGACCACTCCTCTTCGATTAACGAAACCCACAAAGTCTCTGTCTCGAGCTTCGACCGAACCACCAACGGTTTGCCCGAACCTGATTAAATTGCTAATTTTTCTGATTTTTGGGTTGATTGGTGGTTTGAGTAGTTGCGGGTCAGGTGTGAAATTGGTGGTGTATTGGTGTGGGTTTGGTTGATGTGGCTGTGCATTTGGTTGAGCAGGGGATGGTTTGTGTTGTGGTGGTGATGCGGGGTGAAGCAGGCTGGGTTGCGGTGGTCAGGTTGTTCTGGTTGGTGTTGGTTGTGTTGTTGTTGGTTTTACGGGGTGATGCGGGTTGTTGTGTTAGTTGTTGTTGCTGCTGATTGTTGTTGTTGTTGCGAGTTGGTGATGCGGGGTTGTAGTTGGTGGTTAGATGCGTGTGAGTGGAAGAAAAGGGAATTGTGATGGTGGCTGTTACGGGGTGTTGATGCGGATTGGTAGTGTGTAGTGTTTGGTTGTGTGTGCTGGAAGTTGGACTGGTGGTGAGTGGTGTTTGGTTGTTGCTGTGTGGTGGTGTTGGTGGCAGAATTGAGGTGTGGCAGCAGGTGAGTACGGCTATGGGGTTGTTGTGGTGTTGGTGTGGTGGAGGATAAGGGAGGGGTGTGGTGAAGGATAAGGGGCAGCATCTAAAGGCAGCAGCCTGTTTGGAAGCTTATGCCTCGAACCTTAGACCTCCAAACACGAATATGACTTTAAAAACCCGGAACACCTACAACCAAAAACACGAGGGGATTACTAAGAGATAAAATAAAATAAAATAAAATAAAGGTAAAATAAAGTAAAATAAAATAAGATAAATAACACTAAACTAATAAAAATTAAATAAAACTATACAAGTAAAGAAAGTGAAATAAAATAGACTCAAAACTAATTAAAATAAATAAAAGTAAATTAGAATACTTTCAAGGGAAAAATAAAGAACGAAATATAACAAATCAAAAGCAAATAAAATATGAAAATAAACTAATTCTAATTAAAACTACGAAAAGAACTAAAACACGACAAAATTTCCAAAATAAACAAGAAACTTTATTAAAGAGAAAACAAGAGAAAGAAAGGAAAATAAGATAAAATAAACACGAAAATGACTCTAAAACTACTCCCTAAGAGTGACATAAATGTCACTCATCAAATTCCCCCAAGCTAAACCTTTGCTCGTCCTCGAGCAAAGCTAAGGCAAAAGAGAACAAGATGGAATTATTAAAGGCTAAAGAAACAAAATAGAAACAAAGAGAAAGAATGTACACTAACTCACTGTCGTAGGAATCACGGATGCATTTAGCGTATGCATCAAGCCCTTTAAACCCCTATGTCGCCAAAGAGGACGAGTAAGCTCTCGTGAGGGTTTCCTAAGAGGTTTAACCCACAACTCTTGGCAACACATAACATTCAAGGCAAAGGTGAAATCAAGAAAACTCGAGTTTTGATATTTCAAACCAAACACAAACAATGGGCTAAATGCACAAGAATACAATCCTTTGTAGACATTAAAGGTAGCCAAGCAAAAGAATAGCTAAGGTTGATGCACACATAAAGCATGCAAAGGGTAGAGAACTTAGAGGGACTTACACTCCTCCTTATCTCCAACCAAACTTCCGCATCCTCACTAGTTTTGCATCCACTTTTAAGGTGATATCTCGAGATTCCTCGAAGGAATCGGAAGAAATAATCAATGAAAAACATTTAGGCTACCCGACATCTTGGCATTGATAGCTCGCTCAATAGGCTTGGCTTGATTACCCTCCATCGGTAGTAACTAAACCTCACTAAGGTCCAAAGGTCTTAAAAGGGTTAAAACGTTTAGGCTAGGGTAAAGGGTGTGGAAATAAATTTGGAAATTGGTGGTAAACTTAGAAGTGAAGCAAGGTTGATCATTCCTCAATTCAAACTCAATAAACTACCAACTTTCAAATCAAAAATTCTAGCAACTCCTCCCCCAAGCTTATTCTTTTTCAACCAAACAACAAATATTTTTGTATTTTCTCAATATTTTCTTCTTTTTTTTTCATTTCTTTTTATTCTTTGCTCTCGCCTCCTTTAACTTTGAGCGGCTTCTTCTTTCATTTCCTTTATTTTCTTCTCATTTACTCAAACCATTCAACATAACAAAATATAATCACAAGTACCAAAATTTGAGTTTTTCACTTCTTTTTCATTCTTTTTCTCATTTTCATTAACCAAAAATACAAATCAAGTCCCAAGAATGCTTCACAAAAACTAATAAAGGTGAAAATAAAGCAAAGGTCCATTGGTTTGTAATGTGGTTATGCCAAAGAAGGGTAAATGGCTCAAATTGGGTTACTAAATGAGCAAATGCAAAAGAAAAATAAAAGAATAGAAAATAATAAAACAAAACAAAAATCCTAATTGCCTTTGTCTTCCCCTAGATTGGTTCGGTCTCGATCTTGGGTAGATTAAGCCAAATTCTCGATATAAGCTAGCAATGCTAAGGATCCAAACGCCACACATGCAAGAAATGTAGAAGGCTAGAACAAAATAGACACATCCTCACAAAAATGACGGTAGTGGAGTAGCAAAAATCACCTTTAAAGCTTCAACTAGCTAGAGAGCGACAACCGTCTTACCACAAACCAAGTGAGCTAAGGTTTCATAGCCCTTAAGTTCTACTACCTTGGCAATGTTATATGCGTGAACCAACCTCGACATTCAAGTGCACGAAAACCTCTAGCAACTAGCAAAGAGGGTATTCTAGGTGCTAAAGCCCAATTATGTCCAAGTTTAAAACAAAACATTTTGAAACTTGCCTTGAATGCCATGGAAAGACACTATACACACAAATATTCACAAAACCATCAATACTCAAGAATGTATATACAATTGTGCAAGATGAGAGCATGATCAATCAAAGCTACAAATACCAAAAGTCAACTCAATAAGGCACTCATGGCCATCCAAACATAGAAAACCAATCTCAATAATAGACTTTGGCAAGTATGAGAGAAATAAATCAAGCAATCATGAGACTATGGATTAAGAAACCACCAAGAGATATGGATAACCCCCCCAAGCTAGCGAATAGCTACTCCCCCAAGCTAGAATGGAGCATTGTCCTCAATGCTCAAAAATAAAGGCACAAAGGGTGGGTGGGAGGGGAAGGAAGAAAACTCATTCACACAACAATTCATAATCATTCGATTCAAATGCAATTAAGAAAGCAAATCCAAGATGAGGGAAGAAGGAAAGAGTAAACCAAATGTGAGGTGGGTGTTGAAACCCGCAATTGAGCACATTATCCACAATTTCATCTAATTCCTCGTCTTTGTTGCTTTTCCAAATGCAAGCAATCATTGGTGTGCTTCTTCTCAAGGAGCTCAATCCAAAATCCTTGCACATGAGTATATGCATCGAGTACCTATACATATAGACAGGAGAGTAAACAAAAATGAGAAACATAAAAGATAGAAAAAGAAAGCAATAAAACACGGGTTACTTCCCGCAAAGGCTTGCTTAACGTCCAAGCATGACCAATCTAGTAAATAACCTGACAAAGAACGCAATAGCTTGTCATATGCACCGGCAAACATAACAAGAAATAGAGCATACGCGATGCTCATATGACAAGCAAACATAAAGTACAAGGAGACTTTATGCTTGAGAGAAGGGAGAGAAGAAAAAGTAAAAGAATCAAAAGAAAAATCAAGAAAATAAGAAGAAAAAGGAGAAGAAGAAAAAGAAAAATCCTCACAAAAATCTTTTTGGTTGGCATTATAACTCTTTTCCTCATCAACAATGAAAGGGTTAGGGGCTTTGGAAGCTTGAATAGGAAGAGGATCCCTAAAAGGTTCTTTGAGAAAAGAAGGGAGGAACATAGGATAGTAGGAGATATGGTTAAACCTTTGGGAAAAAGGTGTATGAGAAAGGCAAAAAGGGGTAGCTAATCCCTCATCACAAGATCTCACATCACTAATGAGGGAATGAAAATCAATCATGGAATCCTCAAATGAAGAACCCTCATGTTCTACATCTCCCTCAAGCTCAAAACCTCCAAATGATTCAATCTCAACCTCCTCTTCACATCCTTGAACAACATCTCCCTTAAATTTCTCAAGCCCTACCATCTCAAAATCAAGAGTGAATGGGGGCAAATTTCTCTCAAACTCATCTCTTTCTAATGAAGCCTTATCAATGAACTCACTCATAAGGTTATGGGCTACCGTTTGAAACTCAAGAAATATTTGGGCCATAATCTCAAATGAGTCCAAATCATCATGGATAGACGAGTCAAAAGCTTGCTCATTAGAATCATCTAAGGGACTATGGGGCACACCTTTAGAATTCATGCAAAAATCGGATGCAATATGAGAAAGAGCATGCACTTCATCATCATTAGAATGTACCTCATTACATTGAGTTATAGAGGGAGGGGAGTTGAAATCATGCATTACATGGTCACTATGGGGAGCTTCAAGCACATCATGGGAATTCATATTAGACAAATCATGACAATTAGCATCAACATTAAAAGCATGAGAATCCCGAACATAAGTCTCATGATTGTCCCTCTCCCAATCATAATTATCCCTAGCTAACCATGAATAGAAATCCCAAGCTTCATCCGAAGACATGCCTTGAAATTTACCATTTAACATATTATCAACTACTCCTCTAAAATTCTCATTTAATCCCAAATTGATGATTTTACAATAATCACCCTTGGTTAAACCTTTAACACCATCTAGGAAATCCTCAATTCTATTGAAATACACCAAAAACGGTTCATTATCAAATTGAGGAATAGAAATATAAGCCATTTTTTTTCAAACAAAACAAAGAGAACAAAAACAAATCAAAAGAAAATATAAACAATGGACTAGTCTCAATAGGATAACATAACGGTAATGGAAGCCGTTCCCCAGCAACGGCGCCAATTTGACAAGGGAATAAATGCGTCGTCAATTGTCTATCCCTAGATCAAATACAATTTATACAACCTAAACAAACCTAATACGAGTATAAGGCAAGCATAGGGGTCGAACCACAGAGAACGGTAAACACCACACAAAGTTATCGACAATTAAGCTAGTCCGGAATAGGGGATAAATAAACTAAAGTCTAAAAATGCTAAAACAAGAAATAAAACATTAAGGGAAATGGTTTAGGTATAGCATTCACTTGAACATAAACAAAGGCATAGAAATTGAATTAATTATGAACTAAACATGCTCGAATATCGAAATTAAGAATCCAATCTAGCCGCCTTCCGGGGTCAATTGGCTTCTCCTAACATAGCCTCTATGTTTCCACATTAGAACTATATACTAGGAGGTACTATTAAATAACAATCGATAGTAATGAACCTTAACTAAGTCAACTTTCGTTTCTTGTTAGCCTAGATTCACCTTTAATCAACCAACAATGTGCACTTGCTAGAAGATTAAAGAATATCAAGTATATAAAGACTTTAATCACAAATAAATCAATTCTAAACCCTAGAACATGCTTAAGGTCCAACTACACCACAACCATCCCTTTAATGGGGAAATTACTCACTAATCATGATAATAACAAGATTAATTAACAAATAATCAAGAATCAACATGATCAACAAGCAATACCAACAGCTAAAATAATAATCAAAATAAACAAATAAAAATAGAGGAGAGAGAGTAAGAAATTGCTCATTAATTGAAGATGAAGGTCTACAAAGGATTGAACAAGCTCCTTCTTCAATATCCAAGTTCATTAATGAAGAAAACCTCACTTTCTCTCTCTACCAAAGAAGACTAATCCTAACCTAACCTAAAACTAATTAGAGAGAAGAGTAGATAGTTATTGCCCCCTTCTAATTACCCCAAAATTGGGTATTTATACTAAGCTAATAAAACTAGGAAAAATAGAAAAATAAAAGAAGGAAATAAAATAAAGAAAGAAAAGGAAAAGAAAAAAAAAATAAAAAACAGAAAACAAAACAAAAGAGAAAAGAAATAAGAAAAGGAAAAGAAAAAGAAAGTAAAAATAAAAGAAAAAGAAAAAAGAAACCAAAACCCCTCAATTCCTCAACTCTCCCCCCGATTTTCATTCATCCAAATTAATGGCTGCTCTTTACTCCTTTGAAACGCACCACCATCACCACTGTTCATCAACTATCATCATCAAATCGAGGTCGTTCATCTTCATTAAAAGCCATGTGTATAGCTCGTGAAATGGTTCGATCGAACCGCGGGTTGGTGCGGCCGAACTACGGGATTGGTTCGCTCGAACCATGGGTATGTTCGACCACTCCTCTTTGATTAACGAAACCCACAAAGTCTCTGTCTCGAACTTCGACCGAACCACCAACGGTTTGCCCGAACATGATTAAATTGCTAATTTTTCTGATTTTTGGGTCGATTGGTGGTTTGAGTAGTTGCGGGTCAGGTGTGAAATTGGTGGTATATTGGTGTGGGTTTGGTTGATGTGGCTGCGCAGTTGGTTGAGCAGGGGATGGTTTGTGTTGTAGTAGTGATGCGGTGTGAAGCAGGCTGGGTTGTGGTGGTCAGGTTGTTCTGGTTGGTGTTGGTTGTGTTGCTGTTGATTGTTGTTGTTGTTGTTGCGAGTTGGTGATGCGGGGTTGCAGTTGGTGGTCAGATGCGTTTGAGTGGAAGAAGAGGGAATTGTGATGGCGGTTGTTACGGGGTATTGGTGCGGATTGGTAGTGTGTGGTGTTTGGTTGTGTGTGCTGGAAGTTGGACTGGTGGTGAGTGGTGTTTGGTTGTTGCTGTGTGGTGGTGTTGGTGGCAGAATTGAGGTGTGGCAGCAGGTGAGTACGGCCGTGGGGCTGCTGTGGTGTTGGTGTGGTGGAGGATAAGGGAGGGGTGTGGTGAAGGATAAGGGGCAGCATCTAAAGGCAGCAGCCTGTTTGGAAGCTTATGCCTCGAACCTTAGACCTCCAAACACGAATATGACTTTAAAAACCCGGAACACCTACAACCAAAAACACGAGGGGATTACTAAGAGATAAAATAAAATAAAATAAAGGTAAAATAAAGTAAAATAAAATAAGATAAATAACACTAAACTAATAAAAATTAAATAAAACTATACAAGTAAAGAAAGTGAAATAAAAATAGACTCAAAACTAATTAAAATAAATAAAAGTAAATTAGAATACTTTCAAGGGAAAAATAAAGAACAAAATATAACAAATCAAAAGCAAATAAAATATGAAAATAAACTAATTCTAATAAAAACTACGAAAAGAACTAAAACACGACAAAATTTCCAAAATAAACAAGAAACTTTATTAAAGAGAAAACAAGAGAAAGAAAGGAAAATAAGATAAAATAAACACGAAAGTGACTCTAAAACTACTCCCTAAGAGTGACATAAATGTCACTCATCAAATTCCCCCAAGCTAAACCTTTGCTCGTCCTCGAGAAAAGCTAAGGCAAAAGAGAACAAGATGGAATTATTAAAGGCAAAAGAAACAAAATAGAAACAAAGAGAAAGAATGTACACTAACTCACTGTCGTAGGAATCACGGATGCATTTAGCGTATGCATCAAGCCCTTTAAACCCCTATGTCGCCAAAGAGGACGAGTAAGCTCTCGTGAGGGGAGATTTAACCCACAACTCTCGACAAAAACCAAGGTAAGGCAACAAAAGGAAAAAGGAAAAGGAACACTAAGAGAAAAAGCGAAACACAAGCTCATGTATGGACAAGAAATAAGGACGAGTACTAATGAATGCAAACCTTTCTAAATGGACAAATGTATGCACGTTCCAAGATGTCAATGGTTGATTGAAACATAACACATGCTAAGCATAGAGAACTACTTAGGACTCAATCCACCCTAGCCCCAACCAATGGGGCCACGTTCTCTCCACTAGCTTCAAATCAACCCTTAAACTAGCTTCTCAAGATTCCACGAAGGAACCGGAAAAAGATAAAGAAATGAAAAACTTTGAGAAGGTAATCCCGAAGTCTCAACTATGCATACTCTTTCCATAGGTTTGAAGTCTATCTCCCTCCACCGTTCTTTTGACCTAAACCACTAGAGTCTAAGGGTCTTTTATTGGTTGTAACGTAAGGCTAAGGGTTAAGGCGGGGTAAAAATTTAAAATTTGGTGATAATTCCTAAGTGAAGCAAAAGTGCGGCCGACACTCAAAAATAACTCAAGAATTCACTAAATATCAAGCAAAAATACCACTAATGCCATTCCCCCAAGCTTATTCAACATCAACACACAATATTCCCCCCAAGCTTGAACAAAGCATTGTCCTCAATGCTTAGACTAAGGAAGAAAATGAAACCATCTAAAATATTTTTGTTGTTTTTGTTTCTTTTCCAATTTTTTTCTCTTTTTTTTTTAACTTTATTCATTGTCCTTGCCTTTTTAAATTTTGGACGGCCTTTTTTTGAAACTTCACTTGATTTTCATAAATTTGCATATTTCTTTACAAGCTCAACTCTAACCAAATCTCAAAGTGCTTCTTGTTTATAATCAACAACTCAAAACTTAAACCTCACATGCCAATGCTTCACTAACTAAAAGGTTGGTAAACATAGGCCATTAGGTTTGTAATGTGGTTTAAACAAGAGCGGGAAACATAAGGCTCAAATTGGTTAGCAAGTAGGTTTATGCAAAATAGAAAATCAAATTTGTAACAAAACAAAAGGAAGATAAAAAAAAATGAGAAAGAAGTGCCCTTTTCCTCCCCTAGAGTGCTTCGGTCACGATCTTGGGAGCTATAAGTCAAAACAAGGATCAAGACATGCATAGCTAAGGATCCAAATGCGCCACACAACAAAGTGATGAAGGATAAAACAATGTTACCTCACACGGGATTATAACTAAGCAAATACCAACTAAGGGTGCCAAATCCACTATAGAGAGCAACACCATCTTACCACATACCCGTGAACTAGGGCTTCATGGATTCCTAAAAGTTCTTAACCCGACTACCTTAGCATGTAATATCCTAGAGTCAACCAATAACACTCTCAAATCGTGCACACATTAACCACTTAGGAAGAAAGGCATTCAAGAGTAAACAAATCCAAAAGATATAATGTCCAATTAAGAACAAACAAAACACAATTTTGCTAAACTTGCCTAAAAGTAAACAAAAATCTTTTTGGATTTTCCAAAAGCATGAAAAACATGGAAATGCATATACTCACGGGCATGGCATATATGAATCAACATCCCACCAAACATGATAGAATATCCTCCCCCAAGCTTTAATGAAAGCAAGCTTTCAAATCATAAACAATGAAACCAAGGAGGGGAATACAAGGAAAAATGAATCCAACATTACCAACACATGATCTTCAAGTCACAATAAGTAAGACAGAGAGAGAAAAGAAGGATATTACCGGATATGGGATAAATGCAAAATCACACAAAAAAACCCGAAATAACCTCATATGAGCCATAATCTCTACAAATAAGGCTTGAATTCCACATGATAGGTAAGTTGAGGCACATTTCCTTGATTCTTGATCATCACCAATGCGCAAGAGTATATCAAGTTGTGTACCTAGCAAGGAACACAAACACGTCCATGTGAGAAAATCTAATTTAAAAACAAAAGAAAATGAAAGCAATAAAACACGGGTTACTTCCCGCAAAGGCTTGTTTAACGTCCAAGCGAGACCGCTCTAGGAAATAATAATTCAACGCACGCAAGAGCTTGTCAAATGCACTACTACACATTTCATGGGGGTGTAAATAGGCAAATGACGGAATAAGAACGTGCAACAAAATCACTGCACGCAAGTGAAGAGGGAGATGCCAAAAGAAAGAAGAAGAAGGATTAAAAGGAAACTCAAGAAAGTAAGAAGTAGAAGAAGGAAAAGAATAGTGGAAAGAAAAGGAAAAAGGCAAATCCTCATCACATATTTTTTTGTTGACAAAATTCCTCTCTTCCTCAATGATGATGGAATGAGAGGCATGAAAATCATCCATAGAGGGCGGCTTCCCAATAGGTTGTTTGAGATAGGAAGGGAGAGAAGTAGAGTAAGGGAGGATGTGGTCGAACCTTAGAGAAAAAGGGGTATGAGAAACGGGAAAAGGGGTAGCTACTCCCTCACCACAAGGTCTCACATCGCCAATGAGAGCATGAAAATCAATCATAGCATCCTCAAATGAAGGGCACTCACGATCTATACCTCCCTCAAGCTCAAAAACTCCAAGGGAGTCAACCTTATCCTCCTTTTCACCACAATAGACAACCTTTTCTTCAACTATCTCAAAACCCAAGGTCCCAAAATTGTGAATGAATGGAGGTAGATTCATCTCAAACTCATCTAAGTCCCAAGAAGCGTTCTTGATGAAATCATCCAATAATCTATAAGTCCTCATATGACTCTCGAAAAATATGTGGGACATTACCTCAAAAGAGTCTATATACTCATAGATTGAAGGGTCACAAACATACACTTGAGACTCATCAAGATGGGAAGAAGGATTAGGATTTTCAAAATCAACACTCTTTTCATTTTCAACTCCTTCACCATCACTCGAATGCTCTCTAATGGGATCCTCACTCATATGGGGAAGAGAAGAAGAAGGAAGGGTATTTTCTTGAGAGTTGGCTAGTTGGAGAATTTGGCTCTCAAGCATCTTCATTCTAGCTTCTGTCTCCCTATTCTCAACTTCCCTCATCTCGTTATACTTCTCCATCATCTCCATTATCCTCATTATCTTCTCTTCCTTCAAACTTTCCATAGAATTACCCTCATAAAAGGACTCATTAGAAGCATAAGGGAAATCATTTGAAGCCATGTAAGAACAACAAGATGAGGAGGGAGGATCATTCACATTATAAACATGAGCATCATCATATTGGGGAGAGGGGGCATAATCAAGCAAATGAGATTCATTATCAACAATACGAGAAAAAGAGTTGAAATCACTTGTACTAGGTTCACAAATAGGATCACAAGACAAATCATGGGGATGCATGCCACTAATAAAACTATTATCACATTGAGAATCAAAATTGGCAACATTACATGCCCTATTGCGTACTTCCTTAGCAAACCGTACAAAAAAGCTCCAAGCACTATGAACCGATAATGCTTGAAATTCGCCATTAAACCTACTTTCAACTTCATATCTCGTTTGTTCATTCATGCCATAGTAACAAATCTCACAAGCTTGACAAGGATTACAACCATTATAGTTCAAAAACCCCACAAGTCTATGGAAGTAGACACAAAAAGGCTCATCATCATATTGAGGAAAAGAAAAATGTGTCATTTTTCAAAAACAAAGCAAAGAGAACAAAAATAAATCAAAAGAAATATATACCATGGACTAGTCTCAATTATATAACATAACGGTAATGGAAGCCGTTCCCCAGCAACGGCGCCAATTTGACAAGGGAATAAACGCGTCGTCAATTGTCTATCCCTAGATCAAATACAATTTATACAACCTAAACAAACCTAATACGAGTATAAGGCAAGCATAGGGGTCGAACCACAGAGAACGGTAAACACCACCAAATGTTATCGACAATTAAGCTAGTCCGGAATAGGGGATAAATAAACTAAAGTCTAAAAATGCTAAAACAAAAAATAAAACATTAAGGGAAATGGTTTAGGTATAGCATTCACTTGAAAATAAACAAAGGCATAGAAATTGAATTAATTATGAACTAAACATGCTCGAATATCGAAATTAAGAATCCAATCTAGCCGCCTTCCGGGGTCAATTGGCTTCTCCTAACATAGCCTCTATGTTTCCACATTAGAACCATATACTAGGAGGTACTATTAAATAACAATCGATAGTAATGAACCTTAACTAAGTCAACTTCCGTTTCTTGTTAGCAAAGATTCACCTTTAATCAACCAACAATGTGCACTTGCAAGAAGATTAAAGAATATCAAGCATATAAAGACTTTAATCACAAATAAATCAATTCTAAACCCTAGAACATGCTCAAGGTCCAACTACACCACAACCATCCCCTTAATGGGGAAATTACTCACTAATCATGATAATAACAAGATTAATCAACAAATAATCAAGAATCAACATGATCAACAAGCAATACCAACAACTAAAATAATAATCAAAATAAACAAATAAAAATAGAGGAGAGAGAGTAAGAATTTGCTCATTAATTGAAGATGAAGGTCTACAAAGGATTGAACAAGCTCCTTCTTCAATATCCAAGTTCATTAATGAAGAAAACCTCACTTTCTCTCTCTACCAAAGAAGACTAATCCTAACCTAACCTAAAACTAATTAGAGAGAGGAATAGATAGTTATTCAATCGTTTTCTAATTACCCCAAAATTGGGTATTTATACTAAGCTAATAAAACTAGAAGAAAAAGAGAAATAAAAGAAGGAAATAAAATAAAGAAAGAAAAGGAAAAGAAAAAGAAAATAAAATAGAAAACAAAACAAAAGAGAAAAGAAATAAGAAAAGGAAAAGAAAAAGAAAGTAAAAATAAAAGAAAAAGAAAAAGGAAACCAAAACCCCTCAATTCCTCAGCTCCCCCCCCCCCCCCCCGATTTTCATTCATCCAAATTAATGGCTGCTCTATACTCCTTTGAAACGCACCACCATCACCACCGTTCATCAAATATCATTATCAAATCGAGGTCGTTCATCTTCATTAAAAGCCATGTGTATAGCTCGTGAAATGGTTCGATCGAACCGTGGGTTGGTGCGGCCGAACTACGGGGTTGGTTCGGTCAAACCATGGGTATGTTCAAACACTCCTCTTCGATTAACGAAACCCACAAAGTCTTTGTCTCGAGCTTCGACCGAACCACCAACGGTTTGCCCGAACCCGATTAAATTGCTAATTTTTCTGATTTTTGGGTCGATTGGTGGTTTGAGTAGTTGCGGGTCAGGTGTGAAATTGGTGGTGTATTGGTGTGGGTTTGGTTGATGTGGTTGCGCATTTGGTTGAGCAGGGGATGGTTTGTGTTGTGGTGGTGATGCGGGGTGAAGCAGGCTGGGTTGCGGTGGTTAGGTTGTTCTGGTTGGTGTTGGTTGTGTTGATGTTGGTTTTACGAGGTGATGCGGGTTGTTGTGTTAGTTGTTGTTGCTGCTGATTGTTGTTGTTGTTGCGAGTTGGTGATGCGGGGTTGCAGTTGGTGGTCAGATGCGTGTGAGTGGAAGAAGAGGGAATTGTGATGGTGGCTGTTACGGGGTGTTGGTGTGGATTGGTAGTGTGTGGTGTTTGGTTGTGTGTGCTGGAAGTTGGACTGGTGGTGAGTGGTGTTTGGTTGTTGCTGTGTGGTGGTGTTGGTGGCAGAATTGAGGTGTGGCAGCAGGTGAGTACGGCCGTGGGGCTGCTGTGGTGTTGGTGTGGTGGAGGATAAGGGAGGGGTGTGGTGAAGGATAAGGGGCAGCATCTAAAGGCAGCAGCCTGTTTGGAAGCTTATGCCTCGAACCTTAGACCTCCAAACACGAATATGACTTTAAAAACCCGGAACACCTACAACCAAAAACACGAGGGGATTACTAAGAGATAAAATAAAATAAAATAAAGGTAAAATAAAGTAAAATAAAATAAGATAAATAACACTAAACTAATAAAAATTAAATAAAACTATACAAGTAAAGAAAGTGAAATAAAAATAGACTCAAAACTAATTAAAATAAATAAAAGTAAATTAGAATACTTTCAAGGGAAAAATAAAGAACAAAATATAACAAATCAAAAGCAAATAAAATATGAAAATAAACTAATTCTAATAAAAACTACGAAAAGAACTAAAACACGACAAAATTTCCAAAATAAACAAGAAACTTTATTAAAGAGAAAACAAGAGAAAGAAAGGAAAATAAGATAAAATAAACACGAAAGTGACTCTAAAACTACTCCCTAAGAGTGACATAAATGTCACTCATCAGTTTTGCAGGAAAGCCAACAGGAAGAGTAGGCTCTATTTGATGTTCTTTGCTGAAACTGTTCATAGCATTTGGCTTCAGAGGAACAGTTTAATGTTCACTGGTAGCTGTCAGCCTGCTGAGGTGATCTTCAGAGAACTTGTGTATAGGGTTGCTGTTAGGTGTTTTGAGTCTGATAGGAAATTATTGTACTTTTGATGTTCTGGTTCTGGGTCTGTTGTCTAGAAGCTCAGGCCTGTTTGTTTTTGTTGTTGTTGTTTTGTCTTGTCTAGTTCCTGCCTCCAAAACCCTTCCTAAAAGGTGGCTGGAGCTTGAGTCCAGTTCTGGTCCCTGGTTTTTTCTTGCTCCCTTTCCTGAGGGTGTCTTATTTGTTTGCTGTTTCTTTTGGTCTTTTTGGTCTTGTTTGGTTGTGTGGTGTCTTTTGTTAGTTATAACTTAGCTTGCTGTAAGTTGTAACTTTTATCTTTGGTAATAATATTCTCTATTTACAAAAAAAAAAAAAAAAAAAAAAAAAAAAAAAAAAAACTTTAGTAGCTTGGTATCTGTCTGTCTTCCCAGGGTCAGTGGTGGGTGGAACTTGATTTCCCTACCTGAATGGAATTCTCCTGCTATTTGTAAGCTTCTCTGGGATCTTACAAATAAAACTGATAATTTTTGGGTTAAGTGGGTCCATATTTATTATTTCAAAGATAGGGCTTGGTGGTCTAGCCCTGCCCCTAAAAGGTGCTCTTGGGTTCTAAGTAGAATCCTAAAAGGCAGGAATATCATCAATGATATTGGTGGGTGGGGTGCTGTTCAGCATGGTGACAAAGTTAAGATTAAAAAGAGCTACACTTTAATTATTGTTTAGGCTCCAAAGGTTTCTTGAAGAAGATTCATATGCAATAATGCTGCTTCTCCTAAAAGCCTGTTTATTCTCTGGCTTGCTGTGAGAAATAGACTGGTTACTAAAGATAGGCTCCTAGCTTGGAATATTCAATGTGATCCTATTTGTTTTCTGTGTAACCAATATTTAGAGAGTATTCAGCATCTTTTCTTTGACTGCTCTTATGCTAAAGGGATCTGGATGAAAGTGCTGAAGTTGTTTGGAGTTCATAGACCTGCCATTGTTTTTTATGCTAAACTGTCCTAGATTTCCATAATCTGCAAGAAAAACAGATTAAGGAACAAGCTGATAGGAATGTGTTTTGCTGAAACTGTGTCTCACATCTGGCTACAGAGAAATTCTTTGGTTTTCACAGGTGACTGTAAAACTGCTGATACAGTTTTTAGAGACATTCCATTTACAGTTGCTTGTAGGTGTAATAGTGGTGATAGGCATTTGCTTATTTTGTAACTTTGGTTTGGTGCCTTTTTGTTTGCCCTGGTTGTCTAGTCCTGCTGTAAAGCTTGGTTTACAGCTGAGTCTAGGGAGGGGCTTGCTTCTTCTTTGCTGAATTTGTTATTTGCTTTTTTTGGCTCTTTGTTTTGTTGTTCAGTCTTGCTGTTCGTTTGTCCTGCAGCTCAGTCTGAGTTGGGGTCTATTTTGTTTTCGCTTTCCTTTCCCCCTATTACCCTTCCTAGAAGGTGGATGGGGCTGGTTTTGGAATAGCTATGTTCTTGCTTTTGTGGTGAACCCTTCTTAGAAGGTGGCATCATTTTAGCAGGAGCTTTGGGTGTTTGGTTGCCTGTGTTTGCAGGCTTGTGTTTTTTGGGGTTACAACTTAGCTTTGTAAGTCGTAAGTTTTAGTCTCTTTTGGTAATAAAATTTTTCATTTACCAAAAAAAAAAAAAAAAAAAAAAAAAACGGGGTTGCTCAAGAATTCATAAGGCTCAAACTATTTCCTTTCTCTCTAATTGGAAGAGCTCAAGAGTGGCTAGACAAGGAAGTGAAGCCTAATTCTTTAAGAACTTGGGATGAAGTCACCAAAGAATTCCTTTCTCATTTCTTCCCTTAAAAGAAAACAGCAGAGGCAAGAGCTTTGATTCAAGGTTTTAAGCAAAGGTCTAGTGAAAGCCTGTATAAAGCATGGGATAGATACAAAGAGTATCAACGCGAGTGTCCTCACCATGGAATCCCCACTTACCTAATCATTCAAATTTTTTATGGAGGTTTGAGTCCTCAAGGGAGATCAAGTCTTGATGCCGGAGCCGGAGGCCCAATCATGAACAAGACCGAGGAAGAGGTTGTAGATATCATTGAGGATGTAGTTAGACACTACATGGAATGGCAAGATGGTGAGAAAGAGCCGATAAACAAGAGTAGCACTATGGGATGCTCGATTGAACAACTCAATTCTATCAACAATTTGTCAACTCAAATTTCGGACTTAGGGAAAGAGGTAGTTTCTATCAAGTTTAAGCTCGAGAGTGCAACCTCACAAGCACCGATTCTTCCCTCCCAAATTAAGGGGAGAGGTACGCCTTCTTCCCCTAACTCTGTTCCTTCTTCTTGTTGCATGGTTAGAGAATGTTGGTCTTGTGATTTATGTTGAATGAATGACCATGATGCTTCCATTTGCCCTGATGTTCCTTGTGATGAATGTGTTGGGAATGAGAATGAATATGTGAATTTTGTTGCTAATAACAATGTTGGACCGAGATTTGATGCTCAAAGGAATGTTGGGAATAGGAATTATCACAACCAAGGGAACTATGATAACTATAACCAAAATAGTGGTTATAGAAACCATGGAATCCAAGGGATTTGTGGTAGCTATAACAACCATGGTTATAATGGTCAAAGTCATGGCCAAGGATATGGGGATTATAACCAAGGTTATGGTAACCATAATCACGATTGTGGCCAAAATCAATATAGAGGTAATTAGAGCAATCAAATTAGGGGAAATCTTCAAACAAATGTTCAAAAAGTTACCCCACTTGGATTTAAAGGTCAAAGTGATAATTTTTATGATCAACCATTTTCTTCTAGGAGTTTCTTGGAGGATGTCATAGAGAAGCAAGCCAAATTGTTGAACACCTACATGACCCTAAGCAATGAGAAGTTCAATGACATGTTAACTTACCATAAGGGGTTGGAGACCCAAATTTCTCAATTGGCTAGTGAGTTTAAGGATTTACAAATCTTTCTTCTTTGACTTCACCAAGATAAGATCCTAAGAGCCCTATAAATGCGATTGTGACTAGGAGTGGTAGGGTCCTTGAGAGTGAGGTTTCTAAGAAGAGTGATGCTAAAGAGAGTCCTAGCAAGAGTCAGATTGAGAATGAGGGAGATGAGAACCCTTTGGTTGAGGAAGTCGCTAAGGAACAAGTTGAGAAGATGAAAAACAAAGAAAAAGAATTATATAAGCCCAAGCTCCTTTACCCCCAAAAGTTCAATAGGCACAAATTAGACGAGCAATTTGGGAAATTTATAGAGACGCTTAGACAACTTCATCTTACTCTTCCTTTCACCGATGTGATAAAACAAAAAAATTATGCAAAGTTCCTTAAGGAGATCTTGAGTGGAAAGAGGACATGTGATGTGGCGGAAACGGTTAACTTGACCGAGAATTGTAGTGCAATCATAATGAATCCACCCAAGTTGAAGGATCCCGAAAACTTTTCTATCCCTTGTGCTATTTATAAAATGCAAATTGATAATGCCTTGTGTGACTTAGGAGCTAGTGTTAGCATTATGCCATACTCGGTTTATCAAAGACTAGAGAAAGGAGAACTTTTACCTACCAACATTACCTTTCAATTAGCCGATAGATCAATTAGGATTCCAAGGGGTAAGGTGGAGGATGTTCCTTTGAGGGTAGGAAAGGTCATCATTCCGATAGATTTTGTGGTCCTTGACATAGATGAGGATTCTACAATTCCTATTATTCTTGGTAGACCATTTCTTGCTACTTCGGGTGCTTTGATTGATGTCAAAAGTGATAAGATTTTGCTTAAAATTGGAGATGAGGGTGTTGAATTTGATTTGAATGAAAGTATGAAATATCCTTCTTCATCTCTTGAGAATTGCATGATAGTTGAAATTTTAGACAATCTTGTACATTCCATGCATGAGCACTTGCTCACAACTAATGATCCTCTTGAGTGCGTTTTGTAGAACAAGGAAAAGATAGGTGCTCCTAGCAAGGAAATGGCTTTGTATGAGAATTTGTTATATGGGAGTGTTGAATTAAGTGATGAGCAAATATGCATGAAAATCTCAAGCCAAAAGGCTTTGCAAGCGGCTTGAACCAAGGAAGGTAAAGGTGTTCCCATGGTAGAGCTCAAACCTCTACCAACACACCTTAGGTATGAGTTCTTAGGCCTAAATTCTACTTATCTCGTGTTTGTTAGTGCATCTTTGAGTGAAATCCAAGCTCAAGCATTATGCGGTGTTTTGAGAAGGCACCAAGGTGCTTTGGGATATACCATTTATGACCTCAAAGGTATAAGCCCCGTTGTATGTACACACCACATAACCCTTGAGAAGGGTGCTCTTCCTTCTATTGAGAGACAACGGAAATTACATCCCCAAATATGGGAGGTAGTGAAGAAAGAGATTACTAATCTTTTAGATGCGGGAACCATCTCAAGCTCTAGGTGGGTCTCACTCGTTCATGTTGTTCAAAGAAGGGAGGCATGATTGTCGTCAATAATGAAAAAGGTGAGCTTATGCCGACGAGAACGGTCACCGGTTGGCGAATGTGTATAGACTATAGATGTATAAACACATCCACCAAGAAAGATCACTTCCCCTTTCCTTTCATTGATCAAATGCTTGAAAGACTAACGAGGCACAAGTACTATTGTATCCTTGATGGTTACTCGGGGATTTTCCAAATTCCTATTCACCCCGATGACCAAGAGAAAACTACTTTTACTTGTTTTTATGGTACCTTTGCTTATAGGAGAATGCCATTCGGCCTTTGCAATGCTCCCACAACCTTCCAACGGTGTATGATGAGTATCTTTGGAGACATGTTAGAGGAGGAGATGGAGGTGTTTATGGATGACTTTTCCGTAGGTGGAGTTTCCTTCGAGGCGTGCCTTGAAAATCTTGAAAAGTGCTTGGCAAGGTGTGAGAAGGTGAACTTTGTGTTGAATTGGGAAAAATGCCATTTTATGGTTCAAGAAGGAATAATACTTGGGCACAAAATTTCTCACAAGGGCATAGAGGTGGATCAGGCAAAGATTGAGGTTATTGAAAAGTTGCCACCTCTTCTATAGAGGATTCATCAAGGATTTTTCTCTCATTGCTAGGCCTCTCAATGATCTTCTTCAAAAGGATGTGGAGTTTGTGTTTGATGATAAGTGTTTTGAAGCTTTCAACAAGTTGAAGAAAGCTTTGATTTTTACTCCCATTATCCAAGATCTTAGATGGGATTTACCCTTTGAGTTGATGTGCGATGCAAGTGACACGGCCATTGGAGGTTTTTTAGGTCAAAGAGTTGATAAAAAGCTTCATGTCATTTATTATATGTCAAAACTCTTAATGGCGCTCAAAGGAATTACACTACAACGGAGAAAGAGTTTTTAGCTATTGTTCATTCCTTTGAAAAATTTCGTTGCTATTTGTTAGGGTCCAAAACAATTGTGTTCACCGATCATGCGGCCCTAAAATATCTTTTTGGGAAGAAGGAATCAAAGTCAAGGATAATTCGTTAGGTGTTAGAGCTTCAAACTTTTAACCTTGAGATTAGAGATAAGAAAGGAGCGGAGAATCTTGTAGTAGATCATCTATCTAGACTTGAGGATTTTTACATTCAAGATGATGGGTCTCCCATTGAAAATAGAATGTTATATGATTCTTTGTATGCTATATATGTGAAGGAACTCCCATGGTTTGCCAATTTGGTGAACTATCTTGCTTGTGGGGAGTTTCCTCCTTCATTTTCCAAGAATCGAGGAAAAAAGCTCAAGAGGGAGGCTAGGCATTATGTATGGGATGAACCAATTTTGTATAAAAGGGGTGTTTACGGGTTATTGAGGAGATGTGTTCCAAATGAGGAGTTACCAAGTGTATTGAAGATGTGCCACTCAGATCCGAGTGGTGGTCACATGGGTGTTTCAAAAACGGCTTCAAAGGTATTCTAATACGGATTGTGGTGGCCAAATCTCTTCAAGAATGTTTGGGAATTTTTCAAGAGTTGTGACCGATGCCAAAAGACCAGAAACATTTCAAAGAGGAATGAGATGCCCCAACAACCTATACAAGAGTTGGAGATTTTTTATGTATGGGGAATAGACTTCAAGGGTCCTTTTCCTACTTCATATGGGAATCAATATATTCTTGTTGCCGTTGATTATGTGTGAAAATGGGTGGAAGCCATTGCTTCACCAACAAATGACCATAAGGTAGCAGTGAAGATGTTCAAGAAGATAATTTTCCCACGATTTGGCATTCCAAAGGCAGTTATTAGTGATAATGGATCTTATTTTGTGCATAGTGCCTTCTGCAAGATGTTGAAGAATCATGGAGTTAATCAACGTTTCGGACTCCCCTATCACCCTCAAACTAGTTGGCAAGTCAAGGTGTGTAACAGTCAAATCAAATTGATTCTTGAGAAGACGGCCGCAAGAAATAGGAAGGATTGGTCGGATAAGCTAGATGATGCTTTGTGGGCATATAGAACGGCCTTCAAGACTCCTATTGGCACTACTCCTTACCTCTTGGTTTATGGGAAGTCTTGTCATCTTCTGGTCGAAGTTTAACATTGTACTCATTAGGCTATTAAGAAAATCAATTTCGACTTGGCAAGTGCGGGTGAGTACCGTTGGCTTGATCTCCATGAGTTGGAAGAACTTCGATTAGATGCATATTATAGACACCTAAAAATGTCTCCCCAAAACCAAACCTGATGATGAACAACCTTTCACCGCCACTATTGGTCGGGTTTAGTATTTAATACCGAGAGTGCTTAAAAAATCGTATTGAATTAAATTCAATTTTTGAATAGTCTATGGATCAGTCTTGATGTTTAGTCAAAGCATAATTTTTTAATTTCAGCCCAAACCTTTTATTTATTTTATTTATTTATTTATTATATCCCAAATAATAATAATAAATCAGAAATGGCCCGAAATTATCAATCGGCACTTAAAATGCTGAACGAAATTAGGGTTAAAAATGAAATTAGACGGAAAAACGAACTACAGACTCCCGTGTTCACAGCATTTGTCCACCGTGTCACGGGAAACTGCCCCGTCTGACGGTGGGATTCCCCGTGACACAGGGAACCTGATGTGACACGGGGGTTTCCGTGTCCTTTTCGCATAAATCCTTCGCGTTTTGTTCCCCGTTCACTAAATATTTCCCCCGTCACACAGCAGTCCACCGTGTCACGGGAATGTTGCCTGTCTGACGGTGGGATTTCCCGTGTCACGGTGCATATTGCCGTGTCGCGGTGTAATTTTTTTAGGGTTTTTATCTTTTTAGGGTTCCGTGTGTCCCCTCATCACATTTTTTCTATAAATACCCCCCTCATTTCTAATGTACGGGGGCATCAATTAATTCTCTATTTTTCTCTCCTCTATGCTCTAGCTTAAACACTAGCCTACCCTTCTTCTTTCAAAATTCCTTCTTCAAGCACTCCAAGGAGTCCATACTTTACTCGTGGTTCTGTCCTTAAGCCAGGGCGTGAAAGGTAGAAATGTTTGAGGGTTTGGCCCCAAATCAACTCTATTTAATTTAATTTAATTTAATTATTGTTTTATTATTATTTCCTTGAAGTTACTAACTCGTTTATTATTTTATAATTGCAAGCAAACAGAATCAAAGTAAGAATTATGTTCCTTTTATTTCTATTATTTTTTCTAATGATTTTATATTGTTGGATTTATTGTTGAATTGCTTCTAATATTAATACTTATTCTATTATTTTTATTGATCACCATATTGCATGTTAAAGGGAATATGTAATTGAAAATCACGCATAATAAGATAATTTGGACAACCGGTTTAGGTTCCATTATTAATCTTGTTATTAATTCAAGTGATCACAAATATTTTAGAATAATGTGTTGCATTAATATTAAACAAATTTAGCTAAATAATAGTTTGTAGCAAATTGAATATTTTGTTTGTATGCCTTTGAGATCGAAGGAATCACTTTTCATTATAAGAATCGAGTAGAGGCCAATACGGGCGAATGTGACTCCATGACTCACTTCGTACCATCATCCCCGATCCTCCGTTTGTGGTTCCGAACCATATGGAGTTAGTAATCTCATGGATTATGAATGGGGTGTAACCTTCACGGGTCAATCGTTGTTGCCTATCGTTGTCCCTTATTCGTGGTTGCCTTAAATGATCCGTGAACAGTTTACAAGTTCCTTAAACTTGTTGGCGGCTCCCTACTTTATTTATCCCTAATCGTATACGTCAATTCCCACTTCCTTAGAGTGCCAAGCATATTCACATCATGCTTTAATGTAGGCGCACTTCGAACGACGCCTACAATTTGGCGACTCCACTAGGGAGGATTCTTAGTTATTTATCGATTTGAGTGATCGATATTTAATTTAGATGAGTGGATGAGACTTAAAAGATTCTTGAAAAATATTCCTGTGATTAACTTAGATTTTTGCATAAGCATAGACGTTTTAACGTCGCATTTAGGTCTGTCCCGTAGGAAAAATTGAATAACTTGATTGCGTACGAAGGAAAACAGGGCACCAATCAGAACGGCAGAATCTGTCGTGTCACGGTGCAGTTCACCGTCTAACGGTGGGCTGCACCGTGGCACGGTGCTATCTTCTGTGTCACGGCAGTCCTAAAATTAGTCTGGTAACTTGTTTTCTCTTCTCACAGTCAACTTCCTTCGATTTTTCTGAAAAAACATATGTGTTCTACATGCGTCCTATCCCCGGGGAATTTAAGCTCTATCAACCCAAAAACGCTCATGGCAATAAGGGTTCATCCGAGTTATTAAATCCACCCAAACCATGGAGTCGAGTTCGATTTCATCACGAACTCGGGGAGCCTTCCGTTGGAATACATTCTCAGGGGAGGCTGCCTTGCTAACGCATCCAAACTCTTAACCATGGTACCCTTTTGACACCCAAAGCTTGACCAATAGTTGAACATAAATCTTGACCTTAGGTTGCGAACTCTTTTTTACATCATCGTGACTAAATGCTACATGGTTTGTTTGGTACTAACCCTCATGTGTTTGCTCTTTTTGTTTAACCCATGACCGAGGGTTTTTATTTCCACTTAGTAATTAGTACGGACTAAAATTGATTAAAATCTGGAAAATACTCAAATTTAGGCCTCAAATTGCGCACCGTGTCACAACAGGTCTACCGTGCCACGGTGTGCAATGTCGTGGCACGGTGCATTGCCCCGTCTGACGGTGCTCTGTCACGTGTCACGACAGTCAGCACCGTGACACGGTTCCTAGGAGGTTAGTCCAGTCAGCTTTTTTTTTATCTTCGTGCATGCTTATGTGGTTCGTATGTCTGGTTTGGTGTCCCGTCTAGCTGTACGGTCATAACACGTGTCCATAACCTTCACTTGATCACTCACATATCGTGTTCACACACTTTTTCCGTTAGTCGTGCACCATTTCATGACCGTATTTTAGGGTATTCTTGTGTCATTTTTTTTTTGTGTCGTTTTTTTTTTTTTTTTTTAGTAAGTCGGATGGTATCCTCCCATATATTTAAAAAATTAAATAAATAAAGAGAATTTCAAATTTCAAAATAAGTTTTTTTTTATTTCCTGATGGGTTAAGGTTAAGTTTGGTCATTAAAGGTGTGTTTGTTTCAGTGTCACAGCACTTGGTCAAGAAGCAGGGGTAGATTGTTACGGTTTGAGTCAATACCTCAACAACTTCTTATACCAAAGAGGCGTACAAGGAAACCACCACAGTCATCTCCACAAGATCCATCTGCAGTCTACTTTCAACCAAGGGCTACTAAGGAAGATATCGCGAACATCAACAAGGCAATTGAGATGTTGTCTAACATGATGCAAACACTCACCACTAGAGTCAACACGGTAGAGCAAGACAATCAGAACAATGTCATTGTCGCTACAATGGACAAGATTAAGGAACAAATGAGTAAGATCTCTAAAGAGTTCATTTATATGGAGCAACCTGTCACCTCTTCGTCCATAAGGGACAAGCTTCCTAAGAAGTTTTCCACTGCTGACATTCCCAAGTTCAAGCCTACTGATAATCCGCTTTTTCACTTGAAGGCATTTTCTGCGACCATGGCTCTTAAAGGAGTAGATGTGACACTCTTCCCTACTGTGTTCCCTCTTTCCTTGGAGCATGCCTGTCAACAATGGTTCCACTCTCTGGAGTCCAAACATGTTGCGACCTGGGAGGACGTTACTAAAAGCTTCATGAAACGTTACAAGTGTAACATCCAAAACAAGACTTCTGAACGTGAACTCTCCATTCTAAAAAAAGAAGGAGAATGAAGGCTTCACTACTTACCTAAGCAGGTGGAGGGAAACAGTTGCGCTCTAGGTGGATCCTCCCAAGGAAAAAGAAATGGTTCGCCTGTTTATCGCAAATTTGACTCATAAGTACAAACAACACTTGAAGTTTCTGCCTTTGAGTACTTTCAAAGCTGTATACGATATTGGAATCAATATCGAAGATGAACTGATGAAGACTACTGGTAGCAACAATAATAACAATAGCACTTGGAGAAACAAGAAGAACGACACTCCTTCTTCTTCTTCTCCCAAGCCCAATAATGCTACCAACAATGTCAATATTAATGATGTGTTGGCCCTTAATGCTCCTCTTCAAAGATTCCAAAGGCAAAGGAGGGTTTACACGCCTTTGGGAATGACTTATGATGCTGCTTTTGATCGCTTGCATAGTCAAGGACTGATCATGCCAATTAGACCTTTTCCAGAACCTCGACCAGAGAATAGAACTGCTAGTTATGACCCCAATGCTCATTGCAAGTTTCATCAAGGCAAGGGTCATAATACTAAGAAGTGTTGGAGGTTGAAAGATACGATCCAAGACCTGATTGACGCTAATCAACTTCATGTCCCTTTGGGAGGCAAGAAGCCTAACATTCAAACAGGTCCTCTTTTTGATGCCATGGCTATCATGGGAGATGAAGTGTCCTTTGATCCGTCAATACTCATTCAACTTGTGAATGAACCTTTGCCGGAAGTTGCATTTGTCTCGAGCTATGAAGAAGTAAATGGAATTTGGGATAGTGATGATGAAGACGTCTATCTCAAAGATATAGCTTGTTCGCCTCTTAGCACAAATGAAGATGTTTGGGGAGACCTTGAGGTCAAGGTTCTCACCAGAAGTGGACGGTTGCAACAGCCTACTCCACCTCCACCGCAATCACAACCAATAGTTGATCCCATCGACCCTGTGAACAATGATGTGGTCAAACAATTACAAAAGACTAAGGTGGAAATGAATGTATGGAAGCTATTGTACACCTCTCACGAGCATCGAAAGGCTCTGATGAATGCTCTGGTGAAAACAGGAGTTGATGATGATATGACTCCTCAAGGACTGGTCAACTTTCTCACTACTGAATTGCCAAGTACTAGCGACTTGATTTCCTTCTTTGATAAGGATCTACCCCCGGAAGGGGACCAACATAACAAGGCCTTACACCTCACTGTGGCGTGTAGGCAGATGAATGTTCCTATGAGCCTGGTTGATAATGGCTCTGCAATCAATGTATGCCCACTCTGCACTGCAAAGAAGTTGGGCATAAAAAATGAAGATTTGACTCCCTCTACTTAAGGGATTCGTGCTTATGATAATACTCGCCGTCAAGCCATGGGTACTATCAAGCTAAACATAACTACTGGAGCCATTGAACGTCGCACCAAGTTTCAGGTGGTGGACATTAAGGTTTCTTTCAATTTGTTGTTAGGACGTCCTTGGCTTCATGAGCAAAAGGCGATCCCATTATCATTTCACCAAAAAGTGAAAGTCATAGTTGGAGGGGTTCCAATTACCATTGATGCCTCCCCCATGCGCATTCAAGTTATCGATACTCCCATCGTCCATGTGGAACATGACGAAGAAGATGAAGATCTCTGGGGGTTTTCGCTCGATGATGTTCTCATGATCGAAGAAGAGGAGAAGTATCATCTTTACTTCGATCCTTATTCAAATACCAATGTTAATTCCATTATAAAGAAGCAAGGGCATTTCCCTAGAATGACCCTTGGACTCAAAAAGAAAATGGCTGAACTTTGGGGCCATTTTGGTGCACTCAAGAAAGATACCTTTGGCTTGGGATTCAAGCAAACAAAAGAAGATGTGAAACAAGCCCTCTTGAAAATGAAGGCTCGCAATAATGCTTGAATCATGAAGATGGAAATAGCCATGGATCCATATCCATTCACCCTCAATGGCCAATATATTAAAGAAGGGGAAGACTGCCCATGTTATGAATTCCCTGAGCCTTTCGTCCACGATGGGAGGCGTGAGCTAGGGTTCGAGATGTTCCTTGATTGTGACTTCGTCGATGAAGGCGGAGAACTCTTCACAACTGAGAAACCAACTAGTCCAAACTCTGATGATATGAATATTAATCTTCTTTATGGACTAGAAAAGAATGAATCCAAGCCTGTCTACAATGATGATTCCGAGCTCATTCAAGCTGTCATATCGAGAAAGGATTTTGACCCCTTTAAGTTAATTGTCCAGGCTGATAATGTTTCAAAGGGATGGCGCAAGACGGTGAAGATCACCACGCCGAGTGGAGAGAAGTTGGAAATAACCGCTGGCGAAGGTCCTACGTTTGATGAATCTAAGTCGTTTGGGTCCGACTCTGAGTCTGAGTCTAAGTCTGTAGAAGAGTCGTTAGAATTTGAGGCCAACCCTCTTTCCGCTATAGAGTCCAATCCTGAGTCTCTTGTTGAGTCTTCTCTTTCTGTCCCAAATAATTCCGGCGAGGTCGCGGCTGACCTTGCTCCTCTTGATGTATTGACCAATGAATTCAATAAAATGAATACCTTTGCTTACGATGCGTGTCATTCCCCTAACCCTGATCAATATTGCTTTGATAATAATAAAAATGACAAAGAAATAATAAAAGCAATGGAAGAACACGAAAATATAACAGCAGTTATTGAAGATACAGTTAATATTTCCAATGATACGACTATCAAAGAAGTAAAAATTGGATTAACACTAAGTTAAGATGAACGCAAAGAGCTAATTAACTTGCTTAGTGAATTTTTTGATGTATTTTCTTGGTCATACCAAGATATGCCAGGAATTAACAGGGATATAGCTCAGCATACGATACCACTCATTCCAAGTATGAAGCCTGTCAAACAAAAGCTGCGCCGAATGAAACCGGATGTCGCTCACAAAATCAAAGAAGAAATCAGAAAGCAATTGGATGCAGGTTTCATCAAAGTATCCAAGTATCCAGAGTAGATAGCAAATGTGGTTCCAGTTCCAAATAAGGATTGAAGGGTCAAAATGTGTGTTGATTACAGGGACCTCAATAAGGTAAGCCCGAAAGATGGGTTCCCTCTACCTCACATTGACATTCTGGTCGATAACACAGCAAACCATGCACTCCTATCATTCATGGACGGCTACGCCGGATATAATCAAGTATTAATGGCCGAAAAAGATATGGAGAAAACCACATTCTTCACAAAATAGGGTACATATTGCTATACGGTAGTGCCATTCAGGTTAAAAAACGCGGGTGCCACCTACCAAAGAGCAGCCACAACATTGTTACATGATATGATGCACAAAGAGGTGGAGGTCTATGTCGATGATATAATCGTTAAGTCAAAAGATCGCCCAGGCCACATCATTGCACTTTGCAAGTTCTTTGAAAGACTCCGCAAGTACAACATGAGATTAAATCCGGCAAAGTGTGCATTTGGGGTCACGTCAGGCAAACTACTTGGTTATGTGATCAATTCTCGAGGAATTGAAATTGATCCCACAAAAGTCAAAGCGATCATGGCCATGCCACCGCCCAAGAATGAGAAAGAAATTCAAGGCTTCATCGGAAGGCTGCAATACATAAGTAGGTTCATATCAAAACTCACGGTGATATGTGAACCTATATTCAAGAAGCTTAAGAAAAATGTCCCAGTCACATGGGATGATGATTACCAAGAAGCTTTCGACAAGATCAAAGAGTACCTAGCAAATCCACCCGTGCTAGCGCCAGCAATGCCTGACTTTCCTCTTCGAGTCTACCTTACGGTCACAAGAGAAACGATAGGGGCAATGCTAGCACAAGAGATCGAAAGCAAGGAGAATGCAATTTACTGTTTGAGCAAGAAGCTTCAAGGATATGAGATACGATATACACTGCTCGAAATGTTGATCCTCGCACTTATGTGGGCCGCACAGAAATTAAGACATTACATGCTCACTCATACAGTGCATGTCGTGTCCAAGATGGATCCTCTCAAGTACTTATTCGAAAAAGCAACACTCAATGGCAGATTATCAAGGTGGATAGTCAACCTTGCTCAGTTTGACTTGAAATTTGTACCACAAAAAGGCATCAAAGGTTCTGTGGTTTCTGACTTCTTAGCAGATTTTCCGCTAGAAGAAGTTGAGAAAGAAGAAGATGAATATGATTTCCCTGACGAAGATCTACTCATGACCGAGGATGATTGCTGGACGCTCTACTTTGACGGAGCTTCAAACTAAAAAGGTTGTGGTGTAGGAGTCTTGCTCGTGTCACCCAATGAAGAGCATATCCCAATTTCCATGAAGCTCGACTTTGATGTCACCAACAATGCCGCAGAGTACGAGGCATGCATTTTAGGATAAGAAACAGTTGTGGCCTTGGGAATTAAGAAGCTCATAATCTACGGTGATTCATCACTAATCATTAACCAGATCTCCAAGAGATGGAAGGTGAGAAATGAAAGTATCGCTACGTATCAAGCTCATCTGGAAACTCTTACGGAGGAACTAGATGAAGTGGAATATACATACTTGCCTAGAGAAGAAAACCATTTTGCCGACGCACTGGCTAAATTAGCATCAATGGTGCGAATTCCAACGGATACAATCAGAATGTCGTTGACCATAGAAAGAAGATATGAGCCGGCTTATGTTCACGCACTTAATGATGAACAAGAATCACAAGAAGAAGATGAAGAGCCATGGTATACAGATATCCTTAACTACGTGACCAAAGGAGAATACCCTCCTAATACTGATAAAAGGGCACGTCGTGCTTTGAGGATCCTGGCCTCACAGTCTGTGCTCATCGAGGGATAACTCCACAAGAGGACTGCACTAAGGAGAAATCTCTTATGCATAGCCAAGAAAGAAGCACACAAAACCATGGAAAATCTTCATGCCGGCATATGTGGAACGCATATGAATGCTAAGATGTTAGTCCAGAAGATTCAACGACAAGGTTATTATTGGACTACCATGGAGAGATATTGTCACAAATACGTCAAAAAATATATGAAATGTCAAGTCTATGCAAATTTACAGCACGTTCCACCTTCGCTTCTCTACACATATACTTCTCCATGGCCTTTCTCTACTTGGGGTATCGACATCATTGGAAAGATAATGCCACCAGGACAAGGGGGGCATGAATTCATCCTCGCAGCAATCAATTATTTCACCAAATGGGTCGAAGCTGCCTCATATTCTAAGTTAACAGCAAAACATGTAGCTCAATTCATTGAGAAAAATATCATATGCCGCTATGGGGTACCTCATGAGATGATCAGTGATAATAAAACACATTTCCAAGCCGAATGCGCGGAACTATTAAAGAAATATCATATCAAGCATCATAGATTATCACCCTACAGGGCACAAACAAATGGTGGGGTTGAATCGGCCAACAAAAATGTGAAAACTATCATCGAAAAGATGAAGGAAAATTACAAAGATTGGCCAAGTAAGCTACATTTCGCCCTTTGGGGTTATCGAACCTCTGTTCGTACATCAACGGGGGCTACCCCTTTCTCTTTGGTCTATGGAGTTGAAGTTGTAAAACCAATAGAGCTCGAAATTCCTTCTCTCCAAATCGCGTTGGAAAGCCAACTAGATGAAGTCGACTGGAATAGAGCAAGATATAATGAATTAGTCTTACTTGATGAAAAACGCTTGGCAGCTTTGCATCATGTCCAAACCTACCAACAGCGTATGGCGCGACATTTCAATAAAAAAGTCAAGACTAGGAACATCAAAGAAGGTGACCTGATGCTTAAGGCACTTCGCAAAAATGTGTTGGATCCAAGAGGAAAATTAAGACCAATGGTCAGGTCCGTACATTGTTAAATCCATCTTGTCTGGCGGAGCGGCACAATTGGTAGACATGGACGGTAATGGTTTCCACAATATAACCAACTTGGATCAACTCAAGAAATTCTATGCCTAGTTGTATGGGTTCATGACCCAATAAAGCTACGTTTAGCCTGATTCCTTTTTAAGGATACATAGGCAACCCCTCAAAGGGGCCCAGCCACTTAAAAAAAATAAAATCTTTCCTCCGTCGATTAAGTACACGCGCCAGTTCAGCATTGCGTCACGACAAAATGGAGCTAAAACCAAAAAATTTGCCGGTTCAGCATCCATAGTCCACTGTGGCACGAGAATTTCCAGTGTCACGGCAGCTACCACCGT
The DNA here is from genome assembly GCA_024500155.1 of Chenopodium formosanum. Classification (NCBI taxonomy): domain Eukaryota; kingdom Viridiplantae; phylum Streptophyta; class Magnoliopsida; order Caryophyllales; family Amaranthaceae; genus Chenopodium; species Chenopodium formosanum. Next base: position 44,866,109 of record CM044880.1, read on the forward strand.
GGCACGGTGGAATCGCAGCAAAAAAAAAATGTCGCGCCACGTGAATCTCCACCGTGTCACGACAGTTTCCACCGTGGCATGGTGTAAGTCCAAAAAAAAAAATGCCGCGCCACGAGGTATTCCACCGTGGCACGGTGGAATCACAGACTTTGCAATTTTTTTAGTGACGCAGACTTTGCAAATTCTGTTATTGGTTCGACGTTTTTTTTATTTTTATTCTTCCATCGCGTCCGACTTCTTGACTCGGATATATATATATATATAAAAAAATTAAAAAAAAAACGTCATTGTAATTTTTATTTAAGGTGAAAATAAATATGCTATTATTATTAAAATAAATGTGACTACAATTATTGGCATCATGCGCCTTATTTTAAAAATAGAAATTATAAATCATATAAGCAAAGCAATATTGATCTAATCCTTCTTCACTTTAGGAACCTCCTTCTCTTTTTCAACTAGGTCGGCCTTCACCATTAATGTGTCTTTTGTAGCCCGAACCGTCACACCCCTAGTCGAACTTTCACCCCTTTCACCTTTCTTAGAATTCTTTGGTTGCTTCTCTCTATAAACCATCTTATCCTTACCCTTTCCTTTCACATAATTCTTCCTTTTAGGCATTATAGGAGTCTTAAACTCAATCCCTTGTGTTCTCGGACCTAGACGATCTTGAGGAGGTGCTTTCTTACTTCCAAGACAGCCCTTTACATCAAAGTTGCGTGATCCGACTCGATCCCTTCTACTTCTAGGATTCAACCATGCCTTGTATGCACTAGATAAGGGAGGAGGAGCTTGGTTACTTGCAGAAACAGTCCACAAAGGTCTTCCAATCTAATAAGCCTCGTACTTGTGAACATTACTTTCATGCAATGATACTTCACGAGGACTATCGTTATAGCGTAAAACTACTTGTTCAAGCCCATATTGTCGCATCAATCGAGAAGGACAATAAAAAGTCAGCCTTTAGATACTAGGAACGCGATAATACAGAGTATCATTCGTACCAACCATCCTAGTAAGCCTCCACCAAGGCACCACCCAACGAATAGAAAATTCTCTCTTTGTAAATAAATTCTTCCAATCTTCATACGACATGTTCACAGTGTAATTCTTCTTCCTACGGACTAGATCGTTGGGACCATATTTTTCAATATCGTCGAGGGCTTCAAAAAGTTATAAATGCTCCATCAACCAAATCAGCAAAATAAAAAAAAATCAGTCGAAGAAAAAACACGAAAAAAAAATTGCAGAATCAGTTTTCTAGCAGGAAACCCAAAGATTTCTAGCAGGAAACCCAAAGATGGCACCGAAATCCTCCGGCAGGGAACAGATTTCATCGTAATCAAATTTAAAACAATGTGTTTCTGGACTCCAATAGTCTAATGCTGCCCTAAGAAAATCATGTTCAATCGCTACATGTCTCAGGGCTAATAAACCCCTGACATTAAACAATTCCAACTCTCTTTTGTCAGTATTGGTCAAATAATAAGACCAGTCGCGCAATGTATTATCAAAATTCTGAGACATTATTATTGAAATATGAAATTCTAATCATTTTATGTTTCATAATTATGCATATCACGAAAATACTGGTCCTATTTTATAGCAGAAATGCTCAGTAATACTCAGAATCTATCTTTCTATACGCGTAAACCACACCTTTGCAGAATACGCGCACCGTGACCCGGGAACTTCCACCATATCACGGGAATTTATGCCGCGACACGACAGCTTTTTCTGTGACACAGTGTACAGTGCCGTGTCGCGGTGCCCACATGTTTTCATTTTTTATCCTTTTCCTATATTTATCCGGATTTTTATTGTTTTATCTTCACCGCTTATCTTTTAATTCTGTTTTTCGAGGGTTTCATTCCTAATAAAATTCTCAATTTTTTTAATTATTATTATTTTTATGTTATTTTTATCTTTATTATTTTACTTTATTATTTTTATTACTTTATTCTTATTTCTATTTATCCCTATTATTTATTATTTTATTTTATTATTTATTCTTATTTCTATTATTATTATTTTATTTTTTTTCTTTCTTTGGGGAAGTTGTAAACCTTGTCCCATTTCCATACTTATTTATTTTGGAAGAGTTGTAAAACTTATCCCTTTTTTCTTCTCTTTTTATTTCTTTTTTCTTTTGGGGAAGGTCAGTACCCTCCACTTACGTTTTTTTTCGCGTCATTAATAAATACACAATCACACACAATGAGTCTCAAGCACACACTAACACACACTAATAAATACATAAACTGTGAATAATGTACAAAATGATTCATGGTGCATAAGCAGCGTCAAGTGTCACCAACTAAAGTACAAATAAAGACCCTCGATTAAAAATTTGTAGAACTAGAAGAGTGAGGATCAGTGTTGTTTAGGGTGATTTTACCCCGCCACGTGGTCCAATCAGAGGATGACACGTGTCAGCCTCAAGATGGCCCGAAGTGGACCAATCCCTGCTTGACACGTGTCACTCCAGAAATAAAGGGAAAATGGCGGCCTTCAAGCCCAAATCCCGAGGACACCGCAAAACGGCGTAGCCCACCAATGATTAGGGTTCAGTAATCTAATCAGGGGCACAATTTCCAAAGACCCTATAAATAGGGAGATGTCCCTCATTTTGAGGGCACGTTTTACCATTTATTACACTTGCATTCTCTTACATCAGAGAAACACCTGAGCTTGGAATCCGAGCAGATATCCACCTAAATTTTCGTTCTCTTTGATCCGTTTCAAGTTACTCACTTGACCGTCGGAGGCGGAGCTCCAACCACCCGGAGCCTCCGTTATTTTACAGGTACAGATCGGCTGGATCAAACTTCGTGACGTAACTCTCCCGAGGGACAAAAACATCCAAAACATTTGGCGCCGTCTGTGGGGAGAGTACCTCGAAGATGGTTCAAGAGTCTGTACCACCCCCTAACCGTCTGGGAGAAGACCCAGAAGTCTTTACAGACCATAAGGAGGATGAAGACCCTGAGGTCGAAGCCTTTACAGCCGAAGATGGCTCTCTCAGAACCAAACGCATCCGGCCCAGAGACACTCTGAAGCGGGGTGCCTCCCAGGCGGGTCCAAGTCGACCCTCTGGGCAGCCAGAAGGGGAAACCCAAACGGCCGCTGGATCAGCCCCTGTCACTCGAGACGAACTCATGAGATTCATGACAAGTTTCAAGGGTGAAATTAAAGAGCTGATCACCAAAAGCCGGGCTAGCCCAAGTAAAGGTCAGTCGGCGAAGAAGACTCCTACAAAGAAGGGGAAGTAAGTCAGAGACCGACAGCCCACTCCCCACCCAAAGGAGAAGGCAGCCGGGACCATTGATTGGTAAAAAATTCTCCTTCTTGGGAAGAACACCAATGACACCCGCCGGACTCATTAGCCGGTGAGAGGTAAAAAATCAACTCTTGATGCCCGGGAAATCATCAACCGGAGGAGAAACCAATCGCTGTCTGAGTCGGCTTCAACGACGAACTTTCCAGACAGCTTCAACAACATTTCTGCAGGGAGTGCACCCTCCTTGCATGAGAGTCAGACAGGCGGAAATACCGTCCATTCTGGCCCTCATATGATTGGAGTTGTCCCGTATGTGCCTACTCAGGCTTACGGACAGTATCCCCCTCACTTCATGCAGCTGGCCTTCTTTGGGGGTCAGGCTGCATACCCAAATGTCCAGACACTGGACTGGCAGCTTCGTCTGCTGCGCCTGGGTGAACAGCCTTCTGCGTTCACTCGGGAGATAACCGAGGGGGCTCAGCCGGCCAAAGTTAAGAACGTGTTGGTTGGTAGTTATGATGGTACCACCAATCCGGAAGACCACCTCATGGCTTACACCAACCTCATGTACCTGCAGGGGTTGGATGATGCCACTTGGTGTCGGTGCTTCCCGGCTACATTGAAGGGCATTGCCCAACAATGGTTTGGCAATTTGCCAGCCTGGTCCATCGATAGCTTCAGGAAGCTCGCCTTCTTGTTTGCTTCCAACTTCTCAATGAACATCCCTGCAAAGAAAACAAGCCTTGATTTGAGCACTGTTAAGCAGGGAGAGAGAGAAGGGCTGCGCTCATATGTCAGGCGGTTCAATCTGATAAGAATTCAGATTCAAGGATTGTCTTACGAGGTAGCTTTTACAGACTTTTTCAAGGGTCTGAGAGACGGGTCGACTTTTAAGTTCGACTTAGTCAGAAAAGGGGCTTTCACCTTACAGGCGGCTCTGAGGGAGGCGGAAAGCTACATCCAAGCTACCGACCTCTGCTCGCCTGGAAGCCAGTCGGACTCCAAGAAGTCCGACAAGCAGAAGGACAGCCGGTCAGCTCAGCCGGCCAAAAACAAAGAACAGAGCAAGAAAAGAAAAGAAGTCTGGGCGGTTACCGACTCTGACCAGCCGTCCTAGAAGAAAAAGAAAGAATTTAAACCGTACGTTCCCAAGTACGAGTTTAATAAAGACTGCAACTCCATCCTCATGGAAGTAAAGGACCGGCTGTCCATTGAAAAGCCGAATCCAATGAAGAGTTCAGTACAGTCGCGGAACAAAAATAAATTCTGTCAATTCCATGAGGAGGTTGGCCATGACACCAACGACTGCTTTAGTCTTCAGCGTGCATTGGACCGTCAGGTTGACAAAGGGCTGTTGAAGTCCTACATTTCTAAGTCCCCAGCCGGGGCAAAAAAGAAAAACAAGGGTCAGTCCTCCAAGACTACCCCCCAGCCTGCTAGTAGTTCGGATACCGACAAGGAGCCGGTCTACACTATAGCAAGCGGGTTCTCATGTGGTGGCCCTACCATCCGGGGCACCAAGAGCCATCTTCGAAAGATGGACAAAGATGATGATGAGCAGGCGTCTGGCAGCTCTTCCTTCCCAGACGTCTTGATCACTGAGAAGGATAGGGGCAGCGTCCGCCGCCCGCATGATGACCAGGTGGTCATTGAATGTAAGGTTGCCAACCAGCTGGTTGGACGGATCCTTATAGACACCGGCAGCTCATCAGACATCATAAGCCTCCGGTGCCTGCAAAAGCTGAAATACAATGTCAGCAACATGCATCCGGTCACCCACCCCTTGGTTGGTTTTGGGGGTGGGATGGTCTACCCAGCCGGTAGAATTGACTTACCCATCCGTATGGGGGAGAAAGGCCAGGGACGACATATTGTCGTCAGATTCTTGGTCGATGAGGAGTTGACTGCTTACAACATCATCCTTGGTCGGCCAACTCTCAACGAAGCCAAGGCAGTAATCATCCCGTCCCTCATGCACATCAAGTATGAGAGGGATGACGGCTCTGTTGGTTCCTTGAATGGGGATCAGAAGACGGCCCGAGAGTGTTATCTCTCAGCCGTCCAAGATACCGTGGCCCCAGGCGGTCAGGAACCCATAGACCTTGACAATGTCAAGGATGCCGACCCATCTCCTGCCCCACCAGCAGCCGGAAAGAAAAGAAAGGCACCTCTGCTGGTGGAAGTGAAGAAAGAGAAAAAATAGCAGTCACTGGCCGGTGAACGGTCAGATGAGCTCCGTCCCCAATCGCCTGGCGAAAGCATTGATCTTGTTCTGGATGACAGCCGTCCAGAACGTACTGTTAAGGTTGGGACGGTTGCTCATGATACCTTGGGTGCAAGCTTGCACCTTCTACTGAAGGAATTCAAAGACATTTTTGCCTTTGAAGTGGAAGAGATGCCAGGTGTTTGGCTTGAAAAATGCGCCTGCCACTTTCCAACGGATGATTAATACGGTCTTCATTAATCAGATTGGGAGGAATGTGGAGGCGTACATTGATGACATGATAGTCAAATCCAAGCTACAGGCGGATCACCTTGCTGATCTCCGAGAAACCTTCACCACACTTAGGCGGTATAAGGTTATGTTAAATCCAAAGAAATGCGTCTTTGGTGTTGAGTCTGGGAAGTTTCTCGGATTCTTGATTGATCAAAGGGGGATAGAGGCTAACCCCGAAAAGATACAGGCGGTAATTGACATGAAGTCACCCCGTTCTATTAAGGAAGTTCAGAGACTCACCGGTTGTCTGGCCGCCTTGGGGAGGTTCCTCAGCCGGTCAGGCGACAAATGCCTCTACTTCTTCCAAGCAATCAGGAAGAAGACCAGATTTGAATGGGGGGATGACGTTGAGGCGGTGTTCCAGAGGTTGAAAGAGCATTTACATTCTCTACCTAGGTTGGGCAGTCCTTTGCCTAGGGAGACGTTGTACATGCATTTAGCCGTCTCAGACCATGCCCTCAGTGCCGTTCTCCTTGCTGAGCGAGACGGCGTGCAGCTCCCGGTATACTTCATTAGCCATGTTCTTAAAAATGCTGAACTCCGGTACCCCATGGTTGAAAATTTTGGCCTTACTTTGTATATGGCATTCAAAAAATTGAAGCCTTACATTTTGGCACATCCGGTGGTGATCTACAATGACCAGCCACTCAAGCGGCCAATGTCCACCCTGGACTCATCCGGGAGAATGTTGAAATGGGCTATTAAAATGCAAAGCCTTGAAATCACTTATGAACCCAGAAAGGCAGTGAAGGGTTAGGCGTTTGCCGACTTCATTGTTGAAATGACTCGTCCGGTGGCTCCGGATAATCTTGATCAGGTTTGGAAAGTGTACGTAGACGGGAGCTCTACAAAGAACGGCTGTGGTGCAGGCGTAATTTACGAGTCTCCTGAAAGAGACAGATTTGAGTATGCACTACGCTTCAAGTTTCAGGCCTCTAACAATGAGGCGGAATATGAAGCCCTGCTAGCCGGCATACGCATGTATAAGGCAGTAGGGGCCATGAAAATTGACGCCTACTCTGATTCTCAATTGGTTGTTAGCCAGTATGAGGGAAGTTATGAGGCTACCCATCCGGCTATGATCAAATACCTTCAGGCAGTCAAAGTAGAGGCCGAAGCACTTGAGGAATTCCGACTGAATCAAGTACCTAGGTCTGAAAACAACCAGGCGGATGCATTGTCAAAACTGGCGTCTTCCGCCTGCCATGATACGCCTCGGTCTGTCTTTTGGGAAGTTCTTGAAAAGAGAAGCATCTATGAAGATCCCATTGGAGTTCTAGACCGAAGCTCTACCTGGATGGATGGCATCCGGGCTTATCTTTCAGACGGCACACATCCTGATTCGCCACAGGAAGCAGCCGTCCTGAAGAAGCGAGCTTCGAGTTGAGAAATGGAGAACTCTTCAAGGCGGGGTTTCTTAAACACTTGTTAAAGTGTGTCACCTCAGAAAAGGGGAGGGAAGTCATCGAAGACTTGCACTCGGGATTCTGCGCCACCCACATAGGCGGCAGGTCCCTAACCGTCAGAGCCAGACGACATTACTTTTGGCCCACTCTTGAGGCAGACGCCAAGGAGTTGATGAAGAAATGTGACAAGTGCCAAAAGTTTGGCAAACTTATCCATCGTCCGGCTACTGATTTGACGGCCATCCACAGCCCAATCCCATTTGCAAAATGGGGCATGGACATTCTTGGCCCTTACACGCCTGCTCCAGGCGGAAAGCGCTACATCTTGGTGGCTGTAGACTATTTCACCAAGTGGGTTGAGGCTGAGGCGGTTAAGAACATCAAGACCTCAGACGTAATTTCCTTCATCTGGAAGAACGTTATCACCCGGTACTGAGTGCCTATGTCTATGGTGTTTGATAATGGTCCACAGTTTGAGACGCCTCAGCTAAAAACTTGGTTGGGAGATCAGGGGATTTCAAGCTGTTTTGCATCTGTTGGCCGGCCCCAAGCAAACGGCCAAGTTGAATCCTTCAATAAACTCATCTCAGACGAAATTAAGAAGAAAATAGAAAGAGCCGGTGGCTTGTGGGCAGAAGAGTTAATCCATGTCCTATGGGCCATCCGGACAACAGAAAAAAGGGGCAACCGGTGAAACCCCATTTCTCATGATTTACGGTGCTGAAGCCGTCTTGCCCATCGAACGTTACGAACCGACTCTTAGAGTCATGCTGTATGATGAAGAGGCAAACTGGGAAGCAATGCGCCTGGCATTGGATTCACTCCCAAAATGCAGGGGCAATGCCGCCTTGCGTCATGAGATTTATCGTCAGAGAATGACTAGAGCCTACAACAAAAAAGTACACAAGCGTCCTTTGAAAGTTTACGACTTAGTGTTACGGAAAATGGAGGCAACCGGTAGGGCCAATGAGCTGGGAAAGCTAACTCCAAATTGGGAAGGCCCCTACCGAATGGCACCTACCGCCTGGAAACCCCAGACGGCAGGCGTTTGCCTAGAACTTGGAATGTAGACAATCTAAAAAAGTACTACTTCTGAGATTGTAAACTTTTTGTAAACAGTGAGTCAATTAATGAAGATCCAGAATTTGTTTGCAAAATTGAGTTATTGTTTGATTATCCATCCGGGTAATACCCAGGCGGATTCTTCTTTACCTAACTAGGTTTGACACGTAGTAAAGGTTACATTTGTTGGACCGCCTGGGTAATACTCGGATCCCTTGTTTATTTAAGTTTGATACTTTGTTTATTCAACTACCTGATTATCTGCCTGGGTAATACCCAGACTGACCCGCTTGTTTAAAAAACTAAGTTCGATACTTAGTGTAAATTCAATACTGACTAAAAACTAAGCACAAAAATGTTTAGTGGCTATACAACCGGTCTCAAACAAGACCAGAGGCTAAAATGGCCGGATGGTTGCTCACTTTATAAAATCGCCTGTCCCAACATGGACAAAGGCGTCCGGCGACACCCCTCTGGGTGCAATCGTCGCAGAGAACAGACTATTTGTCGGTTCTACGTACCCATGCAGACGGCAAAAATTGAACGACCAAATTGGTCAACTCATAGCCGTCTGACCAAAATAACCTATGAAGAATGAATAAGTTTCCAGATACCGGATGCCCATAGGCATCAGTCGGTCACCGGCTGAAGTTCTCACTTAGGTTATCTATTCCAAAATTGCACTTCCCACCCCAATTGGGGCAAAAGAGTTGTTCAATGGCTATGAAATCTCTACCAAGACGGACAAACGTCGTGTGTGTAGTGAATGAAACGCCTGTTGGTGTACGGCTATGCACTTGGTTTGGGGCAATCACTACTGTGATTGATTGACTTACAAACATATCATGCTCTTTGCAGCATCAGACGTTTTCAAGTCAATCAACCAACTCCACTTGAAACCAATCACACAGCCGTCCAGGGGCAAGGACAGCCAGACTATTGACTAGTTAGGCAAAAAATCGCCGCATGCTTTTGATAAGTTAGGCAAAAATGAAAAATTAAAAATTTGCACAAAATAAAAATTCAAATTCAAATGCAAAATTATCAAAACCAACTCAATTGGTGCATTTCATAAAAGTCCACCCAACCAAACGGTTGTAGTGGATCAAATGTTAACCGGACCCCGTCCGGGAGAAAGAAATTGTTAATTAACCAGGCTCTTTAGCCGGTAAATACAAGGATACTCGGCACGCAGGCCGGAAAAAGTAAGTTTTGGCATACAGCCGCTGAATAAAAGAAAATAAAAGGCAAAGATTGGCATACTGCCGCTGAGTGGTCACTTCTGGCCTGCAGATGGAGCCTCCTGGTCCTCCTCCTTCTCCTCATCATCTGAGGGTATATCCTGTGCTTCACCAGGACCAGGAAGCTCAGGCGCGGACGGCTCGTTGTTGGAGTTGACCCAGGCTTCGAAAGAGGCAGGCTCTGGCTCGCCTGGTTCTCTCAAGTACACTACGTACTCGGCATAGCTGTGTGCCAGTGCCCAGATGCTATAATCCGCGTCTGGGTACAAGGCAGCCCAGGCAATCTTCATACGGGCGTCATTGTCAGCGTCACTCTCAGCAACAAGGCGGTTTTGCTCCGCCTCCAGGGTTGCTGCAAAGCTTATCTAACATAAGTGGCAGGCGGGATAAGACACTTGAAAAAATAAAATTGAATTGACAGGTTTCTTACCTCAACCAGAAGGGATAGAATGCGTTCAAGATTGAACGTCTCTATCCCAGGGATATTGTCCTTAACCCTCTTCCGGACGGCTTCCAGCATGGCCTTGGCATGCTTCTGGACGTCTGGCCAGCGGGGAGATTGATCTGCACCACAATCAATACGTGATGAGTGCGAAACTAAGGCAGCACCTATTTGTTGCCGACCGTCTGAGGATGATGTCTGTTGAGAGTGGGATTTCACCCGTAAAGGCCACCCCAGCTCAAGCGGGGATTCAAAAGAGTTCTTACCTTCAGAGCCGGCCAAGCGGGAACCGCTTGCAGGCGTGGTGAACCCCGCGGCTGCTGATAAGGGGTTGACGAGATCAAGGCACAAGCTGCCGCCTATCTTCTCGTTGCGCCCCGCTATCCGCATCTGCTGATGCCCGGCTGGGGCACCAGGAGTTGACGTAGAGGTGGTTTTTTTAATTTTGTTAAGAACGGCGGGGTTCTCCTCCCTAGCCCGTTTGAGTTGTTTCTCAAACGACTTTCCAACCTCTCCTCCCTACAAAAATAACCGACGTTAAGTTTAGCATCCGGGAAAAATGATTTTAAAGAATCAACTTATGAAAGGGTCAGGCGTTTGTTACCTTGGCCTTGACCTCAGCCGCAGCTTTCTCCGCAAGATCTTTGCGGATGGTTGTAGAAGACCGCTTGGGAGTTTTCTCCGACTGCAACATGTTTAATGCTTCTTCTGCAAAAAGAAAGAAATCGGTCAATATCATAAATCAATTTCGATAGAAAAACACTACAGACGGATATAAACTCAGGCACATACGTTTTGTAAACATGTGCCCTAGCCCGCAGGCGGCTAGGAAACACTCATCCCTAAACCAGGCGCTCTTAGGGATCCAGTTCTTGGGGACTTTTATTGTTTCCCCGGTTGACAGAGTTGCGTCTGTGAGGCCGAAAAAGTCTGCCTCAATTATCTTGTCAAAATCTTGTCAAAGTCTGCCTCAATAAGTCAGGCTTCTTATTGTACAGACGGAATTCATAATTCTCCCGTCTGGTCGAGGCTGACATCAGGTAGAACCTGTGCTTCCAGCCATCGAACTTGGAGACCTTGTCCAAGGTCATCATATACTGAGGCTGCGTGGTTAGAGTGTACCACGCCCTCCAGCCGCCTAGGCTTCTGCTAAGATAGTGCATACTTGCAAAAGCCTCCCATCCGGGGTTAAGCCCCTGGAACTCACAGGCGGCAACATACCCCAAAATGTTTGTCCAAGATTTGGGGGTAAGTTGCAAGATTCCGAGGTCGTAGCCTCTCAAAATTGCCTTCACCGCCTGGTGAAGGGGAAAGCGGAGACCAGCCTTGAACGTCGCCTCATAACAACCAAAATAGCTGTTAGCGTTCTGTTCATCGTCCTCCCAAGCGGTGGTGCCATTCTCAGGCGGCACCCGGATCCTATACCCGTCTCCTAGCGGGTGCATTTGAGTAAAATTATTTAAGTTTTCCTCCATTTGAATCCGGTCCTTGGAGGAGACATGGATGTTAAAGGGATCGTCCTTCTCGTTCCACTTTTTCATTTCTTCCTCCTCGCTATCCGGAAGCAGGGGTAAGTCGTCACTGCTCTCAGAGGTGGAGGCGGAGCTGTCGCTCTCCGTCTCCTCCTCACTTTGATTCAAGGGGGCAGAGGCGGCCTCGTCGCCGCCTTGGTCACATTCCTCCAAGAAGGAATCAGCAGGAGTTGAAGGGGCACGCGGAGGGGATCTCTCCAGAGCCGTCTGGCCTCCCTGACCAGACGTTTCTCCCTCAGGCGTTTGGCCGCCTGAGCCTTCGCTTTTGTAATTTGGATCAGTTGTCGTCTGCATTGTCCGAGCCATGGTGTCCTGCACAGACACATAACTGGTCGGAATCCGAGGCAAAGGGTGGTCCCAACACCCCGAGACGGCACTCCCAGTCCTAGACTCAGCCGTCCCTAGTGACCGGCTGGACTCTAACCTAGGTTGTGCCATGTGTGTTGGTGATGCATCCATTTATTGCAAGAAATATGTACAAGCGGTGAAAAAAGAAAAGAGCTGAGAGAGACAGAGACAGTACCTTTGGATTTGATATCTGAAGAAAGGCGGGTCCGGCTGGGTCGTTGAAGAGCAAACTTTCTTACTCGCGTCTGACTCAAACGAATGACTTCTGCTCAAAGTTTTTCTCTCTAGAAAATTTTTGTAAACGTACAAAATTATGAGGGTAAAACGGCTATATATAGAGGGTAAATATGGGGGCATTTCCGTAATTTACTCGAAAGGTGAACGGTTACTCTTTAACGGTAAAATTACCGCCAACCGGAGCGTGACATGTGTCACAGATGCCACGTGGTGTGCCACGTCACATCTGTGAGGGGCAAATGTTTAGGGTAATTTTACCCCGCCACGTGGTCCAATAAGAGGATGACACGTGTCAGCCTCAGGATGGCCTAAAGTGGACCAATCTCTGCTTGACACGTGTCACTCAAGAAATAAAGGGAAAAATGGCGGCCTTCAGGCCCAAATCCCGAGGACGCCGCAAAACGGCGCAGCCCACCAATGATTAGGGTTCAGTAACCTAATCAGGGGCACAATTTCCAAAGACCCTATAAATAGGGAGATGTCCCTCATTTTGAGGGCACGTTTTACCATTTATTACACTTGCATTCTCTTACATCAGAGAAACACCTGAGCTTGGAATCCGAGCAGAAATCCACCTAAATTTCCGTTCTCTTTGTTCCGTTTCAAGTTACTAACTTGACCGTCGGAGGCGGAGCTCCAACCACCCGGAGCCTCCGTTATTTTGCAGGTACAGATCGGCCGGATCAGACTTCGTGACGTAACTCTCCCGAGGGACAAAAACACCCAAAACAAGTGTCATCTCCAGCCTGTGAATACGGGAGCGGTGAGCCAAAGAGTCCCGCCATCATTCAGGTATGAGGAGTAGTATCCCTACTAGTCCCTGTAACTCCAGTAGCAGTCAAACTCAAAGCAAGACCCGTCCAACTGGCAAACGGTGTAGACTGACTCCAAGAGGTAGGATGCGTCGGTGGAGGCATCGTCCCATACACTGGAACTGAAAACAAGCCTGGCATCGATGAAGGAAGCGCCCAGACGATGGAGTTGAGTATAAGCCCTGATCCACAGGAGTGATAACTGGCCTGAACTCAGGCTGTGAAGACTGTGAAAACGATTTTCGCTGCCACTAGCCTTGAAAGTGCTGGAACGATAGGGAAGACTGAGGCTACTGCCACTGAGCCTCCTGAAACGACTGAGAAAGCTGAGGCTCCCGCTGAGACTGAGAATGTCGATGAACCTCAGGAGATCCTCTACCACAACTAGGATCCCCCTCATCCGAGCCTCTATGCCTCGAGCGCGAGCGGGACCTCCGTCGCTCTCGAAAGACACAAAATCAAAAGATGTCAATGGTGAAAGATAGAACAAATGGCAAAAATGAAAAAAGTGAACATACCTCAAGAACATCGCCAGAACCGCCCCGACAACTCGCACCACGCCAAAGCTTGATGATGCATTACTTCAAAGCGTCAACCAACTTCATGAAGCCCATCATCTCCGGGTGAGTAGGCTGAGAACAAAGCAAAAAAAAAATCAGTAACAAGCGGTATTAAAAAGGGATGAATAATATAATGTATCAAAAAGTTTACCGGCTCAAAAACATCAGGCAAAGACTCCTGCGTCTGCTTGAAACCCTCTTGCGCGTTAGCAATATGGTCCTCACTAATACCGATCGGCCCCGAGTAGCGAACGGATTGAGGCGGGATCTCAATCTTCCCCACACGCCGAACAGTCGTCTAAAAATACGATCGAATAATCAGGTTATTCGATGGTTTAAACAGAGACTACCAACAAAATTCTCAAAAGAAATCATACCTCAGGAAGACGGGGTGGAGGAGCCAAGGAGGGAAGCAAGTCTTGTGCATAATCACCCTCCATATGCACAAGCTCCTGCCAAGGAAAAGTGTAGCGCTCTCCCCTGTTTATCAACTCCCTAAGCAAGCGTGAGTCCAGCATCGACTCCGGTGGAGACAAGGGCACTATAAAGCGATCACTACTGTGCTGACGAACGACATGCTCCCCCATATACCAGACAAAGCATCCAGTACCAACAAAAACAGTGTTGTACGCCAAAAACTGCAAGGCCTCGGGAAGATTAGTCATCCCAGCCCAAGGCCGATACTGGATATCAATAGCAACCTGAAAACCATAAAAAGTCGCAATGAAACGCCGAAAATAACGTCAGGATAGAAAATAACGGGCTACAAAAGTAATTCTTACACCAACAGAAGAGGTGCCTCGGCGTAGCAGCTCGTGTAGCGCAGGGACAAACTCCACTCGTGACTCGCCTCAGTCACGCCAGCTGGCTCCGACAAGGAAGTCATGGACCGCTCCACGACGCCGTTGAGGGGCCAATCCCAGAAAGTACTCATAGAACCATAGCTGCGATGAAAAGTAATCTTTGAGCAATGAGTCAAACAAATTAAAACAAAACAAGAAGAGGAAGATCGTCACCTCCATGACTCTCCATAAACCGTAGACAGTGACAAGGGCCTGGTCGTTCAGCTACCTACAGCCATGACGTAACGACAAGAGAAGATCGGCATATCCAAGGCTGGCCCAACTAAAGGATCCTATCTTACTGATCTTGAGCAAAGAAGGAAGGTAGCAAACGAGCGCACGTGAACTCCTATCAGGAGAAAGAGTCATGGAAATGAGAATCAAAATGAAGATCTGCACTCGCTGCTCAGGTGATGTCTCATCCATGTCAAAACCACGGGCCAGAACAGAAGCCAACTCTGATCGCCCGCTCCTAGGACCACCTCGAGACACCGGCTGAGTCCTGATGTGCTGAACGATCGGGCCTAACAAATCGGCTGCCTCAGCCACCCCTCAAGAAAGATCAGACATCTGTTGTACGACCCGGTTGGTGAAGCGTAGACCACAGATCATGCTAAAATCCAGAGGGGTCACTATCATCTCCCCCCAAGCAAAGTGAAAAGTGTTGGTAGTATCCCAAAAATACTCCAACAACGCACAAACGAATGTCGCGCCACAACCCTGGGGGCTGCGAAACCCTACGATCGCCGAATAAAAATCTACTAAACAAGCAGATTCCCACAAGGCGTTTGTAATAGGATCCCTCATGAAAATCCCATGAAGTCGAGGAATCAAATCTCCAGCTCCGGAACCGTGATGGAAAAGCATGTCATCGACTATGGCGGCAAGTGGACGGTGAGAAACGTGGTTCTCACGGTAGAAAACCAACTCATCTGACGACCACGGAGGTGGAACCCACCTGCCCCTACTCGAAGAAGGACGAGGCTCCGTCAATAGGGCATCGTCGTCCATGCCCTCAAGAACTGTGGGAGTGTCCTCCCGAAAAGCCTGACGCCGGCCATGAGTGGAATGATCGCGATCCCGCTGTCTAGGCATGCTATTACAAAAATAAAAATCTAAATGATTATCATCATCTCCTAAGTTATTTAGTTATTTATTCCAAACAGCTTAACGGTTATTTCAAGTTGCATTTTCTATTATACGCTAAATTTTTACCCCAAGGCTAAAAATTAGCAAAATAATGGAATTATTTCTAGTATTTAGTTTCTCCATGACGAACTAATACTATGTTCTCCTAATTGCATGATACTATGTTCTTCATGACAATGTAGTACATACACAAAACAAAACATGTTTCAAAATTGCACAAAAACAATAGATCGACACATCATGGCATATTTTAAAAGATATACAACCAATATATCATCAATACAAATGCAGAGGAACGACAAAATAACAAGAACACCATTTCACAGAAGTAGTACCAAAAAGGGGGATTTGCTCACTTCTTCACCAAATCATGCAATTTTTGTCTCAAACCGCTCACAAACACACATACATACATATACAAGCTAATTCATGTCAAGAATTTCAGCATAAAACCTCAAAATCAAAAATCCCCTAGTTGATTTTTTTCTAGGGATTTTTTTTTAAAGCTACTCAAATTGAAGCAAAATTCGAGACGAAAAGCAAGAGAGCTTACATGGATCTTCGTAGGAATTCAAAAATAAGTAAGATAGCAGAAAATTAAGTGAATTTGGTGAAGAAACAAGCTCGGAAAGCTCAAAAATGCTCGAGAAAAACTGTGGAACGCAGCAGCCAAATACCGCGGCACGGTGTTTCCAGCCGTGGCACGGTACACCGGCCCGTGTCGCGATGACCTTCTAACAGAGACGACGAGCACCGAAACAGCAGCAGCGGCGAGCAGTAGCGGAGAAAAATAAAAAAAAATAAAAAAAAACACAGCAGTAGAAGCGTCAAGTCGCGGTGACTGAAAACCTGACACGGTGAAGACAGATGTGCGCCGGTGCCGAGCTTATGTAGCACGGTAGTTCTTGGAATTAAAAATAAAAAATTTAAGGAGAAAAGAAGAACAGGGAGATGAAAATGGTGAAAGAGTAGCATGAAATGGCAAATGGAAGCTCAAATTTAAAGAGAAGAGCATCCCGTTATACACCCCCGTTTCCCGTTTCCCGTGCCACGGTGACCGTTACCGTGTAACGTCACAAAACTGACGTGGCGCACGTGTATTTTAGCTGGTCACAAACACTAAAATCAAGCATCTGACCAGTTTTGCAATCACAAAAATCCCGCGTCACGGGATCTTACACCGCGTGACGAGACTAGCTGTCGTGTCACGGGAGTTTTTCTTCGTGGCACGGTGGTCTCGCGAGTGACCTGCACGCTTCTTGAAGTTGTCAGCGAATATTCCTGGCATTTTGACAAAAATTGCACGATTTTTCGCACAAACTGGAGAGTTAGTTTCTCATTAAAATTACGCGGAAAATTCTAACTGACATTAAAAGGGTATCAAAATTACCGTTTTACCCCTTGCAAGCTTCAGAGTCAATTTGTCGACTTTTTAAACACCTAAGATGGTCGGATAGTCGACTTGAAGGTGTGAATCATCTGCGGCCCACGTTCGGGGATAATTGAACCATCATACACTTACAAGTTTCAGCAATTATATCAGTTGTCGGTTTTCTTCGGGCATGGAAAACATTATCGGTGTATTTTTCTTCAAGTATAGAAAACCGCCAAGTCAACTTTCCTCGAGCATGGAAAGCGTTATCGGTGGATTTTTCTTCAAGTATAGAAAACCGCCAAGTCGGCTTTCCTCAAGCATGGAAAGCGTTATCGGTGGATTTTTCTTCAAGTATAGAAAACCGCCAAGTAGGCTTTCCTCAAGCATGGAAGGCATTATCGGTGGAATTCTTCAAGCATAGAATGACACCAAATTCATACGTCGACTTTCCTTAGACATGGAAAGTATCATCCGGTAGGTTTTTTCGGGCTTAGAAAGCTACCAAATTCATCGGTCGGCTTTCCTCAGGCATGGAAAGCATTTCAACAAACGTCATCCGGTGGATTCCTTCAAGCATAGGAATCTGCCAAACTCATTTGTCACCGATACACTGGTGTCAGATACGTATTCTATCCCTTTACTCTTTAATATGTGGAATTAACATTTTTCTTTAGGTATTGGCGTATACAAAGTGATTTAGGATTGTAGAACGTCTTAAATCATCCTCCGTCCCTATCGACTACTTTGACTATCATTTTCGAAATTGACGTTTCTACAAACTCAGTCAAAGTGGGGGCTTTTGTAGACACCTAAAAATGTCTCCCCAAAACCAAACCCGATGATGAACAACCTTTCACCGCCACTATTGGTCGGGTTTAGTATTTAATCCCGAGAGTGCTTAAAAAATCGTATTTAATTAAATTCAATTTTTGAATATTTCATGGATCAGTCTTGATGTTTAGTCAAAGCATAGTTTTTTTAATTTCAGCCAAAACCTTTTATTTATTTTATTTTTTTATTTATTTATTTATTTATTATAGCACAAATAATAATAATAAATCAGAAATGGCCCGAAATTATCAATCGGCACTTAAAATGCTGAACGAAATTAGGGTTAAAAATGAATTTAGACGGAAAAACGGACTACCGACTCCCGCGTCACATCATTTGTCCACCGTGTCATGGGAAACTGCCCCGTCTGACGGTGGGAGTCCTCGTGACACGGGGCACCTGCCGTGACACAGGGGTTTTCGTGTCCTTTTCGCGTAAACCCTTAACGCGTTTTGTTCCCTGTTCACTAAATATTTCCCGCATCACACAGCAGTCCACCGTGTCACGTGAATGTTCCCCGTCTGACGGTGGGATTTCCCGTGTCACGGTGCACATTGTCGTGTCGCGGTGTAATTTTTTTAGGGTTTTTATCTTTTTAGGGTTCCGTGTGTTTCCTCATCACATTTTTTCTATAAATACCCCCTCATTTCTAATGTACGGGGGCATCAATTAATTCTCTATTTTTCTCTCCTCTATGCTCTAGCTTAAACACTAGCCTACTCTTCTTCTTTCAAAATTCCTTCTTCAAGCATTCCAAGGAGTCCATACTTTACTCGTGGTTCTGTCCTTAAGCCAAGGCGTGAAAGGTAGAAATGTTTGAGGGTTTGGCCCCAAATCAACTCTATTTAATTTAATTTAATTTAATTATTGTTTTATTATTATTTCCTTGAAGTTACTAACTCGTTTATTATTTTATAGTTGCAAGCAAACAGAATCAAAGTAAGAATTATGTTCCTTTTACTTCTATTATTTTTTCTAACGATTTTATATTGTTGGATTTATTGTTGAATTGCTTCCAATATTAATGTTTATTCTATTATTTTTATTGATCGCCATATTACATGTTAAAGGGAATATGTAATTAAAAATCACGTATAATAAGATAATTTGGACAACCGATTTAGGTTCCTTTTTTAATCTTGTTATTAATTCAAGTGATCACAAATATATTAGAATAATGTGTTGCATTAATATTAAACCAATTTAGCTAAATAATAGTTTGGAGCGAATTGACTATTTTGTTTGCATGCCTTTGAGATCGCAGGAATCACTTTTCATTATAAGAATTGAGTAGAGGCCAATACGGGCGAATGTGAATCCTAACTCACTTCGTACCATCATCCCCGATCCTCCTTTCGTGGTTCCGAACCATATGGAGTTAGTAATCTCATGGATTATGAATGGGGTGTAAACTTCACGGGTCAATCGTTGTTGCCTATCGTTGTCCCTTATTCGTGGTTGCCTTAAATGATCCGTGACCGGTTTACAAGTTCCTTAAAAACTTGTTGGCGGCTCCCTACTTTATTTGTCCCTAATCGTGTACGTCAATTCCCACTTCCTAAGAGTGCCAAGCATATTCACACCATGCTTTAACGTAGGCGCACTTCGAATAACGCCTACACATATGATTGTGCAAGCATGTATAAGACTCATACCAAGGAGGTGCATGATAAGCTTATTGAGAAGAAGGAGTTCATTGTTGGTGACAAGGTGCTCCTTTAAAGTTCTAGGATGAGATTATTTCCCGGGAATCTAATGTCTTGTTGGAGTGGTCCTTTTGTTGTTCAAGAGGTTTTTCCTAATGGTGCTATTGAAATATCTCCTTTGGATTTCTCAAGAACTTTCAAAGTCAATGGTCATAGGCTCAAGCGTTACTATGATGGAGTTTTTGTGGGAGTCGTTAATGATATGACTCTCTATGATCCACCTTGAAGGGTGGAGAACGTCAAGCTAATGACGTTAAACAAGTGCTTTTCGGGAGGCAACCCAAATTTCTAACCATTTTCTCTATGTTCCTTGATTTTTGTTTTTCTTTTGATATTTCTATTCTTTGTTTATTTCTTTCTTTATTTTTTATTTTATTTCCAACAATTTTGGTGTCAATTTTGAAGAGGAAGTGTTCGAGAATATGAATTGGAAGCTTGTGTAAGAATTGAAGATTGGTGGGTTCAAATGGTGGGTTCATGAAAATCTAGTGTCGAACCCACTGTCATGGAGTTTTGGGTCTGCCTACTATAATGTTCATCGTGATCATCCCCCTTGTACTCACCGATGTTCGCACAAAAGGAGATTCGAAAGATCATATACCCAAAAGGGTGCGGGCGCGCGCGACTATGGCTCGGCCCTCTGGCGCGGGTGTGCGACCTGATGGCGCGGCCGCGCCCCCTGCTGATCCTCCCTTAAACGCACCGACCTTCTTTTTCTCTCTCTTCTTCTCATTTCTCACTTTATTTTCTTTTGGTTTTTGTTCAATCATCATCACCATCTTCATCATTATTTTGCTATTGCAATTTCACCAATTCTCACTTCATCTAGTTGATTATTACTCTAAGTCCCCATTTTTACACTTTCATTGTGGTTTTCTCTTTCCTAAAGTTGGGATTTTTGGGTACTCTTTGGATTGAGGTTTGGAGTTTGCAATTTGGATTGTTTGAGTGTGATGGTGCTATTTGTTCAATTTCTTTATGATTTCTCATTAATTCAAGGTATGATTTCTTCATTTCTATTGATTTTTATGATAAATTTTCTACCTTGGTTGTTCATGAGTGCTTAGATTAATTTGGTACTAGCTTTATTATTGTATCCATATTGCTTACTACTTACCTCATTTGTTGTGTTAATGATGAAATTTTTATGATTGTATGAACTTGTGATTGATAATTTTGTTAGAACATACTATGATTTTGGCACCACCATTGTTGGACTTGTTGTTTGATTATGATGACTTGGAAGTGTTGATGTGCATAATAGATTTTAGATGATGGTTTAGAGTGTTGTTGCTCTTGATGCATGATTGTGGCTCATGATTCTTACTTACTAGTGCATTTTTCACTTGAGTGTGTAGATGGCTCCTCTCCGTCGAGCTAAAAGGGCAAGATGCTCAAACTATAGGGAGGTGGTTCCCCCTCCTCCGAACAACACGGAGACTTTTGGCATTGAGCTTACCAAACAAGAGCATTGGGACAAATTTGTCGAGCTTTCATCTCAGAAACTTTTGTCTGCTAGATTCTATGATTCATCGGCAACTACTTCGTTGGGTATTGATGATGATGTGCGGTTTTTGGCTCGGAATTTGGGGCTAGAAGAGTTCTTAAGCCTAAATTCTCCTACCTATACTCGGATAACTTTTGAATTCCTCTCTTCACTTGAGGTTCATGAGGAGGAGTTGGAAGGTGAAACTTCTCAAAGATTTACATTTCAAGTCTTCAACAACGATCATTCGGTGCCTCTTTCCTATTTCAATGAGGTCTTCAAATTTCCAAATCCAAGTGAGGGTGTTCCATATATTTATCCGGCATTTGAAGTATTACAACGTGATAACAAATATGGGGAGCGCAAGTGGTTGAGGCATATCTTGATTGAGGATTCATATCTCCCTCAATATTCAAAATCGACCTCAATCATTCATGCGGCTTTGAGATATTTTACAGCTTTTAGAAGGAACCTTGCTAAATCTTTCCCTTTGCCATCTCCTGATGGTATGTCTTTCTTTTCTTTTTATTGCTTTCAAGGGAATATACCCGGCTTCCTATAATGGAGGAAGTTGCTATATGGAAAAGCTTCGTTCTACCCCGGTTACCGGACTGAAGCTGTAAAACCTAGCTCAAAACACCTGTGAATTGGGTGAAAGTAAGATACTCCATACACGGGGGTCAAAGAGGCGGTCATTGACTTTGCTTCACATTTTCTTGATCGTTTCATCGATATCAGAGACGGTGTTTTCCTCTCCGGAAGTATCCAACTAAGGGGAATGATTACCATCTTGATTCTATCCCTTAACAAGAGGTATGAAGCAATGCTCGAGTCTCTTGAACCGGTCCATGATAAAAGAGAGAGGACCCCTTCCCTCTTCTTCAGTATCTATGCCTTGATAAATCAAAGATTTTTGATAGGCTCAAGTCGTATCACCCAATCAAAAGTATTACCTAAAACCACTAACTAAATATAGATAGGGAAGTAGGATCAAATCCACAGGAAAACGAGTCTTTTTATTCCTAATTAAGTAATATAATCTAGATTATAGAGTAACAAATTATTATTATCGAAGGGAAACTAAACTACTAAGAGTAAAAGTGGGAAAGAATAAAAGTAGGAGGAGAAACAATGAATAAAAGACCTAGGGCATAGGTTCACCAATAAATAATATTCCAGGATAAAACATAATAATCAATCATCAATGCATCAATTAATCAGATCATAAAGGGCTTTCACTACGTATTACAATCACATAATTAATCTACCGGCATTAAATCTCATCTCTCGAATCTCGACTTAACCATTTATAAATTAACCTGTCTATTGAAACTAGGCCTAAACATCCATTCTCATCTCTCGAATCTCGAATAAATATTGCTTAACTCATACAAATTAAATCTGCGCAAATCTTATTGTATAGCATTAAATCAATCAATAGGAAATTAATCTAGCATTGACAACTAACAATAATAAATTACCCCTTTATATTATTTATGGATCCTCATAAACCCTAGAAAGAAAACTACTCACACATAATTAAATATAAACTAAACAAAGCAATTAAACAAGACATGATCAAGGAAAGAGATTAAATAAAGGATGAAATTAAACCAAGAGTTGTAGAGAGAGAAACAAAAGAGAAAATAATACTAAGAGTTTAATTAAGAGGAGAGAGAAAGAAAAGTTAAAGAGAGAAAGAGAAAAGAAAACTAAAACTAAAACTAATAACAAATTAATAAAACTAAAACTAAACTAATGAAACAAAAAACAAATAAAACTAACTAAAACTAAATAATGAAAAAGCTAACCTACCCTACCCCTGTACTACGTACTCCCTTTTAATAAGAAAATGCCCACAAATCCCACTCACAATATAACTCTAAAAGACTTGAAGCAGCCGACATAGGAGTTTAGGACTCATCGGATGTTGGGCCGCCCAATCGGGCCTGTTATATAACTTTGTCCAGCTAACTTCCGTTGGAGATTGAGCTTCTTTTTGCTTTGGGCCTAAAACCCTTAACTTGATTGCTCATTACGTGGTCCGAAATATTAATTTGGACCTCTTCACAAATTGAGCCCTTATATCACCGAACCAAATTTCTTTAACTCGGCTCTGGGCTTTAAATATATGTACGATCATAAAATACGATCAAATTCCAATGTCTTTGTAGTGGCTTAAAAAGCTAGATAATTGCCATAATTATGCAAATTCCT
Organism: Chenopodium formosanum; assembly: GCA_024500155.1. NCBI lineage: Eukaryota > Viridiplantae > Streptophyta > Magnoliopsida > Caryophyllales > Amaranthaceae > Chenopodium > Chenopodium formosanum. Next base: position 44,889,132 of record CM044880.1, read on the forward strand.
GTAAAATGATATCATATCTACAAAAACACCAGAAAACGTATATTAGTAATAAAAATAGGTCCGTAGAGCTCAAATAAGCACAAATATGACCGTGGGAAAAGGAATATATATATATATATATATATATATATATATATATATATATATATATATATATATATAATAAACTTATCAATTTTTGGAGCGCACCACTCAAGACAACTTGTTTATTTGGAAAGTTACAAAGACAACATATTGGTGCCCCATCCCTCACCCCGAGGCTATGGCTAGATGCTTAGACTCCCCTCTTCCATGGGGACCTAACAAGTGGTCGATCGACCAAGCTTTCAAGAGAGCTCCTTTGCCAAATCTCCGCCACAATCCATATGTCCCTCTTGCTCCCACCTCACCCCCGGTGTCTCGGGGAGGTATATCTTTGATCCCCCCTTCTTCATCTTCTATCTCTACTTGTGACTAGTCTATTTTGCATGCAAAGATCGATTCCATTGCAAATGTATTAAATTGTTCACCTTTGGGGAATTACTTTGTTTTTGGCTATGATTAACATGCTAGGCAAGTTTATGATATGCATGTCATGAGGGGGGATATCAAGCTATATGTTAACTACCCGTACCTCCCAGTCCAACAAGGACCCGTGCCTCAATGGCAGCCATTTGATGAGTCCATTGGCCCTAGGTTGTGCTATCCCTATTGGGAGGGGCGCAATGTTCCTCGCGATGCTATTAAGGGGATCTCCCCGACCTCTTACGATTATAAGAGGTCAAGAGGATGCGATTTTCATATGATTCGGCTAACCCTAACCCATTTCCTAATCCTGGGACTTTTGGCCGATGGGGGCTATCGGGCAAGCCGGTTCTTGATGATTGGTCCCACCTTTTTGCTAGGGATAGAGTCGAGAGGGTGAGTAGGTTGAAGAGTAATAGCCATATGCATATGGATGATGTCATTAACCATGTTTCTTTTGAGATTGGTGAGGGAAGTACTCATTCTACCCCTTACCACAGTGCCGAGTGATACCATTTTAGCTACCCTCCCTTTTATGCTTGTTTTCTTTTCTTTTGTTTCTATGCCAACTTGTTGCTTGGTTTTAGCTTGGGGGGTAGCTCATTTTAATCTTGGAGGAATATTCTTATGTCTGATGTGCTTCTTTTGTTTCCCCTTTGCTTTTATGGTTCACTATGGCTTTGTCTTCAACTTGGTGTCTTTCTCAGATGATGATTTATTATGATGTCTGTTTCCTGCGATTGTTTTCTACTGATGATTCATGATGATGTTCTTTGTCTGATGATTTCTGATGATGATGATATGTTGTTGGTCTAGTTCTTGACAATTGTTTTCGTGATGGTTGATTGTTTCCTGATTGGACGATATTTCTCGCTGCTCTATGATTCTCTTTCTCTGCTTCTCTGATCATTTTTTCCACCTCTGATATTGTTTGATTTTGTTTGGAAGTTTCTAACATTTTCCTTTTTGTATATAGCCTTCTTTTTCTCTCTTGGTATGTTATCTTTACTTTTGCTTTTGGAACATCCTAAAGGTTTGCATTTCCTTTCATTTATACTCATTAGCATTGCTTGGAGTACCCAGTGAGATCTTTCTTTTTCTTTTCTTTCTTCTTCTTTATTGATTTCATAGAATAGGTTTAGTTTAGGACGAGTTGATTGTTCGAGGATGTTTGCCTTGTAACACCAAGTGTGTTTGGGGTCATTGGCGTTGTTGTCGAATGACCACTTGTTTGACGATTGGGTTTTACTTGTGTTTCTCACATTCTTGTGCTTTTCTCTCTAAGTTTCCTTTTATTTCTTTGATAAAACCAAAAACAAACAAAAAGATTTTGAGGCAATATTTTTCTTTTTGCTTGTTTAGCTCTTATCTTTGGACATTCTACAATTCGGGATTTTGCCTTTGAATGTGTGCTTTCATATGCTTTATCGGTGTGCATGCTATGAGAGTATTCACGATTGACTCTAGGATAGGGTATGCTAAGGTAGCGGTTTAGACCTTTTGGGCCTTGAAGCCAGATTCTTTTGGTTCGTGGTAAGATGGAGTTGCTTCCTTTGATGGATTTAATAACTTTAGTAAGTTTTTGCTACAACCGTGTGAGGATTCTTCTTTTTCAAGCCTTCATCGTATTTTGATTGTGCGGCGTGGATACTTGACCTTTGCATACCTAATCTTGAAGCTTGACTCATAATTCTCAAACACGAGACCGAACCATCTAGGAAGGACAAAGGCATCTTTTTGGGGTGGTAATTTTTCTTTTCAAGGATAACCTTCTTCATTTTTAGTTTTTGGGTTTACATTTGCCTACTTACTAACCATTTGGACCTTTTCCCTTCTTTTCAAGCCACATCTTTAGAACTTTGTGCCTTTTGTTTCTTTTTGTTCCATTCTTGGTTTTTGTGAAGCAATTGGTCATGATGTTGGAGATTGTGTTTTATGAGTTTGGAATTTGGTTCTTATTTGAAAGCAAGCTTGTGAATTGTATATTTTGTGAATAATGGCAAATGAATAAATGCAAAAGTCGTCCAAAGTTAAAAAAGGCAAGGACATTAATTAAAGTGAAAACTTAAAATGTTGTAATAAAAAAAATAAAAAATAAAAAAAATAAAAAAAAATAAAAAAAGCCTAACAATGATAAAGTTCAAAAACGTTTTGTTGTAAATGTTTCTCCCTATTTTAAGCATTGGGGACAATGCTATTTTCTAGCCTGGGGGGAAAGCGTCTTACGCTTTTTGTATATATGATTGTGGATATAGCTTTGAATAAGCTTGAGGGTGTTAGTTTGTTTTTGTTTGGTGACTTCTTGGTTTTGGTGTCGAGGTTTGGCCAATCTTTGCTTCACAACCTAGGTGTACCACCAAATTCTAAATTTTAGGCCTACCCCTAACCTTTTTCCCTTACGTTACAACCTTTGGGAAAGTCCTTTCGACCTAGTGGTTGAGTCACATACCGAGGGAGGGCATTATGAGTTAAAGCCAAAGGAGAAGGGATGCAAGGTCAAGATGTCGAAAACCCTCAAACTTTTTTCTATTCCGGTTACTTCGAGGAATCATAGAGACGCTTACTAAGAGAAGATTTGGAAGCCATTAGGAGAACGCAGTTAGATTGGTTGGGATGAAAGTGGACTGCGCCTCATTAGTTCTCTATGCTTATCATACCTTATGTTTCAATCAATCCTGGATATCTTGGAGCATGCATACCCCTATCATATAGAAAAATGTTCAATCACTTGCATTTTACCGTTTGCGAAAATCCTTGTCAAGAGCTATTTGTTTGAATTTTTTATTTACCTTCTTTTCTTTTAATGATTTTGCCTCGTTTTATTTCAAAGAGCTATGGGTTAAGCTCTTAGGAAACCTTTACGAGACCTCACTCGTTCTCATAGGCGACTTTAGGGTTTAAAGCGCTTGTTGTAGCTAAAAACAACCATGACTCCTACGTTAGTGAGTCTTAATTAGTGTATATTCCCATCTCATGTCTTTCTTTTTCTTTTTTTGAATAAGTATTTCATCCTTATTCTTTCTTGCTTTGTTTTGCTCGAGCACGAGCAAAAGTTTAGCTTGGTGGAATTTGATGAGTGTCATTTATGTCACTCATTTGGATCTCTTTAGGGTGAAATTCATGCTATTTTATAGCTCTTTTCTTTAGTTTTCCCTTAGTTTTACTCTTTATTTCCTTAGTTTGCATTTTCTTAGTTGAATTTCTATTTTTATGCATTTCTTGGTTTATTTTGTTATTTTCTCTTTTATTTGCTTGTTTTCGTTCATTTTTCAGGTTGTGATCGTAATCCGAAGATTCTTGAGTCTCCTTCCCAAGTTTTACATCGTTTGAGATGCCTCTTGACTACCATTTGAAGTTCAAGATTGAAGGAGTGTATAGGCCAAGTCTTCTAGCTCGTGCATGCAAGCAGTGGGTACACCAATCTTGGTGTTGAACCCACTGTGGGGTCTATTTGGAGACTTCCTCCTTCCGTGTTCATCAACATCGTCAAATGGAGTGCACGAGGAAGAGCAAGTCAAAGGTGAAGGAGACTGCCCTGCTCTTAGACGCGGGCGTCCTAGTGGCGCGGGCTCTCTATTCCGTACCCAGTTTTGCGCGGCCGCGCTCCCCCTTAAAGATAGTCGCGCTTGTACGGGTCTATTTTGGGCGATCTAACTACCTGACGAGGGGTGGAACTAGGTCGTTGAAACTAATCCTCCCTCGATCAAACTAAATTTATAAACACTTAATAAACCTATATACTAGTATAGAGGCAAGTCAAGGATCGAACCCAAAAGAACGGTAATGTTCAAGCGCTCCAATTATACGCCTAAGCTAGGTCGAAGTCTAGGGATAAAAGGTAACACTAACCAACAAACAAAATGAAGAATCAAACAAATAAACACTAGGAACGGGATCAACAAGCAATCATGACAATTGTAGCAACTCGAAAATACATGCAAGTCAATAGTTGTGAAGACTAATGGCAAGCTCAATCAAAAGAGTCAATAAGCTATCTCCTAGAGGTCAAACTAGCGCCAATTACGAGAGACTCTAACTAGGAGCATCACTAATCAAGCTCAATAGACAAATGTAAGCTACAAATCAATGGTCCGTATCAATGTAGACTTACAATGCAATCTAGCATAATTCTCAAGGCCTAAACGAATTACACACATGCAAACTTCCATTAATCACTTTAATTTCAACAATTAATCAACATAATTCCCAAATTAAGCACAATCAATTAATCATATAAGTTTCACCCAATTCCTAGCAAACAACTACACTAACATCATCATTCAGTCACAAACAACTAAAGAAATCAAGAATCATCAAAATATAGAGAACAATTACACTAATCAACAATCAAACATCAAAATCAAATCAAACAAACTTGAATATTAAACAAATCAATAAAATGAGATAGAGTTAAAAATTCTCATTGATAATAGAGAAGATCTCAAACACAATTGTCACCATTGAATCTTCAATCTCTCAATCACCATTGAAATTCCTCACTTTCTCTCTCTACAATCTACTCCTAAACTAACCCTAAAACTAGAGAGAGAAGCTTTCAACAAAGCTAAAAAAAATGATCTAATTCTAATTCTAATTCTACTTCTTTCTCTCTCTAACCCAAAAATGGGTATTTATAATTACAAAGATTAAAAGAAAATAAAAGTGAAAAGAAAACAAAAGAAAAATAAAAGAAAAGGAAATGAAAACAAAATAAATAATAAAAGAAAAAAAAAAGGAAAAAGGAAAACTAAAAATAAAAGGGAAATAAAAGAAAGTTTCGGTTTTGGCTGCTTCATAAGAGTGGGATTTTATCCCCTATTTTGCACATCACCCCAAATCATCATCATCATGGTTCGATCAACGGCCGAGAGTTAAGTTCCCTGCCACGCTCCTCCTTCAAACCCAGATACGCGCGGCCGCGATGAATGCAAGCGCGGCCGCATTAAGTGAGGTTCAAATTGAAGTAGTGGGCCTGCGTGAGAAGCGTATGGAGCCACTTGGTGTTGCGTGGTGGTTACAAGATAGGAGATGAGTGGAGGCGGTGGTGGCTGATTAGGTGTTAATTGCGGTTGTTGTTGGTGAATTGGGGAAATAAGGGAGTTGCGTGAATGGTTGAGTGAATTGGTGGCAGGTCTGGTGGTGTGAATTGTTGCGGGACTAGGGAGCTGAACTGGTGGCTGGTGGTTGCGGCAGTTGGAGGTGAAGGCAGTGGGTTATGCGGCTTGTAGAGGGAAACAAGGGATGGTAAGGTGTGAGGGGAGTTGGTGGTTGTGGCTGGTCGGGAGAACGGTAGCTGATTAATGGCTGTTTTGGGTTATGTCGGGGCTGCCAATAGTTGTTGTATTTTGTTGGTGTTTCGATGCTAGAGGTGGTGGTGTGAAGAGGGTAGGGACAACAGTTGCGGGCTTGCTGTTGTTTGGTTGTTGTTGAAGCAGGGGAAGTGCACGATTGGCTGAGTAGTCGGTGGGCACGAGCATCACCCTCATAGCATGGTCATGATAAACACTAAAGTAGGCAGTCCCTAAACACCATGATTGTGGGTTCAATACTACCCCGGCTTGAGAGCGCGGCTTTGCAAGCGCAAGGAGTTGAACTTGGAATATCCACCTACAAAATACAAAATGAAACCAAGGATAAAATGAAGTAAAATAAAATCAAAATTAACAAACAAAACTCAAAGAAATAAAATGAAAATGAAAGAGTAAAAGAAAGAAAACTATGTAAAATGAAAAGAAAATAAAGGAAAGAAAATGAAATGAAAAAGAAAATGAAAATAAAATAAAATGAAAACTAAAATAAAATGAAAACTAAAATAAAAATGAAAACTAAATCTAAAAAAAATCTAAAATAAAGGAAAAGCAACTAAAATAACGAAAATAGAACAAAAAAAGGAGAAAAGACTAAAAAAGCCATCAAAATGCACAAAAGCCATAAAACAAGAGAGGAAAGGTAAAATAGAGAGAAAAAACATAAAACTAAACATTTATTGAGAAAGAAAGCTATGAAAAGAAGGTAAAAACGACTTAAATGCTCATCAAATGGGTGCCATTTATGACACCCATCACTACCTTCTATTTGTTAGTTTAACTATATAAATATTTTCTTTCTATTTTTAGGGGAGAGTTAGTTCTTTTAGAAGTAGAATAGAATTAGCTTAGATTTTTTAGAGAGAGAAACTCTAGTTTGTAGAGAGAGAAGTTCCTGATTGATGATTGAAGATTGAAGATTGAAGATTGATGATTCTAAGTATTTTCTCCATTGATTTGAAGCAAGTTTGTAAGGATTTCTTTTACTTTTATGCAATCTTTAGCCTTTGATTTCAATTGCTTTGTTAGTTGTTCAAGTTTGATTGATTTTTTTTTATTGATTTTAGCTTGATTAATATGATGATGATGAATTTGTTGTTTAGATTAGTTTTGATTTTTATTTCCATGGATTGTGAGTAGTCTACTTACTAGGGTGATGGTGAAGCATATATGAGTAATGGATTGATGCTAATTGGGTGAAATTGATGGAGTTGATGTTGTGATTAAATTGGCTGATTGATTATGTGCATGTGTGTGTTTAATTTAGGAGGATCAACCTAGTTACTCGCACTAGATTGCATTGTAAGTTCACATTGATACGGACAATTGATTTGTGGCTTGCATTTGTCGATTAATTTGGTTTGTGAAGTTCCTAGCTAGAGTCTCTTGTAGTTGGCGCTAGTTTGACCTCTAGGAGAATAGCTTATCAAACTCTTTTGGTTGCATTATTGAAATCCCTCGCAACACTCTACTTAGTCAAATCCAATCCCAATTAAATGTATCCACAACAAGTATATGTGGATCCTAAACCCTAGTATTTGATATACTTGATTTCATTTTGATTGTTTGATTGTCTTAAAATATACACACCTTACTTCATTACTTCGAAATAGCTTAGCTTTAGCATTAGCATTCACCTCCCATTCCTATTGGTTCGACCATCGACTTACTCCTATGCTAGGTATAAGGGTGTGTTGAGTGATTACAAATTTGTTTGGCCTAGGGAAGATTATTCCAACAACCTAGTCTAAACCCTTGTTCAGATATATTTACACCAATAAAGGATACGATGTCCAACAATAAATGAAATCATAAGGTAATATAGAATATCAACAACAAACATAAAATGAACTCATTAAAAAGTAAAACAATAGTAAAGCAAAACAAGATATTATACACATAATAAATATAAGACATCAACAAAAGCAATAAAGGATATTATTGAACAATTAGAAGATATAATTTAAAACAAAACATATATTACAGCAACGACAAAACAAACCTAGTTTCGGGAGTTAACTTTCTCTTCGTCGATTTCTTCGGCGATTTTCTGCAAATCAACGATGAAATTTTTTACGCGGGATAATAGATGAAATTGTAATTGAGCTAAAAACCTAAAAAAATTAAAAACAAACACAAAAGAAATTCAACAGCAATTATAAACAATCGAAGAAGTAAATTCCAATAAAACAAAAAATAAAATCATCAAAATTAACATAATCATCAATGATAAGCAAATATAACAAGATCAACAGTAAATTCATCAGAAGCAGAATTCGATTGGAAACCTAAATCAAAACAAAAACAATCAACAAAAAAAAACGATCAAATGTATACCTAGAGGCACAATTCGACTTTGAAGAACTAATATCTTCAGCAGTTAACAGAGGTTTATTAGGATTCTTCGACCTCATTGTTGATTTACGATGGTAATAAGTACGGCTAAAATCTTTCATACAACAACGATGAAAACGAAGAAAAAATGAAGAACAATGAGAAAACAACGATGATAAAATGTAGAGAATATAAATCGAAGAAGACTGAAGAGAAATCGAAGAAGAAGGAAAATAGAGAAACTTCAAACACAAACTATTCACAACTTCAAATTAATGGCGGTTTATTTTGGAAAAAGAGAAGAAAGAGGAAATATAAACGTTGAGAGATATTGGACTAGACAAACAAAACATTGAAAGAAATTGGACTGAACATCATTAATAAAGTTGATGGGCTGAACAAAACAAAGCCGGGCCAACAAGCCCGCGCGACTGACACAACTATTGGTCAGGCAGGACTAACCCAATAGTTTGTGAAATAAATTTATGAATAATGTACAAGTCAAAATATTGCGATAATTATAAAATGGAGGAAGTAAATTGAGAATACATTTTTTTTAATAGAAAAAGTACTTCATTAATTAAAAGTCATACGACATTTACAATAGAGATTCGATGGTAACAAATACATCAAATATTGAATCAAATAAAATTTTCCTTCATAAAATCTACAATCCTCGAGTACATCTTGCACTGTTGAAAATCTCCCGCTTATATCGCTAGAAAAAATAAACTTGTTGGAGAGACAATCTAACGATCCATTGTAGTTGTGATGATGTTTTCTTCTGATTCATCTGTCTGCATTCGAAAACTTGATAACTTTTTCACCAACAAAATAATTTCACGACAATATATTAGATCTAATATTATGGATTCAAAACTAAGAAATTTCTCCACCGAAAAGAGAAGATAAACCTTGTCTTTCGAAGGAGGTCGAAAAACCCTTGTCTTTCGAAGGAGGTCGAAAAACCCTTGTCTTTCGAAGGAGGTAAAAAAACCCTTATCTTCCAAATGAGATTGGAAACCCTTTCTTTCGAGGGAGAAAAGATCCTCCCAAAAGAAGAAAGTATTATTATAAAACCTAAATAAACTTTAAAGAAACAAGGATTGGAGCATTCTACCTGTAGACTACCATTTGTGTCTCCCCAAAACCAAACCCAATGATGAGTACCTTTCGCGTCGAATCATAATCGAATGAAGTGAAAGTGTGGAAAGTCTAGTGTTGCGGATAGTTTTAATTTCTTTTCTCTTCTTTCTGTTTTTGAAAACTTATTTTTAAGAAAACAGCCAATCCAGTTTGGTTGGTCTATGATATGGGTCCAATAGTAGTGTAGTTGGATGGGTCTTGACAAGAGCTTTCCAACGATATATTATAAGCACAATTCCGATGAATATTGAGGAAGTTATGGCCAAATTTACTAAACTAGGGCAGGTTTGAGCCTTATATGCGGCCCAATGATCTAGAGGAGAGCCTAATATAGATTTATCATTCCTAATGCAATTAGGAATGGTTTTAGTCTTCTAGATTCTTCTAGAAGGTTCTTTTCATTCCTAATTCAATTAGCATTGATAAATTGACTTTTGTTGACTTTTCAGAGTTTTAATTAAGATCAAAGAGCATTTTTTGAGGAAAAATACGACTTTATCCTCCTGTACGGCAATTTCTATCTGATTTTAAGAAAACGCGTGAATTTCCAAATCAGCGCCAAACGCCAACTATAGCCCCTGACGCTACGATTGGCGCCCGGCGCTAGCATTGGCGTCTGGCGCCAATAGCTAGTGTTGGCGCTAATCAAGTTTTATCTGCGCCAGAACTCTGTTTTAATATTTTAACTTTTTGGGTGATTTTCTTTATAAATAACGTCGTAAAAACTCCGTTTTCATTCACTAATTCTCATCAACAGTCATCAATTTTCACCAATTTTCATTCATCTACAATCTACCAACTCTCATCAAGATTTTCTTGAATATTCTCTCTTTTCTAAACTAGCCTTTTACATACAAAATTCCGCATTCATTAGATCTAGAAACACCCAGCCATATTCGAAGTTGCCTTCGCCTTAGACGTGAAAGGTTTAATTTCTGAGGGTTTGGTCCCAAATCTTTATTTCAATTATTTAATTTATTTGTTTTGATTTTTATTATTTTCCTTGAAGTTACTAACTGTAGACACCCATTTGTGTCTCCCCAAAACCAAACCCAGTGATGAGTACCTTTCACGTCGAATCATAATCGAATGAAGTGAAAGTGTGGAAAGTTTAGTGTTGCGGATAGTTTTAATTTCTTTTCTCTTCTCTCTGTTTATGGAAACTTATTTTAAGAAAACAGTCAATCCAGTTTGGTTGGTCCATGACATGGGTCCAATAGTAGTGTAGTTGGATGAGGCTTGACAAGAGCTTTCCAACGATATATTATAAGCACAATTCCGATGAATATTGAGGAAATTATGGCCAATTTACTAAATTGGGCCTAGTTTGAGCCTTATATGCGGCCCAATGATCTAGGGGAGGGCCTAATATAGATTTATCATTCCTAATGCAATTAGGAATGGTTTTAGTCTTCTAGATTCTTCTAGAAGGTTCTTTTCATTCCTAATTCAATTAGCATTGATAAATTGACTTTTGTTGATTTTTTTGAGTTTTAATTAAAATCAAAGAGCATTTTTGAAGGAAATACGATTTTATCCTCCTGTACGACAATTTTTATCTGATTTTTAGAAAACGCGTGAATTTCCACGTCAGCGCCAAATGCTAGCTGTAGCGCCTGGCGCTAGCCTTGGAGCCAGGGTTAGCGTCTGGCGCCAACAACTAGCGTTGGCGCCAGCCTTGTTTCACGTGCGCCAGACTCTGTTTTGATATTTTTATCTTTTTTGCTGATTTTCTGTATAAATAACGTCGTAAAAACTCCGTTTTCATTCACCAGTTTTCATCAATATTCACCTACGACCAGTTTTCATTCATCAATTCTCTCTCATTCTCTTATCATTCACCATCTCTCTCTCTCTCTCTCTCTCTTTTTCTAAACTAGCTTTTTACATACAAAATTTCGCATTCATTAGATCTAGAAACACCTAGCCATATTCGAAGTTGCCTTCGCCCTAGACGTGAAAGGTTTAATTTATGAGAGTTTGGTCCCAAATCTCTATTTCAATTATTTAATTTAATTGTTTTGATTATTATTTTCCTTGAACTTACTAACGTGTGTATTTTGTTATTAGAAAGAGATACGAGGCATCAAAGTAAGTTTTTAATGGTTTTTATTGATGTTATGATGTAGAAATCATGATTAGATTGTTATTATGATTCCTAGTGTTATGTCTAGGGTAAATTTATTATCAAATATGATTGTTACGATGCCTTTTATGTTCTTCCTAAGATTTATGATTGTTAGTATCATGTTAGGGTTAAAGATTTGATTTTGATTGTTTAGTGACATGTTAGGGTTTGTTATTAATCTTGTTAGTATCATGCCTAGGATCTTGCTATGCCTTAACGTGATTATTATTATGATGATTATTATTATGATTATCCTTTATGATTTATGATTATAATTATTATAATTATTGTGATGATGATTATTTTTATTATTGTTATGATTATTATGTTGCTTGATATATATTGTTATTGCTTGATCACGCCTTTTATGCATGTTTAAAGGGAATTGGTATTTGTAATCACGCTTAATAAGATAATTAATAATCTTGTTTAGGGTTAATTTGATTATAATTCAAGTGATCGCCAATAATAGTTTTATTTGTGCATTATATTCAACCAACATAGATAAACAGGTTTAGGTTAATCCTATTGATTGCATGTTAGTTAGAAAGCGCATATGAATACGATCAGAATAAAGTAGAGGCCTATTATTAGGGCAGGTTCAATCTCTTTTAGGTTGGATTTGTACCTTCATCCCCGAACCCTTATTTGGTTCAAGACCTTATGGAGTTGACGATCTCTTGGATCGTTAAGGGGTGTAACCTTCACCCTGTGAACGGTTTACAAGTTCCTAAAACTTGTTGTCGACTCTTTTGCTCTATCTTCTTTCCCTTTGGACGCCACTGTACTTTAGTGTATGATCACAGTGGGGTTCAAGCTAGGGGATTAACGCTTGAAATTATTCCCTACACTAACGTGTGTATTTTGTTATTAGAAAGAGGTACGAGGCATCAAAGTAAGTACTTTAATGATTTTTATTGATATTATGATGTAGAGATCACGTTTAGGTTGTTATTATGATATTCCTAGTATCATGTCTAGGGTAGATTTAATGCTAAATATGATCGTTACGATGCCTTTTATGTTCTTCCTAATATTTATGATTGTTAGTATCATGTTAGGGTTAAATATATGATTTTTATTGCTTAGTGACATGCTAGGGTTTGTTATTAGTCTTGTTAGTATCATGCCTAGGATCTTGCTATTATTATGCTTTAACATGATTATTTTAATTATAATTTATTATTATGATTATATATTATGTTGCTTGATTATTTATTTTTATTATTTGATCACGCCTTTTATGCATGTTTAAAGGGAATTTGTACTTGTAATCACGCTTAATAAAATAATTAATAATCTTGTTTAGGGTTAATTCGATTATAATTCAAGTGATCGTCAATAATAGTTTGTTTATGCATTAAATTCAACCAACATAGATAAACAGGTTTAGGGTAATCCTATTGATTGCATGTTAGTCAGAAAGCGCACATGAATACGATCAGAATAAAGTAGAGGCCTATTATTAGGGCAGGTTCAATCTCTTTTAGGTTGGAATTGTACCTTCATCCCCGAACCCTATTTGGTTCAAGACCTTATGGAGTTGACGATCTCTTGGATCGTTAAGGGGTGTAACCTTCACCTCGTGAACGGTTTACAAGTTCATAAAAAAACTTGTTGGCGACTCTGTTGCTCTATTTTCTTCCCTTTTGGACGCCACCGTACTTTAGTGTATGATCACAGTAGGGTTCAAGCTAGGGGATTAACGATTGAAATATTCCTTGCACTACCGGTTAAAATTAGTGGAAGACACTTTAAAAGTCAACAATGGAGGATAGAGTTTTGGAGAGAGGAAGGATGAGAGAGGAGAGTTTTTTTTTTTTTTTTTTACTAAATTGAGAATATATAATAAGTGTAAAAGTCAACATAAAACATTTATTTTGATGATAGGGGAGTAAATAGTACTCCCTTCGTGTTTTAATAAGTGTTGCACTTTGACTTTTTTCATTATTCAAACAATGGTTTTGACTTGATTAATTTACCAATATATAAAAAACAAATTTTATTGTATAATATATTGTTAGATTCGGTATAATGAATACTTTTATATTATAAAATTTCCTATGATTTTACTCCCTCCGTCTTTATATTAGAGTCTACTATTCTTTTTTTGGCAAATCAAAATTAAAGTCTCATTGTTAGAATCTTTTCCTTTTTAGTAATTTATTTATTTATTTATTTATTTTTACAATTTTAACCTCATTCTCCTAATTTAGTCCCCAAATTATCCTCAGTTTTTACTTATTTTTTGTGCCAAATATTTTTGGCATTTGTTAATCCACCAACATTTGTTCTCTATCCGCATTCTCATTTTTTCTTCTTTTTGGCATTTATTAATCTCTTTTTTCTTTTTCTCTCACTTGTTATTTAATCCACTTAACTAGTGTTCGGCCTGGCATTTCTTCGAGTGGTACTTTGAGTATTTTTATCATTATTATTATTATTAAAGAGCTTGTAAGAATTTTTTTATTGTCGAAAATTATAATATTACAATAACAATAATAAATAGTTTTGAATAATTTTTGCTTTTATTTCTAATATGTATTTATATATTTATGTGCATAGATAAAACAACATTAGCTTATAGCTTGGATGGTAATAAGTTGGTATTCATTCAATGAAGTCTTGTGTTCAAACCTTATTGTATGCATTTTTGGTTAACCATGACATAAAACAAAAATATGCTAGAAATACACGTGGCATATTGAATGATGATGTGGCATTATGCTGGTGTAAGAATGAGATACAAGTGGCACATTGACATTTTTAGGAATACTTTTTAATATATAACTAACATTTTGGCCCGTTCAATGTACGGGTTATAATATAGGTTATTTTCATATAAATGTATGCTTTTCAATAGTTGAAACTACGAAGTTATTGTTACATGACTTTTGAGGTAAATGCTGGTGAAAATTTTATTTTATTTTTTTTTTTTTAAAAAAAAAGGTGAGAGTGGAATTGTGAAAGAATAATTAATTTAGTTAATTATATATACATGAATATTGTAGAATATGAAATGACATATTAGTTTAAGCTATATTTAAGTTTAAGAGATAAAAAGACTATTTTTATTATACTTCATATGTTTATGTAATAGTTAATTCAACTTTATTCTATCATGGTAGAAATTAAACACTTCATTTTTTTACTTAAATGTGCAAGTTACGGAATGCACAAAGACTTTAACATTATGTAATATTTTTTATTTAATTTTTTTAATATTGAAAAGGTAAGAGAAGTAACATTTGCATATGAGTGAGTTTTGAGGACATGTGGCATATGAATTATTGTGGTTTGAGTTTTTAAATACTAAGTATAGATAAGTATAGATGTACTTTGATACTTCTAATCACATGGTTTAAGGAAACTATAAAAACCTTAATTCCAGTGAAAAATGAGAAATGAGACTCTAATTAAAGAACGGAGGAAGTAGTAATATATTATTAGATAAGTTAATGGTCAAAATAATGTCTCGATATACATGTTTGGTCAAAGTGTAACACTTGTTCAACACGAAGGGAGTAATCCATAATTAATTCCCTCACCAAACCACGTCTACTACAGGTCCATGTTATTGCAAGATTTTCGCATCT
The DNA here is from genome assembly GCA_024500155.1 of Chenopodium formosanum. Taxonomy (NCBI): domain Eukaryota; kingdom Viridiplantae; phylum Streptophyta; class Magnoliopsida; order Caryophyllales; family Amaranthaceae; genus Chenopodium; species Chenopodium formosanum. The sequence goes on from CM044880.1 coordinate 44,904,146, forward strand.
CAATCTATAATCTCTATACTCTTCACCACAAAATCATTGGAAATATTAAAGACTGATCCATTCTTATTATAAAAGAAAAAAAAACATAATTTTAATTTTTAATTCAGGTGAAGTTTGGATCTAAGTCGAACAATCTAGGTACCCCTAACAATTCATACTAGTCAACTACATTAAAAAAAAAACCAAAAAAAAATGATAATATAAGTAAATATACTTTCCCTATGTTTTTATACTATGTCCGTTTTATAATATTAGTCTCATTTACGTATTTCGATATAAATTTTTTATTGCAATTCTTTTTTTATTTTTAATTTTTTTGCGTTTAGAGAACCACAAGGATGGGGTGAGAATTGATCCCATGATTACCTGAAATCGGGAGGAAAACTGTAACCACTTGAGCTATCCCTCACTCTCTTTAATTACAAATATTTTTAATTTCATGATAACAAAATTTACAAAAACTAGATATTAATACTGTACTAATCAAAATGAATAAAACTAGACCTCATATGACTATGTTATATAAATATATATATATATATATATATATATATATATATATATATATATATATATATATATATATATATATATATGAAATTTCTCTTTAATAGTGCAAAGAATCTAAATGGAATTAACAAATAGAAACAAAGAAAATATAATTTAATACACTTAAAATGAAGTGAAATATTGTTAATAGTACGAAGTATAATTTAGTGGGTTATGAGATTAAAATAAGGATATTCATATTAGTTTAGCTTTGAAAAAAAAAAATCTAATCTATAATATTATTAAAACTCAAAGGGATAACATGCTAATGCCATGTGTTACTGTTCCTTTCATATGACTTGGCGTCAGAGCACTATGTGTCACTTTATATGTCATCATTTATTACCCTAAAACTTTTTATATGTGTAACCTTTGTACTTAATTTTCCTATAAAATAGTGTAAATTCTAAATAATTGCACAATAAACTACAATTAAATTTGTAAGAAATTAATCACACACTAATGTTTTTTGATTTGTTGGATACTAATTTTCTAAATTCAATACCAATCAAGCAAGTACACAAAGTATTCCGTAATACTTACATAAGTTATTATTTTATTCTTTTTTTTTTTTGACAAAAAGGTATAAAATTTTTGGAAATTTTGACTTTTTGTATCTCGAAAATGGCCTTATCTTGCTTTTGATACCCATTTAAAATTTTATTTTATTTTATTTTGATACGCATCAAATTCTAAAAGAGCATTTGATACCTCTGTCTAACTTCTGTTACGGTTTTCGTTAGTGGTGCCCATCCATCATCATGCCTCCTTCCATCCACCCCTTCCTCCTTAGTTAGCTTCATTGCCAGCCCCCCTTTTCGTCGGCGACAAGCTGACAACCCCTTCCGGTTCCCAATTTTTAAGAACCTGTTCAACAACATCTGGTTCCGGTTCCTATTTTTAGAAACCTGTTGCAACAGGTTCCGATTCCGGGTCCTGAGTTTTACAGGATACCCTACTACACTCACCCCTACACGTTACTAACTGAAGTTATATGTGTTAGTGTCACGTAAGCTTGCAACTTCATTTAACAAATTAAATTATGCTTTGAGTTAGATTCAAGCTTATAACCCCCATCACATAAAGGTGATACATTTGCCGTCTTAACAAACTTTTATTAATGTTATCAACTTCACATAACATTATATATTTCTTTTGTTTATTAATAATTATTTTTTTTGACAAATATTCATTAATTAAATTAGAGGTTATTCCCTCCGTTTTTAAATATTTGCTCCACTTTTCTTTTCCGGCCGTTTTTAAATACTTGCCCCATTTCCTCATTTGGAAAGCTTTTACAATATCAATATCAACCAATATATCAATATCAATATCAATATCAATATCAATATATATTATTAAAACCCATGACAAGACATGCTATTTTGCCATGTGTCATCAATTTTGTCAATTGGCATATGATGTGCCATCATCCATCAATGTTAAAAACTCCATGCATTAATTTCCATATATTAATTTTAGTTTCATTGAAAAACTCTTCATATACATAACACCCTATTTTTAAATTTCCCTTAGAATGTAACTCATTAATAATTGCACAAGAATAAAATTTGTAAGAAATTATCTTGACTCCATTTTTTTTGGTATATTAATTCATAAAATTGTAATTATAAAGTGAAGATAACTTCAATTTATAATAATAATAATATTATTAAATATTAAATATTTATTATTACTAAATATTACTCCGTAATTTTTAATAATATTATTATTATTAAATATTATTTATTATTATTATTATTAAATATTAATTATTGTTATAATAATTCATTATTATATATTATTATGATTATTATAATAATTTAATATTAAATATTATTTTTAAGTAAAGCAGAGCAGACTCGAGCAGATTTTAAAGCAGAACAACTCTAAAGAAGTGAGCCGAAATATTTCCATATCCAAGTGACCAAGTGTTACATTTTGAATTGGAAGCCTGTCACATCAAACGACATTTTCATACCAAGAAAATTCAACAAAATAATTTAATAGTACGGTATAATATAATAGAATATTCTTATTCAATAAAACAAATCTCGTACGGGATAAAATAAGTAAATAACCAACCTTTGTTTTTAGTGTTCCCACTTTTCCCAAATATATTTGTTTTTCAAATCCCCTTTGTCAACTGTAATTCTACAATTTCCATCAATCAGCTTTTTCCTGCTGATCTGAATTGGATAAACAATGAATACGCCATTTCTGAAAGGAGAAAGTAGCAGTCGCACGACCGTGTTGAATCGGAGATCTGCAATTACTCGTGGCTCTGTTTATGAAAGGGCTGCTGCTCTTGTTGATCTGGTACTTCTTTTTCCTTATTTATTCATTCTTGATTGTTCTTGATTTAAATTAATTGCTTGGATTTTAGATTTGAGTAGTTCAACGAGCAGTATTGTTTCCAATTGTAGAGATGATTTGCACAGTAACAATGTAGGTCTGTTGTTTCATTGTTTGATGGGGGTGATTAACTTCTCTCCGGGGTTTATTCGGATGATGATTTCTCTGAGATTGAATTGAATTGAATTATATTTTTGATTTATAAAGTTCCACAAAGCCTCAAAGGTAGTTATGTAGCTGAGTAGTCGCAGTAAACCCTTATCAACTAAGCTAGTTAGCAATTAGCATAAAATCGAAGTATATTTTTGATCTATGAAGTGACACAAAGGTAGTTATGTTGCTGAGTAGTCGCGGAAAAACTTTACCTACTAAGCTATTTAGCGATAGTGAATTGAAGACTTTAAGTATATTTATGATCTATAGTGACACAAAGGTAGTTACGTAGCTGATTAGTCATGGTAAAACTTTACCAACTAAACTAGTTAGCATCACTTTCTCCGTGTTCATAAAAAGGCCAAGTGTTAGATTATGATTTTTGACTATCTAAGGCCCAATTTTATTTATGTGGTATGGTCTTTTAAGTTGAGATAAGATCTGGCTAACGAATCGAGATGGATTAAGATGATGTTTAGTTTGAGGTGTGATAAGATAACTTGAATTCAGTTGGAAAAAAAGCCTAGTATAGGACTGAATTACATCACGATTAAAGTTACTTCACTTAAGTTTAGATCACAATTAATAAGTTCATACTTGTTCCGTTTATACTTGCAATAGTTTGACTTTTTACACTATTCAATTGCTTCTCTTTGACCAGCATTGATGATTTATAGCTAAGACAAAATATAATCATATGAGATCTTGTTAGTTTCGTCTCGATTTATACTACTATTTTAATATCAAATGTTTATAATTTTTGCATACTGGTAAAACGATTAAATTAATACATCGGAAAGCGTGAAAATTTAAGTGTTGCAAGTAAAAAAAAGAAGCATAAGTTATGATTTTTAAGCCAAGAGAATGGGCCTAAAGGGTAGATTATGCTAAGATGCTGTGCATGTGCGGGTAAGTATTTGATATAGTGAAGTTAGTTTGTGAATTTATTTTAGTCTAATTCGACCTGGCAAGAAGGGAATCACGCTCCGTAGGAGCTTTAGACTCGAAACTGAAGGTCGAGGAAAGTGGAAATCGGACAAGTTGGTTACGAATCTACTTTCAAAATTAAAATAATAAGCCACTGTGCCTATGTCTAATTCCCCCCTTGATCCTAAATTCTTCCTATTTTGACCGTACACTTCACATTAGTTTGACTACATATTTGTAAAAAAGTAATAGTTGGATATTAATAAACTACTCATTAAGATGAATCAAGTAAAATCCTACATGATTATGTTATGTTTAATATATTAGTAGTAATAGTAGGATATTATAAATATTGCTAAGATTTCAAATATGAAGAACAAAATTGATAGGTGTGATTAGTTGACTTTCATATTTTTTGTTTAATAAGGAAAAATTGTTGTGAAATGTAGTTGCATATTGTTTTTTAAAAAAATTGTTTGGGAATCAAATCAATAGCTCAAAACAATGCAATTTCTACAAAGAATTTGGGGTATTAATACAAGATGTCTATAATGCTAACTTGTTTAATATAAATGTTGGAAGGTTAGCTATTTGTGTAAATTATTCACAAAAATACATGTATAACCATTATTATGGAGTTTATTCTATTTTGAAATGCTAAGCATAGATATTATATTGGATTGTGACTAGGTTATCACTTTTCAATTCAAAGATCACTAGGCTAACAATGTTCATATACTTGTAGAATTATAGTGTATTAAGACACAATATTTTAAGATTCGACTTTAAACATATTTTTTGATGGTGTCTTTTCATTAAGTTCCATGCATTATTGTACAACTTATTGTCCAATTTTTCTAGAAAAGTTAATTGCATCTTATTATTTTCAAATAAAGTTGTATTTTCTATTACAACACTTATTATTATTATTATTTTTTTTTTGGGAATGGTTTATTAAATTATTTACTTCCTTTTATTTTAGTTTTAATTTTTTTTATACTTAACACAAATATTTCATGCTTGCTGAGAAATACTTGTATTTCCTATCAGCAATGTGTAAAAATTTGAAATATGAAACTTAATGAAAAGACAAATCTCCGTTTTAAAAATATTTGTATAATTGTATCACTTTCATCGACATATTTGCTGATACATAACTTTGACCATTAATATTTTTAATTTGTCTATTAGTAAAATTTGTAAGAAAAAATTAATTTATGAAGATAGACATTTTAACTAATCTAATGATATATTACGTAATAACATTTTTTCATTCTATGATAGTAAAAAAATTAAAAGGACAATGTGTGTATTGTAATAGTCAAAGGCATGCAAATATAAAATAATAGAGTGAGTAAATTATCAAAGATAATTAAAGTAGCATATGTGAATAGTACTAAAGTCAAAAGTGTTGTAAGTATAACAAAAAAGTAAGAAGTATGAAGTTACAAATTCGAAATGTTTGGCTTGATCAAATGAAGAGCGGTGATTGGGTTATTTTGTAATTAAAGTGTGCTTTAAGTTTGAGGGAAATTTTTATAGGATGGCAATAAGACACTGTTGTGATACAGGCTTAGAATATTAGGCATTTGAGAAAGGGCATATTAAGAAGATGGGCTGAATAGGGATGCATCATGCATCGAGATGGATGTGTGGCAACATTATAATGGATAAAATTAGGAATTTAATATTTGGAGGAATTTGTAGAATAAGAGTTATGAAGGATGAGATAGGGGAGAAGTCATTATCTTAATTTGGGTGATTAAAGGACGCACTGTAAAGGAGGGTAAATGAAATGGATGGTGAGAATTTTATAAGAAGTCAAGGGACGTCTAAGAGGCTAAAATGACTTAGATGGAGGGAATTTTAAACAACTTAACCTTGCTAGAGACTCAGTGTAAGTCACAAAAGAAAGGAGGAAATACATCTTTCTAGATAACCAGAATATATACACTCTTAGTTCATGCAACTTATCCCAACCTTATTGGAGTAAGACATTGTTGTAGTTATACTTTAACACCAAAATACTTCTTCATTAGTACCTACAAATTCAGTTCACTCTAGCATCCCAAAATGATGGAATTGTAACGATCTACTGTTTATTAAAAAAAAAAAAAAACTAATTTGCTTCTTGGAGAACCAAAAAAAGTCGGATAACACGAGTAATTGATACTTAATAATTGTAGTGCAGAGTGATGGATTTTTTTTTAGCTTTAATACTTCTCATAGATCTATTTATGAGATAAGTTTTTTTTTGTTCATTCTTGTTCTCCCATCTTAGGTATTTATCATCCTCAGTAGATATATGTGTACCGTTTCTGTTTTCCATGGGATTTTCCTGTCTTAAAATTGGGCTTTGGATATGGTTTCCATTTCACATATCAATTAAATATTCTGTCTATTAACGAATTGTGACAAATTCTGCAGTTTAAATTCTCATCTGATAATGCTAAATTTGCAGGCAGAAGATGGTGTTGGTCTACCAGAGGAGATTCTAGATGATTCAAACTTTGAAAATTTAGCAAAGTTGTATTTTGTTTATACTCGTTTCGATTTTCTTTGGACGCTCAATTATTTCGCATTGATAGTCTTAAATTTTATTGAGGTGACTAGTTATTTACTTTAATCTCATCTATGTTGTTTTCAGTGTTTTTAATATAGGATCGCTAGGGAATAATTTAATAAATAAAAATGCTGTGACTGGTGAGGATTTTCAGTTCTGAAATCTGGCTTTTCCTGTGCTCAAAACCTTTACAGAGACCTTTATGGTGCGGGAGATATAGTGAACATTCTTGTAATGATAGGGATTATTTTTTCCTTGGTCAACTGCCTTACTTAACCGGCGTTGAATCTCTTGTAATTGAGGTATGAATCTCATTTTGACCCATGTTGCTTAAATTGAGAACTTTAACATCTCAATATTTTTGCAAATTTTTGGAACTTCTATCATTTTGCAGGTTATAACTTCAGTATTACTACTAGTCCACATATTATTTCCAATTGCATATGAAGGTCCACTTATCTATTGGAAGAAGTCTCTAAATAAATTACAGGTATTTGTGCTTCACTTTCATATGCAGTCTCTTCTTGTTGATTTTGCTTCTCTACTCTTTCAGTTTTTCTCAAGTAAGATTGAGTCCTACTTATGACTAGTCAATATTGTCATTTAGAGATTTTAGGTTCCCTTTTTTTTTTTTTTTTTTTTTTTTTTTTTTTTCCCAAATTAATACTTACGTTTAATTTTTGTTTCAACAAATGGAGCTCCTATTACAGCATCAATTACATCAACACACAATGGTTAACAACATACGATAAGCGAACTTACCAAAATCCTTATTTATCAAAACGTCATCGAGAAATACCTACCTCATCCTGTCTTTTATATATTACCAACACAGTTGTAAGGAGATAGATTCGGCAGTAATCTCTTACTTTGACAGATCAATTTTAGGTACAAGGACAATAAAATTTGAACTCAAATTTGACCAATAACTGAAAATCATGAAACTCCACCAGAAAAGCCAGCAATTTAATGGCTAAAATCCATTTGTAGCTGAACATGATTGTTCAGCTGCTTAAGTAGTATCTATGTCGCAAGTCTCCTATCAGCGGAATCACCTTTCTTATTTATTAGCTTAATACTTTGGGACTGATACACTATGGGTTTTAGTATCTATGTTATGTGCACCTCAAATTCCATATTTTTTTCTATGGAGTTCAAAAACATGTTTGTGTCCTTCTCCAAGCTTATATGGTATCCTCCACAGATAAAGGATATCACAACATCTACCCTAATTTGGCTTTGGCTTAGTTTAAAAGAACGTTTTACGACTTCATGAACTGAGACTGCATTCTTTTAGTTTATTTTTTAAATCTTCTATAATTCTTTTCAGGTCATATTCCTTATTGTATTGGCGGCTGATGTGCTGATATTTGGGCTCTATCTATCACCTTTGGCTTTCAACTCTCTTCCTTTCAGGGTTGCTCCTTATATACGAGTCTTTTTTTTCATTCTTTATATCAGGTATTACTTGTTTTGCTTATTCTAATTACCTTAAATTATCATTACAACATAATTGTGTAACACTGCTGTGCACACAAATGTAATGCACTTAAAACTGGTTGTTGTAGCTTCTTCTTATGGTGTGTACGAATTTCATTGGTTACCTTTGTTTGAAATTGCTATACTGTGAGATAATTGTAACATCTTGCTGGCCATAATTTGATACTACCTCCGTTAACATTTACTTGCCACTTTTACTATTTTTGGTTGCTTCCTATTAGTTACAACCTTTCCAAAAAATCCACTTATAGTAAGTATTTTAAGTTAAAATGTCAATATTACCCTCACTTACAAAATTAAACATTCACTTAGTGAATTAGTTAAATCACATTAGAATCCTAATATGATTCCACTAATTTAACAGCTCCCACCAAAAATTAAATCATTCTCCCACCTACCAAATTAAATGCCTTTGATTAAATCAACAAATCATCAGATCTTTTTGCAAATTTATTTACTTTCAAACAGGCATAGTCAGGGGTAAACGAGTGCTTTCCTTTTTACACTTGTCGTAGGATGTTTGGTCGTTTTCTCAATCCCAAGTCCTATATATATTTTGTGTTCACACCGTATTAAGTGACAAGTCAGAGGCGATCTTTTTCTTTACGATAACGTTTCTTGCCGATTCACAGCTGCCTGCTGGTGTTCACACCGTGTTTGGGCCGCGTTGACACAAGTAAGTCAGAAGAAGTGGTGCACTCCCTCTGTAGGTACTATTAAAATTAATGGGGATGTGTCCTGCTGGTGGAAGGATGGGTGGGTCTTGGGATCGTAGCTAGAAATCATGAGGGGAATGTTCTGGTCACAGCCATGAGGAGGAACAGGGCCTTCTGGTCCTCTGAAATTGCCGAGGCTAAAGCTGTCTCCATGGCTTTGCGTCTTGGTAAAAGGTTTGGTTTGGGGAATGTGATTATTGAGTTGGACTGCTAAGAGTGCCAACTGCTAATTAATTGTTTCTTTAAGGGCAATGTATTCCTTTTGGAGGAGATATCCTAGCTTTGAATTATTGCTTTAATTATGTTTGTTGATCTCATGTAAAAGGGAGGACATTTTTGTAGCCCACCATGTCACTAATCTAGGTCCGTTTGGAGTCGAACAAATTTGGGAGAATCATTGTCCCAAACCAATCGCTCCTTACGTTCTTATGGACTCCCTATCTATATAATGCTAGCTTCGGCTTTTCTAATACTACCTCCGGTTCAATTTACTCGCAACAAAGGGGTATTATTTGTGAGACATATAATATTCCTTTGTTGCGAGTAAATTGAACCAGAGGTAGTAATAAAAAAAGTGATAAGTCCCAACATCACATAAGAAAATGATAAAGGACACGTAGGAGACCTCTATATCTTTTGTCCAAGCGTTGTCACTTTCTTGGAGTCACTTGGTCCTTGAAAAAGGAGTAGTAAATATGAAGAGTAAACTTTACATTGGGACATATTGTACACAACTGCCTATTTATTTATTTTTGCATAACAAACCTTTAAGATTAGGGAATAGTGGTAGAGTTAGAGATTACCAACTTCTTAAATCTTATATTTGGTTGTGAATTTTCAAAACCATTTTTAATATGGGTTCACATTACTTTCTTACTAGAGCTTGATATGTTCTAGATTTAAATCAAAATTCTTGAAACATGGATTACCTACGTTTTTCTTTATTATTTATTTGTAATAGTGCATGAACACAAACCTTGTTTTTGGTTTAGGTGATGAAGCAAAATTTTATAATTTGTGTAAAATACACTTAAATCATTTTACATTTTGATAACGATTATATACTACTTCTATTTCATAATGTTCTTAACATATCTACTTTATTTTATATTTGGCAACTCCCTTTACCATTTTACCCCTTACCCCAAAATATTTATACCTTTCTACTCACTTGCTTTAACTTTTTTTTTTTCTTACACCCACCCACTTTATTACTCCTTTACTTCAATGTTCCTTTTTCTTGCACTCAACCACCTTTTTACTCTCTCCCTCCCAAGTCTTATTTCTTGTGCAAACTGTAAATGTTAAGAACATTACGAAACATAAGTAGTACTAAACTACTAATTATAAAAAAGTTTCTTGTTACATAATTACTCCGTTTCATATTATTTGACATATTTGCCAATGCATAACTTCAAACATTAATGTCTTCAATTATTTATATTCAAAATTTTTAAAAAAATTGATATTAGAATAATAGACGTCGAGACGTATCTAACAAGATCTTACATGAGTATGTTTTTCAAGGATAAATCATAGAAAGAAGTCAATGTAACTTATGTGAATAATGTCGAATGTCAAAAATGTGCCGGTAAAAGAGAAGTGGAGGAAGTAATTTAATTAATAGTTTGTTTAGTAGTGGTGTCCTTGCAAGTAAACCAAAGGATAAATAATTTGCTTCGTTGTAACTGCAATGTTACAGTGACGTTTTGTTATAATGAGAGTCAAAATTCTATTCTCTAAATTCTGATTTTTTTTGTTTGTAGGGAATTAAGAAGAAGTGTTGTTGTTCTAGTTGGGATGCTTCCTACGTATCTCAATGTCTGGGTTAGTAATCCAACATCTGGCATTGCTGCTTGTTTTATTAACCAATTGTTTTTATATGATCCTAAATCATGTATGCCTAAAAGTACTATTGCAGGTATCTTCTAGGTCATCCATCTGCTAATTCTTTTGAATCCCTTGTATTAAATCCTCATCACCTCTATATTTGAAAACCTTTCATTTAATGTAATTTCAATAAATGCAGGCACTCACACTTGTGTTTCTCTTGTTCTCAAGCTGGATAGCTTATGTTATGTTTGAAGATACTCAACAGGGAGCCGAAGTTTTTACGTCATATGGCACTACATTGTATCAAATGTTCATTCTATTCACAACTTCCAACAGTCCTGATGTATGGATTCCTGCATACAAGTGAGATTGACTTCTCAGAATGGTTTACTTCTTTAAAATCTGATATCTTGTATGCAAATGGTGATGTTCTTTGTATGCAAATGTCTAAAGATGAGAAAAAAAACAATTTAAAGTATTGTAATAAATGGGTGCCTCGTATCTAGTAGGTGTGTGGTTTGCCTTTGTCATTGGTTTTAATTTTGTGCCTAAGCCACTGTAGGGATCTTTTGTGTCTTGGTGCATCTCACACCTTTTGAATCTAAGGCTCCAATAGCAATAAGAAAAAAAAAAGAGGGAGTTTGAAAGACCATGATGGTTTGAGGGGCTTTTAACTTCTTCATTCTGTTTTTGTTTGAACTTTATCTTTAATATAGAATATTTTCAGTATCTCTTTAAACAACATTGCATTTAGATGAGATTCTAATTTTTTAATTCTGGAGCGAGCCCTTAAAATGTGTAGTTAATCCATGAATTTTAACTAATTTGATAAGGGAAAAGAAGAACAAGGAATTGTCATGAAAAAAATAAATGTTCCTCCAAGGCTCAGATATCTTTTTCAGCTTTAGAATTAGCTTATTGTTTTTAGAAATATATGAATTTATCTCTGCTTCACTCATCCATGGTTCCCAATGAGTCCTCCAGCTTAATGTTATTAGTTTTTCGAGAAAAACATACCTTTGTGCAAAGGATTATATTGATGATGTCAACAGGTAATTTAAAATTTTAACTAAAAATTAATTGAATTGGTAAAGAAAAATGACAAAGGGAAAAGCGTATGAGCATTAGTGTAGTTTCTTATATTATTGAGTTTTTAAAAGTTGGTTATGTAATATTTTCATGTTGGTTTGTGGTGATTGGTTCGTTTTCTTCCTGTTTCTAGCCTTGCAGTAAGGTCTTCAAGAATTTTGATTACATTTTATTCTCTTTTTGTATTTTTATTTCAATTTTTTTTTTTTTGTATTTACCATCTATGATAACATCTCTTTTGTTGCATTTTATTGTGTTTTCTACCTCAGGGCTTCACGTTGGTATTCCCTGTTTTTTGTTCTGTACATCTTACTGGGTGTCTACTTCGTCACAAACTTGATTCTTGCCGTTGTGTATGACAGCTTTAAAAGTGAGGTGTGTTAACCTGCTTTAAAAGTGATTATCTTATTTATTTATTTGATTATCATATCATGTTTCACAATGTCGTGAAATTATTGGTTTTGCAGCTTGCCAAACAAGTTTCTGAGATGGACAGTATGAGGAAAAATATACTGCTTAAAGCCTTTCGTTTGATGGATAGATATGTAAGTGTAATGCTTGTATTTTTCTCCATTATAATGTGCCAGAAGACTTGAGAAATATAATTTTCAATTTTGGATGGGAGTGGGGGATTCATTTCATGGATAGATCCGTTTTTCTACAATTCTACTCTAGATCCAGATTTGACCCAGATATGGAAAATGGAGATCCAGTTTCAGATCTCACGGGGTCCACCTGATCCGGGTCTTAAATGGGTCTTGCACATTTTGCCTAATTTTTTTACAACTAAAATAATGTTCAAGTCAACGAAATGCATTTCAAGCTTTCGTCAGGGATAATTATGTTCAATACTTAAATTAAAGTTATACAACTAATCCAAAAGTATTAAACAACCAACTTATACACTTGTTCTACAAAATAACATAACATAATAAACAATGAAACAAGTACATGTGAGCAAACAAAAAAAATGTTGACAGTTATAGTTAGACCCATTACAAACAATAATGTTCGAGTCAAACTTATTTTTTTTGGGGAAATTAAAAAATGGGTTAACAAATCTGTGTCCAGATATTATTGTTACACCTGACCCGGATCTGTTTTTTTCAATGGACCCGGATCCGACCGTTCAATTTTTGAAGGCCCATACCTATCTGTAAAAAAGGGATCTACAGATCCGGGTCGGGTCCAGATTCACTTTCATCCCTCTCCTCTCCATTACATGTATAAAGGCTGGTAAGTAGGCCAACCAGCCGACCTAAATCTATTAGATCATGTCTTTGTTCAGTGTTCATGCACCCTTCTCATTTTGTAGTATGTCATAAACTCATGATATCATTTCCATTTTAGGTGCTCATGTTACTTATCAGCAGAGCAGTGAGGGATCATTAATGATTTAAAATAAAGAACAAATATTAGGATGTGCTTCATGAAACTCTGGCTAATCCTGTTTATAAAATATATGATGCTTGCCTTCTTTAACGTGTTATTGATCCACTTTTGGATGTTTCCATCATGGGCGAAGCTAGCCTTGGTTGTTAAGGGCCTAAGAGGGCCAAATGATTATAGCAAAGGTCAGACCAATAGAAAACTTTAAAAGAAGAAAAAAAAATGATTACTTCTCTGCCTTTCAAGTGGGTGGAAGGGGAGGGGGGGGGGGTATGCTTTTGCTCCAACTATGTCTCGCCTCTGGCAGTCTGGCTTTCCATCTTTCTTTATAGTCCAGACATCACTTTACCAATCTCATGGTCTTGCTCTTTTAATTATATAACAATATACTATATGTCAAATAAAGCAAGCATAGATAGATGTAACTTCCTGATTTACAAAGGCGTTACCTGTTAGGTGCTGCTTTTTCAGTGAGAAATTGCCTGAAAAATAAATTAGAGTACAATGGTAGATTCAGCATGAGTAATGTTACTGCATTATTCCTTTCAAATACACAAAGGGGTGGATTGCATGATAAAGTGTTGGGGCTGATCTACCTCTTTTAAATTACTCTGCAATTGCTAGAAGCCTAGAAGTTATGTGTATCCCTCTCATAACCTTTTGTCAGCGATTTTACATCTTTCATGTTACTATTTTTCCCGTAAATCATTAGCTTATTATTGACGTGTAATTCCAAAGCATCTTCTCTAATCTTTGCAGAATCTTGGATTTCTTAATCAAGAGCAATGTCTTTGTCTATTTGAAGAATTGAATAAATATAGGTATATATTTTAACCCTTTAGAATGATTTTTTTTACTTCTTTCCTTTGTGATTTGTACCTTGGTTGGTGGACTGGTGGTTATGCTTTAGTCTTGCTTGGGAATATCACTAGCTGATTCCAATTTGCATAATTCTATTTTTTAAATGTATTTTGTAGGACAATTTGACAAAAGAGACCTTTTTAAGTAGATCTTTTGTGAGAATGTTCCTTTCATATATAAAAAAAAGTGGCAAATTAGGGCTTTAAATGGTTATTTTTTTGTTTAAATTGTGAAAGGGGACCTTTAGCCAGATTTTGAGCATTAACATGGTTTTTCTGGTGTTGACCCTCACTTGTGCAGCACATGATTTGAATTTTGCCTGAATTCTTGCCGTTTTTCCTCCCTAACTATCATGCCAAGCAATCCACCACCATCTTACCACCATTCCATCAACATCACACCACTTTCCCTCCACCATCACCATATGTATCCTCTTTCAACGTTATCTCTTCCAATTTCTTCCATTGCACCATTGAACCTCACCTGAACCAAATAAAATCTATTGAATAAATTAAACCCTTCTTTTCTATCATGAGCTACATGAATAATTGTAATGGATTCAATAATCGACAGAAAGTTGATAAAGAATTCCGAAGTAAGATATCAGGAAGCTTAATTCATTTTAATTGAAAATCTAATGGTTACAACTTACAGAAGTAATAGCTTCAGGCTATTGATCTCCAAATAGCCACTTTAGGAAGCTACTCTCTCAAGTGTTCTCCTCACAAATTTCACATACCCTCCTCCCGCCATTCCCATTCATTATATATTACAAACACTGCTCAAAAAGCATCCTAGTCTTAATTGCTACTTCCTTCGTTTCTATTTAGTTGACACGTTCAATTTAGGCACACATATTAAGGAGAGGAGAGATTGTGAGAAAGAATGATAAAACAAGAGGGGTACACTTAAGAAGCAAGGTATAAAACTTACCCAAAAAGGAAACGTGTCAACTAAAAAAAAAACTTCCTAAAAAGGAATACGTGTCAACTAATAAAAAACGGAGGTAAGTATATGTCTTCTATTGAAATCAGAAAATCAGTCTGCTCTTGTGTGTAGCCACTCCACCAAGTGATTCATTAAACTTCCTTGTCTCCTTCCTCTAACGGCCTTTCACCCTGCTGCTGACTGTTCTGCTGTTTGTCTCCTTTGCCATATTGTTTCCCCTTTGTATACACTTGAGTAGGTTGCTGTTGACTTGGCGGATCAAGTAGGTTCATCACAAATATGTGAATAAGATTAAATCCACAATCAGTTGGGGATAAAGGGGTGAGAGAATGAGAGAGTAGTGTGGGTGGAAGCTGGGTAGGAGCGGGTCGCTAGTAGATAGCACAATGTGGCTACAATTGTGGGTTTGAAGAGAGGATAGAGGTAGAGTTGAAAGAGATTAGAAAAAATACGTGAGAGAAGAGAGGAGTCTATGGGCAGTATCTAGCGGGGATGGTGATGGCTTGTAGTAGGTTGGATGGGGCGATTAGCAGTTGTTTCCGGTGATAAAGCAAAGAATGAGATTTGGGGTGTGAGAGTTAAGGTGAGGGAGAGGAAGTAGGGGATTTGGTGTGGCGGGGTAGGATAGGTAGCGGTGGGCTAGTTGGCGTGGTGGTTGAGGAGGAGAAAGGGCAGAAAACAAAGTAAAAATATGTAAAACAAGTCAACACTAGAGATTTGTCATATCCCACTACAATAATTTTTTTTTATTTAAGGTACTAATTTTCACCCTTTTTTATGGAAGGACATTTTTCACTAGAGAGCTACTTAAAAGATTAGTTCTAACAAAATTTTCTATTTATAAACACTATCACTCCCTATGTTACTCAGACTCAAGTACCGACACGACACGGATACGTGTCCAAGTGTTCGACTCAGCTATTTTGTGAGAAAATTATGTGATTTTGATCTAAACTTAATTTCATACTCATGTCTAAATGTTGAGGATCCGACATAGGTACTTGAGGTAAAATGAAGAGTTAAATTACATAGCTCTTTCCTATCAGTGTTGAATTTTACAAAAAATGGGTGTCAAAGGGAGTATGGTAAAAATTCCCAAAGTGAAAAGATTTGCCCAAAAAAAAAAAAAATATTGGGAACACCCTGATAAGGAAGTAAGAATAAAAGTATACAAGTAAAACAAAGATTAATATAGGGCCATTCAAACTTTTAGGCGCCATGTGCTAGATTGAATAAAAAGTAGTTGTTCAAATGCTAAATGATCAAAGAGGGACAGAAATTAAGGATGGATTAAGTGCTTGAGTTTATATATAAAACCCAATAATAGTTTTGGCCATCTACAGGGAAGAATAATGATCTTAGGGATTGGAAGCTTTTGTGGAGCGGATGCATTGTCCCTGGAATGAAAATAGTGAGTCAGAGATAATTGAGATTAGTTATCATCAAATGACTTGGAATTTTATTCTGTGACTAAATTACTCCTCAGAATATAAAAAATGTTGGTCTTTTTCCTTTTCTTTCTTTTTGTTTTGCATTTAATGCTATAGATTATTTAAAGATATGTTCATGTTGATGGTTGAAAAAGGATGTAATTCTGTACTAAAGCACCGTGTTGGAGATTCTGCATCGCGTCTAGTTGTTATCAATCTCAACTTTGCTTATTTCTCTTTCTTCTTGATTTCGTCAGTTTAAGAATTTGGTCCTACTTTTCAGCACTTTTTTTGGTCATGCTGTGTTCTTATTGATCTGGAGTCAACATACTGTATCTAAGGAATCAATACACATTACTTTGGCATACATCTTATGAGTCATAACCCGTTTTCTTGATTCTGCTGTGTGATAAATCCTGTGTAAATTTGTGCTGTTTTCAGGTCGCTGCCAAAAATATCAAAAGAAGACTTTGAACTGATATTTGACGAGCTGGATGATAGTCATGATTTTAAGGTTGTTTTTTATGGTACTAAATTATCATTTTAAGTTGCTCTACATGCTATAATAGATTTCCTTAATAACAGTTGTGATGGAAATTTGTTCTTTACAGTAACTTGTTTACTTTATTCCTATTCTTGAGCAGATTAATGAAGAAGAATTTGACGACCTATGTCATGCCATTGCAACAAAGTTTGCAAAGGAAGATTGTGTAAGTTTGTTCGACCTTTGGCCAAATTATATGAGCAACTCACTATTTTTCTTATATGAGCAAATTAATGAAGAAGAATTTGATGACCTATGTCATGCCATTGGATTCTTATATGAGCAACTCACTATTTTTCTGGTCATATGCTATATTACCTTTTCATGCAGCCATCGTGTTTTGAGGCAATGCCGTCAATTTACTACTCTCCTTTCTCTGAAAAGTTGAAGACCTTTATTCGGAGTGATACTTTTGCAAACATTGTTGTTATCATCCTTGTGATAAATTTGATAGCAGTTATCATTGAAACCACGGTAAAAATAATTCCTGAAGCTGAAGCACTTTCATGCCTTTATGATTTCTTTTCAACTTTGATTTTTATTGGTGATGCTTTGAGTTTATAATGCATTTATGATGGTAACTGTGCAGCTTGACATAGCTGATAGTTCAGCTCAGCAACTCTGGCAAGTGGTAGAATTTGTGTTTGGTATGGACTTAGAACATCCTAAACAAATTACGTTTAATTTGGATCCTATGTGAAATTATTGTGCCAAATGTCTAAGTAAATTTTTGCAGTGTAGCTTCTGTTGAACATGTCATTTTATATTATGAATTACGGGATTATTGTATTGGAAATCAGTGAAGTTAGAGATCGATAAGTAGACATAGGAGTATCATTCCTTACTAAACTTTTACTAAAACCTAAAATCTGTCAATAGGATTACAAATATGTTAAGAATTTTTGCACCAATATGCTTTCAAGCTGTCACCAGGCAGTATGGATGGAGGTACAAATGTATGCAATGTTATTTCAGTAGAGAGACTGCTTCAACACACAAGGTAGTCTTCTAAATAAATTGAAAGAATAAGTCCTCCAAAAGATTCTTGATACTTCTATTATGAGTTGAAGACACTAATGTAGACTATTTTTTTTCCTCCCTATTTCTCTTATACCACATTAAGGCTCTGCTCTCCTCACCTTATTTTCACTAAGTTAGCCCACCCACTTCAAGGAAAACTGTAGCTACATAGATTTGTTTTAAGCCTAATAAATCCAGGTAAGATAAGGGCTATTAAATTCATATAATTTTAGATTAGATAAATAAGGTCTGATAATTACAAGTAAGATAAGGGTAGATATATTCACAAAAGAAAAGAGCTAAAATAAATACCATTAAGATCTAATAAGAAGGTCCAAAAAGATCAAGTAAGGGTTAATAAGTTCATTTCAAACAAGATTAGACAAGTTCAATGCCAATTTGATAAGTGAGATCCAAGTGAAAAGAACACTATCTAAGTCTCATCCTCTCTTTAACCTAGTATTTTATCATACATCTTGCTCTTGTTTTCTGTGCTCATAAGTTTTGTTATTCTACTCTTAAAAGGCTGTAATTAAGGGATAAATGACAACTGTAAACTATGCACATATTATATAGCTCACTTATACATATACAGATATACTATTGCTTAATTGATCAACTATCATAACTGTTTTTATTCATCCATATATGTTTATCTAAACTGCAAACTGTCTACCTTTATGATGGTTTCCTAAATAATTGGTAAAACCCCCTTTTTTTGGTAACAGGCTGGATATATGTGCTTGAAATGGGTTTGAAGATATATGCACATGGTTTTGTGAATTATTGGAGGGATGGACAAAACCGCTTTGATTTTGTCATAACTTGTGTAATAGGTAATCTTCTGATGATCAAACTTGTTTTGCTTCACATTTAATTTATTTCTTTATCTATCATGATTTATCTGTCACTGCATTTGGGCACCTTCCACCCTGACCCTTAGTAGGAGAATCTGCTAAAGTTTTAATTGCATATCTCAAGGTCACTTCTGCACTAGTGGTATGGTTATCAAATAAGCTGTAGAACTTCAGTGACTTGATGGCTGTTGATGCCTAAAATGTATTCTGACAGATAGATTCGGAAATTTGGCATGCTGAACAAACATGCTTTACATTCCTGACTTGTACAACTGAACACAGCTGAAGCATCTATATTGTATTTTGGGCAGTCTAAAGAGAAATATTGTGCTGTGACATTTTTCTTCTGAATCAAAGTTACTTAAAGATATGATCTTTTAATTGATCAACTTATTCAAGCACTCTGCTTCCCTTCACCTGAATCTTTTCAAAATGTTTGCAGTTGTTGGGGAAACAGTGACCCTTGCTACACCAGAAGGCCAAAGCTTTCTATCCAATGGAGAATGGTAACATTAAAAGTTTCCAGATTGTGAATGCATTATTCTGCATAATATTAGCCCTAGTACATTGGACTTTGGAACATAGTAGTTTCACTATGCTTATCTTTCATTAAAATATTTTTTCCAAATCTATGTGTTATACTTCTCATATTATCTAATCAGGCTGGATGCTCTATGTATCTTGTTTTAAGGTCATTGGTTCAATGTGTTGGGATTTTTATAATAAATATACGATTTTGCAGGGAAATAACATCAAAGGATCTACACGTATTGATTGTGGATTTAAAAAAATTGATTATACCTTTGTTGTGTATTCTTCCTTGCCGATCCAATCAATTGCAGTGTGAGGACGTCAAATGTTGTCCTTCTATTGATATTTACACGACACATATTGAATCGTTGTCGAGTTTGCTAGCTTAGAATGACGAAGAAACAATATACAATCTACTTGTGGAGTTTAGCTTTAGGGTTCTTGCCTTGATAGGAAATTGAATGCAAATGTATGTTTTCACTTTGTAGGAAGCCTCAGGTTCGATTCAAAACCCTAGATAACCACCTTAGGGAAATCATGCACACAGCCACACAAGTTTCAAGATCATAAGTGGCGGTTCTAGAAATTGTTCGTTATGGGTTTGGAGTCACTAAACACATCTACAGTAGTAAAATCTACTACAAGGGCATAATCCAAACTACAACCTATAAATAATAATTTGGGTGTGCACATGTAAAAAAAAAATACAACTTACGAAAGAAATACAATTGAACCCGATGTGACATGGACTAGAAGTTAAAATTTTTAAGAATAAATTAGAGACGGGGAATTAGGAATGGAATCTGTTTGAATGTGGTTGATCTTCAAAGGATTAACATTTTTGAGGTAATAGGTGATTGGGTATACGGGTAAGCAAAAGAAAAAAAGAAAATAGACACGTTAAAAAAAAAAAAATACAACTTACGAAAGAACTACAATTGAACCCAATGTGACATGGACTAGAAGTTATAATTTTTAAGAATAAATTAGAGACAGGGGGAATTAGGAATGGAATCTGTTTGAATGTGGTTGATCTTCAAAGGATTAACATTTTTGGGGTAAGCAAAAGAAAATAGTCACGTTAAAAAAAAAAAAAAAAAAACCAAAAACAGAGCTTGGCATATTCGAACCCACGACCTATGAGTTAGGTAAGTCAAGCTCCTACTGCTGTGCTGCTGCAATAGCTAACATATTTTACTTAAATAGTTTCATTGTTTTAATAATTAAAGAAACTAATCAGTTTTTTTTCTAGATCCGATATGGTTTAGCTGAACCAACTGAATCCATTCTAGATCTGCCACTGAAGACCATGCACATTTCCCTAGTTCTCTTTATTTTGGTGTGTGACTATTGGGCTTCTAATCCACCTCTACACTTGATTCGTTCTTTGCTATTGTGTGTGACCCAATAGATTCAGCTAGGAGTGTGTCGTAAAGTACTTGCTAAATGGTTTACAACTAAATATTTCAGTCACTTGACATAAATTAACTGTCTGTGATTGAACCTTCAAACTATTTATCACCTTGATTGAAGGACATTATTCTAACACAATAATCTCTGTAATCTTCGTATGCTATGCTCTACCAGGAGACACTTGGGTTTCTTTTATTATAGAATTTAATGTACTAGTACCACTTTCTTTTTATTTCTTTTTCATATTCATCACTGTTTATTTTACACAGTAAGTGCTTAAGATGTGGGGCTGATCTTTTGACCTTTAGATGACTAGATGAGTGCGGTTTAACTATAATTATGAGTATCTGATGGGGCAGTATATATGTTACATACCAGTATGTATGGTTTTATTCAATTTGATGCTTATTTAGATGTAATAGATGTATGTGTGGTGAACTGGGTAGTCCATTTCTAGCTGAAAGAAGTTTAGGATCCCTTTTTATTGTTCCTGATCTTTTTGTTCCCTTTCCTCTGTGAAGTTATTGTTATCTTCCTTGCTATAAAGTTTTTTCACAATATTGATTTTTGATGGATCATTGTTTTCGTCCTAATATAAAACAGGATTCGTTATCTTATCCTTGCTAGAGTTTTACGTTTAGTAAGATTGTCAATGCGAGTCAAAC
This sequence comes from Chenopodium formosanum, assembly GCA_024500155.1. Taxonomy (NCBI): domain Eukaryota; kingdom Viridiplantae; phylum Streptophyta; class Magnoliopsida; order Caryophyllales; family Amaranthaceae; genus Chenopodium; species Chenopodium formosanum. The sequence goes on from CM044880.1 coordinate 44,925,489, forward strand.
GTTATCGGGCCTTTGTAGCAACATTTTTGACTTTGATTCCAAGCTTGATGCCATATCTGGGGACTGTTTTTTGCGTCATGTGCATCTATAGCTCTCTTGGTGTTCAGGTGTGTAATTCTGTCTACTGAAATTTCATGTCTTCTGATACATCTAATGTTTGTAATTTCCATCTCCCTACAATATCAGTTTGTAGTATTTTTTTTATTATTTTGATTTATATTTAAATGGGCTATTAGATTCTGAAATGTAAAAGATACGTTAGAGAGTGTGAGTTATTATTGCACAAAGTATTATTCTATTATCCACGAATGGTATTTTAGAATCTTTGCCGATACAGGTATTCCTCGTTCTTTATAAGAAATATTTTTATAGCTTCATAAATAACCTTTTCCTTACAAGTGCTATATAAAAGCTACCCTTTTTTTTTTTTTTTTTTTTTTTTTTTGGTACTGGTAATCAGCAAATTATGCATGTCCTGTAAAATATTGTTTTGTCCTTTTTTTCCTGCTGTTTTCTTCCTACGGTTTTCCTTTTATTTTTTTTTGCTAAATTTGCCTCAGTATATCCCAGTGCAGCATCTTCTGTTGGTTCCCTTAAATAATCTCATACTCTTGTTTGACAGGTTTTTGGCGGGATTGTTAACGCAGGGAATGCTTTACTAGAAGGATCTGATCTTGCTGAAAACGAGTATCCTTTTCCCATAATTTGTGCAAAAGTTTGGTCACCTGTTTGAAAGTTGTGTGATTCTCAATATTAATGGGACAGGAACTAGTCAGCTTCTATTTTCCTTGCCTAAGTCTTTATTCAGACTTTTTATGTATTGATTTTCTTAACTACAACAGTTATTTGCTCTTCAACTTTAATGACTATCCAAATGCTATGGTGACAACGTTCAATTTAGTAGTAATGGGGAACTGGCAAGCCTGGATGCAGGTATCACTTCTTTTGTCTTCCATGTTTTGTTAAAGAATTAAGGCTTACCTGAGTTCCTTAATTCTCAATTTTCAATAGTGTAGCGTAACCGTTCCATTTTGTGGTGCATTTATATGTCTTCTGGATGATCCTTGACTGTCATGGTGATAGACTTAAACTGAGATAGCGCTCTAGATCTATTTCAATAAAGAATCTGATATTTATCTGCAACTTTTGGAAGTATGCTAAATGCTTTTCTTCTCCACCCCCACCCTCTTTCCCGAATTTAGAATTCTTGTCACTTGCAGAAGACTTGCCATGATATTAATTTGTTGCCAACAGGGTAAATTGTGAATCAAATTACCAGTGTTTCCTAGGACCCCACCAAATCTGGTGTCATATTCTAGTAGCCTAAAGTTCATATAATGTTATTGCAGTAGTTAAAGCAAGAAATAGATAAGGTGATTATTCTTTGCTCTTGTTGGAAAGTGATAAATTTATTGATATATAGCCAGATTGCACCTAAACTCCAATACTTACCGAATATATTGCCATTAACTTTCCCAAAAAGCTGATTTCAGCGTTCAGACAAACAACTCCAAACTTATAGCTTCAATCTTGCCTTAATGCCTCTCTCCTTAGAAAAATCCTCTGACACGAATTATTTGAATGATATTATATTCTAATTATGATCGTGAATGATATGCTGTACCTATAAACTGAAAACCCACTTCACTTGAGCGGATTTTTCTTGTTTCAAGCACATGTATGACTATTTGTTTTAAGATAAATTTTATTTATTATAGGAAACTTAATTGTTTTCTTATGTAATAATTTGTTTGAATGATAACAAAAAAAATTGTAGCAGCTCGTGATCATCTTTTAGTTGCGACTAGGAAGAGACCCTTTATTCTTGCGGAAATTACAGTTTTATTCTTTAAACTTTAGTCACAAAGCTCATTGAATTCATCAATATAATTCATAGAGTTGCTTGCTAATTCTGATTAAAATCCGCATCATAAACTCCATATTTAAGGCCATCGAGCCAATCAACGCAACAATGAAAAAAGTAAATGCCTATTGATTTTCCATGAAGAAAAAGCCCTTAGGGAATCAGGGTACCTTAAACTTTCACATATTCTAGTTTGAATGAACAACACTTATCAAGGGCATTATAAAGATAATTTTTCATATAACAACTGCCCATGGCCTCGTGGACCAATAGCAAGTGAGTTTTCTCCCACATGGATCGCCCAACTGAAATTGGGATTAAATGGGTGTGCTGCAATATTTCTTACAGTTTAGTACAATAAGAAATACTATCAAAACACTTTAATTGTGCACATATGTAAAGTTGCATTGTTGATGCAATAAATGAGGTTATGTACTCAGCATGTATTGTTGTAAGTTGTCACCCACACTAGGCTACTTAAATATGTTGCTGCTGCTGTAGCTTAATTATGTTCCCCTTAGCTCTATCATAAGAATGACAGGATTTTTTAATGAGCTATGTTTGTTATGTAATTTTTTTTGTCTTCTACAGATAATACTGAAATACTGATTAGATGTTGGTTAGCCCTATGACACTTTTATACTTTGTCTTTCAAAGTGTTGGAAGGTTATATGGTAGATTACGATAACTCTAGGATACTCATTCATTGATGTACCATGCATAATAACATTGCATGAGCAACAAAAACTGCAACATACTTATTAAAGGGAATTGTTTTTTTTTTCTTAGACATACTGGGACTTGACAAGAACTTCATGGAGCCTGATGTACTTTGTTAGTTTTTACCTCATCACGGTGATGCTTATCTTGAACTTGGTAAGTCGTCTTTTTTTTGTTCTTTTGGTTAGTTTTTACCTCTCTCCACAGTGTTGCTTATTTTATATTTAGTAAACACTAGCCTCAGCTCTTTTTTGAAGTATACTTAGCATCTCCTTTGATTTAAGAACATTGATCAACATGTGCAATTCGGTACAAACTTATTTATTACTCCTGAAATATTTTGTGGATAACTATACGGAAAATCACTTTTGGTTCATGAAGCCGACCCCCTTATGGGATTTTTTTTATTTTTTTTGACACAAACCCCCTTATGGTATTAAGGCTTTGGTTGATTGATTATTTATTACACCTCTAGTTTTATCTCAGCCTCTCAAGAATAACTCATATGGAGTATTTATTACACTTCTGGTTTATCTCAGCCTTTCAAGAATAACTCATGGAGTTTTTGTAGCCTTTTTTTCACGATTCATAACATCTTGCAGCTAATTTCTTCTGATGCCCTACGTCACTCTGCCCCATTACTTTTCACTCTCTACAGTTGTGTTATTTACGCTATTACTAATTGTTTACAATGAACTGAAGTCGTCAATCCCCGTCTTTCCCGTGCAACACATGCTTCTCTCCAACGAAACTAAGTTCAGCTTCCTCTTACTCTTGTTTTTAACATTGATGTTCTACATTAGCTTTCACAAACTAGTGAACAAGGAAAAATTAGTCGATTTATTAGTGAACAAGTAAAATTTTTTCTAGGCGGGTGAATAGATTGACCTTGAAACAACAATGATTAATTACTAGTGCTATAAAACAAGCTCGTATTTTATCTTTGTTACCTTTTCTTAATAATGAAAAATAGTTTGAAAGAACCGAGTCGACTACTAGAACTGCGAGTTTTAGAACCAAAAATAAATAAAAAATAGACCTATTCCTTATTTGATTGATAATGGAACAAATTTGAATTTGAACTCAAGCACAGATTGGGGTTTTATTCTAAAACAATCGAAATTTTATTGTCACGTCGTAAGATAATATAAAAATTGTGAACTTTTTTTGAATGGATTTATTGATTTTTATTTATTTATCGTACTTTATCAGACTAATTCCTACTTTAATACTCCTGGATAATAAACTCCGGAGAACTTCATTTAAATCATTTCGAGGTATTTTTGTAATTTTCTTTTTTTATGATCTCATTGTATTGGAAATAGTTTTACTTGAGAGGCAGAGAATTTATGAGAAATTGACTTTAAAAGAATTGAAGGATGTTGGATTTTTATTTGGCTCTAAGAAAGAAGATAACAAGTGTAGGAAACTAGGAAGGGGATTTATTTCGAGAGAAAATTATCAATAACAATATAAAATGAAGGCCTGTGTTCTAAATTACTTGAGCATTCCAAGCCTTTTGAGTCCATGTTCTAAAAACACAGGTTGGTTGTTGCCAAAAGACCTCCGTTCCTTGATGTTTTTTATATTTTCCATATATGCCTGTTCTTTTTTGTTCTCTACGCTGTTACTTTATTCCATTGGTTACGACTTTGTTACATTTTAACCCAATTACCCCTTACCCTGAACAGAAGGTTCAAATTTTGGCAAACTTACTTTGCCCACATGCCCCCCCCGCCCCCCCCCCCCCCCCCCCCCCCCCAAAAAAAAAAAAAAAAAAAAGTCTCTCTATCTTTGGATTGTGTGCAAATTATAACCTTATAGAGCCTAGACCTTGATTTTAATTTTCTTAGAACATAAAAAGTTAAGTCCAATGTTTATTTTATGAACTAAATATTACTCAGTGTCCTAGAATTTTATTCTTTCCTATCATTGGTAACGTTTCTCGGTGTTTTATATTGTGACTAAACTAATGAAAAATGTTATCTGATTATGGTTTCAGATCATTGCTTTTGTGTTGGAAGCATTCTTCTCAGAATTGGAGCTTGAGGAGTCAGAAGAAGAACCTGAAGCAAGAAAGGTCAGTGTCATTCACAAACTAATTTATCCTTTGAACTTCTTTCTTATTGTGACACATTCTACTATTTGTGTCTATATAACATTGATAAGAAGCTAATAATTGATTAGAATTTATATTTGTTGAAGTACATCACTATATGAGCTGGTTAAATATACTCGTTTTTGTTATAATAGTTACACATCATGTTGTGAATAATTAGGAGAAATGATTAGAATGTATGAGAAAAGTATAGGCTTTGGTGATAATTGAATGTTGTACGAAAAGAAGTGTTAAAATAGATTTAGTGGAATGTTAAAGAAAAAGAACAATTAAAAAATTTAAAATAGGTTTAGTGGAATGTTGCAAGTAGTTTGAGAAATATAAGAATATAAATGCATTTGAAAAGGTCGGTCATCCACCCAAAAGCAGAATGAAATAAAGAAAAGTGTAACCATTAATTTTAAACACCCATATAGAAAGTGTTACCATTATCATGAAACAGAGGCAGTACTTGTTAAAGGATACCTCAAAGTTCCTTATTGTTGTTGCCCTTGTCTAAGTCTAAATTCTGCTGTCAAAGTTAGTGCTTTAGCCACTTTAGTGGTGTCTTATTTTTGATGTAGCAACAACTTTAAGAGGTAGGGCTGCACATTGTTTTTACGACTTGTGTTCAAATGAAATATTCAATTTAAGTATCGGTTTTCTATCTATTTTCATTTTGTTGGTGAAAAACTGAATTTTGAATTTGAACTTTGAAGTGCTCCAGGGTTTTGGCATGTCAAATTTTGTTTCTAGGATGGTTGTAATGTTGAAAATTCCATAGAGCATAAATCTTTATTTTTTAACTGAAATATTCTTCTGGAATCTGGACTTATAACAAGAAATATTTTTAGTTATAATGATTAGGATTATGTACTAACTTAGAGCATGGGATCCAAGTTTAGGAAAATCAAAGCAGAAAAGATAGGGATATACTACGTATTGTAGAATCAACTTGATCAAGCAACTATAATCTTCCATATTGAATAGGTTACTTTACTCTCAACAATAGTTCTCAATTTTGGACTCTTGACGAAGGCTTAACTCAAAACTTTATTACACCATACATGCAAACTTCATTATTGGGATCTTACCAAAGTCCTTTGTAACTAGCTTTTAAGTATAGTTCCAGACTTGCCCTTATATCGCCATGCCTTGCATGTGTAATCAAAAGTTGGCGATTATGTTGATCTCTTGCTGATCTTTGTCCTTGAGTTGATTGCATAGTGACCACTAGTTCGCAACTACATCAGATGAAAGTGTTACCTTGCTCTTTTAGCTGGTAACTGTTGATAACATCTGTAAAATTACTGAATTTGTTGTACATTATACATATTCTTAACTTTGGTTGGTGATTTCGGGTGGTAAATTTGAAGGCAATTCCCATTTCCTAGCTGTTCTTATTGCCTAAATGATTACTTATATGCTGTACAGAACCATGGTACTATTAACTTATTAAGCTGCTGCTTGATTTAACCTTGAGTTTGCACCTTGCTCTAGAATGGTATTTATTAGTTGACGCTAACTATCATTGTTTTATTATTGTTTCAGGACAATAGAAAAAAATATCATCGTCGATATACTGGGTATGTATCTACGAATAGCCTATTGAAAACTCTTCTATTTCAGAAGTAGACAGAGTGCATAATTATAAAATAATTTTATTTGTTTGATTTGGTACAGTCATAAATCACGAAGCCAAAGAGTTGATATACTACTCCACCGTATTCTGAGTTCAGAACTGGACAAATCAGAGACATGTGAGGCTTCGGGGGCTTCTGAGGCATAGGTGTTTCCTTTACTCCCTTAAGCTTCCTTTTGATTTTCTTATTTCTTATGAAAGGATCAGGGAAATGAATGTGGGATTTTTCAGTTTATCTCAGATCTCATTGCCTAAAATTGTGATTTGTGATATATCCCTGTAAAATTGACATTTGTCCTAAATTTTAATGCAGAAGAGCCTGCAGACTGTCTTTGCTGTTAATTGAACAACCAACCTTTAATGCCTAGGCAACATCTTACCATTGCATAGTGAATAATCTGGAAACATGTGATGTATGTAGTTCCGACGATGCTTCTAGATTCGTCTATTGATTTATCAGCGTCAATTTCTGCTAGACATGATGAAATGCTATGATTCTCCCTGCTTTTCCCTCTTGTGCCCTGAACTACAGGCAGTGCTCTATTTCTTTTATACTATCATAATCTTGATGCCACTTAAATTGTAACACCCCAATAATTCTCTCTTTAAACTTGTGAGGACCCCGAACAATATTCAAGAGAATTACTGGCGTGCTACCGCCACGTGTTCAAACGTTAAGACTTTATCAGAAAATAGCAGCGGAAAAACTAAATCAGTTATAAATAAGTTTCAAAACCAAAGAATGAAACCAAATTAAGTCATACAACTTGGAACCATTAAGGCCCTTATTCAAAACCCAATAAAAGTAGTAAGTGATTAAATTCAGTGTTCAAATAAATTCAAACCCAAAAGAAATAGTGTCGAATAAAATCGAATTAAAATAAATTCAAACTTGCAAAAGAAATAAAATGCAAACAACCAACTCTCTACTTAAGATCCCACAACACTAATGAATGCTGCATGTGTAAGAACCTGTGGTAATTCTGCTCCCTAATATTGTAAGTGTAAAAATTGAATCGTCACAGGGTCATTGAAAGGCGAAGACCATGACCAAAAGAAAACACACAAAAGCATGCAATCAGCAAAGCTGAGTACATACAAGCTACAACGCACAAAACCTAGCATGCTCAACTAATTAAAGTAAATAAACATACAACACGAATTCATTAATCAAGACTCCACACTTAAACAATTCAATCAACTCAACATACTTGCTAATCAATTCCAAACACTTGACTCTTTATATTTAATTTAATTAATTTAGTTTGGAGTAAGCAATAGACGAGGTTGTCCAATCCACCAAATCATTTTGGTCTCAAATGACCATTTAAAATAAAAGTTTAGCGCGATGCAAGAATGGGCGTGGCTCCATTCTCACAAAGTTAGTATAGGATCCCATCTAACTTTCATTATAAAATAAAAATGTAAATACCAAAAGAGAAGAGGACATGTTGATCAAACAAGCCTCGGAAAGCCACGAGCTACCACCGTGTACCCCAACCCATAATTGTCAATACTCTAGAAGTGCACGCTTTCCAGAGTTTTATTGCTCATCCATGTTTCACTTTACGTGATTACAATTTTAATTAATAGCCGACTCAATCCAATAGACCAAACATAAAAATCATACATCAGTTTACTTTTAATCTTATTTAGGACAAGGGTGATCACATCACAAATTGACCTTTAATTTCATTAAACTTCTAAATTATCCAAATTGTTGAACATAGTCAACCCACCTAGCCATTTCGGCTTAATCCACTTTTACTCAACATACTAACAAGTCATGCTTGATTTATAAATAAAATAAATAACAACCTTGTGGAATAATTAATAAATTCATTCCACTTAAACCATTCAATTCTAATCCTTTAATAATCCAACCAATCCAATAAAATTACGCTTGTATCAACATTCCATACAAACAATTAATCTAATATAATTCAACATATTTGCATCCATAATTCCATAAAAACATAATCAATTCACCAAAACATGTCTCATAAACATAAGCACATGAATTAATTAAATGTATAACCAAACAATTTTCATCAAAGTGTTCTCTAATCATGAAACTATGTTTTTTTCTTTGGTACCTAAACATGATACTACTTACAACGAAGTAGACATGTACGTACCTCGTATAAACAATTCGGTTGACCACTTAAAAACTAGAAATCACCTTCAATAAACTCCTCTCCTAAGTCAAATAATAACATCTCAATCAATACTCAATCAATCAAATTTACAGCAATACTAACTAAAACCTTCAAAATCCAAATCAAACAATACTTTAAAACCTTCCCTGCCTTTAGTTAAAATTAAAGGCTTATATATAGTTCTTTAAATTTTCTTCATAAAAACCTTAAAATACACTCTTATACATGAAATTACAGCAAGTTCAAAGTCTAATAAAAATCTGAAAATTATATAAAAACCCCTAAAAATCTCCCTTTTTAATGGGTGATTAAACCCTCTTTATAAAACATCAAAAGTAGTACTTAGGAACTATTTCCAGCACTAAAAACTTCAATAAAAAAATATATATTTATGCTTAATTAACTTTAAACATAATTAATTTTATTAATCAAACTCAAGGATAATATTTTAAGTATAAAAAAACTTCGTTAAAATAAAAAACTGCCCGAAAATCATATTTAGAGGCTGAATTTGGCCACAATAGGGTGGTGCTTACTACCAAAGGTAATGAGTCTGTCTTAAAACATTGTTTCCACATGAAAAACACTACTTTTTGATCAAAATCGGATGAGTTCAGAATCTGATCGGGATTAAAACGGGATTAATATTAACGAACGAAAATCTAAAAATTAAAACACGAATCTACGTGTTCAAAATAATCTGGAATTAAGTTAAACTAATCAGTAGTTATAATCACCAAAATTTCAAAACATCATTACTATAAAAGCCCTAAATCAATTGTTCATAAAAACCTTAAAATCATGATTATCAATAAATTGAAACCCTAGGTTTATAATTCATAAAATATGAAATTTATAACATAAATATAATCTGAAATTATAAAGTTTAATCATCAAAATACAATTTGGTACTAATTAAATTACTTTCAATCAATAAAATCAAAATCCATAAATCAATAATTATAATTATACAAATTAATAAAACAAAGGAGAGAGAAAATAAGACTAACCTTTTTGTGTGGGAATTTTTTTTGGAGATTCATGGGGTATTTATAGGAGAGAATTATTGTAGGGTAAAAAGAAAGATTGGGCCTCATAAAAATAATGGGTTGATTAAGTAAACAAATGGGTTAGGCTTGTGTGATTGGACATAAATTGTAGAATAAAGGTGCATAAAATAATTTGTTCAAATAATTTTCGACCCAGATTAATAATTTGAAACTTTTGAAATTAAATTATGAAAAATAACAAATAAATATTATAAATAAAATAAATTTTCATTTATAAAATCTTTAAAGATACGGGGGATTACAATCTACCCCTCTTAAAAGAAGTTTCGCCCTCGAAACTTAACCCAAAAGCCATAAATTTTCCAAAACCATTCAAACTTTTGTGTTTTATATTGCTGTAAATTAATTGATCCTCAACATGCACACTAAACAAACTAAACTTTATGCTTAATAAACTCGTACTTGACCAAATTTTACGTGCTTTAATTGCATGCAAACACAACAATATTGTTCAATAATAAGCAAAATCATGCAAACTCAAGCAATAAATAGCATAATTGAGGTAAAAAACGCGAAATTACATCGCATTCTACCCCCCTTAAAAGAAAAGAGTTATGCCCCCGTAACTCACCTCAATAAAAACATCACCAAGCATTTCACTATAATCTCGTAGGTCATAGAAGACTTAGGTTAGATTTAATTATTGGTTTTCTAATTTATATTATTTTAATATTCAAGTTGGATTTCCGCTGCAATACTTTCATAAAGCCTTAACGTTTTAACATGTGGCGGTAACATGCCAATAGTTCTCCTCTATTTTTATTTAAAGTAAGTGGTTTGGAAATGGGAGAATTATTGGGGTGTTACATAAATGGACTTTGTCTTGACAATGGAAATGAGCACCATCTCGCCAAAGTAATATATGTGCAATCTTTAAATGGTTCACCTAGGGATGGCAACAGGTCGGATCTGGACCGGATCCAACAGGATCTAGATCCAGATCCGTTTTTATAAATGGGATCCAGATCCGATCCGGATCTGTCGGGTATGAAAAAGAAGGATCCATATCCATATCCGTTGGATCTTACGGATCCGGGTCCAAAACGGGTTCAAAACGGATCTAGCACATTTTACTTATTTTACACATCAATTTACAATTTTCTGTAGAAAACCTAAAGTTCTAAACAAAGCACGAATTTCATCCAAATCTCCAGCAAAGCAAATAACCCCACGTCCAACAATCACATGCACAGATATTTAGAACCAACTACCACCATCACAAGCAAACCAACTAGCCACATTTCTAATGTATACAGAAATAACATCCGAAACATGAGCATTTCATTTCAACCATAAATAAAATTACCAAAACACAAGACAAATTCATTAAACCAGATGGACATGTACTAATTTATTTTTTTTTTTAAAAAGAAATTGTAAATGAAAGGGACTGCTAAAGTAATACAGAGATCGAAAAATAGAGAGAAGAAGGACGAGCTTCGATTGTTGCGGCGGTCATCGGAGAGAAAGTGGACCGATGTCGAACTCGCAGTCGCCGCAGAGTAGGCTTGACTCCCAGTCGTCGACTTGCTGGTTTGAATTTGGGGAATAAGGGGGAGAAAGAAGAGTGTTAGCCTATTAGGGTTTGCTGTTTGGGAATTAGGAAACTACGAATGTTAGAAACTAAGAATTAGTAACTTCTTGTGGGCTTGGTTTTTAGGCCTGCTACATAAAATTAAAAAAAAAAAAACGGGTAAACGGATCTGGATACGGATATATTGGTTGGACCCGTATCCAGATTCGTTTTTCAGGATAGGATCCACATCCGACCCTGATCCGTCAGGTCCAAATTTTAAGGATCCATATCCATGAAAACGGATATGGATCCACGGATCCGGGTCGGATACGGATCCATTGCCATCCCTAGGTTCACCTCTAATTGGCTAAATAAATTCATATAGCAAAGAAGATATCATCCCATTAATTCAATTAAAAAAAAAACCCATTTTATAAACTCAATAGTGTCTTTTGACTAAGGTAATTCAATGATAATATGTATCTGATTAACCATGTTTAGTTGATTTTCAAAGTCAATCATCAAGGTTTCATAACTTTTGTACCAATAATTCAGGACAAATGAAGCGAAACAATATGTTTTTATATGATTGCATGTTAGTGAGAGTAAGGGATAGCTTAAGTGGTTAGAGTTCCCCTCCTGGTTCTAATAGATATTGGGATCGATTCTCATCATCCGCCCTTGTGGCTCTCTCTCTCTAAACATAAAAAAAAAAAAAGTCAATAAGGAAGCAATAATATTAGTAGTAAAAACATAAAGTGTATTGATAAATCTAGACCTAATATAGCAGATTAATAAGTATTATGTTTTGGGTGTTTTTGTCCCTCGGGAGAGTTACAGCTCGAAGACTGGTCTGACTACGCTTGTACCTGCAAAATAACGAAGACTCCAAGTGGTTGGAGTTCCGTCTCCAATGATCAAGTTAGAACATGTCCGAAGAATGTAAAAAGGTGCGGAAAGTAAAGGAGTTCGTCTCGGAATCTGAGATTAAGTGTTTTCTCTAATGAAAGAGAATGTAGGGTATCATGTAATAAATTGTAGATGTCCCCAAAATGGGGTGAATCTCCCTATTTATAGGGTCATCAGGAAATGTGCCCCTGATTAGGTCACTCTGACCTAATTCTGTTGGGCTGCGCCGAATTACGACTTTCTTGGGATTTGGGCCCTTGAAGGTAGTCTTTTCTCCCATATTCTGGGAATGTCACGTGTCAAATAAAGATTGGTCCGATTTGGACTAATCTAACACGTGTCACAACCTGGTTGGCCAACGTGGCATGGGTAAAATTACCCAAAACATTTGCCCTTCACAGATGTGACGTGGCTCGCCACGTGGCATATGTGACACGTCACTCAATTATTTTTTTTATTTATTTTTATTTATTTTCTTACTGCGAAAGTTTAACCTTTCACATTTTGGGGAAATTACAAGAATGCCCCTGTATTTACCCCTCTATAAATACGAGTTTTACCCTCCTTATTTTGGACGTTTCCAAAACTTTTTAGAGAGAGAAAGTTAAATGAAATCTAGAGAGAGACTCTGACTTCCGTCTGTGTAAACACAAACTTCGCTTCTTTTCCGCTTGCCCCAGTCGGTCTAGTAACCGCTTGTGCCATACACAAGCAAGGTCACGTTCAACCAGCATACAACAGCCAGTCAACGCCGCTTGTCTCCCTCCAGAGTCAGATTCTAAGGTACCGTCTCTACCCCCTTCAGCTCTTCTTTTTCATTTGTGTACTTTCATTCAATACATGGACTCATCACCAACACACACGGCACAACCTAGGTCGGTAGTCAGCCGGTCTCCTGGTACGTACGGCTGAGTCTAGGACTAGGAGTGTCGGCTTTGGGTGCATGGAGCAATTTTGTACATCCCCCCAACCGACCGTCTATGTATGGCTAAAACTAAACAAACATCCACCACACGGCGTAGAAGAGACAGTACATTGGAAGCGTCGTCCGATGAAGTGACCCTGGTTGAGGGGGAGGAGATGCATGAGGATTCGGGAGAATATTCCCCGTCTGGGATCCCTAAGACCCCTAGTGATACCATTTTGGATGATGCTGAGGATAGAGACGATGAGGAAGCCATCTCCCTAATGGAACTTGATGAGGTTGGCCCCTAAGACAGATACGGGGAAGAGTCTTCGTCCGGCTCGGGGTCAGCCGATGAAGAGGTCTCTCAAGAGAGAGACGGGGGGGGGGGGGGGAACTCTGCCTCTGGGTCTAGCCCTGAGGATGACAGTGATGCTCCTCTTTCCCCGCTTGAGGATAGTGAGGTTGAGGAAAGGAAGAAATGGGATGATAAGGACGATCCCTTTAAAATCCATGTCTCTACTAAAGATAGAGCGATTATGGTGAAGGGGATTGAAAACTTTGTACTCAAGTGGCCCTTGGGGGAAGGATATACGATCCGGGTGCCGCCTAAGGATGATCAGGAGAACGCCAAGTTTTACTTTGGTTGTTATGAGGCGGCGTTTCTTTCTGGCCTCCGGTTCCCCCCTTCATGACGCTGTGAAGGCCATCCTTAGAGGTTATGGTTTAGGCGTCTGGCAATTTACCCTAAACTCATGAGCTAACATCCTTCAGTATGTCGCCGCCTGCGAGATGCAGAATCTGAACCCCGGCTGGGAGGCTTTTGCACATATGCACTATCATAGCCGCAACCCAAGCGGTTGGAAAGCGTGGTACACTTTTACCACCTATCCCCAATACCAAATGACTTAAAACAAAGTGTCCAAGTATGACAACAAGAAACGCCATTTCTATCTGTCATCTTCCCCCATTCGGCGGGATAACCGTCATCTGCGTTGGTATAATAAGAAACCCGATCTTCTTGGTCAGAATGCGCTCTTTCCCAGATCCCAGGGGACGACTATGACAAAATCATAGATACGGGGTTCTTTGAGCTCAAACCCGAGACTCTCTCACGCGGAACATAATAAAATTTCCAAAAAATTTGATACCCATGTGCGCGTGGTTAGAGACGAGGCATTCAAGTCCGCCTGCGGGTTGAGCAAAATGTTCAAAAAGCGTATGTTTGCTGCACATCCGGCAAAATGCCATTTGTTCTATTGCTCTGTCAACCAATTATGCTATTTTACAGAGTATTTGTTTGTTTTTGCAGAAGAAGCTTTTAGGATGCTTCCTGACGAGAAGACCCCCAAACGGTCCTCCTCTCAAATCCGCAAGGATCTGGCGGAGGCTAGAGCCGCTAAGTTAAAAGCTGAGGTAAGAACCCGTCTGACCCTTGACCTCGACATTCATTAACGGATTGACGATTGCATGCCTGATAAATAATTTTATTTTACAAGGTGGAGAGGTCCCCAAGTCCTTCACCAAGAATTTGTTCAAGCGGGGACGAGACGACATCGCCTCCATCCCTAGTAAGTTTGTCAAATCTGCTTCCGGGAAGACGACCTTAGAGGGTTCTTCTGGGAAAAACCGTCTGCGCATCGGGGGGGGGGGGGGGGGGGGAAAGTTACCTTAGGAGGCTTCAGACTCGGCCTGGACCTGGCCAGAGGTTCTCTGGTTCCATCCGGCCTCTTCGCGCCTGTGGGTGATGTAAGCCTGCAGGCTTCTGAAGGTACATATAATCCTTTCGAATCTCTTCCTAAGCTTGGCTGACCCTTGCGTGTGAAATCTCACTCTCAATAGACCTCTTCGTTAGACAGCCGGCAACAAGCTAGTGCCGCCTATATAGCTCACTCACCCACTTTAATATATGGTGTATATCAATCCCCCTGATGGCCGGACGTGCAGGCGCATGTTAAGGCTATGCTTGCAGTTGTCTCCAGGAAGGAGAGGACGCCATTCCATGCATAAAGATGTTCAACCTGGAACGCATCCTGAGCCTCATGTCTGAGGTATGACTGTTTCTTTTCGAGTAATAAGTATAGCCTCGCCTGTATTTTTTCACACCATTTGCGTCTGCAGGCTATGCTCAAGGTTGATGGACTCAAGCGGCCATACACCCGGAAGCGAGAGGAGATAAAAAAAGAGCTAATAGATCGGCTAGGGATTCTGAAGATGTTGCATAATATTAATGTACAATAAATGAACTTGAATATAAAGTTGTGGAACTAAAACAGGCAGATCAAATCAGGGGCCTGACTACAGCTTTGGAGAAAGCCAAGAAGAAGGCCACTGATGCTGAGACCTCTCTAAAAAAGGCTCAAGATGACCTTAAGGCTTTGTAACATTGATCTCAAAGCAGAGGTTTAGCGTCTGAAGTAGGAAGCTAAGCAATCCAGAAGAACGTCAAAGCTACAATTGAGGCGTAGTAAAATCGCCTGGTTGCTGAGAATGAGACCAACTCCGACACCCGGATTAAGATTATTTGGAATGCACTTTATACAGGGAAGGAGTATGGCATTTGGACGCTGGCTTTCCAATACGTTGAGGATGTCGTGTATATGAGAGAGAAAGGGCATCCAGAGTCTGAGTTGTTCGAAGCCTAGGCGAATGCTGAGCTTGAGGAGCCTACTAAGGAGCTTCCTGCAGCAGGAGAGGCGATTGAGCTCTAGTCTGATGAAGAGCAACCCAAGGAGCAAGACCAGGCAGGCCAACCCTAGATTTCAGAGGCAGTTTGCCAAATTTGTTTCTTTCGGCCTGCCTGCCGAGTATTTGAATGTTTGAATCAACAATTTTTAAGTTATTTCTTCCCGGATGGTAATCTGATTCAACGTTTCTCCTCGGCCTTTGTGGCCGGGTTTATTTATGAAAGTACTGACTGAGTTGGTTTTACATTATTGAATTTTAAATTTGTACTTAAATTTTGCTCATATATATGCCTGAATTTTTGCTAGTTTTTTGCCTAACTTACTAAGAGCATGCGACAGGTATCGTCCCGGATGTACTTGCCCCTAGGCAGCTATGTGGTTGGTTTTACTACCTTGCCGATTGATTGGCTTAGGAACTTGTGATACTTTAGAGAGTATGGGAAGTTCCTAAGTCAATCAATCACAGTAGTGATTGCCCCAAACCAATCGCACATCCGTCCAACTACTTAAGCGGGCAACCATCAGGTGGTGTAACTGATGCGCTTTATGTCCTCCACCTGGGGTAATTGAAATCCATTATACTCGATGTCTCTTTGCCCCGCTAGGGGAACTTGTTTAATTTCATTAAATAATCTAAGTTAGAACTTTAGTCGATTATCGGCAGATGTCACTAGGCATCCGACTTTTGAGCTTAATCGTTCTTTAGATTATTTTTGCCAGACGGCTATGAGTTAACCAATTAAGTCGTTCAATTTTTCCCGTCTGCATGAGTATGTAGAGCACTTGGTTAACCAGGAAGGAGATACTCTTTGCGATGATTCCACCCGAATGGGCATCGCCGAACGCCTTACTCATGTTGGAGCAGACAAATTTATAAAATAAAATAGCATTCGTCCATTGGCCTCATAGTTTGAACATTAATTTAGCCACTAAGTTTTAAACTTAGCTTAATTAATTCAATTGACCGTTTGTGCATTGCAGAGGTGGTATTTTATCATTACGCATGTATATATACGAGGTAATTAATAAATTTGAAAACAAAAAACAACTTTTTTCATTGATAGACTTTTCATTTACAAAAGTTTACAAAAATATCAGAATTAGTACTTTTTCAAGTTGTCTACATTCCAAGTTCTGGGCAGCCGCCTGCCGTTGGGAGTTCCAGGTGGTAAGTATCGTTTCTAACTTCCTCATAGATCTTGTAGGGGCCTTCCCAATTAAGAGTTAGCTTCCCATGCTCATTGGCCCTACTGGTTGCCTCCATCTTTCGTAACACAAAGTCCCTAACTTTTAAGGGCCGTTGTGCACTATTTTGTTATAAGCACGGGTCATTCTCAGACGGTAAATCTCATGACGCAAGACAGCATTGCCCCTGGGCTCTGTGAGTGAGTCCAATGCTAGCCGCAAGGCCTCCTTTTTTGCCTTTTCATCGTATAGCATGACTCGTAGAGTTGGCTCATAAAGCTTGATGGGCAAGACGGGTTCAGCACCGAAAACCATGAGAAATGGGGTTTCACCAGTTGCCCCTTTTTCAGTCGTCTGGATGGCCCATAGGACATGAATTAACTCTTCAGCGCACAAACCATTGACTCTTTCAATTTTCTTTTTGATGTCGTTTGAGATGAGTATATTGAAGGCATCAACTTGGCTGTTTGCTTAGGGTCGACCGACTGATGCAAAACAATGTGAGATCCTTTGATCTCCCAATCAAGTCTTGAGTTGAGGCGTCTCAAACTGAGGACCATTATCAAACACCGTAGACATAGGTACCCCATACTGGGTGATGATGTTCTTCCAAATGAAAGAGATGACATCCTTTGTCTTGATGCTCTTGACCACCTTTGCTTCCACCCACTTTTTGAAATAATCACAGCCACCAGAATATAGTGCTTTCCGCCTAGTGTAGACGTATAAAGACCTAGAATGTCCATGCCCCATTTAGCAAACGAGACTGGGCTGTCAGGTCAGTTATCGGTTGATGGATGAGTTTGCTAAATCTTTGGCACTTGTCACATTTTCTGACCATCTCCATGGCGTCTGCCTCAAGAGTGGACCAGAAGTAACCTTGCCGCCTGGTCCCGACAGCCAAGGATCTTCCACCTATGTGGGAGGCACAATATCACGAGTGCATATCTTTGAGAACTTCTTTCCCTTTTTCTAGGGTGACACACTTCAACAACGGCTCTCCGTCTTTCATCTTGAAATTTGCAGCATGTTTCTTCAATGCGGCTGCCTTCTACGGTGAATCAGGGAGCGTGCCGTATGTCAAATATGCCCGGATGCCATCCATCCAGGTAGAGCTTCGGTCAAGTACTCCAATGGATTCTTCATCAGATATGCTCCTTTTTTCCATAACTTCCCAAAAGACCGACCTAGGCGTATCATAGGAGGAGGAAGATGCCAGTTTTGACAGAGCATCCGCCTGGTTGTTTTCGGACCTAGGCACTTGACTTAGATGAAATTCTTCAAGTGTCCCAGCCTCAGCTTTGACCGCCTACAAGTATTTGATCATAGCCGGATAGGTGGCTTCATACTCACCATGGTGTTGACTAACGACCAACTGAGAATCTGAGCATGCGTTAACTTTTGTTGCCCCTACCGCCTTGCACATGCTGATGCAGGCCAGCAGGGCTTCATATTCTAACTCATTATTTGAGGCCTGGGTCTTGAACTGTAGTGCATATTCATATTTATCCCCTTTTGGATATTGATAGATTATTTCTGCACCACATCCGTTCATAGTAGAGCTCCTGTCTACATGCACCTTCCAAACGTGATCAAGGTTATCCGAGCAATCGGCCTTGTCATTTCGATGAAGTCGGCAAACGCCTTACCCTTCACCGCTTTCTTGGTTCGTAGGTGATTTCAAGACTTTGCATTTTAATAGCCCATTTGAGCATTCTGTCGAATGACTCCAAGGTTGTCATTGGCCGCTTGAGGGGTTAATCTATATAGATCACCACCGGATGTGCCAAGAAGTAAGGCTTTAACTTCTTAATAGACATGTAAAGAGCAAGGCCAAATTTTTTGACCATGGGGTACCGGAGTTCAGCATTTTTAAGAATATGGCTAATGAAATAGATCAAGAGCTGAATACCGTCTCTTTCAGCAAGGAGAACAACACTGAGGGCATAATCTGAGACGGCTAAGTACATGTAAAGCGTCTCCTTTGGAAGAGGGCTAACAAGCTTTGGCAAGGAGTGTAGACGTTCTTTCAATTTTGAAATGCCACTTCATCATCATCTCCCCATTCAAATATAGTCTTCTTCCCGATTGCTTGGATGAAGTAAAGGCGTTTGTCACATGACCGGCTGAGGAATCTCCCAAGCACAGCCGGGCAACCGGTAAGCCTCTGAGCTTCCTTGACACTGCGGGGTGACTTCATGTCAATCACCGCATGTATCTTCTCGGGGTTAGCCTATATCCCCCTAATCAATCAGGAATACGAGAAACTACCCAGACTCAACACCAAAAACACATTTTTTGGGATTTAACATGACCTTATGCTGCCTGAGTGTGGTGAATGTTTCTCGGAGATTAGCAAGGTGATCTGATGGGTGTCATAAATGACACCCATTTGATGAGTATTTAGGTTGTTTTCACCTTCTTTTCATAGCTTTCCTTCTTAATAAATGCTTAGTTTCATGCTTTTGCTATTTGTTTTACCTTTTCTCTCTTATTTTGTGGTTTTGTGCATTTTGATAGTTTTTTTCTAGTTTTTTCTCCTTTATTTGCTCTCTTTTCGTGGTTGTAGGTTATTGTACGAAGTTTGGATCTTGATATTGGTTGTTTACTAAGGTGGAAGATTCTGTTGGAGCAAGCTCATGGCAATAGGAAAGCTCAAGATGAAAGGACGTGGATTCTCCAAATTTTAGCTCTTGCGCTCTCAATCCGTGCTCTCATGAGGGAGTGGTGTTGAACTCACTGTCAAGTGCTTTTGGAACTGCCACTCTTAGTGTTCATCATCATCATCATATTGCACGGTCATTCGAAGTACCTCAGAGAACACACGGCGCCTCGAGAATAACCTAAGAAACCCATAGGAGCGCGGGCGCGCAGCCCCTCTGCGAGGGCGCGCCTCCCCAAGTCCTTGCTTTGCTCGGTTTTGTTTTGCGCCTCTTATTAATATCTACTTGTACCCGATTAATTAGAGGTAATTAGAAAGCAATTAGAGATAATCTTTGATCATATTCTTAGCTTAGTTGAGAGCTTCTCTCCCTAGTTTTAGGGTTAGTTTAGGAGTAGATTTAGAGAGAGAAAGTGAGTAATTTCAATGGTGATTGAGAGATTGAAGATTCAATGGTGACAATTGTGTTGAAAATCTTCTCTATTATGAATGAGCATTTCTAACTCTATCTCATTTTATTGCTTTGTTTAATATTCAAGTTTGTTTGGATTGATTTTAATATTTGATGCTTGATTAGTGTAGTTGTTCATCATATATTGTTGATTCTTGAACTCCTTAGTTGTTAATTGATTAGATGATGATGTTAAAGTAGTTGTTTGGCTAGGGTTGGGTGAAACTTGTATGATTGATTGATTGTGCTTAATTTGGGGATTATGTTGATTAATTGTTAAGATTAAAGTGATTAATGGAAATTGTGCATGTGTGTAATTCGATTAGACCTTGAGAATTATGCTAGATTGCATTGTGAGTCTACATTGATACGGAACATTGATTTGTAGCTTACAATTGTCGGGCTTGGTTAGTGACGTTCCTAGTTAGTGTCTCTCGTAGTTGGCGCTAGTTACACCTATACGAGATAGCTTGTCGAGCTCTTTTGATTTCTCTTACCATTAGTCTTCGCAATCGTTGATTTTCATGTTGTTCCCGAGTTGCTACAATTGTCACGATTACTTGTCGATCCCTATTCCCTAGTGCTTTATTTTTTTGGTTTCTTTGTTTGTTAGTTGTTAGTGTTCTCTCTTTATCTTTGTCTTTGACCTATCTTAGGCGCACAATTGAAAGCGCTGGAACATTACCGTTCCTTTGGGTTCGACCCTTGACTTGCCTCTATATTTGTATTTAGGTTTGTTAAGTGTTTATAAATTTAGTTTGACCGAGGGAGGATTAGTCAACAACCTAGTCTTTCTCCTCGTCATGATCCGTCTGTAGCTTGGTTTTAACTATCATGTCATTAATATACACCTCTACATTCCTCCCAATCTGATTGATAAAGACTATATTAATCATCCGTTGGAAATTAGCCGGCGCATTCTTTAAGCCAAACGGAATCACCGTATAACTGAATAACCCTTGATCAATAACGAATGTCGTCCTCCCTTTATCGTTTTTCCACGGGAGCATTTGTTGGAAGCCAGAGTAGGCATCCATAAAACTCATCAAGGCATGCGCGGCTGTAGAGTCGACCAGACTGACGATCTTTGGAAGCTAGTAACTGTCCTCTGGACATGCCCTATTCAAGTCAGTCTAGTCAACACACATGCGCCAAGTACCATTCGGCTTCCTTACTAGCACAACATTCGCAACCCAATCAGGGAAGTTACATGGCCAAATGAACCAAGTGTCTAATAGCTTTTTGACCTTGGCAACTGCCGCTTGACTTCTCTCCTCGTTGTGATTTCTTTTCTTTTGTCAGATAGGTTTCTTTTTCGGATCCACGACGAGTTTGTGGAGCGCAAGATTCAGGCTGATGCCTGACATCTCTTCCACTTCAAAGGCAAAGATCTCTTTGGATTCTTTCAGCTGGAGGTGCAAGTCTGCACCCAACCTTTTGAAGGCAGCCGTCCCCACCTTAACAGTTTGCTCTGGATGACTGTTGTCCAAAGTAATATCAATGTGCTCGCCAGCTAACTAGGGACAGAGATCATCTGACCGTTCCCTGGTCAGTGATTGCTATTTCTTCTTCTTCTTCACCTCCACCGGCTGACCAAATTTTCTTTTCTTTGCGGCTGCTGAGGAGGTGAATCAGGGTACTTGACATCGTCAATGTCTATTGGCTCATTCGGTCGTCTGGCAGCAGCAGCCGTTGGTTTGACGTCTTAGAGATAACACTCCCTAGCTATCTTCTGATCCCCGTTGAGGGAGCCAAAAGAGCCATCATCCTTTTTATACTTGAGAAGCATGAAAGCTAGGATGATGACGACCTTGCACTCGTTAAGAGTGGATCGGCTAAGAATGATGTTATAGGCAGTCAGCTCTTTAACCACCAAATATCGGATGATCTTATTTTGCGCTTTTCCCTTCTACGTCAGCCGGATGGGTAGGTCAGTTTGTTAGACTGGGTGCACGACCGCTCCTCCAAAGCCAACTAGTGGATGGGAGATGTCGTGCAGATTGTCCATCTTATAGCTAAGCTTGGACAAACACTTGTAGATGATGAGATCAGAGAAGCTACCCATGTCTATAAGGATCCGACAAACTAGCTTGTTGGCGACCTTACACTCAATGACGACTAGGTCGTCATCCGGCCAACGAACTTTGCCCCGGTCCATCTCAGTGATGAGGACGTGTGGAAATGTTCCGCTGGTAGACGTATGTCCATCATCAACTGAGTGGATCATTTTCTTCAGATGATCCTTGGTGCGCCGAATGGCCGGGCCACCGCTTGTGAATCCGCCTGCTTTAGTGTAGAGCGGATCCTTGTCGGTGTCCGAGCAACTAGTAGGTTGAGCAGTCTTAGAAGATTGTCATGGATTCGTATTGGAAGCCACTTTAGACTTCGAGACATAGGATTTTAGCAAGCCCTTGTCAGCCAAATGGTCCAATGTCCGCTTGAGGCTATAATAGTCGTTGGTGTCATGGCCTACTTCCTCATGGAAGTGACAATATTTATTCTTGTTCCGCGACTGAATGGAACTCTTCATAGAATTCGGCTTCTCAATGGTTAGACGATCCTTTACCTCCGTGAAGATGGTGTGGCGGTCTTTATTGAATTCATACCGTGAGACATACGGCTTGAATTCTTTTTTTTTTTTTCTTTTTGGACAACTCATCAGGCTTATCAACCGCCCAAAATTCTTTTCTCTTTTTGCTCTCTTCAACTTTCTCAGTCGGCTAAGTAGACCGACTCTGATTTTGCTTGTCGGACTTCTTGGAGTGCGAATGTTGGGTTGAGTCCGAATGTTGGTTGGATGAGCAGAGGTCAGTGGTTTGAATAAAGCTCTCCATCACTATCAATGCCTCTTGAAGGGTGAAAACCCTCTTTTGGACAAGGTCAAACTTAAAGGTCAATCCACTCTTCAGACCCTTACAGAAGTCTGTGTAGGCTACCTCGTTAGACAGTCCCTAGATCTGGATTCTCACTAGATTGAACCGCCTGACACGGGAGCGAAGCCCCTCTCTCTCACCCTGCCTTATGGAGCTTAAGTTAAGACTTCTTTTCTTGGCAGGGATGTTCATTGAGAAGTTGGAGGCAAACAGGAAGGCAAGCTTCTTGAAGCTGTCAATGCACCCGACTGGAAGGTTTCCAAACCATTATTGGGCTATGCTCTTCAAGGTATCCGGGAAGCAGTGACACCACATAACATGCTCCAACCCCTGCATGTGCATAAGGTTGGAGTAGGCCATGAGGTGGTCCTCCAAGTTGGAGGTACCATCATAGGCACCCACCAACACATTTTAAACCTTGGGCGGCTGTCCCGTCTCAGTTATCTCCTTGGTGAACACAAAAAATTGTTCACTAAGTTTGAGCAGACGCAGCTGCCAGTCCAAAGGCTTGACATTGTATGCCGCCTTACCTCTAAAGAGGGCTAACTGCATGAAATGTGGAGAATATTGGCCGTACACCATTGGGGGTACGTACGGGGCATTCCCAATCATTTTAGGGCTAGAGTGGACGGTATTACCGCCTGTATGGCTCTCATGTAAGGATTGAGTATTCCTTATGGATGTAATTTTGAAGCTGTCTGGAAAGCTAAAAGTAGAGGCTGACTCAGACAGCTGCTGATTCCGGTTTCGGTCGATAACATATCGAGCATCGATGAAAGTCTTCTTGTTGCCATCCGGCTGAACAACACAAATGACTTTCCTTGTGCCCGTTTAGGGCAGAAGGATCTTTGACTAGTCAAGGGCAGGCGTAGTCATCTTCTTGGGATGTGGAGTAGGCTGCTTGTCCCTAACTGACTTCTTTCTCCTAATGAGAAAGCCTTGAACGGGTATTTAGGCATATGTTGATGCAAGTATTCTATATATTGTTGTATTTATTTGCAATTAAACAATACACAAGTTGCAATATTAGGAAAAAACTTTTATTAAATGGATAAATAGAAACAAATATAGCTTAGTAAAGTTTATAAGTCATACAAATATAGCAAGTACAATGGATGTACACTTATGAACTACCCACTTGAGCTTAATATGTAGTCCTCAAGCTAAACTCGTGCTTCAATTCACATATGAATCTATTAAAAAAAAACAAAAATTAGGATAAATATTATGTATGTACTATTTCTTTCTCATAAAATGTCAATTCACTAATTTATTTCTAAGCTAAAACACATCATTAATCAAACTAACAATTGCTAAACTATGTATTCACTACTTTGTAAAAAAATCATCTAATTTATTAAAAATTGCTTAACTAACAAGGTTACTAATCTCTAATTTATTCAAAATTAGCCATCAAAACAACTTAAAATTAACCATTAAAACATTCCAAAATTCAACTAATTTAGTAACAAGGTTATTAATATCTAATTTATTTGTTCAAAATTACCCATCAAAACAACTTAAAATTAACCATTTAAACATTCCAAAATTCAACTAATTTAATAACAAGGTTTCTAATCTCTAATTTATTCAAAATAACCCATCAAAATAACTTAAAACTAATCATTAAAACATACCAAATTTTAACTAATTAAGTACCAAGTGTTCCAGGTGTGGATCCAAGGGTTCTGCTGGGTGAGCTGGGTCTCGTCAACAACCTACGCACGACAACACACGTAAACTGCCCTCGAGGGTGGCTCGAGGAACCTCCCTTCGAAGCTTAAGTTAGAGAGTGTTTAGAGAGAAAGTGTACTTAGAGAGATATAGAAAGTATAATAACTTGAGTGTCTAACCTCTTTTCCGCTGTACCTTACCCTCTATTTATAGGCGTACTATCTCCTTTATGGAGGGTCCAGCCTAGTCAGCCCTGCGGGCTGACTCCATCAGGCTGGAGAGGCCTTCTTAGTTATTTTCTCGGCAGTGAGTGCGCACCCTGAGGGTTGGGCGATAGTTCAATGGGAGCTATCCTATACAACTAGCCCTTCAAGAGGTGGTATGAGGTCACTCATGCCGACTCTTTATATGCAAGTACTATCTTCTTAACTGAGCCCAGCTGGAAGGAATAGCTCAGTAGGAGCTATCCCCTACAGCTAGCCCCTCAAGAGATGGCGTGAGGTTTATTCAGGCCAGCTATTCTAAGCGTATAGCCTTACCGGCCGTGGCTCAACGTGTCGTCCGGCCAAATTAACCTGCACACTCCTAGCCCCTCAAGTCTCTAGGGTGTTGATGCGACCTGGAGACTTGGGAGGTCAGGTGCTGATCTTGGTGGCTGTGTTATCGTACCATTTGTATTTTGAAGATGGCTCTTTTTCTGAGAAATGACGAGCTCGCAGAGAGGAATTTCGATCACTCCCGCTGAAGTCTGAGAAATGACAAGCTTGCGAAGAGAAATTTCGATAACTCCCGCTAAAGTCTGAGAAATGACGAGCTTGCGGAGAGGAATTTCGATCACTCCCGCTGAAGTCTGAGAAATGACGAGCTTGCGGAGAGGAATTTCGATCACTCCCGCTGAAGTGTGTATTTTATTTTTTATTCTGGCGGGAACAATATTTTCATGAGTGGGACACGTGTTGATGATCCAGGCCGTTAGTTTGAATTTACTGAAGTGACATGGCGGTTTGGCTTTGCTTCGTTTCTAACTGCCCCTTTACTTCGTATTAATTCATTGTCCCCCACTTTTAACTCATTTCTTTTACTTCCCTTATTTTTTCATCTTCCCCTCTTTATTACTTTTTTTTCCTTCAAAATCTTCGCTCTTTAATTCTCGTCTTCAGGTGCTCGTGTTCTTCCATTGTTGTGGTAAGTTTCCGCTTTCTTCGTCTTTGTTTTTGCTTCAACTTTCTGCCATACTCACTTTTCTCCTTTATTTCTTCGCTCTTACTTCTTTACTAATTTTTTTCTTCTTCTGTCTTTTTTTTTTTTTTTTTTTTTTTTGTTGACAACAAGGAATGCATTTTCGAACTTCGCTTCTTTTAGGCTTTTGCATCCGCCATTGTTGTTGTACTTTGTTGCTTCTGCAACTTTTCTTCTAAAGGTACTCTCTTTGTACCTTTTTGTTGTATGTATGTTCCCAATTTCGCCTCTTTTTGAGTTTTTGCTAACCAAGGTTGTATCTTTTGATTTGCCCTAATTGAATTTTCCCAATCCCCCCCCCCTTTTTTGTAGTTGTAACTGCATTCCTTGTTCTTTTCCTTTTATTCTTTCCTTGTTCTTGTTTCCTTAGACTGATCTTCAATTTGCGCCCCCCCCCCTTTCTTTTTTCTTCCCTTCATGGGTGTTTTTTTTTTTTTTTTAATTTTTTATTTTTTTTGTAGATTTCACAATGTCCGACGCTTCTGATAGTCAAAACATAAGTGAGCCTCAAGGCCTCTAAATCGGATTCTACTTCCCGATCATCTCCTTCAGGTGAGCGCCCTGCGTACACTCCTCATGCTTCTCTTTCTTCTTCCCCCACTCTTATACAAATGGTTATGCCTTCTTCTTGTCCCCCCGCTGCGAGCGGGACGGATACTACTGCGACAACTACTGCTGCGATTGAGTCGGGCAGTAGTCGTCCCGCTGAGGGTAGTGCCTTTCGCCCTTTCCAGCGTGAGCCTCGCCCTGATTTCTTTGATCCCTACTGCGAGCGAGTGCTTATTAAGGATGGGATTCCGTTGTCCCACCTTACCCGTTTAAGGCTGCGCGCAATGCATCATAAGGCATTAGCTGATGCCGTTATGGCTAATCCCCTTGACGTGTCTCTTGTTAGTCCCATTCCCCATGTTCAGCCTTTAAAATGTTTTGCTTGGCTTGATGACATGGTTGATGTAAATCGGTTTGACCATTATGTAGTGCTGGGTGGCAATATTGATACTCCATCACCTTCTTCCTCTCCAGCTGTTCAAACGAGTAGGATGACTGAGTCCCCAGACGATCGTTCTCTTTTCGATTGTCAGCCTACCTATGTGGTGGAGCCTGTTGAGGAGGGCAAGACTGAGTTTTTCTTGGATGACAAGTGCTACGGGCCCAAGAACTGTGTGCTGGACTCTCTCTGTGATGAGTGGCATTTATGCCACTCTTTTATCCTTTTTCTCTAAGGATTCTCCCCTCATTTGCACTTGTTTGGCCCTTTTTCTAAGCATTTTTACTTAGTTTTGCTTCCTCTTTTCTTTCTCCTTTATCTTACCTTTTCTTAGTCTTCTCGCTTTGTTCTTATTGTGATTTTCATGCTTATGCTTTTTAGGAACCATCGGGATTTTCAAGAGGAGGAAGCTAAGCTCAAGGGAAGCTGGAGGAAGCATGATTCAGAAGAGGTTCGGCCGAACCCCCTGAAGGTGTGGCCGAACCAAGGTGTGGCCGAACTTGCTCAGTGGTTCGGCTGAACGTCGAGGCAGGGACAAGATGGAATTTGGCAGTTTTTCAGGAGTGGCCGAACCACAGGAGTTCGACCAGACCAAGATCAGGGAGGTTCGACCAAACCTACCCATGGTTCGGCCGAACCTACCCTGTAGTCCGGCTGAACCTACCTTGTAATCCGGCTGAACCTACCCTGTAGTCCGGCCAAGCCTTCCCATTGTTCGGTCGGACCTCTCCTTTTATCAGCTGGCTCTGTACGGACTATATAAGTCCCATCTTAGAACGTTTTGAGGATTAGATTAACTTAGTTTTAATTTTTTCTACATTTTAGTTTAATTTAGATAGAGAAACACTATTAGTCTTCATTGGTAGAGAGAGAAAGTGTGGTTTTCTTTATTGATGAACTTGGATTTTGAAGAAGGAGTTTGTTCAATCCTTTGTAGACCTTCAACTTCAATTAATGAGCAATCTCTTACTCTTTCTCTTTACCTTTGTTTTTTTATTTTGCTTATTTGCTTTGATTTTTCTTCTTTGCTTATTAATCATGTTGATGCTTATTGATTTGATGATTGATATTGTTTTCAATATGATTTGTGAGTAGTCACCTAGCCAAGGGTGTGGGGATGGTGTAGTTGCTAATTGTTCATGCTTATAATGTTGGGGTTATGTTAATGGTGATTAAAGTCTTTGCATGCTTGATATTCTTTGGTCTTTCTTGCAAGTGCACATTGTTAGTTGATCAAAGATGAGTCTTTACTAACAAGTAACGGAAGTTGACTTAGTTGAGATTCATTACTATCGATAATTCTTTGTTTGCACCTTCTAATATATGGTTCTAATGTGGAAACATAGAGGCTATGTTAGGAGAAACCAATTTACCCTGGAAGGCGGTTAGATTGGACCCCTTTACTTCGATATTCATGCATGTTTAGTTTACCATTGATATGCTACTTTGTTATTGCATGATCAAGCGTCAACTTCACCTACCCATTTCCCTTGGTGCCTAGCATATTAATTTTAATCCATTTCGTTCTTAGTTTAACCTTTTAGTTATTCACACTTCTTGTTCCGAGATAGCTTAGACCCTAGGTATTGAATGCAGTGCTTAAGCATTTCTCCCTGTGGTTCGGCCCCTCTATTTACCCTATACACGTATTAGGTTAGTAGAGCGTTATAAATTCATTTGATTTAGGTGTAGTCGCTCAACGACACGATTATTGCCCTGTCACTCTGACACAAGGATGCTAAAAGATTGAACCTTGCTTCTGTTGGGCAGAAGTTTTATGGTTTTGGGGAGGGCTGCGAGCTAGTCTTGCCCGCTGATGGTGGGAAGCTCTCTGCTCCTCCTGATGGGCACATTGCTGTGTTTGCGTCTTAGTTGGACTTGGGTCTGCGGTTTCCTCTTGACCTTACTCTGGAGAAGGGTTTTTATGCCTTCAACATCTGTATTTCCCTGCTGCATCCAGCCTATCTTCATACCCTAATTTGCCTGCTGTGGTTCTCACAATTTCGGAGGTATCCTGAGTCCTTGCACTTGTTCAAGTCGTTAATGAGCTTGAAAAGGTCTGCTTCAGGGACCGAGTCCGGGTGGTACTATGTTGCTCCTAAGAAGGGAAGGGTCTTATCCTACCCAAAACTTGGTCGTTTAAGGGATTGAACTGACAAATTTTTCTAGGTGAAGGTGCCTTCCACTTTTGCCGCGCCACGCAACTTTAGGGAAATCCGTACTAACATGGCTGGAGTTGCCGTCTCCCCCTGCGAGTCTGCCCATGAGACTGAGGCTTTTGAGGCTTTCTAGGGTGCGGGGACTGGTGATTC
Organism: Chenopodium formosanum; assembly: GCA_024500155.1. Taxonomy (NCBI): domain Eukaryota; kingdom Viridiplantae; phylum Streptophyta; class Magnoliopsida; order Caryophyllales; family Amaranthaceae; genus Chenopodium; species Chenopodium formosanum. Next base: position 44,954,442 of record CM044880.1, read on the forward strand.
CAAATTTCCTACGATTTGGCTGCCCAACTCCATATACAATGTGGGCAACGAGCATCTCTCTGCTATGCGTTTGTGTCGTACACATGAGCCTGGTAAGTTTCTTGACTTTCTTTCATTTTCTTCTTCTTTTTTCTCTTTTGTCTAAGTCTTTTACGTTGTTTTATTTTCTTGCCTTTCCCTCTTTTCAGGCTATGACAAGTTAGATAAGCGTATCCTTGGGTTGGCTGATAACTGGAGGGACCCTTTAACTACTACCCTTGAAAATCCTCCTGAGCTCTTTGACACACTGGAGGTGTATGCCGGCTCTCTGAATAATGAAGTGCGTCTTGCTCCCGCTGAGCTACGTGGTGTTTTTGGTAATGTGACTGCTGCTGATCGCGCAGGGTCTAGCCGTGCTGAAGTTGAGCCTTCGTCCTCTACTGTCGGGAGCAGGCGTGAAACTCGACCTACCCCTTGAAGAGCGGCTTCAGAGCCTGAGGCGTTAGTGGCGCATGATGCTTCACCTGAGAAGTAATCTGTTGCGGCTTTCGGCCGGATGGCACCTCAGACTTCTGCTGCCAAAAGACAGCGCGATCAAGCTTCCGAATGATCCACAAACTACTGCTGACGATTTTGCTGATAGTGTTCTCCAATTTCCCCCTAAGAGGGCTGAGAATACTGATGTGGGTGTAAAGCCCACTTCTTCTATTGAGCATGTTCTGCTCTTTGCTTCCAATGTTGATAATGCTACTGCTGCGAAGGACACTGTTGATCCTTCTGTTGCAGCTACTGACTTTCAGCTCCCTGATGAAACTATCATGGAGCATCCAAGGTTTCCACCGCATCCCTCTATACCGAGGGGACGGCTTTGAAGTGCCTCCAGAGGTGGGCACTCCTAGGCAGGGGGTTCTCATAAGAAGAATCATCCAGTTATTGACTTAGAGGATGACCCTGTGTCCTCTGCCCCTGCTGGAGAAGAGCCTAAAGCGAAAAATCCTCTCCTCTGGCCTTGATCCTTTTTCATCCAATTCTGCTAACACTGGGCTTCCTAGTGGGAATGCTGACAAGGGGGTGGATACTCATAACTCTAGTGAGCTTAACCACTGCGTTCACCAGTTCTTGAGTGATGCTTTTGAGAATCTTCTGTCTGCTACCTCAATCTCTAATGGAGGTATTTTTCGCCCTACTAGGGCTATTGAATTTTTTGAGGTTCCCATTGAGGCCCACCTTCGCCCCATACTGTGTCCTGCTGGGGCTGAGAATGCTCCATTTCGGCCTGAGATGAATGTGAGGGCAAACGAGTCTTTGTTTGTGGACGACCGTAAAAAAGGTGGTACTTTAGGGTACCGCTTGACTCAAGGAGTTAGTCTCCCAGCTGATTCTACGCGCAACTCAGTTAGCCTCCCTGCTACTACAGCTTGCCATGACATGCAGAAGGTTAGTTTCTGCTTTTGGTTTTTCCCTTTTGTCTTTGGCTTTTCTTTTCTTCTCTGCTTATTCCATTGTTAATGCCTTGTTTTATGTTTATTTTTAGTCAATTCCTGTCTTTGCTCACTCCTTTCTTTCTCTGCCCTTTTTGCAGCTTGTCAGGTCTGTTGGAGATTTATCCAATGCCTAACTGTCAGTGGAGAAGGAGTATAAGAATCAGGGCCTAATTCTTTCTTAGAAGAATTTAGAGGTTCAGTAGGCTCAGGCTGAGAGGAATGCTATGGCCAGCGAGGTGACTCCTCTGAGGGAGAGGGCGGACGCCTTGCAGCTCCAGTTGGGAGAATTTTAGCTCACTCAGACCAAGTTGAAGAGATGCGAAGAGCAACTGGAGACCTCTCAGACCAGGGTGCAGACGTTGGAGGCAGAGATTGTAGTTCTACGAGCTGAACATCTAACCGAGCTGGAAGTTGCCAGGAAAGAGGCACTTAAAGCTTTTGCGCTATCCTTTCTTTTGCTAAGTTATTGGCTGATCGCCATGATGGTGGATGGGAAGCTGCAACCCGATGTGTGAGCGGCTTGTATGGCGAGGATGAAGAGCAGCAGGCTCGTTTCAACGCATTCTGGGCTAAGGTTGGGGCTGTAGGTGAGACTGGTTTGTTTGATCTTCCTGCTGATCATCCTCGTGTTGTCAGCTGCAAGGATCCTGACCAAGCTGTGCTAAACTTGGAAGTTCCTCTCTGCCCTGACGTTGCTGCGGCTATTGGAGTGCAGTCTTTGGCTGATGATCAATAAAGGTTATGCCAGATGTCACCTTCCTACTCCAGTGGTTCTTTTGAGTTTCCCTCACCAGATCTGTAGTAACTAAGTAGTTTTTGTTGCTATCTTTGGGGTTTATAGCTGCAAAAGATTATGTTTTCTTGTGCTTTTGCTGAATACTTTATCTTTTGCTGCTGGGCCTGTCCAGCTTATCTTGACTTATATTTTTCTAACTTTCTCTGCTGAGTGTTTCCTTGTCCTGGTGGACGAGGGCTCAGCTTTGCGCATATTGTAATTGACCTGCTGAATGTTTACTCTACCCTGGTGGGCAGGGGTTCAGCTTTATGTTGTATGTATTTGGTGATCTTCTCTGCTATTTTGCCTACTGCTTATTTCGCAGCTTGCACGTCTGCTTGGACCTGCTGCTAGGCCTAGGTATAGTAGTATTGAGATCCTAGCGTAGCAGCCCCTTTGTTGTATTTGGTGAAGCCTCGTAGGTTGGGCCTCCCTGTCTTCTTGAATTTGATGCTAAGTGCTTTCTTGCCTCTTTGTTCTCTACTGTGCTTGGCGGGAACTGCAATGGGTTTTACTCTTCTTGGTCTTTTTGCTTTGGGTGCTTGTGCATTATGTACTCTATTTAAATTTGATAGAGGTTTGCTTACACGCTGGTTAGTTTATTCAATTGTTTCCTGTAAGGGAATTATTCCATTTGCTTTGCTGAGACTTATTTGTGTCAATCAGCTTTCTGACTGCTCATCTTATGTCATTCAACTTGTTTTGCTGCGACTTATTTTATGTCGTTCAGCTTGTTTATGTTGTGACTTGTTTTATGTTGTTCAGCTTGTTTATGCTGCGACTTGTTGTTTTGTGCCGCTTACTTCTCTTTGTAAGGGTTTATTGTATATCTATCTCCTCCTTTCCTCTCCTCCTCAAAGAGGTGAGCTAAGTGGGACTAAGAGAACCTTAGTGTTTCCCACGTAGCTCATCTTCTTCGTTTTCCCTTTACTCTCTTGCTCAAGCTGAACGTGCCAGGCCTCCCCCTCAGGCGTCCCCGAGGTGGTGCCCTGTTTTACTTTGAGTAGTTCAGGTGAGGTTTTAGGGAGGGATGCTTTAATTTGTCGTCTAACACTATTTTGCCACTTTGTGCTAGGGTGCTTCTTGCCTCTAACACCTGTGTTTTTTTTTTTTTTTTTTTTTTTTTTTTTTTTTTTTTTTTTTTTTTTTTTAACTTCTGCATGTTAGTATATGATGCTAAGGCATGATATAAAAAAACAGGTTTATGTAACATACTCCTCACGCGGAGGCTTGTATTTCATTGAATAAAAATGGCTCGAATGCCTTAGTTAACATAACATGAACTAAATAGAGTTTGTGCAAAATTGAAATAACTATCTCTGTTTCTTCTTAACTTCATGCTTTTTAAACAAAATATTTCTTTAACACATCAGCATTGAAACTGTTTCTTAAGACCTGACCTTCTTGATCTGCAAGGAGGAATGCACCTGGTCCTACCTGCTCGTGAATGATGAAAGGGCCTTCCTAGTTTGCTAACAGCTTTCCATGCCGATTTCCTCTTCCCACTGCTGCTGTCCTTCTGAGGACTAAATCTCCGGGCAGGAGCTATCTGTGCTTGACCCTCTTGTTGAAAGCTTTGGAAATCCTACTCTTCTGGGCGGCCAGCTTGAGAGCTGCTTTTAGCCTTACTTCTGGCAGGAAGTCTAGATCTTCCAGCATGCGTTTTTCATTTCCTTGTTCTTCATAGTGATGTATCCTCAGGTTGGGAATTTGCACTTCTACCGGGACAACTACATCAGCCCCATAGGCTAGGGTGAAAAGGCTTTTACCAGTGGACTCTTTCTTAGTGGTTTCGTTTGCCCATAAGATCTCTGGGATTAGGTCTGCCCATAGGCCCTTGTATTCCTCCAGCTTCCTCTGCAGGGATGTTAGGATCAACTTGTTTGCTGCATCTGCCTGGCCATTACTTTGTGGGTGGCAGAATGAGGCACTTGCATACTTGGTGCCCATTTCTTCTAGGCAATCCTTGATGGTGTCACAATCGAACTGACATCCATGATCAAAGACTATGCACTGTGGCACATTGAACCTCGTGATGATGTTCTTCCATATGAATGTCCTTACTTGGACTGCCTTTATGTACTTAGTGGGTTCAGCCTCTATCCACTTGGTAAAATAATCTACTACCACAATGAGATACTTCCTGCCTGTTGACCTAGTGGTGAAAGGTCCCAATATGTCCATTCCCCACTGAGCAAACGGGATCGGGCTGAGGATCGGGGTTAGATCATTTGCTGGTTGTAATATAACTGGGGAATATTTTTGACACTTGTCTCACTTTTTCACATATGCCAGTGCGTCTTGCATCACAGTTGGCCGGTACGCACCTCTTCTGAGGACTTCTACTCCCAATGCCTTTCCACCAATGTGGTTGGCACATATCCCCGAGTGTGCTTCTTCCATGATCCTCTCTTGCGCCCACTCTGGGAAACACCTCAGCAGTGGTTTCGAGGAGCCCTTCTTGTTAAGCTCCCCATTCATTACCACGTACCAGTTGGCGTCCTTCTTAACTTTCTTGGCTTGCACCTCGTCATCTGGTAACGAGCCGTGAACTTTGTATGTTAGGATGTATGTGTACCAAGTTCGTTGCTGCCTGATGCAGTTTACTTGCTCTTTTTCAGCGATACTGCTTTCATCTAAGACTTCTACCATTACCGTCCTCGTGAGGCTCTGCATGGTAGAACTGGCTAACTTTGACAAAGCGTCAGCCTGGGAGTTTCCTGCTCTGGGAACCAAGTCTATTCGGAAATGAACTAGCTGAGCTGCCACTTCCTTTACTTTAGTTACATATTTCAGCATGGTGGCTTCCCTAATCTCATACGCCCCCTGTAGTTGGCTGGCGACAAGCTGAGAGTTAGTTTGTAGATGGACTTTTCGGGCTCTGCCTGCGATACTCATACGCAGATCCCACTCCCTGCCTCGTACTCTGCCTCGTTGTTTGATGCTTTGAACTTGAACTTTATGGCGTACTCAAATACATTTCCCTCTGGAGATGTCATTATGACTCTTGCTCCACTCCCTGTTTGGGCTGAGGATCCATCTACTTCTACTTTCCAGATCCTAATGTCGTCTTCTTTCTCCTCATAAGAGGCTTCCACGATGAAATCCGCTAAGGCTTGTGCCTTGATGGCTGCCCTAGGTTTGACCTCAAACTCATACTCAGAAAGCTCGATGGCCCATTTTAAGAGTCTTCCTGATGCATCCATTTTCTGTAATGCTTTTTTTAGCGGGTGATTTGTGAGGATTTGTATTACGTGCGCATCAAAATATGGTTTTATCTTCCTTGCTGTTGTTACCACTATGGAGGCCAGTTTCTCTACCAATGGGTACCTTTGCTCTGCCTCGGTCAGTATATGGCTCATGAAGTATATTAGCCTTTGTTGTTTTTGTCTTTCTACCAGTAGCACAGCTGCGATTGTCTGAATTAATGTAGAAATATAGAGCTGCAACTTTTCCTTAACTCTAGGCTGATCATTGTTGGGAGCTTAGTCAGATGCTCCTTAATACCCTCAAAAGCTTCTTTTTCTGCAGCTTTTCACTTATATTCTCTGTTCCCCTTAAGTAGCTGGTAGAACGGTAAGGCCTTGTCTGCTAACTTGCTAATGAACCTAGTCAGCGCGACCATTCTGCCTGTCAACTGCATGATGTCTTTAATGCACTTAGTCTCAGGCAGGCTTAGGATTGCTTCTACCTTTTCCGAATTTGCGTCTATTCCTCTTTCGCTGATTAGGATACCTAAGAATTTTCCCGAGCTCACTCCGAAGACACATTTCTTCGGGTTGAGTTTGATTTTGTACTTGTTTAGGGTGGCAAATGTTTCTTCCAGATTGTAGACACCCATTTGTGTCTCCCCAAAACCAAACCCAATGATGAGTACCTTTCGCGTCGAATCATAATCGAATGAAGTGAAAGTGTGGAAAGTTTAGTGTTGCGGAGAGTTTTAATTTCTTTTCTCTTCTCTCTATTTTTGAAAACTTATTTTAAGAAAACAACCAATCCAGTTTGGTTGGTCCATGATATGGGTCCAATAGTAGTGTAGTTGGATGGGGCTTGACAAGAGCTTTGTGACGATATATTATAAGCCCAATTCCGATGAATATTGTGGAAGTTATGGCCAATTTAGTGAACTGGGCCCGGTTTGAGCCTTATATGCGGCCCAATGATCTAGGGGAGGGCCTAATATAGATTTATCATTCCTAATGCAATTAGGAATGGTTTTAGTCTTCTAGATTCTTCTAGAAGGTTCTTTTCATTCCTAATTTAATTAGCATTGATAAATTGACTTTTGTTGACTTTTCAAAGTTTTAATTTAAATCAAAGAACATTTTTTCTTGTACGGCAATTTTATCTGATTTTAAGAAAACGCGTGAATTTCCATATCAGCGCCAAACGCCAGCTGTAGCGCCTGGCGCTAGCATTGGCGCGTGGCGCTAATGTTTGCGTCTGGCGCCAATAGCCAGCGTTGGCGCCAACATCATTTTATCTACGCCAGAACTCTGTTTTTGATACTTTATCTTTTTGTCTGATTTTCTCTATAAATAACGTGCTAAAAACTCCGTTTTCAATAACCAGTTTTCAATAATCAATCTACCGATTCTTTCTCTCTCTCTCTCTCTCTCTCTCTTTTTTCTAAACTAGCCTTTTACATACAAAATTCCGCATTCATTAGATCTAGATACACCTAGCCATATTCGAAGTTGCTTTCGCCCTAGACGTGAAAGGTTTAATTTATGAGGGTTTGATCTCAAATCTCTCTTTCCATTATTTGATTTAATTTTTTTTAATTATTATTTTCCTTGAAGTTACTAACGTGTGTATTTTGTTATTAGAAAGAGGTAGAGGCATCAAAGTAAGTATTTTAATGATTTTTTATTGATGTTATGATGATGTAGAAATCATGCTTAGATTGTTATTTCAATTCCTAGTATCATGTTAGGATGTTTTCCTTAATTTCATGTCTAGGGTAACTTTAATATTAAGTATGATTAAAAGTATGATGTCTTCTATTTTCTTCCTAATACTTATGATTGTTAGTATCATGTTAGGATTAAAGCTTTGATTTTTATCGTTAGTGACATGCCAGGGTTTGTTATTAATCTTGTTAGTATCATGCCTAGGATCTTGCTATTGTTATGCTTTAATATGATTATTATCTTTATTATTGTTATTTTGATTATTATTATGTTGCTTGATATTTATTGTTATTGCTTGATCACACCTTTTATGCATGTTTAAAGGGTATTTCATACTTGTAATCACGCTTAATAAGATAATTAATAATCTTGTTTAGGGTTAATTTGATTATAATTTCAAGTGATCGCCAATAATAGTTTGTTTGTGCATTTAAATTCAACCAACATAGATAAACAGGTTTAGGGCTAATCCTATTGATTGTATGTTAGTCAGAAAGCGCACATGAATACGATCTGAATAAAGTAAAGGCCTATTATTAGGGCAGGTTCAATCTCTTTAATTGCAAATACAGTCAAGAGTGTTTGCTGAGAATTGCTCATTGGATCCATATTCCAATTCAGAATCTCCGCATTGATGAGGTTTGGAAGAGTTGGCTCGGAGAAGTAAAAGATAAGGTGCAGCAGAAGGTTGTTTTGGCAGTTCTGGCATGTGTTGTCTACCATATTTGGTTTGCTAGGAATACTGCTTTCTGGCAGAAAGCTGTTATTCACCCTTCAAAACTCTATAAGGCCATTGGTAGGGTGAGCATAGAGAAAATCAAGCAGACTGCTTCTGATTAGGTTTGCTTTCCTCTCCTTCAGTTGAACCCTTCTTAGAAGGTGGCAACTGAGGAGTGTAAAGCTTGAGGAGGGGGGTGGCCTTTGTTTTAGGTCTTGTGTAGTTTTGGAGTTGCCTGGTTTAGGCTTGTAAATTTGTACATTTGTACAGTTTTTTGATAGTAATACACTTTCTTACTTACCAAAAAAAAAAATTTAGGGAAAGAAAGTAGCTTATTCTTCAAGTTTCATCATTATATTCAAGACTTGGTCAAGGTTCATTATTTCAATCCAATGCTAGAATTTCAAGTTTCCATTTTTAATCAAGTTTCTCTTTAGGAATCTCTAATCCATTCTTTTAGTTAGATTTATTTGCATTGATATTGTTTGTTTCATCTATTTCTTTAGTTGAGCTTGTTAGATTTGTTTATCGTTTGTTTTTAATCATGTTTAGTTTCTCTTCCCTAGGCTATGTTTTTAGCTAGGGGAAGGGGGTGAAAAACATTCATTAATATCGATGATTGATGATGATTTGATTGAGCTCATGCTATAAATTGATGAATGTATGATTTTTGATAGCTTGAGATATTATTAGCTCATTGTTTGATGTTCCCTAATCTAGATGTACGAGAATGATTTCAATTAGATTTAGATCACTTTTACTTTAATGATTGCATGAAAATGAATTGTTTAAGTAAAGTTTTGTGTAATGTGCACTCTTAATATCTTGCCTTTATTAGTGTCTAATTGGATGCATGAAAGTGATCTCAATTAGGCCAAGACCTAAGTCATTGATTTTCTTAGACAATTGCATGAGAGTGAGTTGTTTAAGTAGTATTTAGGGGTTGTTTGGTTCGTCCGAGGGAATCGGAATGGAATGAAGAAAGGTAATCAAAGAGAATGGAATGAAACCCATTCTTTTTAACATGTTGTTTGTTTTAAAAAAAACACTCAGGAATCACACCACCACAACACAAACGCAACACCTCCAATTTCAACAGTTATAGCTACCCACAGCCTAGCCGCCGCCCATCCCGTCGTCGCCGTCCCTGCCTCGATGTTCGTCGCACTTCTTCGCCGCCCCTACCGTCCTCAAAAAACATCTTGTGGTATAGTTGGTTTAATTGATTAAAAAAATGATGTACAAAAATATACAATTGAATATTTCACGGTTATAAAATGTGTACTTTTTGAGTGGGGAATCCTCCTAGCAACGATATTTGTTTGATAACGATCTTTCGATTTGTTGGTTATGGTTTACGAAAATTCATAGATGAGCATGGATTTGCTATTATTTTTTGGTTTAATTGATTAAAAGGGGTTTTGGCGTGACGGGAGATTGAGAGGGGGTGATTTTTCGAGAACGAAGGAGGCGGCGAGGGTCAAGGCAAGGGAGGGGAGGGGTGAAGAAGGACCGATGATCTCCGGCGATGATGGGAGGAGGAGCGACGATCTCCAGCGATGACGACGGCGGGGAAGCGATGTATGGGGAGGGCAGCAAGGTGGCTGGACGGTGGGGTAGGGCAGCAAGGTGGTGGTTGGTGTGAGGTTTGTGGTATAGTGGTGATGAGGGGAATGGGAATGCAAAAGGGGAAGGGGGGTGGGGAATAAGTGTAGAGGGAAAATGGGTGAACCCAAAAATAAAACGAGGTAAAAGGAATAGGAAAATGTGGCAAGCAAACAAAAACAAAGGGAATGAAACCCTCTCATTCCCATTCCCTTTGTTTATTACCCCTAACCAAACGCCCCCTTAGTATTATATGGCTTGTTCTTCATGATTATCATCGTTGACCATCTTTGTTTGATCGTGTTTGACACCCCCGTACTCCCCTAGCGTTGTTTCCCTTATTCTAATTCTTCTAGCTTTCAATTTTTTATTTTTCTTGTTCCTATTTCGTTGTAGTAGTAGTTTGAATATTAAAAAACACAAAAAGATATTCAAAATACCCCCTTGCAATATATTCATAATTCACCTTGATTGTGCAAAACCCCATTTTCCTCATGGATTGATCCTTTGCTTGCTCCTACACTTGTGTTAGGGTAGTGAAGAATATAAATATAATTTGACTAGGTGGAGGTAATAAATGAACTATTTCCCTTCGGTATCAAATTTTGGCACCGTTGCTGGGGAAACGGCTAGTTTTTCACTTTTATTGTGTTATTATTAGATTCGTTGCTTTTACTTTTTTCTAGTTTATTCTCTTGCTAGTCATTGCTAATTGTTTGTTTAGCTTTGGTGGATTCTTAGCAGGTCACAAGGTCCACCCACACATAACATTGACCACGAGATCGACTGAACTTTGAGACAAGTCCGTAGGCTTTTTTTAAAAAGAAGGAAGAGGTATTTGGTGCTATTGTTAATAGTGGGAGTGACTCTTGTTCTTCAAGTGCACAAAGTGAGGCAATGGCGGGAGAAAAGGATGAAGTTTTGTTTCGTGAATTTGGAAATATGAAGGATTATTAGCTCACGAGAGGGATTTTGCTTCCCGTCACAGAAACCAAGTTTACCATTCATCCCCAATACACAAGGATAGTACAAGGGGAGCAATTTTTGGGTTCTCCAAGTGAAAATCCCATTGACCACCTTAATAGATTCCTTTATTTATGTGCCATGATTCAAACCAATCAAATTTCTCAATAGTACATCAGAATGTATCTATTTTGAAAAATCTCTTTCGGGTAGAGCTAAGAAGTGGATCAAGCAAGTGAGGCCAAATTCTCTCACAACATGGAGAGAGGTAGTCGAGGCATTCTCGAAGAGGTTTATTTCCGAGGAAAATATTGTCGAGATAAGGAGGAAGATTGCATCGTTTGAGCAAGAAACGGATGAGAGTCTTAGTAAAGCTTGGGAAAGGTTCAAGGAGTTGGTACAAGCATTTCCTCATAATGAATAAAATCAAATCTTGCTCATGCAATGTAACACCCCAAAATCTCCCTCTACGGAAATACTAGTATTATCTGTATAATTATACCGTAGAGATAGACTTAGGCGTATTACCGCCGCGTGATTACGCAAGGCTACTCAACTTACTAAAAATAACAATACTTTGCAGCGGAAACTCAAATACTCTTCTTTATTAATAATAACCATAATAGTAACCAATGTTATAAGTACTCAAAATAGATACAAGAGAAAATTCCTAATTTAGTGAAAACCAATCCCGGGACTCAGTAAATTCGGTGTTCCCAGTTCACCACCTTCGTGATGTTCTCAGAATTTGGGTCAACTGCTTAAGGACCTTTCCAACTTTGGAACCACTTCGCTTACTCCTTAAATGTTCCCTCATTCTTGGAGACATAATTCCTGGGAATGATTATTACACTTGGAAATCAAAATAAGTTCTACTCATACAAGCATTTAATTCACTTAATAACATAGAGAAATTTCAAATAATTCATTTTATTTCATTAATAAATAATGAAAATACAACTTTGTCACTTAGGACAATTATAGAAACATGAAACAAAAACATAGTTAACAAACAATCAAATAACATTATGGGCATAACCATCTTCACTAGGATCATAATCCGGATCATCACTTCTATTGCTTGGTTCGGCCATGAGAGTTGGGTTATAACCACTATAGCTTGGAATAAGGCCTGATAAGCTTGACCCGTATTTACTTATATTTCTATCTGGGGCAAAAGTGTAACTTGGGGTTTTTGTTGGACTTACATCCCCACAAGGTTGGCTTGAAGAAGCTTTGGGGTTTTGGGCTCTTTCTTTTGAAGTTTGAGAATGAATCCTGGGCCTTTTTGCAACATGGAAATGGGCTTTTGGGCTAGTTTGTTTGGAAGATTCATAGTTGGAGTTTGGCTAAGAGAACGGTAATGTTTGCTCCTACCAAGAGGTAGTACGGACTCATCACTAGATTCCACATACTTATGTCGCTTCTTTAGGTATGAAAAAGGTACTTGGGCATTTAAGAAGTATATTTGGTCATTAGGTCCAAAGGTGCGGTCTTTTGGGATCGTGGGAATTTTCACAACTTTCCTCTTAGGTTCATACTTGCGCTCCACATAGTGCAAGTCCCTCTTAAAACTAGACATGGTTGCTAACCACTTCCCTTCATGATGGTGCTTCTCATTCCACATTGTTTCATCTTCCTTGATCACATTCCCATATTTGTCAAAAAGAGGTTGGTATTTCTCAATTCTAGGCAAATGGGCCAAGGCTAGAAGAACCATCCAAGGTTGTTGGGTCAAGGCTTCCTTACCATTCTTCTCATAAAGGGTCAAGGCCAAAGTACAAATTCCAGTTATGAAATCACTAACTGTAACTCCACTATCTTTCAAGTAATGAATGTCAAAATATTGGTGTCTCATTGCATCAATCATTTTCATCTGTTTCACACATACATGAAAAACAATTAATTAAGTGTCAAATCACACAAACAATCCAATTCGAAACCCATTTGCAATAAGCAATTCATAACTCAACCAAACATAACTCAAGATTACCCAATCATGGGTAATAACACAAAAATTCAGACCTCTAGACCACACTCTAAAGTATTTTAACACCAACTTTAATGCACATATAATCGCATACTCAAGTTTCAAACAATTTCAATTCTTTCAATTCGAAAATAATAAATATGTACCTGAATCAAGATTAAAGGACGGTCGAGCCCCCATCTTCCAGGAAACTTACCTACGACGTTGAGGCGAGCCTTTCCTAGACAGAGAGTCGTACCCATTATAGGCCTCCGTAGAGAACTCAAGAATCATTTTCTCCTTCATCTTTCCACAAAAAAGAAAATAGTTTTTTTAAGTAAAAATAAGGCTTTTGACTCACACACAAATTGCGAAACTCTATCTATCCTATATGCCCTCTTAAGTCTACCAACAATTTTTTTATTTTATTTTTTTTATTGCTATTCCAATTTTAATCTTTTTAGGACCTTGAAAACTTATACCACTTTTTAACACCCCCAAATCTACCTCTACGGAAATAAATACTAGTATTATCTGTATAATTATACCGTAGAGATAGACTTAGGCGTATTACCGCCACGTGATTACGCAAGGCTACTCAACTTACTAAAAATAACAGTACTTTGCAGCGAAAACTCAAATACTCTTCTTTATTAATAATAACCATAATAGTAACCAATGTCATGAGTACTCAAAATAGATACAAGAGCAAATTCCTAATTTAGTGAAAACCAATCCCGGGACTCCAATGCATCATTTATTGACTCCAACCTAAAAATAAGCAACACTGCTTACCATTACAGTAAACAGGGCGAACCAAAGCAAATAAGAAGTACGAGTTAGCAAAATATGCTAAGTACAATAAGTGCAAGATAATTAAACTCAATTTATTCGCAAACATGCTTTAAAACCAGTTTCCAATAAATAATCCAATAATACCAAAATCATGGTGTAAAACCAATTCTCAATAATTACAATATCAATAATCAATAAAACCATTTCCAATTATTTAAAAAAACCAGTTCCTCATATTAAAACCAATTCCTCTCCCAAGTGTGCACACCCCTGAAGCTAGTCTCCTTATGTTACAAGGCTATTCTTAAGGAAAGACCCGGTCATACAAAGTCCAAGGCCTTATCAATAAACCAAATTTGCATAGTGGGATTACTAACATGCTTTTAAAGCATAATAATAAATCAATGATTCAATAAATCCTCTTTTAAATCCAATAATTCAACCTTTAATGAAAACAATCCAAACTCCTTTTCAATAAATCCAACTTGCTTTCAAAATCAATCCTTTTTAACACATGAATGATAAATTAATTAATCAAAACATGTTATAAAAATAAAAACTCCAATTAAATCATTAAAACCAATCTTTAAACATACTTTTATTTCATAAACCATAATTCAAGTCAATTTAATTCAAGCAACATAAATCATTCAAACATTTTCATTCAAATCGATCACTTTCAAGGTATCTAGCCACCTAACGTACCTTGATCTTCGCTTAGCCAACAACACTTCAAAAGAACTCTCAAGTAGCTTGATCAAAAACACCCTACAAATAAATATAACCTTAATCAATATAAGGTTAACAAATAATCACAAATAATTAAATTAAACCCTCCCAACTATATGAACATGAACCTCTTAAATTAATTCAACATGAACATTATTAAAATCTGATTTTATATAATTAAACTACTCATAATAATTTTATATTAATCTCTCATAATAATAATAATAATAATTGAATAAGAGGAAAGGAGAAGAAAAGAATTGGATTTGCGCAGGAAATAATAGGCAAAACTTTCAGAGGCTATAACTCCTTTGATATAGCTCCGAATTGGGTGATTCTTGAGCCTAACCTCAAGGATTTTTTTAGAACATCTGTGAAACGTCAATACCCCAAAAACTGACCAGAATTGCCCGAAAATTGGCTTCAAAGATGAACGGGATGATTTGTGTAAATTTGAGGAGAATAAAAGAAGAGAATTGGTGTGAAGAATGTGAGAGGTATGAAGGGGTATTTATAGGCTAGTATAAGCATGAATTATGGTAGGAAAATGTCGGAAAAATTATGATAATTAGGGTTTAAGAGATTACTTGGAGAAGTGAGCACAGATTTAAGGAAAGTTTTGATGTATGTCATGAAAAATATTAAGGAAATTGGAATTACTTGGGGAATAATTAAGAAGAATGAATGGCAAGAAAATATAATGATTGGATATCAAAAAGATGGAGAATTAGAATTATGGAAAATAGAAGATTTTAAGAAGATAATTAAAAATACAAATTACCAAAATATTTTCCCAAAATCTTCATGGGATGGCCAAAATTTTTGAGCTTTCCTAAGCTCATATTTTTGGCCCTCCGATTTAGTATTTAGGAATATATTTTGCTAGTTTTAAGGAATTAAAAATAATTGTGTAAATAATATTTATTGTAATAAATAATTAAATAATAAAATACCAAATATTCTCAAAAAATTTAACTAAATAAAAATCAGATTTTCACATAGGAAAATCCGAAATTATTAGCTAATGAATTGGGATTTTTGAACCTATTAAAATAATAATAAAATATAGCTTTTGCCTTAATTAAAATATCCGAAATATATAAATAATCCGGTTTTTAAAATAGGTTAAATGGATAATAAATCTTATCCAAAATAATGATTAGTTTTCAAAATACTTTTGGCGCCAAAATTCAAATATCATTTTGGCTCCAAGATTTAAATAGTAAGTTGAATTACTAAAATACCCTTTTTAGAAAATAATAATTAATAAGAAAATACATATGAAAATACGGGGTATTACATGCGATTCTTCTATGATGGATTGAAACCAAAGTTTAGAGCTAACGTGGATGCAGAGGCGTTGATGGGTGTCATAAATGGCACCCATTTGATGAGCATTTAGGTTGTTTTTACCTTCTTTTCATGGCTATCACGCTTAATAAATGTTTAGTTTTATGCATTTTGTCTTGGTTTTATCTTTCATCTCTTATTTTGTAACTTTTATGCTTTTGTTGGTTTTTCTACTCTTTTCTCCTTTATTTGCTCTATTTTCGTGGTTGTAGGTATTGTACGAAGTTCGGGTCTTGATATTGGTGATTTACTAAGGTGGAAGAATCCTTTCAAGCAAGCTCATGGCAATAGGAAAGTTCAAGATGCAAGGAAGTGGATTCTCCAAGTTCTAGCTCTTGCGCTCTCAAGTCGTGCTCTCATGAAGATGGGGTGTTGAACCCACAATCAAGTGCTTTTAGGACTGCCTCTCTTAGTGTTCATCATCATCATAATTGTGCAACCTTAGCAAACGCACGAAGTCGCAAAAAGATCGAAGAAACCCAGAAAGACGCGGGCGCGAGTGCGTTACCACTACAGCACAGGCGCGCCTCCTCTGCAGCGCGGGCGGGCCTTCCTGGGTATTTTCTTGCTCGGTTTTTTTGTTTTTACGCCCTCTATAAATATCATTGTAACCTGATTTTTAGGGTAAGTGGAGATAAATTATTATTCTAGTTTTTTATCATATTCTTAGCTTAGTTGAGAGCTTCTCTCTCCAGTTTTAGGGTTAGTTTAGGAGTAGATTCTTGAGAGAGAAAGTGAGGAATTTCAATGGTGATTGAGAGATTGAAGATTCAATGGTGATAATTGTGTTGGAGATCTTCTCTATTATCAATGAGCATTTCTAACTCTATCTCATTATATTGCTTAATATTCATGTTTGTTTGGATTGATTTTGATGTTTAATGCTTGATTAGTGTTGTTGTTTTTCATATATTGTTGATTCTTGATTTCTTTAGTTGCTAGTTGATTTGATGATGATGTTAGAGTAGTTGTTTGGCTAGGGATAGGGTGAAACTTGTATGATTGATTGATTGTGCTTAATTTGGTGATTGTGTAGAATAATTGTTGAGATTAAAGTGATTAATGGAAGTTTACATGTGTGTAATTCGATTAGGTCTTGAGAATTATGCTAGATTGCATTGTAGTTTCTAATGATACGGACCATTGATTTAGGAATTGCAATTGTCAATTTAGTTTGATTAGTGATGCTCCTAGTTAGAGTCTCTCATAGTTGGCGCCAGTTTGACCTCTAGGAGATAGCTTGTTGACTCTTTTGATTAAGCTTGCCATTAGTCTTCACAACCATTGATTTGCATATTGTTCCCGAGTTGCTACAATTGTCATGATTACTTGTTAATCCTCGTTCCTAGTGTTTAATTGTTTGTTTTCATTATTTGTAGTTTGTTAGTGCTCTCTCTTTATCCTTAGACTTTGACCTAGCTTAGGCACATAATTGAGAGCGCTTGAACATTACCGTTTCTTTGGGTTCGATCCTTGACTTGCCTCTATACTAGTATTTAGGTTGGTTAAGTGTTTATAAATTTAGTTTGACCGAGGGAGGATTAGTTTCAACGACGTAGTTCCACCCCTCGTCAAAATGGCGTCGTTGCCGAGGGAACGGTGTCTATGTTTGAGTGTTTTTGATTGCTTGAGTATAGGTCTTTGTATATACTTATCTTTTATTTGATTTTTGTTTGTTTTGTGAAAAAAAATATGGCATGTCTATCTTTTCCTTAATATGATAATGGGCCTTTTTGTGAATATTTCCATAGACTTGAAGAATTTCTTTACTATAATCGTTGTAGTCTTTGGGAAGCTTGTGATTTTTGATATTTTAGTTTGAATGAACAAAGTAGGGATATAGTTGAAGGAATGCATAATGGTAGATTTAGAGGATTTTCTATCAAAGATGCTTGGGATTTTTATGTTTGGTGTGCTTGGGAAATCTATAATAAGAGTAATCGTGCTTCAATTTTTGATGTGCAATGTGTTAATTCTTCTAATGTTAGCATGATTTCCCATGATGTGTCACATGATCCCATAGTTGAACCTAGAACAATGCTTCCAATTCTATTTCCACTTTTGTTCATGATAATGAGGTGCATGCTCAAGTTGACAAATCTCATATGATTTATTGTGCCCCCACTCCCCTATTTAATTAAAATTCTCATGTTTGTAATGATGATGATCCTACCTTTGGTTGTGACTCTTCTTCTACTCTTGATCCTCAAACCTCTTCACCTTTTCATTCTCCAAACTCTTGTGATGAGTCTTTGGTCCCCTATAGCCAAATTGATGAATCTTTGAGGGAGTTAGAGATGAATCCTAATCTTAGGCCCTTGGAGAGACAAATGATAGAAATTTTAAGGAGCCAAATGGAGAAGATTAGAGAGCGTGAGGGTGTTTTGAATGAAGAGTTAAAAAGAAGAGAAGAGTTGGAAAGGTAATTGTCATCTTTGATGCTTGTGTGTGAAAATTTCAAATCTAATGTGTGTGTTGAGGATGATAATGATATTTTAGAGCAACCAAGAGAGTGTGAGGATACCTTTGATGAGCATATGAGTAATGGTGAAAGAGTTGAGAATGAAAAGAGAGTTTTATTTGAAAATCCTAACCCTCTTTTCCATCTTGATGAGCCTCAAGTGTATGTTTGTGAGCCTTCAATCTATGAATACATAGACTCTTTTAAGGTAATGTCCCATTTGTTTTGTGAGAGTCATATGAAAATTTAAAGATTTTTGGATGAGTTCATCGTGAAATCTTATTGGGATTTAGATGAGTTTACAATGACTCTACCTCATATCATGCACGGTTTTAAGGACTTAGGTTTTGAGTTGGTTGAAGGAAAGGTTGTTTATTGTGGTTCATAGGAGGATGAGGTTGATTCCTTTGGAGTTTTTAAGCTTGAGGGAGATGTATATTGTGAAAGATCTTCATTTGAGGACTCTATGATTGATTTTCATGCCCTCATTGGGGATGTGAGACCTTGTGTTGAGGGAGTAGCTACCCCTTTGCCTATTTCTCATACCCCTTTTTCTCAAAGGTTTGACCACATCCCCTATTGCCCAATTTTTCTCCCTTCCTATCTCAATTAGCCTATTGGGGACCCCCTTGTCTATGATGATCTTAATGTCCCTCATTCTATTGTTGAGAAAAAGGGTGATGTTGCCACCCAAAAATATTTTGAGGAGAGTTTGCCTTCTTTTTCTTCTTTTCTTCATATTTTGTTGAATTTTCTTTTTATTCTTCTTCTTCCTTTTCTTGGCATCTCTCTCCTCATTTGCTTGCACTATCCTTGTTGTACGTCCTCTACCTGTCATTTGTCTACCTTCTCTCTTATAAAATGATTAGTAGTGCATTTGACAAGCTCTTGCGTGCATTGAATTATTATTTTCTAGAGTGGTCAAGCTTGGACCTTAAGCAAGCCTTTCTCGGGAAGTAACCCGTGCTTTAGATTAGATTTTCATTTGCTTTTTAGAATAGATTTTCTCCCATGGAAATGTTTGTGTGCCTTTTGCTAGGTACATGACTTGATATACTTTGGTGCTTCAATTTGGATCAAGAATCAAGGAAGGTTGACTCCGATTTTTACTAGCATATGAAAACAAGGTTCAATTCTTGGGAAATTAGCTTTGAAAGTTTTAATTGGGTCATTTGCGGATATTTACACCCACCTCAAATCCGGTAATATCTTTCCTTGCTCTTTCTCTATTGGTTGGAGACTTGTTGGACATGTGGTGGTTGGTTGGATTGATCTCCTTGTTTTCCCCTTCCATGGATTATATGATTTATGTTTGAGTGTATTGTCTCATTCAAGCTAAGGGGAGGGTATTCTATCATGTTTGGTGGGATGTGTATTCATATATGATATGCACCTTTGTATATTCTTTTCCATGTTCTTATTTTGAAAATCTCCAAAAAGATTTTTGTTTCTATCAAGTCAAATTTGCAATGTATCTTTGTTTTGTTCTTACTTTGGACATAATACATTTGGACTTGTATAATTGAATGCTTTTCTTCTTAAATGGTAACGTTGTGCACGATTTGAGAGTATGCTTGGTTGATTGTAGGATAAAGCATGCTAAGGTAGTTGGTTAGAACTAGTGGGACCATGAAACCGGATTCTACTTGTTTGTGGCATGTTAGTAGTTGCTCCCTATAGTTGATTTGACACCAATAGTGAGTTTTTGCTAAATCCATGTGAGGTTCTTTGTTTTTCAAGCCTTCAACATGTAATTGCATGGGTGGCATGGATCCTTGACTATTGCAGACCTAATCTAGAATCTTGACTCATAATTCTCCAACACGAGACCGAGCCATTTAGGGAGGACAAAGGCATCTTTTTGGGGTGGTAATTTTTCTTTTCTAGGTTAATTTTCTTTCTTTTTAGTTCATTGGGTTTACATTTGCCTTTTTTCTAACCATTTGATCCTTTTCCCTTCTTTTCAAGCCACATCCTTAGATCTTGAGCCTTTTGTTTCATTTTCATTTCCGTTCTTGGTTTTTGTGAAGCAATTGATCATTATTGTTGGAGTTTGTGGTGGAGGAGTTTGGATATTTGGTTCTCTTGAAAGCAAGTTTATGTTGTGATATTTGTGTGAATAATGGCAAATGAATAAATGAAAAAAGTCGTCCAAAGTAAAAAAAAAAAAAAAAAAAGAAAAAAAAGGCAAGGACATAATAAATGCAAAGTTGTAAAAGTCGTCCAAAGTTGAAAGAGGCGAGAATAATTGCTTTGAATGTATGCACTAAAAGAAAAAAAAAAGAAATGAAAATAAGGAAAATCAAAAATAATTCGATGTAATTTCTTTTCCCTTTTTAAGCATTGAAGAAAATGCTTCCTTTAAGCTTGGGGGAGAAGCGTTTACGCTTTTTTGTATATATGATTGTGGTTATAGCTTTGAATAAGCTTGGGGGAGTTAGTTTATTTTTATTTGGCGATTTCTGGTTATGAGGAGAAGGTTTGATCACCCTTTGCTTCACTAATTAGGAATACCGCCAAATTTTCAAATTTTAAGCCTACCCTCACCCTTTTTGCCCTTTTGTTACAACCTTTGGGAGAGTCCTTTGGACCTAGTGGTTTAGTCACATACCGAGGGAGGGCATTTTGAGTTAAAGCCTAAGGAGAGGGGATGCATTGTCAAGACATCGAGTAGTCCAAAATTATCTCTTTTTCCAGTTTATTCGTGGAACTTTTGAGATTCTCACCAGGGGAAGATATGAGACTAGTAGGGAGAGCGCGGTAAGACCGTTTGGGATGAAAGTGGATTGCGTTTCTCTAGTTCCTATGCTTAGCATATTTATGTTTCAATCAACCTCTGATATCTTGAAACGTGCACTCCCTTACTTGTTTAGAAAGATTTGCATTCATTTGTGCTTGTACATTTGGAAAAGTTCTTTCATGAACATTTGTTTGCTTTTCTTTTATTTTAGCTTCTTTTTCACGCTTTGCCTTGTTTGTATTATTATGAGAGTTATAGGTTAATCTCTTAGGAAACCTTTACGAGAGCATCACTCGTCCTCTAAGGCGATCTAGGGGTTTAAAGGGCTTGTCTTTAGTTGCTAAAATTGACCGTGATTCCTACGAAAATGAGTTAGTGTATATTCATGTCTCTTCTCTTCTTTTTGTTTGCTTGGAAAAGCTCATCGTTTCTCCCTTGGTTTTGTTTTGAGGACGAGCAAAAGTTAAGCTTGTGGGTATTTTATGGGTGTCATAAATGGCACCCATTTGATGAGCATTTAGGTTTTTTTACTTTCTTTTCATGGCTTTCATGCTTAATAAATGCTTAGTTTTATGCATTTGGTCTTGGATTTACCTTTCCTCTCTTATTTTGTAGCTTTTATGCATTTTGTTGGTTTTTCTACTCTTTTCTCCTTTATTTGCTCTATTTTCGTGGTTGTAGGTATTATACGAGGTTCGGGTCATGATATTGGTGATTTACTAAGGTGGAGGAAGCCTTTGGAGCAAGCTCATGGCAATAGGAAAGCTCAAGATGCAAGGAATAGTACTACAAAATTGGCCAAAGAGACCCAATATAAAAGACCGCTTATCTACGTAAGCGGTCTCTTTGGTCTAAGAGACCGTTTATTATTAATAACGGGTCTCTAACTGCATTTATAGGAGGGATTTAAATATTCGAGAGACCTATTATTTACGATGACAGGTCTCTAGCGTTTTTTTAAAAAATAATTTATTAAAATAAACCAGAGACCGCTTATTGAGATAACCGATCTCCTGTTTTTTATAGAGAGACCTGTTAACTTTAAGGGGGGTCTCATGTTTTGGAGCTTCCACATATGCCACTAACTCATTCTCTTTATAATAACTCCTCTCTCCTCTTCACTCTTACCTAGTTACCCCTTTTGATTTCCCTTCTCTTCTTATCTCTCTTTCTCTTTCCTCCTTCAAACCCTAACCATTTCCTTCAATCCAATCAACACCGATTCAAATCGAGCAGTCACGAAGAAAGAAAAGGAAAGAGGAATGGCAAAAGAAAGAGAGCAAAATTAAAGATAGTAAGAAGTTTTCCCCTTTTTAATTTTTTTTATTTTTATTTTGCTCTTATATGTGGTGCAAAAAATATGGGTTTTTTCCACTTCAATCTTTTGTTATCTATAAGTTTATTCGGTCTCGTATTTCTACTAATTCCAATGTTTGTTTTTTTTAATTATTATTTTTATTATTGGTATTTTGAATCTATGGTTTATCAATTGTGGGCATGATTTTATGAATAGTTTGTACAAGGTATGAATAAGAAGCAAATCAAAATTTTAAGATTTACAAACTATAATATGTGAAAATTACTCGTCAATTTATCCCAAATTTTTTGTACTTTCTTTTCTTTATGAGTATTGATCTCTTACAATCTTAGTTCACCAGATCTGAGTTTGAATTTGAACATAGTAAAATGCTTGAAATCTGGTAGAAAGTAAAGCCTAATTGCATGAATTATACGAAAAGGAAGGACAACGTCTGATAATATGCAAAAGATCAAATTAAAGGCGGTGGTTATTCAGTTACATTTCTTCTGCCTTCATCTACTGTGAGGTAATTGTTTGTTTTTAGTTCTTTTTACAATTTATGATGAAAACTATGTAATTTATAAGTTATTTTGATGGTTTTGGAAAATGATTTTTTTCTTAATCAGGTTTACGGGATTTTGTAGGAACATTGAAGGTATTGGACTATTGAGAGTTCGAGATTGCAATTGAAGAAATCGTTTCCATCTCTTTCGCTTTGTATATAACTATACATATAATTTCAATATACTTTTGTAATGGATTTCAAGTTTAATAAAATAGTTTGTATCTAATTACGAAACATTTAATTATGCAATTTTGATTCTTTTAATGTGAAGGTGTAACTTGCAATATTCCAGTAATTTCAACATAGTACTCCGTATCTATAAGAATGATTAAATGCTTAATTTTTTTTTTTTTTTTAAATGAGAATAAAGAGACCGGTTGAGTTAAATAAACAGTCTTAGTTTTTGAAAAAAAGATACTGCCTACCTTAAATAGGTGGTCTCAGATTTCTAAAAAAAGAGACTGCCTATGTTGGATAGGCGGTCCCAATTTTCAAAAAAATGAGACCATTTATCTTAGATAGGCAGTCTCAGTTTTTTCATTGTAGAGACCGCCTCTAATCAAGCAGTCTCTTTGCCAAAGAGACCGCTGAGCTAGAGAGCGCCTCTAAAGCAATCTCTTTGGCCTTTTTAAACGGGTCTCTTTTGCCTTTTTTGTAGTAGTGGAAGTGGATTCTCCAAGTTCTAGCTCTTGCGCTCTCAAGCGTGCTCTCATGAAGATGGGGTGTTGAACCCACAATCAAGTGCTTTTGGGACTGCCTCTCTTAGTATTCATCATCATCATCATAATCGTGTGACCTTAGCAAACGCACGAAGCCGCAAAAAGATCGAAGAAACCCAACAAAACGTGGGCGCGTAAAGCGCACGCCACTCCTGCAGCGCGGGCGCGCCACCACTGCAGCACGAGCGCGCCACCATTACAGCGCGGGCGCGCCTTCCTTGTATTTGCTTACTCGGTTTTTTTGTTTTTGTGCCCTCTATAAATATCATTGTAACCCGATTTTGGGGGTAAGTGGAGATAAATTATTATTCTAGTTTTTATCATATTCTTAGCTTAGTTGAAAGCTTCTCTCTCTAGTTTTAGGGTTAGTTTAGGAGTAGATTCTAAATAGAGAAAGTGAGGAATTTCAATGGTGATTGAGAGATTGAAGATTCAATGGTGATAATTGTGTTGGAGATCTTCTCTATTATCAATGAGCATTTCTAACTCTATCTCATTATATTGCTTTGTTTAATATTCATGTTTGTTTGGATTGATTTTGATGTTTGATGCTTGATTAGTGTTGTTGTTCTTCATATATTGTTGATTCTTGATTTCTTTAGTTTTTAGTTGATTTGATAATGATGTTAGAGTAGTTGTTTGGCTAGTGATAGGGTGAAACTTGTATGATTGATTGATTGTGCTTAATTTTGGGATTGTGTTGATTAATTGTTGAGACTAAAGTGATTAATGGAAGTTTACATGTGTGTCATTCGATTAGGCCTTGAGAATTATGCTAGATTGCATTGTAGTTTCTAATGATACGGACCATTGATTTAGGAATTGCAATTGTCGATTAAGTTTGATTAGTGATGCTCCTAGTTAGAGTCTCTCGTAGTTGGCGCTAGTTTGACTTCTATGAGATAGCTTTTTTACTCTTTTGATTGAGCTTGCCATTAGTCTTCAGAACCATTGGTTTGCAAATTGTTCCCAAGTTGCTACAATTGTCATGATTACTAGTTAATCCTCGTTCCTAGTGTTTAATTGTTTGGTTTCTTTATTTGGTAGTTGGTTAGTGTTCTCTCTTTATCCTTAGACTTTGACCTAGCTTAGGCGCATAATTGAGAGCGCTAGAACATTACCGTTCCGTTGTGTTCGATCCTTGACTTGCCTCTGTACTAATATTTAGGTTGGTTAAGTGTTTATAAATTTAGTTTGGCCGAGGTAGGATTAGTTTCAACAACCTAGTTCCACCCCTCGTTAGGCGGCTGGACAATTGATTAAGATCCCCCAAAACCAAGTCGAGGCAATAATCGAAGAAATAGTGAAGAACTACTTTTGAGGTAGTAAAATGAGGGATGCACCGAACAAAGGTGGGATGTATGAATTAGAAAAGGTTGATCAATTGCATCATCAAATTGAGCTTTTGACCAATAGGCCGGCAAAGTTGAACACAAGTGTTAATAATGGGGCAAGCTCTTCTCAAGTCAATTCTTTCTCATTTCAAAATTGTGGTGTCACAAACCATTATACTTCTCATTGTGGGGGTTTGAGCCCCGAGCATATGTCTTCTTACAACACAAGGCAAGATGGATATAGGGGAAGTGGCAGAGTAGTAGCTTAGAGACAACCACCACTCGAATTTGCACCTCCACCTCACCAATGGGGGCAACAAGCTCAACCATCATACAATTCCAACCATCAATACCAAAACCCACCTCCGCCTCAAAACCAAAGTCCGAAAGGAAACTACCCAAGGTACAACCAATACAACAATCTAAACCAATATAACAACCAAAATCAAGGGTCTACTTAATTGAGTCAAGATCATGAATCCCAATCCGATTCCACACAAACCCAAAATTTTCAAATACTCCAAGCCATGAATCAACCAATACAAGAGGTCAAAGCTCATAAAAATATGGTTGATTCACAATTAGCCCAATTGGCCGAAAGAGTACTGATGTGGATCCCGACCCCTTGTTTATTCAAGTTTTTAGAAATCTCACAATCTTGAAAGAAAGATTCGATCTTTAACGCTTTCTTAAAGAATTATTGATTATTGACGCGCAAGGTGTGATGAAACGAACCGATATTTCAATAGAATTTGACTACCTCCTAGAACGAACTGTTTGAATTGTTAAATCCCTTAGACCACCTCCTGGAACTAAGTTATTCAACCTCTTAATCTTCAACTCACCTACTGAATTGATTATTAAGCAAGTACGTAAGAAAACTCACGCAAGAAGTAAAGCAATTAAGAAAAACGCCAAGTTTTTATTAATCAGAAAATTGTGTGTCTAAAACCCACAAAATTCCCTCTATTTATAGCGCTTAATCAGCCCTAAGAGTCCTAAGATGATTAGGACAAGCCCCTAATCCTATCCTCCAAGCAACCTAACTAACCTTGCCTTGCAAGCAACCTATTTAATTTAGGAAACAAATCAGATTTTAAAACTGCCAAAACAAAATAACTAACTTAAGAAATCTTAATAAACATTAAAAACATAAAATAAACTAAGCCAAAAAAAGTAAAACAAATCCAAATGGATCCCAAAACCTTGGGGCAAAACCTATATAAGCAATTAAAGATTAATAAGCAACTAAAGATATGAAGAGGCTTGATGTTTCGCATCAAGTACCTTTCAACTCACCTTCTACTTTACCTGAACAACCACAAGCAATCACCTCTAATAAAATTAAACCAGACTCTTGCAAGACAATCACATTAAGATTGGGCACATCCTATGAAGGGAAAAAATAAGGAGAAAGTGAGGGAAAGAAAGGGACGAGAAGAAGGTGTGAAGGGAGAGAAGAGAGTTGAAGAAGACAAGGTTATTGGGAAAGAATAGAATTTGGAGATGAAGAAGCCTAATGATGAGAAAACAGCTTCAAGTCCTAGTGAAACTAGGAATATAGATGAGCTGGTTCCTTTTCCTGGGAGGCTTGCGGAGAGAACGTTGATGATAAATTCGCAAAATTCCGTAGTTTAATGAAGAACTTACACATATGTCTCCCTTTCATCGAGGTTGTTGCCTGTAGACACCCATTTGTGTCTCCCCAAAACCAAACCCGGTGATGAGTACCTTTCGCGTCGAATCATAATCGAATGAAGTGAAAGTGTGGGAAGTCTAGTGTTGGGGAAAGTTTTAATTTCTTTTCTCTTCTCTCTGTTTTTGAAAACTTATTTTAAGAAAACAGTCAATTCAGTTTGGTTGGTCAATGATATGGGTCCAATAGTAGTGTAGTTCGATGGGGCTTGATAAGAGCTTTCCAACGATATATTATAAGCCCAATTCCGATGAATATTGAGGAAGTTATGGCCAATTTACTAAACTAGGCCCGGTTTGAGCCTTATATGCGGCCCAATGATCTAGGGGAGGGCCTAATATAGATTTATCATTCCTAATAAAATTAGGAATGGTTTTAGTCTTCTAAATTCTTCTAGAAAGTTCTTTTCATTCCTAATTCAATTAGCATTGATAAATTGACTTTTGTTGACTTTTCAGAGTTTTAATTAAAATCAAAGAGCATTTTTTGAGGAAAGATACGATTTTATCCTCCTGTACGGCAATTTCTATCTGATTTTAGGAAAACGCGTGAATTTCTGAATCAATAGCGCCTGGCGCTAGCATTGGCGCCTGACGCTAATGTTGGCGTCTGGCGCCAATAGCCAGCGTTGGCGCCAACTCGGTTTTATGTGCGCCAGAACTCTATTTTGATATTTTATCTTTTTGGCTGATTTTCTTTATAAATAACGTGCTAAAAACTCCATTTTGTATAACCAGTTTTCATCAACATTCATCTAACATTCATCAACAATCACCAATTCTCATTAATATTCATCTACAATCACCTACAATCATCGATTCTCTCCAATTTTCACCAACTCTCATCAAGATTCTCTTGATTTCTCTTTCTCTCTCTCTTTTTCTAAACTAGCCTTTTACATACAAAATTCCGCATTCATTAGATCTAGAAACACCTAGCCATATTCGAAGTTGCCTTCGCCCTAAACGTGAAAGGTTTAATCTCTCTTTCAATTATTTAATTTAATTGTTTTGTTTATTATTTTCCTTGAAGTTACTAACGCGTGTATTTTGTTATTAGAAAGAGGTACGAGACATCCAAGTAAGTACTTTAATGGTTTTTATTGATGTTATGATGTAGAAATCATGTTTAGGTTGTTATTATGATATTCCTAGTATCATGTCTAGGGTAATTTTAATACTAAATATGATTGTTATGATGCCTTATGTTCTTCCTAATATTTATGATTGTTAGTATCATGTTAGGGTTAAAGATTTGATTTTTATTGCTTAGTGACATGCTAGGGTTTGTTATTAATCTTGTTAGTATCATGCCTAGGATCTTGCTATTATTATGCTTTAACATGATTTATGATTATTAATTATGATTATGATTATTTGTATGATTCATGATTATGGTTATAATTATTATTTTAATTATGATTGTTATTTTTATTGATTATTATTATGTTAATTGCTTGATTATTTATTGTTATTGCTTGATCACACCTTTTTATGCATGTTTAAAGGGAATTTATACTTGTAATCACGCTTAATAAGATAATTAATAATCTTGTTTATGATTAATTTGATTATAATTCAAGTGATCGCCAATAATAGTTTTATTTGTGGATTAAAATTCAACCAACATAGATTAAACAGGTTTAGGGTTAATCCTATTGATTGCATGTTAGTCATAAAGCGCACATGAATACGATCAGAATAAAGTAGAGGCCTATTATTAGGGCAGGTTCAATCTCTTTGAGGTTGGATTTTTACCTTCATCCCCGAACCCTATTTGGTTCAAGACCTTATGGAGTTGACGATCTCTTGGATCATTAAGGGGTGTAACCTTCAACCTGTGAACGGTTTACAAGTTCCTAAAACTTGTTAGCGACTCTTTTGCTCTATCTTCTTTCCCTTTGGATGCCACCTTACTTTAGTGTATGATCACAGTGGGGTTCAAGCTAGGGGATTAACGCTTGAAATATTCCCTACATTACCCCAAATGCCTTCTAACTCCTAATTTCTCAAAGACATGTTAACCAACAAGAGGAAGCTCAATGATGAGCTCATTACCCGCCATCATCTAGTTAGTGCACTCGTTCAACACAAGATGACACAGAAAGAGAAGGACCCGGGAGGCTTTACTTTACCGGTTAAGATCGGTAACATGGAACCTAGTGGTTCCTTGGCGGATTTAGGAGCAAGTGTTAGCTTAGTTCCCCTCTCCATTTCACAAAGATTTTTCATTAATCACCAAACCTTTGACCAAATTTCTCAAAAATGATGTTTTTTTAGCTTCAATGAGGCTTGCCTTGAAGCATTTCGTAAGCTCAAGGAAGCTCTTATTTCCTCTCTCGTTGTGCAAGCTTTGAATTAGAGCTTGCCTTTTGAGCTAATGTGCGATGTTAGTGACTTTGCATTGGGTGTCTTATTTAGGAAAAAGAAGGAAGGAAAATCTTATGTCCTCTACTATGCAAGTAGAACTCTTGATGATGCTCAAAGGAGCTACACTACAACGGAAAAGGAAATGTTAGCGGTGATGTTTGCCTTTGACAAGTTGCGATCCTATCTTATTTTCTCTAAGGTGATTTACACAGATCATATAGCGGTTTGATATCTCGTGACTAAGAAGGAAGCAGATCCACATCTTATCCGTTGGGTTCTTGTGGTGGTGGTTATAGGAACCAAGGGATCCAAGGTTCTCGAAGTAACTATTACAATCAAGGTTATGTAGCCAAAATCAAAACAAAAATTATGGTAATCAAAACCAAGGTTATGAAATCATAATCAAGTTAGTGGTAACCATAATCAAGGTTATGGTCAAAATTAAAATAGGGGTAATTGGAACAATCAAGGCAGAGGCAATTTTCAAAACAATGCTCAAAGAGGCCCTCCACCTGTATTTGCTCCAAAGACTCAAGGTGATAATTCCTATTCACAATCCTCTTCCTCTAGGACTAATTTGGAGGAAATAATTGAGAATCAAACAAAATTGTTGAACACTTACATGGTCATAAGTGACAAGAAATTCAATGAAACGATGACTTATAATAAGATGCTTGAAAACCAAATTTCTCAACTTGCCAATGCTTTGAAATACCATGCTAGTCCTTCTTCTTTACCTTCCCAAGGCCTAGATCCCAAGAGACCCGTGAATGCTATTGTTACAAGGAGTAGTAAGGTTCTTGAGGAGAGTTTGCCTAAGAAGAGTGAAACTAAGGAAGTCCTCAAGGAGGTTTTGGTAGAGGATGAGAGAGATGGCGCATCTTTGAGTGAGGTTGTGATTGAGACACCTAGTGAGGTGAGAGTAGAGAAAGAAATTGTGAAACCCAAGGTTCCTTATCCACAAAAATTCATGAAACACAAGCTAGATGAACAATTTGGAAGATTTATTGACATGATTAAACAACTTCACTTTTCTCTACCATTTACCGAAGTGGTCACCCAAATGCCCAACTATGAAAAATTCCTCAAAGACATTTTCAGTGGGAAAAGAGCTTGTGTTGTTGTGGAGACGGTCAACTTGACCAAGAATTGTAGTGCAATCATAATGAACAAGATGCATCCCAAGTTGAAAGATCCCAGAAACTTCTCTATTCCTTGTGCCATTAACAAGATGAAAATTGATAATGCCTTATGTGACTTAGAAGCTAATGTTAGCCTAATGCCATATTCGGCCTATCAAATACTTGAGTTAGGGGAACTTTTGCCTTCCAACATTACCTTGCAGTTAGCCGATAGGTCAATCAAATTTCCAAAGGGTAAGGTGGAAGATGTTCTTTGAGAGTAGGGAAGTTTGTGATTCCGGTAGATTTTGTAGTTTATGAAATGGATGAACATGCTACCATTCCTATTATTCTTGGTAGACCTTTTCTTGCTACCTCGGGTGCCATGATTGATGTTAAGAGTGCAAAAATTTCACTTAAGGTAGGAGATGAGGTCATTGAATTTGACTTGAATGAAAGCATGAAGTATCCATGTTCTTCTTTAGGAAATTGCATGTTTATTGGTTCTTTTGATCATGTTGTATCTTCTATGCATGAGCATTTGCTCACTTCTAATGATCCTGTTGAGAATGTCATGTTGAATAAGGATAAGATAGGTGCTCCTATCAAGGAAATGGCAATGTATGAGGATTTGCTAAATGAAAGCATCGAGGAAGTGGATGAGCATATGTGCATGAATATCTCTAGGCAAGAAGCTTCGCAAGCTGCCACTTCAAAGGAAGGTAAAGGTGTACCAATGGTTGAGCTCAAACCTCTTCCATCACACCTTAGGTATGAATTATTGGGACCCAACTCCCTTTTTCCCGTGATTGTTAGCTCTTCTTTGAGTGAGCACCAAGCTCAAAAGTTGTGTGATGTTTTGAGGAAGCATTAAGGGGCTTTGGGTTATACCATTGATGACCTCAAAGGTATAATCCCCACTTTATGTACACATCACATAACTCTTAAAGAGGGTGCTTTACAATCTATTGAGAGGCAATGAAAGCTACATCCCCTAATGGGAGAGGTACTGAAGAAGGAGATCACCAAACTTTTGGATGCGGGAATCATATTCCCCATTTCTAGTTCTAGGTGGGTTTCTCCCGTTCACGTTGTCCCAAAGAAGGGAGGTATGACCGTCGTTGAGAATGAGAAAGGTGAGCTCATTCCGACGAGAACGGTCACGGGATGGAGGATGTGTATAGACTATAGACGTCAAAACACGTCTACAAAGAAAGATCATTTCCCCCTTCCTTTTATTGATCAAATGCTTGAGAGACTAACAAGGCACAAGTTCTATTATTTTCTTGTTGGTTATTTGGGATTTTTCCAAATCCCTATCCACCCGGATGACCAAGAGAAAACAATCTTCACTTGTCCATATGGTACATTTGCCTATAGGAGAATGTCGTTCGGCCTTTGCAATGCTCCCGCGACCTTTCAAAGATGCATGATGAGTATATTTGGAGATATGTTGGAAGATGTAGGGAATATTTCAAGCATTACCCCAAACTTGAACCCCAATGTGATCATACACTTAAGCATGGTGGCGTCCAAATGGAAGGAAGCTAGAGCAAAAGAGTCGCCAACAAGTTTTAAGAACTTGTAAATCGTTCACAGGGTGAAGGTTACACCCCTTAACGATCCGTGAGATCGTTAACTCCAATAGGTCTGGAACCATGACTGGAAGTTCGAGGATGAAGATACAAATCCAATCTAAAAGAGAAAGATCCTGCCCTAATAATAGGCCTCTACTTTATTCTTCTCGTATTCATGTGCGCTTTCTGACTAACATGCAATCTTATGTTTGCCCTAAACCTGTTTATCTATATATGTTGGTTGAATATTAATGCTCAAATAAAACTATTATTGGAGATCACTTGAATTATAATCAAATTAACCCTAAACATGATTATAAATTATCTTATTAAGCATGACCACAAGTACAAATTCCCTTTCAACATGCATAAAAGGTGTGATCAAGCAATAACAATAAATATATATAAAGGAACATAATAATAATCATAAAATAATAATAATCATAATTAAAATAATCATGATCATGTTAAAAGTAAAGCATAATTATAGCAAGATCTTAGGTATGATACTAACAAGATTAATAACAAACCCTAGCATGTCACGGAACAATAAAGATCAAATATTTAACCCTAACATGATACTAACATGAATATTAGGAAAGAAAATAAGAAGCATCATTGGAATCATAATTGATATTAGGAACTTATTGTTGTCACCCTAAGCATCATACTAAGAAAAGCATCCTAACATGATACTAGGAATTAAAATAACAACCTAAACATGGTTTCTATATCGAAATATCAATAAAGCAATTAAAGCACTTACTTGGATGCCTCGTACCTATTTATAATAACAAAATACACATGTTAGTAACTTCAAGGGAAATAATAAAATTAAAGAATTAAATTAAATAATTAAAATAGAGATTAAAGAAAGTTTAGACTAGAATTGGGACCAAACCCTGAGAAATCAAACCTTTCACGTCTAGGGCGAAGGCTACCTCGAACATGGCTAGGTGTGTCTAGATCTTGTGAATGCAGAATTTTGTATTTGAGAAAAGGCTAGTTTAGAAAAGAGATTGAGAGTATTAAGAATTTCTTGATGAGTGTTGGTCCTTTGAAAACGGAGGTTTTAGGAGGCTTTATATAACGAAAATCAGCCGGAATATGATAAAAAAGAATCATAGTTTCGAAAAGAATAAAACACGACGTTGTCGCCACACGGTACACGCCTCTGTCGCCAAACGACAGAGCCTGTCGCCAAGCAACAAACGTTTTGCCGCGACGCTTGGCTTGTCGCTAGGCAACAGGCTGTAGTGCGGTGCTATAGACAGTTTTTCCACGCGTTTTCATATTTTGATAAAATTTAAGCGTACGAAGGGTAAAACTGTAATTTTCTTTAAAACACTTCTTTTATTCTATATAAAACTCTTAAACTCAATTATCAATGCTAATCACATTAGGATTGAAAAGAACCTTCTAGAAGATTCTAGAAAACCATAATCAATCCTAATTGCATTAGGAATGATAAATCATAATAGGCCCTCCTCTAGATCATTGGGCCGCATATAAAAATCAAACCAGGCCCAGTTTAGTAATTTGACCATAATTTCCTCATTATTCATCAGAATTGGGTTTATAATATATCATTGGAAAGCTCTTTTTGAACCCGATCCATGTATACCATTATTGGACCCTTTCCATGGACCAAACTAAACTAGATTGGATATTTTCATAAAAATAGGTTTTCAAAAATAGAGAGAAAGAAGAGAATTAAAAACTAACCGCAACAACAGAATTTCCACACTTTCACTTCATTCAATCATGATTCAACGTGAAAGGTATTCATCACCGGGTTTGGTTTTGGGGAGACACAAATAGGTGTCTACAGAAGAGGAGATGGAGGTTTTTATGGATGACTTCTCCGTAGGAGGTGTTTCATTTGAGGCATGCCTTGAAAACCTTGAAAAATGTCTTGCAAGGTGTGAGAAGGTGAACTTGGTCTTGAATTGGGAGAAATGTCACTTCATGGTGGAGGAAGGCATAGTCCTTGGCCACAAGATCTCTCACAAGGGGATAGTGGTGGACAAAGCTAAAATTGAGGTCATTGAAAAGCTTCCACCTCTGATGAATGTAAAGGGAGTAAGACCTTTCTTAGGGCATGCCGGGTTTTATAGAAGATTCATCAAGGATTTCTCGCTCATTGCAAAGCCCCTCAATGATCTTCTTCAAAAGGATGCCGAGTTTGTAATTGATGAAAAGTGTTTGGAGGAATTTAATAAGTTGAAGAAAGCTCTAATCTCTACTCCTATTGTTCAAGCTCCAAGTTGGGATTTACCATTTGAGTTGATGTGTGATGAAAGTGATCTGGCAATAGGAGATATCTTGGGTCAAAGAGTGGACAAGAAACTTTCCAATATGAGGTGTCTTGGAGCGGAAAATGTTGTGGCGGACCATCTTTCTTGTCTAGAAGATTCTCAAATTCATGATGATGGTTCTCCGATTGAGGATAGGATGTTTGATGACTTCTTGTATGCTATTGAAGCAAAGGAGCTCCCATGGTTTGCCGATTTAGTGAACTTTCTTCCATGTGGGGATTTTCCTCATTCCTTTTCTAAGAACCAAAGAAAGAAGCTCAAGAGAGAGGCAATTCATTATGTCTAGGATGATCCCATCTTATACAAGCGAGGGGTCGATGGCTTACTTAGACGTTGTGTGCCAAACGAAGAGGTGCCTAGTGTTTTGAAAATGTGCCATTCAAATCTAAGCAGGGGCCATATGGGTGTCTCTAAGACTGCCACTAAGGTCCTTCAATGCAGTTTATGGTGGCCACATATCTTTAAGGACTCATGGGGCTTTGTAAAGACATGTGACCGATGTCAAAGAGTTGGGAACATCTCCAAGAGAAATGAAATGCCTCAATAACCCATACTCGAGTTGGAGGTGTTTGATGTATGGGGTATTGACTTTATGGGGCCATTTCCCTCATCTTTCGGAAATCAATATATCCTTGTGGCGTTCGACTACGTGTCTAAGTGGGTCGAGGCCATTGCCTCCCCAACTAAGGACCACAAGGTGGTTATGAAGTTGTTTAAAAAGATAATCTTTCCAAGATTTAGGGTACCGAAGGTGGTGATAAGTGATAACGGTTCTCATTTTACTCACCATGCTTTTAAAAATATGTTGAGGAAGCATGAAGTCCATCAAAGATTTGGCCTCCCATATCATCCCCAATCGAGCGGTCAAGTGGAAGTCTTCAATCGTCAAATCAAGCTCATCCTTGAAAAGACGGTGGCGAGAAATCAAAAGGATTGGTCGAAAAAGTTGGATGATACTCTTTGGGCCTATAGGATGGCTTTCAAGACCCCCATAGGTACCACTCCATACCGCCTAGTCTATGGCAAGTCATGCCATCTCCCGGTTAAAATTGAACACCGTGCTTTGTGGGCAATCAAGAATATAAATTTTGACTTAGCAAGTGCGGGGGAGAAAAAGTGGTTGGATCTTCATGAGCTAGAGGAGCTTCGGCTTGATGCTTATGATTGTGCTAGTGTGTACAAAGCTCGTTCCAAGGAAACACATGACAAGATTATTGAGAAGAAAGAGTTTTGTGTAGGTGACAAAGTTCTTCTCTACAATTCAAAAATGAAGTTGTTTCCCAGAAAGCTCATGTCAAGATGGAGCGGTCCCTATTTGGTCAAGAGTGTCTTTCTAAGTGGTGTTTTAGAGGTCTCAATGATGGATTCTTCTTCTTCGTTTAAGGTCAATGGCCATCGTCTCAAGAAGTATTTTGATGGTGCTTTTGTTGGCCTTGTTCACACATTGCTTCTCCGACAACCACCTTGAATGGGTGGTAATTGTCGAGCTAACGACGTTAAACAAAAGCGCTTACGGGAGGCAACCCGGATTCCCAACTTCTTTTCTGTTTTCCCTTTTCCTTTCACTCTTTTATTTTTATTTGTTAGTCTTTGTTTTTACTATTTTTCTTGTTTTTGATTTGTTTTGTAGGTTGCATTCCATCATCAATTATGGATTTAGGGTGATTGATAAGGAGAGTACCAGAAGAATTTGTGAAGAAGAGGAGAGGGCACCCCGCGATCATGGAGAGGGCGCGGGGATTCTATGCTTTAAAGTGGTAAAAAGAGCAAAATCCGAGCAGGAACTTGCTGCGATTGCCTCGCAGGCTCCTCGTGGGCGCGAGTGAAAAGGAGAGGCCGCGGCATCCAAGAGAGGGCGCGGCTCAGCAAAGAGGTAAAAAAGTGACAAATCCAATCAGTTTGTTGCCGCGTTTTCCCAACAGGCTCCCCGCGGGCGCGACAGAGTTGGAGAGGGCGCAGCCATCAGGAGAGGTCGCGGGCCTATATTCAGGTAAAAATAATAAAAAGTTGTAGTTTGTAGCCGCGGTTGCCCCGCAGGCTCCCCACGGGCACGGGTAAGCTTGTCGCAGGCGCGGAGATTTCGAGAGAGGGCGCGGTGTTTTGGGTTAATGATTGAACCATGCCCCTCTCCTTCTCTCTCCTCTCTTATTTCTCTTTACACTCAACTTTTATCCTGTTTCTCTCTCATCCTCCTCTCAAACCCTAACCCCCAGTCCATCAATTTCACATCATTTTTCTTTATTTCACTCAAGTTTTCATCAAAATCTTTTACTTTTTCCATTTTCATCAAAGTTGGATCATCTTTCTCGTTGTTTTTTTTGGGAAAATTCGGTTTCTTGAAGCACCTTCAAGCTTGATTCGTGCTTGGTCTGTTTTTGGTGTTCTTATGCTTCGTTTGTGTCTACAACTTTAGTATATTCCTAATCATTGCTCTATTTTTATCAATTTTTATTGATTTTATGCATTGGTTTTAATTTACCTTGGTTAAGTATGAATATGATGATTATGGTTAATTGTATGGTATTTTGAAATTATTTTGAGTGATTTGGGCTTATTTTTGATATTGATTGTTAATTTTGTTGGTTGTTTTTTGTATTTTGGTTGTTGTCTTGTTTGAAACAAGTACTTTGTAATGTTGGGTGGTGTTGTGAAGTTGTGTGAAGTGTTGGTGGTAGTATTGGTGTTGAGTAGTTTTGGTGTGAATTCCTTTGATTTATTGGTGTTATTTGATTTGGTGATTATGGATTTGTTAAGAAAGAGCAAGAGTATCAAGAAGCGTTCTCACCAATCTCCTGGTCAAAATTCTCAAGGCTAATACTCCAACGACCAATCTTCCCAAAGCCAACCTCCTCCCAACCCCACTCCTCAAGATAATACCCCACCTCCACCTCTACCCCCTCTCTAATTTTATAACCGGTCTAAACAAGCTCCAGTATACAACAAAATGAAAACCCAAAAGTTTAGGCCTACTCGAAATTATCATCATGACGACATGGTCAAGTTAGGAATTGATTCTGATATTGACATCCTTCTCTACAATCTCCATTTGAATGAGTTTGTTAAAACTTCTCCTAGAACATATTTGGAACCCACCATTCAGTTTTTCTCTACATTTGAATACAATAGGGTTGGGGATGCTGATTTTCTCATCTCTTTCCAATTGTTCAATGTCAAGCATACATTAACCCTCCACGAATTCAATGACGCCCTTGGTTTCAATCCTCATGCCGATATTTTTGAGTCAATCCTTTCCAACCCGTTTGCTTATAATGAGGTTGCATGGTAGAGAACCATTGCTAATAAGAGAACGTGTGACTCCAAGAATTCAATTGCTAGTGAAATTATTCACCCAGCCCTTAGGATTCTTCATAGGATTCTTGGGTATGTCGTTTTTAACAAGCAAGACCTTGGAAAACTTTCAAGGGAAGAGATTATGGTTCTTTGGATGGCCACCAAGTCGGATTTTGGGCCTAGGGTGAATTTTAGGTACATTTTTATGGAGTGTTGCAGGGCGATAATTATATATTAGTGTGACCAAACCCGGGGAGATTCATTGTGGAGGAATAATTACGAGGTTGGTAACTCATTTCAAACGAGAGGGGTTCTTGAGGTCTTGCACTCCGGTTGGAGGGAGTGAAGACGTGTTACTAGATTTGAAGCAACTCAACACATTACGCATCATCACTAGTACGAGGAACGCTAATGTATATTCTTGGTTAGTGCGAAATGAGCACTATTGCTTGCTTCCAAACCCGGCCGCAACTTCTATTAGTAGGGAGGCTAGTAATGTTTGGATTATCCCTAAGGATGGGGGCAAGTGGTAGTTGATATGGAGGAGGATGATGATGGTGATAATGGTGGTGGAGAGGAAGAAGCACAACAACAACAACAACAACAATTCTTTTAACAACGACGAGGAAGAAGACATTATCGACAGCAACATGACTACCAACAAGATCCCTATCTTCGAGAGATGATGGCCATGCGAGAGCAAATGGAGCGCATGCAATTAAGCATGCAAGGTATGTATGTCGGAATCCAAAACTTAGCTTTTCAAACTAGTGCCTTGTACGATGCTAGTGTATGTAGGGGGAAGGTCACTCCTCCGGTTAACTACCCGTATGTGTCAGCCCAACTAGGGCCCGTGCCATCTTGGGGTGGTGATAACCTCCCTACGTATCCTTATTGGCAAGGGGTCTCAAACCCCGATGAGCCTAGACGCGATTTCCCCGACGAGTCCGATCATTATGCCTAACGGGTTTTGGGAGGGAGTGCCTATAAGGGTGATCCCAACTGCCCCTATGTTCACCCCACTCACCCCGAGCTTTGCGTTCAACCCGAGCCATATGACCAGTCGATCGCATCCCAACTTGATCTTTTCAAAGGTCATTATGGGTGGCCACCCGGTTACACCGGTGGTTGGGATCGCTATGGTCCCCCATCGGGCTTCTCTTATGATGGGGATGCGGGTGATGGTGGTGCCGGCCCTAGTGGCCATTAGTCCCCCTTAGATTGTTTATTTCCCCTTTTTGTTACCTCCCCTATTATTTCCCTTGCTTGTATGCATCGCAGACGATGCACTTATTTTGTGAGGGGGGAGTCGAAAAGGGTGTTTTAGGGTAGGCTTAAGTGGAGACACCTTGGACTTTTGAGGATATGTTTGAAAAGGTTTTGGTGGGTTTTCTTGTTTCGCTTTTCGTATTTTAGTTGGTATATTGTTTGTTATGTTGTCTCGATTTTGATGATGATGTTTTGGGATTTTCAACAATAATGATGATATTGGTTTAGGTTTTTGTACATAGTTTTCCAGTAAATTTTATTTTGTTTGCTTTGGTAACCCGGTGCAAAGTCCGGACCACACACTAGTTTCGTAGCATTATACTCCGTAATTAAAATATATGAAAGCTGCGGACCAGGTTGAAAACCGACGTCCCAACATCCCCCACCTTCACTGACACACATACGTCTCCTTTTCATATCTCGATTTGGTTTTGTCCTGCCTTTTGAGTGAGAGCGAGCTGGCGTTTGGTACACATTACATTGTCTTCCTTATTTGGTCAAGTGTTAGATCGAATTCCAACCCCCATTTTGATTACTTGCTCTCACCTCAAAGCCAATTACTTTTGACTACTTTCTCGTTTTTCAATAATTAATTCACCTAATTTCGGCAAATTTGTTGCAATTTTTTAATAGAAAGCTTCCCCAAATCCCTCAATTTTTCTGGATCAATTTTATTTGTAATTTGAGCTTTAAAAGGCAATTTGGGATCTTGGTTTTTCACAAAGATCCAATCACCCAAATCATTACTACTCTCATCAATTTCTTTGATTTCTTTATTTTAATTGGGGTTTCTTACCAGATTTTGCATGTCCAGCAAGTCAAAATCATATTGTTCTACAGGAAAGATGTTTGCAACTAATGGATGGTTTTATCCAATAGTTGGTATGGCGACATTAGTTGCTTTCATTTACATGTCATTTGTTGGTGAATTTAACATTAGAATTAGTGTGATTGAGGAACCAAATTATAGTTTTGTTGAAAGGGTTGGGAATCAGTTTATGTTGGATGGAAAACCCTTTTATGTTAATGGTTGGAACTCTTATTGGTTAATGGACCATGCTGTTGATGGCTTCAGTAGGCCAAGAGTGAAAGAAATGCTTCAAGCTGGATCTAAAATGGGTCTAACTGTGTGTCGAACTTGGGCTTTTAATGATGGTACCTATCATGCTCTCCAGCTTTCTCCTGGTGTGTTTGATGAGCAAGTTTTTCAGGTATATAACTTGATTTACGAGTTTTGATGTTCGTGTACCCGTCACAGTCATTTTGGGATTAAGGCTTGTTGTTATTGTGAATGAGCTTGTTCTGATGTTTTCTTATTGTGCTAGATTTTGGTTATATGATCTCAAATTGTAAAGTTTGTCATAATTAAGGATGTTTGTAACATTAATTCATAGATGTGCTTGTTAATTATTACTGTTGAACCAAATGGGAATCAATCTTAATCATGTGATTTGTAATCTTTATGACGTTTTATAATTATGAGGGTTGAAAAGCAATTGTAAACAATAGATAAAAAAGAGGAAATCATTGTGTCCACATTTCTATTACTTTGAAGCATCATTAGACCGTTGTATATTAAAAAAATTGCTGTTTAGTGAATCTTGACTGGATTTTTGATAATTAATTTCTGTTGTAGGCTTTGGATTATGTGATTGCCGAAGCACGAAAAAGTGGAGTAAGACTGATTTTAAGTTTAGCTAACAATTTGAAAGCATATGGTGGAAAAACACAGTATGTGAAGTGGGCTTGGCAAGAGGGCATTGGGATTAGCTCTTCCAACGATTCTTTCTTTTACGATCCATCTATTCAGACGTATTTCAAGAATTATATCAAGGTATTATCTTTTGGTTTTTTTTTTAGTAGCCTGTGGATCTGTTGTATGACAAATGAAATTGGTTAGAGTTTTTGGCATCAGTCTACCAGGGTTGTGAAGAAAAAATTAAATGAATGCTTTTTTTTTTTTTCCACCCCAAATAATTTTCCTCTTTCTTGACATTTAAATAGATAAGATAAAATTGACTTCCAGCAAATTTTGATTCTTTTCCAAATTACTTTTTACTTTCTTGACATTCATTTTAAAATACATTACATAAAAATAACTTCCATTAAGTTTTGTTCAACAATAATAATAGTATGAAATATGTATAAATATATATAGATTATTCCTCCGTGAAGAAAATTAGTAATATCTGATAAATTGACTAATTTTATTTTATTGTAATATGAAATTTATATTTTGATAGCTATTATGTTGTACATGCATATTTATTCAAAATAATAACTCATAGCAAAATGTATAGATAATTGAAATTTAACTTGATGTGTTATCACCATCTTAATTATGCAAAATCACAATTATGCAAAAACTTTAAATTGATGTGTTATTACCATCTTAATTAAATTTAGTTTGAGTTTCATGTTCATAGGTGTATATTGGTTAATTCGTCCCTTTAATTTTTCTATTTTGCGTTTAGTACTACCCCTAGTTCGGAATCCTGGATCCGCCACTGCTCATATAAGCTAGCAAGTGGGTTGTCACTTAACCATGTTTTTGAAATGGTAATCTTTTTTATTAGCAATGTCAACTCTTACTAAACATAAAATAAGGTTGACTCAAGTTGACAAGAATTTTAATATACATGTCAAGAATGAGCTTTTGCCAAACTTGACTTTTGTTTTTTTACCTGTCATCAATAAAATAAATTTTTTTTACCTATTAGAAGTGGAGGTATACGTAACGGCTCAAATCACATTGCATGAGGTAAATTGTATCATCAACATGCAAATTTTGAGTTAAGATCTTTAGGTCAAAATTTTTTATCACCACTAGTCCAAATTGGGATTGAAAGTGATTTAGGCATGTATAATATTATAACCTATATTAATTATTCCATATCATTTACTAACAACTTAGTTTACAAT
Source organism: Chenopodium formosanum (assembly GCA_024500155.1). Lineage (NCBI taxonomy): Eukaryota > Viridiplantae > Streptophyta > Magnoliopsida > Caryophyllales > Amaranthaceae > Chenopodium > Chenopodium formosanum. Next base: position 44,995,404 of record CM044880.1, read on the forward strand.
TTACTCATATGGGTAGAATCAGTAAAATAACCATGGTTCCCCTTAACTATTTACTAGCAGGGAACAACTATGAATTGGGCCCAGCATTCTGCATTCTTGGGGGATAAATCCCTGTTCCCATCTACTTGTAGTACCTTTGATTTGGAACTATTCTTGATGCGTGAATCTCTGATTCCCTTTATTGATGTATGGGAGGGTATTAAACTTTGAGGAAGGCTATATCCTTTGAAAATTATAATAGTTATATACCAACATATAGTGTCGTGTCCATGTTGACTGTCAAGGAATGATGTGGGCACCTCAGGTGATATTAATTGAGAATAATAAGAAAAAAGTACACCTCAGCTGATATCAATTAGAATAATAAGAAAGTAATTTCTTTTATGTCATCACATATTCACATATAAACTACATTAATGGCTTGCTGATTTTAATGGGATAAGCAACATGGGGTTGTAGTCTGGTAAGCTTTATGATAAATACTACCCCCGTTTCTTGTAAGTCGACGCGTATTCCTTTTTAGGAAGTTTTTTTTTTTAGTTGACACGTTTCCTTTTGAGGTAAATTATTTACCTTGCATTTACAAGGTACCCCACTTGCTTTTTCATTTTCTCTCACCCTCTCTCCTCTCTTTAATATATGTGCCTAAATCAACCGCGTCAAATAAATAGAAGCGGAGGAAGTATAATTTTTTAAATAAATTGAATAATGATGAGTGTATTGATTTGTTTGCACCTTCTTTTGAGGAGGAGAAGCAAATTGTGAAATCAGGATAATCCAAATACATTATAACCTACAGCTAGGTTTGATTTAGGGCATACATGGATTGGGGGTAATACATTAAGGGGGTAAAAAAAGGCAAACTTGAAAAAACAAAAGTAATTAGAGGTGTTGTTGTAGAAGACATGGTGTTTACAAATGAAATAAGGTAGTCGTGCCATGAGGAAAAGAGAGAGATGGAGAAATTATTACTCTCATAATGAGGGTAATAGTTACCCACCCTCCCCCTAGTGTAACTATTACCCCAAAAATAAGGGTATTGATTCTTCTTCTTTCACCTCACACCATACCATCACTACATAATTTTCTTACAATCACACCATCACTATCTCCATCTTCCCTATTTTCACATTCATTTTGCTTAGTTTGACTTTTATTACCCGTTAATGTATTACCCCCAATCCAAGCATGCCCTTATTGTGGACATTTTCCGCTTGAATTCATTTCTAGACAAACTAGCCTTCATAGTAATTGGGATTTCATGGCTTGGAAATTTAGAATGGATCGTTCATCTTTGTTCGGTAAATAATTGCAAGGTCTAGGGAGAAAGAAGTAAAATCTGAGTGGAAAAGTTTTGCATCATTTTAGAAGGAAATACGATCTTCCTTTAACATATACTTAGGGTTTTTTTTATTTTTTTTTTTTTGCACCTTCAATTTTCCATATTGTGTTTTTTGGTCGAGTACACTTTCCTTCATTTTCATAAGGAAAATTTATTAACCATTTTCGAACTAATCACACGTTTAATTTTTTATTTTAAATTACAACCCCTTAAATGAAATAAATGCTCAGATTACCACCCATTTCAAAAATCTGTTGGATTTTCCGTCCGTGGACCCCACCTAACGCTTATTTTAACTCTTTTGACTGATTTTTTTCCCCGATTTTTCTCTTTGAAAAAGCTTTCCTAACTTCAATTCACATTTTTCTCTTTAAAATTTGGTAGAATTTGGTGAAGGATATGTGACTTAAAGTTTAAGTGGGGCCTACAGACACAAAATCCACCGGATTTTTGAAGTGGGTGGTAATCTGAGCATTTTTTTAATTTAATGGGTGGTAATTTAAAATAAAAAATTAAACGGGTGGTTAGTTCGAAAATGGTTACATTTTTAAAAAATAACCTTTTCATAAACACCACTTGTTTCACGCTATTTCCTTCATTTTCATACACACTCCATTGTTTTCATCTCTATCTTGCCCTCCTTGGTCACTGATGGCTTCCATTGCTTTCTTTTCTATCTTACCCTCCTTAGCTACTGTTGACTAAACATCAACAACAACGACGCCTTGATCCAAAAATGATTTGTGGCGGCTAATATGAATCATCATGAGTAGTCATCCACAAAAATAATGTAAAAAAAGAAATTCTGAAAAGAAAAGTGAAATGTTGAAAGTGACTGAAAAACGAGAAACAATATACTGAGCAAAAAAAAAAAAAAACGCAGGGGCAGTGTAAATAGAAACCCCAAAAGAGGAAATAACAACAAAATTTGGGAAAGTTTTATAGAGGGGGTTAAGAGGAGATAAAAAGAGGTAAAACATGCTAGTAAAATTAAATTAATATAAATAAATGACGTCCATCAATCATCTATGAACGTTGTATAAATAGGATTAAAAGATGTTCCTTGAAAGCAAATGGCATTAGAGATGTTGATTGTTATTTAAAATATGTATTCTCAGTTTTGATGCCTTAAAAGTTTTTTGATGTTGCTCAAAACCACATGAGACAATATCAGAATTTAATGGTTAAACTTTAATTGCCATTGTAACTTTTGGATATTCTAAATGTCTTATTGAAAAACTTACATCCTTGAATATCCTAGGCATTGTTTGATAGTGATAATTTGACATAAGAGATAGGTTTTCAAATGTGAACCATGATAATCTCATGCAACAAAGCTAGCTACTTATTGATAAACTTATGTCTGCCAATAGATAAACAAAGATAAACTAATTTCATGCAATTAAGGATTGTTGTAAGTCTTGCAAAAGTTGTAATCATGTGAATGCATTGTGATTGTGTCAAGTAAATCAGCTTGTCTAGGTTGGAGGAGATTCTTAATGATATCTTAGATTTAGAGTTAGTACAGTCCGTTGACGTGTTCATTGCTCTTTTTATGAAGATTAATACGGAGTACCACATTGTGGATAACTTTAGTTATTGCCTTTATTTTTATTTTTCTTCTTAGGTTTGTGTGAAGGGTAGACAGTTTCCAATATAACTTTCTCCAAATCTTTCTTGTTAATTTTTTAGAGAGCTTTGTATTGAAAAAAAACCGGAACTTTGATGCAGTTTGGTATTTGATTGATTCAATCTATTAAAAAAAAAGACACTGCATGCTACCTTACTGATTTACTTTCTGTGTAGTTTCCTTTCATCAATCTTATTCATTTATGAGCAATTGATGATTAATATGACATTTTGTGCAATCATTTTTTGTTTTTAACTTTTCCAGACAGTGCTTACAAGAAAGAATACCATTAACGGGATTGAATACCGCGATGATCCTGTGATTTTTGCTTGGGAATTAATCAATGAACCACGTTGCATGTCTGATCCGACAGGTGACACTCTTCAAGTGAGTTCTGGAGTCTCCTTACATCAGTGTTTTTCCCGATTAGAATTGTTCTTTTACGACTTGTTTTGTAGTCAGTAATAATTAGTAATGACAATTCTTTAAATAGCAAATTTGTGAAGATAATTTCATGCCAATACCTATGTTAATGTTAATCCCTCCACAAATACCTCTTTTTGTCACAATTTTTCATTGCCATTTATCAACATTTAAAGTGGTATACTGTGGTAATGAAAATTTATGGATGAGCTGGAGGTAGAGTTCCATTTACACAGTAATGAATGCGTGTTTTCTTTGCAAAAACACATACAAATCCATTACCATTCCCAATATTATGACCGCTTATCAAACGTGCCGTGAGTACATTTGGTTGGTTTAGACTCTTGCTGTATCTAAGCAAAGTTACTATTTTGAACATTTTTTTTTTGGCGTAATAAATTAATTTGATTATGGCAGGATTGGATCAAGGAAATGTCCGAATTTATAAAGGCAATTGATGAGAAGCATCTGGTTACCGTAGGCCTTGAGGGATTTTATGGTCCCAAGAGTGCTAAGTCATCTCTAAACCCCTCAGAATGGGAAGCCACTATTGGAACTGATTTCATACGCAACAATGATTTACCAACTATTGATTTTGCTTCTGTTCACATGTATCCTGATCAATGGTGAGCAGTTTCTCTTGCTAACAAACTTTTAACTTTACATGAAAGTTATATAGCAAGCAGCAGTTGCTTTAAGAATCTTCAATATTTCTTGAGTATCCAAGTTAAAGCAGAAAGTCTAGTATCAATGTATCATTCTGCTGTTGCATGTAGCGTTATATTTTATATGTCTCTATATTTAATCTATCCCTGTTGTCAACATTCAATCCATTTTGAATGGTACATCTATAATGAAATAAACTAATCCCATTTCCTTTCTTAGGCTGTTAGTGGATAATCTTGAAGAAAAATTGGAGTTTGTCAGGAAGTGGGTGTCATCTCACATTGACGATGGTGATAAACAACTTAAGAAGCCTGTAATGTTGACTGAATTTGGGCTGTCAAGTCAAAACAAGGACTTTGATCCTTCACACCGAGATAGGTTGTTCAAACTTGTTTTTGATATCATATACAAGTCTGCAAAAAAGAATGGGTCTGGTGCTGGTTCCCTTATTTGGCAGCTCTTTGTAGATGGAATGGACGATTTTCATGATGATTTCGGGTTAATCCCATGGAAAAAGCGATCCACTTATGACCTGATAGCTGGGCAGTCGTGCAGGTTGGCTTTATTGCATCAACGTTCGAACTTGCTAGGAAGTTTGAGAGATCTGTGTCGGCGATCGTGAATTGTTTACAACTGCAAGAATAATCTTAATTTTCTTACTGCTAGCTTACTGATTTTAGTCTCAGGAAGTATGTTTATTTTTTATGTTGCATTGAGCTATGCAGATGATCTTTTTATCGGTAGAGAATTGTGCTGTCTATATTCGCGAATTCATATAGACGATAAAGATAATAGACTGCAGATGGATTCACACTACTTGTCAAACTGCCAATGTTCAAAATGGCTATATTCTCGCAGATGATGTTGGTGGCCATCGTGAACAAGAATCATCTATGACATCCTTGCAAGTTTGAAGGTCAGAAATTCGGACGAGGGCAGTTTGGAGGCATGAAATCACCATGTATATTGTCAATTAATAGAAACTCGTTTTGCCTAGTAGTTTTTGAAATGTTTTGATTCTCTTTTATTTGATTACCCCATAATTTTTATTTTTATTTTTTATTTTTTATTTTTATTTTTATTTTTTATTTTTTATTTTTATTTTTATTTTTATTTTTATTTTTATTTTTATTTTTATTATTTGTTTACAACAGTACCCTACCACATCTTTGTTTAAGAAGGCTTTTAGATTTATTTACGCAAAGTTGATTTGTCACGAAGAAAGGATTTGGGAACAACTTGGATGTGTCGGTGGCCTCGGTGCAGTTTGTATAAATGTAGTATGCAGTACCAATTTTGATTTGAGTTTGTATACCTGATTATGGGCCTGCTCTGATTTACTGAACTAAATTGTAATTTTGTGAAATTCAAAATTATATTTTGACATATATATGTGAATGATTAATTTTGATTATTTATTTTAATGTGATTTAAGCAAATAAATTTGATGTTTATAAAATTATTTCACTACCCATATTTTAATTATGAATTATTATACAAGTTTAACCCATTAATTACCGAGCATCCTATTTTTATTAGATCTAGGAATCCTACCCACAAACCCTTATTTTCCCTCACTAATCTCACGTATTCCCTTTTCCCCTTCTCCTTGTGCTGCTCACGAACCAAAAAAAAAAAATCACTGCTTGCTGCTGCCGGCAACAGGCCACCACCGGCGCCTGTCTGTTGCTCCAGAGACCAGCACGACCACCAATTATCCCCTTCTCTCTCCTTTCGATCTTTTTTTTTTCTTTTGTTAATTTAATTCAAGTTTCTATCTTTATTAAATCTTGCTCTTAAATTGTTGTTATTGTGATTTGATTATGCATATAAATTATAAAAGATTATAAATTTCTAAATTTTGTTATGTGTTAATTTAATGACAAATTTCAGATTTTTTTAAGTATAAAAATTAGGGCTTAAAACCTTGAATTTCATGATTTTAGGGTTAATAACGTGTTAATTAAGTTATCTAATTATATTAAGTGTAAATTATGTTGTTATCTTGATCTATTCAAAAAAAAAAAATGTTGTTATCTTGATTATAAATTAATTTTCAAGTTTTAATTGTGAATATTTTAGGGTTTATATTGTGAAATTTGAAGGTTTGATTAAGTTCTTATGAAACTAATTGAATTCCAATGATATATTTAAAGTTAAAATTGTTGTATTTATACATTCTATTACTAATCAAATTTTCAGATTTTAGGTTATTGTTTTTGAAGCCTCTAAATACATTGAATTGGCGAATTTTTGAGTTTAGACCCTACTAACTTAACATATAATGTAAATAATTTCAAAGATTACAATAATTTTGAGGTTTCATATATAAATATTTCTTTAGATTGTTATTTAACTATAAACTTGCTGTAATTTCATGTATAAGAGTGTATTTTAAGGTTTTATGAAGAAAATCTAAGGAACTATATATAAGCCTTTAATTTTAACTAAAGGGAAGGTTTTAAAGTGTTGTTTAATTGGATTTGAAGGTTATAAAGTAAGTTAGTATTGTTGTACATTTGATTGCTTGGGTATTGATTGAGATTTTACTCATTGGTTTAGGAGAGGACTTTATTGAAGGTATTTCTAGTTGGTAAAGTAGTCAACCAATTCGTTTACTCAAGCTACGTGCAAGGATACGGAACCCTTGACTTTAGGAGCATGTTTAAGGACTTGGAAATTTAGAATCATGTTAGGAAACTTGTGGATTAGTTGGAATTGTATGGTAGTAAGTTTAGTTAGTGATTATTGTGATGATAAGTCTTTCTCTATGTATGAGAAATGCGTATTGATTTATTATGTGAGTATTATTTATGCATTGTAAAAATTTTAGTATGGTCTCTCCCAAAATGACCATCACTATTCCAAATTTTGATTGGCTAATTTTATAATTATTTTTAAACCTTGGTCAAAGGTTAATTTTGGAAATTTCGTTTTTAATTCATTTTCTTATTTCTAATAATTAACTATTGTAATTTCTGAAAATGTTTTATTTTTCGAAATTAATTTATTAAAATCTATTTTTAATAAATACAAAATTAAGATTAAACAAAAAAATATAAATAAAAAAATTGATCTTCGAATTTTGTCGAAGTTCTTCACCATTCTTCAAATTTGTTCATCAAATAATTTAATTAACCACAAGTTTATGTTCCATGTACCATACATTCAATCACGCATCAATGGAGACTGAAAAAATTTACAGATTTATACAACCCTTGCGCAATTTTATGGTATACATAATCGGGTTCTTTCATCCTGTGGGTGGGTTCTTAATTCTTGAAAAAATAGATTTTAATTGTACAATCATTATAGGGATGCAAAAAGGCATTTTATATAATTGAATTAAAAAATTATGAGGTTTTCGCTACTATGGTCGTCATTCAAATTTGACAAGAAACCGTTTCATATATTTTCGTAAACCTTTTTTATATAAAAAAAAAACCAAATTGGAATGTAAAATATTGTTTGTGTATAAGGTATTTACTGTAGGCGTCGTTCAAAGTGCGCCTAACGTTAAGCATGTGTGAATATGCTTGGCACTCATAGGAAGTGAGAATTGACGTATATCATTAAGGAAAAATATACTAGAGAGCTGCCAACAAGTTTAAGGAACTTGTAAACCTTTCATGGATCATAAAAGACAACCACGAATAAAGGTACAACGATAGGCAATAACGATTGACCCGTGAAGGTTGCACCCCATTCATAATCCATGTGATTACTAACTCCATATAGTTCGGACCCACGAAAGGAGGATCGGGGATGATGATACGAAGTGAGTCATGGAGTCACATTTGCCCTTATTGGCATCTACTCGATTCTTATTGTAAAAAGTATATCCTGCGATCTCAAAGGCATGCAAACAAACATTCAATTTGCTCCAAACTAACATTAAGCTAAATTTGTTGAATATTAATGCAACACATAATTCTAAAATATCGTGATCACTTGATTAAACAATAAGATTAAAAAGGAACCTAAATCGGTTGTTCAAATTATCTTATTAAGCGTGATTTTCAATTACATATTCCCTTTAAACATGCAATATGGTGATCAATAACAATAGAATTAACATTAATATTGAAAGCAATTTAACAATAATCCAATTATTAATACATGACAAACATGATAAAAGTTGTTAGAAAAATAATAAAAATAAAAGGAACATGATTCCTTACTTTGATTTTGCTTGCTTGCAACTATAAAACAAGTAACTTCAAGGTAATAAATAAAAAAATAGTTGAAATTAAATTAAATAGAGTTGATTTGGGGTCAAACCCCCAAACAGTTCTACCTTTCACGCCTTGGTTTAAGGATGAAATCTCGGGTAAAGTACGGACTCTTTGGAGTTCTTAAAGGAAGAATTTTGGAAGAATAGGGTAGGCTAGTGTTTAGGCTAGAGCATAGAAGAGAGATTTAATTGATGCCCCGAACTATAGAAATAAGGGGGGTATTTATAGGGAAAATGAGTAGAGGGAACACATGAACCCTAAAAAAATAAAACCCTAAATTTGGGTTTTGTGACACGGGACAATATGACGTGACGCGGGAAATATCTGTCCTAAAAAGGTTAAACGCGTGCAGGTAAAGACGCGGGAAAAACACGGTACAGGATGCCGTGACGCGGCAGCTCTCACGTGTGAGCTGATTTTTATTGAACATGGACTTTAAGCACTCCCGGGATTAAATACTCAACCCGACCAATAATGACGGTAAAGGGTTGTTCATCTTCGGGTTTGGTTTTGGGGAGACATTTTTAGGTGTCTATAGAAGCCCCCACTTTGACTGAGTTTGTAGAAACGTCAGTTTTGAAAACGATAGTCAAAGTAGTCGATATGGACGGAGAATGATTTAAGATGTTCTGCGATCCTAAATCACTCTATATGCGCCAATACCTACGGAAAAATGTGAGCTCCACAGATAAAAAGAGAAGGGGAATATAATGTTTATATGACATCAGTGTACCGTTGGCAAATATGTTTGATAGTATTTGACACCGGTGTGTTGGTGACAAATGAGTTTGGTAGCTTTCTATGCTTAAAGAAATCCACCGAATGATGTTTGTTAAGTTACTTTCTATGCTTGAGGAAAGTTGACAGATGATATAATCGTTGACTTATTCACCTTGAGAAGTGGCAACGACCGACAATTTTCCATGCTTGAGGAAAAACTTGTTTGATAATGAGATTGCAAGTCTCTATGTATCGAGAACCTTATGCCGTGAATCGTTTTCGCTCGGGAGATGATCACTGAAAATTGATGATAGTTCGATTGTCCCCAAACGTGGGCTATATATGGTTCGATAGTCCCCGAACATGGGCTGTATTTGGTTTGATTGTCCCAGAACGTAGGCTGTAGATGGTTCTCTTGTCCCCAAATGTAGGCTGTAGATGGTCCGCTTGTTCCCCGAACGTGGGCTGTAGATATTTCGCTTGTCCCCGAATGTGGACCGTAAATGATTAGACCTTCAAGTCGACTATCCGACCATATTAGGTGCCTGAAATATGACTCTGATGCTTGGTAAGGGTAAAATGGTAATTTTTGTAGGATTTCCCGTGAGTTTTGTGGTGGGAAAATAACCGTTCACGAAGTTACAGAAATAATCCAAACTGGTCAAAGGTTCCTGGAATATTCCTGGTACAAGTCCCTATGTTGTGTAGGTCACGCACAAGTGTCGTACCACGTGGACATCTTCTGTGACACGGCATATTTTTGCCGTCACACGACAATTTTTTTTAGGGCACGACGTTCCTCTCTTACCGCTGAATTAGTCAAATAGCTGCAGGAAACTTCGCTGAACATATTCCAAGATGTGTGCAGACCACTGCGCCACGTGGAATATTTTCTTGGCACGACATATTTTGCCGGCACGTGGCATGCTTTTGTGTGACGCAACGTTTTTTTCCCCTTGAAATAGTCATGCGTGCTCGAATTTTTTGGTTTCCGTGCCTTTAACCAACTATTTTGTCGCATCTCGAGGGGTAACACCGTTGCACGACAACAAGTACTGTGACATAAGACGTTACACCGTGTCACGACATTTTCTTTTGTCTTTAAATTCAAAAATTCACGTGACTTCTTCCTCATTCATTTCTGCTACTGCTGCTCGTGTTCTCCGCTATCATTTTCGAGCTTTTCTCACTCAATTCACTTAAATCTCTTGCTAGCTTCCTCATTTTCGAATCTTTACAAGGATCAATGTAAGTTCCTTTGCTTTATATCTCAAATTTTGCTATATAATGAGCCATTTTCACTTAAAAGCCTTAAAAAATCAAGTTGAGGGTGTTTAGGGTAAAAATACCCTTTACACGTGGTTTAATCTTGCAGTGACACGTGGCCCAACCAAAGGGCGACACGTGTCCCTATGAGAAGATGGCGTGCGTCAATGCTAAAAAAGAGCACCTGAAATGAGAGAAAAAGGGACTTTCTTACATCAGAGCCCAAATCCCAAAATTACTATAGAAAGCCGCAAAACGGCGCCCCCATATGACACGTGTCATCACCTAATTGCGCAGCCAGTCAGGACACGGAAATTCAAGGCACAAACCCTAAAGGGGCACAAATCCTCACCCCTACAAATACCCTAATCGTTTATGATGGGTGGGGTGGATTATTGTAACTTAACATTAAATAGAGCACTAAATAGCTCCAGCTTCTCTCTACTTTCTCTCTCCAGCCTTTCCGATTTCCGGTTACTAACTTGACCGTCGGAGGCGAATATTCCGTCACCGGAATATTTGTTGTTTTGCAGGTGTCCAGGTCTCGTTGCCAGTAGTACGTGACTAGTGTCCCGAGGGATTCCAAAAAACCCCAAAACATTTGGCACTGTCTGTGGGGACACTCGTCCGTAATGGAAATTGACGGTCAGGCACCTAATGCCGGCCTTGGCCGTGGTCAGGACGACTATAAAGAGAATATAGCCACAACAATCAGTTCTAGGGATCCTTTAATTGCCATATTCCATGAGGCCGAGGATCTACCAGTTACTACTGCCTCCCTAAAGGTCGCTATTTACAAGCTTCAAAATAAGTTGGAAGAAAAGAGGCCGTTCACCTCTAGACAGCTGTCCAGAAGGGTGGAGGATGGCACTCAGAGAAGAAATCAGAGTAAGGCAACAAACGCTGAAGATGCTAAGAATACCCCTTTTCGTAGGCTACATGGCAGGTCTCCTAAGGTGCCACGAACGCATTTTTCAAGGCTCCTTGAGAGAATGCAGTCATCTATGGGGCAGACCAGTCAACCTTAAAGGGAGGATCCTGAGCCGTATCAATGATGGAGGGACGCAAGGGAGTATATCCGACACAAACGACGGGAACATGTAGCCCAATCGGACACGGCCTGTACTCCTACAATGCCGGATGAACTCTTTAATCACTCACTTTCCCAACATACCAGCACGGCTAGGACCAGCAGGAGCCAAGCTACTCATACTCTAACTTCCATTCCAATTCAACCAGTTCAATATCAGAATCCTCAGAATTTGAATGCTTTTCTGCCGCATAATCCAAAAGTCCTCAGACAGTTTAGGCAATTTACCCAACCGTTCGACCAGGTTCCATATCTAGGCGAACCGACCGACCAACCTCAACCCATTGATTGGCAAATGCATTTACTGAATCTTGGAGACAAGCGCCTTTGTTTTCTCATGAGATTCTGACGAGAGGAAAACTAGGTCGTTAACTAATCTTCCCTCGGTCAAACTAAATTTATAAACACTTAACAAACCTAAATACGAGTATAGAGGCAAGTCAAGGGTCGAACCCAAAGGAACGGTAATGTTCAAGCACTTTCAGTTATGCGCCTAAGCTAGGTCGAAGACGAAGGTAAAAGAGAGTACGATTAACTAACAAAGCAAGTAACCAAGGAAATAAAACACTAGGAACGGGGATCAACAAGTAATCATGTCAATTGCAACAACTTGGAAAGATCATGCCAATCAAAGGTTGTGAAGACTAATGATAAGAGCTATCAATAGAAATCAAGAGCTATCTCCTAATTGTTAAAGTAGGGTTCATTATGAATAACAATCTAAGAGAATCACAATAAAAAACCAATCGATAATTGCAATTCCTAAATCAATTGTTCGTGTCATTAGCAATTACAATGCAATCTAGCATAATTCTCAAGGCCTAATTGAATTACACACATGCAAACCTTTACTAATCACTTTAATCTCAACAATCAATCAACACAATTCCCAAACTAATCACAATTAATCAATTATTCAAGTTTCACCCAATTCCTAGCCAACAACTACTCAAATATCATCATCTATCAACTACCAACTAAAGAAATCAAGAATCAACAAGATATCAAGAACAATTACATTAATCAAGCATCAAACATCAAAATTAAACCAAACAAACATGAATTTAAACAAAGCAATATGGTGAGATAGATTTAAGAATGCTCATTGATAATAGAGATGATCTTAAACACAATTATCACCCTTGTATCTTAAAACTCCTAATCACCATTGGAATCCCTCACTTTCTCTCTGTAAAACTACTCCTAATCCAGAGAAAGGATCTCCTAATCTACCCTCATCCTCCTTACAGGGGAGAGAAGCTATTCTAAACTAAAGAATCTAATCTATGAATAATAAAGAAGGCCGTACAATATATATATATATATATATACAAAAGGAAAAAATAAACGAAATCGCAAGTAAAACCTTGAAAACCGCGCCCGTGCCCGTGAATGTGAAAATACCCAAGCTCGCGCCCGTGGCTGGAAACCGCGTCTGCAGGGCTAGACTCGCGCCCTTCCCTCTCCAAGTTCCTGGTCGAAAATGGCTGATTTCGGCTGCAGCAACCCGCGCCCGCGGCGGCAGACCCTGCGCCCGCGGCCAGCTTGCGGCTGTGCTGCTGCGCTGCTGGGAGCGTGGCTGCTCCTGCTGCGCACAAGAATGCTTGGGCTGCTGCGCTGCTAGGAGCTCGGGCTCACTTCCTTGACGCTCGGGATTGCCACCTTGGAACTCGTGCTTGCGGAGCTTGCTTGGATTGGCTTGACTTGCGTGCTTGGCTTCCTTAACTTGGCTCCGTTAAATCCCTTGATTGCACTTGAGTTCCCTCCTTGATTATTAAATCCCGGGGAACTCGACGTACCTACAAAAAAAGTCAAATAAACGGAGAAACGAGAGAAATAGCCGAGAAATGAATAAAATAATAACAAAACCATTAAAAGCACACATTTCTCTAAACTTACACGCAAACATGCAATTCAAACATTATTCCCTAAAAACACGATATAAACGACTAAAAAACGAGAATAAAAATATGAAGAAAACCTAGCCTAAGAGTGCCATAAATAGCGCGCATCTGATTCGTAGATCTCCCTAGCCCGCGAAGGTGAAGAGTGTACTTGTGGGTGCCTATGATGGTTCGGGTAACCTAGAGGAACACGTCACTTAGTATAGAAACCTGATGTACTTGCAATGTGTTGATGAAGCCACCTGGTGTTGGTTCTTACCGACTACCCTCAAGGGCGTGGCGTAGGACTGGTTCAGAAGCCTGTCGGCCAGGTGCATCAATTGCTTCACTACACTAAGTATGTTGTTTGTTAGAAACTTTTCATACAACATTCCCCCAAGAAAGACCAGTCTTAACTTGGCTACAATTGTCCAAGGAAAGAATAAGGGGTTGCGTTCATACGTCAAGAGATTTAACTAAGAAATAACCCATATTCAAAATCTTACGGATGAAATGGCATACTTAGAATTTCTCCGGGGATTAAGGCATAATGGTTTCAAGTTTAATCTGGTTAGAAAAAAGGTTTGAACATACGCAGACGTTTTGCGGGAAGCCGAGGCCTATATAGAAGTAGCTGATTTATGTTCGCCCACCAAAGCAGAGCAGCCAGCCAAGGGAGCTGAGAAGAAGCCATCTTTTCATCAAGACTCATTCGAGAAGAAAAAGGAAGGAAACAAGCAAAACGAAGTCTAGGTGGCAGATGATCAGCAGCCAAAATCAAAGAAGGTTAAGGATAAGTTTGAGTTTGAGAAGCCCCAGCCGATGAGAGGCTTGGCCCAATATCACAACAAGAACAAGTATTGTCATTACCACAAGGACGTGAGACATGACACGAACGATTGCATTAATTTGAAGCGATTGTTGGATAAGCTGGCAGAGAAATGCATGTTGAGCTTATATGTTTTGAAGTCAAAGTTTACCTACACTTGGACAGAAAACAACTCCTAAAAGAAAATCAAAAGCAAACTGAAAAGGAAGATGATGGGAACAACATAGATTCTGGTTTGGTTGCCGTGATATCAAGCGGATTTGCTGCAGGCGGCCCTACCATGAAGGGTATGAAGCAGGATGCTTGGAAGTTCGGAAAAGTAATGCATGCCGAAGGGGTCAAAGTTGAACCTTTCCAAGAGGTGGCGGTTAGTAAGGTCGACCGAGGGGAGGTTAAGGTCTTGTATAACGATCCTATGGTGTTCATCATGAAGATAACCATTCAGAAAGTAGGCCGGATTCTAATAGATATGGGCAGCTCGTCTAGTATCATCAGCTTGGCCGCACTGAAAAATTTGAAGTTCCCAGAAGATGCTCTCAAAGACATCACTCACCCTTTAGTGTGATTTAGGGGAAACATCATCCACCCAGTCGGACAAATAGACTTTCCCATCCGATTTGGGCAAAAAGGAAAAGGAAGGGACATGGTTGTCCGCTTCTTGGTGGTAAAAGAGTTAACTGGCTACAATGTCATACTCGGCCGTCCAACCCTGAATGCTGCAAAAGCTATAATCGTCCCCCATCTGATGTTATTAAAGTTCGAGAGGTCGGACGGAAAGATTAGTTCGATTCAAGGAAGTCAGAAAATGGAAAAAGAATGTAATCAGCTGGCGCTAAAGCCAACAACCCACGGAAAGGGATAGTCGTCTGAGCAAAAAGGGGAAGAACCTCCACTCCAAGCATACCAGATCGGCCAAAAGCGCAAGCAGGCCATGGTTGACCAGGCATAGCAGTTAATGATCATCGGTCGGCCAGAAGATTTTAGACCTGAGCCGGCCGGCGATCATCAGGATGTAGTGTTGGACCTCGATCAACCAGATCGGACAGTCAAGGTCAGCACTATAGCTGAGGGTTTGCTTGGATGACTTAATAAGGTTATTGAGAGAATTCAAGGATGTATTTGCATTCGAAGTAAGTTCAATGCCAAGTATCAGCCCAGACCTGGCCGTGCATAAAATTACTGTAAATAACCTTTGTAAGCCCGTCTGATAGAAAAGGCGAAATCACTAAGAGGAAAGGAATCAGGCGGCCGCAGCCAAAGTAAAGAAGCTGCTTGATGGTGGTTTCATATGACAGTGCTACCATTAAGACTGGGTGCCCAATGTTATGTTGGTGAAAAAGCCGAATGGAACCTTGAGGATGTGCGTGGACTAAATTGATCTAAACAAGGCATGTCTGAAGGATAGCTTTACCTTGCCTAAGTTTGACCGATTAGTCGACTCTACGGTCGGACATGCTCTCGTGAGTTTTATGGACGCATACGCCGAATTCCACTAAATCCCATTATGGGAAGAAGACCAAGAGAAAACTGCATTTGTGACCGAGCAAAAGTTGTATTGTTATAAAGTGATGCCATTCGGCCTCAAAAACGCCCCTGCTACCTTTCAAAGGCTTGAAAATACTGTTTTCAGAGATCAGATTGGCCGGAATATGGAGGCATATATTGATGACATGATTGTCAAGTCAAAGAACCTGGCTGACCATTTAAGGGATCTTCAAGAAACGTTTACCAAACTCAAGCGACATAAGATGATGCTAAATCCAAAGAAGTTTCTTTGGTGTTGAGTCCGGCAAGTTTCTCGAATTTTTTATTGACCAGCGAGGAATTGAGGCCAACCATGAGAAAATTCAAGCCGTCTTGGACATGAAGTCGCTGATGACAATTAAGGAATTGCAAAATTGTCGGGTTGTTTAGCCCTAGGCCGATTCTTGTCAAGATTCGGGGATAATTGTCGATACCTTTTTAAGACAATCAGGAAGAAAGTAATGTTCTAGTGGACAGAGGAGATAAAGGAAGCCTTCATTCAGCTAAAAAGCCATTTGCATACATTTCCTCGGCTCTTTAGTCCACTTAAGAACGAGAAGTTATACATGTACCTTGCTATTTCTAAACACTCGTTAAGTGGCGTCCTACTTTCTTAAAGGGACGACCATCAGATCCCAGTATATTTCATCAACCATGTTTTGCATAATACCGAGTTTAGGTATCCCCCTATTGAAAAATTTGGCCTTGCATTGCATATGGTGTCAAAGAAGCTTCGGCCGTATTTTCTGGCGCATTAAATTGTGGTATATACGAACCAACAACTCAAGAAGCCGTTTGCAACTTTTGAAGCCAACGGCTGCTTAAATGGTCCTTAGAACTGAGAGGTTTTGACATCGCGTTTGAACCCAAAAGGGTAATGAAGGGGCAAGCCTTTGCTGATTTTGTTGCTGAGATGACTCGACCGGATTTGCAGCTGGCTGGGGACCAAATCTGGAGAGTGTATGTGGATGGTAGTGCAACAACAACAACCGGATGCGGTGGTGGGAGTATTTGTCAATCTCTCGAGGGAGATAAGTTTGAATATGCAATAAGATTTCAGTTCCAAGCCTCTAATAATGAGGCCGAGTATGAAGCCTTATTGGCCGGCCTTAAAATGTGTAAGGCGGCCAGGGCAATAAAAGTTGATGCAAGATCGGAATATCTGCTGATAGTCAACCAAGTGAATGATGACTATGAAGCTAAGGAGCCGACAATGAAGAAATACTTGAAGATGGTCAAAGAGGAGGCCAAGTGCCTAGAACATTTTACCATGCAGCAATTTCCCTGTTCATAAATTCATCAAGCGGACTCGCTCTCAAAATTAGCATCCTCGGCATCATGCGATACTCTAAGATCGGTGTTTTGGGATGTAAAATAAAAGAGGAGTATCGATGCAAAGCTTATACAAATCATTGACAGAAGATCCCCATGAATAAACGGAGTTATCTCATACTTAAGGGATGGGGTACTCTCGGACGATCCAAAAGGGAGATGGCTGATGAAGAAGAGATCGGCATGGTTTGAAATGTAGAGAGGGGAATTGTTCAAGAAAGCTTTTGTGAAGTCATACAAGAAGTGTATCACCCAAGAAAGAGGGAATGATGTGTTAGACGACCTCCACCAAGGACATTGTGAATCCCATATAGGCGGACATGCCTTATCTAAAAAGGCTACCTGTTGGGGTTTGGTGAGTTCGACTCACCGCGGAAACAACCCCGACCCAAAGAACCACTCACAATTAATAAAACCATAAAGCATAACAAATAAACATATAAGGATAAAATTGGAATTTACCTTTGAAGCGTGCTTCGCCCTCAAAGTCGGGCTCTTACTTGAAAGCTTTAAGCTCCGAAAATACGCGAGCCTCCTACGGAAATCCACCCAAAAAAACTACTAGCGACTTTTAGGTCCGTTACCTCGAGGTTAGCGAGGTCCGACCAAAACTCGAGTATTATATGAGTTTAAGAGTTTTTGCTAATGCAATGCTCTATTGAACTCCTACTCAAGCACTCTTCCCAAAAACCCAAGATGGGTATTTATAGGCAAGAGGGAGAGTGGGAATTTCTATCCCATCAATCAGGGAGTCAAGAAATTCCACAATTTATTTTAAAGATAAATTAAGATAAATAAGAAAACTAATAATAAATCTACAAGTGGCACTATTATAAGTAAAGGGTGGTGAGGACAACATGGAGAGTAGGGGACCATACTTGCTCCCCACTCAATACTCTCCTTGTGCCACATGTCCCTCACCCCACTTGCTTCCATATGCTCCCACTTTCTTCCCTTAGTTTTCGACCCTATGGCCCAGCCGTAGCCCAGTCGAGAGCCTAGCCCTGCACTTGATGTTGCAGGCTGCTGCTATGGCTAGCAAGCCACGCACACAAGTGCGGGCTGCTGGCCCTTGCGTGCGCTGCTAGCTGCTACTAGCACGCAAGGCTTGTGGCTACTAGCTATGGTGCGCTAGCACGCACCAGCCGGCCATGCATGGCTCGGCTTGGTGCGATTGCTAGCAACCTATGCTAGGGCATTTTTGCCCCTAGCACTCGGATGCTCGGGGCACTCCAATGCTAGGGGTATTTTGGGAATATGGTCGATTTATTATTATTTTGCGCGTCTCGTCATTTACTATTTTTGACTCGACTTTCGACGCTCTAAGCTCGAATTTCTGACGTCAAAATATTTAACACTCGGGCGACGAATTGATTCTTCCGATTTAATTTGTCAAGTTGGTTCGTTTACTGCTAAGGGTGTGACCCGTAGGGTTCAATCAAGATTAAGCTGTAATATTAATTATGCATTAATATTATTGATCGAAAGCGGCCTCCACCTAGGCATTTCGATCACTTGACCTTACTGAATATATTAGCTTTCTAATAATTTTGAACCCACTAATGGAATAGTACACTTGTTCAAAGGACACCATCCTTTCAATCTCCCACTTGTCCTTCCGGACAAGTGCGCATTTAGTGTACAATCTTTTTCATATGTCGCCTAATGTCTCTTCATAAACTATAAGTTTAGATTATTTCGTCATCCTTATTACGTCTAGAAGTGTTTCTCAATTCTTAGTCCGACTGTAAATAAACTGATGATTTCTAAAATCCATCCAAGCACGGCCATGCATTTTTATTGTCTCGCTCTACGAGAGGCCTTGTATACAACAAAGACATCTTCCCTATTTTGGTAGGGGGACATTCCCAGTCTTGTAATGTAGCTCCTCATACTGAGAGGACCTAGCCGCCTGAGTGTTGCCGTTATAATCCCCTATTACGATAGACGTTTGACAACAACAAAGCGGAATAGTACTCAAACAAGAGAACTCACAATACTCATGGTCAAGGAAATAGGTTCCGATAGCCATAATGAGAAGTATACTTATGACGATTTTTAATCTCTTAAAGTATTCTCATAGGTTGATCCATTATGGTTCTAAACCAATACCTGTGCAAATGATTCATGACAATCATGTCCTTGTAGCACATGAAACGGTGCTATGAATCAAACTACACACTAATCTCAACTGGTCATTAATCGTCCAACGTTTAAATGACCTCGATTAGGGATTATTTTCGATTATAATATTCAACGATCACTTAATTGGTGTTTCCTTACTAAGACTGGTCTTGATACCCTATTTTGAATATTCCAAGAATTGAATGGACTCATTATCTAATTCTAAACCACAATTAAATAGCAAACGGAGGGATAAAAATTGCTTGAAATTTTAAATTACTCCAAAACCTGAATGGTTCATCTTATAAATGGTTTTTCCACATGTTTTAAGAGTATCACTCTTTATAAAACATTATAGAAATCACACCCATATCTAATATGCTTAATTTCTTTCATGAAATTGTGAATGTTGTCGTTCACTCATTGCATAGGTTTAGGTATAATTACTTTGCTAATCTTAGCATCTTTATTACTGATTACTTTCATTATAAGATGATAAAGTTTGAGAGTGTCATGGATTATATGTGATTTAGGATTTATTGTCCAAGTGATGGCTCCCACTCATTTTCATGATTGAGACCTTCAACTTGACGACCTACAATCATTAACGTTTAGTAACGAACTTTCCATAGAACATCTTCTTTATTATCGTTATTAAGGCAACAATATTATCAACATATATTTTGGTAGACTTCCTGATGATGCTTTGCTTGGGTTTCATTCCAAACGGCTCACAATGATTTTGGATACCCTAATCACTTGTGATCATGGAAATTTTCCTTAAATTTCTATACATTGCTCATGGATGCATGTCCATGTTACCATTCTCAAGTCACGACTTATTATTAGCTCGTGCTTATAAACGGCTTCCTTATAAAGGATCTAATCCTTGTTGAGGTTTGTGCTTGCAACATCAATTCTCAAATGGTATTTGTTTCCACAAGTCAAGAACTCATCCTGTTACTTATCCAAGTACTTTGGATGTTCTTGGCCATAATCTAACGATCTATTACATAGATTCAGGTTGATTGGTACTACATACATACTTCACATGCTCTAAGCAAGTAAGTCGTGCAATGATTCCATATCACAGCGTACATGATGGATTAAATTGAAGAGTAATTCTCAATCTTATTCCATCAATTTGTCATTTTAGCTCATTCAGTTTCACCGAGTCTTTGCTAAACAATTTGTTGTGTGATATGGTTGAAAGTCTGTATTAGAGTCTTTCATGTTTGACTTGGTATTTAGCCTAGCTTATACTTAGTTCAAACATTTACTTAGTTTTATACATACACGTCGAAAGTCTTTCAAAGTCCTTCAATTCATGTTTAACACGGTAAACTCCTTTACACGTTCAAACATTTTATTAAGTCTATACAATAGAACTTAATACCCATTACGTACTAAGTATCGTCTTTTGCTTGGTCCATTTTCGAAAATACTTTCAAATCTAAGCATTTAGCATTTGATAGTTATTTCATAATAGAGTTCGTAAACTTCTCGTCGGACCTTTATATAATTTACTTTTGCTCCCAGTAAACTTCTTATTAATAAGAATTTTTATGTTTCTCCATAAGTCAATCCTCTTATTAACTTCATGAGAAAACATGTTCCAATTCCTACATGCAATGCTTCCATTAATCCCATGACGGATTCCTTGAGCTTGCTTTTAAATCTAGCATTTATTTAGATTTTAAAAACCCTTAGACTATTTTCATAGTCACTTCCAAAATCCTATTTTAGGAAGGCGGTTTTGGTATATATTTTGCCATATTTCATATGAGCAATTTGGCTAAAACAATCACGAAAAGACTTTAGCATTCCGATTGGTGAATAAGAATTTATTAAAATCAACTCCGTGAATTTAATTGTATCCTTTTCAACCAATCTAGCTATGTATGCATATACATTTCAACATTTGTTAGTTTTCTCCTTGAAAACATATTTGCAATCAATGGGTCTCTCACTCTTTAGGCAAATTAATCAAGTTTCAAACATGATTATCAAACATGGAGTCTATCTCGGATTTTTATGGCCTCTAACCATTATTCAGAATTTGGATTTGTCGTAGCTATCTTACAAGACATTATTCCTTTACCATCTAATAGTAAATATTATGCTTGTAAGTCTTAGGTTTATTTCTAGCTCAATAGAAAATTTATAGGATTCAACCCAAGCCTTAGGTTAATTGTATACCTATACGGGGTTATTGCATCAAACACTGAGTTTCAAAGCGCTTCTAAAGCCCTTAGATATTCTTGATCTTACTCCAATTTTTCAAAAGTTTTATGAGAAATAAATTCTCTTTTAAGGCACTTGTAAAGTCCTTTTGAGTATTCTTGATCAAGCATTCTCACGAAGTCCTTTTAAGCTCTTCTGAGATTCTCAGTTCTAGTTTGTTGCTAAGCTTGATGGTCATCGAGTTCATTTTCCTCCCACTTGTCATTTTGGAAACGTGTTACTTTTTAGAAAGACACCACTTAGAGCAACAAACACTATGTTCTCAATTAGGCTGTGGAGGTAATGCCCATGGTCTCACTTGAATGCTTACAAAGAGACATGTATATTGTCTTTGGGTAAAAGTTCGTTGTAAAATAAACAGTTAGCTCCCACTTGAGCTATCTTAGCCTTTAATGAGCCATTAAGCTCCCACTCAACCACCTAGCTCTTTCTAAGCTGGTGAGCTCCCACTGAGCAAATGAATTTCCACTGTGGCTAAGATTTTTAGACATATACTTGAAAAGACATGTAGAAGATAATTATATCCATAACTGAATATGGCGTCCTTTCTTAGCTTTGACATTTTGTTTAATGTAACATTAGTCCTTCATGAAAATCATAAGAACTTTATAGGAAGGGATGTGATCCATCATTATTCGAGTCATTTTTAAATGGCATTAAGGTCTCCGTGAAGACACACTATGTTCTTTGTAGAGTTATTTATGAAAATTTAAATTTCATAACTTTGTGATGGTCACGCTTGGCTCAAGAAAACATCGCTCGATCTAATCTAGACGTTTTGATATCTTGCCAAGTCGATTATGTATTTCACTGAACTCTTTAACTATTCAAGGTCAAGTTTGTTCACATTTGATGAATATAGCTATATTCTTTCAAATTCTTTGTGAAACGTTGAAGTAAATGAATCCTCTTTAGCTCTCGGAGTCAATTGTCTATACCAAGAACAATAGCTCTTTACTTTGTCGGTTTCAACAAGTAAGACTTGCTTGTCTTAGAACGATTCTGAATCGATCAACTATCAAGAGCCTGTCTAATAGAGCCTTGAGTACGTACTTGTCGATGTGACATTGCTAAAGAAGTTTGGAACGCAAATCATGCCCTTGACTTTGAGCTTTTGCTAGTTTATCATGTTAAGATAATGTTTGTTTATAATCAAGCATTATTGACTCATGGTTTAGACAACCATGCCATTCAAATAAATTTGCAACTATAGCTCAGTGCTTTGAATGTGAGTCTTTCCGTATGTAAACGGATCAATTGCTGATTATGGAACACAATAACCATTTATCTGTTCCAGCCTTAGCTTAAAGGTCTTTAAACAAAGCATACGTTCTTACAACTGATGTAGCACCACTTGCTTCATTCTTAGCTTGTAAGTCGATAACTTAGCTTATCTTCAATAGTTTGAGGTCACTTTCAAAGTGGAACACTCAAGTAGTATCCGATACTTGTGAAGATAACGAATTGCTAAGTTAACTACAATAATATGAACTCATGGTTTGAAATGGAATCTTATTCCTTTTCTTCATTCCTCGTTTCCTATATTTCTTATCATACTTTATCTCATAATCTTTTAAGAACCATTTCTTTAAGAGTCTTGGACTTTTATACTTTTTTAGGCATAATTAAGAATCTAATGCGCCGTAAAACAAAGTTCCATCTTTTCCTTTAATTCACGCTTGAATTACTACATCAATGAGTCCTACTCATCTATGTATTAAGCGAAAAGATATGTTGGTTGTCAATATTGACAATTTGAGTTTGCAGCTCAATACTCCATGTTTTATAAAAAATACCTAGCATTTTGAATACATGATGTCCAACTGTCCTTTCGGACTTTGTTATAAAAGTCATTTATGAGAATTGTATTTTAGAAATGCTTAACTTTTCTTTGAGAACCATTCTCAAAGATTTCCTTTACCAATCATGGAAAGCAATACAGTTTGATTTGGAATTCTAAAAATATAAGTGCAAAGTATAACCATTTATCAAGTAAATAACATAATAAGTTTGAAAAATTTAAAGGTATTCATGCAAATCTTCAATCTTATTAAACGTCTTATCCACGCATTAAAATTGTCCCCATTTGGCGAGAATAAGTCGATTCCAAAATTTAAAGAAACAAAGAGTAGTTAAGCATGCTTTGGCTTGTCTTAACACTTAATCTCCTAAGGTAAGAAACACTTTGCCAATGGCTCTAAGCCACTCTTGGTTGAATAAATTTGTCGCATCTAATGCTCTCTCAACAATTTATTCACTTTTCCACGACATGTTAGGACTCCATCACTCATATCGTTGAGTACAACCAAAACCAACTTGCACACCCGGTATGCTTTACGTTCCTTGGAGAGGTAGTGATGCCTTGCTTTGGCATAGCCCACCACTACCCTCGTTCGGTTGGTAAGTGTTGTTTTGGAATGACAAGTTTTACTTAATATTTAGGGACCTAGGCTTTCTATGTTGGTTGACTTAAGTGAACTTAATTAACCATCACAACATTCGAAATCCTAAACATGCATCTAACATATAATTCATATACATAAACACATATATATATTGAAAAACATAAATAGAGATGCATTTGGCAACTAGCATGACCCCTTGAGATCTTGAAATCTTCAAAAGGTATTCATTTGCAACTTCATGGCTTCGTCTTCCAAGACTTGACCAAAATTAAATGCAATTACTAGTATCTATGATTAGGACTAATCTAAATATTAAGGTACAAAAATACTCAACGGTTCGCAGACCGTATTTAGATTTACAAAAATACATCACGGATCGTGTAGACACCTAAAAATGTCTCCCCAAAACCAAACCCGATGATGAACAACCTTTCACCGCCATCATTGGTCGGGTTGAGTATTTAATCTTGTAGTGCTTAAATCAATATTTCCATTTCATAAACCAATACAATTCCTAGCCCATTTCCCCAAACCATAACTTATTTTCCTCTTTTTGTGCCTTTAAACCCAAAATAATTCATTTTGTGTCCTTTATATAAAAACGTTTATTCCAGTTTATTTTGGTCCATAATATGTGTCCATTGATTGAATAGTTGGATGACTTTAAAAAGATCTTTCCAATGATATATTATAAGCCCAAATCCGAGTTATAACGAATAAGTTATGGCCAAAATATTAAACTGAGGCCAAACCGAACCTAAGCCCACCTTACCTACGACCCATTGATCATGTGGAGGGTCCAAATTATTTTATCCCATTCCTAAACTAATTAGGATTAATTAGAAGCTTCTATAAGTTTCTAAAAGATCTTAATTATCCGTTTTGAAAAGATAAGATTAAAGAGTTTGAAATTGAATAAAACTTTTCTTTTTGAAAATCCTATTTCTATTAGAATTGAAAGACGTTCAAAGATAGAAAGATATTATTTTCGTGCCTCATATTTTTTATCCAAATTTTATATGGTTGGATATTCCTTGAAATTATCTTTCCAATTATATATTATAATATCAATTCCGAGCTATAACGGAAAATATATGAATAAAATGTCAAACTCTATCCAAAACTGACATCGTCTCACTATTTCGGCCATATCTTTTATTCTATAAAATATTTTAATCTGATTCTAATTGGGTTAGAAATTAGACTTCAATATATTTCCAACGATATCTTATTCATCTTATTTCAATTTCTAGATCAAAAGATATGATAAAAACAAAACCGCAAAAACTGCTGTCTATCGCAAGAGTTTTATCCGATTCAAATTCTTATCTTTTCTTGATTCGACCCCTCTTTTTTCCTTATAAATAGAGGTCATATCTCCCCTTTTCCAAAAAAAATCATCAACAAGCTTGATCATCAAATCCTTCTCTCTTTCTCTCTTTTACACCAAAAATCATTCTCTTCTCTCTCTCCCATATTCTAAGCCTTAAACCTATATTCCTGATTACACCATTCTTCCCTTAACACTCCAAGGAGTCTATACTAAACCTGAGGTTCCGTCCTTAAACCAAGGCGTGAAAGGTATAAATAACTGAGGGTTTGGACCAAATCAACTCTACTTTTAATTTAATTTAATTTCCATTTGATTTACATTTTTATTGAAGTTACTAACAATTTATTCATGATGTAGCAATTTAAAGGAACGAGCGGAATGTGAGTAATTAATTAATTTAATTACTCTTATTTTATTTTTTTATTGCTAGTATCATGATTAGGGTTATTTTATATTTGATTTAACTAACGTTATTATTGTTAAATTGCTTCCAATATTAATGTTCATTCTATTGTTATTTATGATCACTATATTGCATGTTAAAGGGAATATGTAATTGAAAATCACACCTAATAAGATAATTTGGACAACCGGTTTAGGATCCTTTTTAATCTTGTTTTTAATTCAAGTGATCACTAATATATTAGAATTATATGTTGCATTAATATTAAACCAATTTAGCTTAATAATAGTTTGGAGCAAATTGATTCTCTGTTTGTATGCCTTTGAGATCGCAAGAATCACTTTTCACTATAAGTGTTTATGCTAAATTTCGTCAAGTAGGATTTGATTTGGGATGCGGGCTACGAATCAACTAAATTAAAATAAGGAACATTGGATGCGGAAAGTAAATGACGGAAAAATAAAGAAAGAGAGTGGAGACACGATATGGTGACGCGAAAACCCCAATGAAGGTGGGTAAAAACCGCGGGTGGCAATGAGGCCACCAATCCACTATAGTACGGGCATAAAGCCAATATTTACAAGTACAATATCTGTATAATAATTGATAACAATAAAGCATATTTAGAAGTAAAAGTAATCAGTTAGTACGTGGTCTTTGTAGTATGATCAGGGGGATTGACTGGTTGTAGTCTTGTGTGTAGAATTATATCCTTGCAAGATTACATAAGAGATTAAAATATAGTAGCAAGGTAGGAGTATTTGTAGTGGAATGTCTATGTAGCGGTAGGTCAACAGGTTTGCTCTACATATTGTAGCTCTTGGGATTACCAGGAAGGTTTGAGATAAATAGAGTATATTATGTAATGGGATTAATCATGGGTGAGTGGAGTGGAATCTAAAGGATTATATAGGGAAACGCTATAGGTGGGTAATGGCTTCAAATTAAAGGATTAAATATAGTAGCTTGGTTATGCATTTTGGTAATGGAAGATCTAGATTGATGGAAATACGTGTGTGAAAGAGCAGTATATAATATGGCTAGAGGGAGATTACATACGCCGGATTGAACTCTTCATGGGAAGATGGCTTTCCTATTTATAGAGCTTCAAAGTAGCAGCATCGTGGTTGTGAGATACTTTGGGTGGTTGTTGCATGATTTCCTCCACCACATCCTCAAATAGTGGGAGTAGCGGTTATCCCCTTTACTTGGTCTCCAATGAACTTGGACTTGCTTAGAGTGTAGATACGTAATAACAACCTTGAAGAATTATTCTTGTTGACCCATTGTCCCTCCTTGATTCTAGGATGCACTTGTAACTATCTTGACCCGGTCTTTTAGCGTCGATCGTTGACTATCATTATCGGTCAACCATTTTAAAAAATTACCCCATAACAATAGCCCCCATTTTCTTAGTTGGAGTACGGAAACAACTAGGAAAATTATGCTCACTTTAATTTTGACTTCGTCTTCATTTTGATGTTTGTGTCATTACCTTTGTGTCTTGACTCTTGATGCCTTCGTCGTTGGTCTTTTTAGAGGTCATAATTTGTTCATATGTAAGCTTAAGTTGCTGCCATATCAGTGTCAATGATGTAATTGGACGTTGTTTGTCGAGTCGAAAGCTAGTGTCAACTTTGGAAGCAAGTGTCGTTGATGACGGACAAAAGATGGTCGTCGACGGACAGAAGCATATGTCGTCGACGGAAGGAAGTTGATGTTGTTAATGGACGGAAGAGGGTCGTCGACGGACGGAGGGTAATATATATCATTGACGGACGAAAGCTGATGTCGTCGACGTCGGAAGGACTTTGTCGATGTTGAACGTTGGTTGTGATAATGGGCATGATGTTAGTCGGAGATTGTCAACAAATAATGAACTGGCAGCAAGGCCAAAATAGGTGATTCGGGTGCTAAGACAATTAAAGAAAGGGACGATGTGTGTGTACACTGGCGATAAAGCCAAATCTCTAATGTTGTAACATAGATTGAGTACTTGGACAGTTAGATGATAGAATTACTTTAAATATGAATAATGATTATAGAAAGACAATAAATATACTTACTTTTGATCCTGCATTAACATGTCATTAGAGGATAATATAATAATTCATTAATATAAAAGATATTAAATTAAACCAAACATGTTGATGATTTAGGGTCGCTCAATCCGAGGGTAGAGCAATTGAATCGTTGTCATTGTAGCAATAACCACGATGATACGTTAGCTCTTTGTTATGACCTATGGTGTTGAACTCGGCCCATTTAGGTGACAAAAACTCTTTTCAACATGGTGTCTGGCGACGAGGCCGCATATGTAATTTGAATGCAATCAATAAGGGATTTCTTAATGTGTGAACTCATTTTATGGCGTTAAAGCCAATCGGAAAAATTGTCACGATGTCCGACGCTAAGTTTGTTGAATGTATATAGTGTTCACACTTGGTGTCACAACCAAGTGGCGCTTTCGTCATAATAAATTTAGGCGTCAAGGCCATTAACATTTCAAACGTTTTCTTTGTACAGAGATAACGTTCGATCGCTTTGTCTTGCACTTTAAAAGTTTTAAGTACAAAATATTTATCGTATGTGATAACTTTTGTAACATCGTTGAGAACAAAGACTTGTGAGCAAATATAATCATTGCATGACTTTGTATCGAAGGGTAAACTCTAACGTAGTTCCAGAGCTGTCGACATTGGACATTATGTGTCTATGTTACCGATGCATGACAAAACCAGTTTTAATTAGAGAACAAAAAATAAATGTTTCATAGATAAATATTGAAGACATGCAAATAAATAAAAGAATGTTTTTCTAAAACGATTTTTTATCGACACTAACGATACTCTACATGCTTATGACACTTTGTAGACTTAAGACACTATATGTACTTTAGGACTTGCTCGTTTTGGAGTGTTTCGTTTGTCAATATGATCAATCGTTACGACCAATCCTTTCGGTGTACTTTTGAAGAATAACTTTAAAAAAGTTATACTATCGTTGTATGACCATCATTGCATTGTGCGCCAATACCCCTTGCGCCCTGGCGTCTGACGGTGAACACTGAGGATTAAACTAGTAGTTCAGGTACCGGGCGTTTGGCGTCTGACGCTAAGGTCTATTTTTCTCGGGATTCGTTTGCTACGATGTTCTTTTGAGCGGCAGTTTTCCTCATCCCTTTTAGGGATGCCAGTGTAACTGACGCCTTTGTGAGTAACCGTTGTTTGGAGCTTTGGTCATGAACTTTTTTCCTTTGACTCTGTCGTTCATTGCATTATGCAAAATATAGGATAAAGCAATGCATATTCTTTTGACGGCTTAGTTAGTGCGCTATCGCGTTTGAAATATTTTGTTAAAATAATCGCTATTTCTAAGAATAGTATATATCATAGATATGTCGAAAACATAAAAAAAAAATAGTGATAAAGAACATAAAAGATGATCAAATCAAATGTGTTTAAGTGGGTTAGAGTTTACTTTCATGTCGTCATGACCCTTGATCATAATTATCTGATGTTTCGATCCTTTGTCAATGTCGCTACAACTTGCTGGTGTGACCCTTGGTTGTCATCGCCATGACATTGAAGTTCCCTATTTACACATGTCGTCATGATCTTTATTTACGTCATCATCTTCATGGCGTCGAGGTGTATGATGTTTTCGTACATAATATTGAAATCATTATGCTTAATCTTGGCGTCGAGTAACCTGTTCGTCATCACTCTAAACACTAATGTCGGATTTTTGCATTAAGTCATAAATAAATTGAAAATATGAATTATAAACTATGCGTAAAAATATTTAGATATTGCATATAACGTTAATTCATAAACCAAGATGTAACCACATGTTTCATCACAAGAATTACTTATAATTAATTAATATAAATAAGTAAGCCAAATAACGAAAACATAAATTAACTATGTGTATTACTACGTCAACAAAGATGGTAGACATAACAAGTGAAACTTTAAGGCGGTAGAATCATATCGTTTCAATGACAATGCTAATTAGAAAATCAAAGTAATAATAAGTTAATGGAAATAGAAATAAATACTTTAAGCTAGCTAGGCAACAAATTAAAGAGCGTGATCATGACAATATAAATGTAAAAACTAAAAGCGATAATGTATTGTACCTCAATAGTGTCGGTGACTACCACGGTTTGTGACAAGATTGATGGAATTCGACATACATTTTAATTAATAGAAAGTTACCTTGATAAGAATCGATGTCATTTAAATCGAGCCCCCAATGTTGGATCACTCGAAAAGACTAAATCAGGTTTAGCCCCCGATGTCACATTCTAGATTGGTGAATTATCTACAAGAGCATTCTCATATATACCAACTCGCTTGTTAATTATTCATGAAATAATAACAAATAACATTATCCACCATATGTATTCGAAAAAGAGTTAAACATTCATAACTACGTTAAGAATGAACCATTATCAAAGCATCGACAGTTAATCAAAGTATAATGATCAAAGCGTCAAAAGCTAAGGAATAATAATCATAATAACCAAAGCATGATGTATCGAAACATCAGGGATCAAATAACAAAATTTAATCAAAGCATTAGATTGATAATCAGATCATATTATCTTGCCCCCTTGTGGCAACTTCATGAAAAAATGCAAACAATATGGAATGAAGTTAGCCACAAAATATAATGTTACCGTCAACTTTGTTGTTGTCGACGACAATACTCCGATGTCACAATCAATTAACGTTATAAATCTCCACTTGTAACCTTACTTTATCTAAAAACACGCTTGGTACGACATAAATTAGTCATGATAAAATATAAAAATTTAAGCGCTACATAAGCTAATGTCATGAGTTATAAATAAAAGTCAATGAAATTATTTTTAGAATCGAATAGTCTTTAGTAATAAATCTGAATTTTGCATTTAGGCAAAAGCTTACTTGCATCGTCGTTTAAAGCTACATTTGTCTTAATGTTGTCGTCACTGACTGATGATATTAGGCTGTAGACGACGTTACTAACTGGTGTTGTCGAAACTGATTGATGTCGTCGTCGACACTGGATGTCGTCGTCGGAGCTGTCTGTCATCGTCGGAGCTGAGTGATGTCGTCGTCGAAACTGGTTTTCGTCGTCGGAGCTGATTGATGTCGTCGTCGACACTGGCTGTCGTCGCAACTGATTGTCGTCGTCGGAATTGACTTCCGTCGAAGCTTTAATACTGTTTTATTTGGCGACAACATAGCCTAAAAATAATGTTAGTTAAACAAAAAATAATATTGTGAATGACGACAAACCCTGAATTTTTATGGCATCATGAGACCCATGACTTAAAGCAATGGTTTCCACGGCGTCCTTCTCTTTAGGGTGTGACGTTTACTTCGATGGTGATGATATAGTCTGTCATAGCTTAAAGAAGACGCAAAAATAGTTAGTTAAATTAAACCACAAGGAGGAATATTACCAAAACTCTTAAGGCTGTCAAAGATAATCGCCCTTGTTGCAGCATATTGAGTTAAGTTGGCGTCGATCACCACTTCTCATTGCCAGGATCACGAACAATAATTCTTAAAAAACCACTTTACTGGATTGGATATATCTTGATGATGGGAATGTGTTTAAATGTGTTCGGAAAGAAACTTTTGTAGGGTTAGGATTTTAATCTAGCTGCGTCCCCACAGACGGCGCCAAATTGTTTATGCTAAATTTCGTCAAGTAGGATTTGATGTGGGATGCAGGCTACGGATCAACTAAATTAAAATAAGGAACATTGGATGCAAAAAGTAAATGACGGAAAAATAAAGAAAGAGAGTGGAGACACGATATGGTGACGCGGAAAACCCCAATGAAGGTGGGTAAAAACCGCGGGTGGCAATGAGGCCACCAATCCACTATAGTACGGGCATAAAGCCAATATTTACAAGTACAATACCTGTATATTAATTGATAACAATAAAGCATATTTAGAAGTAAAAGTAATCAGTTAGTACGTGGTCTTTGTAGTATGATCAAAGGGATTGATTGGTTGTAGTCTTGTGTGTAGAATTATATCCTTGCAAGATTACATAAGAGATTAAAATATAGTAGCAAGGTAGGAGTATTTGTAGTGGAATGTCTATGTAGCGGTAGGTCAAAAGGTTTGCTCTACATATTGTAGCTCTTGGGATTATCAGGAAGGTTTGAGATGAATAGAGTATATTATGTAATGTGATTAATCATGGGTGAGTGGAGTGGAATCTAAAGGATTATATAGGGAAACGCTATACGTGGGTAATGGCTTCAAATTAAAGGATTAAATATAGTAGCTTGGTTATGCATTTTGGTAATGGAAGGTCTAGATGGATGGAAATACGTGTGTGAAAGAGCAGTATATGATATGGCTAGAGGGAGATTACATACGCCGGATTGAACTCTTCATGGGAAGATGGCTTTCCTATTTATAGAGCTTCAAAGTAGCAGCATCATGGTTGTGAGATACTTCGGGTGGTTGTTGCATGATTTCCTTCACCACATCCTCAAATAGTGGGAGTAGCGGTTATCCCCTTTACTTAGTCTCCAATGAACTTGGACTTGCTTAGAGTGTAGATACGTAATAACAACCTTGAAGAATTATTCTTGTTGACCCATTGTCCCTCCTTTATTTTAGGATGCAATCGTAACTATCTTGACCCGGTCTTGTAGCGTCGATCGTTGACTATCATTATTGATCAACCATTGTACAAAATTACCCCATAACAATAAGAATCGAGTAGAGGCCAATACGGGCGAATATAACTCCATGACTCACTTCGTACCATCATCCCCGATCTTCCTTTCGTGGTTCCGAACAATATGGAATTAGTAATCTCATGGATTATGAATGGGGTGTAACCTTCACGGGTTAATTGTTGTTGCCTATCGTTGTCCCTTTCTCGTGGTTGCCTTTTATGATCCGTGAACGGTTTACAAGTTCCTTAAAAACTTGTTGGCGACTCTGTACTTTCCTTGTCCCTAATCGTATACGTCAATTCCCACTTCCTAAGAGTGCCAAGCATATTCACACATGCTTTAACGTAGGCGCAATTCGAGCGACGCCTACAGATCGCAGTCCGTATTTTCTACCCTAATCGGGCCCCACTAGTTGCCATTTCATAAAACCTGTGAGAGAAAATACATTCCATTCATCCATTCACTATCTGTGAATGGCCCATGCATTTTATAACGATAAACAAGTAACAATGCATAAACACGCGTGAACTAGTAACTAATCTAGGTGGTTAATCCAATTAAAACTCCTAATTAAAACTAGTCAAATTTGTTTTAACCGGTTATGTAAATAAGCGCAATTCATATTTGAAGCTCCCACTAAATTCCGTCCAACTCAATTAATCCAATTAATTAATCCAGTAAACCCAAAATTTGTCAAAATAAATTTTGCCAATGCCGCTCAAAACCGAGGCCTAGCCTCCAAAATTCTAATTAAAATAAACAAAATTAATTAAAATAAACAAAATGGCCAAAAGGCAAAATTAAAACCGAGAGAAAAATGCATCGACTACGCAAGGCTAGCACCCTTGAGCACTCATACGCACCCAAGTGCTGGGGGCTTGCCTAGCAGCCTTAGCCTTGCGTGCCGAGATGCTGCTGGGCACTGCCTGGCAGTGCACACTGGATGCGCGTCTAGCTGCAGTTGTCTAGCATTGCTGCTACGCCTGGAATCTTCTCGCACTCCCCTCACGCACCAAGTCAACACATAGCTCCTCGCACACACCTAGCACCATACGCACCAAGCGCAGCAACCATCATTCCTCGGCAGCCACATGCGGGCTGTGCGAGCAGCGCAGCTGGCCGAGGGATGCCCATGGCTATTGTGCCTTGGTTTGCGTGTTTGTGCCTCGGGATTAATTCCCGATTTTGTGTGACATTTCTAATCAATTCTAAATTAATTTTAGAATCAATATTTTGAGCAAAATAAATGAAAATAAAACAAGTCCAACTTAATTAATTCATTCAAGTGCATTTAACCAAAATAATTTCCAAGAACCATTCTTTAATTACATTGGTTTAACTTGGTGCAACAAAATGAAAAAAGGGCAATTTCTCACTATTAATTTAATCAATTTAAATTTATCTTGAGATTTTTGACAAAGTAAGAGGGAGTTGAAAAAATATGAACTTTAATATTCAAATGAAAAATCCAACTACTAACATTTGTGAATCCTTGAAAAATTATATCTTCCAATATGAAGATAAACAAATTTCTATCACAAAGTTTCAAACTTTATGATTCCAATCAAATAAAAAATGATTAAATCAACAAAGTTTAAATCACTTAACATAACTAAAGATTGAATCTTTAGTACTTGGAAGCCTTAAAGAACAACAATTTCACACTTAATGCAATTAGTTTGCAATTATGTGAAAAATAAAACCAAGCTTTCAAGCACAAGTTACCACCAAGTAATCATGCCTAAAGAGGTTTAAAATTGCATATAAAATATGTATTTAACCAATTATATAACCTCCATAAATATGCAATTAATTTTCAAGGTTAGAAAGACTTCAAATTTTTCGTCAAAACGCAAAACCCCTCGAAAAGTGCATTTCTGATCGTTTTTTTGGCTAAAAACGGAGTCTTGGAAGGGTAAAACCATTTCCAGAACGCCTTTTCCACCCAAAATTCACTATATTTGGGTCGAAATCTGGGTTCGGGGCTGATGATAGCTTTAATACGAGGTTAAAATATATAAAACGAGCTACTAAGCTAATTAGCAACTCAAAACAAGAAAAATAAAGCCATAAAAAAGCACCTTGAAAAATATTATGATTTTAAAAATAAACGAGCGAGGCTCCAACTGTTGGGGTTTGGTGAGTCCAACTGTTGGGGTTTGGTGAGTCCAACTCACAACAGAAACAACCTCGACCCAAAGAACCATCGCAATTAATAAAACCATAAAGCATAACAAATAAACATAAAAGGATAAAATTGGAATTTACCTTTGAAGCGTGCTTCGCCCTCAAAGTCGAGCTCTTACTTGAAAGCTTTAAGCTCTGAAAATACGCGAGCCTCCTACGGAAATCCACCAGCAAAAACTACTAGCGACTTTTAGGTCCGTTAC
Organism: Chenopodium formosanum; assembly: GCA_024500155.1. Taxonomy (NCBI): domain Eukaryota; kingdom Viridiplantae; phylum Streptophyta; class Magnoliopsida; order Caryophyllales; family Amaranthaceae; genus Chenopodium; species Chenopodium formosanum. Next base: position 45,029,942 of record CM044880.1, read on the forward strand.
CTTGAGGTTAGTGAGGTCCGACCAAAACCCGAATATTCACTAGTAGAATAAATGTATTGGCAAGCGGTTCAAACTCCCTAATGGCAAGCGGTTTTGAACCGCATCGGTTTAGGGGGCTTGCCATTTGCCATTTAAATGGCAAGCGGTTTAGAACCGTTTGCCATTACTAGAGAAAGGGCAGCGGTTTTGGCGCCAAACCGCTGCCCAATATGGGTATAAATTTTTTTTTTTTTTTTTTTGGATTTTTCACATAAATTGATACACAAATCAAACATATGTAAAAGCATTAATATTTTTATTAATTATTTGTTATAATATTACATTTACATAAAAAAAAAATTAATACAAGTAACAAAATTAATACAAATAATATATTAAAAAAAAACAAAATCTCATGTTGCTTCGTACCACCAGTCACGACCACCAACACCACCAGCCCACCACGACCCACCAATACCAGTACACCCACCAGCCATGACCACCCACCACGACCCTCACCAATACACGACCACCCACCAGCCACGACCACACACCAGCCACCCGTCCACACACGACCCCCACCAACACCAAACAACAAATAAAAAAAAAAACACCACCAACACACACCGGTCAACACCACCACCCACCACGACCCCCACCAACAACAAATCGACCTAAAACAAACCAATTCAACCACCCATCACAATAAAATAAAATAAAAACTGATAAAACAAAATAAAAGATTAAAAAAAAGGAAATACCTTGAATACAACCAAAAAATTGAAATTGGCTTTAAATTTGGGTTTTATGGGTCAAATTTGACCATAAAAATTCTAGATCTAGAGTTTTTATTGTCGAACTCGACCATAAAAACCCACACGCACCACCACCGGACTACCACCATTTAAACCCACACAAATTGGCTTGAAAACCCATCGGAATTCGCTCGAAAACCCACAAGAACCACCTGAATTTGCGTGAGAAAGGAAAGTAAGAGATGAGATAGAAAGATAAGAGAAGGAGATGGAGAAAGGAGAGTTGAGAAGAAAGAAGATGCGTGACAATAATGGAGGGGACAGAGGAGAGAGAAGTGAGGGAGTGACAGAGAGGAGAGAGAGAGAGAGTTGCGATGTTAGCCGTGAGTGTGATATTTATTGGGCTTAGGGTTTGTGAGCCAGCTTTTTTTTTTTTTTTTTTTAAATGGCCAGCGGTTTAAGGTTGAACCGCTTGCCAATTTAACTAATGGTAAGCAGTTCAACCCTAAACCGCATATATATATATATATATATATATATATGTATATATATACATATATATATATATATATATATACATATATATATATATATATATTTTTTTTTTTTAAATCAGTAATGGGAAGCGGATAACACAAACCGCTTGCAAATCACAGCTTCCCATCACATTTATTCTACTATTGATTATATGAGTTTAAGAGTTTTTGCTAATGCAATACTTTATTGAACTCCTACTCAAGCACTCTTCTCGAAAACCCAAGATGGGTATTTATAGGCAAAAGGGAGAGTGGGAATTTCTATCCCATCAATGTGGGAGTTAAGAAATTCCACAATATAATTTAAAGCTAAATTAAAATAAATAAGCAAACTAATAATAAATATACAAGTGGCACTGTCATAAGTAAACGGTGGTGAAGACCACATGGAGAGTAGGGGAGCGTACTTGCTCCCCCACTTAATACTCTCCTTGTGCCACATGTCCCTTACCCCACTTGCTTCCATATGCTTCCACTTGCTTCCCCTAGTACTCGGCCCTATGGCCCAGCCGCAGCCCACCCGAGAGCCCGGCCCCGCACTTGATGTTGCGGGCTGCTGGTATGGCTAGCAAGCCACGCACACAAGTGCGGGCTGCTTGCCCTTGCGTACGCTGCTAGCACACAAGGCTTGCGGCAGCTAGCTGCTGCTAGCACGCATGCTTGCGGCTGCTAGCATGCGTTGCTTGCGGCTGCTAGCTATGGTGCACTAACACGCACCAGCCGGCCATGCATGGCTCGACTTGGTGCGCTTGCTAGCCACCTATGCTAGGACATTTTTGCCCCTAACTCTTGGATTCTCGGGGCACTCCGATGCTAGGGGTATTTTGGGAATATGGTCGATTTATTATTATTTGTGCGTCTCGTCATTTACTTTTTTTGTCTCGACTTTTGACGCTCGGTTTCGACGCTCTAAGCTCGAATTTTTGACGTCTAAATATTTAATATGCGGGCACCAAATTAATTTCTTCCAAGTTAATTCGTCGAGTCGGTTCGTTTACTACTAAGGGTGTGACCTGAAGGGTTCAGTCAAGATTAAGTTGTAATATTAATTATGCATTAATATTAGTGATCAGAAGCGGCCTCCACCTAGGCATTCCAATCACTTGACCCTACTGAATATATTAGCTTTCTAATAATTTTGAACCCACTAATGGAATAGTACACTTGTTCGAAAGACACCATTCCTTTCACAACCCACCTGGGGTATTACTGACCGAGCATGAATTCGGACGCCATGAAAATGGTGATAAAATGTGACAAGTGCCAGAGGTTTGCAACCCTGATCCATCGATCGGCCAACAACTTATCGGCCATAAGCAGTCCCCTTCCTTTTGCAAAATGGGGCATGGACATATTAGGGCCATATACTCCAACATCCGGTCAAAAGCGGTATGAGCTTGTAGTTGTGGACTACATTACAAAATGGGTTAATGCCGAGGTTGTCCAAGGGATTGAGTGGATGAACGTATCAGCCTTCATTTGGAAGAATATTATTACTCGATATGGAGTACCTCAGTCCATGGTATTTAACAGCGGACCTCAGTTCGAAACTCGCCAACTCAAGGAATGGCTAAGTGACCAAGGCATCACTCACTGTTTTGCCTCGGTCGGCTGTCCCTAAGCCAACGACCAAGTTGAGGCCTACAACAAGCTGATTTCCAACGACATAAAGCGGAAGCTTGAGAAAGTAGGCGGCCCGTGGGTGGATGATTTAGTTAATGTCTTGTGGTCCATACGTACCATAGTAAAGAGTTCAACTAGAGAAACCCCATTCTTTTTGGTTTATGGTGCTGAAGCAGTGCTCCCAATTGAGATGTATGAGCCCACTCTTTGAGTGATGATGTATGATGAGAATGCCAATTGGGAGGCAATGATAACAACCTTGGATTTTCACCTAGAAGCAAGGGGCAACGCGACACTTGGACATGAAATCTATCATATAAAAATGATGAGAGCTTACAATCAGCGAGTGTTTAAGCGGCTGCTGAAGATGGGTGATTTGGTGCTAAGGAAAATGGAAGCAGTCATCCGAGTAAATGAGGATGAAAAGCTAACCCCAAACTCGGAAGGGTCGTACCTAGTTAGAGAGGAAGTCCGAGACGACACTTACCGTTTAGAAGCCTTAGATGGGCCGTCCAATTCCCCGAACCTGGAACACGAACATTCTGAAGAAATATTATGTTTAAGTTTTCTTTTACTTAGCCAAAAGATGTATATACAGCTAGGTCTTAATGACCGAGCAATGTAATTAAGGCCGTATGGCCCCAACAATGTAATTTTTACAAAATTAATGAAAAAGTCAAGAATTCTTACCTTATTCTGCTTGTTTATAGTAGAAATGCTAAGTGAAAAGGATTTCTATGCTGCTTCCAACATAGCAGCTGAGCCTTAAAAGGCTAAACAAATATGCCGAATAAAAGTATTCTTTAGGGTGCTGGAAATATAAAAGCTCGGCCACAAAAGGTATAACATAGAGGCCGCATATTGTCTAAGAAAGGGCATCTTAATGAAAAATAACCGTCCGACTTCAACCAAGACGGATGGTCAAGCACAAAGGTTGCCCAAATTTCTCTAAGGCATCTTATGCTCAAAAAGAGAGAGAGTAACAACATACCAAGGCGTCCTAGCCCAGCCAAAACTTCGAAATTTTCAGGTCAAGACATTACTTGAACTTTTTTAGGCACGTCCGAGTAATCGCTTCAACGGACGGCTCCTACAAAGCCAATAGAACGGCTGAATACTTGATATTGATTCGATGCTCACCTAGTCCAAGGGTAATCATGGTATATGATTTGATTAACTAGTTAAGTATTCATACCCTTTAAGGCATAAATCTACCAAGTTAATCAAACCATTTAACTAGTTAAGTATTCATACCCTTCGCCCAAACGGAAGGGGCTCTTACTTCGAAAGCTAGCCTCGAAAATACGACGGCCTCCAACGATAGTCCACCCACAATTCGACCACCGAAAACGGTCCAATGCCTTGAAGTTAGCAAGGACCGACCAAAACCCGAGTGATTAGTGAGCTCAAAGGTTTTCACAATGGTGATGCCTTTTTCAACTCTCACTCAAGTGATTTTCCCAATACCCCAACTTGGTATTTATGGGAAAAATAAGAAACTAAAAAGCTCTCCCATCAATGTGGGAGAATTTGATTTTTCTATTTTATTTTAAAGCTAAAATAAAATTAATAATCAAACTAATAATAAATCAACAAGTGGCAAGCTCATATGAGAGGTTAGTTGAGGACCATTTGGAGGAGAAGGGGACCAAACTTGCTCCCCACTCTCTCCCTCACCTTGCGCCACTTGGCAACTCCCACTTGGGCACCAAGGAACCCAAGTGGGCTTCAAATTTTGCTGTTGCCCTTCTCTCAGCCCAGCCATCCCCGCAACATAAATGTGGGTTGCTGCTCGCATTCTCTCGGGCAACAACCATGCCCTTGCGTGCGGGCTGCTGCTGCCGAGAGCTGCTACTAGCATGCCGCACACCTAGTGTGGGCTGCTAGCTGCAGCATGCTAGCACGCCACGCATTAGGTGCGGTCTGATAGCTCGGCTATACCCCTAGCACTCGGTGTTCCAATGCTAGGGGTATTTTGGTCTTTGTTGATTTATTATTATTTCATGTCTCGTCTTTTACCATTTTTCGACTCAACTTCCGACGTTCGGTTTTGACGCTCTAAGCTCAAATTCCCGACGTCTAAATATTAATTACTCGGTTGACTTATTAATTAATTCATAATTAATTCGTCGCTTCAGTTCGTTAGTTGCTCGAGTGTGACCTGAAGGTTGCAGTCAAGATTAAGCTGTAATATTAATTATGCATTAATATTACTGATTGGAAGCGGCTTCCACCTAGGCATTCTGATCAGTTGACCTTACTGAATATATAAGCTTTCTAATAATTCTGAACCCACTAACGGAATAGTACACTTGTTCGAAGGACACCATTCCTTTCAATCTCCCAGTTGTCCTTCCGGACAAGTGCGCATTTAGTGTACAACCTTTCTCCTATGTCGCTTAATGTCTCTTCATGAACTATAAGGTAAGATTATTTCGTCATCCTTATTACGTCCAGAAGTGTTTCTCGATTTCGAGTCCGACTCTCAATAAACAGATGATTTCTAAAATCCATCCGAGCACGGCCATGCATTTTTACAGTCTCTCTCTATGAGAGGCCTTGTATACAACAAAGATATCTTCCCTATTTTAGAAGGGGGACATTCCTAGTCTTGTAATGTAGCTCCTCTTACTGAGAGGACCTAGCCGCCCGAGTGTTGCCTTTTTAATCCCCTATTACGGAAGACGTTTGACAACATCAAAGCGGACTAGTACTTAAACAAGAGAACTCACAATACTCATGGTCGAGGAAATAGGTTCCGATAGCCATAATGAGAAGTATACTTATGACAATTTTTAATCTCTTAAAGTATTCTCATAGGTCGATCCAGTATGGTTCTAAACCAATACCTGTGCAAATGATTTATGACAATCATGTCCTCGTAGCACAAGTAGCGGTGCTATAAATCAGACTACACACTAATCTCAATTGGTCATTAATCGTCCATTGTTTAAATGACCTTGATTAGGGATAATTTTCGATTATAATATTAAACGTTCAATTAATAGGTGTTTCCTTACCAAGACTGTTCTTCATACCCTATTTTGAATATTCCAAGAATCAAATGGACTCATTATTTAATTCTAAACCACAATTAAATAGCAAACGGAGTGATAAAATTGCATGATATTTTGAAATTACTCCAAAACCTGAATGGTTCATCTTATGATAAATGGTTTTTCCGTAGCTTCAACCTCACTGTGATCATACACTAGTACGGTGGTGTCCAAAGGGAAAGAAGCTAGAGAAAAAGAATCGCCAACAAGTTTTAGGACTTGTAAACTGTTCACAGGGTGAAGGTTACACCCATTAACGATCCAAAAGATCGTTAACTCCAATAAGTCGTGAACCATGACTGGTAGTTTGGGGATGAAGGTACAAATTTAACCTAAAAGAGATTGAACCTGCCCTAATAATAGGCCTCTACTTTATTCTAATTGTACTCATGTGCGCTTTCTAACTAACATGCAATCAATAGGTTTAGCCCTAAACCTGTTTAATCTATGTTGGTTGAATATTAATGCACAAACAAAACTATTATTGGCGATCACTAGAATTATAATCAAATTAACCCTAACAATATTATTAATTATATTATTAAGCGTGATAACAAGTACAAAATTCCCTTTAAACATGCATAAAAGGTGTAATCAAGCAATAACAATAAATATATATAATCAAGCAACATAATAAATCAAAATAATAATCATAATAATTAGAACCAAAAATCGTCATCATCATGTTAAAGCATAATAATAGCAAGATCCTAGGCATGATACTAACAACATTAATAACAAACCCTAGCATGTCACTAAACAATAAAGAATCAAAGCTTTAGCCCTAACATGATACTAACATGAATATTAGGAAAGAAATAGGAAGCATCGCAGGAATCATAAGTTTAATATTTGACATTAGAAATTATAGTTGTAACCCTAAACATGATACCAAGAATCATTGTTGTCATTCAAAATATCAAGCATCCTAACATGATACTAGGAATCATAATAACAATCTAGACATGATTTCTATATCATAATTACAATGCAAACAATTAAAGCACTTACTTGGACGCCTCGTACCTTTTTCTAATAACAAAATACACACATTAGTAACTTCAAGGAAAACAATAAATATAAGAATTAAATTATATAATTGAAAGAGAGATTTGGGATTAAACCCTCAGAAATATTAAACCTTTCACGTCTAGGGCGAAGGCAACTTCGAACTTGGCTAGGTGTGTCTAGTGCTAATGTATGAGGAATTGTGTTTGTAAAAGGGTTGGTTTAGAATGAGAGAGAGAATTAAGAATTTCTTGATGAGAGTTGGTGTTTGGAAAAGGGGAGATATGACATCGATTTATAGAAAAAAAAAGAGAGTCGAAGAATAAGAAAAGAATCTGAATTCGAATCGAAATAAAACTCGATGGACAGCAGTTTTTGCGGATTTTGTTTTTATCATATCTTTTTATCCAGAAATCCAAATAAAGCATATAATATTTCGTTGGAAATCTCTTGAAGTCTACGTTCCAACACAATTAGAATAGGATTAAAATATTTTGAAGATAAAAAGATATGGCCGAAATAGTGGAAGGGTGTCAGTTTTGGATAGAGTTTCATATCTCATTCATATCATTTTCGCTATAGCTCGTATTTAATATTATAATATATTATTGGAAATATAATTCCAAGATCTATCCAAGCATATTAAATTTGAATAAAGATTATGAGGCACGAAAATAAAATCTAACTATCTTTGAACATCTTTAAATTCGAATAGAATTAGGATTTAAGAAAAAGGAAAGTTTTTATTTAACTCAAATTTTTTAATCTTATCTTTTCAAAAAGGATAATTAAGATCTTTTAGAAAATTATAGAAGCTTCTAATTAATCCTAATTAGTTTAGGAATAGGATTAGACCTTTGGACCCTCCACATGATCATTGGGCCGTAGGTAAGATCCTGTTCGAGCCCAGTTTAGTATTTTGGCCATAACTTCGTCATTATTCATCGGAATTGGGCTTATAGTATATCGTTGAAAAGGTATTTTCAAGCCCCATCCAACTAAACCATTAATGGACCCATATCATAAACCAAACTAAATTGGAATGTACGTTTTTCAGAAATAGGGTAAGAAAAGAAATATTTTCAAAAACAGAAAGAAAAGATATTTTAATAAAAACATACTCATCACTAGAATTTTCACACTTTATCTTTGTTCGATTATCAAATGACATGAAAGGTACTCATCACTAGGTTTGGTTTTGGGGAAACACAAATGGGTGTCTACAGAAGCCCCCACTTTGACTGAGTTTTGAGAAATGCAAGTTTCGAAAACAAAATTCAAAGTAGCAATACGGACAGAGAATGATTCAGAACGTTCTGTGATCCTAAATCATTCTTGTAACGCCGATACCTGCAAACTAGAATTAGTTAAAATAGATAAAAGAGTTAAGAAACGCGTATCTTGCACCGTCGAGCACACGTCTCTGAAGGTAACCGATTTGTTGCATTTTGTTGTCTTGATGTTCACTCGTCTCTGAACAATAGAGCTCTTTTGGATATTGTAGACACCCATTTGTGTCTCCCCAAAACCAAACCCGGTGATGAGTACCTTTCACGTCGAATCATAATCGAATGAAGTGAAAGTTTGGAAAGTCTAGTGTTGCGGATAGTTTTAATTTCTTTTCTCTTCTCTCTATTTTTAAAAACTTATTTAAAGAAAAACAGCCTATCCAGATTGGTTGGTCCATGATATAGGTCCAATAATAGTGTAGTTGGATTAGGCTTGACAAGAGCTTTCCAACGATATATTATAAGCCCAATTCCGATGAATATTGAGGACGTTATGGCCAATTTACCAAACTGGGCCCGGTTTAAGCCTTATATACGGCCCAATGATCTAGAGGAGGGCCTAATATGATTTCTCATTCCTAATGCAATTAGGAATGGTTTTAGTCTTCTAGAATCTTCTAGAAGGTTCTTTTCATTCCTAATTCAATTAGCATTGATAAATTGACTTTTGACTTTTCAGAGTTTTAATTAAAATCAAATAGCATTTTTGAGGAAATTATATGATTTTATTCTCCAGTACGGCAAACTTATCTGATTTTCAAAAACGCGTTAAAAACAGGCTTGGCGCCTGACCCCAAGCATTGGCGCCTGGCGCTAGTGTTGGTGCCTAGCACCAGTTAGCCAGGGTTTGCACCATCTCTGTTTTTTGTGAGTCAGACTCTGTTTTGATATGTTATCTTTTTTGGCTGATTTTCTCTATAAATAACGTATTAAAAACTCTGTTTCCATGGACCAATTCTCATTATTCACAAGTTCTCACCTACAATCAGTTTTCATTCGCAATCATTAATTCTCTAATTCTCTCTTAATCATTCATCTTTCTTTCTTTCTTTTTCTAAACTTTGTTTTTATATTTGAAATTCCATATTCGCAAGACTTATATACACCTAGCCATATTCGAAGTTGCCTTCGCTCTAGACGTGAAAGGTTTAAATTCTGAGGGTTTGGTCCCAAATCTCTCTTTCAATTTTTTAATTTAATTTTTGTTTATAATTTTTCCTTAAAGTTACTAACGTGTGTATTTTGTTATTAGAAAGAGATACGAGGCATCAAAGTAAGTACTTTAATTGATTAATTGATTTTTGATGTTATGATCATGTTTATATTGTTGTTATGATATTCCTATTATCATGTCTAGGGTAACTTTAATATTAAATATGATTCCTGTGATGCTTCTTATGTTCTTCCTAATATTTATGATTGTTAGTATCATGTTAGGGCTATAAATTTGATTTTTATTGCTTAGTGACATGCTAGGGTTTGTTATTAATCTTGTTAGTATCATGCCTAGGATCTTGCTATGTTTATTATGCTTTAATATTAACATGAACATGATTATGATTATAATTGTTATGATTTATGATGATTATGAATATTATTATTATTATTATTTTGATGATGATTATTTTATTTATGAATATTATTCATTATGATGGTTATTTATTATGTTGCTTGTTACATATTATATTTATTGTTATTGCTTGATCACTCCTTTTATGCATGTTTAAAGGGAATTTAATACTTGTAATCACGCTTAATAAGATAATTAATAATCTTGTTTAGGGTTAATTGTGATTATAATTCAAGTGATCGGCAATAATAGTTTATTTGTGCATTATATTCAACCAACATAGATAAACAAGTTTAGGGTTAATCTTATTAATTACATGTTAATTAAAAAGCGCACATGAATACGATCAGAATAATGTAGAGGCCTATTATTAGGGCAGGTTCAATCTCTTTTAGGTTGGATTTGTACCTTCATCCCCGAACCCTTATTAGGTTCTAGACCTTATGGAGTTGACGATCTCCTGGATCGTTAAGGGGTGTAACCTTCATCCTATAAACGGTTTACAAGTTCCTAAAAAAACTTGTTGGCGACTCTTTTGCTCTATCTTCTTCCCTTTTGGACGCCACTGTACTTTAGTGTATAATCATAGTGGGGTTTGAGCTAGGGGTTTAATGCTTGAATTATTCCCTACAGTTTTTGGCGACTCCGATGGGGAGGATTTCTATTTTAATTCCTGAATTTGTTTCGACAATGATTTAGAATGAGTGGATAAGACTCGAAACGTTCTAAGTATTTCATGTGCGTAATTTTGATTAACAGTATTTTCATATGCATAAAAAAGATCTCATTGGAAAGACCATCCGTAATGAGTTAAAAACATAGAATTTTACACGTTGGAAATTTGAGAAATATTTTTCACAACTAGGACCGTAATAACACCGCGCGAAAGTGGAAAATTTTATCGAGCACAGAAAGCTGCTGAGGCATGTGGGAAGTAGCATTAGGAGCCAGAACTTGGCGCAAGAATTTTACCCGTAGCGCCAGACGCCAATATTGGCGCCAGACACTACAGTTAAAAGCTGGCGCCAATTTCCCCCAATACCGAGCCAGAAATATGCGTTCTAATTTCGACCAGTTTTTCGTATTGTTTGCTCGATCCTACTTCCTGATTGAATTTTTTCTCACTTTTCTGAAACCCATATGTGTTCTACATATGGACATAACTCTCTGGGAATTCATGCTCCATCTACCCGATTGAACGCTCCGTGCAACAAAGGGTACATCCGAGATGTTGAATTCACCAAACCATGGAAGCGAGTTTTTCTAAACTCGCGGTGTCCCATCCACTCGCGCCAACCCTTCACGGTTAAGATTCCGTGCGGTGCATCTAGACAATTAACCATGGACCCTCTATTAACTAAACCATATCCCAAACTTTAGAGAACTAGAGCCATGGTTAGGTTGCAAACTCATTGCATCATATTGTGCCTACTTGACTAATTGTGCATTATTTGTTGTGCATATATTCTATGTTTTCTTAACCGTTTGTTTGACTTGTGTTAAGACTAAATAAACTGATTAATGACTAAAGGACTTTGTTTAATTAATTAATTAATTAATTTGAGCTAAAAAAAAAATAAACTTAAAATCGAGTCACAGTCCCTTTAACTCAACCCGGATTTTTATTCCCGTAAACTGCACAAGCATCAACTTGTTTTGGTCATAGCCAGCGTTCTAGAAAGAGTTACGAGTCTTACAACTTATGGATTTGTAGCCCCGAGTTTTTTCTTTAATGTGGCATTGGTTTCATCCAAATCAGAGTCACAGATAAACATTTATGACTAAAATACCACAGTCTGTCCAGTTTAATGCATATACGTGAAGTCTTAACTTAGTCTTTAATTGAGTCTAGTCACATAGTCTAGCCACATGGTCATGACACGAGTCTTAACATATCACCTATACTCACTAGTATTAGCACACACTTTGTACGTACTCTTTTCACACCGTGACCATGTCTTAGGTTCATGCATGAGTCGGTCTTTCCGTCATTTGAGTGAGGGGTATATCCTATTCCTAATTCTTCATATCCCTCCATCTACATCATTTTTCTTTACATTCTATTCCATATTTATTCACTTCTTCCATCCATTGCATGTTGAATAGAGTTTGATTTAAATAATTAACAATTAATATCCCCAATTTCCTTTTCCACAGTACTTGGTCGAGGAGAGAAGGGCGATTAATCAAGGACAACCTCTTTGTTCAAGTCTCACTTTTTGATAAACCGATTTGTCAAAAGAGGAAGGCTAAGAAGATAATGGCAAGTAAAGAAGAAGTCAATGAGCTTAGGAACCAATTGGTTACCGTGACTGAGACACTGAAGTTACTCACACTCAAGATCAATGATCCCGTGAAGCAACAACAGATGGACCTCATGCAAGAAAGTTTAAGCAAGCTATCTAGTGACTATAAATTTCAGGGCATGAGTTCACAAGGGGTCTCGCTGGACAAGGAACTTCTTCCGCATAAGTTTGACGCCACTAACATCCCTAAATTCAAGGCAATAGATAACCCTTACTTCCACCTAAGAGCTTTTGAAACTATAATGAGCATTAAGGGTATCGATAAGAAGGTTTTCCTCTCTCTGATCCCACTATCTCTCGTAACCGTTTGTCAACAATGGTTCTTTTCTCTTGAGAAAGAAAAAACCTCTTCTTGGGAGTCGATTATAAACGCTTTCATAGATAGGTATAAGTGCAACATCCAAGACGAAACAGACCACAGACAACTTGAGATGTTAAAACAAAAGGAAAACGAAGGGTTCACTTCTTTCTTCAATAAATGGAGGGAAACTTCCGCTAATATGGTCAAGGCTCCTACCGAAAAAGAATCTCTGAGGATGTTTATCAAGAATCTCCAAGGGAAGTATTCAAAGCACTTAAAGTACCAACACAATTTAGATACTTTCAAAGTTGTCTATAATATAGGCATTGACATTGAAGATGACCTTCTGAAAGATAATGGTGCGAGAGGAAAAAAGAACGACCATCCTTCTTCTTCCTCTCCCATTAATGAAGTACATGCCACGAACGCCTCTAAACCACGAATCCTAAGATAAAAAAGAGTGTTCAATCCCCTTAGTATGAGTTATGAAACGACTTTCGAAAAGCTACATCACAAAGGACTAGTCATGCCCATAGGGCCCATCAAAGATTTAGTTCCAGAAGCCAGACCACCTAAGTGGGACCCTAATAAGCACTGCAAATATCATCAAGGAAAGGGTCACGACACTGAAGAGTGTTGGAAACTCAAAGAAGCTATTCAAGATCTGATCGATAACAATGAAACTTCTGAGATTCTAGCCATCAAAGATGACCAAGCATCCTTTGATCCATCACTTCTTATCACACCTGTAGGAGAGCCCATGATGGAGACAGCTTATATGACCTCTCTCGATGAAGTGGCCATAATTGAGGAGGATGAAAGTTTTTTCTTAGATAATACCAAGGAAGGCTTGTTAAGTCTAAAAGAGGACATTCAAAAACTGCAAGATGTCATTGCCATTCTCTTGAATGTGGTAGAAGGATTAGCAAATCGGGTGATGGCCATTGAAAAAAATTCTTGCCAAGGGTTTAATGAAGAACTTAATGCTTCTAAGCCACAGGCAAAACGGACCATTGAAGAATACACTCCAATAGGAACAACTTACAATGAAGCTTTTGACTGTCTACATGATCAAGGTCATATTCACTCCATTGGTCCCAGTCAAGACCCTCCATCTGAAAAACGTTTTCCCAATTGGGATCCAAATTCCTATTGTCGATACCATAAAGGTCGCGGTCACACTACTAAAAAGTGTCTCGCCCTCAGGGATCGTGTTCAAGACTACATTGATTCAAATCTCTTTCATGTTCCTCCGCGCGACAAGAAGGCCAAGATTAGTAACAATGGTAACAGTGGCTGTAAAGGGAAGAAGAACGACTATCCTTCTTCTTCCAAAAACACCTACTCTAGTAATAGTGTTGGTACTTTCGACCTTAGTGAGATCCTAGCCATGGGTAATCGAAAGCAACCGAAAAGGGAATTTACCCCTATTGGAATTATCTACGATGATGCTTTTGATCGACTCCATGCCAAGGGAATCATTACTCCCATTGGACCTATTCAAGATCCCCCACTTAAGAAAAGATTGCCTAGTTGGAATCCAAACGAACACTGCAAGTACCACCAAGGCAGGGGTCATGCTATTGAGAGCTGTTGGAAGCTAAAGGAGGCTATCCAATATTTGATTGATAACAACAAGCTTCCCATACCTCCAGTTTACAAGAAAAGCGAGTGATGATAAAGCAAACAACACAAGAGAAGAGGCGAGCTTCAACGACAAGATTCGTGACCTCTTTTTTCTATTTCTTTTTTTTATTTACCCTTTCCCCAATAAGTCTAGCATAGGCATCTTTTTATTCTCCTTAGATTTATTTTGTAGGATCATAATATATTTTCTTTTAATAAAAATGAGCATTTATTTCCTTATATATGATCATTTCATTATATAGCATTAAAAAAAAAAATCCATGTCGAATTAAGCACAAGGTATACCAATGATTTGAGGCACTCCTTGTAGCCACATCATATTTCCTTTTACCCTTCAATTATACAAACATTTCTTCATGAACCACCTTGAGCCTCGTCTAACGATAGACCTTTCTTTTTTCAACCTACATCTATCTATCCTTGGGATGGGATGGTGTGCAACTTTTGCAATTCTAAAGAAAGCTTGAGCAAATTCAAAAGATTAAAAGAGCAAAAATAGCAAAAAAATAAATAAAAATGTACAAAAGGGCAAGTGTTCCAATGTCTTTGATATGAAAATGTCTTCGATATGAACACGTCTCAGATTGCGTCTCTTATCGAGTGCTCAGTACCGTGCCTGAGAAACATGAATGCCAAGTGAGTGATAGACCGCATGATCGAGATTTCTCACACTTATAATAATGAAATAAATGCTAAAGAAAAAGAAAGAGCTAAAAAAAGAGTAGAAAACTTCAAGCATGAAAATACAAATATTCAAAAGCAAGGTTGCACGCCTTGGGGGTTTATCTAGGGTCTTGAGCCTTTATCCCTTTTTTCTATAACATTTAGCCTAACCACGTTACAACCCTTAAAAGACCTTTTTGAGGTATACACACACTTGTGCGAGGTTTGGCTAGAGCTACGTTCGGCCTGATTCCTAACGGATACGTAGGCAACCTCACATCGAGGTGCGACCGTAATAAACATGCATTCATATTCACATTAACACACTTACACCATGACCATATCAAGGGATCTCCAATGCTCATCCCTATTCACTTAGAGCTAGACTTGGGGACTTGATCCCTACATCATTAGCTTACCTAGCCTAAGAGTCACCACCATTTGGCTCTTTTAATATATTTTCCACACACTTAGCCCTTGCAGCCTAACTTTAGTGTCACTTTCACACACCGCACAGATACATGACCAAATATACTTCCCTTAGAAACCCTTTGTCATGAAATCTTAACATAACGATGAAGCATGCCTTGTCACATCACTCATCACTCATAATTGTCATTACATCGAAGTATGAAGTGCTTAGCCTCCGTGCCTAAGTTATCCATATACTTTCATCACTGAGTCAACCATTGAGATAACCTAGGATGGATTAATCCTTGCAACTTAAGAGACAGTATCAAACAACATCTGACTAAGCTCATTCAACATGCATCTTCAAACTTCGCTTCTTCTTTTTCATGTCTTTCTTTTTCGAGAGAAAGTCGGTACCCTCCACAGAAATGACGGAAAATTTTTGCTTTTTTGCATTTTTGAGTCGCTTAATCAACACTATGCACACACGGGTCATGAGTCTAACACATGTGTCATTTCACTTTGAGTCGAGTCAACCTCGAGTCAATCAATCAGTGAGTCAAGTTTATACCTTGAGTTGTGTCAAGTCGATGAGTCAAGCAACATTAAACCTTAGGTCAACCCTAAGATAATTTTAAGCCTTAGGTCAACCCTAAGATGGCTAAAGAGATTGGCAAATTTCTATAGTCAAAAATAAATACAGGTGCAGCAGAATAGGGAGGACCCTACTCCAATTCTTGGCGCCAGAGATATTTCAGCAGCGACAGAGCTCGAAGCCTCTTAGAAAGGTGATTTCGACCTCATACAGCAATTTTGGGTTCCTTGGTACGCCAGTTAGCCCCTATAAGAAATTTGACATGATTAAGTAGTCAGTTTGATTACAATTGCAATAAGTGATCGACCTGATGAAAGATCGTCTCACTTAGCTTAAAGCGCCTAATCACGGAGACACCGACATATGGGTTTTAGCGGAAATAAAGTTCAGGCGAGCTTTAGAGATCGACAAACGTTGGTCTTCGGAAATTTTTTCTTCAAGACATTATCGCAACAAACGTTCAAGTACCGAAGCTCTATTGTTCAGAGACGTGTGAACATTTCCATCAAGCTCTTTTTCTCTAGAGACGCGTGGGCATATAATTCAAAAGCTCTTTTGCTCCAGAGACGAGTGGGCATATCATCAAAGCTCTTTTGTTTAGAGACGCGTGGACATTTCATTCAAGATCTATTGTCTAGAGACGCGTGGGCATATCAATCAAGCTCTTTTATTCAGAGACGCGTGGACAATCCTTTTCAAGCTCTTTTGTTCAGAGACTCGTGGACATTTCCTACTAGCTCTTTTGCTTAAAGACGCGTGGGCATCCTATTATCAACCTCTTCGTTCAAAGACGCGTGCACACATCATTTAGAAGTTCATATTAAAAAAGAATATAATAAAGAAGCTCTTTGTTCAGAGACGCGTGAACATATCAAAAAGAAGCTCTTTGTTCAGAGACGAGTGAACATCGAAACAGCAAGGTGGCGTTCCCTGGATTATGGAGAGTTGTCACAAACAACTGAGGATTGTTTCAAGAGAAGCAATCTTCGATAGTATTCCCTTGGACGTGGAATATTATCAATGCAGATGAGGATTGTTTCAAGAGAAGCAATCTTTGATAGTATTCCCTTGGATGTGCAAAGCGGAAGAGGATTGTTTCAGGCAAAGCAGTCTTATATATTGAAAGTAGTTACTGGCGTAGCAGTTTTCAAGAGGGGTGGCATTCTCTAGCTTGCAAGAGGTCATCAAAACAACAGTAAAGCGACAGCAAATCGGTTACTTTCATAGACGTGTGCTCGATGGTGCATGATACGCGTTTCTTAACTCTTTTATCTGTTTAACTAACGTTAGTTTGCAGGTATCGGCGTTACAAGATTGGTTTAGGATCGCAGAACGTTCTGAATCATTCTCCGTCCCTATCGCTACTTTGATTTTTGTTTTCGAAACTTGCATTTCTCCAAACTCAGTCAAAGTGGGGGCTTCTGTAGACACCCATTTGTGTCTCCCCAAAACCAAACCCGGTGATGAGTACCTTTCACGTCGAATCATAATCGAATGAAGTGAAATTGTGGAAAGTCTAGTGTTGCGGATAATTTTAATTTCTTTTCTCTCCTCTCAGTTTTTGAAAACTTATTTTAAGAAAAACAGCCAATCCAGTTTGGTTAGTCCATGATATGGGTCCAATAATAGTGTAGTTGGATGGGGCTTGACAAGAGCTTTCCAACAATATATTATAAGCCAAATTCCGATGAGTATTGAGGAAGTTACGGCCAATTTACCAAACTGGGCCCGGTTTGAGCCTTATATACGGCCCAATGATCTAGAGGAGGGTCTAATATGATTTATCATTCCTAATGCAAATAGGAATGGTTTTAGTCTTATAGAATCTTCCAGAAGGTTCTTTTCATTCCTAATTCAATTAGCATTGATAAATTGACTTTTGACTTTTCAGAGTTTTAATTAAAATCAAATAGCATTTTCGAGGAAATTATATGATTTAATCCTCCAGTACGGCAAACTTATCTGATTTTCGAAAACGCGTTAAAAACAGGCTTGGCGCCTAATCCCAGGCACTGGCGCCTGGCGCTAGTGTTGGTGCCTAGCGCCAGTTAGCCAGGGTTTGCGCCAGCTCTGTTTTTTGTGCGTCAGACTCTATTTAGACATGTTATCTTTTTTGGTTGATTTTCTCTATAAATAACGTATTAAAAACTCCGTTTTCATGGACCAATTCTCATCATTCACAAGTTCTCACCTACAATCAGTTTTCATTCGCAATCATTAATTCTCTAATTTTCTCTTAATCATTCATCTTTCTTTTTTCTTTTTCTAAACTTTGTTTTTATATACAAAATTCCGCATTCACAAGACTTAGATACACCTATCCATATTCGAAGTTGCCTTCGCTCTAGACGTGAAAGGTTTAATTTATGAGAGTTTGGTCCCAAATCTCTCTTTAAATTATTTAATTTAATTTTTGTTTATAATTTTTTCTTGAAGTTACTAACGTGTGTATTTTGTTATTAGAAAGAGGTACGAGGCATCAAAGTAAGTACTTTAATTAATTAATTGATTTTTGATGTTATGATCATGTTTATATTGTTGTTATGATATTCCTAGTATCATGTCTAGGGTAACTTTAATATTAAATATGATTCATGTGATGCTTCCTATGTTCTTCCTAATATTTATGATTGTTAGTATCATGTTAGGGCTAAAGATTTGATTTTTATTGCTTAGTGACATGCTAGGGTTTGTTATTAATCTTGTTAGTATCATGCCTAGGATCTTGCTATGTTTATTATGCTTTAATATTAACATGAACATGATTATGATTATAATTGTTATGATTTATGATGATTATGAATATTATTATTATTAATATTTTGATGATGATTATTTTATTTATGATTATTATTCATTATGATGGTTATTTATTATGTTGCTTGTTACATATTATATTTATTGTTATTGCTTGATCACTCCTTTTATGCATGTTTAAAGGGAATTTAATACTTGTAATCACGCTTAATAAGATAATTAATAATCTTGTTTAAGGTTAATTGTGATTATAATTCAAGTGATCGGCAATAATAGTTTTTTTGTGCATTATATTCAACTAACATAGATAAATAAGTTTAGGGTTAATCTTATTGATTGCATGTTAATTAAAAAGCGCACATGAATACGATCAGAATAAAGTAGAGGCCTATTTTTAGGGCAGGTTCAATCTCTTTTAGGTTGGATTTGTACCTTCATCCCCGAACCCTTATTTGGTTCTAGACCTTATGGAGTTGACGATCTCCTGGATCGTTAAGGGGTGTAACTTCATCCTATGAACGGTTTACAAGTTCCTAAAAAAAACTTGTTGGCGACTCTTTTGCTCTATCTTCTTCCCTTTTGGACGCCACCGTACTTTAGTGTATGATCACAGTGGGGTTCGAGCTAGGGGTTTAATGCTTGAATTATTCCCTACAGATATGTTCACACGTCTCTGAACAAAGAGCTTTTTTGAATATGTTCACGCGTTTCTGAACAAAGAGCTTCTTTTTCTTGAATCATATTCCCAATCATAGCAAAAGTCGCCGAAGACCGCCTCATCACGAACCGCCCTTCTCAAATCTCGGTGACAACCTCCATAATCTCTGTGAATGCCGTCAAAGACCTCCCATCTCGTGGTATCTTCTGAAATCTTGGTGACAACCTCCACAATCTTAGCGAATACTGTCGAAGACTGCCCATCTCGTGCTATCTTCTCAAATATTGGTGACAACCTCCACAATCTTAGCGAATGCTGTCTAAAATAAACTCTCTTAAAGTCATCCTCAGTTGTTGCGATAATATTTCGAAGAAAACTACCGAAGACCAACGCTTGTCGATCCTTAAAGCTCGCTTGAACTTTGCTTCAGTCGGTGCGTCGGCACTTCTGCTGCTTGTAAACTAGTATGTCGGTGCTGTGAACCATTACGTCGGTGCTTCTGAACCAGTATGTCGGTGCCTTTGCGATTCCAATGTTTAGGCGCTTTAAGCTAAGTGAGACGATCTTCCGTTAGGTGGATCACTTATTTGCGGTTGTAATCAAATCGACTACTCAATTATGTCAAATTGCTTATAGGGGCTAACTGGCCTACCAAGGAACCCGAAATTGTTGTACAAGGTTCACATAATCTAATATGGGGGCCACACATTGTGTCGCCACACCAGCGCTCGCTGGAACTATCTGTCGCAGCACTTTTCTTTTGTCGCCAGGCGACAGATGTTTTCGTCAAGCGACAGCCTTGTCGTCTGGCGCTGGATTTGGGTCTTCCCCTATTTTTCCCTTGCTGCTGCTGTTCATTGCTCGATTTCGCTTTGAAATTTGAACTTGATCGTTTCCTTTCAACCTACTCCGCTTAAAACTTGTGTAAATTAAAGCTCTTCATATCTAATTTATTAGTTCATGTAACTTTGCTACTCCTCTCATCTTGGAAGAATCTCATTTGGTCATATTCGCGGTTTTTTTCGAAAAAAAAGATCCGAGAATGTCCTTGCTTGTTGGGATGTACCTGCATTTATATCTTTGACTATAGGACTTTGCTTATCTTTTTTTAGGGTTGACCTAATGTTTAGTGTTGCTTGACTCATTGACTCAAGGTATAAACTTGACTCACTAATTGACTGACTCGAGGTTGACTCGACTCGATGTGACTCGTGTGTGCATATTGTTGACTCAATGTGATAACGCGACATAACTCGTGTATGTGTGCATTGTATTATGATAGTGCGACTTGAAAATGCAAAAATGCAAAAATTTTCCGTCATTTTTGTGGAGGGTACCAACTTTCTCCCGAAAAAGAAAGACGCGAAAAAAGAACCGAAGTGTTTGAAGGTGCATGTTGAATGAGCTTAGTCAAATGTTGTTTCTCACTGTACAAGGATTGTAACATCTTAGACTATCCTAGTTGACTTGATAATGAATGTATTTAGGCGACATAGGGGCGGAGGCTAAGTACTTCATACTTTGTGATGCAATGATGATTGATGAGCGATATTGACATGACAAGGCATGCTTCAGCGATGTGTTAAGATATCATGACAAAGGGTTCCTAAGGTAAAGTATATTTGGTCATGTATCTGTGCGGTGTGTGAAAGTGATTCTAAAGTTAGGCCACAAGGGATAAGTGTGTTGGAAGATATTATTTTTTAGAATAGTTAAATGACGGTGACTCTTAGGCTAGGTAAGCTAATGATGTAAGGATCAAGACCCCAAGTCTAGTTCTAAATGAAAATGGATGAGCATTGGAGATTCCTAGATATGATCATGGTGTGAGTGTGTGAATGTAAATATAAATGCATTTTTATTACAGCCGCACCTCGATGTGAGATTGCTTGCGTATCCGTTAGGAATAAGGCCAAATGTAGCTCTAGCCAAACCTTGCACAAGTGCATGTATACCTCAAAAAGGTCTTTTTAAGGGTTGTAACGTGGTTAGGCTAAAGGTTATAGAAGAAAGGGATAAAGGCTCAAGACCCTAGATAAGCCCCCAAGGTGTGCAACCTTTCTTTTGAATCTTTATACTTTTATGCTTGAGGCTTTTAATTCTTTTTTAGCTCTCTTTTCTCTTTTGTTTTAGCATCTATTTTATTTTTGTAAGTGTGGGCAATCCCGATCATGCGGTCTATCACTCACTTGGCATTCATGTTTCTCAAGCACGGCACCGAGCACTCGATAAGAGATGCAATCTGAGACAGGTTCATATCAAAGACATTGGAACACTTGCACTTTTGTACACTTTTATTTATTTTTTTATTTTGCTATTTTAATATTTTAAATCACTCAAGAGTTTTTTGAAATTGAAAATTGCATAAGTTGCACACTATCCCATCCTAAGGTTAGGCAGATGTGGGTTGAAAAATGAAAGGTTTATCGTTAGACGAGGCTCAAAGTGGTTTATCATAAAAGGATTGCATATTTGAAGGGTGAAAGGTGATATTATGTTGCTACAAGGGGTGCTCATATCATTGGTATACCTTGTGCTTAGTTTGACATAGATTTTTTTTAATGCAATGCAATGCAATGATCATATGCAATGAAATAAATGCTCATTTTATTAAAAGGGGAAAAAGAAAGAATCTACAAAATTAATCTAAGGGAAAAGAAAGGTGTCTATGCTAGAATTATTGGGGAAAGGAAAAAATGAAAAAGAAATAGAAAAAAAGGTCATGAAATCTTGTCGTTGAAGCTCGCCTCTTTCCTTGTGTCGCTTGCTTTATCATCACTCGCTCTTCTTGCTAGCTGGAGGCATGCAAAGCTTGTTATTATAGATCAAATATTGGATAGCCTCCTTTAGCTTCCAACAACTCTCAGTAGTATGGCCCCTACCTTGATGGTACTTTCAGTGTTCATCTGGATTCCAACTAGGCAATCTCTTTTCGAGTGCGGGATCTTGAATAAGTCTAATGGGAGTAATGAGTCCCTTAGCATGGAGTCGATCGAAGGCAGTATCGTAGCTCATCCCAATGGAGGTGAAGTCTTTTCTTTGTTGCTTCTTAGGTCCTTGGTTATCCATGGCTAAAACTTCACTCAGATCATAGGTACTAACATTGTTACTACAGTGGGCGTTTTCGGAAGAAGAAGGATTTTCGTTCTTCTTTCCTTTCCAGCCACCGTGGTTACTATTGTTAGTAGCTTTTTGCTTTGCGAGGTCCTCTTCGATCTCGATGCCTATGTCATAGACGGCTTTGAAAGTATTCAAGTTGTGTTGATATTTTAAGTTCTTTGAATACTTTTCTTGTAAATTTTTTATGAACATCCTCACATATTCTTTTTCGGTAGGAACCTTGACCATATTAGCAGATGTTTCCCTCCATTTATTGAAGAAAGAAGTGAACCCTTTGTTTTCTTTTTGTTTTAACATCTCAAGTTTTATGTGGTCTGCTTCGTCTTGAATGTTGCACTTATATCTTTCTATGAAAGCGTTTGTTATGGAATCCCAAGTAGAGGTTATCTCTTTGTTAAGGAAAAATAACCATTGTTGACAAACGGTCTAAAGAGATAAAGAAAACAAGAAATGAAAGACTTTCTTATCAATCCCCTTAATGTTCATTATAGTTTCAAAAGCTCATAGATGAAAGTAAGGGTTATCTGTTGCCTTGAATTTTGAGATGTCATTGACATTGAACTTATGCGAAAGAAGTTCCCTGTCCAGCGAGACCCCTTGTGAACTAAAGCCTTGAAATTTATAGTCACTAGATATCTTGCTCAAGCTTTCTTGCAAAAGGTTCATTTGTTGTTGCTTCACAGGGTCATCAATTTCGAGGGTTAAAGCCTTCAATGCTTCATTCACGGTAATCAATTGATTCCTAAGTTCATTGACTTCTTCTTGAGTTGCCATTATCTTCTTAGCTTTCCTCTTTTGATGGATCAGTTTATCAAAAAGTAAGACTTGAACAAAGGTGTTGTCCTTGATTAATCGCCCTTCTCTCCTTGAACAAGTACTGTGTAAAGGGAAATTGGGGATATTCATTGTTTATTATTTGACTAAACTTTATTCAACATGTATAGATGAAAGAAGGTCGGAAGAATGAAGGTTGTGATGTGAAGAAAAATGATGTAGATGGAGAGATATGAAGAAATTATGAATAGAATGTACCCCCAACTCGAATGACAGAAAAAACCGACTCATGCATGAACCTAAGACATGGTCATGGTGACATATATTCAAAGTGTGTTCTAAGATTAGTGAGTGTAGGTGACATGTTAAGACTCGAGTCATGACCATGTGGCTAGACTATGTGACTAGACTCGAACAAAGACTAAGTTAAGACCTCGCGTATATGCATTAAACCTGACAAGCTGTGGTATTTTAGTCTTAACATTTGATCTGTGACTCTGATTGGGTTGAAACCAACTCCAAATTAATGATAAAACTCAGGGATACAGATCCATAGGCTGTACGACTCTTAGTTCTTCCTAGAACTTTGGCTATGACCAAAAAAAGTTGACGCTTGTGCAGTATACGGGGATAAAAATCCGGGTTGACTTAAAGGGACTATGACTCAATTTTAGACATATTTATTAGCTCAAATTAATTAATTAATTGATTAAGCAAAGTCCTTTAGTCATTAATTAGTTTATTAAGACTTATTTACAAACACAAGTCAAACCAAACAGTTAGTTTAGTCTCATAATAAGTATGCACAAGTAAGAGATGCACAAGTAGTCAAGTAGTCACAACATGATGCAATGAGTTTGCAACCTAACCATGGCTCTAGTTCTCTAAAGTTCGGGATATGGGTTAGTCAAAGAGGGTCCATGGTTAATTGTCCGGATGCACCGCGCGGAAGCCTTACCTTTTGAAGGGTTGGCGCGAGTGGATGGGACACCGCGAGTTAAAAACTCGCTTCCATAGTTTGGCGAATTCAACATTCTCGAATGTACCCTTTGTTGCACAGAGCGTTCAATCAGGTAGATGGAGCATGAATTCCTATAGGGTTTTGTCCTTATGTAGAACACATATGGGTTTTAGAAAAGTGAGAAAAACTCAATCAGGAAGTAGGATCGAAAAAACAGTGCTAAAAACTGGTTAAAATTAGAACACATATTTCTTTCTCGATATTGGAAGAACGTGGCGCCAGCAAACAGAGGCCGGCACCAACAATTTGGCTTTGGCGCCTGACGATAGAGTCAAATTAGTGGCGCTAAACTCTGTTTTCTGACGCTACTCATGCCTCAGCAGCTTTCTGTGCTCGATAAAATTTTCCAGTTTCGCGCATTATTATTTCGATCCTAGTTGTGAAAGATATTCCTCAAATTTCCTACGTGTAAAACTCCTATCTTTTTAACTCATTACAGATGGTCTTTCCAATGTGATCTTATTAAGTGTGATTACAAGTACAAATTCCCTTTAAACATGCATAAAAGGTGTGATCAAGCAATAACAATAAATATCAAGAAACATAATAAATGATAATAACAATCATCATAATAATAATCATAATCATGTTCATATTAAAAATAAAGAATAATAATAGCAAGATCCTAGGCATGATACTAACAAAATTAATAACAAACCCTAGCATGTCACTAAACAATAAAAATCAAATATTTAGCCCTAACGTGATGCTAACATGATATATTAGGAAAGAAAGTAGGAAGCATCATAGAAATCATAATTGATATAAGCAAATCACCCTAAATATCATACTAAATAAAGCATCCTAACATGATACTAGGAACATCCTAAACATGATACTAGGAATCAAAAAAAAAAAAAAAAAAAACCTAAGCATGATTTCTATATCAAAATATCAATAAAACAATTAAAGCACTTACTTGGATGCCTCGTATCTCTTTCTAACAGCAAAATACATAAGTTAGTAACTTCAAGGAAAAAATAAAATCAAAGAATTAAATTAAATAATTGAAAGAGAGATTTGGGACCAAACCCTCAGATATTAAAACCTTTCACGTCTAGGGCGAAGGCAACTTCAAACTTGGCTAGGTGTGTCTAGTGCTAATGTATGAGGAACTGTGTTTGTAAAAATCTAGGCTTAGAAAGAGAGAGTATCAAGAATTTCTTGATGAGAGTTGGTGGAAATTGATTATTGTTGAGAATTGATGAGAATTGATGAAAATTGATGATTGCAAATAGAATTTTAAGAGGCTATTTATAAAGAAAATCAGTCGGATGGATAAAAAAACGAATTAGAGTTTCGACAAGAATAAAACTCGATTAGCACAAGACTCTGGTCATTAAAGCCAGGCGCTAATGCTTGTCGTCAGGCGCTAATAATCAGTTTCACGCGTTTTTGTTTTTATCATTTCTTTTGATCTGGAAGTCCAAATAAGTCATATAATATGTATTTGGAAAGCTCTTGTAGTCTACTTTCCAACCCAATTAGAATCAGATTAAAATATTTTTTTTTTTTAAAAAAAGATATGGCCGAAATAGTGGAAGGGTGTCAGTTTTAGATAGAGTTTCATATCTCATTCTTATCTTTTTTTGTTATAGCTCGGATTTAATATTATAATATATCATTAGAAAGATAATTTCAAGATCTATGCAACCATATAAAATTTGGAAAAAGATTATGATGCACGAAAATAAAATCTGAACATATTATACTTTGTACAAGACAAAGATTTTAAAAAGGAGTAGTTTTATTCAATTTCAAACTCTTTGAAACATAATTATCAATCCTAACTCCATTAGGATTTAAGAGAAACTTCTAGAATATTCTAGAAGACTATAATCAATCCTAATAGCTTTAGGAATGATAATTAATAATAGGCCCTCCTCTAGATCATTGGGCCGCATATAAAAACCAAACCGGACCCAATTTAGCATTTTGGCCATAACTTCCTCATTATTTATCGGAATTGGACTTATAATATATCGTTGGAAAGGTCTTTTCAAGCCGCATCCAACTACACCATTATTGGACCCTTATCATGGACCAAAATAAATTGGAATGCACGCTTTTTATAAATTAAGTAAGAAAAGAAATATTTTCAAAAACAAAAAGAAGTGATATTTTTATAAAAACATCCTCTTCACTAGACTTTTCATACTTTCGCTTTGTTCGATAATCAAATGACGTGAAAGGTATTCATCATTGGGTTTGGTTTTGGGTAGACACATTTGGGTGTCTATAGTATACCTTCCTCTAACTACGTCTGTTGTCCCACTATTATTTCATCTTGTTGATTATGAAGTATGGAAAGTTCTTAAAATTGGGTTTCTTTAAAATAATATCCATTTAAAACCTGCCTTAACTTTAAGCTAAATGGTTAGTGTTCTAGTAGCCTTAGTGAGACCATTTTTTGTAGCCCGATAAGTATTTTTTAAGTTAGAGCTGCTTAACTTTGACATTTGAGCAAGCTCACACTGTGTCTTAAAAGCAAATTACAACAAATGATTTTCTTTTTTTGCTTTCTAGGATCAAAATGCTTGCAGATTAGCCGTTTTCAGAGTATAACAGTTTTCACGTTCATCTGTCCGAATAATTTAATTTATGTTAGCAGATTTTTTAATTTAATTTTGTTCTGGACCTGATAATTAGTTTTTGTTATGCTTGTATATGCCAATCTTGTCTTCTGTGTAATTTTTTAAACTCTGCAAAATCCTAAAACTAACAAAATAAATTGTGGGAAATCTGAGTAGTATCAACAATGGAGGAATAATGTGAGTAGATTTTCGTTATATATATGTGTATTTGCTGTAATCTGATATGAGATATAATGTGATGAAGTTTATGTGTTTTGTTTATAAGAGGATTTCTTAGATACATTGGATATGGTGAAACATTGCAAGAGGTGCATAATGAAGCTAAAGAAGATGCTTCTAGAATTGCTTTACTTGAGAAATTGGAGAAGTTGGAGAAAGAAATGATAATTTGGTTCAAAGAATTGCTGGAAATATTGATTGGGGGACAAAATGATTTAGTTTTAACTTTTTTTCTTAGTTTAACTAGTGATAATTTAATTTTGTAATTTTCTTAATAGATAACAATGTACAAACTTTTAATTTATATTAATAAAATTCTATTTTTTTTTTAAGAAAATTCTGATTTTTATTATCATTATTATCATTAGCATTAGGTATATGCATTGTGTGACATTAGGTATAAGGAACCATGGCATTAGTGTATATGCAACGTGGCATTAGGTATAGAAAACAGTGGCATTAGCTAATACCTAATGCCACAACAATAATGTAACCGTTGCATTAGATATTGATCTAATGCAATGGATAATTGATGTTGTGGCATTAGGTGTCTTATGTCATTGCATTAGACATATTGCAACGCTAGCAGATGCCACGGTACATGGTCGTTGCGCTAGGCCTAATGCCACAGATTTTGATGCCCAATGCAACGAATTTGGGGGTCGCAATAGGTAAAAAATGTAGTAGTGTGGCGTTCTTGTTTGTTTATAACTTCTCTATGAACATCCCTACAAAGAAAACAAGCCTTGATCTAGGCAATGTCCAGGAGGGTGATAGAGAAAGGTTGCGCTCCTACGTCAGGCGGTTCAATCTAGTGAGAATCTAGATCCAAGGAATGTTTGACGAGGTGGCTAATACAAACTTTTTCAAAGGTTTGAAGGACGGGTCGACTTTCATGTTCGAACTCATCCGAAAGAAAATATTCACCTTCTAACGATCCCTGATGGAGGCGAAATCCTATAAATAGGCGACCGAACTCTACTCCATAAATAAGCAGTCGGACTCCTAAAAATATGAAAGGCAGAATGAGAGTCGGCCTGCTCAGCCGTCTCTAAAACCTGAAGAGAGCAAAAAGAAAAAAGAGATCTAAGCGGATGATAACTCCAATCAGCTTGTCCAGAAGAAGAAAAAAGAGTGGAAACCGTACATTCCAAGATATGAGTTCCACAAGGACAACTACTCCATCCTCATGAAGATAAAGGATCAACTGACTCTGGAGAAGACGACTCTAATGAAAGGTTCCACAGAAAATCAGAATTAAAACAAGCACTGCCCTTACCATGAGGACGTCGGCCATGACACCAACGGCTGCTTCAGCCTCAAGCGAACGCCTGATCGCCTGGTCGACAAAGGGGCGCTGAAGTCCTATGTGAAGTCCAAAGTGACTTTTAAGGCAAATCCGGGGCAGTCTAGCAAAAAGATTCCCCAGCCTACTAGTAGTTCCAAAACCGATGAGGAGCTGGTCTATTATTGTGTAGACAGAGGCAAAGTCCGTCGGCCGCATGATGACCTTATGGTCATAGAATGCAGAGTGGCGAACCAGAGGCTGGCCGCATATTGATTGACACATGAAGCTCCTTAGACATCACTAGCCGCAAATGTTTATCCAACCTCAAATACAGGTTGGATAGCATGATGGATGTCTCTAGTCGAACGGATAGATCTCCCTGTCCGCCTGGGAGAGAAAGAAAGCGGTCGGCACATGACTATCCGGTTTTTGGTGGTTGAAGAGCTGACCACTCATAATCTCATTCTTTGCCGACCTACTCTTAACGGGTGCAAGGCCGTCATCATCCCTTCCCTCATGCTAGTCATGAATGAGAAGGATGATGGAACTGTTGGCTCCCTGAATGGGTACCAAAAGATGGCTCGAGAGTGCTACCTCTCAGAAATCAAGCCCGTAGTAGCTGCATCCGGTCAAGGCAAATAGCCAATAGACCTTGATGAAATCAAGGATGAACATCCGGCACCACCAGCTGCCAAGAAAAGAAAAACTTATTAGTTGGTTGTGGTTAAGAAAGAAAATAAATAGCAATCACTAACCAGGTTACGGTAAGATGACCTTCGTCCCTAGTCGGCTAGAGGGCAGAGCGAACTGTTATGGTGGGGACAAATTATTTTGCTAAGTTGGGGGCAAGCTTGCACCATCTGCTGAAAGAATTCAAAGAAACCTTTGCCTTTGAAGTGGAAGAGATGCCAGGCATCAGCCCGGATCTTGCAATGCACAAACTCGTCGTGGACCCTAAAAAGAAGCCCATTCGGCAAAGGAAAAGAAATCATGGCGAGGAGAAGTAAGGCGGCAGACGCCGAAGTATAAAAGTTGTTAGATGCTGTAGGGAATATTTCAAGCATTACCCCAAACTTGAACTCCACTGTCATCATACACTTAATCAAAAATACGCACATGAAATACTTAGAACTTTTTGAGTCTCATCCACTCATTCTAAATCATTGCCGAAACAAATTTTCAGGAATTAAAAGAGAAATTCTCCCTAGTGAAGTTGCCAAAAACTTTAGGGAATATTTCAAGCATTATCCCTAGCTTGAACCCCACTGTGATCATACACTAAAGTACGGTGGCGTCCAAAGGGAAAGAAGCTAGAGCAAAAGAGTCGCGAACAAGTTTTAGGAACTTGTAAACCGTTCACAGGGTGAAGGTTACACCCCTTAACGATCCAAGAGATCGTTAACTCCAATAGGTCTTGAACCATGACTGTAAGTTTGGGGATGAATGTACAAATTTAACCTAAAAGAGATTGAACCTGCCCTAATAATAGGCCTCTACTTTATTCTGACCGTACTCATGTGCACTTTCTGACTAACATGCAATCAATAGGTTTAGCCCTAAACCTGTTTAATCTATGTTGGTTGAATATTAATGCACAAACAAAACTATTATTGGTGATCACTTGAATTATAATCAAATTAACCCTAACAAGATTATTAATTATCTTATTAAGCATGATTACAAGTACAAAATTCCCTTTAAACATGCATAAAAGGTATCATCAAGCAATAACAATAAATATATATAATCAAGCAACATAATATTTCAAAATAATAATCATTATTAATTTAACTTGGTGCAACAAAAATAAGAAGGAAATTACTCACTATTAATTTAATTAATTTAAATTAATCTTGAGTTTTGAAAAAATAAAAGGGAGTTGGAAAAATGAACATAAGTTCAATAAAGATTCCAACTTTAATACTTGTGAATCCTTGAAAAATTATATCTTCCAATGTGAAGATAAACAATTTTCTATCACAAAGTTTCAAACTTTATGATTCCAATCAACTAAAAAATGATTAAATCAAGAAAGTTTAACAAAAATTCATGGAATTTAGTAACATAAAGTTTTAATCACTTAACATAACTAAAGATTGAATCTTTAGTACTTGGAAGCCTCAAAGAACAACAATTTAATACTTAGTGCAATTAGTTTGCAATTATGTGAAAAATAAAACCATGCTTTCAAACACAAATTACCACCAAGTAATCATGCCTAAAGAGGTTTAAAATTGCATATAAAATATGTATTGAACCAATTACATAACCACCATAAATATGCAATTAATTTTCAAGGTTAGAAGACTTAAAATTTTTCGTCTAAACGAAAAATTCCTCGAAAAGTGCATTTCTGGTCATTTTTTTTTGCTAAAAACCGTGTCCTAAAGGGTAAAAACATTTCCAGAACGCCTTTTTCACCCAAAATTCACTATATTTGGGTCAAAATATGGGTTCGGGGCTGATGACAACTTTAATACAAGGTTAAAATAAATAAAACGAGCTACTAATCTAATTAGCAATTCAAAACCAGAAAAATTAAGCCATAAAAACACCTTAAAAATATTATGATTTTAGAAATAAACGAGCGAGGCTCCGATACCGCTGTTGGGGTTTGGTGAGTCTAACTCACCCCGGAAACAAACCCAAAACCAAGACCGCACTCGCAATAAATAAAACCATAAACATAAATAATTAATCCCAAGATTAAGACAAGATAATTACCTTTGGAGCGTGCTTCGCCCAAACGGAAGGGGCTCTTACTTCAAAAGCTAGTCTTGAAAATACGACGGCCTCCAACGATAGTCCACCCACAACTCGACCATTGAAAACGGTCCAATGCCTTGGAGTTAGCAAGGCCTGACCAAAACTCGAGTGATTAGTGAGTTCAAAGGTTTTAACAATGGTGATGCCTTTTTCAACTCTGACTCAAGTGATTTTCCCAATACCCCAACTTGGGTATTTATAGGAAAAATAAGAGAGTGAAAAGCTCTCCCATCAATGTGGAAGAATTTGATTTTTCCATTTTATTTTAAAGTTAAAATAAAATTAATAATCAAACTAATAATAAATCAACAAGGGCCAAGCTCATATGAGAGGTTAGGTGAGGACCATTTGGAGGAGGGGGGGGACCAAACTTGCTCCCCACTCTCTCCCTCACCTTGCGCCACTTGGCAACACCCACATGGGCACCAAGGCACCTAAGTGGGCTTCCAATTTTGGTGCTGCCCTTCTCTCGGCCCTGCCATCCCCGCAGCACAAATGTGGGCTGCTGCTCGCATTCTCTCGGCCAGCACCCATGCACTTCCGTGCGGGTTGCCGCTGCCGAGAGTTGCTGCTAGCATGCCGCGCACCTACTGTGGGCTGCTAGCTGCAGCATGCTAGAACGCCACGTACTAGGGGCGGGCTGCTAGCTCGGCTATACCCCCTAGCACTCGGTGTTCCGATGGGGTATTTTGGTCTTTGTTGATTTATTATTATTTCATGTTTCGTCTTTTACCATTTTATGACTCGACTTCCGATGTTCGATTTCAACGCTCTAAGCTTGAATTCCTGGCGTCTAAATATTAATTACTCGGTTGACTTATTAATTAATTCATAATTAATTCGTCGCTTCGGTTCGTTAGTTGCTTGGGTGTGACCCGAAGGGTTTAGTCAAGATAAAGCTGTAATATTAATTATTCATTAATATTACAATCGGAACCGGCCTCTACCCAGGCATTCGGATCACTTGGCATTACTGAATATATTAGCTTTCTAATAATTCTAAGGAAAAATTGCCGGGAATAATCCCACCTTTGGGCCGTCCGCTGAAAATAATCCCACCTTTGGATTATTTTTTAATAATCCCACCTTTACCCCCCGATCTTTTTTAAATGGTCCCAACCGATAACTTGTTGTAGCAAGTCACTTGACACGTGTCGACACCCGATTAGTCCAAATAATAAAATTAAAATAAAAGATAAAAAAACAATTAATTAATAATAAAACCACCCACCGGCCAAACCACCCCCCTGCCACCTATCCCAGCCCGCCGACCTCCCCAGCCACCAACCCGGCGAGACAACCTCCCCCTTTCCCAAATTCCGGCATCCTCATACCGATCCCAACCCCCTCACCGTCCCCAATTTCGGATTTTCCGACATCCCCTGCCCTTTCTGGCCGCGTTGACCTCCCCCTTTCCCGAATTCCGGCATCCCCCTACCCTCGAAAGCCCCTTCCTCATCCCGATCCCAACCCCTTCCTCGTCCCTTAACATCGGCTTGGCTGGGGTCTTGTTTGGTGGCTTGGGTTTAGTGGGTTCAACATCTGGTTTCGGGTTTGGTTTGGTGGCGCCATGGCGGTGGTTCCTGGGTTGGCTGGGGTCTGGTTTCGTGGCAGTGGTGGCTTTAGGTTTGGGTGGGGTTTCCAATGGGCATGGGGTTGGTGGGTTTTGAAAGAGTTTTGGGGTTGGTTGGTTCCGGTTGGCATCGGTTGGGAGTGGCGTTTCGGTTTGGTGGGTTGTGTTAAGGTGGGGATGGTGGTGAGTAACGGTCAGGTGGGGATGGTGGTGGTTGAAGTGGTGTGGCTTAGGGGTGGATGGGGCTGGTGGAGGGGTGGATGGCTGGATTTTTTTTTTAATTTTTTTATTAAAATTTTTGGTCAAATTGGGCGAATGAGCAAGGGAAGCTAGCCTTAAATTAGGAAGGTCCCTACCAAATCT
Organism: Chenopodium formosanum; assembly: GCA_024500155.1. Classification (NCBI taxonomy): domain Eukaryota; kingdom Viridiplantae; phylum Streptophyta; class Magnoliopsida; order Caryophyllales; family Amaranthaceae; genus Chenopodium; species Chenopodium formosanum. The sequence goes on from CM044880.1 coordinate 45,062,814, forward strand.
ATACAGAAGTAAAAGGCGGCAGCTACCGCCTAGAGACACCAGATGGTAGGAAAGTACCCCGAACTTGGAATGTAGATATCTTAAAAAAAGTACTACTTTTGAAATTTTGTAATTTTACCTTCTTGATGAAAATCTGCCTTTGTTTACAAACTTGTCTTGTAAATATTGTAGAGCTCTTCCTGCACAATGTGTAGACGGACCAAGCTCAAGATTTTATTAGAGCGCCGCCTGCACAATGTGCAGACGGACCAAGCTCAAGATTTTATTAAATCGTCGCCTGCACAATGTGCAGACGGACCAAGCTCTAGATTTTATTAGAGCGTCGCCTGCACAATGTGTAGACGGACCAAGCTCAAGATTTTATTAAAGCAGTGCCTACACAATGTGCAAACAGACCAAGCTCAACATTTTATCAGAGCGCCGCTTGCACAATGTGCAGGCGGACAATGTTAAAACTCTATAAGGTATTGCTTGCACAATGTGCATGTTGCCTTTTTTTGCTTAACACTTTGTTTAAATATCTTATAAAGGGACCGTCTGCCCTAACAATAGACGTCCCAAGCCTTCCTAATAAGTGTCGACTGCACAAAATCAGTCGTCCCTAATATCATTTAACGTTAAAAAGTTAAGTTCCAAAGACTTAGCGGTTATCTATTCTTTAAAAAAGAGGCTAATGGCCGGATATAGTCTATTTAAATAATCATCACCTTTAACATGAGTACGACTGTTTGCTCCAACATGAGTCAGACAACCGTCGACGTCCACTTAGGTGATTTTTTTGAAGAGAAGCATCTCCCATTTAGGTGGCACATTGGTCTGTGAACAAAAACAAGCGGCCCTACCATCTGCATTAAGGTAATGCTCGCAGTCGTTTGATTTAATCTAACTTGAATATTTAAAAGCGTTTAGTTTTTCGGATTGTTCTAGTATAAGCGGAAAGCGGCTACTGTTTCATTTTAGAGGCTATTCTTTTGCCTGTTCTTGCTTTGGGGCAAGCCAGGTGGTCAGATTTTTCTTTCAAATTATAAATTAAGTCCAAAAACATAGCGGCTTAAATAAATCTAAAGAGGCCTTTGGCCGAATGCACTCAAGCGATTAAACCGTCTGCCCTACATGGTTGTCTGTCTCTTGGTTTGGGGCAATCACTATATAGTGATTGATTGACTTAGAAACCATGCATAGTCCTAAAAGTATCAATAATTTCAAAGTTAACCAATCTAGTTTTTAAAACCAATCGAGAATCGGCCAACAGTAAGGACATTCGCATAATATACTGATGAGTGACATTTATGTCACTCTTAGGAAGTTTTTTTAGAGTCATTTTCGCGTTTATTTTATCTTATTTTCCCTTTTCTCTTGTTTTATCTTAATAACATTTCTTGTTTATTTTGGTAATTTTGTCGTGTTTTAGTTCTTTTCGTAGTTTTTATTAGAATTAGTTTATTTTCGTATTTTATTTGCTTTTGATTTGTTATATTTCGTTCTTTATTTTTCCTTGAAAGTATTCTAATTTACTTTTATTTATTTTAATTAGTTTTGAGTCTATTTTATTTCACTATCTTTACTTGTATAGTTTTATTTAATTTTTATTAGTTTAGTGTTATTTATCTTATTTTATTTTACTTTATTTTACCTTTATTTTATTTTATTTTATTTCTTAGTAATACCCTCGTGTTTTTGGTTTTAGGTGTTCCGGGTTTCAAGGTCATATTCGTGTTCGGAGGTCCAAGGTTCGAGGCGCAAAACTTGAGCCAACCCATGCTGCGAGCATTATCCTACACCCCACACCTTATCCTCCACCACACACACACCAACAACACAAGCAGCTCAATTTCCCTGCTCCCCTCAACAATGCCAAACCCCAACAACACAACTCCACTCACCCATATACTCTTCCCCAGCTTTACCCCGCAACACCACCAACACCAACAACAACATTAACCTCCACCACGCCTACCACCACCACCGCAATAAACCGCTTTTAGCCACCCAAAACGGTAGCCTTCACCACACCTGACCCGCAACTACTCAAACCACCAATTAAGCAACCAATCTACCCCTCAATTAAGCAAAAATCAGAGTGAATTGCAAATTAATCAAGTTCGAGCAAACCGTTGATGGTTCGGCCGAACGTCGAGTCAGAGACTTTGGGGGTTTTGTTATTTGAAGAGGAGTGGACGAACATACCCATGGTTCGACCGAACCAACCCCGTAGTTCGGCCGCACCAACCCGTGGTTCGACCGAACCACATCACGAGCTTCTTACGCGAGTTTTAATGAAAATTGAACGACCTTGATTGATTACTGGTTGATGAAGATGTCGGTGATGATTTTGAGCCGTCGATGGTGGTGATTCAATGATGATTATTGATGAACGGTGGTGTTGATATTGAAGCAACCAATTTCAAAGAAGAAGGGGAAATAGGTAGCTGATTGTTTTGGTGGGGATTTGTGGGTTTAGTTTATTATTTCATTTCTTTTTCTTTTATTTTTATTATTATTTCTTTGTTTTCTTTTCTGTTTTTTTATTTTCTTTCTTTTATTTTTATTTTTATTTTAGTTTCTTATTTTTACTTTTCCTTTTTAATTTATTTTATTTTCTTTTCTTTTCTTTTTCTATTTTTCCTAGCTTAGTATAAATACCCAATTTTGGGGTAATTAAAGGAGGTATTAAATAACTATCTATTCTCCTCTCTAATTAGTTTTAGGTTAGGTTAGGATTAGTCTTCATTGGTAGAGAGAGAAAGTGAAGTTTTCTTCATTAATGAACTTGGATTTTGAAGAAGGAGCTTGTTCAATCCTTTGTAGACCTTCATCTTCAATTAATGAGCAATCTCTTACTCTCTCTCCTTTATTTTTATTTGTTTTATTTTGATTATTATTTTAGTTGTTGGTATTGCTTGTTAATCATGTTTATCCTTGATTGTTTGTTAATTAATCTTGTTATTAACATGATTAGTGAGTAATTTCCCCATTAAGGGGATGGTTGTGGTGTAGTTGGACCTTGAGCATGTTCTAGGGTTTAGAATTGATTTATTTGTAATTAAAGTCTTTATATGCTTGATATTCTTTAATCTTCTTGCAAGTGCACATTGTTGGTTGATTAAAGGTGAATCTTTGCTAACAAGAAACGGAAGTTGACTTAGTTAAGGTTCATTACTATCGATTGTTATTTAATAATACCTCCTAGTATATGGTTCTAATGTGGAAACATAGAGGCTATGTTAGGAGCCTATGTTAGGAGAAGCCAATTGACCCCGGAAGGCGGCTAGATTGGATCCTTTATTTCGATATTCGAGCATGTTTAGTTCATAATTAATTCAATTTCTATGCCTTTGTTTATGTTCAAGTGAATGCTATACCTAAACCATTTTCCTTAATGTTTTATTTCTTGTTTTAGCATCTTTAGACTTAAGTTTGTTTATCCCCTATTCCGGGCTAGCTTAATTGCCGATAACATTTGGTGGTGTTTATCCGTTCTCTGTGGTTCGACCCCTATGCGTGCCTTATACTCGTATTAGGTTTGTTTAGGTTGTATAAATTGTATTTGATCTAGGGATAGACAATTGACGACGCGTTTATTCCCTTGTCAAATTGGCGCCGTTGCCGGGGAACGGCTTCCATTACCATTGTGTTATCTTATTGAGACTAGTCCATTGTTTATAATTTTCTTTTGATTTGTTGGTTTTTATTTGTGTTGTTTTATTTGAGAAAAAAAATGTCTTATATTTCTATTCCTCAATTTGATAATGAACCGTTTTGGGTGTATTTCAATAGACTTGAGGATTTCCTAGATGGTGTAAAAGGTTTAACCAAGGGTGATTATTGTGAAATCATTAATTTGGGATTAAATGAGCGTTTTAGAGGAGTAGTTGATAATATGTTAAATGGTAAATTTCAAGACATGTCTTCGGATGAAGCTTGGGATTTCTATTCATGGTTAGCTAGGGATAATTATGATTGGGAGAGGGCCAATCATGAGACTTATATTCGGGATTCTCATGCTTTTAATATTGATGCTAATTGTCATGATTTATCTAATATGAATTCCCATGATGTGCTTGATTCTCCCCATAGTGACCATGTAATGCATGATTTCAACTCCCCTCCCTCTATAGCTCAATGTAATGAGGTACATTCTAATGATGATGAAGTGCATGTTCTTTCTCATACTGCATCCGATTTTTGCATGAATTCTAAAGGTGTGCCCCATAGTCCCCTAGATGATTCCGTTGATCAAGCTTTGGACTCGTCTATCCATGATGATTTGGACTCATTTGAGATTATGGCCTAAATATTTCTTGAGTTTCAAATGGTAGCCCATAACCTTATGAGTGAGTTCATTGATAAGGCTTCATTAGAAAGAGATGAGTTTGAGAGAAATTTGCCCCCATTCACTCTTGATTTTGAGATAGTAGAAGGAAAGGTTGTTTATTGTGGTGAAAAAGAGGATAAGGTTGATTGCCTTGGAGTTTTTGAGCTTGAGGGAGATGTAGAACATGAGGGTTCTTCCTTTGAGGATTCCATGATTGATTTTCATTCCCTCATTAGTGATGTGAGATCTTGTGATGAGGGATTAGCTACCCCTTTTTCCCTTTCTCATACACCTTTTTCCCAAAGGTTTAACCATATCTCCTACTATCCTATGTTCCTCCCTTCTTTTCTCAAAGAACCTCTTAGGGATCCTCTTCCTATTCATGCTTCCGAAGCCCCCAACTCTTTCATTGTTGAGGAGGAAAAGAGTTATAATGCCAACCAAAAAGATTTTTGTGAGGATTTTTCTTTTTCTTTTTCTACTTTTTCTTCTTATTTTCTTGTTTTTTCTTTTGATTCTTTTACTTTTTCTTTTCTCCCTTCTCTCAAGCATAAAGTCTCCTTGTACTTTATGTTTGCTTGTCATATGAGCATCCTGTATGCTCTATTTCTTGATATGTTTTCCAGTGCATATGACAAGCTATTGCGTTCTTTGTCGGGTTATTTACTAGATTGGTCATGCTTGGACGTTAAGCAAGCCTTTGCGGGAAGTAACCCGTGTTTTATTGCTTTCTTTTTCTTTCTTTTGTGTTTCTCATTTTTGTTTACTCTCTTGTCTATGTGTATAGGTACTCGATGCATATGCTCATGTGCAATGATTTTGGATTAAACTCCTTGAGAAGAAGCACACCAACGATTGCTTGCATTTGGAAAAGCAATAAAGACGAGGAATTAGATGTAATTGTGGATAATGTGCTCAATTGCGGGTTTCAACACCCACCTCACATTTGGTTTACTCTTTCCTTCTTCCCTCATCTTGGATTTGCTTTCTTAATTGCACTTGGATTGAATGAATATGTTTGTTGTGTGAATGTGTTTTCTTTCTTCCCCTCCCACCCACCCTTTGTGCCTTTATTTTGAGCATTGAGGACAATGCTCCATTCTAGCTTGGAGGAGTAGCTATTCGCTAGTTTGGGGGGGTTATCTATATCTCTTGGTGGTTTCTTAATCCATAGTCTCATGATTGCTTGATTTATTTCTCTCATACTTGCCAAAGTCTATTATTGAGATTGGTTTTCTATGTTTGGATGGCCATGAGCACCTTATTGAGTTGACTTTTGGTATATGTAGTTTTGATTGATCATGCTTTCATTTTGCGCAATTGTATATGCATTCTTGAGTATTGTTGGTTTTGTGAATATTTGTGTGTATAGTGTCTTTCCATGGCATTCAAGGCAAGTTTCAAAATGTTTTGTTTTAAACTTGGACATAATTGGGCTTTAGCACCTAGAATACCCTCTTTGCTAGTTGTTAGAGGTTTTCGTGCACTTGAATGTCGAGGTTGGTTCACACATATAACATTGCCAAGGTAGTAGAACTTAAGGGCTATGAGACCTTAGCTCACTTGGTTTGTGGTAAGATGATTGTCGCTCTCTAGCTAGTTGAAGCTTTAAAGGTGATTTTTGCTACTCCACTACCGTCATTTTTGTGAGGATGTGTCTATTTTGTTCTAGCCTTCAACATTTCTTGCATGTGTGGCGTTTGGATCCTTGGCATTGCTAGCTTATATCAAGAATTTGGCTTAATCTACCCAAGATCGAGACCGAACCAACCTAGGGGAAGACGAAGGCAATTAGGATTTTTGTTTAGTTTTATTATTTTCTATTCTTTTATTTTTCTTTTGCATTTGCTCATTTAGTAACCCTATTTGAGCCATTTTCCCTTCTTTGGCATAACCACATTACAAACCAATGGACCTTTGCTTTATTTTCACCTTTATTAGTTTTTGTGAAGCATTCTCAGGACTTGATTTGTATTTTTGGTTAATGAAAGTGAGAAAAATAATAAAAAAGAAGTGAAAAACTCAAATTTTGGTACTTGTGATTATATTTGTTATGTTAAATGGTTTGAGTAAATGAGAAGAAAATAAAGGAAATGAAAGAAAAAGCCGCTCAAAGTTAAAAGAGGCGAGAGCAAAGAATAAAAAGAAATGAAAAAAAAGAAGAAAATATTGAGAAAATACAAAAATATTTGTTGTTTGGTTGAAAAAGAATAAGCTTGGGGGAGGAGTTGCTAGAATTTTTGATTTGAAAGTTGGTAGTTTATTGAGTTTGAATTGAGGAATGATAGACCTTGCTTCACTTCTAAGTTTACCACCAATTTCCAAATTTATTTCCACACCCTTTACCCTAGCCTAAACGTTTCAACCCTTTTAAGACCTTTTGACCTTAGTGAAGTTTAGTTACTACCGATGGAGGGTAATCAAGCCAAGCCTATTGTGCGAGCTATCAATGCCAAGATGTCGGGTAGCCTAAATGTTTTTCATTGCTTATTTTGTTCCGATTCCTTCGAGGAATCTCGAGATATCACCTTAAAAGTGGATGCAAAATTAGTGAGGATGCGGGAGTTTGGTTGGAGATAAGGAGGAGTGTAAGTCCCTCTAAGTTCTCTACCCTTTGCATGCTTTATGTATGCATCAACCTTAGCTATTCTTTTGCTTGGCTACCTTTAATGTCTAGAAAGGATTGTATTCTTGTGCATTTAGCCCATTGTTTGTGTTTAGTTTGAAATATCAAAACTCGAGTTTTCTTTATTTCACCTTTGCCTTGAATGTTATGTGTTGCCAAGAGTTGTGGGTTAAACCTTTTAGGAAACCCTCACGAGAGCTTACTCGTCCTCTTTGGCGACATAGGGGTTTAAAGGGCTCGATGCATACGCTAAATGCATCCGTGATTCCTACGACAATGAGTTAGTGTACATTCTTTCTCTTTGTTTCTATTTTGTTTCTTTTGCTTTCAATAATTCCATCTTGTTCTCTTTTGCCTTAACTTTGCTCGAGGACGAGCAAAGGTTTAGCTTGGGGGAATTTTTAGAGTCATTTTCGCGTTTATTTTATCTTATTTTTCCTTTCTTTCTCTTATTTTCTCTTAATAACATTTCTTGTTTATTTTGGTAATTTTGTCGTGTTTTAATTCTTTTCGTAGTTTTTATTAGAATTAGTTTATTTTCGTATTTTATTTGATTTTGATTTGTTATATTTCGTTCTTTATTTTTCCTTGAAAGTATTCTAATTTACTTTTATTTATTTGAATTAGTTTTGAGTCTATTTTATTTCACTTTCTTTACTTGTATAGTTTTATTTAATTTTTATTAGTTTAGTGTTATTTATCATATTTTATTTTACTTTATTTTATTTTATTTTATTTTATCTCTTAGTAATACCCTCGTGTTTTTGGTTGTAGGTGTCCCAGGTTTCAAGGCCATATTCGTGTTCGGAGGTCCAAGGTTCGAGGCGCAAAACTTGAGCCAACCCATGCTGCCAGCATTATCCTACACCCCACACCTTATCCTCCACCACACACACACCAATAACACAAGCAGCTCAATTCCCCTGCTCCCCTCAACAATGCCAAACCCCAACAACACAACTCCACTCACCCATACACTCTTCCCCTGCTTCACCCCGCAACACCACCAACACCAACAAACACATTAACCTCCACCACGCCTACCACCACCACCGCAATAAACCGCTTTTAGCCACCCAAAATGGCAGCCCTTCACCACACCTGACCTGCAACTACTCAAACCACCAATTAAGCAACCAATCGACCACTCAATTAAGCAAAAATCAGAGTGAATTGCAAATTAATCAAGTTCGAGAAAACCGTTGAGGGTTCGGCCAAACGTAGAGTCAGAGACTTTGGGGGTTTTGTGATTCGAAGAGGAGTGGTTGAACATATCCATGGTTCGACCGAACCAACCCCGTGGTTCGACCGAACCACTTCACGAGCTTCTCATGCGAGTTTTAATGAAAATTGAACGACCTTGATTGATTGCTGGTTGATGAAGATGTCGGTGATGATTTTGAGCTGTCGATGGTGGTGATTCAATGATGATTATTGATGAACGGTGGTGTTGATATTGAAGCAGCCAATTTCGAAGAAGAAGGGGAAATAGGTAGCTGATTGTTTTGGTGGGGATTTGTGGGTTTAGTTTATTATTTCATTTCTTTTTCTTTTATTTTTATTATTATGTCTTTGTTTTCTTTTCTCTTTTCTTATTTTCTTTCTTTTATTTTTATTTTTATTTTAGTTTCTTATTTTTACTTTTCTTTTTAAATTTATTTTATTTTATTTTCTTTTCTTTTTCTATTTTTCCTAGCTTAGTATAAATACCCAATTTTGGGGGTAATTAAAGGAGGTATTCAATAACTATCTATTCTTCTCTCTAATTAGTTTTAGGTTAGGTTAGGATTAGTCTTCATTGGTAGAGAGAGAAAGTGAGGTTTTCTTCATTAATGAACTTGGATTTTGAAGAAGGAGCTTGTTCAATCCCTTGTAGACCTTCATCTTCAATTAATGAGCAATCTCTTACTCTCTCTCCTCTATTTTTATTTGTTTTATTTTGATTATTATTTTAGTTGTTGGTATTGCTTGTTAATCATGTTTATCCTTGATTGTTTGTTAATTAATCTTGTTATTAACATGATTAGTGAGTAATTTCCCCATTAAGGGGATGGTTGTGGTGTAGTTGGACCTTTAGCATGTTTTAGGGTTTAGAATTGATTTATTTGTAATTAAAGTCTTTATATGCTTGATATTCTTTAATCTTCTTGCAAGTGCACATTGTTGGTTGATTAAAGATGATTCTTTGCTAACAAGAAACGGAAGTTGACTTAGTTAAGGTTCATTACTATCGATTGTTATTTATTAGTACCTCCTAGTATATGGTTCTAATGTGGAAACATAGAGGCTATGTTAGGAGAAGCCAATTGACCCCGGAAGGCGGCTAGATTGGATCCTTTATTTCGATATTCGAGCATGTTTAGTTCATAATTAATTCAATTTCTATGCCTTTGTTTATGTTCAAGTGAATGCTATACCTAAACTATTTTCCTTAATGTTTTATTTCTTGTTTTAGCATCTTTAGACTTTAGTTTATTTATCCCCTATTCCGGGCTAGCTTAATTGTCGATAACATTTGGTGGTGTTTATCCGTTCTCTGTGGTTCGACCCCTATGCTTGCCTTATACTCATATTAGGTTTGTTTAGGTTGTATAAATTGTATTTGATTTAGGGATAGACAATTGACGACGCGTTTATTCTCTTGTCATATACAGGTTAAATATAATACTTAGCCAAAAAAAAATCTATGCATAAAAACTGAAAGTTTTAAAAAAAATTTAAAGCATCACACCAATATAAACAAAACCGGTCAAAACGACCGAATGCTTCATTAACATAAAAAAAACAGCTGTCAAAATTGACTACTGCGAATGTCAACTAGCTTAGCCTGAAATTGTTAATTTATCTGACCCCTCGGTCGGTAAAGATACATTATTACTCGGAACGCAGGCCGGAAAAGAAAAATATTTGGCCTTTCAGCCGTTGAATGAAACCAATAAGCTTAAAAAGATAAGGGAAGGTTTTCAGCATTGGCAGCCACCTCATCCTCCGACGACTGCTCCTTATTCTTCTCTCCCTCCTCCTAATCCTTATCATCCCCTGAGGAAGAATCATCCGAGGAACCAGACTCCTCATTGCCCCCGACAACCGCCTCCTCTGCTTCCTTCATGAGGCAGTTGTTAAACTCATCATTCGTCGTATCAAACTTGGCTTTCCAAATTTAATAATCGGCGGATGGCTGCAACGATTCCCAGTCCATTCGCATGATGGACTCATTGTCTTCCATCATTTGTTTGACCAGGGATGTTTTCTCTTCTTCAGCCAAGGACTTGTACTTAGCCTTGAGCTGAGTTTCTTTATTCTGCAGCTGAACCTGGAGTTTGTTAACCTGACCCTCCAGGCGGCCAGCTTTGTCTTACGCGTCCTTGAGGGGCTCCAGCTTTTCCTTCAGGCTTTGAACCTCATTCAGGAGCTCGGTGATCCGCTTCCTCGCTGCATCCAAGTTTTGCTAGACCTGCAGATTGGCTAACGACTAGGAATACATCAAATCAAGAGTCAGAATATCATTTTGGGCAATCTCAAATTGAGCTTTATTTGCGAAGGAGGTGGCCCGAGCATTAGCTGCCTTTACCCCTTTTGAATTTTTGTTGAGTGGCTTCCTAAGCCCACTCACACGCATCATAGCCTACATTCGGCCAAACCAGAAGAAGAATTTGATAAGAATCAGCCAAGAAATTATTCAAATAAAAAGTTACAAGTTTTACCTCGTAGAGAAGCGCCAGAATGGCGTCCAAGTCGAGGGTCCCGACCCCCTTTATAAATGCCTTGTCATCTGGATTAAGTGCCCTAAGCATTCGCTTGGCCATCTGTAGGACATTCGACCTCTTCGGAATCTCTATTAAAATAAGCAAAGTAAGCTAAGTTAAAATTTTGAAGAACTAGTTCCCTTTATTGTCGGTGTTATTCAATCAAATAAGTGGGAGTGTGGTCGAATGATAATACCTTCCTCCTCCCCGGGGGCAACATTGCTGCCGCCTGTTGCTTAGCCGATAGCTGTATTTAGTTACTTGCATCTCTTCGATACTCCTTAATGAGTATCCGGCTTCATGGAAGTCTTCACAGGGGTGGAGGTACCGGTGCCATTCTTTTGCTTGGAAGCGATGTGCTTTCGGCTCTTGCCTGCAGCGCTGACATCGCCGCCCGACTGCTTTTGCAGCTTAGGGTCCGGTTGTTGGGAGGGAGAAGGTTGGACGAGCCACCTTGCAAAGAGTTCACATGTTAGAAGTGACTTCAAAAAATCTCGGCTCAAATATAAAAGAAAGAAATATGTGTTACCTTGGGAGTTCCGCCTTGTGGTTGTTCCTCATTCGTCCGTTTGCCCAAAACGTTCGACCGGTCGAAGGCTGCCGCATGTGCAGCCGACTTCTTATGACATGGAAGCTTTGACATTTCCATGTCTTTACAATACAACAATAGAGTTAGAAACTCTGATAAAAATAACAATCATTATGAGTATCTAGGCAAAGTAAATCCACGTGGCCTACTACCTCTCGACTTCTCAAAGCTAAGGCCACAAGCGGCCAGATATGCCCCGTCCGAGAGCTACTCAAAGCGGGAAATGTAGCTTTAGGGTTTACCTCTTTACCTTTGTCTCCTCATTGGTTCGAACGGCCACAAAGAAAAGGCCTAGATCAAATATCTGTTCCTGTGGCTGCCCTTCGATTGGCGGTAGAGCTTTCTTTCCAGCAAGGAGGTCCGGCTCCTTGTTCCAACAGTTGTAACGCCTGTTTTCTAGATGTCTGGGGAAGAGACTATGTAAAACTTAGACCTCCAGTCTTTCCATTTGTTCTCCTTCCCGAGCGTCATCATAAAACCTTTATGAATGGTAAGGGTAAACCAGCCGACCCTGCTTACATGTGGAGTCTTGCTCAAAAAATGCATATAAGCTAATGCCTTTAAGCTGGGCTACACCTCTAGCATCTCACAGGCGACAACGTAGCCTTATATGTTTACCTAAGAGTTGGGGGTAGTTGCCAGATACCCAGTTGGTATCCTTCCAAAATCCTCTCCACTGCCAGATGGAGAGGGAAGCGTAGACTACCTTGTATGGCCGCCTCGTAGCAGTCGAAACACTGGTCACCGTAGTTGGCCTTCTCTGGCCAGGTGACCGTGTCCTCACCATCCGACATGGATAGTAAAACCCATGTCCTATGACATGGTTGGAGATAAACTTGCCAAATTCGGCTGTCATTCTCTCTCGCCAGATCTTGGTGACGTGCAAGAAATAAGGGGCATGTTCTAGTCGTCGTGAAGCAGACGGCTCCGCCTATCCCTCGCCTAAGTCCACTGAGAGGGACTCTTAGGCGTCTTCTAATTTGGACATCCGAGTCTATGGAGGCGCTGTCAGAAGATGATGACCTATAGTCATCATCAGAGTCTTCCTCGGAGCTGGGGGCCTGGTGACTACTGCCAAGAGTGTCCTCCCCCATTTCTACATCCGGCACCGAATCACTCGGCTCGGGAGGTTGATTATCATCCGACTCCTTCAGAATTGAGGAGCTCGGAGTACTAAAAGTGCTTAGAGGGTCTTGGAAAACCTTAAAGACAAGCAACCTAATAAAAGCCTTCTGAATAGACTGTCGAACACTCCGAATGGCACTAGGAACTATCCGTCCTATACGTCCAACTAGCCTGATTTGTTCTTGTCATGGTGTCCTAAAGGAGAACAAACACTATCGGATTTGGAGAAGTCCTCAAAGGGGAGTCCTCGAACGATCATTCGACACTCCTAGTTCTAGATTCAGCCTTCCTTGGTGAACGGCTAATCGCTAACCTAGGCCGTGCCGGGTGCTTTTGGGAAACCATGTTTGAAAAAGAAAAAATTCAAAAAAAAAAAATAAAGAAAGGATCAAGCGGTTACCTTAGACGAAGTTACTAGAGGTGCTTTGTCTGGATGTCTACTAAAACAGGCAGACGAACAACCGAGTGTTGGATGCTGTCAGGAAGAAGTCAAGTCTTTGAAAGTCAAAAATTCAAGATTCTCTCATGATTCACGTCAGTGTGAATCCAAAGGGAAAGCTAACCCCTATTTATAGAAAGGGTGAAGATCTAGGGTAAAACCCTAGATTGCCCCCAATAGTAAAAAGTAATAATTCGGCCAATAAAAGGCTGACACCAGTCACAGGCATCATGTGGCAAGCCACGTCACCCCTATGAGGGGAAAATGATTTGGGTATTTATACCCCTCCAAGTGGACCAATAAGAGGGTGACACGTGTTGCTCTTAGTGGTGTCCAAATGGACTCTCTAGATGACGACATGTGTCACTCGCTCAGATATGCCCCTTGGGAATGGCGGCCTTGAAGGCCCAAATCCCAAGGTGAGCCGCAAAACGGCGCTGCCTAATTCCTAGGTTATCAAACCCTTGGACATGGCACGTTTTTTAGGACCTCATAAATAGGGAGATTCCCCCAATAATCGAGATAACCTTTTACGACCTGAACTTTACGTCTTAATCATTAGGATATTTATTGCTCTTCAAAAAAAGAGAACACCTAATCTCGGAATCCGAGAAGATACCTACTTACTGCTCGTTTTTCTCCGAATCCATAGTATCTTAATCTTCAGAGGAGGACCTCCGACCATTCGGAGCTCCGCTTTTTTTGCAGGTACTGGCGCCCTTGTCGGATCCAGTCTTCGATTCATAACTCTCCCAAGGGACATAAAAATACCTGAAACGAGGATAGGGCCGTCAACTCTCCTATGGTCATTGGGTGTAAAACCCATCAATATTTTTGCAATGTGGGTGACTAACCCACCAAAGTAGATAAGAGTCTTAGCTCTAAAACCCTCGGCCGCCTTAGCACTCCTTTGGAAATGTTAGGCCATCCTAAGGGGAATGTTCAATTTCCCACAACTAGGGACTAGATAGGAGGCTAGCAATTCTAACTCATCCCTTCTAACATTGGCCTGTTCATTCCTCCCTAAAATTGTAAGGCCAACAAATCTTTGCAAAAAATTTTGGCACGGGGTGATGAATCCAAGTTCCCTTGGCATGTTTCATGCTTTCTAAAACCTCACCGATGAGACCTAGGTTAATTTTGGCACAATAGTCCCAGGGTGGTTCCATGGGTTTATCTGATTTCAAGTCAAAAATCTTACCAAAATCCTTTAAAGAAAGTCTCACATCATTTTGAAGTAATCAAAATTGAACATGATAGACGGTTGAACTTGACTTAATCAAATTAAAATTAGAAATGAATTCTGCCGTTAAATAATCATATGTATCACAATGCAAGTTAAACAAGCTATGCATGCCAGTTCCTTTAAATAATTTTTCTACTTGTTAATCAAGTCCTAATCTAATCAAAGTGGGATAATGAACAAAACAAGTAGGGAGTACCTGCCTCTAGATGAGTTTAAGCATCCTTATCTTTTGCTCCAAGCTAGTAACTACCACCTCGCTCCATCCCAAGATTTGAAGCTCCGGGTCGACCATTGGTGCCGGTTTTTGCCTAGATTTTTCACCCCTTTGAGACCTTGATCTTTTTAAAGACATTTGTATTGATTTCTTAAAAAACTTGAAGCGCTCTCTCTCTCTAGGGTTTTTTCTAAAAGATTGAGAAAACAAGTAGAAATTGAATGGAGAATGAAGAGGAAGGTGTGAGGGTTAAGAATATGTGAAATTTTTTTTATTTTTGATGAGGAAATTAGAGAAGATCATGATTGTAAAAGTGAGTTTGAAGGTTTGAAAATGGAGGATAGACAGAGAAAGTATGAATGAAGAATATGAAATAAAGAGGAAAGTGAAAAGAAAAGAGAAGGAAGGCATTTAGATAGCCCGACCGTAAGGCGTGGCCGATCAGGCGAATTTTCAGAATTATGAAAGTTCACTTGCGCGCCTGATCGGGCGAGCTTCGCCCGATCAGGTTGAGTAGGCTCGAATTTTTGCTCAATGTTCTTACCCGATTGGGCGAGCTTCGCTCGGGAAATCTTTTCCCAACACTCGACTTCGGCGCCTTTGCCTGATCGGGCAAAATTCCCTTCGGTTTCATCCTCTCCTTGCGTGCCAAATCGATTGAAATAAAAGGCTTCCAACTACCTACTTTCGTGCCTGATCGAGGCTCCATTCTCGATCAGGCAAAATTCAACTCAATTTGTTGAATTACACTCGCGCCCGATCGGGCAAGCTCCACCCGATTGGGAGTCTACCCAATTTGGAATGCACTTTCCTGAACCTTTTTCTCTCTAAGTCTCCGAACTTAATAATTCAAAACTTGCACAAAAACACTTTGGAAAGGTAAAATTGCACTCTTCTCGCCTCTCTAAAAAAATAGAATGGAAGAAAAACTAGTCTAGAAAGCAAGAAATACGGGTTGCCTCCCACAAAGCGCTGGTTTAAAAGGTCTCGCACGACCATTATACTTAGCTCTAAGATGAGAGTGGAGTTAGGTGGAATACCTCCACCACTCTAACAGTATTTCCATCATGGTACACCTTCAATTGTTGACCATTAACTTTAAACTCTTCACCCTTTTATTCACTATCTCAATCGAACCAAATTTGTTCACCTTAGTGTCATTAAAGGGACTCGACCACCTAGACTTTATCTTTCCTAGAAAAAGCTTCAATCTAGAATTAAAGAGTAGAACCTTATCATCCAGTGCAAACTCTCTTGGTAAGATATTCTTGTCATGCTACTTCTTGGTCTTTTCCTTGTAAATTCGTGCATTATCATAAACCAACAATGTAAACTCATCCAACTCATTGAGTTGGAGAATTCTATTCCCTTCTGCGACCTTAGAATCCATTTTAAGTTTCTTTATTGCCCAAAAAGCTTTGAACTCCAACTCCACGGGAAGATAACTTGTCTTTCCGTACACTAGTGTATAAGGTGAGGTACCAATTAGTGTCTTGAATGTGGTTCGATAAGCCCAAAGTGTATCATCTACCTTCATACTCCAATCCTTTCTTGCCTTAGCCACTACCTTCTCTAGAATCGACTCGATTTCCCTATTGGAGACCTCAACTTGACCACTAGTTTGAGGGTGATAACTTTCGAGAATATTTCAAGCATTACCCCAAACTTGAACCCCACTGTGATCATACACTAAAGCATGGTGGCGTCCAAAGGGAAGGAAGTTAGAGTAAAAGAGTCGCTAACAAATTTTAGGAACTTGTAAACCGTTCACCGGGTGAAGGTTACACAACCTTAACGATCCAGGAGATCGTTAACTCCAATAGGTCCGGAACCATGACTGAATGTTTGGGGATGAAAGTACAAATCCAACCTAAAAGAGATTGAACCTGACCTAATAATTGGCCTCTACTTTATTCTACTCGTATTCATGTGCGCTTTCTTACTAACATGCAATCAATAGGTTTACCCCTAAACCTATTTAATCTATGTTGGTTGAAAATTAATGCACAAATAAATCTATTATTACCGATCACTTAAATTATAATCATATTAACCCTAACAAGATTATTAATTATCTTATTAAGTGTGATTACAAGTACCAATTCCCTTTAAACATGCATAAAAGGTGTGATCAAGAAATAACAATAAATATATCAAGCAACAGAATAATCATAAATTATAATCATAAATCATGAAAATAATCATAATCATGTTAAAGCATAATAATAGCAAGATCTTAGGCATGATGCTAACAAGATTAATAACAAACCCTAGCATGTCACTAAGCTCAAGTAGGTTTCAATCCAGGCAAGCACATTGGTGATAATATCCTTCTTGCAAGTGAGTTGATCAAAGGCTATGATCATAAATTTATTTCACCTAGGTGTATGGTTAAGGTGGATCTGAAGAAAGCCTATGGTACAATTGAGTGGGGATTCTTGATTACTGTTATGCAGGAGCTTGGTTTTCCTCAGAGATTTATTAACTTGATCTGGACCTGTCTTACTTATGTCTCTTATTCTATTCTTATCAATGGTTTCCTTGCCCCTCCTTTTGAAGCTAAGAAGGGTCTAAGACAAGGTGATCCAATGTCTCGCTTTCTTTTTGCTATTGGTATGAAATACCTTTTTAGATGCCTTGATGAGCTTAGGTTAACTCCTGGTTTTAACTTTCATCCTAGATGTTAAAAGTTAAACCTGACTCATATGATGTTTGCTGATGATCTGTTGATGTTTTCTAGAGCTGATAGTGTTTCTGTTGAGCTTCTCTTCCAAGCTTTCTTGAAATTTTTTGGTGCTTTAAGGCTTTCTGCTAATCTAGATAAAAGTGAAGTTTACTTTGCGGGAGTTCCTATTGAAGTTCACACAAAGCTGAAAGAGCTTCTTGGTGTTTCTCAAGGTTCTATTCCTTTTAGATATTTTGGGGTCCCTCTCTCTTCTAAGAATCTTACAATTGCTCAGTGTAGGCCTTTGGTGGAGAGAGTGACTGCTAGAATTCAAGGGTGGATGGCTAAACACTTGTCCTATGCTGGGAGGCTCCAGTTTGTTAAGAGTGTGTTGTTTGGTATTCAAACATATTGGGCTCAAATCTTTATCTTGCCAAAGAAAATTCTGAAAGAGATTGAGGCTAGATTCAAATGCTTTCTTTGAACTGGATCCTCTGCTCCTGCTAAGAAATCTTTGGTTTCTTAGAACTATGTCCGTCTTCCTAAAGTCTGTGGTGGATGGAATTTGCTTTCTCTCCCTGAGTGGAATAAGGCAGCTGTCACTAAGTTACTTTGGGATATTTCTCACAAGACTGATAATCTTTGGGTTAAGTGGGTCCATATCTATTATTTCAAGCATAAAGATTGTTGGACCGCTCTTACCCCTGCTAAATGCTCTTTGTTTTTGAAGAAGATTCTAAGTTGTAGAGATATTGTGAATGATCAAGGGGGATGGGATGGTTTCATACAGGGCAATAAGATGAAAATCAAGAAGCTTTATGCTGCTATTAGGCCTCAAGTCCCTAAGGTTCCTTGGAAGGGGGTCATTTGTCATAACTTGGCAACTCCTAAAAGTGTATTTATCTTGTGGCTAGCTTTGTGGGATAGGCTTGTCACTAAGGATAGGTTGCTACAATGGCACATCTCTTATGATCCAAGGTGTTTCTTTTGTTTGAATAGCAATGAAAGTGTTCAACACTTATTCTTTGATTGTAAGTACTCTTGACAGGTTTGGAACAAGGTGTTGAGTATTTTACATGTTTCCAAGCCTGTTCAGCAGTTTGATGAGGAGATTGAATGGTTGAAGAAAATCTGCAGAAGTTCTAGAATGAAAAACAAAGTGATCCAAGTTGCCTTCACTAAAAAAGTCTATGGTATTTGGATATAGAGGAATGCAGTTTTGTTTACTAGTTGTTGCAAGCCTGTTGATGTCCTAGTTAGGGATATTATCTTTCATTCAGCTTGTAGAATCCCAACAGGAAGTGTTTGGGGTAAAATTACCCTCTATATGTGGACCAATGCCACCGCAACACGTGTCCGCAAGCTCAGCTCTCTATGAGCCAATTAGAGCATGACACGTGTCACTCAATGATAGAAGAGTGATAATGGGCTCTAAGCCCATAAACCTAGAGCCTTTTAGGTTAAATGACCTAAAAGGCACATATCCCAATGCTCTATAAATACTGATCTTCACATCAGTTCAAAGGGAGTTAATTCATTCTCCAAGGGCCATGCCCCCCACAATCACCCTCCCTTCTCTCTCTAAAAATACATTATATCGATCACTAACTTGATCGTCGGAGGCGGACCTCCGGCCCCTCGGGGTCCGTTGTTTTGCAGGTGATCGGGCCGTTCGAGTGTTGCATTGCGGATCTGTCTCTCGAGGGACGTACATACCCTCCATTCGGGTACGTACAAAAAACCCCCGAAACAGGAAGCAAATACTTTATTGTGTAATTTTCTGCTTAGTTGATTTTATCAGGGAGCTGTAGGTTTGCTGGTGCTTTGTTTTGGTTTCAGGCTGCTGGTGCTGTTTTGAAGTCTGTAGTAGCCTAGTCTGCTGCTATTGCTGTTTTGTTTTGATGCTACTTTTGCTTAATTCTGTTGTTGTTCTGGTCAGCAAGTTGGCTGTTGCTGATCTGATTTCTCAAGCCTGTAGCAGCTGGTTTCTGTTTCTGCAGTTGCTGTTCTGGCAGGCTGGTGCTGTGTCTGCAGTTGCTGAATCAGGTGGCTCTATTGCAGCTGTTTCTTTACGCTGCAGCCTGGCCTGTTTGTCAGGCGCTGCTGCTGTTTTGCTGCTACTGTTTTGCTGTTGTTGTTCTGATTGTCAATTGCAGCTGTGTTTGTCAGGCGCTGCCGTTGTTGGTTTGCTGTTGCTTTTTGCTGTTCTGGTTTCAGGCCTACTGCAGCTAGTTGTTGCAATTGGTGTTGCTGGTCTGCTGCTGGTGTTCCTGATCTGCTACTACTGCTGTTTTTTTTAGTCAGCAAATTGCAATTTTGTTTTGTCTTTTCTGGTGCTTAGCTTGGGTGTATTCTCTGAGTTGATGTATTACCTCTTTATGTCTAGTCCTATTGCTTTTGCAGCTGAGTCTAGGTGGGGGTTTTTCTTTTATACATTTTGCAGGGTTGGTGTTAATTGTGTTTGTTTTTGTGTTCCTAGGCCTGGTTTCCAGAACCCTTCCTAGAAGGTGGCTGGAAGCTTGAGCTCAGGCTGTTCTTGTCTCTTTCTCTTGAACCCTAAATATATAGCCCTAACATGATACTAACAAGAATATTAGGAAAGACAATAAAAGGCATCATAGAAATCATAATAAGCGTATTTGATATTATAACCTTTACTCTAAACATGGAACTAGGAATCATTGTTGTCATGATAAACATCAAATTAAGGAAAACATCCTAACATGATACTAGGAATCAAAATAACACCCTAAACATGATTTCTATATCATAATATCAATAAAACAATTAAAACACTTACATGGATGTCTCGTATCTCTTTCTAATAACAAAATACACACGTTAGTAACTTCAAGGAAAATAATAAACAACAAATTAAATTAAGTAATTGAAATAGAAATTTGGGACCAAACCCTCAGAAATCAAACCTTTCACGTCTAAGACGAAGGCAACTTCGAACTTGGCTAGGTGTGTCTAGATCTTGTGAATGCGAAATTTTGTATTTGAGAGAAGGCTAGTTTAGAAAAGAGAGTGAGAGAGAGTATATCAAGAATTTCTTGATAAGAGTTGGTGATTAAAAATGGAAGTGTTAGGAGGCTATTTATAATGAAAATCAGCCGAACATGATAAAAACGAATCAGAGTTTCAAAAAGAATAAAACAAGACGTTGTCGCCAAACACGCGCCTGTTGCCAGACGACAGGGCTGTCGCCAGATGCCAGGTCTTTCGCAAAGCGACAAACATGTCCTACGGCGCTGCAATCGGTTTTTCCACGCGTTTTCTTATTTTGATAAAATTTAAGCGTGCGAAAGGGTAAAACTGTAATTTCCTTAAAAACACTTCTTTTATTCTAGTTAAAACTCTTAAAAGTCAATTTATCAAGCTAATCAAATTAGGAATCAAAAGAACCTTCTAGAAGATTCTAGAATACTATAATCAATCCTAATCGCATATAATAGGTCCTCCTCTGGATCAATGAGCCGCATATAATGATTAAACCGGGCCCAGTTTAGTAATTTGGCCATAACTTCCTCATTATTCATCGAAATTGGGCTTATAATATATCGTTGGAAAGCTCTTTTCGAACCCGACCCAACTACACCATTATTGGACCCTTTCCATGGACCAAACTATACTATATTGGCTATTATTTTTAAAATAGGTTTTCAAAAGTAGAGGGAAAGAAAAGAATTAAAAACTAACCGTAACACTAGACTTTCAACAATTCCACTTCATTCGATTATGTTTCGACGTGAAAAGTACTCATCACCGATTTTGGTTTTGAGGAGACACAAATGGGTGTCTACAGAAGCCCCCACTTTGACTGAGTTTGGAGAACTTAAACAAAAGTCAAAGTAGCGATAGGGACGGAGAATGATTCAGAACGTTCTGTGATCCTAAATCATTCTTGTAACGCCAATACCTGCAAACTAGCGTTAGTTAAAACAGATAAGAGAGTTAAGAAACGTGTATCTTGCACCGTCGAGCACATGTCTTTGAAGGTAACCGATTTATATTACATTTGTTGTTTACAACCTTCCAAAAGCTAGGGAACAACATCCTGCTGTTTTGACGATCTTCCTCAAGCTAGGGGATACCGCCTGAAGATTGCTACGCCTATAACTGCCTCCAATTTCCGCCGTGATAGTCTTCTAAAGACCACTGCTTGTTAATCCTTAATGCTACTTGAATTTTATTGTTGATGTTTTTGGGTGATGACAATCCTCTTTTCTTCAGGAATAGTTGTCAACACAACTTTTGTATGATGTATGACAATCCGATTTAGGGAAAGTTATCAATGCCACGTAACAATCCATCCTTGGAAATGTTGCCACGATGAAGCGACAATCCGTATCTCGGAAAATTTGCCAATTTTAGGAAACGTTTCAATGTTTCGTAACAATCTGTTATAAGAACCTTGCTACGATCGACAATCCCCATCTTGGAACATAACTCTTGAAAGCAATCCACCCTAGAAATTTTCAACGCTATGCGACAATCCTTTTAGGAAAATATTGCCACTATTGACAATCCACTTCGGAAAAATTTGCCACTTACTGAAATGAATGACAATCCACGTAGTGGAACCTTTGCCAAAATATATGATGAGTAGAGACCTACGAAAATTCTTTGGAAAATTTTGCCATAGGGAACTATGTGTATAACAATCCAATCTCGGAAAACTTGCCAGCGATGATAATCCGAACTTTGGAAAAATTTGCCAAACTAAGAAGGAGCACGACAATCCACGTTTGGAAACTTTGCCAGAGATGACAATCCAATCATAGAAAAATTGTCGTTGTAGAAGATGCGCGACAATCCACATTTGGAAATATTGTCAGTTGGGGATGATAATCCAATCTAGGAAAAATTGTCGTATAAGTGCTTGCTTTTGAACCGAGGCCTTGGTGTTGTAATGAGCCAATGCTTAGGCACTTAAGCTAAGTGAGAAGATCGTCGTCAGGTCAATCACTTACTGCAATTGTAATCGAGCCGACTACTAATCATGTCAATTTGCTTAAAGAGGCTAACTGGCGTACCAAGGAACCTGAAATTGTTGTATAAGGTCCGCATAATCCAATATGGGACCGCGCATCTCGTCGCACTGGTGCCGCACTTTTTTTCAGTCACAAGGCGACAGAAGTTGTCGCCAGGCGACAGCCTTGTCGTCTGGCAATGGAGTCAGGTTTTCCCTATTTTAATCTTGCTTCTATTGTTGCTCGATTTCGCTCCGAAATTTGAACTTGGTCGTTTCCTTTCAATCAAATCCGCTCAAATCTTCAGTAAATTAAAGCTCTTCATCTCTAATTTACTGATTTGTGTAACTCCTCTAATCTTGGAAGGATCTCATGAAATCCGGGAAAGTTATTGCTTGCTGGGATGCACTGCATTTATATTTTTTACTATAGGACTTTGCTCATGTAATTAGAGTTGACCTTAGACTTAGTGTTGCTTGACTCATTGACTTGACATGACTCAAGGTATGAAGACTCACTTCATGTGACTCGTTTGTGCGGAGTGTTAACTCAATGTGATAACACGACATGACTCAATGTGTACATGACTCGTGTGTGCATTTTATTGTGATCGTGCGACTCGAAAATGCAGAAAAAAAAAAAAAAAAAAAAAAAAGCAAAAATTTTTCGTCATTTTTGTGGAGGGTACCGACTTTCTCCTGAAAAATAAAGACGCGAAAAAGGAAGAAGTTTTTTATGGTGCATGTTGAATGAGCTTAATCCGTTAACGTTGTCTCTCACAGTACATGGATTGTAACATCTTATGTTATCCTAGTTGACTCGGCAATGAAAGTATTTAGGTAACTTAGGCGCGGAGGCTAAGTACTTTATACTTTGTGATGTAATGATGGGTGATGTTGATATGACAAGGCATGCTTCAGCGTTGTGTTAAGATTTCATAACCAAGGGTTCCTAAGGGAAGTATATTTGGTCATTATCTGTGATGTGTGTAATGGTGATACTAAAGTTAGGCCGCACGAGCTAAGTATGTGGGAAAATATTATTTCAAGAAGAGTCAAATGATGGTGACTCTTAGGCTAGGTAAGATAATGATGTAGGGATCAAGCCCCCAAGTCTAGCTCTAATTATATAGGGATGAGCATAGGAGATCTCTTGATATGATTGTGATATGTGAATGTGAATGCATTTTTATTACGGTCGCACCTCGATGTGAGGTTGCCTACGTATCCGTTAGGAATCAGGCCAAACGTAGCTCTAGCCGAACCTCGCACAAGTATGTGTATACCTCAAAGAGGTATTTTAAGGGTTATAACGTGGTTAGGCTAAAGGTTGAAGAAGAAAGGGATAAAGGCTCAAGACCCTAGATAAGCCCCCAAGGTGTGCAACCTCGCTTTTGAATCTTTATATTTTTATGCTTGAGTTTCTATTCTTTTTTAGCTCACTTTTATCTTTTGCTTTAGCATCTATTTTATTTTTATAAGTGTAGGCAATCCCTGATCATGCGATCTATCACTCACTTGGCATTCATGTTTCTCAGGCACAGTACCGAGCACTCGATAAGAGACGCAATCTGAGACGTGTTCATATCAAAGACATATTCATGTCAAAGACATTGGAACACTTACCCTTTTGTACACTTTTATTTATTATTAATTTTTTTTTAAAATCACTCATGCTTTTGAAATTGCATAAGTTTCACACATCCTATTCTATGGTTAGGTAGATATGGGTTGAAAAATGAAAGGTCTATCGTTATACGAGGCTCAAAGTGGTTTATCAAAAAAGGATTGCATATTTGAAGGGTTAAAGTTGATATGTTGTGGCTACAAGGGGTGCCTCAAATCATTGGTATACCTTGTGCTTAATTTGACATTGACTTTCTTTACAATGCGATGTAATGAAATGATCATATGCAAGAAAATAAATGCTCATTTTAGTATAGGGAAAAAGAAAAAACCCACAAAATAAATCTAAGGGAAAAGAAAAGTGCATATGCTAGACTTATTGGGGAAGGGAAGAATGAAAAAGAAATCGAAAAAGTGGTCATGAAATCTTGTCGTTGACGCTCTCCTCTTGTTTTGTGTCGTTTGCTTCATCATCACACTGTCTTCTCGCTAACTAAAGGCAATGGGATCTTGTTTGCTTCTATGAGATCTTGAATGAGATTTTGAAATCTGTAGCATTCATCGGTGGTACGACCATTTCCTTAATGGTAATTGCAATAGGAATAGGGATCTTATCTTGAAGATCGCTTTTCTGGCATTGGATCCTCGGTAGGGCCAATGGGTTTGATTAATCCTTGATCATAGAGACGATCGAAAGCAACATCGTAGGTCATTCCCATGGGTGTGAATACTCTCCTGGGTTTCTTTTTATATCCTTGATTATCCGTAGCTAAGACACCGTTATGGTAAAAGGTACTAACATTGTTACCAGAGTAGGCGTTTTCGGAAGAAGAAGAAGGATTTTCGTTCTTCTTTCCTTTCCAGTCACTGTGGTTACTATTGTTAGTAGCTTTTTGCTTTGCGAGGCCATCTTCGATTTCAATGCCGATATCATAGACGACTTTGAAAGTATTGAAATTATGTTGATATTTTAAATGCTTCGAATATTCCTCTTGGAGATTCTTGATAAACATCCTTACAGACTCTTTTTTGGTGGGCACCTAAATCTTCTTAGAGGAAGTTTCCCTCCACTTATTAAAGAAAGAAGTAAAGCCTTCATTCTTTTTTGTCTTAGCATCTCAAGTTGTCTATAATCGGTTTCGACTTGAATATTACACTTATATCTATCAATGAAAGCGTTTACAATAGCATCCCAAGTAGAAGTTTTCTCTTCATCAAGAGAAAAGAACCATTGTTGACAAACAGTTTCAAGAGATAAAGAAAACAAGGAATGAAAGACTTTCCTATCAATCCCCTTAATGTTCATTATAGTTTTAAAGGCTCTTAAGTGGAAATAAGGATTATCTATTGCCTTAAACTTAGGGATGTCAGTGGCATTGAATTTTTTCAAAAGAAGCTCCTTGTCCACCGAGACCCCTTGTGAGCTAATGCCCTGGAATTTATAGTCACTAGATATCTTTCTCAAGCTTTCTTGAATGAGCTCCATTTGTTGTTGCTTCACAAGGGCATCGATTTGGAGGGTTAAGGCCTTCAACACCTCAGTCACGTCTGCCACTTGCTTCTTAAGCTCATTCACTTCTTCTTGACTTGCCATTATCTTCTTAGCTTTCCGTTTCCGACTCATTGGTTTATCAAAAAGTTGTACTTGAATAAAGCTGTTGTCCTTGATTAATCTCCCTTCTCTCTTTGACCAAGTACTGTGGAAATTAGGGATATTCATTGTTAATTATTTGACTCAAACTCTATTCAACAAGCAATAGATGGAAGAAGATAGGAAGAATGAAGGTTGTGATATGGAAGAATCAAGTAGAAAATGGAAAGATGATGTAGATGGGGATATATAGAAGAATTTAGGAATAAAGAGGACCCCAACTCAAATGATGGAAAAAAAACCGACTTATGCATGGACCTAAGACATTGTTATGGTGACATAGATAAAGTGTGTGCTAAGACTAGTGAGTGTAGGTGACATGTTAAGACTCTTGTGTAAGACTATGCGGTTAAACTATGTGACTAGAATCCGCGCGCAACTCATAAGGTTGCAATAGCCAGGCGCGCGCATCATTCTGAGTTGCGCTGGTCTGTCTCGCGCAACATCTAAAGTTGGGCGCGACATTTATATAAGTAAAGTGAAAATCGCAGACGCAATTTTTCACTTCACCATTTTTCTCCTTCCTCAACCATTTTCTACTCTTTTTCTCTATAAACAGCTCGATTTTTTTAAATTTTTGAAGCTAAAGGAAGCTATTCTCGTTCTCAATTCATATTTGCCGTAATCCAATGTATGTTTTTTTGCTTAAAATTGCTCTTTTGGGCTGAACTCGAATGATTTTCGAATCGTTAAACCCCGATTTTCGAATTTGGGGGTTTTTGATTTGGTTTATTTTCTTGAAATCATTTTCTCTATGTTCTTATTCTATGTTTATGGAATGTTTTGCAACAAGTTTCATGAAAAATGGTTAAGTATTGAGCCTTGTATGAGCATTTCTTATTTCAAGTTTGTTCTTGCTTCTTTTTTCGAATTTTTGCTTGATTTTTTGTTATTTTGTTTGCCCATTTTGGTTATACTTGTTAATTATGCCAGTCTGCGTCGTCAGCTTTTCTTCGTGGATTGTTGGAGTTTTGATGGGATTCCACCAACACTTTCCACTTTCTATGGGGAGAGATGACGGTTACCCCTTTTGATTTCTCTATGATTACGGGTTTTCCTTTCATAAGCGAGCCTGTAGTTATAGAGTTTGTTAAGGGGTCAGACGAGAGATTGCGCGACCTTGTAGGGGACCGTCTTTTGTCGGCCCTTCATGTGTACACACAATCTTATCCGTACTCGATTCTTGCCAACGAGTTGTCGGCTGACGAGCTGCTTTGGATATACATTGCCCACGTTCTTTCCGTCACCATATTGAGTGACCGAGGAGAGCGTTTCGCCAATGGGTTACTTATTTGCCTCAGCGATTTGGGGCGAGTAGGTAGCTTGAGTTGGGCGGAGGTGTCGTATGCCCGTATGCTTAAAGCTACAGGGAAGGTGACCCGGGTCATGGACTCCGTGGCAGCTACTGAGTTGCCTTGGATCTCGCTTACATGGCAAGGTCGTATCCTTAAGGTACGTGTTTTAAGCTTTTTTTTGGTTATTACTTTCAATTTTTTCTTTAAGCTTATCTTTTCTTGATTTCAGGCTTGGGGATACTCGTACCTGCCTTTCCTAGCCCCTAGGGTGCTAGGGGCTACTCGTTTTCCTATCGGCCATCAATTGGTCTTGATTAAGAGGAGACGAGCTACTTCTGCCGGCGACTTTCGTCAGAGGATTCTCTCTACGACTCGTGCGTCGGTGAGTATTCCAACTACATGTTCTCTTTTCGTTTTTTTATTTTATTCATTTTCTAACGATTTTTCATGTGGTTGTGTTTTACAGATCGATCTCTGTCCTTGGAGTTTGATCATCGGAGTCCCTGAGGCTATCCGATCTAACATGGTTCGTTGTCGTTTCCGGGCCCTCTATACGGGACTTTTGGTATTCCAGAGGACCGGCGCTTGGTTTTTAGGCGAGTGTGTTCTCTGGCAGCTTTCGACCGAGGAGCCTTTGGTTCCAGCGGATCCCCCGATCCGGATGCTGCGTCCGGACCTGTTGTCTACCTAGGATCGAGCTCATGCGATCCTTGGTTATCCAGGGGAGCAAATGGTGCTGTCGGATGCTTCTTATCCGACTTTTAAAGCATTAAGGCTGACTCCTTTTCCGGCCTGTGTTCCGATTAGTTTTCTAACTCTTTTTTTTCGTGTTTCTATTTATTTTTCAGAATTTTTACCATTTTATCGTTTTTTGTCACATGTATTTTTAGCGGGTCAGGCTAGGTGGTTGGGTGCCTCCTACAGCGAAGATCATGTATACCGATGCTGTCGGATCGGTAATTCGTGAGACCCTTTCAGCGGCCGAGGATGCTGAGAAGATATCGTTCGTACCTGAGATGATTGAGTCGGTATGCCTTTTTTGTATACGTAATTGAATATTTCTATTTATTTTTTGCTTCATATACATTAGTTTACTAACTGTCCTTGTATTCTTGGAACATGTTCCGTGAGAGAGCGTGAACGGCATGGTGAGGACTTTACGTGCTTTCCAAGCTGCTTATCGGAGAGCCCTCGTGACTTTGTCTTGTCGTGATCATCGGATGATCGCGGTAAGTTTTATTTCTTTTTTTCTTTGTAACGAAGTTATTACATTTCATGTATTAATCTACGTTTTGGATTTTGCAGGATGTGCAACAACCGTCTTGTAGTCGCCGAGCACCCTGATTCCTCTTGTACACATTTATATATTTTTTTAGGAAACTTATGTATATATATTGTTTGTATATATGACACATTTGTATATATGTCATTATTATTAGTATTTTTTCATTTCCACGTGTACATTTATGCGAAAAATTTTTGAGGGAGGGAAAGGGTTCTCCACTTACCCCCCCACCGAAAAAATAAACAAACTCAAAAAAGAAAAAAGAAGGAAAAAAAAAATAAGAAAAAAAAAAGAAAATAAAGGAGTAGGAAAAAAAAAAGGAAAAAAAAAGGAAAAAGCTAGTTTCGTGTAGGCTTTTGATCACCTCGCATTCATTCTCTTAGTAACGTAAGAATTTAAAAAGAATTAATCTCTCTAAAATCTTATTCTCTCTCTTTTTATTTGAACAATGGTGAAGACCTTTGAACAACGTTTGAAGCAATGGGTAACTTCCCTTTCAACCGAGGACAAACTAGCTTTAAAAATTTACCACTTAGACCCTTTATTGAATTATATGCAATTAGTGGTTAACTTTGATTTTCTTCATGCCGCAGTCAGCCATTAGGTTTCTAACCAACATCTTTTCTTGTTTAGAGTGGATGAAATTGTCCCCCTTCCTGTGGTGAGTTCGAGGCCGGTTTTCCTACAAACACTCTCTCTGTGACTTCTTCGCCTACCTTGCCAGATTTCAAACCTATACTCCAAAGATTTTTTTGGTTTATCCGACAATGATATGAACTGAAGAAGGCGTTAATTTAATTCAATTTATTGAACACTTCGTCGCCCCTCGTGACAACATGACTAAACAATGCTTTAAAATTCGTGCTTATGTTATTGTCTTATTGTTAATTGTTTACTTAGGACTGGCAAAGAATACGGAGATTATTCAATGATGTCCATAGTAGAGCAAATAGAGGGGTGTCATTCATGCGCTCCTTTGGTTTTGGCAGAAACCGTTCTGTGCTTGAATCGCCTTAGAGGAGATCCTAACAAAAACGGTTTCACGGGAAGTCCACTCGTACGTTTTTTTTTCGACATTTATCGGCACAAGTCAAGAAGTTGCGCTAGCATGACCAATATAATCTTCTGAATTGCGTGCGGAGGGTGCACGCAACTGATTTAGTTGCGCGCGCCACCAGCTTGTGTAATAAATCACAAAATAATTCGTTTTTTTTTCTTCAGATTTGGCTCATGGAGCGTTTGCGAATTGTAGATCAGCCTCAAAACCTTGAGGCTAATGAAGTAAAGACATTCCCTGGAAGTCGAATCCTTTATAAGCATAAGAATGAAGAGGAATGGACGTCGTTTTTCTGTCATGGAGTTCCTAACATACGGTTTGTGATTTCTTAGTGGAAAATAAATAGTATGATTGGCAATAGTCTCAATTGCCCTTACATTAGGCTTTTAGGCCTATCTAGTATTACTTAAATTTTTCCTTGTAGGGTGATGAGACAATAAGGAGGCAATATATTCCTCCGCAAGATTGTGATGCCCCTAAAGATGTGACTTTTAAACCCAAAAGGATTGCTCGTTGGATGGAATATTG
This sequence comes from Chenopodium formosanum, assembly GCA_024500155.1. NCBI lineage: Eukaryota > Viridiplantae > Streptophyta > Magnoliopsida > Caryophyllales > Amaranthaceae > Chenopodium > Chenopodium formosanum. The sequence continues at coordinate 45,092,196 of CM044880.1, forward strand.
GTCAAGTCTTCCTAAATGGGGTAATAAAAAAATCCTCTTGCGAGTATCACATTATCTTCCTTTTACAAGGCTTGGATGAATGCGGCGAATAAGGGTGAATTAAACAAGACTCGATCTCAACTTCAAGCCGCCACCGCTCGCAATCCACCTAAGCCTTTGATGCATTCAACCACTACTACTCCTCCTAATGGTCAAAACAAAGGAGTGAGAAGAAAGTTAGACTTCTCATCCCCTAAGGCTCGTTCGAAGGAAACAAAAAGAAAGGCTCCCTCCAAACCCGCAGAACAAGATGTGAAAATTAAAGAACCTTCACCAAATACTCACAAGAAAGCTCCAATAATCAAAGGGAAAGGAAAACAGGTTGCAAAGGCCCCAATCCCAAAATTGAAAAACAATGTTTGGGTGAAAAAGAAGAGTGTATGGGAAAGCTCCAAGGTTGTTGAAAATGCTGCAATGGAAACTACTCCTCCATCATCTTTGACAATCGAGGGCATAGTAAAACCTTAGTGTGTTATACAATTTTATCATTAGTTTTTTTTCGAATAAAGTGTAATCACTACTATGTTTTTTTTTGCGTTTACTATCTAGTTAAATAATGTCTCTCTTTTGAATTTTAAATGAAATAAAATGAGCTTTATATTTTTATATTTTGATACGACCAAATCATAGAGATTGCGTACGTATTTGCATTACAAAATCAAGTCTTTGCTTAGTTCTATTTTTTCATTTTTTCTTTAATCTTTTAGATAGACATTAAATGAAAAAATTAATCAAATCTTGTTTAAGAATTAAATCAAAGTTTAATTTATTTTTCGAGTATATGTTATATTTAAGAAACACGCTCTTTTTATCGTAAGTAGAAATCGCAACTTCATTCAAACGCAAAAAAAATCGGGTTCGCAGTTTGTCATCAGGTGGCGCGCGCAACTTCTGGAGTTATGTGAGCCTGTCGCGCGCAACAAAATTAGTTGTGCGAGCCTGTCGCGCGCAACAAAATTAGTTGGGCGTGACATCCGCGCGCAACTATTCCAGTTGCGCGTGACACCTATGCTACGAATGTCTCGAAAAAATTTATTTTTTAAAAAAATCGTATTATTACCCTCCCAAGTGTGAAGATTTTTTCGTAATGTTCGAAAAAATTTGAACACTTTGAACGGTTTATTATTTCTAAATTACCCCCCCCCCCCCCAAGTGTTATGTATTTTACCGTGTTATTCGGTAAAATGCATAACACTTAGAATCTTTCAATTGAATGCTAATTAAAGTTGGTTGTATGAGTTAACGAGTTTTATCTGGATTTCATATGTAATATTTCTTAAGGCAATCAATGTTTATTAAATGGGGAGTTTCATCTCCTCCAATATGCATTAATCTGACGGCTCCTCCTGATAAGTTTTCAATTACACAGTAGGGACCTATCCAATTAGGTTTGAATTTCCCTCTTGGATCGGTTGGTGGACCCCTAACCTCCTTTAGTACAAAGTCACCTTCTTTTATATTTCTAGGTTTTACCCTTTTATTAAAATGACGGGCAATGCGCCTTTGGTAGACTTGTACATGATGCAAAGCTCTTAATCGTTGCTCATCAAGGAATAAATGCTCTTCATACCTCGCTCTTACCCATTCAGCTTCTAGTAGCTTACTTTCAAGTACCAAGCGTAGGGACGGTATTTCCAGTTTGATTGGTTGACTGCGTCCATTCCAAAAACTAAGGAGTATGGAGTTACCCCTATTGATGTTCGTATAGACGTTCTATAACCCCATAATGCAAAGTGTAGTTTATTCAGCCAGTCTTTGTAATTTTCTGCCATTTTCTTAATGATGACTGTTATGTTTTTATTTGCCGACTCTACAGCTCCATTCATTTGAGGTCTATATGGGGATCAGTGATGCTGTTTTACTTTATAACGAGTTAAGAGGGTCTCGACTTCAGCTTTGAATTGAGATCCCTGATCACTAATTAGTTCATGTGGAACTCCATATCTACAAAATATGTTTCGTTCGAGACACTTTGCGACATGTTTAGAAGTGATATTCACGTAAGAAGAAGCCTCAATCCACTTAGTAAAGTAATCAATGGCAACTAATATGTACTCATACCCTCCTGATCCTGTTGGAGAGACTTTTCCAATTATTTCAATTCCCCAAATCGAAAAAGGCCAAGGGGAAGTGAGATTGTATAGTTCGGATGGTGGAAGGTGTTGTAAATTAGCGAACATTTGGCACTGTGGACATTTTTTAACATATTGTACGCAATCATGTTCCATAGTGGACCAATAGTACCCTTGCCGTGAAATCATTTTTGAAAGCATTTTACCATTTATGTGAGGGCCACAAACACCTTTGTGAGTATTTTCCATAAGGCGTGTGGCTTCCGGTTAGCCTATACATAGTAATCTTTGACCATTAGGTCCTTTTATGCATAATTTACCATTTATTAGACCATATTGGGCCACAAGTGTTCGTAAGGCTCGTTAGTCTTTCGATGAAGTATTTTCGAGATATGTGCCATGAGTAATATATTAGAGGATATGATCATACTAAGGATTGTCTCCTTCAATGTCATTTATTTCCTCTATTGCGTTACAATACACTGCTTCTGCTATTCTATCAACGCATAATGGCATCATATTTAAGTGATCTGGAATGTAGATCATTAAGGCTAATTTTGCTAGCGCATCGGCAAATTGATTGTCATCCCTGGGAGATATTTAAAATCAATATGTTCAAAATGCTCGATGAGTTGCTCTAGGTGTGCTTGGTGTAATATCCTTGCGGAGTTCTTTATTTTCCATTTTTTTAAAATATGATTTATAATCAAACTAGAGTCTCCATATACCTCTTATTTTTGCACACCTATGCTAGCTGCTGCTTCTAATCCAATAATGCACGATTCACATTCTACAGCATTATTAGTAACCTAAAAGTCTAATTTAACAACGATTGGAATATGTGCTCCCCCTTGGACTTATGAGTAACATTCCTACGCCACATCATTTTTTATTTGACGCACCGTCGAAGTACATTACCCATTTGTCATCTTGTGTCATGAGAATCTTTTTATCTGGGAGATGAGTAGTTTCTGCATGACTTTTTTGAATTAGATGTTGTGCCAGGAAGTCGAAAATTACTTTTCCTTTCATTGATTTTTTAGGAATATATTTTAGTTCAAATTTAGCCAACATCACCAACCACTTAGATATCCTTCCTTGTATGGGTGGTTGTTCAAACAAATACTTTATCGGATTTTGTTGAGAAATCACATGAGTAGTGTGTGGTAACATATAATGTCGTAACTTTTTGGTTTCCCACACTAATGATAGGATAGTCTTTTCCAAGGTGCTATATTTTGTTTCATATTGGATGAATTTTTTGCTTATATAATATATTGCACGTTCGACTTTTTCTACCTCTTGTGCTAACATGGCCCCTTTGGTTGTGTCTGTAACTGTTATGTATAGCCTAAGAGGTAGTTTGGGTACTGGTGGTGCTAAGATTGGTGGACTTTTAAGATAATCTTTGATTTTTTTCAAAGGCCTTTTAGCATTGATCGTCTCATTCATGTTTCTCCTCTTTTTTCAATTTTTTAAATATTGGCTCACAAGTCATAGTCAATTTGTTGATAAATCGACTAATGTATTGTAATTTGCCAAGGAATCCTCTAATTTCTTTTTCTGTTTGAGGGGGAGGCATATCAACAATTGCCTTTATTTTAAAAGGATCGGTCTCGATGCCACGTGTGCTTACTACGTATCCGAGTAGCTTACCAGAAGTTACTCCGAAGGCGTATATTTGTGGATTCAATCGCATTTTATATTCTTTTATGCGAGTGAAAAATTTGCGTAAAGATTTTATATGTGTCATTCTATCTTTGGACTTCACGATCATATCATCCACATAAACTTCTATTTCTTTATACATCATATCATGCAAGAGAATTGTAGCCGTTCTTTGTTATGTGGCTCCTGCATTTTTTAAACCAAATGACATGACTGTGTAGCAATACGTACCCAAAGGGGTAATAAAGCATGTCTTTTCTTCATCTTTTTTTTCCATTAAAATTTGGTTGTAACTTGCGTATCCATCCATAAAGGATAACATTGCATGTTCAGCCGTGTTATCTACCAATACATCAATATGTGGTAGAGGAAAATCGCCTTTAGGGCTAGCTTTATTAAGATCCCTAAAGTCGACACACATACAAACTCGTCCATCTTTTTTAGGGACTGGAACGATGTTCGCTACCCATTCTAAGTAATTACATACGCGAATAAAACCGGCGTCCAACTGTGTTTGTACTTCTTCATTCTTTTATTTTTAATGCGACATCAGGTTTCATTCGTTGAAGTTTTTGTTTTACTGGTTTAGAAGTAGGGTTCAAGAGAATGGTATGTTCCGCAATTTTCCTATCTATTCCAGGCATGTCCTTGTATAACCAAGCAAACACGTCTTTGAATTCTTTGAGCGTCGATATGAGGGTCGATCGCTCTTCCGAATTTAGAGTTAAGCCAATTTTGACTTCTCTCTTATTTTCGTTAGTTACTATATTAACTATTTCAGTTTCTTCAACGATAGGGTTCTTTTACTCTTGTTCATTCATTAGTTCAACCAATTTATTAATGTTATCATCTTCATTAGATTGATTGTTATGGCATTCGAAATATTCAAGAGAAGGCATATAGTCAGAAATAGAGCTCATATTATTAAAATCAAAAGAGAGTACATCAAGAGAAGAATCCTTTTTGGGATCTTCGTCCTTAGAACTAGAATATAAAGAATCAGTAATGGCCACAAGGCCTAGAGTTTCAGCTTCTCTAGAGTCTACAATAGATTCATCGTCCGATACTTCAAACATCTTCCCTTCGCCTGTGACGATCTCCGGTTTATCGCCTTAGTGATTGATCCATTTGAAAGATTTCCTCCATCCATGCTCAAAAGTTTCGTTTGAAGTCATTGGGTAAAAGGCTTCATCTTGAATGGCATTTTGATTGGTCATTGTTGCGATATGATTTTGCTGTAGTCCAAATAGCAAGTTAAATGCTTGCCCATCATAGCACCCTAGAGTTGGGTGTTTTGATTTAACAATACTAAGATCGTCATCCAAGAAGTAGCAATCATGAAATATTTCAAATCCATGCTTCTTAATTCCTTCAAAAACTAAGGTTTCCGGAAAGTCATAGCATGGGTAATCATCTCCCTTCCTAATGAATTGTCCATTAAGGGTTTGTTGATAGGATGGGAGTAAAGTGATTATCCCTTTCTTATTATTGTCTCTACATTCTTTGTTTTTGGCATCGCGAGACTCCAATTCTTCTTTGGTTGGTTTATATCCCAATCCACTGGAGAAGCCGTTCTTTGGGATAGGAAGTATGAAAGATTTCTTCATTCCTATTCCCAAAGGCATCCCAGGAAAGTAACTACTCATCAACAAGATGTTGTTTACTATCCGAGTGTAATATGGATCAATCTTGAATGGTTTTTCCAAGTCTTCTTCCATTCGATTGTGAAGATTGGCTCCACGGCAAGTCCATACATGTCCTCTTCATCATTATCATGGTTTACTTCTAAGAGTGATTGATCATTTATTGCTATTTTGAGTGGAGAAGCATGTATAGTCATAGGAAGCCCTTGATAGTTCAACCTAATCATTTGATGAAGTGAGGATGGTATTGCACCAAGCTTGTGTATCCAAGGACGTCCAAGTAAAAGGTTGAATGTAGGTTTTATGTCCATAACATGGAATTCAACCATCTTTTGAATTGGGCCTGTGATAATTGGTAGCTTAACAGTTCCACACACCGATCTTCTCAAATTGTCATAGGCCCTAATGCTTTGTTTTGTTGATTGGAAATCTTTTTCTAGATTTAGGCCTAAGTATTTCGTCGTTCTTAATGGGCATACGTTTACAGCCGACCCGTTGTCTACCAAAGTTAGAGGGATATTGTATCCCTTGCATCCGACTGTTAAGTATAACGCATTGTCGTGGGTAATGTCCTTTAGAGGAAAATCATCATTAGTGAAAACGATTGACTTGTCAGATTTCTCGCTAGTAAGCAAGCTAACCAGGTCCTGAGGGGTTGTGTCTGTACTTACTGACAAAGCCGTTAGAGTGTTCATGAGAGAATTCCTGTGTTCTTTAGAAGTACTTAGGAGTTCCCAAATGCTAACATTCGCCTTGGATTGGCGAAGTTGTTTGACCAATGGATCTTCCACCTCAAGTGGAGGTGATATTGTATTTTGTGTTTGACCTTGGGTTTGATTTAGTATGGTCAAAGATCCATTTGGTGGTGGTGCTTGGTAGACTCGCCCAAAACAAGTTAAATGATCTATCTCATTTAGGTTAGTCGTAGGACTCATAAACCAACTTTCTTCTAGAGGCTTTGGATGTGCCTCCATTTCAAGATGCTCCATGAGTTGTGCTTGATGCCGTTGTATGAGCATTTCTTGTTTCAAGTTTGTTCTTGCTTCTTGTTTCAAATTTTTGCTTGATTTTCTGTTATTTTGTTTGCTCATTTTGGTTATACTTGTTAATTATGCAATGATTGTAGTATTAGAACTAGTTTTGCTTCCATAATTAACATTTTGAAAATTTAAATCCGAAAAAAATGGCGCGAAGTGTATACTTGTAGACACCCATTTGTGTCTCCCCAAAACCAAACCCAGTAATGAGTACCTTTCACGTCGAATCACAATCGAATGAAGCGAAAGTGTGGAAAGTCTAGTGTTACGGAAAGTTTTAATTTCTTTTCTCTTCTCTCTGTTTTTGAAAACTTATTTTAAGAAAACAGCTAATCCAGTTTGGTTGGTCCATGATATGGGTCCAATAGTAGTATAGTTGGATGGGGCTTGCAAAGACCTTTCCAACGATATATTATAAGCCCAATTCCGATGAATATTGAGGAAGTTATGGCCAATTTACTAAACTGGGCCCGGTTTGAGCTTTATATACGGTCCAATGATCTTGGGGAGGGCCTAATATGATTTATCATTCCTAATGCAATTAGGAATGGTTTTAGTCTTCTAGAATTTTCTAGAAGGTTCTTTTCATTCCTTATTCAATTAGCATTGATAAATTGACTTTTCCGAGTTTTAATTAAAATCAAATAGCATTTTTAAGGAAATTATATGAATTTATCCTCCAGTACGGCAAACTTATCTGATTTTCGAAAACGCATTAAAATCACGCTTGGCGCCTGACCCCTGGCTTTGGTGACTAGAACCAGGCCTGGCGCCTGGCGCTAGCCACTGGCGCCTGGCGCTAGTGTTGGTGCCTGGCGCCCATAAGCCAGGGTTTGCGCGAACTCTGTTTTTTTGTGCATCAGACTCTGTTTTGTTTATTTTATCTTTTTGGCTGATTTTCTCTATAAATATCGTATTCAAAACTCCGTTTTCATTAACCAATTTTTCTCACCAATTCTCACCAATTCTCATCAAAAATCAGTTTTCATTCGCAAATCATTAATTCTTTAGCATTCTCTAAATCATTCATCTTTTTCTTTTTCTTCTAAACTTTGTTTTCTCATACAAAATTCCGCATTTGCATGATCTAGAAACACCTAGCCATATTCGAAGTTGCCTTCGCCCTAGACGTGAAAGGTTTAATTTCTGAGGGTTTGGTCCCAAGTCTCTCTTTCAATTATTTAATTTAATTGTTTTAATTATTATTTTCCTTGAAGTTACTAACGTGTGTATTTTGTTATTAGAAAGAGGTACGAGGCATTAAATTAAGTACTTTAATTGATTAATTGATATTATGATTTAGAAATCATGTTTATATTATTGTTATGATATTCCTAGTATCATGTCTAGGGTATTTTTAATATTAAATATGATTTTTGTGATGCTTCCTATGTTCTTCCTAATATTTATGATTGTTAGTATCATGTTAGGGTTAAAGATTTGATTTTTATTGCTTAGTGACATGCTAGGGTTTGTTATCAATCTTGTTAGTATCATGCCTAGGATCTTGCTATTATTATGCTTTAACATGAACATGATTATGATTATAATTGTTATAATTTATGATGATTATGAATATTATTATTATTTTGATGATGATTATTTTATTTATAATTATTATTCATGATATTGATTTTTATTATTATGTTGCTTGATATTTATTTTTATTGCTTGATCACACCTTTTATGCATGTTTAAAAGGGAACTGGTACTTGTAATCACGCTTAATAAGATATTAATAATCTTGTTTAGGGTTAATATGATTATAATTTCAAGTGATCGCCAATAATAGATTTATTTGTGCATTAATATTCAACCAACATAGATTAAACAGGTTTAGGGTTAATCCTATTAATTGCATGTTAATTAGAAAGTGCACATGAATACGATCAAAATAAAGTAGAGGCCTATTATTAGGGCAGGTTCAATCTCTTTTAGGTTGGATTTTTACCTTCATCCCCGAACCCTTATTTGGTTCCAGACCTTATGGAGTTGACGATCTCTTGGATCGTTAAGGGGTGTAACCTTCATCCTATGAACGGTTTACAAGTTCCTAAAACTTTTTTGCGACTCTTTTGCTTTATCTTCTTCCCTTTTGGACGCCACCGTACTTTAGTGTATGATCACAGTGGGGTTCAAGCTAGTGGGACTAATGGCTTGAAATTATTCCCTACATTTTTTAGCGACTCCACTAGGGAGGATTTCTATTTTAATTTCTGAATTTGTTTCGGCAACGATTTAGAATGAGTGGATGAGACTCGAAACGTTCTAAGTATTTCATGTGCGTAATTTTGATTAACATTATTGTCATATGCATAAAAAAGATCTCTTTGGAAAGACCATCCGTAATGAGTTAAAAACATAGGATTTTACACGTAGGAAATTTGAGAAACATCTTTCACAACTCGGACTGAAATAACACCGCGCGAAAGTGGAAAATTTTATCGAGCACAGAAAGCTGTTGAGGCTTGTGGGAAGTAGCGTCAGGGGCCAGAGTTTGGCGCCAGTATTTTAGTTGTAGCGCCAGATGCCATTATTGGAGCCAGGCCTACAGTTAAAAGCTGGCGCCAGTCTTTGATTGCTGGCGCCAATTTCCCCCAATACCGAGCCAGAAATATGCGTTCTAATTTCGACCGGTTTTTCGTATTGTTTGCTCGATCCTACTTCCTGATTGAACTTTTTCTTACTTTTCTGAAACCCATATGTGCTCTACATATGGACATTACCCTCTGGGAATTCATGCTCCATCTACCTGATTGAACGCTCCGTGCAACAAAGGGTACATCCGAGATGTTGAATTCACCAAACCATGGAAGCGAGTTTTTCTAAACACACGGTGTCCCATCCACTCGCGCCAACCCTTCACGGTTAGGCTTCCACGCGGTGCATCCGGACAATTAACCATGGACCCTCTATTGACTAAACCATATCCCGAACTTTAGAGAACTAGAGCCATGGTTAGGTGGCAAACGCATTGCATCATATTGTGCTTACTTGACTAATTGTGCATTATTTGTTGGGCATATATATTCTATGTTTCTCTTAACCGTTTGTTGACTTGTGTTGAGACTACATAAATTAATGACTTAAAGAAATTTGCCTAATTAATTAATTAATTAATTAATTAATTTAAGTCAATGAAGTCTAATATTTTAATCGGAATTGACCTAGTACGACTTTAGGCATACCCTGATTGACTAATAACACTGAAAACAGTCCCAGACCGAAGCTCCATTATTGGCGCCAAGGTCTGAGCTGTAGCGCCACATTATGGAGTGTAGCGCCTGACGACAACTCTGTCGTCTGGCGCCAAGCTCCACAGTGCGACGTCAGTCCTGTTGCTTGGCCGACAGTTCGGATTATTGGTCGAGTCATCACCTAGGGTCTAATTAATCAGTTTTCTATTTAATCCGGTTAAATTTTGCTATCAATAGTATTTATTTGAGTAAAATGATCGAGTTTAGGCACTAAGTCCCATGGTCTTACACAAGAGTCCAAGCATGTCACTTACACTCAACGCACACACCAATACACATACTTTGACCATGTTTAAGAGAGTTTTGTGTGCGCGTTTTCCGTCATTTTTTTTAAGGGGGTAAGTCGGATATTAATCCTCCAATAAAAAATAATAATACTTAGTTCCCTAAAAATATGTACATTATTTTTGCCAAAAATATGCACCCTTTTCTTTCTTTTTTCCTCCTTAAAATAAACCGTAAAGTCAAGTTGATTTGAGTCGAGTAATTAAAACGCAAAATGGTTTATTTACAGCGCGTGGTCGAGAAAGGAAGGACGATTAATCAAAGACAACCTCTTCGTACAAGTCCAACTTTTCGACAAACCCATAGCCCGTAAGAGGAAAGCTATGGTTGTAATGGCAACACAAGAAGAAGTCAATGATCTTAAGAACCAACTGGCTACCGTGACTGAGACACTGAAGCTTCTCGCACTCAAGATCGATGATCCCGTGAAGCAACAACAGATGGACCTCATGCAAGAGAGTTTAAGCAAGTTGTTTTGGGGTTTTTTGACGTACCCGAATGGAGGGTGTGTACGTCCCTCGGGAGACAAATCTGCAATGCAACACTCGAACGGCCCGATCACCTGCAAAATAACGGACCCCGGGGAGGCCGGAGTTCCGCCTCCGACGATCAAGTCAGTGACCGAAATAATGTATTTTAGAGAGAGAAAGTAGAGAGAAGGGAGAGTAAATGTGGGGGGCATTGCCCTTGGAGAGAGAATTGGATACCTTGAAACTGATGTAATGATCAGTATTTATAGAGTATTGGGATATGTGCCTCTTAGGTTATTTAACCTAAGTAGATTGGCTTCCCACCGTTTTACGATTTCTAGGGTTGTGGGCTTAAAGCCCATTTTAACCCTTCTATCATTGAGTGACACGTGTCATGCTCTAATTGGCTCATTGAGCGCTGAGCTTGCGGACATGTGTCGAGGTGGCGTTGGTCCACATATAGGGGGTATTTTTTACCCACAAACATTAGCCCCTCGGAAGGGGTAATTTCTTTTTCAAGAGGAATTACTCCTTTCGAAATCAAGGCTTTATTTTCCGCTTGTTCAAAAGCTCTATGGGCGGCATATGTCTAGTTCAATAAAAGAGAGATTTTATTAACTTGGAAAATTTGATACCTTAAATGGTGTGATATTTTCTAAGTTAATCAATCATAATAATGATTGCCGCCTGAACTAGACAGATTACGACTTTTATTTCTTTTAGCCCCACTATGATGATCATATGACCTTTGAGTGACTTAGAATATTTTTTGAGACGTTTGACATCCCATAAGGCAGGAGGCAAATGGCCGCCTGGGGGAAGGAGGCAAGTGGCCGCCTGACTCTTCATAGGGAAGGAGGCAAATGTCGCCTGGGGGCAGGAGGCAAATGGTCGCCTGTCTCTTCATAGGGCAGGAGGCAAATGGCCGCCTGACTCTTCATAGAGAAGGAAGCAAATGCCGCCTGGGGTGTTTGTAATCCAATTATACTCTTAATGTCCTTCTACCCCATTGGGAGGACTTGTATAATTTCGGAAGGTAATCTAGGTTAGAACTTTGGTCGATCACCGGCTGATGTCTTTTGGACATCCGGTTCCCGAAGACTTGGTCGTTCTTTAGATTACCCAGGTCAGGCGGCTATGAGTTGACCAATGAGGTCGTTCAATTTTTGCCGCCTGTATGCGTACGTAAAACAAACGATAGAGTGCTTTCTGCGACGATTGCACTCGGAGGGGTGTCGCCGGACGCCATTGTCCATGTTGGGACAGACGATTTTATGAAAAAAGCAACCATCCGGCCATTGGCCTCTGGTCTAGGTTGAGACCGGCTGTATAGCCACTAAGCGGTTTTGTGCCTAGTTTAGTTATCTTGCCATTGGTCGCATGTCACTTGGACGTTGAATTCGCTACTAAGTTTCAAACTTAGTTTATTATCCGGCCATTGGCCTCACGTCACTTGGACGTTGAATTTGCTACTAAGTTTCAAACTTAGTTTATTATCCGGCCATTGGCCTCACGTCACTTGGACGTTATTTTAGCTACTAAGTTTCAAACTTAGTTTATTATCCGGCCATTGGCCTCACGTCACTTGACGTTGAATTTGCTACTAAGTTTCAAACTTAGTTTATTGAATAAATAAGTCAATATTCAATAATAATAATAATAATAATAATAATAATAATAATAATGATTATAATGAAAACTCATTATAATTATTATTATTATTATAAGAGAATAAATCAGTAATTTATTATACTGTTACCTCAAACATTCAATGCTTGGCGCGGCTTTGATTTGCTTTAAAAGCTTAAGAATCGGAGCCGGAGATATCACAAGCTCCTTGATGTAGTGCTATGCGGCATTTGTCATTGTTAGAAGACAAAGCAGCCCAAAGCCGGGAGGGATAGATGAGAAAAGTAGCCCCTTTCGCACATACAGCTGCCCTTAGTTAAAGAACAAAGCAGCCATGGCAGCCGGATTTAATTGAAGCAGGAACCATCCCCATACACGGGCTTAATCAAGGCAAGAAACAGCCCCTACGGCTGGGTTAGTTCATGAGCAAAGATGCCCCTGCCACCGGACTGAATTGATGAGCAAAGCTGCCTTTGCAACCAGACTTATTTTGTGAACAAAGAAGCCCCTGCTCACCCAGGCGACCGCATCTAAATTGGCTTTAGAGCCGGTTGAGTGCAGCTGGGGTTGGTTGAGGCAAGAAGCAGCCCCTCATCCGGGCTTCATTAATGAACAATGATCAAGTTCCATTTGCCGCTTTGATAATTATTTATACTTGCGGCAAGGCTTCAGCCCATATAAAGACGGATCTCGTAAATTATTGAGAATTCCGCTTGTAAATGGAAGATGAAAAATAATGCTAGCTTGTAAATGCGACTTTTCCATCCTCCATCCGAATACCAGCTGCTCGAATATAATTGTAGGCTCATGTAATCAAATAGGCTTGAGCAATGATGAGCATAGCAGCCACGCAACCGGATTTAATGAAGAACAAAGCAGCCGCTTGCAGCCTCTTTGAGTATGAACCAAGCAGCCCCTAGAGCTGGCTTTGATTAATGAATAGATCAGTCTTGTAGCCGACCTTAATTTGAGAGCCAAGCTGCCCCTACAGCCGGGGTAAATTGGCGAAGGAAGTTGCTCATACAACCGGGATAAATTGATGAGCCGGATGCCCATACAACCGAGATAAATTGATGAGCATGGGCCATGGCAGCCGCTTGATTGAGGCATCGCTCATAGCTTTGACCAGCTGCCGCCATTGATAATCACCGGCTGACACCCTTAGAACAAAGCTGCATATGCATTCAAACCATAGAATTCCGAGGAAACGAGCTCAAGTAAGCTTTCAAAATGCCAGCTATGTTATTCTCATATATGAGAATAATATATGTGAAGCTTGTTATATATAATAGTGGATTGTCACCTAATGCTCTTAAATGGAGCTTTTCCATATGACAACAAGTTTGCTGTCAAAGTGCCGTATGGCTAGTAATCTAATAACTTGGTACACATGTATAATGTATACTTAAGTGTTGCATGCTTTTATTTTTCCACCAAAATGACCATGCATTTAGGCGGCTTTCCCACTTTCTTTTTCTTTTGCATTTTTTTTTTAAAATAATACAGTAGTAATCATAATAATGATTTCTAATATTGCATGGTAGTTCAACTAACTTCACGCAAATGAGCTGTGGTGAAATGGTATTAGATACCACAATAAGCAACTCTCATTAGTAAGGTTCTTCAATGATGATACAATCGGTATTGTGGACCGGCTCACTACCTTACTCACCCTCAAATTTTCGAGTAAAAGTATGAACATAGACAGCCCCTACATCCGGCTTTATTGACGAGGAAAGTTGCCCTGCAGCCGGCTTTAATTGGTGAACAAAATAACCCTTCAGCCGGGTTTATTTGACGAGCTTTTGAAATGAACAAAGCATCCCACAGCCAGGCATATTTGACGAGCAATTGAGCCTTGGCAACTGGGATAAATTGGCGAGGAGAGCTTCACCTACAGTCGGCTTTCGTGACGAGCAAAGCTGTCACTACAGCCGGGGTATATTGGTGGGACAAGCTACTCACACAGCCGGATTTAATTGATAGGGAAAGCTGCTCGAGAAATGGGTTTACTCTGATTACACATGCGGGTTTCTATACCGTCTGACCCTTGTTTAAGTCAGCTGCCGCTTGATCAAGATTACCATCGAGCTCTTGCTAACTTACATCACAGCCGTTTTTGAGGTTGAAAAAAGAAACCATGCCGCCTGACTAGTTAGACATTCCAACTTTTCGACGGATAATCGGCAATGAGTACCTGACATCATAATAATGATAAGTAATATATATCAGCCATTGCAACCGGCTTTGATAAAAGAACCGAGTAGATATGGCAATCACTTAATTGAGGCATGAAATAGCCATGCTTAAGTGATGCATACAGCAGCCATCACAACCGGCTTGATTGATAAACAAAACAGCCATGCGGCCAGCCTTAACTTGGGAGCAAAGTAGTCTTGCAGCCGGATTTAATTGGAGGACAAAGAAGCCCCTTCAGCCGGCTAAATTGACGAGCAATGCTGCCCCATGCCGTCTGAGTGATTTAATTTAAAAGTTGACAACGGCCGACTGTATGCACTTTTGATGATGATGCTTAGCCGGCACAAAATCTGTCTGCATATGCTAACATAAGAACCGCTTGTGTATGCTAACACAAGTACCGCTTGAGTATTCTAACACAAGAAAAAACTTGGCCGCTTGTGTATGCTAACACAAGAAAGAAAGCTTGGCCGCTTGCGTATGTTAACACAAGAAAATGCTTGGCCGCTTGTGCTCATTCTTAAATGATGAGCCATCATGATCAGGTGTCGGCTGCCGCTTATGTTAATCAAACAATCAAGCAGCCAGCTTTGAGGTTGAACACATCAGATATGGCAGCCGCTTAATTGATGAATAATTGATGAATATTGCAGCCCTTACGACTGAGCTTGGTAGGAGCGCAAAGCAGCCCCGCAATTGCCTGATGACCTTATTAATAATGATGTTTGGCTGCCACCATTGATGGTGGTAACCGGCTGACCTTATTGATGATAGTAACCGGCTGCCACCCTTGGTTGATAAATTAATGTCGGCTGACTTGTTTGCACTAAATTTAGTCATGCAGCTTGTATTTTAATGGTGGAGTAGCTAATTTGTGACGCTTGGTAGCTTACTTGCGTGTGAAATGATTCCCACTACAAGTTGGAACTTCCTCCTCTTTCATAGATAATGAAGGAGGATTGGTCAGCTCCTGCCGCATGCATACAATAGTGCTTAACAACACTATTAGTTTAGTTAAAAATCTTTCCTTTTTATTTCTCTTTTTTACAAAAGATAAATATGCTTGTTCCGTTAATTGTCAAAACTAGTGGAATCTACAGAATGTCGGCTGTATGCATCCGGTTGCATAGCATGTGACCAACTCATTAAATGAGTTGGTTTAAAATAGTGGAGTTGGCCAATTTAGCCGTCTCACCCCTGATAAAACTTAGATTAAACGGCATTTCCCTTTAACCTTCAAAAGTGCATGACTTAGTCTGACAGGCCTTTTTGGCCGCCTTACCCTCGATATTCAGCCTCAAGAAGCCTGTTATACTTGACATCCGGCCTCATGACGCCTGCTGCCTCCTAAAGGAGGCTCTCTCTCTTGAGTCGGTGATCCACCGTTGTGCCATTACAAATGTGTCTCCCCACAGAGGGCGCCAAATGTTTTGGGGTTTTTGTACGTACCCGAATGGAGGGTGTGTACGTCCCTCGGGAGACAGATCTGCAATGCAACACTCGAACGACCTGATCACCTGCAAAACAACGGACCCCGGGGGGCCGGAGGTCCGCCTCCGACGATGAAGTCAGTGACCGAAATAATGTATTTTAGAGAGAGAAAGTAGAGAGAAGGGAGAGTAAATGTGGGGGGCATTGCCCTTGGAGAGAGAATTGGATCCCTTGAAACTGATGTAATGATCAGTATTTATAGAGTATTGGGATATGTGCCTCTTAGGTTATTTAACCTAAGTAGATTGGCTTCCCACCGTTTTATGGTTTCTAGGGTTGTGGGCTTAAAGCCCATTTTAACCCTTCTATCATTGAGTGACACGTGTCATGCTCTAATTGGCTCATTATGCGCTGAGCTTGCGGACATGTGTCGAGGTGGCGTTGGTCCACATATAGGGGGTATTTTTTACCCTCAAACACAAGTTGTCTAGCGACTACAAGTTCCAAGAGCTTACATCACAAGGGGTCTCAGTGGACAAATCTTCTTTCGCAAAAGTTCAACGCCAACGGCATCCCAAAATTCAGAGCAACTGACAGCCCTTACTTTCATTTAAGAGCATTCGAAACAATAATGAGTATTAAGGGTATCGATAAGAAAGTTTTCCCCTCTCTGTTCTCACTATCTCTCGAGATCGTTTGCCAACAATGGTTCTTTTCTCTCGAGAAAGAAAAGACCTCTACCTGGGAGTCAATAGCAAACGCTTTCGTTGATAGGTACAAGTGCAAAATTCAAGTCGAGACTTACCATATGGAACTTGAAATCCTCAAGCAGAAAGAGAATGAAGGCTTCACCTCTTTCTTTAACAAATGGAGAGAAACCTCAGCTAAAATGATTGAGGTGCCAAGTGAAACAGAATATGTGAGACTGTTCATCAAAAATCTCCAAGAAAAATATTCCAAGCATCTCAAATATCAAAATAATCTCCATACTTTCAAGGTCGTTTATGACATTGGGATCAATATTGAAGATGACTTGGCTAAATTAAAAGCTGCCAGCAATAACTCTAATAGTGGTTGGAAAGGAAAGAAGAACGACAATCCTTCTTCTTCCAAAACCGCCCACTCAAACCATGTGAGCACCTTTAATTTAGGAGAAGTCCTTGCTATGAACAACCAAGGACAGAAGAAACCATTTAGAAGGAACTTCACTCCTATTGGCATGAGTTATGACACCGCATATGATCGATTAAATGCAAAAGGTCTTATAACTCCTATTAGACCATTTGGGGACCCACCAGTTGAGAAGAGGTCGACCAATTGAAACCCCAATGCACACTGCAAGTATCACCAAGGTAGGGGCCATCTCACTGAAAACTGTTGGAAGCTTAAGGAAGCTATCCAAGACTTGATCGACAACAACAAGCTGCCGTTGCCCCCTGCCAGTAAGAAGCCAAGCATTGAGAATGCACCTCTAGCTCATACCCTGGCTATCTCAGATGAGGAAAACGAGGTTGAACCCTCATCTCTCATTAGATCTGTCAAAGAAAACAGCGCCATAGAAAAAGAAGAGGAGATCTTTTTCGATGTCAAGGATAACCTTCCAGAACCAGCAAATAAAGAAGATATACAATTCCTCACACTGTCTATGAGGGAGGTATCGCAACTACTACGTGAAGCTCTCAAAGTTATGAACGAACTCCATAAGAAATATGATGAGCTTCCACTTCCGAAAGATGAAACTAAAAGAGAATCCACACCAGTGAGAACGACTTATGAGGCAAAGTATTTTCCCTTACAAGTCACTGAGAGACCCAAGAAGAGAAATAGAATTTACACTCCAATTGGGATCCCATATGCACAAATGTTCGAAATGCTCTCCGAGAGTGGCGAGATCAAACCTCTTGAACGAAGACCATTTGAATCGTTGAAAAAGAAAGATAGATATTACTGTCAGTATCATCAATTAGGGGGTCACACTATAGAAAACTGTTTCAAATTCAAGGATTTGGTACAGAAAATGATTGATGAAAAGAAACTAGTCTAAGTTCAGAAAGAAGAAGATGCAACCATTAATGGAGTTTGGGACAGTGATGAAGAAGATGTCTATCTAAAGGACCAAGTAGGACTTCCACCTTCTGTGTCATACACCACAGATGATGTTTGGGGTGAAGAAGACTCATCAATAGATGTCCTCACAAGATCTGGGAGAATGCAACCTCCCGTTTCAACACAACCTATGCCAACCACACAACAAGTTCCCATACCTATCATTGAAGACAATGATATTGTTAAGCAGTTTAAGAAGACAAAGGTTGAGATGAATGTATGGAAACTTCTGGCAACATCTCGAGAACATAGGTTGGCTGTAATGAATGCCTTGGACAAAATTGGGATAGACTCTGACACCACTCCTAAGGAACTAGCCAACTTCCTCACAAGTGACCTTCCTAGTCCGATTAATTTGATCACCTTTTCTGACAAAGATTTACCCCTAGAAGGTGACGAACATTACAAGGCATTAAACCTCACAGTAGTTTGCAAGAGGATGAATGTTCCTATGACTCCTGTAGACACTGGATCGGCTATCAATGTTTGTCCACTTAGAACTGCGAGGATGCTCGGCATAAGGGACGAAGATTTAACTTCATCTACACAAGGACTAAGGGCCTAAGATAACACTCGTCGTCAAGCTTTTGGAAAGATTAGCCTAAATGTAACGGCAGGAGCAATAGAACATGCTACTACTTTCCTAGTAGTGGAAATCAAAGCTTCATTCAACTTATTGTTGGGACGCCCTTGGCTTCATGATCTAAAGGTCGTCCCTTCGTCTCTCCACCAATAAGTAAAAGCTATAGTTGGGGGAATTCCAGTCACCATCGATGCTTCGCCTATGAGGATCAAATCTATAGAAAATCCAATTATTAATGTGGAGCACGACGAGGATGATGAAGATTTATGGGGCTTTAACGAAGAAGTCTCTTTAATCCAGGAGGATGAAAAGACCCCTCTTTGCCATGACCCCCATTCCAACATGATTGTCAACGCCATGCTGAAGAAACAAGGACACTTTCCTGGGATGACCTTAGGAAAGAAGAAAGGAATGGCAAAACCGCTGGAGTCACCTGGCCTCCCTAAGTTAGACACTTTTGGACTTGGTTTCGAACCGACTCGGAAAGATCTCAAGCGAGCCCAGAAAAAGTCAAAAGCACGTAGGGATGCTCGCATTCAAAAGAAATCAATCCCAATGGATCGATACCCTCTTATGCTTAACGACCAGTTCATAAAAGAAGGAGAGGACTATCCATGCCATGAATTTCCCGAGCTATTTGTTTTTAACGGCATACGACAACCGGGATTCAAGATTTTCTTGGATTGCTACTTCACTGATGAAATCCCAACTCCCGTCCACAAGGAGAAAGAACCCCCATTCTTTGACTTTAACGTCATGGGATTACTGTTTGGGCGAGAAAAGAATGAGCCAACTTATAAAGAGGATAACTCCTCGCTCATTCAAACAATCCTACAAAGTGAAAGCTTCGATCCCTTGAAGCTAATTACTCCAGCTGAAGGATCACTACAAGGGTGGCGCAAGACTATCAAGGTGACTACTCCAAGCGGAAGGAAGATATCCATCACGACATGGCAGGGACCGATGTTTGAAGAGTCGTTAGAGTCCGAGTCAGAGTCTTTCCCTTTAGAGTCTTCTAATTCTTTAGTAGTAATACCTCCCCCTCCTATTTCCTCTCCTAAGATAGTTAGTGATCCAGTCCCCGAGGACATATCACTCTTTGATGTAATGATCTCATAGTATAATAATATTTCTCATTCTCCTTACTTCTCGTGTTCTTCTCTAACCTAAGATGACGATCATTGCTTAACTAACAATGAAAAAGACAAAGAAATTATTAAAGCAATGGAAACACTCGAAAAGAAAACATTGTTAATCGAAGAGACCGAAACAGTTGATATCTCGAATGATTCAACTCATAAAAGAGAAGTTAAAATCGGATTAACATTGAATAAACAAGAAATAACCGATTTAATTAACTTACTTAAAGTATTTATCGATGTATTTGCTTGGTCATATGAAGATATGTCAGACATTAATAGAGAAATAGCTCAACACACTATACCACTAATTCCAGGAATGAAACCTGTAAAACAAAAGTTGCGTCGAATGAAACCCGACGTAGCCCTTAAAATAAAAGAAGAAGTTCAAAACCAGATAACTGCAGGTTTCATCAAGGTATCTAAATACCCCGAATGGGTCGCCAACGTCGTCCCAGTTCCGAAGAAAGACGGAAGAGTAAGGATGTGTGTCGACTATCGAGATCTAAATAAGGCAAGTCCAAAGGACGACTTCCCTTTGCCACACATCGATATTCTGGTAGATAACACGGAAAATCACGCGCTTATCTCGTTCATGGATGGGTACGCAGGTTACAACCAGATTCTCATGGCAGAAGAAGACATGGAGAAAACAACTTTTTTAACGCCATGGGGCACTTACTGCTACACGGTAATGCCATTCGGGTTGAAAAACGCGGGTGCTACTTACCAACGTGCAGCAACTGCCTTACTCCATGATATGATGCACAAAGAAGTCGAAGTATATGTCGACGACATGATTGTAAAATCAAAACACCGTCCAGGACATCAACTAGCCTTAAGGAAATTTTTCGAAAGGCTAAGAAAATATAATATGAGGTTGAATCCATCTAAATGTGCTTTTGAAGTCACCTAAGGAAAGCTCTTGGGTTACGTCATAAGCTCTAGAGGTATAGAGGTAGACCCAACCAAGATCAAAGCAATCATGTCCATGCTGCCGCCCAAGACTGAGAAACAGATTCGAGGATTTATTGGCCGGTTGCAATACATAAGTAGGTTCATATCAAAACTGACGACAATATGTCAGCCAGTCTTTAAGAAGCTCAAGAAGAATGTACCACTAATATGGGATGACGAGTGTCAAAAGGCCTTTGAAAAGATCAAAGCCTATCTCGCAAATCCTCCCGTAATAGCACCAGCACTTCCTGGAATACCTCTTAGGTTATATTTGACAGTTACCAAAGAGACAATGGGAGCCATGCTAGCACAAGTGGTAGAAGACAAAGAGAACGCAATCTATTACCTAAGCAAAAAGATGCTCGAATACGAAGCACGCTATACACCGTTCGAGAAGTTGTGCCTCGCCTTGGTGTGGGCCACAACTAAGTTAAGACATTACATGTTGGTGCATACTGTTTTTGTAGTCTCCCGATTAGATCCACTCAAGTATCTATTCGAGAAATCTATACTCAATTGACGTATATCAAGATGGATAGTCAATCTAGCACAATTTGATGTAAGGTTCATGCCACAAAAAGCTATTAAAGGATCCGTGGTGTCAGACTTTCTAGCAGATTTTCCAATAGAAGACTCGACGCTAATACAGGGAAATGAATTTCCAGATGAAGACCTAATGGTTACTGAAGATGATACTTGGACCTTGTATTACGACGGAGCCTCAAACCAAAAGGGATGTGGCATTGGAGTACTACTAATATCACCTAAAGAAGAGCACGTTCCAATCTCCATAAAGCTTGATTTCAACGTTACCAACAATGCTGCTGAATATGAAGCATGCGAGGTAGGCCTTGAAACAGCTTTGACATTGGGAGTGAAAAAATTAAGGATATTCGGAGACTCTTCTTTGATCATCAATCAGATATCTAAAAGATGGAAAGTAAGGAGCGAAAGTCTAGCCCCTTATCAAACCTATCTGGAAACTCTTACCAATCAATTAGACAAGGTAGAATATACATATCTACCTAGAGAAGAAAACCAATTTGTCGATGCCTTGGCAAGATTAGCCTCAATGGTTAGGATTCCCATGGAAATCGAGCAAATGCCCCTAACCATAGAAAAAAGGCACAAACCAGCATACATCCAGGCTATAGAAGACGACGAAGTAGTCCAAGGCGAAGAAGAAGAAGAAGAAGAAGAAGAAGAAGAAGAAGAACCGTGGTACACAGACATACTCAATTATGTCACCAATGGAGAATACCCTCCTCATGCTGACAAAAGAGCAAAACGAGCATTAAGGCTTTTGGCTTCCCAATATGTACTCATAGACAACGAGCTACATCAAAGGGTACCTAAAGGTCGAGCTCTCTTATGTGTAGGAAAGAAGGATGCACAAAGAGCAATGAGAATAGTCCACAAAGGAATCTGTGGCACTCATGTAAATGGCAAAATGTTAGTCCAGAAAATAATGCGAGAAGGATATTATTGGACTACAATGAATAGGGATTGCCATCAATATGTAAAAAGATGCCCTAAATGCCAAATTTACGCCAATTTACGCTAATTTACAACATGTCCCTCCATCTTTGCTCTATACCTACACATCTCTATGGCCATTCTCTACATGGGGAATTGACATCATTGGCAAAATTACTCCCCCAGGAACAGGAGGCCACGAATTTATTCTAGTAGCAATTTATTACTTCACAAAGTGGGTCGAAGCGCAATCATACGCTAAACTCACTGCGAAACATGTAGCACTCTTTATCGAGAGAAATATTATTTGCCGATACGGAGTCCCACATGAAATGATAAGTGACAATGGAACTCACTTTCAAGCCGAATGTGAAGAATTGCTACAAAAATACAGCATTCAACATCATCATTCTTCCCCTTATAGACCTCAAGCAAATGGAGTAGTCGAGGCAGCTAAAAAAAATTTAAAGACTATCATCGAGAAAATGACAGAAAATTATAAGGATTGGCCTGACAAACTTCACTTTGCATTATGGGGTTACCGCATGTCAATTTGTACATCAACAGGAAATACGCCATTTTCCTTGGTATATGGAATGGATGTCGTACAACCTGTCGAACTAGAAATATCATCTCTGCGCATTGCGTTAGAAAGTAAACTCGATAAAGTTGAATGGACTAGGGCAAGATATGAAGAATTGATTCTACTCGACAAAAAACGACTAGAAGCTCTACATCACACTTAGAGTTACCAGACTCGTATGGCTAGGCATTTTAATAAGAAGGTCAAGACAAGAAATATCAAAGTAGGGGACTTGGTGTTAAAAGCACTAAGGAAAAATGTTTTAGATCCAAGGGGTAAATTTAGACCTAATTGGTCTGGACCCTACATTGTCAAAACAATCCTTTCAGGAGGTGCAGCAAAACTAACTGATATAGACGGCAATGAATTCTCGAACACGACAAATCTTGACCAACTTAAGAAATACTACCCATAATTACTTGAGTAGGATACTAAAGAGAGCTACGTTTGGCCTAATTCCTTAAGAAAGGATACGTAGGCAACCCTTTACGGGTGCGGCCACTTTTTTTTCGACATATCCGCGTTCCATAATTAATTAAAAATTCAACAGAAGATCGGCGAATTATCGGCGTCGCAAAGAAGAGCTTAGCGCCAGCTAACAGCCATCAGCGACAGCCGATGAAATTGGTGCCTGGCGCCACACTTTAATGACAGGCGCCAATTGCTAATAACTGGCGCCAATTTGGAAATAAATGCTGGGCGAATTTCGGTTTTTTTTGGAAAATTTTCGACTTCCGTACTCGAAGAATTTCTAGAAAATTGATTATTTTTTTTTCGGTTTTCATTGCTTTAATAAAATAAATTTAAAGTAAATAATTTAATTAAAAGCAGAAATTTCATTAATAAAATAAAATTACTTTATTGATGGAATTTAAATAAAGCTGAAATAAATTAACTTAAAATGAATAATAAACTAAGTCTAATAAATTGAAAGTTGTGCAATGCTCCTAATCTTTCTTTTCCTTTCTAACCCTTTTCCAATTTTTTTTCTGCTTCCTCCTCCTCATCCATAACTTTAGCTAGTAGGCACCCTTTAGAGGACCTACATTCAATTTTAGAGTAGATAGTCTCCCCTTCAGCTAACACTCCATGCTTCTTTTCCACCCAAGCCTTTTTATTTGTGGTGTTAGCTTTCCTTTTCCCTTTATCTTTGGTGGCATTTTTCTTCCTAGGCATTGCAGGTGTTTTGAATTCAATTCTTGCACCTAGACGTTCCTTGGCAAGAATCACCCTGTCACCCAGACGACTCTTCACATCAGTTTTACCCTGATCTCTATCCTTTGAAGGTTTCTTCAGCAACCACTTCTTCAAATCATTGGGTAAGGAAGGAGGAACCTTTTGGGTGATCACTTCCCATAAAGGTCTAGCACCCCAGTAAGCATCAAATCTGTCTATTTCTTGAGATACAGGGTACTCATAAATAGGACGAAGATCCTCGGAAGGAATATTCTAAAGCAAGCCGTATTGTCTTTTTACCCTGCAGGGGTAATAATAAGTCACACGAGACAAGCTTGGAAGGCGGCAGAAAGGTTGCTTGTTAACACCAACCATCCTTTCTATTTTCCACCATGGGACGACCCACTTGATAGAAAAATTACGTGATTCGAAGATTTTTCTCCACACATGGCGCCCAATCTTAGGGAAGCGTTTCTTCCTCCTCACAAAGCAATTAGGAGTATACTTCTCAATATCGTCTGGAGGGCTAATTAATCCTAGCCTTTCCATTAGCCATATTTGTAAAAAAAAAAAATTACAATGCAAATAAATTATTATTACAATACAAAAATATATTTTTTGATTTCTGTAATTAAAAATATTATTTTTCTACCTGTAATAAAATTGGAGAGCCGCAAAAAGGTGCTTTTGGGTCCCTTTTCAATTCTTCTAGACTAATCATAGTCTCTCCAACTATTAATGGCATTGGATTTCTCCTTGATTCAATTTGTTCTAGTACAGTGGTTATAATTGATTGAACTTCATTATTTTTACCACTACTAAGAAAAAATTGGTTAAACATACAAAATAAGAACGCCCTTCTTCTATATATATCAAAAGATTCAGAAAGAGGTTTATCAAAATAATGGCGTGCGAATTCTTTAAAATTAACTATGTTGCCATCTACTATTTTTGATAAATTCCTTTCTTTCAAATTAAAGAAGCGCTCAAAATCCTTATAATAGTATGCATCTACTCTAGGGATTACTACGAGGTCTATTGTAGGGAAACCTAAAATAGCACCAAATTCCTCTAGCAAAGGGCTAATCTCATCATACCCTATTCTAAAACAATGAGTATCAACATTCCAAAATTCTAAAGCGGTATGTATGAAATCTAAGTCAAGATCTACCCTTTTGATGCCATAAATTCCCCCCAAGTGAAATAAATCTAATTCTTTTCTTTCTCTAGCATTAAGAGATTGACACCATTCATGAGTATATTGGGTGAAGGTTTTGGTGACTAAATACATGGTTATTATTTTTTCTAACGCAAAGAATAATTTTATTCGCTGGAATTATGAGAAGAATCGGTTGGGCAGGGGGCTATTTATACACAAATTGCGAGAAGTTTTAATCAGAATGAAATACGGCATCAGCGTCAATTGGCGTCAAAATCCCGTAATTGGTGCCTGCCACCAACGCTTGGCGCCACACGCTAAGTGTAGCGCCTGGCGCCACGTGCCATATTGTAGCGCCAGCTGGCGCCAAGTTGTCACAGCAGGCGCGCGTTATTAACCTGCGTTCTTAATACTAATCTCGAGTCGGCTAATGACTTTATGGCTCCGATTATCTTTCCTAAGCATCTTTTTATCCTTATTCTTAATTAATTAAAATAGCTATTATTTTTTATTATATTATTCTTTTTCGGACTTTATTTAAATTCCAAACACCCGACATTTTATTTGACCTTTTTCCTTTTTTATTTTTTTTCTTTTTGGGGGAGAGAGTCGGATACCCTCCATCAATAATAAAAATGACGGAATTTTTTTGCGCAAATTGTTGTCACACTTCTCTTGCACACACAAACATACACATAATAATAAATAAACTCATAATAGCATAAATATACAAAATGTGTCTATAAATAATGAGTCTAAGGCAAAGTTCTATAAAAAGTCAAAATAAAATATACACAGGAACAAGCTACGGCGCTGGAGGACGTATGCCCATCATATCATAAAAATGCGCCGTACGAGGAGTCACCTCTCCACCAGCTCCAGCTTCAGCTCCAGTCTCCGTAGGATGAGGAAGACTCAAATAGGTCAAATCCAGCCAGGATCAGCCTGAGGTTGAGGTTGCGGAGGCTGCTGCGATGACGAGCCTATCTCGTACATCCCAGCACCTCTGAAAGCCGAGGTAGCCTCTCCTACCGGTGCAGCATGAGCACCCTCAGAAGAAGATCTCGAGCCCTCTGCAACGTCAGCACGGGCAGCCTCGGAGCGACCACCTCTACCCCCTGACGAAGTACGACGACGTCTCGAGCTGGACCTCGCCAGATCCCTCCGCCGCTCAGGTCTCGCGCGGGTGTGAGAAGCGATAGGCTGGCCCTGCAAAAAGAATTAAACAGAAACAAGGTAAAATTAAAGCAACAATGCAAAAAAATAAATAAAGAAAGGCTCCCTCTCGGATTACGTCATCCCGACAGCAAGTGGCCGCATTTCTTATCCGGACGAGCTGGCTCCGGAAGGCATCTATGCATCGTGCCATCGCCGAAACCACCTCGCGTGAAAACTGTTAGAGAAATAAGTCAGTAAATATGCGTGATATATGAACACAAAATTCTGAAAAACTAGGCTTACTCGAGTCTGGTGGCGAGGAATCGACCACTCTATGAAGCGCTCGCCCTCGGGAGCCGGAGGAATCATCTCCTCGATCGGCCCGTACATCCCCTGGTAGTGGATGGACATACGCGGTGGCACGAACTCAGCAACACCGTCCTGATAAAACAAGAAAAAGTCAGTAAAACATTACTTGGGGGCTACTTCATGGAAAGAAAAAGCTGAAAAATCTTACCCTCACATCCTCAGCCGGTACGGGGGCTGGAGCTAACAAAGGTAGTATCTCCTCAGCATAGCACCGCCCAAGGATCACATAGGACCGCCAAGGGGTACCATCTCCCTCAGACATGCTCGACAAGCGCGCCTCATCGAACATATGACGTGGTGGAGCAGTAGGAACGACGAAGATATCAGAGGAATGCTGTCTGGCAACCCTCTCTCCTAAGTACGCGATCGCTCCGTAAGTCCCCAAGAAATAGCGACGCTCAGCAGAATACTGTGCGGCTAACCCAGGGATTGTCCAACCGCACCACGGCCAGTACACCACCTCAGGCCCCTACAAAGAACATCCATCAGGCGAGAATATACCTAAAGCACCGTGTAAAATAAACAATAAAAGTCGTACCGAGATGATCCAGTTCCAGACATGTGTAGTAGACATATCCACATGATGGCCGCCCCAGGAGGCGCTCACTGGAAATCCCCGCGGCGATGGTCTCGCCGGCGCAACAGAAGGAAAGTACTCGTAGAACCAAATCTACAAGGAGTTAAAAATGTGAGTAAATGCTAAACTAATATGTAGAGCTAAACTTTATAGGGAATAATGTTTACCTCTACGACCTTCTTAAAGGCAGACAAAGCGAAGTTCGTCCCAAAGGACCGGTGACGACACGAGTCCCTAAGTGCACGAACAAAGTCAGCGTAGGCCAAGATGGCCCAGTCATAAGTCTCGATCCGGTGAAGATCACGAACAACAGGGAGATAGTAAAGCAACGCCCTACTACCTTTGTCAGGGGAGAATGTCCCTGACAACAACATCAGCGCAAAGATGCGCACCTGCTGTTCTCGGGTGGTCGCATCGTCATCAAGAGCCGCTGCTAGCGTCGAGTGGCAAATTCCCCTAGCGCTAAACTGAGTCGTCTCTACCTCAGCTCGGGCCCGAATAGCGATCGGCCCCAACAGCTCCTCGACCTCCGAAGAAAAGACGTCGATCCCACTGTCGAACGACAGTGGCACAGAAGTGAACTCTTATCCTGTGATGAGACTGAAGTCCGTAGGGGTGACCATCATCTCGCCCCAGGGGAAATGGAAGGTGTTGGTGGTGTCCCAGAAGAACTCCACCAAAGCGCGCACTACGTGATGACCCCCGCTGGAGGCCACCATAGCCTCAGAGGTCTCGAACAGAGTAGCTAGCCCGCAAGACTCCCATAGGAGTCTCGTCTCAAGATCCCTGGCGATGTACATCCTGTACTAATCGCCCAAACCATCAGAGCCGGAGCTATGATGCCACGTCCTCCCGGGCGTGATGCCCCGTCTCACCCTCTTAGAAATGTGGTGGACGGGGGACGAAGAACAGGGTCCGCTCATCCCACTCCGGAAGTCGACCAAGCAAAGTGGACGGCTCGGCATCGTCCTCTACGTGCTCATGCTCCCGTCTGGTGTTTCGGGACCGTGAACCCGAGCCTCGTTGTCTAGCCATGCTACATTGTGCAAAATCATCATAAATTAAGGTTCTATAGTATCTAAGGTTCTCCTAGACGCATGATACTATGTTCGCAAAAACAGAGTACGTAGTACTAAAACAGAGCACAAATTCCAATTGAGCATAACGACATTTTTCAAGCAATCAAACAATTTCTTGCAACTCTATAGTGATTATTGTGACAAATTGGACAAGAATTGCTAGCGAAAACAACAAGAACGAGTCACATTGTTCTTCACGGCCTTAAGAGGTCCAACAATGGCCAATTGCTCATTTCTTCACCAAATTGAGTCAAACAAGTCTCAAATTACTCCCAAGGCAATATACAAACATAATCAAGAAATTTCATGGCATAAAACTTGACAAACAAAGCGAATTGAGCATTATAAGTTTCGAATTTTCATGGAATTTGTGAATAAACATGCCAAGAATTCATAAAAAACCGATGTGAGTTTGAAGAAAACTTACATAGATCGGGAAAATAGATGAAAAGAGCTTTGATTTGCAACAAATTTGAGCGAATTCGGTTGAGAAACGAGCAAGAACCGAGCAGCTGAAGCTTTCGGATTATTTTGAGCAAATTCGCGACGAACAGCCAGCGAAATGAAGAGGAAAGGGGTATTTAAGGAAATCCCCGTGCTGGCGCCAAGCCCTATGCATTAGCGTCAAAAATTAGGCTTGGCGCCTAGCGCTAAGTCTAATAAGGTGGAGCTGATGGTTTTTTAGTGGCGCCATAGCACCCAACCACCTGATGGGGTTGTTCTACCTTTCTACAACATATTTTTGGGTAATTTGACATGATTTAGTAATCGTCTTGATTACATAAAGTAATCGACCTGATGGAAGATCGTCTCACTTTGCTTAAAGCGCCTAAGCATTGGCTCACTAACAAAAAGCACCGACATATAGGCTCAAAAGCAAAAGAGCACCGACATACAGATTCAAAGCAACGGAAGCGCCGACATACAGGCATAGCAGGAGTAAAGTTCAGGCGAACTTTTAAAGATCGACAGGCATGGATCTTCGATAATTTCCTTTGGAAAATTATCGCATCAAATGAGGATGACTTCAAGAGACGATATCTTCGACAGCGTTCCCTAGCTTGCGGAGAGTTGTCACAAACAACTAGAGGTAATTTTGGGCGAAGTTGTCTTCGATCATATTCCCTTAGGCATGGAAGATGGTCATAATGCGGATGGAGATTTGTTTCAAGAAAACCAATCTTCGATAGTATTCCCTTGGACGTGGAGTATTATTAATCCGGATGAGGATTTGTTTCAAGATAAGCAATCTTCGATAGTATTCCCTTGGACGTGGAATATTATCAAAGCGGAAGAAGATCGTTTCAGGCGAAGGAATCTTCTAATTTGGAAGCAGTTACGGGAGTAGCAGTTTTCAAGCGGGATGACATTCTCTAGCTTGCAGAAGGTCATCAAAACAATCGGTTACTTTCAGAGACGTGTGCTCGATGGTACAAGATACGCGTTTCTTTACTCTTTTATCTGTTTGACTAATTCTAGTTTTGCAGGTATCGGCGTTGCAAGAGTGATTTAGGATTGCAGAACGTTATGAATCATTCTCCGTCCCTATCGCTACTTTGGCTTTCGTTTTTTGAAACTTGCGTTTCTCCAAACTCAGTCAAAGTGGAGGCTTCTGTAGACACCCATTTGTGTCTCTCAAAAACCAAACCCAGTGATGAGTACCTTTCACGTCAAATCATAATCAAATGAAGCGAAAGTGTGAAAAGTCTAGTGTTGCGGAAAGTTATAATTTCTTTTCTCTTCTCTTTGTTTTTGAAAACTTATTTTAAGAAAACAGCCAATCCAGTTTGGTTGGTCCATGATATGGGTCCAATAGTAGTGTAGTTGGATGGGTCTTGCAAAGACCTTTCTAACGATATATTATAAGCCCAATTCCGATGAATATTGAGGAAGTTATGGCCAATTTACTAAACTGGGCCCGGTTTCAGCTTTATATACGGCCCAATGATCTTGGGGAGGGCCTAATATGATTTATCATTCCTAATGCAATTAGGAATGGTTTTAGTCTTCTAGAATTTTCTAGAAGGTTCTTTTCATTCCTAATTCAATTAGCATTGATAAATTGACTTTTTGACTTTTTAGAGTTTTAATTAAAATCAAATAGCATTTTTGAGGAAATTATATGAATTTATCCTCCAGTACGGCAAACTTATCTGATTTTCAAAAACGCGCTAAAATCAGGCTTGGTGCCTGACCCCTGGCTTTGGCGCCTAGAACCAGGCCTGGCGCCTGGCGCTAGTGTTGGTGCCTGGCGCCAGTAAGCCAAGGTTTGCGCGAACTCTGTTTTTTTGTGCATCAGACTCTGTTTTGTTTTTTTTTATCTTTTTGGTTGATTTTTTCTATAAATATCATATTAAAAACTCCGTTTTCATTAACCAATTTTTCTCACCAATTCTCACTAATTCTCATCAACAATCAGTTTTCATTCGCAAATCATTAATTCTTTAGCATTCTCTAAATCATTCATCTTTTTCTTTTTCTTTTAAACTTTTTTTTCTCATATAAAATTCCGCATTCGCAAGATCTAGAAACACCTAGCCATATTCGAAGTTGTCTTCGTCCTAGACGTGAAAGGTTTAATTTATGAGGTTTTGGTCCCAAATCTCTCTTTCAATTATTTAATTTAATTGTTTTAATTATTATTTTCCTTGAAGTTACTAACGATTGTATTTTGTTATTAGAAAGAGGTACGAGACATCAAAGTAAGTACTTTAATTGATTAATTGATATTATGATTTAGAAATCATGTTTATATTATTGTTATGATACTCCAAGTATCATGTCTAGGATATTTTTAATATTAAATATGATTGTTGTGATGCTTCCTATGTTCTTCCTAATATTTATGATTGTTAGTATCATGTTAGGGTTAAAGATTTGATTTTTATTGCTTAGTGACATGCTAGGGTTTGTTATTAATCTTGTTAGTATCATGCCTAAGATCTTGCTATTATTATGCTTTAACATGAACATGATTATGATTATAATTGTTATAATTTATGATGATTATGAATATTATTATTATTTTGATGGTGATTATTTTATTTATAATTATTATTCATGATATTGATTTTTATTATTATGTTGCTTGATATTTATTTTTATTGCTTGATCACACCTTTTTATGCATGTTTAAAAGGGAATTGGTACTTGTAATCACGCTTAATAAGATATTAATAATCTTGTTTAGGGTTAATATGATTATAATTTCAAGTGATCGCCAATAATAGATTTATTTGTGCATTAATATTCAACCAACATAGATTAAACAGGTTTAGGGTTAATCCTATTGATTGCATGTTAATTAGAAAGCGCACATGAATACGATCAGAATAAAGTAGAGGCCTATTATTAGGGCAGGTTCAATCTCTTTTAGGTTGGATTTGTACCTTCATCCCCGAACCCTTATTTGGTTCTAGACCTTATGGAGTTGACGATCTCTTGGATCGTTAAGGGGTGTAACCTTCATCCTATGAACGGTTTACAAGTTCATAAAACTTGTTGGCGACTCTTTTGCTCTATCTTCTTCCCTTTTGGACGCCACTGTACTGTAGTGTATGATCACAGTGGGGTTTAAGCTAGTGGGATTTAAGGCTTGAAATTATTCCCTACAATACTTAACCTATTTTTGCCATTTTTGAACTCCAAAATTGTTTGGTAGACGATAATCATGTTTAATCATGTTTATATTACGGTTATTCGTCTAGAATAAGTTAATTCTTTGAGATTTTAGAATATAATCCCTTGAATTAAACTGTTTAAATTGTTTGCTAGAATATAATCATGTTTAAATTGTTTGGTATCGTAGCCCCCAAGTATGGGTGGCGTTTGATTTTCGTGTTTTTCGCTATCGGTAGCCGTTATGCTGCCGAAATGGGTCTAGAATACGTATATTAGTTTAGTTTAGAAAATAAACTAATTAAAGAAATTTTATCTGTCCTAGCATGGACTCGCCTCCGTTTGTTGATGCTGAGGAGGTTCTCGTTGGTCCGGACGAGGCGATTCGCCCTCGTAAAAGGGTGACTCGTCCTCGAGAAGAGGTTCAAGAGCAACGCGTCGTGGCCGATCGACGTCACCAGGAGAAGGTTGTTTGGGAGGCTCCTCCTTACTGGGATCCTAGGGTCCTTAAGTGGTACCCAGACCACCACGTTTCGATCTGAGGGTGGCGCGGCATCGTGAGTTTTTCGCGCATTCGTCTCTTTTCTTTTCCTTTGTTTCTTCTCATTTTTTTAAACCATAACCGTTTTTTTTTTTTTTAGAGTGAGCCTGGCATGCGTTTGTACGGCTCTGGTGACCTGCGAGCCCGTTTTGAGAGTTTGCCCGAGGTGGCAAAGGAGATGGTAGCACTTTCCGGGATTGACTCCCAGCTGGCGGCTCTTCGAGATTTATCGAGCTAGTCTGCGTCGTCAACTTTCCTTCGTGGATTGTTGGAGTTTGTGTGGGATTCAACCAACACTTTCCATCTAGCTTCTCTAACGACTTTTCCTTGATAGATAATTGCTCCATCTTTTCTTATAAGGCTAATGCTTCAACTTTTTTCTTTTCAGTATTTTCCATCTTCTTAATTCTCCTCTCCTCGACCTCTAAAGCCTTGTCCTCTCTTATACGAAGAATCTCTTGTTGAAGTTCTTCGACAGTTGTTATTGTTGTTGGACTAGGATTAGTTGTCGAATGAAAGTGGTTTGAAAGGGGTTGATCTTTGAGTGGTAAACATAGAATGCGAGTGCCCGGGGGTCCTCTTTCCCAAGTTTGAAAACCGACCCTAAAGGAGTACGAAAGGATAAGTAAATCGATACGCTTGCTTTTGAAGGAAAAAAGAAAAAAGACGCAAAATATACTCAAACGGATAACATCGCCCTTAACAATTCTTCAAAGAAGATATTGTTCGGACGAGTCAATTTTTTTTTAAAGAAATCAAAACTGACTCGCCCAGTGGGCACGCGCAAGTTACTAAGTTGCGTGCGGCTGTCACGCGCAACAAAATAACTTGCGACGGGAGGGGTCACGCAACCTCTTGAGTTGCGCGCGCCACCTGCTCGTAGTATTTTTTTTTTTAATTCGAGCATTTTTTTTTTTGAATCGATTATTTTACTTGACCCTTTTTTTTTCTTTTTTTATATGTTATCCTTTGAATATGACAACTTCGTAATTAGGAACCTAGACCAAACTAAAAAAAAAAAAAAAAAAAGAAGACTATCCTAACACGTTGCACATACTCACATAATTACATAAGCATGTTATAAGTCAAGATTCACGCAATGCCATTCTAAGGTCAAAATAGGCTTGGGTGTCCAAAGGTACCATACCTTAAGAAACGATGCATAAATCAATCACTCAACGTGTTGACCCATGACATCGCC
The DNA here is from genome assembly GCA_024500155.1 of Chenopodium formosanum. Taxonomy (NCBI): domain Eukaryota; kingdom Viridiplantae; phylum Streptophyta; class Magnoliopsida; order Caryophyllales; family Amaranthaceae; genus Chenopodium; species Chenopodium formosanum. The sequence goes on from CM044880.1 coordinate 45,125,648, forward strand.
CTCCCAACATTTTTGTTGTTGATATGGGTGGGATAGACGCCTAGTGTTGCCGACCAATAGTCAATGAGCCAATCCCCAATGGTTTAAATGTGTTATGCTTATGCATGATGCAATGTTGCTTGTTTGGTTTTTCCTTTTGTGCAAAGGGGAATCGTCATCCTAGCCCTAGTACGGCCTCTACTAGCTCTTCCTTTTTAACAATTTCATCACCAAACATTATATGCAACGCGATACCTAAATCTGATGTGAATTATTGATCCGAAAATCAACAAAACACAAGGGATATGTTTAAGTCTAATTCTATACAGGAAATCCACCAAGAATTAAACAAAAACTAAGATTAATCAATTAAGAATCCACCTAATAAATCAATCCAAACGAATGTTTTAACTAAAACAAGCAAAACAGCAATTGATCGCAATCAACCAAAACTCAAGTATGCAACTTAAGAAATAAATCTGAATATTAATCTATGTATATGTTTATTCGTGTGTTTACAGCCCTATTTATAAGACTTAGTTTACCTAGGAAGATTAGGACAAGTCCCTAATTCAATCCTAATTAAACTAGAATTCTAACTTGCTTGAAGAGCAAGCACCTTGGCGCACAAGCATACACCAAACTGATTTATTTTGCTAACTAACTGATTTTTAAAGCAACTAAATAAATAAAAAAAAATTAAAGAACTAAATAAAGATTAAAGATCCTAATGCTTGAACCAAGAAAAACCCTTTCAAGTGAAAGGTAAAAACTTGTAAGCAAAATCTAAGTAAAGAAAATTCAAGAAAGTTCAAGAAAGTGAACTAGACTCGAAGAAAAATCACTAAGCAAACCGTGGCTTTGCTTTGATATCCAAGAAAGTGTCCATGCAATGCTTGGCTTGAATCAATGTTTAGGGATAAACTATCTTGATGCATGATAAGCAGATCTTCGAAGTTCTCCATGCTTAGACTTGCATCATCCTCCTCTTCTTCGAAAGAATTTGTCCTCAAATCTCGAAGTTCTTCATCAGGAATATACTTAGCCAAATTGCCAACATTGAATGTAGCACTAACTCCATATTCTCTCGGAAGTTCTAACTTATAAGCATTGTCATTGATCTTCTCAACAATCTTGAAAGGGCCTTCACTTCTAGGCATCAACTTATTCTTGCGTTTTCCTGGAAATCTTTCCTTTCTCAAATGTAACCATACCAAGTCTCCAACAGTGTAACTTTGTTGCCTTCTATGCTTGTTTGCTCTAGCTTTGTACATGTCATTTACTTTCTCTATTCTTGTTCGAACTTGAGCATGTAATTTCAGCATACTCTTCAACTTAGACTCGGCATCTTTGTGAATTAATTCACCCTTAGGCAATGGAACAAGATCAATTGGATGTTTTGGATTGACTCCATAGACTACCTCAAAAGGACTATGTTTGGTAGCATATGTAGGTGATCTATTATAAGCAAACTCCGCATGAGCTAACTTGATGTCCCAATCCTTTTGTGTCTTACTCACTAACCCACGCAAAAGCGCACCAAGAGTACGATTAGTAACCTCGGTTTGTCCATCAGTTTGTGGATGGTACGATGTACTAAAGAGCAATTTAGTTCCCACAAGCTTCCATAAAGACTTCCAAAAGAAACTCATGAACTTTGTATCTCGATCACTCACATTAGTAGGAATAGGCCAAGTTTTAATAGCCTCTACTTTCGAATGATCAACTGAAACTCCATCCTTTGATACAACATAACCAAGAAAAGTAACACTAGGCACTAAGAAGTAGCATTTTTCAAGCTTAGCATAGATTTTCTTCTCTCTTAACACTTCAAACACACTTGTTAGATGATTTAAATGATCATGCAAATTTTTAGAGTATATCAGAATATCATCTAAATAAACAACAACAAACTTGCCAAGGAAAGGTTTAAGTACCTCATGCATCAACCTCATGAAAGTGCTAGGTGCATTAGTGAGTCCAAACGGCATCACCAACCATTCATACAACCCTAACTTAGTCTTGAATGCTGTTTTCCACTCATCTCCTTCTCTCATTCGAATTTGATGATAACCACTCATAAGATCAATCTTAGAAAACAACTTTGAACCATGTAGTTCATCAAGTAGATCATCTAACCTTGGAATAGGAAATCGGTATTTGATAGTGATGTTATTCACACTCCTACTATCAATACACATGCGCCAACTCCCATCTTTCTTTGGGACAAGTAAAGTAGGCACAACACAAGGGCTCATACTTTCCCTCACGTATCCTCTAGCCATAAGCTCTTCAATTTGTCTTTGCATCTCCTTTGTTTCTTCCGGATTACTTCTATAGGCTGCCTTATTAGGTAATGATGCTCCCGGAATCAAGTCAATTTGATGCTCTATCCCACGAATAGGAGGTAGTCCCGGAGGTAATTCCTTAGGAAAGACATCCTTGAATTCTTCTAAAACAGATTCCAATTCATACGGCCTCTTTGCTTGTTTATCTTGATCAATTTGAATCTCATTAGAAACAAGTATATATACCACATTGTTGCTGCAAATTTCTTTTTCTAATTCCCTCTCACTAATCAAATAAGAACTCTTCGAATTAGAGGTAACATTAGAAGACTTGTTGCTTATCAAAGGTTTTAAAGCAACTGGTCTCTCTTTTTCTCCGTTTCTCACAACATAGACATTAGTCCTTCCATCAAACTTCACAAATCTATCATATTTCCAAGGACGGCCTAATAGTATATGACAAGCATCCATAGGACAAACATCACACAAAACTTTATCATGAAATTTACCAATTGAAAAGGAGATTAAGGCTTGTTTAGTTACCTTAACATCACTCGAATTATTAAGCCAATGAAGCTTATAAGGGCTTGGATGTTCAGTAGTTGGCCACTTCAATTTGTCTACCAAAGTAGTAGATACCACATTAGTGCAACTCCCCGTGTCTATGATCATATCACACAACCTATCTTCTACCTTGCACCTTGTAAGAAAGATTTTCTCCCTTTGATTGTTTTCCATAGGTACGGTTTTAGAGTGTAGCGCCCTTCTTAGAACCAAACTTTGACCATGAGTCTCGGGATCAATTTCGTCAATATGCCCCTCCTCTTCTTCAAAGTTTTCCTCTTCGTTCTTTTCTTCATAGTCACTACCTTGCTCACACTTAGCTTGTTCTTGTTCCCACTCTTGAGCAGTCATTACTCTTTTTGATGGACAATTAGTTTCAATGTGACCAACACTACCACACTTGAAGCACTTCCTATCTTCAACAAGATTTTTAGGAGCTTCAAACTTTGATTTAGTCTCCTTGTAGTTCGAACTAGAACCACTTTTCTCCAAGCTGTTCTTCTCAAAAGGTTTAGTGAAACCTTTTACAAAGGGCTTAGTGTACGTCCCTTTCTTCCCCTTTATCTGTTTTTCAACTTTCAAAGCTACCTTGCAAACATCCTCAAAGGACCAATATTGTTGCAATTCAACTTTTTCAGCAATATTATCATTCAACCCCGAAATAAATCTAGCAATCTTATGCCCAACAATCTCTTCTAAGCCACATAGCATGCATAACTTTTCAAATTCACCAATATAATTCTCAACAGTCATAGAATTTTGTTTAAAAAGTTGCATCTTAAGATAAACATCTTGAATATAATCACTAGGTACGAACCTTTTTTTCATGTGCTTCTTGAGTTGTTCCCAAGTTGAGATTCTTGCACGCCCCTCCTTATGCCTCTTCTTCTTTAGATTATCATACCAAAGACTAGCATAACCGGTCAGTTTTTTGCATCTTTTCCTTTCATCATACTCCTTGTAATCAAAAAGTGTCTTGGCCCTTCTAATCCACTCAAAGTATTTTTCAGGTTCATTCATACTCCCATTGAATTCGGGAAGATCTAATCTAAGGTTCCTATCATCATCCTTTGGTCGGTCTCTTCTCCTAGGCCTTGGTGATTCATCACTTGAGGAATAATTATTTCGTGGCCTCCTTGGGTTCCTCCTTGGTTGTTCTTCCTTACTTGAACCAGAATTAGGGTTAGAATTCCCTTTCCTTGAAGAACCTCCAGCAAGAGTATCAAACCTTTTTAATATCTCATCCATCCTTGCTGCCAACTCGTCAATTCGCCTATCTCTTCTAAGATTTTGAGCCTGTTCTAAGGTTAATCCCCTTGGAACCTGTGGAACCTCCTCGTCACTCACGATTCCTACACAAACCAAGTCAGTTCATGCAAAAATCTTGATTAAAAGATCGAATCTTGAAGGAAAACTAGGCAACACAAAAACCGGACTCTTAACCGCAAATCAGTGCACAAACACCAAACGTTTGAGGCTGTGTAGAACGCGTTACTCAACTAAAAATTATGAAATTTTATATGGTGGTAGCTGGACGTTTTTAGAGTTCAATGCAAAATAAAACACGTAAATATTCCCAGCCAATTGTTCCCAGTTTAATTTTTACCGAAGTTGCGCAAACCTGCTCTGATACCAAAGATGATGTGAATTATTGATCCGAAAATCAACAAAACACAAGGGATATGTTTAAGTCTAATTCTATACAGGAAATCCACCAAGAATTAAACAAAAACTAAGATTAATCAATTAAGAATCCACCTAATTAATCAATCCAAACGAATGTTTTAACTAAAACAAGCAAAACAGCAATTGATCGCAATCAACCAAAACTCAAGTATGCAACTTAAGAAATAAATCTGAATATTAATCTATGTATATGTTTATTCGTGTGTTTACAGCCCTATTTATAAGACTTAGTTTACCTAGGAAGATTAGGACAAGTCCCTAATTCAATCCTAATTAAACTAGAATTCTAACTTGCTTGAAGAGCAAGCACCTTGGCGCACAAGCATACACCAAACTGATTTATTTTGCTAACTAACTGATTTTTAAAGCAACTAAATAAATAAAAAAAAATTAAAGAACTAAATAAAGATTAAAGATCCTAATGCTTGAACCAAGAAAAACCCTTTCAAGTGAAAGGTAAAAACTTGTAAGCAAAATCTAAGTAAAGAAAATTCAAGAAAGTTCAAGAAAGTGAACTAGACTCGAAGAAAAATCACTAAGCAAACCGTGGCTTTGCTTTGATATCCAAGAAAGTGTCCATGCAATGCTTGGCTTGAATCAATGTTTAGGGATAAACTATCTTGATGCATGATAAGCAAATCTTCGAAGTTCTCCATGCTTAGACTTGCATCAAAATCTATGTTAGTTGATTTCATTTACAAGCATTAATTCACGTAGGAATTACATTGCAAAGTCGTTATTCTTATTTAATTGAATTCGTGGAAGAACAATAAATAAACAAGATTCGCCTTGGCTTAAGTGATCAACCAACAATTATTTAATTCAATTCTAGTCTTTATTTAACGCAAGATACTATGTGGAATTGAATAATTGATTATTTTAAAAGTGATCAAACAACACTAATTAATTAATTAATTAAAGTCCTTTGAAACAAGAAAATAAAGGTGATTTAACTAAGTGCTCGGGAATTTACCACTTCTCTTTGCTGGATCTCCGTTTAGAACACTTATGGACACCTTCTTGTTGGGGAACCTTCACAATAGAAACAAAGTATCAAAAGGGTAAGTGTTTAGGACCAGAGGGCTAGGTTGCACAAGTTCACAAGTTATTTCGACAGAGTTTTAGGTTAATTTTTGTCTGTTGAAGCCTCGGTTTAAGCTCGTATTTATAGAAAAGGAATAGTTCTAGGGTTTCGAGCATTCTGCCGCAGCAGGTGTCGCGCGCAAAAGTTGAAGTTTCACGCAGCATCCCAGCGTAAGTTATAGAGTTGCGCTGCTATGTGTAGCGCGACTTTTTGTCTTACGCGCGGCTTTATGGTAATATTCGATTTTATATTTTCCGTATAATTTCCGATATTACAAATCTTCTACATCGCATCTCTGAATGTTGCGCTGGGTGTCGCGCGCAACCTAATTAGTTGTGCGCGGTAGACCAACGCAACTTTGTGAGATGCGCGCGGCTTTTTCTGCGGCAGCACTAAGATTTAACCTAGGCACTCCTAAATCCGTCATTATTAGGGTTTAAGCACGAGCTTAAGCCTAATTATGATCGAGTTTAGTTAATTGGACCTTTGTTTTGGCTTTTCTTTAATTTAGGCTAGTCTTTTGGGTTTTTTGGCTTAACTAGTTATCCATAAGTATTCTTCACTTTGAACCAACACGAAGATGGCTTTATTTATCCTCATTGCACTTCCTCTCGGAATAGAAGGCCAAAAGTAGATGTCTACAGTATGCTTAACAATAATGCACAATTAGGCAAGTGGCCACAACATGATGCGATGAGTTTGCAACCTAACCAATGCTATAGTTCTCTAAAGTTCAGGATATGGGTTAGTCAAAGAGGGTCCATGGTTATGCGTCCGAATGCACCGCGTGGAAGCCTTACCTTTTGAAGGGTCGGCGCGAGTGGATGGGACCCCGCAAGTTAAAAACTTGCTTCCATGGTTTGGTGAATTCAACATTCTCGGATGTACCCTTTGTTGCATAGAGCGTTCAATCAGGTAGATGGAGCATGAATTCCCAGAGGGTTATGTCCATGTAGAACACATATGGGTTTCAGAAAAGTGAGAAAAACTCAATCAGGAAGTAGAATCGAGCCAACAGTGCTAGAACTGATCAAAATTAGAATTCATATTTCTGGCTCGGTATTTGAAGAACGCAGCGCCAACCAACAGTGTCCGTCGCCGTAATATAGCTCTGTCGCCAGGTGACAGTGTCACCTGGCGACAGAGCAATATCATCGGTGACAGGCTCTGTTTTCTAGACGTCAATTCCTACATGCCTAAGAAGCTTTCATTGTTCGATAAAATTTTCTAGTTTTTCGCAGCATTATTTCGATCCTAGTTGTGAAAGATATTCCTAAAATTTCCTACGTGTAAAAATCCTATAATGTTAACTCATTATAGATGGTCTTTCCAATGAGATCTTTTATATGCATATGATAGTTATGTTAATCAAAATTACGTACATGAAATACTTAGAACTTTTCGAGTCTCATCCACTCATTCTAAATCATTGCCAAAATAGATTTCAGGAATTAAAATAGAAATCCTCCACAGTGGAGTTGCCAAAAACTGTCGGGAATATTTCAAGCATTACCCCAAGCTTGAACCCCACTGTGATCATACACTAAAGCATGGTGGCGTCCAAAGGGAAGGAAGCTAGAGCTAAAGAGTGGCCAACAAGTTTTAGGAACTTCTAAACCGTTCACAGGGGGAAGGTTACACCCCTTAACAATCCAGGAGATCGTTAACTCCAATAGGTCTGGAACCATGACTGGAAGTTTGGGGATGAAGGTACAAATCCAACCTAAAAGAGATTGAACCTGCCCTAATAATAAGCCTCTACTTGATTTATCTCGTATTCATGTGCGCTTTCTAACTAACATGCAATCAATAGGTTTACCCTTAAACCTGTTTAATCTATGTTGGTTGTATATTAATTCACAAATAAATCTATTATTGGCGATCACTTGAATTATAATCATATCAACCCTAAGAAGATTATTAATTATCTTTTTAAGTGGGATTACAAGTACCAATTCTTTTTAAACATGCATAAAATGTGTGATCAAGCAATAACAATAAATATATCAAGCAACATAATAATCATAAATTATAATCATAAATCATGAAAATAATTATAATCATATTAAAGCATAATAATTGCAAGATCCTAGGCATGATGCTAACAAGATTAATAACAAATCCTAGCATGTTACTAAGCAATAAAGATCAAATATATAGCCCTAACATGATACTACCATAAATATTAGGAAAGAAAATAAAAGGCATCATAGAAATCATAATAAGCATATTTGATATTATAACCTTTACCCTAAACATAGTACTAGGAATCATTGTTGTCATGCTAATTTAAATAATTGAAATAGAGATTTGGGACCAAACCCTCAGAAATCAAACCTTTCACATATAGGGCGAAGGCAACTTTGAACTTGGCTAGGTGTGTCTAGATCTTGTAAATGCGGAATTTTGTATTTGAGAGAAGGCTAGTTTAGAAAAGAGAGAGAGAAAAAGAGAGAGAGAGAGAGAGAAAGAGGGAGAGAGAGAGAGAGAGAGAGAGAGAGAGAGAGAGAGAGAAAGAGAGAGTATATCAAGAATTTCTTGATGAGAGTTGGTGATTAAAAACGGAAGTTTTAGGAGGCTATTTATAATGAAAATCAGCCGGGTATGATAAAAAATGAATCAGAGTTTTGAAAAGAATAAAACACGAAGTTGTCGCCAAACACGCGCCTGTCGCCAGACGACAGGCCTGTCGCCAAACGCTAGATCTATCGCCAGCGACAGACGTGTCGTACGGCACTGCAATCAGTTTTTCCACGCATTTTCTTATTTTGATAAAATTTAAGCGTACGAGAGGGTAAAACTGTAATTTTCTTAAAAACACTTCTTTTATTCTAATTAAAACACTTAAAAGTCAATTTATCAATGCTTATTAAATTAGGAATTAAAAGAACCTTCTAGAAGATTCTAGAAGACAATAATCAATCCTAATTGCATTAGGAATGATAAATCATAATAGGCCCTCCTCTAGATCATTGGGCCGCACACAAAGATCAAACCGAGCCCAGTTTAGCAATTTGGCCATATATTCATCGAAATTGGGCTTATAATATATCGTTGGAAAGCTCTTTTTGAACCCGGCCCAACTACACCATTATTGGACCCTTGCCATGGACCAAACTTAACTAGATTGGCTATTTTCTTTAAAATAGGTTTTCAAAAACAGAGGAAAAGAAAAGAATTAAAAACTAACCGCAACACTAGACTTTCCACACTTTCACTTCATTCGATTATGATTCGACATGAAAGGTACTCATCACTGGGTTTGGTTTTGGGGAACACAAATGGGTGTCTACAATAACAAAGTCTGGTTCTATGATATTCCCCATACTTCTTTTGAAGGTTGTCCAATTGTCTTTCATGGAAGTGGGTACCTCTATGACTAATGATATCTCATGGGACACCAAACCTTGGAAATATGGTCTTCTTGAAGAGCTTCATAGCCACCTTGGCATCATTTGTTGGTGATGCAATGGCCTCGACCCACTTGGACACATAATCTATGGCTACAAATATGTAACATTTCCCATTGGAAGATGGAAACGGTCTCATATAGTCAATACACCAAACGTCAAACATCTCAACTTCAAGAATCCCAATTTGGGGCATCTCGTGCCTCCTTAAAATATTGTCGGTCCTCTGGCAAGAATCACAAGACATGATAAATAACCGCGCATCCTTGAACATAGTAGGCTAAAATAAGCCTCACTCATTAAGATTGGCCAGTGTTCTAGAAGGGCCATGATGCACACCATATGGAGAGTTATGGCAGCGTTATAGGAAGCCAATCACTTCCCATTCGGGGACACACATGCGAAATTGGCCATCTACACACTCACAAAATAAGAAAGGATCATCCCAAAAATAATATTTAACATAATGGAAAAACCTTTTCTTTTGTTGATAGGACATATTTAGAGGTAGTATGACGCCTACCAAATAATTGGCACAATCGGCATACCAAGGTCCTTGTGACACAACTGCAAGTAGATTGTCGTCAAGAAGAGAGTCATCAATAGGGGTGGAATCCTTACCTGCATCAATAGGGGTGGATCCTAAACAAGTAATCTGCAACTACATTTTGTACTCCCTTCTTATCTCTGATGTAAATATCAAAGTTTTGGAGTGTGAGTAGCCAACGAAGAAGTCTAGGTTTTGTCTCTAACTTGGCAATGAGATATTTTAATTCTGCATGATCTAGTAAAAATAATAATTTTAGAACCAATCAAGTATGATCTAATTTCTCCAAGGCAAAAATCATAGAAAGAAACTCCTTCTCAGTAGTAGCATAGTTGACTTGAGTCTCATCTAAAGTTTTACTAGCATAGTAAATAACATGTAAAACTTTGTTCTTACTTTGGCCAAGCACGACGCCCAAAGCATAGTCACTAGGATCACACATGATCTCGAATGGAAGATTTCAATTTGGAGCACATATGATAGGAGCCAAAATTAAGGCTTTCTTAATCTTGTTAAAAGACTCAAGACACTCTTCAGTAAAATAAAAAGGAGCATCTTTAAGTAGAAGTTAGGTTAGTGGTTTTGCAATCTTAGAAAAACCCTTGATAAAGCGGCGATAAAATCCTACGTGACCAAGGAATTTCCTTACCCCTTTAACATTAACTTGTAGGGGTAATTCCTCAATCACTTCTACCTTTGCTTTATCTACCTATATACCTTGGTAAAAAACAATATGACCCAATACTACACCTTGTGTCACCATAAAGTGACACTTCTCCCAGTTTAAGACCAAATTGCAATCTTCACATCTTTTCAAAACTTTAACGAGGTTAGATAAAATATTATCAAATGAAGAACAATAGACACTAAAGTCTTTCATAAAAAATTTTATAATAGAATTTATAAACTCAGAAAAGATGCTCATCATACAACACGGAAAAGTGGCAGGTGCATTACATAATCCAAAGGCAATCTATGATAAGAAAAAGTACCATAAGAACAAGTAAATGTTGTTTTCTCCTGATCATCAGGGTGAATTGGGATTTGAAAGAACCCCGAGTATCCATCCAAATAACAAAAAAATTTATGGTAAGCCAATCTTCCCAACATTTGGTCAATAAATGGGATAGGGAAATGATCTTTTTTAGTGGCGGTGTTTAATCTGCAATAGTTAATGCACATCTGCCATCCAGTTACAATTCTAGTGGGAATTAACTCATTCTTATCATTCTTTACTACTGTCATCCCACCCTTCTTTGGAACTACCTTCATAGGGCTTACCCACTTTGAATCAAAGATAGGATAGATAATACCTGCGTCAAGTAGGTTTGTTACTTCCTTTTTAACAACCTCTTGCATGTTAGGATTCAACCTTCTCTGTGGTTGAATAACTGGTATGTGATCATCTTCTAGGTGTATCCTGTGCATGCAAAAATCAGGGCTAATACCCTTTCAATCATTAATACTGTACCATATTGCCTTCTTGTGGGTTCGAAGAACCTCTAAAAGATAGGAAGTTTAGGTCATCGAGTGAAGTACTAATGATTACAGGGTGCAGTTCCTGCTCATTCAAAAATACATATTTTAAATGGGAAGGAAGAGGCTTAAGTTCAGGTTTCTTTACCTCCGCAGAGTATGATTCTTGAATTAAATTTTCCACCTTACCATTTTCATCAGGGCTAAGTTGCTCGTTTGATGGAGCATGCTCAATTTCATCAACCACATTGCTCTATATTTCAGCGTCGCCTGCATCAAGTTCACAAAATAGTACTTCCCCTAAAGGATTTTGTGAGAGAACTTGAGGTAAGTGTAGGGAATATTTCAAGCATTATCCCTAACTTGAACCCCACTATGATCATACACTTAAGCATGGTAGCATCCAAAGGGAAAGAAGCTACAACAAAAGAGTCGCTAATAAGTTTTATGAACTTGTAAACCGTTCACAGGGTGAAAGTTACACCCCTTAACGATCTAGGAGATCGTCAACCCCAATAGGTCAAGAACCATGACTGGTAGTTCGGGGATAAAGTTACAAATCAAACCTAAAAGAGATTGGACCTGCCCTAACAATAGGCCTCTACATTATTCTGATCGTACTCATGTGCGCTTTCTGACTAACATGCAATCAATAGGTTTACCCTAAACTTGTTTATCTATGTCGGTTGAATATTAATGCAAAAATAAAACTATTATGGGCGATCACTTGAATTATAATAGAATTATCCCTAAAAAAGAGTATTAATTATCTTTTTAAGCGTGATTTCAAGTACCAATTCCCTTTAAACATGCATAAAAGGTGTGATCAAGCAAAAACAATAAATATAAAGCAACACAATCATAATCAAATTAAATATCATAATAACAATAAAATAATCATGTTAAAGCATAATATTAATAGCAAGATCCTAGGCATGATACTAACAAGATTAATAACAAACCCTAGCATGTCACTAAACAATGAAAATCAAATCTTTAACCTTAACATGAAACTCACATGATATTATGAAATAAAATAAGAAGCATCACATGAATCATAATTGATATAAGCAAATCACCCTAAATATCATACTAAGAAAAGCATCCTTACATGATACTAGGAATCAAAATAACATTCTTAACATGATTTCTATATCATAATAACAAGGAAAACAATTAAAACACTTACTTGGATGCCTCGTATCTCTTTCTAATAACAAAATACACACGTTAGTAACTTCAAGGAAAATATAAATCAAACAATTAAATTAAATAATTGAAAGAGAGATTTGGGACCAAACCCTCATAAATAAAAACCTCTCACATCAAGGGCAAAGGCAACTTCGAACTTGGCTAGGTGTTTCTAGATCTTGTGAATGCGGAATTTTGTAGAGAAAAGCTAGGAGAGAGAGAGAATAAGCTTTAGCTTAGAGAGAATTAGAAAACTAGAGACTTGATGGGAATTAATGGAAATTGATGATTAAAAACAGAGGTTTTAGGAGGCTATTTATAGAGAAAATCAGCCGGACGGATAGAAAAATAAATCAGAGTTTTGGGGAGAATAAAACAGGTTAGTGGCAGACGTTGGACATTAGCGCCAGGCACTAAGGCTAGTGCTAAGCGCTAGGCGCTCATCCCTGTCGTCAGGCGCTAGTAATTATTTTCACGCGTTTTCTTAGTTTTGATAAAATTTAGCCGTACATAAGGGCAAAATTGTATTTTCCTTAAAAACACTCTTTTATTCTGATTAAAACTCCAAAAAGTCAACCAAAGTCAATTAATGAATGCTAATTGAATTGGGAATGAAAAGAACCTTCTAGAAGACTAAAACCAATTATAATCGCATTAGGAATGATAAAATCAATGTAAGACCCTCCTCTAGATCATTGGACCGCATATTAGGATAAAACCGGGCCCAATTAAGTAACTTGGCCATAACCTCCTCATTATTCATCGGAATTGGGCTTATAATATATCATTAGAAAGCTCTTTTCAAACCCCATCCAATTATACCATTATTGGACCCTTTTCACGGACCAAAAAAAACTGGATGAGCTGTTTTCTTAAAATAGGTTTTCAAAAACAGAGAGAAAGAAAAGAATTAAAAATTATCCGCAACGCTAGACTTTCCACACTTTCACTTTATTCGATTATGATTCGACGCAAAAGGTACTCATCACCGGGTTTGGTTTTGGGGAGACACAAATGGGTGTCTACAGAAGCCCCCACTTTGACTGAGTTTGGAGAAACGTAATTTTTGAAAACAAAAGTCAGAGTATCAACAGGGACGGAGAATGATACAGAACGTTTTGCGATCCTAAATCACTCTTGTAACACCAATACCTGCAAAACCAGCATTAGTTAAACAGATAAGAGAGTTAAAAAACGCATATCTTGCATCGTCGAGCACACCTCTCTAAAAGAGTAACCGATTTGTTGCTTTTACATTGCTGTTGTTGAATTTTTTATAACCTTCCGCAAGCCAGGGAACGCCATCCTGCTGTTTGTTTTGACGATCTTCTGCAAGCTAGAGAATGCCGCCTGAAGACTGATACACTTGTAACTGCCTCTAATTCCGCCGTGATAGACTTCTGCAAGCTAGAGAACCCCATCAAAGATTGCTTCGCTTTGTGACCATCTTTCGCAAGCTAGGGAACACGATCGAAGATAACTTCGCTTGAAATCACCTCTAGTTGTTTGTGACAACTCTCCGCAACCTAGGGAACAACGTCGAAGATATCCTCGCCTGAAGCTATCCTCATTTGTTGCGATAACATTCCGAGGAAAATTACCGAAGACCCACGCTTGTCGATCTTTAAAGCTCGCTTGAACTTTTCTTCCGCTATGCCAGTACGTCGGCGCTTTTGTTGCTTTTGAACCTGTACATCGGTGCCTTCTGAATTGTGAACCAGTATGTCGTTGCCTTCGCTGTTTGAACCATTATGTCGGTGCTTTTTCTATATGAACCATTATGTCGGTGCTTTGCGACAAGCCAATGCTTAGGCGCTTTAAGCTTAATGAGACGATCATTCATCAAGTCGATCACTTTATGCAATTGTAATCAAGCCAATTACTAAACCATGTCAAATTGCTTAAAGGGGCTAACTGGCGTACCAAGGAACCAAAAATTGTTGTATGATGTCGAAGTAACCGCTCTGAGTGGCTGAGCATTCCTTCGCCACTGAAACTCTGCTGGCGCCACAAATTTGGCTCTAGCGTCAAGCGCTAGAACTAGCGTCAGGCGCTAAACCTTATCTCCTGGCGCCATGGCCTGTCGCTTGGTGCTAGAGTTGGGATTTCCGTATATATTCTTTTCTTCGTCATTTCCGCTGCTACTACTTGCTTTTGTTCGAGAATTGCTGCTGAGCTTGAATTCACTCATCCTTGCTCGTTTCTCAACAGAATTCGCTCAACTTTGTTGCAAATCGAAGCTTCTTTCATCTACTTTCCCGATCTATGTAAGTTTTCTCCAAACTCACTCCAGTTTTGATGAATTTTGCACATGTTTGTCCACGAATTTATTGAAAATTAGGAACTTATAATGCTTAATTCGCTTTCTTTGTCAAACTTTATGCCATGAAATTGCTTGATTATGTTTATATGTTGCCTTGGGAGTAATTTGAGACTTCTTTGACTCAATTTGGTGAAGAAACGAACAAATCACCATTGTTGGACCTCTTAAAGTCGGGAATACAATGTAGCTTGTTCTTGATGTTTTTGCTAACAATTCTTGTCCAATTTGTCACAATAATTACCATAGTATTGCAAGAAAGTTTTTGGATGCTTGAAAATTTCCGTATATGCTCACATTGAATTTGTTCTCTATTTTAGTACTACGTACTCTTTTTTTTGCGAACATAGTATCATGCGGCTAGGTGAACTGTAGATACTGTAGAACCTTAATTTATGTTGATTTTGCACAATGTAGCATGGCTATACATCAAGGTTTGGGTTCACGGTCCCGAGACACACGACGGGAGCATGAGCCTGTAGAGGAGGACGCCGACCCGTCCGCTTCTCTCGGTCCCCTTCCTGAGTGAGATGAGCGGACACTGTACTTCTCCCCCCCCACCACATTATTTCTAAGAGGGTGTGACGTGGGATCACTGTTGGTAGGACGCACTACCACGACTTAGGCTACAATACCTTGGGCGACTTGTAGAAGATGCACATCGGCGTCGATGGAAAAGTGAGACTAAAACAGAGCACAAATTCGAATAGATCATAACGGCATTTTTCAAGCAATTAAACAATTTCTTGCAACTCTATAGTGATTATTGTGACAAATTGGACAAGAATTGCTAGCAAAAACAACAAGAACGAGTCACATTGTTCTTCACGACCTTAAGAGGTCCAACAATGGCAAATTGCTCATTTCTTCACCAAATTGAGTCAAACAGGTCTCAAATTACTCCCAAGGCAATATACAAACATAATCAAGAAATTTCATGGCAAAGAACTTGACAAACAAAGCGAATTGAGCGTTATAAGTTTCGAATTTTAATGGAATTTGTGAATAAACATGCCAAGAATTCATAAAAAAACCGATGTGAGTTTGAAGAAAACTTACATAGATCGGGAAAATAGATGAAAAGAGCTTTGATTTGCAACAAATTTGAGCGAATTCGGTTGAGAAACAAGCAAGAACCGAGCAGTTGAAGCTTTCGGATTATTTCGAGCAAATTCGCGACGAACAGCCAGCAAAATGAAGAGGAAATGGGTATTTAAGGAAATCCCCGTGTTGGCGCCAAGCCCTATGCATTGGCGTAAAAAATTAGGCTTGGCGCTTGGCGTTAAGGCTAATAAGGTGGAGCTGATGGTTTTTCAGTGGCGCCAGAGCACCCAGCCACCTGATGGGGTTGATCTACCTTTCTGCAACATATTTTTGGGTAATTTGACATGATTTAGTAATCGTCTTGATTACATAAAGTGATCAACCTAATGGAAGATCATCTCACTATGCTTAAAGCGCCTAAGAATTGGCTCACTAACAAAAAGCACCGACATATAGGTTCAAAAGCAAAAGAGCACCGACATACAGGTTCAAAGCAACGGAAGCGCCGACATACAGGCATAACGGGAGTAAAGTTCAGGCGAACTTTTAAAGTTCGACAGGAATGGATCTTCGATAATTTCCTTTGGAAAATTATCGCATCAAATGAGGATGACTTCAAGAGACGATATCTTTGACAGCGTTCCCTAACTTGCGGAGAGTTGTCACAAACAACTGGAGGTAATTTCGGGCGAAGTTGTCTTCGATCATATTCCCTTAGGCATGAAAGATGGTCATAATGCGGATGGAGATTTGTTTCAAGAAAAGCAATCTTCGATAGTATTCCCTTGGACGTGGACTATTATCAATGCGGATGAGGATTTGTTTCAAGATAAGCAATCTTCGATAGTATTCCCTTGGACGTGGAATATTATCAAAGCGGAAGAGGATCGTTTCAGGCGAAGCAATCTTCTAATTTGGAAGCAGTTACGGGCTTAGCAGTTTTCAAGCGGGATGACATTCTCTAGTTCGCAGAAGGTCATCAAAACAATCGGTTACTTTCAGAGACGTGTGCTCGACGGTGCAAGATACGCGTTTCTTAACTCTTTTATCTGTTTGACTAATGCTAGTTTTGCAGGTATCGGCGTTGCAAGAGTGATTTAGGATCGCAGAACTTCATGAATCAATCTCCGTCCCTATCGCTACTTTGGCTTTCGTTTTTTGAAACTTGCGTTTCTCCAAACTCAGTCAAAGTTGGGGCTTCTGTAGACACCCATTTGTGTCTCCCCATCGAATGAAGCGAAAGTGTGGAAAGTCTAGTGTTGCGGAAAGTTCTAATTTCTTTTCTCTTCTCTCTGTTTTTAAAAACTTATTTTAAGAAAACAGCCAATCCAGTTTGGTTGGTCCATGATATGGGTCCAATAGTAGTGTAGTTGGATGGGGCTTGCAAAGACCATTCCAATGATATATTATATGCCCAATTCCGATGAATATTGAGGAAGTTATGGCCAATTTACTAAACTGGGCCCGGTTTGAGCTTTATATACGGCCCAATGATCTTGGGGAGGGCCTAATATGATTTATCATTCCTAATGCAATTAGGAATGGTTTTAGTCTTCTAAAATTTTCTAGAAGGTTCTTTTCATTCCTAATTCACTTAGCATTGATAAATTGGCTTTTTGACTTTTTTCAGAGTTTTAATTAAAATAAAATAGCATTTTTGAGGAAATTATATGATTTTATCCTCCAGTACGGCAAACTTATCTGATTTTCGAAAATGCGTTAAAATTAGGCTTGGCGCCAGACCCCTGGCTTTGGCACCAAGAACCAGGCCTAGTGCCTGGCGCTAGCCACTGGCGCCTGGCGCTAGTGTTGGTGTCTGGTGCCAGTAAGCCAGGGTTTGCGCGAACTCTGTTTTTTTGTGCATCAGACTCTGTTTTGTTTATTTTATCTTTTTAGCTGATTTTCTCTATAAATATCATATTAAAAGCTCCGTTTTCATTAACCAATTTTTCTAACTAATTCTCACCAATTCTCATCAACAATCAGTTTTCATTCGCAAATCATTAATTCTTTAGCATTCTCTAAATCATTCATCTTTTTCTTTTTCTTCTAAAATTTGTTTTCTCATACAAAATTCCGCATTCGCAAGATCTAGAAACACCTAGCCATATTCGAAGTTGTCTTCGCCCTAGACGTGAAAGGTTTAATTTCTGAGGGTTTGGTCCCAAATCTCTCTTTCAATTATTTAATTTAATTGTTTTAATTATTATTTTCCTTGAAGTTACTAACGTGTGTATTTTGTTATTAGAAAGAGGTACGAGGCATCAAAGTAAGTACTTTAATTGATTAATTGATATTATGATTTAGAAATCATGTTTATATTATTCTTATGATATTCCTAGTATCATGTCTAGGGTATTTTTAATATTAAATATGATTGTTGTGATGCTTCCTATGTTCTTCCTAATATTTATGATTGTTAGTATCATGTTAGGGTTAAAGATTTGATTTTTATTGCTTAGTGACATCCTAGGGTTTTTTATTAATCTTGTTAGTATCATGCCTAAGATCTTGCTATTATTATGCTTTAACATGAACATGATTATGATTATAATTGTTATAATTTATGATTATTATGAATATTATTATTATTTTGATGATGATTATTTTATTTATAATTATTATTCATGATATTGATTTTTATTATTATGTTGCTTGATATTTATTTTTATTGCTTGATCACACCTTTTTATGCATGTTTAAAAGGGAATTGGTACTTGTAATCACGCTTAATAAGATATTAATAATCTTGTTTAGGGTTAATATGATTATAATTTCAAGTGATCGCCAATAATAGATTTATTTGTGCATTAATATTCAACCAACATAGATTAAACAGGTTTAGGGTTAATCCTATTGATTGCATGTTAATTAGAAAGCGCACATGAATAAGATCAGAATAAAGTAGAGGCCTATTATTAGGGCAGGTTCAATCTCTTTTAGGTTGGATTTGTACCTTCATCCCCGAACCCTTATTTGGTTCTAGACCTTATGGAGTTGACGATCTTTTGGATCGTTAAGGGGTGTAACCTTCATCCTATGAACGGTTTACAAGTTCATAAAACTTGTTGGTGACTCTTTTGCTCTATTTTCTTCCCTTTTGGACGCCACCGTACTGTAGTGTATGGTCACAGTGGGGTTTAAGCTAGTGGGATTTAAGGCTTGAAATTATTCCCTACAATACTTAACCTATTTTTGCCATTTTCGAACTCCAAAATTGTTTGGTAGACGATAATCATGTTTAATCGTGTTTATATTACGGTTATTCGTCCAGAATTAGTTAATTCTTTGAGATTTTAGAATATAATCCCTTGAATGCTTAGTTGAAACAGGTATAGGATGGCTTTTATGGGTGTTAAAAGCGCCCATTTACTGAGTATAACTGTTGGTATCGTAGCCCCCAAGTATGGGTGGCGTTCGATTTTCGTGTTTTTCCTTATCGGTAGCTGTTATGCTGCCTAAATGGGTCTAGAATACGTATATTAGTTTAGTTTAGGAAATAAACTAATTAAAGAAATTTTTTCCGTCCTAGCATGGACTCGCCTCCGTTTGTCGATGCTGAGGAGGTTCTTGTTGGTCCGGACGAGGCGATTCGCCCTCGGAAGAGGGTGACTCGTCCTCGAGAGGAGATTCAAGAGCGACGCGTCGCGGCCGATCAACGTCGCCAGGAGAAGGTTGTTTGGGAGGCTCCTCCTTACTGGGATCCTAGGGTCCTTAAGTGGTACCCAGACCACCACGTTTCGATCTGAGGGGGGCGCGACATCGTGAGTTTTTCGCGCATTCGTCTCTTTTCTTTTCCTTTGTTTTTTCTCATTTTTTTAAACCATAACCGTTTTTTTTAGAGTGAGCCTGGCATGCGTTTGTACGGCTCTGGTGACCTGCGAGCCCGTTTTGAGAGTTTGTCCGAGATGGCAAAGGAGATGGTAGCACTTTACGGGATTGACTCCCAGCTGGCGGCTCTTCGAGATTTATCGAGCTAGTTTGCGTCGTTAGCTTTCCTTCGTGGATTGTTGGAGTTTGTGTGGGATTCCACCAACACTTTCCATCTAGCTTCTCTAACGACTTTTCCTTGATAGATAATTGCTCCATCTTTTCTTGTAAGGCTAATGCTTCAACTTTTTTCTTTTCAGTTTTTTCCATCTTCTTAATTCTCCTCTCCTAGACCTCTTGAGCCTTGTCCTCTCTCATACGAAGAATCTCTTGTTGAAGTTCTTCGATAGTTGTCATTGTTGTTGGACTAGGATTAGTTGTCGAATGAAAGTGGTTTGAAAGGGGTTGATCTTTGGGTGGTAAACGTAGAATGCGAGTGCCTGGGGGTCCTCTTTCCCAAGTTTGAAAACCGGCCCTAAAGGAGTACGAAAGGATAAGTAAATCGATACACTTGCTTTTGAAGGAAAAAAGAAAAAAGACGCAAAACATACTCAAACGGATAACATCGCCCTTAACAATTCTTCAAAGAAGATATTGTTCGGACGAGTCAATTTATTTTTTGAGAAATCAAAACTGACTTAACAATTTATTGTTAGTTGATTTCATCGCCCTTAACAATTTATTGTTAGTTGATTTCATTTACAAGCATTAATTCACGTAGGAATTACATTGCAAAGTCGTTATTCTTATTTAATTAAATTCGTGGAAGAACAATAAATAAACAAGATTTGCCTTGGCTTAGGTGATCAACCAACAATTATTTAATTCAATTCTAGTCTTTATTTAACGCAAGATACTATGTGGAATTGATTAATTGATTATTTTAAAAGTGATCAAACAACACTAATTAATTAATTAATTAAAGTCCTTTTAAACAAGAAAATAAAGGTGATTTAACTAAGTGCTCGGGAATTTACCACTTCTCTTTGCTGGATCTCCGTTTAGATTACTTATGGACACCTTCTTGTTGGGGAACCTTCACAATAGAAACAAAGTATCAAACGGGTAAGTGTTTAGGACCAGAGGGCTAGGTTGCACAAGTTCACAAGTTATTTCGACAGAGTTTTAGGTTAATTTTTGTCTGTTGAAGCCTCGGTTTAAGCTCGTATTTATAGAAAAGGAATAGGTCTAGGGTTTCGAGCATTCAGCCGCAGCAGGTGTCGCGCGCAAAAGTTGAAGTTTTGCGCAGCATCCCAGCGCAAGTTATAGAGTTGCGCTGCTATGTGTAGCGCGACTTTTTGTCTTACGCGCGGCTTTATGGTAATATTCGATTTTATATTTTCCGTATAATTTCCGATATTACAAATCTTCTGCATCGCAACTCTGAAAGTTGCGCTGGGTGTCGCGCGCAACCGAATTAGTTGCGCGCGGTAGACCAACACAACTTTGTGAAATGCGCGCGGCTTTTTCTGCGGCAGCACTAAGATTTAACCTAGGCACTCCTAAATCCGTCATTATTAGGGTTTAAGCACGAGCTTAAGCCTAATTATGATCGAGTTTAGTTAGTTGGACCTTTGTTTTGGCTTTTCTTTAATTTGGGCTAGTCTTTTGGGTTTTTTGGCTTAACTAGTTATCCATAAGTATTCTTCACTTTGAACCAACACGAAGATGGCTTTATTTATCCTCATTGCACTTCCTCTCGGAATAGAAGGCCAAAAGTAGATGTCTACAGTATGCTTAACAATAATGCACAATTAGGCAAGTAGCCACAACATGATGCTATGAGTTTGCAACCTAACCAATGCTATAGTTCTCTAAAGTTCCGGATATGGGTTAGTCAAAGAGGGTCAATGGTTATGCGTCCAGATGCACCGCATGGAAGCCTTACCTTTTGAAGGGTCGGCGCGAGTGGATGGGACCCCGCGAGTTAAAACTTGCTTCCATGGTTTGGTGAATTCAACATTCTCGGATGTACCCTTTGTTGCATAGAGCGTTCAATCAGGTAGATGGAGCATGAATTCCCAGAGGGTTATGTCCATCTAGAACACATATGGGTTTCAGAAAAGTGAGAAAAACTCAATCAAGAAGTAGAATCGAGCCAACAGTGCTAGAACTGATCAAAATTAGAATTCATATTTCTGGCTTGGTATTTGAAGAACACAGTGCCAGCCAACAGTGTCTGTCGCCGTAATATAGCTCTGTCGCCAGGCACTGTCACCTGGCGACAGAGCAATATCATCGGTGACAGGCTCTGTTTTCTAGACGTCAATTCCTACATGCCTAAGAAGCTTTCAGTGTTCGATAAAATTTTCTAGTTTTTCGCAGCATTATTTCGATCCTAGTTGTGAAAGATATTCCTAAAATTTCCTACGTGTAAAAATCCTATAATGTTAATTCATTATAGATGGTCTTTCCAATGAGATCTTTTATATGCATATGATAGTTATGTTAATCAAAATTACGTACATGAAATACTTAGAACTTTTCGAGTCTCATCCACTCATTCTAAATCATTGCCAAAATAGATTTAGGAATTAAAATAGAAATCCTCCACAGTGGAGTTGCCAAAAACTGTCGGGAATATTTCAAGCATTACCCCAAGCTTGAACCCCACTGTGATCATACACTAAAGCATGGTGGCATCCAAAGGGAAGGAAGCTAGAGCAAAAGAGTGGCCAACAAGTTTTAGGAACTTCTAAACCGTTCACAGGGGGAAGGTTACACCCCTTAACGATACAGGAGATCGTTAACTCCAATAGGTCTGGAACCATGACTGGAAGTTTGAAGATGAAAGAACAAATCCAACCTAAAAGAGATTGAACCTGTCCTAATAATAAGCCTCTACTTTATTTTTCTCGTATTCATGTGCGCTTTCTAACTAACATGCAATCAATAAGTTTACCCTTAAACTTGTTTAATCTATGTTTGTTGAATATTAATGCACAAATAAATCTATTATTGACGATCACTTGAATTATGATCATATCAACCCTAAGAAGATTATTAATTATCTTATTAAGTGGGATTACAAGTACCAATTCTTTTTAAACATGCATAAAAGGTGTGATCAAGCAATAACAATAAATATATCAAGCAACATAATAATCATAAATTATAATCATAAATCATGAAAATAATTATAATCATGTTAAAGCATAATAATAGCAAGATCCTAGGCATGATGCTAACAAGATTAATAACAAACTCTAACATGTTACTAAGCAATAAAGATCAAATATATAGCCCAAACATGATACTAACATGAATGTTAGGATAGAAAATAAAAGGTATCATAGAAATCATAATAAGCATATTTGATATTATAACCTTTACCCTAAACATAGTACTAGGAATCATTGTTGTCATGCTAAACATCAAATTAAGGAAAAACATCCTAACCTGATACTAGGAATCAAAATAACACCATAAACATGATTTCTATATCATAATATCAATAAAACAATTAAAGCACTTACTTGGACACCTCGTATCTCTTTCTAATAACAAAATACATAGGTTACTAACTTCAAGGAAAATAATAAACAACAATTAAATTAAATAATTGAAATAGAGATTTGGGATCAAACCCTCAAAAATCAAACCTTTCACATATAGTGTTTAGGGTATTTTTACCCTGCCACGTGGCCCAATCAGAGGCTGACACGTGTCAGCCTCAGATTGGTCCAAAATGGACCAATCCCTGTTTAACACGTGTCATTCCAGAGATAAAGGGGAAAAGGCGGCCTTCAGGCCCAAATCCCGAGAAAACCGGAATACGGCGCAGCCCACCAATGATTAGGGTTCAGTGACCTAATCAGGGGCAATTCCCAATGACCCTATAAATAGGGAGATGTCCCTCATTTTGAGGACACGTTTTGACCATTTATTACAACTGCATTCTCTTACATCAGAGAAACACCTGAGCTTGGAATCCGAGCAGATACCCACCTAAATTTCCGTTCTCTTTATTCCGTTTCAAGTTATTAACTTGTGCGTCGGAGGCGGAGCACCACCCAACAGGTGTCTCCGTTTGTTTTGCAGGTTCAGCTCATCCCGGATCAGTCTTCGTGTTGTAACTCTCCCGAGGGACAAAAACACCCAAAACATTTGGCGCCGTCTGTGGGGAGAGTACCTCGAAGATGGTTCAAGAGTCTGCACCCCCAAACCGTCTGGGCGAAGACCCAGAAGTCTTTACAGACCATGGGGAGGATGAGGATCCTCAGGTCGAAACCTCTACAGCCGAGGACGGCTCTCTAAGAGTTAAGCTCATCCGGCCCAAAGAGACTCTGGAGCGGGGTGCCACCTAGGCGGGTCCGAGCAGACCTACTGGGCAGCTGGAAGGAGCAACCTAAACGGCAACTGGATCAGCCCCAGTCACCCGAGACGAACTCATGAGGTTCATGACGAGTTTCAAGGGTGAAATTAAAGAGCTGATCACCAAAAGCAGAGCTGGCCCAAGTAAAGGTCAGTCGGTGAAGAAGACTCCTCTAGAGAAGGGGAAGTCAGTCAGAAACCGGCAGCCCACTCCCCATCCAAAGGAGAAGGCAGCCGGGACCATTGATTGGTAAAAAATTCTCCTTCCTGGGGGAAACTCTAATAACCCTCGCCGGCCTCATCAGCCGGTGAGAAGTAAAAAATAAACTCTCGATGCCCGGGAAATCATTAACCGGAAGAGAAATCAATCGCTGTCTGAGTCGGCTTCAACATCGAACTTTCCGGACAGCTTCAACAATATTTCTGCAGGGAGTGCACCCTCCTTGCATGAGAGTCAAACAGGCGGTAATACCGTCCATTCTAGCCCTCATATGATTGGAAATGTACCGTATGTGCCTACTGAGGCTTACGGACAGTATTCTCCTCTCTTCATGCAACCAGCCTTCTTTGAAGGTCAGGCGGCATATCCAAATGTCCAGCCATTGGACTGGCAGCTTCGACTGCTGCGCCTGGGTGAACAGCCTTCTGCGTTCACTCGGGAGATAACCGAGGCGGCTCAGCCGGCCAAGGTTAAGAATGTGTTGGTTGGTACCTATGATGGTACCACCAATCCAGAAACCACCTCATGGCTTACACCAACCTCATGTATCTGCAGGGGTTGGATGATGCCACTTGGTGTCGGTGCTTTCCAGCTACATTGAAGGGCATCGCCCAACAATGGTTTGGCAACCTGCCAGCCGGGTCTATAGACAACTTCAGGAAGCTTGCCTTCCTGTTTGCTTCCAACTTCTCAATGAACATCCCTGCTAAAAAGACAAGCCTTGATTTGAGCACTGTTAATCAGGGAGAGAGAGAAGGGCTGCGCTCATATGTATGGCGGTTCAACCTGATCAGAATTCAGATTCAGGGACTGTCTGATGAGGTAGCTTTTACAGACTTTTTTAAAGGTCTGAGAGACGGGTCGACCTTTAAGTTCGACCTAGTCAGAAAAGGGGCTTTCACCCTACAGGCGGCCCTGAGGGAGGCGGAAAGCTACATTCAAGCTACCGACCTCTGCTCGCCTAGTAGCCAGTCAGACTCCAAGAATTCTGACAAACAGAAAGACAGCCGGTCAACTCAGCCGGCTAAAAACAAAGAAGAGAGCAAGAAAAGGAAAGAAGTCTGGGCGGTTACTGACTCTGACCAGCCGTCCCAGAAGAAAAAGAAAGAATTTAAACCGTACGTCCCCAAGTACGAGTTTAATAAAGACTGCAACTCAATCTTCATGGAGGTAAAGGACCGGTTGTCCATTGAGAAGCCGAATCCTATGAAGAGTACTGTCCAGTCACGGAACAAGAATAAATTCTGTCAGTTCCATGAGGAGGTAGGCCATGACACCAACGACTGCTTCAGTCTTCAGCGTGCGTTGGACCGTCTGGCTGACAAAGGGCTGTTGAAGTCCTACATTTCTAAGTCCCCAGCCGGGGCAAAAAAGAAAAACAAGGGTCAGTCCTCCAAGACTACCCCCCAGCCTGCTAGTAGCTTGGATACCGATAAGGAGCCGGTCTACACTATAGCAGGCGGGTTCTCATGTGGTGGCCCTACCATCCGGGGCACCAAGAGCCATCTTCGAAAGATGGACAAAGATGATGATGAGCAGGCGGAAGCCAGCTCCTCCTTCCCAGACGTCTTGATCACTGAGAAGGATAGGGCAGCGTCCGCCGCCCGCATGATGACCCGGTGGTCATTGAATGTAAGGTTGCCAACCAACTGGTTGGACGGATCCTTATTGACACCGGCAGCTCATCAGATATCATCAGCCTCCGGTGCCTGCAAAAGCTGAAATACAATGTCAGCAGCATGCATCCAGTCACCCACCCCTTGGTTGGTTTTGGGGGTGGGATGGTCTACCTAGCCGGGAGAATTGATTTACCCATCCGGCTGGGAGAGAAAGGCCAGGGTCGACATATTGTCGTCAGATTCATGGTCGTTGAGGAGTTGACCGCCTATAACATCATTCTTGGCAGGCCAACCCTCAACGTAGCCAAGGCAGTAATCATCCCTTCCCTGATGCTCATCAAGTATGAGAGGGATGACGGCTCTGTTGGTTCCTTGAATGGGGATCAGAAGACGGCCCGAGAATGTTATCTCTCAGCCGTCCGAGATACCGTGGCCCCAGGCGGTTAGGAACCAATAGACTTTGACAACGGCAAGGATGCCGACCCAGCTCCTGCCCCATCAGCAGCCGGAAAGAAAAGAAAGGCTCCTCCGCTGGTGGAGGTGAAAAAAGAGAAAAAATAGCAATCACTTGCCGGTGAACGGTCAGATGAGCTCCGTCCCCAACCGGCTGGCGAAAGCATTGATCTCGTTCTGGATGACAGCCGTCCAGAACGTACTGTTAAGGTTGGGACGGTTGCTCATGCTATCTTGGGTGCAAGCTTGCACCTTCTGTTGAAAGATTTCAAAGACATTTTTGCCTTTGAAGTGGAAGAGATGCCAGGCGTCAGCCCGGATCTTGCTGTCCACAAACTCGCCGTGGACCCTAAAAAGAAGCCCATATGGCAAAAGAAAAGAAACCATGGCGAGGAAAGAAGTCAGGCGGCAGCTGCCGAAGTCAAAAAGCTGTTGGATGCTGGGTTCATTCGGCCTTGTAATTTCCCCGACTGGGTGGCCAATGTAGTCCTTGTGAAGAAACCGAATGGGACCTGACGCATGTGTGTTGATTACACAGACCTAAACAAGGCGTGTCCAAAGGACAGTTATCCGCTTCCCAAGATCGACAGTCTGGTCGATTCTACAGCCGGTCACGCCTTGATGAGCTTTATGGATGCCTACTCCGGCTTCCATCAGATACCCCTGTGGAAGAAAGACCAAGAGAAGACGGCCTTCGTCACTGATCAGGGGCTATTCTGTTATACTGTGATGTCGTTTGGCTTGAAAAATGCGCCTGCCACTTTCCAACGGATGATTAATACGGTCTTCATTAATCAGATTGGGAGGAATGTGGAGGCGTACATTGATGACATGATAGTCAAATCCAAGCTACAGACGGATCACCTTGCTGATCTCCGAGAAACATTCACCACCCTCAGGCGGCATAAGGTTATGTTAAATCCTAAGAAATGCGTCTTTGGTGTTGAGTCTGGGAAGTTTCTCGGGTTCCTGATTGATCAAAGGGGGATAGAGGCTAACCCCGAAAAGATACAGGCGGTGATTGACATGAAGTCACCCCGCTCTGTCAGGGAAGTTCAGAGACTCACCGGTTGTCTGGCCGCCCTGGGAAGGTTCCTCAGTCGGTCAGGTGACAAATGCCTCTACTTCTTCCAAGCAATCAGGAAGAAGACCAGATTTGAATGGGGGAATGATGCTAAGGCGGCGTTCCAGAGGTTGAAAGAGCATTTACATTCTCTGCCCAGGTTGGTCAGTCCTTTGCCTAGGGAGACGTTGTACATGTATTTAGCCGTCTCAGACCATGCCCTCAGTGTCGTTCTCCTTGCTGAGCGAGAAGGCGTGCAACTCCCGGTTTACATCATTAGCCATGTTCTTAAAAATGCTGAGCTACGGTACCCCATGGTTGAAAAATTTGGTCTTGCTTTGTACATGGCATTCAAAAAATTGAAGCCTTACTTTTTGGCACATCCGGTGGTGATTTACACGGACCAGCCACTCAAGCGGCCAATGTCTACCTTGGACTCATCCGGGAGAATGCAGAGCCTTGAAATCACTTACGAACCAAGAAAGGCAGTGAAAGGTCAGGCGTTTGCCGACTTCATTGTTGAAATGACCCGTCCGGTGGCTCCGGATAATCTTAATCAGGTTTGGAAAGTGTATGTAGACGGGAGCTCTACAAAGAACGGCTGTGGTGCAGGTGTAATTTATGAATCTCCTGAAGGAGACAGATTTGAGTATGCACTACGCTTCAAATTTCAGGCCTCTAACAATGAGGCGGAATATGAAGCCATGCTAGCCGGAATTCGCATGTGTAAGGCGGCAGGGGCATGAAAATTGACGCCTATTCTGATTCTCAATTGGTTGTTAGCCAGTATAAGGGAAGTTGTGAAGCTACCCATCCGGCTATGATCAAATATCTTCAGGCAGTCAAAGAGGAGGCCGGGGCACTTGAGGAATTCCGGCTGAACCAAGTGCCTAGGTCTGAAAATAACCAGGCGGATGCGTTGTCAAAACTGGCATCTTCCGCCTGCCATGATACGCCTCGGTCTGTCTTTTGGGAAGTTCTGGAAAAGAGAAGCATCAATGAAGATCCCATTGGAGTTTTGGATCGAAGCTCTACCTGGATGGATGGCATCCGGGCTTATCTCTCAGACGGCACACTTCCTGATTCGCCACAGGAAGCAGCCGTCCTGAAGAAGCGAGCTGCAAGCTTTGAGTTGACAAATGGAGAGCTCTTCAAGGCGGGGTTTCTTAAGCCTCTGTTGAAGTGTGTCACCCCAGAAAAAGGGAAAGAAGTCCTCGAAGACTTGCACTCGGTATTCTGCGCCTCCCACATAGGCGGCAGGTCCCTAGCCGTCAGAGCCAGACGACATTACTTTTGACCCACTCTTGAGGCAGACGCCAAGGAATTGGTGAAAAAATGTGACAAGTGCCAAAAGTTTGGAAAACTTATTCATCGTCCAGCTACTGATCTGACGGCCATCCACAGCCCAATCCCGTTTGCAAAATGGGGCATGGACATTCTAGGTCCTTACACGCCTGCTCCAGGCGGAAAGCGCTATATCTTAGTGGCTGTGGATTACTTCACCAAGTGGGTTGAGGCTGAGGCGGTTAAAAACATCAAGACATCAGACGTAATTTCCTTCATCTGGAAGAACATTATCACCCGGTACGGGGTACCCATGTCTATGGTTTTTGATAATGGTCCTCAATTTGAGACGCCTCAGCTAAAAACTTGGTTGGGAGATCAGGGGATCTCAAGCTATTTCGCATCTGTTGGACGGCCCCAAGCAAACGGCCAAGTTGAAGCTTTTAACAAACTCATCTCAGACGACATTAAAAAGAAAATAGAAAGAGCTGGTGGCTTATGGGCAGAAGAATTAATCCATGTCCTGTGGGCCATCCGTACAACAGTGAAAGGGGCAACCGGTGAAACCCCATTTCTCATGGTTTACGGTGCTGAAGCCGTCTTGCCCATCGAACATTACGAGCCGACTCTCAGAGTCATGCTCTATGATGAAGAGGCAAACTGGGAAGCAATGCGACTGGCATTGGATTCACTCCCAGAACGCCGGGGCAATGCCACCTTGCGTCATGAGATTTACCGTCTGAGAATGACGAGAGCCTACAACAAAAAAGTACACAAGCGTCCTTTGAAAGTTGACGACTTAGTGTTACGAAAAATGGAGGCGGCCGGTAGGGCCAATGAGCTGGGAAAGCTAACTCCAAATTGGGAAGGCCCCTACCGGATCTATGAAGAAGTAAGGGACGGCACCTACCGCCTGGAAACTCCGGACGGCAGGCGCCTGCCTAGAACTTGGAATGTAGACAATCTAAAAAGTACTACTTCTGAGTTTGTAGTTTTTTGTAAACAATGAGTCAATTATTGAAGATTAAGTATTTGTTTGCAAAATTTGAGTTATTGTTTGATTATTCATCCGGGTAACATCCGGGCGGATTCCCCATCTACCTAACTAAGTTCGATACTTGGTAAAGGGTACATTTTTATTTCGTTTATCCGCCTGGGTAATGCTCGGATCCCTTGTTTACTTAAGTTGGATACTTTGTTTATTCAACTGCTTAACTATTTTTCTAACTAAGTTTGATACTTAGCATGGTCCGCCTGTGTAATACACAGACGGATTCTCCATTTTTCTCAACTAAGTTTGATACTTAGCATAATCGCCTGGGTAATACCCAGACAGACTCGTTTGATTAAAAAGTTAAGTTCGATACTTGGTGTAAATTCAACACTAATTAAGAAACTAAGCACAAAAACGTTTAGTGGCTACACAACCGGTCTCAAACAAGACCAGAGGCTAAAATGGCCGGATGGTTGCTCTTTTTATAAAATCGCATGTCCCAACATGGACAAAGGCGTCTGGCGACACCCCTCCGGGTGCAATCGTCGCAGAGAACAAACTACCTGTCGGTTCTACGCATCCATGCAGACGGCAAAAATTGAACGACCAAATTGGTCAACTCATAGCCGCCTGGCCGAAATAACCTACGAAGAACGAATAATTCCCTAAATAACGGATGTCAATAAGCATCAGTCGGTCACTAGCTGAAGTTCTCACTTAGGTTATCCATTCCAAAATTGTACCTCACCCCAATTGGGGCAAGAGTTCAATGGCTATGAAATTTCTACCAGGACGGGCGTAACCTGTCTAGGTGGTAACCAAAATGCATGTGGATGTACGGCTGTGCACTTGGCTTGGGGCAATCATTACTGTGATTGATTGACTTACAAACATATCATGCTCTTTGCAGCATCAGACGTTTACAAGTCAATCAACCAGCTCCAACTGAAACCAATCACACAGTCGTCCAGGGGCGAGAACAGCCAGACTATTGACTAGTTGGGCAAAGAATCATCGCATGCTTTTAATAAGATAGGCAAAAATTAAAAATTCAAATGCAAAATAATCAAAACCGACTTAGTCGGTGCAATTCATAAAAGTTCATCCAACCAAACGGTTGTAATGGATTAAATGTTAACCGGACCTCGTCCGGGAGAGAGAAATTGTTAATTAACACGGCTCCACAGCCGGTAAATACAAGGATACTCGGCACGCTAGCCGGAAAAATCAAGTTTTGGCATACAGCCGCTGAATAAAAAGAATTAAAAGAAAGCAAAGATTGGCATACTGCCGCTGAAGGGTCACTTTTGGCCTGCAGACAGAGCCTCCTGGTCCTCTCCCTTCTCCTCATCATCTGAGGGAATTTCCTGCGCTTCACCAGGACCAGGAAGCTCAGGCGCAGAAGGCTCATTGTTGCTGAGCCAGGCTTCAAAGGAGGCAGGCTCTTGCTCGCCTTGCTCTCTCAAGTACACCACGTACTCTGCATAGCTGTGTGCCATTGCCCAGATGCGATAATCAACTTATGGGTACAAGGCAGCCCAAGCAATCTTCATACGGGCGTCGTTGTCAGCATCACTTTCAGCAACAAGGCGGTTTTGCTCCGCCTCCAGGGTTGCTGCAAAGTTTTTCTGAGCTGTAGCAGCATCCTTCTCCAGCCTCTCAACCTTGGCTTTTAGTTTGTCAAGGTCCGCCTGGGCCTTCTTAAGCGCCTCATCAGCCTGCTTGGCGCTCTCGTCTGCCTTCTTCTGGGCCTCCTCCGCCCCCTTCTTGGCCGTCTCAGCATCCGTTGCCCGCTGGTCGGCCGCCTTCAGATCTAGCTCCAGCTGTTGGATTTTAGACGCCTGTGTCATAATTATTGCTTTAGTTTCAAGTTCATTTACAATAGTTGAGTGTAAAGCAATATTATCAGCGTCTATGGCAGACTTCTTGGCCCTTTTTACCTCTTCCCGTTTGTGGGAATAAGGACGTTTGAGCCCGTCCACCCGCAGCATGGCCTGCAAAAAAACAGGCGGTATAAGAATCACGGGCGGAGAAATTACTTGGAAAAAATAATATGGAATTGACAGGTTTCTTACCTCAGCCAGAAGGGATAAAATGCGTTCAAGATTGAACGTCTCTATCCCAGGGATATTGTCCTTGTTCTTCTTCCGGACGGCGTCCAGCATGGCTTTGGCGTGCTTCTGGACGTCTGGCCAGCGGGGAGATTGTGTTTGATCTGCACCACAATCAATAGGTGATGAGTGCGAAACTAAGGCGGCACCTATTTGTATCCGGCTGTCTGAGGATGACGTCTGTTGGGAGTGGGATTTCACCCATAAAGGCCACCCCAGCTCAGGCGGGGATTCAAAAGGGTTCTTACCTTCAGAGACGGCCAAGTGGGGAACGCTTGCAGGCTTGGTGAACCCCGCGGCTCCTGAGGGGTTGGCAAGGTCTAGGCACAGGCTGCCGCCTACTTTCTCGAGCCGCCCCGCTATTCGCATCGTCTTTGTCCCGGCTGAGGCGCCAGGAGTTGATGCAGAGGCGGACTTTTTTATTTTATTGAGAACGGTTGGGGCCTCCTCCCTAGCCCGTTTGAGATTCTTCTCAAACAATTTCCCAACTTCTCCCCCCTATGAAAATAAATAAGTAAAGGTTAGTATCCGGGCAAGACAGTTTATAAAATGAACTTAAGAAAGGATCAGGCGCTCAATACCTTGGTCCTTACCTCGGCCACAGCTTTCTCCACAAGCTCTTTGCAGATGGTCGCAGAAGACCGCTTGGGAGTTTTCTCCTTCTGCAGCATGTTCAATGCTTCTTCTGCAAAAAGAAAGAAATTGGTCATCATAAATCAATACCGATAGAAAAGTACTACAGACGGTATGAACTCAGGTGCGTACGTTTATTAAACATGTGCCCTAGCCCACATGCGGCTAGGAAACATTCATCCCTGAACCAGGCGTTCTTGGGAATCCAGTTCTTAGGAACTTTTATTGTTTCCCCGGTTGACAGAGTTTCGTCTGTGAGGCCAAAAAAGTCTGCCTCAATTATTTCGTCAAAGTCTTTCTCTGGGATCTGGGGAAGAGCGCACTTCCTGCCTAACAAGTCAGGCTTCTTATTGTACTGACGGAATTCATAATTCTCCCGTCTGGTTGGGGCTGACATCAGGTAGAACCTGTGCTTCCAGCCATCGAACTTGGAGACCTTGTCCAAGGTCATCATATATTGCGGCTGTGTGGTTAGAGTATACCACGCTCTCCAGCCGCCTGGGCTCCTGCTGAGGTAATGCATGCTTGCAAAAGCCTCCCAGCCGGGGTTATGCCCTTGGAACTCACAGGCGGCAACATACCCCAGAATGTTGGTCCAGGAGTTGGGGGTAAGTTGCCAGAGCCTCAGGCCGTAGCCCCTCAAAATAGCCTTCACCGCCTTGTGAAGGGGGAAGCGAAGGCCGGCTTTGAACGCCGCCTCATAACAACCAAAGTAGCTGTTGGCGTTTTGTTGATCATCCCCCCAGACGATGGTGCCAAGTTCAGGCGGCACCCGGATCTTATACCCGTCTCCTAGCGGGTGCATTTTTTTAAAATTCTCTAAGTTCTCCCCCATCTGGATCCGGTCCTTGGAGGAGACGTGGATGCTGAAGGGATCGTCCTTCTCACTCCACTTTTTCTTTTCTTCCTCCTCGCTATCCGGAAGAGGGGGAAAGTCATCGCTGCTCTCGGAGGTAGAGGCGGAGCTGTCACTCTCCGTCTCCCCCTCACTTTAGTCCATGGGGGCAGAGGCGGCATCGTCGCCGCCTTGGTCACACTCCTCTAGGAAAGAGTCAGCGGGGGTTTAAGGGGCGCGCGGAGGGGATCTCTCCAGAGTCGTCTGATCTCCCTGACCAGACGTGTCTCCCTCAGGCGTATGGCCGCCTGAGCCTTCGCCTCTGTAATGTGGATCATTGGCCGTCTGCATTGTCCGAGCCATGGTGTCCTGCACAGACACATAACTAGTCGGAATCCATGGCAAAGGGTGGTCCCAACACCCCGAGCCGGCACTCCCAGTCCTAGACTCAGCCATCCCCGGTGACCGGCTGGACTCTAACCTAGGTTGTGCCGTGTGTGTTGGTGATGCATCCATTTATTGCAAGAAATATGTACAGGCGGTGAAAAAAGAAAAGAGCTGAGAGAGACAGAGACGGTACCTTTGGATTTGGTATCTGAAGGAGGGTGGGTCCGACTGTGTTGCGGAAGAACAAAAGTTTCTTGCTTGCGCCTGACTCAAACGGATGACTTTTGCTCTCTCAAAGTTTTCTTCTCTAGAAAATTTTTGTAAAACGTACAAAATTATGAGGGTAAAACGGCTATATATAAGGGGTAAATACGGGGGCATTTCCGTAATTTACCTGGAAGGTGAACGGTTACTGTGTAACTGTAAAATTACCGCCAACCGGAGAGTGGCATGTGTCACAGATGCCACGTGGCATGCCACGTCACATCTCTGAGGGGCAAATGTTTAGGGTATTTTTACCCTGCCACGTGGCCCAATCAGAGGGTGACACGTGTCAGCCTCAGATTGGTCCAAAATGGACCAATCCCTGTTTAACACGTGTCATTCCAGAGATAAAGGGGAAAAGGCGGCCTTCAGGCCCAAATCCCGAGAAAGCCGGAATACGGCGCAGCCCACCAATGATTAGGGTTCAGTGACCTAATCAGGGGCAATTCCCAATGACCCTATAAATAGGGAGATGTCCCTCATTTTGAGGACACGTTTTGACCATTTATTACAACTGCATTCTCTTACATCAGAGAAACACCTGAGCTTGGAATCCGAGCAGATACCCACCTTAATTTCCGTTCTCTTTATTCCATTTCAAGTTATTAACTTGTGCGTCGGAGGCGGAACACCACCCAACAGGTGTCTCCGTTTGTTTTGCAGGTTCATCTCATCCCGGATCAGTCTTCGTGTTGTAACTCTCCCGAGGGACAAAAACACCCAAAACATATAGGGCGAAGGCAACTTTGAACTTGGCTAGGTGTGTCTAGATCTTGTAAATGCGAAATTTTGTATTTGAGAGAAGGCTAGTTTAGAAAAGAGAGAGAGAGAGTATATCAAGAATTTCTTGATGAGAGTTTGTGATTAAAAACGCAAGTTTTAGGAGGCTATTTATAATGAAAATCAGCCGAATATGATAAAAAATGAATCAGAGTTTTGAAAAGAATAAAACACGACGTTGTCACCAAACACGCGCCTGTTGCCAGACGACAGGGCCGTCGCCAAACCCCAGATCTATCGCCAGCGATAGACGTGTCGTATGGCACTGCAATCAATTTTTCCACGCATTTTCTTATTTTGATAAAATTTAAGCGTACGAGAGGATAAAATTGTAATTTCCTTAAAAACACTTCTTTTATTCTAATTAAACCACTTAAAAGTCAATTTATCAATGCTTATTAAATTAGGAATCAAAAGAACCTTCTAGAAGATTCTAGAAGACTATAATCAATCCTAATTGCATTAGGAATGATAAATCATAATAGGCCCTCTTCTAGATCATTGGGCCGCATATAAAGATCAAACTGGGCCCAGTTTAGCAATTTAACCATATATTCATCGGAATTGGGCTTATAATATATCGTTGGAAAGCTCTTTTTGAACTCGACCCAACTACACCATTATTGGACCCTTGCCATGGACCAAACTTAACTGGATTGGCTATTTTCTTTAAAATAGGTTTTCAAAAACAAAGGAAAAGAAAAGAATTAAAAACTAACCGCAACACTAGACTTTCCACACTTTCACTTCATTCGATTATGATTCGACATGAAAGGTACTCATCACTGGGTTTGGTTTTGGGGAACACAAATGGGTGTCTACAATAACAAAGTCTGGTTCTATGATATTCCCCATACTTCTTTAGAAGGTTGTCCAATTGTTTTTCATGGAAGTGGGTACCTCTATCACTAATGATATCTCATGGGACACCAAACCTTGGAAATATGGTCTTCTTGAAGAGCTTCATAGCCACCTTGGCATCATTTGTTGGTGATGCAATGGCCTCGACCCACTTGGACACATAATCTATGGCTACAAATATGTAACATTTCCCATTGGAAGATGGAAACGGTCTCATATAGTCAATACACCAAACGTCAAACATCTCAACTTCAAGAATCCCAATTTGGGGCATCTCGTGCCTCCTTAAAATATTGTCGGTCCTCTGGCAAGAATCACAAGACATGATAAATAATCGCGCATCCTTGAACATAGTAGGCTAAAATAAGACTCACTCATTAAGATTGGCCAGTGTTCTAGAAGGGCCATGATGCACACCATATGGAGAGTTATGGCAGCGTTATAGGAAGCCAATCACTTCCCATTCGGGGACACACTTGCGAAATTGTCCATCTACACACTCACAAAATAAGAAAGGATCATCCCAAAAATAATATTTAACATCATGGAAAAACCTTTTCTTTTGTTAATAGGACATATTTAGAGGTAGTATGACGCCTACCAAATAATTGGCATAATCGGCATACCAAGGTCCTTGTGACACAACTGCAAGTAGATTGTCGTCAAGAAGAGAATCATCAATAGGGGTGGAATCCTTACCTCCATCAATAGGGGTGGATCCTAAACAAGTAATCTGCAACTACATTCTGTACTCCCTTCTTATCTCTGATGTAAATATCAAAGTTTTGGAGTGTGAGTAGCCAACGAAGAAGTCTAGGTTTGGTCTCTAACTTGGCAATGAGATATTTTAATTCTGCATGATCTAGTAAAAATAATAATTTTAGAACCTATCAAGTATGATCCAAATTTCTCCAAGGCAAAAATCATAGAAAGAAACTCCTTCTTAGTAGTAGCATAGTTTACTTGAGTCTCATCTAAAGTTTTACTAGCATAGAAAATAACATGTAAAACTTTGTTCTTACTTTGGCCAAGCACGACGCCCAAAGCATAGTCACTAGCGTCACACATGATCTCGAATGGAAGATTCCAATTTGGAGCACATATGATAGGAGCCAAAATTATGGCTTTCTTAATCTTGTTAAAAAACTCAAGACACTCTTTTGTAAAATAAAAAAGGAGCATCTTTAAGTAGAAGTTAGGTTAGTGGTTTTGCAATCTTAGAAAAACCCTTGATAAAGCGGCAATAAAATCCTACGTGACCAAGGAATTTCCCTACCCCTTTAACATTAACTTGTAGGGGTATTTCCTCAATAACTTCTACCTTTCCTTTATCTACCTATATACCTTGGTAAAAAACAATATGACCCAATACTACACCTTGTGTCACCATAAAGTGACACTTCTCCCAGTTTAAGACCAAATTGCATTCTTTTCACATCTTTTCAAAACTTTAACGAGGTTAGATAAAAAATTATCAAATGAAGAACAATAGACACTAAAGTCTTTCATAAAAAATTATATAATAGAATTTATAAACTCAGAAAAGATGCTCATCATACAACGCGGAAAAGTGGCAGGTGCATTGCATAATCCGAAGGCATTCAACAATAAGAAAAGGTACCATAAGAACAAGTAAATGTTGTTTTCTCCTGATCATCAGGGTGAATTGGGATTTGAAAGAACCCCGAGTATCCATCCAAATAACAGAAAAATTTATGGTAAGCCAATCTTCCCAACATTTGGTCAATAAATGGGATAGGGAAATGATCTTTTTTAGTGGCGGTGTTTAATCTCCAATAGTTAATGCACATCCGCCATCCAGTTACAGTTCTACTGGGAATTAACTCATTCTTATCATTCTTTACTACTGTCATCCCACCCTTCTTTGGAACTACCTTCATAGGGCTTACCCACTTTGAATCAAAGATAGGATAGATAATACCTGCGTCAAGTAGGTTTGTTACTTCCTTTTTAACAACCTCTTGCATGTTAGGATTCAACCTTCTTTGTGGTTGAATAACCGGTATGTGATCATCCTCTAGGTGTATCCTCTGCATGCAAAAATCAGGGCTAATACCCTATCAATCATCAATATTGTACCATATGGCCTTCTTGTGGGTTCGAAGAACCTCTAAAAGATAGGAAGTTTGGGTCATCGAGTGAAGTACTAATGATTACAGGGTGCAGTTCCTGCTCATTCAAAAATACATATTTTAAATGGGAAGGAAGAGGCTTAAGTTAAGGTTTCTTTACCTCCGCAGAGTATGATTCTTGAATTAAATTTTCCACCTTACCATTTTCATCAGGGCTAAGTTGCTCGTTTGATGGAGCATGCTCAATTTCATCAACCACATTGCTCTATATATCAGCGTCGCCTGCAAAAAGTTCACAAAATAGTACTTCCCCTAAAGGATTTTGTGAGAGAACCTTAGGTAAGTGTAGGGAATATTTCAAGCATTATCCCTAACTTGAACCCCACTATGATCATACACTTAAGCATGGTGGCATAAAAAGGGAAAGAAGCTACAACAAAAGAGTCGCTAATAAGTTTTATGAACTTGTAAACCGTTCACAAGGTGAAAGTTACACCCCTTAACGATCCAGGAGATCGTCAACCCCAATAGGTCAAGAACCATGACTGGTAGTTCGGGGATGAAGGTACAAATCCAACCTAAATGTAATTGGACCTGCCCTAACAATAGGCCTCTACTTTATTCTGATCGTACTCATGTGCGCTTTCTGACTAACGTGCAAACAATAGGTTTACCCTAAACCATTTTATCTATGTCGGTTGAATATTAATGCACAAATAAAACTATTATGGGCGATCACTTGAATTATAATAGAATTATCCCTAAAAAAAAGTATTAATTATCTTATTAAGCGTGATTACAAGTACCAATTCCCTTTAAACATGCATAAAAGGTGTGATCAAGCAATAACAATAAATATAAAGCAACACAATCATAATCAAATTAATAATCATAATAATAATAAAATAATCATGTTAAAGCATAATATTAATAGCAAGATCCTAGGCATGATACTAACAAGATTAATAAAAAACCCTAGCATGTCACTAAACAATGAAAATCAAAGCTTTAACCTTAACATGAAACTAACATGATATTATGAATAAAATAGGAAGCATCACATGAATCATAATTGATATAAGCAAATCACCCTAAATATCATACTAAGAAAAGCATCCTTACATGATACTAGGAATCAAAATAACATTCTTAACATGATTTCTATATCATAATAACAATGAAAACAATTAAAACACTTACTTGGATGCCTCGTATCTCTTTCTAATAACAAAATACACACGTTAGTAACTTCAAGGAAAATATAAATCAAACAATTGAATTAATTAATTGAAAGAGAGATTTGGGACCAAAC
Organism: Chenopodium formosanum; assembly: GCA_024500155.1. Classification (NCBI taxonomy): domain Eukaryota; kingdom Viridiplantae; phylum Streptophyta; class Magnoliopsida; order Caryophyllales; family Amaranthaceae; genus Chenopodium; species Chenopodium formosanum. The sequence goes on from CM044880.1 coordinate 45,164,330, forward strand.
CCTCATAAATTAAAACCTCTCACATCTAGGGCAAAGGCAACTTTGAACTTGGCTAGGTGTTTCTAGATCTTGTGAATGCGGAATTTTGTAGAGAAAATCTAGGAGAGAGAGAGAGAGAATAAGCTTTAGCTTAGAGAAAATTAGAAAACTAGAGAGTTGATGGGAATTAATTGAAATTGATGATTCAAAACAGAGGTTTTAGGAGGATATTTATAGAGAAAATCAGTCGGATGGATAGAAAAATAAATCAGAGTTTCGGGGAGAATAAAACAGGTTAGTGACAGACGTTGGACATTTTCGCCAGGCGCTAAGGCTAGTGCCCAGCGCCAGGCATTAGCGCCAGGCGCTCATCCCTGTCGTCAGGCGCTAGTAATTATTTTCACGCGTTTTCTTAGTTTTGTTAAAATTTAGCCGTACATAAGGGCAAAATCGTATTTTCCTTAAAAACACTCTTTTATTCCGAATAAAACTCCAAAAAGTAAACCAAAGTCTATTAATGAATGCTTATTGAATTGGGAATGAAAAGAACCTTCTAGAAGACTAAAATCAATTATAATCGCATTAGGAATGATAAAATCAATATAAGGCCCTCCTCTAGATCATTGGACCGCATATTAGGATAAAACCGGGCCCAATTAATTAATTTGGCCATAACCTCCTCATTATTCATCGGAATTGGGCTTATAATATATTGTTAGAAAGCTCTTTTCAAGCCCCATCCAATTATACCATTATTGGACCCTTTCCATGGACCAAAACAAACTGGATGGGCTGTTTTCTTAAAATAGGTTTTCAAAAACAGAGAGAAAGAAAAGAATTAAAAATTATCCGCAACGCTAGGCTTTCCACACTTTCACTTTATTCGATTATGATTCGACGCAAAAGGTACTCATCACCGGGTTTGGTCTTGGGGAGACACAAATGGGTGTCTACAGAAGCCCCCACTTTGACTGAGTTTGGAGAAACGTAATTTTTTAAAACAAAAGTCAAAGTATTGACAGGGACGGAGAATAATACAGAACGTTTTGCGATCCTAAATCACTCTTGTAACACCAATACCTGCAAAACCAGCATAAGTTAAACAGATAAGAGAGTTAAGAAACGCGTATCTTGCACTGTCGAGCACACCTCTCTAAAAGAGTAACCGATTTGTTGCTTTTACATTGCTGCTGTTGAATTTTTGATAACCTTCCGCAAGCCAGGGAACGTCATCCTGCTGTTTGTTTTAACGATCTTCTGCAAGCTAGAGAATGCCGCCTGAAGACTGATACACTTGTAACTACCTCTAATTCCGCCGTGATAGACTTCTGCAAGCTGAGAACCCCATCAAAGATTGCTTTGCTTTGTGACCATCTTTCCCAAGCTAGGGAACACGATCGAAGATAACTTCGTTTGAAATCACCTCTAGTTGTTTGTGGCAACTCACCGCAACCTAGGGAAAAATGTCGAAGATATCCTCGCCTGAAGCTATCCTCATTTGTTGCGATAACATTCCGAGGAAAATTATCAAAGACCCACGCTTGTCGATCTTTAAAGCTCGCTTGAACTTTTCTTCCGCTATGCCAGTACGTCGGCGCTTTTGTTGCTTTTAAACCTGTACATTGGTGCCTTCTGAATTGTGAACCAGTCTGTCGTTGCCTTCGCTGTTTGAACCATTATGTCGGTGCTTTTTCTATATGAACCATTATGTCGGTGCTTTGCGACAAGACAATACTTAGGCACTTTAAGCTTAATGAGAAGATCATTCATCAAGTCGATCACTTTATGCAATTGTAATCAAGCCAATTACTAAACCATGTCAAATTGCTTAAAGGGGCTAACTGGCGTACCAAGGAACCAAAAATTGTTGTATGATGTCGAAGTAACCGCTCTGAGTGGCTGAGCATTCCTTCGCCGCTGAAACTCTACTGGCGCCACAAATTTGGCTCTAGCGTCAAGCGCTAGAACTAGCGCCAGGCGCTAAACCTTATCTCCTGGCGCCATGGCCTGTCGCTTGGTGCTAGAGTTGGGATTTCCGTATATATCCTTTTCTTCGTCATTTCCGCTGCTATTGCTTGCTTTTGTTCGAGAATCGCTGCTGAGCTTGAATTCACTCATTCTTGCTCGTTTCTCAACCGAATTCGCTCAAATTTGTTGCAAATCGAAGGTTCTTTCATCTACTTTCCTGATCTATGTAAGTTTTCTCCAAACTCACTCCAGTTTTGATGAATTTTGCACATGTTTGTCCACGAATTTATTGAAAATTAGAAACTTATAATAATTAATTCGCTTTGTTTGTCAAACTTTATGCCATGAAATTGCTTGATTATGTTTATTTATTGCCTTGGGAGTAATTTGAGACTTCTTTGACTCAATTTGGTGAAGAAACGAACAAATCACAATTGTTGGACCTCTTAAAGTCGGGAATACAATGTAGCTTGTTCTTGATGTTTACGCTAGCAATTCTTGTCCAATTTATCACAATAATTACCATAGTATTGCAAGAAATTTTTTGGATGCTTGAAAATTTCCGTATATGCTCACATTGAATTTGTGCTCTATTTTAGTACTACGTACTCTGTTTTTTGCAAACATAGTATCATGCGGCTAGGCGAACTGTAGATACTGTAGAACCTTAATTTATGTTGATTTTGCACAATGTAGCATGGCTATACAGCAAGGTTTGGGTTCACGGTCCCGAGACACGCGACGGGAGCATGAGCCTGTAGAGGAGGACGCCGACCCGTCCACTTCTCTCGGTCCCCTCCCTGAGTGGGATGAGCGAACACTGTACTTCTCCCCCCCACCACATTATTTCTGAGAGGGTGTGACGTGGGATCACGGTTGGTAGGACGCATTACCACGACTTAGGCTGCAATACCTTGGGCGATTTGTAGAAGATGCACATCGACGTCGATGGAAAAGTGAGACTAAAACTGAGCACAAATTCGAATTGAGCATAACGGCATTTTTTCAAGCAATCAAGCAATTTCTTTCAACTCTATAGTGATTATTGTGACAAATTGGACAAGAATTGCTAGCAAAAACAACAAGAACGAGTCACATTGTTCTTCACAACCTTAAGAGGTCCAACAATGGCAAATCGCTCATTTCTTCACCAAATTGAGTCAAACAAGTCTCAAATTACTCCCAAGGCAATATAAAAACATAATCAAGAAATTTCATGGCATAAAACTTGACAAACAAAGAGAATTGAGCATTATAAGTTTCGAATTTGCATGGAATTTGTGAATAAATATGCCAAGAATTCATAAAAAAACCGATGTGAGTTTGAAGAAAACTTACATAGATTGGGAAAATAGATGAAAAGAGCTTTGATTTGCAACAAATTTGAGCGAATTGGGTTGAGAAACGAGCAAGAACCGAGCAAATGAAGCTTTCGGATTATTTCGAGCAAATTCGCGACGAACAGCCAGCGAAATGAAGAGGAAAGGGGTATTTAAGGAAATCCCCGTGCTGGCGCCAAGCCCTATGCAATGGCGTCAAAAATTAGGCTTGGCGCCTGGCGCTAAGGCTAATAAGGTGGAGCTGATGGTTTTTCAGTGGCGCCAGAGCACCCAGCCACCTGATGGGGTTGTTCTACCTTTCTGCAACATATTTTTGGGTAATTTGACATTATTTAGTAATCGTCTTGATTACATAAAGTGATCGACCTGATAAAAGATCGTCTTTTTGCTTAAAGCTCCTAAGCATTGGCTCACTAACAAAAAACACAAACATATAGGTTTAAAAGCAAAAGAGCACCGACATACAGGTTCAAAGCAACGGAAGCGCCGACATAAAGGCATAGCGGGAGTAAAGTTCAGGCAAACTTTTAAAGATCGACAGGCATGGATCTTCGATAATTTCCTATGGAAAATTATCGCATCAAATGAGGATGACTTCAAGAGACGATATCTTCGACAGCGTTCCCTAGCTTGCGGAGAGCTGTCACAAACAACTAGAGGTAATTTCAGGTGAAGTTGTCTTCGATCATATTCCCTTAGGCATGAAAGATGGTCATAATGCGAATGGAGATTTGTTTCAAGAAAAGCAATCTTCGATAGTATTCCCTAGGACGTGGAGTATTATCAATGCGGATGAGGATTTGTTTCAAGATAAGCAATCTTCGATAGTATTCCCTTGGACGTGGAATATTATCAAAGCGGAAGAGGATCGTTTCAGGCGAAGCAATCTTCTAATTTGGAAGCAGTTACGGGCATAGCAGTTTTCAAGCGGGATGACATTCTCTAGCTTGCAGAAGGTCATCAAAACAATCGGTTACTTTCAGAGACCTGTGCTCGACGGTGCAAGATACACGTTTCTTAACTCTTTTATCTGTTTGACTAATGCTAAAATTGCAGGTATCGGCGTTGCAATAGTGATTTAGGATCGTAGAACGTTATGAATCATTCTCCGTCCCTATCGCTACTTTGGCTTTCGTTTTTTGAAACTTGCGTTTCTCCAAACTCAGTCAATGTGGGGGCTTCTGTAGACATCCATTTGTGTCTCCCCAAAACCAAACCCAGTGATGAGTATGTTTCACGTCGAATCATAATCGAATGAAGCGAAAGTGTGGAAAGTCCAGTGTTGCGGAAAGTTTTAATTTCTTTTCTCTTCTCTCTGTTTTTGAAAACTTATTTTAAGAAAATAGCCAATCCAATTTGGTTGTCCATGATATGGGTCCAATAGTAGTGTAGTTGGATGGAGCTTGCAAAGACCTTTCCAACGATATAATATAAGCCCAATTCCGATGAATATTGAGGAAGTTATGGCCAATTTATTAAACTAGGCCCGGTTTGAGCTTTATATACGGCCCAATGATCTTGGGGAGGGCCTAATATGATTTACCATTCCTAATGCAATTAGGAATGATTTTAGTCTTCTTGAATTTTCTAGAAGGTTCTTTTCATTCCTAATTCAATTAGCATTGATAAATTGACATTTTGACTTTTCAGAGTTTTAATTAAAATCAAATAGCATTTTTGAGGAAATTATATGATTTTATCCTCCAGTACGACAAACTTATCTGATTTTCGAAAACGCGTTAAAATCAGGCTTGGCGCCTGACTCCTGGCTTTGGCGCCTAGAACCAGGCCAGGCGCCCGGCGCTAGTGTTGGTGCCTGGAGCCAGTAAGCCTGGGTTTGCGCGAACTCTGTTTTTTTGTGCATCAAACTCTTTTTTGTTAATTTTATCTTTTTAGCTGATTTTCTCTATAAATATCATATTAAAAACTCTGTTTTCTTTAACCAATTTTTCTCACCAATTCTCACCAATTCTCATCAACGATCAGTTTTCATTCGCAAATCATTAATTCTTTAGCTTTCTCTAAATCATTCATCTTTTTCTTTTTCTTCTAAACTTTGTTTACTCATACAAAATTCTGCATTCGCAAGATCTAGAAACACCTAGCCATATTCGAAGTTGTCTTCGCCCTAGACATGAAAGGTTTAATTTCTAAGGGTTTAGTCCCAAATCTCTCTTTCAGTTATTTAATTTAATTGTTTTAATTATTATTTTCCTTGAAGTTACTAACGTGTGTATTTTGTTATTAGAAAGAGGTACGAGGCATCAAAGTAAGTACTTTAATTGATTAATTGATATTATGATTTAGAAACCATGTTTATATTATTGTTATGATATTCCTAGTATCATGTCTAGGGTATTTTAAATATTAAATATGATTGTTGTGATGCTTCCTATGTTCTTCCTAATATTTATGATTGTTAGTATCATGTTAGGGTTAAAGATTTGATTTTTATTTCTTAGTGACATGCTAGGGTTTGTTATTAATCTTGTTAGTATCATGCCTAAGATCTTGCTATTATTATGCTTTAACATGAACATGATTATGATTATGATTATAATTGTTATAACTTATGATGATTATGAATATTATTATTATTTTGATGATGATTATTTTATTTATAATTATTATTCATGATATTGATTTTTATTATTATGTTGCTTGATATTTATTTTTATTGCTTGATCACACCTTTTTATGCATGTTTAAAAGGGAATTGGTACTTGTAATCACGCTTAATAAGATATTAATAATCTTGTTTAGGGTTAATATGATTATAATTTCAAGTGATCGCCAATAATAGATTTATTTGTGCATTAATATTCAACCAACATAGATTAAACAGGTTTAGGGTTAATCTTATTAACTGCATGTTAATTAGAAAGCGCACATGAATACGATCAGAATAAAGTAGAGGCCTATTATTAGGGCAGGTTCAATCTCTTTTAGGTTGGATTTGTACCTTTATCCCCGAACCCTTATTTGGTTCTAGAACTTATGGAGTTGACGATCTCTTGGATCGTTAAGGGGTGTAACCTTCATCCTATGAACGGTTTACAAGTTCATAAAACTTGTTGGCGACTCTTTTGCTCTATCTTCTTCCCTTTTGGACGCCACTGTACTGTAGTGTATGATCACAGTGGGGTTTAAGCTAGTGGGATTTAAGGCTTGAAATTATTCCCTACAATACTTAACCTTTTTTTGCCATTTTCGAACTCCAAAATTGTTTGGTAGACGATAATCATGTTTAATCGTGTGTATATTACGGTTATTCGTCTAGAATTAGTTAATTCTTTGAGATTTTAGAATATAATCCCTTGAATGCTTAGTAGAAACTGGTATAGGATGGCTTTTATGGGTGTTAAAAGCGCCCATTTACTGAGTATAATTGTCGGTATCGTAGCCCCCAAGTATGGGTGGCGTTCGATTTTCGTGTTTTTCCCAATCGGTAGCCGTTATGCTGCCGAAATGGGTCTAGAATACGTATATTAGTTAAGTTTAGGAAATAAACTATTTAAAGAAATTTTATCCGTCCTAGCATGGACTTGCCTCCGTTTGTCGATGCTGAGGAGGTTCTCGTTGGTTCGGACGAGGCGATTCGCCCTCGGAAAAGGGTGACTCGTCCTCGAGAGGAGGTTCAAGAGCGACGCGTCGCGGCCGATCGACGTCGCAGGTTGTTTGGGAGGCTCCTCCTTAATAGGAACCTAGGGTCCTTAAGTGGTACCCAGACCACCACGTTTCGATCTGAGGGTGGCGCGACATCGTGAGTTTTTCGCGCATTCGTCTCTTTTCTTTTCCTTTGTTTCTTCTCATTTTTTTAAACCATAAACGATTTTTTTTTTTAGAGTGAGCCTGGCATGCGTTTGTACGGCTCTGGTGACCTGCGAGCCCGTTTTGAGAGTTTGCCCGAGGTGGCAAAGGAGATGGTAGCACTTTCCGGGATTGACTCCCAGCTGGCGGCTCTTCGAGATTTATCGAGCTAGTCTGCGTCGTCAGCTTTCCTTCGTGGATTGTTGGAGTTTGTGTGGGATTCCACCAACACTTTCCATCTAGCTTCTCTAACGACTTTTCCTTGATAGATAATTGCTCCATCTTTTCTTGTAAGGCTAATGCTTCAACTTTTTCCTTTTCAGTATTTTCCATCTTCTTAATCCTCCTCTCCTCGACCTCTTGAGCCTTGTCAAAATAGGCTTGGGTGTACAAAGGTACCATACCTTAAGAAACGATGCATAAATCAATCATCAACGTGTTGACCCATGACATCGCCCTCCCAACATTTTTGTTGTTGATATGGGTGGGATAGACGCCTAGTGTTGGCGACCCATAGTCAATTAGCCAATCCCCAATGGTTTAAGTGTGATGCAATGTTGCTTGTTTGGTTTTTTCTTTTGTGCAAAAGGAAGATATTATGCATTCAAGTCTCGCTCTCTAACTAGAGATTATCCAAGTTAATTCTCGTTACAACCCATAGGCAACCTAGTGTTGGATACCTTGGACCATAACTACAAATTAATCATATAACTTCTAAGTCCCCAGTGGAGTCGCCACTGTAAGAAGGGTGATCCCATCTTAAGGGGTACTCTCCTTAAAAGCCCTTGTCCACTTAAAAGCCTAGGACTTTACACTTGTTAAGGTGTAGTAGGATTTGAATTCCTGATTGTTTGGGGGACCTTGAATTAGAATTGATTCCATCATCATGCTTTTTTGTAAGAAACAAGTGGGAGTCGCCAATGAGTTTTAGGAACAACTCATAAACCTCGTTCATGCCTTACTTCCATGTGGAGTTCATGGAATAATTAGCAAAAATCATAAGTTTACCCATGCCCAAATTGGTCTATAAACCAGAAATGAGTTCGGGAGCAAGGGTACTAAGATAACGTTCATTTTAGAGGGGAATCGTCATCCTAGCCCTAGTACGGCCTCTACTAGCACTTCCTTTTTAACAATTTCATCACCAAACAATATATGCAACGCGATACCTAAATCTATGTTAGTTGATTTCATTTACAAGCATTAATTCACGTAGGAATTACATTGCAAAGTCTTTATTCTTATTTAATAAAATTCGTGGAAGAACAATAAATAAACAAGATTCGCCTTGGCTTAGGTGATCAACCAACAATTATTTAATTCAATTCTAGTCTTTATTTAACGCAAGATACTATGTGGAATTGATTAATTGATTATTTTAAAGGTGATCAAACAACACTAATTATTTAATTAATTAAAGTCCTTTTAAACAAGAAAATAAAGGTGATTTAACTAAGTGCTCGGGAATTTACCACTTCTCTTTGTTGGATCTCCGTTTAGAACACTTATGGACACCTTCTTGTTGGGGAACCTTCACAATAGAAACAAAGTATCAAAAGGGTAAGTGTTTAGGACCAGAGGGCTAGGTTGCACAAGTTCACAAGTTATTTCGACAGAGTTTTAGGTTAATTTTTGTCTGTTGAAGCCTCGGTTTAAGCTCGTATTTATAGAAAATGAATAGGTCTAGGGTTTCGAGCATTCTGCCACAGCAGGTGTCGCGCGTAACAGTTGAAGTTTCGCGCAGCATCCTAGCGCAAGTTATAGAGTTGCGCTGCTATGTGTAGCGCGACTTTTTGTCTTACGCACGGCTTTATGGTAATATTCGATTTTATATTTTCCGTATAATTTCCGAATAATTACAAATCTTCTGCATCGCAACTCTGAAAGTTACGCTGGGCGTCGCGCGCAACCGAATTATTTGCGCGCGGTAGACCAACGCAACTTTCTGAGATGCGCGCGGCTTTTTCTGCGGCAGCACTAAGATTTAACCTAGGCACTCCTAAATCCGTCATTATTAGAGTTTAAGCACGAGCTTAAGCCTAATTATGATCGAGTTTAGTTAATTGGACCTTTGTTTTGGCTTTTCTTTAATTTGGGCTAGTCTTTTGGGTTTTTTGGCTTAACCAACTATCCATAAGTATTCTTCACTTTTAACCAACACGAAGATGGTTTTATTTATCCTCATTGCACTTCCTCTCGGGATATAAGGCCAAAAGTAGATCTCTACAGTATGCTTAACAATAATGCACAATTAGGCAAGTAGCCACAACATGATGCGATGAGTTTGCAACCTAACCAATGCTCTAGTTCTCTAAAGTTCAGGATATGGGTAAGTCAAAGAGGGTCCATGGTTATGCGTCCGGATGCACCGCGTGGAAGCCTTACCTTTTGAAGGGTCGGTGCGAGTGGATGGGACCTCGCGAGTTAAAAACTCGCTTCCATGGTTTGGTGAATTCAACATTCTCGGATGTACCCTTTATTGCACAGAGCGTTCAATCAGGTAGATGGAGCATGAATTCCCAGAGGGTTATGTCCATGTAGAACACATATGGGTTTCAGAAAAGTGAGAAAAACTCAATCAGGAAGTAGAATCGAGCCAACAATGCTAGAACTGAACAAAATTAGAATTCATATTTTTGGCTCAGTTTTTGAAGAACGCAGCGCCAGCCAACAGTGTCCGTCGCCGTAATATAGCTCTGTCGCCAGGTGACAGTAGCGACAGAGCAATATCATCGATGACAAGCTCTAATTTCTAGACGTCAATTCCTACATGCCTACGAAGCTTTCAGTGTTCGATAAAATTTTCTAGTTTTTCGCAGCATTATTTCAATCCTAGTTGTGAAAGATATTCCTAAAATTTCCTACGTGTAAAAATCCTATATTTTTAACTCATTATAGATGGTATTTCCAATGAGATATTTTATATGCATATGATAGTTATGTTAATCAAAATTACGTACATGAAATACTTAGAACTTTTCGAGTCTCATCCACTCATTCTAAATCATTGCCAAAATAGATTTCAGGAATTAAAATAGAAATCCTCCACACTGGAGTTGCCAAAAACTGTCGGGAATATTTCAAGCATTACCCCAAACTTGAACCCCACTGTGATCATACACTAAAGCATGGTGGCGTCCAAAGGGAAGGAAGCTAGAGCAAAAGAGTCGCCAACAAGTTTTAGGAACTTCTAAGCCGTTCACAGGAGGAAGGTTACACCCCTTAACGATCTAGGAGATCGTTAACTCCAATAGGTCTGGAACCATGACTGGAAGTTTGGGGATGAAGGTACAAATCCAACCTAAAAGAGATTGAACCTGCCCTAATAATAAGCCTCTACTTTATTCTTCTCGTACTCATGTGCGATTTCTAACTAACATGCAATCAAAAGGTTTACCCTTAAACCTGTTTAATCTATGTTGGTTGAATATTAATGCACAAATAAATCTATTATTGGCGATCACTTGAATTATAATCATATCAACCCTAAGAAGATTATTAATTATCTTATTAAGTGGGATTACAAGTACCAATTCTTTTTAAACATGCATAAAAGCTGTGATCAAGCAATAACAATAAATATATCAAGCAACATAATAATCATAAATTATAATCATAAATCATGAAAATAATTATAATCATGTTAAAGCATAATAATAGTAAGATCCTAGGCATGATGCTAACAAGATTAATAACGAACCCTAGCATGTTACTAAGCAATAAAGATCAAATATATGGCCCTAACATGATACTAACATGAATATTAGGAAAGAAAATAAAAGGCATCATAAAAATTATAATAAACATATTTGATATTATAACCTTTACCCTAAACATAGTACTAGGAATCATTGTTGTCATGCTAAACATCAAATTAAGGAAAAACATCATAACCTGATACTAGGAATCAAAATAACACCATAAACATGATTTCTATATCATAATATCAATAAAACAATTAAAGCACTTACTTGGACACCTCGTATCTCTTTCTAATAACAAAATACACAGGTTACTAACTTCAAGGAAAATAATAAACAACAAATTAAATTAAATAATTGAAATAGAGATTTGGGACCAAACCCTCAGAAATCAAACCTTTCACATATAGGGCGAAGGCAACTTTGAACTTGGCCAGGTGTGTCTAGATCTTGTAAATGCAGAATTTTGTATTTGAGAGAAGGCTAGTTTAGAAAAGAGAAAGAGAGAGAGAGAGAGAGAGTATATCAAGAATTTCTTGATGAGAGTTGGTGATTAAAACCGGAAGTTTTAGGAGGCTATTTATAATGAAAATCTGCCGGATATGATAAAAAATGAATCAGAGTTTTGAAAAGAATAAAACACGACGCTGCCGCCAAACACGCGCCTGTCGCCAGACGATAGGGCTGTCGCTAAACGCCAGATCTATCGCCAGCGACAGACGTGTCGTACGACACTGCAATCAGTTTTTCCACGCATTTTCTTTTTTTGATAAAATTTAAGCGTACGAGAGGGTAAAACTATAATTTCCTTAAAAACACTTCTTTTATTCTAATTAAACCATTTAAAAGTCAATTTAACAATGCTTATTAAATTAGGAATCAAAAGAACCTTCTTAAAGATTCTAGAAGACTATAATCAATCCTAATTGCATTAGGAATGATAAATCATAATAGGCCCTCCTCTAGATCATTGGGCCGCATATAAAGATCAAATCGGGCCTAGTTTAGCAATTTGGCCATATATTCATCGGAATTGGAATTATAATATATCGTTGGAAAGCTCTTTTTGAACCCGACCCAACTACACCATTATTGGACCCTTGCCATGGACCAAACTTAACTGGATTGGCTATTTTCTTTAAAATAGGTTTTCAAAAACAGAGGAAAAGAAAAGAATTAAAAACTAACCGCAACACTAGACTTTCCACACTTTCACTTCATTCGATTATGATTCGACATGAAAGGTACTCATCACTGGGTTTGGTTTTGGGGAACACAAATGGGTGTCTACAATAACAAAGTCTGGTTCTATGATATTCCACATACTTCTTTAGAAGGTTGTCCAATTGTCTTTCATGGAAGTGGGTACCTCTATCACTAATGATATCTCATGGGACACCAAACCTTGGAAATATGGTCTTCCTGAAGAGCTTCATAGCCACCTTGGCATCATTTGTTGGTGATGCAATGGCCTCGACCGACTTGGACACATAATCTATGGCTACAAATATGTAACATTTTCCATTGGAAGATGGAAACGGCTCATATAGTCAATACACCAAACGTCAAACATCTCAACTTCAAGAATCCCAATTTGGGGCATCTCGTGCATCCTTAAAATATTGTCGGTCCTCTGGCAAGAATCACAAGACATGATAAATAACCGCACATCCTTGAACATAGTAGGCTAAAATAAGCCTCACTCATTAAGATTGGTCACTGTTCTAGAAGGGCCACGATGCACACCATATGGAGAGTTATGGCAGCGTTTTAGGAAGCCAATCACTTCCCATTCGGGGACACACCTGCGAAATTGTCCATCTACACACTCACAAAATAAGAAAGGATCATCCCAAAAATAATATTTAACATTATGGAAAAACCTTTTCTTTTGTTAATAGGACATATTTAGAGGTAGTATGACGCCTACCAAATAATTGGCATAATCGGCATACCAAGGTCCTTGTGACACAACTGCAAGTAGATTGTCGTCAAGAAGAGATTCATCAATAGGGGTGGAATCCTTACCTCCAACAGTAGGGGTGGATCCTAAACAAGTAATCTGCAACTACATTATGTACTCCCTTCTTATCTCTGATGTAAAAATCAAAGTTTTGGAGTGTGAGTAGCCAACGAAGAAGTCTAGGTTTGGTCTCTAACTTGGCAATGAGATATTTTAATTCTGCATGATCTAGTAACAATAATAATTTTAGAACCAATCAAGTATGATCTAAATTTCTCCAAGGCAAAAATCAAAGAAAGAAACTCCTTCTCAGTAGTAGCATAGTTGACTTGAGTCTCATCTAAAGTTTTACTAGCATAGTAAATAACATGTAAAACTTTGTTCTTACTTTGGCCAAGCACATGATCTCGAATGGAAGATTCCAATTTGGAGCACATATGATATGAGCCAAAATTATGGCTTTCTTAATCTTGTTAAAAGACTCAAGACACTCTTCTGTAAAATAAAAAAGGAGCATCTTTAAGTAGAAGTTGGGTTAGTGGTTTTGCAATCTTAGACTAACCCTTGATAAAGCGGCGATAAAATCCTACGTGACCAAGGAATTTCCTTACCCCTTTAACATTAACTTGTAGGGGTAATTCCTCAATCACTTCTACCTTTCCTTTATCTACTTATATACCTTGGTAAGAAACAATATGACCCAATACTACACCTTGTGTCACCATAAAGTGACACTTCTCCCAGTTTAAGACCAAATTGCATTCTTCACATCTTTTCAAAACTTTAACGAGGTTAGATAAAAAATTATCAAATGAAGAACAATAGACACTAAAGTCTTTCATAAAAAATTTTATAATAGAATTTATAAACTCAGAAAAGATGCTCATCATACATCGCGGAAAAGTGGCAGGTGCATTACATAATCCAAAGGCATTCTACGATAAGAAAAAGTACCATAAGAACAAGTAAATGTTGTTTTCTCCTGATCATCACGGTGAATTGGGATTCGAAAGAACCCCGAGTATCCATCCAAATAACAGAAAAACTTATGGTAAACCAATCTTCCCAACATTTGGTCAATAAATGGGATAGGGAAATGATCTTTTTTAGTGGCGGTGTTTAATCTGCAATAGTTTATGCACATCCGCCATCCAGTTACAGTTCTAGTGGGAATTAACTCATTCTTATCATTCTTTACTACTGTCATCCCACCCTTCATTGGAACTACCTTCATAGGGCTTACCCACTTTGAATCAAAGATAGGATAGATAATACCTGCGTCAAGTAGGTTTTTTACTTCCTTTTTAACAACCTCTTGCATGTTAGGATTCAACCTTATCTGTGGTTTAATAACTGGTCTGTGATCAATATCCTGTGCATGCAAAAATCAGGGCTAATAACCTTTCAATCATCAATACTGTACCATATGGCCTTCTTGTGGGTTCGAAGAACCTCTAAAAGATAGGAAGTTTGGCTCATCGAGTGCAGTACTAATGATTACTGGGTGCAGTTCCTGCTCATTCAAAAATACATATTTTAAATGGGAAGGAAGAGGCTTAAGTTCAGGTTTCTTTACCTCCGCAGAGTATGATTCTTGAATTAAATTTTCCACCTTACCATTCTCATCAGGGCTAAGTTGCTCGTTTGATGGAGCATGCTGAATTTCATCAACCACATTGCTCTATATATCAGCGTCGCCTGCATCAAGTTCACAAAATAGTACTTTCCCTAAAGGATTTTGTGAGAGAACCTGAGGTAAGTGTAGGGAATATTTCAAGCATTATCCCTAACTTGAACCCCACTATGATCATACACTTAAGAATGGTGGCGTCCAAAGGGAAAGAAGCTACAGCAAAAGAGTCGCCAATAACTTTTAGGAACTTGTAAACCGTTCACAGGGTGAAGGTTACACCCCTTAACGATCCAGGAGATCGTCAACCCCAATAGGTCAAGAACCATGACTGGTAGTTCGGGGATGAAGGTACAAATCCAACCTAAAAGTAATTGGACCTGCCCTAACAATAGGCCTCTACTTTATTCTGATCGTACTCATGTGCGCATTCTGACTAACATGCAATCAATAGGTTTACCCTAAACCTGTTTATCTATGTCGGTTGAATATTAATGCACAAATAAAACAATTATGGGCGATCACTTGAATTATAATAGAATTATCCCTAAAAAAGAGTATTAATTATCTTATTAAGCGTGATTACAAGTACCAATTCCCTTTAAACATGCATAAAAGGTGTGATCAAGCAATAACAATAAATATAAAGCAACACAATCATAATCAAATTAATAATCATAATAATAATAAAATAATCATGTTAAAGCATAATATTAATAGCAAGATCCTAGGCATGATACTAACAAGATTAATAACAAACCCTAGCATGTCACTAAACAATGAAAATCAAAGCTTTAACCTTAACATGAAACTAAGATGATATTATGAATAAAATAGGAAGCATCACGTGAATCATAATTGATATAAGCAAATCACCCTAAATATCATACTAAGAAAAGCATCCTTACATGATACTAGGAATCAAAATAACATTCTTAACATGATTTCTATATCATAATAACAATGAAAACAATTAAAACACTTACTTGGATGCCTCGTATCTCTTTCTAATAACAAAATACACACGTTAGTAACTTCAAGGAAAATATAAATCAAACAATTAAATTAAATAATTGAAAGAGAGATTTGGGACCAAACCCTCATAAATAAAAACCTCTCACATCTAGGGCAAAGGCAACTTCGAACTTGTCTAGGTGTTTCTAGATCTTGTGAATGCGGAATTTTGTAGAGAAAAGCTAGGAGAGAGAGAGAATAAGCTTTAGCTTACAGAGAATTAGAAAACTAGAGAGTTGATGGGAATTAATGGAAATTGTTGATTCAAAACAGAGGTTTTAGGAGGCTATTATAAGAGAAAATCAGTCGGACGGATAGAAAAACAAATCAGAGTTTCAGGGAGAATAAAACAGGTTAGTGCCAGACATTGGACATTAGCGTCAGGCGCAAAGGCTAGTGCCAAGCGCCAGGCGCTCATCCCTGTCGTCAGGCGCTAGTAATTATTTTCACACGTTTTCTTATTTTTGATAAAATTTAGCCGTACATAAGGGCAAAATCGTATTTTCCTTAAAAACACTCTTTTATTCTTATTAAAACTCCAAAAAGTAAACCAAAGTCTATTAATGAATGCTAATTGAATTGGGAATGAAAAGAACCTTCTAGAAGACTAAAATCAATTATAATCGCATTAGGAATGATAAAATCAATATAAGGCCCTCCTCTAGATCATTGGACCTTATATTAGGATCAAACCGGGCCCAATTAAGTAATTTAGCCATAACCTCCTCATTATTCATCGGAATTGGGCTTATAATATATCGTTAGAAAGCTCTTTTCAATCCCCATCCAATTATACCATTATTGGACCCTTTCCATGGACCAAAACAAACTGGATTGGCTGTTTTCTTAAAATAGGTTTTTAAAAACAAAGGGAAAGAAACGCGTATCTTGCACCGTCGAGCACACCTCTCTAAAAGAGTAACCGATTTATTGCTTTTACATTGCTGTGTTTGAATTTTTGATAACCTTCCGCAAGCCAGGGAATGCCATCCTGCTGTTTGTTTTGACGATCTTCTGCAAGCTAGAGAATGCCGCCTGAAGACTGATACACTTTTAACTGCCTCTAATTCCGCCGTGATAGACTTCTGCAAGCTAGAGAACCCCATCAAAGATTGCTTCGCTTTGTGACCATCTTTCGCAAGCTAGGAAACACGATCGAAGATAACTTCGCTTGAAATCACCTCTAGTTGTTTGTGACAACTCAGCGTAACCTAGGGAACAATGTCGAAGATATCCTCGCCTGAAGCTATCCTCATTTGTTGCGATAATATTCCGAGGAAAATTACTGAAGACCCACGCTTGTCGATCTTTAAAGCTCGCTTGAACTTTTCTTCCGCTATGCCAGTACGTCGGCTCTTTTGTTGCTTTTGAACCTGTACATCAGTGCCTTCTGAATTGTAAACCAGCATGTCGTTGCCTTCGCTGTTTGAACCATTATGTCGGTGCTTTTTCTATATGAACCATTATGTCGGTGCTTTGCGACAAGCCAATGCTTAGGCGCTTTAAGCTTAATGAGACGATCATTCATCAAGCCGATCACTTTATGCAATTGTAATCAAGCCAATTACTAAACCTTGTCAAATTGCTTAAAGGGGCTAACTGGCGTACCAAGGAACCCAAAATTGTTGTATGATGTCGAAGTAACCGCTCTGAGTGGCTGAGCATTCCTTCACCGCTGAAACTCTACTGGCGCCACAAATTTGGCTCTAGCGTCAAGCGCTAAAACTACCGTCAGGCGCTAAACCTTATCTCCTGGCGCCATGGCCTGTCGCTTGGTGCTAGAGTTGGGATTTCCGTATATATCCTTTTCTTCGTCATTTCCGCTGCTACTGCTTGATTTTGTTCGAGAATCGCTGCTGAGCTTGAATTCACTCGTTCTTGCTCGTTTCTTAACCGAATTCCCTCAACTTTGTTGCAAATCGAAGCATCTTTCATCTACTTTCCCGATCTATGTAAGTTTTCTCCAAACTCACTCCAGTTTTGATGAATTTTGCGCATGTTTGTCCACAAATTTATTGAAAATTAGAAACTTATAATAATTAATTCGCTTCGTTTGTCAAACTTTATGTCATAAAATTGCTTGATTATGTTTATATATTGCCTTGGGAGTAATTTGAGACTTCTTTGACTCAATTTGGTGAAGAAACGAACAAATCACCATTGTTGGACCTCTTAAAGTCGGGAATACAATGTAGCTTGTTCTTGATGTTTTTGCTAGCAATTCTTGTCCAATTTGTCACAATAATTACCATAGTATTGCAAGAAAGTTTTTGGATGCTTGAAAATTTCCGTATATGCTCACATTGAATTTGTGCTCTATTTTAGTACTACGTACTCTGTTTTTTGCGAACATAGTATCATGCGGCTAGGCGAACTGTAGATACTGTAGAACCTTAATTTATGTTGATTTTGCACAATGTAGCATGGCTATACAGCAAGGTTTGGGTTCATGGTCCCGAGACACGCGACGGGAGCATGAGCCTGTAGAGGAGGATGCCGACCCGTCCACTTCTCTCGGTCCCGTCCATGAGTGGGATGAGCGGACACTGTACTTCTCCCCCCCACCACATTATTTCTAAGAGGGTGTGACGTGGGAACACAGTTGGTAGGACGCACTACCACGACTTAGGCTGCAATACCTTGGGCGACTTGTAGAAGATGCACATCGGCGTCGATGGAAAAGTGAGACTAAAACAGAGCACAAATTCGAATTGAGCATTACGGCAATTTTCAAGCAATCAAACAATTTCTTGCAACTCTATAGTGATTATTGTGACAAATTGGACAAGAATTGCTAGCAAAAACAACAAGAACGAGTCACATTGTTCTTCACGACCTTAAGAGGTCCAACAATGGCAAATTGCTCATTTCTTCACCAAATTGAGTCAAACAAGTCTCAAATTACTCCCAAGGCAATATAAAAACATAATCAAAAAATTTCATGGCATAAAACTTGACAAACAAAGCGAATTGAGCGTTATAAGTTTTGAATTTTCATGGAATTTGTGAATAAACATGCCAAGAGTTCATAAAAAAACCGATGTGAGTTTGAAGAAAACTTACATAGATCGGGAAAATAGATGAAAAGAGCTTTGATTTGCAACAAATTTGAGCGAATTCGGTTGAGAAACGAGCAAGAACCGAGCAGTTGAAGTTTTCGAATTATTTCGAGCAAATTCGTGACGAACAGCCAGCGAAATGAAAAGGAAAGGGGTATTTAAGGAAATCCCCGTGTTGGCGCCAAGCCCTATGCTTTGGCGTCAAAAATTAGGCTTAGCGCCTGGCGCTAAGGCTAATAAGGTGGAGCTGATGGTTTTTTAGTGGCGCCAGAGCACCCAGCCACCTGATGGGGTTGTTCTACCTTTCTGCAACATATTTTTGGGTAATTTGACATGATTTAGTAATCGTCTTGATTACATAAAGTGATCGACTTGATGGAAGATCGTCTAACTTTGCTTAAAGCGCCTAAGCATTGGCTCACTAACAAAAAGCACCGACATATAGGTTCAAAAGCAAAAGAGCACCGACATACAGGCATAGCGGGAGTAAAGTTCAGGCGAAATTTTAAAGATCGACAGGCTTGGATCTTCAATAATTTCCTTTGGAAAATTATCCCATCAAATGAGGATGACTTCAAGAGACGATATCTTCGACAGCGTTCTCTGGCTTGAGGAGAGTTGTCACAAACAACTGGAGGTAATTTCGGGCGAAGTTTTCTTCGATCATATTCCCTTAGGCATGAAAGATGGTCATAATGCGGATGGAGATTTGTTTCAAGAAAAGCAATCTTCGATAGTATTCCCTTGGACGTGGAGTATTATCAATGCGGATGAGGATTTGTTTCAAGATAAGCAATCTTCGATAGTATTCCCTTTGACTTGGAATATTATCAAAGAGGAAGAGGATCGTTTTAGGCGAAGCAATCTTCTAATTTGGAAGCAGTTACGGGCGTAGCAGTTTTCAAGCGGGATGACATTCTTTAGCTTACAGAAGGTCATCGAAACAATCAGTTACTTTCAGAGACGTGTGCTCGACGGTGCAAGATACGCGTTTCTTAACTCTTTTATCTGTTTGACTAATGCTAGTTTTGCAGGTATCAGCGTTGCAAGAGTGATTTAGGATCGCAGAACGTTATAAATCATTCTCCGTCCCTATCGCTACTTTGGCTTTCGTTTTTTGAAACTTGCGTTTCTCCAAAATCAGTCAAACTGGGGGTTCTGTAGAAACCTATTTGTGTCTCCCCAAAACCAAACCCAGTGTTGAGTACCTTTCACGTCGAATCATAATCGAATGAAGCGGAAGTGTGGAAAGTCTAGTGTTGCGGAAAGTTTGAATTTCTTTTCTCTTCTCTCTGTTTTTGAAAACTTATTTTAAGAAAACTACCAATCCAGTTTGGTTGGTCCATGATATGGGTCCAATAGTAGTTTAGTTGGATGGGGCTTGCAAAGACCTTTCCAACGATATATTTTAAACCCAATTCCGATGAATATTGAGGAAGTCATGGCCAATTTACTAAACTGGGCCCGGTTTGAGCTTTATATACGGCCCAATGATCTTGGGGAGGGCCTAATATGATTTATCCTTCCTAATGCAATTAGAAATGGTTTTAGTCTTCTAGAATTTTCTAGAAGGTTCTTTTCATTCCTAATTCAATTAGCATTGATAAATTGACTTTTTGACTTTTTTTCAAAGTTTTAATTAAAATCAAATAGCATTTTTTAAGAAATTATATGATTTTATCCTCCAGTACGGCTAACTTATCTGATTTTCGAAAACGCGTTAAAATCAGGCTTGGCGCCTGAGCCCTTGCTTTGGCGCCAGGCGCTAGTGTTGGTGCCTGGCGCCAGTAAGCAAGGGTTTGTGCGAACTCTGTTTTTTTGTGCATCAGACTCTGTTTTGTTTATTTTATCTTCTTAGCTAATTTTCTCTATAAATATCATATTCAAAACTCCGTTTTCATTAACCAATTTTTCTCACCAATTCTCACCAATTCTCATCAACAATCAGTTTTCATTCGCAAATCATTAATTCTTTAGCTTTCTCTAAATCATTCATCTTTATCCATTTCTTCTAAACTTTGTTTTCTCATACAAAATTCCGCATTCGCAAGATCTAGAAACACCTAGCCATATTTGAAGTTGTTTTCGCCCTAGACGTGAAAGGTTTAATTTCTGAGGGTTTGGTCCCAAATCTCTCTTTCAATTATTTAATTTAATTGTTTTAATTATTATTTTCCTTGAAGTTACTAAAGTGTGTATTTTGTTATTAGAAAGAGGTACGAGGCATCAAAGTAAGTACTTTAATTGATTAATTAATATTATGATTTACAAACCATGTTTATATTATTGTTATGATATTCCTAGTATCATGTCTAGGGTATTTTAAATATTAAATATGATTGTTGTGATGCTTCCTATGTTCTTCCTAATATTTATGATTGTTAGTATCATGTTAGGGTTAAAGATTTGATTTTTATTGCTTAGTGACATGCTAGGGTTTGTTATTAATCTTGTTAGTATCATGCCTAAGATCTTGCTATTATTATGCTATTACATGAACATGATTATGATTATAATTGTTATAATTTATGATGATTATGAATATTATTATTATTTTGATGATGATTATTTTATTTATAATTATTATTCATGATATTGATTTTTATTATTATGTTGCTTGATATTTATTTTTATTGCTTGATCACACCTTTTTATGCATGTTTAAAAGTGAATTGGTACTTGTAATCACGCTAAATAAGATATTAATAATCTTGTTTAGGGTTAATATGATTATAATTTCAAGTGATCGCCAATAATAGATTTATTTGTGCATTAATATTCAACCAACATAGATTAAACAGGTTTAGGGTTAATCCTATTAATTGCATGTTAATTAGAAAGCGCACATGAATACGGTCAGAATAAAGTAGAAGCTTATTATTAGGGCAGGTTCAATCTCTTTTAGGTTGGATTTGTACCTTCATCCCCGAACCCTTATTTGGTTCTAGACCTTATGGAGTTGACGATCTCTTTGATCGTTAAGGGGTGTAACCTTCATCCTATGAACGGTTTACAAGTTCATAAAACTTGTTGGCGACTCTTTTGCTCTACCTTCTTCCCTTTTGGACGCCACCGTACTGTAGTGTATGATAACAGTGGGGTTTAAGCTAGTGGGATTTAAGGCTTGAAATTATTCCCTACAATACTTAACCTATTTTTGCCATTTTCGAACTCCAAAATTGTTTGGTAGACGATAATCATGTTTAATCGTGTTTATATTACGGTTATTCGTCTAGAATTAGTTAATTCTTTGAGATTTTAGAATATAATCCCTTGAATGCTTAGACTGGTATAGGATGGCTTTTATGGGTGTTAAAAGCGCCCATTTACTGAGTATAACTGTTGGTATTGTAGCCCCCAAGTATGGTGGCGTTCGATTTTCGTGTTTTTCCCTATCGTTAGCCGTTATGCTGCCGAAATGGGTCTAGAATACGTATATTAGTTAAGTTTAGGAAATAAACTATTTAAAGAAATTTTATCCGTCCTAGCATGGACTTGCCTCCGTTTGTCGATGCTGAGGAGGTTCTCGTTGGTCCGGACGAGGCGATTCGCCCTCGAAAGAGGGTGACTTGTCCTCGAGAAAAGGTTCAAGAGCGACGCGTCGCGGCCGATCGACGTCGAAGGAGAAGGTTGTTTGGGAGGCTACCACGTTTCGATCCTAGGGTCCTTAAGTGGTACCCAGACCACCATGTTTCGATCTGAGGGTGGTTCGGCATCGTGAGTTTTTCGCGCATTCGTCTCTTTTCTTTTCCTTTGTTTCTTCTCATTTTTTTAAACCATAACCATTTTTTTTTTAGAGTGAGCCTGGCATGTGTTTGTACGGCTCTGGGACCTGCCCGCCCGTTTTGAGAGTTTGCCCGAGGTGGCAAAGGATATGGTAGCACTTTCCGGGATTGACTCCCAGCATGCGGCTCTTCGAGATTTATCGAGCTAGTCTGCGTCGTCAGCTTTCCTTCGTGGATTGTTGGAGTTTGTGTGGGATTCCACCAACACTTTCCATCTAGCTTCTCTAACGACTTTTTCTTGATAGATAAATTCTTCATCTTTTCTTGGAAGGCTAATGCTTCAACTTTTTTCTTTTCAGTATTTTCCATCATCTTAATTCTCCTCTCCTCGACCTCTTGAGCCTTGTCCTCTCTCATACGAAGAATCTCTTGTTGAAGTTCTTCGACAGTTGTCATTGTTGTTGGACTAGGATTAGTTGTTGAATGAAAGTGGTTCGAACGGGGTTGATCTTTGGGTGGTAAACGTAGAATGCGAGTGCCCGGGGTCCTCTTTCCCAAGATTGAAAACCGGCCCTAAAGGAGTACGAAAGGATAAGTAAATCGATACGCTTGCTTTTGAAGGGAAAAAAGAAAAAAGACGCAAAATATACTCAAACGGATAACATCGCCCTTAACAATTCTTCAAAGAAGATATTGTTCGGACGAGTCAATTTATTATTTGAGAAATCAAAACTGACTCGTCTAGTGGGCACGCGCAAGTTACTAAGTTGCGTGCGGCTGTCACGCGCAACAAAATAACTTGCGCCGGGAGGGGTCACGCAACCTCTTGAGTTGCGCGTGCCACCTGCTCGTAGTATTATTTTTTTTTAATTCGAGCATTTTTTTTTTTTTTGAATCGATTATTTTACTTGACCCTTTTTTTTCTTTTTTTTTTTTTTATGTTATCCTTTGAATATGACAACTTCGTAATTAGGAACCTAGACCAAACTAAAAAAAAAAAAAGAAGACTAACCTAACACGTTGCACATACTCACATAATTACATAAGCATGTTATAAGTCAAGATTCACGCAATGCCATTCTAAGGTCAAAATAGGCTTGGGTGTCCAAAGGTACCATACCTTAAGAAACGATGCATAAATCAATCACTCAACGTGTTGACCCATGACATCGCCCTCCCAACATTTTTGTTGTTGATATGGGTGGGATAGACGTCTAGTGTTGGCGATCCATAGTCAATGAGCCAATCCCCAATGGTTTAAGTGTGTTATGCTTATGCATGATGCAATGTTGCTTGTTTGGTTTTTCCTTTTGTGCAAAAGGAAGATATTATGCGTTCAAGTCTCGCTCTCTAACTAGAGATTATCCAAGTTAATTCTCGTTACAACCCATAGGCAACCTAGTGTTGGATACCTTGGACCATAACTACAAATTAATCATATAACCTCTAAGTCCCCAGTGGAGTCGCCACTGTAAGAAGGGTGATCCCATCTTAAGGGGTACTGTCCTTAAATGCCCTTGGCCACTTAAAATCCTAGGACTTTACACTTGTTAAGGTGTAGTAGGATTTGAATTCTTAATTGTTTAGGGGACCTTGAATTAGAATTGATTCCATCATCCTGCTTTTTTGTAAGAAACAAGTAGGAGTCGCCAATGAGTTTTAGGAAAAACTCATAAACCTCGTTCATGCCTTTTTTCCATGTGGAGTTCATGGAATAATTAGCAAAAATAATAAGTTTACCCATGCCCAAATTGGTCTATAAACCATAAATGAGTTCGGGAGCAGGGGTACTAAGATAACGTTCATTTTAGAGGGGAATCATCATCCTAGCCCTAGTACGGCCTCTACTAGCTCTTCCTTTTTAACAATTTCATCACCAAACAATATATGCAACGCGATACCTAAATCCATGTTAGTTGATTTCATTTACAAGCATTAATTCACGTAGGAATTACATTGGAAAGTCGTTATTCTTATTTAATTAAATTCGTGGAAAAACAATAAATAAACAAGATTCGCCTTGGCTTAGGTGATCAACCAACAATTATTTAATTCAATTCTAGTCTTTATTTAACGCAAGATACTATGTGGAATTGATTAATTGATTATTTTAAAAGTGATCAAACAACACTAATTAATTAATTAATTAATTAAAGTCCTTTTAAACAAGAAAATAAAGGTGATTTAACTAAGTGCTCGGGAATTTACCACTTCTCTTTGCTGGATCTCCGTTTAGAACACTTATGGACACCTTCTTGTTAGGGAACCTTCACAATAGAAACAAAGTATCAAAAGGGTAAGTGTTTAGGACCAGAGGGCTAGGTTGCACAAGTTCACAAGTTATTTCGACAGAGTTTTAGGATAATTTTTGTCTGTACAAATCCAACCTAAAAGAGATTGAACTTGCCCTAATAATAAGCCTCTACTTTATTCTTCTCATATTCATGTGCGCTTTCTAACTAACATGCAATCAATAGGTTTACCCTTAAACCTATTTAATCTATGTTGGTTGAATATTAATGCACAAATAAATCAATTATTGGCGATCACTTAAATTATAATCATATTAACCCTAAGAAGATTATTAATTATCTTATTAAGTGGGATTACAAGTACCAATTCTTTTTAAACATGCATAAAAGGTGTGATCAAGCAATAACAATAAATATATCAAGCAACATAATAATCATAAATTATAATCATAAATCATGAAAATAACTATAATCATGTTAAAGCATAATAATAGCAAGATCCTAGGCATGATGCTAACAAGATTAATAACAAACCCTAGCATGTTACTAAGCAAAAAAGATCAAATATATAGCCCTAACATGATACTAACATGAATATTAGGAAAGAAAATAAAAGGCATCATAGAAATCATAATAAGCATATTTGATATTATAACCTTTACCCTAAACATAGTACTAGGAATCATTGTTGTCATGCTAAACATCAAATTAAGGAAAAACATCCTAACCTGATACTAGGAATCAAAATAACACCATAAACATGATTTCTATATCATAATACCAATAAAACAATTAAAGCACTTACTTGGACACCTCGTATCTCTTTCTAATAACAAAATACACAGGTTACTAACTTCAAGAAAAATAATAAACAACAAATTAAATTAAATAATTGAAATAGAGATTTGGGACCAAACCCTCAAAAATCAAACCTTTCACATATAGGGCGAAGGCAACTTTGAACTTGGCTAGGTGTGTCTAGATCTT
Organism: Chenopodium formosanum; assembly: GCA_024500155.1. NCBI lineage: Eukaryota > Viridiplantae > Streptophyta > Magnoliopsida > Caryophyllales > Amaranthaceae > Chenopodium > Chenopodium formosanum. The sequence goes on from CM044880.1 coordinate 45,189,758, forward strand.
GTAAATGCAGAATTTTGTATTTGAGAGAAGGCTAGTTTAGAAAAGAAAGAGAGAGAGAGAGAGAGTATATCAAGAATTTCTTGATGAGAGTTGGTGATAAAAAACGGAATTTTTAGGAGGCTATTTATAATGAAAATCAGTCGGATATGATAAAAAATGAATCAAAGTTTTGAAAAGAATAAAACACGACGCTGTCGCCAAACACGCGCCTGTCGCCAGACGACAGGGCTGTCGCCAAACGCCAGATCTATCGCCAGCGACAGACGTGTCGTACGGCACTGCAATCGGTTTTTCCACGCATTTTCTTATTTTGATAAAATTTAAGCGTAAGAGAGGGTAAAACTGTCATTTCCTTAAAAACACTTCTTTTATTCTAATTAAAACACTTAAAAGTCAATTTATCAATGCTTATTAAATTACGAATCAAAAGAACCTTCTAGAAGATTCTAGAAGACTATAATCAATCCAAATTGCATTAGGAATGATAAATCATAATAGGCCCTCCTCTAGAACATTGGGCCGCATATAAAGATCAAACCGGGCCCAGTTTAGCAATTTGGCCATATATTCATCGGAATTGGGCTTATAATATATCGTTGGAAAGCCTTTTTGAACCCGACCCAACTACTCCATTATTGGACCCTTGCCATGGACCAAACTTAATTGGATTGGCTATTTTCTTTAAAAAAGGTTTTCAAAAACAGAGGAAAAGAAAAGAATTAAAAACTAACCGCAACACTAGACTTTCTACACTTTCACTTCATTCGATTATGATTCGACATGAAAGGTACTCATCACTGGGTTTGGTTTTGGGGAACACAAATGGGTGTCTACAATAACAAAGTCTGGTTCTATGATATTCCCCATATTTCTTTAGAAGGTTGCCCAATTGTCTTTCATGGAAGTGGGTACATCTATCACTAATGATATCTCATGGGACACCAAACCTTGGAAATATGGTCTTCTTGAAGAGCTTCATAGCCACCTTGGCATCATTTGTTGGTGATGCAATGGCCTCGACCCACTTGGACACATAATCTATGGCTACAAATATGTAACATTTCCCATTGGAAGATGGAAACGATCTCATATAGTCAATACACCAAACGTCAAACATCTCAACTTCAAGAATCCCAATTTGGGGCATCTCGTGCCTCCTTAAAATATTGTCGGTCCTCTGGCAAGAATCACAAGACATGATAAATAACCGCGCATCCTTGAACAAAGTAAGCTAAAATAAGCCCCACTCATTAAGATTGGCCACTGTTCTAGAAGGGCCATGATGCACACCATATGGAGAGTTATGGCAGCGTTATAGGAAGCCAATCACTTCCCATTCGAGGACACACCTGCGAAATTGTCCATCTACACACTCACAAAATAAGAAAGGATCATCCCAAAAATAATATTTAACATCATGGAAAAACCTTTTCATTTGTTAATAGGACATATTTAGAGGTAGTATGACGCCTACCAAATAATTGGCATAATCGGCATACCAAGGTCCTTGTGACACAACTGCAAGTAGATTGTCATCAAGAAGAGAATCATCAATAGGGGTGGAATCCTTACCTCCATCAATAGGGGTGGATCCTAAACAAGTAATTTGCAACTACATTCTGTACTCCCTTCTTATCTCTGATGTAAATATCAAAGTTTTGGAGTGTGAGTAGCCAACAAAGAAGTCTAGGTTTGGTCTCTAACTTGGCAATGAGATATTTTAATTCTTCATGATCTAGTAAAAATAATAATTTTAGAACCAATCAAGTATGATCTAAATTTCTCCAAGGCAAAAATCATAGAAAGAAACTCCTTCTTAGTAGTAGCATAGTTGACTTGAGTCTCATCTAAAGTTTTACTAGCATAGTATATAACATGTAAAACTTTGTTCTTACTTTGGCCAAGCACGACGCCCAAAGCATAGTCACTAGCGTCACACATGATCTCGAATGGAAGATTCCAATTTGGAGCACATATGATAGGAGCCAAAATTAAGGCTTTCTTAATCTTGTTAAAAGACTCAATACACTCTTCAGTAAAATAAAAAGGAGCATCTTTAAGTAGAAGTTGGGTTAGTGGTTTTGCAATCTTAGAAAAACCCTTGATAAAGCGGCGATAAAATCCTACGTGACCAAGGAATTTCCTTACCCCTTTAACATTAACTTGTAGGGGTAATTCCTCAATCACTTCTACCTTTTCTTTATCTACCTGTGTTCCTTGGTAAGAAACAATATGACCCAATGCTACACCTTGTGTCACCATAAAGTGACACTTCTCCCAGTTTAAGACCAAATTGCATTCTTCACATCTTTTCAAAACTTTAACGCGGTTAGATAAAAAATTATCAAATGAACAACAATAGACACTAAAGTCTTTCATAAAAAATTTTATAATAGAATTTATAAACTCAGAAAAGATGTTCATCATACAACGCGGAAAAGTGGCAGGTGCGTTACATAATCCAAAGGCATTCTACGATAAGAAAAAGTACCATAAGAACAAGTAAATGTTGTTTTCTCCTGATCATCAGGGTGAATTGGGATTCGAAAGAACCCCGAGTATCCATCCAAATAACAGAAAAAATTTATGGTAAGTGTTTTGGGTGTTTTTTGTCCCTTGGGAGAGTTACAACACGAAAACTGATCCGCAGTGAGTTGTACCTGCAAAACCAACGGAGACACCTGTTGGGTGGTGCTCCGCCTCCGACGCACAAGTTAGTAACTTGAAACGGGATAAGGAGAACGGAAATTTAGGTGGGTATCTGCTCGGATTCCAAGCTCAGGTGTTTCTCTAGTGTCAGAGAATACAGTTGCAATAATTGGTCAAAAAACCGTCCTCTCAAAATGAGGAACATCCCCCTATTTATAGGGTCATTGGGAATTGCCCCTGATTAGGTCACTGTAGCCTAATCATTGGTGGGTTGCGCCGTATTCCGGCTTTCTCGGGATTTGGGCCTGAAGGCCGCCTTTTCCCTTCTATCTCTGGAATGACACGTGTCAAACAGGGGTTGGTCCATTTTGGACCAATCTGAGGCTGACACGTGTCACCCTCTGATTGGACCACGTGGCAGGGTAAAAATACCCTAAACATTTGCCCCTCACAGATGTGACGTGGCATGCCACGTGGCATCTGTGACACATGTCACTCTTCGGTTGGCGGTAATTTTACAGTTACAGAGTAACCGTTCACCTTCCAGGTAAATTACGGAAATGCCCCCGTATTTACCCCATATATATAGCCGTTTTACCCTCATAATTTTGTACGTTTTACAAAAATTTTCTAGAGAGGAAAACTTTGAGAGAGCAGAAGCCATCCGTTTGAGTCAGGCGCAAGCAGGAAACTTTTTGTTCTTACGCAACCCAGCCGGACCCGCCCTCCTTCAGATACCAATTACAAAGGTACCGTCTCTGTCTCTCTCAGCTCTTTTCTTTTTTCACCGCCTGTACATATTTCTTGCAATAAATGGATGCATCACCAACCCACACGGCACAGCCTAGGTTAGAGTCCAGCCGGTCACCGGGGACGGCTGAGTCTAGGACTGGGAGTGCCGGCTCGGGGTGTTGGGACCACCCTTTGCCATGGATTCCGACTAGTTATGTGTCTGTGCAGGACACCATGGCTCGGACAATGCAGACGGCCACTGATCCAAATTACCGAGGCGAAGGCTCAGGCGGCCAAACGCCTGAGGGAGACACGTCTGATCAGAGAGATCAGACGACTCTGGAGAGATCCCCTCCGCGCGCCCCTTCGACACCCGCTGACTCTTTCCTAGAGGAGTGTGACCAAGGCGGCGACGATGCCGCCTCTGCCCCCCATGGACCAAAGCGAGGGGGAGACGGAGAGTGACAGCTCCGCCTCTACCTCCGAGAGCAGCGATGACTTGCCCCCTCTTCCAGATAGCGAGGAGGAAGAAAGGAAAAAGTGGAGTGAGAAGGACGATCCCTTCAGCATCCACGTCTCCTCCAAGGACCGGATCCAGATGGGAGAGAACTTAGAGAATTTTAAGAAAATGCACCCGCTAGGAGACGGGTATAAGATCCGGGTGCCGCCTGAACTTGGCACCATCGCCTAGGGGGATGATCAACAGAACGCCAACAGTTATTTTGGCTGTTACGAGGCGGCGTTCAAAGCCGGCCTTCGCTTCCCCCTTCACCAGGCGGTGAGGGCTATTTTGAGGGGCTACGGCCTGGGGCTCTGGCAACTTACCCCCAACTCCTGGACCAACATTCTGGGGTATGTTGCCGCCTGTGAGTTCCAAGGGCTTAACCCCGGCTGGGAGGCTTTTGCAAGCATGCATTACCTCAGCAGGAGCCCAGGCGGCTGGAGGGCGTGGTACACTCTAACCACGCAGCCGCAATATATGATGACCTTAGACAAGGTCTCCAAGTTCGATGGCTGGAAACACAGGTTCTACCTGATGTCGGCCCCAACCAGACGGGAGAATTATGAATTCCGTCTGTACAATAAGAAGCCTGACTTGTTAGGCAGGAAGTGCGCTCTTCCCCGGATCCCAGAAGAGGACTTTGACAAGATTATTGAGGCAGACTTTTTTGGCCTCACAGACACAACCTTGTCAACCGGGGAGACAATAAAAGTCCCCAAGAACTGGATCCCCAAGAGCACCTGGTTCAGGGACGAGTGCTTCCTAGTCGCCTGCGCACTAGGGCACATGTTTTCCAAACGTATGCGCCTGAGTTTATATCCCTCTGTAGTATTTTTCTATCAAAATTGTTTTATGATATTAACCAACTTCCTTCTTTTTGCAGAGGAAGCATTAAGCATGTTGCAGACGGAGAAAACCCCAAAGCGATCCTCTGCTGTCATCCGCAAGGCGCTTGCGGAGAAGGCCGCGGCTGAGGTCAAAGCCAAGGTATTGAGCGCCTGACCCTTTCTTAAGCTCATTTTATAAACTGTCTTGCCCAGATACTAACCTTATTTATTTTCACAGGGGGGAAAAGTTGGGAAATCGTTTGAGAAGAGTCTCAAACGGCCTAGGGAGGAAGCCCCAGCCGTTCTCAATAAGCTAAAAAAGTCTGCCTCTGCATCAACTCCTGACGCCTCAGCCGGGACAAAGACGATGCGAATAGGGGGACGGCTCGAGAAAATAGGAGGCAGCCTGTGCCTTGACCTTGCCAACCCCTCAGCAGCCGCGGGGTTCACCACGCCTGCAAGCGTTTCCCGCTTGGCCGGCTCTGAAGGTAAGAATCCTTTTGAATCCCTGCCTGAGCTGGGGTGGCCTTTACGGGTGAAATCCCACTCCCAACAGACATCATCCTCAGACAGCCGGATACAAATAGGTACCGCCTTAGTTTCGCACTCATCACCTATTGATTGTGGTGCAGATCAAACACAATCTCCCCGCTGGCCAGACGTCCAGAAGCACGCCAAAGCCATGCTGGACGCCGTCCGGAAGAAGGATAAGGACAATATCCCTGGGATAGAGACGTTCAACCTTGAACGCATTCTATCCCTTCTGGCTGAGGTGAGAAACCTGTCAATTCCGTGTTATTTTTTCAAGTAATTTCTCCGCCCATAATTCTTATACCGCCTGCTTTTTGCAGGCCATGCTGCGGGTGGACGGGCTCAAACGTCCTTATTCCCGCAAACGGGAAGAGGTAAAAAGGGCCAAGAAGTCTGCCATAGACGCTGATAATATTGCTTTACACTCAACTATCGTAAATGAACTTGAAACTAAAGCAATAATTATGACACAGGCGTCTAAAATCCAGCAGTTGGAGCTAGATCTGAAGGCGGCCGACCAGCGGGTGACGGATGCTGAGACGGCCAAGAAGGGGGCGGAGGAGGCCCAAAAGAAGGCAGACGAGAGCGCCAAGCAGGCTGATGAGGCGCTCAAGAAGGCCCAAGCGGACCTTGGTAAACTGAAAACCAAGGTTGAGAGGCTGGAGAAGGATGCTGCTCAGGCTCAAAAAAACTTTGCAGCAACCCTGGAGGCGGAGCAAAACCGCCTCGTTGCTGAAAGCGATGCTGATAACGACGCCCGTATGAAGATTGCTTGGGCTGCCTTGTACCCAGAAGCTGATTATAGCATCTGGGCAATGGCACACAGCTATGCTGAGTACGTGGTGTATTTGAGAGAGCAAGGCATGCCAGAGCCTGCCTCCTTTGAAGCCTGGCTCAGCAACAATGAGTCGTCCGCGCCTGAGCTTCCTGGTCCTGGTGAAGCGCAGGAAATTCCCTCAGACAATGAGGAGAAGGGGGAGGACCAGGAGGCTCCGTCTGCAGGCCAGAAGTGACTCTTCAGCGGCAGTATGCCAATTTATCATTTCTTTTAATTCTTTTTATTCAGCGGCTATATGCCAAAACTTGATTTTTCCGGCCTGCGTGCCGAGTATCCCTGTATTTACCGGCTGTGGAGCCGTGTTAATTAACAATTTTTCTCCCGGACGGGGTCCGGTTAACATTTGATCCATTACAACCGTTTGGTTGGATGGACTTTAATGAATTGCACCGACTAAGTCGGTTTTGATTATTTTGCATTTGAATTTTTAATTTTTGCCTATCTTATTAAAAGCATGCGGCGATTTCTTGCCTAACTAATCAGTAGTATGGCTGTCTTTGCCCCTGGACGGCTGTGTGATTGGTTTGAGCTGGAGCTGGTTGATTGACTTGAAAACGTCTGATGCTGCAAAGAGCATGATATGTTTGTAAGTCAATCAATCACAATAGTGATTGCCCCAAACCAAGTGCACAGCCGTGCATCACAGGCGTTCAGTCACTACCCAGACGGTTTTTTGCCCGTCTTGGTAGAGATTTCATAGCCATTGAACTCTTGCCCCAATTGGGGTGAGGTGCATTTTTTTAAAATAAATAACCAAGCGAGAACTTCAGCTGATTACCGACTGATGCATATGGGCATCCGGTATTTAGGAAATTCGTCCTTCGCAAGTTATTTAGCCAGACGGCTATGTGTTGACCAATTTGGTCGTTCAATTTTTGCCGTCTGTATGGATACATAGAACCGACAGATAATTCGTTCTCTGCGACGATTGCACCCGGAGGGGTGTCGCCGGACGCCTTTGTCCATGTTGGGACAGGCGATTTTTATAAAAATAGCAACCATCCGGCCATTTTAGCCTCTGGTCCTTTTTAAGACCGGTTGTGTAGCCACTAAACGTTTTTGTGCTTAGTTTCTTAATCAGTGTTGAATTTACACTAAGTATCAAACTTAGTTTGGTAAATGGAGAATCCGTCTGAGTATTACCCAGGCGGATAGAATCATACTAAGTATCAAACTTAGTTAGGTAAATGGAGAATCCGTCTGAGTATTGCCCAGGCGGATAGTCAAGCAATTGAATAAACAGAATCAAACTTAAATAAACAAGTGATCCGAGTATTACCCAGGCGGACTAAAAAACGAAACCTTCACTAAGTATCGAACTTAGTTAGATAAATGGGGAATCCGCCTGGATATTACCCGGATGAATAATCAAATGATAATTTTGCAAGCAAAGTCTGAATCTGCATTAACTGACACTGTTTACAAAAAGTTTACATTCTCAGAAGTAGTACTTTTTTAGATTGTCTACATTCCAAGTTCTAGGCAGGCGCCTTCCGTCTGGAGTTTCCAGGCGGTAGGTGCCGTCCCTTACTTCCTCATAGATCCGGTAGGGGCCTTCCCAATTTGGGGTTAGCTTTCCCAACTCATTTGCCCTACCGGTTGCTTCCATTTTTCGTAACACTAAGTCGTCAACCCTCAAGGGACGCTTGTGTACTTTTTTGTTGTAGGCTCTCGTCATTCTCAGACGGTAAATCTCATGACGCAAGGCGGCATTGCCCCTGCGTTCTGGGAGTGAATCCAATGCCAGGCGCATTGCTTCCCAGTTTGCCTCTTCATCATACAGCATGACTCTGAGAGTCGGCTCGTAATGCTCGATGGGCAAGACGGCTTCAGCACCGTAGACCATGAGAAATGGGGTTTCCCCGGTTGCCCCTTTTGCTGTTGTCCGGATGGCCCACAGGACATGGATTAACTCTTCTGCCCATAAACCACCGGCTCTTTCTATTTTCTTTTTAATGCCGTTTGAGATGAGTTTGTTGAAAGCTTCAACTTGGCCGTTTGCTTGGGGTCGGCCAACAGATGCGAAATAGCTTGAGACCCCCTGATCTCCCAACCAAGTTTTTAACTGAGGCGTCTCAAACTGAGGACCATTATCAAAAACCATAGACATGGGTACCCCACACCGGGTGATGATGTTCTTCCAGATGAAGGAAATTACGTCTGAGGTCTTGATATTTTTAACCGCCTCAGCCTCAACCCACTTGGTGAAGTAATCCATAGCCACTAAGATATAGCGCTTTCCGCTTGGAGCAGGCGTGTAAGGACCTAGAATGTCCATGCCCCATTTTGCAAACGGGATTGGGCTGTGAATGGCCGTCAGATCAGTAGCCGGACGGTGAATGAGTTTGCCATATTTTTGGCACTTGTCACATTTCTTCACCAACTCCTTGGCGTCCGCCTCAAGAGTGGGCCAAAAGTAATGTCGTCTGGCTCTGACGGCTAGGGACCTGCCGCCTATGTGCGAGGCGCAGAACCCCGAGTGCAAGTCTTCGAGAACTTCTTTCCCCTTTTCTGGGGTGACACACTTCAATAAAGGCTTCAGAAAGCCCGCCTTGAAGAGTTCTCCATTTTTCAACTCGAATCTTGCAGCTCGCTTTTTCAGGACGGCTGCTTCCCGTGGCGAATCAGGAAGTGTACCGTCTGAGAGATAGGCCCGTATGTCATCCATCCAGGTAGAGCTTCGGTCCAGAATTCCAACGGGATCCTCATAGATGCTTCTTTTCTCAAGAACTTCCCAGAAGACAGACCGAGGCGTATCATGGCAGGCGGAAGATGCCAGTTTTGACAATGCATCCGCCTGGTTGTTCTCTGACCTAGGCACCTGATTCAGCCGGAATTCCTCAAGCGCCTTGGTCTCTTCTTTGACTGCCTGAAGATATTTAACCATAGCCGGATGGGTAGCCTCGTAGCTTCCCTCATACTGGCTAACAACCAATTGAGAATCAGAGTTGGCGTCAATTTTCATGGCCCCTGCCGCCTTACACATGCGAATGCCGGCTAGCAGGGCTTCATATTCCGCCTTATTGTTAGAGGCCTGAAATTTGAAGCGCAGTGCATACTCAAATCTGTCTCCTTCAGGAGACTCATAAATTACACCTGCACCACATCCGTTCTTTGTAGAGCTCCCGTCTATGTACACTTTCCAAACCTGATCAAGATTATCCGGAGCCACCGGACGAGTCATTTCCACAATGAAGTCGGCAAACGCCTGACCCTTCACTGCCTTTCTTGGTTCGTAAGTGATTTCAAGGCTCTGCATTTCAATAGCCCATTTCAACATTCTCCCGGATGAGTCCAAGGTAGACATTGGCCGCTTGAGTGGCTGGTCCGTGTAAATCACCACCGGATGCGCCAAAAAGTAAGGCTTCAATTTTTTGAATGCCATATACAAAGCGAGGCCAAATTTTTCAACCATGGGGTACCGGAGTTCAGCATTTTTAAGAACATGGCTAATGAAGTAAACCGGGAACTGAATGCCGTCTCGCTCAGCAAGGAGAACGGCGCTGAGGGCATGATCTGAGACGGCTAAGTACATGTACAACGTCTCCCTAGGCAAAGGACTGACCAACCTAGGCAGAGAATGTAAATGCTCTTTCAACCTCTGGAACGCCGCCTAAGCATCATCCCCCCATTCAAATCTAGTCTTCTTCCTGATTGCTTGGAAGAAGTAGAGGCATTTGTCACCTGACCGGCTGAGGAACCTCCCCAGGGCGGCCAGACAACCGGTGAGTCTCTGAACTTCCTTAACAGAGCGGGGTGACTTCATGTCAATCACCGCCTGTATCTTTTCGGGGTTAGCCTCTATCCCCCTTTGATCAATCAGGAACCCGAGAAACTTCCCAGACTCAACACCAAAGACGCATTTCTTAGGATTTAACATAACCCTATGCCGCCTGAGGGTGGTGAATGTTTCTCGGAGATCAGCAAGGTGATCCGTCTGTAGCTTGGATTTGACTATCATGTCATCAATGTACGCCTCCACATTCCTCCCAATCTGATTAATGAAGACCGTATTAATCATCCGTTGGAAAGTGGCAGGCGCATTTTTCAAGCCAAACGGCATCACAGTATAACAGAATAGCCCCTGATCAGTGACGAAGGCCGTCTTCTCTTGGTCTTTCTTCCACAGGGGTATCTGATGGAAGCCGGAGTAGGCATCCATAAAGCTCATCAAGGCGTGACCGGCTGTAGAGTCGACCAGACTGTCGATATTTGGAAGCGGATAACTGTCCTTTGGACACGCCTTGTTGAGGTCTGTGTAATCAACACACATGCGCCAGGTCCCATTCGGTTTTTTAACAAGGACCACATTGGCCACCTAGTCGGGGAAATTACAAGGCCGAATGAACCTGGCGTCTAGCAGCTTTTTGACTTCGGCAGCTGCCGCCTGACTTCTTTCCTCGCCGTGATTTCTTTTCTTTTGCCGGATGGGCTTCTTTTTGGGGTCAACGGCGAGTTTGTGGACAGCAAGATCCGGGCTGACGTCTGGCATCACTTCCACTTCAAAGGCAAAAATGTCTTTGAATTCTTTCAGCAGAAGGTGCAAGCTTGCACCCAAGGTAGCATGAGCAACCGTCCCCACCTTAACAGTGCGTTCTGGACGGCTGTCGTCCAGTACAAGGTCAATACTTTCGCCAGCCGGTTGGGGACGTAGCTCATCTGACCGTTCACCGGTCAGTGATTGCTATTTTTTCTCTTTTTTCACCTCCACCAGCAGTGGAGCCTTTCTTTTCTTTCTGGCTGCTGATGGGGCAGGAGCTGGGTCGGCATCCTTGACGTTGTCAAGGTCTATTGGTTCCTGACCGCCTGGGGCCACGGTATCTCGGACGGCTGAGAGATAACATTCTCGGGCCGTCTTCTGATCCCCATTCAAGGAACCAACAGAGCCGTCATCCCTTTCATACTTGATGAGCATGAGGGAAGGGATGATTACCGCCTTGGCTACGTTGAGGGTTGGCCTGCCAAGAATGATGTTATAGGCGGTCAACTCCTCAACGACCAAGAATCTGACGACAATCTGTCGTCCCTGGCCTTTCTCCCCCAGCCGGATGGGTAAATCAATTCTTCCGGCTGGGTAGACCATCCCACCCCCAAAACCAACCAAGGGGTGGGTGACCGGGTGCATGCTGCTGATATTGTATTTCAGCTTTTGCAAGCACCGGAGGCTGATGATGCCTGATGAGCTGCCGGTGTCAATAAGGATCTGTCCAACCAGCTGATTGGCAACCTTACATTCAATGACCACCGGGTCATCATGCGGGCGGCGAACGCTGCCCCTATCCTTCTCCGTGATCAAGACGTCTGGGAAGGAGGAGCTGGCTTCCGCCTGCTCATCATCATCTTTGTCCATCTTTCGAAGATGGCTCTTGGTGCCCCGGATGGTAGGGCCACCACATGAGAACCCGCCTACTATAGTGTAGACCGGCTCCTTATCGGTATCCGAGCTACTAGCAGGCTGGGGGGTAGTCTTGGAGGACTGACCCTTGTTTTTCTTTTTTGCCCCGGCTGGGGACTTAGAAATGTAGGACTTCAACAGCCCTTTGTCAGCCAGACGGTCCAACGCACGCTGAAGACTGAAGCAGTCGTTGGTGTCATGGCCGACCTCCTCATGGAACTGACAGAATTTATTCTTATTCCGTGACTGGACAGAACTCTTCATAGGATTCGGCTTCTCAATGGACAACCGGTCCTTTACCTCCATGAAGATGGAATTGCAGTCTTTATTAAACTCGTACTTAGGGACGTACGGTTTAAATTCTTTCTTTTTCTTCTGGGACGGCTGGTCAGAGTCAGTAACCGCCCAGACTTCTTTTCTTTTCTTGCTCTCTTCTTTGTTTTTAGCCGGCTGAGCTGACCGACTGTCTTTCTGTTTGTCAGACTTCTTGGAGTCTGACTGGCTACCAGGCGAGCAGAGGTCGGTAGCTTGAATGTAGCTATCCGCCTCCCTCAGGGCTGCCTGCAAGGTGAAAGCCCCTTTTCTGACTAGGTCGAACTTAAAGGTCGACCCGTCTCTCAGACCTTTAAAAAAGTCTATAAAAGCTACCTCATCAGACAGTCCCTGAATCTGAATTCTGATCAGGTTGAACCGCCTGACATACGAGCGCAGCCCTTCTCTCTCTCCCTGCTTAACAGTGCTCAAATTAAGGCTTGTTTTTTTAGCAGGGATGTTCATTGAGAAGTTGGAAGCAAACAGGAAGGCAAGCTTCCTGAAGCTGTCTATAGACCCGGCTGGCAGGTTGCCAAACCATTGTTGGGCGATGCCCTTCAATGTAGCCGGAAAGCATCGACACCAAGTGACATCATCCAACCCCTGCAAATACATGAGGTTGGTGTAAGCCATGAGGTGATCTTCTGGATTGGTGGTACCATCATAGGTACCAACCAACACATTCTTAACCTTGGCCGGCTGAGCCGCCTCGGTTATCTCCCGAGTGAACGCAGAAGGTTGTTCACCCAGGCGCAGCAGTCGAAGCTACCAGTCCAATGGCTGGACATTTGGATATGCCGCCTGACCTCCAAAGAAGGCTGGCTGCATGAAGTGAGGAGAATACTGTCCGTAAGCCTGAGTAGGCACATACGGTACATTTCCAATCATATGAGGGCCAGAATGGACGGTATTACCGCTTGTTTGACTCTCATGCAAGGAGGGTGTACTCCCTGCAGAAATATTGTTGAAGCTGTCCGGAAAGTTCGACGTTGAAGCCGACTCAGACAGCGATTGATTTCTCTTCCGGTTGATGATTTCCCGGGCATCGAGAGTTGATTTTTTACTTCTCACCGGCTGATGAGGCCGGCGAGGGTTATTAGTGTTTCCCCCAGGAAGGAGAATTTTTTACCAATCAATGGTCCCGGCTGCCTTCTCCTTTGGATGGGGAGTAGGCTGTCGGTTTCTGACTGACTTCCCCTTCTCTGGAGGAGTCTTCTTTGCTGGCTGACCTTTACTTAGGCCAGCCTGGCTTTTGGTGATCAGCTTTGTGATTTCACCCTTGAAACTCGTCATGAACCTCATGAGTTCGTCTCGGGTGACAGGGGCCGATCCAGCTGCCGTTTGGGTTGCTCCTTCCGGCTGCCCAGTAGGTCTGCTTGGACCCGCCTGGGAGGCGCCCCGTTCCAGAGTCTCTCTGGGCCGGATGCGCTTGACTCTGAGGGAGCCGTCCTCAGCTGTAGAGGTTTCGACCTGAGGATCCTCATCCTCCTCATGGTCTGTAAAGACTTCTGGGTCTTCGCCTAGGCGGTTAGGAGGTGGTACAGACTCTTGAACCATCTTCGAGGTACTCTCCCCACAGACGGCGCCAAATGTTTTGGGTGTTTTTTGTCCCTTGGGAGAGTTACAACACGAAAACTGATCCGCAGTGAGCTGTACCTGCAAAACCAACGGAGACACCTGTTGGGTGGTGCTCCGCCTCCGACGCACAAGTTAGTAACTTGAAACGGGATAAGGAGAACGGAAATTTAGGTGGGTATCTGCTCGGATTCCAAGCTCAGGTGTTTCTCTGGTGTCAGAGAATACAGTTGCAATAATTGGTCAAAAAACCGTCTTCTCAAAATGAGGAACATTCCCCTATTTATAGGGTCATTGGGAATTGCCCCTGATTAGGTCACTGTACCCTAATCATTGGTGGGCTGCGCCGTATTCCGGCTTTCTCGGGATTTGGGCCTGAAGGACGCCTTTTCCCTTCTATCTCTGGAATGACACGTGTCAAACAGGGGTTGGTCCATTTTGGACCAATCTGAGGCTGACATGTGTCACCCTCTGATTGGACCACGTGGCAGGGTAAAAATACCCTAAATAGTAAGCCAATCTTCCCAACATTTGGTCAATAAATGGGATAGGGAAATGATCATTTTTAGTGGCGATGTTTAATCTGCAATAGTTAATGCACATCCGCCATCTAGTTAGAGTTCTAGTGGGAATTAACTCATTCTTATCATTCTTTACTACTGTCATCCCACCCTTCTTTGGAACTACCTTCATAGGGCTTACCCACTTTGAATCAAAGATAGGATAGATAATATCTGCGTCAAGTAGGTTTGTTACTTCCTTTTTAACAACCTCTTGCATGTTAGGATTCAACCTTCTTTGTGGTTTAATAATTGTTCTGTGATCATCCTCTAGGTGTATCCTGTGCATGCAAAAATCAGGGCTAATACCCTTTCAATCATCAATACTGTACCATATGGCCTTCTTGTGGGTTCGAAGAACCTCTAAAAGATAGGAAGTTTGGGTCATCGAGTGAAGTACTAATGATTACAGGGTGCAGTTCCTGCTCATTCAAAAATACATATTTTAAATGGGAAGGAAGAGGCTTAAGTTCAGGTTTCTTTACCTCCGCAGAGTATGATTCTTGAATTAAATTTTCCACCTTACCATTCTCATCAAGGCTAAGTTGCTCGTTTGATGGAGCATGCTCAATTTCATCAACCACATTGCTCTATATATCAGCGTCGCCTGCATCAAGTTCACAAAATAGTACTTCCCCTAAAGGATTTTGTGAGAGAACCTGAGGTAAGTGTAGGGAATATTTCAAGCATTATCCCTAACTTGAACCCCACTATGATCATACACTTAATCATGGTGGCGTCCAAAGGGAAAGAAGCTACAACAAAAGAGTCTCCAATAAGTTTTAGGAACTTGTAAACCGTTCACAGGGTTAAGGTTACACCCCTTAACGATCCAGGAGATCGTCAACCCCAATAGGTCAAGAACCATGACTGGTAGTTCGGGGATGAAGGTACAAATCCAACCTAAAAGAGATTGGACCTGCCCTAACAATAGGCCTCTACTTTATTCTGATCGTACTCATGTGTGCTTTCTGACTAACATGCAATCAATAGGTTTACCCTAAACCTGTTTATCTATGTCGGTTGAATATTAATGCACAAATAAAACTATTATGGGCGATCACTTGAATTATAATAGAATTATCCCTAAAAAAGAGTATTAATTATCTTATTAAGCGTGATTACAAGTACCAATTCCCTTTAAACATGCATAAAAGGTGTGATCAAGCAATAACAATAAATATAAAGCAACACAATCATAATCAAATTAATAATCATTATAATAATAAAATAATCATGTTAAAGCATAATATTAATAGCAAGATCCTAGGCATGATACTAATAAGATTAATAACAAACCCTAGCATATCACTAAACAATGAAAATCAAAGCTTTAACCTTAACATGGAACTAACGTGATATTATGAAATAAAATAGGAAGCATCACATGAATCATTATTGATATAAGCAAATCACCCTAAATATCATACTAAGAAAAGCATCCTTACATGATACTAGGAATCAAAATAACATTCTTAACATGATTTCTATATCATAATAACAATGAAAACAATTAAAAACACTTACTTGGATGCCTCGTATCTCTTTCTTATAACAAAATACACATGTTAGTAACTTCAAGGAAAATATAAATCAAACAATTAAATTAAATAATTGAAAGAGAGATTTGGGACCAAACCCTCATAAATTAAAACCACTCACATCTAGGGCAAAGGCAACTTCGAACTTGGCTAGGTGTATCTAGATCTTGTGAATGCGGAATTTTGTAGAGAAAATCTAGGAGAGAGAGAGAATAAGCTTTAGCTTAAAGAGAATTAGAAAACTAGAGAGTTGATGGGAATTAATGGAAATTGATGATTCAAAACAGAGGTTTTAGGAGGCTATTTATAGAGAAAATCAGCCGGACGGATAGAAAAAAAAAATCAGAGTTTCGGGGAGAATAAAACAGGTTAGTGCCAGACGTTGGACATTAGCGCCAGGCGCTCAGGCTAGTGCCAAGCGCCAGGCATTAGCGCCAGGCGCTCATCCCTGTCGTCAGGCGCTTGTAATTATATTCACGCGTTTTCTTAGTTTTGATAAAATTTAGCCGTACATAAGGGCAAAATCGTATTTTCCTTAAAAACACTCTTTTATTCTGATTAAAACTCCAAAAAGTCAACCAAAGTCAATTAATGAATGCTAATTGAATTGGGAATGAAAAGAACCTTCTAGAAGACTAAAATCAATTATAATCGCATTAGGAATGATAAAATCAATATAAGGCCCTCCTCTAGATCATTGGACCGCATATTAGGATCAAACCGGGCCCAATTAAGTAATTTGGCCATAACCTCCTCATTATTCATCGGAATTGGGCTTATAATATATCGTTAGAAAGCTCTTTTCAAACCCCATCCAATTATACCATTATTGGACCCTTTCCATGGACCAAAACAAACTGGATTGGCTGTTTTATTAAAATAGGTTTTCAAAAACAGAGAGAAAGAAAAGAATTAAAAATTATCCACAACACTAGACTTTCAACACTTTCACTTTATTCGATTATAATTCGACGCAAAAGGTACTCATCACCGGGTTTGGTTTTGGGGAGACACAAATGGGTGTCTACAGAAGCCCCCACTTTGACTGAGTTTGGAGAAACGTAATTTTCGAAAACAAAAGTCAAAGTATCGACAGGGACGGAGAATGATACAGAACGTTTTGCGATCCTAAATCACTCTTGTAACACCGATACCTGCAAAACCAGCATTAGTTAAACAGATAAGAGAGTTAAGAAACGCGTATCTTGCACCGTCGAGCACACCTCTCTAAAAGAGTAACCGATTTGTTGATTTTACATTGTTGTTGTTGAATTTTTGATAACCTTCCGCAAGCAAGGGAACGTCATCCTGCTGTTTGTTTTGACGATCTTCTGCAAGCTAGAGAATACCGCCTGAAGACTGATACACTTGTAACTGCCTCTAATTCCGCCGTGATAGACTTCTGCAAGCTAGAGAACCCCATCAAAGATTGCTTCGCTTTGTGACCATCTTTCGCAAGCTAGGGAACACGATCGAAGATAACTTCGCTTGAAATCACCTCTAGTTGTTTGTGACAACTCTCCGCAACCTAGGGAACAATGTCAAAGATATCCTCGCCTGAAGCTATCCTCATTTGTTGCGATAACATTCTGAGGAAAACTACCGAAGACCCACGCTTGTAGATCTTTAAAGCTCGCTTGAACTTTTCTTCCGCTATGCCAGTACGTCGGCGCTTTTGTTGCTTTTGAACTTGTACATCGGTGCCTTCTGAATTGTGAACCAGTATGTCGTTGCCTTCGCTGTTTGAACCATTATGTCGGTGCTTTTTCTATATGAACCATTATGTCATTGCTTTGCGACAAGCCAATGCTTAGGCGCTTTAAGCTTAATGAGACGATCATTCATCAAGCCGATCACTTTATGCAATTTTAATCAAGCCAATTACTAAACCATGTCAAATTGCTTAAAGGGGCTAACTGGCGTACCAAGGAACCCAAAATTGTTGTATGATGTCGAAGTAACCGCTCTGAGTGGCTGAGCATTCCTTCGCCGCTGAAACTCTGCTGGCGCCACAAATTTGGCTCTAGCGTCGCGCTAAAACTAGCGCCAAGCGCTAAACCTTATCTCCTGGCGCCATGTCCTGTCGCTTGGTGCTAGAGTTGGGATTTCCGTATATATCCTTTTCTTCGTCATTTCCGCTGCTACTACTTGCTTTTGTTCGAGAATCGCTGCTGAGCTTGAATTCACTCGTTCTTGCTTGTTTCTCAACCGAATTCGCTCAACTTTGTTGCAAATCAAAGCTTCTTTCATCTACTTTCCCGATCTATGTAAGTTTTCTCCAAACTCACTCCAGTTTTGATGAATTTTGCACATGTTTGTCCACGAATTTATTGAAAATTAGAAACTTATAATGCTTAATTCGCTTTGTTTGTCAAACTTTATGCCATAAAATTGCTTGATTATGTTTATATATTGCCTTGGAAGTAATTTGAG
This sequence comes from Chenopodium formosanum, assembly GCA_024500155.1. NCBI lineage: Eukaryota > Viridiplantae > Streptophyta > Magnoliopsida > Caryophyllales > Amaranthaceae > Chenopodium > Chenopodium formosanum. The sequence goes on from CM044880.1 coordinate 45,207,653, forward strand.
ACTTCTTTGACTCAATTTGGTGAAGAAACGAACAAATCACCATTGTTGGACCTCTTAAAGTCGAGAATACAATGTAGCTTGTTCTTGATGTTTTTGCTAGCAATTCTTGTCCAATTTGTCACAATAATTACCATAGTATTGCAAGAAAGTTTTTGGATGCTTGAAAATTTCCGTATATGCTCACATTGAATTTGTGCTCTATTTTAGTACTACGTACTCTATTTTTTGCGAACATAGTATCATGCTGCTAGGCGAACTGTAGATACTGTAGAACCTTAATTTATGTTGATTTTTCACAATGTAGCATGGCTATAAAGCAAGGTTTGGGTTCACGGTCCCGAGACACGCGACGGGAGCATGAGCCTGTAGAGGAGGACGCTGACCCGTCCACTTCTCTCGGTCCCCTCCCTGAGTGGGATGAGCGGACACTGTACTTTCCCCCCCCCCCACCACATTATTTCTGAGAGGGTGTGACGTGGGATCACGGTTGGTAGGACGCACTACCACGACTTAGGCTGCAATACCTTGGGCGACTTGTAGAAGATGCACCTCGGCGTCGATGGAAAAGTGAGACTTCTCTGGGAGTCTTGTGGGTTGACCGCACTGTTCGCGACCTCAGATGCCATGATTTCCTCTAACGGGGGTCACCACGTGGCTCGCGCCCTAGTGGAGTTCTTTTGGGACACCACCAACACTTTCCACTTCCCTTGGGGTGAGATGATGGTCACCCCAATCGAATTCAGTCTCATTAAGGGACTGTAGTTTAGTTCTACTACGCTGTCGTTCGACAGCGAGATCAGTGTCTTCTCTCCTGAGGTTAAGGAGTTGTTAGGTCCAATTGTTGTTCGAGCTCGTGCTAAGGTAGAGGCGACTCAGTTTAGCGCTAAGGGCATTCGCCGATCGACTCTGGCAGCAGCTTTCGAGGATGATGCGACCACCCGAGAGCAGCGGGTGTGCATCATTGTGCTTATCTTGCTGTCTGGGACGTTTTCCCCTGAAAAGGGTAGTAGAGTGCTGCTTTACTACCTACCTGCGGTCTGTGATCTTCACTTTATCGGGACTTATGACTGGGCCAGCTTGACCTATGCTGACTTTGTCCGAGCGTTGCGAAACTCATGTTGACACCGATCCTTCACAGGGAACGTCACTCTGTCCGGCTTTTGGAGAGTCGTAGAGGTATACTTTATCTCCCATAAAGTTTAGCTCTAAGCTTTGGTTAGCACTTGATGATACTTTTTGCTTTTTGTAGATCTGGTTCTACGAGTACTTTCTTTCAGTTGCACCGGCGAGACCGTCGCCACGCGGGTTTCTGGTGAGCGCCTGTTGGGGAGGCCGCCACGCTGGGATGTCTACTGCTTATGTCCGAGATCAGATCATCTCGGTATGGTTCTTTACATAGTTGAACACTTTTGTATTACCTTTAGTAGATTCTTATCTTTTAGGCATTCTTCGTAGGAGCCTGATGTGCGGTACCGGCCGTGGATCGGCTTGGTTGTCCCTAGATTAGCTGCGTAGTACACCGCTGAGCATCGCTACTTCTTAGGGACGTATGGAGCGATTGCATATCTTGGAGAGAGGATTGTTATTCAGCATTCCTCAGAAACTTTCATCGTTCCTGCTCCTCCGCCGCATCATATGTTCAATGGCGCGGTGCTATGAGGAGGAGCTACTGCCGCTGTTAACTCCAGCCACTATTCTCGCTAAGAAGGTGGCGGTATGATTTTCACCTTTTATTTTTTGTTAAGTAGCCCCCAAGTGATATTTTATTGACTTTGATTTTACTTTCGTCGAGCTGGACCCACTGAGTTTGTGCCACCTCGTATGTCCATCCATTAACAGGGGACATACGGGCCGATCGAGGAGATGATTCCTCCGGCTCCTGAGGACGAGCGCTTCGTGGAGCGGTCGATTCCTCGTCACCAGACTAGGGTAAGCTTTATTCATTTGCAATTTTGTTAACGTATGTTATACATTGTTACTGACCTTATTTCCTTGACAATTCTCGTGCGAGGTGGTCACGGCGATGCCACGGTGTATAAATGTCTTCCAAAGCCAGCTCGTTCGCATGAGGAATGTGGCTACGTGTCATCGCGACGACGCCATTCAGGAGGTAGCCTTCTTTCTTATTTCTACATTGTTATGTCTATTTTGATTGTTTTTTACTTAGTATCTTCTTGCAGGGTCATCCCATTCCTTCTCGTACCCGGACGAGACCTGAGGTCCGGAGAGACCCGGCGAGGTCTAGCTCAAGACGTCGTCCTACTGGTTCTGGCGGTCGGGGTGGTCATTCTGAGGCTATTCGGACCGAGGCAATAGAGGGCTCGGGCTCTTCATCTGAGGGTGCACGTGCTGGGCCGGTAGGCCAGGGAAAGGCTACCTTGGCTCTTAGAGGTGGTGGGATGTACGAGGTTGGCTTGTCATCGCAGCAGCCTCCGCAGCCTCAGCATCAGGGTGATCTTGGGTGGATGGGTCCTGAGCTGAGTTTTTCACCTCCCAAGGAGACTGAAGCTGGAGATGGTGGAGAGGTTACTCCTCGTACTGCGCAGTTTTATTATATGATGGGCGTCTCTCATCATATGCGTCCTTTGATGCCGTAGTTTATGCCTGTGTATTTTTTTTTTTTTTACTTGTATAGAACTTTGCCTTTACTAGGCTCATTTATTAGACATATTGTATATACATATCATTATGAGTTTATTTATTTGTCATTTACATTTCATTTTTATGTGCATATTTGTGTGTTCAAATAATTTTGATAATTAATAATTTTGCGCAAAAATTCCGTCATTTTTATTATTGATGAAGGGTATCCGACTTTCTCCCTCAAAAAATGAAAATGAAAAATTAAAATATTGGACTTATAAAAACTTAAAATTAAGTCTAAATAAAATCCAAAAAATATAATTATATAATCAATATATTTAATTAAGAAAAAGGGTATAAAAAGTTTTAAAAAATCATAAAGCCATTGTTCAGACTCGGATCAGCCAGAAAAAACACGGTTTTTGAAAAGCTCGCTAGATAAAACACGTCAGCGCCACCTGCACCACGCGTTTTGTGTTGGCATCAGACGCTACTGCTTAGCGCTTGGCGCCAGACTCTGTTGTCTGGCGCTGATGAGCGCTGACTCCGAATCCTTTACGGATTGAAACTGTGTCGGTGTTGTGTATAAATAGCCCCCTGATCAGCCGATTTACTTCATAATTTCAGCAGATTAAATATAGTCTTAGCTTTTAAAAAAATAAATAATCATGACTTTAATTACTAAGAGTTTTACCAACTTCACTCATGAATGGTGTCGGTCTCTATCTGCCAAGGAGAGATAAGAATTAGACTTTTTTCATATGGGGGGTATTTATGGTGTCAAGGGGGTAGATCTTGATATAGACTTCATTCATGCCGCCTTAGAATATTGGGATGTGGATACTCATTGTTTCAAACTAGAGTGTGATGAAATTAGCCCTTTACCGGAGGAATTCGGTGCTATTTTAGGCTTCCCTGTATTAGATCTTGCAGTAATCCCTATAATAAATGAATATTATTACAAGGATTTTGAACGCTTCTTTAATTTAAAAGACAAAGATCTAACAAATATAGTAGATGGTAGCATAGTTAATTTGAAAGAATTTGCTCGCCATTATTTTGATAGACCTTATTCTGAGTCTTTTCATGTTTATAGAAGAAGGATTTTTCTCTTTTGCATGCTTAACCAATATCTTCTCACTAGTGGTAGAGCTAATGAGGGTCAAGCAATTATATCAACTGTTTTGAAGCAGATTGAATCTGGGAGAAATCCAATGCCATTAATTGTTGGCGAGACTATGCTTAGTCTTGATGAATTGAAGAGAAATCCAAAAGCACCTTTGGATTTCATGTGGGACTCCATATCGTCAAATAATATTTCTTTCAATAAAGAGTGCTACATGTTTTGCGGTGAGTTTAGCATATGATTGTGCTTTGACCCACTTTGTGAAGTAATCAATTGTTACTAGGATGTATTCATGACCTCCTGTTCCTGGGGGAGTAATTTTACCAATAATGTCAATTCCCCATGTAGAGAATGGCTATGGTGAAGTGTAGGTGTAGAGTAGAGATGGAGGAACATGTTATAAATTGGCATAAATTTGGCACTTAGGGCATCTTTTTACATATTGATGACAATCTTTATTCATGGTAGACCAATAGTATCCTTCTCGCATTATCTTTTGGACTAGCATTTTGCCATTAACGTGAGTTCCACAAATGCCTTTGTGGACTATCCTCATTGCTCTTTGAGCCTCCTTTTTTCCTACACATGAAAGAACTCGACCCTTAGGTACCCTTTTATGCAACTCGTTGTCTATGAGTACGTATTGGGAAGCCAAGAGTCTTAATGCTCGTTTTCCTCTTTTATCAGCATGAGGAGGGTATTCTCCTTTGGTGAAATAATTAAGTATATCCGTATATCACGGTTCTTCTTCTTCTTTTTCTTCATATTGGATCACTTCATCATCTTCTATAGCTTGAATATAAGCCGGTTTATGCCTTTTTTCTATAGTTAGAGGCATTTGCTCGATTTTTGTAGGAATCCTAACCATTGAGGCTAGTCTTGCCAAGGCATCAACAAATTGATTTTCCTCTCTAGGTAGATACGTGTATTCTACCTTTTCTAACTGATTAGTGAGAGTTTCCAGATAAGTTTGGTAAGGGGCTAGACTTTCGCTTCTTACCTTCCATCTTTTATAAATCTGGTTGATGATCAATGAAGAGTCTCCGAATATTCGTAATTTCTTCACTCCCAATGCCAAAGTTGTTTCAAGGACTACCACGCATGCTTCGTAGTCAGCAGCATTGTTGATAACGTCGAAATCTAGCTTTATGGAGATTGGAACATGCTCTTCTTTAGGTGATACTAGTAATACTCCAACACCACATCCCTTTTGGTTTGAGGCTCCATCGAAGTATAGGGCCCAAGTATCATCTTCTGTGACCATCAAGTCTTCGTCTATTGGGAAATCCGCTAGAAAATCTGAGACCACAGATCCTTTGATAGCTTTTTAAGGCATGAATCTTACATCGAATTGGGCTAAGTTGACTATCCATATTGATATGTGCCCATTTAGTGTAGATTTCTCGAATAAATACTTGAGTGGATCCATTCGGGAAACTACAAAGACTGTATGCACAAGCATGTAATGTCTTAATTTAGTTGTGGCCCACACCAATGCGAGGCACAATTTCTCAAGTGGTGTATAGCGTACTTCATACTCGAGCATCTTTTTACTTAGATAGTAGATTGCATTTTCTTTGCCTTCTACTTCTCGTGCAAGCATGGCTCCCATTGTTTCTTTGGTGACTGTTAGGTACAACCTAAGAGGTATTCCTGGAAGTGCTGGTGCTAATACGGGAAGATTTGCAAGATAGGCTTTGATCTTTTCAAAGGCTTTTTGACACTCATCATCCCATATTACTGGTACATTCTTTTTAAGCTTCTTGAATATTGGTTCACATATTGTTATCAATTTTGATATGAACCTACTTATATATTGCAACCGGTCAATAAATCCTCGAATTTGCTTCTTTGTTTTGGGCGGTGGCATTGACATGATTGCCTTGATCTTGGTTGGGTATATCTATATTCCTCTAGAGCTTATGACGTAACCCAAAAGCTTACCCAAGTGACTCTAAAAGCTCACTTAGATGGGTTCAACCTCATGTTGTATTTTCTTAGCATTTCGAAGAATTTTCTCAAAGCTACTTGATGTCCTGGGCGATCTTTTGACTTCACAATCATATCGTCCACATATAATTCAACTTATTTATGCATCATGTCATGGAGCAAGGCAGTTGCTGCTCATTGGTAAGTAGCACCCGCGTTAATCAACCCGAATGGCATTACCGTGTAGCAGTAAGTACCCCATGGTGTTATGAAGGTTGTTTTCTCCGTGTCTTCTTCTGCCATGAGAATTTGATTGTATCCTGCGTATCCGTCCATGAATGAGAGAAGTGCATAATTCGTTGTATAATCTACCAAAATATCGATGTGTGGTAAAGGGAAGTCGTCCTTTGGACTTGCCTTATTTAGATCTTGATAGTTGACACTCATTCTTACCCTTCCATCCTTTTTCGGAACTGGGACGACATTGGCCACCTATTTGGGGTATTTGGATACCTTGATAAAACCTGCAGTTATTTGTTTTTGAACTTCTTTTATTTTAAGAGCTACGTCGGGTTTCATTCGACGTAACTTTTGTTTTACGATTTCATTCGTGGAATTAGCAGTATAGTGTGTTGAGCTATTTCTCTATTAATACCTGGCATATCTTCATACGACCAAGCAAATACATCGATAAATTCTTTAAGTAAATTGATTAAATTGGTTCTTTCTTGTTCATTAAGTGTTAATCCGATTTTAACTTCTCTTTTAATGGTTGAATCATTTGAGATATCAACCGTCTCAGTTTCCTCAATTATTGGTGTTTTCTTTTCAAGTGTTTCCATTGCTTTAATAATTTCTTTGTCATTTTCATTGTTAGTTAACCAATGCTCGTCATCTTTGGTTAAAGAAAAGCACGAGGAGTAAGCGGAAGAATACATATTATTAAACTCAGAAATCATGACATCAAAGAGAGAGATGTCCTCAGGGACTTGAATGCTAACTATCCTAGGGGGAGAGATAGAAGAAGGGGGTGCTACAACTAAAGACTTAGATAATTCTACAGGAAAAGACTCTGACTCTGACTCTGACTCAGACGACTCTTCGAACATCGGTCCTTGCCCTATCGTAATGGAGATTCTCCTTCCACTTGGAGTGGTCACCTTAATTGTCTTGAGCCACCCTTGTAGTGATCCTTCTTCTTGAGTGATGAGCTTTGAGGGATCAAAGTTCTCGCTTTGTAGGACCGTTTGGATGAGCGAGGAGTTATCCTCTATGTACTTTGGCTTATCTTTTTCTCGCCCAAATAGTAATCCCATGACATTAAAGTCGAAGCATGGGGGTGCTTTCTCCTTGTGAATAGGAGTTGAGATTTCATCTAGAAAATAACAATCTAGGAAAATTTCAAATCTTGGTTGCCTTATGCCATTTACAACAAAAGGTTATGGAAATTCATAGCACAGATAGTCCTCTTCTTCTTTTATGAATTGTCCATTGAGAGTAAGAGGATACTGATCCATTAGGATTGCTTTCTTTAGAATGGGAGCGTTCCTACGCACTTTAGACCTTTCCTGGGCTCGCTTGAGATCTTCCCGAGTCGGTTCGAAACCAAGTCCGAAAGTGTCTAACTTAGGGAGACCAGGTAATTCCAGTGATTTCGCTATTCCTTTCTTCTTTCCTAGAATCATTCCAAGAAAATGTCCTTGCTTCTTTTGAATAGCGTTTACTGTCCTATTGGAGTGGGGGTCGTGGCAGATAGGGGTCCTTTCATCTTCCTCGATTAAGGAGACCTCTTCATTAAAGCCCCATAATTCTTCATCGTCTTCATCTTGCTCCACATTAATGATGGGATTTTCTATAGCTTTAATCCTCATGGGTGAAGCATCGATCGTAATGGAAATTCCTCCAACTATGGCCTTTACCTATTGGTGGAGTGATGAAAGGACGACCTTTAGGTCATGAAGCCAAGGGCGTCCCAACAGTACGTTGAATGAAGCTTTGATATCTACTACTTGAAATGTAGTAGCATGTTCTATCGCTCCCGCCGTTATATTCATGGTAATCTTTCCAAGAGCTTGACGACGAGTGATGTCATAAGCTCTTATTCCTTGTGTTGACGGGGTTAATTCTTCATCCCTTATGCCTAGCATCCTCGCAGTTCTGAGTGTACGGACGTTAACTGCCGATCCATTGTCTACAAGTGCTATAGGGACGTTCATCCTCTTGCAAACTACTGTGAGGTTTAGTGCCTTATAATGCTTGTCACCTTCTGGAGGTAAATCTTTGTCGGAAAAGGTGATCAAGTTGATAGGACTAGGGAGATCACTCGTAAGGAAGTTAGCCAACCCCTCAGGAGTGGTGTAAGAATTTATCCCTATCTTATCCAAGGCATTCATCACTAGCAACCTATGTTCTCAAGATGTTGCTAGAAGCTTCCATACATTCATCTCAACTTTGGTTTTCTTCAATATTAATTCCAATGTCATAGACGGCCTTGAAGGTATGGAGATTATTTTGGTACTTGAAATGTTTAGAGTACTTCTCTTGAAGGTTCTTGATGAACAACCTCACAGATTCTTTCTCGCTTGGCACTTCAATCATCTTAGCAGTGGTTTCTCTCCATTTGTTGAAGAAAGAAGTGAAACCTTCATTCTCCTTCTGCTTGAGTATTTCAAGTTCTCTAAAATCAATTTCAACTTGAATGTTGCACTTGTACCTATCAATGAAAGCGTTTACTATTGACTCCCAAGTAGAGTTTCTTTCATTTTTGAGAGAGAAGAATCCTTGTTGGCAAACGGTTTCAAGAGATAGAGAAAACAAAGATGGAAACACCTTCTTATCAATACCCTTAATACTCATTATTGTTTCAAAGTCTCTTAGGTGAAAGTAAGGGTTGTCGGTCGCTTTGAATTTCGCGATGTCGTTAGCATTGAACTTCTGCAGAAGAAGATCCTTGTCCACCTAGACCCCTTATGAGCTAATGCCTTGAAACTTGTAGTCACTAGACAACTTGCTCAAACTTTCTTGCATGAGGTCCATTTGTTGTTGCTTCACAAGATCATCAATCTTGAGGGTTAAAACCTTTAACGCCTTAGTCACAGTAATCAATTGGTTTCTGAGCTCATTAACTTCCTCTTGAGTTGCCATTATCTTCTTAGCTTTCCTTTTTCGAGCGATTGGTTTGTCGAAAAGTTGAACTTAAATAAAAAGGTTATCTTTGATCAAAAGCCCTTCCTTTCTTGACCATGCGCTGTAAATTAAACCATTTTTATTTTTAGACTTGACTTAATTGACTTTGACTTTACGAGTTTAGCAAATGAAAAAAGCAAAAGTAGGGTGCATATTTTTGGCAAAAATAAGGTGTATATTTTTGGGAATTAAGTATGGGGTTCAAACAATTGGTTTAATTGGAGGATTAATATCCGACTTAACCCCCCTAAAAAAATGACTGAAAAACACGCACATAAGACTTTCTTAGACATGGTCAAAGTGTGCATACATATTAGTGTGTGCTTTATATGGTGAGTGCAAGTGACATGCTTTGACTCTTGTGTAAGACCATGTGACTTAGTGCCTAGACTAGATTAAGGACTTGACACGGTATTATTACCAGTAAAATTTAACCGAATTGATTAGCAGACTGTTCAAATAGACAAAAGGTGATGACTCGAGAAATAAACCGAACTGTCGTCAAAACGGCAGAACTGGCGCCTCTCTTTGATGTGTAGCGCCGGACGACGGGACTGTTGCTAGGCGCTACGCTCCACAGAGTGGCACTGCAGTCTAAATCTCGGCGCCATTGCTTGAACGTCGATTTGGAACTGCATTCGATATTATTACTCTACAGGGTATGCCTAAAGTCGTACTAAGTCAACTCTGATTAAATTATTAGACTTTAATTACTCAAATTAATTAATTAATTAATTAATTAGGCAAAGTTCTCTTAGTTTAATCAGTTTATTTAGACTTAACACAAGTCAAACAAACGGTTAGGAATAGGCACAACATGATGCAATGAGTTTGCAACCTAACCATGGCTCTAGTTCTCTAAATTTTGGGATATGGGTTAGTCAAAGAGGGTCCATGGTTAATTGTCCGGATGCACCGCGCAGAAGCCTAACCGTGAAGGGTTGGCGCGAGTGGATGGGACACCGCGAGTTAAGAAAAACTTGCTTCCATGGTTTGGTAAATTCAACATTCTCGGATGTACCCTTTGTTGCTCAGAGCGTTCAATCAGGTAGATGAAGCATGAATTACCAGAGGGTTATGTCCATATGTAGAACACATGGATTTTAGAAAAGTGAGAAAAACTCAATCAGGAAGTAGGATCGAGCAAACAATGCTTAAAACTGGTCAAAATTAGAACGCATATTTCTGGCTCGGTATTGGAAGAACTTGGCGCCAGCTAACAGAGGCCGGCGCCAACAATTTGGGTTTGACGCCTGACGACATAAACTGTCGCCTGGCGCCAGAGTCAAATTAGTGGTGCTAAAATCTATTTTCTGACGCTAGTTCCTACATGCCTCAGCAGCTTTTTGTGCTCGATAAAATTTTCCAGTTTCGCGCAGCATTATTTCGGTCCTAGTTGTGAAAGATATTCCTCAAATTTCCTACGTGTAAAAATCCTATGTTTTAACTCATTACGGATGGTCTTTCCAATGAGAGCTTTTTATGCATATGACAATAATGTTTATCAAAATTACGCACATGAAATACTTAGAACTTTTCGAGTCTCATCCACTCATTCTAAATCATTGCCGAAATAAATTTAAGGAATTAAAATAGAAATCCTCCCCAGCGGAGTCGCCAAAAACTGTAGGGAATATTTCAAGCATTACCCCTAGCTTGAACCCCACTGTGATCATGAACTTAAGCATGGTGGCGTCCAAAGGGAATGAAGCTAGAGCAAAAGAGTCGCCAACAAGTTTTAGGAACTTGAAAACCGTTCACAGGGTGAAGGTTACACCCCTTAACGATCCAGGACATCGAAAACTCCAATAGGTCAAGAACCATGACTTGTAGTTCGGGGATGAAGGTATAAATCCAACCTAAAAGAGATTGAACCTGCCCTAATAATAGGCCTCTACTTTATTTTGATCGTACTCATGTGCGCTTTCTGACTAACATGCAATCAATAGGTTTACCCTAAACCTGTTTATCTATGTTAGTTGAATATTAATGCACAAATAAAACAATTATTGGCGATCACATGAATTATAATCGAATTATCCCTAAACAAGTTTATTAATTATCTTATTAAGCGTGATTACAAGTACCAATTCCCTTTAAACATGCATAAAAGCTGTGATCAAGCAATAACAATAAATATAAAGCAACATAATAATAATAATAATAATAATAATAATAATAATAATAATAAAATTGATAATCATAATCATGTTAAAGAATAATATTAATAGCAAGATTCTAGGCATGATATTAACAAGATTAATAACAAACCCTAGCATGTCACTTAACAATGAAAATCAAGCTTTAACCCTAACATGAAACTAACATGATATTAAAAAAGAAAATAGGAAGCATCACAGGAATCATAATTGATATAAGCAAATCACCTTAAATATCGTACTAAGAAAATCATCCTAACATGATACTGGGAATTCAAAATAACATTCTTAACATGATTTTTATATCATAATAACAATGAAAACAATTAAAACGCTTACTTGGATGCCTCGTATCTCTTTCTAATTACAAAATACACACGTTAGTAACTTTAAGGAAAATATAAATCAAACAATTAAATTAAATAATTGAAAGAGAGATTTGGGACCAAACTCTCAGAAATTAAAACCTTTCACGTCTAGGGCGAAGGCAACTTCGAACTTGGCTAATTGTTTCTAGATCTTGTGAATGCGGAATTTTGAAGAGAAAAGCTAGGAGAAAGAGAGAACAAGCTTTAGCTTAGAGAGAATTAGAAAACTAGAGAGTTTATGAAAATTGATGATTCAAAACGGAGGTTTTAGGAGGCTATTTATAGAGAAAATCAGTCGGACGGATAGAAAAACAAATCAGAGTTTCGACGAGAATAAAACAGGTTAGTGCCAGATGCTGGACATTAGCGTCAGGCGCTAAGGCTAGCGCCAGGCGCCAAGCATTAGCGCCAGGTGCTAATCCCTGTCGTCAGGCGCTAGTATTTATTTTCACGCGTTTTCTTAGTTTTGATAAAATTTAGCCGTACAAAAGGGCAAAATTATATTTTCCTTAAAAACACTCTTTTACTCTGATTAAAACTCCAAAAAGGCAACCAAAGTCAATTTATCAATGCTAATTGAATTAGGAATGAAAAGAACCTTCAAGAAGAATCTAGAAGACTATCATCAATTCTAATTGCATTAGGAATGATAAATCAATATTAGGCCCTCCTCTAAATCATTGGGCTGCAAATAAGGATCAAATCGGGCCCAGTTTAGTAATTTGGCCATAACTTCCTCATTATTCATCGGAATTGGGCTTACAATATATCATTGGAAAGCTCTTTTCAAGCCCCATCCAACTATACCATTATTGGACCCTTGTCATGGACCAAACCAAACTGGATTGGCTATTTTCTTAAAATAGGTTTTCAAAAACAGAGAGAAAAAAAAGAATTAAAAATTATCCGCAACACTAGACTTTCCACACTTTCACTTTATTCGATTATGATTCGACGCGAAAGTTATTCATCACCGGGTTTGGTTTTGGGAAGACGCAAATGGGTGTCTACAGTATGTTGTCATTGCAAATACAATCAATGACATCAATACTATAACACTTCTCTTCTGGCAAAGGTCCTTTCATAACTCTCCCTAGATTAAATGTAATGTTATCATCCCTAACAGAGAGAGTTAATTTGCCATTTTTCACATCTATAATTGCACCTGTAGTATGAAAGAAGGGTCTTCCTTGAATATTAGGAATTTGCATGTCTTCAGCCATGTCTAAAACAACAAAATCAACAAGGATAAAAAATTTATCAACTTTAAAATGAACATCTTCTAAAATACGATACCTAAGGGGTATTTAACATAACAATCTGCCATTTGTAGAGAAATATTAGTAACCTTTAAATCACTCATATTAAGCTTTGAAAACACAGACGATGGCATTACACTGACTGATGCAAGTCTAAGCATGGAGAACTTCGAAGATTTGCTTATCATGCATCAAGATAGCTTGTCCCTAAACATTGATTCAAGCCAAGCATTGCATGGACACTTTCTTGGATATCAAAGCAAAGCCACGGTTTGCTTAGTGGTTTTTCTTGGAGTCTAGTTCACTTTCTTGAACTTTCTTTGGTATCTAAATTCACATCACTGACACTGGTACCTAAATTACATAAAGCTTTATCAATAAAAACATTTTCTATATGATAAGGTATAGAAAATCTATTGGGATCCTTTATCAATAAAAGCACTACATTCTTCAGTGAAATCTATAGTCTCAACTTTATCATAGGCTCTTTTCCTAATTAGAATGTCTTACATGAATTTAGCATATGCAGGAACCTGAGTTATTAAATATATGAAAGGAACTGTTACCTGTAGATTTTTTTACGACCTTTAAGAACTTACAAAATTGCTTATCCAACTTATTCTTTAGACGTCTATTAGGGAATTCTAGTTGGATAGTAGGGCCTTGCACATCTCCACCTTTCTCCTGAGGTTTATCCTACGAAGAAACATTAGAAGAGTTAGTTTTTTCCTGGAGCCCTACAGGGTTAGTAATAATAGCATTTGGTACAAGGGAATCAGGATTAGCAACAGGTTCATCCTCTTTGTTCATAAAAGGCCCGTTATAATGTGAACTACTCCTTAGAGTAATTGTAATAGCATGATTATGTGAGTTGTACTGGCTGCGATGGTAATACTCCCTACTGGTGATTTCCTAGAGTAGAGGAAATTAAAGTTGCGCCATCTGATTATCAACAATTTTATTATGTGCAATAATTGAATCAATTTGAGCATCTCTACTCTCCATGTGCTTTTGCAAACTTGCTAGCATCCCTCTAATTTCTGTCAAGGCAAGGTATGTAGGTGGGGGAGTTTGTGATTGGGTTTTCTTGCCAGACTTGGGATAGTGATATTTCTGTTGTGGTGGTGGTTGTTGTTGTGGTTGTTGTGGAGGTGGGGGATTTTGTACATTAGTGCTCCGGTACGAAAGATATGTATGGTTTTAGAGGCCAGGATTATAAGTGTTGGAGTATGGGTTATTTTGCCTATAGGTTTGAAAGGCATTAATTTGCTCCATAGAACTCCTACAATCTTGCTCCTAATGTCCTACAATTCCAAAATTTTTACAAAAAGCGTCATTAGTATTATTGACAGCAGAAACATTAGCTACAGAATTAGGAACAACAGTAAGATTATCTAGTTTTTGGTAAATAGATGGTAATTGAGCCTGCAAAAAAGGATACAGAATGAACACTATGTTTTCCTTTATCAGCAAACCCTCTAGGATTCACGTATTGGGAATTATGAATTGCTATATCTTCGATAACTTGACTTGAATTTTCCACATTTAGATTCATAAACCTCCCACTGGCTGCAGAATCTAGAATTGATCTAAATGAATTCCCAAGCCCATTGTAAAAGGCTTGAATTTACTGCCACTATGCTAAATTATGGTGAGGACACTCTCTCTGCAGATCCTTGAATCTTTCCCAAGCCTTATATAATGTTTCGTCTGGCTCTTGGGCAAAGTTCTGAATTGCAAAGTTGTTCTCTCTGCAGGGTAATATTTGTTATAAAAATTCAAAGCAAGTGTCTCCTAGTCACTAATACCAAGTGAAATTCTATTGAAACCATTAAACCACAATTTAGCTTTTCCATATAAAGAATAGGGAAAGAGAATCTCCCTGATTTGGTCCTGGGTAACCCCAAATTGCCTGATGGTATTGCAATATTGACAAAAATCTGCAATGTGAATATTAGGATCTTCACCCTTAGCTCCAGTGAATTGCTTCCTTTCTATCATCGTGATAAATTAGGGCTTGATCTCGAATTACACTCCATTAAGGGCTGGAGTAGGAGTAAGGAGTAGAAAATCTGTCAGCGACGGCTGCGAATAATTGCTGAGCTTGCGAGGTAGCTGTGGAGGCGGATTCGTCATCTCTAATTTAGGTTATGAAGAAACTTCTGAATTGCTAGAATCGGACGGGGGTTCCAAAGGTGGATATGAACTTGAAGTTCCTTAAATTTATAATGGGTTAGAAACCTTCTAGAATAATCTAGAAATATCTAATAGTTTTAAAGGTATGTTGACTAGATTATTCTCCGTTCACAAAACTAATGTGTTCCTATATATGTCATGCGAGGCTTATTAGCTCATCATTTGGTATTGAAATATATATTTTAGGGATTTGTGTGGTAGCAAAATAATATTTTTTTTTAACAGGTAGCAAATGTGACACAGGGTGTTTTTGCTGGTAGCAAATGTCAATTTTTCCATAATTTATTTAATAGAGGTGGCCACATGATAATCAAATATTTAGAATAATACCATCCTGAAGATGGATATGAATAAATGCCATTACCTATATACTAGCTATATAATGTATATATTAAGTTGATGTCCTAGACGAACAAGATTATTTGCTATTGAACAAACACACCTGAAAAGTGGTAATCCAAAGGATTACAACGATAAGAATCCTTGGAAGAGGAAAGAAGCATTAATTGACAATGACAAATTTGAGAAAGTGATATCTCCTGAAGAGATCATTCATAATACATTAAAATGTAATATGATTATATAAAGTACTCCAAAAAAGTATAAAATGTTGTCCAACAAGGTTAGCATGTATCAAGATTACAATCAATGCTCCAGTAGAGTATGAGTATTAGTTAATTATCTTGCCAATTGTAGAAAGAAATACATTGGTGTACTTATATCACATCAGAATCAGGGACATGCATAAAGTACCTCTAATAAGGTGATCACCAATATAATAAAATTGACCATAATTTAAATACTAAAGGAAAAGTGATTGGATAGGCCATCCGAGGTTCAATAAATTCCCATCATGAAAACCTAAAGTTTTATTTGATATGAAAGAAATAATTATTGTCCTGACACTTTCTCATGTTAAATATATGAAATAAATTGAATGACAAGACATAACATTGAGATTGAGCTATATTTGGAGTGTGATTTTTAATAGTTTTGATGAGTGTCATTTATGGCACTCATAGGGTAGTGTTTTAAGATATTTTCATCTTATTTTTCATGCTTTTCTTTTATTATTTTGGTCATTTCTCCTTTAGTTTCTCCATTTCTTCTTTCTTCGTATTTTACTTTCCTTCATGTGGTTTTCTTCGTGTTTCTCTTTTATATTACTCTTTTTCTCTTCTATTTTCTCTCTTTGGTTTCTTTTGTAGGTGCTTAAGGACTTAGCTTCGCAAAGGAATCAAAAAGTGCAAAAAGGGCTAATCAAAGGTGTTTCAAGCCCCTTGGAGAGGGCTTGGAGAGGGCTCGGAGAGGGCACTCTGCATCTACTCTTTACTGCGGGCACGGGTAAAATGCATCAACTTGGTGATTTTGGCCAAGAACTCTCCACACCCTAGCCGCGGTCTAGCCGCTGGCGCGGAGAATCTAGAGAGACTGCTCCAGTTAGAGAGACCGCGGACCCCTTGTCTTCTCCTGGAACAGGGCATCTGCCGCGCCCTTAGCCGCGGGCGCAGGTATCTTCGCTACGGGCGCGGGTCATACCCAGATTGCCCGCAGAGTTAGTTATGGGTTTCGTACCCATTTCTCCGCACCCGCGGGATCTTCTTGGAGAGGGCACGGCCGATCAGTTTTTCTTCTTTGTCTATAAATACTCTTGTAAATCCTCTTGAAGGCTAACTTTTAGATAATATTACATTAGCTTATTTTTTTAGAGAGAGAAACTAGAGAGAATTTAGAGATAAAGTAGAGATTGTAATTCTTGGATTTGATTTGTATTTCAACATTGCTTCTTCAATCAAGTTTGGATTTCTTCTTCATATCAATGAAAGTTTGTGAGATTTCTTTCCTTTGAATTTACTTCAATTGCAATTTTCTTTAATGCTTGAATGTTTGGTTTTGATTTTGATTTAGTTTTGAGAATTTGTTAATTGATTGATTTTCCTTTTATTTAGCTTGAATTGAATATGATTGTGATTGAATTTGTTTTGTCTTTCAACTTCACCATGATTAGTGAGTAGATTAGTTAATAGGGAGAAGGGGAAGCATGCTTGATTGATGATTTTTGCTAGTTGATGATCATTGATTGATTGAATTGTTGCAGTTAAATTGGTTGACATAGTTGTACATGTGATTAATTAGACTAGGAGTGATCAACCTATAAGATTAATCTGGATTGCATTGCAAATTTCAATGACATGAACCCTTGATTTGAGAATTGCTTTAATTGATTGAATTTGATTGTGATTCTCCTTGTTAGCCATTCATAGTGAACCCTAGCTTGGTTTAATTATAGGAGATAACCTTTGAATTACTTTGATTGCAACTATTGTTTGTCCCTTGCAATGTTTGCATCAATTGAGTGATCTATCAATTAGCATAATTGTTGAGCTTGCATGTGGAACCTATATCCCTAGTGTTTATCATATTGATTAAATTCTTTGATATGTCTTGATTTTTGTTATTCTAGTTACCAAACTCAACCATTGATATTCTTCGATTTAGCTTAACATTAGACTATAGCATAGTTCATATTCATTCCTTTGGGTTCGACCCTTAACTTACCGCATACTTGTATAAGGTTTGTTAAGTGTTTATAAATTTAGTTAGACTAAGGGAGAATTAGATGACGACCTAGTTTTACGTACCCCTTGTTAAGTTTGTGTTAAAAGAAAAGTTCAAGAGATAATGCAATTGGTTTTTCTGAATAACTTGTTCAATAGAATAATTTATATGTTGAAAAATGTTGGCTAGGTGACCAGAAGCTCACCACATACAAGTTAAATGTAGAAATTTTAAGTAACTAGTATCATACTATTAATATTTCTAGTGATCCCAAAGATCGACACCTACTGAAGTTACAAGAAATTTTATATTTGTATAACAATTCTCTTGATTGGGCTATTGTATGTCAGCACATAAGAAATAGAATGAGAAATTAGACAACTGCACAATTCATTATCCCTCTATTAATATTGATATCTAGAAGAGATAAAAATTTGTTGAATATATATTATTATCCTACGAGATGAAATTTGTTGCACATGAAATTATATTCTATTTGGGGAAGAATTGCCCCAATATTTGAGATATTTTACCAACTTAGGGGAAGATAATTGAAGTAAGTTGGCCAAATTATAAAATTATAATTACTTAATCCCTCTAATGATACTTTGTAAAGTTATATGCAAACTTTTGTATCAACATATGTTGCACATCTATGATTTCTTTTGTATATCGTTATGACCCATCTAGAGGCATAAATAGATATATTTTGATTATAGTGATAATGATATTATGTGCATACATTAAGATAGATCTTGCCAATTTTTCATTAAATAACTACACCTGAAGTGTAGTTTGTATGATTGGTTCCAATATAAATATGTGATATATGGCAAGATAGTACAGTTGATACTTTTAAAGTATAATAATAGTATATTAATACCTTAGTGTGAGAAAAACCCTTGATAGGCGTTATAGATATTTGAGTTATTACAATAGATGGTCTGTGATGTAAGAAAGTTATGATGGTACTAATAAGAAATGTATTAAGATATCATAGTAAAATAGCATGCGAAATGTACATTAAAGGAATTTTATGATACCGGTACACAATGGAACCGATGGATAATATGTATATGCATGATATAATGGACCAGTGAATAAGGGATCTGAAATATATGTCCATTTTGATGTCGACATAATAATAATATAATGATCAAAAGTTTATCATGGACCAGAAGTCCAATGAAATATGGATTTTTAAATCCACACAGTACAGTGTCTTACATTTTTATGAGTCTTATGTTCATGTGCATATGTGAGTCACAGGTTAATGGATACTTATTGCATGTGTAGGAAGTTGTTAGATGCATTACTCATTGTATATTTTGTTCAATATCTTATCATGATTTCTATATCTCTTACTACATGCACTAATTTCTATATAATTATTGTGGTATGTGTGAATGTTCGTCCAAAACATAGTATGGCGTATTTACAACAATGATGTGAACTTTCAAAGAGATATTTATATTTCAGTGGGCTTACAATTGTGATTAAATTGTTGATGACATCGATTTAATATCATGTAAGAAAAGTTCCCGAAGAACTTATATGCAACGTATTTATAGCCCTACAAATTTTATATTTTGAATATTTTAATTATTATCAAACTTTTATCTATGTGACTACATCATTGACATCTCAACCTGAAGATTGAGCATATAAAAGTTAGTGAGATAAACTATTTGTATTTGCAAGAGAACTACCATGTCAATTATGACATATGTCTAAGGAATATTAATACTTATGCTTGAGGATGTTTTCTTATGGTCCAGATAGAGGTGTCCACCGTGCGAGTCGTGCGAGCTGGGTAAGGGTTAGGTGGATCGCGGGTTGGGGTTTCATGACACACAACACGACACACGTAAGGTAGGGTGGGCGGGGTCGTGGGTTGGGTCGGAGAAGTTGGACACACCAGGGTTAGGTACGTGGGTTAGACGGGTCGTGGGTGGGTCGAGCTGGGTTCGTGGGTTAGATGGGTCGTGGGTGGGTCCAGCTGGGTTCGTGGGTTAGGGTGGGTCGAGGTAGGTTAGTGGGTTAGGGTGGGTCGAAGGGTGGGTTAGGTGGGTTTGGGTTGAGTTAGGTTAGTGTGTTAGGGTCGGGTGTGTTCGTGGGTTAGACGGTGTTTTAATTTTTACAAAATTAACAATTTGATGGCTTGCTCTTAATTAAGATGCCTACGTATCCTTATATCACAAAATAAGGAATCAAATCCAACATAGTTCTTATATTGTACTTATTTTGGAATTTGGGGGAGGGGGGTCTTGGACCTATGTTTAGAAAATTAAATTTTAATTTTGCAATTAAATTCTAATTTGCGAAAAATAAGTTGCCTACGTATCCCGAAAAAATCAAAGCCAACGTAGTTCTTAATTAGCGTACCTGATTAAGACTTTTCTAGCTTACCCATATTTGTGCATCATCATCCCCGGAAGCTGCATCATTCATTGGCGACTCCAATATCATCATAGGATCATCTTCATCGTCTTCGTCTTGCTTTAAACCTTAAGTTCTTCTTTCAGCTTGATCCCAATCTTTCTTACAAACACTAATTTGAATGCTTTTCGGAGTTAAGCGAGATCTTTTTTCATCTAACACTCTTCTACATACACTAAAAACATCATAAACAAAAGAAGCATTAGTCCATTAACTTTCGGTTATTAATTCAGTAGGATCAACACGAGTCTCATTGTAAAGTTGGGTCAAATATCACGATACTTTATAGCATCATTCAACAAATAGAAAGTAAAATTCCAACGGGTAGGAGTATCAATAGACCATTGTCTTTTATTAAGACCTCTCTCTTTACACATAGTTATGTACTTTCTGCTAACTGTTTTAGTTATCCTAATCCATTTTACAATTTTTCTAATTGGGTTTAGCAATGGTTGCAACTCAGCGAGACCCTCTTGGACAGACAAATTCAAAATATGAGCACAACATCTAACATGCAAGAGACTACCACCCAACAACAAATGCAAGTCGGAGTCATTTTTCAAATAGCCAATACACTTTGTGTTTGCATGTGCATTATCAAGAGACAAAGGAAAAACTTTATTATTCAAGTGGAATTCTTTTAAACAATCCAAAATACGAACTTTGATGTTAAAACCGGTATGTATGTCTTTCTTCCATAGCTTCAAAACATAGTATACAATTTTAAATAAACTAATCATCATTCACCCAAGGAGCAGTAATGTAAAGAAAAGGTTTGCCCATACTAGAAGTCCATGTATCACTTGTAAGCTTAACACGACCATCATAAGTACGAAATAATTCAACAAACCACTCCTACACTTATAATAAGAAGTTTGTGTATTACGTCTTAGGGTATTTCGGGGGATACGAGTAAATGAAGGTTGTAATGCAACTTTATTAAAATACTCAACATCTGCATTTTCACCGTAACAAAAAGGGTATTCATTTAGCAATAACTAAAGTACTCATTTCAAAGGGTTTTGTTTCTAGAGAGAGAAACTCTTGCTTCTCTCTAACCCTTTGGAGAAGGATTTGGTGGTTGCCTTCATCGGATTCGTTCTTCAGAGGGTTAGATCGGGAAGTAGGTTTCTTGTTCTTCATTTCCCCAAAATTCAAACCCTAAGGGATGTTGGAACTCGGTCTATTCTTCGACCTTTGCTCAAGATTGAAGAAGGGTTCGATGTTCCGGTGGTTGTGTTGGGCGAATCGGCGGCTGGAAGGTGTTGCGAGTCTAATCGGATCCCTTCTTCGATTTTCTGGGTTCCGCGCTCAAGATTGAAGAAGGGTCTGAGTTTTGTTGTTCCGGCGGCTGTTTTGGTTGAATCGGCTGCTGGGTGGTGTTTCGGGCCTATTCTTTTGCCTAGCAGCCGAAATTGAAAGCGTCGATCTTTCTTCGTTGGGCTGTTTCGGGTTTTTGGGGCTTTGATTTTCCAAATCAAACCCTAGATTTTCTGGGGTTTTGTTCAAGGATTGTTGGCGGTTTTGTTCTAGTCCGTTGGTGGCTGGGTTTCTTTTTTATCCCTTTTGCTGGTGTCGGAGCTAGTTTTGTTAGTTCAGGGTGCTCTTTGAAGTGGTCGACGGGTGGTTTGCCGGTCGTCTTTGCTCTGGTTTCTCCCCCTATTTTGTGTTCTTTTCTGGGTTCTTCGTTCTCCGGGGTCTGGTGCTTGCGGGTTGCTACTTAGGTTGGTGGCAGCTCCCTTGGTTTGTTGGGATGTTGCTATGGTGTTTGTGGCAGCTCCCCTGAATTGTAGACTCGTAGATGTTGAGATTTTTCCTGATGTTCTTCAATTGTAAAAGGAAGGTTGAATATTTCTTGTTTGCCTCCCTTTTGCTATCTTTGCTAAAATGGGAATTATTTTTTTGGTTGTAACTACTGTCTAGATGTATTGTGTTACTTTTTTCAGCTTAGGCTTCTTAGTGATTAGTGTTGATGGGTGATTATGGTAGCGATCCTTTATTCTGTTTTGTATTGTATGCTTGCCATGTTGTTGTCCTAGCATGCTGGTTTCTGGGTTGTTATTTAGCTGTGATATTATGATTATGTCTATTGATGGTGGATAGTTTCTTTCTTTTGGAGGTTGGTTGTCATGGTTAAGTCTAGGTCTTGTTAGCTTGCTTGGTGTGTAGTGGGTTGAGGCCCGTTTTTTAGTGTTGTCTCCTAGCATGAGGTGCTAGTTGATGGCCTGGTTTGTATGGTGGGTGCTTCTCCTATTACTACCTTGTTTGCTTCTGTCTGGACTTCTTTGTATGCCTCTTCTTTTGTGGTAGTTGGTGACCTTTCTTTTCCTCGGCATCTTATGCTTTTCTGCTTTGCTTGAGCCCTTATGTTTGTGATGCTGGTTGATGGTTCATGGCTACGATCCTTTGTCCTGGTTTGTATTGCATGTATGCTATTGTTCTGTCCTAGCGTGCTGACTTCGGGATTATTACCAAGCTGATTTTATGGTGATGCTGGTGGAAGGTGTTTTTCTGTGTTTTATTTGGTGGAGGTTGGCTGTCATGGTTGAGTCTTAGTCTTTTTAGCTTGCCTGGTATGTAGTGGGATGAAGCCGTTTTTAAGTGATGTCTCCTAGCATGAGGTGCTAGTTGATGGCTTGGATTGTATGGTGGGTGGTATCCTTCTTTCTACCTTGGTTCTTGCTTTTGTCCAGGCTCCTTCTTTTGCCTCTTTTGTTATGGTGGTTGTTGATCTACCTCTATCCAGGCATCTTCTGCTATTATGTTTTACTTGAGCCTCCTTGTGTTTGTGCTGCTGGCTGATAGTTCATGGCTACGATCTTTTGTTCTGGTTTGTACTACATGTATGCTATTGTTCTATCTTGGCAGGATGACTATGGAGTGTTATCAAGCTGTTTTATGGTGATGCTGGTGGTGGTGTATTCTCTGTCGTTGTTTTAGTGTGGTGGAAGTTGGTTGTTATGGGTGAGTCTTGGTTATTCTAGCTTGCTTGGAGTGTAGTAGGTTGAGGCCCTATTTTTAGTGATGTCTCCTAGTATGAGGTGCTAGTTGATGGCCTGGATTGTATGGTGGGTGATATTCCTATTGCTACCTTGTTTGCTGGTTCATCCAGGACGTACTCCCTCTTTTGCCTCTTCCGTTGTGGTAGCTGTTGATCTTCTTTATCGTCCATCTTGTGCTTCTCTGTCTTGCTTGAGCTTCCTTATGTTTGTGCTGCTGGTTGATGGTTCATGGCTGCGATCTTTTGTCCTGGATTGTACTGCATGCATGCTGTTGTTCTGTCCTGGTAGGCTGACTGTGGAATTGTTATCAAGCTACGTTTTTTATGATGATGCTGGCGGATGGTGTATGCTTTCAAGCTAAGCTAATGCTTTTTTATACTCACCTTATTTGTTATCTTTGGATGTTTGGGTTTATTGCCCACTTTTGGTTGTAGCTTCGGTTCCTCTCCCTTTGTTAGTTAGAGGTTCCGTAGTTGTTGTCGTTGTTTTGCCTTCAGGCTTTGGTTTTGTTGCTTCTTTGGCCCAAAGGGCATGTACTGAACTTTCATTTCTTGTAGTTGCTACTTTTATGGGTAGTAACTCTTTACTTTTGGTAATAAAATTCTTTATTTACCAAAAAAAAAAAAACGTACTCGTTTCATCAATCATTCTATCTTTATTATAAATGAAAGGTGTACCTCTGCCTGGTAGATGGCTCGTGTATCCGTTGGATTTTTTATTCAATTATACAAAGTAGTCATTGGATTAGGCGGGTTGGGCGAGTTGGGTTGGGTGGGCTGGTGGGTTCTACGGGTTGGTGGGTTGGGTGGGCTTGTGGGTTATGCGGGTTGGTGGGTTAGGTGGGTTGTGCGTGATGGGTCAAATTAAGTGGGTTCGTGGGTTGGGTGGGTCGAAGTGGGTTGAACAAGTTGGGCCGAATCACATGGGTCGAGATGGGCTGAGCTACAATTTTTTTACCCACGACAACACAACCACCTTTGTAGACGGGTTGTGCCGGGTCGAATCTAGGCAGGACCCATTTGACCCACTAGCCGTGCAAGTCACGGTGGGCTGGGTCCAACCTAGCCCACTAGCAGGCCCATTTCTGAGATTTTGGTGGCCTAGGGGCGAATAAAAAAATGGGGCCCCAATTGACTAAAAATTGAAATTATTAAGGAAAAAAATTGGGTATGCAAAAAAATTGATGCTATGAAATTTTATTAGTGTAAAAACACCTTTTTAAAACATTTTCTTCTAGCATTTCTATATGCAAAGTCATTACTAATAGTTTCTACATCACTATAGTCTAACATAGTTCTATTCATACATAAAGTAGCTAATCATTCAACCTTTCTTGACTCTTTAGGATAATGGCTGTCGAATTGAAGCTGAAATCCATAAAAATAATGGTGAAAAAAAAAAAGAAAATAATAGAACGAAATTAAAAAAAAAAAAAAAAAAAAAGTGATTGGGGAATTGATATGTGAAGAACAATTGAAAGAGTATAATTTCTAGGAAAATTCGTAGATTTTAATCCCGTTAAAATTGATTGCAAAGAAGAGCGTTTATGAGGAAATCATCTTTGAGAATTAAATTTGGAAAGGAAGATAAAAAAAATCAGAAAAATAATGGTTATACCTTATACCAATGAAAAATTAGAAAAATTGATTTCATAAGATTATAGTACGAATTAATTTAGTTAACTTAGGGAATTGATTTGACAAATTCAACTTTCCAAAATGAAGGAATTATTTTCTAGGAGGATTATTATTGTGAAGGGATTAAAAAGGGGATGAATTGATTAACATAACATTGAAACGCTACAACGCTGCATTTAGGGAGTATTAATTTTCATACATTCACATCATTCGCTGATGCAAAGCTCTCATTTTACATAGAGATTGGGAGGTGACCATCAATCATTGCTATAGAGAGGCTAACCATGCTGCGGATTGGTTAGCTAATTTTGGGGTGAATGCGAGTGAGAAATTTACCATTTTTTAGGCGATCCCGAAGGATCTTCGTGTTGTTTTATTGGAGGACCTTAGTGGCGTTGCTTGGGCAAGGATGGTGCCGGAGAATTAGAGTAGCTGTGTGCTAAGCTAGTTCTTTTATTTTTGTTTTGGTTGTTTGTTTTCTTTTGTGTTCTGTTTTCGTTTCTTTGTTGTTCTTTGGGGCTTGCCCCTCTCTTGCACCAAAAAAAAAAGGGAGTATTAATTTTAATTTGTATTTATATTTTTACAATATATGGGCTTTGGATTTTGGGGCCCTGGGCGGCAGCCCTGGCTGCCCTGGGGCAGATACGACCCTGCCCACTGGCCACCTCAAGGTCTAGAAGAACCATGATCAATGTATATAATTACATGTGTTATATTATAATTCAAATGAGATTGAAGAACGACATTAATAATATCAAGTTTTGTCATCAAATTATTATTAATGAATGTTTTATCAAATAATAATCATCAATTTCTATCATTCAGGACTTCCAGAAGAAGTTGTAACCACGTAAGTTCAACTTTTAAATCAGATGTTAAACAGAGATTTGATATAAGATATTAGAGAAAAACACATGTATGGTGAAATGAATACACTTCACATGTTCATGTGAAGACTTGAAGATGCAATTTCAGTTTGGGAGGATCGAAGATCAATGAATGCTATTTTACCACATATGAGAAGATATTCAACTATATTGGATTCATTGATGCATGACTAGAAGATCTCAAGTTACGTATTCATCAGGGAGAGAAACTACGCGCTGCACTCTTTTTTCCTTGACCATGGTTTTGTCCCACATTGGGTTTTCCTTATAAGGTTTTTAATGAGGCAACATCTTGAGCGTATTACGAAGAATGTTGTACTCTTTTTTCTTTTATTAAATTTTTATCCCAAAGGGTTTTTCCTAATAAGGTTTTAACGAGCCACAATCTTAGATAATGGACATCCAAGAGGGAGTGTTATGAAATATTGTGTGGATGACCATTATATTTCTTATATCATTCCTTAATATTTTAGATATTGGGTTTATTCTTATCTATATATATATATTTGTGGATGTTCATCTTGTATAATTCTAGAACAACTAGATTTTAGGGTTTATTATTCTCCAAGCAAACCCTATCAATTGTGCATTAAACATATATGTATACCTTCATCATATAAAATACAAGGAGAATACATAGATTAATTCTTTCTCAATTCTGATATTTTCCCTTATTTTCACAACAACAAACAAATAGTTGTTGATTTTGTCAAGTATTTTATTTTAAGTAATACTCTTTATTGTATTTTTAAAAACGGTAATCATTATATTTTCTATAATATTTTTTTTTTTTGAAAAAAAAGATAATAATAAAAAAAAGGGTTTTTCTAATTTATGCCCCCAAACTTCCTCGATTTCTAAGCTATGCCCATGCTTTTTCAAACGTCTAAGTTGTGCCCTTAACCTAACTAATTTTTATTAACAATAACATTTGACGTTAACAATAACTTCTTTTTTATTAACAATAACATTTGACGTTAACAATAACATTTTAAAAAAATATTTTACAGCGTTAAACCAATTAGAACGGGACACGTGTCAAATTAGTAACGCCACGACACCATTGTTGATAAAATAACTTAACTTTCGTTAACGAAAATGGCTGTCAAAGGGTATTGTTGATAAAATATCATGAGGTGGAGGCTACAACTTATAACTTTGAAAAAAGTACTCCCTCCGTGTTTTTTTTAAGTGTTACACTTACCAAATCCGGTCGTGTTTTAATAAGTGTTACATTTCCTTTTTTAGCAAAAAGCTACATTAAAATATTACTCCCTCCATTTTTAAATACTTGCTCCACTTTCCTTTTGCGAGCGTTTTTAAATACTTGCTCCATTTCCTTATTTGGAAAGATTTTACAATATTTAATTAATTTCTCTCACATAGTGGACCCAACATATATTCTCTCTCCTCCAATTCTCTCCACTAATTTTGCTTTCTACAATTTTTTATTTTCCACCAACCCCACTACCTCCCTATTTTATTACTTTCTCCAATTTCTCCTAAAACTCCGCGCATTGAGAAATTGAGCAAATATTTAAAAACAGAGGGAGTACATCTCTCTCTCCTCTCATGGTACCCACCTAAACCCACTACTACTTTATTATTATATTTATCCTCTCACATTCATTAATTTTCAATAACTATTTACTCCACTATCTTTCTTTTACAATTTTTTTAATATTTTAACTACCCCACCTACCTCTTATATTATTTAAGTCAATTAAATTGCCTAAAATTATGTGGCGGTCAAACTCTAACACTTAAAAAAAATACGGAGGGAGGGTACAACTTAGAAATTCAATAACTTGAGAGGCATAACTTAGAAAAAACCCCTTAAAAAAATGACATGTGTTATTGTTGACATGTCTTTTAATATATATTTTTATATTTATTGATTGATTATAAATGTTTTCATCATAATCATCAATCAAGTGAGTGAGCATGAGGACATTAACTAATTTATGGAATCCATTTAATCGCTGCAAATGATGAGGGCTGAAAAACAAGAAGAACAAAACCCTTACATACCGACTCTTGGTTAAACCATAGAAGCCACCAGGTAAACAATCACAAGGATCGGCGGCCAGGTTGTGAGCATCTGATCAACAACAGTTAGGTTGTTGACCACGATGAGCGGGTCACCACTAGCCGCGAGCACGGCATCGAATCCAAAAGGCAAAATACACCCTGGGATTTGACTATGAAGAGCGGAATCAAATCAATGTTAAGACAGATACATGCAACAAAGTTTGTAGTCATAATCAACCCTTAAATTCATAAATTGTATGAAATTCCCTACCATTCTTGATACATTCCGAATTGCGGGAAAACAAAAAATAAAAACAAAATAAAATACATTGATAATAAATTAATTTGAAGTTTGAATTCTCAGTGGCTAGTAGCAAGAATAATTTAACTTATACATCTCATTCAATGAGCTGGTTATACTGGGACAATTACAAAAATAAATACATCAACAGAAATGGCAGCCCTCAAACAGCTCATTTTGTTATACAGATTTAAATTACATAAAGAGTCAATAAGAATATGGTAAACATACAGTAGATAGTACACATGACAAAAATTCTACGTGAAAGCAATATTTTCGATCAGCAACCTTAGACTGAGATATTACTGAGATGGTATTAGAAAGAATGAACAAACTATAAGACAGGCAATGGTGTCAGCACCTCGGCCTTCAGAATAAACAAAACAAACATATAAAGGAGGTAGCCAATATCACCAACACAGGCGACAAAATATTGGTTGTGTGAGCACTGTTTGTTTTTGAGTCTTTTGACACTGCCTTTGTTGAGTTTTCATCACATTCGAGGCCGTTTTTACCCTCTTTGCATTCATTCGCAAAAGTGCCCGGTGGGTATTTACCAAAGAGATTTATGTAGCTAAACATAGTACTTGCACAGTTATTAGTCAGGTCATTAAGGTTGTCTGCGAAAGGGCAAGCAAACTCCTTGAAGGCCTTGCAACAAATATCAGCTGGATACTTTGGTCCTTTGCATTTGTCAGTAATGATGGTGTAGTTTTGACCTTCAAAATATATTGGGCAATCTGCACATCACATGAAATAGATTAACTAAACAGAGCAAAATTCATTGAAGCCCGCTCACGGAGCCCTAGTACAACCTACTCACAAACACAAGGAACTAATGAAGCTGTACGATGCTAAAATGCTAGCAGGAGATTGGGGCTATATAATATATCCTCTCAATCCAAACAATCTATAGAAAGAATCAATCGATGATCAGCAGCATAGATGATCACCAGATATTAATTTCCCAAAGCTCGAGCATGGTTTAATGCAACAAATCTTTAATACAACTCGCTTATAACACAATAACATATAACTTTGCAACACAAAAACTACATGCTACAATATTATCTCAAATACTAGCTCAATTCACTAAAGATACTTATTTCCCCAACAAAACACTAGTAAACTCCTATACAATACAAGTATTTTCATAACACAGTATTTCTAGCAAGTCATTGTTATTTGCCTATTTCCCATTCCTTCCATACACTAATTGAAACACTTTCTCGCTTATGATCGATTTTTATTAGAAACCAAATGCTAAAGACTACTGCTACAAAAATAACTGGCAAAACTAAAGTAAACTTCAAACCCTTACAGAAAACATCTTAAACAGACTGATCTTCAGCATAATTCAAAGAAATTGTAACGACGACACGGCCCACACCAGCAGTAAATAGAAACAATGTGAAACCTTTATTTAAATCACTCAAACCCAACACAATATTACCCCAATGAAATAAAAATTAACCACAATTTCAATCTTTGGTACTAAAATTGATATTAACATGCTTAATTTATCTCCTTCAAAAAAAATAAAAAAAAAAAATAAATAAACAAAAAACATGCTTAACTTAGCAGCCAAATCAAAATCCAATAACCGAAAACGTAATATCTAGCTGATCTGCTCGTTCCAGAAACAAATCAACAAATCAATAGCCTGAAATAATACACTAGTTTTGTCCCTATCCTTGAAAGTTGAAATTATCTAGTAATTAATGAAAATAAATCATATCTACAACAAATCAAAACATTTGAGATTTTAAAAGATAATAATAATTACTTTTCTGGGTCTGAAGCAAAGAGCGGCCGGTAGATCTATGAGATTCAAAAATGGCATCTGCATAAAAATAATAAAAATCAGAAACAAAAAAAATAATCAAAACCCAGCTTTAAGATAATAATTTCAATACAGTAATAAGAAAATTTCATCGCAGAAGAAAATCGTACCAGAAATGAAGCTGGAAGATGCCAAACTAAAGAGAAGCAAGAAAACGATGGAACCCAAATATCGATTTATCGACATTTTTCAAAGAAAAAAAAAAACCAGAAATATGAGCTGGGTTCTTCAAATTACAGACCAATCAATCAATCAGAAGTTTAATTGATCGGCAATAATTGATCGGCAATAATTGATTCTGGAACTTCCTTCACCTTATCAATGGCTGCTTTCCTTTCTCTCTCTTTTTTTTAATTAATAAATTTTTTTGGGGGAAAAAGTAATGGGTTTTGGTAGCTCCTCCTAAATTTGGAAGACAGGAGTGAGAAAAAGCGCGTATTAATATTTTAATGTAATGAAGTGTATCGCCTGTCATCTATTTCAACCTTGCAATTTTGCAGTCTCTCTCAAATTCTTTCTTGTTACTTTATTTTCATCCTTCCACGTTTAATGGCCGCCAAAATATTCATTATATTAAATTATTAATTAATACTGGTATTAAAGTAAAAATGTTTGTTTGCTTTTACAA
Source organism: Chenopodium formosanum (assembly GCA_024500155.1). Lineage (NCBI taxonomy): Eukaryota > Viridiplantae > Streptophyta > Magnoliopsida > Caryophyllales > Amaranthaceae > Chenopodium > Chenopodium formosanum. Next base: position 45,237,786 of record CM044880.1, read on the forward strand.
GCGTGCCTATACGAATTGTACGAATAATAGTCATCCCTGCGTCCTTTTATTACAGGTATAAATGTATAATGCATGTATTATTTTTTTGAATCATCAAAATTAAGTGTTTTTTTTTATAGGTTGTACTTTCTACAATGTTATTTTCTTTTTGATGATTTGTCATTTTTTTGTTTTTTTTTTTTTTTTTTGTACTTTAACATCAATTTGTAATATTTTTTTTTCTCTCCTAATTTTCAATCACTTTTTCTTTCTCTTTATCTCTCTTTAACCCCACAATATTTATACTCCCAATTATTACTTTAAGAAATCTTTAACTTTGTTAATTCCCATGCAAAATAAGAAATAGACATATAATAAATTGACGGAGGAAGTATTATAGTAATTCTCTGGTCTTATGGTTTACCTAGCATAAATGTATTATTGTGTTTTTTTTGTCCTTCTTAATTCTTCCTCCTCCTTCATATCTCAACAACAGTGGCAGATATGACCTAGTAACACATTAAACAACAAACTCAGCACCGTCAACTCCACAATAAACCTCAACCCCAACACCAATATTTCGACAGCGGAATAATGAAAACCCTAAGAAAAATATAATTCATCATTTTCATAATAATCGCAACATTTTCACTGCCACAAATGTCAATGTTCAACTTTAACCACTTATATTTGTAATTATATAATATAAAGAAGTATAAAAGGTTAGTATTATCATAAAGACTACTTATGAAATATTTAATATATCAACATATGTTTTTAGATATATATTGATAAAAAGTATAGTCAAAGTAAGCACATGTATAGTGTGAGGAGGGTAGCCCGTCGTTGGGGATCTCATTTCCCTTATGCCCATGGCCCTTATAAGTCTAGGATTTACACTTTTAAGGGTGTATTAAGATTTGAATTCCTGACTGTCTAGGGAACCTTGAATTAGAATTGAGTCTATCATTACCCCTTTTTTTTTTATTAAAAACCAATAAATAGTCTCCAATGAGTATTAGGAAAACCCATAAACTTCGTTCATACCTTTCTCCCTTGTATAGTTCAAGAGATATTTAGCACAAATCATAAGTTTACTCATGCCCAAATTGGTATACAAATACCAGAAATGAGTTAGGGAGCAAGGGTACCAAGACAACATTCCTTTTGAGGGAAATTGCCTTCCTTACCCTAGTGAGGCCTCTTTTAGCTCTACCTTTTTCACAATTTCATCGCCAAATAATATATGCAATGTAATACCTAAAACAAAGTTAATTGATTTTATTTACACTCAATCACGAAAGGATTATTTTAGGGAATAATTTTAAGCATCTCACACTTGAGCCCCACTGTAATCATACACCAAAGAATGGTGGCGTCCAAAGGGAAGGAAGCTAAAGTAAAAGAGTCGCCAACAAGTTTTAGTCAATCGTTTACAAGGTGAAGATTATACCCCTTCACGATCTATGAAATCGCTAACTCTATAGTGGTCTGGAATCATGACTGAATATTCGAGGACGAAGGTACAAATACAACCTAAAAGAGATTGAACATGCCCTAAAAATAGGTGTAGACACCTATTTGTGTCTCCCCAAAACCAAACCCGGTGATGAGTACCTTTTGCGTCGAATCATAATCGAATGAAGTGAAAGTGTGGAAAATCTAGTGTTTCGGATAGTTTTAACTCTATTCTCTTCTCTCTATTTTTGAAAACCTATTTTAAGAAAACAGCCAATCCGGTTTGCTTTGGTCCATAGCAAGGGTCCAATAATGGTGTAGTTAGATGGGGCTTGAAAAGAGCTTTCCAACGATATATTATAAGCCCAATTCCGATGAATATTAAGGAAGTTATGGCCAAAATACTAAACTGGGCCCGATTTGGTTTTATATGCGGCCCAATGATCTAGAGGAGGGCCTATTATTAATTATCATTCCTAAAGCTATTTGGATTGATTATAGTCTTCTAGAATACTCTAGAAGGTTCTTTTAAATCCTAATGGAGTTATAATTGATAATTATGTTTCAAAGAGTTTGAAATTGAATAAAACTACTCCTTTTAGAATCCTTGTGTTTGTACGAAGTGGAATGTATTTAGATTTTATTTTCGTGCCTCATAATCTTTATCCAAATTTTATATGGTTTGATATATCTTGAAATTATCTTTCCAATGATATATTATAATATTAAATCCAAGCTAACAAAAAAGATATGAATAAGATATGAAACTCTATCCAAAACTGACACCCTTCCACTATTTCGGTGTGTCTAGTGCTAATGTATAATGAATTGTGTTTGTAAAAGTCTAGGATAGAAAGGGATAGAGAATCAAGAAATTCTTGATGAGAGTTGGTGAGAAGAAAGAATTAGAAAGAATAAGAATTGATATTGTTGAGAATTGATGATTGAAAACAGATTTTTAAGAGGCTATTTATAGAGAAAATCAATCGGATGGATAAAAAGACGAACCAGAGTTTCAACGAGAATAAAACACGATTAGTGCCAGACTCTGGTCATTAGCGCCAGGCATCGAAGGTTAGTGCCAGGCGCCAAGCCTTAGCGCCAGGCGCTAATGCTTGTCGTCAGGCGCTAATAATCAGTTTCACACGTTTTTTTTATCATATCTTTTGATTCAAAAGTCCAAATAAGGCATATAATATGTCGTTGGAAAGATCTTGAAGTCTTCTTTTAAACCCAATTAAAATCAGATTAAAATATTTTGTAGATAAAAATATATGGCCGGCATAGTGAAAGGGTGTCATTTTTAGATAGAGTTTCATATCTTATTCATATCTTTTTCGTTATAGCTCGGATTTAATATTATAATATATCATTGGAAAGATAATTTCAAGATATATCCAACCACATAAAATTTGGATAAATATTATGAGGCACAAAAATAAAATCTAAATATATTCCACTTCGTACAAAACAAGGATTCTAAAAATAAGTAGTTTTATTCAATTTCAAACTCTTTGAAACATAATTATCAATCCTAACTCCATTAGGATTTAAAAGAACCTTCTAGAGTATTCTAGAAGACTATAATCAATCCTAATAGCTTTAGGAATGATAATTAATAATAGGCTATCCTCTAGATCATTGGGCCCCATATAAAAACCAAATCGGGCCCAGTTTAGTATTTTAGCCATAACTTCCTCATTATTCATCGGAATTGTGCTTATAATATATCAGGAAAGGTCTTTTCAAGACCCATCCAAATATACTATTATTGGACCCTATGGACCAAACTAAACTGGAATGCATGTTTTTCATAAATAAGGTAAGAAAAGAAATATTTTCAAAAACAGAAAGAAGAGATATTTTAATAAAAACATCCTCATCACTAGACTTTTCACACTTTCGCTTTGTTCGATAATCAAATGACATGAAAGGTATTCATCACTGGGTTTGGTTTTGGGAAGACACATTTGGGTGTCTACAGGTCCCAAATCTCTATTTCAATTATTTAATTTAATTGTTTGATTTATTATTTTCCTTGAAGTTACTAATGCGTGTATGTTGTTATAAGAAGGAGGTACGAGGCATCCAAGTAAGTGATTCAATTGATTTATTGATATTATGATATAGAAATCATGTTTAGGTTGTTATTATGATTCCTAGTGTCATGTTAGGGCGTTTTGATCTTCCTAGCATCATGTTTAGGGTAATTTCTAATATCAAATATGACAATTGTGATTCCTGCGATGCTTCCTATTTTCTTCCTAATATTCATGTTAGTATCATGTTAGGGTTAAAGCTTTGATTTTTAATGTTTAGTGACATGCTACGGTTTATTATTAATCTTGTTAGTATCATGCCTAGTATCTTGCTATTATTATGCTTTAACATGATTATGATGATTATTATGGTTATTATGATTATTATTATGTTGCTTGATTATATTTATTGTTATTGCTTGATCACACCTTTTATGCATGTTTAAAGGGAATTGGTACTTGTAATCACGCTTAATAAGATAATTAATAATCTTGTTTAGGGTTAATTTGATTATAATTCAAGTGATCGCCAATAATAGTTTCGTTTGTGCATTAATATTCAACCAACAAAGATAAACAGGTTTAGGGTAAACCTATTGATTGCATGTTAGTCAGAAAGCGCACATGAATACGATCAGAATAAAGTAGAGACCTATTATTAGGGAAGGTTCAATCTCTTTTAGGTTGTATTTGTACCTTCATCCCCGAACTACCAGTCATGGTTCAAGACCTATTGGAGTTAACGATCTCCTGGATCGTTAAGGGGTGTAACCTTCACCTCGTGAACGGTTTACAAGTTTCTAAAACTTGTTGGTGACTCTTTTGCTCTATCTTCATTGTTTTTGGACGCCACCGTACTTTAGTGTATGATCACAGTGGGGTTCAAGTTTGGGGTAATACTTGAAATATTCCCTACAGTTTTTGGCGACGCCACTGGGGAGGATTTCTATTTTTAATTCCTGAAATTTATTTGGCAATGATTTAGAATGAGTGGATGAGACTCGAAAAGTTCTAAGTATTTCATGTGCGTAATTTTGATTAACATTATTGTCATATGCATAAAAAAGATCTCATTGGAAAGACCATCCGTAATGAGTTAAAACATAGGATTTTTACACGTAGGAAATTTGAGGAATATCTTTCACAACTAGGATCGAAATAATGCTGTGCGAAACTAGAAAATTTTATTGAGCACAGAAAGCTGCTGAGGCATGTAGGAACTAGCGTCAGGAAACAAAGTCTAGCGCCAATTATTTGACGTTAGCGCCAGGCAATAGCTTCTGTCGCCAGGCGCTAAAGCCAAATTGTGGCGCTGGCCTCTGTTTGCTGGCGCCAAGTTCTTCCAATACCGAGCCAAAAATATGCGTTCTAATTTTGACCAGGTTTTAGCACTGTTTGCTCAATCCTACTTCCTGATTGAGTTTTTCTCACTTTTCTAAAACCCATATGTGTTCTACATATGGACATAACCCTCTAGGGATTCATTCTCCATCTACCTAATTGAACGCTCTAAGAAACAAAGGGTACATCCGAGAATGTTGAATTCACCAAACCATGTAAGCGAGTTTTTCTTAACTCGCGGTGTCCCATCCACTCGCGCCAACCCTTCACGGTTAAGCTTCCGCGCGGTGCATCCGGTTAATTAACCATGGACCCTCTTTGACTAACCCATATCCCGAACTTTAGAGAACTACAACCATGGTTTGGTTGCAAACTCATTACATCATGTTGTGCCTACTTGACTAATTGTGCATTATTGGTTATGCATACTCTATGTGTTTTTTCCTAACCGTTTGTTTGACTTGTGTTAAGACTAAATAAGTTGATTTATAACTAAAAGAACTTTGCCTAATTAATTAATTAATCAATTTGAGTAATTAAAGTCTAATAATTTAATCAGAATTGACTTAGTACGACTTCAGGCATACCCTTTAGAGTAATAATACTGAAAGCAGTTCCAGATCGACGTTCCAGCAATGACGCCAAGATTTAAACTGCAGCGCCACTCTGTGGAGCGTAGTTCCTGGCGACAGTCCTGTCGTCTAGCGCTACACTGCAAAGAGAGGCGCCAGTCCTGTTGTTTTAGCGACAGTTCGGTTTATTGCTCAAGTCATCACCTTGTGTCTAATTGAAAAGTTTGCTAATCAATTCGGTTAATTTTTACTAGTAATAATACCGTGTCAAGTCATTAATCGAGTCTAGGCACTAAGTCCCATGGTCTTACACAAGAGTCAAAGCATGTCACTTACACTCACCATATAAAGCACACACTAATGCACACTTTGACCATGTCTAAGAGAGTCTTGTATGCGCGCATTTTCCGTCATTTTTTTAGGGGGGTAAGTCGGATATTAATCCTCCAATTAAACCACTTGCTTGAACCCTATACTTAACTCCCAAAAATATACACCTTATTTTTGCCAAAATTATGCACCCTTATATGCACCCTATTTGTGCTTTTTTCTTTTTCAAAATCCGTAAAGTCAAAGTTAATTTGAGTCAAGTCATTAAAACAAAAATGGTTTAATTTATAGCGCGTGGTCAAGATAGGAAGGGCGTTTGATAAAAAACAACCTTTTTATTCAATTTCAACTTTTCGACTAATCAATCGCTCGTAAAAGGAAAGCTAAGACAATAATGGCAACTCAAGAGGAAGTTAATGAGCTCAGGAACCAAATGATTACTGTGACTGAGGCGTTAACCCTCAAAATCGATGATCCTGTGAAGCAACAACAGATGGACCTCATGCAAGAAAGCTTGAGCAAGTTGTCTAGTGACTATAAGTTTCAAGGAATTAGCTCACAAGGGGTCTCGGTGGACAAGGATCTTCTTCCGCAGAAATTCAATGCCAACGACATCCCGAAATTCAAAGTGACTGACAACCCTTATTTTTACCTAAGAGCTTTCGAAACAATAATGAGCATTAAGGGTATTAACAAGAAGGTGCTTCCTTCTTTGTTTTCTCTATCTCTTGAAACCGTTTGCCAACAATGGTTCTTCTTTCTTAAGAAAGAAAGAACCTCTACTTGGGAGTCTATAGTAAACGCTTTCATTGATAGGTACAAGTGCAACATTCAAGTTGAAACTGACTATAGGGAACTTGAAATTCTCAAGCCAAAAGAGAATGAAGGTTTTATTTCCTTCTTCAACAAATGGAGAGAAACCTTTGCTAAGATGATTGAAGTACCAAGATAAAAAGAATCTGTGAGGTTATTCATCAAGAACCTTCAAGAGAAGTACTCCAAGCATCTCAAATACCAGAATAATCTCCATATCTTCAAGGCCGTCTATGACATTGGAATTAATATTGAAGACGACCTGGCTAAGCTGAAAGCTGCTAACAGTAACTCCAATAGTGGCTGGAAAGGCAAGAAGAAAGACAATCCTTATTCTTCCAAAACCACCCACTCAAACAATGTTAGTACCTTTTAACTTAAGTGAAGTCCTTACTATGAATAATCAAGGACAAAAGAAACCATTTAGGAGGAACTTTACTCCAATAGGTATGAGTTATGACACCGCATTTGACCGACTAAAACAAAAAGGTCTTATAACTCCTATTGGACCATTTGGGGACCCACCAGTTGAGAAGAGGACATGTAACTAGAACCCCAATGCACATTGCAAATATCACCAAGGTAGGGGCCATCTTACCGAAAATTGTTGGAAGCTTAAGGAAGCTATCCAAGATTTGATCGATAACAACAAATTGCCATTGCCTCCAGCCAGTAAGAAGCCAAGCATTGACAATGCGCCTCTCGCTCATTCCTTGGCCATCTCTGATGAAGAAAACGGGGCTGATCCCTTTTCTCTCATCAAGCCTATCGAAGAAATCCATGCTATCGAAGAAGAGGAGGAGATCTTTTTCGATGCCATGGATGACTTTCCTGAACTAGCAAGTAAAGAGGATGTACGGTTGCTTACATTGTCCATGTTGGAGGGATCAAACTTGCTACGCGATACTCTCGAAGTTGTGAAGAAACAATTAGACGAGCTTCAGAAAAAGTGTGACAAAGTTCCACCCATGAAGAAGAAACCCTTCTCTCTAAAATTAATTGACAGACCCAAGAAGAGTAATACACTTTATACTCCAATTGGGATTTCATATGCTAAAATGTTCAAAATTCTCTCCGAGAGTGGCAAGGTCAAACCTCTCGAACCGAGACCATTTGAGTCGCTAAAAAGGATGGATAGATTCTACTGTCAATACCATCAATCGCTATTGAAAACTGTTTTAAATTTAAAGATTTAATTCAGAAAATGATTAATGACAAAAAGCTAGTCCAAATTCCACAAGAGGAATACATAAGCATTAATGGGGTTTGGGATAGTGATGAATAAGATGTCTACTTAAAAGACATGGAAGGACCTCCACCTTCAGTGTCATATTCCATGGATGATTTCTGGGTTGAAGAAGATTCATCTATAGACGTCCTCACAAGATTTGGGAGGATGCAACCTCCCATTTCAACACAACCTATACCGACTACACAACAAGTTCCCATACCTATCATAGAAGAAAATGATATTGTCAAACAGTTCAAGAAAACCAAGGTTGAAATTAATGTATGGAAGCTTCTAGAAACATCTCGAGAGCATAGGTTGGCAGTGATGAATGCCTTGGATAAGATAGGGATAGATTCTGACACCACTCCAGGGGTTGGCTAACTTCCTTACGAGTGATCTCCCTAGTCCTATCAACTTGATCACATTTTTTGACAAGGATTTACCTTCAGAAGGTGACAAGCAAGCATTATAAAGCACTAAACCTCACAGTAGTTTGCAAGAGGATGAACGTTCCTATGACTCTTGTAGATAATGGATCGGCCATTAATGTTTGTCCACTCAGAACTGCGAGGATGCTAGGCATAAGGGATGAAGACTTATCCCCGTCAACACAAGGAATAAGAGATTATGATAACACTCGTCGTCAAGCTCTTGGCAAGATTATCATGAATATAACGGCGGGAGCGATAGAACATGCTACTACATTTCAAGTAGTAGATATCAAAGCTTCATTCAACGTACTGTTGGGACGCCCTTGGCTTCATGACCTAAAGGTCGTCCTTTCATCACTCCACCAATAGGTAAAGGCCATAGTTGGAGGAATTTCCATTACGATCGATGCTTCACCCATGAGGATTAAAGCTATAGAAAATCCCATCATTAATGTGGAGCAAGATGAAGACGATGAAGAATTATGGGGCTTTAATGAAGAGGTCTCCTTAATCTAAGAGGATGAAAGGACCCCTCTTAGCCACGACCCCCACTCCAACATGATAGTGAACACCATTTTGAAGAAGCAAGGACATTTTCCTGGAATGACTCTAGGAAAGAAAAAAGGAATAGCAAATCGGTGGAATTACCTGGCCTCCCTAAGTTAGACACTTTCAGACTTGGTTTCGAACTGACTCGGGAAGATCTCAAGCGAGCCCAAAAAGGTCAAAGGCGCGTAGGAACGCTCGCATCCATATGAAAGCAATCCCAATGGATCAATATCCTCTTACACTCAATGGACAATTCATAAAAGAAGGAGAGGACTATCCATGCTATGAATTTCCCGAACCTTTTGTCGTAAATGGCATAAGGAAATCGGGATTCAAAATTTTCCTAGATTGCTATTTTCTAGATGAAATGCCAACTCCTATCCTCAAGGAGAAAGCACCCCCATGCTTTGACTTTAATGTCATGGGATTACTATTTGGGCGAGAAAGAGATGAGCCGAAATACATAGAGGATACCTTCTCGCTCATCCAAACGGTCCTACAAAGCGAAATATTTGACCCTTCAAAGCTCATCACTCCAGCAGAAGGATCACTACAAGGATGGCGCAAGACAGTTAAGGTGACTACTCCAAGTGGAAGGAGAATAATCTCCATAACGACAGGGCACGGACCGATGTTCGAAGAGTTGTCAGAGTCAGAGTCTTTTCCTATAGTCATCTAAATCCTTAGTTGTAGCACCCCATTCTTCTATCTCTTCCCCTAGGATAGTTAGTAATCAAGTCCCTGAGGACATATCTCTTTTCAATGTAATGATTTTTGAGTTTAATAATATGTCTTCTTCCTCTCACTCCTCGTGTTTTTCTTTAACCCAAGATGACGAGAATTGCTTAACTAAAAATGAAAATGACAAAGAACTTATTAAAGCAATGGAAACACTTGAAAAGAAAACACCGATAATTGAGGAAACTGAGACGGTTGATATCTAAAATGATTCAACCATTAAAAGAGAAGTTAAAATCGAATTAACACTTAATGAACAAGAAAGAACCGATTTAATCAATCTACTTAAAGAATTCATCAATGTATTTGCTTGGTCATATGAAGACATGCCAGGTATTAATAGAGGAATAGCTCAACACACCATACCGCAAATTCCAGGAATGAAACCTGTAAAATAAAAGTTGCGTCAAATGAAACCCGACGTAGCTCTTAAAATAAAAGAAGAAGTTCAAAAACAAATAACTGCATGTTTTATCAGGGTATCCAAATACCCTGAATGGGTGGCCAACGTCGTCCCAGTTCCGAAAAAGGATGGAAGGGTAAGAATGTGTGTCGACTATCGAGATCTAAATAAGGCAAGTCCAAAGGACGACTTCTCTTTACCACACATCGATATTCTGATAGATAATACAGTGAATCATGCACTTCTCTCGTTCATGGATGGATACGCGGGGTACAATCAAATTCTCATGGCAGAAGAAGACATGGAGAAAACAACCTTCATAACACCATGGGGTACTTACTACTACACGGTAATGCCACTCGAGTTGAAAAACGTGGGTGCTACTTACTAACGAGCAGCGACTGCCTTGCTCCATGACATGATGCACAAAGTAGTTGAGGTATATGTGGACGATATGATTGTGAAGTTAAAAGATTGCCCAGGCCATCAAGTAGCCTTGAGAAAAGTCTTCGAAAGGCTAAGAAAATACAACATGAGGTTGAATTCATCCAAGTGTGCTTTTGGAGTTACCTCAGGCAAGCTTTTGGGTTATGTCATAAGCTCTTGAGGAATAAAGATAGACCCAACCAAGATCAAGGCAATCATGTCAATGCCAACGCCCAAAACCGAGAAGCAAATTCGAGGATTTATTGGCCGGTTGCAATACATAAGCAGGTTCATATCAAAATTGACAACAATATGTGAACAAATATTCAAAAAGCTTAAAAAGAATGTACCTGTAATATGGGATGACGAGTGTCAAAAAGCCTTTGAAAAGATCAAAGTCTATCTCGCAAATCCTCCCGTATTAGCACCAGCACTTCCAGGAATACCTCTTAGGTTGTACTTAAAAGTCACCAAAGAAACAATGGGAGCCATGCTTGCACAAGAAGTAGAAGGTAAAGAAAATGAAATCTACTATCTAAGCAAAAAGATTCTTGAGAACGAAGTACGCTATACACCACTTGAGAAATTATGCCTCGCATTGGTGTGGGCCACAACTAAGTTAAGACATTACATGCTCGTGCATACAGTCTTTGTAGTCTCCCGAATGGATCCACTCAAGTATTTATTCAAGAAGTCTACACTCAATGGGCGCATATCGAGATGGATAGTCAACTTAGCCTAGTTCGATGTAAGATTCATGCCTTACAAAGCTATCAAAGGATCTGCGGTCTCAGATTTTCTAGCAGACTTACCAATAGAAGATTCAACGCCAATACACGACAATGAATTTCCAGACGAAGACTTGATGGTCATAGAAGATGATACTTGGACCTTATATTACGATGGAGCCTCAAACCAAAAAGGATGTGGTGTTGGAGTATTACTAGTTTCACCTAAAGAAGAGCATGTTCCAATCTCCATAAAGCTAGATTTTGAAGTTACCAACAACACTGCTGAATACGAAGCATGCGTGGTAGGCCTTGAAACAACTTTGGCATTGGGAGTGAAGAAATTACGAATATTCAGGGACTCTTCATTGATCATCAACCATATTTCTAAGAGATGGAAAGTAAGGAGCGAAAGTCTAGCCCCTTACCAAACTTATCTGGAAACTCTCACTAATCAGTTAGAGAAGGTAGAATACACGTATCTACCTAGAGAGGAAAATCAATTTGCTGATGCCTTGGCAAGACTAGCCTCAACGGTTAGGATTCCTACGGAAATCGAGCAAATGCCTCTAACTATAGAAAAAAGGCATAAACCGGCTTATATTCAAGCTATAGAAGATGATGAAGTGATTCAAGATGAAGAAGAAGAAGAAGAAGAACCGTGGTATACGGATATACTTAAATATGTCACCAAAGGAGATTACCCTCCTCATGCTGACAAAAGAGCAAAATGAGCATTAAGACTTTTGGCTTCCCAATAAGTACTCATAGACAACGAGTTACATAAAAGGGTACCTAAGGGTCGAGCTCTCTTATGTGTAGGTAAAAAGGATGCTTAAAAAGCAATGAGGATAGTCTACGAAGGCATTTGTGGAACTCATGTAAATGGAAAAATGCTAGTGCAAAAGATAATGCGAGAAGGATATTATTGGACTACCATGAAAGAGATTGTCATCAATATGTAAAAAGATCCCCTAAGTGCCAAATTTACGCCAATTTACAACATGTTCCTCCATCTCTACTCTACACCTACACTTCACCATGGTCATTCTCTACATGGGGAATTGACATTATTGGGAAAATCACTCCCCCAGGAACAGGAGGTCATGAATTTATCCTAGTAGCAATTGATTAAATTACAAAGTGGGTCGAAGCACAATCATATGCTAAACTCACCACAAAACATGTAGCACTCTTTATCGAAAGAAATATTATTTGTCGATATAGAGTCCCACATGAAATGATAAGTGACAATAGAACTCACTTTCAAGCTAAGTGTGAAGAATTGCTACAAAAATATGGCATTCAACACCATCATTCTTCTCCTTATACACCTCAGGCAAACGGAGCAGTCGAAGAAGCTAATAAAAATCTAAAGACTATCATCGAGAAAATGACAGAAAATTACAAGGATTGGCCTGACAGACTCCATTTCGCACTGTGGGGTTATCGCACGTCAATTCGCACATAAACAGGAAATACGCCATTTTCCTTGGTTTATGGAATGGATGTCGTACAACTTGTAGAGCTAGAGATACCATTTCAACGCATCGCATTAGAAAGCAAGCTCGATGAAGTTGAATGGACTAGGGCAAGATATGAGGAGCTAATTTTACTTGATGAAAAACGACTAGAAGCTCTACATCATACTCAATGCTACCAAACTCGTATGGCTAGGCATTTTAATAAGAAGGTCAAGACAAGAAACATCAAAGTAGGAGACTTGGTGTTAAAAGCATTAAGGAAGAATGTTTTAGATCCAAGGGGTAAATTTAGGCCTAATTGGTCTGGACCCTATATTGTCAAAACAATCTTATCAGGAGGTGCAGCAAGATTAACTGATATAGATGGCAATGAGTTCTCGAACATGACAAATCTTGACCAACTTATAAAATACTACCTATAATTACTTGAGTAGGATACTCAAGATAGCTATGTTTGGCCTGATTCCTTAAGAAAGGATACGTAGGCAACCCTTTACGGGTGTGGCCACTTTATTTTTTGCAAACCTTGCATCCCAGACTAATAAATAAATTCGACATAAATTCGACGAAGCATCGGCGTTACAGAAAAAATCCCGTCGCCAGCCGATTAACTCTAGCGCCAGACGACAGTGTCTGTCGCATGACGCCAGACTGCCGCAGATGGCGCTAGTCGTGGAAAAGCGGCGCCATTTTTCTGGGAGTACCTGGGAATATTTCGGTGATTTTCGGAAAATTTTCGACTTCCGTACTTGAAAAAAATTTCTGGAAAATTAAATTTTCAGTTTTCATTGCTTTAAAATAAATTAAATTTAAAGGAGATGATTTAATTAAAAAGCTGAAATTTCAGTAATAAAATAAACTAACAATTACATTATTGATGGAATTTAAATAAAGCTTAAACAAATTAATTTTAAATTTAAAACTAAGTCTAATAATTGAAAGTTAAGCAATGCTTTAATCTTTTTTCTCTTTCTTTGCTCTCTTCCAATTTTTGTCTCCATCCTCTTCATCATCCATGAGTTTAGCTAGTAGGCATCCTTTAGAGGACCTACACTCCATTTTGGAGTAAATAGTTTCTCCCTTAGCTAGGACTCCATGTTTCTTTTCTACCCAAGCCTTCTTCTCTGAAATGTCATCTTTTCTCTTCCCTTTATCCTTCGTAGAGCTCTTCTTCCTATAGGATGTTTTGAATTCAACTTTTTCACCCAAGTGTTCCTTGACGGGAATCACTTTGTCACCTAGACAACTCTTCACATCAGTTTTACTCTGATTTTTCTTCATGTCCTTTGAAGGTTTCTTAAGAAGCCACCTCTTCACATCATTGGGCAAGGAAGGAGGAACACTTTGGGTAATCACTTCCCATAAAGGTCTAGTGCTCCAATAAGCATCAAATTTTTCTACGTCTTGAGAAACAGGGAATTCATAGGGACGACGAAGATCTCCAGAAGGAATTGTTTGAAGTAGGCCGTATTGTCTTTTTACCCTGCAGGGATAATAAAAAGTCATCCTGGATAAGCTTGGAAGACGACAGAAGGGTTGCTTGTTGACACCAATCATCTTCTCTATTTTCCACCAAGGGATGACCCACTTGATGGCAAAGTTGCAAGAGGCAAAGGCCTTCTTCCATTCATGGCGCCTCATCTTAGAGAAACGTTTCTTCCTTCTCACAAAGCAAATAAGTTAATATTACTATACAAAAATATGTTTTTGATTTCTGTATTTAAAAATATTATTTTTCTACCTATAATAAAATTGGAGAGTCTCGAAGAGGTGCTTTTGGATTTCTTTTCAATTCATCAAGACTAAGCAAAGTCTCTCCAACGATTAGTGGCATTGGATTTCTCCTAGATTCAATCTGCTCCAAAACAGTTGATATAATTGCTTGACCCTCATTAACTCTACCACTAGTGAGAAGATATTGGTTAAGCATGCAAAAGAGAAAAGCCCTTCTTCTATAAGCATGAAAGGACTCGGAATAAGGTCTATCAAAATAATGGCGAGCAAATTCTTTCAAATTAATTATGCTACCATCTACTATATTTGTTAGATCTTTGTCTTTTAAATTAAAGAAGAGCTCTAAATCCTTATAATAATATTCATTCATTCTAGGGATTACTGCAAGATCTAATGCAGGGAAGCCTAAGATAGCACCGAATTCTTCCGGCAAAGGGCTAAATTCATCACACCCTAGTCTAAAACAATGAGTATCCATATCCCAATATTCTAAGGCGGTATGAATGAAGTCTATATCAAGATCTACCCCCTTGACACCGTAAATACCCCCCATATGAAAAAAGTCTAATTCTTTTCTCTCCTTGGCAGTTAGAGACCGACACCATTCATGAGTGAAGTTGGTAAAATTCTTAGAGATTAAAGACATGATTATTATTTTTTCAAAAGCTAAGATTATATTTAATCTGCTAAAATTATGAAGAAAATCGGCTGATCAGGGGGCTATTTATACACAAAATCGGCACAGTTTCAATCCGGAAAGGATTTAAAGTCAGCCCTCATCAGCGCCATACGCCAGACCCTGGCGCCTGACGCTAGAGCTTGGCGCCAAGCGCTAAGAATTAGCGTCTGGCGCTAACGCAAAATGCGTGGCGCCAAATGGCGCTGACGTGTCTTATCATACGAGCTCTTCAAATAACCGTGTTTTTCAAGCTGATTCGAGTCTTAACAATGACTTTACGATCTTTATTCTTTTTATACCCTTTTTCTTAAATTAGTATAGCAATTATATTAATTATATTTTTTGAATTTTATTTAGACTTAATTTTTAAGTATTTTGTAAATCCAATATTTCTGTTTTTCATTTTCTTTTTTTGGGGGAGAAAGTCAGATACCCTCCATCAATAATAAAAATGACGGAATTTTTGCGCAATATTATTAATTATCACAATTCTTTGCACACACAAACATGCACATAAAAATGAAAAATAATAAATAAATGTTAAATAAATAAACTCATAGTAGTATGTATATATAGTGCAGTACGAGGAGTAACCTCTCCACCAGCTTCAGCTCCAGTCTCCTCGGGAGGTGGAAAACTCAGCTCAGGACCCGTCCACCCCTGATCACCCTAAGGCTGAGGCTGCGGAGGCTGCTGCGATGATGAGCCGACCTTGTACATCCCACCACCTCTAAGAGCCGAGGTAGCCTCTCCCTGACCTACCGTCGGAGCGCGTGCACCCTCAGATGAAGAGCCCGAGTCCTCCACCGCCTCGGTCCGAGCAGCCTCAAAACGACCACCCCAACGCCAGAGCCAGTACAGCGACGTCTCGAGCTTGACCTCGCCGGGTCTCTCCGCACCTCAGGTCACGTCCGAATACGAGAAGGAATGGGATGACCCTGTAAGAAGAAACTAAGTTAAAAACAATCAAAATAGAAGCAATAATGCAAGAATAAGAAGGAAAACTACCTCCTGAACGGCGTCGTCACGACGACACGTAGCCACATTCCTCATCCAAACGAGCTGGCTCCGGAAGGCATCTATACACTGTGTCATCGCGGTAATCACCTCCCGCGAGAACTGTCAAAGAAATAAAGTCAGTAATAAAGCATAACATACATGAACAAAATTGCAAATAAATAAAGCTTACCCGAGTTTGGTGGCGAGGAATCGACCGCTCCACGAAGCGCTCATCCTCAAGAATCGGAGGAATCATCTCCTCGATCGGCCCGTATATTCCCTGATAATGGATGGACATACGAGGTGGCACGAACTCAGTAGATCCAGCCTGACGAAAGCAAATCAAAGTCAGTAAAACATTATTTGGGGACTACTTAACAAAAGGTAAAAGATGAAAATCATACCACCACCTTCTCAGCCAGAATAGGGACTTGAACAAACAACGGCAGCAGCTCCTCCTCATAGCACCGCCCAGGGATCGTATAAGATCTCCAAGGGGTACCAGCTCTCTCTGACATGCTCACCAACCTCGAGCCATTAAACATATGACGCGGTGGAGGATCAGGAATGACGAAAGCGTTTGAGGAATGCTGAATAGCAACCCTCTCTCCAAGATAAGCAACCGCTCCATATGTCCCTAGGAAGTAGCGACGCTCAGCGGTATACTGCACAGCTAACCCAAGGACAATCAAGCTGATCCACGACCGGTACCGCATGTCTGGCTCCTGTGAAGAACGCCTATTAGATAAGAATCTACCAAATGTAATACGAAAGTATTCAACAATACGTAGAACCATACCGGGATGATCTGATCTCGGACATACGCAGTAGACATCCCAGCGTGGCGGCCTCCCCAACAGGCACTCACTGGATACCTGCGCAGTGACGGTCTCGCCGGCGCAACTGAAGGAAAGTACTCGTAGAACCAGATCTATTAAAGGCAAAAAGTATCAGCAAATGCTAACCAAAGCTTAGAGCTAAACTTTATGGGAGATAAAGTATACCTCTACTACTCCTGATGAAGGACCGATGTCGACACGAGTCTCATAACGCCCGAGCAAAGTCAACATAGGCCAAGCTGGCCCAGTCATAAGTCCTGATCAAGTGAAGATCACAAACCGCAAGTAGGTAGTAAAGCAGCACTCTACTACCCTTGTCAGGGGAAAACGTCACTGACATCAAGATAAGCACAAATATGCGCACCCGCTGCTCTCAGGTGGTCGCATCATCCTCGAAAGCTGCCGCCAGAGTCGATCGGCGAATGCCTTTGGCGCTAAACTAGGTCGATTCTACCTCAGCACGAGCCCGAACAGTAACTGGACCCAACAGCTCCTCAACCTCAGGAGAGATGACGCTGATCTCGTTGTTAAACGGCAACACAGCAGAACTAAACTCCAGCCCCGTAATGAGACTGAAGTCGATCGGGGTGACTATCATCTCACCCAAAGGGAAGTGGAAAGTTTTGGTGGTGTCCCAAAAGAACTCCACTAGGGCACGAGCCACGTGCTGACCCCCGCTAGAGGCAATCATGGCCTCGGAGATCTCAAACACTGCAGTCAACCCGCAAGACTCCCAGTGAAGTCTCACCTCTCCATCGACATTGATATGCATCTTGTACAGGTCGCCCAGGGTATCGTAGCCTGAGCCGTGGTAGCGCGTCCTACCAACTGTGATCCCACGTCGCACCCTCTCAGAAATATGGTGGACGGGGGAGAAGTACAGAGTCCGCTCATCCCACTCAGGGAGGGGACCAAGGGAAGTGGACGGGTCGGCGTCCTCCTCTACGGGCTCATGCTCCCGTCGTGTGTCTCAGGACCGTGAACCCGAACCTCGCTGTCTAGCCATGCTACATTGTGCAAAATCATCATAAATTAAGGTTCTATAGTATCTAAAGGTTCGCCTAGCCGCATGATACTATGTTCTCCAAAAAAAGAGTACGCAGTACTAAAACAGAGCACAATTTCAAATTAATCATACACGGAATTTTCAAGCATCCAAACAATTTCTTATAATACTATGGTAATTAGTATGACAAATTGGATAAGAATTGCTAGCAAGAACACCAAGAACAAGCTACATTGTATTCTCGACCTTAAGAGGTCCAACAATGGTGATTAGTTTGTTTCTTCACCAAATTGAGTCAAACAAGTCTCAAATTACTCCCAAGGCAATATATAAACATAATCAAGCAATTTCATGGCATAAAATTTGACAAACAAAGTGAATTAAGCAATTTAAGTTTCGAATTTTCAAGAAATTCGTGAACAAATATGTGCAAAATTCATCAAAACTGGAGTGAGTTTGGAGAAAACTTACATAGATTGGGAAAATAGATGAAAGAATATTTGATTTGCAACAAATTTGAGTGAATTCGGTTGAGAAACGAGCAAGAACGAGTGAATTGAGTTAAGCGGCGATTTTTGAACAAAAAATGAGCAGCAGCAGCGGAAATGACGAAGAAAGAGATATATACGGAAATCCCGACTCTAGCGCCAAGCGATAGGCCTCGGCGCCAAACGATAAGGTTTAAGGCCTAGAGCTAGTTCCAGCGCCTGGCGCTAGAGCCAAATATGTGGCGCCAGCAGAATTTTTGCGGCGACAGAATGTTCATCCACTCAGTGCGGTTATTTCGACCTCTTACAACATTTTAGGTTCCTTGGTATGCCAGTTAGCCCCTCTAAGTAATTTGAATTGATTAAGTATTCGGCTCGATTACAATCGTAATAAGTGATAGACCTGATGAATGATCCTCTCACTTAGCTTAAAGCGCCTAAGCATTGGCTCATCGCAAAGCACCGACATGATGGTTCATATAGCAAAAGCACCAACGCAATGGTTTATATAGTAATGGCACCAACATACTGGTTCACAATTCAGAAGTCACCGACGTATAGGTTCAAAAGCAGCAAAAGCGCTGACGTACTGGCGTAGCGGAAGCAAAGTTCAAGCGAGCTTTTAAAGATCGACAAGCGTTGGTCTTTGGTAATTTTCCTCGGAATATTATCGCAACAAATGAGGATAGCTTCAGGCGAGGATATCTTCGACAGCGTTCCCTAGCTTGTGGAGGGTTGTCACAAACAACTAGAGGTGATTTCAAGCGAAGTTATCTTCGATCGTGTTCCCTGGCTTGCGGAAGATGGTCACAAAGCGCTAGAAGGTGGTTTCAAGCGAAGCACTCTTCGATGGGGCTCTCTAGCTTGCAGAAGTCTATCATGGCGGAATTGGAGGCCGTTACAAGCGTAGCAGTCTTCCGGCGGCATTCTCTAGCTTGCAGAAGGTCGTCAAAACAAACAGCAGGATGGCATTCCCTGGCTTGCGGAAGGTTATCAAATACAGCAAATACAACAACAAATCGGTTACTTTCAGAGACGTTTGCTCGACGGTGTAAGATACGCATTTCTTAACTCTTTTATCTGTTTAATTAATGCTAGTTTGCAGGTATCGATGTTACAAGAATGATTTAGGATCACTTAACGTTCTGAATCATTCTCCGTCCCTATCGCTACTTTGACTTTTATTTTTGAAACTTGCGTTTCTCCAAACTCAGTCAAAGTGGGGGCTTCTGTAGACACCCATTTGTGTCTCCCCAAAACCAAACCCGGTGATGAGTACCTTTCGCGTCGAATCATAATCAAATGAAGTGAAAGTGTGGAAAATCTAGTGTTGCGAATAATTTTAATTATGTTCTCTTCTCTCTGTTTTTGAAAACCTATTTTAAGAAAACAACCAATATAGTTTGGTTTGGTCTATAGCAAGGGTCCAATAATGGTGCAGTTGGATGGGGCTTGAAAAGAGCTTTCCAACGATATATAATAAGCCCAATTCCGATGAATAATGAGGAAGTTATGGCCAAAATACTAAACTGGGCCCGGTTTGATACTTATATGCGGCCCAATAATCTAGATGAGGGCCTAATATGGATTTATCATTCCTAATGCAATTAGAATTGATTTCAGTCTTATAGATTCTTCTAGAAGGTTCTTTTCATTCCTAATTCAATTAGCATTGATAAATTGACTTTGGTTGACTTTTTGGAGTTTTAATAAGAATAAAAGAGTGTTTTTAAGGAAAATACGATTTTGCCCTTCTGTACGGCTAAATTTTATCAGAATTAAGAAAACGCGTGAAAATAATTGTTAGTGCCTGACAAAAGGGATTAGCGTCTGGTGCTAATGCTTGGCGCATGACGCTAATTTACAGCGTCTAGCACTAACCTCCATTTTCAATCGTAAAAAAAACATAAAATAGCATCAACTCTCTAGTTTTCAATTCTCTTCTCTCTCTAAGCTAAAGCTTATTTTCTTTTTTTTTTAAACCAATCCTTTTGCATAAAAAATTCCGCATTCACAAGACCAAGAAACACCTAGCCTAATTCGAAGTTGCCTTCGCCCTAGACGTGAAAGATTTTAATTTCTGAGGGTTTGGTCCCAAATCTCTATTTCAATTATTTAATTTAATTGTTTGATTTATTATTTTTCTTGAAGTGACTAATGTGTGTATTTTGTTATTAGAAAGAGGTACGAGGCATCCAAGTAAGTGCTTTAATTGATTTTATTGATATTATGATATAGAAATCATGTTTAGGCTGTTATTAAGATTCCTAGTGTCATGTTAGGGCATTTTGATCTTCTTAGTATCATGTTTAGGGTAATTTCTAAAATCAAATATGAATTGTGATTCCTACGATGCTTCCTATTTTCTTCCTAATATTCATGTTAGTATCATGTTAGGGTTAAAGCTTTGATTTTTAATGTTTAGTGACATGCTAGGGTTTGTTATTAATCTTGTTAGTATCATGCCTAGGATCTTGCTATTATTATGCTTTAACATGATTGTGATGATTATTATGGTTATTATGATTATTATTATGTTGCTTGATTATATTTATTGTTATTGCTTGATCACACCTTTTATGCATGTTTAAAGGGACTTGGTACTTGTAATCATGCTTAATAAGATAATTAATAATCTTGTTTAGGGTTAATTTGATTATAATTCAAGTGATCGCCAATAATAGTTTCGTTTGTGCATTAATATTCAACCAACATAGGTAAATAGGTTTAGGGTAAACCTATTGATTGCATGTTAGTCAGAAAGAGCACATGAATACGATCTGAATAAAGTAGAGGCCTATTATTAGGGCAGGTTCAATCTCTTTTAGGTTGGATTTGTACCTTCATCCCCGAACTACCAGTCATGGTTCCAGACCTATTGGAGTTAACGATCTCCTGGATCGTTAAGGGGTGTAACCTCCACCTTGTGAACGGTTTACAAGTTCCTAAAACTTGTTGGCGACTCTTTTGCTCTATCTTCTTTCCCTTTGGACGCTACTGTACTTTAGTGTATGATCACAGTGGGTGTAGGGAATATTTTCAAGCCTTTAAATCCCACTAGCTTGAACCCCACTGTGATCATATACTAAAGTACGGTGGCGTCCAAAAGGGAAGAAGATAGAGCAAAAGAGTCGCCAACAAGTTTTTAAGGAACTTGTAAACCGTTCACGAGGTGAAGGTTACACCCCTTAACGATCCAAGAGATCGTCAACTCCATAAGGTCATGAACCAAATAAGGGTTCGGGGATGATGGTACAAATCCAACCTAAAAGAGATTGAACCTACCCTAATAATAGGCCTCTACTTTATTCTGCTCGTATTCATGTGCGCAATCTGACTAACATGCAATCAATAGGATTAACCCTAAACCTGTTTAATCTATGTTGGTTGAATTTAATGCACAAATAAATTTATTATTGGCGATCACTTGAATTATAATCACATTAACCCTAACAAGATTATTAATTATCTTATTAAGCGTGATTACAAGTACAAATTCCCTTTAAACATGCAATAAAGGTGTGATCAAGCAATAAAGAATAAACATCAAGCAACATAATAAATAATAATCATGAATGAAATAATCATCATTAAAATAAATTATAATTCTAATCATGTTAAAGCATAATAAACATAGCAAGATCCTAGGCATGATACTAACAAGATTAATAACAAACCCTAGCATGTCACTAAACAATAAAAATCAAATCTTTAACTCTAACATGATACTAACATGAATAAATATTAGGAAGAAAATAGAAGGCATCATAGCAATCATATTTAATATTAAAATTACCCTAGACATGATACTAGGAATATCATAATAACAATATAAACATGATATCTACATCATAATATCAATAAAACCATTAAAGTACTTACTTGGATGCCTCGTACCTCTTTCTAATAACAAAATACACACGTTAGTAACTTCAAGGAAAACAATAATCAAACAATTAAATTAAATAATTGAAATAGAGATTTGGGACCAAACCCTCAGAAATTAAAGCCTTTCACGTCTAGGGCGAAGGCAACTTCGAATATGGCTAGGTGTATCAAGATCTTGTGAATGCGGAATTTTGTATTAAAAAGCAAGAAAGAATTAAAGAAAGGAAATAATGAATGTTAATGAAAATTGATGAAAGAGATGAATGAAAAGAATTATTTGACTGTAGATGAATGATAATTGATGAATGATTTGTGAATGAGGAGAGTTGATGATAGATGATGCTTCTTGATGAATCTTGATGAATGAAAACGGAGTTTTAGATACGATATTTATAGAGAAAATCATCCAAAAAAGATAATTTAACAAAACAGAGTCTGAAGATCGAAAAACAACCTTGGCGCTAGCCCTGGCTAGTTGGCGCCAGCACCAGTGGCTAGCGCCAGGCGCCAATGGCTAGAGCCTGGCGCCAATCCTGGTTCCAGGCGCCAAGGCCTGGGGTTGGACGCCAAACTGATTTTCCACGCGTTTTCAAAAATCTGATAAATTTCCCGTACTGGAAAATAAAATAATATAATTTCAATCGAAAATGCTATTTGATCTTGATTAAAACTCTGAAGAAACCTAATTGAATTAGGAATGAAAAGAACCTTCTAGAATGTTCTAGAAGACTAAAACCATTCCTAATCGCATTAGGAATGATAAATTATATTAGGCCCTCCCCTAGATCATTAGGTCGTACTTAAAGCTCAAACCGGGCCCAGTTTAGTAAATTGGCCATAACTTCCTCAATATTCATCGGAATTGGGCTTATAATATATCGTTGGAAAGGTCTTTGCAAGCCCCATCCAACTACACCACTATTGGACCCATATCATGGACCAACCAAACTGGATTGGCTTTTTTCTTAAAATAAAGTTTTCAAAAACAGGGAGAAGAGAAAAGAAATAAAACTTTCCGCAACACTAGACTTTCCACACTTTGTTTCATTCGATTATGATTCGACGTGAAAGGCACTCATCACCGGGTTTGGTTTTGGGGAGACACAAATGGGTGTCTACAGTGGGGTTCAAGTTTGAGGTAATGCTTGAAATATTCCCTACAATAGGCCTCTACTTTATTCTTCTCATATTCATGTGCGCTTTCCGACTTACATACAATCAATATATTAACCCTAAACCTGTTTAATCTACATTGGTTGAATATTAATGCACAAACAAATCTATTTTTGGCGATCCGTTGAGTTATAATCAAATTAGCCTAAACAATATTATTAATTATCTTATTAAGCATGATTACAAGTACAAATTCCTTTTAATCCTACACGAGAGGGCGTGGTCAAGCAATAGCAATAATAATCAAACAACATAATAATAACAACTCATAATAATAATAATAATAATAATAATAATAATAATAATATTAATAATAGTAATAATAATAGTAATGTTATAAAATTAAAGAGAAAGAGGAGAAATTAGGGAGAGAATAGATCAGTCTATTTTATTCCATAGAGTGGGGATATATATATACATACACTATAACTAGGGTTTTCTTAGATAACAATAAACCCTAGTTCTAGAACATTCCAAAATGATAAAGGAGGATAATGGATATCCATACAATATTTCATAACACTCCCCCTTGGATGTCCATTATCGAAGAGTGTGCCTCGTTAAAACCTTATTAGGAAAAACCCTATGGGAAAAAAAACCTAATGAAGAAAAAAGAGTACAACATTCTTCGTAATACGCTTGAGATGTTGGCTCATTAAAAACCTTACCAAGAAAACCCAATGTGGGACAAAACCATGGTCAAGGAAAAAGGAAAAAAGAGTGCAGTGCGTATTTTCTCCCCCTGATGAATACATAGCTTGAGATCTTCTAGTGTCGCAGCAATGAATCCAATATTTTAGATATCTTCTCATATGTAGTATAATATCACTCGTTGATCTTCGATACTCCTAAACTGAAATTGCATCTTCAAGTCTTCACATAAACATGTGAAGTGTCTTCATTTCACCATACATGTGTTTATCTCTAATATCATTATTTCAAATATCTGTTTAATAGTTGATTCAAAGGATAAACTTATACGGTTATGACTTCTCCTGGAAGTCATTGATAATAAATATTGATGATCATTATTTGATCAAATATTCATTAATACGTGTAATAATTTGATGACAAAACTTGATACTATTAATATCATTCTTCTCATATGAATTATAATATAACACACGTAAACATATACGCTAATCATGGTTCTTCTGGACCATAAGAAAACATTGTCACGCATAAGTGATCCATTGATATTCTTTAGACGTTTCATAATTGACACGATAGCTCTCTTGCAAATACAAATAGTAAATCTCATTAACTCTCATATGCTCAAACTTCAGGTTGAGATGTCAATAATGTTGTTGCGTACATAGATTTTCAAGAGTTTTATAATAATTGTCAATTCAAGATATAAACTTTGTAGGGCTGGATATTACAATAGGTCGTATATAAGTTCTTCAGGAACTCTTCTTAATTCATAATGTGCAATTAAATCGGTGTCATCAATAATTTCATTACAATTATAAGCCCATTGGAATATTAATATCTCTTTTTAATTTTTCATCAAAGTTGTAAACATATCTTACTATACTTTGAATGAACATTTACATACACCACAGTTATTGTAAGAAATTAATGCATACAATATGATATATAGAAAATATGATAACATATTAACAAATATACAATGAGTAATGCATCTAACAACTTCCTATATAAGCAATAAATATCCATTAACTTATGACTCACTCATTCACATGAATATAAGACTCAAAATGATGCAAGACACTGTACAGTGTGGATTTAAAAATCCATATTTCATTGGACTTCTAGTCCATAATAAACTTTTGATCATTATCATTATGTCGACAATAAAATGGACATATATTTCAGATCCCTTATTCACTACTCCATTCTATCATGCATATGCATATTATTTATCGGTTCCATTGTGTACCGGTATCATAAAATTCCTATAACGTATATTTCGCATGCTATTTTACTATGATATCTGAATGCATTTCTCATTGGTACCATCATAACTTTTTTTACATAATAGGCCATCTTTTATAATAATTCAGATATCTATACCACATATTAAAGGTATTTTTCACACTATGGTATTAATATACTATTATTATACTTTAAAATATCAACTGCACTATCTTGCCGTACATCGCATATTTATATTGTTGGAACCGATCATACAAACTACACATCAGGTGCAGTGATTTAAAGTAAATTGGCAAGATCTATCTTAATGTATGCACATAATATCATTATCACCATAATCAAAATATATCTCTCTATTCCTCTAGATGGGTCATAACGGTATATAAATCAAATCATAGATGTGCAACATATGTTGATACAAAAGTTGGCATGTAACTTTAATTACAAAGTATCATTAGAGGGATCAACTATTTATAGTATTATAATTTTGCCAACTTACTTCAATTCTTCCCCCTAAGTTGGTAAAATAGTGCAGTTGCAAATTTCTTATTCTATTCCTTATGTGCTGACATACAATAGACCCAATCAAGAGAATTGTTATACAAATATAAACTTTCTTGTAATTTCACTAGGTGGTGATCTTCGGGATCACTAGAAACATTGATAGTAATACTAGTTACTTTAAATTTTCACATATAACTTGTACGTGGTGAGCTTCTGTTCACCTAATATTTGTCAACATATAAATTATTCTAGTGAACTTTTGGTCACCAATTATTCAAAAACACCAATATATTATCTCTTGAACTTTTCTTTTTACACAAACTATTAAAAATCACAATCTAAATATAGCTCAATCTCAATGTTATGTCTTGCCATTCAATTTATTTCATATATTTAACATGAGAGAGCGTCAACACATTATTTCTTTCATATCAAAGGAAACTTCAGGTTTTCATAACGGGAATTTATTAAACCCCGGATGGCCTAATTTTTTTTTTTTAATTATCACATCCAATAATCACTTTTCCTTCAGTAAGTATTTAAATTATGGTGAGTTTTATAATATTGGTGATCACCTTATTAAAGATACTTTATGCATGGCCATGAATATGATGTGATATAAGTACACAAATGTGTTTTTTTTTTCTACAATTGACAAGACAATTAACTAATACTCATGCTCCAATGGAGCATTGGTTGTAATCTTGATACATGCTAACCTTGTTGGACAACATTTTATACTCTTCTGGAGTACTTTATATAATCATTTCACATTTTAATGTATTAGAAATAATCTCTTCAGGAGATACATAAAATGTGTCACTTTTCCAAATTTGTCATGGTCAATTAGTGCTCATTTCCTCTTCCAAGGATTCTTATCGTTGTAACCCTTTGGATTACCACACTTCAAGTGTGCTAGTTCAATAGAAACTTATCTTGTCCATCTAGGAGATGAACTTAATATGTACATTTATATCCAGTATATAGGTAATGACATTTATTCATATCCATCTTCAGGATGGTGTCATTCTAAATTTTTGATTATCATGTGGCCACCTCTATTAAGAAATAAATCATAGATATTTAGGCTAGTGTATGTACCAAACTGACCATCAACATATTTAATTATTCATGTGCAAGGATTACATAAAAGCAATAGAATAAACACTGTTTCCCCCTAATCCTTGCATATGGGGTATACAATTAGTCCAACAATCTTTATATCTCTTGGTCTTTTTAAGCCATAAATTCTTGAGCAATGCATGTATCAAACAAAATAAAGTTATTATTTTCCTCTTGTCCAATTATATAAATCTTTATATTGAAAATTCTGAAATTAAAGTATGGGAATAATGAATACATTTTTCAACTAAGAATTTAATTTATAATGTCATGCTTAATTTCTTTAGCTCATATATTCTCATGCATGTTTACTATTCTTATGAATTTTCCATGAATATTATGAAGAATATAATTAAGAAAAACATCAAACAAATGTGTTTGTTGTTGTTTCAACTATGTACTTTCTCATTCACTTCTGGGAATGAGCTAGTAAATTTAATTAATTAGTTATGAATAATCAAATCTCACCCTTTGGTATCAAGAATTTCCACCCAAAAGACAATATATATCTACTACTAAAAAAAACTTTGTATATTATACATGATATTGTGTGTATAGAAAGCAATTAGTTTTGTCAATAACCATTCTTGTAAACCAACTTTATGTAGATAGCTATTATCAAATATAATCTATTTAAGTCATACATCAATCCATATTCCAACACTGAAAACATGTCAGCACGTTTTATCATATAATTTACTTATAAAGTTACTTACAAGTCATGTCAGCGGAAAAATCATTCTTACAATACTTCACATGATTCAACTTATCAAGGTCATGCAGGTAGAACTTAGTAGAAATTCATCACATACATCACCCATAGCTCTACATGCCTTTATGCCTTACGTGAGACACTACTTATAAAAAAAAAAAAAAAAAAAAAAAAAAAAAAAAAAAAAAAAAAAAATTAATTTTTCATAGTAAAAATTCCCACATCATATATATGCTACAAGGGAATAAATATGACAACACATTCTAACAACTTGGGTGAACATATTATCCGCATAAATAAACAACAAAACATTTAAAACGTGAAATCTAAAATCTCATTCTTACCACATGTATATTACACATAAAAAAAAAAAAAAAAAAAAAAAAAAAAACTTTGTATGACCTTACTGATCCTTTGCCAAAACAAAGCTTTCATTTCGGTTATCCATCTTGGAGAAATATTGGGTCTCATCTAAACCAATTAGTCCATGCTCAACAATTCTGATCATCAATTGCATATGTCTCTAGGTCAAGGTGACAATTTAACAAATTCAATCATTCAAAAGTAAGCAAACAATACATAATCAAATGAGACAAATAGTAAGTTCCACAATCAATAATCACGGCTTATCAATGATCACAATGAAGATTAGTAGAAGTAATCACCTATCATATTAGTCAGATAAATTTACATGAAAGTATTTCTCTTCAACACTCACAAATATTAGTGGGACCAACTTACTATCTAGTTAGTCTCTAAACTAACTCAACTCCACATAGACAACAATCACAATATCAAATAATACTCATAATCAGGGGCACACAATAGTCATATTATACGCATAAATTTTACGTCACGACTATTAAAATTAAGAAATTCCCTTAATTTCAAGATGATCTAATCACACGACTCACACTTACGATATCTTATTGTAGCCTGCATAATAAATTAAAAACAAACTTCTATGTTCATCCTGCTGGAATATTGCTAATATCACTGCCGATTGTTCATCACTTACTTTACATCAATTATTAAATTCCATGAAATCAAAAATATCATGAAATCATAACACCTATCTGACACAACTAATTGCTTTTCACAAATTGGATTAAAGATGTTCAACATAAATACATAATTGCGGCACAACTTCGATTACAAAGTATATAATTAATCCTCAAAATTAAATTCAATTAAATGCCACTAGAACTTTATTTAAAAGATAATCCAAAATAGAAATATTAGTATATAGCCAAACGTGACATGAAAGGTTGGAGCCCAACTCCAAGATCAGAAAACAAAAACCAACGAAAGGTTGATTTCGATGCACGGCAGAATGAATCCTCTTGAATTGTTGCGTCAAATAAAAAGCATCCTAAATTCAACATATCAAAAATCAAATATTAAAAATCAAATAATCAATAAACGTTTTTCAAATTTGTTAATAAAAACGAATAAAACAATAAATACTTATCTCAATGTTATGGATTTCAATAGTAGATACAGTAGAGGATTAGAGATAAAGCTTTGGTGCTGATAACGTGTTATAAAATTAAAGAGAAAGAGGAGAAATTAGGGAGAGAATAGATCAGTCTATTTTATTCCATAGAGTGGGGATATATATATACATACACTATAACTAGGGTTTGCTTAGATAACAATAAACCCTAGTTCTAGAACATTCCAAAATGATAAAGGAGGATAATGGATATCCATACAATATTTCATAACAAGTAATAATAATAATAATAATAATAATAATAATAATAATAATAATAATAATAATAATAATAATAATCTCAAATTCAAAGCAATAATATTAGCAAGATCCTAGGTATGATACTAACATGATTAATAACAAATCCTAGGATGTCACTAAACAATAAAGATCAAAGCTTTATCCTAACATAATACTATCATGATAGAAGAAAGAATAGGAAGCAACCTAAACATGATACTAGAAAGCAATAAAAGCATCCTAACATGATACTAGAAATTAATATATTATAAGCATGATTTCTATATCAAAAGAATAACAAAATAATTAGATTACTTACTTCGATGCCTTGTATCTCTTTCTAATAACAAAATACACACGTTAGTAATTTCAAGGAAAATATTAAATCAAACAATTAAATAATTAAAATAGGGATTTGGGACCAAACCCACAGAAATTGTCAACCTTTCATGTCTAGGGCAAAGGAAACATCAAAATTGGCTAGGTGTGTCTAGAACTTATGAATGCGGTATTTTATAAAAGTGAAAGGTTTAGAAAAACAGAGAGAGAGAATAAGCTATTGGTTGAGAGAATTAAGGATGATTGTAAATCTCGATGATTCTGAATCCATGAAAACGGGGAAATACAACCCTATTTATAAAGAAAATAGTCCGAAAAGAATAGAAAAGAATCAGAATTTGAATCGGAATAAAAATAACCCTTGTCGCTAGCAACAGAGCCCAGCGCGAAACGACAAGCATCACGCATGGTGACAGGCTATGTCGCATGGCGACAACCTTGTCGTTTGGCGCTAATTAAAAGATAAAATGCGCTTTTGTACGGAATCCTCTTCTTAATAATAATTAAGCAATTAAACTCCGTGTTTATCAATTTTAAATCAGATTTTAACAAAATAAAACACTAATTTATTTCGAATTAAAATCATTATTTTTTTCTAGAAAGATAATTATCAATCCTAACTCTATTAAAACTCAAAATAACCTTCTAGACTATAGAAAATTAGAATCAATCCTAATTGTAGACACCCAAATGTGTCTCCCCAAAACTAAACCCAGTGATGAATACCTTTCACGTCATTTGATTATCGAACGAAGGGAAAGTGTGAAAAGTCTAGTGATGCGGTTGTTTTTAGCAAAAGATCTCTCTTTCTGTTTTTGAAAATATACTCTATTTATGAAAATAGCCAGTCCAATTTATTTTGGTCCATGATAAGCGTCCAATAATAGTGTAGTTGGATTGGGCTTGAAAAGAGCTTTCCAACGATATATTATGAGCCCAATTCCGATGAATAATGATAAAGTTATGACCAAAATACTAAATCGGACCCTAAATGAATTTATATGCGGCCCAATGATCTAAAGGAGGACCTATTAATTATTATTCTTAAAGTTATTACTTCCTCCGTTCTTTTTTACTTGACCCGTTTTGACTTTTAAACTATTCACCACCTCTCCTTTGACCGTCTTTTGTGAATGATATGTAAGGAAAAATATATTCATATGATATTTTTTTTTAATTCGTCTCAATAAGTACTATTGTAATATACAACTTTTATAATTTTTACTTATGAAGAATTAAAGTTGTTGATAACTAAAGTTTTGCATTGGCAAGCGTGATAAAAGAAACAGGTCAAGTAAAAAAAAACAGAGGAAGTATGATTGATTTTAATCTTCTAAAATAGCTAGAAGGTTCTTTTAAATTCTAATGAAATTAAGATTAATAATTATTATTTTAAAGAGTTTTATTTGGAATAAAATAAGTGTTTTATGATAAATTTAATCTTAAAAATTGTTTAACGCGGATTCTAATTACTTAATTATATTAGGAAAAGGATTCCATACAAAGCGCGTTTTATCTTTTAATTAGCGCCAAATGATAGAGTATGTTGTCTGGCGTTAATACATGTCGCCTGCGCTAATACCTCTCGTCTGGCGCTAACTCATGTCGTTCACGACAGGAGGTTTTTTATTCCGAATGGGACACAATTTCTTTTCGATTGGTTTCCAGACCATTCACAATCACAAATCATCTATTTAGGTTGGATTTGTACCTTCATCCCTGAATATCCAGTCATGGTTCCAGACCATTATGGAGCAAGCAATCTCATGGATTGTGAAGGGGTGTAACCTTCACCGTGTGAACGGTTTACAAGTTCCCAAAACTTGTTGGTGAATCTTTTACTCTAGCTTCCTTCCCTTTGGACGCCACCATGTGTAAGTGTATGATCATAGTGGGGCTCAAGGGTGGGATGCTTGAAATATTCCCTACACTAATAATTTTAGGAATAATAACTAATGGGCTCTCCACTAGATCATTGGGCTATAAAACCATTTCAGACCCAATTTAGTATTTTGGCCATAACTTCCTCGTTATTCATCGGAATTGGGCTTATTATATATCATTGGAAAGCTCTTTGCGAGCTCGACCCAACTACAGTATTATTGGACCCTTATCATGGACAAAACTAAATTGGACTAGCTATTTTCATAAATAGAGTAGATTTTCAAAAACAGAAAGAAAGACTTTTATTAAAACAACCGCATCACTAGACTTTTCACACTTTCTCTTTGTTCAATAATCAAGAGACGTGAAAAATATTCATCACTGAGTTTGGTTTTTGGGGAGACACATTTGGGTGTCTACAGAAGCCCCCACTTTGACTGAGTTTGGAGGAACGCAAGTTTCAACAACAAAAGTCAAAGTAGCGATAGGGACGGAGAATAATTCAGAACGTTATGCGATCCCAAATCATTCTTGTAACGCCAATACCTGCAAACTAGCATTAGTTAAACAGATAAAAGAGTTAAGAAATGTGTATCTTGCACCATTGAGCACACGTCTTCGGAGTAACTGATTTTGTTGATGCATTTGTTGTGACAAGGTCCACAGTGCCTCGTGAACGCTATCGTCGAAGACCGCTGCTTGTAGCCATCCGCAATTGTTTGTGACAACTCTCCACATCCTAGGGAACGTCGTCGAAGGTTACTTCTTTTAGCCATATTCATCTTTTTGCCGTGATAATCTTCCACATCCTAGGGAACACCGTCGAAGGTGAATGCTTGTAGCCATCTTTAGCTTTGACAATTTTCTTATCCTAGAGAATATCGTCGAAGACCACTACCTGTAGTTGTCTTCAGTCTTAGTGTGACGTCCTTCCTCATCTTTGGAAGTCTATCATGAACCACCACGCCTCGAGCAATCCATTAGACGACAATCTTCCACACTGTGGGGAATATTTCAAGCGTTAATCCCCTAGATTGAACCCCACTGTGATCATACTAAAGTACGGTGGCGTCCAAAAGGGAAGAAGATAGAGCAAAAGAGTTGCCAACAAGTTTTTTTAGGAACTTGTAAATCGTTCACGAGGTGAAGGTTACACCCCTTAATGATCAAAGAGATCGTCAACTCCATAAGGTCTTGAACCAAATAGGGTTCGGGGATGATGGTACAAATCCAACCTAAAAGAGATTAAACCTGCCCTAATAATAGGCCTCTACTTTATTCAGATCGTATTCATGTGCGCTTTCTGACTAACATGCAATCAATAGGATTAACCCTAAACCTGTTTAATCTATGTTGGTTGAATATAAATGCACAAATAAATCTATTATTGGCGATCACTTGAATTATAATCAAATTAACCCTAACAAGATTATTAATTATCTTATTAAGCATGATTACAATTACCAAAATTCCCTTTAAACATACATAAAGGTGTGATCAAGCAATAAAAAATAAATATCATCAAGCAACATAATATATAATCATCATAACAATAATAATCATCATAAAATTATAATCAAAATAATAATTAAAATAATCATGAACCATGTTAAAGCATAATAATAACAAGATCCTAGGCATGATACTAACAAGATTAATAACAAACCCTAGCATGTCACTAAACAATAAAAATCAAAGCTTTAACCCTAACATGATACTAACAATCATAAATATTAGGAAGAACATAAAAGGCATCATAACAATCATACTTGATATTATAGTTACCCTAGACATGATACTAGGAATTATAATAACAACCTAAGCATGAAATCTATATCATAACATCAATAAAAACCATTAAAATACTTACTTTGATGCCTCGTACTTCTTTCTAATAACAAAATACACACGTTAGTAACTTCAAGGAAAATAATAAACAAAACAATTAAATTAAATAATGGAAAGAGAGATTTGGGACCAAACCCTCAGAAATTAAACATTTCACGTCTAGGGCGAAGGCAACTTCGAATATGGCTAGGTGTATCTAGATCTAATGAATGCGGAATTTTTATATTTGTGAGAAGGCTAGTTTAGAAAAGAAAGAGAGAGAGAGAGAGTAATCAAGAAAATCTTAATGAGAGTTGGTGATTGAAAACAGAGTTTTTACAACGTTATTTATCAAGAAAATCAGCCAAAAGATAAAATATCAAAAACAGAGTTCTGACGCAAAAAACTACATTGGCGCCAAACGCTGACCTTAGCGCTAGACGCTAAGATTGGCGCCAAGCGCCAATCGTAGCGTCAGGCGCTCCAGCTGGCGTTTGGCGCTGACTAGGAATTTGACGCGTTTTCTTAAAAATCAGATAAAAATTGCCGCACAGGAGGATAAAATCGTATTTCCCTCAAAAAATGTTCTTTGATTCTAATTAAAACTCTAACAAGTCAACAAAAGTCAATTTATCAATGCTAATTGAATTAGGAATGAAAAGAACTTTCTAGAAGAATCTAGAAGACTAAAACCATTCCTAATTGCATTAGGAATGATAAATCTATATTAGGCCCTCCCCTAGATCATTGGGCCGGATATAAGGCTCAAAACGGGCCCAGTTTAGTAAATTGGCCATAACTTCCTCAATATTCATCGGAATTGGGCTTATAATATATCGTTGGAAAGCTCTTATCAAGCCCCATCCAACTACACTACTATTGGACCCATATCATGGACCAACCAAACTGGATTGGCTGTTTTCTTAAAATAAGTTTTAAAAAAATAGAGAGAAGAGAAAAGAAATTAAAACATTCTTCAACACTAGACTTTTCACACTTTCACTTCATTTGATTATGATTCGACTCGAAAGGTACTCATCACTGGGTTTGGTTTTGAGGAGACACAAATGGGTGTCTACAGAAGCCCCCACTTTGGCTGAGTTTGGAGAAACGCAAGTTTCGAAAACAAAAGTCAAAGTATCGATAGGGACGGAGAATGATTTAGAACGTTCTGCGATCCTAAATCACTCTTGTAACGCCGACGCCTGCAAACTAGCGTTAGTCAAACAGATTAAAGAGTTAAGAAATGCGTATCTGGCACCGTCGAGCACACGTCTCTGAGGGTAACCGATTTGCTGCTGTATTCTGTTGTTTTGATGACGTCCAGCCAAGAGAATGCCATCCCGCTTGAAAACTGCTACGCTGGTAACTGCTTCTAATATTGAAGATTGCTTTACTTAAAACGACCCTCTTCCGCTTTGATAATACTCCACGTCCAAGGGAATACTATCGAAGATTGCTTCGCTTGAAACAATCCTCTTCCGCTATGATAATACTCCACGTCCAAGGGAATACTATTTAAGATTGCTTCGCTTGAAACAATCCTCTTTCGCTTTATGACCATCTTCCACGTCTAAGGGAACATGTTCGAAGACAACTTCACTTGAAATCACCTTTAGTTGTTTTTCACAACTCTCCACAATCTAGGGAACGCCATCTTGCTGTTTCAATGTTCACTCGTCTCTAAACAAAGAGCTTCCTTTTTTTTTTGGATATGTTCACGCGCCTCTAAACAAAGAGCTTGTGATGATAGGATATGAATTTCTGAATGATGTGTCCACGCGTCTCTGAACAAAAGAGCTTTTGATGATAGAGCTTTTGAATAATAGGATGCCCACGCGTCTCTGGAGCAAAAGAGCTTGATGGAAATGTTCACGCGTCTCTGAACAAAAGAGCTTGAAAGAAATTTCCACGCGTCTCTGAATAAAAGAGCTTGATAATATGCCCACGCGTCTCTGGAGCAAAAGAGCTTGATGGAAATGTTCACGCGTCTCTGAACAAAAGAGCTTGAATAATATGTCCACGCGTCTCTGAACAAAAGAGCTTGATGATATATCCACGCGTCTCTGAATAAAAGAGCTTCGATACTTGAACGTTTGTTGCGATAATATTTTGAAGAAAAATCTCTAAAGACCAACACTTGCCGATCTCTAAAGCTTGCTTGAACTTTGCGTCCGCTAAAACCAGTACGTCAGTGTCTCCGTGATGAGCCAACGCTTAGGCTCTTTAAGCTAAGTGAGACGATCTTTCATCAGGTCGATCACTTATTGCGATTGTAATCAAACCGACTACTTAATCATGTCAAATTGCTTATAGGGGCTAACTGGCGTACCAAGGAACCCGAAATTGTTGTATGAGATCGAAATCACCTTTCTGAGAGGCTTCGAGCTCTGTCGCTGCTGAAATATCTCTGGCGCCAAGAATTGACTCTGTCGCCAGACGCTGGGATCTAGCGCTAGGCGCTAAAAACTATTACCAGACGCTAGATGTTTTCGCCTGGCACTGGAGTAGGGTCTTCCCTATTCTACTGTACCTGTATTTATTTTTAACTATAGAAATTTGCCAATTTATTTAATTATCTTAGGGTTGACCTAAGGTCTTTAATTATCTTAGGGTTGACCTAAGGTCTTTAATTATCTTAGGGTTGACCTAAGGTTTAATGTCGCTTGACTCATTGACTCGACACGACTCAAGGTATAAACTTGACTCGCTGTGATTGACTCGAGGTTGACTCGACTCGAAGTGAAATGACACGTGTGACTCATGACCCGTGTGTGCATTGTATTATGAT
The DNA here is from genome assembly GCA_024500155.1 of Chenopodium formosanum. Taxonomy (NCBI): domain Eukaryota; kingdom Viridiplantae; phylum Streptophyta; class Magnoliopsida; order Caryophyllales; family Amaranthaceae; genus Chenopodium; species Chenopodium formosanum. The sequence goes on from CM044880.1 coordinate 45,273,927, forward strand.
TGTGCGACTTGAAAATGCAAAAACAAAAATTTTCTGTCATTTTTGTGGAGGGTACCGACTTTCTCCCAAAAAAGAAAGACGCGAAAAAAGAATCGAAGGTTTTGAAGGTGCAAGTTGAATGAGCTTAGTCAAATGTTGTTTCTCACAGTACAAGTATTGTAACATCTTAGACTATCCTAGTTGACTCGATAATGAAAGTATTTTAGGTAACTTAGGCACGGAGGCTAAGCACTTCATACTTCGATATGCAAAGATGATTATGAGTGATGTTGGGCATTTTGACATGACAAGGCATGCTTCAGTGTTATGTTAAGATTTTATGACAAAGGGTTCCTAAGGGAAGTATATATGGTCATGTATCTGTGCAGTGTGTGAAAGTGACACTAAAGTTAGGCTGCAAGAGCTAACTGTGTGGAAAGATATTAAAAAGAGTCAAATGGTGGTGACTCTTAGGCTAGGTAAGCTAATGATATAGGGATCAAGCCCCCAAGTCTAGCTCTAAATAAATAGGGATGAGTATAGGAGATCCCTTGATATGATCATGGTGTGTGAATGTGAATATTAGTTGATCGAGGGTTTAAGTAGTGTCGTTAGTCTACTAACCCTAATCAAATTAACAATTTATAATACCTAAACTACCCTAATACGAGTATAGGGGTAAGTAAAGGGTCGAACCCAAAAGGACTAAGTGTATCAATCTATGCTAATTAGACTACTAGGAAAGCTTGTGAGGTAAAGAAAGGTTCAACTAAACACTACTAAGAGCAAATAACTAAAACTAGGGAAAGTGGAATCCAATTACATCAATACATTCAATAACATCATACAATTAGATGAAAATGACCTTGATTAGAAACAATCAACACATTTAACTCACTCTCGCACAATTAAGCATGTTAATTATCCTACTAAACTAATTCACTCTCGTGCAACTAGCCTAACAAAGGTATGGAAGAATTTAGACCCTCAAACAACTCACTTTCGCACAATTGATTGAAAGCACGATTAAGAACATAGAATCAATTAGCTAGAAAGATTCTAATCCATAAAAGCATCATCCATACACAATAATCAAGAAACAATTCCATACTAACCACAATCAATCATTAAATTAATTAACATAACCTTCATCCATTTCCCTAGAACAAAACCTAAACTAACATAATGAACAAAAATATGGAAAGCAAGGTAAAATAATAATAAAAGCAAAAATCAACAACTAAACTAATTAATCTACTCAAATAAACAAATAAATAAGCGAAAACAATAATAAATGAAAGCAATAAAGGTGAGAGAAAGTTAGGAAGACTCATTGAATTTATGAGAGGAAAAATCCACAAATTTGCTTCTTCAAAATCCCAAAAACTCCATGAAAAATCCAAGCTTTCTCTCTCTAAACTACTCCTAAACTAGAGAGAGAAACTCCTAATCTAACCCTAAGAGAGAGAAGCTCTCCTAAACTAACTAAGAAAATAGCATAATAGATCCCCCCCTTTTTTACAAAGAGTCTCGTCTATATATATGTGGCTCCACCAAAAGAAAGAGACTTGGACAACAAGGCGCAAATAAATCGTAAACCCAGTCGTGCGCGCCCGCACATGAGTCTTGTGCGCCCGCACACAATGTGTGTGCGCCCTCTCATCGTAGTGTGCGGCCGCAACTTTGTGGGTACGGGGAAAATAAGCGCGCCCGCACATGAGTCATGTGCGCCCGCGCAAAGGTGTGTGCGCCCGCACAGCGGTCGCGCATAGGGTCGCGCAAACTCTCTGGTTTTGCTCTGTTTCTTCAGTCTGGCTGTGCGGGTTCTGACAGAGCTGCGCGCCCGCACAACCTCTCATGTGCGCCGCGCATAAGCCGCACACCACCCCGCGCACAACAGATAACTTGGCTTCTTGATATCCTCTTTCTTTCGGCGCATAATTCCTACAAAACCAAAGCATGGAGATCAAAATAAAAACAAAGAAAATAAGATAAATTAAATAAATTAAGAAAATAAGCTAAAAACTATTAAAAACCACTTAAATACTCGAAATCAAGATAAAAGACGAGAATAAGTAAATAAAGAAATAAAGGACAAAAAGGGTTAAATTATTGGAAAAATAAGCCGAAAAACGACTCAATAAACACCCTAAAAAGTGGCATAAAAGTCACTTATCAAACTCCCCCAAGCTAACCTTTTGCTCGTCCTCGAGCAAATTAACATGAAACACGAAAGAAGGAGAATGATTTATTCAAGCAAAGCTAGAACACTTAAGGAGACAAGAATGTACACTAACTCACTTTCGTAGGAATCACGGTCACTTTTAGCAACTAATGACAAGCCCTTTAAACCCCTAGATCGCCCTAGAGGACGAGTGTGCTCTCGTGAGGGTGTCCTAAGAGTTTAACCCACAACTCTAAATAAAAACCAAGGCAAGGCAATAAAAAGAAAAGAAAAAGAAACATAAAACGAGGAAGAAAAACACAAGTTCATATTTGGACAAGAGATTGGAACAAACACCGATGGATGCAAACCTTTCTAAATAGACAATTGTATGCACGTTCCAAGATGTCAATGGTTGATTGAAACATAACATATGCTAAGCATAGAGAACTAATGAGGACTCAATCCACCCTAGCCCCAACCAATCGGGCCGCGTTCTCTCCACTAGCTTCAAATCAACCCTTAAGCTAGCTTCTCATGATTCCTCGAAGGAACCGGAAAAAGATAAAGAAATGAAAAACTTTGAGAAGGTTATCCTGACATCTCAACTATGCATACTCTCTCCATAGGTTTGAAGTCTATCTCCCTCCACCGTTCTTTGACTTAACCTCACTAAAGTCTAAGGGTCTTTTATTGGGTTGTAACGTATGGCTAAGGGTTAAGGCGGGGTAAAAATTTGAAAATTTTGGTGATATTTCCTAAGTGAAGCAAAAGAGTGGCCTACTCTCAAAAACAAACTCAAGAATTCACAAAATATCAAACAAAAATACCAATAATGCCATCTCCCACAAGCTTACTCAACACTAACACACAATATATACAAAAAAAAGAAGGAACGCCCCCCCCCCCAAGCTTGAACGAAGCATTGTCCTCAATGCTTAAACAAGGGAAGAAAACGAAACCAAACTAAAATATATTATTTATTTATTTGTTTCATTTTATTTTTTTTTATATTATTATGTGTCCTTACCTTTTCTAACCATGGACGGCTTTTCTTGAAATTTCATTTGATTTTCTTGAATTGCATCTTTCTTCTCGAACTTTTTGCATTTTCTTTTCAAGCTCAACTTTCAATACTGTACTTAAACCAATTCATAAAGTTTTCTTACTCATGATCAACACTCTCAAAACTCAAACCTCACATGCCTATGCTTTACTAACTAAAAGGGTTGGTAAACATAGGCCATTGGGTTTGTAATGCGGTTTAAACAAGAGCGGGAAACATTAGGCTCAAATTGGTTAATAAGTAGGTTGATGCAAAATAGAAAATCAAATTTGTAACAAAATAAAAAAAAGATAAAGAAAAATGAGAAAAGGTGCCCTTTTCCTCCCCTAGAGAGGCCCGGTCACGATCTTGGGAGCTAGAGGTCAAAACAAGGATTAAGACATGCATAGTCAAGGATCCTAAATAGCCGCTCAACAAGGTGATGAAGGCTAGAACAAATGAAGCTCACAAGGGATTATAACCAAACAAATACCAACCAAGGGTTTCAAATCCACTATAGAGAGCAACTCCATCTTACCACATTCCCGTGAACTAAGGCTTCATGGACCCCTAAAAGTTCTTAAACCGGCTACCTTAGCATATAGTATCCTAGAGTCAACCAATGACACTCTCAAACCGTGCATACATTTACCACTTAGGAAGAAAAACATTCAAGAATGAAATTCCAAAACAAAATGTCCAAAATAAGAACAAACAAAACACATTTTGCCAAAATTACCTTGAAAATAAACCAAAATCTTTTTGGAGTTTTCAAAATATAAGAAAAGACATGAAAATGCATATACTCAAGTGCATGGCATAAACGAATCAACATCCCACCAAACATGATAGGATACCCTCCCCCAAGCTTGAATGAGACAATATACTCAAACATAAACCAAATAATCCATGGGAGGGGAAAAGAAAGAAATCAATCCAACAAACCAACACAAGTCCAACGAGTCACCAACCATTAGAGAAAGAGCTAGGAAAGATGTTACCGGATATTGGTGGGTGTAAATACCCGCAAATGAACCAATTTAACCTTTCAAAGCCGATTTTCTTTTGAATTGAAATCTCGATTTCCATATGCTAGCAAAAACAGGCATCAAACTTCCTTGATTCTTGATCCAAACCAATGCATAAGAGTATATCAAGTTATGTACCTAGCAAAAGGCACACAAACATTTCCATGAGAGAAAATCTAATCTAAAAAGAAAAGAAAATGAAAGCAATAAAAACCCCGGGTTACTTCCCGAGAAAGGCTTGTTTAACGTCCAAGCGAGACCGCTCTAGTAAATAATATTGCAACGAACGCAAGAGCTTATCAAATGCACTACTACACAATTCATATGATAACAAGTAGGCAAATGAAGGGAGGAGGACGTGCAACAAGATTATTGCACGTAAATGAGGAGGAAGATGCCAAAAGGAAGAAGAAAAATTAAAAGAAAAATCGAGAAAATAAGAAGAGAAAGAAGAAGAAAAATAAGGAAAAGAATAAAAAGGCAAAACCTCCTCAAAATCTTTTTGGGTGGCATAATCACCCATTTCCTCAATGATGGGAGGATGAGAAGGAAAAGTCTCATCAAACAAGAGAGGGTCCTCAATAGGCTCTAAGACAAAAGAGGGGAGGAACATAGGATAGTAGGGGATGTGGTCAAATTTCTTTGAGAAAGGGACTTGAGGAAGGGGAGGAGAAACAATGGACTTACAAAGCCTCACATCACCAATGAGGGCATGAAAATCAATCATAGAATCCTCAAAAGAACACTCTTGACTCTCATCTCCCTCAAACAAAAACTCTCCAATAGAAACAACCTCATCCTGCTCTCTATCACAACGATGAACAACAACTCCCTCAAGATCCTCAAAGCCTAGAGTCTCTAAACCATGCATGAAAGGATAAAGGTTTCTCTCAAATTCATCCCTTTCCCATGAAACATTGCCAATGAACTCTTTCAAGAGGATATAATGATTTGTTACACCTTCAATGAACATACTAGCCATAACCTCAAATGAGTCCAAAAACTCATGGATAGAAGGGTCACAAACATGCAAGGTAGACTCATCAAGATGGGGAAGGGGGTTGGAAACCTCGAAATCGACAATTTCTTCATTCACAACTCTTCCACCATCACTCAAGGGACTCTCAATCTCTCTTGATTGCTCAAACTCATCATCATCATCCTCATAAAATTCCTTATTCAAAATTGAAGATGGCTCACTCACATCCTCACCAAGGGAAGCTCTCAAAGGGGGTAAATAAGGGGAAGGATGGCATTCAAGCTCAAATGGGGAATGAAAAGGATCAAAATCCTCAAAAATCCCCTCATCACAAGAAAATCTCCCCTCAACTTTACACCCTTGGCCCACATCATTCTCAAAAACACTCTCACACTCCAAGTGAGGTGCCTCACATTCATTTACATCAACCAAAGCACTCATCACTTGGGCAAGCCTCACTTCTCTCAATTTTTGTTCCTCTTGAAGTTCTTGGAGTTGTTGGGTGAGATATTGCATTTGAGAAAGAATTTGGGCTTCAATGTTATTGGGTTGAGGTTCATGATCAAATTCAAATTGCACATCATCAAAATTAGCACAAACCTCATCAAAATGAGCATAAGGGGGAAAGGTGTCAATTTGCATACTTGGATTATCACTAGGCACATAAGAAGTATCAAGAGAGTTCATGCAAAAATTAAAAGAATCTTGGCATTGAGAATCAAAGTAAGAAACGTGAGATTCTCTATCTAAAGAATCCTTAGCAAGCCATGTGAAGAAATCCCACGCATCATGCATAGACAAATGACAAAATCTACCATTATTCATGTCCTCAACCATTCCACTAGTATACTCATTCATGCCCCAATAAGCTATATCACAAGCATCATTAAGAGAACACCCATGGTAACTAAGAAAACCATCTAGTCTTTCAAAGTAAGCATAAAAGGGTTCACCATCAAATTAAGGAAAAGATAAGCATGCCATTTTTATACAAATATCAAACAAAGAAAAGCAAACACAAATCAAATTATATACAAGAATCTAGTTAATCTAATCAACACAAACTAATGAACGCCTTAGTCCCCGGCAACGGCGCCAAAATTTGATCGAGGGTTTAAGTAGTGTCGTTAGTCTACTAACCCTAATCAAATTAACAATTTATAATACCTAAACTACCCTAATACGAGTATAGGGGTAAGTAAAGGGTCGAACCCAAAAGGACTAAGTGTATCAATCTATGCTAATTAGACTACTAGGAAAGCTTGTGAGGTAAAGAAAGGTTCAACTAAACACTACTAAGAGCAAATAACTAAAACTAGGGAAAGTGGAATCCAATTACATCAATACATTCAATAACATCATACAATTAGATGAAAATGACCTTGATTAGGAACAATCAACACATTTAACTCACTCTCGCACAATTAAGCATGTTAATTATCCTACTAAACTAATTCACTCTCGTGCAACTAGCCTAACAAAGGTATGGAAGAATTTAGACCCTCAAACAACTCACTTTCGCACAATTGATTGAAAGCACGATTAAGAACATAGAATCAATTAGCTAGAAAGATTCTAATCCATAAAAGCATCATCCATACACAATAATCAAGAAACAATTCCATACTAACCACAATCAATCATTAAATTAATTAACATAACCTTCATCCATTTCCCTAGAACAAAACCTAAACTAACATAATGAACAAAAATATGGAAAGCAAGGTAAAATAATAATAAAAGCAAAAATCAACAACTAAACTAATTAATCTACTCAAATAAACAAATAAATAAGCGAAAACAATAATAAATGAAATCAATAAAGGTGAGAGAAAGTTAGGAAGACTCATTGAATTTATGAGAGGAAAAATCCACAAATTTGCTTCTTCAAAATCCCAAAAACTCCATGAAAAATCCAAGCTTTCTCTCTCTAAACTACTCCTAAACTAGAGAGAGAAACTCCTAATCTAACCCTAAGAGAGAGAAGCTCTCCTAAACTAACTAAGAAAATAGCATAATAGATCCCCCCCTTTTTTACAAAGAGTCTCGTCTATATATATGTGGCTCCACCAAAAGAAAGAGACTTGGACAACAAGGCGCAAATAAATCGTAAACCCAGTCATGCGCGCCCGCACATGAGTCTTGTGCGCCCGCACACAATGTATGTGCGCCCTCTCATCGTAGTGTGCGGCCGCAACTTTGTGGGTACGGGGAAAATAAGCGCGCCCGCACATGAGTCATGTGCGCCCGCGCAAAGGTGTGTGCGCCCGCACAGCGGTCGCGCATAGGGTCGCGCAAACTCTCTGGTTTTGCTCTGTTTCTTCAGTCTGGCTGTGCGGGTTCTGACAGAGCTGCGCGCCCGCACAACCTCTCATGTGCGCCGCGCATAAGCCGCACACCACCCCGCGCACAACAGATAACTTGGCTTCTTGATATCCTCTTTCTTTCGGCGCATAATTCCTACAAAACCAAAGCATGGAGATCAAAATAAAAACAAAGAAAATAAGATAAATTAAATAAATTAAGAAAATAAGCTAAAAACTATTAAAAACCACTTAAATACTCGAAACCAAGATAAAAGACGAGAATAAGTAAATAAAGAAATAAAGGACAAAAAGGGTTAAATTATTGGAAAAATAAGCCGAAAAACGACTCAATAAACACCCTAAAAAGTGGCATAAAAGTCACTTATCATTAGTGCATGTTTATTACGACCGCACCTCGATGTGAGGTTGCCTATGTATCCGTTAGGAATCAGGCCGAACGTAGCTCTAGCCGAACCTCGCACAAGTATGTGTATACCTCAAAAAGGTCTTTTTAAGGGTTGTAACGTGGTCAGGCTAATGGTTATAGAAGAAGGGGATAAAGGATCAAGACCTTCGATAAGCCCCCAAGGTGTGCAACCTTGCTTTTGAATATTTGTATTTTTATGCTTGAGTTTCTACTCTTTTTTAACTCTCTTGTTTTTTTTTTTTTTTTTTTTTTTTGCTTTTGCATTTATTTCATTTTTATAAGTGTGGACAATCCCGATCATGCGGTCTATTACTCACTTGGCATTCATGTTTCTCAGGCACGGTACCGAGCACTCGATAAGAGACGCAATCTGAGACATGTTTATATCGAAGACATTTTCATGTCAAAGACATTGGAACACTTACCCTTTTGTACACTTTTATTTATTTTTTTCTTTTTGTTTATTATTTTTTTATTTTGATCTTTTGAAATCACTCAAGATTTTGAGATTGAATAAGTTACACACCATCCCATCCCAAGGTTAGGTAGATGTGGGTTGAAAAATGAATGGTCTATCGTTAGACAAGGCTCAAAGTGGTTTATGAAGAAAGGATTGTATATTTGAAGGGTGAAAGGTGATATGATGTGGCTACAAGGGGTGCCTCGGATCATTGGTATACCTTGTGCTTAATTCGACATGATTTTTTTTTTTGATGCAATATAATGAAATGATCATATGTAAGAGAATAAATGCTCATTTTATTAAAAAGGGAAAAGAGAGAATCTACAAAATTAATCTAATGGAAGGGACAGATGCCTATGCTAGACTTATTGGGGAAAGGATAATAATAATAATAATAAAAAAAAGTAAATAGGTCACGAAATCTTGTCGTTGAAGCTCGCCTTTGTTGTTTGCTTTATCATCACTCGCTCTTCTTGTTAACTGGAGGTATGGGAAGCTTGTTATTATCAATCAAATGTTGGATAGCCTCCTTTAGCTTCCAACAGCTCTCACTAGCATGACCCCTACCTTGATGGTACTTGCAGCACACATTTGGATTCCAACTAGACACTCTCTTCTCAAGCGGGGGATCTTGAAGTGGTTCAATAGGAGTAATGAGCCCCTTGGCATGGAGTCGATCGAAAGCATCATCGTAGCTAACTCCAATAGGGGTAAATTCCCTTTTCGGTTGCTTTCTAAATCCTAAGATCTCATTAAGGTCGAAAGTACCAACACTGTTTCTAGAGTAGGTGTTTTCGGAAGAAGAAGGATAGTCGTTCTTCTTCCCTTTACAGCCATTGTTACTATTGTTACTAATCTTGGCCTTCTTGTCGCGCGGAGGAACATAAAGGAGATTTGAATCAATGAAGTCTTGAACACGATCCTTAAGGGCGAGACACTTTTTAGTAGTGTGACCGCGACCTTTATGGTATCGACAATAGGAATTTGGATCCCAATTGGGAAACCGTTTTTCATGTGGAGGGTCTTGACTGGGATCAATGGAGTGAATATGACCTTGATCGTGAAGACAGTCAAAAGCTTCATTGTAAGTCATTCCTATTGGTGTGTATTCTTCAATGGTCCGTTTTGCCCGTGGCTCAGGAGCATTGAATTCTTCATTAAACCCTTGGCGAGAATTTTATTCGATGACCATCACCCGATTTGCTAATCCTTCTACCACGTTTAAGAGCATGGCAACGTCATCTTGCAATTTTCGAACGTCCTCTTTTAGAGTTGACGTGTCTTCCCTGGTATTATCTAAGAAAAGACTTTCATCTTCCTCAATCATGGCCACTTCATCGAGAGAGGTTATATAAGCTCTCTCGATCATGGGCTCTCCTACAGGTGTGATAAGAAGTGATGGATCGAAGGATGCTTGATCTTCTTCAATGGCTAGAATCTCGAAAGTTCCATTGTTATCGATCAGATCTTGAATAGCTTCTTTGAGTTTCCAACACTCCTCAGTGTTGTGACCCTTTCCTTGGTGATATTTGCAGTGCTTATTGGGGTCCCACTTGGGTGGCCAGGCTTCTGGAACTGGATCTTTGATAGGCCCTATGGGCATGACTAGTCCTTTGTGGTGTAGCTTCTTGAAAGCCATTTCATAACTCATGCCAAGTGGGGTGAACACTCTTTTTGACCTTTGGATTCGCGATTTAGAGGCGTTCATGGCATGTACCTCATTAATGGGAGAGGAAGAAGAAGGATGATCGTTCTTGTTTCCTCTCGCACTATTATCTTTCAGAAGGTCATCTTCAATGTCAATGCCTATATTATAGATAGCCTTGAAAGTATTCAAGTTGTGTTGGTACTTTAAGTGCTTTGAATACTTCCCTTGGAGATTCTTGATAAACATCCTCACAGATTCTTTTTCGGTAGGAGCCTTGACCATATTAGCGGAATTTTCCCTCCATTTATTGAAGAAAGAAGTGAACCCTTCGTTTTCTTTTTGTTTTAACATCTCAAGTTATCTATGGTTTGTTTCGTCTTGGATGTTGCACTTATATCTATCTATGAAAGCGTTTGCTATGGATTCCCAAGAAGAGGTTTTTTCTTTCTCGAGAGAAAAGAACCATTGCTGGTAAACGGTCTCGAGAGATAGTGGGAACAGAGAGGGGAAAACCTTCTTATCGATACCCTTAATGCTCATTATAGTTTCAAAAGCTCTTAGATGGAAGTAAGGGTTTTCTGTTGCCTTGAAATTATGCGGAAGAAGTTCCTTGTCCAGCGAGACCCCTTGTGAACTAATGCCCTGAAATTTATAGTCATTAGATAGCTTGCTCAAGCTTTCTTGCATAAGGTTCATTTGTTGTTGCTTCACAAGGTCATCAATTTTTAGGGTTAAAGCCTTTAACACCTCAGTCACGTCATTCAATTGATTCCTAAGTTCATTGACCTCTTCTTGACTTGCCATTATCTTTTTAGCCTTCCTATTTTGACGAATTGGTTTATCGAAAAGTGAAACTTGAATAAAGAGGTTGTCCTTGATTAATCGCCCTTCTCTCCTCGACCAAGTACTGTGGAAAAGGAATTTGGGGATATTCATTTTTAATTATTTGACTCACACTTTATTTAACATGCAATGGATGGAGGAAGTGAAGAAAGATTGGAATAGAATGTGAAGAAAAATGATATAGATGGAGGGATATGAAGAATTAGGAGTAGAATGTACCCCCCAACTCAAATGACGGAAAGACCGACTTATGCATGAGCCTAAGACATGGTCATGGTGACATATACTCAAAGTGTGTGCTAAGACTAGTGAGTGTAGGTGACATGTTAAGACTTGTGTCACGACCATGTGGCTAGACTATGTGACTAGACTCAATTAATGACTCGACAAGGTGTTATTGACAGCGAAATTTAACCGAATTATTTAGCAAACTGGTTATTTAGACATTAGTTGATGACTCGATCAATAATCTGAACTATCGGCAAAACGACAGGACTGGCGTCGCAATGTGTAGTGTAGCGCCAGACGACATAGCTGTCGCCAGGCGCCACACTCCACAGAGTGGCGCTACAGCTCATATTTTGGCGCCAATGCTGGAACTTCAATCTGAGACTGTTTTCGGTGTTATTAATCAACAGGGGTATGCCTAAAGTCGTACTAGGTCAATTCTGATTAAAATATTAGACTTTATTTACTCAAATTAATTAGGCAAATTTCTTTAAGTCATTAATTTATTAAATTTCAACACAAGTCAAACAAACGGTTAAGAAATCATAGTATATGCACAACAAATAATGCACAATTAGTCAAGTAGGCACAATATGATGCAATGAGTTTGCAACCTAACCATGGCTCTAGTTCTCTAAAGTTCGAGATATGGTTTAGTCAATAGAGGGTCCATGGTTAATTGTCCGGATGCACCGCGCGGAAGCCTAACCGCGAAGGGTTGGCGCGAGTGGATGGGACACCGCGAGTTTTAGAAAAAACTCGCTTCCATGGTTTGGTGAATTCAACATTCTCGGATGTACCCTTTGTTGCTCAGAGTGTTCAATCAGGTAGATGGAGCATGAATTCCCAAAGGGTTATGTCCATATGTAGAACACATATGGGTTTCAGAAAAGTGAGAAAAACTCAATCAAGAAGTAGGATCGAGCAAACAATGTGAAAAACTGGTCGAAATTAGAACGCATATTTCTGGCTCGGTATTGGAAGAATTTGGCGCCAGCAAACAGAGGTTGGCGCAAGTATTTAGCTGTAGCGCCTGGCGACAGAGCTGTCGTCTGGTGCTCTGTTGCCCCAGGCGCTACGGTTAAATGTCTGGCGCCAGCTACTGTTCGCTGACGCTAATTCCTACATGCCTCAACAGCTTTCTATGCTCGATAAAATTTTCCAGTTTCGCGCAGTGTTATTTCGGTCCTAGTTGTGAAAGATATTTCTCAAATTTCCTACGTGTAAAACCCTATGTTTTTAACTCATTACGGATGGTCTTTCCAATGAGATCTTTTTTATGCATATGACAATAATGTTAATCAAAATTACGCACATGAAATACTTAGAACGTTTCGAGTCTCATCCACTCATTCTAAATCATTGCCGAAACAAATTCAGGAATTAAAATAGAAATCTTCCCCATTGGAGTCGCCAAAAACTGTAGGGAATTTTTCAAGCGTTAATCCCCTAGCTTGAACCCCACTATGATCATACACTAAAGTACGGTGGCGTCCAAAAGGGAAGAAGATAGAGCAAAAGAGTCGCCAACAAGTTTTTTTAGGAACTTGTAAACCATTCACGAGGTAAAAGTTACACCCCTTAACGATCCAAGAGATCGTCAACTCCATAAGGTCTTGAACCAAATAGGGTTCGGGGATGATGGTACAAATCCAACCTAAAAGAGATTGAACCTGCCCTAATAATAAGCCTCTACTTTATTCAGATCGTATTCATGTGCGCTTTCTGACTAACATGCAATCAATAGGATTAACCCTAAACCTGTTTAATCTATGTTGGTTGAATATAAATGCACAAATAAATCTATTATTGGCGATCACTTGAATTATAATCAAATTTACCCTAACAAGATTATTAATTATCTGATTAAGCGTGATTATAAGTACCAAAATTCCCTTTAAACATGCATAAAGGTGTGATCAAGCATTAAAAAATAAATATCATCAAGCAACATAATATATAATCATCATAACAATAATAATCATCATAAAATTATAATCAAAATAATAATTAAAATAATCATGAACCATGTTAAAGCATAATAATAACAAGATCCTAGGCATGATACTAACAAGATTAATAACAAACCCTAGCATGTCACTAAACAATAAAAATCAAAGGTTTAACCCTAACATGATACTAACAATCATAAATATTAGAAAGAACATAAAAGGCATCATAACAATCATACTTGATATTAAAGGTATCCTAGGCATGATACTAGGAATTATAATAACAACCGAAGCATGAACTCTATATCATAACATCAATAAAAACCATTAAAATACTTACTTTGATGCCTCGTACCTCTTTCTAATAACAAAATACACACGTTAGTAACTTCAAGGAAAACAATAAACAAAACAATTAAATTAAATAATGGAAAGAGAGATTTGGGACCAAACCCTCATAAATTAAACCTTTCACGTCTAGGGCAAAGGCAACTTCGAATATGGCTAGGTGTATCTAGATCTAATGAATGCGGCATTTTTATATTTGTGAGAAGGCTAGTTTAGAAAAGAGAGAGAGAGAGAGAGAGAGTAATCAAGAAAATCTTGATGAGAGTTGGTGATTAAAAACGGAGTTTTTACGACGTTATTTATGAAGAAAATCAGCCAAAAGATAAAATATCAAAAACAGAGTTCTGACGCAAAAAACCACATTGGCGCCAAACGCTGACCTTAGCGCTAGACGCTCGTAGCGTCAGGCGCTACAGTTGGCGTTTGGCGCTAACTAGGAATTTGACGCGTTTTCTTAAAAAATAAGATAAAAATTGCCGTACAGGAGGATAAAATCGTATTTCCGTCAAAAAATGTTCTTTGAATCTAATTAAAACTCTAAAAAGTCAACAAAAGTCAATTTATCAATGTTAATTGAATTAGGAATGAAAAGAACCTTCTAGAAGAATCTAGAAGACTAAAACCATTCCTAATTGCATTAGGAATGATAAATCTATATTAGGCCTTCCCCTAGATCATTGGGTCGCATATAAGGCTCAAAATGGGCCCAGTTGGCCATAACTTCCTTAATATTCATCGGAATTGGGCTTATAATATATCGTTGGAAAGCTCTTATCAAGCCCCATCTAACTACACTACTATTGGACCCATATCATGGACTAACCAAACTGGATTGGCTGTTTTCTTAAAATAAGTTTTCAAAAACAGAGAGAAGAGAAAAGAAATTAAAACTTTACGCAACACTAGACTTTCCACACTTTCACTTCATTCGATTATGATTCGACGCGAAAGGTACTCATCACTGGGTTTGGTTTTGGGGAGACACAAATGGGTGTCTACACACGCCTTGGGAATTCTACCGTAAACCGCCACATCTGAGCGTATCACTGAATGACGGTCTTCCACACCTTGGGGATCCTTACACCTCGAGCAACTCACAAATGAACGATGACAAATTTCCTCGCCTCAAGTAACATGTTGTAGACTACTTCGTCTTGATCAGTCTTCTGAATGATGATTTTCCACACCTTGGGAAGTTTAATTGTATTACCCCGTATTTTTATACGTATTTTATTTAAAGTAAGTATTTGAGAAGTATTTAAATAAATAGAAATCTTTTATTTATAGTATTTTAATAATTAATTTTAATAAGTTTAGAAATATTTTATAAAAAGGAAAGTTTATTTAATAAATTATTTTATTTAAGTTGGAAATTAATTTAAGAAAGTTTATTTTAGTAAAGTTTTATTAGGAAAGGGATTAGGAAATAATAAAAAAGGAAAGTTTAGGAAGAAGGGTTTCTAGAGAAGGGGTATATATATTCAACACTTGAGGCAAATCAAACTTGCCCAGAGTGGAGAAAACCCAAGGTAAACTTTCTCTCCCTTCTCCTTATTTTTCTTTTCTTTTTCTTTCTTTTTCCCCTTCCCCTTTTCCGGTCTTCATCACCACTGGCCACCACCATGCCGCCGGTGGGCTGCCGACCACCAGCAGCAGCACGGCGGCAGCCGGCTATGGTGTCGTGGCTGCTACCCAGACCTTAAAAAAATTATTCTTTTGTTTTAAAAATCAATTTAATCCTAGATCTAATTATTAATTATAAGTTTTGTGATTAGATTATGATGTTTGATTATAAGTAGCATGTAATTTAATTTTCAGATTTTAATTTTAATTAAAAAGCCAAAATTTTGAAACCTTAGATTCATAAATTATTAATTATTAATTATTAAAGAATTATGATATAGGATGGTTTAAACCTTTGATTTAAGTGTTTTAAGGCTTAATTACAGCAAGTTTTCATTAAAATATAATGCTGGAATTTTTAGTGGTACATTAAAAATCAAGTTTTTTTAAGGAATTTTAATTACCCCTTAATTGGGATTAAAGTATGATGTTTTAAATATAATTTCAGCTTATTTAAATTAAATTATGAGGGGTTTAATAATAGTATATATTGCTGGAAATTTATGTAGAGAGGATTTTAATACTATTCTATGATTTTAAATTGTAGGAGACTTCGAAGTGAGTGATTTCTATTAGTTGCAGCGATTTTAAGATCGTATACAAGGTACGTTCGCATATTTAGCATAATTTTATTGATGTGGTAGCATGCTAAATATGTTTAATTGATTACAAGTAGTATCATGCTAGATTTGGAATGAAAATTATGATTTGGTTGTTATTGGTAATTGAATTATGAAGCATGAATTATTTGTGATGGAATAGTGGTTGGAAAATAATAGTTTGGAATATTGTATATGAGCCACACTTTAATTTATGACATGATAGAAAGCATGTTTAATTAAACTATATGTTTAATTTAGCTTGGAATACTAAAAGGGAATTTTATTATGGTTCATATAATTTTTATAGATGCTTTAAGCATGACAAAGGAGATAGGTAAGTGTCTATGTACACAAGGAATAAATTGTATGTTAGTGTCTTAGTGAACTTAAGGTGTTTTTAACACCGAGGGATAGGATTTTTGGCGCATTAAGCTTTTAAGGTGTCTTTGGCACCGATGTGGATTTAAAAAGGGTTCAACATTAAAGTGATGTGGTCACTAATTATTTAAGAATTAAATTTATTTATTGAATAATCATGATGTTTAATGTTTTTATGTTTTGAGAGTCATCACCGAGTTATTAAATTATAAAGAACGTAAAGTGAAAGAGATTACACACCAAAACTCTTGGAACGCATATACCTTGAGTATGAACATATGGGGGTAGTTATGGGGTTTTACATTTAAACATAACTTCTACTGGAGTACAGGACACTGTACATTCCTTTTATTATTATTATTATTATGCGCTGGAATTCCGCCACTTACAAGTGGTTATTTGATGCTGGCACGGAGATAGCTCCCGTGTTAGTTAGGAAACCCGTTTGATGCGTAATCAACGCTAAAAAATTTATGTAGTTGTCTAGTTGAGAAGTTTTGTGAAATGTTGTGTGCTTGAAAAACAGGTGCAACAAGTAAGTTGTGTGTTGATAGGTAAATGCATGTTAGTATGTTAAATACGCTTATGTACTCAGCTTTGCTGATTGTGTGTTTTTTGTGTTTGTTGGCCTTATCTTTACCTTGGCCCTATGATGACCTATTTTTAATGGAGAGTAGTGGAAACAAGTAGAGTCAAGCTTTTCAGGTGATGAAGCATATTCATAATAGGCATGAATGAAGAGCGAATCATGCTAGTTCCATAAGTATATGATGTATTATTGCTATATTTATATTATGATATTTCTATTGCGAGACTAACATAAAAGTTTTAAGTTGAATTTATCATGTTAAGGGCCTACAATGGTTCCAAGTTGTAGGTTTGAATTTGTTTTACTTTGGTTTGACTTTACTTTCGTGAGTTAAGTTTTTAAGTTGAGTCGTTTTAAATTATTTTAAAAGAGAGTCTTCCGCTGTGCGTCTTTGATAGTTGCCTTAGCCGTTTTCACGGTGGCGGTAATATCTTAGATGTTCCTATTTAAAACTGTAAACAGGGCAAAACATATATTTTAAAAGGAAGGAATTTCTAAGGTTACAAAGTGGTATCATAGTCAGGTTGAAATTTTATTACCACTAAAGCCAAAAACGTGTTTTAAAGTGTTTTAATTTTAAACTTGGCCAAGTACTTATTTATTGGTGAAAATTTTAAGAGAATTTTTTTTTATTTTTTTATTTTGAGAAGATCAAATATTTATTTGATTAAATTTAAACCCGATTTTTTTTTTCTTGAAAAGGGTCTGAATTTTTTTTTTTAAAGAGGTCCGAATTTTTATAATTTTTTTTTAATTTGGGAATGTCCGGAATTTTTTTAGGGGGAGGGCTGAAATTTTCTTGGTCTTTTTCCCTATTATTTTTGAAAATTTAAATTAAAAAGGAGTCAAAAATATTTTTTTAGCTTGTTCTTTTGCAGGAAAGCAAGGATTAAGGTAAGTATTATGTGTTTACAATTTTTAAAAGCATGTCGGTGAGAAATGGGTAGGAAAGAATTTGGGCATATAAGTTAGAAATAATCATGTTCTTATATGCATTAATATTTAGGTTGTGAATGTTTAATCATGTGAATATATTGCTTGAGAATATGTATTTATATGTTTAGAAATAATAAAATTGTTTGGTTGAACATTGAACCTAATTCATGCAAGAATTGTATTATTTTGTTTTCTTTGAGAAAGGGAATTATTTTCTAAGTCTTTTCTTTACAGGATGCCAAATGTTCCTAGCAGATACACTGAATTAGGCACTCTCACTAAGAAACCTAATGAACATCCCTATGATTATGTTCAAAAGATTTGCTTTTACTGTTTATACAGGAGCAATGTTTTAAGGGACATAGTTTTTGATAGCCCTGATCGTATATCAGCTATGATTGTCCGTTGCTTGCCTGATGAGCCTCCTTATTATGCTGTCAAAGCCAAATTTGATGATTTCTATTTACCAGTGTACATCCCAAATTACTACAAATATAGGGACTATTATGGACAATGGTACCCTGATTACAGATTTTTGATTCCTATCTTGTTAGGGTAAAGAAAACCCATTGTCGACAATTCCACCTTTCATACCTTGACTACTATTATAAAAATACAGTGGGAGCAAAATCCCCCTTCTCCTAGTCATCAATCAGGGAGTTCCTCTTCTTCTTCTTCTTCTTCTTCTTCTTCTTCTTCTTCTTCTTCTTCTTCTTCTTCTTCTTCTTCTTCTTCTTCTTCTTCTTCTTCTTCTTCATAGGGTGGTCAAGAAGAGAATGGAGAGCAAGGGGAGGAAGATAGTTCACTCATGGAGATTCCTAACCTAAATCCACCTCCAACTCCAATTATTATAGAAATTTCTTCTGATGAGGAGGAAGAGGGAGAGTTCATGCAGGTGGAACTTGAACCAAAGTCACCTGAACCAATGGAGGAGGCTGATGATCCTGAGTTCGACCCTAGAAGCTACAAGCAGTCGGCGGACAAAAGAGACAACATCCGAAAGGATTGGATTTTATAATTTTCTTCGTTATGGATCCTCAGTTTTATTAACAGTTTATTATTATTATTATTATTATTATTATTATTATTATTATTATTATTATTATTATTATTATTATTGTCATTATTATTATTATTATTATTATTATTATGATTATTATTATTATTATTATTATTATTATTATTATTGTCATTATTATTATTATTATTATTATTATTATTATTTAAATAATAAGTGGCATGACCACAGTGAGCCAGTGAGCTTATGTAGTACATAAGTTTCTAGATCTCAATTTTATTTTAGTAATTCTAGTTTATTTTAATTAATAAAAATCCTATTTAATTATTTGTTAAATTATTTACGTTATTGATAAATTATTCATTTTATTTTCCAAAATCTTTCATTTCACATCACTATCCCAATAGCCAAATTCCAAACAAATTAATTCCAATAAATTATTTCTAAGCTATGGGGATTTGTGGGAATTAATTTTTGTTTTTCTATGTGATGCTTTATTAAATGTATGGTTGGTTAGCAAACAATAATTGATTGGAAAAGCTACAAATTTAGGAAATATTTAGATTTTGCTATCCCAATTTGTTAGATTCAAATTTTACAGTGAATGTTTCGAGGGTGTAAGTAATAGATGAGCGTATGTCTTGAGAGCTAACCAAAGCCATTTCTAATGTAAACCCTTGTTCTTAATTCAGGAGAAGCAAAGTGGAAAGGGGAAGTAATTCTGGTAATGATGGGGGTGATTTGAATGAGGTTGTGAGACAATTGGCAGTTGTAGCCCAACGGTTGGAAAAGAATACAACCAACAATGGGGATGCTTAGGGAGAACTTTTCAAGAAGGTGGCCCAAAGCAAATCACCAATCTATCAAGGAGAGCCTGACCCTACCATACTGGAAAATTGGTTAAGGGAGTTTAAGAAACTGTTTGGGGCAGTAGGATGCCTAGAGAATTCGAAGGTGGGTTGTGCTACTTATTACTTGAGAGGTGAAGTTGATCTTTGGTGACAACAAAATGTGTAAGGAGGGTTGTAATCCCCCGTATTTTTAAATATTTTATAAATGAAAATTTATTTTATTTATAATATTTATTTGTTTTTTTTCATAATTTAATTTCAAAAGTTTCAAATTATTAATCTGGGTCGAAAATTATTTGAACAAATTATTTTATGCACCTTTGTTCTACAATTTATGTCCAATCACACAAGTCTAACCCATTTGTTTACTTAATCGACCCATTATTTTTATGAGGCCCAATCTTCTTATTTACCCTACAATTATCTCCTATAAATACCCCATGAATCCCCAAAAATTTCTCACACAAAAAGGTTAGTCTTATTTTCTTCCTCCTTTGTTTCATTATTTTGCTTAATGTTAATTTAATTGTTTTGGGTTTTGATTTTAGTATAAAGATTATATTTTTAGTATCAAATTATATTTTAATGGTATAAAGATTATAAATTTCAGATTATATTTATGTTATAAATTTTCATATTTTATGAATTATAAACCTAGGGTTTCAATTTATTGAAATTGGGATTTTAGGATTTTTATGAACAATTGATTTAGGGCTTTTATAGTAATGATATTTTGAAATTTTGGTGATTATAACTAATGATTAGTTTAACTTAATTCCAGATTATTTTAAACACTTAAATTCGTGTTTTAATTTTAAGATTTCTGTTCATTAATATTAATCCCGTTATAATCTCGGTCAGGTTCTGAACTCATCCGATCTTGATAAAAAAGTACAGTTTTCCATGTAGAAACAATGTTTTAAGAAAGACTCACTACCTTTTTTAGTGAGAACCACCCTCTCGTGGCCAAATTCAGTCTTTAAATATGATTTTCGGGCAGTTTTTGATTTTAACGAATTTTTTTATACTTAAAATATTATCCTTGAGTTTGATTAATAATATTAATTATGTTTAAAGTTTTTTTTTGAAGCAAATTATGTTTAAAGTTAACTAGGCATAAGTATATGTTTTTATTGAAGTTTTAAGTGTTGGAAATAGTTTCTAAGTACTACTTTTGATGTTTTATAAAGAGGGTTTAATCATCCATTAAAAAGGGGAGATTATTAGGGGTTTTTTTAATAATTTTAAGATTTTTTATTAAACTTTAAACTTGCTGTAATTTCACGTATAAGAGTGTATTTTAAGGTTTTTATGATGAAAATTTAAAGAACTATATATAAGCCTTCAATTTTAACTAAAGGGAAGGTTTTAAAGTGTTGTTTGATTTGGATTTTGAAGGTTTTAAAGTAAGTTAGTTTTGCTGTAAATTTGATTGATTAGTTATTGATTGAGATGTTATTATTTGGTTTAGGAGAGGAGTTTATTGAAGGTGATTTCTAGTTAGTAAAGTGGCATACCAATTCGTTTGCTCAAGGTACGTATAAGTTACGAAACCTTTCTTGTAGGTGCATGTTTAAGGACGGATCGAGAACTTAGTATCATGTATAGGATTGACTGGGTTAAATTGTTAGGTTATACATTGTGAATTTCAAATGATGTGCACTATTTTATATTACAAGTATTATTTGTGCTCTAATTATGCAAGGTGCGCTTAGAGGCAAATGTATGTGATTGGTGCAAATATTAATTTATTACTCATTCATGATTATGCAAACAAGATGAGTAAAGGAAGAATTTAAGTCTTATAAGACGAGGTTAAGTTTTTTGGGGTGCCTTATGCACTCAAGGTGTTTATACACCGAGGTAGTTAAAGGAATAAATAATAAATGTTGCTTGTCCCTAATAAATTAAGAATTGAAATTGGAAAGTTTGTTTTACTTGATTGAATTGATATTGGATTGATTGTATTGTTTGCATAAGAGTCATCACCAAGTCTAAACCTGTAAATCACGTAAAGTGCAAGATGGATGAGCAATAAAACTCTTGATTGGTGCACTTCTGGAGTAATGACAATCAGGGGTTGGGGTACATGGGGTATTAGCCGTGTACTTTTATCGAGGCCGTGTGATCTACGAGTCTCCTATTTCAATTATTTTTTTTTTAAAACTAGGAGTTAGGTGATATCTCATACTAACTACGGTCACGGAGTCGCGCCCGTGGTCGTTGGATGTTTATTGATGTTTCCGAAAGGAGACATGGGGTTTTTCTTTTATTGATATTCCAAATGGGACATGGGTTGGACAACCTTGTCTATTGCTAAATCCAATGAAATAAGTAAATGAGTTGTTAGTTAATATCAACTAGTGAGGTCTTAATAAATTTGATAATTGAGTCATGTGTTGAGTCTGTATTTAATTAATGATGCTTATGCTTGATTATTAGTAGCATGTTAGGGATTCCTTTTATGTTTTGCAGCTTGTATGTACTCAGCTTTGTTGATTGCGTGCTTTTGTGTGTGTCTTTCTTTGGTCATGGCCTTCGCCTTTCAATGACCCTGTGACAATCCAATTTTTACACTTGTAATATTGGGGAGCAGATTAACCATAGGTTCTTACACACGCAGCATTCGCATCAGAGTTGTGGGATTTTGAGTGGAGAGTTAGTTATTATTCGCAGTTTATTTCTTTTCATAAGCTTGAATTTTATTAAACTCTGGTTTTATTTATTTGCTACTTTTGTTGGGTTTTGAATAAGGGCCTCAATGGTTCCAAGTTGTATGACTTAATTTGGTTTCATTCGTTGGTTTTGAAACTTATTTATAACTGATTTAGTTTTTCCGCTGCTATTTTCTAATAAAGCCTTAACGTTTGAACACGTGGGGGTAGCACGCCAGTAATTCTCTTGAATATTGTTCAGGGTCCTCACAGATTTAAAGAGAGAATTATTGGGGTGTTACAAGGGTATTCCCATCGTAGGGGATCCTTCTCCTTAGATGGTCATGACCCTTTAAAAGCCTAGGACTTTACACTTGTTAGGGTATATTAGGATTTGAATTCTTGATTGTTTGATTGGGAGACCTTGAATTAGAAATGATACTCTCATCACGCTTTTTGTAAGAAACAAGTAGGAGTCGCCAATGAGTTTTAGGAAAACTCATAAACCTTGTTCATGCCTTTATCCCAAGTGGAGTTCAATGGATAATTAGCACGAATCGTAAGTTTACCCATGCCCAAATTGGTCTACATGTACTAGAAATAAGTTCGGGAGCGAGGGTACTAAAATAATGTTCCTTTTAATGAGGAATCACTATTCTAGCCCTAGTTACGGCCTTTACTAGCTCTTCCTTTTTCACAATTTCATTACCAAACAACATATGCAACATGGCTCCTAAAATCTAAGTTAGTTGATTTTATTTACAAGTGTCAATCACGTTGGAATTACATTGCAAAAGTCGTTATTCTTATTTAGTCAATATTCGTGAAAAGAACAAAATAAACAATATTCGCCTTGTCTTAAGTTATAAAACAACAATTAATTATCAAATTCTAGTCTTGATGAATGAAAGAATACTATGTGAATTAATTAATTAAAATTTTGTTTAAATTGATCAAACAACACTAATTAATCAATTAAAGTTATTTAAACAATAAAAGAAAAGTGATTTATCTAAGTGCTCAGGAAACTAATCGTTCTTCTTTTATGCTAAATCTTCGTCATATGCGTTTATGGAATTTCTTTCTTCTTCGTTCCTCCAAGAGCTTCAATGGATGTATTATGGTTGAAGATTAATAGGGAAGAAAGAGGAAAAAGTAGTGTGATAGTAAGAGGGTTTGAGAGAGATTAGGGTTTTCAGAATTTGGGGTTTTGAATTCTGATTTTTCCGATCCTCTTCCGGGTTGAACGAAGACCCCTATTTATAGGGGTAGGGATCTAGGTTTAGGGTTTTAGAGTTGCGCCTTCAGGTGGCGTGTACAAATCTCTGAGTTGCGCTAGGTGCCACGCGCATCTCAACGTGTCGCGCACGCCAGGCTCGCGGAACTTACTGAGTTGCGCTGGGATGCGGTTTGCCTTATACGAAAACGCGTTTTTAAAACTTCCATAACTTTTGATTGCAAAGTCGGATTTAGGCATGTGAGATATAAATGAAAAGCTTTGAATGTCTACTTTTCAATGAAGTTAGAATTAGCTCTAAATATTTTATGGAAATAAAGATATGGCCGTTGGAGTGCAAGGGTATTGGTTTTAGGGCCCGATTTACTATTTTGATCATAACTTCTTTGTTTTAGCTTGAAATTGGGCTTATATTATACCGTTGAAAAGCTATTTTAAAGGGATATCCATATATATAGGCAATGTATGGAAAAATATTGGTTGGTTAATCTGTTTGGATCGGTTTTCAACAATGTAAGATTCGTTGGATCCAATCATTGCATTTGACGCATTTGAGTCCCTTACAAATCAAGTTAAAACGTGTATGAGAACATTTTAGACCTAATTATTAATTGGACAAGGCTATAACAAAACTTGGACTCAAATATGGGTTTTAACTTACTTCATAATGCATTTTGTAGTCCATAAACACTAGAAATTTAATCTAGCATGAAGAACGGGTTTTTGTAACATCATCGCACTTCCTTTCGAGACAAGAGGCAAAAATTAGGTGTCTACAATTAGCCCCGACTTTAATCAAGGGCCTGTTCATATTTACTTATTTTCAGTTCAGTTCAGTTCAGTTCAGCTCCAATCAGTTCAGTTCAGTTCAGTTCCAATCAGTTCAGTTCAGTTCAGCTCTTAATTTCCCTCTCTCATAAAATATTCATTTCAGCTTAGTTCAGTTCAGTTCAGTTCAATTCAATTCCAATCAGTTCAGTTCAGTTCAGTTCAGTTCAATTGAGTTCAGTTCAGCTCCAATCAGTTCAGTTCAGTTCAGTTCAGTTCAGCTCAGTTCAGTAAATATGAACAGGCCCCAAGTCTAGAATAGACGATAATAAAAAAAGTCAAAGAAATAAGTTCGAGACTCTGTAGACACCCATTTGTGTCTCCCCAAAACCAAACCCATTGATGAGTTCCTTTTGCGTCGAATCATAATCGAATGAAGTGAAAGTGTGGAAAGTCTAGTGTTGCGGATAGTTTTAATTTCTTTTCTCTTCTCTCTGTTTTTGAAAAAATTATTTTAAGAAAACAGCCAATCCAGTTTGGTTGGTCCATGATATGGGTCCAATAGTAGTGTAGTTGGATGGGGCTTGACAAGAGCTTTCCAACGATATATTATAAGCCCAATTCCGATGAATATTGAGGAAGTTATGCGCAAATTTTAAGATGCACCATGGTGCACCTATTTCTAGGTGCACCACGCCTATACTTTTGAACAATCAGTAAAAAAATCAGAACAATGGCAAATTTTGAACATGTAGTAAAAACATCTGAACATCGCAAATTTTGAACATTTAGTTAAAAAAATCTGAACAATTGCAATGCATCATGCCTATACTTTTGAACATTTAGTAAAAGAAATCTGAATAATCAAGAATTTTGAACATTTAGTTAAAAAATCTGAACATCGCAATTTTGAACATTTAGTAAAAAAATCTGAACAATCGCAATGCACCACGCATATAATTTTAAACAATATGAACAATAAAATATTTTGAACATTTAGTAAAAAAATCTGAACAATCGCAACTTTTGAATTATTTCGAGTCTGACAAATTTTGAACTGACTTGTAATAATTCAATAGTTTTATAATATAAACTGAACATTTAATGTATACAAAATGAACATTTCTTCATAAAATATGAACATTAAAATTGCATGTTTATGTTCAATTTTTGTGACGTGTTCATATTCTTTTTACTAAATGTTCATTTTTTGTAAAATGTTCAATTTTTTTTACTAAATGTTCAAAAGTATAGTCGTGGTGCACCTATTTCTAGGTGCACCATGGTGCACATAATACTAATTGGAACGAAGTTGTGGCCAATTTACTAAACAGGGCCCGGTTTGAGCCTTATATGCGGCCCAATGATCTAGGGGAGGGCCTAATATGATTTATCATTCCTAATGCAATTAGGAATGGTTTTAGTCTTCTAGATTCTTCTAGAAGGTTCTTTTCATTCCTAATTCAATTAGCATTGATAAATTGACTTTTGTTGACTTTTCAGAGTTTTAATTAAAATTAAAGAGCATTTTTGAGGAAAATATACGATTTTATCCTCCTGTACGGCAAAATTTATCTGATTTTAGAAAACGCGTCAAAAACAGGATTGGCGCCTGGCGCCAGCATTGGCACCTGGCGCCAGCATTGGCGCCTAGCGCCAGCTCTGTTTCAGTTGCGCCAATACTCTGTTTTGATATTTTATCTTTTTGGCTGATTTTCTCAATAAGTAACGTATTAAAAACTCCGTTTTCATGAACCAGATTCACCAATTCTCATCAACATTCATCTATATTCACCTACAATCAGTTTTCATTCATCAATTCTCTCATTCCCTCTTTAATTATTCACCATTTTTTTTTCTCTTTTTCTAAACTTGCTTTTACAAACAAAATTCCGCATTCATTAGACTTAGAAACACCTAGCTATATTCGAAGTTGCCTTCGCCCTAGGCGTGAAAGGTTTAATTTCTGAGGGTTTGGTCCCAAATCTCTCTTTCAATTATTTAATTTAATTGTTTGTTTATTATTTTCCTTGAAGTTACTAACGTGTGTATTTTGTTATTAGAAAGAGGTACGAGGCATCAAAGTAAGTGCTTTAATGGTTTTAATTGATATTATGATGTAGAAATCATGTTTAAATTGTTATTATGATATTCCTAGTATCATGTTTAGGGAAAAGGTTATAATGTCAAATATATTAAATATGATTGTTACGATGTCTTTTATGTTCTTCCTAATATTTATGATTGTTAGTATCATGTTAGGGTTAAAGATTTGATTTTTATTGCTTGGTGACATGCTAGGGTTTGTTATTAATCTTGTTAGTATCATGCCTAGGATCTTGCTATTTTTATTATGCTTTAACATGATTTATGATTATTTTTATAATTGTTTTGATTATGATTATAATTTTATTATTGCTTTAATTATTATTATTATGATTTACATGATTATTATTATGGTTAATATGATTGTTATAATTATGATTATTGTTACGATTATGATTATAATTATTATTTTGATTATTGTTATTATCATGATTATTATTATGTTGCTTGATATATTGTTATTGCTTGATCACGTCCTTTATTGCATGTTTAAAGGGAATTGGTACTTGTAATCACGCTTAATAAGATAATTAATAATCTTGTTATGGTTAATTTGATTATAATTTCAAGTGATCGCCAATAATAGATTTATTTGTGCATTAAATTCAACCAACATAGATAAACAGGTTTAGGGGTAATCCTATCGATTGCATGTTAGTCAAAAAGCGCACATGAATACGATCAGAATAAAGTAGAGGCCTATTATTAGGGCATGTTCAATCTCTTTTAGGTTGGATTTGTACCTTCATCCCCGAACCCTTATTTGGTTTAAGACCTTATGGAGTTGACGATCTCTTGGATCGTTAAGGGGTGCAACCTTCACCCTGTGAACGGTTTACAAGTTCCTAAAACTTGTTGGCGACTCTTTTGCTCTGTCTTCTTCCCTTTTGGACGCCACCGTACTTTAGTGTATGATCACAGTGGGGTTCAAGCTAGGGGTTTAACGCTTGAAATTATTCCCTACAGACTCATTCTGCGAAGTTCCCTAAGAATAGAGAATCTTTCAGTATTATATAAGGACGTCAAAACGATCCTTGATTCGTTAAGTGTTCGAGACAAGTAACTATTAAGGCAAGAAAAAGTATTTTCTAGTCTTAGTGCGCTAAAGAATCTAGATTGATCCTTTGAAAATCTAGAAGACTTTCCCAAGTAAAGGTGTTATGGGTGATATCACGTCATGAGAAGAAATCGGTTTAAAAAGGAGTAAAGAGGATGATGTCCTCTAAATCATGTCATCGTTGGTCTAAAGTCCCTCGATATGTCATTGAAACTTTACCTTGATTTTAACAAAATGTAAAGATGATAAAAGAGTGTTTCGGCTTTCGTAGGCTGAGTAAAGTTCTCGACAATTCGCTTGTCAAAACGCAATACTCGGTGTCCACAAGATAGAAATACATGTCTCAGGACTGAAGGCATATATCTAAATCCAGTGAGAGAGAAGAAAATTTGCAACTATCTCAGCAGTTTTGTCCACAAGATGAGTACACGTGTTTCAGGACTAGGGACACGTGCCTATATAGATGCGACATCACACGGCACTCTTTAAACAGGGGGTAGACGATACCCTAACTGTCCGGAATATTAGTAAGCTCACTAACTTTGCCGTATTTGCTTTCTTTATATGGGGGGTGGCGACACCGTAATTGTCTGGTAAGATAGTAAGCTCACTAACTACAGTATTTGCTTCCAATCAAGAAGTGTCTATTCTAGAATTGTTTGGCGTGCCTGTCTAATCGTGAGCTAACGCCTAAAGTAAAGTAAAGAAATTCTACGCTTTAGCTACGAAAGGTAGATCCCGTGTTAGCTGGGAAGAGGTGAAATTTTTCGCAACACCTACGCCATATATTTTTACGATGTATGATAATGCCTTAAAATTTTACGTTGTATGATAACGCCATCCTTTTTTACTTTGGATGTGAAAAAGGAAGAAAAGACCGGACATTTGTAAAGTCGGTACAGTAAAATGACAAACTTGTCTATGGGAGCTTATGTAAAGCACCACTACGGAACGTCTTAAGACACTCTTACGAAAAATGACCAAAACGTATGCTTAGGGAAGGATGTAGACACCCAAATGTGTCTCCCCAAAACCAAACCCGGTGATGAACACCTTTCACGTCGGATCATAATCGAATGAAGTGAAAGTGTGAAAAGTCTAGTGTTGCGGTTGGTTTTTTTGATTCTTTTCTTTCTCTCTGTTTTTGAAAACCTATTTTATGAAAATAGCCAATACAGTTTAGTTTGGTCCATAGCAAGGGTCCAATAATAATCTAGTTGGATTGGGCTAGAAAAGAGCTTTCTAACGATATATTATAAGCCCAATTCCGATGAATAGTGAGGAAGTTATGGCCAAATTACTAAGCTGGGCCCAGTTTGATTTTTATGTGCGGACCAATGATCTAGAGGAGGACCTATTATGATTTATTATTCCTAATGCAATTAGGATTGATTATAGTTTCTAGAATCTTCAAGAAGGTTCTTTTGAATCCTAATGTGATTAGCATTGATAATTGAGTTTTAAGAGTTTTATTTAGCATAAAGAAGTGTTTTAAAGGAAATTACAATTTTACCCCTCGTGTGCTTAAATTTTATCAAAATATGAAAACGCGTGGAAAAACTGTCTGCAGCGCCGCACTACAGGCTGTCGCTCGGCGACAGGGGTGTGTGTGGCGACAGAGTTGTGTTTTATTCTTTTCGAAACTCTTATTCTTTTTTATCATACTTGGCTGATTTTCGTTATAAATAGCCTCCTAAAACCTCCGTTTTTAATCATCAATTCTCACCAACTCTCATCAAGGAATTCTTGATACTCTCTCTCTCTCTATTTCTAAACCAACCTTTTCCACAAACAAAATTCCGCATTCACAAGATTTAGACACACATAGCCAAGTTCGAAGTTGTCTTTGCCCTTGACGTGAAGGGTTTGATATTTCTGAGGGTTTGGTCCCAAATCCAGTCTAAACTTTCTTAATTCTTTCTTTCCATTATTTAATTTAATTGTTTGATTTTATTATTTTCCTTGAAGTTACTAACGTGTGTATTTTGTTATTAGAAAGAGATACGAGGAATTAAAGTAAGTGCTTTAATTGTTTCATTGATATTATGATATAGAAATCATGCTTAGATTGTTATTTTGATTCCTAGTATCATGTTAGGATGTTTTATTGCTTCTTAGTATCATGTTTAGGGTAATAACAAAAAGTTCTAATATGAAATATGCTTATTATGATGCTTCCTATTTTCTTTCCTAATATCATGTTAGTATCATGTTAGGGCTAAAGCTTTAATCTTTATTGTTTAGTGACATGCTAGAGTTTGTTATTAATCTTGTTAGTATCATGCCTAGAATCTTGCTATTATTATGATTTAGCGTTGATATGATTATTTTGATTATGATTATTATTATGTTGCTTGATTATAATTATTGTTATTGCTTGATCACACCTTTTTTGCATGTTTATAGGGAATTGGTACTTATAATCACACTTAATAGATAATTAATAATCTTGTTTAGGGTTAATATGATTATAATTCAAGTGATCGCCAATAATAGTTTTATTTGTGCATTAATATTCAACCAACATAGATTAAACATGTTTAGGGTTAATCTATTGATTGCATATTAGTCATAAAGTGCACATGAATACGAGTAGAATAAAGTAGAGGCCTATTATTAGGGCAGGTTCTTTCTGTTTTATATTGGATTTGTACCTTCATCCCCGTACTTCCAGTCTTGGTTCCAAACCTATTGTAGTTGACGATCTCTTGGATCGTTAAGGAGTGTAACCTTCACCCTGTGAACGGTTTACAAGTTCCTAAAACTTGTTGGCAACTCTTTTGCTCTAGCTTCCTTCCCTTTGGACGCCACCATGCTTAAGTGTATGATCACAGTGGGGTTCAAGTTTGGGGTAATGCTTGAAATATTCCCTATAGTTTTTGGCAACTCCACTGGGGAGGATTTCTACTTTAATTCCTGAAATTTATTTTGACACTGATTTAGAATGAGTGGATGAGACTCGAAAAGTTCTAAGTATTTCATGTGCGTAATTTTGATTAACATTATTGTCATATGCATAAAAAAGATCTCATTGGAAAGACCATCCATAATGAGTTAAAAACATAGGATTTTTTACACGTAGGAAATTGGAGGAATATCTTTCACAACTAGAACCGAAATAATGCTGCGAAAAACTGGAAAATTTTACGAACATTGAAAGCTGCTTAGTCATGAAGGAACTGGCGTCTAGCAAACAGAGCCTGTTGCCGAAGATATGGCTCTGTCGCTGAGCGACAATTTTATCGCCAGGCGACAGGGCTATATCCCGGTGACAATCCCTGTTGGCTGGCACTATGTTCTTCCAATACGTAGCCAGAAATATGAGTTCTAATTTCGACCAATTCTAGCAGTGTTGGCTCGATTCTACTTCCTGTTTGAGTTTTTCTCTTTTTTTCTGAAATCCATATGTGTCTACATATGGACATAACCCTCTGGGAATTCATGCTCCATCTACCTGATTAAATGCTCTGAGCAACAAAGGGTACATCCGAGAATGTTGAATTCACCAAACCATGGAAGTGAGTTTTTTTTAACTCGTGGGGTCCCATCCACTCGCGCCAACCCTTCCAAAGGTTAGGCTTCCGCGCAGTGCATCTGGACTCATAACCATGGACCCTCTTTGACTGATCCATATCCCGAACTTTAGAGAACTAGAGCCATGTTTAGGTTGCAAACTCATTGCATCATATTGTGCCTACTTGACTAATTGTGCATTTATTTGATGCTCATACTCTATGTGTTTTTCCTAACTATTTGTTTAACTTGTGTTTAAGCCTTAAATAAACTAATTAATGACTAAAAGGACTCTGCCTAATTAATTAATTAATTAATTTGAGTAATTAAAGTCTTATAATTTAATCAGAATTGACTTACTACGACTTTAGGCATGTCCCGTAGCGTAAAAATTTTGAAAGTAGTCCTAGATTAATGCTCCAGTAATGGTGCGAAAATTTGGGCTGCAGTGCCACACGCTACGGTGCAACGCCGAGCGACAACACTGTCGCCTGGCGCTGCACTGCAGTGTGCGGCGACAATCCTGTTGCTTTGGCGACAGTTCAGGATTTTTCTCGAGTCATAACAACGAGTCTAATTCAACAGTTTGCTAATCAGTTCGATTATTTTGTTAATAACAGTACCCTTGTTTAGTCCTTAATTGAGTTTAGGCACTTAGTCCCATGGTCTTACACAAGAGTCAAAGCATGTCACTTGCACTCACAAATAAAGCACACACTTTTTATATGTCACCATGACCATGTCTTAGGTTCATGTAGGAGTCGTTTTCTGTCATTCGAGTGGGGGGTTCAATCCATTCCCATTCTCTTCCACATTCTCTTCCATGTTGAATAAAGCTTGAGTCAAAATAAATAATAAAAAAACTAATCCCTAATTTCCCTTTCCACAATACTTGGTCAAGGAGAGAAGGGCGATTAATCAAGGACAACACCTTTATTCAAGTTCAACTTTTTGACAAACCAGTCAGTCAAAAAAGAAAATCCAAGAAGATAATGGCAAGTCAAGAAGAAGCCAATGAGCTTAAGAAGCAAATGACTGACGCGACTGAGGTGTTGAAGGCTTTAACCCTCCAAGAACAAAATGTTTGCTCCGCTGACTCCATCCACGAGAGTCCTAGAGAGATCGTGGTTGGCAATTGTAGCAACAATCACCAAAGGGTCCTCGTGAGGGAATGTCACCCTCGGCAGTCGGCAGCTGAGAACGTCATGTTCGGTGCTGGCGATTGAGGAGGCTGGACATCAGCATTGTTCACCTGATGGGTCAGAGCCCTAAGGTGACGCTTACGCTCGCTCCCTTCGAGAACATGTCCCTCTGGAAATAACATGTATCGAGGCAAATTTTTACTCCGAAGTCTTGTTGTTGCTCTTCCGGGGGAAGTCCAGCTCTTGCCGAGAGTCTTTCTCAGAATTCTAAGCCTCTTTTTTCTCGCAGTGATCCGCGATATTATTTTTCAAGTATCCCTTCCGGACCATATCCTCGATTTGGTCCTTCAGCTGGATACATTCATCGGTGTTGTGTCCAGGTGACTCATGGAACTCACACCAAAGGTTCTTATTTTTCTGCTGATACCACTGAGGAAGTGGTCTCGGCTTTCGGTAACTCTGCTCTCCTTCCATCACGCTGTAAATCTTGGCGCGCGGGAGGGCGAGCGGTAGGGGTGGCAATATCATCTAAACCCGATGGATAACCATCCACCCAATCCAAATATATGGATGAAAACCCGAACTTAAGCGGATGACGGATGGATGATGGATGGATCGAGAGACGGATCGGGTCGGATACGGATGATGATACATCCAACCCATCACCCGATCCATCACCCGACCCATCCATCCACCCGTTAAATTTATATATAAAAATAAAATAAATACCTTTTTTAATAATTTAATGTCTATTGTAGTGTTAGGAATTGACATTTGTTTTAATTTAGTAAAAAAGAAACAAGTATTAGAAAGATGTATTAAAGTTTTGATAAAATTGATCACTTTTTTTTTTTCAAATCTTGATTTTAATTATGAAAATGAAAAGATTAATTTCTATATTTATTTCACCCGAATTATCACCCGATCTACCCGATTCATCCATGGATGACGGATGGATCGGATGTGGATGAAAAAAAATTAGGTGATGGATGGGTCGGGTGATGGATGGATAGTTGATGGATGGAGGCGGATGAAGCATCACCCGACCCACCTCCGATCCATTGCCATCTCTAGCGAGCGGAGTGTAGGATTCATATCTGCCCAGGTAAGGTGCAGATTCTCCTTCTTCGGCTCGTTGGCTGAAGATTTTTCCGAGGCTTTCGCCTTTCATTTCGACTTCTAGCCTTAACCTTCAGCCGATTTTTGTTTTTGTTTCCCACCCCAAGTTTGAGGATGGGCTTTTGCTTTGTTCCACTCTTTAGCTCGGATGAATTTATCCGAAGTGTTCAGAGCTTCCTCCAAAGTCTATGAGGGATGCATGACCATGAAGTCAAGGGACATTCCTAGCTGAAGGCCATTTTGCATGACAAAGACGACCAGCCCCTGGATGACTCGTTGCTGAAACGAGTCAGATAGTCTCGGCGGCCTCCACTTGCTGCAGGCCCATAAGCTCTGCAGTCGTCTTCTCACGGTGGTTTGCCATAGAAAACTTACTTTTAAACTTGGTGGACAGATCGTCCCACCCAGTTATGGAACCTTCCTTTACCTCCTTGGAGATCCACGCTTGCGCGACCCCCTTGAGAGTGGTGGGAAAGTATTTGCACCGGGTCACTTCGGACCTGGGGCACAGGTGCATTTGCCTCTCGTAAGAGGCAATGTGGTCCTTCGGATCCAAAGTCCCATCATAGGTAATGTGCAACGGGATTTTAACCTTCGGCACATGCTCTTTCAGAATCCGTTGCTCGAATGGAGAACTGGTGGTAAGCATCACGACCTTGCCCTTGCTTATGGCCGAAGGAACCGCTCTCTGCCCTCTCAGAGAGGTAAAAGTGGTTTTCGTTCTTTGGTCAGAAGGTCGGCCCTCGGTCCCTGGGAAGGAGAGGCGATTGTACACGCTCGGCTCCTGTAGGCGTCGTTCGAAGTGCGCCTACGTAAAATCATGTTGTGAATATGCTTGGCACTCATAGGGAGTGGGAATTGACATATATGATTAGGGACAAGGAAAGTAGGGAGCCGCCAACAAGTTTTTAAGGAACTTGTAAACCGTTCACGGATCATAAAAGGCAACCACGAATAAGGGACAACGACAGGCAACAACAATTGACCCGTGAAGGTTACACCCCATTCATAATCCATGAGATTACTAACTCCATATGGTTCAGAACCACGAAAGGAGGTTCGGGGATGATGGTATGAAGTGAGTCATGGAGTCACATTCGCCTGTATTGGCCTCTACTCGACTCTTATAGTGAAAAATGATTCATGCGATCTCAAAGGCATACAAACAAAATATTCAATTTGCTCCAAATTATTATTAAGCTAAATTGGTTTAATATTAATGCAACACATAATTCTAAAATATTTTTTATCACTTGAATTAAACAACAAGATTAAAAAGGAACCTAAACCGGTCGTCCAAATTATCTTTTTAGGCGTGATTTTCAATTACATATTTCCTTTAACATGCAATATGGTGATCAATAAATAATAATAGAATAAACATTAATATTGGAAGCAATTCAACAATAATATCGTTAGTCAAATCAAATATAAAAAAACCTATTCATGATGCTAGCAATAAGAATAAAAATAAGAGTAATTAATTGAATCAATTACTCACTTTCCGCGTTTCCTTGAATTGCTACATCATGAATAAACTGTTAGTAACTTCAATTAAAATATAAAGTAAATGAAAATTAAATTAAATTAAAAGTAGAGTTTATTTGGTCCAAACCCTCAGTTAATTCTACCTATCACGCCTTGGTTAAAGTATAGAACTTCAGGTATTGTATGGACTCCTTTGGAGTGCTTAAAGGAAGAAATAGTGAATTAAAGGGGAGGCTAGTGTTTAGGCTAAAGAGGGAGAAGAGAATTATTTGATGATCAAGCTTGTTGATGGTCGAAAAAAGGGGTGATATGACCTCTATTTATAGGGAAAAAAGAGGGTCGAAGAATCAAGAAAAGATCGAGTTCGAATCGGATTAAAACTCTTGCGATAGACAGCAGTTTTGCGGTTTTTGTTTTTATCATATCTTTTGATCCAGAAATCGGAATAAGATAAATAAGATATAGTTAGAAAGATATTGAAGTCTACTTTATAACCCAATTAGAATCAGATTAAAATATTTTATAAAATAAAAGATATAGCCGAAATAGTCAGACGGTGTCAGTTTTAGATAGAGTTTGACATTTTATTCATATCTTTTCCGTTATAGCTCGGAATTGATATTATAATATATCATTGGAAAGATAATTTCAAGGGATATCCAACCATATAAAATTTGGATAAAAACTATGAGGCATAAAAATAATATCTGTCTATCTTTAAATGTCTTTCAATTCGGATAAAATAGGATTTTCAAAAAAAGTTTTATTCAATTTCAAACTCTAAAAAAGGATAATTAAGATCTTTTAGAAATATATAGAAGTTTCTAATTAATCCTAATTGGTTTAGGAATTGGATTAAATCATTTGGACCCTCCACATGATCATTGGGTCGTAGGTAAGGTGGGCTTAGGTTCGGTTTGGAATCAGTTTAATGTTTTGGTCATAACTTATTCGTTATAACTCGGATTTGGGCTTATAATATATAGTTGGAAAGCTCTTTTCAATCCCCATCCAACTATTCAATCATTGGACCCAGATTATGGACCAAAATAAATATGATGAAACGTTTTTATAAAAAGGACACGAAATGAATGATTTTAAAGGACACGAAATGAATTATTTTGGGTTTAAAGGCACGAAAAGAGGAAAATAAGTTATGGTTTGGGGAAATGGGCTAGAAGTTGGGTTGGTTTATGAAATGGAAATATGGATTTAAGCACTCCAAGATTAAATACTCAACCCGACTAAAAATGGCGGTGAAAGGTTGTTCATCATCGGGTTTGGTTTTGGGGAGACATTTTTAGGTGTCTACAGCTCCCTGTAACCGAGATGGTCGAGGACGCTTCGGCGAGCAGATTCTGGCCGAGAGGCTAAATTGCTGCTTTTGTGAGTTTTGCTCAAAGTGAGCTGAGTAGAAGGTTCCTTGAAGAAATGCGAGTTTCTTTGCTTTTCTCGCTTGGTTCTCCAAGTATCCTCCTCCCAATTATCCTCCAACTCCTTGAAGGATTGAGGCCTCTCCCCCTTATGTTCGGTTCTCCTCCGCTGATGCCTGGTTTGCGGAGGTGATCGGTCACGAGGTGGTGGCATCATTCCAGCCTTCATGGCCTCCATGAAGACTGCCACGGCCCTCGCTATCTCCTCGGTGGAGGGTCCCGTTTGAGGGGTCCCTCTATGAGTTTGAGGGCGAGAATGGATGCTCAAAGGCGGGCTTCGAGCGTTGGAACGTGTCCTTTGATTGTACTGAGCTGCAGCGTTGGACCGGGGAGGAGTCGTCCTATGCTGCGAGCGAACAGAAGGAGATTGAGACCTCTCCCTTGATGGCCCTCCCGAGCTGGCCTCCTCGGTGGAACGCCTACTTGGAGAAGGTGGAGGTGACGGAGAATGATGATCCAAGGGCCTATTCCCCTCCGTCATCATCATGCGACTCTTCTTCGATGAAGAAAGGCCACTTTCGGATTTCTTATTCTTGCGGTTCTTAGCCACTGATACTAAGATGAGAGCAAGATTGGGATTGGCTTAAAGATTTTTTTGAAAGTCTTTCCCATAAACGACGCCAAATTGTTTCTGGTGAAAACAATGGGACCTTGCTGAAGGTCTTTCTGTAGTGGCTGAAGACTGGGCTCGGTCCAAGTAATGCAGGGCCGAGGGTTTCCTGCACAGCGAACACACGTAAACTGGCATCGGGGGTTGTGCCGAGGAAGGCCCCACCGATGCCGAAGTCAAACAGTGCTTAGAGAGAGAAAACTATGCAAGAGAATTTAATACTTGAGGCTATTAGTGAATGAATGTAAAATAGTGTAATTGAAGGCTTTTATACCTTAGCATAATGAGGAGAAATGAGCCTAATGCCAAATGGGCTTGCCATATTGACTTGGACATTGACTTGACTTTGACTTGGCATGAATGGAGAGTTAAACCTTTGACATTGGGCTTTAAATTGAATCATTTATGGATCAGACCCAATTAGACTTAATTGGACCCAAAAATACTCAAATTCATCATCATACTCTATTATAAGATAAAACCTGCATACACAAGATTATCTCTCTCCCAATGTTATTTATACATACTCACAAAAGCTTTACCTAATCAGCTCTCTTTCTCCAAGAGTTCCAATATAAGGGTCCCGCATTTCTCTCCTCTACTTTCTCTCTCCTCTACTTTCTCTGGGACTCACTAAAGAGGGAGAAACAATGCACCACTGTTCCGTTTGAAGAACAACAAGAACAAAGATTTTACTTCTAGATCGATTATTTGTGTTTTGTTTTTTCCAAAGAGAAGAATTTTGCTTGTTATGGAAATGGAATTGGATCATCCTGTCATCGCTAGTGAACTCAAAGATGAAAAGGTAGCCAATTTAATCTTGTTTTTTGTAATTTGTTTGGATACCGAGTTTGATTACTGTTTTTGATCGCTGATTTTTGTGTCTGATTAATTGGATTTTCTTTGAATTTGTTGGAATTTGATTTAATATTTGTAATTCAGTTACTTTTGTTTTTTACGAGTTGTTGTCAGATTTTTTTATTTTTTATTTATTTATTTATTTTTTTAATATTCAGCGAATTTATCTTTTTTTGTAGAAAATTATGGCTATTTTTGAATTTAAGACGATGGTTATTGTTCAATTTCTCGGAATTATATTTCAATTAATTTGTACAAATGTTGATCAGGGTTTTTTTGTAGGTATGTTTGATTTGTAGTTGATTAGGGTTTCGGTTGAATTTATTTTGAGTTTTTTAATTGAATTTATTCTTAGTGATATCTTTCCTAACATGTAGGATATTTCTTTGAATTTCTTGTTGGGTCGAATGATATAATAATTCTGTCCGTCTAAAATCAGTGGCCGAATTCAGTTTAGGAATGGTTGTTGCTATAACAAAGTGTTAGTGGCTATGAAATTATAATTATTAGACCAATCTGTAAAACATGAAAAGGATTATTACAACGTTTCTGTAGATGTTTGTTTGGTAATGACTGCCAAGGAAGCTTTCCGCTTCTTATGATCATGATTATGATGCTAGTTTTCCACTGTGAATTCAATGATTGGGACCGTGTATAAATAAAATTTGTTAAGTTTACATTGCTCATGAATTTTTATAAGCACTATAAGTAAAATTAAAGTAATTATGACATTCAAGGCGTTGATTTTCCATTATTCCTTTTCAAAAGAATGTTTGAATTTCGGAAAGAAAACTAAGATTAGTAAAAAAAAGTGTGCATTGCTCCAAAGTGACTTACTTAGTCAATTAGATTTTAACCGGCTTTGAATTTTAATAACCTGCTGAATTATGTTTTTAATCTATCATATTATGTCCTCCAGTCTCTGATGTTTTGTGCTTACAGGAGGTCTTAATGGCTGATCTAGCGGTGCCAACTGCTGTGCTAGTTTCTGTGGATAATGCCAATGGCGTGAAGACCTCCACATCAGGATCCAATAATTCAGCTGATCATAATGGTTCTATTTCCGACTTATCATTTCAAGATGATGCCATTGATGATGGGGATGATTATGTGGATGATGATGATGTTTATTCGGACTACTATGATAATGATGAGTATTTGTCTGATGTGGATGATGAACTTATGAAGCTGCAAGCTCAATTTGACAATGCAGACTTGCCTCCTGGTGTTGAGGCATCAGTTCCCTGGTTGCAGGATCCTTCTCCAAGTGAGAAGCCTCCTGGTGCTGGAACATCAACTTTTCCAGTCCAGGATGAGAAAGTCTCTGCATCGAGCTCTAAAGCCCAGTCAAGTTCAATTGTTAAAAAGGAAGAAGAGATGGATGAGGTTTTGAGAAAATTAATGTATTTCAAACAATTTGATACAGTCGCTGTATGTTCTGATCATCATTATCTAGATATGGAATCCTCAGGGCGAATGGTTGAAACTATTTTCCTTTCTTGAAATAATTAGCTCGTTTAACAAATGTTAGTTTTGCAGCTTGCTTATATGTGCTTCTTTAAATGATACTGCAGCCTTCAAAGGATTGGTCAAAGAAAATTCAGGATGAGTGGAAAATACTGGAGCAGAACTTACCAGGTTTGTCTTTCAATGGTTTATGTCGTATATCTGTTAAGTTATGGGATCGTGTAGTCAATTTTATACTTTAGGTTTCTAGAGATTCATGTTTGCCTTATGATTTATTATTAAATTTCATTCAGTATTTTTCTATTTACTGATTTAAAGAGTGATATACTTAAAACTTTTGAAATCTGATCATACTAAATGGAAGGAGGTATCCTCTGCATAATTATATGCTTTTGCACCTTTTTTGTACAACTTATTATTTCTTGCAGGGGAGTGGGGTGTGGTTGGGTCGTTGGCTGAGGTTACAGAGAAATTTTAGGTCCAAGGAGACTCAACCTTAGCCGGAGCATCATTCTTTGCTTACTCTTTTGCAGAAACAATATTTGTTAGAGTTTATGAATCACGGATGGATCTTTTAAGAGCTGTCATTATAGGACCATCAGGAACTCCATATCATGATGGGCTTTTTGTCTTTGATGCTGTGTTTCCAGCTACATATCCAAATGAACCACCGGTATGTATTCATGGCAGCAAAAACTTTCCAATCATCTTGAAATTATATTTGCAATTGTAAACTAAACTATATATAAATTAAACATACTTCGTACTTGAGTGGGATCTTGTTAGATTTATCAATATATCAACTCTTCGTAACTTAAAGGTATCTGTAATTTGCTCAAAACTATGCATTGACACAACCCTGAATGCCATACATTGTAGTAGTTGGTTCATGTCTTTTTAGTTCATTTTGTATTGTTAAAATCTGTTTTAGGTAGCTTAAATTAGTTTTAACCAGTTACTAAACCAGTAATAATGAGTTTGTTTTAATTTTACTCTAACAATATGTATAGTTTCAATTTTATGAAAATCACGTGAAGATAACAGAGCCATAGTTGCAGTCTTGGTTGTGCTATGAATGTATAATTTTATTTTCTTAAGTAAATGGGGGCATCATATAGGGAAATAATTAGTTTCATAGTATGCCTCCATACTCTGCTTTGGCCCCTGGATTTTCCGATGAATACCAAGAAGATGCGTAGAATAACACAATTTTTTGTATGTGGCTGGCGATAATTTTTTTTATTATTTTTTTTATAAATGCCACAAGTCTTCTCTCTTCTCTTTCCTTAGCTTCTTCTCCAAGCCAAACTATACATCACCAACAACCATATCTCTACTCCACTCATTTTCTCTCTCATCTTTTTTTAGCTTCTTCTCCACCAAACATCACCAACAAGGCAACAACCATTTCTCTACTCCACCCATTTTTTTTTCTCCTCTTTGCCAAATTGCTGCAATTAAAGCTTGAAATTGTAGAAATTGGGTGCCAAATTGCTGTGAAAAATTGGATTTAATTAACCTTAAGATCATCAACAACATTTAAAGTAGTGAAATCGAAGAGAACCGGAGAAATGTGAGCTCGTTTTCTTCGTGGAATCTTCGAATCTTCGATCTAACATTCTTCGTAAAAAATTCAGCAACATAAACAACAATAGTAATGTGAGTAGATTGTAAAGTACTTGTATGGTGCGACTGGTTTGGTCAGGGTTTACTTGTAGGCATGGAATTAAAACTCGGCCGTTCCATTCTATAACGGCCGCTTTGTAACGAGTTTGGGACTTACCGTTCCGCGAAAAGCCGTTACGTAACGGTAGAATGGCGTTATATAACCGTTCTATAATTGCAGCGGCCGTCAAAGGTAGAAAATCAGTCTTCACCGAGTGCGAAGAACAGAAAGCCAAAAGAAGAAGATAGGTTTTGGGGGGGATGTAACAGATTCAACATGGGTTCAAAAATAAAGCCCTAGATCTGTAAATTATCAACTAAACTAGCTATAAAAGGAAGAAAGATATTGGGGCTTTAAGTTGTGGGAATCAGGCGAGCTGAAAGCAATTTACACTCCAGCCAAATTTCGTTACGGGTGATGGCTATTTGCAGGTCTTCTTTTCTCTCGCCTCCCTGATGCGGCTGGCGGCTGGCAGCTGGCAGCTGGCTTCCTTGCTTGTATCCTCTTTTAATTAAACTAACCTTAACTTTTGTTATCATGTGACCTTCTCTCAATTCTTTCTTTCCTTTTCTTTTATTTTATTCCTTTTCTTTTATTTTATTTGTGGTTTGAAGGGTTAGCTGTTTTTTTTTTTTTTTTTTTTTTTTTTTTTTTTTTTTTTTCTTCAATTAAAATCTGTTTGGAGTACTATATTATGCTTAGCGTAACTCTTATTTTATTTGAGTGTAGCAAAAAATACAGCTAAAAAATGTTAAAAAAAATTATAAATGCCATATCTCATATATTGGGCTGTATTTAAAGTTGTTTTGTCAATAATATTGTATATAAAAAAAAAAAGAATTTAAAAAACTCAAAAAATGACTTATGTGAAGTTTTTGAAAAAAATCACGCTGTGTAATCCGCGATCCGTTCTATTTGACCGTTACAAGCCGCTTCTGCGACAACGCGTCCGTTACCGCAAACGCGACCACGACCGCAATTTTTTTTCCATGCTTGTAGGGTTTTACTGGTTTTAGTTAGGGGTTACTTGTAGGGTTTTACTAGTTTTGATTAGGGGTTACTTGTAGGGTTTTACTGGTTTTGGTTAGGGGTTACTTGTAAGGTGTTACTAGTTTTGGTTAGAGGTTACTTGTAGGGTGTTACTGGTTTGGTATGAGGCCTAAAAACAATCCTTGAATAAGTAAGTCATACAAGTAACCCTTGAATAAGTAAGTCATACAAGTAACCCTTGATTTAACACATACAAGTAAACCCCGAATAAGTAATCCATACAAGTAATCCCCGAAAAAAAAATACATGTAACCCCTGAAAAATACAAGTAACCCCTGAATAAGTAGTTTATATAAGTAACCTTTTGGAAAAAAAATACAAGTAACTCTTGACAAAATCAGTAACCCCTACAGTTTTTACTTATGTGCGTGAATAGTAACCCCGTTGTGCGCGTGTCTAGATCCGTTATTTTTGCTGCCTTCGCACCGTGCTGCACCAAAAAGGCTATAGTAGAATAGTCGTTTAAAGTATATCTTTTGGGTGGTTATTATAGATAATATTTAGTTGTTATTTATTTTCTATTTTAATAGATTTAGTTTACAGATTAGTTTATCTTTTGTTTTATCAATATTCTAGAGTTAATTTTGCCTATATAAAGG
Organism: Chenopodium formosanum; assembly: GCA_024500155.1. Classification (NCBI taxonomy): domain Eukaryota; kingdom Viridiplantae; phylum Streptophyta; class Magnoliopsida; order Caryophyllales; family Amaranthaceae; genus Chenopodium; species Chenopodium formosanum. The sequence continues at coordinate 45,316,101 of CM044880.1, forward strand.
GCTTTAGGTTGTAATGTTTTTGGAGAGAGAGTTGAATTTGAGTTATAGTTTGATCAATTCGTATAAATTGTTTTCCGCAAGAGGATTGCATATGGAGTTATTATTCCTAACCAAGGTTTATAAGCAACTAAATTGGAAGCCTTCTTGGCAAAATAACATACGCAATTCTCTTGTGGAAAACAATTCATACGAATTGATCAATTTATAACTGAAATTCAACTCTCTCTCCAAAAACGTTACAACCTAAAGCCCTTTATATAGGTAAAATTAACTCTAGAATATTGTAAAAACAAAAGATAAACTAATCTGTAAATTAAATTTATTAAAATAGAAGATAAAAAACAACTAAATATTATCTATAATAACCACCCAAAAGATATACTTTAAATGATTATTCTACTTATCTTCTTGATATGCATCAGTTTCTTCCTTAATAAGCTCCCTAATACGTAGTATTTGTTTTGTTATTTTCTTATGTTCTTTATTGTAAACAAATTGTTGATGAGTTCAGAAGATTAGATTTTCATGTGAGAATTTGATGTTGTATGTCGTATTTGGTACTCCGTACAAGGCTTAAGCAATAGGAATGGTAGTGCATTTGTTTTTGATTTTACGTATGATGTCTTATTTAGTACTCCGTGTAAAGTTAGACTACGAATTAGGTGCTTTGCTGTTTTACATTTCTAGTTACCACCTTGCACTTGTGCATATGAGGGGTAATGTTAGCTAATGAAGAATAAGATCTTCCTAATGGAGATGCATTATTTATAGCATTACATCATCATATTGTCACATTCATGTGAGCTAATGCACAGACAATAAGCTTTTTTTCGTCTATCTTGTATTGAACAGGGATTTGGTGTTAGAGAAATACTTTGAAATACTCGGAGCAGTTAGTTAGAAAAATTACATTTTGATAATATTAACTTCTGTGAAATTCATGTCAGATGGTCCATTATCATTCAAGTGGCTTTCGACTTAATCCCAATCTGTATGAATGTGGAAAAGTCTGCTTGAGCTTGTTGAACACATGGAGTGGTGGACGAGACGAGATGTGGCTTCCAAAAAAGTCAACAATGCTTCAAGTTTTGGTGTCTATTCAAGCTTTAATTCTAAATGCTGAACCCTTTTTTAATGAACCTGGGTTCGACAAGACGTACAGAGGTTCAGAGGGGAAGAAAAAAGCCAAGGAATACAGTGAAGATATTTTCATTAAATCCTTGAAAAAGATGATGTACACAATTCGGAATCCCCCTCAGGTATGGCTCCACCAATATACAACAAGAGCATTCTTTTTTTTTTTTTTTGTTTTCTTGATTTCATATCCATGGCTAAGTTTTCTTTCTACTGGTTTATTTTATTTATTATTTTACTTTCTTTGTTCTTTTTTTTAATTGCAACGTTGAGGTTTTCACGCTTATCAGTGCACATTTTATATTATTAGAATCTTTAATTATTTGTTAGTAAAAATTATAATACTCCTTCCGTTTTTTAATAAATGTTACACATTTTGACTGACACATAGTCTTAGGCAATTTAGTTGACTAAAATAAAATAAAAGGTTAGTGGGGTAATTGGAGTTTTAAAAAATTTTAAAAGAAAGATTATGAGGTTAATAGTTTGATGAAAAGAAATTATTGTGAGAGGAAAGAAATAATAAAAAAAAAAAGTAGTAGTGGGTTTGGGTGAGAATCATGAAAGAGAAAAATTTAATATTAAAATATAGTTTTTTTTGCCAAAAAAGGAAGTAAAACACTTATTAAAACACGGCTGCATTGGTAAGTGTAACAATTATTAAAACACGGAGGGAGTATGTTAATATTGTCAAAAGTATTAATTCAAACAAATTTTACAAAATCCTATATAATTATTTTTTTCTTAAGTATAAGTCACAAAAGCAAAATTGATTACTCCGTAAGTAATTTATGTTTGATGCTTCAAGAAAACTTGAGGGTGTCTTTTTCCTTGGTTGGAGAGGGAGAGCAGAGAGAGAGAGAGGGGGGGGGGGTATAAAGATTGATTTAATGAATATGATTAATGTTTCATAATTTGGTTGCTGTTTACCCTGTTGTACTTGTGAGGACTCACAAATAGATTACTCTTCCTGCAGCATTTTGAGGATCTGGTAGCTGGACATTTTCGTGTTCGTGCTCTTGATATCATGACAGCATGTAAGGCATATGCTGATGGTGCTGAGGTAGGGTGTGATGTCAAGAAATGGCTTGAAGAGGGCGACAATGCTTTAAAAACCGGCTCATCAAACTTCAAAACCGAGGTTGCTAAAATAACGAGACCGCTTGTGAAATATTTCATCAATAATGGGTCGAAGGACTGTGAGAAGTTTCAGAGCTGATGTTTAGACCTTATATCAGATACTTCTGATTGCTCAACAAGTACTGACATAACTCTAGAAAGGCTTTTAAGTAGGACCTAAGCATAATCTAAATGCAATTACTTGTGCAGATTTTGATAGAACTTTAGGAAACTATTATGCAGTGCTAGCGTTATCGCTTTTATTTGTGCGTAGAAATGATATGATTTTCTAGAACAATGTAACTCTCAGAATCAACATCTGCTTTATTAATTTCTTAGTGAAATGGATGTTTAGCTAATCTAAATTCTATGCTCAAGATCAATCTTACAGTAGGCACGTCAAATATGAATACATATGAAGTAGAAGCTTTGATTATCATGTACTGGCTTGGTTACTTAGCCTGTACACTCTTTAAATGTATTCTTTGCCTTAGGAATTGCTATGATGAAATTGATTGACAAGCTAATGATGCTTTAAGCCAAATAAGCCTTGGTAATAAGTTGAAGTAATGAGAATGAATGCGACTGTAATTTAATTTAAAAATATGCTACGTGTGGTAATGTCATCTTATCTTTCAAATTATGATGTGGTACTCCCTCCGTAATTTATTATTTACTCTTGAATTCTTGGACATGATTATCGATGCAAATCTTTGAAGAGTAATATCTTTAACTATTAATTAGTATGTACTATAGCAATTGAAAATTAATAATCTATTCATTGAGACGATTCTAATAAATGCCTACACGACTATAATTTTTCTTGTATATAAATCATAATATTATTTCTTTTTTTTTTCCCCTCTTTCCTTTTGATGAGAGAAGAGAGCAAAATTTTATTAAGAAAGCTTAAGGGGCATCGAAAGCCACCTCAGATAGAACACAAGGGGGGGTCTCTTCGATCCACACCCTTAAACTATCAAAAGATCTACTAACATTAGCAAATTTGTGAGCAACACCATTTCCCTTTCTCCCAACAAAAGAAACATTAAAAGACAAAGCAATACTAGTGTAAGGAGGGGGTTCCCATCATAAGGGGTCCTCTCCTTAAATGCCCATGGCCCTTTAAAAGCCTAGGACTTTACACTTGTTAGGGTGTAGTAGCATTTAAATTCCTGACTGTTTGGGGGACCTTGAATTAGAATTGATTCTATCATTACGCTTTTTTGTAAGAAACAAGTAGGGAGTCGCCAATGAGTTTTAGGAAAATTCATAAACCTCGTTCATGTCTTTCTTCCATGTGGAGTTCATGGAATAATTAGCACGAATCATAAGTTGACCCATGCCCAAATTGGTCTATAAACCAGAAATGAGTTCGGGAGCGAGGGTACTAAACTAACGTTACCTTTAGAGGGGAATCGTTATCCTAGCCCTAGTGCGACCTTTACTAGCTCTACCTTTTTTTACAATTTCATCACCAAACAATATATGCAACGCGATACCTAAAACTATGTTAGTTGATTTTATTTACACATATTAATTCACATAGGAATTACATCGTAATGTCGTTATTCTTATTTAATCAAATTCGTGAAAAGGATAGGAAAAAAAACAATATTCGCCTTGGCTTACGTGATCAACCAACAATTATTTAATTCAATTCTAATATTTATTTAACGCAAGATACTATGTGGAATTGATTAAATAATTACTTTAAAGGTGATCAAACAACACTAATTAATTAATTAAGGTTCTTTTAAACAAGAAAATAAATGTGATTTAACTAAGTGCTCGGGAATTTACCCCTTCTCTTTGCTAGATCTCCGTTTAGAATACTTATGGACTCCTTCTTGCTGGGGAACTTCCACCGTAGTAACAAACTATCAAAAGGGGTGAGTGTTTAGGAGAAGAGGGGCTAGGTTGCACAAGTTCACAAGTATTTCGCCAGAGTTTTAGGTTATTTTCTGTCTATTTAAGCCTCGGTTTAAGCTCTTATTTATAAGGAATGATTAGGTTTAGGATTACGAGCATTCTGCCGCAGCAGGTGTCGCACGCAAGAGAATGAGTTGCGCGTGGCATCCCAGCGCAAGTGGTTAGGTTGCGTTGCTTTGGGCAGCGCAACTAATTGTCTTGCGCGCGGCTTTATGATAATATTTGATTTTATATTTTTTCGTTTAATTCTAAATCTTCCGCAGCGCAACTCTGGAGTTTGCACTGGGTGTCGCGCGCAACAGAATTAGTTGCGCGCAGTAGCCCAGCGAGACTGTTTAAGATGCATACGGCTTTTTCTGCGGCATCACTAAGATATAACCTAGGCGCTCCTAAATCCGTCATTATTGGGTTTTAAGCACGGGCTTAAGCCTAATTATGATCGGGTTTAGTTAATTGGACCTTTGTTTTGGCCTTTTATTTTTAATTTGGGCTAGTCTTTTCTATTTTGTTGCTTAACCAATTCTCCATAAGTATTCTTCACTTTGATCCAACACGAAGATGGTTTTATTTATCGTCATTGCACTTCCTATCGGGACAGGAGGCCAAAAGTAGATGTCTACAACTAGGAAGCTGAAAAAAATGTCAATTTAGATTACACCAATACTCGAGCATTTACGCAAACCCGCCTTCAACTGAAAAAAGAGGGTCTGATTGTCATTGTTGACATCGAAGATATTTATCTTCAGGATCTCGTAGAAAATATGATTATTATCTTGTAAACTACTCTACGACTCTCTATATAAAAAGGGTCGAATCTAGGGTTTAATGAGGCTCGGATGGAACAAGTTACAAAGACCCCATATCCTCCCTACTACCAAACATTGTAGGTACATAGTATGGATTAAGCCGACAAGGCCCCGTACTATAAACAATTATCAAAACCCAGCCCTTTGGAGAGAGGAATCAAGAGATCTACGAGAGTTAGTTGTAACCCACAAACTATAAATAAAAATAATTATTTCCGTATTTTTTCTACCTCTTTAATTATGTACTGCAGGTTTGAATATTTTTGTTTTACAAATTGGCATGCTTGGTGGGACAATTTTCGCTCTTCATCTCCGCTCTCTAAATTTCAAAACTCGTAGATTTAATGGGGGCATGCCAAATTTGCTTTCAAGTTCTACAAGAAAGTTTCGAGACCAAGTTGCATCCGATGTCAAATCTCCACAATAGGTCTCGAGGTGGCATTTGTTGACATCGAAATTTTGTTAATTATTAGGTGTTAGATATATGTAAATAAGGAGATAATATCAAAAAAATATAAGATATTTATCTTCAGGATCTAGTAGAATATTGTAAACTACTCTACGACTCTCTATATAAACAGGGTCGAATCTAGGGTTTAATGAGGCTCGGATGGAATAAGTCGTAAAGGCCCCATCTCCTCCCTACTACCAAACATTGTAGGTACATAGTATGGATTAAGCCGACAAGGCCCCATACTATAAACAAATATCAAAACCTAGCCCTTTGGAGAGAGGAATTAAGAGATCTACGAGAGTTAGTTGTAACCCACAAACTATAAACAAAAATAATTGTTTCCGTATTTTTTATACCTCTTTAATTATGTATTGCAGGTTTAAATTTTTATGGTTTACAGTCATTTTCAAAGATATGACAAGTGAAGCCAGCTTCCAAAGCAATTGTGATAGCGTGCCTAGCAGTAAGGGCCTTAACAACGATAACTTCATGAGCGCCAGAAAGAGTGCAGCAAGTAGCAGCAAGGATGTCACCCTCCCAGTCACGCATAACTCCACCAAAACCAATCATACCATCATTGAAACAGGGTGCATTAGAGTTCACCTTGACCAAACCAACCAAAGGAGGTGTCCAACTTTACGGGGTGGGGCTGGCCAAACAATGCTCAATGGGGATAGGCTCATTAGCTTTGTCAAATTCGCCCACAACATCACTTGCTTTCAGAACGGTGGCTTCGAATGGAGAAACTTTATTCTCGAAGTTGCAGGCATTGTGCTTTAACCAAAGACCCCACAAAACACACCAAACAAGATCCCACTAAGTTTTATCCTCGAAAGTGGAAGCCAATGTCACTCACCAATCCATAGGCGAGAAAGAGGCCTCACAAGGAATATCAAGCCTAAGAGGAGAGGCGCACCAGGTTCTTTTAGCATCCGAACATAAAAAGAGAGCGTGCATTATAGTTTTAGCAGCTTCACCACAGCATGGGCAAGTAGTATCAATGCACATACCTCTGATGCTCAACGAAGACTTCACTGCAATGGTATGAATAATGCAAAAAGTGTAAATAGAGCAAGTAAAAAAATACTAAGGGAGTAATAGTCCTAAAGTGGTAACGGATGTTAATGAAGATTTTTGCTGAAAATGAAATACTTGAGGTCAATTACGCTCTACTTGCTTTTACGCAAAACAATTTCCTAGAAAATAATTTTCTCATTTTTACATTGTTTGGTTGGTAAATGAATAGAAAACGATATCCTTGATGGGTGTCATATATGGCACCCATTTGATGAGCATTTAGGTTGTTTTTACCTTCTTTTCATAGCTTTCATGCTTAATAAATGCTTAGTTTTATGCTTTTGGTCTTAGTCTTACCTTTCATCTCTTATTTTGTAGCTTTTATGCATTTCTATGGTTTTTCTAGTCTTTTCTCCTTTATTTGCTCTATTTTCGTGGTTGTAGGTACTGTACGAGGTTCAGGTCTTGATATTGGTGATTTACTAAGGTGGAGGAAGCTTTTGGAGCAAGCTCATGGCAATTGGAAAGCTTAAGATGCAAGGAAATAGATTCTCCAAGTTCTAACTCTTGCGCTCTCAAGCCATGCTCTTATGAATATGGGGTGTTGAACCCACAATCATGTGCTTTTGGGACTGCCTCACTTAATGTTCATCATCATCATGATTGTGTGTTCATTCGAAGACCTTAGCGAACGCACGAAGCCGCGAGAAGATCGAAGAAACCCAGAGATGCGTGGGCGCGGGCGTGCCACCCCTGCAGCACGGGCGCGCCTCCCCTGCAGCGCGGGCGCGCCTTCCTGGGTATTTGTTTGCTCGGTTTTTGTTTTTGCGCCTCTATAAATACCTTTGTAAACCAGATTTTTGGGGCAAGTTTAGAATAAGTTTCATTTAGATTTTGATCATAATTTTAGCTTAGTTGAGAGCTTTTCTCTCTAGTTTTAGGATTAGTTTAGGAGTAGATTTTAGAGAGAGAAAGTGAGCAATTTCAATGGTGATTGAGAGATTGAAGATTCAATGGTGACAATTGTGTTGGAGATCTTCTCTATTATCAATGAGCATTCTTAACTCCATCTCATTTTATTGCTTTGTTTAATATTCAAGTTTTTTTGATTTGATTTTGATGTTTGGTTGTTGATTAGTGTAATTGTTCTTCATATATTGTTGATTCTTGATTTCTTTAGTTGTTTGTTGATTAGATGATGATGTTAGAGTAGTTGTTTGCTAGGGATTTGGTGAAACTTGTATGATTGATTAATTGTGCTTAATTTGGGGATTGTGTTGATTGATTGTCGAGATTAAAGTGATTAATGGAAGTTTGCATGTGTGTAATTCGATTAGGCCTTGAGAATTATGCTAGATTGCATTGTAGTTTCTCATGATATGGACTATTGATTTAGAAATTGCAATTGTCGATTGAGCTTGATTAGTGATGCTCCTAGTTAGAGTCTCTCATAGTTGGCGTTAGTTTGACCTCAAGGAGATAGCTTGTTGACTCTTTAGATTGAGCTTGCCATTAGTCTTCACAGCCATTGATTTGCACATTGTTCCCGAGATGCTACAATTGTCATGATTACTTGTTGATCTCGTTCCTAGTGCTTTATTTGTTTGGTTTCTTTGTTTGTTAGTTGTTAGTGTTCTCTCTTTATCTTTGTTTTCGACCTAGCATAGGCATATAATTGAGAGCGCTTGAACATTACCGTTCCTTTGGGTTCGATCCTTGACTTGCCTCTATACTTGTATATAGGTTTTTTAAGTGTTTATAAATTTAGTTTGATCGAGGGAGGATTAGTTTCAACGACCTAGTTCCACCCCTCGTCAAAATGGCGCCGTTGCCGGGGAACGGTGCTTATGTTTGAGTGTTTTTGATTGCTTGAGTCTAGGTCTTTGTATATAGTTTTCTTTTATTTGATTTATGTTTGTTTTGTGAAAAAAAATGGCATGTCTATCTTTTCCTCAATATAACAATGAGCCTTTTTGTGAATATTTCCAAAGACTTGAGGGATTTCATGACTATCATTGTTGTAATCTTTGAAAGGCTTGTGAGATTTGTTATTTTGGTTTAAATGAACAAACTAGGAATAAAGTTTAATGCATGCATAATGGTAGATTTAGAGCATTGTCAATTGATGATGCTTGGGATTTTTATGTTTGATTTGCTTGGGATGTTCATAATAGGGGTAATCGTGCTTCAATTTTTGATGTGCAATGTGTTAATTCTTCTAATATTAGCATGAATTCCCATGATTTGTCACATGATCCCTTGAGTGAACCTAGAACAAAGGCTTCCAACTCTATTTTCTCATTTGTAAGCATTTGTTCATGATAATGAATTGCCTGCTCAAGTTAACAAATCTCATATGTTTGAATGTGCCCCCACCCCCAATGTGATATCTATGCTCGTGATCTTAATGTTGATTCTTCCAATCTTGGTTGTACTTCTTCTTCTCTTGTTGAGCCTCAACTTTCTACACCTTTTGAATCTCCTAATGCTACTTGGGAAGCTCTAATGAAGGAGAGAAGAAGGATTAGTGAAGAGATAGAACGCCAAATGTCATCCTTGACGCTTGCTATTAAAAACTCCAAATCCAATGTGTGTGTTGAGAATGATAACAAGGATATTCACAAGCAACCAAGAGTGTGTGAGAGTCCTGTTAGTGAACATATGAGTGTAGGAAAGGGAGTCGAGAGTGATGATGATTTTGATGATATTTTGAATCTTGACATCTCTTCCTTTGTTGATTGTGATGAGTCTCAAGTGTATGTATATGACTCTTCTATCCATGAGTATTTGGACTTGTTTGAGGCTATGTCAAATGTGTTTATTGAGTGCCAAAGGAATTCCCATAGCCTTTTAAGTAAGTTCATTGAGAATGCTTCATGGGAGAGAGATGATTTTGAGATGAATTTGCATCCATTTATGCATGGTTTTGAGACTTTGGGCTTTAAGGAAGTTGAGGAAGTTGTTGTTCATGAATGTAGTGGAGGAGATTATGTGGTTCCTCTTGGGAGTTGGATGTTTGAGGGAGATGGTGATCATGTGTGTTCTTCTTTTGAAGATTCTATGATTGATTTCTATGCTCTTATGGGTGTTTGAGGCATGGTGGTGAGGATGAGTCCATTAGTGAGACCATAGCCCCTATTCCCTTCTTTCATGTCCCTTTCTCAAGGAGTTTCAACCATATCCCCTACACTCGTTTATTCCTCCATTCCTTTGTTAATGAGCCCATCAGGGACCCTCTTTTCTATGATGATTTGGATGTGGCTCATGTGTCTCCAATTGAGGAAAAAGATGATGCCACCCAAAAATATTTTGAGGAGAGTTTGCCTTCTTTTTCTTCTTCTTCTTCTTTTTCTTTTTCTTCTTATTTTGTTGTGTTTTCTTTTGATTCTTCTTCCTTCTCTTGGCATCTCTCTCCTCATAGGTGTGCACTAAGCTTGTTGTATGCCTTATTTTTGTCATGTGCACACTTACTTTCTTATGAAATGTGTAGTAGTGCATTTGACAAGCTCTTGCGTTCGTTGCAATATTATTTACTAAAGCGATCAAGCTTGGACCTTAAGCAAGCCTTTCCCAGGAAGTAACCCATGTTTGATTGCTTTCATTTTCTTTTAGTTTTTTTTAGAATAGATTTTCTCATGGAAATGTTTGTGTACCTTTTGCTAGGTACATGACTTGATATACTTTGGTGCTTCGATTTGGATCAAGAATCAAGGAAGTTTGACTCCTATTTTTTCTAGCATATGGAAAGCAAGGTTCAATTTTTCAGGAAATTATCATTGAAAGGTTTCATTGGGTCATTTGGGGGTATTTACACCCGCCTAATATCCGGTAATATCCTTCCTTGCTCTTTCTCAAGTGGATGATGACTTGTTGGATATATGTTGGATATATGTTGGTTTGTTGGATTGATTTCCTTGTTTTCCCCTCCCATGGTTTCTATGATTTATGTTTGAGTGTATTGTCTCATTTAAGCTTGGGGGAGGGTATTCTATCATGTTTGATGGGATGTTGATTCACATATTCTATGCACCTTTGTATATGCTTTTCCATGTTTCTTTATTTTGAAAAACTCTAAAAAGATTTTTGTTTCTATCAAGGCAAATTTGCAATGTGTCTTTATTTTGTTTTTGCTTTGGATATAATACTTTTGGACTTGTATAGTTGAATTCTTTTCTTCTTAAATGGTAACAGTGTGCACGGTTTGAGAGTAGGTTTAGTTGATTTTAGGATAAAGCATGCTAAGGTAGTTGGTTAGAATTAGTGGGACCATGAAACCGGATTCTACTCGCTTGTGGCATATTGGTAGTTGCTCCCTATAGTCAAATTGACACTAATAGTGAGTTTTTGCTACATCCACGTGAGGTTCATTATTTTTCAAGCCTTCAACATATATTTACATGAGCGGCATGGATCCTTGACTATTGCGGACCTAATCTAGAATCTTGACTCATAATTCTCAAACTCGAGACCGAGTCATCTAGGGAGGACAAAGGCATCATTAGGGTTACGAGCATTCTGTCGCAGTAGGTGTCGCGCGTGGCATCCCAGCGCAAGTGATTAGGTTGCGCTGCTTTGCGCAGCGCAACTAATTGTCTTGCGCGCGACTTTATGGTAAGATTCAATTTTAAATTTTCCGTATAATTCCGAATCTTCCGCAGCGCGACTCTAGAGTTTGCGCTGGGTGTTGCGCGCAACAGAATTAGTTTTGCGCGCCAGCCCAGCACGACTGTTTGAGATGCGCACTGCTTTTTATGAGGCAGCACTAAGATTTAACCTAGGCGCTCCTAAATCTGTCATTATTGGGTTTCAAGCACGGGCTTAAGCTTAATTATGATCGGGTTTAGTTAATTGGACCTTTGTTTTGGATTTTATTTTTAATTTGGGCTAGTCTTTTGTGTTTTGTGTCTTAACCAGTTCTCTATAAGTATTTTTCACTTTGAACCAACACGAAGATGGTTTTATTTATCTTCATTGCACTTCCTGGCGGGAGAGAAGGCCAAAAGTAGATGTCTACATGTAGGGAATATTTCAAGCATTATCCCTAGCTTGAACCCCACTGTGATCATACACTAAAGTACGGTGGCGTCTAAAGGGAAAGAAGATAGAGCAAAAGAGTCGCCAACAAGTTTTAGGAACTTGTAAACCGTTCACAGGGTGAAGGTTACACCCCTTAACGATCCAGGAGATCTTCAACTCCAATAGGTCTTGAACCATGACTGGTAGTTCGGGGATGAAGGTACAAATCCAACCTAAAAGAGATTGAACCTGCCCTAATAATAGGCCTCTACTTTATTCTGATCATATTCATGTGCGCTTTCTGACTAACATGCAATCATTAGGATTAACCCTAAACCTGTTTATCTATGTTGGTTGAATATCAATGCACAAATAAAACTATTATTGGCGATCACTTGAATTATAATTAAATTGTTCCTAAACAAGATTATTAATTATCTTATTAAGCATGATTACAAGTACAAATTCCCTTTAAACATATATAAAAGGTGTGATCAAGCAATAACAATAAAAATCAAGCAACATAATAATCATAACAATTATTATAAGAATAATAATGTTAATAATAAAGCATAATAATAATAGCAAGATCCTAGGCATGATACTAAAAAGGTTAATAACAAACCCTAGCATGTCACTAAACATTAAAAATCAAATATTAAACTCTAACATGATACTAACAATCATAAATATTAGGAAGAACATAAAAGGCATCATACTTTTAATCATACTTGATATTAAAGTTACCCTAGACATGATACTAGGAAGATCAAAACGCCCTAACATGACACTAGGAATCATAACAACACTCTAAGCATGATTTCTATATCATAATATCAACAAAACAATTAAAGCACTTACTTGGATGCCTCGTATCTCTTTCTTTCATTTCTAGGGCAAAGGCAACTTCGAATAATGCTAGGTGTATCTAGGTCTTGTGAATGCGGAATTTTGTAAAAAAAGAGGGTAGGTTTGGAAAAGAGAGAGAGAAGAGAATTGAAGAGAATAAGAATTGATGATTGTAGATGATTGAAAACGGAGTTTTTAGGAGGCTATTTATAGAGAAAATCAACCAAAAAGATAGAAAATCGAACTAGAGTTCTGACGTGAAAAGACAGAGTTAGCGCCAAACGCCGACATTAGCGTCAGGCGCTAATGCTAGCGTTAGGCGCTAACCAAGTTTTTGACGCGTTTTCTAAAATCAGATAGAAATTAACCGTACAGGAGGATAAAATCGTATTTTCCTCAAAAACACTCTTTTATTCTGATTAAAACTCTTAAAAGTCAACAAAAGTCAATTTATCAATGCTAATTGAATTAGGAATGAAAAGAACCTTCTAGAAGAATCTAGAAGACTAAAACCATTCCTAATTGCATTAGGAATGATAAATCCATATTAGGCCCTCCCCTAGATCATTGGGCCGCATATAAGGTTCAAACTGGGCCTAGTTTAGTAATCTGGCCATAACTTCCTCAAAATTCATCGGAATTGGGCTTATAATATATCGTTGGAAAGCTCTTTTCAACCCCATCCAACTACACTACTATTGGAACCATATCATGGACCAACCAAACTGGATTGGCTGTTTTCTTAAAATAGACTTTCAAAAATAGAGAGAAAAGAAAAGAAATTAAAGCTATCCGCAACACTAGACTTTCCACACTTTCACTTCATTCGAATATGATTCGACGTGAAAGGTACTCATCACCGTGTTTGGTTTTGGGGAGACACAAATGGGTGTCTACACTACAGTTAGCCCCCACTTTGATCGAGTCTAGAATAGACGATGATCAAAGTAGTCAAGGAAATAAATGCGAGACTCATTCGGCAAAGTTCTCTAAGGATAGAGAATCTTTCAGTAATGTTTAAGGATGTCAAAACAATCCTTGGTTCGCTAAGTGTTTGAAACAAGTAGCTATTAAGGCTAGAAAAAAGTTTTCCCTAGTCTTACCGCGCTAAAGAATCTAGATTGATCCTTTGCAATTGTAGAACGCTTTTACAAGTAAAGGTGTTCTGGGTGATGTCAAGTCATGAAAATAGATCGGTTTTAAAAGGATAAAAGGGGAATATTTCCTCTCAATCGTGTCATCGTTGGTCTAAAGTCCCTCGATATGTCATTGAAACTTTAGCCTGACTTTAACAAAGTAAAAAAGATGAAAAGGGGTTTTTGGTATTTAAGCCGAAATGGTCCGGTATTCGAGTCGGGTTCGGCATTCGAGCCGGATGTCCACAAGATATAAATACATGTCTCAGGACTGGAGGGATATATCCAAATCCAGTGAGAGGGAAGAAAGTCAGCAACTCTCTCAGTAGTTTTATCCACAAGATGAGTACACGTGTCTCAGGACTGGGGGCACGTGACTATATAGGCGCGACATCGTCTCGTCGCTTCTTTATACAAGGGATGATTTGACACCCTAACTGTCCGGTAAGTTAGTAAGCGCACTAACTACCGTATTTTCTCCCATTTAAGAAGTGCCTTCTCCTGATGGTTCGGCGCGCCTGTCGACTCGTGAGCTAACGCCTACAATAATTCTTCCCTACCTTTTAGTCCCGAGAGGTAGATCTTGCAAAGCTTGGGCTGAAGTGAAATTTTACGCAACACCTACGCCGTACAATTTTGCACCGTACAATTCGCCATTTGCATTTTTACGCTGCATGAAAACGCCTTCCTTTTTGCTTCGGACGTGAAAAAAGAATAAAACCCGGACATTTGTAACGTCAGTATAGTAAAATGACAAACCTGTCTATAGGTGCTTTTACGTAAAGCACCACCACAAAACGTCTTAAGGCACTCTTACAAAAAATGTTCAAAACGTATGCTTGGGGAAGGCACAAAGCACAGTGTGCATGCACAAACCAACAATTATTTAATTTTTAATGAATGACCAATAATACTAGGCTTAGCAGATTTCCTTGTTAAAACCATGAATGGTAAAAAACGATTTAGACACACTAGTTTAATCGTTTCTTAGATCCTAGTTGTTATTATAATAAGACAAAACACTGGACTTCTAGACCATTTCAAGAAACATGAAAGGGTCTAATCATTAAAAGCAAACAAGTCATCGAAGTAACCCAACCTTGGCGATTACAATATTTGAAAAACATAAAATGGGGGCTACAATATTTGAAAACATAAAATGGGGGCTCAAAAGCCTAAAGTATAGCGAAACTACTCAAGTTCGATGATGTCTTCAAGAATTTCCAAAACTAACTAGTTTTGTGCAAATCTTGAAATCACAGTTTTATAAGTGAATAATAATAAACATTGGTTATTTTATCATTAATAAAACCAATTTTGCAACTTACGCGTGAAAAAAAGTAAACGTGAGTGGCAAGAACAATTCCATGCTATTATTAAAGTTCAAAATTTCATTTATAATTTTAATGCATAATTATTGTTCTAAACACTTCAATTTACATTAAAATTAACAAGTATAGTCTATGTGAGCCAAAAATGAGAAATAAAGTTCAAGCACAAATTAAAAAAAAAAAAACACATATATGCTTGTACATGCTCATACAGGATCAATACTTTACCACTTCACATGAAACTTGTTGCAATATCTTGCTTAAACATGTCACAACAACAAACAAACAAATTCATGAAAACAAGTCGAATCGGAAACCCCAACTTCATGATAGGATTCTTCATTCGATTTCTCCATTTTATCGACCAAGATCAAGGTCTGGTAAAATAAAAGGAACAAGATTTACTTTCCTTAGCTATAAACGACCACCAAAAAATGGAAAGAGATCAAAATTGGAGAAAGAGGAGAAGAGCTACAAATCGCGCTTCTCCAACTCTTTTACTAATTCAAATGTTGAGCATGGCATCTCAATGCAATCTAGTTTCTTGCGCGTGCTTGGCCAGCATGACCCACTGAGTTGCGCGCGGATACTTGTCACTTAAAAGACCGGTTTTTGAATTTCGATCCGTTTAATTACTTTTTAACGGTTTTTGCTCGTTGTTAGACATAATGGTGCGCAAATTATATAAATTTCTTTTAATTCCTTTGCATTTTATAGTCTGTTTTTTTTCTTTGATAGTTTTTTGCATCATCCTGCATGCACACCGTGCTTTGTGCCTTCCCTAAGCATACGTTTTGAATGTTTTTCGTAAGAGTGTCTTATGACGTTCCGTGGTGGTGCTTTACGTAAAAGCTCCCATACACAGGTTTGTCATTTTACTGTACTGACTTTATAAATGTTTGATCTTTTCTTCCCTTTTCAAGTCCAAAGCGAAAAGGATGGCATTATCATACAACTTAAAATTTTAAGGCATTAACATATAGCATAAAAATGTATGGCGTAGGTGTTGCGTAAAATTTCACTTCTTCCCAGCTGTCACGAGATCTACCTCTCGTAACTAAAAGGTAGAATTACTTTACTTTAGGCGTTAGCTCACGAGTCGACATGCGCGCCGAACCATTCTAAAACAGACACTTCTTGATTGTAAGAAAATATGGTAGTTAGTGAGCTTATTGGCTTAACGAACATTTAGGGTGTCGTCCACCCCCTGTATAAAGATCGACAAGCGAATTGTCGCATCTATATAGGCACGTGCCTCCAATCCTGAGACACGTGTACTCATCTTGTGGACAAAACTGCCGAGAGAGTTGCCGATTTTCTTCTCTCTCACTGGATTTGGATATATGCCTCCAGTCCTGAGACATGTATTTCTATCTTGAAAACACCGAGTATTGCGTTATAACAAGCAAATTGTCGAGAACTTTATTAAGGCTGCGAAAGCCGAAACGTTTAGGCTTTGAAAGCCGAAACATTTAGGCTGTGAAAGCTTAAACGCTCTTTTATCATATTTTCAAGCTTGTTAAAATTAGGCTAAAGTTTGAATCATGTATCGAGGGATTTTAGATCAACAATGACATGATTGGGAGGACATTTTCTCCCTTTAATCCTTTTTAAACCGATTTCTTCTCATGACATGACATCACACAGAACACTGATGAGTGTCATTTATGGCACTCATAGGGTAGTCTTTTAGGGTTATTTCTTTCCCTTTTTCATGCTTTCCTCTCTTATTTTTGGTCCTTTTTCCTTAGGTTTCTCTTTCTCCTCTTTTCTTTATGGTTCTCGTGTTTTCCTCGTGTTTTCCTTTTATTTGGCTTTTTTTTTTCCCTTTTATTTACTTTCTTTGTTTGCTTGTGTAGGTATTTGGAGAATCACCTTTGCAAAGGAATCAAGTTGGGGCCTTAATGATCAAGTAAGGAAGAAGCATTTAGCTAGAGAGGGCTTAGAGAGGCCTTGGAGAGGCCTCAGAGAGATCTCCAAGGTATTTCCAGTAGGCCGCGGGCGCGGGTCAGTGGAGCCGCGGGCACGGGCTTAAGAAGAGCAAATTGCAAGATTTTGGCAGGAGCTCCCCGCGGTTGCCCCGCGGGCTCTCCGCGGGCGCGGGAAATTTGGAGAGGGCGCTCCTTCTCAGAGAGACCGTGGCCCCCTGATTGAGTTTTGGGAGTAGGGGATTGGCCGCGGGCGCGACATCTTTGGCCGCGGGCGCGGGTCCATCTTGACGCGGGCGCGGGTGCTGCCTAGAAAGCCCGCGGAGGGTTCCGTACCCATTTCTCCGCGGCCGCGGATTCATCGAGAGAGACCGCGGGATTTGCCGGTTTCTTCTTTACCTATAAATAGAATTGTAATTCCTTTTCATGGGGGACTTTTTGATAATTTTGATTAGCTTAGTTTTAGAGAGAGAATTTAGAGAGAAGTTAGAGAGAAGTTCTTGGTTTTGGATTTGTAACTCAACATTTGATCAATCAAGTTTGGATTTCTTCATTTTCAATCATCAATATTAGTGAGAATCTCTTCCTTCTTTCATCTTTTACTTACTTGCTATTTGATTTTTGCTTGTTGCTTGTTCTTCTTTGGATTTGAATTTGATATTGTTGATTATTTTGATTTCTCTTGGATTTTGATATAAAAATGAAGATTAAAGCAATTTCTAGTTATTTGTTCTTGAATTTCACCATGATTAGTGAGTAGATTAGTTGCTAGGGAAAGGGGGAAGCATGTTTGATTAATGAAATTGCTAGTTGATGCTCTTTGATTGATTGATTTGTTGCAATTAAATTGGTTGACATAGTTTTGCATGTGATTGATTAGACTAAGAGTGATCAACCTATAAGATTAATCTAGATTGCATTGCAAATTTTAATGACATGAACAATTGAATTGAAAGTTGCTCTAATTGATTGGGTTTGCTTGTGATCCTTCTTGATTTGCCTTTCATAGTGACACCTAGATTGGCCTATAGGAGATAGCATTTGAACTCTCTTGATTGCTACTATTGTTTGTCCATTGCAATACTTGAATTAATTGATTGAGCTCTAAACTAGCATTATCATTGAACTTGCATGTGGAACCCATATCCCTAGTGTTTAGACCTTTGTTTTACTTGATTAGACTTGCTTTAGTTTACCATAGTTCCAATCATAATCTCAACTCCATCTTCGAGGTAGCTTGACTTAGACTCTAGTTTTCATCATTGCATTCCCTAGGGATCGACCCTTAACTTGCCCTATATTCATATAAGGTTGGTTAGGTGTTTACAAATTTTGTTTGACTTGGGGGAAGGGTAGATAACGACATACATTTTCCTCTTGTCAAACACCTTTACTTGTGAAAGTGTTCTACATTTGCAAATAAACAATCTAGATTCTTTAGTGCACTAAGACTAGATAATACTTTTTCTTGCCTTAATAGCTACTTGTCTCAAACACTTAGCGAATCAAGGATCGTTTCGACGTCCATAAATATTACTGAAAAATTCTCTATTCTTAGGGAACTTTGCAGAATGAGTCTCGTATTTATATCCTTGGCTACTTTTATCATCGTCTATTCTAGACTCAATCAAAGTGCGGGCTAACTGTAAACACCTACTTTTGACCTCTTGTCCCGAAAGGAAGAGCGATGATGTTACAAAAACCCGTTCTTCATGCTAGATCAAAGTTGAAGTGTTTATGGACTACATAATTGTAGACACCCATTTGTGTCCCCAAAACCAAACCCGGTGATCAGTACCTTCCACGTCGAATCATAATCGAATGAAGTGAAAGTGTGGAAAGTTTAGTGTTGCGGATAATTTTAATTTCTTTTCTCTTCCCTCTGTTTTTGAAAAATTATTTTAAGAAAACAGCCAATCCAATTTGGTTGGTCCATGATATAGGTCAAATAGTAGTGTAGTTGGATGAAGCTTGACAAGAGCTTTCCAACGATATATTATAAGCCCAATTCCGATAAATATTGAGGAAGTTATGGCCAAATTACCAAACTGGGCCCGGTTTGAGCCTTATATGCGGCCCAATGATCTAGAGGAGGGCCTAATATAGATTTATCATTCCTAATTGTATTTGGAATGGTTTTACTCTTCTAGATTCTTCTAGAAGGTTCTTTTCGTTCCTAATTCAATTAGCATTGATAAATTGACTTTTGTTGACTTTATTTTAAGATTTTAATTAAAATCAAAGAATGTTTTTTGAGGAAAATACAATTTTATCCTCCTGTACGATAATTTTTATCTGATTTTAATAAAACGCGTGAATTTCTGAATCAGCACCAAACGCCAGCTGTAGCGCCTGGCGCTAATGTTGGCGTCTGGCGCCAATAGCCAGTGTTGGCGCTAATTCAATTTTATCTGCGCCAGAGCTCTTTTTTTATATTTTATCTTTTTGGCTGGTTTTTATTATAAATAACGTCATAAAATTCCGTTTTGAGACACCAGTTTTCATCAACATTCATCAACATTCACCAGTTTTCACCAACTCTCATCAAGATTTCCTTGATTACTCTCTCTCTCTCTTTTCTAAACTAGCCTTTTCTCAAACATAAAAATTCCGCATTCATTAGATCTAGAAAAATCTAGCCATATTCGAAGTTGCCTTCGCCCTAAACGTGAAAGGTTTAATTTCTGAGGGTTTGGTCCCAAATCACTCTTTCCATTATTTAATTTAATTGTTTTGATTATTATTTTCCTTGAAGTTACTAACGCAAGTATTTTGTTATTAGAAAGAGGTACGAGGCATCAAAGTAAGTATTTTAATGGTTTTTATTGATGTTATGATGTAGAAATCATGTTTAGGTTGTTATTATGATATTCCTAGTATCATGTATTGGGTAACTTTAATACTAAGTATGATTGTTAAGATGCCTTTTATGTTCTTCCCAATATTTATGATTGTTAGTATCATGTTAGGGCTAAATATTTGATTTTTATTACTTATTGACTTGCTAGGATTTGTTATTAATCTCGTTAGTATCATGCCGAGGATCTTGCTATTTTTATTATGCTTTAACCTGATTATTATTATTATAATGATTTTATTATTGTTATTATTTTGATTATTATTATGTTCCTTGATATTAGATTTATTTTTATTGCTTGATCACACTTTTTATGCATGTTTAAAGGGAATTTGTACTTGTAATCACGCTTAATAAGATAATTAATAACCTTGTTTAGGGTTAATTTGATTATAATTCAAGTGATCATTAATAATAGTTTTATTTGTGCATTAATATTCAACCAACATAGATAAACAGGTTTAGGGGTAATCCTATTGATTGTATGTTAGTCGATCAGAAAGCGCACATGAATATGATCAGAATGAAGTAGAGGATTATTATTAGAGCAGGTTCAATTTCTTTTAGGTAGGATTTGTACCTTCATCCCCGAACTACCCATCATGGTTCAAGACCTATTGGAGTTAACGATCTCTTGGATCGTTAAGGGGTGTAACCTTCACCTCGTGAACGATTTATAAGTTCCTAAAAAAACTTGTTGGCAACTCTTTTGCTCTATCTTCTTTCCCTTTGGACGCCACCGTACTTTAGTGTATGATCACAGTGGGGTTCAAGCTAGGGGATTAACGCTTGAAATATTCCCTACAGTTTTTGGCGACTCCACTGGGGAGGATTTCTATTTTAATTCCTGAATTTGTTTTGGCAATGATTTAGAATGAGTGGATGAGACTCGAAACGTTCTAAGTATTTCATGTGCGTAATTTTGATTAACATTATTGTCATATGCATAAAAAAGATCTCATTGGAAAGACCATCTGTAATAAGTTAAAACATAGGATTTTATACGTAGGAAATTTAAGAAATATCTTTCACAACTAGGACCGAAATAACACTGCGCGAAACTTGAAAATTTTATCGAGCACAGAAAGCTGCTGAGGCATGTAGGAATTAGCGTTAGCGACCAGAGTATTGGCGCCCGACATTTAACTGTAGCGCTAGACGACAGTCCTATCGCCAGGCGCTACAGCTAAAACCTGGCGCCAACCTCTGTTTGCTGGCGCCAAATTCTTCCAATACCGAGCCAGAAATATGTGTTCTAATTTTGACCAGTTTTTCGCATTGTTTGCTCGATCCTACTTCCTAATTGAGTTTTTCTCACTTTTCTAAAACCCATATGTGTTCTACATATGGACATAACTCTCTGGGAATTCATGCTCCATCTACCAGATTGAACGCTCTGAGCAACAAAGGGTACATCCGAGAATGTTGAATTCACCAAACCATGGAAGCGAGTTTTTCTAAAACTCGCGGTGTCCCATCCACTCGCGCCAACCCTTCACGGTTAGGCTTCCGCGTGGTGCATCCGGACAATTAACCATGGGCCCTCTATTGACTAAACCATATCCCGAACTTTAGAGAACTAGAGCCATGGTTAGGTTGCATACTCATTGCATCATATTGTGCCTACTTGACTAATTGTGCATTATTTGTTGTGCATATACTATGATTTCTTAACCGTTTGTTTGACTTGTGTTGAGATTTAATAAATTAATGACTTAAAGAACTTTGCCTAATTAATTAATTGATTAATCAATTTGAGTAAATAAATTCTAATTTTTTTAATCAGAATTGACCTAGTACGACTTTAGGCATACCCCTGTTGATTAATAACACCAAAAACAGTCTCAGATTGAAGTTCCAGCATTGGCGCCAAAGTCTGAACTGTAGCGCCACTCTGTGGAGTGTGGTGCCTGGCGACATCTCTGTCGTCTGGCGCTACACTGCAAAGAGAGGCGCCAGTCTTGTCGTTTTGACGACAATTCAGATTATTAATCGAGTCATCACCTAATGTCTAATTAACCAGTTTGCTAGTTAATTCGGTTAAATTTACTGTCAATAATACTTTGTCGAGTCAGTAATTGAGTTTAGGCACTAAGTCCCATGGTCTTACACAAGAGTCCAAATATGTCACTTACACTGAATGCACACACCAATACACATACTTTGACCATGTCTAAGAGAGTCTTGTATGCGCGTTTTTTCCGTCATTTTTTTAGGGGGGTAAGTCGGATATTAATCCTCCATTTTTTCTAAAAAAAAAATACATCCTATACTTAGCTCTTAAAAATATACACATCATTTTGCTTATTTTTGCCAAAAATATGCACCTATTTTTTTTTTTATTTTTTTCCTCTTTAAAAAACCGTAAAGTCAAGTCGATTCTAGTCAAGTAATTAAAACGCAAAATGGTTTAAATTACAGCGCGTGGTCAAGAAAGGAAGGACGGTTAATCAAAGACAACCTTTTCGTACAAGTCCAACTTTTCGACAAACCCATAGCTCGTAAGAGAAAAGCTAGGACACTAATGGCAACACAAGAAGAAGTCAATGAGCTTAGGAACCAACTGGTTACCGTGACTGAGGCACTAAAGCTCCTCACACTTAAGATCGATGATCCCGTGAAACAACAATAGATGGACCTCATGCAAGAGAGTCTAAGCAAGCTATCTAGCGACTACAAGTTTCAAGGGCTTACTTCACAAGGGGTCTCGGTGGGCGAAGATCTTCTTCCGCAAAAGTTCAATGCCAACGACATCCCCAAATTCAAAGCAACTAATAACCCTTATATTCATTTAAGAGCCTTCGAAACAATAATGAGTATTAAGAGTATCGATAAGAAGGTTTTCCCCTCTCTGTTATCACTGTCTCTCGAGACCGTTTGCCAACAATGGTTCTTTTCTCTTGAGAAAGAAAAGACCTCTACCTAGAAGTCCATAGCAAACGCTTTCGTTGATAGATACAAGTGAAACATTCAAGTTGAGACTGACCATAGAGAACTTGAAATCCTCAAGCAGAAAGAGAACGAAGGCTTCACCTCTTTCTTTAACAAATGGAGAGAAACCTCAGCTAAGATGATTGAGGTGCCAAGTGAAAAAGAGTCCGTACGGTTGTTCATCAAAAACCTTCAAGAAAAATATTCCAAGCATCTCAAGTATCAAAAGAATCTCCATACCTTCAAGGCCGTCTACGACATTGGGATCAATATTGAAGACGACCTGGCTAAGTTAAAAGCTGCCAACAATAACTCCAACAGTGGCTGGAAAGGAAAGAAGAACGAAAATCCTTCTTCTTCCAAAACCACCCACTCAAACAACGTTAACACTTTTAATTTAGGTGAAGTCCTTGCTATGAAAAATCAAGGACAAAAGAAACCATTTAGGAGAAACTTTACTCCTATTGGCATGAGTTATGACACCGCATTTGATCGATTAAATGCAAAAGGTCTTATAACTCCTATTGGACCATTTGGGGACCCACCAGTAGAAAAGAGGCCGGCCAATTGGAACCCCAATGCACACTGTAAGTATCACCAAGGTAGGGGCCATCTCACCGAAAAATGTTGGAAGCTTAAGGAAGCTATCCAAGACTTAATCGATAACAACAAGCTACCATTGCCCCCTGCCAGTAAGAAGCCAAGCATTGATAATGCACCTCTCGCTCATGCCTTGGCTATCTCTGATGAGGAAAGCGAGGTTGATCCCTCTTCTCTCATTAAACCTGTCAAAGAAATCCATGCTATTGAAGAAGACGAGGAGATATTCTTCGACGCCATGGATAGCCTTCCAGAACCGGCAAGTAAAGAAGACATACAATCGCTCACACTGTCTATGATGGAGGGGTCGCATTTGCTACGTGAAACTCTCAAAGCTATAAAGGAACTTCAAAAGAAATATGACGAGGTTCCACTCCCGAAAGATGAACCCAAGAGAGAATTCACACCCATGGGAACGACTTATGAGGCAAAACGTTTTCCTTTACAAGTCACTGAAAAACCCAAGAAGAGTAATAGAATTTACACTCTAATTGGGATCCCATATGCACAAATGTTCGAAATACTCTCCGAGAATGGCGAGATCAAACCTCTCGAACATAGACAATTCGAATCATTGAAAAGGACAGATAGATATTACTGTCAGTATCATTAATCAGGGGGTCACATTATCGAAAACTGTTTTAAATTTAAGGATTTAATTTAGAAAATGATTGATGAAAAGAAACTAGTCCAAGTTCCACAAGAAGACGATGCAACCATTAATGGAGTTTGGGACAGTGATGAAGAAGACGTCTATTTAAAAGACATAGTAGGATCTCCACCTTCTGTGTCGTACGCCATAGATGACTTTTGACTGAAGAAGGCTCATCGATAGACGTCCTCACAAGATCCGGGAGAATGCAACCTCCCGTTTCAACACAACCTATGCCGACCACACAACAAGTTCCCATACCTATCATTGAAGACAATGATATCGTTAAGCAGTTTAAGAAGACAAAAGTTGAGATGAACGTATGAAAACTTTTGGTGACATCTCGAGAATATAGGTTGGCTGTAATGAATGCCTTGGACAAAATAGGGATAGATTCTGACACTACTCCTAAGGGGTTAGCCAACTTCCTCACAAGTGATCTTCCTAGTCCAATCAATTCGATCACCTTTTCTGACAAGGATTTACCTCCAGAAGGTGACAAACATTATATTACAAGGCATTAAACCTTACAGTAGTTTGCAAGAGAATGAATGTCCCTATGACTCTTGTAAACAATGGATCGGCCATCAACGTCTGTACACTTAGAACTGCAAGGATGCTAGGCATAAGGGATGAAGATTTAACTCCGTCTACATAAGAAATAAGGGCCTACGACAACACTCGTCGTCAAGCTCTTGGTAAAATTACCATGAACGGAACGGCGGGAGCAATAAAACATGCTACTACTTTACAAGTAGTAGACATTAAAGCTTCGTTTACTTTGCTGTTGGGGCGCCCTTGGCTTCATGACCTAAAGGCCGTCCCCTCATCTCTTCACCAACAAGTAAAAGCTATAGTTGGGGGAATTCCTATCACCATCGATGCTTCGCCTATGAGGATCAAGTCCATAGAAAATCCAATAATTAATGTGGAGCACGACGAGGATGATGAAGACTTATGAGGCTTTAACGAAGAGGTCTCTTTAATCCAGGAGGATGAAAGGATCCCTCTTTGCCATGACCCCCATTCCAACATGATTATAAATGCTATTCTGAAGAAACAAGGACATTTTCCTGGGATGACCCTAGGAAAGAAGAAAGGAATAGAAAAATCGCCGGAGTCACCTGGCCTCCCTAAGTTAGACACTTTCGGATTTGGTTTCGAACCGACTCGGAAAGATCTCAAGCGAGCCCAGGAAAAATCAAAGGCACGTAGAGACGCTTGCACTCAAAAGAAAGCAATCCCAATGGATTAGTACCCTATTACACTTAATGGTCAATTTATAAAAGAAGGAGAGGACTATCCATGCCATGAATTTCCCAAGCCATTTGTTGTAAACGGCATAAGGCAACTGGGATTTGAGATTTTCTTGTATTGTTATTTCACAGATGAAATCCCAAAACCTGTCCATAAGGAGAAGGCACCCCCATGCTTTGACTTTAACGTCATGGGATTACTATTTGGGCGAGAAAAGAATGAGCTAACTTACAGAGAGGATAACTCCTCGCTCATTCAAACAGTCTTACAAAGCAAAAACTTCGATCCCTCGAAGCTAATCACTCTAGCTGAAGGATCACTACAAAGGTGGCGCAAGACCATCAAGGTGACTACTCCAAGTGGAAGGAAGATATCCATCACGACAGGGCAAGGACCAATGTTTGAAGAGTCGTCTGAGTCAGATTCTGAGTCGGAGTCTCTCCCTATAGAGTCTTCTAGGTCTTTAGTAGTAGCACCTTCCCCTCCTATTTCTTCTCCTAGAATAGTTAGTGATCAAGTCCTTGAGGACATATCACTCTTTGGTGTAATGATCTCAGAGTATAATAATTTTTCTCCTTCTCCTTATTTCTTGTGTTCTTCTCTAACCAAAGATGACGAGCATTACTTAACTCACAATGAAAAAGACAAAGAAATTATTAAAGCAATGGAAACACTCGAAAAGAAACCACTAATTCCAGGAATGAAACCTGTAAAACAAAATTTACGTCGAATGAAACCCGACGTAGCTCTTAAAATAAAAAAGAAGTCCAAAAACAAATAACTGCAGGTTTCATCAAGGTATCCAAATACCCCGAATGGGTCGCCAATGTCGTCCCAGTTCCGAAAAAAGATGGAAGGGTAAGAATGTGTGTCGACTATCGAGATCTAAATAAGGCAAGTCCAAAAGACGACTTCCCTTTACCACACATCGATATTCTGGTAGATAACACGGCTAATCACGCGCTTCTCTCATTCATGGATGGGTACGCAGGTTGGGTACGCAGGTTACAGCCAGATTCTCATGGCAGAAGAAGACATGGAGAAAACAACATTTATAACACCATGAGGCACTTACTGCTACACGGTAATGCCATTCGGGTTTAAAAACGCGGGTGCTACTTACCAACGTGCAACAACTGCCTTACTCCATGACATGATGCATAAAGAAGTCAAAGTATATGTCGATGACATGATTGTAAAATCAAAATACCGTCCAGGCCATCAAGTAGCCTTAAGGAAATTTTTCGAAAGGCTAAGAAAATATAATATGAGGTTGAATCCATCTAAGTGTGCTTTTGGAGTCACCTCAGGCAAGCTTTTGGGTTATGTCATAAGCTCTAAAGGAATAGAGATAGACCCAACCAAAATCAAAGCAATCATGTCAATGCCACCGCCCAAAACCGAGAAACAGATTCGAGGATTTATTGGCCTGTTGCAATACATAAGTAGGTTCTTATCAAAATTGATGACAATATGCTAACCGATCTTCAAAAAGCTCAAAAAGAATGTACCAGTGATATGGGTGGACAAGTGCCAAAAAGCCTTTGAAAAGATTAAAGCCTATCTCGCAAATCCTCCCGTATTAGCACCGGCACTTCCCGGAATACCTCTTAGGTTATATTTGACGTTTACCAAAGAGACAATGGGAGCTATGCTAGCACAAGAAGTAGAAGGCAAAAAAAAAAAAAACGCAATCTACAATCTAAGCAAGAAATTGCTCGAATACGAAGCACGCTATACACCACTTGAGAAGTTATGCCTCGCCTTGGTGTGGGCAACAACCAAGTTAAGACATTACATGTTAGTGCATACTGTCTTCATAGTCTCCCGATTAGATCCACTCAAGTATCTATTCGAGAAATCTACACTCAATGGACGCATATCAAGATGGATAGTCAATTGAGCTCAGTTTGATGTAAGGTTTATGCCGCAAAAAGCTATCAAAGGATCTGTGGTGTCAGACTTTCTAGCAGACTTTCCAATAGAAGACTCGACGCCAATACAAGACAATGAATTTTCAAATGAAGACTTAATGGTTACTGAAGATGATACTTGGACCTTATACTTCGACGGAGCCTCAAACCAAAAAGGTTGTGGCGTTGGAGTATTACTAGTATCACCTAAAGAAGAGCATGTCCCAATCTCCATAAAACTTGATTTTGACGTTACCAACAACGCTGCTGAATATGAAGCATGCGTGGTAGGCCTTGAAACAGCTTTTGCATTGGGAGTAAAAAAGTTAAGGATATTTGGAGACTCTTTTTTGATTATCAATCAAATATCTAAGAGGTGGAAAGTAAGGAGCGAAAGTCTAGCCCCTTACCAAACGTATCTGGAAACTCTTACCGATCAGTTAGAGAAGGTAGAATACACATATCTACCTAGGGAATAAAATCAATTTGCTGATGCCTTGGAAAGACTAGCCTCAATGGTTAGGATTCCCACGGAAATCGAGCAAATGCCTCTAACTATAGAGAAAAGGCACAAACCGGCATACATCCAGGCTATAGAAGACGACGAAGTAGTCCAAGACGAAGAAGAAGAACCGTGGTACACGGACATGCTCAATTATGTCACTAAAGGAGAATACCTTCCCCACGCTGACAAAAGAGAAAAACGAGCATTAAGACTCTTGGCTTCCCAATATGTACTCATAGACAACGAGCTACATAAAAGGGTACCTAAGGGTCGAGCTCTCTTATGTGTAGGAAAAAAGGATGCACAAAGAGCAAAGAGGATAGTCCACGAAGGAGTCTGTGGCACTCATATAAATGGCAAAATGTTAGTCCAAAAAATAATGCGAGAAGGATATTATTGGACTGCAATGAATAAGGATTGTCATCAATATGTAAAAAGATGCCCTAAGTGCCAAATCTATGCCAATTTACAACATGTTCCTTCATCCTCGCTCTACACCTACACATCGCCATGGCCATTCTCTAAATGGTGAATTAACATGATCGGCCCCCAGGAACAAGAGGCCACGAATATATCTTAGTAGCAATTGATTACTTCACAAAGTGGGTCGAAGCGCAATCATACGCTAAACTCACTGCAAAACATGTAGCACTCTTTATCGAGAGAAATATTATTTGTCGATACGTAGTCCCACATGAAATGATAAGTGACAATGGAACTCACTTTCAAGCCGAATTTGAAGAATTGTTACAAAAATACGACATTCAACATCATCATTCTTCCCCTTATAGGCCTTAAGCAAATGGATCAGTCGAGGCAGCTAATAAAAATTTGAAGATTATCATAAAAAAATGACAAAAAATTATAAGGATTGGCCTGACAAACTTCACTTCGCATTGTGGGGTTATCGCACGTCAATTCGCACATCAACTGGAAATACGCCATTTTCCTTGGTATATGGAATGGATGTCGTACAACCTGTCGAACTAGAGATTCCATCTCTACGCATCGCGTTAGAGAGTAAACTCGATGAAGTTGAATGGACTAGGGCAAGATATGAAGAATTAATTCTACTCGATGAAAAACGACTAGAAGCTCTACATCACACTCAATGTTATCAAACTCTTATGGCTAGGCAATTTAATAAGAAGGTCAAGACAAGAAACATCAAAGTAGGAGACTTGGTGTTAAAAGCATTAAGGAAAAATGTTTTAGATCCAAGGGGTAAATTTAGACCTAATTAGTCTGGACCCTACATTGTCAAAACAATCCTGTCAGGAGGTGCAGCAAAACTAACTGATATGGATGGCAATGAGTTCTCGAACATGACAAATCTTGACCAACTTAAGAAATACTACCCATAATTACTTGAGTAGGATACTCTAAAGAGCTACGTTTGGCCTGATTCCTTAAGAAAGGATACGTAGGCAACCCTTTACGGGTGCGACCACTTTATTTTCCAAAAATCTCACATCCCAGAATTAATTAAAAATTCGACAGAAGATCGGCGAAATATCGGCGTCACGGAAAACGCTCCAGCGCCAGCAGTTGAGCATTAGCGCCAGCCGACGACCGTTAGCGCCCGCCGACGGCATCGTCGCCTGACGCCAGACTTCCATGGCGGCGCTAGTCGCAGATAAGTGGCGCCAATTCGCAGTTTGAATTCTGGGAATGTTTCGGTGTTTTTCGGAATTTTTTTTACTTCCGTACTCGAAGAATTTCTGCAAAATTAATTTCTTTCGGTTTTCATTGCTTTACTAAATAAATTTATAGTAAATAATTAATTAAAACCTGGAATTTCATTAATAAAATAAAATTACATTATTGATGGAATTTAAATAAAGAAATGAACTTTAAATAAAAAAACAAAAACTAAGTCTAATAATTGGAAATTAAGCAATGCTCCTAATCTTCCTTTTCTTTCTAGCCCTTTTCCAATTTTTTTCTGCTTCCTCCTCCTCATCCATAACCTTATTTAGTAGGCATCCTTTAGAGGACCTACATTCAATCTTAGAGTAGATAGTTTCCCCTTCAGCTAGGACTCCATGCTTCTTTTCTACCCAAGTTTTTTTTCTCTGTGGTGTCAGCTTTCCTTTTTCCCTTATCTTTTGTAGTACTTTTCTTCCTAGGCATTGCAGGTGTTTTGAATTCAATTCTTTCACCTACGCGTTCCTTGGCAGGAATCACCCTGTCACCTAGACGACTCTTCACATCAGTTTTACTCTGATTTTTCTTCAAGTCCTTTGAAGGTTTCTTCAGCAGCCACTTCTTCACATCATTGGGCAAGGAAGGAGGAACCTTTTGGGTAATTACTTCCCATAGAGGTCTTGCACTCCAATAAGCATCAAATTTGTCTACTTCCTAAGAGATAGGGAACTCGTAGGGAGGACAAATATCTCAGGAAGGAATATTCTGAAGTAGGGTGTATTGTCTTTTTACCCTGCAGGGATAGTAATAAGTCATACGGGACAAGCTTGGAAGACGGCAGAAAGGTTGCTTGTTGACACCAACCATCCTTTCCATTTTCCACCACGGGATGACCCACTTGATAGCAAAATTGCGAGATTCGAAGACCCTTTTCCATTCGTGGCGCCCCATTTTAGAGAAGCGTTTCTTCCTCCTCATGAAACAATTTGGAGTATACTTCTTAATGTTGTCCGGGGGGCTAATTAATTCTAGCCTTTCCATTAGCCACATCTGTAACAAATTGCAATGCAAATAAATTATTATTACTATACAAAAATATATTTTTGATTTCTGTAATTAAAAATATTATTTTTCTACCTGTAATAAAATTGGAGAGCCTCGAAAAGGTCCCTTAGGGTTCCTTTTCAATTCATCAAGACTAATCATAGTCTCTCCAACTATCAATGGCATTGGATTTCTCCCTGATTCAATTTGTTCTAGTACGGTGGTTATAATTGATTGACCCTCGTTATGTTTACCACTACTAAGAAAAAATTGATTAAGCATACAAAATAAGAAAGCCCTTCTCTATAAATATGAAAAGATTCGGAGAGAGGTTTATCAAAATAATGGCGAGCAAATTCTTTCAAATTAACTATGTTGCCATCTACTATTTTTGATAGATCCCTTTCTTTTAAATTGAAGAAGCGTTCAAAATCCTTGTAATAATATGCATCTATTCTAGGGATTACTATGAGATCTATTGCAAGGAAACCTAAAATAGCACCAAATTAATCTGGCAAAGGGCTAATTTCATCATACCCTATTCTAAAGCAATGAGTATCAACATCCCAATATTCTAGAGCGGTATGAAAAAAATCTAAGTCAAGATCTACCCCTTTGATACCATAAATTCCCCATAAGTGGAACGCATCTAATTCTTTTCTTTCTTTGGAATTAAGAGACCGACACCATTCATGGGTATATTGGGTAAAAGTTTTGGTGACTAGAGACATGATATTATTTTTCTAAAGCTAAGAATTATTTTATTTGCTGAAACTATGAAAAGAATCGGCTGGGCAGGGGGCTATTTATGCACGAAATTGGAGTAGTTTTAATCTGCGAAGGATACGGAGTCAGCGCTATTTGGCGCCAGACGCTGCTATTGGCGCTAGACGCTGCTATTGGCGCCAAACGCTAAGTGTAGCGCCTGGCGCTACATCAATACGCGTGGCTCTAGCTGGCGCCAATTTTCCTCGTCGTATGCGCTTCCTAAAACCGCGTTTTTACCTTAATTCGAGTCTACTAATGACTTTACGACTTCCTTATCTTTTTCTAAACATCTTTTTATTCTTTTTTAATTAATATAGCTATTATATTAATTATATTATTCTTTTTGGGTTTTATTTAGGTTAACTTCCAAGTTTTTATAAACCCAAGTTTTTATTTACCTTTTCCTTTTTTCATTTTTTCTTTTTAGGGGAGAAAGTCGGATACCCTCCATCAATAATAAAAATGACGGAATTTTTTGCGCAAAATTACTTGTCACACTTTCTTGCACACACAAACATGCACATAATAATGATATTAATAAAAAATGAAAAAACATGATAAATAAAATAAACTCATAATAGTATGTATATACAAACTATGTCTAAAAAATGAGTCTAACTAAAAGGAAAAGTTCTATACAAAGTCAAATGAATAATAAAAAGCACAGGTACAAACTACGGTGCCAGGGGAAGTAAACCCATCATCGGATAAAACTCCGCCGTACGAGGAGTAACCTCTCCGCCTACTCCAGCTACAGCTCCAGTATCAGCTCCAGTCTCCGCAGGAGGAAGAAAACTCAAAGTGGGACCAGTCCACCCAAGATGAACCTGAGGCTGAGGCTGCGGAGGCTGCTGTGATGACGAGCCAATCTCGTACATCCCACCACCTCTAAGAGCCGAGGTAGCCTCTCCATGGCCTACCGGCGCGGCATGAGCACCCTTAGAGGAGGAACCTGAGCCCTCTGCCACATCAGTACGGGCAGCCTCAGAGCGACCACCTCTACCTCCTGAAGTAGTGCAGCGACGTCTCGAGCTAGACCTCCCCGGATCCCTCCGTGCCTCAGGTCTCGTGCGGGTACAAGAAGGAATGGGCTGACCCTACAAAAGGAATTAAAATCAGAAACAAGGCGAAATAGAAGCGGTAATGCAAAACATATGAAAGAAAGACTACCTCCTGAACAGTGTCGTCTCGACGGCAGGTAGCCACGTTCCTCATCCGGATAAGCTGGCTCTGGAAGGCATCTATACATCGTGCCATCGCCGAAACAACCTTGTGCGAGAACTGTCAAAGAAATAAGTCAGTAAACATGCATAATATATATGGACAAAAGTGCAAATAAATAAACTTACCCGAGTTTGGTGGCGAGGGATCGACCGCTCCACGAAGCGCTCGTCCTTAGGAGCCGGAGGAATCATCTCCTCAATCGGCCCATATGTCCCCTGGTAATGGATAAACATATGGGGAGGTACAAACTCAGCAGCATCATCCTAATGAAGCAAAAACAGAGTCAATGAAGCGTCACTTGGGGGCTACTTAACGAAAGGTAAAAGCTGAAAAAATCGTACCGCCACATCCTCAGCCGGTACAGGAACTGGAGCTAATAACGGCAGTAGCTCCTTCTCATAGCATCGCCTAGGGATCGTGCAAGATCGCCAAGGGGTACCAGCTCCCTCTGACATGCTCAACAACCTCGCGGTGTTAAACATGTGACATCGTGGAGGAGTAGGAACGACAAAGGTATCGGAGGAATGATGTCTAGCAACCCTCTCTCCAAGGTATGCAGTCGCTCCATAAGTACCCAAGAAATAGTGACGCTCAGCAGAATACTGCGCGGCTAACCCAGGGACTGCCAGGTCGACCCACGGCCGGTACAGCACCTCAGGCTCCTGCAAAGAGCGTCAATCCGGCGAGAATCTATCTAAAGCATCACAAAATGGCAAATAAGAAAAGAATCATATCGCGATGATCTAGTCCCGGACATACGCAGTGGACATCCCCACACAGCGGCTGCCCCAAGAAGCAATGAATGGAAACCTGCGCGGCGATGGTTTCACCGGTGCAGCAGAAGGGAAGTACTCGTAGAACCAGATCTACAAGGAGTTAAAATTATCAGCAAGTGCTAGCTAAAATGTAAAGCTAAACCTTATAGGGAATAATGTTTACCTCTACGACCCTCCAAAAGGTGGACAAAGCAACATTCGTCCCAAAGGACCAGTGTGGACACGAGTCCCTCAGCTCTCGAATAAAGTCAGCATAGGCCAAGCTGGCCCAGTCGTAAGTCCTGATCCGATGTAGATCACGGACGGCAGGAAGGTAGTAAAGTAGCACCCTACTACCCTTGTCAGGGGAGAACGTCCCTGACAACAAAATAAGCGCAAAGATGCGCACACGCTGCTCTCGGGTGGTCGCACCATCGTCAAAAGCCGCTTCCAGAGTCAAGCGGCGAATCCCCCTAGCGCTGAACTGAGACGACTCGACCTCAGCTCGAGCCCGAATGGTAATCGGCCCCAACAACTCCTTGACCTCAGGGAAAAGACGTCGATCCCGCTGCCAAACTGCTGTGGCACAGAACTAAATTCCAATCCTATGATGAGACTGAAGTCGGTAGGAGTGACCACCATCTCACCCCAAGGAAAGTAGAAAGTGTTGGTGGTGTCCCAGATGAACTCAACCAGAGCACGCACTACATGGTGACCCCCGTTGGAGGCAACCATCGCCTCGGAGGTCTCATATAATGCAGCAAGACTGCAGGACTCCCATAGGAGTCTCGTCTCGACATCTCTGGCGATGTACATCTTGTACAGATCGCCCAAACCGTCACAGCCGGAGCCATGATAGCGCGTCCTCCCAACGGTGATACCCCGTCTCACCCTTTCAGAAATGTGATGGACGGGGGAAAATAACAAGGTTCGTTCATCCCACTTAGGGAGTCGACCAAGCGAAGTGGACGGCTCGGCATCGTCCTCCACGGGCTCATGCCCCCGTCGAGCGTCTCGGGACCGTGAACCAGAGCCTCGCTGTCTAGCCATGCTACATTGTGTAGAATTTTCATAAACTAAGGTTCTATATTATCTAAGGTTCGCCTAGCCGCATGATACTATGTTCGCAAAAAACAGAGTACGTAGTACTAAAATAGAGCATCGAGCACAAATTCAAATCGAGCATAACGACATTTTTCAAGCAATCAAACAATTTCTTGCAATACTATAGTAATTGTTGTGACAAATTGGACAAGAATTGCTCGCAAAAACATCAAGAACGGGCCACATTGTATTCCCGACCTCAAGAGGTCCAACAATGGCAATTCGTTCATTTCTTCACCAAATTGAGTCAAACAAGTCTCAAATTACTCCCAAGGCAATAGGTAAACATAATCAAGCGATTTCATGGCATAAAATTTGACAAATAAAGAAAATTGAGCATTCTAAGTTTCGAAATTTCATGAAATTCAAAAATAAATAGATGCAAAATTCATAAAAACCGGTGTGAGTTTGAAGAAAACTTACATAGATCGGGAAAATGGATGAAATAAGCTTTGATTTGCAACAAATTTGAGCGAATTTGGTTGAGAAACGAGCAATGATGAGTGGCATTTATGCCACTCTTTTATCCTTTTTCTCTAAAAATTCTCCCCTCGTTTGCACTTGTTTGGCCCATTTTCTAAGCATTTTTACTTAGCTTTGCTTTCTCTTCTCTTTATCCTTTATCCTCCCTTTTCTTAGTCTTCCCGCTTTGTTCTTATGGTGCTTTTCATGCTTATGATTTGTAGGAACCATCGAGATTTTCAAGAGGAGGAAGCTAAGCTCAAAGGAAGCTAGAGGAAGCATGATTCAGAAGAGGTTCGGCCGAACCTCCTGATGGTGTGGTCGAACCAAGGTGTGGCCGAACCTGCTCAGTGGTTCGGCCGAACTTCGAGGCAGGGGCAAGATGAAAATTGGCAGTTTTACAGGAGTGGCCAAACCACAGGAGTTCTACCAGACCAGGATCAGGGAGGTTCGACCGAACCTACCCATGGTTTGGCCGAACCTACCCTGTAGTCCGGCCGAACCTTCCCTTTTGTTCGGTCGGACCTCTCCTTTTATCAGCTGGCTCTGTACGGACTATATAAGTCCCATTTTAGAACGTTTTGAAGATTAGATTAACTTAGTTTTAATTTGCTAAATTTTTAGCTTAATCTAGAGAGAGAAACTTCATTAGTAGAGAGAGAAAGTGTGGATTTTCATTGATGAACTTGGATATTGAAGAAGGAGCTTGATTGAATCTTTGTAAATCTTCATCTTCAATTAATGAGCAATCTCTTACTCTCTTTCTTTACTTTTGTATTTAGTTTTGTTTGCTTATTTTGATTTTCCTTCTTTGCTTATTGATCATGTTGATGCTTATTGATTTTATGATTGATATTGTCTTCAATATGATTAGTGAGTAGTCACCTAGCCAAGGGTGTGGGGATGGTGTAGTTGTTAATTGATTCATGCTTATGATGTTGGGGTTATGTTAATGGTGATTAAAGTCTTTGTATGTTTGATATTCTTTAATCTTCTTGCAAGTGCACATTGTTGGTTGATTAAAGGTGAATCTTTGCTAACAAGAAACGGAAGTTGACTTAGTTAAGGTTCATTGCTATCGATAGTTCATTGATTGCACCTTCTAATATATGGTTCTAGTGTGGAAACATAGAGGCTATGTTAGGAGAAATCGATTAACCCCAGAAGGCGGTTAGATCGAGCTCTATTTCGATATTCTTGCATGCTTAGTTTGCCATTGCTTTGCTTCCGTGTTATTGCATGATCAAGTGACATCTACATCTACCCACTTCCCTTGGTGTTTAGTTAATTTGATTTTTAATCATTCTTAATCCTTAGTTTAATCTCTTAGTTATTCACTTATTACCCCAAGATAGCTTAAGTCTTAAGTAGTGAATGCGGTGTTTATGCATGTCTCCTTGTGGTTCGACCCCTTTGCTTTCCTTATACTCGTATTAGATTTGCTTAGGTTATATAAATTGTATTTGATCTAGGTATAGTCGTTAGACGACGCGATTATTCCCTTGTCAAATTGGCGCCGTTGCCGAGGAGACGGTTTCCATTGCTATTTTATTGCTTGTTTAAGAATATCTCACCTTTATTTGTTAGTGTTTGCTACTTTTGTTACTTGTCAGTGCTTACGTTCTTCTTAGCTTTGTTGTATGAACAGAGAACGAACCCGCTCAAGATCTTTAATTCCCATCGATCCAGAGTTAGAGAGGTCTTTGTCCCTACTTCAAAGAGAAGCAAAAGCAAGGAGTAGAAATTCCCGCACTCCAAGGAGAGGAGTAAGCGAATTAGAAGATACTCCACCCTCTTCACCCTCAAGTGAAGAATTAGATAGCCCTAAATCATCTTCGTGTTCAGAAATCAACCCTTTCTCAACCTATAAGTTTGAGAGTAAAGAAGGTTCAAAAATGGGAGAGAATACGCCTTTGAGTCGTCTTGGGGCCCCCGAAGCTTTTAGAGCGCAAAGTGAGATCCTAACTACTACTACTCAAGCCAACAATTTCGAGATCAAGCCTAATTTGATTGCCTTGATTGAGAGGAAACAATTCTCGGGTGGAAAGTTTGAGAGTCCTCATGAGCACCTAAAAGAGTTTGAGAAATATTGTGACACAATAAAGGCCAATGGAGTGACTCAAGAATATATTCGCCTCAAAATGTTTCCATTTTCGCTAATTGGGAGAGGTATAGAATGGCTAGAGAAGGAGGTGCCCCCTAATTCTCTCACGACATGGGACCAAGTGACTACGGCTTTCTTGAGGAGGTTTTATAACCATAGGAAGACCGCCGAGGTTCGGTCTTTGATTCAAGGTTTTCGCCAAAAGAGTGGTGAGTCTCTAAGTGCGGCATGGGAACGATACAAAGAGCTTCAACGTCAATGCCCACACCATGGGATACCCAAGTATCAACTCATTCACACTTTCTATGGAGGTCTCACACCTCAAGGAAGAACAAGCCTAGACGCCGCGGCCGGTGGTCCAATTATGAACAAAGGAGAGCATGAAGTGGAGTGTATTATAGAGGAAGCCGCAAAGCACTATGATGATTGGTACGAAGGAGAAAGGGATGCTACTTCTAGCAAGGGCGTTTATGCATTGGAGCAAGCCAACGCAATCAACAACCTTTCTACCCAAATCTCCAAAATGACCAAGCAAATGGATGAATTGATGAAAGAAAGGTCCAACCCTCATGGTAATACCTCCCCTTCAACTAAGGGAGGCAATGGTATGGATACTTCCTCCCCCTCTTCTTACAATACAATGCCCCAAGGATGCATGTTTTGTTCTAATTGTGAAACCTATGATCATGATACCTCTCATTGTGTCTATGCTTGTGAAGTTCAACCCCCTTCCCATGAACATGATAGTAATATGGAAAATGTCAATGCTATGAATTTTGCTCCTAGAATGGGAAATGTAGGAAACTTGAGGCCAAACTCCAATCAAATGGGGAATTAGAATCAAGGTGGAAACCGTGGTTGGAACCAAAGTGGTGATGGTTATGATAACCAATACCATGGTGGGGGAGGCCCTTCCAATTTCAATGGAAGAGGCTACTCTAACCAAAGAGGGTATGGTAATCAAAACCAACAACCTAATTCTCGATACCAAGACCATCAAAATCAAAATTTTGGTGACCAAGGTAACATGGGAAATAATCAACAAAGCAATGTTCCTAACCAAGGCACCGGAGGCAATAGGGGCCAATTTGTTTCTAACTATGCCCAAACTAATAGGCCTCTGGGTTTCCATCAACCCCAACTTCCTCCACCTCAACAACCTCTTTAACTTGAAGCCCCTCAAATAGATTCCGTGATGGCTAAATTAGATGCTCTTTTAAAAATGTGTGAGGAGGATCAAAAGAAACATGAAGAGGCCCAAAAACGAACCAATGCTCATATGAAAATGCTTGAGACTCAAATTGCTCAACTTGCATCTAATTCATCCCCTTCTTCTTCTTCTCACATCCCAAGTCAAGGAGTCAACCCAAAACCTTTGTATGCCGTGACAACAAGGAGTGGGAAGGTAGTAGAGAGTGACCCTTTAATTGAGGAAGAACCCCAAGAAGAGGTAGAGTTAGAGAATGAGGGTGAGAAACCCAATGAGCCATTGAGTATTGAAAAGGAAAAACATGTTGAGGTGCCCAAGGAAAAAGAAGCCACCCCCTTGCCCCTAAATCGCCAACCTAGAGAGGAGAAGCTACCCTTTCCACAACGATTTGTGAGAGCTAAACTTGATGCCCAATTTGAGAAGTTTTTGGAAGTCATTAAGAATTTGCATATCTCCGTCCCTTTTGTTGATGCTATGAAGGAAATGCCCCACTATTCCAAATTTTTGAAAGATCTTTTGAGTGGGAGAAGGGAGTGTGAGACGGTGAGTTTAACCGCCAATTGTAGTGCAATTCTTTCCAACAAACTACCTACCAAATTGAAAGATCCGGGTAACTTTTCCATCCCTTGTTCTATCAATGGCATTGAATTTGATAAAGCCTTGTGTGACTTAGGAGCAAGTGTGAGTCTCATGCCCTATTTCGTCTACCAAAAGCTTAGTGTAGGAACCCTCTCTCCCACTAACATCACTCTCCAACTAGCGGACATTCCGTTAAGTTCCCCATGGGCAAAGTTGAGGACATTCCTCTCAAGGTAGGAAAGTTCACATTCCCCGTGGATTTCTATGTGCTAGAGATGGATGAGGATGAGAGGATTCCTATAATTTTGGGTAGGCCATTTCTAGCCACTTCTAGAGCTATCATCTATGTGAAGGAGGGGAAGATATCCTTGAAAATTGACAATGATTCTATTGAGTTTGATTTGAACAATGTCATGCAACAACCCTCCTCAAGTGGTGAATGCTTTAGGGTAGATATTCTTGATACGGTTCTTGATGAATTTTCTCGCTCCCACTTGCATGCTACTAATGATCCTCTTGAAAGTGTGCTGTTGAATGAATCAAAGATAGGTACTCACAAAGAAGACATACAATTCTATGAGGATTTGCTTGAGGAAAGCAAGGAGTGCAAGGGCGCGAGCATGGAAGAAGAGACTCCTTACATTCATGACCTCTTTCAAGTTGAAGAAAGAGAAGAGAGCCCCAATGGTAAGGGAGCACCAAAGGTAGAATTGAAACCTCTACCTTTGGGCTTGAGGCATGCATTTCTTGGTCTCGATGAGTCTTTCCCCGTGATTGTAAATTCTAACCTAACGGAGGAGCAAACCTCCTCTTGATCATTGTTTTGAGGAAACACAAAAAAGCTTTGGGTAATACCATTGAGGATATCAAGGGTATTAGTCCATCTTTATGTATGCACAAAATTGATCTAGAGGGAGATGCCAAACCCGTCAGGCAAAGGCAAAGAAAGCTTAACCCTTCCATGCAAGAGGTTGTGCGGAAGGAAGTGGCTAAGCTTCTTGATGCGGGAATTATTTACCCAATTGCTCATAGTGATTGGGTATCTCCCGTGCAAGTTGTGCCTAAGAAAGGGGGCATGACGGTAGTGAAAAATGATCATGATCAACTAGTACCCACTAGACTTGTTACCAGTTGGCGCATGTGTATTGACTATCGCCAACTTAACACAAGTACATGCAAAGATCATTTTCCACTACCGTTCATTGATCAAATGTTGGAAAGGCTTACAAAGCATTCCTTTTATTGTTTCCTTGATGGTTACTCGGGATTTTTCCAAATCCCAATTGACCCTAAGGATCAAGAGAAGACGACTTTCACATGCCCCTACGGTACTTATGCGTATCGTAGGATGCCTTTCGGGCTTTGTAATGCCCTCGCAACATTCCAACGTTGCATGATGTCCATTTTTAGTGATATGATTGAGGATGAGATAGAAGTCTTCATGGATGACTTCTCCGTTGGAGGAGCCACCTATGAAGATTGTCTATCTAATTTATCTCGTTGCTTAGAAAGGTGTGAGAGGGCTACCCTCGTGTTGAATTGGGAAAAGTGCCACTTTATGGTTGTAAGTGGGATTGTTCTTGGGCACAAAATTTCCCATGCCGGCATTGAGGTTGATAGAGCCAAGGTTGAGGTCATCGAAAAACTTCCTCCCCCCACCAACGTGAGGGAAGTGAGGTCTTTTCTTGGCCATGTCGGGTTCTATCGGCGCTTTATTAAAGATTTTTCAATGATCGCCAAGCCTCTCACATCCCTATTGCAACAAGATAAGGAGTTTGTGTTTGATGATGCTTGTCATAAGTCCTTTTGTAGGTTGAAAGAAGCCCTTTGCACGACTCCTATTGTCCAAGGTCTGGATTGGTCTCTTTCATTTGAGCTCATGCGCGATGCAAGCGACGAGGCCATTGGATCGGTTCTTGGACAACGAAAGAATGAGAAACTTCATGTCATACATTATTTGTCTAAAACTCTCAATGATGCCCAACGAAACTACACAACTACCGAGAAGGAGTTCCTAGCGGTTATCCATTCATTTGAGAAGTTTAGAACCTACCTCATTGGCTCTAAGACAATTGTGTATACCGACCACTCGGCTCTTAAATATTTGATAGGGAAGAAGGAAGCTAAACCAAGGTTGTTGAGATGGGTTTTAGTCCTCCAAGACTTCGATTATGAGATGAGAGACAAGAAGGGAGCCGAGAATGTGGTGGCGGATCACCTCTCAAGGTTGGGCGGTGCAAGGTTTGAAGATGATGGCTTGCCAATAGAGGACGCTCTAAGAGATGATGTGCTTTATGTCCTTGAAGTGAAATCAGAGCCTTGGTATGCGGATCTTGTGAATTACTTATCTTGTAGTGCCATACCACCGGAATTCACTTCACAACAACGTCGAAAACTCAAGCACGAGGCCAAGAGATACATTTGGGATGATCCCATTTTATTGAAAAGAGGGGTCGATGGTTTGTTGAGGAGATGCGTCCCCAACGATGAGGTTCAAAGTGTTCTCCATATCTGCCATTCTTCTCCTTGTGGTGGGCATATGAGTGCTCAAAAGACCGCCTCAAAGGTCCTTCAATCTATGCTCTTTTGGCCTTCTCTATTCAAGGATGCGTGGATATTTGTCAAAACTTGTGATAGATGTCAACGAATGGGGAATATTTCTAGAAGGGATGAAATGCCGCAAAATCCCATCCTTGAGCTTGAAGTTTTTGATGTGTGGGCTATAGACTTCATGGGCCCTTTCATTTCTTCACATGGGAACAAGTATATTTTGGTCGCCGTTGACTATGTGTCTAAGTGGGCGGAGGCCGTGGCTTCTCCAACGAATGACTCTAAGGTGGTGGTCAACCTTTTCAAAAAGGTGATCTTCCCGAGATTTGGTGTTCCAAGAGCAATAATTAGTGATGGGGGATCGCATTTCAAGCACCACACCTTCGTTCGACTACTTGATAAATATGGGGTTTCTCACAAGCGAGGGCTTGCGTACCACCCTCAAACGAGTGGTCAAGCGGAGGTCACCAATAGAGAGCTCAAGGTGATTTTGGAGAAGACGGTTGCTAGGACAAGGAAGGATTGGTCCTCCAAACTTATTGATTCACTATGGGCTTATAGGATCGCCTTCAAAACTCCAATAGGGACCACTCCCTACAAGCTTGTCTATGGGAAAAATTGTCATTTGCGCGTGGAGATGGAGCATCGAACGCATTGGGCAATAAAGCAAATCAACTTTGACCTCCATAGTGCGGGTGAGCAAAGGCTTCTAGAGCTACATGAGTTAGAGGAGTTAAGGATGAATGCCTACGATAGCGCAAGCATGTATAAGGCGCGGACTAAGCTTGGCACGATGCTCAAATTGTCAAGAAGGAATTCGTCAAAGGCCAAAAAGTCCTCCTATTCAACTCCTGCTTGAAGCTTTTCCTGGGCAAACTTAGGTCAAGATGGAGTGGGCCGTACATTGTCACGGAAGTGTTTCCTTATGGAGCATACGAAATTTCCCAAGACGACCACTCTCCTTTTAAAGTCAACGGTCACCGTCTCAAGCCCTATTATGAAGGATTCCCAAGTGATGAACTAGTTTCTATGACACTTCTTGATGTGCATCGTCAATTCGACCCTCCTTGATCAACTCAAGGAACGTCGAGCTAACGACATTAACCAAAAGCGCTTTCGGGAGGCAACCCGAGTTTCTAACCCTTTTATACCTTTTCTTTTCATGTTGCTTCTATTTTTCCATATACGACTTTGGATTGTTTGGATTTTTGGGTTTTGATTGTGCTTAGGTTTTAGATATACTTTGCATCTAGCATGATTGTGATGTGTTTAGATGTGTGTTAAAGGGCTATTTTTACTTGCGTGATTTTTCATGGGAGTTTGGCCGAACCACTTCATGTTCGGCCACTGCAGCAATTTCAAGGATTTATGGCAACATTCTGCCAAAAACAAAAATATTGCATTCTGGCAGAAGGTTCGACCGAACCCCTGGAGGTTCGACCGAACCCCTAGGAGGTTCGACCGAACTTGTACTGTAGTGCGGCCGAACTTCCCTTGGTTCGGTCACTCCTTAATTTTTAGACATTTCCAGCAAATTTCTGCTAGAATTTGCAAATTTGCGTTTCCAGCACAGGTTCGACCGAACCCCAGGATGGTTCGACCGAACTTAACTTGTAGTGCGGCCGAACTTCCCTGGGTTCGGTCACTCTTCTCTTTTTGCGATTTTGCTGGAACTTTTTGCCCGGATTTCAAAATGTAGAGTTTTGGCAATGGTTCGACTGAACCAAAGGGGAGTTCGGCCGAACTTCTACTGTGGTTCGACCGAACATACCCTCGGTTCGGCCGAACCTATCTTCAGATTCGAAAAAAAAAATGCTGCCATGTTTTCTATTTTGCTGCATTTTCGTGAATATAACTCTTATATTAGTCACCTACTTCTTTCTTCTCTTTCTCACTCTAAACCTCCATTGCACCTCCCCTTACAACCTCAAATCTCCATCAAAATCACTCCAATCTTCACCCTTTCTCACTTATTTTCCATCCTTTACTCAATTTCTACAATCTCTACAAAAACATTCCTCACAAAACAAACTCATCTTTCCATTTTCCCCAATTTCAAGGGTTTAAGTGCTTGGGTGTTTTTCCTCCCAATCAATTGTGGTATGTTTGTTCTAGCGTTTGCAAGTTTATTTCTTTAATTTCTTATAGTTTTACCATGTTTTACATATTTAAGTGTGAATTATGGTATTCTTGAAATTATTAGTAATGACTTGTTTGTTTCATGTGGTTCTTTGGATTGACTTGTTGCAATTGATTGGTTGTTGATAGTAGAACATGTTGTTATGATGATTATGCATGTGTACCTTGGTTTTATTTTGATCTCAATGTATTTGAGTGTTGATTTCATACTAGGGTATTCATGTTACCATTTTATGATTGAGAAATGCTTAAGTTGGATGTTATTGGAGATTGTTATTCATGGTTTTGGCTTGATTTTGATGGTTTGATGAATGGATATCATGAAAATTAGGGGACATCATGCCAAATTTCACCTAGACCTTGTTAGGACTAATTTAGGAATGACATAGGAATCCTTATTCAAACCTTGGTCCAAATGTATTCATGCATGCCTTGAATTATATACTCTCAAGCATACACTTTTACCTTGGTTAAATACTTGGCTTCTTATGTCATTTCCTATCAATTTGTTCTAATGATATACTCTTGGTGAATTTGTAGAATCAAGATGTTCGGCAAGGGAAAAGGGAAGTCAAAGAGGAAGAGGGTGGGAGAATCCTCAGCAACGCAATTCCCACCTCCTCCCGGCATCAACGATTATGGCATTATTGCTCCGGACGAGCAATTTTGGCCTATATATGCATCACTCATCAAGCGTCCGATTAGGTCTATAAGGTTCTTTTGCCCTCAAACTTTGAGGAAGCTGGGAATATTGGATGAGGTGACTAGGTTGGCTCAAAACTTTGGTTGGGGTGACTTAATCCACCTCCACGCTCACACTTACGAGCGTGTGACTTTGGAATCCCTTGCCTCCCTCCGCAAGGAAGTTTTTGATCCGGAAGATGTCGATGAGGATCCTCAACTCATGATACACTTCAGGATGTTCAACGAGGATCACTCTCTAACTGAGAGTGATCTAAATGAGATCTTCTTTTGGCACGCCACTACCCTTGATTACCCGTCTGAAATGACCTCCTCCCATCGAATTCCTTACAACGAGAAAGAGTGGTGGAGGAGCATCACAAACAAGGATAGGTTCCAAACTAATACCTCAAAGGTCAACAACATCATTCATTTAGCATTGAGGTATTTTGTACGGCTTCTCCAGTACGCCGTGTTCTTCAAAGCCAACCTCGGCTCCATGGTAAAAGACGAGGTTGCTTGCCTATTCTTGGCCGACAATCCTCAACGGCTAAAATTTTAATGCTCCTCCACCTTTATCCAACGGCTCTTGGATACTAGGGACAACCGTCTAGGTGATGAGATATTTAT
This sequence comes from Chenopodium formosanum, assembly GCA_024500155.1. Taxonomy (NCBI): domain Eukaryota; kingdom Viridiplantae; phylum Streptophyta; class Magnoliopsida; order Caryophyllales; family Amaranthaceae; genus Chenopodium; species Chenopodium formosanum. The sequence continues at coordinate 45,360,435 of CM044880.1, forward strand.
GGGTGGCATGATTACTATCATTGCTCTCTCTTTGAAGGGTGGAGCATACAAAGACCAAATTGAATTGCTCCCACCCGTGCACCAAACATGAGAAGAGCTCACCGACGAGTTCCCTCCCTATGCTCTATCCATAAGCGCCCTCCATCACAGCCGCTTCCTCAATTACACTACTAGCAAGCGCCGTTTTATCCTCCTGGTCGATAGGGAGATCGAATGATGTGTCCTCCCGGACCCCGACCTCACTACGGTGGACCACTTTGCTCCTCTCTAATGAAAGATCCCTCAGCAAATCATCCCCAATGAGCTGAGGTGAACTAGAGCCCGGGGTGGAGCTCCTCAACCTCCATCGGTCCTCCATCAAGAGCAAATCATTCTCCCCTTAGCGGGGGAGGTGAGGCATCTTCTTCTTCTTCCACTCCTCCTTTTGATTTCAATGCCCTTCGTAGTACCCCCGATGATATCCATCGAGACAATCAAGCTTCCATTGAGCAATAAGGGTACTACGCAAGGGCAAATTATGACAATCTTGTGCAAGCAGGCATTCAAGCGCCCTATGTGAACTACCCTTACCACCCCCCTCAAGAGGGTCCGGTTAATCATTGGGGACCCTATGACCCTCAACACCCCACCCCCCTTGCTACGCCTATTGGGAAGGTCCCATCGACCCTACCCAACGCGTTGGCACCCCCCCATACGACCCCTATCGTCCGGGTGGGTGTGATCCGGCTTATGACCCGGCATCCACATCCACCCTCGCTCCTTTTGATGGTGGTTGGGGTGCCCAAGGGTGGCCCTATGAGCACTTTAACCAACCCTTCCACCCTTTCATGGACACTCCTGGGTTTGATCCTAACAACCCCCCTCAACCTAGGGGGCGAGGAGATGATAACCAGTGATGATGTGGGAACTTTTACCTCCCCCCCGATCTTCTCACTTGTCACTTTTGCTCGGGACGAGAAAAAGAATAGTGTGGGGGAGGATGTCCTTTTGGTTGGTTGAAGTGTACATAGGAAGATAAAGTGGTAGGGTAGTTGCTTGCACATAAGGAGGATAGTGAGGATAGTGGCTTTGTGGCATTGATGTGGCGTTGTGGCGGTGGTGATGATGTTGGTGATGTTGTGATGGTGATGTGATGAGATGGTGATGTTTTATGATTATTGATGTGATGATGATGATGATGTTTTATGGTTATTTTTGCTGATTTCTGATGATTTTCTTTGATGATCCCTGAGTCTTTGTAGGTGGAGATGCTCCCGAAAAAAAAATCCAAATTTCCCGAAACTCCAAATCCCCTTAATCCAAACTTTGTAGATAGCTTTTTATTTATTTTTTCTTCTTTTTGTTTGTTTCTTTAGTCTTTTTCTTTGTTTTCTAACCTCTTCTTGTTTTGTTGTAGTTTCTTTTGTTTGGCTCACCTTTATTGAAGCTTGAAGCGGAGATGTAGGACGTTAAGGAGCAACACTAGCTCCCTTGGTGAGATTGGATATATTACCTTGTCTTAAATTTCAAGCGGCATTCGGTGAGACCTTTCCTCTCTTTCTTTTTTTTTTCTTTGAGTGCTTAGTTTAGGTCTAGTTTAGGAAGAGTTGAATGGTTCGAGGCTGATTGATTTTGGTTCCAAGGAACCTGGGATCGTTGATGTTGATATCAACGATCACTTGTATGTCGATTGGGATTTATTTGATTTACATGCCTCGATTATGAACCTTTTTAATTTATTCCTCCCTTTTGTGTGTTTTTCTTGTTCTCTTTTGTGTAACGAGCATGACTATGACAAGTTGAAATATTTTTGATGTGGATTTGCTCATTCATTTGGATTCAAGAATTTGTGTGCCTTTTTGATGACATGGCTTTGAATGCTTACCTTCCTAGTTGATGAGGGTTTACACGATTTAAGAATGCTTAAGGTTGAATTAGACACATTATAAGCTAAGGTAGCCCGGTTTAGAACTCTTGATGACGTTTGAACCCCCTAGTTCACGGGAAAGTGGTAAGATGGTGTTGCTCTTCGTAGTGAATAGGATTCCCTTGGTTGGTATTTGCTTATTTTTATCCTGTGTGAGCGTCATTTATTCTAGCCTTCATCACTCTTGTGAGCGGCGTTTTGGATCCTTAACTATGCATGTCTTAATCTTTGTGTTGGTATTTAGCTCCCGAGTTCGTGACCAAACAACTTTAAAGGAGGAAGAGGGCATTTCTTCTCATTTTTCTTTGTTTTCTTTGTGTTTTGTTACAAATTTGGTTTTCATTTTTACATCCACCCACTTGCTAACCAATTTGGGCCTCATTCCCCTTTCTTGATCTAGCCATATTACAAACCTATCAGCCTATGTTCTACCAACCCTTGTAGTTAGTGAAGCATTGGCTTTTGAGGTTCGAATTCGAGAGTGTTGGTTTTAGGGCAAGAAAGTTGTGAATATTGGTTCAAGTGAGAGTTTGAAAGTTGTTCATGAAAGGAAATATTTGCAAAAAGTTTGTGAGGAAGGATGCAACGTATGAAGTTAAAAAAAAAATAATAAAAAAAAAATAAAAAAAATAAAGGAAGAGTATATAAAAAAAGAAAAAAAAAAGGGGGAAGGGAAAGGAAGAGGAAATAATGAGAGAAATGAAGTAATGTTATGAAATTTTGTATTGAAGGTTGTAATTTGAATTTAGTTTCAATTCTTAGGTGGTTCTTGAGAGATGACCATTCTTTTGCATCACTTAGGATTTGCCACCAAAAATTTTCAAATTAATTCCCAACCTTAACCCTTAGCCATGACATTACAACCCAAGTTAAGACCCTTGGACTTGGAAAAGCGCGGTCAAAGAACGGTGGAGGGAGATAGATTTCAACCCTATGGAAAGAGTGTGCATAGTTGAGATGTCGGGATAACCTTATGACTCCACAATAAATTTCTTTTTTCGGTTCCCTCGAGGAATCATGAGGAGCTAACTTGGGGATGATTTGAAGCTAGTGGAGAGAACGCGGACCATCTTGGTTGGAGCTAGGGCAGAGGATGAAATCATTAGTTCTCTACGCTTAGCTTAGGTTTGTCTCCCTCAACCATGAGCATCTTAGAACGTGTTCCCCCTCTTTAAGTTGAGAAAAGTAAGCATTATTTGATTCATGTCCCTATGTTAGAGTCCATTTGGAGCATTTCCCATTGTGAAACTTGATTGATTTTCTTAACCCTTGTCATATTATGCTGGTTGTGTGTGTTGTCTTTTTTGTTTTAATATTCCTTGCTTGAGGACAAGCAAAAGGCAAGTGTGGGGGATTTTGATGAGTGGCATTTATGCCACTCTTTTATCCTTTTTCTCTAAGGATTCTCCCCTCGTTTGCACTTGTTTGGCCCTTTTTCTAAGCATTTTTACTTAGTTTTGCTTTCTCTTTTCTTTCTCCTTTATCCTCCCTTTTCTTAGTCTTCCCGCTTTGTTCTTATTGTGCTTTTCATGCTTATGCTTTGTAGGAACCATCGAGATTTTCAAGAGGAGGAAGCTAAGCTCAAAGGAAGCTAGAGGAAGCATGATTCAGAAGAGGTTCGGCCGAACCTCCTGATGGTGTGGCAGAACCAAGGTGTGGCCGAACCTGCTCAGTGGTTCGGCCAAACTTCGAAGCAGGGGCAAGATGAAAATTGGCAGTTTTGCAGGAGTGGCCGAACCACAGGAGTTCGACCAGACCAGGATCAGGGAGGTTCGACCGAACCTACCCTGTAGTCCGGCCGAACCTTCCCTTTTGTTCGGTCGGACCTCTCCTTTTATCAGTTGGCTCTGTACGGACTATATAAGTCCCATTTTAGAACGTTTTGAAGGTTAGATTAACTTAGTTTTAATTTGCTACATTTTTAGCTTAATCTAGAGAGAGAAACTTCATTAGTAGAGAGAGAAAGTGTGTATTTTCATTGATGAACTTGGATATTGAAGAAGGAGCTTGATTGAATCTTTGTAAATCTTCATCTTCAATTAATGAGCAATCTCTTACTCTCTTTCTTTACTTTTGTATTTAGTTTTGTTTGCTTATTTTGATTTTCCTTCTTTGCTTATTGATCATGTTGATGCTTATTGATTTTATGATTGATATTGTCTTCAATATGATTAATGAGTAGTCACCTAGCAAAGGGTGTGGGGATGGTGTAGTTGTTAATTGATTCATGCTTATGATGTTAGAGTTATGTTAATGGTGATTAAAGTCTTTGTATGTTTGATATTCTTTAATCTTCTTGCAAGTGCACATTGTTGGTTGATTAAAGGTGAATCTTTGCTAACAAGAAACGGAAGTTGACTTAGTTAAGGTTCATTGCTATCAATAGTTCATTGATTGCACCTTCTAATATATGTTTCTAGTGTGGAAACATAGAGGCTATGTTAGGAGAAATCGATTAACCCCGGAAGGCGGTTAGATCGAGCTCTATTTCGATATTCTTGCATGCTTAGTTTGCCATTGCTTTGCTTCCGTGTTATTGCATGATCAAGTGACATCTACATCTACCCACTTCCCTTGGTGTTTAGTTAATTTGATTTTTAATCATTCTTAATCCTTAGTTTAATCTCTTAGTTATTCACTTATTACCCCGAGATAGCTTAAGTCTTAAGTAGTGAATGCGGTGTTTATGCATGTCTCCTTGTGGTTCGACCCCTTTGCTTGCCTTATACTCGTATTAGGTTTGCTTAGGTTATATAAATTGTATTTGATCTAGGTATAGTCGTTATACGACGCGATTATTCCCTTGTCAAGCAAGAACGAAGCAAGTGAATTTCTAGAAATTTTCGAGCAAAACACGACGAGCAGCAGCGAAAATGAAGAAGAAAGGGGTATTTAAGGAATACCCTATTCTGGCGCCAAGTGCTAGACCTTGGCGTCAACAAATAGGCTTGGCGCCGACGCCAACCCCAGCGTCTGGCGCTACAGCCAGTTATGTGGCGCGGATGTATTTACAGCGGCGCCAGGATGTTTAGCCACTCAGTGTGGTTGTTCTAATTTTTTTTGCAATATATTTTGGGTTCCTTGGTACGCCAGTTAGCCCCTCTAAGCAATTTGACATGATTTTTAGTAATCGGCTTGATTGCATGAAGTGATCGACCTGATGAAAGATCATCTCACTTAACTTAAAGCGCCTAAGCATTGGCTCATTAACAAAAAGCACCGACATAGTGGTTCATTTGCAATGGGCACCGACGTACAGGTTCAAAAGCGACAAATGCGCCAACGTACAAGCATAGCGGAAGCAAAGTTAAAGCGAGCTTTTAAAGATCGGCAAGCGGAGGTCTTCGATAATTTACTTTGGAATATTATCGCAACAAATGAGGATAGCTTCAAGCGAGGATATCTTTGACAACATTCCCTAGATTGTGGAGAGTCGTCACAAACAACTGAAGGTGATTTCAAGCGAAGTTGTCTTCAATCATGTTCCCTTAGACGTGGAAGATGGTCATATAGTGGAAAAGGATTGTTTCAAGTAAAGCAATCTTCGATAGTATTCCCTTAGACGTGGAATATTATCAAAGAGGAAGAGGATCGTTTCAAGCGAAGCAGTCTTCAATATTGGAAGCAGTTACAAGCGTAGCAGTTTTCAAGCAGGATGACATTCTCTTGGCAGGAGGTCATCAAAACAACAACAATGCGGCAACAAATCGGTTACTTTTAGAGACGTGTGCTCGACGGTGCAAGATACGCATTTCTTAACTCTTTTATCTGTTTAACTAACGCTAGTTTGCAGGTTTCGGCGTTACAAGAGCGATTTAGGATCGCAAAACGTTTTGAATCATTCTCCGTCCCTATCGATACTTTGACTTTTGTTTTCGAAACTTGCGTTTCTCCAAACTCAATCAAAGTGGGGGCTTCTGTAGACACCCATTTGTGTCTCCCCAAAACCAAACCCGGTGATGAGTACCTTTCACGTCGAATCATAATCGAATGAAGTGAAAGTGTGGAAAGTTTAGTGTTGCGGATAGTTTTAATTTCTTTTCTCTTCTCTCTGTTTTTGAAAAATTATTTTAAGAAAACAGCCAATCCAGTTTGGTTGGTCCATGATATAGGTCCAATAGTATTGTAGTTAGATGGGGCTTGACTAGATCTTTCCAACGATATATTATAAGCCTAATTCCGATGAATATTGAGGAAGTTATGGCCAAATTACCAAACTGGGCCCGGTTTAAGCCTTATATGCAGCCCAATGATCTAGAGGAGGGCCTAATATAGATTTATCATTCCTAATACAATTAGGAATGGTTTTAGTCTTCTAGATTCTTCTAGAAAGTTCTTTTCGTTCCTAATTCAATTAGCATTGATAAATTGACTTTTGTTGACTTTTCAAAGTTTTAATTAAAATCAAAGAACGTTTTTTGAGGAAAATACGATTTTATCCTCCTGTACGACAATTTTTATTTGATTTTAAGAAAACGCGTGAATTTCTTAATCAGCGCCAAACGCCAGCTGAAGCGCCTGGCGCTACGATTGGCGCCTGGCGCTAATGTTGGCGTCTGGCGCCAATAGCCAGCGTTGGCGCTAATTCAATTTTATCTACGCCAGAACTCTTTTTTGATATTTTATCTTTTTGGTTGGTTTTCTTTATAAATAACGTCGTAAAAACTCCGTTTTAAGACACCAGTTTTCATCAACATTCATCAACATTCACCTGTTTTCACCAACTCTCATCAAGATTTCCTTGATTACTCTCTCTCTCTCTCTTTTTTCTAAACTAGCCTTTTCTCAAACATAAAAATTCCGCATTCATTAGATCTAGAAACATCTAGCCATATTCGAAGTTGCCTTTGCCCTAGATGTGAAAGGTTTAATTTCTGAGGGTTTGGTCCCAAATCTCTCTTTCCATTATTTAATTTAATTGTTTTGATTATTATTTTCCTTGAAGTTACTAACACGTGTATTTTGTTGTTAGAAAGAGGTATGAGGCATCAAAGTAAGTATTTTAATGGTTTTTATTGATGTTATGATGTAGAAATCATTTTTAGGTTGTTATTATGATCTTCCTAATATATATGATTGTTAGTATCATGTTAGGGCTAAATATTTGATTTTTATTATTTAGTGACATGCTAGGGTTTGTTATTAATCTCGTTAGTATCATGCCTAGGATCTTGCTATTTTTATTATGCTTTAACCTGATTATTATTATGATAACGATTTTATTATTGTTATTATTTTGATTATTATTATGTTGCTTGATATTATATTTATTTTTATTGCTTGATCACACTTTTTATGCATGTTTAAAGGGAATTTGTACTTGTAATCACGCTTAATAAGATAATAATAACCTTGTTTAGGGTTAATTTGATTATAATTCAAGTGATCACCAATAATTGTTTTATTTGTGCATTAATTTTCAACCAACATAGATAAACAGGTTTAGGGGTAATCCTATTGATTGTATGTTAGTCAGAAAGCGCACATGAATACGATCAGAATAAAGTAGAGGCCTATTATTAGGGCAGGTTCAATCTCTTTTAGGTTGAATTTGTACCTTCATCCCCGAACTACCAGTCATGGTTCAAGACCTATTGGAGTTAACGATCTCTTGGATCGTTAAGTGGTGTAACCTTCATCTCGTGAACGGTTTACAAGTTCCTAAAAAAACTTGTTGGCGACTCTTTTGCTCTATCTTCTTTCCCTTTGGACGCCACTGTACTTTAGTGTATGATCACCGTGGGTTCAAGCTAGGGGATTAACGCTTGAAAGATAGCGATTCCCCTCTAAAAGGAACATTATTTTGGTACCCTCGCTCCAAACTCATTTCGGGTTTATGTAGACTAATTTGGGAATAGGTAAACTTACAATTCGTGCTAATTATCCCTTGAACTCTACTTGGGAGAAAGGCATAAACGAGGTTTATGAGTTTTCCTAAAACTCATTGGTGACTCCTACTTATTTCTTACAAAAAGCGTGATGAGAATATCATTTCTAATTCAAGGTTTCCCAAACAGTTTGGAATTTAAATCCTAATACAACCTAGAAAGTGTAAAGTCAATGATCCCATACGATGGGAACACCCTCCTTACACCTGGATACTCCAGAAAACAGGAGACTGACTAGAACTTTGAATGTAGACAACTTGAAAAAGTTACTACTTCTAAAGATTTGAAAATTTTTGTAAATAAAAATTTATTATTGAAAAAGTTCTTATTGTTTTCACTATTATTGTTTATTGGTATACATGCATAACTTTCTATGTACCACCTGTACAAGGTACAGACGAACATTGCTAATAACTAAATCAAATAAGGCCACAAGCTGGATGATGAATAAGTTAATAACTCAGTGGCTAAACAAATGTCTACAAGACATGAGGCCTATGGCCAGATGATATTAAATTTTATAATTCGTCTTCTCCAACATGACTAAGGCGTCCGATGACGCCCATCCGGGTGGAATCTTCGCGGAGAGTAACTCTCGTCTAGGTGACATAGTGGCTCTACAACCACATACATACGACAAAGATTGAACGATCAAATTGGTTAACTCATAGTCATCTGACGAAAGTAATCTAAAGGGAATACATGCGGACTTTGAGTGAGGTTGTGCCTAATAACACATCCGGAATTTGCATAATACACTTAATTAGATTACGACGTTAAATTATTAATATAAACAAAGTATTCCCAATGGGATGGACGGATGGGTGTATAATTATATAATAACTACTCCGCTTGGGAGTAGGAGGTCCGCCTGTTTGAAAAACATTCGGGTGGTATTAATGCATCGAGTATAACTTAAATAAAGTGATTGCTTTCAATGTACACAGACGACCTAGACTGAGTAGCCTAATTGATTCACTCATAGCTGTCTGGATTAGTAACTAATCAGGGTTAAGTATGCCCTTCACACATGTTTATGTGGGGCAGGCGGCCCACACATGATCGCCTGCTATACCTGAAGCGCTGTAAGGCCATCTGTATTTGCAAATGAAGCAAAGCAGGCGGGCGAGAGCGGATAAAAAATTTTGTTCGCGTGCTCTTTTCGAGCGTAATGGTGAGAATTTAAGGGCTAATTCTCAAACATAATAAGTCATTAGGCCACCTAGAAAAAGGTTCAAGGCCGATTGTCTGAATTAACTAGATGCTCAATGGCCGGTTGTGACATGCTAAAGTCGTATCACCTAATCTAAAGTATTACCTAAATCCTCTAACTAAAGTAGATAGGGAAGTAGGGTCGAATCCCTAGGGAAATAAGTCTTTCTATTCCTAATTAATTATAGCAATCTAAATTATTATGTAACCAATTATTAGTATTGAATGGGAACTAAACTACTAAGATTAAAGGTAGAGAGAAATTAATGAATAAAAGACGTAGGGCATAGGTTCACCAATAAATAATACTCTAGGGTAAAACAAAATAATCAGTCATCAATGCATCAATTAATCAGAGATCATAAAGGGCTTCCGCTACGTATTACAAATACATAATTAGTTTACTGGTATTAAATCGCATCTCTCGAATCTTGACTTAACCATTTATAAATTAACCTGCCTATTGAAACTAATCCTATACATCATTTCTCATCTCTCAAATCTCAATTCAATATAGCTAAAATCATACATAATAGACCTGCGCAAGTCTAATTGCAGAGCATTAAATCAAGGAAATTTTGCAAAAAACACCTTTTTAAAGTAGTTTTTGCAAGAAACCACCTTATAATTTTTTTTTTTGCAATGACACAACTTAAATTAAATTTTTATTTTCAATGCGACAACTTTGGTCGGAAAAGAGGGTTTGACCTTGTTTTAGGTGTTGACTCGACCACGTACAAGACACATAACCTCTTAAAGCCACTCTCGAACTACATTACCCACCAAAATGCCACCAAATATAGTGGTTTTTATGGGTGGTTAAGTTGGTTTTGTTGTCGTTCTGGTGGTTGGCGTACTTGGAGAGTGGTTTTAAGAGGTCACATGCCTCACATGTGGTGTGGTCATTGCCGAAAAATAGGGTCAAACCCTTTTTTCCGGCCAAAGGTGTCACATTGCAAAAAAAAAAAAAAAAATTGATTAAGGTGTGTCATTGCAAAAAAAAAAAAAAAAAAGAAAAAAAAACATATATATATATATATATAAGGTGGTTTCTTGCAAAAAATTGCTTATAAAAGGTGATTTATTTGCAAAATTTCCTTAAGTCAATCAATAAGAAATTAATCTATCATTGATAAACAACAACAATAAATTACCACTTCATACTAGTCATGGATCCCCCTAAACCCTAGAAATAAAACTACTCAAACATAATTAAATCTAAACTAATTAAAGCAAATAAACAAGACATGATGAAATAAAGAGATTCAATTACTTAAAATAATAGAGAAGAAATCATTACCAAAGTTAACGGAAATAATGGATTAAATTAAGAACAAGGTTGTAGAGTTGTAGAGAGAGAAAAACAATGAGTGAAGTTTAATCTTAAAACTAAGTAGTGTGAGAAAATCTAAGAGAAGAGGTCTAAGAAGTGCTAAACTTGCTGAAAAAAACATATTTATATTAAACTAAAAATCCAAAGCTTAAACAAACTAAAACGACACTTCATCTTCCTCCAGAAACATGCGCCCGGTCGGGCGAGGCATCACCCAGTCGAACGTGCCTTTTTCCAATCGTAAAGCTTCTCTCGCACCCGATCGGGTGCGAGATAGAGAGAAGTTTGCTATTCTTCTTCTTCCGCCACGCCCGGCCATGCGCGCCTCATGGCGAGGGAACCTTGACTGGGAAAGGTTACTTTGGCTACTCTTGGACTTCGATTGGGCTCCGATTCTTCGGCCTAATCCAAATTTCCTCTTAAGGGCTTTAATACATGGTGTGCAATGCCTTGGTATCTCATACGTGGAGCCCTTAATAACCGGTTCGATGACTCTAACCGGCCTTGGGCTACGAAAAGTGGTTGTGCTCCTCTAATGCTTGTAGTTGCTCCATATAAATCCGGGAAAATGCTCCAAATGTGCAATTCCCTACAAAACTCAATCAAAACTACGAAAACACTAAAAATCACAAATTAGTAATAAAAGTGGCTCTAAAGAGCCAAAAACAAGACCAATTATGACCAAGGGATGGGGGTAAATCACTATATAAAATAGACATGTCAAACTCCCCCAAGACAAACCTTTGCTTGTCCTTAACCAGAGACCTCGTAAATGGATAAATAAAATATGCCTCTAATGAGTGTCATTTATGGCACTCATAGGGTAGTCTTTTAGGATGTTTTCACCCTATTTTTCATAGTTTTCTTTTATCATTTGGGTCTTTTCTCCTTTAGTTTCTCTATTTCTTCTCTCTTCGTGTTTTACTTTCCTTTATGTGGTTTTCTTTGTGTTTCCCTTTTATATGGCTATTTTTCTCTTCTATTTTCTCTCTTTTGTTACATTTGTAGGTGCTTAAGGAGTTGGCTTTGCAAAGGGATTAAGAAGAGCAAAAAGGGATAAGCAAAGAAGAAGCAAGCTCCTTAGAGAGGGCTTGGAGAGGGCACGTAGAGGGCGCTCAACATTCCAAGTGCCGCGGGCGCGGGGCTAAAGGGTCGCGGACGTGGATAAAGTACAACAAATTGAGGATTTTTGGCTGGAACTCTCCGCGCCCTAGCCGCGATCTAGCCGCGGGTGAGGAGGTTCTGGAGAGGCTGCTTCTTTAGGAGAGACCGTGACCCCCTGTTTACACTTGGAAGCAGGGCATCTTTCGTGCCCTTAGCTGCGGGCGCAGGAGTCTTCGGCGCGGGCGCGAAAAACAATACCCGCGAGCGCGGGTGTTGCCCAGATTGCCCGTGGAGTTAGTTATGGTTTCCATACCCATTTCTCCGCGCTTGCGGGTTGTTCTTTGAGAGGGAGCGGCCCATCAGTTTTTCTTCTTTGTCTATTGTAATTCCTTTTGAAGGCTAACTTTTAGATAATCTTTTATTTGCTTAGTTTTTAGAGAGAGAAACTAGAGAGAAGTTAGAGAGAAAGTAGAGATTGAAATTCTTGGATTTTGATTTGTATTACAACATTGCTTCAATCAAGTTTGGATTTCTTCTTCATATTATTGAAAGTTTGTGAGATTTCTTTCCTTTGAATTTTCTTCTATCGCAATTTTCATTAATACTTGAATGTTTGATTTGGATTTTGACTTAGGTTTGAGAATTTGTTGATTGATTGATTTTCCTTTTGATTAAGCTTGAAATGAATATGTTAGGGCTTGTTTGGCATCATTTTTCGTTTTCAGTTTCGTGTTTTTTTGAAAACTAAAAACCAAAAACAGGAAACAAGAAAAAGGTGTTTTCACTTTTCTGTTGTCAGTTTTCAAAATTATCATGATTTTAATAAGTCTAAATAATTTTTGATTCATTATGTGACATATATAATGTACTTTTAAAAAATAAAAAACCAAAAAACAGAAAACCACAGCGATGCCAAACGAACCCTTAGTGATTGAATTTGTTTTGTCTTTCAATTTCACCATGATTAGTGAGTAGATTAAATGCTAGGGAGAAGGGGAAGCATGTATGCTTGATTGATGATTTTAGGCAGTTGATGATCATTGATTGATTGAATTGTTGCAATTAAATTGGTTGACATAGTTGTGCATGTGATTTATTAGACTAGGAGTGATCAACCTATAAGATTAATTTAGATTGCATTGCAAATTTCAATGATATGAACCCTTGATTTGAGAATTGCTTTAATTGATTGAATTTGATTGTGATTTTCCTTGTTAGCCATTCATAGTGATCCCTAGCTTGGCTTATAGGAGATAACTTTTGGATTCCTTTGATTGCAACTATTGTTTGTCCCTTGTAATGTTTGAATCAATTGAGTGATCTATCAATTAGCATAATCATTGAGCTTGCATGTGGAACCTATATCCCTAGTGTTTAGCTTATTAATTGAATCCCTTGATTTGTCTATCTTCTTAATATTTTAGTTACCAACCACCACCATTAATGTTCTTCGATTTAGCTTTACAATAAACTATAGCATAGTTCCTACTAATTCCTTTGGGTTCGACCCTTGACTTACCGTATACTTGTATAAGGTTTATTAAGTGTTTATAAATTTAGTTTGACCAAGGGAGGATTAGATAACGTCCTATCCTAGAACATGCTACCTTAGCATAGACCTATCCTAGAGTCAACCAAGCATATTCTCAAACCGTGCATACCCATACCATTTAGGAATATATTCATTCAAAAGTAAAAATCAGTAGTATATAATCCAATTCAAAAAGAAAAACAAAAAGGTGACAAATAAAGCCTCAAAATATAACAAAATCCAAATATAAAAAGAAAGAAAAATTAAAAAAAAAAAAAGAAAAGAGAAAAGAAAAACATAGATAAAAGAAAAGAAGGAAAATAAAGAATGGAATGAATATGCAAGTAGAACATGTAGTTCTCAAACGACAAACAAGTGATGAAATGACAACATCGCCAATGATCCCAAACATACTAGGTGTTAAAAGCATCTATCCTCGAACCATTCAACTTTTCCTAAAACTAATCCTAAACTATGCATCCAAGAAAATAAAAGAGAATAAAGAAAAATAAGAAAGATTTCACCGGCTTCCAAGTAATGCTAAAATAGTAAGGTGAAGAATCAACCACCTCTTGAAGCTCCAAGAAACAAAGCATCATCATCAAAGCCATGTGAAAACAAAAATAGAAAAGAGAACTATGGACAAAGAAAACGGTTAGTAACTTCAAAAAAAAAAAAAAAAAAAAAGAAAAGAAAACAAAAAGGAAAGAAAATAAAAAAGCAAAAATAAGCAAAACTAAACTATCAAGAAAACAAAAATAAGAAAATAACAGCTAAAGAACTAACTAAACATCTAACTAAACAACAAAATGCTAAACTACAAAATTTGGATTCAAGGGTTTGGATTCATGGGATTTGGATATTAGGGGTTTGGATTGAAGGGAGCAAGTCACACATCATCATCACAACAACAACAAGATCAAGCATGAGCAAACATCATCAAAGTAGAATCAAGAAAGAGATCATCATGCAAAGACACAATAGAAACAAGGTTAGTTTCAATAACAAATTGGTCACCGAGACAAAACCCCTAAGAAAAGGAAAAGTTCCCCCAAGATAATCATAGATACATCTCAACATCCCAACAATACAAAGCAAGCAGACGTAAGACAAGGGATGGAGGCACATGACACAAAAATGACGGAACTAGCTACCACTACCACTCAGCCCGGAGCCATCATTATTATCCCCATCATAGGAAAACTCGGATGGGGGACAATGAGAATCCCATCCCCCGGTGTAACTGGGTGGCCAACCATAATGCCCCCTAAAGTTATCTTGTTGCCAAGGGGCAAGGGGAGTGAATTGCTCGGGCAAGGCGAGCGGTAGTGGGTGATTGGGGTGTACATAGAAGTAGTTAGGATCACCCCTATAGTCGCTCCCATCGGGAACATGGTTATCGTAGTTACTGTGCTCATCGGGGAATGAGCGAGTCTTGGTGTTGGACCCCGGGGGTCCTTGCCAATTTGGGTACGTAGGTACCCTATCAACCCCAAAAGATGGTATAGGACCATATTATGGTGGAAAGTAAGAGTAGCTAACCAGGGGAGTGATTTCTCCCTGGTTAACACCCGCATCATACAAATGTTGTTGTTGGAGAAACATACCTTGTTGCATCTCCGAAATTCCTCTCATATGAGTATAGAGGGCCTCAAAATCTTGATCATACATGACTTACAACCGGATTTGCATGCCCTTCATTTGAGCACTAAAGGCATCCAAGTCGGAGCTAGCATATTGGTGATGTTGCTCTTAATGTTATTGTTGTTGTTATTGTTGTTGTTGTTTTTGTTGTTTTTGTTGTTGTTGTTGTTGTTGTTGTTGTTGTTGTTGTTGTGGCTCTTCTTCTTCTTCTTCTTCTTCTTCTTCTTCTTCTTCACCTATCTCATAATCATCATCATAGTAGGGCGGGCGGTGACTCATGGGGACATGCCAAATGTTTGCTCCATTCTCTCGGTGGAGAGAAGTCAAGGAAGGGTTAGGGAGATAGCACCAAAGGTCATTGTCTCTTAGCCAATCAAATACCTCGTCCTCATCACTCTTTTCTAAGAAATGGATTTGCTTCAATTGCTTGACGTCGAGGTGGAGAGAATCAACATCCCCCACCAGAGTGCAAGATGGCAAATAATGCCTTAGCTCAAGGTTGGTCACTAGCCTAGTGACCATGCTCCCACAAGGGATCTCGCTGGAATCCCTATCTTGCAACCTTTGGCAATAGCTTGCAAAAGTGTACCCCAAGTTTAGGCGACCCCGGTACTCCACACGAGTAGCCACCCATAAAATCCGAAGTTCCAATTGGCTCATCTTTCCCGATACCAGCTTCGGGAATACCGAATATCCCAATAGCCTATGAAGAACCCGGAGACATTGCTGGTATACCTTACTAATATTGGCATACCGGGTCATAAAGTAACCACAACATGAAATATCGTCCCACCACGAATTCTGATCATATTTATTGCCGAAGAAGAGCCCGAGATAAAAAATATCAGAATTTTGATCAAATTCTAGAGCCCATTGAACTCTTATAAGGATTGATCAAATTGAATGTTGAATAGTTAAAATCGGACATGGTAGATATCACCCTCAACCAGTACAAGATCAACCGTGGCCAAGAACTCCAAAGTTGGTTGAACATATGTACGGAAGCTCCGGCTCACAAAAGATCCCATGCGAAGGTTGTTAAGAAACTCCCTCAAGTCCTCATCGATTCCCAATTTAATCATATTCGCTTGAAAGTAGTGACAGGAAGGCTTGAGGGAACGGTTCGCTTTGAGCCTTGAGTATCTATCTTTTTGGATTAGGTTGGTTATTCTAAGTTTAGGTATAGGGGTAGGTTGACGTTGTTGTGAGGTAGAGGCAGAAGGAGCGGGTTCTTCATTGATTTTTCGTTTCTTGAAAAGGTTTTTGATGTGTTTAGACATGATGATTTTCAAGGATAGCAACTCAAAACACCACAATCACCCCAAGAAACTCCAACCAACAATCTTGAATGCTTCAATCGAACTCCTTAACCAAAACCGACAAGAAACAACTCACTACCAAAGTTAAGCAATCCCAAATACACACAATTACCACTAATTCAAGCCACCAAATGCATTCAAACCATAAACCAAGCACAAAGAAATCAAGAACCAAATCTCAACATTATCAACGATACACCACTACCAAAATTCCGATCACAACAATTCTCAACAATAACGATCAATTTTGCTACACAAACAACAAACAACACAATGTAAGCAATAATCAACCATCATACATCACAAATAACCAACTAAAATCCAATTTCAAACATCAAAACCACCCAAATACAGAGTACTACTATTCATACCTATGAACTAACTAAAACATGCAATTATATGGTATAATAAACAATTAAAAGTAAGAGTAGATGATGGTACCATACAAGAAGCAAGTTAGAGCAATCTTTAGCCACCAATTTCCAGCCACACGAAAATACCCAAATTAGCTTAAACAATGGAGGAGAGAGAATGGTGGTTGTTGTGGGTGAAATGTAATATGAATTTGTTAAAAATGGAAGAATTGTAAGAGGATTTGATGAATTTTAATGAAAATTTGGAGGAATTTGAGTGAATTTTATAAATGTGAGTAGGGTATGGTGCGGTTTTGATGAAGGTGAAGGGGTTTATGTGCGTGAGAAATGAGGGAAATGAGGGAAAAGAAAGAAGAAGAGATAGGCACAGCTGGGGGGTGCGCGGCCGCGTGACCTGGCAGCGCGACCGCGCCAGTGTCGTGTGCGGCTGCGCATGGGCTAGGCGCGCCCGCGCCAGCTGCTGCTGCTCTTGCCTCTCTCCTTGGTGCGTTCATGCGTGGGTACATCGATAATTATCATTCCAGGATTTTGGACCCCATCATAAAGATCAGTTTATAAACGTGAATAATGTAGGTTCAACACCCCTAAAATAATGGTAGCACCATGATAAACTCACCAAGTTCAAATTTCTTTAAACTTAAGATTACCTTTCTAACAATTCTTACCCCTTTTACCTTAAAATTTCGATAAAATTGAATATAAACACATCAAAAACCGCGAAACACCATTCCATTGCTCGTTCTCACTTGATGTAATCTAACTCCAAGAATTCAACCTATAAATCCAAAAGAAAAACAAGTGAAAGAAAAGAAAAGAAACTAAAAGAAAGAAAATTATGAAAAATAGAAATCAAAATAAAAGGTTAGAAATCTCCGGGTTGCCTCCCGGGAAGCGCTTGCTTAAGGTCCAAAGCTCGACCCTTCCTCCAAATCACGGAGGGTCAAAGAACACCACCTTATCTAAGGTAGCGGATAGAACAACTTCTGTTTCATTTTAAGCAATCTCTCGTTGTTGCTTGACAAGAGTTCACTTGCTTGCACATCAAAAGCAATATTTTCTTTTCTCATCTTCAATCTCATTCTCTTCTTCCTCGAAGCTCTTGCTTTCTTCTTGATTTTGTTTCTTTTTGTAGACGGTTTCACACCATCTACCTCCATGGAATCCTCCTCTTCCTCTCGAGGGTAAAGCTCAAACCAATGAGGAATGTCTATCTCCTCTTCGTTCATAGCCTTTGGAAGCTCCTTCTTATCTTCACTAACTTTCATGCAATCAAAAATCACAAGCACATCATATAAAATATCATGAACATTGTTAGATGAAGAATCAATCACATACACATTATCAAAAGAACGAAGGGAATCATCACTCTTGATTCCTTTCACAAGGGATAAGGATTCATGCATTGGTTTTAGCTCAAAGCTCTCTTTCTTGTTACCAACTCTGAAGGTAATACGACCTCCCTCAACATCAATCAAGGCTCCCGAAGTATCTAGGAACGGTCTCCCTAAGACAATAGGAATGTGGTCATCTTCTTCTATTTCAAGCACAATAAAATCAACGGGAATTATAAAACCAACTATCTTAAGGGGAACATCCTCAACTCTTCCCTTGGGAAACTTTATGGACCTATCAGCCAATTGCAATGTCATGTTGGTAGGAAGAAGTTCTCCTAGATTTAGATTCTTGAAGACCGAGAAGGGCATTATGCTCACACTAGCACCCAAATCACACAAATAATTCTCAAACAACTTACTATTGATTTTGCAAGGAATGGAGAAATTACCCGGATCTTTCATCTTCTTGGGGAGGTCATTGTGAATCAAAGCACTACAACACTCACCAAGCTCCACCGAATCTATCTCATTACAATTTCTCTTGCCACTCAATATATCCTTAAGAAACTTGGAATATCTAGGCATTTGGGTCATGGCTTCGGTAAGAAGGATAGAAAGATGGAACTCCTTCAACATTTCAAGATATCTCCCAAATTATTCATCTAATTTGTTCCTCATAAACTTTTGGGGATACGGGAGGTCGGGTTTTATCACTTCCTCTTGCTTTCTCTCATCACTCTTCTTTTTCTCATGTCTCTCTTCTTTGCTCACATCACTTGACACATCTTCCTCATTTTGCTCACTTGAAACACTTTTCTTCTTGTCCTCCTCACAATCCCTAGAAACTCTCTATTCAAGAACTCTTCCACTCCTTGTGGTGATGGAATAAACGGGTTTCTTAAGATCAACTCCTTGAGAAGGCAATGTAGAAGGACTAGCACAATCTTTCAAAGTGTTTGCTAGTTGGGTGATTTGTGTCTCAAGCATTTTGTTATGTGTCATGATCTCATTAAATTTCTTATCGCTCACCGCCATATAGGTGTTCAAGATTTTTGTTTGATTTTCAATCATCTCCTCCAAATTGGACTTGGATTATTGAGAATAGGAATTTTCACCAACACCTTGAGATTTTGGACCAAATCCGGGTAGGGTCCCCTTTGGTTGTTTTGAAAATTCCCCTTATTTTGATTGTTCCAATTGCCTCGATTTTGATTGTTGGAAAAATTTTTGTTTTGGCCACCAAAGCCTTGAGATTGTCTTTGATTTTCATACCCTTGGTCTTAGTTTTGATTCCCATAACCTTGGTTATTATAGTTGTCTCGGAAACCTTGGTTTCCTTGGTTCCTATAATTACCATTGTTATAGTTATTAAATCCACCTTGTTGGTGAGAATTTCAATTTCCAAAGTTTCTTGGTCCATCAAACCTTTGACCATTGTTATTGTTTGAGACAAAATTCACATTTTCACATTCATTACTCTCACCATCATCAAGATTTTCAAATCCATTTGAACAAGTGGAAGAATCATAGTCATAAGACCCTCAATTATCACAAAACAAGCATCCACTGGGCATATTGATAGAAGTTGAAAGAGGAGTAGAGTTAAAAGATGTACCTCTCCCTTAAATGTGGGAGGGATGACCTTGTGCATTGGAAGTTGCACTCTCAAGCTTAGCCTTAATTGTTGTCATCTTCTTTCTCAAACTTTCAATTTGAGAGGATAGATTGTTGATGGCATTAAGGTGATTAACCGAGTAAACCGTTGATCCATTCTTACTTGAAGACTCTCTTTCTCCTTCGTTCCAATCCATATAATGGCGCACCACATCTTCTATAATGTCCACAACCTCGTCTTCGATTTTGTTCATGATTGGGCCTCTGGCTCCCGCATCTTGACACGATTTGCCTTGAGGACTCAACCCTCCATAGAAAATTTGAATGATTTGATATGTTGGGATGCCATGATGGGGACATTCTCTTTGATACTCCTTATACCTTTCCCAAGCTTCGTACAAGCTCTCACTAGGTTTTTGTTTGAAACTTTGGATCAAAGACCTTGCCTCCGCCGTTTTCTTTTGGGGGTAGAACCTAGACAAGAATTTCTTGGTAACTTCATCCCATGTTCTAAGAGAATTTGGCTTGTTCTCCTTGTCTCACCATTCCAAAGCTTGACCTATGAGAGAGAAAGGGAATAACTTGAGACGAATAAACTCTTGAGAAACACCATTCAGTTTAACAGTGTTGCAATACTTCTCAAGCTCTTTGAGATGGTTTAGCAGACTCTCAATCTTAGCCCCACTAAATTGTATCCTTTCAATGAAAGTGATCATGGTCGGCCTTATTTCAAAGTCATTTGCCGATGTTGTTGGCAATGCGATCCCACTTTCAAACCCATATGCACCAGCAGTTCCCAACTCCTTCAAAGCAACTCTTGGATTATCTCCCATGCTTACTTGATCCTCCTCTTCTCTTTCTTGGTGAATTTCTGCTCTTGGAGATCTTAGACTCAAGGAACGATTAGCAACCCTTATCCTGTTATTATTCTCTCGATTTAAGGATCAAATGGAACTAAATTCCTTCCTCTTATCCTACACATACAAAAACTCAAAGCAAATATCAATAGCACGGCTACAAATGTAGCCTAAAGAGAAAAACCTTTTTGTAATTTTGAAATTAAGGTGAAAAAGACTCAACAACAATAGCAATCATCTACGCCATTCCCCGGTAACGGCACCATTTTTTATCGAGGGCGAGACTAGGTCGTTAAAAACTAATATACCCCTTATCAAAACAAAATTTATAATCTCTTAACACACCCCTGCACAAAGCATAGAGTAAGTCGAGGGTCGAACCAGTAGGAATGGGAAATGAATGCTAAAGTCAAAGCTAAGCTATTTCGAAGTGATAAAGTGAGGTGTGTGTATTCAAAACAATCAAACAATCGAAATGAAATCAAATTTAACAAGCACTAGGGTTAGCATCTGCATGTACTCGGAAAGGACATAGCTAATTGGGATTGGAGATGTCTAAGTCAAGTGTTGCGAGGGAAAATCAACTAAGAAATCAAGAGAGTAAGGTAGGCTAATCTCCTAGAGGTCAAGCTAGCGCCAACTACGAGAGACTCTAACTAGGAACCTTGCAAACCTACTCAATCGACAAAAGCAAGCCACAAATCAATATTCTGTATCAATGCAAGCTTACAATGTATTATAGTGTAACAATCAAACTTAGCTACTCTTCAATTAATCACACTTATGCACTTAATCAATCAACCAATTTAATCACAACATCAACTACATCAATCCATCACTCATACATACTTCACTATTCCCCTAGCAAGAGAACTACTCACAATCCATTGAAATTAAGATCAAAACTATGCTAATCAACAATTTCATCATCATCATATCAATAAAACCAATTCAAACACAAATTCAATTAAAACTTGAACAATCAACAAAGCAATTGAAATGATAAGCTAAAAATTACATTAAAGTAAAAGAAATTCTTACAAACTTTCTTCAATTCAATGGAGGAAATGCTAGAATTAACAATCATCAGTCATCAATCAACAATCACAAACTTCTCTCTCTAAAATCTAGAGTTTCTCTCTCTAAAATTCTAACTCTAATTTCTGAATTAATTCCCTAATTTTCTTCTCTAATCATTCTTCTT
Organism: Chenopodium formosanum; assembly: GCA_024500155.1. Classification (NCBI taxonomy): domain Eukaryota; kingdom Viridiplantae; phylum Streptophyta; class Magnoliopsida; order Caryophyllales; family Amaranthaceae; genus Chenopodium; species Chenopodium formosanum. The sequence goes on from CM044880.1 coordinate 45,381,755, forward strand.
TAAAAATAGAAAGAAAATCTATATATAGTAAAACTAACTAAGACAAGTTAGTTAAATCGTCCCTAAATAAACGCATACAGGCGCGACCAACCATAAGGGAGATCACGGCCGCGCAAATCTAGGTACGGAACAGGGACCCAGATAGGCGCGCTCGCGCCCGACGGAGGCGCGCTCGCGCCACTAGGCCACGCGCGCCCATGCCTAGGAGCAGGGCAACCTTCTTCCCCGTTATTCCGATGCTTCTCTTGCAATCCACTTAATGATCTTGATAAACACGGGACCTTGCAGTTTCAAAGCTCCATGTTTGAGGACTTAGGAACTTGCACTTCTCTATGCTTAAGCTTCAAATGGAGAGCACTAGACATCCTAATCAATGCCGAACTTGGGAAGAGGCCTCGGGAAACTTGGATAATGACCTTAACCTGAAAAAATAAAGGAAAACAAGCAAATAAAAGTGAAAATAACAAAATAAACCAAGAAATGCATAAAGAAAGAAATCCAACTAAGAAAATGCAAACTAAAAGAAATAAAGAGTAAAATCAAGGAAAAGCTAAGTAAAATAGCTATAGAATAACATGAAATTCACCCTAAAAAGAACCAAATGAGTGCTATAAATGACACTCATCAGTTTGCAAGGTTCCTAGGTAGAGTCTCTCGTAGTTGACACTAGCTTGACCTCTAGGAGATTAGCTTACCATACTCTCTTGATTGCTTAATTTATTTTCCCTCGCAACACTTTACTTAGACATCTCCAATCCAAATTAGCTATATCCACTACCACAAAAAATAGATTACATATCAAAAAATATAAAACGGTTATCAAAGATAGGCGTTCTCCAAAAGAATATAGAACGCATTTGTGCAAGAGGCGTTTTATGAGTTACTAAAAATAGAACGATTAGAATAATTAATCGTTCTCTATTTTTTTTACTCAAATAATAAAAAACAAATAGTTATTCATTTTAGATGATAGAGAACTGTCATCTTGACAACCGTTTTGTATTTTTTTTATTCTAATTTTTTTTAAAAGAATTGGAGGGATATTTATGCGGACCATTGGGATATTTAGAATTACCCTAAATATTCAAAGGAGGCCTAACATAATTGAAACGCTTTTATATTGCACTATCACTATTCACTAGAGTATCTAACTGTCAACTACTTACTACTTCAAAAAAACGATGAAAAGTGAAACCTCATGTTGCTCAATTCACCAATAACTGCTTCGTCGCCCTACCAGCCCACCGTCGCCCCATCTCCCCACCATCGTTCCCCCGCCCCACCGTCATCCCACCGCCAAACTATAGAACGTCTACTTCACCGCACTGCACCGCTCCGCTCCGCTGTACCACCATAGCACTTTCCAGGTAATTCATTCAAATTTTTCTTGATTCAGATGAGTTTGTTAATCTAGTTGTATTAATCAATCAAATTTTTCAATTCAGCCGTAGTGAATTCATATTTTCCATCCATTACAGTAATTTCGATCGAATTTTTGGTGGATTAAAATAAAACTCACAATTTTAGTTTTTGGGAAATAATTCAATCGATTCTTATAAACGCAAATAATTAAATAATATTTTAATTTAATTACACTTAATTTATTTGAATTACAAGAAATTTCAGTATTATCAAAATTATTTTCACCAAATTATTCTTACCTAGGTCAAATATAGAACCCTAATTAGATAAAGAAATATGGGTAGGGGAAATTTATTTATTAATTTTAAATACTTTAATTTGCAAATTATTTTAGAAAAATTCATTTGCTTTGCTTTTCTTTCATAAAAGGGTTGGTTATGAGATGCTGTGATTGAAATTCAGTGATGATTTAATCTAATTCTAGTGATGTATAAGAGTAGTCATGGTGTTTGTGGATTTTGGGTAGCTGATTGTGAAAAGAGAAGAGTAGGAAATCAGAATCCTATGGAAGTGAATTTATAATAATAATAAGGTGGCAAAGTTGATTAAAGGAAAATTTCTTGTTGGTTGATTGTGAAGAGTTGAACTTGATACGTTAGTGCCCCTCCTTCCCTAACACTAGTAATATTTGTTGATTATATATGCATCCTACTTTTGAAACTATAACGTCAACTTATCCATCTCTTAACAGTTCACAGGCACTTTTGCTAAGTCATCTAATGAAAGACATGGTGACATTGCAAAATAACTACCATTTATAAAGTACTCCATATGTATCTTTTTCATACTCTTTTCTTTATCTAGCTTTTCCTTTCATATAAGTTAAATTCAACCAACATTTAGAAGAATGGAAGTAGTACCTAGAAGTGCTACTAATTTTAACTTCTTATCTAAAACTGTGTTGATGTAGGTTGTTTGGTCTATAGATTCAGGTTATGTACAAGGATTTCCAAAGGATGATCAGGAGGCTGAGTCTGTAACACCCTAGAAATCCCTTTCCTTTAAATGCACACTTTACTCCTTTTAAAATATGTTTTAGGAATATCTAAGACATTACCGCCACCGTGAAAACGGCTAAGGCAACTATCAAAGATACACAGCGGAAGACTTGAAAACCAATACTATTTAAATAACACAATTTAAAAACCAAACCAACGAAAATAAAGTTGAAAATCAACAAAACCAAAGCTAATTTAAATCCACTACAACTTGGAACCATTTAAGGCCCTTATTCAAAACCGAAACAACCAATCTTTTGTGTTAGCCCATAAAGTAATATAATAAAATATTCAATGCATAAAAACACATCATATTCTAATAGAAGCTAGCATGATTCTCTCTTCACTCATGCCCCGTCATGAACATGCTTCAATACCTGAAAAGTGTATCTCTACTTGCCCCCACTACTCTCCATTAAAATGGATCATCGTAGGGCCAAGATAAAGACATGGCCAGACACAAACAACCACACACAATCAGCAAAGCTGAGTACATAAGCGTAATTAAACACACTAACATGCATTCTCCTATCATCACACACACTTACCTCATTGCACCTGTTTACAAGCACACACAACAATCAACATGACACTTTAACTAGACATTAAATAATTCATTTAGCGTTGATTACGCATCGAACAGGTTTCTAACTAATCCTATCCCAATAAATTGGGGTTAACTGACACGGGAGCTAACCGTGCCAGCAACAAACCTGTGCCACACATAGGTGGCGGAATTCCAGCGCATAAAAAAAAAGGAATATACAGCGTCCTATACTCCGTTAGAAATTATGATAAAATATAAAGTCACATAACTCCCCCCATATGTTCATACTCAAGGTATATACGTTCCAAGAGTTTTGGTGCGTAATCTCTTTCACTTTACGTTATTTACATATTATTAGACTTGGTGATGACTCTCAAGGCATAATAAGTCAATCAACAATAATTATTCAATCAAACAAATATACCAATTTAATTCTTGAATAATTAGTGACCACATAATATCTAATGTTGAACCCTTTTTAATTCTACCTCAGTCTCGAAGACACCTTAAACGCATAAAGCGCCAACAATCCTATACCTCGGTGTTAAAACACCTTAAGTGCACAAAGGCACCAACATACAATTTATTCCTTGTGTACATAGACACTTATATAGCTCCTTTCTCATGCTTAAAGCGTCAATAAAAATTATATGAACCATAATAAAAATTTCCTTTCAATATTCCAAACATAATTAAACAATTAGTTTAATTAAACATGCTCTCTATCATGCCATAAATAAATATGTAGTCCATATAATCATGCCAAAATATAATTTTCCAATCCATAAACCATCACAAGTAATTCATGCTTCACAATTCAATCACCAACACCAATAATTCACGATTCAATACATAAACCTTAGCATGATACTACTTGTAATTGATTGAAATAAACCTAACATGATTCTACATCATCAAAATATGCTAAGTACGCGAACATACCTTGAATACGATCTTAAAATCATCATGACTAGTAAAAATTGCTCACTTCGAAGTCTCCTACACATTAAAATTATAATAGAGCATTAAAACCCACTCTAAACAAATTTCCAGCAATATATACTATCCTAAAACCCCTCTTACAATAATTTGAATAAGCTGAAATTATATTTAAAACACTCTAATTAAGTCCAACTTAATGGGTAATTTAAATTTCCTTCAAAAACATAATATTAAGTGCTCTACATAAAATTCCAGCACTTTATTTCTAATAAAAACTTGCTGTAATTTAGTCTTAAAACACTTAAATTGAAGATCTAAACATTAATTCCTCATATGCTTTCATAATTTTCATAAATCAAGGACCTAGGGTTTCAAAAATTGGGGCTTTTTAATTAAAAACCAAATCTGAAAATTAATTCATACAATTACAATGATCAAACATCAAAATTAAACCCCCAAACTCATAATTTATATTTAGATCCAAGAATAGATTCAATTAAAACAAGAAAGCTTCAATTTTTTATTTATTTATTTTTTTTTTATATATAAGGTTCGAAAAAAAGGGGAAAGGGGAAGAAGGGCAGCAGCCACCATCGGCTGCCGGCTACTGGCGGCGGCGGCGGCGGCTGCCTTCTGCCGGCGGCTTGCGTCTGCTGGCAGCAGCGGCCACCAGCTTGCCGGTGGCTGGCAGCGGTGGTGAGGGAGGGCAACCGAAAGTTTAAGGGGAAGGGGGAAAAAGAAAAAGGAAAAAAAATAAGGAAGAGAGAGAGAGAAGTTTACCTTGGGTTTTCTCCACTCTGGGCAAAGTTTGATTTGCCTCATAAGTGGGATATTTATACCCCTTCTCTACTAACCCTCTTCTAGGTTTTCCTATTTCCTTCCCTAATAAAACTTGTTGAAAATTAAACTTTCCTAAAATAAAACCCCAACTTTTAAATAAAATAATTAAATAAACTTTCCTTTAATAATAATATTAATTAAAATACTTTATAAAATACATACTTTAAATAAAATGCGTATAAAAATACGGGGTATTACAGAGTCTCAGGTTTGTTGACACGATGTTTTGCTTTTGCACTAACTGTACTATTAGGTATGTATTTTCGATAATGAAGCCAATTTGGACTCAATGTACCTGTATTCCTTACTGAACCTGGTTTGTGCAAAGAATTTGGTGATAGACAAGAGCATCCAAACAACATACATTAAAGCAATCAGATCTGCTCAACATTTCATTTATATAGAAAACCAGTATTTCCTTTGATCATCATATGCTTTGCCAAATTAAAAAAATGCCGGTATGAAAATTTTTGTTTCCCTTTCTTATAATGTTGTTGTTTATGTTGTTTAGAAAATGTAAATGTTCTTGTTGGAGTCGATAGCTAGTTTGCTTAATGATTTTCTACTGGATGGTGTTGATCATTTGATACCAATAAAGTTAGCCTTGAAGATTGTTAGCAAAATCTGAGCCAAAGAGAGATTAGCTATCTAAGTTGTCATCCCTATGTGAATTGTAGATCAATATGGTATTGGTATATCTAAGCATTATTTTTTTTTAAATCAACATTAACTAGAAAGGTGTTTTGATATTAAACTCAGGTATTTATTTTATATAACAAATTTTGTATGGATGATTTAATTTAATTGTGGTTGGATGTTTTAAATTATATATATGAAGTATATTTTGATGGCTTTCATCGTATCTGGAAATATTTTTGTTAATTTTATTATACAGAAATTTATATTGCATGTATACAAGATCATGAATTTATTTTTACATAGGAAATGTTAAAATTTTCTAACAGGATAAATGTACAAGATAAAAAATAGGAATACAACAAATATAGGTCTACAGTGAAATACAAAAATAATACAGATTATTAAAATACATGAATATTACAATATAAAATACGTACACGGGTAATTTGAAATACATATGGCTGGATATTTTTAAAAAACCACATAAGAGAACTGTTATCTAACTTAACTGTTCTCTATTGTAATGCAATATAGATCGGTTAAGTGGCCTAAACAGTTCTTTATTCATTCCTTAAGGTACAGATTTAAGAAGGGAAAAGAGAACAGTTGTGACTAACAACCGTTCTCTATATGTGATTATATAAAACGCCTATTATAACATCGCTATACTTTATACATCGCTTAGCAGAAGAACGCCCCTAAGGTGATCTATAAAGCCTATTATAACAGTTCTCTAAGGCCTTATTTGTACTAGTGATCCACTCCGAGTATATGCGGATCCTAACCCTAGTGCTTGATATTTTTTGATTTCTTCTTGATTGTTTGATTGTTTGGAATATACACACCTTACTTCATTACTTTGAGATAACCTAGCTTTAGCATTAGCATTCATCTCCCATTCCTAGTGGTTCGACCCTCGACTTACTCCTATGCTAGGTATAAGGGTGTGTTGAGGGATTACAAATTTTGTTTTGACCAAGGGTAGATTAGTTTTCAACAACCTAGTCTCTGCCCTTGGTTGAAAATGGCGCCGTTTTCGGGGAATGGCGTAGTTGTTTGCTATTGTTGTTGAGTCTATTTCACTTAATTTCAAAAATACAGAAAGGTTTTTCTCTTTAGGCTACATTTGTAGCCGTGCTATTGATATTTGCTTTGAGTTTTTTTGTATGTGTAGGATAAGAGGAAGGACTTTAGTGTCATTTAATCCGAAATTTGAGAGAACAATAACAAGGATAAGGGGTGCTAATTGTTCTTTGAGTCCAAGCTCTCCAAAAGAGCAAATTCACCAAGAAATAGAAGAGGAGGATCGAGTAAGCATGGGAGCTAATCCAAGAGTTGATTTGAAGGAGTTGGGAACTCCCAACACTTATAGGTTTAAGAGTGGCATAGCTATAGCAACAACTCCCACCAATGACTTTGAGATAAGGCCGGCAATGATAACGATGATTGAATGAAGGCAATTTACATGAGCTAAGCATAAAAGCCAACTAAACCATCTCAAAGAGTTCGAGAAATATTATAATACCATCAAGGTCAATGGGGTTTCTCAAGAGTTCATAAAGCTCAAACTATTTCGGTTTTCTCTAATCGGAAGGGATTTGGAATGGTCGGACAAGGAAGTGAAACCTAATTCTTTGAGAACTTTGGATGAGGTTACTAATGAGCTTCTTTCTCGCTTATATCCTCAAAAGAAGACCGCCGAGGCAAGAACTCTGATCCAAAGTTTCAAGCAAAAGCCTAGTGAGAGTTTGTATGAGGATTGGGAAAGATACAAGGAGTATCAACGAGAATGACCTCATCATGGAATTCTAACCTATCAAATCATATAAATTTTCAATGGAGGAATAAACCCCCAAGGGAAGTCGTGTCTTGATGCCGGAGCCGGAGGCCCGATTATGAACAAGGTCGAAGAAGAGGTTGTAGATATAATTGAGGATGTAGTTCGTCACTACATGGATTGGCAAGAGGGAGAGAGAGAGAGTCCGTAAGCAAGAGTGGCTCTACATTTTAATCGGTTGATCATCTTAATGCAATCAATAACTTGTCTTCCTAAATCTCAAACTAGGGAAAGGAGATGAAATTGATTAAAGCGTCTTTGATTGCACCAAGTCTTCCGTCCCACATAAAAGGGAGAGGTACACCTTCTAACTTTACTCCTCCTTCTACTTCGAGTAATATGCCAAGTGGTTGTGTCTTTTGTGATGTTTGTGGGTCTTATGACCATGATTCTTCAAATTGTTCAAATTCTTTCGAGAATTGTGATTATGTTGAGCAAGTGACTTTTATTTCTAATAATAACAATGGACAAAGATTTGATGGTCCAATAAATTTGAGGAATAGGAATTCTCACCAACAAAGGAGTTTTGATAACTACAACAATGGTGGTTATAGGAACAAAGGAAATCAAGGTTTTCAAGGTAACTATATTAAACAAGGTTATAGTAATCTAAACCAAAACCAAGGGTATGGAAATCAAGGCCAATCTCATTGCTTTGGTGGCCAACACCAAAATTTTGGTAACAATCAAGGCTGAGGTAATTTGAACAATCAAAATAGGGGAAATTTTCAAAACAACAACCAAAGGGGACCCCCAACTGGATTTTCTCCAAGACCTCAAGGAAATGCTGATAATTCTTATGCTCAACCCCCATCTTCCAATACTACCATAGAGGAGATCATTGTGAACCAAACCAAGATTTTGAACATCTACATGTTGGTGAGTGATAAGAAGTTAAATGAGATAATGCCACACAACAAGATTCTTGAAACCCAAATCACTCAACTAGCCAACACTTTGAAAGATTGTGCTATCCTTTCTTCACTACCCTCTCAAGGATTTGATCCTAAAAAACCTGTTTATTCTATCACCACAAGGAGTTGAAAAGTGCTTGAAGAGAGAGTTTCTAGGAATAGTGATGAGGATGAGAGGAAGAGTGATTGTGATTCCAGTGAGGAAAAAGAGAAAGATGTTTCAAAGAGTGTGAGCAAAGAGGAAGTCCATGAGAAAAAGAAGAGTGTTGAGAGAGTGCAAGAGGAAGTGAGAAAACCCGACCTTCCATATACCCAAAATTTTATGAGGAACAAGTTAGATGGAAAATTTGGGAGATTTCTTGACATGTTGAAGGAGATCCATCTTTCTATCCCTCTCACCTAAGCTATGACCTGAATGCCTAGATATTCCAAATTCCTTAAGGATATTTTGAGTGGAAAGAGAGAGTGCAATGAGATAGATTCGGTAGAGCTTGGTGAGTGTTGTAGTGCATTGATTCACAATGACCTACCAAAGAAGATGAAGGATCCAGGCAATTTCTCTATTCCTTGCAAGATCAAGAATAAGCTGTTTTAAAATGCTTTGTGTGACTTAGGTGCTAGTGTTAGCATTATGCCTTACTCGGTGTTCAAGAAGCTTAAGCTAGGAGAACTTCTTCCTACGAACATGACCTTGCAATTGACCGATAGATCTATTATGTTCCCAAAAGGAAGAGTTGAAGATGTTCCCCTTAGGAAAGGTGGTTTCACAATTCCCGTAGATTTTATTGTGCTAGAAATTGAGGAGGATGACAACATTCCTATTATTCTAGGGAGGCCATTCTTAGCTACTTCAGGTGCTCTAATAAATGTTAAGGGAGGCCGTATCACTTTGAGGGTTGGTAATGAAAAAGAGATTTTTAAGCTAAAACAAATGCATGAATCCTTGTCTTCTGTAAAAGGAGTCATGAATGATAATTTCCTTTGTTCATTGGATAATGTGTGTGCGACTAATTCTTCAACGAACCGTGTTCATGAGATTTTTATTGATGTGCTTGTAAAGTTTGATGACATGAAAGTTAGTGAAGAAGAAAAGCTTTCAAAGGTCAAGGTTGAAGAGGTGATTGACATTCCACATTAGTTTGAGCTTTGTCCTCAAGAGGAGGAGGATAGTTCCAAGGAAGTGGATGGTTTTAACCCGTCTAGGAACAAGGCCAAGAAAAAGGCAAGGGATTCTAAGAAGAAGTGGATGAGATTGAAGTTGAAGAATAAGAAGGTTGTTTTTAAAATTCAAGCAAATGAGGTTTCATCAACCAACAACGAGGAGTTGCTACAAATTGAAGAGAAGTTTTTACTTTCCACACCTTTGAGTAAGGTGGTGTCCTTTAACCCTCCATGATTTGGAGCAAGGCTCGAGCTTAGGACCTTAAGAAAGCGCTTCCCGGGAGGCAACCCGGAGATTTCTAATCTTTCCTTTTGATTTATTTTTTCTTAATTTTCTTTCTTTTAGTTTCTTTTCTTTCACTTTTTTTTTTTTTTTTTTTTTTGGAATCATAGGGTAATTCATGGTGATGGATTAATTCAAACGAGCACGAGCAATGGATTGGAGTTTTTGCAGTTTTTGATGTGATGTATTTTCGATTTTATTGAATTTTTAGGTAACAAGGGTAAGAAATATCGGTGAGGTAAGATAGGGAAATTGTGCCAAAATTTTAAGGAAATTTGAACTTGGTGACTTCATTGTGGTGCTATCATTTTTGTACGGGTGTTGAACCTACATTCTTCATGTTTAGAACCTGATCATTACGATGGGTTTAAAAATCCTGGGATGATATTGAACAATAAACCCATAGATGAATGCAACAAAGAAGCAAAAAACCGAGCTATCTAAGTGGCGCGGGCGCTCAAGGAGAGGGCGCGGGCGCGCAGCTTGGCCGCGCGAACGCGCACCCCTGCAGGCCGAGCCTTAACTTTCTTATTTTCCTCATTTCTCCTCTTTCCCTATCTCATTCAAACGCACACTCCTCACATGTCACTCTTGAAATCGCACAAACCTTAACCCCATTCATCAAATTTCATCACAAATTCAACCAATTTTTAATCAAAAATCATCAAATCTTTCCACATTTTCAAGAAAGACTACACTATTTTCATCTATTTCAAGCTTCAATCTCTCTCATCCATTGTTGAAGCAAATTGGGGCTTTTTCATTTGTGTGGGAATTGGTGGCCAAATCTTGTTTAATCTTACATCTTGTATGGTATAAACATCTTCTTCTACTCTTAATTGAATAATTATATCATATAGTTGCAAGTATTGGATTGTTGATAGTTGTGAATAGTAGTAGTATGGATTTTGGTAATTTTGATGATTGATGTTGAATTTTTGTTGATTATATGTGTTGTTGTTGATTGTTATTGCCTCACATTGTGTTGTTTAATGTTTTTGTAGCTATATTGAGCTTGATTGTTGAAAATTGTTTAGGTCAAATTTTTGGTAGTGCGACATTGATATTGTTTAGCATTGGTTATTGGTTTTTTTATGATTGGTGTATGGTTGGAATGCAATTGTTGACTTGAATTGGTGGTGATTGTGTAACTTTAGGATCGTTTGATTTTTGTAGTGAGTTGTTGCTTGACGCTGTTGGTAAAGGAGTGTGATTAAGGCATCTTGAATTGTTGGTTGGTGTTTGTGGTGTATTGTGATTGGATTGTGAAGCTACTATCTTCGAGAATTTACCATGTCTAAACACATTAAAGGGCTCCTCAAGAAACGAAATACCAATGTAACCATTGAAGAACCCTCTCCTTTCCCCTCTACCTCATAACCTTGCCAACCTACCCCTATCCCCAAACTATGAATTACTGACCCCATTCAAAAGGCTAGATACACAAATCTTAAAGAAAATTGTTCCCTTAAACCTTCCCGCCATTACTTCCAACCGGACATGATAAAGTTGGGAATTGATGAAGACTTAAGGGAATTGCTCAACAACCTCCGTATGAGATTATTCGTGAGCCGGATTTTCCGTACCTATGTTCAACCTACTTTGGAGTTCTTCGCTATGGTTAATCTTGTTGTGGCTGAGGGAGGTTACTACCAAGTTAAGTTTCAACTTTTCAACATTCAATTTGATCAATCTCTTGAAGAGTTCAATGCGGCTCTAGACTTCGATCCAAACTAGGATATTTTGGATCCCGAGCTCTTTTTCAATGTTGAGTATGATCAAAACTCATGGTGGGATGACATTTCTGGGTGTGGTGACTTTGTGACATGGTATGCCAAGATTATTAAGTTGTACCAACCATGTCTCCGAGTTCTCCATCGGCTTTTGGGGTATTCGGTGTTTCCGAAGCAAGAATTGGGTAAAATGAGTCAGTTGGAGCTTCAGATTCTTTGGGTGGCTACTCGTGAAGAGTACCGAGGTCTTATAAATTGGGGTACACATTTGTCAAGTATTGCCAAGGATTGCAAGATAGGGATTCCGGTGAAATCCCTTGTGGGAGCATGGTCACTGGCTATTGACCAACCTTGAGCTCGGGCACTATTTGTCGTCTTGCACTCCGATGGGGGATATTGATTCTCTCTACCTCGACGTCCGACAATTGAAGCAAAATCAAATCTTAGCAAAGAATGAGGACGATGAGGTGTTTGATTGGCTTTGGGATAACACGCATTGGTGCTATCTCCCTAACCCCTCCTTGACTTCTGTCCACCGCGAGAATGTGGCAAACATTTGGCATGTCTCCAAAACTCATCGCCCTCCCTACTATGATAATGATTAAGAGATGGGTGAAGAAGAGGAAGAAGAGCCGCAACAACAACAACAACGACAACAACAACAACATCAAGAACAACATCACCAATTTGCTAACTCCGACTTGGATGACCTTTGCGCTCAAATAAAGGGCATGCTAATCCGGTTGGAAGCCATGTATGATCAAGACTTTGAGGCCCTCTACCCTCAAATGAGAGGGATTTCGGAAATGCAACAAGGTATGTTTCTCCCCTACAACATTTATATGATGTGGGTGTTAACCGGGGAGACATCACTCCCCCGATTAACTACCATTACTTTCCACCCCAATATGGTTCTGTACCATCTTTTGGTGGTGATGGGGTACCCATGTACCCATATTGGCAAGGACCCCCGGGGTCCAACATCGAGACTCACTCATTCCTTGATGAGCACGGTAACTATGATTACCGTGTTTTCGGTGGGAACGACTATACCGGTTATCCTAACTACCCCTATGTACACCTCGAGCACCCACTACCGCTCGCCTTGCCCGAGTTATTCACTCCCCTTGCCCCTTCGCAACAAGATAACTTTAGGGGGCATTATGGTTAGCCACCCAGTTACACCGGGGGATGAGATCCTTATGGTCCCCCATCCGGGTTTTCCTATGATAGGGATAACAATGATGGCTCCGGGCCGAGTCGTAGTGGTAGCTAGTTCCCTCATTTTTGTGCCATTTTCGTCCATCCCTTCTCTTATGTGTGCTTGTTTTGTATTGATGGGATGTTAAGATGTATCTATGTTTAGCTTGGGGTAACTTTCCTTTTCTTGGGGGTTTGTCTCGACGGCCAATTTGTTGTTGAAGCTTGCCTTGTTTCGTTTGCTTCTTTGTATGATGGTCTCTTTCTTGATTCCTCTTTGATTGTGTTTGCTCATTCTTGATCTTGTTGTCGTAATGATTTTTCATTAATGATAATGCATGTGTTGCTCCCTAGAATCCAACTCCCTAATATCCAAATCCCATGAATCCAATCCCTTGAATCCAAATTTTGTAGCTTAATACTTTGTTGATTAGTTAGATGTTTAGTTGGTTATTTAGTTCTTATTTTCTTATCTTCCCTTTCTTGGTAGGTTAGTTTAGCTTATTTTTGCTTATTAGTTTCTTTCTTTTTCGTTTTCTTTTCTTTTCTTTTGTTTTGAAGTTACTAACCATTTTCTCTGTCTATAGTTCTCTTTTCTATTTTTGTTCTCATATGGCTTTGATGATGATGCTTTGTTTCTTGGAGCTTCATGAGGTGATTGATTCTTCACCTTACTATTTTAGCGTTGCTCGGAAGCCGGTGAGATCTTTCTTATTTTTCTTTATCTCTTTTATTTTCTTGGATGCATAGTTTAAGATTAGTTTTAGGAGAAGTTGAATGGTTTGAGGATGGATGCTTTAACACCTAGAGTGTTTAGGATCATTGGCGATGTTGTCATTTGATCACTTGTTTGTTGATTAGGATTTACGTGTTATACTTGCATATTCGTTCCATTCTTTACTTTCCTTCTTTTCCTTTGTCGATATTTTTCTTTTTCTCCTTCCTTATCTTTTAATTTTCTTTCTTCTTGTTTTTGGTTTTTGTTATGTTTTGAGGCTTTATTTGTCACTTTTTGTTTTTCTTTTGAATTGGACTATATACAACCGACTTTTGCTTTTGAATAAATATCTTACTAAATAGTATGGGTACGCACGCTTTTGAGAATATGCTTGGTTGTCTCTAGGATAGGTGTATGCTAGGGTAGTATGTCTAAGAACTAGGAGGATCATGAAACCGGATTCTACTTGTTTGTGGCATGTTGGTAGTTGCTTCCCATGGTCGATTTGACACCTATAGTGAGTTTTTGCTACATCCATGTGAGATTCATTATTTTTAAAGCCTTCTACATTTCTTTGCATGTGTGGCATGGATCCTTGACTGTTGCGAACCTAATCTTGAATCTTGACTCATAATTCTCGAACACGAGACCGAACCATCAAGGGATGACAAAGGCATCTTTTCGGGGTGGTAATTTTTCTTTTCTAGGTTAATTTTCTTTCGTTTCAGATCATTTACTTTACATTTGCCTTCTTACTAAACATTTGAGCCTTTTCCCTTCTTTTCAAGCCACATCTTTAGAACTTTGAGCCTTTTGTTTCTTTTTGTTCCATTTTTGGTTTTTCTGAAGCAATGGTCATGTTTTCGGAGTTTTTGGGGTATAAGGTTGGATATTTGCTCTATTTGTAAGCAAGGTTTTTTTTTGTATATATTGTGAATAATGGCAATTGAATGATGGAACAAGCCGTCCTAAGTTAAAAAAGGCAAGGAATTAATAAATGCAATTAGGAAAAAGCCGTCCAAGGTCATAAGAGGCAAAAACTATTGCCATCGATGCATGAATAAAAAAAAGAAAAAAAAATATAAAAAATAAAAAAAAGAAGTTGAAAAATGAGAAAATCCAAAATTATTTTGATGTGATTCTTTTCCTTTTCAAGCATTAAGGACAATGCTTCCTTTAAGTTTTGGGGAGAAGAGTTTACGCGTTTTGTATATATGCTTGTGGTTATAGCTTTGAATAAGCTTGGGGGAGTTAGTTTGTTTTTTGTTTAGTGATTGCTTGGTTAAGAGGATAAGGTTTGATCACCCTTTGCTTCACTAAATAGGAATACCGTCAAATTTTAAAATTTTAAGCCTACCCTCACTCCTTTTGCCCTTACGTTACAACCATTGGGAAAGACCTTTCGACCTAGAGGTTGAGTCACATTTCGAGGGAGGGCATTATGAGTTACAGCCTAAAGAGAGGAGATGCATAGTCAAGAGGTCGAGTAGCCCTAAAATGTGTTCTTTTCCGTCTCCTTCGAGGAGCTATTAAGATGCTCATTAGAGGGAGATTTGAGACTATAGGGAGAACGCGGTAAGATCGAATTGGATGAAGGTGAATTGTCATAACTAGTTATCTATGCTTAGCATACTCTATGCAGTGGCGGATCCAGGATTTTCGAACTGGTGAGTCACCATCAATAACTGATCACTTGTTTCAATCCAAAAATTATATATATGTATATATAAAAAATATATTTCACCAAAATGATTTCAATCCAAAAATAGGACATAAAAATCCATACTACAGTAGTACTTAAAAATTCAATCTTACAAGTCGAAAGTACGTACTCCAAATAAATAACATGTTACAAACAAATAGTACTATAAAATTATTACATTAAATTAACTTTATTGTACAAGAATTATTAAAAAATTATACGGAGTACACAAAAAATAAAATAAAAAAAATAAAATAGTGAGATAACTTAAGAGACCTGTTATTAAATATAACAGGTCTCTTTAATGAAGTAAAAAGCAGCGCAACAAATATTCATTTACAATGTCAGCAGAAAAAGAGACATGTTATCTAAATAACAGGTCTCTTTCTTATTTAAAAAAAATCTGACAGTGTTAGGCAGAAATAGCAACAAAGAGACCGCCTATCTATAATTGGAGGTCTCTTTGATTTTTTTTTTTTTTAAAAAAATCAATTTTTTTTTTTTGTTTTTGCTGGTGAGTCACGTGACTCACCATGCACCTACATAGTTCAGCCCCTGACTCTATGTTTCAATCAACCTCGGATATCTTGAAATGTGCATACCCTTATTTGCTTAAGAAAGATGTTTATTCATTTGAAATGTAGAAATTTTGTAAAGTCCAACTCGTGAAGGTTTCAATTTTGCTTTTCTTTCTTTTAATTTCCTTTTTTGTGGTTTGCCTCATGTATGTTGGTGGAAATTTATAGGTGAAACTCTTAGGAAACCTTTACGAGACCTCACTCGTCTTCATAGGCCACTTTGGGGTTTAAAGGGCTTGTTGTAGCTAAAAACAACTGTGATCCCTACGTTAGTGAGTCTTAGTGTATATTCCCGTCTTATGTCTTTCTTTTTCTTTTTGAATAAGTCTTTCATCCTTATTCTTTCTTGCTTTGTATTGCTCGGGGACGAGCAATAGTTTAGCTTGGGGAAATTTGATGAGTGTCATTTATGGCAATCATTTGGTTCACTATACGATGAAATTCATGCTATTCTATAGCCCTTTTCCTTAAATTTACTCTTTATTTCTGTAAGTTTGCATTTTCCTAGTTGGATTTCTTTCTTTATACATTTCTTGGTTTATTTCGTTATTTTCTCTTTTATTTGCTTGTTTTCCTTCATTTTTCAGGATAAGGTCGTTATCCAAGATTCCCGAGGCCTCTTCCCAAGTTTTGCATTGATTAGGATGCCTAATGTTCTCCATTTGAAGCTTAAGCATGGAGAAGTGCAATTTATTAAAGGCCTTAGGTTGTGCATTCAAGCCGTGGGGGCATTATTTCTCGTGTTGAACCCACAAACATGGAGTTTGGAAACTACAAGGTCTCGTGTTTATCACGAGAAGCATCGACATGATGGTAAAGGGGGCACGAAGAGGCCTGGTAGCGCGGGTGTGCCTGTCTGGGTCTCTGTTCCGTACCCATATTTGTGCGGCCGCGCTTCTTCTTTTAGTTGGCCGCGCCTGTACGAGTTTATTTGGGGACGGTGTAACTATTTTCTCTTTGTTAGTTTTACTATATACAGAGTTTCATTCTATTTTTAGAGAGAGGATGATTAGAGTAGAGTTAAGAAAAGAATTAGAATTAGAATTTTAGAGAGAGAAACTCTAGATTGTAGAGAGAGAAGTTCTTGATTGATGATTAATAATTCTAGCATTTTCTCCATTGAATTGAAGCAAGTTTGCAAGGATTTCTTTTACTTTAATGCAATATTTAGCTTATCATTTCAATTTTTTTGTTGATTGTTAAAGTTTAAATTGAGTTTGTTATTGAATTAGTTTTATGGATGGGATGATGATGAAATTGTTTATTAGCTTAGTTTTGATCTTGATTTCTATGGATTATGAGTAGTCCTCTTGCTAGGGTAATGTTGAAGCAAATATGAGTAATGGATTGATGCTAATTGGGGGAAATTGATGGAGTTGATGTTGTGATTAAATTGGTTGATTGATTAAGTGCATGTGTGTGATTAATTGAAGAGTAGCTAACTTTGATTGTTATACTAGAATGTATTGTAAGCTCGCATTGATACGGACAATTGATTTGTGGCTTGCTTTTGTCGATTGAGTAGGTTTGCAAGGTTCCAAGTTAGAGTCTATCTTAGTTGACGCTAGTTTGACCTCTAGAAGATTAGCCTACCATACTCTCTTGATTGCTTAATTGATTTTACCTCGCAACACTAGACTTAGTCATCTCCAATCCAAATTAGCTATATTCATTCCGAGTATATGTAGATCCTAACCCTAGTTCTTTATATTATTTGATTTCTTCTTGATTGTTTGATTTTTTAGAGTATACACACCTAACTTCATTACTTCGAGAAAGCTTAGCTTTAGCATTAGCATTTATCTCCCATTCCTAGTGGTTCAACCCTCTACTCTCTCCTATGCTAGGTATTAGGGTGTGTTGAGAGATTACAAATTTTGTTTTGACCGAGGGTAGATTAGTTTTCAATGACCTAGTCTCCACCCTTGATCATAGACACAGGCGAGAGAATTGCTTTTTGACCCAAAAGATAAGGAATCTGGCTCTAAGAGTTGAATTTCTTATTTCGAATGGTGTCTAGGAAAGAGATGATGCAAAACTCATTCCTCCAATCTTTATACTTATTCTCTTTCCCCAAAGTTATCATGTAACCTTTGTTACAAGATAAAGTGAACTAGTTGGGTCTAGATGACTAAGGAGCTTTACTAAGGTAATGCGTATGGGCGAATGCCTCAAAGCTAGGCTCAACTCCTTGCATCCTACAAGCAAACACAAATTCTAAAATATTGACCCAAGAATTGGGTGCTAGCTACCATACACCCAGGCAATACACGTTAAAGATCTTTTCGATGGCCGAATCTAGTGGGAATCAAAGGCCCGCCTATAATGTGCCTACATAACATCCAAATTAAGAATCCCCATAGCTTTGTTTTGGTGGCCAGAATACTGTGTAGCCAAGAGCTGGGACGTTTATTTTATAACCGACTCCCATCACATAAGTGTCTTGGATCTCTTCTAAGTTTTTCTGCATAAGCCTTTGTGTTGCAGCGGAAATGTGAGTGAAGTACGTGGTGTACTTCTCTTGAAGAGAAAAAGAAGTATCCTCTTGGCCTCGCTTAATAGAGGTGGCTTCCTCTTCGAATTCCTCTTCAACAGCCTAGGCGGCCACTCTTTGCTTCTAGAACCACCTGAGATAGCATTCAACTAGGACGACCCATGTCTGGAGCCGGAAGTCACTTCGATAGACTCACTTTCTGACTCCTCCGGAAGTCACTTCGATAGACTCACTTTCTGACTCCTCCAAAATAGAGTCATCCCGCGTAGTTAGGATGCTAGACAGATGGTAGGAGATTTCATTTCTAGGAAACCTAATAGGACTCTCATACTCGTCATCAAAGGAAGCTTGAGCTGTCCTCTAAGTTCTGTTCGTAGTGTCCAGCACAGACATAGTTACGGTAGGATTCGGGGACAAGTGAAGATTGGGGCAAGCGGCACCCCTAGTCCTAAATTCAACCGTCCTAAGTGACCAACTGACAGTTATTCTAGGCCGAGCCGTTTGTGTTTGTGATACCATTTATAAAAAGGGAAAAACAAGCACATACGGAAAAGCGAAATATAAAGAGAAAGAAGTAGCAGGCGGTTACCTTGTGAAAGTGCTTTTGAAAGTTGCTTGAGCCGGTTGTGTCAAACGGATTAAAGCAAGCGGCAGGCGGAAATGTTCTTTTGAGAAAAGTAAAAAATTCTCTGAGATTCTCTCAAATTTTTATTTGTGAACATGAAAAAAATGAGTGGCAATGATAATATTTATGCCGAGTGAATCTAGTGGCAACCCTGTAAATTTCCCAGACGCATGTGTGACAAATACCACAAATGCCTCATGGAAAGCCACGTCACATTTGTAAGGGGCAAATATTTTGGGTAAAATTACCCAAGACACATGGCCCTATAAAAAGTTGACACGTGTTAGCCTCTGGGAGGTCAAACTGGATCTCTCACCTAATGACACGTGTCACGCCAAACAAACGGGATATAAGGCTGCCTTTCTTGCCCTAATCTCGAGAAAGCCGTATTATAGCGCCACCCACCAAATTAGGTCAGAATGATCTAAGAAACAACACTATACCCAATGACAAAATAAATACGTAGATTTCCCCTATTTATGGGACTTATACATTTATTCCAATATACCCTACATTCTCTCAAAATAGAGAAAATACTTGACTTTGGAATCCGAGAAGATCTTACCTTTACCTTTCCGCACTTTTTACATTCTCCATCACATTCTAACTTGATCATCGGAGGTGGAGCTCCAACCACCTGGAGTCTCCGTTACCAGTCTTCAAGCTATAACTCTGCCAAGGGACAGAGACTACAAAAACACTTAGAATAAAATCTAAGCTAACATATGATGAACATGAAAAACAAGATAAAACTTGAATTAAAGCTGGAATCAAGCTATTAAACTAATTAATAACTCTAATCAACAAGTAAATTAAAAAAAAAAACAAGAAATAAAGGAAAGTAGTAAAGATGAGAGAAACTTAGGAAGACTCATTGAATATATGATAAGAAAATCCACAAATTGCTTCTTCAACCTCTCAAAACTCCATGAAAAATCCAAGCTTTCTCTCACTAAAACTACTCCTAAACTAGAGTGAGAGAATCCCAATATAACCATAAGAGAGAGAGAGAGAGAGAAAATAAAATAGTTTTAAACTAATCTAATCACAATTAAAGTAAATATAGTATTAAACCCCAAAGGGTATTTATATTACAAGCTTAAAATAAAAAAAGGAAATATAACTAACAAATTAATTAAATAACAAAACTAAAATAAAAAAAAAGTAAAATAGAAAAAGAAATAAAAAAGAAAAGCAAAAATCAAAACCCACGAAATACCCCCAAATCAGACCCCCTATTCCCTTCTCTTTCATTTGAAAACCCTGATCTTCATCATTCAACATCACCACGCATCAAAATCATCGCTCATCATCATCGTCTTCATCAAACTTGAAATCTTGACATATTAATGAGCACCTCCATTCACGTGCAAATCACGTGAGAATTAATAAAGATAAAATCCACAATAGAGCGGTCGCAACTAGGCATCTCCCAACCATCTAACAAAATTTGCAAGGGTTGGAAAGGATGTTGGGCCGTGCCTGTGGTAGAAGTGGTCGCGCTCGTAGTGGTATGGTTGCTGCAGCTGACGAGGGGTGAGACTAGGTCGTTGACAAATCCTCCCTCGGTCAAACTAAATTTATAAACACTTAACAAACCTAAGTAAAAGTATAGAGGAAAGTCAAGGGTTGAACCCAAAGGAACGGTAATGTTCAAGTGCTCTCAATTATGCGCCTAAGCTAGGTCGAAGTCTAAGAATAGAAGGAGATCGCTAACAACGAACAGAAAAGAACCAAACAAATAAAGCACTAAAAAATGGGGATCAACATGTAATCATGACAATTGTACAACTCAATAACAACATGCAAATCAATGGTTGCGAAGACTAATGGTAAGAGCAATCAAAAGAGCTCGACAAGCTTTCTCCTAGAGGTCTAATTAGCGCTAACTACGAGAGACACTAACTAGGAACGTCACTAATAAAACTCAAACGATAATTGTAAGCTACAAATCAATGGTCTGTATCAACGTAGACTCACAATGCAATCTAGCATAATTCTCAAAGCCTATTCGAATTACACGCATGCACCATTTCAATTAATCACTTTAATCTCAATAATTAATCAATTCCCCAAATTAAGCACAATAAATCAATCATACAAGTTTTACTAAATCCCTAGCCAAACAAATACTCTAACATCATTATCTAATCAATTAACAACTAAGGAAATCAAGAATCAAGAATGTACGAAGAACAACTAAAGTAATCAAGCATAAAACATCAAAATCAATCCAAACAAACAAGAATATTAAATAAAGCAATAATATGATATAGACTTAGTAATGATAATTGACAATAGAGAAGATATTAAATACAATTGTCACCATTGAATCTTCAATCTCTCAATCACCATTGAAATTCCTCACTTTCTCTCTAAAAAATCTACTCCTAAACTAACCCGAAAAACTAGAGAGAGAAGCTCCAAACTAATCTAAAATCATAATCTAATTTCAATATCAATCTTATTTAAAAGATTGGGTGACAAAGGTATAAATAAGAGGCGTAAATGAAATCGATCAAAGGAGGGAGGCGCGCCTGCGCTGTTCGGGTGCGCGCTCGCGCTCCTCTGGGTTTCTTTGGTTCTTCTCGAGGGTTCATGCGTTCGCTAATGGATTCAAATGAGCGCACAAAATAATGATGATGGACACCATGAGTGGAAGACCCAAAAAGCACTTGACTGTGGGTTCAGCATTCCATATTCATGAGAGCGCGGCTTGAAAGCGCAAGAGATAGAACTTGGAGAATCCACTTCCTTGCATCTTGAACTTTCCTATTGCCATAAGCTTGCTCCAAAAGCATCTTACGCCTTAATAATCAATCCATATCAAGACCCAAACCTCATGAAATACCTATAACTACGAAAAGAGAACAAAAAAGGAGAAAAAAATACTAGAAAAACCATTAAAATGCATAAAACCACAAAATAAGAGAGAAAAGGGGAAATAAAGAGAAAAAGCATAAAGCAAAGCATTTATTAAGAAACAAAGCAATGAATAGAAGGTAAAAACGACCTAAATGTTCATCAATTGGGTGCCAAATATTAAACCCATCAACAGCCGCTGCTTTGGTGCTGCTTACGGGTTGCTTTATTCCTACTGTTTCATTTTTGGTGCTTGCGTGAGGAGTTGGGCTAGTTGTGGCACTGTGTGGGATTTGTGGTGATGTTGGTGAAGGTAGCTGGGGGTGAAGAAGCTTAAATGTGGGCTACTGTAGTAGTTGTTTGGTGGGGAAATTGTGGTGAGATAGGAGGTTGTTGTTATTGTTGTTTGGGTGGGCAGCGTTTCAAGGGGTTCGATTAGTTGGTGGAAATGGTAGTAATTTGAGTTGGGTTGCCGAAGGTTTTGGCGGCTGAGAGTGGCTTCATGGTGGTGTATGCAATTGGTGAGCTCACAAGGAGATGGAGCAAGGGAGGAATAGGGGAAATAAGTTATTGATTTAGTTTAGTGTGGTGGAGGACAAGTCAAGGAGTGGCGTAGGTTAATTTGGGCAACAAAAAGAAGGTAGGAGCTTGCTATGTGACACATTTGACTCAATTTCGAGAATCCAAAGTTGATAAGAACTTGAAGATCGAGCATCAACCGGAACACACCTACAACCAAAAACAAACACGAGGGTAGGATCGAGAACAAAAACTAAAATAAAATAAAATAAAGAATAGAAGAAAGTAACATAAAATGCTAAACTATAATAAAATAAGGAAAAAACTAAAATAAAATAAAATAATATTAAAGCTAAAAGAAATAATAAAAAATCAAATTGAATTAGATAAAATAAAGAAAACAAACTTGAAAACTAAAAGAAAATAAAAGGAGGAAAACGAGAAGATTTTAGTTAACTAGAACCAAGACTTAAAACATTATAAAGAATAAGAAACATAAATAAATTACGAAAATAAACTAAAAATCAAAAAAAAAAAAAAAAAAAAACCTACCAAAAAACTCTAATTAAAAGACAAAAGATGAGAATAAGCAAATAAGTGAAATAAATACTAAAAAGAGAGAAATTATTCGGAAAGTAACTAGAAAACAAAAGTAAAAGGACCCCTAAAAGTGACAAGTTGCTTATCAAACTCCCCAAAACTAATATTTTGTTCGTCCTTGAGAAAATTAACACAAAACACGAAAGAAAGGGAGTGAATTATTCAAGCAAAGTTAAGACACCAAAGGAGATAAGTATGTACACTAACTCACTTTTGTAGGAATTACAATCAATTTTAGCAACAAAAGACAAGCCCTTTAATCCCCTATATTGGCCTAGAGGACGAGTGAGCTCTCATGTTGGTTTCATAAGAGTTTAACCCAAAACTCTTGACAAAAACCAAGGCAAGGCAATAAAAAGAAAAGAAAAGGAAACATAAAAACAGAAAGAAAACACGAGTTCATATTTGGACAATAGATAAGAACAAGCGTCAATGAATGAAAATCTTTCTAGATAGACAAATGTATTCACATTTTTCAAGATGTCAATGGTTGATTGAAACATAACATATGGTAAGAACAGGGAACTAATGAGGACTCAATCAACCCTAGTCCTAACAAATCGATCTGCATTAGTTTCAAATCAACCCTTAAATTAGCTTCTCATGATTCCTCGAATGAACCGGAAAAAGATAAAGAAAAAGAAAAACTTTGAGAAGGTAATCCCGAGCAATTTTTTAGCCATGCATACTCTTCTACAAAGGCTTGACAACTATCTTAGGGATCAAGGGGTGGTAAAAATTTGAAAATTTTGGTGAAATTTCCTAAGTGAAGCAAAAGAGGGGCCCTCTGTTAAAAACAAACTCAAGAATTCACAATACCTCAAACAAAAATACCAATAATGACATCTCCCCCAAGCTTAATCAACATCAACACATAATATATACAAAAACGAAGTAATGTTCTCCGCCCCCCCCCCCTAAGATTGAACGAAGCATTGTCCTCAAAGCGTAAACAAGGGAAGAAAAACAAAACCAACTTAAATATTTTTGTTGTTTTTGTTTCTTTTCAAATTTTTATGGATTTTGCATTTTTTTTCTCTTTTTGGATGTCCTTGCCTTTTTTAACTATGGAAGGATTTTTCTTGAATGCATTTGCTTTATTAAACACAATATATACAATTTACTTTCTTTTTTGGTCCAAAAGAGCATAATGCTTTCTCATTTTCATTCAAACCATCGCAACACAAAAAAAAAATCTCAAACCAAAATGCTTCACAAAACTAAATTGTTAGGGAAACAAAAGGTCATTAGGCTTGTAATGTGGCTCATAATCAAGAAAGGGAATAGGCTCAAAGGGGTAGCAAGATAGGCAAATGAAAAATAAAAACAAAATATGTAACAAAAAAAAAAGAAAAAAAAAAAGAAAATGAACAATTCCCTTGTCCTCTCCTAAACTAGCTAGCTCGGTCACGATCTTGGGAGTTAGAGCTCATAACAAGGATTAAGACATGCATAGCTAAGGATACTTAATTACCACTCAACTAGGTTATAAAGGCTAGAACTAATGAAGCTCACAAGGAATATAAAGCAATTACCAACTAAATGGCTTCAAATCCACTATAGAGAGTAACTCCATCTTACCACATTCCCGTGAACTAAGGCTTAATGGAACCCAAAAGATCTTAAACCGGATACCCTAGCATATAGTATCCTAGAGTAACATTTAAGGAAGAAAAACATTTAAGGATACAAGTCTCAAAATAGAATGTCCACAAGAACTAACAAAATACATTTTCCAAAATTACCTTGAAAGTAAACAAAAATCATTTTGGATTTTTGAAATATAAGAAAAGATATGGAAATACATATACTCAAGTGAATGGCATACATGAATCAAAATCCTACCAAACATGACTGAATACCCTTTCCCAAGCTTTAATGAGGAAACATGCTTAAACATAGACTGAATAATCCATGTTAGGGGAAAAGAAAGAAATCAATCATAACAAACCAACACATGTCCAAAAAGTCACTAACCATTAGAGAAAGAGCTAGGAAAGATATTACTCGATATCGGTGGGTTTAAAAAACGTTACAGACTAATTTAACCTTTCAAAGCCAATTTCCTCTTAAATTGAGTATTGGTTTCCATATGCTACAAAAAATTGGAGTCAAACTTCCTTGATTCTTGATCCAACCAATGCATAAGAGTAACTCAAGTCATGTACCTAGAAAAAAGCACACAAACAATTTTGTGAGAGAAAATCTAATCTAAAAAAATGAAAGCAATAAAAACTCAAGTTACTTCCAGAGAAAGGCTTGTATAATGTCCAAGGGAGATCGCTCTAGTAAATAATATTGCAACGAACGTAAGAGCTTGTCAAATGACTACTAATTATATTATAAGATAAAGAGTAAGAAAATTACAAAATAAGAACGTGCAACAAGATTATTGCATGCAAGTGGGGAGGAAGATGCGAAATGAAAGAAGAAAATTGAAAAATCAAAAGAAAAATCAAGAAAATAAGAAGAGAAAGAAGAAGAAAAATAAGGATAACTCTCCTTAAAATGTTATTGGGTTGCACAATCACCCATTTCCTCAATAATGGGAGGATGAGAAGGAAGAGTCTCATCAAAGAAGAGAGGGTCCTCAATAGGCTTTTTGAGAAAAGAAGGGAGGAACATAGGATGGTAGGGAATGTGGTCCAATTCCCTAGAAAAAGGGACATGAGGAAGGGGAGGAGAAACAATGGTCTCAAAAAGCCTTACAACACCAATGAGGGCATGAAAATCAATCATTGAATCCTCAAAATAACACTCATGACTCACATTTCCCTCAAACAAAAACTCTCTAAGAGACATAACCTAATCATCCTCTATATCACATCGATAAACAACAAATCCCTCAATATCCTCAAAGCCTAGAGTCTCTAAATGATGGGTGTCATAAATGGCATCCATTTGATGAGAATTTTATTGTTTTCTTTCTCTTTTTATAGTTTTCATGCTCAATAAATGCATGGTTTAATGCATTTGGTCTTTGTTTTACCTTTCCTTTCTTGTTTTGTAGCTTTTCGGCATTTTGTTAGTTTTTCTACTCTTTTCTCCTTTATTTGCTCTAATTTCGTGGTTGTAGGTATTGTATGAGGTTCGGGTCTTGATATTTGTTATTTACTAAGGTGGAAGATGCTTTTAGAGAAAGCTCATGGTTATTGGAAAGCTCAAGATGCAAGGAAGTGGATTCTCCAAATTCTAGCTTTTGTGCTCTCAAGCCCTACTCTCATGAAGATGGGGTGTTGTACCCAATGTCATGCGCTTTTTAGGACTACCTTTAATCCTTAGACTTCAACCTAGCTTAGGCGCATAATTGAGAGCGCTTGAACATTACCGTTCTTTTGGGTTCGACCCTTAACTTGCCTTTATACATGTATATAGGTTTGTTCAGTGTTAAATCCCTCAACATCCTCAAAGCCTACAGTCTTTAACTGATGGGTGTCATAAATGGCGCCCATTTGATGAGAATTTAGGTTGTTTTCTTTGTCTTTTTATAGCTTTCATGCTTAATAAATGCTTAGATTTATGCATTTGTCTTGGTTTTTCCTTTCCTCTCTTATTTTGTTGCTTTTATGCATCTTGTTGGTTTTTCTTCTCTTTTCTCCTTTATTTGGTCTACTTTCGTGGTTGTAAGTACTGTACAAGGTCCTGGTCTTGATATTGGTTATTTACAAAGGTGGAAGATGCTTTTGGAGAAAGCTCATGGCAATTGGAAAGCTCAAGATGCAAGGAAGTGGATTCTCCAAGTTCTAGCTCTTGCGCTCTCAAGCCGTGCTCTCATGAAGATGGGGTGTTGAACCCACTTTCATGTGATTTTTAAGACTACCTTTAATCCTTAGACTTCGACCTAGCTTAGGCACATAATTGAGAGCGCTTGAACAATATCGTTCCTTTGGGTTCGACCCTTCATTTGCCTCTATACTTGTATATAGGTTGGTTAAGTGTTAAATCCCTCATAATACTCAAATCCTAGAGTCTCTAAATGATGGGTGTCATAAATGGAACCCATTTGATGAGAATTTAGGTTTTTTTCTTTCTCTTTTCATAGCTTTCATGTTTAATAAATGCCTAGTTTTTATGCATTTGGTCTTAGTTTTACCTTTCCTCTCTTATTTTGTAGCTTTTATGAATTTCGTTGGTTTTTCTTCTCTTTTCTCCTTTATTTTCTCTACTTTTGTGGTTGTAGATATTGTACGAGGTCCGGCTCTTGATATTGGTTATTTACTTAGGTGGAAGATGCTTTTGGAGAAAGCTCATGGATTTTGGAATGCTTAAGATGCAAGGAAGTGGATTCTCCAAGTTCTAGCTCTTGCAGTCTCAAGTCGTGCTCTCATGAAGATGGGGTGTTGAACCCACTATCATGTGCCTTTTGGGACTACCTTTAATCCTTGGACTTCGACCTAGCTTAGGCGCATAATTGAGAGCGCTTAAACATTATCGTTTCTTTGGGTTCGACCCTTGACTTGCCTCTATACTTGTATATAGGTTTTTTAATTGTTTATAAATTTAGTTTGACCGAAGGAGGATTAGTTTCAATGACCTAGTTCCACCCCTCGTCACTAAACCATGCATGAAAGGATAAAGGTTTCTTTTAAACTCATCCCTTTCATATGAATCATAGCCAATGAACTCTCTTAAAAGGCTATAATGCTTTGTTACACCTTCAATGAACATACTAGTCATAACCTCAAATGAGTCGAAATACTCATGGATAGAAGGGTCACAAACATGCAAGGCATACTCAACAAGATAAGAAAGGGGGTTGGAATCCTCAAAATTGACATTCTCTTCATGCTCTACTCGTCTAGCATTACTCAAGGGACTCTAAAATTTCATTTGACTGCTCAAATTCAGCATCATCATCCTCATGAAATCCCTCATCCAAAATCAATGATGGCTCACTCATATCTTCACCGAAGGAAGCTCTAAAAGGGGGTGAATAAGGGGAAGGATGGTATTTAAGCTGAAAAGGGGAATGAAAAGGATCAAAATCCTTAAAAATCCTCCGATCATAAGAAATCTCCCCTGACCGTCACACCCTTGGCCCACATAATCCACAAAAACACTCACACTCTCTAAATGAGGTGCCTCACATCAATTTACATAAACTCTAGCACTCATCACTTAGGCAAGTCTCAGTTTTCTCAATTTTGTTCCTCCTTAAGCTTTTGGGCTTGTTTGGTGAGATATTGTATTTGGGGATAAATTTAATCATCAATGTT
Source organism: Chenopodium formosanum (assembly GCA_024500155.1). Taxonomy (NCBI): domain Eukaryota; kingdom Viridiplantae; phylum Streptophyta; class Magnoliopsida; order Caryophyllales; family Amaranthaceae; genus Chenopodium; species Chenopodium formosanum. The sequence continues at coordinate 45,409,585 of CM044880.1, forward strand.
ATTGGGTTGAAGTTCATAAGCAAAATCAAATTTCATATCATCAAATTAGCACAAACCTCAACACAATGAGCATAAGAGGGAAAGGAATCAACATGCATATTTGGTTCATCACAAGGCATATTAGAAGAATCAAGAGAATTCATAAAAAAATTAAAAGAATCTTGACATTGAGAATAAAAAAAAGAAACATGACATTCTCTACCATAAGAATCTCTAACAAGCTTAGTGAAAAAATTCAGAGCATCAAGCATAGACAAAAGATGGAATCTACCATAATACATATTCTCTACCATACCCTTGGTATACTCATTCATGCCCCAATAAGCTATACTACAAACATCAGTAAGAGAATACCCACGGGAATTAAGAAAACCATCTAATCTATCAAAGTAACCATAAAATGTGTATAGGGTAGCTCTTGCTAAACTATCACCCAGCTCCCAGGGTGCGCACTCATCGCCGAAAGAACGACTATGAAGGGCTCACCCGCCGGATATAGTCAGCCGGTAGGGCTGACCAAGCAAGTATCTCCCCAAAGGAGATCATACACCTATAAATAGAAGACAAAGTACAATGGAAAAGAAGTTAGGCACACAAGTTTTTACACTCTCAATATCTCTCTAAGTACACTTACTCTTTCTAAACACACTCTAACTTAGTTATCGGAGAGGGGTTCCTCGAGCCACCCCCGAGGGCATTTTACGTGTGCTACCTTGCGCATGTTGTCAACGGGACCCAGCTCCACCAGCAGAACTCTTGGATCGACACTTGGAACAATTAATGCTAGAAGGAGGGGAAGGATCATCTAACTTGAGGTTTACCAACAGAGCAAGGGATAGATTGAAAAACCACCATGGCCGGAGAGAAAGCTGTGCAAACACTTATATATAAGGCTAGTGACGCCAACCATACACCATAAAGCACCATCAGTAACTCTCGATCCGAAGGATCCACCACCGTCTTACAAAAATTCAATCTCGCTAGATTGGCGTCTGCTGCAACTAAAGCAGCGGCGGCGAAACCAGCCAATCTGATAGTATGTAGTTCCTCTTTTAAGTTCAAAATGCCATTGATAGGTGCAAACAATGAACCCATCATCTTAACACCAGTAACCTAGAAACCGCAGCCCATCAGCATGCAAGCCATTCTGTAGAACCTCTCTAATTGTAGTAAGGAGCAACTAACAGCACGCAGTCCTTACAAATTTCGGTAAGGGGACAAGCTCGTCGTGAATAGCAGCAGCTACAGAGTCAGCGGCGAAGAATGCAACAACCGTAACTATCACCTCAGAACAGATTAATCTAGTCCAGCCGAGGAAGAAGGTGCTGGAACTAGAAGCTTGGAATCTGAACCGAGAATGGAGGGTATAGGAGGTAGCCCAGGCCTAGGGAAGCCCGAAGACCCGAGTCGCTCGCAGCAGGCCACAAACCTCTGAGCCAAGACTAAGTCTGGACAGGGAGAAGCGAGCAGGGATATTCTAGAAGAGCTGATGGAGAAAATAAAGATGCCTAGTTGCAAGTATAATGGAACCAACACACCTAAGAACCACGTCTTAACATTCGAGAACCACATTGTGTTATACACTATGACAGACTAAGTCCGGTGTAAAGCATTTGCACCAACCTTTGAGGGGTCAGCAGGAAAGTGGCACGCAGCCATTCAAAAAGGGTTTGTATACTCATACAACCAGCTGAAGAGCATGTTCAAGGAGCACTTCATCACCTAGGTGGATCGAACCAAAATGACTAACAAGCTGATGTGGCTGGTTCAGGGGAAAGATGAACCTATGAGAGAGTCCATCACTAGGTTCAACAAGGAAGAAACAACATCCCGAATATGAGTTCGGAGGTAGCATTGTTGGAAATGCAAAGCGGTTTGTTGCTAGCCTCGCCATACAGAGCATATATAGTGCGCAAGAGTTTCAAGACGCTGGTTGAAGCGCTATGAAAAGCGCATGAGTTCATAAAAGAATATGAAACTAACAGAGCCATGTTGAGTAGGAAGACACCAAATGACCTAGTTAAGCGGGTAGAGGTAACCCAAGCTGAAAATACGGCCATGGCGGACCAGCCCAGCAGAGCGGAGCAAGGTCGTAGGGACGCAGACTGTATAAGTGAGGAGGTCTGACCCAAAGAGGGGGCAGACTAGGAAGGTTTGATTAGAACAACCAACTCACTGATTCAAGATCTCACATATTCAGTGTGAACAAGGCTGATGATAAGTAGCAGAAATCACCAAGGATGGTTAATAGAAACTGTGACCCCAGCAAGTGGTGTGATTTCTACAGAGATCACAGCCATACCACTGACGAGTGCACACACTGGAAGGATAATATAGAGGACATCGTCCGAAGATGATACCTGAACCAGTTCAAGTAACATTCTGACTCTTTCAAGAGAAGATAAGAGGGCAGGGTCGGCCATGACCACAGGGGAGATCACATAGCTCCCGCTAAGGGTAAAGATAGAGATATCAAGCTAGAAGGCAGGGTGTATGTGATCAACGAAGGACCATTACATGGGGGAACTATGAATAAAGGGCGGGCAGACCTACGACCAATGATACACTAGATAAATTATAATGGGAAGCGCAGGTGGTCGCCTTTTCCCCCGCAGCCACAAACTTCATTTGATGAGTACGACTAGAATGGAATAATCTACCCTTATGGTTACCCTCTGGTGGTGACAATGAGAATCATTGATTGGGAGGTAGACCAAGTATTGATAGATGGGGGCACCTCAGCTAACATTATATACATCAGCGCGTTCAAGGAGCTGAAGCTAGACAAGGAGCTGAAATGGGTGAGTTATGAAGTCACTGGGTTCAATGAGTCCAGGCTAACCCTAGAAGGCATAATTGAAATTTCTATTCGAGTTGGAGAAAGGTTAAGAAGACGTGATGTTTGGGCAAAATTCTTAGTGATAGACTCCCCTTCACCCTACAATGTGATTAGGGAAAGATCACGCATCCACAAGATAGGAGGGGTGGTTTCCACCTATCACCTGGCCATGACGTACATGACCAATGAAGGGCGGTCAGCAAAGCTCAGGGGAAGTAAAAAACCAGCTCAACAATGTTACATAACTGCCCTAAAACAGCCAGCTAGGTCCAGGCAGCAGTCAAGCCCAGAGCTAAGATCCACTGAGCAGGTTGAAAGAAAGTTAAGGAAGAGAAAGCGAGAAGAGTACCATAGAGAAAAGAACAAGCAGAAGTTAGCTATGAAAAACTTAGAGCCAACAAAGGAGGAGGTAGCCAGACCACTCCCTAGCGGAGAGCAAGAAGGTGACAAATCAAGGACAGTGAAAATTGGAAAAAACATGAACCCTGGAGTAGGAGTGCACCTAATAAAGCTGCCAATGAAGAATAAGGATATTTTTTCATTCTTAGTAGACGAGATGTCCGGAATTGATCCCGTAGTCATGGTTCACAAGCTGAATGTGAAAGAGGATATCAAACAAGTTAGGTAGGAGAAGAATCAAGCAATCTAAGAAGAGGCGAATAAGCTTTTGGAAGCAGGATTCATTGAACCCAGCGATTACCCGGAGTGCTTAGCCAATGTGGTCATGGTCAAGAAGGCAAACAACCAGTGCAGGATGTGCGTTGATTTCACAGATCTGTACAAAGCATGCTCTAAGGACGGCTACCCGCTGCCACGGATCAATCAACTGGTGGATTCAACCAGCGGCCACGCCCTACTGAATTTCATGGATGCCTTCTCAGGGTACAATCAAATCAGCCTGCACAAGCCAGATTAGCAAAAGACCTCATTCATCACCGAAGGGGGAGTGTACAATTACATAGCTATGCCTTACGGGCTGAAGAATGCTGAGGATACCTTTCAGAAGATAATGGATATGATGTTCATGCACCAGAAGGGCAAGAATATTGAAGTGTACGCTGACGACTCAATTGTCAAGAGTATTACGCAGGCAGGGCATATCATGGATTTGGAAGAAACATTCGCCACCCAAAACAAGTATGATATAAAGCTCAACCCAAAAACAATTGTTTTTGGGGTAAGCTTTGGAAAGTTTCTAGGCTTCCTTATTATTGAAAGAGGAATTGATGCAAACCCATAGAAAGTGGAGACAGTTTTAAGCCTTCCAAAGCTTAAGTTCATCAAAGACATCATGTGACTTAATGGAAGAACGACAGGGCTAACTCGGCTCATCAGCAAGTCAGCAGACAAAGCCCTACCATTCTACCAGCTGCTAAAAGGGAACAGGGAGTTAAAGTGAGGAACTGCAAAAAAAAGAAGCTTTTGAGGGCATTAAAAAGCATCTAATCAAGCTCCCAACCATGATCAACCCAGAGTTAAATGAAAAACTACAGTTGTATATCTCCGCATCAATTAAAACAATTACATCTGTTCTCCTGGTAGAAGGGCAAAAACAACAAAAGCCGGTATAATTGAGAGCCACGTGCTGACTGAGGTAGAGAAAAAATACCCGCTGGTAGAGAAGTTAGCTTTTTGTAGTGGAAACAACGATTAGAAAGCTAAAACCTTCTTTGACGCGCACACAATCCAAGTCCTTACAAATCACCCACTAGAGAAAGCCTTGCAAAAAATGGTCGCTTCGGGCAGGCTCCTGAATGAGCTATTGAGCTTTCCCAGTATGAATTCGAGGTCAAGCCTAGGGTAGCCATCAAGGCTCATGCCTTAGCAGACTTCATAGTGGAAGCCTCTTACGAGGAGAAAGAGGATGAAATTTGAATCTGGAAAGTGGTAGTGGATGGATCGTTAGCCCAAACTGAGAGCGGAGCAGGAATCATAATAACATCGCTAGAGGGCAATATATTTAAGTATGCCATTAAATTCAAGTTCATGGAATCAAATAACGAGGCAGAGTAGGAGGCAACTTTGGCAGACCTTCGGATGAGCATCGCAACTTGTACCAGGAAAGTCCACTTGCAGTTCGACTCTCAGTTAGTCGTCATTCAATTGAAAGGGGAGTATGAGGCTAGCGAACCCACGATGCTGATATACACAACCAAGGTGAAGGAGCTAGTGGCTCAACTAATGCATTTCTAGATAGACCTTGTTGATGGATTTATATCTTCTTCGTGTGCAATTACTAGATTTATAAATGGAACAAATTATGGAAATAATTAAGTTCGGACATTTAGGTCATCGTTTTATCATAGCTAGAGGTACTAACAATCTTTAGGCTAGTAAAATAGCCCAAAGCCAAATTAGATGGATCCTATATGGTCACACAAAGGGTCTAAATGGGGCATGAGAGGATGAGGCCCAAGATGGGCCTCATCCACTAGTATGGCCGGCCATATAGAGTATGTTTAGGGATTTTGGGCTTTCTAACCCTAGTTTAATTATAATATTATTAAAAATAGACTAGGTGCCTAAGGTTTGCATGAATATTAAATTTAGTTGATCAGTAAGATCAAAACCCGAATTAGCAAACACGAGACCTAGCCCTCTCAAACTTTCCCCTGTCTCACGACTCTCTCTCTCTCTGATGTGAATTATTGATCCGAAAATCAACAAAACACAAGGGATATGTTTAAGTCTAATTCTATACAGGAAATCCACCAAGAATTAAACAAAAACTAAGATTAATCAATTAAGAATCCACCTAATTAATCAATCCAAACGAATGTTTTAACTAAAACAAGCAAAACAGCAATTGATCGCAATCAACCAAAACTCAAGTATGCAACTTAAGAAATAAATCTGAATATTAATCTATGTATGTCTATTCATGTGTTTACAGCCCTATTTATAAGACTTAGTTTACCTAGGAAGATTAGGACAAGTCCCTAATTCAATCCTAATTAAACTAGAATTCTAACTTGCTTGAAGAGCAAGCACCTTGGCGCACAAGCATACACCAAACTCCTTGGAGAACAAGCACACGCCTAAACTGATTTATTTTGCTAACTAACTGATTTTAAAAGCAACTAAATAAAGATTAAAGATCCTAATGCTTGAACCAAGAAAAACCCTTTCAAGTGAAAGGTAAAAACTTGTAAGCAAAATCTAAGTAAAGAAAATTCAAGAAAGTTCAAGAAAGTGAACTAGACTCCAAGAAAAACCACTAAGCAAACCGTGGCTTTGCTTTGATATCTAAGAAAGTGTCCATGCAATGCTTGGCTTGAATCAATGTTTAGGGATAAGCTATCTTGATGCAAGATAAGCAAATCTTCGAAGTTCTCCATGCTTAGACTTGCATCATCCTCCTCTTCTTCGAAAGAATTTGTTCTCAAATCTCGAAGTTCTTTATCAGGAATATACTTAGCCAAATCGCCAACATTGAATGTAGCACTAACTCCATATTCTCCTGGAAGTTCTAACTTATAAGCATTGTCATTGATCTTTTCAATAATCTTGAAAGGACCTTCACTTCTAGGCATCAACTTATTATTGCGTTTTCCTGGAAATCTTTCCTTTCTCAAATGTAACCATACCAAGTCTCCAACATTGTAACCTTGTTGCGTTCTATGCTTGTTTGCTCTAGCTTTGTAAATGTCATTTACCTTCTCTATTCTTGTTCGAACTTGAGCATGTAATTTCAGCATACTCTTCAACTTAGACTCGGCATCTTTGTGAATTAACTCACCCTTAGGCAATGGAACAAGATCAATTGGAAGTTTCGGATTGACTCCATAGACTACCTTAAAAGGACTATGTTTGGTAGCATATGTAGGTGATCTATTATAAGCAAACTCCGCATGAGATAACTTGATGTCCCAATCCTTTTGTGTCTTACTCACTAACCCACGCAAAAGCGCACCAAGAGTACGATTAGTAACCTCGGTTTGTCCATCAGTTTATGGATGGTACGATGTACTAAAGAGCAATTTAGTTCCCACAAGCTTCCATAGAGACTTCCAAAAGAAACTCATGAACTTTGTATCTCGATCACTCACAATAGTTTTCGGAATTCCATGCAATCTAACAATCTCTTTGAAGTATAATTCCGCCACTTTCATAGCATCATCCACTTTGTGACAAGGAACAAAATGAGCCATCTTAGAGAACCTATCCACAATAACCATAATAGAGTCTTTCCCCCGTTGTGTTCTCGGCAATCCCACAATAAAATCCATAGAAATATCTTCCCAAGGTGAATCTGGAACAGGTAAAGGAGTATACAAGCCTTGATGAAAAGTAGCCTTCGCTTTTTGACAAGTTGCACACCTAGAAATAACTAGTTGCACATCCGTGAGCATCTTAGGCCAATAGAAGTGTTCTTGTAACATACTCAAGGTCTTTGTAATGCCAAAGTGACCAGCAATTCCTCCCCCATGAGCTTCTCTAACAACTAGCTCTCTAATAGAACACTTAGGAAGAAAAAGTCGATTTCCTTTGAAAAGAAAACCATCTTGCAGCAAATAAGAACCCACGGCTCCTTTAGAACACTCTTCAATCAATGTAGCAAAATCATCATCACCTTTCTAGTATTCTTTGATCAATTCAAAACCAAGTAGCTTGCTATTTAGAATTCCAATCAAAGTGTATCTTCTAGATAATGCATCAGCCACAACATTCGATTTCCCTTCTTTGTACCTTGAAGAAAAATTAAATGATTGTAAAAATTCAACCCACGTAGCATGTCTAGGATTGAGCTTTTGTTGTCCATGTATGTACTTCAATGCTTCATGATCAGAATGCAACACAATGTGATTAGGTCGGAGATAATGACTCCAATGATCTAAAGCTCTAACAATGGCATAGAACTCTTTATCATAAGTAGAATAGTTCAATCGAGATCCTCCCAATTTCTCACTGAAATATGCAATAGGCCTCTTCTTTTGGAGTAAAACTGCTCCAATTTCAACTCCACTAGCATCGGTTTCAACTTCAAAAGGACTTGAGAAATCTGGTAACGCAAGTATAGGTGCTTCACATAGCTTCTTTTTAACCAACTCAAACGCACTTTGAGCTTCTTTAGTCCATTCGAATTTACCCTTGTCCTTCTTCAAACATTCGGTCATAGGCGCCACAATACTTGAGAAATTCTTGACAAATCTTCTATAGAACGAAGCTAGACCATGAAAAGACCTTACTTCACTCATATTAGTAGGAATAGGCCAAGTTTTAATAGCCTCTACTTTCGAATGATCAACTGAAACTCCATCTTTTGATACAACATAACCAAGAAAAGTAACACTAGGCACTAAGAAGTAGCATTTTTCAAGCTTAGCATAGAGTTTCTTCTCTCTTAACACTTCAAACACACTTGTTAGATGATTTAAATGATCATGCAAATTTTTAGAGTATATCAGAATATCATCTAAATAAACAACAACAAACTTGCCAAGGAAAGGTTTAAGTACCTCATGCATCAACCTCATGAAAGTGCTAGGTGCATTAGTGAGTCCAAACGGCATCACCAACCATTCATACAACTCTAACTTAGTCTTGAATGCTGTTTTCCACTCATCTCCTTCTCTCATTCGAATTTGATGATAACCACTCATAAGATCAATCTTAGAAAACAACTGTGAACCATGTAGTTCATCAAGTAGATCATCTAATCTTGGAATAGGAAATCGGTATTTGATAGTGATGTTATTCACACTCCTACTATCAATACACATGCGCCAACTCCCATCTTTCTTTGGGACAAGTAAAGTAGGCACGGCACATGGGCTCATACTTTCCCTTACGTATCCTCTAGCCATAAGCTCTTCAATTTGCCTTTGCATCTTCTTTGTTTCTTCCGGATTACTTCTATAGGCTGCCTTATTAGGTAATGATGCTCTCGGAATCAAGTCAATTTGATGCTCTATCCCACGAATAGGAGGTAGTCCCGGAGGTAATTCCTTAGGAAAGACATCCTTGAATTCTTCTAAAACAGATTCCAATTCATACGGCCTCTTTGCTTGTTTATTTTGATCAATTCAAATCTCATTAGAAACAAGTATATATACCACATTGTTGCTGCAAATCTCTTTTTCTAATTCCCTCTCACTAATCAAATAAGAACTCTTCGAATTAGAGGTAACATTAGAAGGCTTGTTGCTTATCAAAGGTTTTAAAGCAACCGGTCTCTCTTTTTCTCCTTTTCTCACAACATACACATTAGTCCTTCCATCAAACTTCACAAATCTATCATATTGCCAAGGACGGCCTAATAGTATATGACAAGCATCCATAGGACAAACATCACACAAAACTTTATCATGAAATTTACCAATTGAAAAGGAGATTAAGGCTTGTTTAGTTACCTTAACATCACTCGAATTATTAAGCCAATGAAGCTTATAAGGGCTTGGATGTTCAGTAGTTGGTCACTTCAATTTGTCTACCAAAGTAGTAGATACCACATTAGTGCAACTCCCCGTGTCTATGATCATATCACACAACCTATCTTCTACCTTGCACCTTGTAAGAAAGATTTTCTCCCTTTGATTGTTTTCCATAGGTACGGTTTTAGAGTGTAGTGCCCTTCTTAGAACCAAACTTTGACCATGAGTCTCGGGATCAATTTCGTCAATATGCCCCTCCTCTTCTTCAAAGTTTTCCTCTTCGTTCTCTTCTACATAGTCACTACCTTGCTCACACTTAGCTTGTTCTTGTTCCCACTCTTGAGCAATCATTACTCTTTTTTATGGACAATTAGTTGCAATGTGACCAACACTACCACACTTGAAGCACTTCCTATCTTCAACAAGCTTTTTAGGAGCTTCAAATTTTAATTTAGTCTCCTTGTAGTTCGACCTAAAACCACTTTTCTCCAAGCTATTCTTCTCAAAAGGTTTAGTGAAACCTTTTACAAAGGGCTTAGTGTACGTCCCTTTCTTCCCCTTTATCTGTTTTTCAACTTTCAAATCTACCTTGCAAACATCCTCAAAGGACCAATATTGTTGCAATTCAACTTTTTCAGCAATATTATCATTCAACCCCGAAATAAATCTAGCAATCTTATGCTCAACAATCTCTTCTAAGCCACATAGCATGCATAACTTTTCAAATTCAACAATATAATTCTCAACAGTCATAGAATTTTGTTTAAAAAGTTGCATCTTAAGATAAACATCTTGAATATAATCACTAGGTACGAACCTCTTTTTCATGTGCCTCTTGAATTGTTCCCAAGTTGAGATTCTTGCACGCCCCTCCTTATGCCTTTTCTTCTTTAGATTATCATACCAAAGACTAGCATAACCGGTCAGTTTTAATTCAGCCAATTTGCATCTTTTCCTTTCATCATACTCCTTGTAATCAAAAATTTTCTCGGCCCTTCTAATCCACTCAAAGTATTTTTCAGGTTCATTCATACTCCCATTGAATTCGGGAAGATCTAATCTAAGGTTCCTATTATCATCCTTTGGTCGGTCTCTTTTCCTAGGCCTTGGTGATTCATCACTTGAGGAATAATTATTTCGTGGCTTCCTTGGGTTCCTCCCTCACTTGAACCAGAATTAGGGTTAGAATTCCCTTTCCTTGAAGAATCTCCAGCAAGAGTGTCAAGCCTTTTTAATATCTCATCCATCCTTGCTGCCAACTCGTCAATTCGCCTATCTCTTCTAAGATTTTGAGCCTGTTCTAAGGTTAATCCCCTTGGAACTTGTGGAACCTCCTCGTCACTCATGATTCCTACACAAACCAAGTCAGTTTATGCAAAAATCTTGATTAAAAGATCGAATCTTGAAGGAAAACTAGGCAACACAAAAACCGGACTCCCATCCGCAAATCAGTGCACAAACACCAAATGTTTGAGGCTGTGTAGAACGCGTTACTCAACTAAAAATTATGAAATTTTATATGGTGATATCTGGACGTTTTTAGAGTTCAATGCAAAAATAATCACGCAAAAATTCCCAGCCAATTGTTCCCAGTTTAATTTTTTCCGAAGTTGCGTAACCTGGCTCTGATACCAAAGATGATGTGAATTATTGATCCGAAAATCAACAAAACACAAGGGATATGTTTAAGTCTAATTCTATACAGGAAATCCACCAAGAATTAAACAAAAACTAAGATTAATCAATTAAGAATCCACCTAATTAATCAATCCAAACGAATGTTTTAACTAAAACAAGCAAAACAGCAATTGATCGCAATCAACCAAAACTCAAGTATGCAACTTAAGAAATAAATCTGAATATTAATCTATGTATGTCTATTCATGTGTTTACAGCCCTATTTATAAGACTTAGTTTATCTAGGAAGATTAGGACAAGTCCCTAATTCAATCCTAATTAAACTAGAATTCTAACTTGCTTGAAGAGCAAGCACCTTGGCGCACAAGCATACACCAAACTCCTTGGAGAACAAGCACACGCCTAAACTGATTTATTTTGCTAACTAACTGATTTTAAAAGCAACTAAATAAAGATTAAAGATCCTAATGCTTGAACCAAGAAAAACCCTTTCAAGTGAAAGGTAAAAACTTGTAAGCAAAATCTAAGTAAAGAGAATTCAAGAAAGTTCAAGAAAGTGAACTAGACTCCAAGAAAAACCACTAAGCAAACCGTGGCTTTGCTTTGATATCCAAGAAAGTGTCCATGCAATGCTTGGCTTGAATCAATGTTTAGGGATAAACTGTCTTGGTGCAAGATAAGCAAATCTTCGAAGTTCTCCATGCTTAGACTTGCATCACTCTCTCCTTCCTTGGCTCCTGTGTGGTTGTTCGTGGTAGTTGGCTTAGTCAATTAAAGGTGGTAATCACGTTTTTCCTCATTCACTCGACCAATCTAGTATTGGTGGATAGCTCGTTCGAAGTGGATTCAGTAGAGGAGCAATACTTGGTCCCTCCTTGATTTGCAAATTTATTGCTACGTGGAATTCACGTTTCAAAGGTATAATTATGTATCTTGTATGATATGCATGTGATGTTGGGATTAGGTGTTTGATTGAATATGATTTATGATTTTCCGCTGCGCAGTACCTATAAACTCCTACATTTGTATCTAGGGATTAGGTGCTTAATTCAGTATGATTCATGAAGTCCATGGTAGTTTTATAATCAATTAAGAGGGAGAAATTAATTTAATTATGGTTTAATTGTTATATTTAATGTGATGAAACTTTTGGAATTGATTAAATGTGATTTAATTATGGTCAAAATAGCCACGAAAAGGACCGAATTCAGCCCTAGAGTATTCGAAAATTTCAAAACTTAACCCTAATAATTTTTTAATTTTTCAAAAATGCATAGCCCTAAAATATGATTTTTGTGCTTTATTTTGATTTAATTCAAATTGTTTTATGACTCATAATTTTAATAGGATTGATTTATGCATAAAATTTTTTTGTGTATGATCATTGATTTAATTTTTAGAGTTAGAATTAAATTCGGATTAATTTTATGATGAACACTAATTTTAAAATTTAATGTTGATTTTATTTTAATTTTTGGACTTGTTTAATTTAATTTTGATAAAAGTTATTTTATTTAAATAAAAAACCAAACAAAAAATATAATTTAGGTGGCTAGCAGCTGCGGCAGGGTGGCGCAGCCACACCGGCCGCTGACCAGATGGTGGTCCAAGAGGGAAGGGAAGGGAAGGGCGGCGGTCCAAGATGGTTGGGGCAGCAGCTGTGCAAGCGTTGCACGTTGCTGTCGTGGCTGCCGCTGCTACTAGTTGCTGCTTTGCGGCAGTGACTGCTGCGAAGTAGCCAGCCATCGTGGCTAGCCTTAGCTAGCCAACCATGGTGGCCAGCAATCGTGCAATTTTATTTTTTTTTTTTTAAAAAAAGTTCTATTTTTCATAAAATATTTCAAGATAATTGCAAAATTATTTTTGGATAAAATCAGTTTTATTTTAGATAAAATCTTTTGTTTTAGGATAAAATCAAATCTTGCAAAAGTTGTTATAATTGATATTATCCATATTTAAAGTTGTTAAATTAGTAATTATCTATAATTAAAGTGGTTAAATTTGGATAAGATTGATTAGGATATTCTGAGCGTATTCCAAAAGGATAAGTATTGATTTAAATAATGTGATTATCCCATTATTAGATTAGGTTATAATTGATTTTAAAATTAATTGATTGGCTAATTATTAGGGTAGAATCTCCTAAGTGTATTTGGATAATCATGGAAGACTAAATATGATATATCTTTCTAAATTAAAATAAGATTTGATTCTATCTCATGCCGAAATTAAAATACATGATATTTTATGATTGGTCATGAATAATATATGATATTATCTAATAATGATTTAAAATATAAGATATTTTAGGAAATGGGTTGGCTTAATTATGAACATTCGATGTTGTAGTTTAGACAAGCATGTTGAGTGATTTAATATATGGCATTTAATAATATATGATATTATGTTGGTATATATAGACTAGTGTGGCCCATAGATTCTAAAATAAAATTTGCACATCGTGATGTATTTTGGTAATCTAAATACGGACTGCGTACCGTTAAGTATTTTTGTAACTTCTATCTAAAGTAAATATATTAGATATTTAAATGGTGTTAGTCAAAAGAAGATCATGAAGTGAAGGCCCAAATGAGCAAGGTGGATAGAGATCCATGATGATTCAAATGGAGCTTTTCCTTTCTAGTTTTCTTAGGACTTAGGGGCCATACTATGTCATGTTTTATTGCATTAGTAGATTATGCATATTAGATTATATTTATGTTGATTGATGATGCGCTAGAGTTCACTAAATAGTCAAAACATCAATGAATCTAGGTCCGACTAATATTGAGATTGCTTTCCCAATTAGATACGCAACAATCCTTGAATAGTAAGTGATGGGTCGGCCTTCGTAGAGTGTCACTTGTTATTTTAGGTATTGGTGGGTGGATCACGTTCTACATATTTCAGTGGTTACGCTCAACAAGATTACCTAAAGTGTTTAGAACCTTGAAGCAAAGGGTAATAATTAAACATGTGATAGTTAATTATTCAACCAAGAGTTACAAGAGTTGTAATCAGTAAAGAGTTTACTCACCTTTAAAATGTAATGCTTGATGGTAGGGCCTCTGTCCGGTCAACTATTACACAAATAAAGTATCTTGGAATCAATTAAAGTTTAATTAGGATCAACTAATGTGTAATAAAGTGCTTTAAAGGTACTTATATTATCACTTATGGTACTCTAAATTTTAATTAAACAAAATTATTAAACTTTGCCTTATTTTTACTAAGATGGGTAGCCGTAATCACAATGACAACAGCATTTAAAATCTTCGACCATTCCGTGAGTAGGATAGGTTGACAAGAGAAAACTTTTCCACTTGGGAAAGAATGCAGACGCTCATTATGAAATCTGAAGGTAGATAGGATGTCATTGACACCCCATTTCCAAGACCTCTGCCAAAAACTGCAACTATGGCAGAAGTCAAGAAGCATAGTGAAGCTCATTATAGAGTTATGTATATCACTTGGTTAATGATTGCTACCATGGAATCTAGTTTTGTTTAAGAACTAAATCATGCAAGAACTCAAAGATTTGTTTAAGACACAAGCTAGAGTTGAAAGGTATGAGCTCCATCGCGAGATTCTGGATTGTAGGATGGAGAAGGGTGCAATAGTTGATGATTATGTTTTCAAAATGATCGACCTTATTCAAAATATGGAGAAACTACGGCACCTATATAGTGATGTGATGGCAAAAAACATCATTCTCCACTCACTTACAGAAAGTTTCAACAAATTTATCATAAATTTAACATGACTGCGACTGCAAAGACTATGAATCAATTACATGCAATGCTGGTTAGTGCTGAAAAACAAATTCTTAAGGAACCTAAGAGGGAAGTTCTTATGATTCAAAAGGGAAAACGGTTCAAGAAGAAGGGGCAAAAGGCTAGTGCCAAAAGGAAGGGCAAGCAAGTCTCAAGGATCTTGAGAAGCCTTAAGGCGATTCCAAAACCCAAGGCTGCAAGTGAAAGTAAATGCTTTTACTGCAAGAAGAAGGGGCTTTGGAAACGCAATTGCTAGAAATACCTTGACTTTCTCAAGAAGAACGGAGCGTCAACCTCATGTGTTATGTTAGCGTAGACACCCAAATGTGTCTCCCCAAAACCAAACCCAGTGATGAATAACTTTCACGTCATTTGATTATCGAACGAAGTGATAGTGTGAAAAGTCTAGTGATGAGGTTGTTTTATTAAAATATCTCTTTTTTCTGTGTTTGAAAATATTCTTTTCTTACTCTATTTATGAAAAACGTGCATTCCAATTTAGTTTTGTCCATAATATGGGTCCAATAATAGTGTAGTTGGATGGGGCTTGAAAACACCTTTCCAACGATATATTATAATCCCCATTCCGATGAATAATGAGGAAGTTATGGCTAAAATACAAAACTAGGCCCAAATCGGATTTTACCTATGACCCAATGATCATGTGGAGGGTCCAAAGGTTTAATCCTATTCCTAAACTGATTAGGATTTATTAGAAGATTCTTTGAGTTTCTAAAAGATATTAATTATCCTTTTTTAAAAAATAAAATCAAAGAGTTTGAAATTGAAATTTCTAAAAGAGTTTCTATTTGAATTTAAAGATGTTAAAAGATAATCTGATATTATTTTTGTGCCACATAATTTTTATCCAAATATTATATGGTTGGATAGATCTTGAAATTATCTTTCCAATGATATATTATAATATTAATTCCGAGCTATAACGAAAAAGATATTAATGGAATACGAAACTCTATCCAAAGCTGACACCCTTCCACTATTTCGGCCATATCTTTTTATCTAAAAAGTTATTAATCCGATTCCAATTGTGTTTGAAAGTAGACTGCAAGAGCTTTCTAAAGACATATTATATGACTTATTTGGACTTCTTGATTAAAATATATGATAACAACAAAATCCACAAAAAAGTTGTCCTAGTGGCAAACGACAGGTCTGTCGCCTGGCGACGATACCTTGCATTCGGCGGCGAGCTCTGTCGTTGGCAACATGAGCTCTTTTATTCCAAATAGGACTCAAACTCTTTTCTTTCAATTTCCGTGCTATTTTTTTATATAAATAAAGGTCGTATCTCCCCGTTTTTAATCATTCACAACAATCATCTCTCTATTTTCTCTCTAAAAGCTAGAAAGCTTTCCTTCTCTCTCTATTCTTTTTCTAAACCTTTCCTTTTACAAATTCCTCATACATTAGTTTTAGAAACACCTAGCCAATTTTGAAGTTTCCATCGCCCTAGACGTGAAAGGTTTGATATTTCTGAGGGTTTGGTCCCTAATCCCTGTTTCAATTATTTAATTTAAGGAAAAATTAGAAATAATAATCCCAACTTTGCCTAATTTATGTAGAATAACCCCAACTTTTAATAATACTAGAATAATCCGAACTTTAGGGGGTCTTTTTTTTCTTCAATCCCAAATACATGTTACCGTTTAAATGGGTTAAATTTTTTTTTTGGGATTTAAGTTATACGTGTCACAAATTAATTGGTTAAAAAAGATATTAAAAAAACCCAAAATTATCAAAAAAAAAAAAAAAATGAGCAATCACCCAACCTCCACCCCTGCTCACCAGAGCCCCCAACCTCACCTAGTGCCCTCTCCCTCTTATACCGGAAAACCTAGGTTCATGCTGCGAAAGATGACCCCAACCCTCCCCCACCCCGGAAAACACCATCTCCACCCCTTATCTAACACCCCCCATCCCGAAAGCCCTAACTCCATCCCCACTTGTTTTCGCAACCTACCTGTTTTCCCTCAATTCGTGATTAAGCTGCTCGTCGAGAGGGAAATAATCGGAACAGAGGGAGGGAATTAGTGGTACATAGGGGACGGGGTATTAGCAGCATAGGGGAAAGGGAAAAAAGTGGGGTAGGGCGGTGATGTTTGGGGTGGAATTGGGAGGGTTTTTATTGGTGGGTGGTTGTGTAGGGGTTTTGGGGAGGGGGTGGTGGTTTAAATGGTAGCGGCCTGAGCGGCAAATAGGGTGGTGCTTGCGTAGGGTCCGACGAGGGTGGTTGATGGGATTGAGGCGACCAAGGTGGTGGTTGCGTGGGGTTCGACGGGCTGGGCTGGGTGGGTTTTTTTTTCAAATTTTAGTTTTATTTTTTTTTTTTTTTTGGACCAATCAGAACTTGACACGTGTCAAGTGACCTGATATAATAGATCATTGACTTTTGTTGACCGGTTAGGGATTGAAGAAAAAGAAGACCCCCCAAAGTTCGATTATTCTAGTATTAACAAAAGTTGGGAATTAGACAAAGTTGAGATTATTATTTATAATTTTTCCTTAATTTAATAGTTTTAATTTATTATTTTCCTTGAAGTTACTAACATGTGTATTTTGTTATTAGAAAGAGGTACGAGGCATCAAAGTAAGTAGTTGCTTTAATTGTTATTATTTTAATATAAAAATCATGCTTAGATTATTTTTTTGATTCCTAGTATCATGTTAGGATGTTTGATTGCCTCCTAGAATCATGTTTAGGGTTAAAAAAAATTTCTAACATTAAATATTATTATTGTGATGCTTCCTATTTCTTTCCTAATATCATGTTAGGGTTAAAGCTTTGATCTTTGATGTTTAGTGACATGCTAGGGTTTGTTATTAATCTTGTTAGTGTCATGCCTAGGATCTTGCTATTAATATTATGCTTTATTTTTAACATGATTATGATTATAATTATTATTATGATTATTATGTTACTTGATGTTTATTATTGTTATTGCTTGATCACGCCTATGATGCATGTTTAAAGGGAATTTGTATAAGTAATCACGCTTAATAAGATAATTAATAATTTTATTTAGGTTAATTTGATTATAATTCAAGTGATCGCCAATAATAGTTTTATTTGCACATTAATTATTCAACCAACATAGATTAAACAGGTTTAGGGTAAACCTATTGATTTTATGTTAGTCCAAAAGCGCACATGAATACGAGAAGAATAAAGTAGAGGCCTGTTTTTAGGGCAACTTCAATCTCTTTTAGGTTGGAATTGTACCTTCATCCCCGAACTTCCAGTCTTAGTTCCAGACCTTTTGGAGTTAACGATCTCCTGGATCGTTAAGTAGTGTAAACCTCACCCTGTAAACGGTTTACAATTTCCTAAAACTTGTTGGAGACTGTTTTACTCTAGCTTCCTTCTGTTTGGACGCCACCATGCTTAAGTGTATGATCATAATGGGGCTCTTGGGATGGCTTGAAATATTCCCTACAATTACAAACATTTTAACTTTCACTTAGGTATGTGATACCAAGGTGCAGTGCTTAACATTATGAATGTTGCGCAGGAACTACAAACAAGTGAAGTTAGCAATGGAAACGAAGCTTGAAGGTACACTAGAAGTGTTTCAGTGGCAAGAGATAGCTTAATAGTTTTTTTTTTCTAATTAGTTTATCATGATTTTAGAGCAATTTCCATTTTTTGATGAAACAATATTTCAGTTTTTTGTTTGAATACTGAATTGGTTTTACTTGGCTTGGACAAGTGTTGACCCATGATTAAGGTAATGAATTGTTTTCATTTTGCTAAATATGAGTTATTTTGTTTTATGTTATTGATATAAGTAGATCACAAAAGTAATATTAGATGATTAAAAATAAACTTACTTACACTAGTAGAATAAACATAAAAGGCATCAGTTCAAACCTGATTTAAGCCACCGGTTTGAACCAATCACAATGTTGGGGGTGCCAATATCTCCCCACTTTGCCATCGGTTCAAAATCGATGGTATAAACCGATTTTGGCACCATTTAACCGGTGCCTTTATTCATTTTGGCCACCGGTTAACTGGTGCCAATAATAAAGCCCGCACAATTTATTTTTTTAGGTGGCAGCCACTTTTAGCACCGCTTAACCGGTTTCATTTCACGCTATATATTTTTTTCCTGTTTTCTTGCAATAATATAAAAAAAATCCTGTAATTCCAGCAATAATATAATTAATAATATTATTATTATAATTACCAATAATAATAATATTATTAAATATTATAGTAAGATACAAATAAAATTAAAAACAATAATTCATATACAGATATAAATATTCCCAAATGCAATACAATAAAAAAAAAGTGTTATATATATATATATATATATATATATATATATATATATATATATATATATATATATATAAAAGGATAGTAAGTTATTAATGAATAATAATATAGTTAAAAAGTTAACAAAACATAAATTCACAATAAAAGTGACATTTACTTGTTAAAGGTGATAAAAGACGCCAACGTGTCACAAACTTAATTAAGTTCCTTGATTGTCAACGGACCATCCTTTTTTACCTTGCAAAACATGAAATACAGAAAAATTAAGTTAGAAATAATTAAATAGGATAAACAATATGTATTTTATCAAAAATGTCCTATATGACCTCTACTTTGCCCATTTTCTACATTTCTTATCAAATGAATTATTTTTTTCTTATAACATGTCAATGTTGGCTATTATTAGGTGTCTAGGGCTTGAAATCACATCAATAAAGCATTTTATTATGTTTTAAGACGCATTTTACTCATAATGGCTCAAATATGGCCTATATGACTTCTACGTTGCCCATTTCCTACATTTCTTATCAAATGAGCTACTTCTTTCTCATTACATTTCAATATTACCTAGTATTAGGTGTCTAAGGCTTAAAATTGAATCAAAAGAGCATTTTACCAAAAATTGCCCTAATATAGCCTACAATATGCATGACTTCTACTTTGCCTATTTCCTACATTTCTTATCAAATGAACTATTTCTTTCTCATATCATGTCAATATTATCTAGTTTTAGGTGCATAAGGTTAGAAATCACATCAAAAGAGAAAATTAACAAAAAATGACCCAAGTATGGCCTATATGACTTATATTTACCCCAGTTTCTACCTTTCTTATCGAATGAACTATTTCTTTCTCAAAACATGGTAACCTAATTTTATGTGTCTAAGGATTAAAATTGTATCAAAATAACATTTAATTAAGGTTTAAGACAGATTTTACTCAAAATGGCCCAAATATGGCCTATCTGACTTCTACTTTGCCCATTTCCTACATTTCTTATCATATGAACTATTTCTTTCTCATAACATGTCAATATTATCTAGTTTTAGGTGTATAAGGTTTGAAATAACATCAAAAGAGCATATTAACAAATAATGGCCCAAATATGGCCTATATGACTTCTATTTACCTCATCTTCTACCTTTCTTATTAAATGATCTATTTCTTTCTCATAACATGTCAATATTATCTAGTTTTAGGTGTATAAGGTTAGCAATCACATCAAAAGAGCAAATTAACAAATAATGGCCCAAATATGGCCTTTATGATTTCTATTTTGCCCATTTTCTACCTTTCTTATCAAATGAACTATTCTTTCTCATAACATGTCAATTTTGCCTAGTTTTATGTGTCTAAGTCTTATAATTGAATCAAAAGAACATTTTATAATGGTTTAATATGCATTTTACTCAAAATGGCCTAAATATGGCCTATATGACTTCCACTTTGCCCATTTCCTATATTTCTTATCAAATGAACTATTTCTTTCTCATAACATGTCAATATTATCTAGTTTTAGGTGTATAAGGTTAGAAATCACATCAAAAGAGCATATTAAAAAAAAGGCCAAATAAGGCTTTTATGACTTCGATTTAGTCTATTTTATACCTTTCTTATCAAATGAGCTATTTCTTTCTCATAAAATGTAAGTGTTACCTAGTTTTATGTGTCTAAGGCTTGAAATCACATCAAAAGAGCATTTTATTAAGTTTTAACATGCATTGTACTCAAAATGGCCTAAATATGGCCTATATATGACTTCTACTTTGCCCATTTCCTACATTTCTTATTAAATGAACTATTTGTTTCTCATAACATGTCATTGTTACCTATTTTTAGGTCTTTAAGGCTTAAAATTGAATTAAAAGAACATTTTATTAAGGTAATTTAAGACGTATTTTACTCAAAATGGCCCAAATATAGCCTATATGACTTCTACTTAGCCCATTTCCCAAATTTATTATCAAATGAACTATTTTTTCTCATAACATGTCAATATTTTCTAGGTTTAGGTGTATAAGATTAGAAATCACACCAAAAGAGCATATTAACAAAAAATGGCCCATATATGGCCTATATGACTTTTATTTAGTCCATTTTCTACCTTTCTTATCAAATGAACTAGTTCTTTCTCATAACATGTCAATGTTACATAGTTTTACGTGTCTAAGGCTTGAAATTACATCAAAAGAGCGTATTAACAAAAAATGGCACAAATATGGCCTATATGACCTCTATTTAGCCCATTTTCTACCTTTCGTGTCAAATGAACTATTTCTTTTTTCATAACATGTCAATATTATCTAATTTTTTATGCTTAAGGCTTGAAATCATATTAAAAGAACATTTCATTAAGTTTTAGGACTTACCTCATCAAGCTATTGATTATCCGTACAACGAGTCACTATGTCAAGCATGAATCTCATCACATACAAAACAGAATCAAGTCCCTTTTTTTTTGTGCGCACTAGCATATGACGAACAAATCACATGAGTGAAACATGCAAAGGAAAATAACAAATATTTAGTAACATAGATATTAAATATAATCACAAGATCGTGTAAATTACCATCGGTGACTTCCATGTCGGAACCCGAGGAGCACGACAATGTAGCTTCTTCATAAAACTGTAGTAAATAAAGTACATTCAAATTTGATTAGTCGTCTGACTAGTAAATTAGTTAGAAATAATAATCACTAGATAGCTATGTATATTTACTTTTGCAATATAGGCTTCACGAGCCACTTCTCCGATGATCGAGCTGAATCAAGGTGATAGATAGTGTTATTGGAATAACAAATCACTATGAGGCTCCAATGCTCTTTACATAAGTTCACAATAGACAAAAAAATTAATATTTAGGTGTCAAAATATAATGAGGCCAAACAATTAAATTTAACATGGTTAGACTTAGTCTCTATAACGTGGGGCGAATATGAACTTGTCTCCCGCACGCACTGATTCCCTGATACTCTGTTCAAAATAATACAACACATCACGGGGGTTGCCTATGATTTTAGGAGTGGATAATTGCTCGGGGGACAACCACCCAACTTTACAAAGAGAGTCAGTTTCAGTTAAGCGCTCCTGTAGTGCTCTGCGTTCATGAACATTGAATAATTAATCAAATGAAAGATAATCAACACAAATTTTAAGAACTTGAAAAAAGTATAGATTATGTGGGCATTGAAGTACCTCATGAATGTTTGAATAAGGGCAATATTAAGCTTTGCACCACGAAGAAATTCCTTCACATCTTCTTTGCTAATCCATGCAACTGCCTCCTCATTATAATGGAACATTGCCTTAGGAAGTGCAACCTCCATGGGATTGATTAAATGACAAGCACGGTTGTGAAGAATGGACAAATTAGCAGAGAGAGATTGAAGAACAATGTCTTCAACAAGTGGAGTAGGTTGCAAGGGTAAACCTCTCGAAGAGTGCAACTTTGACGCTTGTTCACTCTTGGACCGTTGTTCACTCAGCTTCTTTCTAGGTTGATAAATGCTTTTAGGCTTATCCTCCCTCCATCTCTTTGAAGTTTGGATTCCATGAGAAATCTGAAATTTCAATGACCGAGTGAGATAAGAAAAAAAAAACAGCTCAAAATAATCCAAAAAAAAAGTGTAGCTTCCGCCAAGGCCGGAACAGCCGAGGGAGCCCCCGCCGAAGACGCCGCCGCCGAGGCCGCTCCTGCCCACGAAGCCCCTGCTTAGGCCAAAGTAATGTGTGTCATAAATGACACCTATTTAATGAGCATTTAGGTTGTTTCTACCTTCATTTCATAGCTTTCCATCTTAATAAATGTTTAGTTTTATGCTTTTGCTCTTTGTTTTACCTTTTACTCTTTTATTTTGTGGTTTTTTGTATTTTGATGGTTTTTCTAGTCTTTTCTTCTTTATTTGCTTTCTTTTTGTGGTTTTAGGAATTGTACGAGGTCCGGGTCTTGATTTTAGTGATTTATTAAGGTTGAAGATGCTTTGGGAGCAAGCTCATGGCAATTAGAAAGCTCAAGATGCAAGGAAGTGGATTCTCCAAGTTCTAGCTCTTGCGCTCTCAAGCCGTGCTTTCATGAAGATTAGGTGTTGAACCCACAATCAAGTGCTTTTGGGATTACCTCTCCTAGGGATCATCATCAACATATTGCGTGTTCATTCGAAGACCTTAGCGAACGCACGAAGCCACGAGAAAGATCGAAGAAACCCAGATCAGCGCGGGCGCACCTCCTTGCCCGCGCGGCTGCCTTTTTTTTTGAGTATTCGTCTTGCTTGGTTTTCTTTTGCGCCTCCTATATCTATGTAACTCCATTTTTGGGCAAGTTTGGAGAACAAGTTACATTTTAGATTTTGATCGTATTCTTAGCTTAGTTGAGAGCTTCTCTCTCTAGTTTTTGGGTTAGTTTAAGGAGTAGATTTTAGAGAGAGAAAGTGAGGAATTTCAATGGTGATTTGAGTAATTTAAGATTCAAGGTGACAATGGTATTTAAGATCATAAAATCAATCAATGATGATTTCTAACTGTATCTCATCTTATTACTTTGTTTGAATTCTTATTTGTTTGGTTTGATTTGATGATTTGATCTTTCATTAGTTTAATTTTTCTTCATATTTTGATGATTCTTGATTTCTTTAGTTGTTTGTGACTAGACTATGATGTTTGAGTAGTTGTTTGACTAGGGATATTGTGAAACTTGTATGATTGATTTATTGTGCTTAATTTGGGGATTGTGTTGATTAATTGTTGAGATTAAAGTGATTAATGGAAGTTTGCATGTGTGTATTTCGATTAGGCCTTGAGAATTATGCAAGATTGCATTGTGAGTCTAAATTGATATAGACCATTGATTTAGGAATTGCAATTATTGATTGAGCTTGATTAGTGATGCTCCTTGTTAAAGTCTCTCGTAGTTGGCGCTAGTTTGACCTCTAGGAGATAGCCTGTTGACTCTTTTGATTGAACTAGCCATTAGTCTTCACAACCATTGATTTTCATATTGTTCCTGAGTTGCTACAATTCTCATGATTACTTGTTAATCCTCGTTCCTAGTATTTATTTGTTTAATTCTTCATTATGTTAGTTGGTTAGTGTTTACCTTTTATCCTTAGATTTCGAACTAGCTTAGGCGCATAATTGAGAGCGCTTGAACAATAACGTTCCTTTGGGTTCGACCCTTGACTTGCCTCTATACTAGTATATAGGTTTGTTAAGTGTTTATAAATCTAGTTTGACCAAGGGAGGATTAGTTTCAACGACCTATTTCTACACCTCGTCACACAGCATCCTGGAAGCCGCCTGGCGAGGCTGCAACTCAAGCAGCCTAGGTAGGAAGCTACTGCCAAGGCCGGAGCAGCCCAGGGAGCGGCAGCCGAGGCCGGAGCCGCCTAGGGAGCGGCAGTTGAGGCCGTCGTAGCCTCGTCATCGGAGATGGAGGCCAGTGAGTCGTGCTAGTTCGCCGATTTTATTTTCAGTGGTGCAGTTAGAGAGTGCCTAACGGTTATTTAACACTAAAACAAATGAAAATAAATAAATTACCTTGTTAATCAACCTCACCCACGTACGTGGCCAATCAATGAAGCTACCTATAGCTTGCCAAAGGTTTGTTATCTCAACCTCATCTATCGGTACAGGTAGTTGGATGTTTTTTAACTCCGCTATCACCGAAGCAAAACCAACTGAGTAATGATGTGGCCCCTCCATATCACCGGTCGTCGCTTGTGCACTACCATATGCCACAAAATTCAATTCTACCCTATTTGCAACCCCCGGGGCTAGAAGTGCACACCGAGTGTCTTCCTACACTTGTAAAAAAAGGAAGTTATCAAAATAGGTATTTTCCTACACCATTGATAATATAACGAAATTCATTACGCTAGAGGGTTATAAATCACCTGTAAAACTGGATATTCATGCGGTGTTGAATTATTAATCTCCCTCGAGTCCGCATGTGTAGGAGTAAGAACCTGCAATATTTCATCAATCATGCCACCTCAGATCACACGTAACTCAATATTTTAAAACTTTTTATACAATTGAAACTACCTCAAGTAGCACATCTTCTCCATGTATCTCATCTCCTCCACTTCTATCACCTTCTCCTTGTCCTTGTGGGTGACTACATGAGTGGACCGATGTAGTCGCGAGGAACGATAAACTCAGTAAGTTCATCTTCTTCGCTCAAGCATTGAATTTACCTACTAACTCATTCCGTACTTGTTTCTTAATTGATGCCACCTTGGCATCCAACTCATCAGGTGAGTTAACACTTGCTCGAGATCAACATGGTTTTGTGTGTTCAGGACCCATCACCTTTTTCCATCCAAGAAATGACCCTCCCGAACCTACTACTCGTCCTGGATGGTATGGCTTTCCCAAAGCCAAGGTGAAAGGGTCATTCTCTATACTTGGAACCAATTTTCCCTCTACTAGTTCTTGAGTGTGCTCAAGATGTAACAAAAGGAAAAAGGATGTCAGTAATACAGTTAATGGTTTGTTTAGCGACTTTGATGCAAAAGCTTCTTAAAATTCAACAGTTCATAGGTAACTTACGAGTTTATTTGCCATTTTTTTGGTTTCCGGACCCTTGATGACCAATTTTCTGGTTTCCTTATCAAACGTATGGAGAGAACAAAAGAAATCACCGGCACGACTCGCCAAAGTAGTGACCGTGGAACTAGAGGTTCTTTTGATGGCACTTGAAGTGATTTAGGGTATAAACCCTTTTCGATCCACTCAGGTCTCTATTCAGCAAATGTCTTAGCCCCCATACGATGGGTGTACTCTTTCTACAATGCATTTTTTGTATTTTGCGCTCGAAATTCCTACATAAAAACAAATGTCAGTATCAGTACTACAAAAAGAGTCAAGCTATTATTCAATTGGCATAAGATTTACCTAAAATTACAATGACTTTCTTTAGACTTCTTTGAATAACGTAATTTTCCCAGTCATCTTTTGACACGTTCGGCCATTTTTGCCACGGGAGAAGGTCATCCTCAACAGCTTTCTTCTTTTTTGATTTCTTCTTCATATAGATCCATCCATTAGTTAATGTGCCCTTAAAGGCTCAGAATCTTTCCGCTAAAAAAGATTCAAACACCCTTCTCTTCTCGGCATCATTAGGAATAGAACACAACCTCTACAAGCACAAATACAAACCGATTATTAATTTCTATTTACTAACAACCATAAGGTGAAGGTTTCTTAAATTGTCTAAATGTGCCAAAAAAACACTTACACTTGTATCATCCCAAAAGGTTTGAATCAAACCCGGAGGTACTTGCAGCATTACAAGTGTAATGGGGATTTTGCGCGCACACATGCCAACATGATTAGCATATTGTGGACGCCATTTTTTCCCCGCGTTGGCCGTTGTTGTCATACTCCAAGACCATGGGACTGTTAGGTTTATTAAAATTTATCGTCAGACCCCTACCCTTTCTCTAATCTGGTGCCTTTACCCCCCTCCACCACCTGTGTTGTTTTTGTCTTGTCCTTAGCCATGAGTTTCAGGAGTCGGGTTCTCACAAACAATCTCACATACTATTGTAAGGAGGGGTTCCCATCGTAAGGGGTCCTCTCCTTAAATGCCCATGGCCCTTTAAAATCCTAAGACTTTACACTTGTTAGGGTGTAGTAGGATTTAAATTCCTGACTGTTTGGGGGACCTTGAATTAAAATTGATTCTATCATTACACTTTTTGTAAGAAACAAGTAGGGAGTCGCCAATGAGTTTTAGGAAAACTCATAAACCTCGTTCATGCCTTTCTTCCATATGGATTTCATGGAATAATTACAACGAATCATAAGTTTACCCATGCGCAAATTGGTCTATAAACCAGAAATGAGTTCAGGAGCGAGGGTACTAAAATAACGTTCACTTTAGAGGGGAATAGTTATCCTAGCCCTAGTGCGGCCTCTACTAGCTTTTCCCATTTTACAATTCTATCACCAAACAATATATGCAACGTGATACCTAAAACTATGTTAGTTGATTTTATTTACACGTATTAATTCACGTAGGAATTACATCGTAATGTCGTTATTCTTATCTTATCAAATACATGAAAAGGACAAGAAAATAAATAGTATTCGCCTTGTCTTAAGTGATCAACCAACAATTATATAATTTAATTCTAATCTTTATTTAACACAAAATACTATGTGGAATTGATTAATTAATTACTTTAAAAGTGATCAAATAACACTAATTAATTAATTAGGGTTCTTTTAAACAAGAAAATAAATGTGAT
This sequence comes from Chenopodium formosanum, assembly GCA_024500155.1. Taxonomy (NCBI): domain Eukaryota; kingdom Viridiplantae; phylum Streptophyta; class Magnoliopsida; order Caryophyllales; family Amaranthaceae; genus Chenopodium; species Chenopodium formosanum. The sequence continues at coordinate 45,436,763 of CM044880.1, forward strand.
TTAACTAAGTGCTCGGGAATTTACCATTTCTCTTTGCTAGATCTCCATTTAGAATACTTACTTACTCCTTCTTGTTAGGGAACCTCCACCGTAGTAATAAAATATCAAAAGTGGTGTGTGTTTAGGACAAGAGGGGCTAGGTTGCACAAGTTCACAAGTATTTCGCCAGAGTTTTAGGTTATTTTTTTATCTGTTTAAGACTCGGTTTAAGCTCTTATTTATAGGGAATTATTAGGTTTAAGGTTATGAGCATTCTGCCGCAGCAGGTGTCGCACGCAACAGAATCAGTTGCGCGTGGCATCCCAGCGCAAATGATTAGGTTGCGGTGCTATGGGCAGCACAACTAATTATCTTGTGCGCGGCTTTATAGTAAGATTCGATTTTAAATTTTTCGTATAATTCTGAATCTTTCGCAGCGCAATTCTGAAGGTTGCGTTGGGTGTCGCGCGCAACTGAATTAGTTGCGCGCGGCAGCCCAATACGACTGTTTGTGATGCACACAACGTTTTCTGCGAAAACACAAAAATTTAACCTAGGGGCTCCTAAATCCGTCAGTATTGGGTTTTAAGCAAAGGCTTAAGCCTAATTATGATCGGGTTTAGTTAATTGGACCTTTGTTTTTGCTTTTTCTTCAATTTGGGCTAGGCTTTTGTGTTTTGTGGCTCAAGCAGTTCTCCATAAGTATTCTTCACTTTGATTAACCACGAAGATGGTTTTATTTATTGATGCAAGTCTAAGCATGGAGAACTTCGAAGATTTGCTTATCATGCATCAAGATAGCTTGTCCCTAAACATTGATTCAAGCCAAGCATTGCATGGACACTTTCTTGAATATCAAAGCAAAGCCACGGTTTGCTTAGTGGTTTTTCGTGGAGTCTAGTTCACTTTCTTGAACTTTCTTGAATTTTCTTTACTTAGATTTTGCTTACAAGTTTTTACCTTTCACTTGAAAGGGTTTTTCTTGGTTCAAGCATTAGGATCTTTAATCTTTATTTAGTTCTTTAATTTTTATTTATTTATTTAGTTGTTTTTAAAATCAGTTAGTTAGCAAAATAAATCAGTTTAGGCGTGTGCTTGTTCTCCAAGGAGTTTGATGTATGCTTGTGCGCCAAGGTGCTTGCTCTTCAAGCAAGTTAGAATTCTAGTTTAATTAGGATTGAATTAGGGACTTGTCCTAATCTTCCTAGGTAAACTAAGTCTTATAAATAGGGATGTAAACACACGAATAAATATACATAGAGATTAATATTCAGATTATTTCTTAAGTTGCATACTTGAGTTTTGGTTGATTGCGATCAACTGCTGTTTTGCTTGTTTTAGTTAAAACATTCGTTTGGATTGATTAATTAGGTGGATTCTTAATTGATTAACCTTAGTTTTTGTTTAATTCTTGGTGGATTTCCTGTATAGAATTAGACTTAAACATATCCCTTGTGTTTTGTTGATTTTCGGATCAATAATTCACATCATCTTTGGTATCAGAGCCAGGTTACGCAACTTCGGGAAAAATTAAACTGGGAACAATTGGCTGGGAATTTTTACGTGATATTTTTTGCATTGAACTCTAAAAACGTCCAGCTACCACCATATAAAATTTCATAATTTTTAATTGAGTAACGCGTTCTACACAGCCTCAAACGTTTGGTGTTTGTGCACTGATTTGCGGTTGAGAGTCCGGTTTTTGTGTTGCCTAGTTTTCCTTCAAGATTCGATCTTTTAATCAAGATTTTTGCATGAACTGACTTGGTTTGTGTAGGAATCATGAGTGACGAGGAGGTTCCACAGGTTCCAAGGGGATTAACCTTAGAACAGGCTCAAAATCTTAGAAGAGATAGGCGAATTGACGAGTTGGCAGCAAGGATGGATGAGATATTAAAAAGGCTTGATACTCTTGCTGGAGATTCTTCAAGGAAAGGGAATTCTAACCCTAATTCTGGTTCAAGTGAGGAAGAACAACCAAGGAGGAACCCAAGGAGGCCACGAAATAATTATTCCTCAAGTGATGAATCACCAAGGCCTAGGAGGAGAGATCGACCAAAGGATGATGATAGGAACCTTAGATTAGATCTTCCCGAATTCAATGGGAGTATGAATGAACCTGAAAAATACTTTGAATGGATTAGAAGGGCAGAGACACTTTTTGATTACAAGGAGTATGATGAAAGGAAAAGATGCAAATTGGCTGAATTAAAACTGACCGGTTATGCTAGTCTTTGGTATGATAATCTAAAGAAGAAGAGGCATAAGGAGGGGCGTGCAAGAATCTCAACTTGGGAACAACTCAAGAAGCACATGAAAAAAAGGTTCGTACCTAGTGATTATATTCAAGATGTTTATCTTAAGATGCAACTTTTTAAACAAAATTCTATGACTGTTGAGAATTATATTGGTGAATTTGAAAAGTTATGCATGCTATGTGGCTTAGAAGAGATTGTTGAGCATAAGATTGCTAGATTTATTTCGCGGTTGAATGATAATATTGCTGAAAAAGTTGAATTGCAACAATATTGGTCCTTTGAGGATGTTTGCAAGGTAGCTTTGAAAGTTGAAAAACAGATAAAGGGGAAGAAAGGGACGTACACTAAGCCCTTTGTAAAAGATTTCACTAAACCTTTTGAGAAGAATAGCTTGGAGAAAAGTGGTTCTAGTTCGAACTACAAGGAGACTAAATCAAAGTTTGAAGCTCCTAAAAAGCTTGTTGAAGATAGGAAGTGCTTCAAGTGTGGTAGTGTTGGTCACATTGCAACTAATTGTCCATCAAAAAGAGTAATGACTGCTCAAGAGTGGGAACAAGAACAAGCTAAGTGTGAGCAAGGTAGTGACTATGAAGAAAAGAACGAAGAGGAAAACTTTGAAGAAGAGGAGGGGCATATTGACGAAATTGATCCCGAGACTCATGGTCAAAGTTTGGTTCTAAGAAGGGCACTACACTCTAAAACCGTACCTATGGAAAATAATCAAAGGGAGAAAATCTTTCTTACAAGGTGCAAGGTAGAAGATAGGTTGTGTGATATGATCATAGACACGGGGAGTTGCACTAATGTGGTATCTACTACTTTGGTAGACAAATTGAATTGGCCAACTACTGAACATCCAAGCCCTTATAAGCTTCATTGGCTTAATAATTCGAGTGATGTTAAGGTAACTAAACAAGCCTTAATCTCCTTTTCAATTGGTAAATTTCATGATAAAGTTTTGTGTGATGTTTGTCCTATGGATGCTTGTCATATACTATTAGGCCGTCCTTGGCAATGTGATAGATTTGTGAAGTTTGATGGAAGGACTAATGTGTATGTTGTGAGAAAAGGAGAAAAAGAGAGACCGGTTGCTTTAAAACCTTTGATAAGCAACAAGTCTTCTAATGTTACCTCTAATTCGAAGAGTTCTTATTTGATTAGTGAGAGGGAATTAGAAAAAGAGATTTGCAGCAACAATGTGATATATATACTTGTTTCTAATGAGATTCGAATTGATCAAGATAAACAAGCAAAGAGGCCGTATGAATTGGAATCTGTTTTAGAAGAATTCAAGGATGTCTTTCCTAAGGAATTACCTCCGGGACTACCTCCTATTCGTGGGATAGAGCATCAAATTGACTTGATTCCGGGAGCATCATTACCTAATAAGGCAGCCTATAGAAGTAATCCGGAAAAAACAAAGGAGATGCAAAGGCAAATTGAAGAGCTTATGGCTAGAGGATACGTGAGGGAAAGTATGAGCCCTTGTGCTGTGCCTACTTTACTTGTCCCAAAGAAAGATGGGAGTTGGCGCATGTGTATTGATAGTAGGAGTGTGAATAACATCACTATCAAATACCGATTTCCTATTCCAAGATTAGATGATCTACTTGATGAACTACATGGTTCACAGTTGTTTTCTAAGATTGATCTTATGAGTGGTTATCATCAAATTCGAATGAGAGAAGGAGATGAGTGGAAAACAGCATTCAAGACTAAGTTAGGGTTGTATGCATGGTTGGTGATGCCGTTTGGACTCACTAATGCACCTAGCACTTTCATGAGGTTGATGCATGAGGTACTTAAACCTTTCCTTGGCAAGTTTGTTGTTGTTTATTTAGATGATATTCTGATATACTCTAAAAATTTGCATGATCATATAAATCATTTAACAAGCGTGTTTGAAGTGTTAAGAGAGAAGAAACTCTATGCTAAACTTGAAAAATGCTACTTCTTAGTGCCTAGTGTTACTTTTCTTGGTTATGTTGTATCAAAAGATGGAGTTTCAGTTGATCATTCGAAAGTAGAGGCTATCAAAACTTGGCCTATTCCTACTAATATGAGTGAAGTAAGGTCTTTTCATGGTCTAGCTTCGTTCTATAGAAGATTTGTTAAGAATAAGTTGATGCCTAGAAGTGAAGGTCCTTTCAAGATTGTTGAGAAGATCAATGACAATGCTTATAAGTTAGAACTTCCGGGAGAATATGGAGTTAGTGCTACATTCAATGTTGGCGATTTGGCTAAGTATATTCCTGATAAAGAACTTCGAGATTTGAGGACAAATTCTTTCGAAGAAGAGGAGGATGATGCAAGTCTAAGCATGGAGAACTTCGAAGATTTGCTTATCATGCATCAAGATAGCTTGTCCCTAAACATTGATTCAAGCCAAGCATTGCATGGACACTTTCTTGAATATCAAAGCAAAGCCACGGTTTGCTTAGTGGTTTTTCGTGGAGTCTAGTTCACTTTCTTGAACTTTCTTGAATTTTCTTTACTTAGATTTTGCTTACAAGTTTTTACCTTTCACTTGAAAGGGTTTTTCTTGGTTCAAGCATTAGGATCTTTAATCTTTATTTAGTTCTTTAATTTTTATTTATTTATTTAGTTGTTTTTAAAATCAGTTAGTTAGCAAAATAAATCAGTTTAGGCGTGTGCTTGTTCTCCAAGGAGTTTGATGTATGCTTGTGCGCCAAGGTGCTTGCTCTTCAAGCAAGTTAGAATTCTAGTTTAATTAGGATTGAATTAGGGACTTGTCCTAATCTTCCTAGGTAAACTAAGTCTTATAAATAGGGATGTAAACACACGAATAAATATACATAGAGATTAATATTCAGATTATTTCTTAAGTTGCATACTTGAGTTTTGGTTGATTGCGATCAATTGCTGTTTTGCTTGTTTTAGTTAAAACATTCGTTTGGATTGATTAATTAGGTGGATTCTTAATTGATTAATCTTAGTTTTTGTTTAATTCTTGGTGGATTTCCTGTATAGAATTAGACTTAAACATATCCCTTGTGTTTTGTTGATTTTTGGATCAATAATTCACATCATCTTGATGATGCAAGTCTAAGCATGGAGAACTTCGAAGATTTGCTTATCATGCATCAAGATAGCTTGTCCCTAAACATTGATTCAAGCCAAGCATTGCATGGACACTTTCTTGAATATCAAAGCAAAGCCACGGTTTGCTTAGTGGTTTTTCGTGGAGTCTAGTTCACTTTCTTGAACTTTCTTGAATTTTCTTTACTTAGATTTTGCTTACAAGTTTTTACCTTTCACTTGAAAGGGTTTTTCTTGGTTCAAGCATTAGGATCTTTAATCTTTATTTAGTTCTTTAATTTTTATTTATTTATTTAGTTGTTTTTAAAATCAGTTAGTTAGCAAAATAAATCAGTTTAGGCGTGTGCTTGTTCTCCAAGGAGTTTGATGTATGCTTGTGCGCCAAGGTGCTTGCTCTTCAAGCAAGTTAGAATTCTAGTTTAATTAGGATTGAATTAGGGACTTGTCCTAATCTTCCTAGGTAAACTAAGTCTTATAAATAGGGATGTAAACACACGAATAAATATACATAGAGATTAATATTCAGATTATTTCTTAAGTTGCATACTTGAGTTTTGGTTGATTGCGATCAATTGCTGTTTTGCTTGTTTTAGTTAAAACATTCGTTTGGATTGATTAATTAGGTGGATTCTTAATTGATTAATCTTAGTTTTTGTTTAATTCTTGGTGGATTTCCTGTATAGAATTAGAGTTAAACATATCCCTTGTGTTTTGTTGATTTTCGGATCAATAATTCACATCATTTATTCTCATTGCACTCATGTCGGGACAGGAGGCCAAAAGTAGATGTCTATTGTTAGCCCGCACTTTGATCTAGTCTAGAATAGATGATGATCAAAGTAGTCAAGGAAATAAATCCGAGACTCATTTTGCAAAGTTCTTTAAGGATAGAGTATCTTTTAGTAATGTTTAAGGATGTCGAAACAATCCTTGGTTCGCTAAGTGTTTGAAACAAGTAGCTATTAAGGCTAGAAAAAAGTTTTTTAACACGCTAAAGAATCTAAATTGATCATTTGCAATTTTAGAATGCTTTCACAAGTAAAGGTGTTCTGGGTGATGTCAAGTCATGAGAAGAAATCGGTTTTAAAAGAATAAAAGGGGAAGATTTGCTCTCAATCGTGTCATCGTTGGTCCAAAGTCCCTCCATATGCCATTGAAACTTTAGCCTGACTTTAAAAAAGTAAAAAAGATAAAAAAAAAGGGTATTCGGTATTCGAGCCGAAATGGTCCGGTATTCGAGCCAGGTTCGGTATTCGAGCTGAATGTCCACAAGATAGAAATACATGTCTCACGAGGCATATATCCAAATCTAGTGAGAGGGAAGAAAATCAACAACTCTCTTAGCAGTTTTGTCCACAAGATAAGTACACGTGTCTTAGGACTAGGGGCACGTGACTACATAGGTGCGACATCGTCTCGTCGTTTCTTTATACAAGGGGGTGATTCGACACCCTTATTTTCTGGTAAGTTAGTAAGCGCACTAACTACCGTATTTGCTCCCATTCAAGAAGTGCATGTTCCTGATTGTTTGACGCGCCTTTCGACTCGTGAGCTAACGCCTCCAGTAATTCTCTACCTTTTAGTTCCGAGCAATAGATCTCATAAAGCTTGGGCAGAAGAGAAATTTTACGCAACACCTACGCCATACAATTTTGCGCCGTACGATACGCTATTTGAATTTTTACGCTGCATGAAAACGCCTTTCTTTTTGCTTCGGACATGAAAAAAGAAGAAATCCCCAACATTTGTAACGTCAGTACAGTAAAATGACAAACCTGTCTATGGGTGCTTTTAGGTAAAGCACCACCACGGAACCACTTAAGGCACTCTTACGAAAAATGTTCAAAACATATGCTTGGGGAAGGCACAAAGCACATTGTGCATGCAAGAATGATGCAAAAAAACTAACCAAGAACAAAATAAACTACAATATGCAAAGAAATGTAAAAAGATTTTGATAATTTGCGCTCCATTACGCCTAATAACGAGCAAAAGCCTTTAAAAATGATCAAGCGGATAAAAATCAAGATTTCGGTCATTTTAGTGGCCAATATCCGCGCGCAACTCAGTAGGTTGCGCTAGCCAGGCGCGCGCATCTTTCTGAGTTGCGCGGGTATGTCATGCGCAACTGGTTCCGTTGCGTGCGATACTCATTTCAGCAAAAAGAAAATCGCAAAAATGCGATTTTTCATTTCGCCTTCTCTCTCCTTCCTTCATCTATTTTCGCTTATTTCTCTCTCTAAAGAGATTATTTTCTTGCGATTTTCGAAGCTAAAGGAATCAAATTTTGTCCTTAATTCATATTTTCTGTAATCAAATGTAAGTTATTTGCTAAAATTTGTTCTTTCCCGTCTAAATTTGATTGATTTTCAAATTGTTAAACCCCAAATTTTGAATTTGAGGGTTTTTCATTCAATCCATTATTCTTGAAATTGTTTTCTCTATGTTGATATACTATGTTTAAGGAGTATTTTGCAACAAATTTCACGAAAAATGGATATGTATTGAACCTTACATGAGCATTTCTTTGTTCAAGTTCGTTCTTGCCCTTTTCCTTCGAATTTTGCTTGATTTTATTGCTTTTTATTGCTCATTTTGGTTATAATTGCAGATTATGAAGTAGATTATAGTGATGGAACCAATATTATTTTCATAATTCATTTTCACGAATTTTGAATTGTTGAAAAATGGCGCGAAACATACTCTTAGCTTATTCTTGCCATGTTCAAACATGAAAATTGTTTGGTAGACGATAACCATGTTTATATTACTGTTATTCGTCTAGAAGTAGTTGATTCTTTGAGATTTTTGAAATACAATCCCTTGAATACTCAGTTGAAACTGGTTTAGGATGGCTTTTGTGCGTGTTAGAAGCCCCTATTTACTGAGTTTGACTGCAGTATCGTAGCCCCCAAGTATGGGTGGCATTCGATTTTCGTGTTTTGCCCTATCGACAGCCGTTATGCTGCCAAAAAGGGTCTAGAATACGTATATTAGTTTAGTTTAGGAAATAAAGTAAACTAATTAAAGAAACTGTATCCATCATAGCATGGACTTGCCTCCATTTGTCAATGTTGAGGAGATTCTAGGTGGCCCGAACGAGGCGGTTGGCCCTCGGAAGAGGGTGACCCGTCCTCGAGAGGAGGTTCGAGAGCGACGTGTCGCTGCTGATCGACGTCGCCAGGAGGATGTGGTTTGGGAGGCTCCTCCCAACTGGAACCCTATGGTCCTTAAGTGGGACCCAGACCATCATGTCTCAATCAGAGGGTGGCGCGGCATCGTGAGTTCTTTGGGCCTTTGTTTCTTTCTTTTTTCTTTTGTTTCTTCTCCTTTTTAAACCATAAACGTTCGTTTATTTTTATTCTTTTATTTTTCTAAGAGTGAGCCTAGCATGCGTTTATACGGCTCTGGTGACCTGCGAGCTCGTTTTGAGAGTTTGCCCGAGGTGGCAAATGAGTTTGTGGCACTTTTCGGGATTGACTCCCAGCTGGCGGCTCTTCGGGATTTATCGAGTCAGCCTGCATAATCAACTTTCCTCCGTGGATTGCTGGAGTTTTGGTGGGATTCCACCAACACTTTCAACTTTCCATGGGGAGAAATGACGGTTACCCCTTTTGATTTCTCTATGATTACGAGTTTTCCTTTAAGAGGTGAGCCCGTAGTCATAGAGTTTGTTAAGGGGTCAGACGAGAGACTACGCGACCTTGTGGGGGATCGTCTTGCGTCGGCCCTTCACGTGTACGCGCAGTCTTGTCTGTACTCGGTTCATGCCGACGAGTTGTCGGCTAATGAGCTTAATCGGCAATGTATACATGAGCAGCTGGCTCGGATATATATTGCTCATGTTCTTTCCGTCACTATCTTGAGTGATCGAGGACAGCATTTTGCCATTGGGTTACTCATTTGCCTCTGTGATTTGGGACAAGTAGGTGACCTGAGTTGGGCGGAGGTGTCGTATGCCCGTATGCTTTCAGCTATAGGCAAGGAAACCCGGGTGATGGATTCCGCAGCAGCTACTAAGGTGCCTCTGATCTTCCTTACGTGGCACGATGATATCCTTGAGGTACGTGTTTTAAGCTTCTTTCGGTTATTACTTTTGCTTTTCTCCTTTAGGCTTATCTTTTCTCGGTTTCAGGCTTGGGGATACTCGTACCTGCCTTTCTTAGCCCCCAGGGTGCTTCGGGCTGCTCGTTTTCCTATCGGCTATCGATTGGTCGCGATTAAGAAGAGACGAGCCACTTCTACCGGCGATTTTCGCTAGAGGATCCTTTCGGCGACTCGTGCGTTGGTGAGTATTCCAACTTCATGTGCATTTTTTTATTTTATTTATTTTCTAATGATTTTTCATGTGGTTGTGTTTTATAGATCGATCTCCGTCCTTGGAGTTTGATCGTCAGAGTCCCTGAGATTATCCGGTCTGGCTTGGTTCGTTGCCATTTCCGGACCCTCTATCCGGGACTCTCGGTGCTCCAGAGGACAGACGCTTGGTTATTAGGCGAGCGTGTTCTCTAGTAGCTTTCGTCCGAGGAGCCTTTGGTTCATGCGGATCCTCCGATCCGGATTTGCTGTCTACTGAGGATCGAACTCAGGCGATCCTTGGTTATCCAGCAGACTAGCTGATGCGGTCGAAGGTTCTTATCCGACTTTTATTGCATCTAGGCTAACTCCTTTTCCAGCTTTTGTTTAGGTTAGTACTCTAACTCTCTCTTTTCCTTGTTTCTATTTGTTTTTCAGAACTTTGACCCTTTTATCATTTTTTGTCATATACATTATTTAGCAGGTCGAGCTAGGTGGTTGGGTGGCTCCTACTGCGGAGATCACGTATACCGATGTTGTCGGATCCGTAATTTGTGAGACCCTTCTAGCAGCGGAGGATGATGAGGGGATACTGTTTGTACATGAGACGGTTGAGTCAGTATGTCTTTTTTTTTATATATGTACTTAAATGTTTCTATTTATTTTTTGTTTCTTATACATTTGTTTACTAACTATCCTTGTATTATTGGAACAGGTTTCGCGGGAAACCGTGAACGACATGGTGAGGACTATACGTGCTTTTCGAGCTGCGTATCGGAGAGCCCTCGTGACTTTGTCATTCCGTGATCATCGGGTGATCACGGTAAGTTTTATTTCTTTTTCTTTTCAACAAAGTTATTACATTTCATGTGTTAATTTTCGTTTTAGATTTTGCAAGATGTGCAGCAACCATCTAATAGTCGCCGAGCACCCTAATTCCTTTTGTACACATATTATTATTTGTTTTAGGAAACAAATGTATATATATTTTATTTTACATTGTTGTACATATGACACATTTGTATATATGTCATCATTATTATTACTTTTTTATTATTTCCATGTGTACATTATTATTACTTATTTATTAAAAAAAAAAGAAAAAAAAAATTTCGAGGGAGGGAAAGGGTTCCTGACTTACCCCCCTCGAAAAAATAACCAAAACTCGAAAAGGGAAGGCGAAAAGAAAGCAAAAAAGAAGAAAAAAGAAAATAAGAAAATAGTAAAATAGAAAATAAAGAAGTAGGAAAAAAAAAACAAATTAAAAAGAAAAAAAGAAAGTAGGAAAGAAAAGAGACACTAAGGGTTAAAAGGCAAGCGTATGATTTGTCTTAAGATTTTGTGAAGATTTCGTCATTATGTGATCCAAAATACGGAAATAAACCTAATTCTCATGCTGCGACAGGGGAGACGCGCACAACTGAATGAGTTGCGCGCGGCTGTCGCGCGCATGTGAATAAGTTGTGCGCGGATGTTACGCGTTACTCATGAGTTGCACTCACCACCTTTTTGTGAACTTTCATTTGAGCCAAATTTGCCGAAAATTTGCCCCTCTTAGGTCAATTTAAACGTGGTTTCATGTCGGCTTTTGATCATCTCGCATTCATTCATTTAGTAATATAAGAAACTAAAAGGAATTAATTTCTCTAAATTCTTCTTCTCTCTTTTTTTTTTAACAATGGTGAAAACCTTTGAACAACGTTTGAAGCAATGGGTCACTTCCCTTTCAACCGAGGACAAACTAGCTTTCAAAATTTACCACTTAGACCCTCTATTGAATTATATGCAACTAGTGGTTAACTTTGATTTTCTTCATTCCGCAGTCAACCATTGGGACTCTAACCACCATCTTTTCTTGTTTAAAGGGGACGAAATTGTCCCCCTACCCGGTAAGTTTGAGGCCTTGCTAGGTTTCCCTACAAATACTCTCCCTATGACTTATTCGCCTACCTTGTCGGATCCCAAACCTATATTCCAAAGATTTTTTGGCTTGTCCGACAATGATATGACCAATATTGGAAATGAAGAAGGCGTGAATTTGATTTAATTTATTGAACATTTCGTCGCCCCTCGTGACAACATGACTAAACAACGCTTTAAAATTCGTGCTTTATGCTATTGTCTTGTTTTTAATTGTTTACATAGGACAGGAAAAGAATACGGAGATTATTCCATGGTGTCCATAGTAGAGCAAATAGAAGGATGTCATTCGCCCGCTCTTTTGGCTTTGCTGGAAACCGTTCTATGTTTGAATCGCCTTAGAGGAGACCCTAACAAAAACGGTTTCACAGGAAATCCACTCCTATTACACGTACTTTTTTTCGTCGTTTATCAGCGCAAGTCACGAAGTTGCGCTGGCATGACCAGTGCACTCTTCTGCGCTGCGCGCGGATCGCGCGCGCAACTGGTTTTGATGAGCACGCCACCTGCTTGTGTAAAAATCGCAAAACATTTTTTTTTTATTTTTTATTTTTTGTAGATTTGGCTCATGGAGCGTTTGCGAATTGTTGATCAGCCACAAAACCTTGAGGCTAATGGAGTAAGGACATTCCCTGAACGTCGAATCCTTTATAAGCATAAGAATGAAGAAGAATGAACGTTGTTTTTCTTTCAGGGGGTTCCTAGCATATGTTTTGTGATTCGTTGGTGGAACATAAATAGTATGATTGGGAATAGTCTCAATTGCCCTTACATTAGGCTTTTAGGCCTATCTAGTACTACTTATATTTTTCCTTGCAGGGTAATACGGAATGAAACAAATTATTCCCCCGCGAGATTGTAATGCCCCTAAAGATGTGACTTTTAAACCCGAGTGAATTTTTCGTTGGATGGAGTATTGGTCAAGTCTTCCTAGATGGGTAGTACAAAATCCTACTGCGAGTATTGCATTATCTTCCTTTTACAAACATTGGATGAATGCGGGGGATAAGGGCGAATTAAACAAGGCTCGATCTCAATATCAAGCCGTCACGGCTCGCAATCAACCTAAACCCTTGATGCATTCGTCCACCACTACTCCTCCAAGTGGCCAAAACAAAGGGGTGAGAAGAAAAATAGACTTCTCATCTCCTAAGGTGCATTCAAAGGAAATAAAAGGAAAGCCCCCTCCAAACCCTCACAACGAGGTGTGATAATCAAGGAACCTTCGCAACAAACTAAAAAAAAAGGCTCTAACGAAAGCTTCGGAAAAGGGAAATAAGGTTGAAAAGACCCCAATTCCTAAAATTGAACAATGTATGGGTTAAGAAGAAAAGTGTAGGAGAAAGCTCTAAGTTTTGTGAAAATATTGCGATGGAAACTACTCCTCAATCGTCCGTGACAAGTGAGGACATAGTAAAACCTTAGAGTGTTACAGAGTTTCGCCATTAGTTTTAAATTGAATAAAGTGTAATCACTACTATGTTTTTTTTTTTGTTAACAATCTAGTTCGACAATGTCTCGTTTTTCTTTGAAATTTGAATGAAATAAAATGAGATTTATATTTTTATATTTTGATATGACCGAATCATAAAGATTGCCTACGTATTCGCATTACCAAATCAGGTCTTTGCGTAGTTCCAATGTTTATTTTTTATTATGTATCTTTTTTATTTTTCTTTAATCTCTTAGGTAGAAATTTAATGAAAAAATTGATCAAACCTTGTTTAAAGAGAATTAAATCAAAGTTTAATTTTATTTTCCGAGTATATGTTATATTTAAGAAACACCCTCTTTTTGACGCAAGTAGAAGTCGCAACTTCGTAAAAATTTGGGTTCGCAGTTCGTAATAAGTTATCGCGCGCAACATCTGTAGTTGTGCGAGCCTGCGTGCGCAACGAAATCTGTTGCGTGTGACATCCGCGCTCAACTATTCCAGTTGCGCGCGACACCTGTGATACAAATGTCTCAAAATTTTTTTAAAAAAATTCTCCATTATAACCCCCCCAAGTGTGAAGATTTTTTCGTGATGTTCGAAAAAATCTGAACACTTAGAACGATTTATTATTTCTAAATTACCCCCACAAGTGTTATGTATTTTACCGTGTTATTCGGTAAAATGCATAACACTTAGAATCTTTCAATTGAATGCTAATTAAAATTAGTTGTATGAGTGAACGCGTTTATCCGGATTTCATATGTGATATTCTTTAAGTCGATCTATGTTTATTAATTGGTGTAGGGAATAATTTCAAGCGTTAAACCCCTAGCTTGAACCCCACTGTGATCATACACTAAAGTACGGTGGTGTCCAAAAGGAAAGAAGATAGAGCAAAAGAGTCGCCAACAAGTTTTAGGAACTTGTAAACCGTTCACGAGGTGAATTTAACGATCCAAGACATCGTCAACACCATAAGGTCTAGAACCAAATAAGGGTTCGGGGATGAAGGTACAAATCCAACCTAAAAGAGATTGAACCTGCCCTAATAATAGGCCTCTACTTTATTCTGATCGTATTCATGTGCGCTTTTCGATCAACATGCAAGCAATAGGATTAACCCTAAACCTGTTTATCTATGTTTGTTGAATATTAATGCACAAATAAATCTATTATTGGCGATCACTTGAATTATAATCAAATTAACCCTAAACAAGATTATTAATTATCTTATTAAGCGTGATTACAAGTACCAAATTCCCTTTAAACATGCATAAAAGGTGTGATCAAGCAATAACAATAAATATCAAGCAACATAATAAATGATCAAAATAATAATTATAATTATCATAATAATAAAAAAAATCATCATAACTAAAATAATCATTATAATCATAATAAATTAATCATAATTAATTTAATCATATTAAAGCATAATAATAATAATAGCAAGATCCTAGGCATGATACTAAAAAGATTAATAACAAACCCTAGCATGTCACTAAGCAATAAAAATCAAATCTTTAACCCTAACATGATACTAACATGAATATTAGGAAAGAATATAGGAAGCATCGTAACAATCATACTTAATATTAAAATTAACCTAGACTTGATACTGGGAATATCATAACAATTTAAACCTGATTTCTACATCATAACATCAATAAAAACCATTAATGTATTTACTTTGATGCCTCGTACCTCTTTCTAATAACAAAATACACACGTTAGTAACTTCAAGGAAAATAATAAACAAAACAATTAAATTAAATAATTGAAAGAGAGATTTGGGACCAAACCCTCATAAATTAAACCTTTCACGTCTAGGGCGAAGGCAACTTCGAATTTGGCTAGGTGTTTCTAAATCTAATGAATGCGGAATTTTGTATGTAAAAAGCAAGTTAAGAAAAAGAGAGAGAGATGGTGAATGATTAGAGAATGAAAATTGGTTGTATGTGAATGAAAACGGAGTTTTTAATACGTTATTTATAGACAAAATCAGCCAAAAAGATAAAATTAACAAAACAGAGCATTGGCGCACAGAAAATAGAGCTGGCGCCAATGCTAGTTTATTGGCGCCAGACGCCAACATTTGCGCCAGGCGCTGAACCTGTTTTGGACGCATTTTCTAAAATCAGATAAATTTTTCCGTATAGGAGGATAAAAATGTATCTTTTCCTCAAAAATGTTCTTTGATTTTACTTAAAACTCTAAAAAGTCAACAAAAGTAAATTTATCAAAGCTAATTGAATTAGGAATGAAAAGAATCTTCTAGAAGAATCCAGAAGACTAAAACCATTCCTAATTGCATTAGGAATGATAAATTATATTAGGCCATCCTTTAGATCATTGGGCCGTATATAAGGCTTAAACCGGGCCCAGTTTAGTAAATTGGCCATAACTTCCTCAATATTCATCGGAATTGGGATTATAATATATCGTTGGAAAGCTCTTGTCAAGCCCCATCCAAATACACTACTATTAGACCCTTATCAGGGACCAACCAAACTGTATTGGCTGTTTTCTTAAAATAAGTTTTCAAAAACAGAGAGAAGAGAAAAGAAATTAAAACTTTCCGCAACACTAAACTTTCCACACTTTCACTTCATTCGATTATGATTCGACGCGAAAGGTACTCATCACCAGGTTTGGTTTTGGGGATACACAAATGGGTGTCTACAGAAGCCCCCACTTTGACTGAGTTTGGAGAAACAAGTTTCGAAAACAAAAGTCAAAGTATCGATAGGGACGGAGAATGATTTAGAACGTTCTGCGATCCTAAATAACCCTTGTAACGCCGATACCTGCATAACTAGCGTTAGTTAAACAGATAAAAGAGTTAAGAAACGCGTAACTTGCACCGTCGAGCACACGTCTCTGAGAGTAACCGATTGTTTTGATGACCTTCTGCAAGCTAGAGAATACCATCCCGCTTGAAAACTGCTACGCCTGTAACTGCTTCCAATATAGAAGATTGCTTTGCCTGAAACGATCCTCCTCCGCATTGATAATATTCCACGTCCAAGGGAATACTATTGAAGATTTCTTCTCTTGAAACAATCCTCAGTTGTTTGTGACAACTCTTCACAATCTAGGGAACGCCACCTTGCTGTTTCGATGTTTAATCGTCTTTGAACAAAGAGCTTCTTTTTGATATGTTCACGTGCCTCTGAACAAAGAGCTTGATACTAGGATGCCCACGCGTCTCTGAGCAAAAGAGCTTGTAGGAAATGTCCACGCATCTCTAAACAAAACAGTTTAAATGAAATGTCCATGCGTCTCTAAACAAAAGAGCTTGAAAGGATTGTCAACGCGTCTCTGAACAAAAGAGCTTGATTGATATGCCCACGCGTCTCTGGAGCAAAGAGCTTTGATGAAATATCCATGCGTCACTGAACAAAAGAGCTTGAAAGGATTGTCCACGCGTCTCTGAACAAAAGAGCTTGATTGATATGCCCACGCGTCTCTGGACAATAGAGCTTGAATGGAAATGTTAACGCGTCTCTGAACAATAGAGCTTTGGTACTTGAACGTTTGTTGCGATAATATTCTAAAGAAAAATTTCCGAAGACCAACGTTTGTCGATCTCTAAAAGCTTGCCTGAACTTTGCTTCCGCTAAAACCAGTATGTCGGTGTTTCCGTGATGAGCTAATTCTTAGACGCTTTAAGATAAGTGAGACGATCTTTCATCAGGTCGACCACTTATTGTGATTGTAATCAAACTGACTACTTAATCAAGTCAAATTGCTTACAGGGGCTAACTGGCGTACTAAGGAACCCAAAATTGTCGTATGAGGTCGAAATCACTTTTTCTGAGAGGCTTCGAGGTCTGTTGCTGCTGAAATATCTCGGCGCCAAGAATTGGAGTAGGGTCTTCCCCATTCTGCTGCACCTGTATTTATTTTTTACTATAGAACTTTGCCAATTTCTTTAATTATCTTAGGGTTGACCTAAGGTTTAATGTTTCTTGACTCAATAACTTGACACGACTCAAGGGATAAACTTGACTCTATGTGATCGACTGACTCGAGGTTGAATCGACTCAAAGTGAAATGACATGTGTGATTCAAAAAAAGGTGATGTGACACGACATGACTCAATGTGTCCATGACTTGCGTGTGCATCGTAATGTGATCGTGCAACTCGAAAAATGCAAAAAAGCAAAAAATTTCCGTCATTTTCGTGGAGGGTACCGACTTTCTCCCGAAAAAGAAAGACGCGAAAAAGAATTGAAAGTTTTGAAGATGCATGTTGAATGAGCTTAGTCAAATGTTGTTTGATACTGTCTCTCAAGGTGCAAGGATTAATCCATCCTAGGCTATCTCAATAATTGACTCCATGATGAAAGTATTTGGGTAACTTAGGCACAGAGGCTAAGTACTTCATACTTCAATGTACAATGACAATTATGATTAATGAGCAATTTTGATATGACAAGGCATGCTTCAGCGTTATGTTAACATTTCATGACAGAGGGTTCCTAAGGGAAGTATATTTGGTCATGTATCTGTGATGTGTGTGATAGTGACACTAAAGTTAAGCCACAAGAGCTAAGTGTGTGGAAAAATATTATTTGTTAAAAGAGTCAAATGGTGGTGACTCTTAGGCTAGGTAAGCTAATGATGTAGGGATCAAGCCCCCAAGTCTAGCTCTAAGTGAATAGGGATGAGCATAGAAGATCCCTTGATATGATCATGGTGTAAGTGTGTGATCGGGAATAGGAATGCATTTTTATTACGGTTGCACCTCGATGTGAGGTTGCCTACGTATCCGTTAGGAATCAGGCCGAACGTAGCTCTAGCCGAACCTCGCACAAATGTATGTATACCTCAAAAGGTCTTTATAAGGGTTGTAACGTGGTGAGGCTAAAGGTTATAGAAGAAGGGGATAAAGGCTCAAGACCCTAGATAAGCCCTCAAGGTGTGCAACCTTGCTTTTGAATTTTCATAATATTATGCTTGAGTTTCTACTCTTTTTTTTTTTTTTTTGTAGCTCACTTTTATCTTTTGCTTTAGCATCTATTTTATTTTTTTAAGTGTGGGCAATCCCGATCATGCGGTCTATCACTCACTTGGCATTCGTGTTTCTCAGGCACGGTACCGAGCACTCGATCAGAGACGCAATCTGAGACGTGTTCTTATCGAAGATATTTTCATATCAAGGACATTGGAACACTTGCCCTTTTGTACACTTGTTTTCGTTTTTTTATTATTGCTTATTTTTTTGCTATTGCTTTCTTTTGAATTTGCTCAAGCTTTCTTTAGAATTGCATAAGTTGCACGCCATCCCATCCCAAGGTTAGGTAGATGTGGGTTGAAAAAGAAAGGTCTATCGCTAGACGAGGCTCAAAGTGGTTTATGAAGAAATGATTGTAAATTTGAAAGGTGAAAGGAAATATGATGTGGCTACAAGGGGTGCCTCAAATCATTGGTATACCTTGTGCTTAATTCGACATGGATTTTTTTTTTTTTTTAATGCAATATAATGAAGTGATCATATGTAAGAGAATAAAGGCTCATTTTTATTATAAGAAAATATATAATGATCCTACAAAATAAATCTAAGGAGAATAAAAAGGTGCCTATGCTAGACTTATTGGGGAAAGGGAAAAATGAAAAAGAAATAGAAAAAGAGGTCACGAAATCTTGTCGTTGAAGCTCGCCTCTTGTCTTGCATTGTTTCTTTTATCATCACTCGCTTTTCTTATAAACTGGAGGTATGGGAAGCTTGTTGTTATCAATTAAATGTTGGATATCCTCCTTTAGCTTCCAACAGCTCTCAGTAGCATGACCCCTACCTTGGTGGTACTTGCAGTGTTCGTTTGGATTCCAACTAGGCAATCTTTTCTTAAGTGGGGGATCTTGAATAGGTCCAATGGGAGTAATGATTCCCTTGGCATGGAGTCGATCAAAAGCATCATCGTAGCTAATTCCAATAGGGGTAAATTCCCTTTTCGGTTGCTTTTGATTACCCATGGCTAGGATCTCACTAAGGTTGAAAGTACCAACACCATTACTAGAGTAGGTGTTTCTAGAAGAAGAAGGATATTCGTTCTTTTTCCCTTTACAGACACTGTTACTATTGTTACTAATCCTGGACTTCTTGTCGCGCGGAGGAACATGAAGGAGATTTGAATCAATGAAGTCTTGAACACGATCCTTGAGGGCGAGACACTTTTCAATAGTGTGACCACGACCTTTATGGTATCGACAATAGGAATTTGGATCCCAATTAGGAAAACATTTTTTGGGTGGAGGGTCTTGACCTTGATCGTGAAGACAGTCAAAAGCTCCATTGTAAGACATTCCTATTGGTGTGAATTCTTCAATGGTCCATTTTGTATGTGGCTTAGGAGCATTGAGTTCTTCATTAAACCCTTGGCGAGAATTTTGTTCGATGACCATTACCCGATTTGCTAATCCTTCTACCACATTCAATAGCATGGCAATGACATCTTGCAGTTTTCGAACGTCCTCTTTTAAACTTGACGAGTCTTCCTTGGTATTATCTAAGAAAAGACTTCATCTTCCTCAATTATGGCCACTTCATCGAGGGAGGTTATATAAGTTGTCTCGATCATGGGCTCTCCTACAGGTGTGATAAGAAGTGATAGATCGAAGGATGCTTGGTCATCTTCGATGGCTAGAATCTCGAAAGTTTCATTGTTATAGATTAGATCTTGAATAGCTTCTTTGAGTTTCCAACACTCCTTAGTGTCGTGACCCTTTCCTTGGTGATATTTGCAGTGCTTATTAGGATCCCACTTGGGTGGCCTTGCTTCTGGAACCGGATCTTTGATAGGCCCTATGGGCATGACTAGTCCTTTATGATGTAGCTTCTCGAAAGCCGTTTCATAACTCATACCAAGTGGAGTGAACACTCTTTTTGATCTTTGGATTCGTGGTTTAGAGGCGTTCGTGGCACGTACTTCATTAATGGGAGAGGAAGAAGAAGGATGGTCGTTCTTCTTTTCTCTCGCACCATTATCTTTCAGAAGGTCATCTTCAATGTCAATGCCTTTATTATAGACATCCTTGAAAGTATTCAAGTTGTGTTGGTACTATAAGTGTTTTGAATACTTCCCTTGGAGATTCTTGATAAACATCCTCACAGATTCCTTTTCAGTAGGAGCCTTGCACCATATTAGCGGAAGTTTCCCTCCATTTATTGAAGAAAGACGTGAACCCTTCGTTTTCTTTTTGTTTTAGCATCTCAAGTTGTCTATGGTCTGTTTCGTTTTGGATGTTGCACTTATATCTATCTATGAAAGCGTTTGTTATCGACTCCCAAGAAGAGGTTTTTTCTTTCTCGAGAGAAAAGAACCATTGTTGACAAACGGTTTCGAGAGATAGTGGGAACAGGGAGGGGAAAACCTTCTTATCGATACCCTTAATGCTCATTATAGTTTCAAAAGCTCTTAGATGGAAGTAAGGGTTATCCGTCGCCTTGAAATTTGGGATGTCAGTGGCGTTGAACTTATGCGGAAGAAGTTCCTTGTCCAGCGAGACCCCTTGTGAACTCATGCCCTAAAATTTATTGTCATTAGATCGCTTGCTCAAACTTTCTTGCATGAGGTTCATTTGTTGCTGCTTCACGGGATCATCGATCTTGAGTGTGAGTAGCTTCAGTGTCTCTGTCATGGTAACTAATTGGTTCCTAAGCTCATTGAATTTTTCTTGACTTGACATTATCTTTTTAGCCTTCCTCTTTTGACGAATTGGTTTATCAAAAAGCGAGACTTGAACAAAGGTGTTGTCCTTGATTAATCGTCCTTCTTTCCTCGACCAAGTACTGTGGAAAAGGAATTTGGGGATATTCATTGTTAATTATTTGACTCAAACTCTATTCAACATGCAATGGATGGAGGAAGTGAAGAAAAATGGAATATAATGTGAAGAAGAATGATGGAGGTGGAGGGATATGAAGAATTAGGAATAGAATATACCCCCCAACTCAAATGACGTAGAAAACCGACTCAGGCATGAACCTAAGACATGGTCATGGTGATATGCACTCAAAGTGTGTGCTAAGACTAGTGAGTGTAGGTGATATTTTAAGACTCGTGTCATGACCATGGAACTCAGTGCCTAAAATCGATTAATGACTCAACCAAGTACTATTGACAGCGAAAATTAACCGAATTAATTAACAAACTGGTTAATTAGACACTAGGTGATGACTCGATCAATAATCCAAACTGTCGGCCAAACGACAGGACTGGCGTCAAACTATGTAGCTTGGCGCCAGACGACAGAGCTGTGGCCAGGCGCCACACTCCACAGGGTGGCGCTACAACTCAGATTTTGGCGCCAATGGTGGAGCTTCAATCTGAGAGTGTTTTCGGTGTTATTAATCAACTAGGGTATGCCTAAAGTCGTGCTAGGTCAATTCTGATTAAAATATTAGACTTTATTGACTCATATTAATTAATTAATTAATGAATTAATTAGGCAAAGTTCTTTAAGTCATTAATTAATTTAATCTCAATACAAATCAAACAAACGGTTAAGAGAAACATAGAATATATGCACAACAAATAATGCACAATTAGTCAAGTAGGCACAATATGATGCAATGAGTTTGCAACCTAACTATGGCTCTAGTTCTCTAAAGTTAAGGATATGGTTTAGTCAATAGAGGATCCATGGTTAATTGTCCGGATGCACTGCGCACAAGCCTAACCGTGAAGGGTTGGCGCGAGTGGATGGGACACCGCGAGTTTTAGAAAGAACTCGCTTCCATGGTTTGGTGAATTCAACATTCTCGGATGTACCCTTTGTTGCACGGAGCATTCAATCAGGTAGATGGAGCATGAATTCTTAGAGGGTTATGTCCATATGTAAACACATATGGGTTTCAGAAAAGTGAGAAAAAATTCAATCAGGAAGTAAGATCGAGCAAACAATACGAAAAACTAGTCGAAATTAGAACGCATATTTCTGGCTCGGTATTGGGGGAGGTTGGCGCCAGCAAACAGAGATTGGCGACAGTTTTTAACTGTATTGGCGCCAGGCGCTATGGCTAAAAGTCTGGCGCCAATGCTCTTGCCCCTGGAGCTACTTCCCACATGCCTCAGCAGCTTTCTGTGCTCGATAAAATTTTCCAGTTTTGCGCGGTGTTATTTCGGTTCTAGTTGTAAAAGATATTTCTCAAATTTCCTACGTGTAAAATCCTATGTTTTAACTCATTACAGATGGTCTTTCCAATGAGGTCTTTTTTATGCATATGACAATAATGTTAATCAAAATTACGCACATGAAATACTTAAAACGTTTCGAGTCTCATCCACTCATTCTAAATCATTGCCGAAACAAATTCAGGATTTAAAATAGAAATCCTCCCCAGTGGAGTCGCCAAAAAACTGTAGGGAATAATTTCAAGCGTTAAACCCCTAGCTTGAACCCCAATGTGATCATACACTAAAGTACGGTGGCATCCAAAAGGGAAGAAGATAGAGCAAAAAAGTCGCCAACAAGTTTTACGAACTTGTAAACCGTTCACGAGGTGAAGGTTACACCCCTTAACGATCCAAGACATCGTCAACTCCATAAGGTCTAGAACCAATTAAAGGTTCGGGGATGAAGGTACAAATCCAACCTAAAAGAGATTGAACTTGCCCTAATAATAGGCCTCTACTTTATTCTGATCGTATTCATGTGCGCTTTTCGATTAACATACAAGCAATAGGATTAACCCTAAACCTGTTTATCTATGTTGGTTAAATATTAATGCACAAATAAATCTATTATTGGCGATCACTTGAATTATAATCAAATTAACCCTAAACAAGATTATTAATTATCTTATTAAGCGTGATTACAAGTACCAAATTCCCTTTTAAACATGCATAAAAGGTGTGATCAACCAATAACAATAAATATCAATCAACATAATAAATTATCAAAATAACTATTATAATCATCATAATAATAAAAATAATAGTCACAATTAAAATAATCATAATAAAATTAATCATAATTAATTTAATCATATTAAAGCATAATAATAATAAAAGCAAGATCCTAGGCTTGATACTAACAAGATTAATAACAAACCCTAGCATGTCACTAAGCAATAAAAATCAAATCTTTAACCCTAACATGATACTAACATGAATATTAGGAAAGAATATAGGAAGCATCATAACAATCATACTTAATATTAAAATTAACCTAGACTTGATACTAGGAATATCATAACAATTTAAACCTGATTTCTACATCGTAACATCAATAAAAACCATTAAAGTACTTACTTTGATGCCTCGTACCTGTTTCTAATAACAAAATACACACGTTAGTAACTTCAAGGAAAATAATAAACAAAAAAATTAAATTAAATAATTGAAAGAGAGATTTGGGACCAAACCCTCATAAATTAAACCTTTTACGTCTAGGGCGAAGGCACCTTCGATTATTGCTAGGTGTTTCTAGATCTAAAGAATGCAGAATTTTGTATGTAAAAAGCAAGTTAAGAAAAAGAGAGAGAGAGGGTGAATGATTAGAGAATGAAAACTGGTTGTAGGTGAATGAAAACGGAGTTTTTAATACGTTATTTATAGAGAAAATCAGCCAAAAAGATAAAATTAACAAAATAGAGCATTGGCGCACGGAAAACAGAGCTGGCGCCAACGCCAGCTTAGGCGCGAGGTGCCAAGATTAGCGTCAGGTGCCAAAGCTGGCGCCAGGCGCCAATGCCTGGCGTTAGGCACTAAACCTATTTTTGATGTGTTTTCTAAAATCAGATAAATTTTGCCGTACAGGAGGATAAAATCGTATCTTTTCCTAAAAAATGTTCTTTGATTTTAGTTAAAACTCTTAAAAGTCAATTTATCAATGCTAATTGAATTAGGAATACAAAGCATTTTCTAGAAGAATCTAGAAGACTAAAACCATTCCTAATTGCATTAGGAATGATAAATTATATTAGGCCCTCCTCTAGATCGGGCCGTATATAAGGCTCAAAGCGGGCCCAATTTAGTAAATTGGTCATAACTTACTCAATATTCATCTGAATTTGGCTTATAATATATCGTTGGAAAGCTCTTGTCAAGCCCCATCCAACTACACTACTATTGGACCCATATCATGGACAAATCAAACTGTATTTGCTGTTTTCTTAAAATAAGTTTTCAAAAACAGAAAGAAGAAAAAAGAAATTAAAACTATCCGCAACACTAAACTTTCCACACTTTCACTTCATTCGATTATGATTCGACGCGAAAGGTACTCATCACTAGGTTTAGTTTTGGGGAGACACAAATGGGTGTCTACAATTGGCAAATTTCATCTCCTCCGATATCCATTAATCTGACGGCTCCTCCTAATAGGATTTCAATCACGCGGTAGGGACTTATCCAATTAGGTTTGAATTTCCTTCTTAGATTAGTTGGTGGACCCCTAACCTCCTTTATTACAAAGTCACCTTCTTTTAATATTTCTGGGTTTGACTCTTTTATTGAAATGACGCGCAATGCGCCTTTTGTAGACTTGTACAGGATGCAAAGCTCTTAACAGTCGTTCATCGAGGAATAAAAGCTCTTCATACCTCGCTCTTTACCCATTCAGCTTCCGGTAGCTTACTTTCAAGTAAGATGCGTAGGGTTGGTATTTCCAGTTCGACTGGTTGATTTGCGTCCATTCCGAAACCTAAGGAGTATGGAGTTACTCCTATTGATGTTCGTATAGACGTTCGATAACCCCATAATGCAAAGTGTAGTTTATTCGGCCAATCTTTATAATTTTCAGCCATTTTCTTAATGATGATTGTTATATTTTTATTTGTCGACTCATCAGCTCCATTCATTTGAGGTATGTATGGGGACGAATGATGATGTTTTACTTTATAACAAGTTAAAAGGGTCTTGACTTATGCTTTGAATTGAGCTCCCTGATCACTAATCAACTCATGTGGAACTCCATATCTACAAAATATTTTTTCGTGCGAGAAACTTTGCAATATGTTTAGAAGTGATATTCACGTAAGAAGCAGCCTCAATCCACTTGGTGAAGTAATCGATGGCTACTAATACGTACTCGTGCCCTCCTGCTCCTGTTGGAGAGTTTTTTCCAATTATGACAATTCCCCATGTTCAAAAAGGCCAAGGGGAAGTGAGATTATATAGTTCGGAAGGTGGAAGGTGTTGTAAATTAGGGATAATTTGGCACTCTGGACATTTTTTAACATATTGTATGCAATCATGCTCCATAGTGGACCAATAGTACCCTTGTCGTGAAATTATTTTTTAAAGCATTTTACCATTCATGTGAGGTCCACAAACACCTTAGTGAGTATTTTCCATAAGGCGTGTGGCTTCCGGTTGGTCTATACACAATAAACTTTGACCAGTAGGTCCTTTTTTACATTATTGACCATTTAATAGACCATATTAGGCCACAAGTGTTCGTAAGGCTCGTTGATCTTTCGATGAAGTATTTTCGGGACATGTGCCATGCGTAATATATTGGAGGATATGATCATACCAGGGACTGTCTCCTTCGATGTCATTTATTTCCTCTATTACGTTGTAATATTCTGGTTCTTCTCTTCTATCAATGCATAATGGCATCATATTTAAGTGATCTGGAATGTTGATCATTGAGGCTAAATTTGCTAGCGCATCGGCAAATTGATTGTCATCCCTTGGGAGATATTTAAAATTAATATGTTCAAAATGCCTGATGAGTTTCTCTAGGTGTGCTTGGTATAATATCATTGTGGAGTTCTTTATTTTCTATTTTTTTAGCATAAGATTTATAAACAAACTTGAATCTCCATATAACTCTAATTTTTGCACACCTATGCTAGCTTCTTCTTCTAATCCAATAATGCACACTTCACATTTTGTGACATTATTGGTAACATCAAAATCTAGTTTAACAGAGATTGGAGTATGTGCTCCCTCTGGACTTATGAGTAACAGTCCTACGCCACATCCTTTTTGATTGGACGCACCGTCGAAATACATTACCCATTTTTCATCTTGTGTCATGAGAATCTCTTCATCCGGAAGATGAGTAGTTTCTGCATGACTTGTTTGAATTGGATGTTGGGCCAGAAAGTCAGAAATTACTTTTCCTTTTATTGATTTTTCAGGAATATATTATACCTCAAATTCGGCCTACATCACCAACCACTTAGATATTATTCCTTGTATAGGTGGTTGTTCAAACAAATACTTTATCGGGTTTTGTTGAGAAATCACATGAGTGGTGTGTGGTATAATATAATGTCGTAATTTTTTAGTTTCCCACACTAATGCTAGGCTTGTCTGTTCCAAGGTGCTATATTTTGTTTCATATTGAATAAATTTTTTCCTTATATAATATATTGCACGCTCGACTTTTTTTACCTCTTGTGCTAACATGGCACCTGTGGCCGTGTCTGTAACTGTATGTATAACCTAAGAGGTAGTTTGGGTACTAGTTGTGCTAAAATTGGTGGAATTTTGAGATAATATTTGATTTTCTCGAATGCCTTTTGGCATTGATCGTCCCATTCATGTTTCTCCTCTTTTTTTAATTTTTTAAATATTGGCTCACAAGTTATAGCTAAGTTGTATATAAATCGACTAATTTGTTGTACTTTGCCAAGGAATCCCCTAATTTCTTTTTCTGTTTGAGGGGGTGGCATGTCAACAATTTCCATTATTTTAGAGGGATCGATCTCGATGCCACGTGTGCTTACTACGTATCCGAGTAACTTGCCCGAAGTTACTTTGAAGGCGCATTATTGTGGATTCAATCGCATTTTGTAATCTTTTATACGAGTGAAAAATTTGCGTAAAGCTTTTATATGTCCCATTCTATCCTTAGACTTTATGATCATATCATCTACATACACTTCTATTTCTTTATGCATCATATCATCCAAGAGAGCCGTAGTCGTTCTTTGGTACGTAGCTCCTGCATTTTTTAAACCAAATTGCATGACTGTGTAGCAATACGTACCCAAGGGGTAATAAAGCATGTCTTTTCTTTGTCTTCTTTTGCCATTAAAATTTTGTTGTAACCTGCATAACCATCCATAAAGGATAACATTGCATGTTCAGCCGTGTTATCTACCAATATATCAATATGTGGTAGAGGAAAATTGTCTTTAGGGCTAGTGTTGTAGCCAAGCCTAACAACTTGGTTATGGACGTTTCTTTAGTTCAAGACGTAGCATCATGCATTGGTGCTATGCGTTCTATCCATGTGCAGCAAGATATTCAATCCTTTGAGTTTCTTGTTGTTCTTATTAACTAGTTCAATCTAGTTCGTTTTATGCTTTGAATAAATTGTAAACTTTAGTCTTATTTTAAGTTTGCAAGTTAGTTTCATTTTCTTTAAGTTTTCTTTAGCTTGTTAAAGTTCGAAAATGTAGTGTCACATTCACATGAAGTACAAGTACAAGATACAACAAGAAGGCAGCCATTTAACTTGGGTGTTACAATCAGCTTCAATGAGGAGTTGCAAACTATCAATCCAAGTGGGCGTCATTTCAGCATTTGAGCATCAAAAGGCGTCCAAATACACTCTTGTCTACATACATCCAAGCTTGATCCAAGGCTTGAATCAAGGAGGAGTTACACTTCTTTTTGCTGTTGAATTGGGCGTGAATTAAGGGGCTGTTTTGCTTCTTACTTGCTGCTTGGTTGAGGCTTAATTGAGGAGGTTGTGACCACCACTTTTAATGTATCTAGACACAAAATCTGTTTTTAATGTATCTAGACACAAAATCTGTTTTTAATGTATCTAGACACAAAATCTGTTTTTGATGTATCTAGACACAAAATCTGTTTTGATGCTTAGCTTAGGCGTGTAACAAGTGGGCTGACATCTCACTTAGTTTAGCTTGTACTTAAGGATGCTTGTTTACTATAAATAGCAAGCAAATGTGAATGAGAAAGCAGATTATTCAAACATAAAAAAAACTTGTCTTACATTCGTTTCTTGGATTAGAAACAAAACCAGAAATTCTTGGATGTGGAATTTCAATTCCTTTGCTTAGTTAACTAGCCTAGACTACTAGTTGGCTTGTGATCTTAGGAACCCATTTCGTTTCTTAGTGGTGTGACTGTAGCTAAGAAGCTATTTTGTTCATTAGTCTTACTTATCTTGGTTCATCCCTTGTATATTTCGGGTTGATACTCCAAATATACAACAGCTAGCTTTATTAAGGTCCCTAAAGTCGACACACATGCGAACTCGTCCATTTCTTTTAGGGACTGGGACAATGTTCGCTACCCATTCTGGGTAATTATATACGCGAATAAAACCTGCCTCCAACTGTTTCTATACTTCTTTTATTTTTAATGCGACATCAGGTTTCATTCGTCGAAGTTTTTGTTTTACTTGTTTAGAGGTAGGGTTCAAGGGAATGGTATGTTCCATAATTTCCCTATCTATTACAGGCATGTCCTTGTATGACCAAGAAAACACGTCTTCGAATTCTTTAAGCGTTGATATGATGGTTGATCGCTCTTCTAAATTTAGAGTTAAGCCAATTTTGACTTCTCTTTTATTTTCGTTAGTTCCTTTATTAACTATTTCAGTTTCTTCAACGATAGGGTTCTTTTGTTCTCATTCATTCAATAGTTCATCCAATTTATTAATAGTATCATCTTCATTATATTGATTGTTATAGCATTCGAAAGATTCAAGAGAAGGCATATACTCGGAAATAGAGCTCATATTATTAAAATCAAAAGAGAATAATCCTTTTTTGGATCTTCTTCCTTTGAACTAGAAAATAAAAACTCAATAATGGCCACAAGGCCTAAATTTCAGCTTCCCTAGGGTCTATAGTAGATTCATCATCCGATTCTTCAAATATCTTCCCTTCGCCAGTAACGATTTTCAGCTTATCGCCTTTGTGATTGGTCCATTTGAAAGATTTCCTCCATCCTTGCTCAAAAGTTTCATTTGAAGGGGTGATTAACGAGGTTGGATCAAAAATTTCATCTTGAATTGCGTTTTGATTGGTCATTTTAGCAATATGATTTTGCTCTTGTCCAAATAGCAAGTTAAATGCTTGCCTATCATAGCACCCTGGAGTTGGGTGTTTTGATTTAACAATACTAAGATTGTCGTCCAAGAAGTTGCAATCATGAAATATTTCAAATCCTGACTTCTTGATTCCTTCCAAAACTAAGGGTTTTGGAAAGTCGTAACATGGGTAACCTTCTCCCTCCCTAAGGAATTGTCCATTAAGGGTTTGTTGGTAGGATGGGATTAAAGTGATTATCCCTTTCTTATTATTGTCTCTACGTTCTTTTCTTTTCGCACCGTGAGACTCCAACACTTTTTTGGTTGGTTTATATCCCAATCCAAAGGAGAAGCTTTTCTTTGCGAAGATAAAGCCCTCTCGCAAAAACTCTTAAACCTCATTCCAAAATTCCAATGTATCACGTCTACCATACATCCAACCACGATCCTTCTCCATTTAGTAATTGGCTCTAAACATATATAGTAACATATAATGAATAATTTGTAATTGCTACATATTTTATGTGAATCAAATTCAAGTACACATCGTGAATATACCATTCATATAGTGAAAAAATGTATGTTTCCAAAGGGTCCTTATCACTCCAACCTAACCCATCGTTGAATGTCTACTCTCACTAGTGAATGTATGTCAACTTTCCAATTTTAAAGAAAATTCAGCAGCATTTCCCCCTGGTAAGTACACGATATAGAGAATTAATTACCCACATATGTACACAAAGAACATAGTGAGGAAAGTGAGCCAAGTTATTCCTTACAATCGAAAAGAAGACATACATTCACCACCAAGATAAGAGTACACATTCAAGAACAGTCCCAACCGTGGACTATTTAAGACTTTCCCTTAATGAAAAAGCCTTGAACGGGTATCTAGGCATATGATGATGTAAGAATTCTGTATATTGTTGTATTTATTTGCAATTAAACAATACAAAAGTTGTAATATCATGAAAAAACTTTTATTAAAGGGATAAGTAGAAAGAAATATAGCTTGGTAAAGTTTATAATTCATACCAATATAGCAAGTAAAATGGATGTACACTTATGAACTACCCACTTGAGCTCAATATGTAGTCCTCAAGCTAAACTCGTGCTTCACATATGAATCTATTAAAAAAATACAAAAAATTACTTGATTCAAAAAAAAAAAAAAAATCAACGTTATTCCACTACATTATATTTTAAATAATCAATTCAATAAACAAACAAGGTATATCCCTTGTTTTATATTTAATAAAATATCAAAAATATCAACATTACTCTCTTATTTTCTATTTAATAAAGTTTCTTTTTATTTTGGTAATTTTGGCGTGTTTTAGTTTATTTTCTTTATTTATTAGTTTTTATTTTTATTTTTTGATTTTATTTGATTTTTATTTGCTTGTATAGTTTAGTTGGTAATTTTCTTTGTTCCAATCCTTTCCTCGGTTTTGTGTGTAGGTGTGAGTTCGATTTTGGTTTCAAAGTCAAGTTATTCCAACTTTTGGGTTAGGGTCAAATGCCAATTTTCATAAAGTATGTTGCTCCTCTTGCTCTTCTCTAATCCTACACCACCACTCTCTCTTTTTCTATTCACCTTACCCTCCACCACACCAAAACAGCAAACTCCTCTGCTCCCTCACTCAATCACTGCTACAACCCACAACCAAAACATCCACTCAATTCCAGCCTCCCCTGCTCCATAATCCGACACCACATTCACTCCGCTACTACAACACCTTCAACCACCTGCCACCTTAATTACCACCTTATAACACCAAAACCACCACCACCTAACACCTTAATTACCACCTAAAAACACCAAAACCACCACCACTTCCCACCTTAATTACCACATAATGACACCAAAACCACCACCACCTGCCACCTTAATTATCACCTAATAACACCAAAACCATTAGCTAAGGCATTTTAACAAAAATGTTACTATATTTTTTTAGCTTAATTCACAATTCACAATTCAACCACCTTAAATTCACAATTCAAAAGACATGCAACCACCTAAAATTCACAAACCCTAACTTTAGTTTGTTCATATGCCCAACAATTGTTAAAGCTACAAAACAAAATATAGGTAGAACCTTAAAAATATTTGCTAAAAATGCTCAAAAAAAATGAAACTAACCCTAACTGAGGTGAAATTACCACCAAAATTGGAGATGGAAGGGGAGGAGAGATGGAGGGCAAAGCAGAGGTGGTGAGGGTAAGCTAAGGCGCAGTGGCTGTGGCTTTGCGGGGGAGCTAAGGCGCGGGGGCAGTGGCGGAGGAAGGGTAGCTTGTAGCTTGCGTGCTTGTGGCTGGTCGCTTTTGTGGCTTTTAAGCCTAGAATCCGTTAAAAGAGAAGGGCAGTGACGCGGTGAAGGATGACGACCGGTGAAAGACGACGGTTGCAGGGGGTTTCAGTTTGAGAAGGAGGGAGCGAAATTTGAAGGGAGAAAGAATGATTGAGAACAAAAGAGAAGGAAAATTAACAGGGAGAACGAAAGAGAAGGGAGCAAAATAGGGGGGAATTTTTTTTTTTAAAATTAGCACTGGTTCAAACCGGTGGGCTAAGAATATTTGAGGTTTGAACAGAACCGGCGCCATTGTGCTTGGTCTAAAACCCCTCCCATTTTTTAGCCAGTTTGGACTGAACCGGTGGCAATTGAGGGTTGCCTTTTTGTTTTTTTTCTACTAGTGTTACAATAAAGTAAGGTTAAGTCACATAAACATTTTGCGCATCCAAAGTTATATTGGATGGACTGTTATTTTAAAATCATTTGAGAATTAGAAGTCATGCTTGATAAGGTAAGATGAACAAGTTTCCTTTTAGTTGAAAGGGTAAAAGAGCTAAAATGAACTTTTAGAACACAAACATTAGATGTGTGTGAACTAATAAGTTCAAGAATTAGCAAAGAGATTCAACTATTGTATTGCTTTTACTGACGATTTAAGTAACTATATTGACAATTACTTAATGAAGTAAAGCTTGGAATAATTGAAATGTTCAAAATTCCAAAATGAAATATAAAATCAATTTGACATGAATAAATAACACTACAATATGATTGTTGTGATAAATATTTAACTCTAAAAGTAAATCATCATCTAAAGGGAATTGTTGAATTAGTTACAATCCAGAAACATTACAATTAAAATGTATGTTTAAAAAAGGAATCAAACGTTTCTTGCCATTGTTCGATCCAAGATTTAATGATTTAAAATTATCTTTTTGAGGATATGCATTACAACAACAATTGTGAATATACTAAACAGGAAACTTAACAAAAGCAGTAGAAAAGATGTCATAAGAATTTTGATTTGGAAATGTTCCAAAAGTTATCTTTAATAAACAGGATTAAGGGTTATGAAATCAATGTAAAAATTTTACAAAGAAGACATAATGCACCTTAAATTTGACAAATAGTTTTTCATGGGTTTTCTCATGGAAAATAAGAGGTATTATTCCTATAATCGCGAAGATAACAAAATGTTTGTTGCTCGAGATAGTGTCTTTATAGAATAAAATCTCTTCCTACATAGCGAAGTGGGAGTAAAGTAAGATCTCAATGAGATTCAAGACGAGCAACAAATGGATGTGGATAACACTACATCAAAGATCAAGACATATGAAATCAGCTAATTTGAAAAACCATAGGTCCAAGCAAGCTAATTCCACTAGCGAGGCTTCTATCGTCCCACTTGAATGAAAGGCTTCAAAGAGTTGAAGAAAATAATTCTATTGTTGCTCATACTTATTGTAGGTTACTTAGGATAAAAACAAATAGTTTGTTGAAATTCCGAGAAAAGGTGGATTCTAAAATTTACCTAATTGGAATGGTTAGAATACATGCCTACAAGCAAGCATTGGATAACACTAGTAGAAAAATAGCAATAGGCAACCCCCAAATGGCACCGGTTTAGGCCAAATCGGTGGCCAAAACCGGTATAGAAATGGGCGGGATTTTAGAACAAGAGAAATGACACCGGTTTTGCCTGAACCGGTGCTAAAAATAAAAAAGGCACCGGTTTGAACCGGTGCCAATTGAATCGGTGCCAAATTAAAAAAAAAAACGCGGCCTTAGCTTTTTTCTTCTCCTTCCTCTCTTTCTCTTTCATTCCTTCTATCATCTCACTGTTTCATTAGAGCTGAGCGAAAACCACCTGCAACCCTTCCTCTCTTTCCCTCCACCACAGCCGCCACCTTCACCGGCCACCAGAGGTGTCGAAAACCACCTTCAATCCTCTCCTGCCCTTCTGTTTTCCCTTTCTTTCTTTTTCAAAGTTGCTGCCCTGAGGTTCCTCCACCTACATTGTTTGAAAACAACAGCCACCAGCCTTGAGGTTCCTCCACCACCGAGTCGCGCCATCGCCCTGAGGCTCCACCACCACCGAGCTGCGCCACCACCCTGAGGCTCCTCCACCACCGAGCCGCGCCACCGCCCTCAGGATCCCCCTCCATTTGTCGTGCCCTGCCCTAAGGGTCCTCCTCCATTTGCTGCCTTCCTTCTTTCCTTCCATTCAAGGTTTTCCTTTTAATTTTTTTTGTTTTTTTACATTATTTTCCAATTATATACTTACATATATTAATTTATTTTGCATTTTGAACATTGTTAGCAAATTAAAATTTAGGTTTGAATATAATTTTTCTCAATTTAAGGTTTGAATATAATTGGGAAATTGTGAAAATATTAGAGATTAGTAACCTTGTTACTCAATTAGTTGGACTTTATTATGTTTTAATGGTTAATTAAATGTGTTTTGGTGGATAATTTTGAAATAATTATAGAATATATATTAACCTTGGTACTTAAATACGTGAAATTTGGTATGTTACTTTTAATGGTTAATTTGAAGTTGTTTTGATGGATTATTTTGAATAAGTTAGAGATTAGTGAACTTTGTTATTAAATTAGTTGAATTTTGGAATGTTTAAATGGTTAATATTAAGTTGTTTTGATGGGTATATTTGAATAAATTTTAGATTAGTAACCTTGCTTGTTACTAAAGTAGATGAATTTTGGAATGGGTGAATGGTTACTTTTAAGTCGTTTTGATGGGTAATTTTGAAAAAAATTAGAGATTAGTAACATTGTCAGTTTAGCAATTTTGAATAAATTAGATGAATTAAAGTAGTGAATACATTGTTTAGCAATTGTTACTTTGATGAATGATGTGTTTTAGCTTATAAATAAATTAGTGAATTGACATGTTATGAGAAAGAAATAGTACATACCTAATATTTAACCTAATTTTTGTTTATTGTTTTTTTTTTTAATAGATTTGTGAATTGAAGCACGAGTTTAGCTTGAGGACTACATATTGAGCTCAAGTGGGTAGTTGCTATATTGGTATGACTTATGAACTTTACTTAGCTATATTTCTTTCTATTTATCCATTTAATAAAAGTTTATTCATGAAATTGCAACTTGTGTATTGTTTAATTGCAAATAAATACAACAATATATAGAATACTTGCATCATCATATGCCTAGATACCCATTCAAGGCTTTCTCATTAGAAGAAAGTCTTGAATAGTCCCCGGTTGGAACTGTTCTTGAATGTGTACTCTCACTTAGGTGGTGAATGTATGTTTTCTTTTCGATTTTAAGGAACATCTTGGCTTACCATTTCCTCACTATGTTCTATAGGTACATATGTGGTTAATTAATTATCTACATCGTGTACTTGGAGAACTAGGGGGAAATGCTGTCGGATTTTCTTTAAAATTGGAAAGTAAACATACGTTCACTAGTGAGAGTAGACATTCAAGGATGGGTTAGGTTGGATTGATAAGGACCCTTTGGAAACATGCATTTTTTCACTATATGAATAGTATATTCACGTTTTGTACTTGAATTTGATTTACATAACATATGTAGCAATTACACATTATTCATTATATGTTTCTATTTATGTTTAGAGAAAATTTACCAAATGGAGAAGGATTGTGGTTGGATGTATGGTAGACGCGATACATTGGAATTTTGGAATGGGGTTCAAGAGTTTTGCGAGAGGGCTTTAACTTATCAACGCAAACTGGGTGGCAAAGGCCTTTATTGTCCTTGTGTTGATTGTAATAATGTTAATATGGTCGATAGTGTTGAAATCATTAGAGATCATGTATTATGTCTTGGGTTTAGGCATTTATACCATGTGTGGATTTGGCACGGAGAAAGTGGAAAGTACAATGGGGATCTTTATTGGAATGATGTGCACGTTAGAAGCAATGAGATTCATGTGGAGAAGGAATACGAGAATAATGACTATATTGTTGATAATGGTGAAGATGGAGCCGATGATGATCAAGCGGATGAGGTCGAGGATGAACAAGTGGATGAGATGTTGCATGGTGTTGAAGGTGGAGTGTTTGAGTAATTATCAGAGGCTTCCAAAAAGCCTTTGTATCCTGGGTGCAAAAAATACTCCAAACTATCGGCCATGTTAACACTTTTCAACATTAAGTCAAAGCATGGGTGGACGGACAACTTCTTTGTTGACCGCATTAAGTGATATGTTGCCTGATGGGAATGAAATTCCTAAGTCTTACTACTACGCAAAGAAGCTCATGTGTCCCTTTGGTTTAAAGTATAAGAAGATACATGCATATCCTAATGACTGTGTTGTGTATCGAAATGAATATGAACAATTACGATCCTGGTACGGAGGGACCTCCTGCTAAGGTTGTTTAGGGTATTTTTACCCTGCCACGTGGCCCAATTAGAGGGTGACACGTGTCAGCCTCAGATTGGTCCAAAATGGACCAATCCCTGTTTAACACGTGTCATTCCATAGATAAAGGGGAAAAGGCGGCCTTCAGGCCCAAATCCCAAGAACGCCGGAATATGGCGCAGCCCACCAATGACTAGGGTTCAGTGACCTAATCAGGGGCAATTCCAAATGACCCTATAAATAGGGCGATGTCCCTCATTTCGAGGACACGAACTTTTTACCATTTATTACACCTGCATTCTCTTACATCAGAGAAACATCTGAGCTTGGAATCCGAGCAGATACCCACCTAAATTTTCGTTCTCTTTATTCCGTTTCAAGTTACTAACTTGTGCGTCGGAGGCGGAGCACCACCCAACAGGTGTCTCCGTTTGTTTTGCAGGTACAGCTCATCCCGGATCAGTCTTCGTGTTGTAACTCTCCCGAGGGACAAAAACACCCAAAACATTTGGCGCCGTCTGTGGGGAGAGTACCTCGAAGATGGTTCAAGAGTCTGTACCACCCCCTAACCGTCTGGGCGAAGACCCAGAAGTCTTTACAGACCATGAGGAGGATGAGGATCCTCAGGTCGAAACCTCTACTGCCGAGGACGACTCTCTCAGAGTCAAGCGCATCCGGCCTAGAGAGACTCTGGAGCTGGGCGCCTCCCAGGCGGGTCCGAGCAGACCTAATGGGCAGCCGGAAGGGGCAACCCAAACGGCAGCTGGATCGGCCCCTGTCACCCGAGACGAACTCATGAGGTTCATGACAAGTTTCAAGGGTGAAATTACAAAGCTGATCACCAAAAGCCAGGCTGGCCCAAGTAAAGGTCAGTCGGCAAAGAAGACTCCTCCAGAGAAGGGGAGGTCAGTCAGAAATCGGCAGCTCACTCCTCACCCAAAGGAGAAGGCAGCCGGGACCATTGATTGGTCGAAAATTCTCCTTCCGGGGGGGGAACACCAATAAACCTCGCCGGCCTCATCAGCCGGTGAGAAGTAAAAAATCAACTCTCGATGCCCGGAAAATCATCAACCGGAAGAGAAATCAATCGCTGTCTGAGTCGGCTTCAACGTCGAACTTTCTAGACAGCTTCAACAATATTTCTGCAGGGAGTGCACCCTCCTTGCATGAGAGTCAGACAGGCGGTAATACCGTCCATTCTGGCCCTCATATGATTGGAAATGTACCGTATGTGCCTACTTAGGCTTACGGACAGTATCCTCCTCACTTCATGCAGCCGGCCTTCTTTGGGGGTCAGGCGGCATATCCAAATGTCCAGCCATTGGACTGGCAGCTTCGCCTGCTGCGCCTGGGTGAACAACCTTCTGCGTTCACTCGGGAGATAACCGAGGCGACTCAGCCGGCCAAGGTTAAGAATGTGTTGGTTGGTACCTATGATGGTACCACCAATCCAGAAGACCACCTCATGGCTTACACCAACCTCATGTATCTGCAGGGGTTGGATGATGCCACTTGGTGTCGATGCTTTTCGGCTACATTGAAGGGCATCGCCCAACAATGGTTTGGCAACCTGCCAGCCGGGTCTATAGACAGCTTCAGGAAGCTTGCCTTCCTGTTTGCTTCCAACTTCTCAATGAACATCCCTGCTAAGAAAACAAGCCTTGATTTGAGCACTGTTAAGCAGGGAGAGAGAGAAGGGTTGCGCTCATATGTCAGGCGGTTCAACCTGATCAGAATTCAGATTCAGGGATTGTCTGATGAGGTAGCTTTTACAGACTTTTTTAAAGGTCTGAGAGACGGGTCGACCTTTAAGTTTGACCTAGTCAGAAAAGGGGCTTTCACCCTACAGGCGGCCCTGAGGGAGGCGGAAAGCTACATTCAAGCTACCGACCTCTGCTCGCCTGGTAGCCAGTCAGACTCCAAGAAGTCTGACAAAAAGAAAGACAGCCGGTCAGCTCAGCCGGCTAAAAACAAAGAAGAGAGCAAGAAAAGAAAAGAAGTCTAGACGGTTACTGACTCTGACCAGCCGTCCCAGAAGAAAAAGAAAGAATTTAAACTGTACGTCCCCAAGTACGAGTTTAATAAAGACTGCAAATCCATCTTCATGGAGGTAAAGGACCGGTTGTCCATTGAGAAGCCAAATCCTATGAAGAGTTCTGTCCAGTCACGGAACAAGAATAAATTCTGTCAGTTCCATGAGGAGGTCGGCCATGACACCAACGACTGCTTTAATCTTCAGCGTGTGTTGGACCGTCTGGCTGACAAAGGGCTGTTGAAGTCCTACATTTCTAAGTCCCCAGCCGGGGCAAAAAAGAAAAACAAGGGTCAGTCCTCCAAGACTACCCCCCAGCCTGCTAGTAGCTCGGATACCGATAAGGAGCCGGTCTACACTATAGCAGGCGGGTTCTCATGTGGTGGCCCTACCATCCGGGGCACCAAGAAACATCTTCGAAAGATGGACAAAGATGATGATGAGCAGGCGGAAGCCAGCTCCTCCTTCCCAGACGTCTTGATCACTGAGAAGGATAGGGGCAGCGTCCGCCGCCCGCATGATGACCCGGTGGTCATTGAATGTAAGGTTGCCAACCAGCTGGTTGGACGGATCCTCATTGACACCGGCAGCTCATCAGACATCATCAGCCTCCGCTGCCTGCAAAAGATGAAATACAACGTCAGCAGCATGCATCCGGTCACCCACCCCTTGGTTGGTTTTGGGGGTAGGATGGTATACCCAGCCGGGAGAATTGATTTACCCATCCGGCTGGGAGAGAAAGGCCAGGGTCAACATATTGTCGTCAGATTCTTGGTCGTTGAGGAGTTGACCTCCTATAACATCATTCTTGGCAGGCTAACCCTCAACGTAGCCAAGGCAGTGATCATCCCTTCCCTGATGCTCATCAAGTATGAGAGGGATGACGGCTCTGTTGGTTCCTTGAATAGGGATCAGAAGACGGCCCGAGAATGTTATCTCTCAGCCGTCCGAGATATTGTGGCCCCAGGCGGTCAGGAACCAATAGACCTTGACACTGTCAAGGATGCCAATCCAGCTCCTGCCCCATCAGCAGCCGGAAAGAAAAGAAAGGCTCCTCTGCTGGTGGAGGTGAAAAAAGAGAAAAAATAGCAATCATTGACCAGTGAATGGTCAGATGAGCTCCGTCCCCAACCGGCTGGT
Organism: Chenopodium formosanum; assembly: GCA_024500155.1. Classification (NCBI taxonomy): domain Eukaryota; kingdom Viridiplantae; phylum Streptophyta; class Magnoliopsida; order Caryophyllales; family Amaranthaceae; genus Chenopodium; species Chenopodium formosanum. Next base: position 45,475,527 of record CM044880.1, read on the forward strand.
GAAAGCATTGATCTCGTACTAGACGACAGCCGTCCAGAACGCACTGTTAAGGTTGGGACGGTTGCTCATGCTACCTTGGGTGCAAGCTTGCACCTTCTGCTGAAAGAATTCAAAGACATTTTTGCCTTAGAAGTGGAAGAGATGCAAGGCGTCAGCCCGGATCTCGCTGTCCACAAACTCGCCGTGGACCCCAAAAAGAAGCCCATCCGGCAAAAGAAAAGAAACCATGGCGAGGAAAGAAGTCAGGCGGCAGCTGCCAAAGTCAAAAAGCTGCTAGACGCCAGGTTCATTCGGCCTTGTAATTTCCCCGACTGGGTGGCCAATGTGGTCCTTGTGAAGAAACCGAATGGGACTTGGCGCATGTGTGTTGATTACACAGACCTCAACAAGGCGTGTCCGAAGGACAGTTATCCGCTTCCAAAGATCGACAGTCTGGTCGATTCTACAGCCGGTCACGCCTTGATGAGCTTTATGGATGCCTACTCCGGCTTCCATCAGATACCCCTGTGGAAGAAAGATCAAGAGAAGACGGCCTTCGTCACTGATCAGGGGCTATTCTGTTATACTGTGATGTCGTTTGGCTTGAAAAATGCGGCTGCTACTTTCCAACGGATGATTAATACGGTCTTTGTTAATCAGATTGGGAGGAATATGGAGGCGTACATTGATGACATGATAGTCAAATCCAAGCAACAGGCGGATCACCTTGCTGATCTCCGAGAAACCTTCACCACACTCAGGCGGCATAAGGTTATGTTAAATCCTAAGAAATGCGTCTTTGTTGTTGAGTCTGGGAAGTTTCTCGGATTCCTGATTGATCAAAGGGGGATAGAGGCTAACCTTGAGAAGATACAGGCGGTGATTGACATGAAGTCACCCCGTTCTGTCAAGGAAGTCCAGAGACTCACCGGTTGCCTGGCCGCCTTGGGAAGATTCCTCAGCCGGTCAGGTGACAAATGCCTCTACTTTTTCCAAGCAATCAGGAAAAAGACCAGATTTGAATGGGGGGATGATGCTGAGGCGGCATTCCAGAGGTTGAAAGAGCATTTACATTCTCTGCCTAGGTTGGTCAGTCCTTTGCCTAGGGAGACGTTGTACATGTATTTAGCCGTCTCAGACCATGCCCTCAGTGCCGTTCTCCTTGCTGAGCGAGACGGCGTGCAGCTCCCGGTTTACTTCATTAGCCATGTTCTTAAAAATGCTGAACTCCGGTATCCTATGGTTGAAAAATTTGGCCTTGCTTTGTATATGGCATTCAAAAAATTGAAGCCTTACTTTTTGGCACATCCGGTGGTGATTTACACGGATCAGCCACTCAAGCGGCCAATGTCTACCCTAGACTCATCCGGGAGAATGTTGAAATGGGCTATTGAAATGCAGAGCCTTGAAATCACTTACGAACCAAGAAAGGCAGTGAAAGGTCAGGCGTTTGCCGACTTCATTGTGGAAATGACTCGTCCGGTGGCTCCGGATAATCTTGATCAGGTTTGGAAAGTGTACGTAGACGGGAGCTCTACAAAGAACGGCTGTGGTGCAGGTGTAATTTATGAGTCTCCTGAAGGAGACAAATTTAAGTATGCACTACGCTTCAAATTTCAGGCCTCTAACAATGAGGCGGAATATGAAGCCCTGCTAGCCGGAATTCGCATGTGTAAGGCGGCAGGGGCCATGAAAATTGACGCCTACTCTGATTCTCAATTGGTTGTTAGCCAGTATGAGGGAAGCTACGAGGCTACTCATCCGGCTATGATTAAATATCTTCAGGCAGTCAAAGAGGAGACCAAGGCACTTGAGGAATTCTGGCTGAATCAGGTGCCTAGGTCGGAAAACAACCAGGCGGATGCATTGTCAAAGCTGGCATCTTCCGCCTGCCATGATACGCCTCGGTCTGTCTTTTGGGAAGTTCTGGAAAAGAGAAGCATCAATGAAGATCCCATTGGAGTTTTGGACCGAAGCTCTACCTAGATGGATGGCATCCGGGCTTGTCTCTCAGACGGCACACTTCCTGATTCGCCACAGGAAGCAGCCGTCCTGAAGAAGCGAGCTGCAAGCTTTGAGTTAAGAAATGGAGAGCTCTTCAAGGCGGGGTTTCTTAAGCCTCTGTTGAAGTGTGTCACCCCAGAAAAAGGGAAAGAAGTTCTCGAAGACTTGCACTCGGGGTTCTGCGCCTCCCACATAGGCGGCAAGTCCCTAGCCGTCAGAGCCAGACGACATTACTTTTGGCACACTCTTGAGGCAGACGCCAAGGAGTTGGTGAAGAAATGTGACAAGTGCCAAAAATTTGGAAAACTCATTCACCGTCCGGCTACTGATCTGACGGCCATCTACAGCCCAATCCCGTTTGCAAAATGGGGCATGGACATCCTAGGTCCTTACACGCCTGCTCCAGGCGGAAAGCACTATATCTTAGTGGCTGTGGATCACTTCACCAAGTGGGTTGAGGCTGAGGCGGTTAAAAACATCAAGACCTCAGACGTAATTTCCTTCATCTGGAAGAACATTATCACCCGGTACGGGGTACCCATGTCTATGGTGTTTGATAATGGTCCTCAGTTTGAGACGCCTCAGCTAAAAACTTGGTTGGGAGATCAGGGGATCTCAAGTTGTTTTGCATCTGTTGGCCGGCCCCAAGCAAACGGCCAAGTTGAAGCTTTTAACAAACTTATCTCAGACGACATTAAAAAGAAAATAGAAAGAGCCGGTGGCTTATGGGCAGAAGAATTAATCCATGTCCTATGGGCCATCCGGACAACAACAAAAGGGGCAACCGGTGAAACCCCATTTCTCATGGTTTACGGTGCTGAAGCCGTCTTGCCCATCGAACATTACGAGCCGACTCTCAGAGTCATGCTGTATGATGAAGAGGCAAATTGGGAAGCAATGCGCCTGGCATTGGATTCACTTCCAGAACACCGGGGCAATGCCGCCTTGCGTCATGAGATTTACCGTCTGAGAATGACGAGAGCCTACAACAAAAAAGTACACAAGCGTTCTTTGAAAGTTGACGACTTAGTGTTACGAAAAATGGAGGCAACCGGTAGGGCCAATGAGCTGGGAAAGCTAACCCTAAATTGGGAAGGCCCCTACCGGATCTATGAATAAGTAAGGGACGGCACCTACCGCCTGGAAACTCCGGACGGCAGGCGTCTGCCTAGAACTTGGAATGTAGACAATCTAAAAAAGTACTACTTCTGAGATTGTAGCTTTTTGTAAACAATGAATCAATTATTGAAGATTAAGTCTTTGTTTACAAAATTTGAGTTATCGTTTGATTATCCATCCGGGTAATATCCAGGCGTATTCTTCATCTACCTAACTAAGTTCGATACTGGGTAAAGGTTACATTTGTTTATCCGCCTGGGTAATGCCCGGATCCCTTGTTTACTTAAGTTGGATACTTTGTTATTCAACTGCTTAACCATTTTTCTAACTAAGTTTGATACTTAGCATGGTCCGCCTGTGTAATACTCAGACGGATTCTCCATTTTTCTCAACTAAGTTTGATACTTAGCATGATCCACCTGGGTAATACCCAGACAAACTCGTTTGATTAAAAAACTAAGTTCGATACTCGGTGTAAATTCAACACTAATTAAGAAACTAAGCACAAAAACGTTTAGTGGCTACACAACCGGTCTCAAACAAGACCAGAGGCTAAAATGGCCGGATGGTTGCTCTTTTTATAAAATCGCATGTCCCAACATGGACAAAGGCGTCTGGCGACACCCCTCCAGGTGCAATCGTAGCAGAGAACAGATTATCTGTCGGTTCTACGTATCCATGCAGACGGCAAAAATTGAACGACCGAATTGGCCAACTCATAGCCGTCTGACCGAAATAACCTACGAAGAACGAATAAGTCCCTAAATACCAGATGCCCATAGGCATCAGTCAGTCACCAGCTGAAGTTCTCACTTAGGTTATCCATTCCAAAAATTGTACCTCACCCCAATTGGGGCAAGAGTTCAATGGCTATGAAATTTCTACCAGGACGGGCGTAACCCGTTTGGGTAGTGACCGAAATGCCTGTGGGTGTACGGCTGTGCACTTGGTTTGGGGCAATCACTACTGTGATTGATTGACTTACAAACATATCATGCTCTTTGCAGCATCAGACGTTTTCAAGTCAATCAACCAGCTCCAACTAAAACCAATCACACAGCCGTCCAGGGGCAAGGACAGCCAGACTATTGACTAGTTAGGTAAAGAATCGCCGCATGCTTTTAATAAGATAGGCAAAAATTAAAAATTCAAATGCAAAATAATCAAAACCGACTTAGTCGGTGCAATTCATAAAAGTCCATCCAACCAAACGGTTGTAATGGATCAAATGTTAACCGGACCTCGTCCGGTAAAGAGAAATTGTTACTTAACACGACTCCACTGCCGGTAAATACATGAATACTCGGCACGCAGGCCGGAAAAAGCAAGTTTTGGCATACAGCCGCTGAATAAAAAGGAATTGAAAAACCAAAGACTGGCATACTGCCGCTGAGGGGTCACTTCTGGCTTACAGACGGAGCCTCCTGGTTCTCCCCCTTCTCCTCATCATCTGAGGGAATTTGGTGCGCTTCGCCGGGACCAGGAAGCTCAGGCGCGGTTAGCTCACTGTTGCTGAGCCAGGCTTCAAAGGAGGCAGGCTCTGGCTCACCTTGCTCTCTCAAGTACACCACGTACTCGGCATAGATGTGTGCCATTGCCCAGATGCTATAATCACCTTCTGGGTACAAGGCAGCCCAAGCAATCTTCATACGGGCGTCGTTGTCAGCATCACTTTCAGCAACAAGGCAGTTTTGCTCCGCCTCCAGGGTTGTTGCAAAGTTTTTCTGAGCTTGAGCAGCATCCTTCTCCAGCCTCTCAACCTTGGCTTTCAGTTTGCCAAGGTCCGCCTGGGCCTTCTTGAGCGCCTCATCAGCCTGCTTGGCGCTCTCGTCTGCCTTCTTCTGGGCCTCCTCCGCCCCCTTCTTGGCCGTCTCAGCATCCATTACCCGCTGGTCGGCCGCCTTCAGATCTAGCTCCAGCTGCTGGATTTTAGACGCCTGTGTCATAATTATTGCTTTAGTTTCAAGTTCATTTACGATAGTTGAGTGGAAAGCAATATTATCAGCGTCTATGGTAGACTTCTTGGCCCTTTTTACCTCTTCCCGTTTGCGGGAATAAGGACGTTTGAGCCCGTCCACCCGCAACATGGCCTGCAAAAAAGCAGGCAGTATAAGAATTATAAGCGGGGTAATTACTTGGAAAAAATAACAAGGAATTGACTGGTTTCTTACCACGGCCAGAAGGGATAGAATGCGTTAAAGATTGAACGTCTCTATCCCAGGGATATTGTCCTTATCCCTCTTCCGGACGGCGTCCAGCATGGCCTTGGCGTGTTTCTGGACGTCTGCCCAGCGAGGAGATTGAGTTTGATCTGTACCACAATTAATAGGTGATGAGTGCGAAACTAAGGCGGCACCTATTTGTATCCGGCTGTCTGAGGATGACGTCTGTTGGGAGTGGGATTTCACCCGTAAAGGCCACCCCAGCTCAGGCGGGGATTCAAAAGGGTTCTTACCTTCAGAGCCGGCCAAGCGGGAAACGCTTGCAGGCGTGGTGAACCCCGCGGCTGCTGAGGGGTTGGCAAGATCTAGGCCCAGGCTGCCGCCTACCTTCTCGAGTTGCCCCGCTATCCGCATCGTCTTTGCCCCGGCTGAGGCGCAAGGAGTTGACGCAGAGGCGAACTTTTTTATTTTATTGAGAACGGCTAGGGCCTCCTCTCTAGCCCGTTTGAGATTCTTCTCAAACGATTTCCCAACTTCTCCCCCCTGTGAAAAAAAACAAGATTAGTATCCGGGCAAGACAGTTTATAAAATAAACTTAAGAAAGGGTCAGGCGCTCAATACCTTAGCCCTGACCTCAGCCGCAGCTTTCTCCGCAAGCTCTTTGCGGATGGTCGCAGAAGACCGCTGGGGAGTTTTCTCCATCAACAGCATGTTCAATGCTTCTTCTGCAAAAAGAAAGAAATTGGTCAACATCATAAATCAATACCGATAGAAAAGTACTACAGACGGTATGAACTCAGGTGCATACGTTTATTAAACATGTGCCCTAGCCCGCAGGCGGCTAAGAAACATTCATCCCAGAGCCAGGCGCTCTTGGGAATCCAGTTCTTAGGAACTTTTATTGTTTCCCCGGTTGACAGAGTTGCGTCTGTGAGGCCAAAAAAGTCCGCCTCAATTATTTTGTCAAAGTCTTCCTCTGGGATCCGGGGAAGAGCGCACTTCCTGCCTAACAAGTCAGGCTTCTTATTGTACAGACGAAATTCATAATTCTCCCGTCTAGTTGGGGCTGACATCAGGTAGAACCTGTGCTTCCAGCCATCGAACTTGGAGACCTAGTCCAAGGTCATCATATATTGCGGCTGTGTGGTTAGAGTATACCACACTCTCCAGCCGCCTAGGCTCCTGCTGAGGTAATGCATGCTTGCAAAAGCCTCCCAGCCGAGGTTAAGCCCTTGGAACTCGCAGGTGGCAACATACCCCAGAATGTTGGTCCAGGAGTTGGGGGTAAGTTGCCAGAGCCCCAGGCCGTAGCCTCTCAAAATTGCCTTCACCGCCTGGTGAAGGGGGAAGCAAAGGCCGGCTTTGATCGCCGCCTTGTAACAGCCAAAATAGCTGTTGGCATTCAGTTGATCATTCCCCCAGGCGATGGTGCCAAGCTCAGGTGGCACCCTGATCTTATACCCGTCTCCTAGCGGGTGCATTTTCTTAAAATTCTCTAAGCTCTCCCCCATCTGGATTCGGTCCTTGGAGGAGACGTGGATGCTGAAGAGATCGTCCTTCTCACTCCACTTTTTCCTTTCTTCCTCCTCGCTATCCGGAAGAGGGGGCAAGTCATCGCTGCTCTCGGAGGTAAAGGCGGAGCTGTCACTCTCCGTCTCCCCCTCACTTTGGTCCATGGGGGCAGAGGCGGCATCGTCGCCGCCTTGGTCACATTCCTCTAAGAAAGTGTCAGCGGGGGTTGAGGGGGCGCGCGGAGGGGATCTCTCCAGAGTCGTCTGATCTCCCTAACCAGATGTGTCTCCCTCAGGCGTTTGGCCGCCTGAGCCTTCGCCTCTGTAATTTGGATCATTGGCCGTCTGCATTGTCCGAGCCATGGTGTCCTGCACAGACGCATAATTAGTCGGAATCCATGGCAAAGGGTGGTCCCAACACCCCGAGCTGGCACTCCCAGTCCTAGACTCAGCCGTCCCTGGTGACCGGCTGGACTCTAACCTAGGTTGTGCCGTGTGCGTTGGTGATGCATCCATTTATTGCAAGAAATATGTACAAGCGGTGAAAAAAGAAAAGATCTGAGAGAGACAGAGACAGTACCTTTGGATTTGGTATCTGAAGGAAGGCGGGTCTGGCTGGGTTGCGGAAGAACAAAGTTTCTTGCTTGCGCCTGACTCAAACAGATGACTTCTGCTCTCTCAAAGTTTTTCTCTCTAGAAAATTTTTGTAAAACGTACAAAATTATGAGGGTAAAACGGCTATATATAAGGGGTAAATACGAGGGCATTTCCGTAATTTACCTGGAAGGTAAACGGTTACTATGTAACGGTAAAATTACCGCCAACCGGAGAATGGCATGTGTCACAGATGCCACGTGGCATGCCACGTCCCATCTGTGAGGGGCAAATGTTTAGGGTATTTTTACCCTGCCACGTGGCCCAATTAGAGGGTGACACGTGTCAGCCTCAGATTGGTCCAAAATGGACCAATCCCTGTTTGACACGTGTCATTCCAGAGATAAAGGGGAAAAGGCGGCCTTCAGGACCAAATCCCGAGAACGCCGGAATATGGCGCAGCGCACCAATGATTAGGGTTCAGTGACCTAATCAGGGGCAATTCCAAATGACCCTATAAATAGGGCGATGTCCCTCATTTCGAGGACACGAACTTTTTACCATTTGTTTTGGGGTTTTTTGTACGTACCCGAATGGAGGGTATGTACGTCCCTCGGGAGACAGATCTGCAATGCAACACTCGAACGGTCCGGTCACCTGCAAAACAACGGACCCCGGGGGGCCGGAGGTCCGCCTCCGACGATCAAGTTAGTGATCGATATAATGTATTTTTAGAGAGAGAAAATAGAGAAGGGAGAGTGATTGTGGGTGGCATGGCCTTTGGAGAATGAATTAACTCCCTTTGAACTGATGTGAAGATCAGTATTTATAGAGCATTGGGATATGTGCCTTTTAGGTCATTTAACCTAAAAGGCTCTAGGTTTATGGGCTTAGAGCCCATTATCACTCTTCTATCATTGAGTGACACGTGTCATGCTCTAATGGGCTCATAGAGAGCTGAGCTTGCGGACACGTGTTGCGGTGACATTGGTCCACATATAGAGGGTAATTTTACCCCAATCATTAGCCCCTCGGAAGGGGTAATTTCTCTTTCTAGAGGAATTGCTCCTTTCGAAATCAAGGCTTTACCACTTGTTCAAAAGCTCTTTGGTCGGCATGTGTCTAGGTCAATAAAAGAGAGATTTGATTAACTTGGAAAATTTGATACCTTATATGGTATGACATTTTCTAAGTTAATCAATCATAATAATGATTGCCGCTTGAACTAGACAGATGACGACTTTCATTTCTTTATGCCCCACTATGGTAGGATATTTTCGAGACGTTTGATATCTCATAAGGCAGGAGGCGAATGGCCGCCTGACAAGACAGGAGGCAAATGGCCGCCTAGAAAGTTTTGTAATTATACTTTCAATGTCCTTTTACCCCATTGGGAGGACTTGTATAATTTCTGAAGGTAATCTAGGTAAGAACTTCGACCGGTCACCTACTGATGTCTTTTAGACATTCGGTTCCCGAAAACTTAGTCGTTCTTTAGATTACCCAGGTCAGGCGACTATGAGTTGACAAATTAGGTCGTTCAGTCTTTGCCGTCTGCATGTGTTCGTAGAGCAATGTGCCACCCAAATGGGAGATGCTTCTCCTCGACGAATTAGCCCGAATGGACGTCGCCGGTTATCTGACTCATGTTGGAGCAGACGACCTTACTCATGTTGGAGCAGACAAATTTATAGAAAACAAATAACCATTCGGCCATTAGCCTCATGTCTTTTTAAGACGGTTTGTATAGCCACTAGGTTTTTAGCTTAGTTTATTATCCGGCCATTGGCCTCGATAGCCTCTAATCATGAAACAGTAGCCATTTTCCATTTGTACTAGAACAATTGGAAAACTCTATGCTTTTTAGATTTCACTTCAGATTAAATCAAACAACTGCGAGTGCTGCCTTAGCATTCGGTAGGGCCGCTTGATGTTTTAGTAGAGCAATGTGCCACCCAAATGGGAGATGCTTCTCCTCGATGAATTCGCCCAAATGGACGTCGCCGGTTATCTGACTCATGTTGGAGCAGACGATCATACTCATGTTGGAGCAGACTGTGGCCGTCGGCCTCTAATAATAATAATAATATCCAGCCATTGGCCTCACGTCACTTGGACGTTAGTTTAGCTACTAAGTTTTAAACTTAGTTTATCATTCGGCCATTGGCCTCACGTCACTTGGACGTTAGTTTAGCTACTAAGTTTTAAACTTAGTTTATCATCCGGCCATTGGCCTCACGTCACTTGGACGTTTGTTTAGCTACTAAGTTTCTAACTTAGTTTATCATCCGGTCATTGGCCTCACGTCACTTGGACGTTAGTTTAGCTACTAAGTTTTTAACTTAGTTTATTTAATTAATGAATCAATATTCAATAATAATAATAATAATATTCAAATAAGCTTTAACTGTCTTACTTGAAGGACCATGAAAGGCCGGTTGCCGAGCTTAACCGAATACGAAGGTTGCTTGACATTTATGCCGCTTGACCATAATACTCCCAAAGAGTCGATCTCACAAATATACATGCGGCTTCTTACATATACATGCAGCTTCTCATGCTCACATTGGTGAGAGTAAGATACATACTCTTGAGGTGATGTTGCTCCACTTATATGAGAGAGCAGCTTCACATATAAACATGCGGCTCCACGCCACTTAAGTGAACTTGCAGCTCATAATAATGCTGCTAGCCGACTGGACTCCTTAAGGTGAGTCGGCGTATTTTCTGCCTGGAGCATATGCAATGACAGCCGGATTTGGAGTTGCCTCGAGCATATGCAATCACAGCCGGATTTGGAGTTGCTTTAAATGCTTAAAAATCGGAGCCGGAGATATTTTAGCTCCTTGCTAGTGTGCCATGCGGCATCTGCCGCTTGCTTTCAATTTAGTTTGCCTCCTATGCTAACTCATACAAGATAGGACGCAAGTTGTCAAAATTCGGCTGCTCTTTCCCATTTGCGGCTGCTTGGGTAAGCTTGCAAAGGGGTGAGCATTCTTGCTACTTTACTTAGTCAACCTTGAAGTGCCGAGTGTAACAAAATACCACAATGGCTTCATGTTTCAGTGTTACAAACGGGCTAGAGCTGCTGCCAGACGGTAGTAGCCAGATGCTCTGCTTCTTTGACATGTATTCCTTGAAAGCACTAATTTATATAAAAGAAAGCCCCTGTTATCGGTAATGGGAGCTAAGCAGCCCCTGCTCACACAGACGAACACATCCAACTTGGCATTAGAGTCGCTTGTGTATAGCCGAGATTCAATACCATCTGACCCTTGTATAATATATACTCAAGTAATATGCTACTCATGTATAATATATACTTAAGTAGTGCCACATACTTTTTTTTTTTAATCATAATAATGATAATTATTGATTTGCATAATACTCATGCGGCCTTTCAACCAAGTAGCTGTCCAGCCATGTCACACATGTTTGAGCAAACTCTCCGCATCACACTCGGCTCCATGGCCGGGTGCCTTCCACAACGTATCGACCTCTCGGCTTTTAAGCTAAGAGATGACTATATATGTATGTTGCTGCTCGGATATAAGATATTGAGGTTTCCCTCACATTAAGGGGAGCTTGCTCATTTCACTCGACTCTTATGCCGCCTGTATTTGAGTTTAGCTTGGCACTTAGTTGCCTCTTGACAATCATGTCACTGAGTTTGCAACTTATTTGGCTTAGTAGCCGTTGGACTAAGCTCACAATGATGATAATGATGATCAGAGCATCCGGAAGTGTAGGGGAACAAAGCAGCCCCAGTCATCGAGCTCAATGAGCCAATGAAACATCCAGTCTTTATGAAGAACAAAGCAGCCCCTACGGTTGTGCTTATTTGATGAACGAAGCATCCATGCAGCCGGCTTGAGCATGCACGAAGCAGCCCTTGCAGCCGGCTTTGAGGGTGATTAAAGAAACCACTTATATGAAGAACATAGCAGCCACACGGCCGACTTTGATAAAAGAACAGAACAGCCCTTACGGCTGAGCTTGGTTGGGCGCAAAGTAACCTTGCAGCCAGACTTAGTTGAAGCAGGATGCAGCCCCACATTCGGCGTAATCGGGAACAAAGTAGCCCTGCAGCCGCCTTGATTGTGATCACCAGCCGTCACCTTTTATAGTGGTAACCGGCTGCTTTAATACGAGTAGGCATTTTTGCCACTTGGATTAGAGCAACTTGGGCAGGCTGTGTGCTTCAATTCAGAATAGTACAAGGGGTAGAAATATATACATACGACATTTTTGCCACACACCCCTTGCCGCTTGTACCGCACTTCTTACATGAGTACATGTTTGGAAGATAATTGTATTAGTAATGTTTATGATAGTATCAATCATAATGCCGCCTAACTTGATGTCGTTTTCTAAGAACTTGCAACCAGTTTTCTTGTTAGCCAACCCTGGTGGGGTTTTAGCTTATTCTTATCATCAAAATATAAGAAAATACTTTTATAATGATAATGTAAGTAGTAGTGCTTGAGAGGGCTTAAACTCATGCAGCACCTTTTTGTTCCCATGCAAAATTATAGTGTCAGCTAGCTCATACCAAACCACTTGGCAGTTGTGTGTTTGTATGTAAGATGGCTTACTGTCAACAATCTTACATGGTCGGTTGTATATACTTGTGTATAATACCAGCTTGTTGTTAACTAAGGCCGGCTGTAGCATGAACTCATGCTATTACGTGCGGCTTTACATATATCTAGATATATGCATATTTATAACGATTTGACATCACACTAATGCCGCATGTATATCCTTGTAAATAGGATATTACTCTTCAAAAGCTTTGACTTATATAAACATGAAAAATAACACATGGGAAGAGTAAGCTAGCTAGCTGCTTGAGAATGAATAACCAGATGCTTGGATTATTTCATACGGCTGCCGCCTCTTATTATTTTTATGCTTGAGAACTTAAGCTAGCAAACTCTCTGCTTATTCCTTTATTATGCATGAGAATAATAAAGAGGAACCTTATTAAAACAAATGGAGTACGTAGGTAATCACCATTTTATTAAAACATATATTAATATATGTGATATTGATAGTATCAAATTATCAATCACAATGATTGGCCGCATGCCGCCTGCTATATTGCATACAGATGCCGCCTATCCTATCTTCAAGCAAATAGCTTGGATAGGCTTGAATTAATTTTGCTAGATGTCTTAGTCTCATGGTGGAGTACGAATGTTGCATCTAGCTGGCTCAGTAAATGAGCAATGATTAAAATAGCATGCGACTACCGCTTGTATGCATCCGGCTCGTTGAGGTGGCCTGAGCATGCGGCCGACTCATAAAATGAGTCAGATTAAAATAGTGGAGTTGGCCAATTTAGCCGCCTCACCCCTAATGTACCATCCTCCAACTTAGATCAAATGACATTGCCTTTTAACCATCCATTAAGAGAATAAAAGATGCATGATTTAGTCTGACAAGCCTTCTTAACCGTCTGACTCTTGGCATTCGGCCTCATGACACCAGATGTACTCAGCATCCGGCCTTAGGACGCCTGCCGCCTCCTAAAGGAGGCTCCCCCTATTGAGTCGGTGATCCACCGTTGTGCCATTACAGATGTGCCTCCCCACAGACGGCGCCAAATGTTTTGGGGTTTTTTGTACGTACCCGAATGGAGGGTATGTACGTCCCTCGGGAGACAGATCCGCAATGCAACACTCGAACGGTCCGGTCACCTGCAAAACAATGGACCCCGGGGGGCCGGAGGTCCGCCTCCGACGATCAAGTTAGTGATCGATATAATGTATTTTTAGAGAGAGAAAATAGAGAAGGGAGAGTGATTGTGGGGGGCATGGCCCTTGGAGAATGAATTAACTCCCTTTGAACTGATGTGAAGATCAGTATTTATAGAGCATTAGGATATGTGCCTTTTAGGTCATTTAACCTAAAAGGCTCTAGGTTTATGGGCTTAGAGCCCATTATCACTCTTCTATCATTGAGTGACACGTGTCATGCTCTAATTGGCTCATAGAGAGCTGAGCTTGCGGACACGTGTCGCGGTGGCATTGGTCCACATATAGAGGGTATTTTTACCCCAAACACCATTTATTACACCTGCATTCTCTTACATCAGAGAAACACCTGAGCTTGGAATCCGAGCAAATACCTACCTAAATTTCCGTTCTCTTTATTCCGTTTCAAGTTACTAACTTGTGCGTCGGAGGCGGAGCACCACCCAACAGGTGTCTCCGTTTGTTTTGCAGGTACAGCTCATCCCGGATCAGTCTTCGTGTTGTAACTCTCCCGAGGGACAAAAACACCCAAAACAAAGGTGTTGTGGTATCTTCCCATTATTCCAAGGTTTAAGCGTCTGTTCTCAATACCAAAAGACGCTATAAACTTGAGGTGGCATGCAGAGGGAAGAAAGAAAAACAGAATGCTTAAGCATCCAGCTGACTCTCCACAATGAAAGAACATTGATTTGAAGTTTGAGAAATTTGGTGATGAAGTCAGAAATTTAAGGCTTGGGTTGTGCACGAATGGGATGAATCCATTTGGCACTCTTAGTACCCAACACAACACATAGCCGGTAGTTTTAGTGATTTATAATTTGCCTTCTTGGATGTGCATGAAACATAAGTATGTAATGCTTTCATTGCTAATAACTGGTCCTAAGCAACTTGGAAACGACATAGATGTTTACCTTGCGCCGCTTATTGACGACTTGAGAAAGATGTGGGATGAAGGGGTTTCCGTTTTTGATGCTCATCAGAACGAGATGTTCACATTGCGTGCAACCCTTATGTGGACCATGAATGACTTCCCTGCATATAGCAACTTGTGTGGGTACAAGGTTAAAGGGAACAAAGCATGCCCCATATGTATTGATGACACATCAAGTGTATACCTTACTCATTCTCACAAAGATGTCTACCTACGGACTCGAAGGTTCCTTAGGCGTGATCACCCGTACCATAGGAAGAAAAAGGCTTTTGATGGAACAGTTGAAGAGGATACTGTGCCTAGACCATTGACTAGTGCTGAGATTTGTGCTCGGGTAAAAGGGATGCGATCAGTGTTTGGAAAATCAGAAAAAACTATGGTCTCAGCTCCTCTGTTTAAGAAAATATTAATCTTTTGGAAGCTTCGGTCCTGGAGAGAACACGACGTTAGGCATTTTCTTGATGTGATGCATATAGAGAAGAATGTGTGTGATGCTCTTTTAGGAACTCTAATGAATATCCAAAGCAAAACAATGGACGGAAAGGGTGCACGGTTAGATTTGAAAGAGATGGGGATTCGTCCATAATTGTGGCCTCAAAAAAAGGTTAGAATGGGGAAGGAACCGAGAAAAGATGTTGTATATTTGGAGTATCAACCCGAAATATACAAGGGATAAACCAAGATAAGTAAGACTAATGAACCAAATAGCTTCTTAGCTACAGTCACACCACTAAGAAACGAAATGGGTTCCTAAGATCACAAGCCAACTAGTAGTCTAGGCTAGTTAACTAAGCAAAGGAATTGAAATTCCAAATCCAAGAATTTCTGGTTTTGTTTCTAATCCAAGAAACGAATGTAAGACAAGTTTTTTTATGTTTGAATAATCTGCTTTCTCATTCACATTTGCTTGCTATTTATAGTAAACAAGCATCCTTAAGTACAAGCTAAACTAAGTGAGATGTCAGCCCACTTGTTACACGCCTAAGCTAAGCATCAAAACAGATTTTGTGTCTAGATACATCAAAAACAGATTTTGTGTCTAGATACATTAAAAACAGATTTTGTGTCTAGATACATTAAAAACAGATTTTGTGTCTAGATACATTAAAAACAGATTTTGTGTCTAGATACATTAAAAGTGGTGGTCACAACCTCCTCAATTAAGCCTCAACCAAGCAGCAAGTAAGAAGCAAAACAGCCCCTTAATTCACGCCCAATTCAACAGCAAAAAGAAGTGTAACTCCTCCTTGATTCAAGCCTTGGATCAAGCTTGGATGTATGTAGACAAGAGTGTATTTGGACGCCTTTTGATGCTCAAATGCTGAAATGACGCCCACTTGGATTGATAGTTTGCAACTCCTCATTGAAGCTGATTGTAACACCCAAGTTAAATGGCTGCCTTCTTGTTGTATCTTGTACTTGTACTTCATGTGAATGTGACACTACATTTTCGAACTTTAACAAGCTAAAGAAAACTTAAAGAAAATGAAACTAACTTGCAAACTTAAAATAAGACTAAAGTTTACAATTTATTCAAAGCATAAAATGAACTAGATTGAACTAGTTAATAAGAACAACAAGAAACTCAAAGGATTGAATATCTTGCTGCACATGGATAGAACGCATAGCACCAATGCATGATGCTACGTCTTGAACTAAAGAAACGTCCATAACCAAGTTGTTAGGCTTGGCTACAACATTCCCCCCTTCTTGAAAAGAGTTTGCCCTCAAACTCGGCAACTTTTCAAACTCATCATAGTAAGGTGATAAATCAGCCACATTAAAGGTGCTAGAAACACCATAGTCTCCGGGCAACTCAACTTCGTAAGCATTATCATTCACCCTTTCAACAATAGCAAATGGACCATCCCTACGAGGACTAACCTTGGACCGTCTTTTGGAAGGAAATCTTTCCTTTCGAAGATGAATCCAAACTAAATCACCGGGCTGAAACTGGACCTCCTTTCTTTTCTTGTCATAGTATGCCTTTGTCTTTGCATTAGCTTGTTCAATTTTGGAACGAACTTGCTCATGCATAGACTTGATTTCTTTTGCACGTACCTCGGCATCATTGCTGAACTTGCTTGGTGAGGGAATGGGAGTGAGATTAATAGGAGTGCACGGATTGAATCCATACACCACTTCAAAAGGACTCAAACCTGTTGTCTTGCTAGGTACACGATTGTAAGCAAACTCCGCATGAGGAAGCATCTCTTCCCATTGCTTGGGACGTTTAGTAGCCAAAGACCGCAACAAGGATCCCAAAGTTATATTAGTCACTTCGGTTTGACCATCTGTTTGAGGATGACTTGAAGTGCTAAAGTTCAATTTCGTGCCCATCTTTCTCCATAATGTAAGCCAAAAATGACTTAGAAATTTTGGATCACGATCACTCACCATGGATTTAGGTACACCATGCAAACGAACAATCTCATTGAAGAACAAGTTAGCAACATGAGTAGCATCATAAGTTGTATGACAAGAAATAAAATGAGCCATTTTAGAAAAACGGTCCACAACAACCATAATGGAATCTTTCTTTCGTTGGGTCATAGGAAGTCCCACAACGAAATCAAGACTAACATCTTCCCATGGAGCTTGCGGAATAGGTAAGGGCAAAAGATAGCCTTGTGGAAGACTATGACTCTTGGCCTTTTGACATATCACACATCTCTTCACAATGAACTCCACATCACGAACCAATCTAGGCCAATGAAAGTACTCTTGGACAAGAAGAGTAGTCTTCTCCATGCCAAAGTGTCCCGCCATTCCTCCTTCATGAAACTCTTTGATAAGAGATTCTCTTAGACTTGATCTTGGTACGCACAACCTGTTTCCTTTGAACAAATAGCCATCTAAAATGTAATAATCTTTGTAAGCATGATTAGAACATTTTAGGAATAAATCACCAAAGTCATGATCATTTTTGTAACTTGCTTTCACATCTTCAACACTAATCACTCTTGCCTTGAAAGAATTCAAGAGTGTGTATCTCCTTGAAAGTGCATCAGCTCCTTTGTTCATGGCGCCTCTCCTATGCTTGATCACAAAATGAAAAGCTTGCAAATACTCCACCCATTTGGCATGGCGTGGTTGGAGTTTTTGTTGGCTTTGAAGATATTTGAGAGCTTCATGATCTGAATGAAGGATGAACTCCTTGGAAATGAGGTAATGTCTCCAATGGTCCAAAGCACGAACAAGAGCAAAGAACTCCTTATCATAGGTGCTATACTTCCGTTGTGCTTCATTGAGTTTTTCACTAAAGTAGGCAAGGGGACGCCCAACTTGTGACAAAACAGCACCAATACCAACTCCACTAGCATCACATTCAACTTCAAAAACTTCATCAAAGTTAGGTAAAGAAAGAATAGGTGCACTAGTAAGTTGATGTTTTACCTCATCAAAGGCCTTTTGAGCCTTATCATTCCAAACCAACTTCTGATTTTTAGTTAGCTCGGTGATAGGTGCCATGAGAGTACTAAAATTTCGCACAAATCTCCTATAGAAAGAAGCAAGTCCATGAAAACTACGAACTTGTTGAATTGTTTGTGGCGTGGGCCACTCACGAATTGCAGCAACTTTCTTTTCATCAACCTCTATGCCTTGAGATGAAACTTTGAAACCAAGAAAAATAACTTGGGAAGTGAAAAAATGACACTTCTCTAAGTTACCATATAGTTGCTCACGAGCAAGGGTTTCAAAAACCTGTTGCAAATGCCTAGCATGCTCTTCTTCTTCCCTACTATACACCAAAATATCATCAAAATAGACTACAACAAATTTACCCATGAAAGGTTGCATAACCTGATTCATAAGGCGCATAAATGTAGATGGTGCATTAGACAAACCAAATGGCATCACAAGCCACTCATAGAGGCCCTCCTTTGTATTGAAAGCGGTCTTCCATTCATCTCCTTCGAAAATTCGAATTTGATGATAGCCACTTCTCAAATCAATTTTAGAGAACACTTTAGAACCATGCAAATCATCAAGTAAATCATTCAACCTTGGAATAGGAAACCGGTACTTGATAGTGATTTTATTGATTGACCTACTATCAACACACATTCTCCATTCTCCATTTTTCTTAGGTATAATCAAAGTAGGACAAGCACATGGACTAAGAGACTTACGAATAAGATCCTTTGATAACAATTCCTCCACTTGTCTTCTAATTTCCTCGGTTTCTTTGGGATTGGTTCTATAGGCTGGTTTATTTGGGAGCATGGATCCGGGTACAAGATCAATCTTGTGTTGGATGTCACGCTTTGGGGGTAATCCGTGAGGGATATCTTTGGGGAAAACATGGGAATAGGTTTTGAGAAGAGAGGTGAGGAGTGGGTGGTTTTCTTCTTTGGGCGGTTGAGAGGGGGTATCAAGTTGGCTCAAAATGAAGTGTTTGTGAACTCTATATTCATGGAATTTAGATTTTATGAGAGTGGTGAGGGAAGTGGGAGGCGTGCATATGGGGTGATCTTTTTTGAGGTTTAAAGGGGTAAGGACAATTTTCTTTCCATCCTTAGAAAAGGAGTAGGTGTTTTTGTAACTATCATGCATCACACGCCTATCAAATAACCAAGGTCTACCAAGTAAAACATGACATGCATCCATAGGCACAACATCACACCATAATTCTTTATCATAAGTTTTACCAATGCTAAATGATAACAAGACTTGTTGTGTGACATGAATCCCTTTACTATGACTTAACCATTGAATTTTATATGGTTTATGATGAGGGATAGTTTTCATTTTCAACTTGTCTATCATAACTTGTGAAGCTACATTGGTACAACTACCTCCATCAATAATCAAAGTGCATACCTTTCCACCAATGGTGCAACGAGTGTGAAAGATTGCCTCACGTTGCAAGCTCCCTTCTTGGTCTAACATATTGCTAAGCGTACGTCGAACCACCAAGCATTCTCCTTCATCCGGACCTAGGCACGCATACTCACCATTCTCTTCAAGATTGCTGTCCTCTTCAACCTCTAATTCGTTCTCCTCTTCATACTCTACCAAAGTAACAATTTTTTTATTTGGACAATCACTAGCCATATGTCCAAGGCCTTGACACCTAAAGCATCTTCTTGGGGCTGGATTTGGGTTGGAATTTTGGGTGTTTTGTGAACGTGGTTTAGAAGTAGGCTGATTGGATGTGGGTTTGAAAGGTGGGAAATTGGATGTTTGCTTTCTTTGGGGAAATGAGGTTTGAGATGCAAAACGTGATGATTCACTTTTGCCTCTTGCTTTTTGTTGCTGCTCAATCTTATGTGCTAAGATAATGAGCTCTTCAAGGGTGGTGTAAGGGTGTAGTTCGGCCACATTGGCTATTTTTGGGTCAAGTCCACCTAGGAACCGAACCAAAGTTTGAGGCTCATCTTCCTCTACTCCACACTTCATAACAAATCCTTCAAACTCCCTAGCATATTCCTCTACTGATTTCGTACCTTGCTTAAGGTTATGGAATTTTGAAAAGTTTTCTTGCACATAGTATGTGGGAAGAAACTTTTATTTCAACAATTTCTTCATCTTAACCCATGATCTCACTTTTTCTTTGTCTTGCCTTTCCCTCTTGGCGCACACACTAGCCCACCAAGTTGAGGCATATTTTCGTAGTTTCAAGGCCACAATTTTCACCTTTTTCTCTTCCGGTGTTTGCTTATAGTCAAACACTCTCTCCACCGTTCTTAACCATTCTACAAACTCATCAGCATCGAGTTTGCCATCATATTCAGGAATGTCTGCTTTTATGTCATTATTAGGCAGTGACCTTTCTCTTTCATGAGAAGGTCTATCATTGTGATTGAAATTAGATTCATTCAATTCTTCATCACTATGATTGGGTGAGCCCTCTTTTTGATGGCGCAACTTAATAGAAAGATCTTTTAACTGATCTTGCAAATATTGCATTCGTTGCTCCATATCTATTTTCTCTTATGCAACCTTATTGACATATTCTTGCCAATTAGGGGGTGGGATGTCGGACATGGTTTGTGTTTGGGGTATGTGTTTGGGTATGTATTTGGGGTATGTGTTTGGGTATTCGTTTTGCTAGATCCCCCTCCTTCTAGCGCCAAATGTTGTATATTTGGAGTATCAACCCGAAATATACAAGGGATGAACCAAGATAAGTAAGACTAATGAACCAAATAGCTTCTTAGCTACAGTCACACCACTAAGAAACGAAATGAGTTCCTAAGATCACAAGCCAACTAGTAGTCTAGGCTAGTTAACTAAGCAAAGGAATTGAAATTACAAATCCAAGAATTTCTGGTTTTGTTTCTAATCCAAGAAACGAATGTAAGACAAGTTTTTTTTATGTTTGAATAATCTGCTTTCTCATTGACATTTGCTTGCTATTTATAGTAAACAAGCATCCTTAAGTACAAGCTAAACTAAGTGAGATGTCAGCCCACTTGTTACACGCCTAAGCTAAGCATCAAAACAGATTTTGTGTGTAGATACATCAAAAACAAATTTTGTGTCTAGATACATTAAAAACAGATTTTGTGTCTAGATACATTAAAAACAGATTTTGTGTCTAGATACATTAAAAGTGGTGGTCACAACCTCCTCAATGAAGCCTCAACCAAGCAGCAAGTAAGAAGCAAAACAGCCCCTTAATTCACGCCCAATTCAACAGCAAAAAGAAGTGTAACTCCTCCTTGGTTCAAGCCTTGGATCAAGCTTGGATGTATGTAGACAAGAGTGTATTTGGACGCCTTTTGATGCTTAAATGCTGAAATGACGCCCACTTGGATTGATAGTTTGCAACTCCTCATTGAAGCTGATTGTAACACCCAAGTTAAATGGCTGCCTTCTTGTTGTATCTTGTACTTGTACTTCATGTGAATGTGACACTACATTTTCGAACTTTAACAAGCTAAAGAAAACTTAAAGAAAATGAAACTAACTTGCAAACTTAAAATAAGACTAAAGTTTACAATTTATTCAAAGCATAAAATGAACTAGATTGAACTAGTTAATAAGAACAACAAGAAACTCAAAGGATTGAATATCTTGCTGCACATGGATAGAACGCATAGCACCAATGCATGATGCTACGTCTTGAACTAAAGAAACGTCCATAACCAAGTTGTTAGGCTTGGCTACAACAAAAGAAGATGAAAATGTTTCAAAAAAAGGGAAGGGGAAGAGTAAGGGAAAGGGAAAGGCCAAAGATGTGTCAAAGAGTAAAGTTGAGGGTAAAGGGAAGGATGAAAAGAATTATTTACCCCCGGCTTGCTATACATTGTCAGGGGTAGAGAAATGTATGTTTTGTGCATGTCTGTACGAAATTAAGGTTCCATCAGGGTACTCATCTAGGATGAAAAGATTTGTAACCTTAAATAGAGAATTTAAGCTGACAAGTTTGGAATCCCATGATTTTCACATTATGATGCAAGTATTCCTACCGATTGCAATCCGTGGTATTCTACCGAAAAACGTGAGGGAAGCAATTACAAGCCTTTGTTCGTTTTTCAATACAATTTGTGGAAAAGTTCTTGATCCTTGTACACTAGATGCTTTGCAAGCAGATGTGGTTGTGACTTTGTGCAAATTTGAGATGTATTTCTCACCCTCATTTTTTGACATAATGGTTCATCTGGTTCTTCATTTGGTGCGTGTAATTAAGTTGTGTGGTCTAGTGTTCATGAGGCGGTGCTACCCTTTTGAAAGACACATGGGTACTTTATAATATTAAGTACAGAACCGGCTCACCCTGAAAGAAGTATGATGCAAGGGACCGTGGGTGAGGAGATAGGTAACTTTGTGGCAGACTACATAGCCCTTGCTCAACCTATTGGTCTTCCTACTTCTCGACATGAAGGTAGACTTGATGGTCATGGCACAATTGGGTCGAAAGGAATGTCACCAGACCGAGATCAGTTCTTACAAGCACACCTTTATTTGTTGCACCATGTTTCAGATGTGCACCCATATTTAGACGAGCACATGTCTAGTTTGCGTGAAGAATTTCCATCGAAAGGTGAAAGGGCACTTATGCAGTTGCATAATAAGAGGTTTGTTAATTGGTTTTGTGATCGAGTAATGAGTGGATTGGATGATACTAATGTGACTGATACAGTACGGTTGCTTGCGTACGTTCCTAGGGATGATGTTCGTTCATTTGAGGGATATGACATCAATGGGTACACTTTTTGGACTGAGGATCATGATTTGAAATCTTCCTCCACCCAAAACAGTGGTGTAACACTTGTGGCATCGTCAAGGGAGTTTGCAAGTTCTAAAGATAAATGATCTATCGATGCAGAGTTGTCATACTATGGTCGAATTCAAGAAATATGGAACTTGATTATTGTGAATTCACTGTTGCTCTTTTCAAGTGTAAGTGGGTTGATAATATTAGGCGTAACGTCAAATATGAGGACTTTAACCTTGTATATCTTGGCCACTTGAATGATAGTGCGAAACCATTTATCCTTGCATCTTAAGCTAAGCAAGTGTTCTACGTAACTGACAAAGTGGATTCAAAATGGTCTATAGTGCTAGCTGGCAAAAGAAGAATCCTAGGCATTGGAGATGTTGAGGATGAGGAAGAATATGATGCGTTTGATGATTCAGCACCTTTCACTGTTCCTAGACCTGTTGTACTAAATGACATAGACAACGAAGCAGGTTATATGCGATCAGACCACAACGAAGGAATTTCAGATTGAGGTAGTTTGATTAAAAGTTAGTAATGGTTTCATTGCAAATATATTTTAGTTATCATGTATATAGGAGCATAAGTAGGCAAAAATGACCATAAAATAACATGTTTGTAGTTTGAAATTGCCTAAGTGTACTCATTATCATGCATATACAAGGTTATAGGACCATAATTAGGTGAAAATGGCTTAAATAGCATCTACTTAACCCAATTCCTTTGTTTTGTGTATGAACTAACATTTATTTATTCTAACAACCTATATTCATTATATTTAACATGTTTGTAGTTTGAAATTGCCTAAGTGTACTCATTATCATGCATATACAAGGTTATAGGACCATAAGTAGGTGAAAATGACTTGTAAAGTTAGGTGGTTATGCCCCGAGCAGTTATCCACTACTAGAATCATAGGCAACCCCCGTGACGTGTTGTACTATGTTGAGCAAAGTATCAGGGAATCAGCGTGTGCGGGAGACAAGTTCATATTCGCCCCATGTTATAAAGAGTAAGTCTAACCATGTCAAATTCAATAGATTTTTTGTCATTATATGTTGACTCCTAAATATTAATTTGCTTGTCTATTGTGAACCTATGTAGGGAGAATTGGAGCCTCATGGTGATTTGTAATTCCAATAACACATTTATTACCTTGATTCAGCTCGATCATCGGAGAAGTGGCTCGTGAAGTCAATATTGCAAAAGTAAATATATATAGCTACCTAGTGATGATTATTGCTAATAATAACTAATTTAGTAGTCATATGACTTATCATATTTTAATGTACTTTATTTATTACAATGTTATGAAGAAGCTACATTTTCGTGCACCAAAGGGTCCAACATGGAAGTCACCGTTGGTAATTTACATGATATTGTGATTATCTTCCAAATCTATGTTAGTAAATATTTGCTAATTTCCTTTGCATGTTTCACTGATATGATTTGTTTGTCATATGCTAGTGCGTACAACAAGAAAATGGACTTGATTGTGCTTTGTATGTGATGCGATTCTTGCTTGACATTGTGACTCATTGTATGGACACTCAACAGCTTGATGAGGTAAGTCCTAAAACTTAATGAAATGCTATATTGATGTGATTTCTTGCCTTAAACACCTAATATTACCCAACATTGACATGTTATGAGAAATAAAAAGGTCATTTGACAAGAAAGGTAGAAAATGGGCTGAATAAAAGTCATATGGGCCATATTTGGGCCATTTTGTGTTAATATGCTCTTTTGATGTGGTTTCTTTCCTTATACACCTATAACTAGATAATACTGACATGTTATGAGATAAATAAAGTTCATTTAATAAGAAATGTAGGAAATGGGCAAAGTAAAGTCATATAGGCAATATTCGGGCCATTTTGAGTAAAAAGCGTCTTAAACTTTAATAAAATGCTCTTTTGATTCAATTTTAGGGCTTAGACACATAAAACTAGGTCTCATTGACATGTTATGAGAGTGAAATAGTTCATTTGATAAGTAATGTTGGAAATGGGCAACATAGAAGTCGTATAGGCCATATTTGGGCCATTTTGAGTAAAATGCGTTGTTAAACTTAATGAAATAATATATTGATGTGATTTTTAGCCTTATACACCTAATATTACCCAACATTGACATGTTATGAGAATTAAAAAGGTGATTTGAAAAGAAAGGTAGAAAATGGGTTTAATAGAAGTCATATGGGCCATATTTGGGCCATTTTGTGTTAATATGCTCTTTTGATGTGATTTCTTTCCTTATACACCTATCACTAGATAATATTGACATGTTATGAGATAAATAAAGTTTATTTAATGAGAAATGTTGGAAATGGGAAAAGTAAAGTCATATAGGCCATATTTGGGCCATTTTGAGTAAAAAGCGTCTTAAACCTTAATAAAATGCTCTTTTGATTCAATTTTAGGGCTTAGACACATAAAACCAGGTGTCATTGACATGTTATGAGAAAGAAATAGTTCATTTGATAAGAAATGTAGGAATTGTGCAAAATAGAAGTCATATAGGTCATATTTGATAAAAATACATATTGTTTTGCCTAATTAATTAATTCTAACATAATTTTTTTGTATTTCATGTTTTGCAAGGTCAAAAAGGATGGTCCGTTGACAATCAAGGAGCTTAATGGAGTATAGCTTAATGTAAATTTATGTTAACTTTTGAACTATATTATTATTCATTATATATTTACTTACTATCATTTGTATATATATATAACACTTTTTTTATTGTATTGTGTTTGAGAATATTTATATCTATATATATATATATGAATTCTTGTTTTTAATATTATTTTTGTATCTTATTATAATATTTAATAATATTATTATTATTAGTAATTATAATAATAATATTAATAATTATTTTATTTAATATTATAAATAAATATTAAGTAAAATGGCACAGGTTAACCGGTGCCAAAACTAGCTACCAACAAAAAAAAAAAAAAAAAAAAAAAAAAAAAAAAAAACGCGGGAGACTATTTTAGGCATCGGTTAACCGGTGGCCAAAATAGTTAAAGGCACCGGTTAACCGGTACCAAAACATGTATAGGGCACCGGTTTTGAATCGGTGCTAAAAAAGGGGGGTAATTGACACCCCCCACATAGAAAGCGGTTCAAACCGGAGCCTTAAACAGGGTTTGAACCTCTGCCAAAGGTTATTTTTCACCTAGTGATAAGCTCCAACACAAAAAATGGCTTAAAGCCAAGAAATCCAGTATAGACTCCATGTCTGTAAAGATGTGCTAGTCCATGATAGTCTTACAAATAGGGTCAAACCTATTAGTTGGGTAAGCCTATTCAGATTATTCTAGTTATAGAGATAAAAAATACCTTCATGATATGTTCTTTATGGATGATATGAATATGATACAACATAAGAATTTTGAAATCAAGAAATCCTAGAAAGTTTTTTAAGTTCAGAAATTCATTTAATGGATTGAAGTAAGTATCGAGGAGTTAAACATTCGTTTCGATTAGGCAATCAAGCAGTTTGATTTCCTCAAAAAACAAAAAGGAATCTTGTGGAGATAAGAAGTTTAGTGGGAGCAATTAATATTCTTATTCGTGTATGTAGATGACATACAATTCATATGAAATGACATATCAATGCATGAATCAAACAAATAGTGGTTAGAGAGTTGTTTCTATATGAAATAATTAGGAGATGTTAAGTACATATTGAGAATCAAGATCAACAAAGTGAATCTTAAAGAATGATTGGAATGAATCGAGAGACTTATGTAGATAAGGATCTTAACGAGTTCATGAAGCAAGACTCTAAAAGAGGATGTTTTCCCATGTTTCATGGTAATACACTCTGTAAGACTTAGTGCCTTCTAAAGCTACTAGAGTTTAGTTGTATGGGTAGTGTACCTTGTTCTTTTGTCAAAGGGTCCATCATATGTGCCATGATATGTACAAAGTAAGATGTTAAATATGACTTGTGCATGTGTAACAAAATTCAAATAAATTCAAAATAAGCATACTAAAAGTTGCCAAGAGAAAATCCTTGAGTATTTGAGAAGCACTAAAGGAATGTTTCTAGTTTATGGTGTTAAGAGTGAACAAGTTTTCAAAATTTTTACGGATGCATGTTTTCCAAACAGGCAAGATGAGTTTAGATGTTGATCTAAATACATTTTGTTGAAAAGGACAGTAAGCTTGAAGAGTTCAAAGCAGAGCACCGTCGCATACTCAATGTTAGAATATTTGTAATTTGCTAGAGTAAGAGTAGTTTAGGAGGAAGTTTAGGATCAAATTGTCCTGTGACTAAAAGGAAACCTTTGCTAAAACAAAAGATCTAGCGTCATATAACAAATCCAAACAATTAGATATGAGATATCAGCTCATTTATGAGAATAATGAGAAGCGTGATGTCGTGATCTGCAAAGTTTTATTATAAGTGAGAAATCACTAAACCCCTTCCATAAACTAAGATATGAGAGTCATGTTAAAGAATTAGATTAAAGCAAATTATGTAATTTAAGTTGTAGAATTATGTATAAAAAAAATATCATTTTTCTTATTTAATTATGGTTTTGGAAATTAAATAAAATGTCAAAAATAATTTTGAATAGATGGGCTCATCAGGTTGATGATCTGGTGAATGTTACCCCATAGGTGAACAAAATTCATATATTATTAAAGTTCCTAGTTTGAAATCATTAAAGTGGACATAAATGATTTCAATAAATGGACTAGTATGTATGAATCATTAGATAGCACATTTTCATGGGTTATAGGAGCATAGTGATGCTCGGTCAATGACTTAGATATGCATGAATGATGCATGATCGAACTATTGACCTACTTTGAAGTTCAAGTATAGAACGTCCGGATATTTTGGTCGTCATTTTATCATAGCTAGAGGTACTAAAGATCTTTAGGCTAGTAAAATAGCCTAAAGCCCAATTGGACAGATCCATGAGGTCATACCAAGGGTCTAGATTGGGCACAAGAGGATGAGTCCCAAGACGGGCCTCATCCTCTAGTATGGCTGGCAATATGGAGTATATTTGGGGATTTTGGGCTTCTTAACCCTAGTCTAATTATAATATGACTATAAAAAGACTAGGTGCCTAAGGTTTGCATGAAAGTTAAATTTAGTTAAATAGTAAGAACAAAACCCGAATTAGCAAACACGAGACCTAGCCCTCTCAAACTCTCCTCTCTCTCACGGCTCTCTCTCCTCCCACGGCGCCATTATGATGGTTCGTAGTGGTCGGCTTAGTCCATTAAAGGTTTGATCGTGGTTTTCCTTAATCTGACGCGGGTGCATGGAACTTAGTGGAAGAAGTGGAAGACATGCCACGTGTCATGACACGAAGTAGGGCCAAGCTCCTTGGAGGTCACCTTTCGGGGCTAACCATCATCACACTTGAAGAAAAGAAGCTTATCAATATATAATGCAGCTACTTCATTCAGCCATATCTCCTTCGTTACAAGGAATTTTTAGGTTATTCAAGTTGGAGGTGAAAGTAGAGTTTAAGAGCTTTCCAACGACTGGTCACATGCTAAATTTGAGCGAGAAACGAAGAAGTTATGAACGTTTGAAGTTGAGTTGTCCAGGAGCAGGGGAGTTCGACCGAACCTACACTGTGGTTCGCCCGAACTCCTTGGCAGTTTCAGAGCTGATTTTTGCATCATTGCAGGAGTGTCCGAACTCAAAAAGTTCGACCGAACCTACCCACAAGTTCGACCGAACTTACCCAGAGTTCGGCCGAACCTTTTCCCGTTTTTCTGCCAGTTTGTGCGAACTATTTAAGTAGTTTTAAGACGTTTTTGCATATTAATTTTTGTTGAACTTTGTAATCAAGAGACTTTCACTCTCTACCATAATCTTTGTAATATCTTGCTTTCTTTGTGATTGCATCCTTTGTAATCTTTGTGGTTACACCTTAATCTTAGCTTTACTTGGTGTTGGCTTTGATTAAGACCCCTATTTCATCTATCTTTGTGAATTTGAGATAGGTTATCTTGGTTTGTTGGTTTGAACTTGTTGTTACTTGATTTCTCCTCCCTTTTACTTGTCTTTCCTTGGTTATTTCATATCATTTGGTATCAAGAGCCTAGGTTATTAGCCTAGAAAGATCCTACCTTTTTTATTTTCTCTTTCCCCCTCTCAAAAGATCTCATCTTTTCCCACAAAAATTTGAAATTTCCCTCAAAATACAAGCTTTCTATCTTCAAACATGGGTGATAGATACTATTATGAAGGTTACAATGAAAACTCTAGATTGGATGCTCTAGAAAGGAAGTTTGATAGACTTCTTGAGGTCTTGGAGAATAGAAGAAGTCCTAGAAGGAGGAGGATCCCTAGTGAAGAAGATGACTCTCACTCTCCTCACCGGAGAAGGGAACACCGCCAACGACACCATGAGGACAACCGTGACCGAGAAATCAAGTTGGAATTTCCGGACTTTGAAGGTAATCTTGATCTCAATGAATTTCTTGATTGGGATAGAAGTATGGAGAATGTGTTTGAATATAAGGGTTATAATGATGAAAAACGTTTCAAATTGGCCATCCTTAAACTCAAAAAACATGCTTCTTTGTGGTATGAGAACTTTAAGAATTGTAGGAAGAAAAATGGAAAATCAAAAATCACTTCTTGGGAGAAATTGAAGAAACATATGAACAAGGCTTTTGTGCCTAGAGATTATTTGCAAGATGCTTATCTTAAATTGAACTCTCTTAAGCAAGGAACTATGTCGGTAGAGAAGTATAGTAGGGAGTTTGAAAAACTTTCTATCATGAGTGGAGTTGAGGAAGCACCGGAGCATAAGATTGCTAGGTATATTGGTGGTCTTGAAAGAAAGCTTGGGCAAAAGGTTGATGCGCATGCCCATGGAAGTTTTGATCAAGTGGTGCAAGTGGCTTTGAAGTTTGAGAAGTATGACAAGGTGAGTAGTGCTAGTGGGTATCCTAAGCCTACCTTCAAGAATTTTTTTGCTCCAAAGGGTGAGACAAGCAAGCCCATTGTCAAAGATGACAAAGGCAAGGCTCCCATGCATTTTCCTAACAAAGATGATCACAACAAGATGGGAAATCGAAAGACTTGCTACAAGTGTAGAGGCTATGGACATTTTGCTAATGAGTGTCCAAATAGTAGAGCTATGATGATTCGTGAAATGGATGATGATGAGTACGAAGATGAGAAAAGGGATTTTGGTGACCCTATATATGATGAGGAGGATGAAATTGTAGTTGACGCCGATGAGGGTCAAATCCTTGTAGTGAGGAGAGCACTTCACTCCATTTCCACCCCTTTAGCGGAAGAGCAAAGGGAAAACATCTTCCAAACTCGATGCACCATCAAGGATCAGGTTTGCAATCTTATCATCGATAGTGGCTCTTGCACTAATGTGGCTTCAACAACATTGGTGAGCAAGCTCAATCTTGAAACTACCGATCATCCTACTCCCTACAAGCTTCAATGGCTTAACAATCACAATGAGGTGAAGGTAACGAAACAAACTCTTCTTTCTTTCTCAATTGGCAAGTTATATAAGGATGAGGTGCTTTGTGATGTATTGCCTATGGATGCTTGTCATGTATTGCTTGGTAGACCTTGGCAATTTGATAGAGATGTGATGCATGATGGAAGAAAGAACATTTATTCATTCATGATGGATAAGAAAAAAATTGTACTCAACCCCTTGTCCCCCACCATCAAACACAAAGAACCCTTGGGTACGGGAAACACAATCAAAGAGAACCTTCTCATTGGGGAAAATGAGATAGGAAAGGAGATAAATCAAGGACACATTGTCTTTATTTGTCTTCTTAGGGAAACACAAGAGAGTGAGCGAGAGAACCCAATCCACCCCCTTGTCAAGGAAGTATTGGTTGAGTACCATGACGTTTTCCCCGATGATCTCCCACCCGGTTTGCCACCTATTAGGGGAATTGAACATCAAATAGATCTTATTCCCGGATCACAACTCCCTAATAGACCGGCTTATAGGTGTACCCCCGATGAAGCAAGAGAGCTTCAAAGACAAGTTGGTGAGTTGATTGAAAGAGGATTTGTAAGGGAATCCCTTAGCCCTTGTTTGGTTCCGGCTCTTTTGGTTCCGAAAAAGGATGGTACATGGAGGATGTGTGTGGATAGTAGGGCCATCAATAACATCACCATCAAGTATCGCTTCCCTATTCCCCGACTTGATGATATGCTTGATGAGTTACATGGTTCCAAGGTGTTTTCGAAGATTGACTTGAGGATGGGGTACCATCAAATTCGTATGCGTGAAGGAGATGAGTGGAAGACCGCTTTCAAGACAAAGCAAGGCTTGTATGAGTGGCTAGTTATGTCATTTGGGCTCTCTAATGCTCCTAGAACTTTCATGAGGCTCATGAATGAGGTACTTCGCCCATTCAATGGTAAATTTGTTGTTGTTTATTTTGATGACATACTTGTTTATAGCAAATGTGAACTTGATCATGCTAAACATTTGAGGCAAGTATTTGAAACATTGAGAAGTAGGCGGCTTTTTGCCAAGTTGGAAAAATGTACTTTTATGGTGGATAGTATTGTTTTTCTTTGTTATGTGATTTCAAATGTAGGGATCTCAATGAACCCTAGTAAAGTGGAGGCCATTCAATCTTGGCCTACTCCTACTACTCTCACTCAAGTTAGGAGTTTCCATGGTCTAGCTTCCTTCTATCGAAGGTTTGTGAAGAATTTTAGCACTATTTTGGCCCCGGTGACCGAATGCATGAAGAAGGGTACTTTTGAGTGGACACCATCGGCTCAAAGGGCTTTTGAGAACCTCAAGAAGAAGTTGTGTGAGGCTCCAATCTTAGCTCTTCCAATTTTTTATCAACCCTTTGAAGTTGAATGTGATGCTAGTGGGGTTGGAGTTGGAGCGGTTCTTGTGCAAGGAGGGAGGCCGGTTTCCTATTTTAGTGAGAAGCTTGGTGGAGCAAGAATGAGATATAGTACCTATGACAAGGAGTTCTATGCTATTGTAAGGGCTCTTGATCATTGGTCACATTACTTGAGGCCTAGACCATTTGTACTACACTCCGATCATGAATCTCTCAAGTACATCAATGGTTCTCATAAACTCAATGCAAGGCATGCCAAATGGGTTGAATTCCTCCAATCATTCAATTTCTCTTCTAAGTACAAGGAAGGGAAGAGCAATGTTGTTGCCGATGCTCTTTCTAGGAGACATTGTATGATCACTATTCTTGATGCGAAGTTTTTAGGGTTTGAGTTGCTTAAAGAGTTGTATCACGATGATGAGGAATTTGGTGGGTTGATGAAGAAGTGTGACGAAGGGGTCGATGGCTCTTTCATGGTGCAAGAGGGTTTCCTTTTCAAGGGAAACAAGCTTTGTGTTCCGAAATGCTCTCATCGACGGTTGCTTGTTAAAGAAGCTCATCAAGGAGGGCTAGCCGGACACTTTGGGGTTGCGAAAACATATGACATTCTTCGAGAGCATTTTTATTGGCCCAAGATGTTTGGTGATGTGCAAGATGTGATAGCTCGTTGTGGGGCTTGTCACAAGGCTAAGAGTCAATTCCGTGAAGGACTCTACTCTCCTCTTCCGGTCCCTAGTCACCCTTGGGATGATCTTAGCATGGATTTTGTGGTTGCTCTCCCTCGCACTCAAAGGCAAAATGATTTCGTGTTTGTTGTGGTTGATCGTTTTAGCAAGATGGCTCACTTCATTCCTTGCCATAAGACCGATGACGCTTCTCATGTGGCTACCTTGTTCTTTAGAGAAGTGGTGAAGCTTCATGGCATTCCAAAAAGTATTGTGTCGGACCGTGATCCTAAGTTCTTGAGCTACTTTTGGAAGACTTTGTGGAAATTAGTGGGAACCAAGCTCTTGTTTAGTACCTCTAGTCACCCTCAAACCGATGGCCAAACCGAGGTGACTAATCGTACCATGTCCACCATTCTCCGTGTTATCATTAGCAAACACATGAAAGATTGGGATCTTAAGCTACCTCAAGTTGAATTTGCTTACAACCACTCTCATTGCATAGCTACCGGGGAAAACACCATTTGAAGTAGTGTATAGTTTTAATCCCCGCCTACCACTTGACTTGTTGCCTAGTATCCCTCAAGAGGAGTTGAGCTTTGAGGCAAAAGATAGAGTTGAAACGATGAAAAGGCTTCATGAAGATGTCAAGAAGAGAATTGAGAAGACAAATGAGAGTTACAAGGCAAGGGCAAACAAATTAAAAAATCCAAGGGAATTCAATGTAGGTGATCTTGTGTGGCTCCATCTTCGGAAGGAAAGATTCCCGGCTAAGAGAAAGAACAAGCTCATGCCAAGATCCGAAGGCCCCTTTGAAGTTGTGGAAAGAGTTGGACCTAATGCTTATAAGCTCAAACTACCGGGAGACTTTGGTGTTCATGCTACCTTTAATGTTGGTGATCTTGCTACTTTTCTCTTTGAAGATGATATTGGTGATGATGATCCGGAATTGAGGGCAATTCCTTTTGAAGGGGAGGGGTTTAACGCGGGTGCATGGAACTTAGTGGAAGAAGTGGAAGACATGCCACGTGTCATGACACGAAGTAGGGCCAAGCTCCTTGGAGGTCACCTTTCGGGGCTAACCATCATCACACTTGAAGAAAAGAAGCTTATCAATATATGATGCAGCTACTTCATTCAGCCATATCTCCTTTGTTACAAAAATTTTTTAGGTTATTCAAGTTGGAGGTGAAAGTAGAGTTTAAGAGCTTTCCAACGACTGGTCACATGCTAAATTTGAGCGAGAAACGAAGAAGTTATGAACGTTTGAAGTTGAGCTGTCCAGGAGCAGGGGAGTTCGACCGAACCTACACTGTGGTTCGCCCGAACTCCTTGGCAGTTTTAGAGCTGATTTTTGCATCATTGCAGGAGTGTCCGAACTCAAAAAGTTTGACCGAACCTACCCACAAGTTCGACCGAACTTACCCAGAGTTCGGCCGAACCTTTTCCCGTTTTTCTGCCAGTTTGTGCGAACTATTTAAGTTGTTTTAAGACGTTTTTGCGTATTAATTTTTGTTGAACTTTGTAATCAAGAGACTTTCACTCTCTACCATAATCTTTGTGATTATCTTGCTTTCTTTGTGATTGAATCCCTTGTAATCTTTGTGGTTACACCTTAATCTTAGCTTTACTTGGTGTTGGCTTTGATTAAGACCCCTATTTCATCTATCTTTGTGAATTTGAGATAGGTTATCTTGGTTTGTTGGTTTGAACTTGTTGTTACTTGATTTCTCCTCCCTTTTACTTGTCTTTCCTTGGTTATTTCATATCACAATCACTCTATCAACCTAGTATTGGTGGACAACTTGTTCGAAGCTCGTGGACTAAGTAGGGGAGAAACGCTTGGGGCTCTATTCTCTCCTTGATTTTTCAATCAATTGCTTTGTGGAATTCACGCTTTAAAGGTAAGATTATGTGTCTTTTGTGTTATGCATGTGATCATGAGATTAGGTGCTTGATTGAATATGATTCTTGATTTTTTGCTGCGCAGTACCTATAAACTCCTACACTAGTCCCCAAAGTAGAAAATTCATAATATGATGCATTATAAATTGATGCAAGTCTAAGCATGGAGAACTTCGAAGATTTGCTTATCATGCATCAAGATAGCTTGTCCCTAAACATTGATTCAAGCCAAGCATTGCATGGACACTTTCTTGGATATCAAAGCAAAGCCACGGTTTGCTTAGTGGTTTTTCTTGGAGTCTAGTTCACTTTCTTGAACTTTCTTGAATTTTCTTTACTTAGATTTTGCTTACAAGTTTTTACCTTTCACTTGAAAGGGTTTTTCTTGGTTCAAGCATTAGGATCTTTAATCTTTATTTAGTTCTTTAATTTTTATTTATTTATTTAGTTGCTTTAAAAATCAGTTAGCTAGCAAAATAAATCAGTTTGGTGTATGCTTGTGCGCCAAGGTGCTTGCTCTTCAAGCAAGTTAGAGTTCTAGTTTAATTAGGATTGAATTAGGGACTTGTCCTAATCTTCCTAGGAAAACTAAGTCTTATAAATAGGGCTGTAAACACACGAATAGATACATAGAGATTAATATTCAGATTATTTCTTAAGTTGCATACTTGAGTTTTGGTTGATTGCGATCAATTGCTGTTTTGCTTGTTTTAGTTAAAACATTCGTTTGGATTGATTAATTAGGTGGATTCTTAATTGATTAATCTTAGTTTTTGTTTAATTCTTGGTGGATTTCCTGTATAGAATTAGACTTAAACATATCCCTTGTGTTTTGTTGATTTTCGGATCAATAATTCACATCATCTTTGGTATCAGAGCCAGGTTACGCAACTTCGGGAAAAATTAAACTGGGAACAATTGGCTGGGAATTTTTACGTGATTATTTTTGCATTGAACTCTAAAAACGTCCAGATACCACCATATAAAATTTCATAATTTTTAGTTAAGCAACGCGTTCTACACAGCCTCAAACATTTGGTGTTTGTGCACTGATTTGCGGTTGGGAGTCCGGTTTTTGTGTTGCCTAGTTTTTCTTCAAGATTCGATCTTTTAATCAAGATTTTTGCATGAACTGACTTGGTTTGTGTAGGAATCATGAGTGACGAGGAGGTTCCACAGGTTCCAAGGGGATTATCCTTAGAACAGGCTCAAATTCTTAGAAGAGATAGGCGAATTGACGAGTTGGCAGCAAGGATGGATGAGATATTAAAAAGGCTTGATACTCTTGCTGGAGGTTCTTCAAGGAAAGGGAATTCTAACCCTAATTCTGGTTCAAGTGAGGAAGAACAACCAAGGAGGAACCCAAGGAGGCCACGAAATAATTATTCCTCAAGTGATGAATCACCAAGGCCTAGGAGAAGAGACCGACCAAAGGATGATGATAGGAACCTTAGATTAGATCTTCCCGAATTCAATGGGAGTATGAATGAACCTGAAAAATACTTTGAGTGGATTAGAAGGGCCGAGACACTTTTTGATTACAAGGAGTATGATGAAAGGAAAAGATGCAAATTTGCTGAATTAAAACTGACCGGTTATGCTAGTCTTTGGTATGATAATCTAAAGAAGAAAAGGCATAAGGAGGGGCGTGCAAGAATCTCAACTTGGGAACAACTCAAGAAGCACATGAAAAAAAGGTTCGTACCTAGTGATTATATTCAAGATGTTTATCTTAAGATGCAACTTTTTAAACAAAATTCTATGACTGTTGAGAATTATATTGGTGAATTTGAAAAGTTATGCATGCTATGTGGCTTAGAAGAGATTGTTGAGCATAAGATTGCTAGATTTATTTCGGGGTTGAATGATAATATTGCTGAAAAAGTTGAATTGCAACAATATTGGTCATTTGAGGATGTTTGCAACGTAGCTTTGAAAGTTGAAAAACAGATAAAGGGGAAGAAAGGGACGTACACTAAGCCCTTTGTAAAAGGTTTCACTAAACCTTTTGAGAAGAACAGCTTGGAGAAAAGTGGTTCTAGTTCGAACTACAAGGAGACTAAATCAAAGTTTGAAGCTCCTAAAAAGCTTGTTGAAGATAGGAAGTGCTTCAAGTGTGGTAGTGTTGGTCACATTGCAACTAATTGTCCATCAAAAAGAGTAATGACTGCTCAAGAGTGGGAACAAGAACAAGCTAAGTGTGAGCAAGGTAGCGACTATGAAGAAAAGAACGAAGAGGAAAACTTTGAAGAAGAGGAGGGGCATATTGACGAAATTGATCCCGAGACTCATGGTCAAAGTTTGGTTCTAAGAAGGGCGCTACACTCTAAAACCGTACCTATGGAAAACAATCAAAGGGAGAAAATCTTTCTTACAAGGTGCAAGGTAGAAGATAGGTTGTGTGATATGATCATAGACACGGGGAGTTGCACTAATGTGGTATCTACTACTTTGGTAGACAAATTGAAGTGGCCAAATACTGAACATCCAAGCCCTTATAAGCTTCAATGGCTTAATAATTCTAGTGATGTTAAGGTAACTAAACAAGCCTTAATCTCCTTTTCAATTGGTAAATTTCATGATAAAGTTTTGTGTGATGTTTGTCCTATGGATGCTTGTCATATACTATTAGGCCGTCCTTGGCAATATGATAGATTTGTGAAGTTTGATGGAAGGACTAATGTGTATGTTGTGAGAAACGGAGAAAAAGAGAGACCGGTTGCTTTAAAACCTTTGATAAGCAACAAGTCTTCTAATGTTACCTCTAATTCGAAGAGTTCTTATTTGATTAGTGAGAGGGAATTAGAAAAAGAGATTTGCAGCAACAATGTGGTATATATACTTGTTTCTAATGAGATTCGAATTGATCAAGATAAACAAGCAAAGAGGCCGTATGAATTGGAATCTGTTTTAGAAGAATTCAAGGATGTCTTTCCTAAGGAATTACCTCCGGGACTACCTCCTATTCGTGGGATAGAGCATCAAATTGACTTGATTCCGGGAGCACCATTACCTAATAAGGCAGCCTATAGAAGTAATCCGGAAGAAACAAAGGAGATGCAAAGGCAAATTGAAGAGCTTATGGCTAGAGGATACGTGAGGGAAAGTATGAGCCCTTGTGCTGTGCCTGCTTTACTTGTCCCAAAGAAAGATGAGAGTTGGCGCATGTGTATTGATAGTAGGAGTGTGAATAACATCACTATCAAATACCGATTTCCTATTCCAAGGTTAGATGATCTACTTGATGAACTACATGGTTCACAGTTGTTTTCTAAGATTGATCTTATGAGTGGTTATCATCAAATTCGAATGAGAGAAGGAGATGAGTGGAAAACAGCATTCAAGACTAAGTTAGGGTTGTATGAATGGTTGGTGATGCCGTTTGGACTTACTAATGCACCTAGCACTTTCATGAGGTTGATGCATAAGGTACTTAAACCGTTCCTTGGCAAGTTTGTTGTTGTTTATTTAGATGATATTCTGATATACTCTAAAAATTTGCATGATCATCTAAATCATCTAACAAGTGTGTTTAAAGTGTTAAGAGAGAAGAAACTCTATGCTAAGCTTGAAAAATGCTACTTCTTAGTGCCTAGTGTTACTTTTCTTGGTTATGTTGTATCAAAGGATGGAGTTTCAGTTGATCATTCGAAAGTAGAGGCTATTAAAACTTGGCCTATTCCTACTAATGTGAGTGATCGAGATACAAAGTTCATGAGTTTCTTTTGGAAGTCTCTATGGAAGCTTGTGGGAACTAAATTGCTCTTTAGTACATCGTACCATCCACAAACTGATGGACAAACCGAGGTTACTAATCGTACTCTTGGTGCGCTTTTGCGTGGGTTAGTGAGTAAGACACAAAAGGATTGGGACATCAAGTTAGCTCATGCGGAGTTTGCTTATAATAGATCACCTACATATGCTACCAAACATAGTCCTTTTGAGGTAGTCTATGGAGTCAATCCGAAACTTCCAATTGATCTTGTTCCATTGCCTAAGGGTGAGTTAATTCACAAAGATGCCGAGTCTAAGTTGAAGAGTATGCTGAAATTACATGCTCAAGTTCGAACAAGAATAGAGAAAGTAAATGACATGTACAAAGCTAGAGCAAACAAGCATAGAAGGCAACAAAGTTACACTGTTGGAGACTTGGTATGGTTACATTTGAGAAAGGAAAGATTTCCAGGAAAACGCAAGAATAAGTTGATGCCTAGAAGTGAAGGTCCTTTCAAGATTATTGAGAAGATCAATGACAATGCTTATAAGTTAGAACTTCCGGGAGAATATGGAGTTAGTGCTACATTCAATGTTGGCGATTTGGCTAAGTATATTCCTGATGAAGAACTTCGAGATTTGAGGACAAATTCTTTCGAAGAAGAGGAGGATGATGCAAGTCTAAGCATGGAGAACTTCGAAGATTTGCTTATCATGCATCAAGATAGCTTGTCCCTAAACATTGATTCAAGCCAAGCATTGCATGGACACTTTCTTGGATATCAAAGCAAAGCCACGGTTTGCTTAGTGGTTTTTCTTGGAGTCTAGTTCACTTTCTTGAACTTTCTTGAATTTTCTTTACTTAGATTTTGCTTACAAGTTTTTACCTTTCACTTGAAAGGGTTTTTCTTGGTTCAAGCATTAGGATCTTTAATCTTTATTTAGTTCTTTAATTTTTATTTATTTATTTAGTTGCTTTAAAAATCAGTTAGTTAGCAAAATAAATCAGTTTGGTGTATGCTTGTGCGCCAAGGTGCTTGCTCTTCAAGCAAGTTAGAGTTCTAGTTTAATTAGGATTGAATTAGGGACTTGTCCTAATCTTCCTAGGAAAACTAAGTCTTATAAATAGGGCTGTAAACACACGAATAGATACATAGAGATTAATATTCAGATTATTTCTTAAGTTGCATACTTGAGTTTTGGTTGATTGCGATCAATTGCTGTTTTGCTTGTTTTAGTTAAAACATTCGTTTGGATTGATTAATTAGGTGGATTCTTAATTGATTAATCTTAGTTTTTGTTTAATTCTTGGTGGATTTCCTGTATAGAATTAGACTTAAACATATCCCTTGTGTTTTATTGATTTTCGGATCAATAATTCACATCATAAATCTATCTAGTTCATTCTTGTAGAGCCTCACATGGACAGTCATGGTGGAAGTCCTAGAGGAGAGTAGCATCGCAGAAAATGAGCAAGTGAACTGCATCGGGCAGCAGCGAGCATGGTTTATAGACATACTAACATATAAGATTCATGGTCGCTGCCAAACGACGAAGTGTAAGCCAAAAAGGTCAAGAAGAACACCAACAGGTATGTGGTAATGAATGGGGAACTCAATAAGAAAGGCTTCTTAAAACCACTACTAAAGTGTATCCCAGAGTGGGAAAAGGAGAAGATCATGGAAGAAGCACACTTAGGAATATTTGCTAACCACATCGGTGGAAAGGCCTTCAGAGTGGAAGTGCTCAAAAGGGGAGTATATTGGCCTACTCTAACACAAGATGCATTAGCATATGTCAAAAAGTGAGAAAAGTGCCAAAAGTATTCTCTAGTCAAAAATCAACATGCAAACGATCTGCCCCGATCCTCTGCCTAATCTCGTTTGCTCAGTAGGGAATGGACATATTAGGACCTTTCAACACTGGGTTAGCGGGCAGGAAGTATCTGATAGTGGTAGTAGATTATTTCACCATGTAGATAGAAGCTGAGCCTACCAAGTACATAAAAGTGGTCCAGGTGAGAACATTCATATAGAAGAACATCATAACAAGGTTTGGGGTGCCAGAGTGCATAGTTTTAATCATGGGTGCCAAATTGACTACGACACCATCAAGGATTACTTGGAGGAAATGGGCACCAAATATGCAAGTGCCTCAGTCTGCCACCCGCAAAGCAATGGCCAAACCGAGGAAGCAAATAAGATGATCCTAACAGCGTCGCAAAGGAAGCTGGAAGAACACAAAGTCCTATGGGCTGACCTAGTCCCATAGGTATTATGAGCAAACAAAACCAATGAGAAATAGTCTATTGGAAAAAGCCCTTTCACCATGGCTTACGACACTGATTAAGTCGCCCCAGTGGAAGTGCAAATCCCCAGCCTGATGATACAACACTATAAGCAGCAAGGGAATGAAAAGCGGATGCTGGAAGAGTTGGACTTTTTGCCATAACTGAGGCTAAAACCAGCTTTCCAGCTGGCAACCCTGATGAGCAGAATGTTTAAAGCTTTCAATAAGAGAGTCAAGCACCGAGAGCTACTACCTGGAGACCTGGTCCTCAGAAGGACAGCGGCAGTGGGAAGAGGAAACCAACACAGAAAGCTGTCAGCCAATTAGGATGACCCCTTCATCATATATGAGCTAGTGGGACCCGGTGCTTTCCTCCTCTAAAATCAAGAAGGTCAGGTCTTAAGGAATAGTTTCAATGCTGATGTGTTAAAGAAATACTTTGTTTAAAAAGCTAGAAGCTAAGTAAAAATTGGAAAACTTTACATTAATTATGTAAGAACATTGTTTAGTTCATATCATGTTAATTAAGGCATTCAAGCCATTTTAATTCAATTAAATTCGAGCCTCTACGTGAGGATTATATTACATAAAGTTGTTTAAATATGTTATTGTATAGGATAGCTCCCGCTGAACTATCACCAAGCCCCCAGGGTGCGCACTCACTGCCGAGAAAGCAATTAAGGAGGGCTCATCAGCCCGGTGGAGTCAGCCCGCAGGGCTGACCAGGCTGAACTCTCCACGAAGGAGATGGTACGCCTATAAATAGAGGGTAAAGTACAACGGAAAAGAGGTTAGACACTCAAGTTATTATACTTTCTACATATCTCTAAGTACACTTTCTCTCTCTAAACACTCTCTAACTTAAGCTTCGGAGGGGGGTTCCTCAAGCCACCTCCGAGGGAAATTTACGTGTGCTGCCTTGTGTAAGTGGTTGACAGGACCCAGCTCACCCAGCAGAACCCTTGGATCCATACCTGGAACAATTGGCGCTAGAAGGAGGGGCTAGGATCATCTAACCTGAGGTTCACCAACTGAGCTAGGGACTAGTTAACTAACCACCATGGCCGGAGAAGAAACTATACCGACACCCATGTCCAAAACTAATGAGACCAACCAAACACCACAAAAAAAAACCCTCAGTAACCCTCGATCCAAAAGGATCCACCGGAAATCCCAAATCGACCATCTCTTAGAAATCCAACCCCAACGGATTGACATCGGCGGCAGCTAAAGCGGCGTCGAAACCAGTCAATCCGGCAGGATCCAGTTGCATTTTCAAATACGGAATGTCGTTAATAGGCGCGAACAATGAGCTCATTGTTTCAGCACCTGTAACCCAGAAACCGCAGCCCGTAAATATGCCAGCCATCCTGCAGAACCTCTCTAAGTGAAGTAAGGAGCAGCTGGCAGCAATGATGGCGGTCCTTACCAATATGGGTAAGGGGCGAATCCGTCACCAACAACGGCAATTGCGAAGCCCGCAGCAAAGAAGTCGGCTTCCTCAGCCCTTACCCCTGAGCAAAATGAGCTCATTCAGTTGAGGAAGAGGGTATTGGAGTTGGAAGCTCGTAATCTGAATCGAGAATGGAGCGTGGAGGAAATAACTCCGGCTCAGGTTAGCCCAGAGAAGCGGGTCCCCCGCTGCAGGTCGCCAGCCTCAGAGCGGGGACCCAGCCTAGAGAGAGACAAACGAGCGCGAATCCAGGTTGTCCTAGATGATTCCCCATTTTGCAGGGAGATTCTGGAAGAACCAATGGAGAAGATAAAGATGCCGAGATGCAGATACAAGGGAACCACAACACCTAAAAGCCACATATCATCTTTTCAGAACCACATGGTACTTTATACTATGACGGACTCAGTCTGATGTACGGCGTTCCCACCGACCCTGGAGGGGCTGGCAGCGGAGTGGTATGGAGCTGTTCCCAAATGTTCCATATACTCGTATAACCAGCTGAAGAGAATGTTCATGGAGCATTTCTTAACCCTGGTAGACCGAACTAAAATAACAACCGAGCTGATGTCATTGGTTCAAGGGAAAGACGAGCCCCTAAGGGAGTTTATCACCAGATTCAACAAAGAGGCAACGACCATCCCAAATATTAGTCAAGAGATAGCACTACTAGCAATGCAAAGTGGCTTTCTATCAGGCTCGCCATTCAGAGCGTATATAGGGCGTAAGAGCCTCAAAACACTTGTTGAAGTGCTAGGTAAAGCGCACGAGTTCATCAAAGCAGACGAGACTAATAGAGCAATGCTGAGTAGGAAGGCACCAGGTGACTCAGTTAAGCGGGCAGAGGTCTCCCGGGCAGAGAACACACCTAAGGCTGACCAGCCGAGCAGGGCTGAGCATAGTCGTAGAGAAGCGGACAGAGCAGTGGGGGTGAGAAGGTCAGATCCAAAGAGAGGGCCAAGGCTTGGGAGGTTCGACCAATATACCCTACTAACCCACTCAAGGTCTCATATATTCAGCGTGAATAAAGCTGATGATAAGTGGCAGAGACCCCAAGGATGGTTAATAGGAAGCGTGATACCAGCAAGTGGTGTAACTTCCACAGAGACCATGGCCACACCACTGAGGCATGCACACACTTGAAAGATAACACAGAAGATTTAGTTAGGAGAGGGTACCTGAATTAGTTTAAGCAGCGCGATGACCCTCCAAGTAGGAGGGACGAGGATAGAACAGGTCGCGTTGACCGCAAAGGAGGTCATAGGGGTCTCGCTGGAGACGGATACAGAGATGTCAAGCCAAAAGGCAGTGTATATGTGATAAGTGGGGGTCTAGTGCATGGAGGAACAGTTAACAGAGCACAGGCTGACCTGAGGGCGATGATACATCAGATAAACGACAATGAGAAGCGTAGATGGCCACCTCTTCCCCCGCAGCCACGAGCCACGAGAAGCTGGTTAGGCAGAAAAAGATATGCTTCTCCACGGAGAAAAATCAAGCAATCCAAGAGGAGGTGGAGAAACTCTTGGAGGCAGGATTCATTGAACCTTATGACTACCCAGAGGGGTTAGCCAACGTGGTCATGGTGAAGAAAGAAAATGGCCAGTGGAGAATGTGTGTTGATTTCACATATCTCAATAAGGCATGCCCAATTGACTATTACCCGCTGCCACGGACCGATCAACTGGTAGACTCAACCAGCGGGCACGCCTTGCGAAGCTTCATGGACGCCTTCTCAGGGTACCATCAGATCAGCCTGCATGAACCAAACCAACAAAAAAACGCATTCATCACTGAAGGGGGAGTGTACAATTACATAGCTATGCCCTTCGGGCTGAAGAATGCTGGGGTAACCTTTCAGAAGACAATGGATAGGGTATTCCTACACCATAAGGGTAGA
Source organism: Chenopodium formosanum (assembly GCA_024500155.1). Classification (NCBI taxonomy): domain Eukaryota; kingdom Viridiplantae; phylum Streptophyta; class Magnoliopsida; order Caryophyllales; family Amaranthaceae; genus Chenopodium; species Chenopodium formosanum. The sequence goes on from CM044880.1 coordinate 45,518,531, forward strand.
AATGTTAAAGTATACGTTGACGACTCAATTGTTAAGAGCGTTACGCAGGCAGGGTATATCATGGATCTGGAAGAAACATTTGCCACCCTTATCAAGTATAAAATTAACTCAACCCGAAGAAATGTGTCTTTGGAGTGAGCTTAGGAAAGTTCTTGGTTTTTTTATCAGTGAAAGAGGGATAGACGCAAATCAAGAAAAGGTCGAAGCAGTCCTAAGCCTGCCTGAGCCTAAGTGAATCAAGGATATCATGCGGTTGACGGGCAGAATGGCCACGCTGACCAGGTTCATCAGCAAGTCAGTGGATAAGGCTCTATCGTTCTATCAGCTACTGAAAGGGAACAGAGAATTTAAGTGGGGAGCAAAAGAAAAAGAAGCCTTTGAGGGTATTAAGGAGCATCTCACTAAGCTCCCAACAATGATCAGCCCGAAGTTGAGGGAAAAGTTGAAATTGTACATCTCTGCGTCAATATAGACAATTACAGCCGTTCTGCTGGTGGAAAGACAAAAGCAGCATGGCCAATATACTTCGTGAGCCATGTACTGACTAAGGCAGAACAAAGGTATCCATTGGTAGAGAAGCTGGCCTTCGTAGTGGTAACCACAGCAAGGAAACTAAAACCATATTTTGACGCGCATGTAATATAAATGCTCACAAATCACCCACTGGAAAAAAGCGTTACATAAAATGGATGCATCAGGCAGACTCCTAAAGTGGGCAATTGAACTTTCTGAGTACGAATTTGAGGCCAAACCTGGGGCAGCCATCAAGGCACAAGCCTTAGCGGACTTCATAGTGGAAGCCTCCTATGAGCAGAAAGAGGATCATATTGGGGTCTGGAAGGTGGAAGTAGATGGATCCTCATCCCAAACGAGAAGTAGAGCAGGAGTCATAATAATATCTCCAGAGGGAAATGCATTCGAATATGCCATAAAGTTCAAGTTCAAAGCATCAGACGACGAACCAGAGTACGAAGCAGCACTGGAAGGCCTGCGCATGAGCATCGCAGCGGGAGCCTACAAAGTACATCTGCAAACTGATTCTCAGCTCGTCGCCAGCTAATTGCAGGGAGCGTACGAGATTAGAGAAGTCGTCATGCTGAAATATGTAACTAATATAAAGGAGCTGGCAGCTCAGCTTGTCCACTTTCAGATAGACTTATTTCCCAGAGTAGGAAATTCTCAGGCTGATGCTTTATCTAAGTTAGCCAGTTCCACATTACATAGCCTCACAAGGAGAGTGATGGTTGAAGTCCTAGAGGAAAGCAGTATTACCGAAAAGGAGCAGGTAAACTGCATTGGACAGCAGAGGGCTTGGTTTTCAGACATTCTGGTGTACAAAGTTCAAGGCTCGCTGCCCGATGACGAAGTACAAGCTAAGAAGGTGAAGAAGGATGCCAATTGGTATGTGGTGATGAATGGGGAGCTTAGCAAGAAAGGATTCTCAAAACCACTACTGAGGTGCATCCTAGAGTGGGAGCAGGAAGGCATTATGGAAGAAGCTCACTCGGGAATATGCGCTAACCACATTGGTGGAAAGGCATTAGGAGTAGAAGTTCTCAAAAGGGGGGCATAGTGGCCAACTCTCACGCAAGACGCGCTAGCATATGTAAAAAAATGCGACAATTGTCAAAAGTATTCATCGGTTATAAATAAACCACCAAACGATCTAACTCCAATCCTCATCTCGTTCCCGTTTGCTCAGTGGGGAATGGACATGTTGGGACCTTTCACCACTAGGTCAGCGGGAAGGAAGTATCTCATCGTGTCAGTAGATTTCTTTACAAAATGGATAGAAGCTGAACCCACTAAGTACATAAAGGTCGTCCAAGTAAGGACATTCATCTGGAAAAACATCATCATAAGATTCGGTGTGCCATAGTGCATGGTCTTTGATCATGGATGTCAGTTCGACTGTGACACCATCAAGGACTACCTGAAGGACATGGGCACCAAGTATGCAAGTGCCTCAGTCTGCCATTTGCAGAGTTATGGCCAGGTAGAAGCAGCAAACAAGGTGATCCTAACAGCCTTGCATAGGAAGCTGGAAGAATACAAAGGCCTATTGACAGACCTAGTCCCAGAGGTTTTGTGGGCAAACATAACCACTAAGAAGGAGTTCACTGGCAAAAGCCCTTTCACCCTGGCCTATGGGGCTGATGCAGTCGTCCTAGTGGAAGTGTGAATTCCCAGCCTGAGGATACAACACTATGAGAAACAAGGAAACGAAAAGCGCATGCTGGAACAGCTAGATTTCCTGCCAGAAGTAAGGCTAAAAGCAGCTCTCAAGCTGGCAGCCTAGAAGAGCAGGATTTCAAAAGCTTTCAACAAGAGGGTCAAGCATAGAGAGCTCCTCCCTGGAGATTTAGTCCTTAGAAGGACAACAGCAGTGGGAAGTGGAAATCAGCATGGAAAGTTGTCGGCGAACTGGGAAGGCCCTTTCATCATTCACGAGCAGGTTGGACCAGGACCGTTCCTCTTTGCAGATCAAGAAGGTCAGGTCGATCTTAAGAAACAATTTCAATGCTGATGTGTTAAAAAAATATTTTGTTTAAATAGCATGAAAAAACAAATATAGTTGTTTCAAGTTTGATAAACCTTTAGTCAGTTCATGTTATGTTAATCAAGGCATTTGAGCCATTTTTATTCTATGAAATACAAGCCTCTGCGTGAAGAGTATGTTACGTAAATCTGTTTAGTATGTTATGCCCCAGCATCACATGCTAACATGCAGAAGTCAAACAAAAATAATTATAATGCGTTAGACGCAAGAAACACTCTAGCACAAAGTGGCAAAGTACCGTTAAAACGACAAGTTAAAGCATCCCTCCCTAAAACCTCACCTCACCTGCTCAAAGAAAAACAGGGCACCACCTCGGGGACACCTGAGGGGGAGGCCTGGCACGTTCAGCTTGAGCAGGAGTGTAAAGGGGAAACGAAGAAGATGAGCTACGTGGGCAACACTAAGGTTCTCTTAGTCCCACTTAGCCCACCTCTTTGAGGAGGAGAGGAAAGGAGGAGACATACAATAAGCCCTTACGAAAAGAAGTAAGCAGGCACAAAATGACAAGTCGCAGCATAAACAAGCTGAACGACATAAACAAGTCACTGCATAAACAAGCTGAACGACAGAAATAAGTCACAGCAAAACAAGCTGAATGACATAAAGGGAGCAGGTAAAAAAGCTGATTGACACAAATAAGTCCCAGCAGGGCAGATTAAATAACGACCAATCGAATAAACTAATCAGCATGCAAACCAGCCTCGACAAAAACCAAGTAGAGTACATAGTGCACAAGCCTCCAAAGCAAACAAGACAGGAAGAGCAAAGCTCACCAGAGCTCCTGCTAAGCACGGGAGGGAGAAGGAGAGCAATAGAGCCCTCAGCAACCAAACCAGGAAATTAGTGAAGCCCAACCTACGAGGTTTCATCGAATACAACAAAGAGACTGTGTGCTAAGGTTTAGGTACTGCTACACCTTGGCCAAGCAGCAATTCCGGACAAATACGCAAACTATGAAATAATCAGCAGCAGAACCCTTGAAGCATTCAGCAAGATCAATCATCATAGTTACGAAGCTGAACCCCTACCCACCAAGGTTGAGTAAACATCCAGCAAGTTAATTACAACACATGCAACACTGAGCCCTCGTCCACCAAGACAAGGAAACACTCAGCGAATATAGTTGAAAAAATATAAGGTTAAGTCAAGCAGGACAGGTCCGGCAACAAAAGATAAAATGTTCAGTAGAAACACAGAGAAATATAATCTTTAGCGGCTATACACCCCAAAGATAGCAACAAAAACTACATGGTTACTACAGATCTGGGAGAGGGGAACTCAGAAGAACCACTGGAGTAGGAGGGTGACAGCCGCCATAACCTTTATTAGTCACCAACCAAAGAATCCAATCCAATAGATGCAGCAACATCAGGACAAAGAGGAACCTCCAAGTTTAGAACAACGTGGTCAGGAACCTTGCAGCTAATAACACGAGGATGATTAGCGAGGAAATCAAATGCACCAGCCAATCCCACAACCTCCACCTTAGTCCAAAAAGCGTTGAAACGAGCCTGCTGCTCCTCACCCTCACCATATAAGTTGCTTACGCACCGAGCTGCAGCCTCTCATCCACCATCATGGCAATCAGCCAGCAACTTAGCAAAAGCAGGGGAGAGCACGAAGGCTATGAGTGCCTCCTTCCTGGCAGCTTCCAGCTCAGCAATGTGCGCAGCTCACAAATCTGCAACCTCTGCCTCCAACGTTTGCACCTTGGCTTAAGAGGTCTTCAGTTGCTCCTCGCAGCTCTTCAACTTGGTCTGAGTGAGCTGAAATTCTCCCAACTGGAGCTGCAGGGCGTCCGCCCTCTCCTTCAGTGGAGTCACCTCACTGGCTATAGCATCCCTCTCAGCCTGAGCTTGCTGAACCACCAAATTCTTCTGAGAGAGAGTTATGCCCTAATTCTGATACTCCTTCTCCACTGACAACAGAGAATTGGTTAAATCTCCTATAGACATAACAAGCTGCAAGAAATGCAAAGGGAAGGAGGAGTGAGACAAAGAAAAAGTTAACTAAAAGTAAAAGTAAAACAAGACATTAACAACAAAGCAAGCAGAGAAGAAAAGAAAAGCTAAAATGAAAAAGAGAAAGACCAAAAGCAGAAACTAACCTTTTGCAGGTCATGGCAGGTCGTAGTAGCTGGGAGGCTGACTGAGCTACGCGTAGAAATAAACTAGAAACTTTATTAAAAAGAAAATAAGAGAATAAAAGGGAAAATAAGGGAAAATATACACGAAAATGACTCTAAAACTACTCCCTAAGAGTGACATAAATGTCACTCATCATCCCTTCACGCGTTTTATTCCCCGTACCCTAATTATTTCCCGTGTCACACAGCTATCCACCATGTCAAGGGAACTTGTCCCGTCTGACGGTGCCAGGCACTGTGTCACGATGCCCTCTGCCGTGTCGCGGTGCAATTATTTAGGGTTTTTATCTTTTTAGGATTCCGTGTGTTCACTCAGCACATTTTTTCTATAAATACCCCCTCATTTCTGATGCACGGGGCATCAATTAATTCTCTATTTTTCTCTCCTCTATGCTCTAGCCTAAACACTAGCCTACCCTGCTTTTTTCTAAATTCCCTCTTCAAGAACTCCAAGGAGTCCATACTTTACTCGTGGTTATTTAATTCAAGTGATCACAAATATTTCAGAATTATATGTTGCATTAATATTCAACTAATTAAGCATAATAATAGTTTGGAGAAAATTGAATATTTGTTTGCATGCCTTTGAGATCTCATGAATCACTTTTCACTATACGAATCGAGTAGAGGCTAATACAGGCGAATGTGACTCCATGACTCACTTCGTACCATCATCCTTGATCCTCCTTTCGCGGTTCCAAACCATATGGAGTTAGTAATCTCATGGATTATGAATGGGGTGTAACCTTTACGGGTCAATCGTTGCTGCCTATCGTTGTCCCTTAATCGTGGTTGCCTTTTTATGATCCGTGAACGGTTTACAAGTTCCTTAAAAACTTGTTGGCGGCTTCCTACTTTCCTTGTCTCTAATCGTATATGTTAATTCCCACTTCCTATGAGTTCCAAGCATAATCACAACATGCTTTAACATAGGCGCACTTCGAGCGACGCCTACAATTTGCCAACTCCACAGGGGAGGGTTCTTGGTCATTTATCGATTTGAGTGATCGGTATTTAATTTAGATGATTGGATGAGACTTGAAAGATTCTTGAAAATATTCCTGTGATTAATTTGGCATTTTTTGCATAAGCATAGACGTTTTAACGTCGTATTTAGGTTTGTCCCGTAGGAAAAATTGAATAACTTGATTGCGTACGAAGGAAAACAGGGCACCAGTTAGATTTTCTGACTGTCGTGCCACGGCAGAATCTGCCGTGTCACGGTGCAGTTCACCGTCTGATGGTGGGTAGCACCGTGGCACGGTGCTATCTGCCGTGTCAAGACAGTCCTATAATCAGTCCAGTGGTCTGTTTTCTCTTCTCACAGTCAACTTCCTTCGTTTTTTCTGTAAAAACGTATGTGTTCTACATGTGTCTTAGCCCCGGGGGATTTAAGCTCTATTAAATCAAAAACGTTCATGGCAATAAGGGTTCATCCGAGTTCTTAAATCCACCCAAACCATGGAGTCGAGTTCGATTTCATCACGAACTCGCAGAGCCGCCCGTTTGCATACACCCTTAAGGAAGACTGCCTTGCTAACGCGTCCAAACTCTTAACCATGGTACCTTTTTGACACCCAAAGATTGACCAATAGTTGAACAAATATCTTGACCTTAGGTTGTGAACTCTTTTTACATTATCGTGACTAAATGATACATGGTTTATTTGGTGCTAACCCTCATGTGTTTGCTCTTTTTGTTTAACCCATGACCGAGGGTTTTTATTTCCACATAGTAATTAGTACCGACTAAATATTGATTTAAATCTGGAAATTACGCAAATTTAAGCCTAGAACTGCGCATCGTGTTACGGCAGGTCTGTCGCGCCAAGGTGCGCAATGTCGTGACACGGTGCTTTGCCCCGTAAGACGATGCACCATACCGTGTCACGATAGTAAGCACCGTGACACGGTGCCTAGGAGGTTTGTCCAGGCAGTTTTTTTTTGTCTTTGTGCATGCTTATGTGGTTCGTATGTCTTCTTTAGTGTCCTGTTTAGCTGTACGGTCATAACACGTGTCCATAACCTTCAGTTAATCACTCACATGTCGTGTTCACACACTATACCATTAGTCATGCACCATTTCATGACCGTACTTTAGGGTAGTCTTTTTTGTGTCGTTTTTTTTTTGGAGTAAGTCGGATGGAATCCTCCCATATACTTTTTTTAAAAAAAAAAATTAATAAATAAAGTAAATTTCAAAATAAATTTTTTAAAAAAAAAAAAAAAGGATGGGTTAAGGTTAAGTTTGGTCATTAAAGGTGTGTTTGTTTCGGTGTCACAGCACTTGGTCAAGAAGCAGGGGTAGATTGTTACGGTTCTAGTCAATACCTTAACAACCTCTTATACTAAAGAGGCGTACAAGGAAACCACCACAATCATCTCCACAAGATCCATCTCCAGTCTACTTTCAACCAATGGCTACTAAGGAAGATATCGAGAACATCAACAAGACCATTGAGATGTTGTCCACCATGTGTAGGGAATAATTTCAAGCTTTAATCGCACTAGCTTGAACCCCACTGTGATCATACACTAAAGTACGGTGCCGTCCAAAAGGGAAGAAGATAGAGCAAAAGAGTTGCCAACAAGTTTTTTAAGGAACTTGTAAACCATTCATAGGATGAAGGTTACACCCCTTAACGATCCAAGAGATCGTCAACTCCATAAGGTCTAGAACCAAATAAGGGTTCGGGATAATGGTACAAATCCAACCTAAAAGAGATTGAACCTGCCCTAATAATAGGCCTCTACTTTATTCTGATCGTATTCATGTGCGCTTTCTGATTAACACACAATCATTAGGTTTAACCCTAAACCTGTTTATCTATGTTAGTTGAATTTAATGCACAAACAAAACTACTATTGGCGATCACTTGAATTATAATCAAATTAACCCTAACAAGATTATTAATTATCTTATTAAGCGTGATTACAAGTACAAATTCACTTTAAACATGGATAAAAGGTGATCAAGCAATGACAATAAATAATTATAATCAAGCAACATAATTATCATAATAATAATCATGAATAATAATAATCATCATCAAAATAATAATAACAATCATAATCATAATCATCATAAATTATAACAATTATAATCATAATCATGTTCATGTTAATATTAAAGCATAATAGTAGCAAAATCCTAGGCATGATACTAACAAGATTAATAACAAACCATAGCATGTCACTAAGCAATAAAAATCAAATCTTTATCCCTAACATGATACTAACATGAATAAATATTAGAAAGAGAGTAGGAAACATCACAGGAATCATAATAAGCATATTTGATATTAAATTTACCCTAAACATGATACTAGGAATATTATAATAACAATATAAACATGATTTCTACATTATAACATCAATAAATCAATTAAAGCACTAACTTTGATGCTTCGTACCTCTTTCTAATAACAAAATACACACGTTAGTAACTTCAAGGAAATAATAATCAAAACAATTAAATTAAATAATTTAAAGAGAGATTTGGGACCAAACCCTCAGAAATTAAACCTTTCACGTCTAGGACGAAGGCAACTTCGAATATGGCTAGGTATTTCTAGATCTTGCGAATGCGGAATTTTGTATGAAAAAACAAGGTTTAGAGAAAGAAAGAAAGAATTCAACGAATGATTAAGAGAATGAAAGAATTAGAGAATGCTAATTAAAACTGATTGTAGATGAGAACTCGTGAGAATTGGTGAATGAAAAAGGAGTTTTTAATACGATATTTATAAAGTAAATAAGCCAAAAAGATAAAATAAACAAAACAGAGTCTGACGCACAAAAAAACATAGTTGGCGCAAACCCTAGCTAACTGGCGCTAGGCACCAACACTGGCGCCAGGCGCTAATGGTTAGCGCCAGGCCTGGTTCCCGGCGCCAAAGCCTGGGGTCAGGCGCCAAGACTGGTTTTAACGCGTTTTCGAAAATCAGATAAATTTGCCATAGTGGAGGATAAAATCATATAATTTCCTCAAAAATGCTATTTGATTTTAATTAAAACTCTGAAAAGTCAAAAGGTCAATTTATCAATGCTTATTGAATTAGGAATGAAAAGAACCTTCTAGAAGATTCTAGAAGACTAAAACCATTCCTAATTGTATTAGGAATGATAAATCATATTAGGCCCTCCCCTAGATCATTGGGCCGAACATAAAGCTCAAACCGGGCCCAGTTTAGTAAATTGGCCATAACTTCCTCAATATTCGTCGGAATTGGGCTTATAATATATCGTTGGAAAGCTCTTGTCAAGCCCCATCCAAATACACTATTATTGGACCCATATCATGGACCAAACAAACTGGATTGGCTGTTTTCTTAAAATAAGTTTTCAAAAACAGAGAGAAGAGAAAAGAAATTAAAACTTTCCGCAACACTAGATTTTCCACACTTTCACTTCATTCGATTATGATTCGACGTGAAAGGTACTCATCACTGGGTTTGGTTTTGGGGAGACACAAATGGGTGTCTACAGAAGCCCCCACTTTGACTGAGTTTTGAGAAACGCGAGTTTCGAAAACAAAAGTCAAAGTATCGATAGGGACGGAGAATGATTAAGAACGTTCTGCGATCCTAAATCATTCTTATAACGCCGATACCTGCAAACTAACGTTATTTAAACAGATAAAAGAGTTAAGAAACGCGTATCTTGCACCGTCGAGTACACGTCTCTGAAAGTAACCGATTTGCTGCTTTACTGTTGTTTTGATGACCTCCTAAAAGCTAGAGAATGCCATCCCGCTTGAAAACCGCTACGCCTGTAACTGCTTCCAAATTAGAAGATTGCTTCGCCTGAAACGATCCTCCTCCGCATTGATAATATTCCACGTCCAAGGGAATATCATTAAAGATTGCTTTTCTCGAAACAATCTCCATCCGCATTGATAATATTCCACGTCCAAGAGAATACTATTGAAGATTATTTCTCTCAAAACAATCTCCATCCGCATTGATAATATTCCACGTCCAAGGGAATACTACCGAAGATTATTTCTCTTGAAACAATCTCAATCCGCATTATGACCATCTTCCATGCCTAAGGGAATATGATCGAAGACAACTTCGCCCGAAATTACCTCCAGTTGTTTGCAACAACTCTTTGAAGTCATCCTCATTTGATGCGATAATTTTCCAAAGAAAATTACCGAAGACCCACGCCAGTCGATCTTTAAAAGTTCGCCTGAACTTTGCTCCCGCTATGCCTGTACATCGGCGTTCTTTTGCTTTGAACCTATACGTCGGTGCTCTTTTGCTTTTGAACTTATATGTCGGTGCTTTTTGTTAGTGAGCCAATGCTTAGGCGCTTTAAGCTAAGTGAGACAATCTTTCATCAGGTCGATCACTTTATGTAATCAAGCCGATTACTAAATCATGTCAAATTGCTTAGAAGGGCTAACTGGCGTACCAAGGAACCCAAAAATATGTTGCAGAAAGGTAGAACCACCTCACCAAGTGGCTGGGTGTTCTGGCGCCACTGAAAAGCCATCAGCGCCACTCAGTTAGCCTTAGCGCCAGGCGCCAAGCCTAACTTTTGACGCCAATGCATAGGGCTTGGCGCCAGCACGGGGATTTCCTTAAGGAAAAATTGAAAAGAATAATCCCACCTTTCGCTCATCTGCTCAAAATAATCCCACCTTTTCGAATTCTAGAAATAATCCCACCTTGTAACTCCATCTTCCCAAAATGAACCTTTTACCGGTTTATAAAATTGGTAACCTGTTTTAGAAGGTGACTTGACACTTGTCACCTTCTAATTGGTCCTAATTTTAAATAATTAAAAAAATCAAAACAATTAAAAATAAAAAATCTCCCGGCCCCACGACCACTCCCTTCATCGCCACCATCACCACCATCACAACCCCCTGCCGCCCCCCCTTTATCATCGTCATCACAACCCCCTGCCCACCCCTTTATCACCACCATCACAACCCCCTGCCCACCCCTTTATCACCACCATCACAACCCCCTGCCCACCCCTTTACCACCACCATCACAACCCCCCTGACGCCAGAACAGACATAACAACCGCCACTAGAACAGCCGGACCAGCCGCCTTCCTTTGTTCCCTCCCCTTCTCCGATTCCCTCTCCTTCCTTCCCCGTTCCCCCTTCCACTTCCCCTTCCCCGATTCCCTCCCCTGTTGACAAGGGAATAATCGTGTCGTTGAGCGACTACACCTAAGTCAAATTAATTTATAACGCTCTACCAACCTAATACGTGTATAGGGTAAATAGAGGGGTCGAACCACAGGGAGACATGCATAAACACCGCATTCACTACTTAAGACTTTAAGCTATCTCGGGACAAGAAGTATGAATAACTAAGAGATTAAACTAAGGATTAAGAATGATTAAAGACCAATATAACTAAACACCAAGGGAAGTGGGTAGATGTAGATGTCACTTGATCATGCAATGACACAGAAGCAAAGCAATGGTAAACTAAGCATGCAAGAATATCGAAATAAAGCTCGATCTGACCGCCTTCCGGGGTTAATCGATTTCTCCTAACATAGTCTCTATGCTTCCACATTAGAACCATATATTAGAAGGTGCAAACAAAGAATTATCGATAGTAATGAGTCTCAACTAAGTCAACTTCCGTTACTTGTTAGTAAAGACTCATCTTTGATCAACTAACAATGTGCACTTGCAAGAAAGACCAAAGAATATCAAGCATACAAAGACTTTAATCACCATTAACATAACCCCCAACATCATAAGCATGAATCAATTAACAACTACACCATCCCCACACCCTTGGCTAGGTGACTACTCACAAATCATATTGAAGACAATTTCAATCATCAAATCAATAAGCATCAACATGATCAATAAGCAAAGAAGGAAAATCAAAATAAGCAAACAAAACTAGATACAAAAGTAAAGAGAGAGAGTAAGAGATTGCTCATTCATTGAAGATGAAGATTTACAAAGGTTCAATCAAGCTCCTTCTTCAATATCCAAGTTCATCAATAGAAATCCACACTTTCTCTCTCTACTAATGAAGTTTCTCTCTCTAGATTAAGCTAAAAATGTAGAAAATTAAAACTAAGTTAATCCCCCAAAACGTTCTAAAAAAGGGACTTATATAGTCCGTACAGAGTCAGCTGACAAAAGGAGAGGTCCGACCGAACAAATGGGAAGGTTCGGCCGGACTACAGGGTAGGTTCGGCCGCACCATGGGTAGGTTCGGTCGAACCTCCCTGATCCTGGTCTGGTCGAACTCCTGCGGTTCGCCCACTCCTGCAAAACTGCCGATTTTCATCTTGCCCCTGCCTCGAAGTTCGGCCGAACCACTGAGCAGGTTCGGCCACACCTTGGTTCGGCCACACCATCAGGAGGTTCAGCCGAACCTCTTCTGAATCATGCTTCCTCTAGCCTCCTTTGAGCTTAGCTTCCTCCTCTTGAAAATCTCGATGGTTCCTACAAAGCATAAGCATGAAAAGCACAGTAAGAACAAAGCGGGAGGACTAAGAAAAGGGAGGATAAAGGAGAAAGAAAAGAGAAAGCAAAACTAAGTAAAAATGCTTAGAAAGAGGGCCAAACAAGTGCAAACGAGGGGAGAATCCTTAGAGAAAAAGGATAAAAGAGTGGCATAAATGCCACTCATCAAAATCCCCCACACTTGCCTTTTGCTTGTCCTCAAGCAAGGAATACTAAAACAAAAAGGCAACACACACAACAAGCATAATATGACAAGGGTTAAGAAAATCAATCAAGTTTCACGATGGGAAATGCTCCAAATGGACTCTAACATAGGGACATGAATCAAATAATGCTTACTTTTCTCAACTCAAAGAGGGGGAACACGTTCTAAGATGCTCATGGTTGAGGGAGACAAACCTAAGCTAAGCGTAGAGAACTAATGATTTCATCCTCTGCCCTAGCTCCAACCAAGACGGTCCGCGTTCTCTCCACTAGCTTCAAATCATCCCCAAGTTAGCTCCTCATGGTTCCTCGAGGGAACCGGAAAAAGAAATTTATTGTGGAGTCATGAGGTTATCCCGACATCTCAACTATGCACACTCTTTCCATAGGGTTGAAATTTATCTCCCTCCACCGTTCTTTGACCGCACTTCTCCAAGTCCAAGGGTCTTAACTTGGGTTGTAATGTCATGGCTAAGGGTTAAGGTTGGGAATTAATTTGAAAAAAAAAATTTTTGTGGCAAATCCTAAGTGAAGCAAAAGAGTGGCCATATCTCAAGAACCACCTAAGAATTGAACCTAAATTCAAATTACAACCTTCAATACAAAATTTCATAACATTACTTCATTTCTCTCATCATTTCCTCTTCCTCTTCCTTCCCCCTTTTTTTTTCTTTTTTTTTTTTTTTTTTTTTTTTTTTTTTTTTTTTTTTTGAACTTCATACGTTGCATCCTTCCTCACAAACTTTTTGCAAATATTTCCTTTCATGAATAACTTTCAAAATCTCACTTGAACCAATATTCACAACTTTCTTGCTCTAAAACCAACACTCTCGAATTCGTACCTCAAAAACCAATGCTTCACTAACTACAAGGGTTGGTAGAACATAGGCCGATAGGTTTGTAATATGGCTAGATCAAGAAAGGGGAATGAGGCCCAAGTTGGTTAGCAAGTGGGTGGATGTAAAAATGAAAACCAAATTTGTAATAAAACACAAAGAAAACAAAGAAAAATGAGAAGAAATGCCCTCTTCCTCCTTTAAAGTTGTTTGGTCACGATCTCGGGAGCTAACTACCAACACAAAGATTAAGACATGCATAGTTAAGGATCCAAAACGCCGCTCACAAGAGTGATGAAGGCTAGAACAAATGACGCTCACACGGGATAAAAATAAGCAAATACCAACCAAGGGAATCCTATTCACTACGGAGAGCAACACCATCTTACCACTTTCCCGTGAACTAAGGGGTTCAAACGTCATCAAGAGTTCTAAACCGGGCTACCTTAGCTTACAATGTGTCTAATTCAACCTTAAGCATTCTTAAACCGTGTAAACCCTCATCAACTAGGAAGGTAAGCATTCAAAGCCATGTCATCAAAAAGGCACATAAATTCTTGAATCCAAATGAATGAGCAAATCCACATCAAAAATGTTTCAACTTGTCTTAGTCATGCTCGTTACACAAAAGAGAACAAGAAAAACACACAAAAGGGAGGAAGAAATTAAAAAGGTTCATAATCGAGGCATGTAAATCAAATAAATCCCAATCGACGTACAAGTGATCGTTGTTATCAACATCAACGATCCCAGGTTCCTTGGAACCAAAATCAATCAACCTCGAACAATTCAACTCTTCCTAAACTAGACCTAAACTAAGCACTCAAAGAAAAAGAAAAAGAAAGAGAGGAAAGGTCTCACCGAATGCCGCTTGAAATATAGGACAAGGTAATATATCCAATCTCACCAAGGGAGCTAGTGCTGCTCCTTAACGTCCTACATCTCCGCTTCAAGCTTCAATAAAGGTGAGCCAAACAAAAGAAACTACAACAAAACAAGAAAAGGTTAGAAAACAAAGAAAAAGACTAAAGAATCAAACAAAAAGAAGAAAAATTAATAAAAAGCTATCTACAAAGTTTGGATTAAGGGGATTTGGAGTTTCGGGAAATTTGGATTTTTTTTTTTTTTTCGGGAGCATCTCCACCTACAAAGACTCGGGGATCATCAAAGAAAATCATCAGAAATCAGAAAAAATAACCATAAAACATCATCATCATCATCACATCAATAATCATAAAACATCACCATCTCATCACATCACCATCACAACATCACCAACATCATCACCACCGCCACAACGCCACATCAATACCACAAAGCCACTATCCTCACTATCCTCCCTATGTGCAAGCAACTACCCTACCATCCTACCTTCCTATGTACACTTCAACCAACCAAAAGGACATCCTCCCCCACACTATTCTTTTGCTCGTCCCGAGCAAAAGTGACAAGTGAGAAGATCGGGGGGAAGGGAAAAGTTCCCAAAGCATCACTGGTTATCATCTCCTCGCCCCCTAGGTTGAGGGGGGTTGTTAGGATAAAACCCGGGAGTGTCCATGAAAGGGTGGAAGGGTTGGTTAAAGTGCTCATAGGGCCACCCTTGGGCACCCCAACCACCATCAAAAGGAGCGGGGATGGATGCGGATGCCGGGTCATAAGACGGATCACACCCACCCGGACGATAGGGGTCGTATGGGGGGGTGCCAACGCGTTGGGTAGGGTCAATGGGACCTTCCCAATAGGCGTAGCAAGGGGGGGTGGGGTGTTGAGGGTCATAGGGTCCCCAATGATTGACCGGACCCTCTTGAGGAGGGTGGTAGGGGTAGTTCACATAGGGCGCTTGAATGCCCGCTTGCACAAGATTGTCATAATTTGCCCTCGCGTAGTACCCCCATTGCTCAATGGAAGCTTGATTGTCTCGACGAATATCGTCGAGGGTACTACGAAGGGCATTGAGATCAAAAGGAGGAAAGGAAGAAGAAGAAGATGCCTCACCTCCCCCGCTAAGGGGGGGATTGATTTGCTCTTGATGGAGGACCGGTGGAGGTTGAGGAGCTCCACCCCGGGCTCTAGTTCGCCTCAGCTCATTGGGGATGATTTGCTGAGGGATCTTCCATTTGAGAGGAGCGGAGTGGTCCACCGTAGTGAGGTCGGGGTCCGGGAGGACACACCATTCGATCTCCCTATCGACCAGGAGGATAAAACGGCGTTTGCTAGTAGTGAAATTGAGGAAGCGGCTGTGACGGAGGGCGCTGATGGATAGAGCATAGGGAGGGAACTCGTCGGTGAGCTCTTCTCGGTTTTGGTGCACGGGTGGGAGCAATTCAATTTGGTCCTTGTATGCTCCACCCTTCAAAGAGAGAGCAATGATAGTAATCATGCCACCCATAAATATCTCATCACCTAGACGGTTGTCCCTAGTATCCAAGAGCCGTTGGATAAAGGTGGAGGAGCATTGAAATTTTAGCCGTTGAGGATTGTCGGCCAAGAATAGGCAAGCAACCTCGTCTTTTACCATTGAGCCGAGGTTGGCTTTGAAGAACACGGCGTATTGTAGAAGCCGTACAAAATACCTCAAGGCTAAATGGATGATGTTGTTGACCTTTGAGGTATTAGTTTGGAACCTATCTTTGTTTGTGATGCTCCTCCACCACTCTTGCTCGTTGTAAGGAAAGCGATGGGAGGAGGTCATTTCAGACGGGTGATCAAGGCCAGTGGCGTGCCAAAAGAAGATCTCATTTAGATCACTCTCCGTTAGAGAGTGATCCTCGTTGAACATCCTGAAGTGTATAATGAGTTGAGGATCCTCATCGACATCTTCCGGCTCAAAAACTTCCTTGCGGAGGGAGGCAAGGAATTCCAAGGTCACACGCTCGTAAGTGTGAGCGTGGAGGTGGATGAAGTCGCCCCAACCAAAGTTTTGAGCCAACTTGGTCACCTCATCCAATATTCCCAGCTTCCTCAAAGTTTGAGGGCAAAAGAACCTTGTGGACCTAATCGGATGCTTGATGAGTGATGCATATATAGGCCAAAATTGCTCGTCCGGAGCAATAATGCCATGATCGTTGATGCCGGGAGGAGGTGGGAATTGCGTTGCTGAGGATTCTCCCACCCTCTTCCTCTTTGACTTTCCTTTTCCCTTGCCGAACATCGTGGTTCTACAAATTCACCAAGAGCATATCATTAGAACAAATTGATAGGAAATGACATAAGAAGCCAAGTACTTAACCAAGGTAAAAGTGTATGCTTGAGAGTATACAATTCAAGGCACGCATGAATACATTTGGACCAAGGTTTGAATAAGGATTCCTATGTCATTCCTAAATTAGTCCTAACAAGGTCTAAGGGAAGTTTGGCATGATGTCCCCTTATTTTCATGATATCCAATCATCAAACCATCAAAATCAAGCCAAAACCATGAATAACAATCTCCAATAACATCCAACTCATGCATTTCTCAATCATAAAATGGTAACATGAATACCCTAGTATGAAATCAACACTCAATTACATTGAGATCAAAATAAAACCAAGATAAACATGCATAATCATCATAAGAACATGTTCTACTATGAACAACCAATCAATTGCAACAAGTCAATCCAAAGAACCACATGAAATAAACAAGTCATTACTAATAATTTCAAGAATACCATAATTCACACTTAAATATGTAAAACATGGTAAAACTATAAGAAATTAAAGAAATAAACTTGCAAAAGCTAGAACAAACATACCACAATTGATTGGAAGGAAGTAAAAACCCAAAAACACCGAAGCACTTAAACCCTTGAAATTGGGGAAAATGGAAAGTGTGGGGGATTTTGGTAGAGATTGCAAAAGTTGAGTGAAGGATGGAAAATAAGTGAGAAAGGATGAAGATTGGAGTGATTTTGATGGATATTTGAGGTTGTAAGGGGAGGTGCAATGGAGGTTTAGAGTGAGAAGGAGAAGAATGGGGTAGGTGACAAATATGGAAGTGATATTCACGAAAATGCAGCAAAATAGAAAACATGGCAGCATTTTTTTTCGATTCTGAAGATAGGTTCGGCCGAACCGAGGGTATGTTCGGTCGAACCATAGTAAAAGTTCGGCCGAACTCCCCTTTGGTTCGGTCGAACCATTGCCAAAACTCTACATTTTAAAATCCGGGCAGAAAGTTCTAGCAAAATCGCAAAAAGAGAGGAGTGACCGAACCCAAAGAAGTTCGGCCGCACTACGAATTAAGTTCGGTCGAACCTATGCTGGAACTGCAAATTTTCAGATTCTGGCAGAAAGTTGCTGGAAATTTCAAAAAAATAAGGAGTGACCGAACCAGGGAAGTTCGGCCGCACTACAGTATAAGTTTGGTCGAACCTCCCATGGGTTCGGTCGAACCTTCTGCCAGAAGTCAATATTTTTGTTTTTGGCAGAATGTTGCCATAAATCCTTGAAATTGCTACAGTGGCCGAACATGAAGTGGTTCGGCCAAACTTCCATAAAGAATCACGCAAGTAAAAATAGTCCTTTAACACACATCTAAACACATTACAATCATGCTAGATGCAAACTATATCTAAAGCCCAAGCACAATCAAAACTCAAAAATCCAAACAATCCAAAGTCGTAGATGGAAAAATAGAAGCAACATGAAAAGAAAAAGTATAATAGGGTTAGAAACTCGGGTTGCCTCCCGGAAGCGCTTTTGGTTAACGTCGTTAGCTCGACGTTCCTTGAGTTGATCAAGGAGGGTCGAATTGACGATGCACATCAAGAAGTGTCACAGAAACTGGTTCATCACTTGGGAATCCTTCATGATAGGGCTTGAGACGGTGACTGTTGACTTTGAAAGGGGAGTGACCGTCTTGGGAAATTTCGTAGGCTCCATAGGGAAACACTTCCGTGACAATGTACGGCCCACTCCATCTTGACCTAAGTTTGCCCGGGAAAAGCTTCAAGCGGGAGTTGAATAGGAGGACCTTTTAGCCTTTGACGAATGCCTTCTTGACAATTTGAGCATCGTGCCAAGCCTTAGTCCGCGCCTTATACATGCTTGCGCTATCGTAGGCATTCATCCTCAACTCCTCTAACTCATGTAGCTCTAGAAGCCTTTGCTCACCCGCACTATGGAGATCAAAGTTGATTTGCTTGATTGCCCAATGCGTTCGATGCTCCATCTCCACGGGCAAATGACAATTTTTCCCATAGACAAGCTTGTAGGGAGTGGTCCCTATTGGGGTTTTGACGGCGGTCCTATAAGCCCATAGTGAATCAATAAGTTTGGAGGACCAATCCTTCCTTGTCCTAGCAACCGTCTTCTCCAAAATCACCTTGAGCTCTCTATTGGTGACCTCCGCTTGGCCACTCGTTTGAGGGTGGTATGCAAGCCCTCGCTTGTGAGAAACCCCATATTTATCAAGTAGTCGAACGAAGGTGTGGTGCTTGAAATGCGATCCCCCATCACTAATTATTGCTCTTGGAACACCAAATCTCTGGAAGATCACCCTTTTGAAAAGGTCGACCACCACCTTAGAGTCATTCGTTGGAGAAGCCACGGCCTCCGCCCACTTAGATACATAGTCAACGGCGACCAAAATATACTTGTTCCCATGTGAAGAAATGAAAGGGCCCATGAAGTCTATAGCCCACACATCAAAAACTTCAAGCTCAAGGATGGGATTTTGCGGCATTTCATCCCTTCTAGAAATATTCCCCATCCGTTGACATCTATCACAAGTTTTGACAAATATCCACGCATCCTTGAATAGAGAAGGCCAAAAGAGCATAGATTGAAGGACCTTTGAGGCGATATTTTGAGCACTCATATGCCCACCACAAGGAGAAGAGTGGCACATATGGAGAACACTTTGAACCTCGTCGTTGGGGACGCATCTCCTCAACAAACCATCGACCCCTCTTTTCAATAAAATGGGATCATCCCAAATGTATCTCTTGGCCTCGTGCTTGAGTTTTCGACGTTGTTGTGAAGTGAAATCTGGTGGTATGGCACTACAAGCTAAGTAATTCACAATATCCGCATACCAAGGCTCCGATTTCACTTCAAGGACATAAAGCACATCATCTCTTAGAGCGTCCTCTATTGGCAAGCCATCATCTTCAAACCTTGCACCGCCCAACCTTGAGAGGTGATCCGCCACCACATTCTCGGCTCCCTTCTTGTCTCTCATCTCATAATCGAAGTCTTGGAGGACTAAAACCCATCTCAACAACCTTGGTTTAGCTTCCTTCTTCCCTATCAAATATTTGAGAGCCGAGTGGTCGGTATACACAATTGTCTTAGAACCAATGAGGTAGGTTCTAAACTTCTCGAATGAATGGATAACCGCTAGGAACTCCTTCTCGGTAGTTGTGTAGTTTCGTTGGGCATCATTGAGAGTTTTAGACAAATAATGTATGACATGAAGTTTTCCATTCTTTCGTTGTCCAAGAACCGATCCAATGGCCTCGTCGCTTGCATCGCACATGAGCTCAAATGAAAGAGACCAATCCGGACCTTGGACAATAGGAGCGGTGCAAAGGGCTTCTTTCAACCTACAAAAGGACTCATGACAAGCATCATCAAACACAAACTCCTTATCCTGTTGCAATAGGGATGTGAGAGGCTTAGCGATCATTGAAAAATCTTTAATAAAGCGCCGATAGAACCCGGCATGGCCAAGAAAAGACCTCACTTCCCTCACGTTGGTGGGGGGAGAAAGTTTTTCGATGACCTCAACCTTGGCTCTATCGACCTCAATGCCGGCATGGGAAATTTTGTGCCCAAGAACAATCCCACTTTCGACCATAAAGTGGCACTTTTCCCAATTCAACACGAGGTTAGCCCTCTCACACCTTTCTAAGCAACGAGATAAATTAGATAGACAATCTTCATAGGTGGCTCCTCCAACGGAGAAGTCATCCATGAAGACTTATATCTCATCTTCAATCATATCACTGAAAATGGACATCATGCAACGTTGGAATGTTGCGGGGGCATTACAAAGCCCGAAAGGCATCCTACGATACGCATAAGTACCGTAGGGGCATGTGAAAGTTGTCTTCTCTTGATCCTTAGGGTCAATTGGGATTTGGAAAAATCCCGAGTAACCATCAAGGAAACAATAGAAGGAATGCTTTGTAAGCCTTTCCAACATTTGATCAATGAACGGTAGTGGAAAATGATCTTTGCATGTACTTGTGTTAAGTTGGCGATAGTCAATACACATGCGCCAACCGGTAACAAGTCTAGTGGGTACTAGTTGATCATGATCATTTTTCACTACCGTCATGCCCCCTTTCTTAGGCACAACTTGCACGGGAGATACCCAATCACTATGAGCAATTGGGTAAATAATTCCCACATCAAGAAGCTTAGCCACTTCTTTCCGTACAACCTCTTGCATGGAAGGGTTAAGCTTCCTTTGCCTTTGCCTGACGGGTTTGGCATCTCCCTCTAGATCAATTTTGTGCATACATAAAGATGGACTTATACCCTTGATATCATCAATAGTATAACCCAAAGCTTTTTTGTGATTTCTCAAAACATTGATCAAGAGGGAGGTTTGCTCCTCCGTTAGATTAGAATTTACAATCACGGGGAAAGACTCGTTGGGACCAAGAAATGCATACCTCAAGCCCAAAGGTAGAGGTTTCAAGTCTACCTTTGGTGCTCCCTTACCATTGGGACTCTCTTCTCTTTCTTCAACTTGAAAGAGGTCGTGAATGTAAGGAGCCTCTTCTTCCATGCTCGCGCCTTTGCACTCCTTGCTTTCCTCAAGCAAATCCTCATAGAATTGTATGTCTTCTTTGTGAGTACCTATCTTTGATTCATTCAACAACACACTTTCAAGGGGATCATTAGAGGCATGCAAGTGGGAGCGAGAAAATTCATCAAGAACCGTATCAAGAATATCTACCCTAAAGCATTCACCACTTGAGGAGGGTTGTTGCATGACATTGTTCAAATCAAACTCAATAGAATCATTGTCAATTTTCAAGGATATCTTCCCCTCCTTCACATCGATGATAGCTCTAGAAGTGGCTAGAAATGGCCTACCCAAAATTATAGGAATCCTCTCATCCTCATCCATTTCTAGCACATAGAAATCCACGGGGAATGTGAACTTTCCTACCCTAAGGGGAATGTCCTCAACTTTGCCCATGGGGAACTTAACGGAACGGTCCGCTAGTTGGAGAGTAATGTTAGTGGGAGAGAGGGTTCCTACACTAAGCTTTTGGTAGACGGAATAAGGCATGAGACTCACACTTGCTCCTAAATCACACAAGGCTTTATCAAATTCAATGCCATTGATAGAGCAAGGGATGGAAAAGTTACCCGGATCTTTCAATTTGGTAGGTAGTTTGTTGGAAAGAATTGCACTACAATTGGCGGTTAAACTCACCGTCTCACACTCCCTTCTTCCACTCAAAAGATCTTTCAAAAATTTGGAATAGTGGGGCATTTGCTTCATAGCATCAACAAAAGGGACGGAGATATGCAAATTCTTAATGACTTCCAAAAACTTCCCAAATTGGGCATCAAGTTTAGCTCTCACAAATCGTTGTGGAAAGGGTAGCTTCTCCTCTCTAGGTTGGCGATTTAGGGGCAAGGGGGTGGCTTCTTTTTCCTTGAGCACCTCAACATGTTTTTCTTTTTCAACACTCAATGGCTCATTGGGTTTTTCACCCTCATTCTCTAACTCCGCCTCTTCTTGGGGTTCTTCCTCAATTAAAGGGTCACTCCCTACTACTTTCCCACTCCTTGTTGTCATGGCATACAAAGGTTTTGGGTTGACTCCTTGACTTGGGATGTGAGAAGAAGAAGGAGAAGAAGAAGAAGGGGATGAATTAGATGCAAGTTGAGCAATTTGAGTCTCAAGCATTTTCATGTGAGCATTGGTTCGTTTTTGAGCCTCTTCATGTTTCTTTTGATCCTCCTCACGCATTTTTAAAAGAGCATCTAATTTAGCCATCACGGGATCTATTGGAGGAGCTTCAATTTGAAGAGGTTGTTGAGGTGGAGGAAGTTGGGGTTGATGGAAACCCGGGGGCCTATTAGTTTGGGCATAGTTAGGAACAAATTGGCCCCTATTGCCTCCCGTGCCTTGGTTAGGAACATTACCTTGTTGATTATTTCCCATGTTACTGTGGTCACCAAAATTTTGATTTTGATGGTCATGGTATCGGGAATTAGGTTGTTGGTTTTGATTACCATATCCTCTTTGGTTAGAGTAGCTCCTTCCATTGAAATTGGAAGGGCCTCCCCCACCATGGTATTGGTTATCATAACCACCGCCATTTTGGTTCCAACCACGGTTTCCACCTTGATTCCAATTCCCCATTTGATTGGAGTTTGGCCTTAAGTTTCCTACATTTCCCATTCTAGGAGCAAAATTCATAGCATTGACATTTTCCATATTACTATCATGTTCATGGGAAGGGGGTTGAACTTCACAAGCATAGACACATTGAGAGGTATCATGATCATAGGTTTCACAATTAGAACAAAACATGCACCCTTGGGGCATTGTATTGTAAGAAGAGGGGGAGGAAGTATCCATACCATTGCCTCCCTTGGTTGAAGGGGAGATATTACCATGAGGGTTGGGCCTTTCTTTCATCAATTCATCCATTTGCTTGGTCATTTTGGAGATTTGGGTAGAAAGGTTGTTGATTGCGTTGGCTTGCTCCAATGCATAAACGCCCTTGCTAGAAGTAGCATCCCTTTCTCCTTCGTACCAATCATCATAGTGCTTTGCGGCTTCCTCTATAATACACTCCACTTCATGCTCTCCTTTGTTCATAATTGGACCACCGGCTGCGGCGTCTAGGCTTGTTCGTCCTTGAGGTGTGAGACCTCCATAGAAAGTGTGAATGAGTTGATACTTGGGTATCCCATGGTGTGGGCATTGACGTTGAAGCTCTTTGTATCGTTCCCATGCCGCACTCAGAGACTCACCACTCTTTTGGCGAAAACCTTGAATCAAAGACCGAGCCTCGGCGGTCTTCCTATGGTTATAAAACCTCCTCAAGAAAGCCGTAGTCACTTGGTCCCATATCGTGAGAGAATTAGGGGGCACCTCCTTCTCTAGCCATTCTAGACCTCTCCCAATTAGCGAAAATGGAAACATTTTGAGGCGAATATATTCTTGAGTCACTCCATTGGCCTTTATTGTGTCACAATATTTCTCAAACTCTTTTAGGTGCTCATGAGGACTCTCAAACTTTCCACCCGAGAATTGTTTCCTCTCAATCAAGGCAATCAAATTAGGCTTGATCTCGAAATTGTTGGCTTGAGTAGTAGGAGTTAGGATCCCACTTTGCGCTTTAAAAGCTTCGGGGGCCCCAAGACGAATCAAAGGCGTATTCTCTCCCATTTTAGAACCTTCTTTACTTTCAAACTTATAGGCTGAGAAAGGGTTGATTTCTGAATTCGAAGATGATTTAGGGCTATCTAATTCTTCACTTGAGGGTGAAGAGGGTGGAGTATCTTCTAATTCTCTTACTCCTCTCGTTGGAGTGCGGGAATTTCTACTCCTTGCTCTTGCTTCTCTTTGAAGTAGGGACAAAGACCTCTCTAGCTCTGGATCGATGGGAATTAAAGATCTTGAGCGGGTTCGTCCTCTATTCATACAACAAAGCTAAGAAGAACGTAAGCACTGACAAGTAACAAAAGTAGCGAACACTAACAAATAAAGGTGAGATAGTCTTAAACAAGCAATGAAATAGCAATGGAAACCGTCTCCCCGGCAACGGCGCCAATTTGACAAGGGAATAATCGTGTCGTTGAGCGACTACACCTAAGTCAAATTAATTTATAACGCTCTACCAACCTAATACGTGTATAGGGTAAATAGAGGGGTCGAACCACAGGGAGACATGCATAAACACCGCATTCACTACTTAAGACTTTAAGCTATCTCGGGACAAGAAGTATGAATAACTAAGAGATTAAACTAAGGATTAAGAATGATTAAAGACCAATATAACTAAACACAAAGGGAAGTGGGTAGATGTAGATGTCACTTGATCATGCAATGACACAGAAGCAAAGCAATGGTAAACTACGCATGCAAGAATATCGAAATAAAGCTCGATCTGACCGCCTTCCGGGGTTAATCGATTTCTCCTAACATAGTCTCTATGCTTCCACATTAGAACCATATATTAGAAGGTGCAAACAAAGAATTATCGATAGTAATGAATCTCAACTAAGTCAACTTCCGTTACTTGTTAGTAAAGACTCATCTTTGATCAACTAACAATGTGCACTTGCAAGAAAGACCAAAGAATATCAAGCATACAAAGACTTTAATCACCATTAACATAACCCCCAACATCATAAGCATGAATCAATTAACAACTACACCATCCCCACACCCTTGGCTAGGTGACTACTCACAAATCATATTGAAGACAATTTCAATCATCAAATCAATAAGCATCAACATGATCAATAAGCAAAGAAGGAAAATCAAAATAAGCAAACAAAACTAGATACAAAAGTAAAGAGAGAGAGTAAGAGATTGCTCATTCATTGAAGATGAAGATTTACAAAGGTTCAATCAAGCTCCTTCTTCAATATCCAAGTTCATCAATAGAAATCCACACTTTCTCTCTCTACTAATGAAGTTTCTCTCTCTAGATTAAGCTAAAAATGTAGAAAATTAAAACTAAGTTAATCCCCCAAAACGTTCTAAAAAAGGGACTTATATAGTCCGTACAGAGTCAGCTGACAAAAGGAGAGGTCCGACCGAACAAATGGGAAGGTTCGGCCGGACTACAGGGTAGGTTCGGCCGCACCATGGGTAGGTTCGGTCGAACCTCCCTGATCCTAGTCTGGTCGAACTCCTGTGGTTCGCCCACTCCTGCAAAACTGCCGATTTTCATCTTGCCCCTGCCTCGAAGTTCGCCGAACCACTGAGCAGGTTCGGCCACACCTTGGTTCGGCCACACCATCAGGAGGTTCGGCCGAACCTCTTCTGAATCATGCTTCCTCTAGCCTCCTTTGAGCTTAGCTTCCTCCTCTTGAAAATCTCGATGGTTCCTACAAAGCATAAGCATGAAAAGCACAGTAAGAACAAAGCGGGAGGACTAAGAAAAGGGAGGATAAAAGAGAAAGAAAAGAGAAAGCAAAACTAAGTAAAAATGCTTAGAAAGAGGGCCAAACAAGTGCAAACGAGGGGAGAATCCTTAGAGAAAAAGGATAAAAGAGTGGCATAAATGCCACTCATCACCTGTTGGACCGATGTCGCCGATTGTTTCCCAATTCATTCGATTCAGGTGTGTTTCGATTCGAAGATTAAGAGGGGATTTGAACATAGACAACCCCTTCTTTGATAATTTGGGGCGGGGATTTGAGGTCGAAACCTCGAAGCTTGACAAAACAGAATTAATGGAAATTGAGATCTCTTTTCAATCTCTCTCCGCACTGCTATGGTGGGATTTAGGTGGGCTTGGCTCAGGTGATGGGGCGGGACTACATCTCAGGTTAGCGTGGCTCAAGTGACGGGGCTGGCTAGGGCTAGGTTGGGCTTGCATCTTTGGTGGTCAGTTTGGTGGTGATAGTGGGAAGGTGGCCAGGTTAGTGTTGCTGGTCATGGTGGTTGAATGAAGGGGGTGAGGTGGAAAATGGTGGGGAACGGGCGGTGCCAATGGTGGGGAATGGGCGGTGCCAATGGTGGGGAACGGGTGGTGCCAATGGTGTGGTGGGGCTGCTGGGTTAGGGATTTTGGGATTTTTTATTTTTCTTTTATTTTTCTTTTTCTTTGGTTTTATTTTTAAAAAAAAAAAAAAACAAAACAAAAAGTTTACCTGTTGAAACGGTTTGTAGGTAAAAAAGCTCATTTTGAGCAGATGGGGTGTTAAGGTGGGATTATTTCTGGAATACACAAAGGTAGGATTATTTTGAGCAGATGTGCCAAAGGTGGGATTATTCTTTTCAATTTTTCCTTTCCTTAAATACCCCTTTCCTCTTCATTTTGCTGGCTGCTCGTCGCGAAGTTGCTCGAAAAAATCCGAAAACTTCAATTGCTCGGTTCTTGCTCGTTTCTCAACCGAATTCGCTCAAATTTGTTGCAAATCAAAGCTCTTTTCATCTATTTTCCCGATCTATTTAAGTTTTCTTCAAACTCTCATCGGTTTTTATGAATTTTTGGCATGTTTATTTACGAATTTCATGAAAATTCGAAACTTATAATGCTCAATTTGCTCTGTTTGTCAAGTTTTATGCCATAAAATTGCTTGATTATGTTTATATATTTCCTTGGGAGTAATTTGAGACTTGTTTGACTCAATTTGGTGAAGAAATAAAAAATTTGCCATTGTTGGACCTCCTAAGGTCGTGAAGAACAATGTGACCTGTTCTTGATGTTTTTGCTAGCAATTCTTGTCCAATTTGTCACAATAATTACTATAGTGTTGCAAGAAATTGTTTGATTGCTTGAAAAATGTCGTATATGCTCAATTTGAATTTGTGCTCTATTTTAGTACTACGTACTCTGTTTTTTGCGAACATAGTATCATGCGGCTAGGCGAACCTTAGATACTATAGAACCTTAATTCATGATGATTTTGCGCAATGTAGTATGGCTAGACAGCGAGGCTCGGGTTCACGGTCCCGAAACACCAGACGGGAGCACGAGCCCGTAGAGGATGACGCCGCACCTTCCACTTCGCTTGGTCGGCTTCCTGAGTGGGATGAGCAGACCCTGTTCTTCGCCCCCGTCCACCACATTTCTGAGAGGGTGAGATGGGGCATCACGGTCTGGAGGACGCGGTATCACGGTTCCGGCTGTGATGGTTTGGGCGATTTGAACAAGATGTACATCGCCAGGGATCTTGAGACGAGATTCCTATGGGAGTCTTGCGGACTAGCTACTCTGTTCGAGACCTCCGAGGCTATGTTTGCCTCCAGCGGGGGTCACCATGTAGTGCGCGCTTTGGTGAAGTTTTTCTGGTACATCACCAACACTTTCCATTTCCCTTGGGGCGAGATGATGGTCACCCCTACGGACTTCAGTCTCATTATAGGACTGGAGTTCAACTCTGTGCCACTGTCGTTCAACAGTGGGATCGACGTCTTTTCTTTGGAGGTCGAGGAGTTGTTGGGGCCGATCGCTATTCGGGCCCGAGCTGAGGTCAAGACGACTCAGTTTTGCGCTAGGGGAATTCGCCGCTTGACGCTGGCAGCGGCTCTTGATGACGATGCGACCACCCGAGAGCAGCGGGTGCGCATCTTTGCGCTGATGTTGTTGTCAGGGACATTCTCCCCTGACAAAGGTAGTAGGGCGTTGCTTTAGTATCTTCCTGTTGTCCGTGATCTTCAACGGATCGGGAATTAGACTGGGCCAGCTTGGCCTATGCTGACTTTGTTCGTGCGCTGAGGGGTCTCATGTCGACACCAGTCTTTTAGGAAGAACGTCGCTTTGTCTGCCTTTTGGAAGGTCATAGAGGTAAACATTATTCCCTATAAAGTTTAGCTCTACACATTTAGCTACCATTTACTCACAATTTTAACTCCTTGTAGATCTGGTTCTACGAGCACTTCCCTTCTGCTGCGCCAGCGAGACCATCGCCGCGCGGATTTCCAGTGAGCGCCTCTTGGGGCGGCCGCCATGTGGATGTGTCTACTACACATGTCCGAAACTAGATCATCGCGGTACGACTTTTATTGTTTATTTGCTTTTTCGCGGTGCTTTAGGGATATTCTCGCCTGATTGATATTCTTTGTAGGGGCCTGAGGTGGTGTACCGGCCGTGGGGCGGTTGGACAGTCCCTGGGTTAGCCGCACAGTATTCTGCTAAGCGTCGCTATTTCTTGGGGACTTATGGAGCGATCGCGTACTTAGGAGAGAGGGTTGCTAGACAACATTTCTTTGATGTCTTCGTCGTCCCTGCTCCTCCACCACGTCATATGTTCGACGACGCTCGTTTATTGAGCATGTTTGAGGGAGCTGGTACCCCTTGGCGGTCCCATGTGATCCTTGAGCGGTGCTATGCTGAGGAGCTACTACCTTTGTTAACTCTAGCCCCCGTACCGGCTGAGGATGTGAGGGTAAGATTTTTCAGCTTTTACTTTCCATTAAGTAGCCCCCAAGTATTGTTTTACTGACTTTTTTTGCTTTATCAGGACGATGCTGCTGAGTTCGAGCCACCCCGTATGTCTATCCACTACCAGGGGATGTATCGACCGATTGAGAAGATGATTCCTCCGGCTCCCGAGGGCGAGCGCTTCGTAGAGCGGTCGATTCCTCGCCACTAGACTCGAGTAAGCCTAGTTATTCACAATTTTTGTCCATATATCATACATGTTTACTGACTTATTTTTCTGACAGTTTTCACGCGAGGTGGTTTCGGCGATGGCACGATGCATAGATGCCTTTCGGAGCCAACTCGTCCGGATGAGGAATGCGGCCACTTGCCGTCGGGATGACGTCATCCGAGAGGTAGCCTTTCTTTATATTTTTATGCATTGCTGCTTCAATTTTACCTTGTTTCTGATTTAATTCTTTTTGCAGGGCCAGCCTATTGCTTCTCACACCCGCACGAGACCTGAGGGGCGGAGAGATCCGGCGAGGTGGTCGCTCTGAGGCTTCTCGTGCTGACGTTGCAGAAGGCTCGGGATCTTCTTCTGAGGGTGCTCATGCTGCACCAGTAGGAGAGGCTACCTCGGCTTTCAGAGGTGGTGGGATGTACGAGGTAGGCTCGTCATCGCAGCAGCCTCTGCAGCCTCAGCCTCAGGTTGATCCTGGGTGGAGTGGACCTACATTGAGTCTTCCTTCTCCTACGGAGACTGGAGCTGGTGGAGAGGTGACTCCTCGTACGGCGCAATTTTACGATATGATGGGCCTACGTCCCCAGTGTCGTAGTTTGTTCCTGTGTATATTTTATTTTAACTTTTCATAGAACTTTGCCTTAGACTCACTATTTTTAGACATATTTTGTATATCTATGCTATTAAGAGTTTATTTGTTTGCTATTATTATGTGTATGTTAGTGTGTGCAAGAGAAGTGTGACAAACAATTTTGCGCAAAAATTCCGTCACTTTTATTATTGATGGAGGGTATCCGACTCTCTCCCCCAAAAAGAAAAAATAAAAAAGGAGAAAATCGAATAAAACGTCGGGTATATATATATAAAGAAAAAACTTGGAAATTAATCTAGATAAAATCCAAAAAAAAGAATAATATAATTAATATAATAGCTATTTTAATTAATTAAGAAAAAGGGATAAACAGGATGTTTAGGAAAGATAAACGGAGCCATAAAGTCATTAGCTGACTCGAGTTTAGGAATAAAAATGCAAGTTAAGCAAGCGCGTCCGATGTGACAACTTGGCGCCAGCTGGCGCCAGGCGCTACACTTAGCGTGTGGCGCCAAGCGCTGGCAGCTGGCGCCAATTACGGGATTTGATGCCAATTGACACTGATGCCGTATTTCATTCTGATTAAAACTTCTCGCAATTTGTGTATAAATAGCCCCCTGCCCAGCCGATGCTTTTCATAATTCCAGCGAATAAAATAATTCTTTGCTTTAGAAAAAATAATAATCATGTCTTTAGTCACAAAAACCTTCACCCAATATACTCATCAATGGTGTCGATCTCTTAATGCTAGGGAGAGAAAAGAATTAGATTTATTTCACTTGGGGGGAATTTATGGCATCAAAGGGGTAGATCTTGACTTAGATTTCATACATACCGCTCTAGAATTTTGGAATGTGGATACTCATTGCTTTAGAATAGGGTATGATGAGATTAGCCCTTTACCAGAGGAATTTGGTGCTATTTTAGGCTTCCTTGCAATAGACCTTATAGTAATCCCTAGAGTAGATGCATACTATTATAAGGATTTTGAGCACTTCTTTAATTTAAAAGAAAGGGATTTATCAAAAAAAGTAGATGGCAACATAGTTAATTTGAAAGAATTTGCACGCCATTATTTTGATAAACCCTTTTTCTGAATCTTTTCATATATACAGAAGAATGACGTTCTTATTTTGCATGCTTAACCAATTTTTTCTTAGTAATGGTAAAAATAATGAGGGCCAATCAATTATAACCACTGTTTTAGAACAAATTGAATCAGGGAGAAATCCAATGTCATTGATAGTTTGAGAGACTATGATTAGTCTTGATGAACTGAAAAGGGACCCAAAAGCACCTTTTCGCGGCTCTCCAATTTTATTACAGGTAGAAAAATAATATTTTTAATTACATAAATCAAAAAATTTATTTTTGTATTGTAATAATAATTTATTTGCATTGCAATTTTCACAAATATGGCTAATGGAAAGGCTAGGATTAATTAGCCCTCCGGACGATATTGAGAAGTATACTCTCAATTGCTTCGTGAGGAGGAAGAAACGCTTCCCTAAAATTGGGCGCCATGGGTGGAGAAAAGTCTTCGAATCTCGTGATTTTGCTATCAAGTGGGTCGTCCCATGGTGGAAAATATAAAGGATGGTTGGTGTTAACAAGCAACCTTTCTGCCGTCTTCCAAGCTTGTCTCGTGTGACTTATTATTACCCCTGCAGGGTAAAAAGACAATACGGCTTGCTTCGGAATATTCCTTCCGGGCATCTTCGTCCTCCCTATGAGTACCCTGTTTCCCAAGAAGTAGACAGATTTGATGCTTACTGGAGTGCTAGACCTTTATGGGAAGTGATTACCCAAAAGGTTCCTCCTTCTTTGCCCAATGATGTGAAGAAGTGGTTGCTGAAGAAACCTTCGAAGGATTTGAATAGAGATCAGGGTAAAACTGATGTGAAGAGTCGCCTGGGTGACAGGTTGATTCCTGCCAAGGAACGTCTAGGTGCAAGAATTGAATTCAAAACATCTGCAATGCCTAGGAAGAAAAAATCTACCAAAGATAAAGGGAAAAGGAAAGTTGACACCATAGATAAAAAGGCTTGGGTGGAAAAGAATCATGGAGTGTTAGCTGAAGGGGAGACTATCTACCCTAAAATTGAATGTAGGTCCTCGAAAGGGTGCCTACTAGCTAAGGTTATGGATGAGGAGGAGGAAGCAGACAAAAATTGGAAAAGGGCTAGAAAGGAAAAAAAAGATTAGGAGCATTGCTTGACTTTCAATTTATTAGACTTAGTTTATTTTTCATTTAAAGTTAATTTATTTCAGCTTTATTTAAATTCCATCAATAATGTAATTTTATTTTATTAATGAAATTTCAGCTTTTACTTAAATTATTTACTTTAAATTTATTTTATTAAAGCAATGAAAAATTAATTTCCAGAAATTCTTCGAGTACGGAAGTAAAAAATTTCCCAAAAAACACCGAAATTTGCCCAGAATTTATTTTACAATTGGCGCCACTTATTTATAATTGGCGTCTGTCATTGAAGTCTGGCGCCAGGCGCCAATTTCATCGGCTGGCGCTGATGGTTTTTGGGTGGCGCCAGATTCCTCTCTGCGACGCCGATAATTCGCCGATCTTCTATTGAATTTATAATTAATTCTGGAACGCGGAGATGTCAAAAAATAAAGTGGCCGCACCCGTAAAGGGTTGTCTATGTATCCTTTCTTAAGGAATCAGGCCGAACGTAGCTCTCTTGAGTATCCTACTCAAGTAATTATGGGTAGTATTTCTTAAGTTGCTCAAGATTTGTCATGTTCGAGAATTCATTGCCATCCATATCAGTTAATTTTGACAATGTAGGGTATAGACCAATTAGGTCTAAATTTACCCCTTGGATCTAAAACATTTTTCCTTAGTGCTTTTAACACCAAGTCTCCTACTTTGATATTTCTTGTCTTGATCTTCATATTAAAATGCCTAGCCATACGAGTCTGGTAACACTAAGTGTGATGTAGAGCTTCTAGTCGTTTCTCGTCGAGTAGAATCAATTCTTCATATCTTGCCCTAGTCCATTCAACTTCATCGAGTTTACTCTCTAACGCAATGCGTAGAGATGGTATTTCTAGTTCGACAAGTTGTACGACATCCATTCCATATACCAAGGAAAATGGCGTATTTCTTGTTGATGTACGGATTGACGTGCGGTAACCCCACAATGCGAAGTGAAGTTTGTCAGGCCAATCTTTATAATTTTCCTTCATTTTCTCGATGATAGTCTTTAAATTTTTATTAGCTGCCTCGACTGCTCCATTTACTTGAGGTCTATTAGGGGAAGAATGATGATGTTGAATGCCATATTTATGTATCAATTCTTCACATTCGGCTTGAAAGTGAGTTCCATTGTCACATATCATTTCATGTGGGACTCCCTATCGACAAATAATATTTCTCTCGATAAAGAGTGCTACATGTTTTGCAGTGAGTTTAGCGTACGATTACGCTTCGACCCATTTTGTGAAGTAATCAATTGCTACTAAAATGTATTCGTGGCCTCCTGTTCCTGTGGGAGTGATTTTGCCAATAATGTCAATTCCCCATGTAGAGAATGGCTATGGCGATGTGTAGGTGTAGAGCAAAGATGGAGGAACATGTTGTAAATTGGCATAAATTTGGCACTTAGGGCATCTTTTTACGTATTGATGGCAATCCCTATTCATTGTAGTCCAATAATATCCTTCTCGCATTATCTTTTGGACTAACATTTTGCCATTTATATGAGTGCCACAGATTCCTTCGTGGACTATTCTCTTTGCTCTTTGTGCATCCTTCTTTCCTACACATAGGAGAGCTCGACCTTTGGGTACCCTTTTATGTAGCTCGTTGTCTATGAGTACATATTGGGAAGCCAAAAGCCTCAATGTTCGTTTTGCTCTTTTGTCAGCATGAGGAGGGTATTCTCCTTTGGTGACATAATTGAGTATGTCCGTGTACCACGGTTCTTCTTCTTCTTCTTCTTCTTCTTCTTCTTCTTCTTCTTCTTCTTCTTCTTCTTCTTCTTCTTCTTCTTCTTCTTCTTCTTCTTCTTCTTCTTCTTCTTCGCCTTGGACTACTTCGTCGTCTTCTATAGCCTGGATGTATGCTGGTTTGTGCCTTTTTTCTATAGTTAGAGGCATTTTCTCGATTTCCGTGGGAATCCTAACCATTGAGGCTAATCTTGCCAAGGCATCGACAAATTGGTTTTCCTCTCTAGGTAGATATGTATATTCTACCTTGTCTAATTGATCGGTAAGAGTTTCCAGATAGGTTTGATAAGGGGCTAGGCTTTCGCTCCTTACTTTCCACCTTTTAGATATCTAATTGATGATCAAAGAAGAGTCTCCGAATATCCTTAACTTTTTTACTCCCAATGCCAAAGTTGTTTCAAGACCTACCATGCATGCTTCATATTCAGCAGCATTGTTGGTAACGTCGAAATCGAGCTTTATGGAGATTGGAACATGCTCTTCTTTAGGTGATACTAGTAGTACTCCAACGCCACATCACTTTTGGTTCGCGGCTCCGTCGAAGTATAAGGTCCAAGTATCATCTTCAGTGACCATTAAGTCTTCATTTGGAAATTCATTGTCTTGCATTGGCGTCGAGTCTTCTATTGGAAAATCTGCTAGAAAATCTGACACCACGGATCCTTTGATAGCTTTTTGTGGCATAAACCTTACATCAAACTGGGCTAGATTGACTATCCATCTTGATATGCGCCCATTGAGTGTAGATTTCTCGAATAGATACTTGAGTGGATCTAATCGGGAGACTACGAAGACGGTATGCACCAACATGTAATGTCTTAACTTAGTTGTGGCCCACACCAAGGCAAGGCACAACTTCTCGAGTGGTGTATAGCGTGCTTCGTATTCGAGCATCTTTTTGCTTAGGTAGTAGATTGCGTTCTCTTTGTCTTCTACTTCTTGTGCTAGCATAGCTCCCATTGTCTCTTTGGTAACTGTCAAATATAACCTGAGAGGTATTCCGGGAAGTGCTGGCGCTAATACGGGAGGGTTTGCGAGATAGGCTTTGATCTTTTCAAAGGCTTTTTGACACTCGTCATCCCATATTACTGGTACATTCTTCTTGAGTTTTTTGAAGATTGGTTCAGATATCGTCGTCAGTTTTGATATGAACCTACTTATGTATTGCAACCGGCCAATAAATCCTTGAATCTGTTTCTCAGTCTTGGGCGGTGACATTCACATGATTGCTTTGATCTTTGTTGGGTCTACCTCTATTCCTCTAGACAGTAGTAGAAAAAGTGCTATTTGTAGCGCCCTAGTAGTAACTGACATAAATTATGTTAGTTACAAAAAGAGTATTAGTAACTGGCATAGATAATGCGGGTTACAAATAAACTAGTATAACCAAGGTCAGTTACAAATAGTAGGTCAATGATAGGGTGACCAACTTTTCGTAAGGGGCATAATAAATGGCAGTTACAAATAATAAGTTAAACTTTATAGACCTTATTAATTGTAAGGGGCTTTATTAAGGCCGGTTACTAATATTAGCGCCCACCACTCACACTTCACTTGTATTTTTCTTTTTTTAATTTTAAACAAAATAATTATTTTTTTTTTTTTTTTTTTTTTTTTTTTTTTGAGGAAAACGAAAAATAAAAAACAAAATAGTTGGTACTGCACTTGCCTACTAGTCTGCGCTTCTTTTGTCTACACACCTTTATTTCTTTTTTTTTTTTTTTTTGGTTTTTACTTATCCCCAATTCCCCCAATTCCCAATTTTCTTCCCTCACTCTCATTCAAGGACCGGCGCTGCTCTCAGATCGACGTTGGCCGAACTCCGACGACGGCCGACCGGTGTTCGCCTGCTTTCCTTTAGCCTTCTCTAATTTCTCTCTCTTTGACAAAGCAAAACTCCAGTCTTCAGGTTTAGTTTTTAATTAATCTATTTTTTTTAATTGTTAATTGAAATTGTGATTTCATTCATTTGTGAATATATAATTCTGTGAATGTAATGTATTTTTAATATTATAGGTGTGCGCCTTGATTCGAATTATGAACCCTAAGTTTGGCAAAATTCTTTTAATATTTCGATTCTGGTAGTCAATAATTGGTTTTTTGGGTTTGATTGCTTATAATATTTCATTTATGTCGTTCTATTGTTGAGAGGGTGGCGAAATTACGAATGTCCGACCATTCTATTGGCTGTATTATTGGGGAGCGGGAGGGAAAGGATTGGATGTCCGGTCACCATTGGGGAGCAGGATGGGAGGAATTGGATGTTCGGCCTTGGGTTGGGGAAGGGAAGGGGAGTAAGTGGATATTCGAAGGTCATTATGTCTATGTTTATTTGTAAAGGAAAACTTGAATTGACTCGTGACTGTCAAAGAGCTTTGTCTAATTTATACTAAATTGCTAAAGTATCAGTTTTGTAGCCTGATGAACAGAGTTTTGCAAAGGTGTATTTCTGCCACCAGACCATCAATGTTAAAATGAGATGTGATGGTTAGTTACCCGACTTGTCTCTGTATGTGTTGTATAATATTGTGTAGAATTTATTATGATTAATTTATAATTATCTTCTAAATGTATTCCATCTTATTGTCATGGAGCAGTCATGGGTTTTTGCTAGTTTATGATGTAACGAGTCGTCATTTAATAGTAATATTCTATCCATTAGAATCCCTCGGCCTAGGATGTTATGTTATCTATATTTTACACTATTAAAAAAATTCATGAACGTTTAATCTTTCTCAATGTAATATATGGTCTTTACATATATTGGCTTATGTGAAGTGGACCTGAAAATCAGAACTGAATTCGGAACTGAAAATCATAACTCAATTCGGAACTGAAAATCAGAACTGAATTCGGAACTGAAAATCACAACTGAATTCGGAACTGAAAATGAGAACTGAATTCATAACATAATTCAGAGCTGAAAATCAGAATTAAATTCATAATTGAAAATCAGAACTGAATTCAAAGCTGACTTTCAGAACTTAATTCAAAGCTTATTTTTATGTGCGATCTTGAACTTATTTTTATGTCATGTTGAGTGGGTCATTGTTGTTATCAGTTTGTGTGTTGTCATTGTTCTTAGTCTTGAATTGTGATTACTGATGTTTGAGATGATAGCTATTCTTTCCTTTTGAAGATCTGCTCCTATATTGTGATTATAGATGTTTCAGATTAGTAATTTGTGTGCTGTCATGGTGTGTTCCTTTATTGGGGACAACTTGCTCCAATATTGCAACTTTGTTTAAGCTACCTTTAGTGTGACACTGTGAGCTGGCTAAAAGTACAGGGAAAAGAAGAAAAATTCTATCTCAGAATCAATTAGACTTTAGGGTGCTGCATGGAGTGCGTAAAATACTTCCTTGGAGAATGATAGGAAATAAACTAATGATCAGATTAGATTGTTTTGATTGAGAGTAACTCACTCGTAGGGCATACCAATAAGACTGAAAATCTGTGTGGCACAGGCCACAACACTCCTGATAGTCCAGTAAGCAGCAGTAGGAATGTGTGTCATAGCAACAGATAAAGGCGGTAGCTCAGCTCAGATGTATTGCTGAGGCAGCTGCCTGAGCTCAACAATCCTCTTTGTAGGTAGATGTTTAAGGAGAGCCACAGACTTGGCGAGAGGGTGACTAGAGAAGAGCTTAACCACCAACCCAAACTCTCCATAGGCTATTGCTTGTGCCGTTAGAGCTATGGCTACCTTTGCATCCAATGAATAGTTTGACAGCAAGCTGAGAAGTGCCAGTTGTCGCATGTGCATCTCCTCCTCCCTCACATTTGCATGTTATCTGCCAGGATACAGAACATATGTTATGAAAACATGAAATTATATTTGAAGATAAGACTTTTTTTTTGGCTCATTTAAAATCAGTCTAAAATTCAGAACTGAAGCTCAAAATCGAAATTCAGAACTGAGATAAGTCTGAAACTCAGAACTGAAGCTCAAAACTGAATTTCTGATCTAAAATCAGTCTGCAATTCAGAATTGAAGCTTAGAACTGAAATTAGTGTTAGTTTGTTTTATTAAAGTGCATACTTGTACTCCTACACGGCTACACCTTCTCATGTGTTAAAGTAGCAAGGATGAAATTTACTTCAATCGTTGTTGAAATTCTCCCATCAAAGGTAAGATCTATACGTACCTTTTTGTAAATTCAGTAGAATCTTGCTGGAACAGTTAAAGTCAGTTTGAAGGTCTGATTTCTCTGGGCTCGTTCTCCTTCATAACAGATGATTTTTAGGTGATTCTTTTTTTGAATTTGGGTTATTTTTTGTCTACTCTGTTCCTGTAAAATTTCAGAAGTTTTTGAGTTTGGCTGCTATTAAACTGGATTGTTTTCTGAAAACTGGTCAATTTTTGTTCAATTTGGTATATGCTTCTTTTTTAGAGGGTTTTTCTTAGAGCTGTGTTGAGATTTTTGCTGGGATATTCCTGTGAAGTTTAAGGTGTTTTAAGAGTATTTTGCTCATATAAATTTCATCCTTACTACTGTTATACTTTGTGGTTTTTTTACTCTGATTTGTGCACATATTTTGTGTTAAAAACATATGGGTGAAGAGGCTATAAACAAACTTATGTAAAATTTCAAGAGAAACTTGATATAGTGGAGGAAAAGTTGATTAATAGATTATAATCTAGGTACGATGCCTTTGCTAAGTTGTTACAATAAGAAGAAGAAAAAAATTGAAAGATAATGATAATGAGTATTCAAGTATTCTTTGCATATTCTAAAGCTAGTGACGGACAGTATTAAGTATTTCAAGTTAGTCT
Organism: Chenopodium formosanum; assembly: GCA_024500155.1. Lineage (NCBI taxonomy): Eukaryota > Viridiplantae > Streptophyta > Magnoliopsida > Caryophyllales > Amaranthaceae > Chenopodium > Chenopodium formosanum. The sequence goes on from CM044880.1 coordinate 45,556,327, forward strand.
AGATGTTTGAGAAATAGATACCTTGTTATTTGTTCTTGGAAGATGATATGAATTTTTTAGTCTAGATGCATGTACAAATATCATATTTAGAATAGCAAGTGTGGGTGCTTTAATTGTGTTTCCTGCCATTGATTTTATGTAAAATTTAATAACTTTCCAGGTATGGTAGTTCTTTATATATGACTGTTCTTCATGCCATATGCAAAAGAAATATCCACCATGTTTGCCTAATACCTAATAAAATACACTCTGATGTGTGCTAGTGTCACTATATATTTTCTGAAACTCTTCTAGATGTTGAAGCTGTAAGTGTTGATCTCCTTTTTCCAATGGCTTACTACCGAACTTTAATTTGAGTTATATATACTTTGTAAATTTTTATTTTCAGGACATGACATGTCAATTCGAGTTCAAGAGATTAGTTGATCAAGGTGGTGCATGCTTTCTAGTAAGTTTCCGAGCAATGGTCAGCTCTGATTTTCCGTGCACTTAAAAGTTAATACGGAGAGACAAAACATTGTGAACGACAGACAGAGTTATGTGAGAGACAATATTGGGCCTTGTGAGAGACATGCTTGTAATTTATAAGTACATCATTTTCTTGTAGAGCTGATGATATATATGTAGATTTTAATTAAATTGAGCCTTACATTGTTTAGGATATATAATCTTTGTATTTATCATAAAAGTGAATTAATATTTTATAATGTTTCACATAATGAAAAAAATGTAGCGCATTAGTGGGGTGAATACAAGTTATGTGAAATTATTTGGAGTACGTGTTTTGTTTGTTGAATTGTAATAGGGTGTAACAGGTTTTAACCATTTGACGTTGGTTCGTTCGGTAGGATTTGAATCAAATATCTATAAAAAAAATTATATATTTATTAGTAACTAGCGTAATCTAATGCTAGTTACTTATAGATTTTTTTTAAAGAAAAACTAAAACTATTCATAACTGGCGTTAGGCTATGCCAGTTACAAAAATACACTATTTATAACCTGCGTAACTTAACGCTAGTTATGAATAATATGCTTTCTAACATGAAAATAGACTATTTGTAACTGGCGTTGGGTTAAGTCAGTTACAAATAGTACATATTTGTAACTAACAAGCCAGTTACGAAAAATTTTCACTAGTTGTAACGGTGGCATTCGCAACCAACAATGCTAGTTACAAAAAGCCAATTTCGCCAGTTACAAATAGCATTTTTTCTACTAGTAGAGCTTATGACGTAACCCAAAAGCTTGCCTGGAGTGACTCCGAAAGCGCACTTTGATGGATTCAACCTCATATTATATTTTCTTAGCCTTTTGAAAAATTTCCTTAAGGCTAGTTGATGGCCTGGACGGTCTTTTGATTTTACAATCATATCGTCGACATATATATACTTCGACTTCTTTATGCATCATGTCATGGAGTAAGGCAGTTGCTGAACGTTGGTAAGTAGCACCCGCGTTTTTCAACCCGAATGGCATTACCGTGTAGCAGTAAGTGCCCCATGGCGTTATAAAGGTTATTTTCTCCATGTCTTCCTCTGCCATGAGAATCTGGTTGTAACTTGTGTATCCATCCATGAACGAGAGAAGCGCGTGATTTGCCGTGTTATCTACCAGAATATCGATGTGTGGCAAAGGGAAGTCGTCCTTTGGACTTGCCTTATTTAGATCTCGATAGTCGACACACATCCTTACCCTTCCGTCTTTCTTCGGAACAAGGACGACGTTGGCGACCCATTCGGGGTATTTGGATACCTTGATGAAACCTGCAATTATTTGTTTTTGAACTTCTTCTTTTATTTTAAGAGTTGCGTCGGGTTTCATTCGACGTAACTTTTGTTTTACAGGTTTCATTCCTGGAATTAGTGGTATAGTGTGTTGAGCTATTTCTCTATTAATGCCTGGCATATCTTCATATGACCAAGCAAATACATCGATAAATTCTTTAAGTAAGTTAATTAAATCGGTTCTTTCTTGTTTATTCAATGTTAATCCAATTTTAACTTCTCTTTTATGAGTTGAATCATTTGAGATATCAACTGTTTCAGTTTCTTCAATTATCGGTGTTTTCTTTTCGAGTGTTTCCATTGCTTTAATAATTTCTTTTTCTTTTTCATCGTTAGTGAAGCAATGCTCGTCATCTTAGGTTAGAGAAGAACACGAGAAGTAAGGAGAATGAGAAATATTATTATACTCTGAGATCATTACATCAAAGAGCGATATGTCCTCAGGGACTGGATCACTAACTATCCTAGGAGAAGAAATAGGAGGGGGAGGTGTTACTACTGAAGACTTAGAAGACTCTAGAGGGAAGGACTCTGACTCAGACGACTCTTCAAACATCGATCCTTGCCCTGTTGTGATGGATATCTTCCTTCCGCTTGATGTAGTCACCTTGATAGTCTTGCGCCACCCTTGTAGTGATCCTTCAGCTGGAGTAATTAGCTTCGAGGGATCAAAGCTTTCACTTTGTAGGACTGTTTGAATGAGCGAGGAGTTATCCTCTTTACAAGTTGGCTCATTCTTTTCTCGCCCAAACAATAATCCCATGACGTTAAAGTCAAAGCATGGGGGTGCTTTCTCTTTGTGGACAGGAGTTGGGATTTCATTAGTAAAGTAGAAATCCAAGAAAATCTCGAATCCCGGTTGTCGTATGCCGTTTACAACAAATGGCTCGGGAAATTCATGGCATGGATAGTCCTCTCCTTCATTTATAGACTGACCGTTAAGCGTAAGAGGGTACTGATCCATTGGAATTGCTTTCTTTTGAATGCGAGCGTCCCTACGTGCTTTTGCCTTTTCCTGGGCTCGCTTGAGATCCTTCTGAGTCGGTTCGAAACCAAGTCCGAAAGTGTCTAACTTAGGGAGGCCAGGTAACTCCAGCAGTTTTGTCGTTCTTTTCTTCTTTCCTAGGGTCATCCCGGGAAAATGTCCTTGTTTCTTCAGCATGGCATTGACAATCATGTTGGAATGGGGGTCATGGCAAAGAGGGGTCCTTTCATCCTCCTGGATTAAGGAGACTTCTTCGTTAAAGCCCCATAAATCTTCATCATCCTCGTCGTGCTCCACATTAATGATTGGATTCTCTATGGATTTGATTCTCATAGGCGAAGCATCGATGGTGATTGGGATTCCTCCAACTATAGCTTTTACTTGTTGGTGGAGAGATGAAGGGATTGCCTTTAGATCATGAAGCCAAGGGCGTCCCAACAATAAGTTGAATGAAGCTTTGATGTCTACTACTTGGAAAATAGTAGCATGTTCTATTGCTCATGCCGTTACATTTAGGGTAATCTTGCCAAGAGCTTGACGACGAGTGTTGTCGTAGGCCCTTATTCCTTGTGTAGACGGAGTTAAATCTTCGTCCCTTATACCGAGCATCCTCGCAGTTTTAAGTGGACAGACGTTGATGGCCGATCCATTGTATACAAGGGTCATAGGAACATTCATCCTTTTGCAGACTACTGTGAGGTTTAATGCCTTGTAATCTTTATCAAAAAAGGTGATCAAATTAATCGAGCTAGGAAGGTCACTTGTGAGGAAGTTGGCTAGTCCCTCAGGAGTAGTGTTAGAGTCTATCCCAATTTTGTCCAAGGCATTCATTACAGCCAACCTATGTTCTCGAGATGTTGCCAGAAGTTTCCATACATTCATCTCAACTTTTGTCTTCTTAAACTGCTTAACAATATCATTGTCTTCCATGATAGGTATGGGAACTTGTTGTGTGGTTGGCATAGTTTGTGTTAAAACGGGAGGTTGCATTCTCCCAGATCTTGTGAGGACGTCTATTGATGAGTCTTCTTCAGCCCAAATGTCATATGTGGTGTATGACACAAAAGGTGTAGGTCCTACTACATCCTTTAGATAGACATCTTCTTCATCACTGTCCCAAACTCCATTAATGGTTGCATCCTCTTCTTGTTGAATTTGGACTAGTTTCTTTCCATCAATCATTTTCTGAACCAAATCCTTGAATTTGAAACAGTTTTCTATAGTGTGACCCCCTGATTGATGATACTGACAGTAATATCTATCTGTCCTTTTCAACGATTCGAATGGTCTCGGTTTGAGAGGTTTGATCTCGCCACTCTCGGAGAGCATTTTGAACATTTGTGCATATGGAATCCCAATTGGAGTATAGATTCTATTGCTCTTCTTGGGTTTTCTAGTGACTTGTAAGGGAAAATGCTTTGCCTCATAAGTCGTTCCCTTGCTAACTAGAGGTAATGAGAACTTATTAGCTTCCACAAGATCTTGAATGAGGTTTTGAAACCTGTAGCATTCATCAGTGGTATGACCGTTTCCTCGATGGTATTTGCAGTAGGATTTGGGATCCCACCTTGGTGATCGCTTTTCTAATATTGGATCCTTGTTGGACCAATAGGTTTGATTAGTCCTTGATCATAGAGACGATCAAAAATAGCATCATAGGTCATTCCTATGGGTGTGAATTCTCTTTTATCTTTCGGAAGTGGAAGATCATCATATTTCTTATGGAGTTGGTTCATAGCTCTGAGAGCTTCACGTAGTAATTGCGATACCTCCCTCATAGACAGTGTGAGCAATTGTATATCATCCTTATTTGCCGGTTATGGAAGGTTATCCTTGACATCGAAAAAGATTTCCTCTTCTTTTTCTATGGCACGGATTTCTTTGACAGGTCTAATGAGAGATGAGGGGTCAACCTCGTTTTCCTCATCAGAGAAAGCCAGGGTATGAGCTAGAGGTGCATTGTTAATACTTGGCTTCTTACTGACAGGGGGCAGCGGCAGCTTGTTGTTGTCGATCAAGTCTTGGATGGCTTCCTTAAGCTTCCAACAGTTTTCAGTGAGATGGCCTCTACCTTGGTGATACTTGCAGTGTGCATTGGGGTTCCAATTAGCCGACCTCTTCTCAACTGGTGGGTCCCCAAATGGTCCAATAGGATTTATAAGACCCTTTGCATTTAATCGATCAAATGCGGTGTCATAACTCATGCCAATAGGAGTGAAGTTCCTCCTAAATGGTTTCTTCTGTCCTTGATTGTTCATAGCAAGGACTTCTCCTAAATTAAAGGTGCTAACATTGTTTGAGTGGGTGGTTTTGGACGAAGAAGGATTGTTGTTCTTCTTTCCTTTCCAGCCACTGTTGGAGTTATTGTTGGCAGCTTTTAATTTAGCCAAGTCATCTTCAATATTGATCCCAATGTCATAAACGGCCTTGAAGGTATGGAAATTATTTTGATATTTGAGATGCTTGGAATATTTTTCTTGGAGATTTTTTATGAACAGTCTCACAGATTCTTTTTCACTTGGCACCCCAATCATCTTAGCTAAGGTTTCTCTCCACTTGTTAAAGAAAGAGGTGAAGCCTTCATTCTCTTTCTGCTTGAGGATCTCAAGTTCCCTATGGTCAGTCTCGACTTGAATGTTGCACTTGTACCTATCAACGAAAGCGTTTGCTATTGACTCCAAGGTAGAGGTCTTTTCTTTCTCGAGAGAAAAGAACCATTGTTGGCAAACGGTCTCAAGAGATAGTGAGAACAGAGAGGGGAAAACTTTCTTATCGATACCCTTAATACTCATTATTGTTTCAAATGCTCTTAAATGAAAGTAAGGGTTATCAGTTGCTCTGAATTTTGGGAGGTCGTTGGCGTTGAACTTCTGCGGAAGAAGATCTTTGTCCACCGAGACCCCTTGTGATGTAAGCTCTTGAGACTTGTAGTCGCTAGACAACTTGCTTAAACTCTATTGCATGAGGTCTATCTGTTGTTGCTTCACGGGATCATCGATCTTGAGTGCGAGAAGCTTCAGTGTCTCAGTTACGGTAGCCAGTTGGTTCTTAAGATCATTGACTTCTTCTTGTGTTGCCATTATAGTCTTAGCTTTCCTCTTACGAGCTATGGGTTTGTCGAAAAATTGGACTTGTACGAAGAGTTTGTCTTTGATTAACCGTCCTTCCTTTCTTGACCACGCGCTGTAAATAAACCATTTTGCGTTTTAATTACTCGACTCGAATCAACTTGAATTTACGGTTTATTTTAAGGAGGAAAAGAAAAAAAAAAAAGGTGCATATTTTTTGGCATAAATAATGTACATATTTTTAGGGAACTAAGTATAGTTTTTTTTTTTATTGAAGGATTAATATCCGACTTACCCCCTTAAACAAATGACGAAAAAAAACGCGCACACAAGACTCTCTTAAACATGGTCAAGGTATGTGTATTGGTGTGTGCGTTGAGTGTGAGTGACATGCTTGGACTCTTGTGTAAGACCATGGGACTCAGTGCCTAAACTCGATCATTGACTCAAATAAGTACTATTGCCAACAAAATTTAGTCGAATTAATTAGAAAACTGATTACTTAGACCCTAGGTGATGACTCGACCAATAATCCAAACTGTCGGCCAAGCGACAGGACTGGCGTCGCACTGTGGAGCTTGGCGCCAGACGACAGAGATGTCGTCAGGCGCTACACTCCATAATGTGGCGCTACAGCTCAAATCTTGGCGCCAATATTGGAGCTTTGATCTGGGACTGTTTTCGGTATTATTAGTCAATCGGGGTATGCCTAAAGTTGTACTAGGTCAATTCAGATTAAAATATTAGACTTTATTGACTCGAATTAATTAATTAATTAATTAGGCAAAGTTCTTTAAGTCATTAATTTATTTAGTCTCAACACAAGTCAACAAACGGTTAAGAGAATCATATAATATATATGCACAACAAATAATGCACAATTAGTTAAGTAGGCACAATATGATGCAATGCGTTTGCCACCTAACCATGGCTCTAGTTCTCTAAAGTTCGGAATATGGGTTAGTCAAAAGAGGGTCCATGGTTAATTGTCCGGATTCACCGCGCGGAAGCCTAACCGTGAAGGGTTGGCGCGAGTGGATGGGACACCGCGAATTTAGAAAAAACTCGCTTCCATGGTTTGGTGAATTCAACATCTCGGATGTACCATTTGTTGCACGGAGCGTTCAATCGGGTATATGGAGCATGAATTCCCAGAGGGTTATGTCCATATGTAGAACACATATGGGTTTCAGAATAGTGAGAAAAAATTCAATCAGGAAGTAGGATCGAGCAAACAATACGAAAAACCGGTCGAAATTAAAACGCATATTTCTGGCTCAGTATTGGGGGAAATTGGCGCCAGCAAACAAAGATTGGCGCCAGCTTTTAACTGTAGCGCATGGCGCCAATGCTGGCGTCTGGCGCTACGACTAAAATGCTGGCGCCAAGCTCTGGTCCCTGATGCTACTTCCCACATGCCTCAGCCGCTTTCTGTGCTTGATAAAATTTTCTAGTTTCGCGCGGAGTTATTTCGGTCCTAGTTGTGAAAGATATTTCTCAAATTTCCTACGTGTAAAATCCTACGTTTTTAACTCATTACGGATGGTCTTTCCAATGAGATCTTTTTTATGCATATGACAATAACGTTAATCAAAATTACGTACATGAAATACTTAGAACTTTCCGAGTCTCATCCACTCATTCTAAATCATTGCCGAAACAAATTCAGGAATTAAAATAGAAATCCTCCCCAGTGGAGTCGCCAAAAACTGTGGGGAATAATTTCAAGCTTTAATCCCACTAGCTTGAACCCCACTGTGATCATACACTAAAGTACGGTGGCGTCCAAAAGGGAAGAAGATAGAGCAAAAGAGTCGCCAACAAGTTTTTTTAGGAACTTGTAAACCATTCATAGGATGAAGGTTACACCCCTTAACGATCCAAGAGATCGTCAAGTCCATAAGGTCTAGAACCAAATAAGGGTTCGGGGATGATGGTACAAATCCAACCTAAAAGAGATTGAACCTGCCCTAATAATAGGCCTCTACTTTATTTTGATCGTATTCATGTGCGCTTTCTGATTAACACGCAATCATTAGGTTTAACCCTAAACCTGTTTATCTATGTTAGTTGAATTTAATGCACAAACAAAACTATTATTGGCGATCACTTGAATTATAATCAAATTAACCCTAACAAGATTATTAATTATCTTATTAAGCGTGATTACAGAACAAATTCCCTTTAAATATGCAATAAAGGTGATCAAGCAATAACAATAAATAATTATAATCAAGCAACATAATAATCATGAATAATAATAATCATCATCAAAATAATAATAACAATCATAATCATAATCATTATAAATTATAACAATTATAATCATAATCATGTTCATGTTAATATTAAAACATAATAGTAGCAAGATCCAAGGCATGATACTAACAAGATTAATAAAAAACCCTAGCATGTCACTAAGCAATAAAAATCAAATCTTTAGCCCTAACATGATACTAACATGAATAAATATTAGAAAGAGAGTAGGAAACATCACTGGAATCATAATAAGCATATTTGATATTAAATTTACCTTAAACATGATACTAGGAATATCATAATAACAATATAAACATGATTTCTACATTATAACATCAATAAATCAATTAAAACACTTACTTTGATGTTTCGTACCTCTTTCTAATAATAAAATACAAACGTTAGTAACTTCAAGGAAATAATAATCAAAACAATTAAATTAAATAATTGAAAGAGAGATTTGGGACCAAACCCTCAGAAATTAAACCTTTCACGTCTAGGGCGAAGACAACTTCGAATATGGCTAGGTATTTCTAGATCTTGCGAATGCGAAATTTTGTATGAGAAAACAAGGTTTAGAGAAAGAAAGAAAGAATTCAACGAATGATTAAGAGAATGAAAGAATTAGAGAATGCTAATTAAAACTGATTGTAGATGAGAACTCGTGAGAATTGGTGAATTGGTGAATGAAAACGGAGTTTTTAATACGATATTTATAGAGAAAATCAGCCAAAAAGATAAAATAAACAAAACAGAGTCTGACGCACAAAAAAACAGAGTTGGCGCAAACCCTGGCTAACTGGGGCTAGGCACCAACACTAGCACCAGGCGCCAATGGCTAGCGCCAGGCGCCAATGGCTAGCGCCAGGCGCCAGGCCTGGTTCCAGGCGCCAAATCCTGGGGTCAGGCGCCAAGCCTGGTTTTAACGCGTTTTCGAAAATTAGATAAATTTGCCATACTGAAGGATAAAATCATATAATTTCCTCAAAAATGCTATTTGATTTTAATTAAAACTCTGAAAAGTCAAAAGGTCAATTTATCAATGCTAATTGAATTAGGAATGAAAAGAACTTTCTACAAGATTGTAGAAGACTAAAACCATTCCTAATTGTATTAGGAATGATAAATCATATTAGGCCCTCCCCTAGATCATTGGGCCGTACATAAAGCTCAAACCGGGCCCAGTTTAGTAAATTGGCCATAACTTCCTCAACATTCATCGGAATTGGGCTTATAATATATCGTTGGAAAGCTCTTGTCAAGCCCCATCCAACTACACTATTATGGGACCCATATCATGGACTAACCAAACTGGATTGGTTGTTTTCTTAAAATAAGTTTTCCAAAACAGAGAGAAGAGAAAAGAAATTAAAACTTTCCGCAACACTAGATTTTCCACACTTTCACTTCATTCGATTATGATTCGACGTGAAAGGTACTCATCACCGGGTTTGGTTTTTGGGAGACACAAATAGGTGTCTACACCATGATGCAAACTCTCACCACTAGAGTCAACACGGTAGAGCAATACAATCAAAACAATGTCACTGCCAATGCAATAGAAAAAAATCAAGGAACAGATGAGTAAGATCTCTGAAGAGTTCACTTATATGGAGCAACCTGTCACCTCTTCGTCCATACGGGACAAACTTCCCGAGAAGTTTTCCACTGCTGACATTCCTAAGTTCAAGGCTACTGATAATCCGCTTTTCCACTTGAAGACCTTTTCTGCGACCATGGCTCTTAAGGGATTAGATGTGACACTCTTCCCTACTGTGTTCCCTCTTTCCTTGGAGCATGCCTGTCAACAGTGGTTCTACTCTCTGGAATCCAAACAAGTTATGACCTGGGAGGATGTTACTGAAAGCTTTATGAATCGTTATAAGTGTAACATCCAAGCCAAGACTTCTGAACGTGAACTTTCCATTCTCAAACAGAAGGAGAATGAAGGCTTCACTACTTACCTAAGAAGGTGGAGAAAAATAGATGCCCTCTTGGTGGATCCTCCCAAAGAGAAAGAGATGGTTCGCCAATTTATTGGAAATTTAACTTATAAGTACAAGCAACACTTGAAGTTTCTACCTTTGAGTACCTTCGAAGCTGTGTACGATATTGGAATCAATTTTGAAGATGAACTGATGAAGACTGCTGGTAGAAACAATAATAACAACTCCACTTGGAAAAACAAGAAGAACAACACTCCTTCTTCTTCGTCTTCCAAGCCCAATAATGCTCCCAACAATGTCAATTTCAATGATGTGCTGGCTCTTAATGCTCCCCCTCAAAGATTCCAAAGGCAAAGGAGGATTTACACGCCTTTGGGAATGACTTATGATGTTGCTTTTGATCGCTTGCATAGTCAAGGACTGATTATGCCACATGGACCTTTTCCAGAACCTCAACCAGAGAAAAGAACTGCTAGCTATGACCCCAATTCTCATTGCAAGTTTCATCAAGGCAAGGTTCATACTACTGAGAAGTGTTGGAGGATAAAGGATGCGATCCAAGACCTGATTGATGCTAATCAACTACCTGTCCCTCTAGAGGAATGAAGCCTAATATTCAAACATTTCCTCTTTCTAATGATTTGGCTATCATGGGAGATGAAGTCTCCTTTGATCCGTCAATACTCATTCAACCTATGAATGAACCTCTGCTGGATGTTGTATTTGTCTCGAACTATGAAAAAGTAAATGGAATTTGGGATAGTGACGATGAAGACGTCAATCTATCTCAAAGATATAGCATGTTCGTCTCTTGGCACAAGTGAAGATGTTTGGGGAGACATTGAGGTCAAGGTTCTCACCAGAAGTGGACGGTTGCAACAGCCTAGTCCACCTCCACCTCCACCGCTATCACAATCAATAGTTGATCCCATCGACCCTGTGAATAACGTTGTGGTCAAACAATCACAAAAGACCAAGGTGGAAATGAATGTATGGAAGCTTTTGGCCACCTCTCACGAGCATCGAAAGGCTATGATGAATGCTCTGGTGTAAATAGGAGTTGATGATGATATGACTCCTCAAGGACTGGTCAACTTTCTCCCTACTGAATTGCCAAGTACTAGCAATCTGATTTTCTTCTCTAACAAGGATCTGCCCCTAGAAGGGGACCAACATAACAAGGCCTTACATCTCACTGTGGTGTGTAGGCAGATGAATGTTCCTATGAGTCTGGTTGATAATGGCTCTGCAATCAATGTACGCCCACTCCGCACTTCAAAGAAGTTGGGCACAAAAAAGGAAGAATTGACTCCCTATACTCAAGGGATTCGTTCTTATGATAATACTCGCCGTGAAGCCGTGGGCACTATCATGCTAAACATAACTACTGGAGCCATTGAACGTCGCATCAAGTTTCAGGTGGTGGAAATTAAGGCTTCTTTCAATCTGCTGTTAGGTCGTCCTTGACTTAATGAGCTAAAGGCGATCCCATCGTCGATGCACCAAAAAGTGAAAGCCGTAGTTGGAAGGGTACCAATTACCATTGAATCCTCCCCCATGCGCATTCAAGTTATCGATACTCCCATCGTCCATGTCAAACATGACGAAGAAGATGAAGATCTCTGGGGGTTTTCGCTGGATGATGTTATCTTGTTTGAAGAAGAGGAAAATTGTGACCTTGACTTTATCCTTATTCAAATACCAATGTTAATGCCGTTATGAAGAAGTAAGGGCATTTCCCAGGAATGACCCTCGGACTCAAAAAGAAAATGGCTGAACTTTGGGGTCATCCTAGTGCACTGAAGAAGGATACCTTTAGCTTGGGATTCAAGCCAACAAAAAAAGATATGAAACAAGCTCTCATGAAAATGAAAGCTCATAATAATGCTCAAATCATGAAGACGGAAATAGCCATGGACCCATCTCCATTCACTCTCAATGGCCAGTATATCAAAGAAGGGGAAAACTTCCCGTGTTATGAATTCCCTAAGCCTATCGTTCACGATGGGAAGTGTGAGCCAGGGTTCGAGATGTTCCTTGATCGTGACTTTGTAGATGAAGGAGATAAACTTTTCACAATGGAGAAACCAGCTAGTCCAAGCTCTGATGATCTGAACATTAATCTTCTTTTTGGACTAGAAAAGAATGAATCCAAGCCTATCTGCAATGATGATTCCGAGCTCGTTCAAGCTGTTATATCAAGCAAGGATTTTGACCCCTCTGATTTAATCGTCCTGGTTGATAATGTTTCAAAGGGATGGCGCAAGACAGTGAAGATTACTTCGCCAAGTGGAGAGAAGTTGGAAGTAACCGCTAGCGAAGGTCTTATGTTTGATGAATCTGAGTCGTCAGGGTCCAAGTCCGAGTCTGAGTCTAAGTCTGTTGGCGAGTCTTTAGGATTTGAGGTCGACCCTCTTACTGCTATAGAGTCCAATCCTGAGTCTCTTATTGAGTCTCCACTTTCTATCCCAAATAATTCCGGCGAGGTCGCAGCTAATCTTGCCCTCCTTGATGTAATGACCAATGAATTCAATGAAATAAGTACCTTTGCTTACGATGCGTGTCATTCCCCTAACCCTGATCAATATTGCTTTGCTGATGATAAAAATTACAAAGAAATAATAAAAGCAATGGAAGAACACGAAAAATAAAACAACAATCATTGAAGATACAGAAACAGTTAATATTTCCAATGATACGACTATCAAAGAAGTAAAAATTGGATTAACAATAAGTCAAGACAAACGCAAAGAGCTAATTAACTTGCTTAGTGAATTTGTTGATGTATTTTCTTGGTCATATCAAGATATGCCAGGAATTGACAGGGATATAGCTCAGCGTACAATACCACTCATTCTAGGTATGAAGCCTATCAAACAAAAGCTGCGCCATATGAAACCGCATGTGGCTCTCAAAATCAAGGAAGAAATAAGAAAACAATTGCCTGCAGGTTTCATCAAAGTATCCAAGTATCCAGAATGGATAGCAAATGTGGTTCCAGTTCCGAAAAAGGATGGAAGGGTCAGAATGTGTGTTGATTACAGGGACCTCAATAAGGCAAGTCCCAAAGATGGGTTCCCTCTACCTCACAATGACATTCTGGTTGATAACACAGCAAACCATGCACTCTTATCGTTCATGGACGGCTACACCGGATATAATCAAGTATTAATGGCCGAGGAAGACATGGAGAAAACCACATTCATCACACAATGGAGTACATATTGCTATACGGTAATGCCATTTGGGTTGAAAAACGCGGGTGCCACCTACCAAAGAGCAGCCACAACATTGTTACATGATATGATGCACAAAGAGGTGGATGTCTATGTTGATGATATGATCGTCAAGTCAAAATATCGCAAATACAACATGAGATTAAATCCAACAAAGTGTGCATTTGGAGTCACGTCAGGCAAACTACTTGGATATGTGATCAGTTCCCGAGGGATTGAAATAGATCCCACAAAAGTCAAAGCGATCATGACCATGCCACCACCCAAGAATGAGAAAGAAATTCGTGGCTTCATTGGGAGGCTGCAATATATAAGTAGGTTCATATCAAAACTCACAGCGATATGTGAACCTATATTCAAGAAGCTTAAGAAAAATGTCCCAGTCACATGGGATAATGATTGCCAAAAAGCTTTCGACAAAATCAAAGAGTACCTGGAAAACCCACCCGTGCTAGTGCCAGCAATGCTTGACTTTCCTCTTCGACTCTACCTTACTGTTGCAAGAGAAACGATGGGGGCAATGTTAGCACAAGAGATCGAAAGCAAGGAAAATGCAATTTACTATTTGAGCAAGAAGCTTCAAGGGTATGAGGCACGATACACTCCACTTGAAAAGTTGTGTCTCGCACTTGTGTGGGCCGCACAAAAATGAAGACATTACATGCTCACTTATACAGTGCATGTCATGTCTAAGATGGATCCTCTCAAGTACTTGTTCGAAAAAGCAACACTCAATGGAAGATGATCAAGGTGGATAGTCAACCTTGCTTAGTTTGACTTGAAATTTGTACCATAAAAAGCCATCAAAGGTTCTGCGGTTTTTGACTTCTTAGCAGATTTTCCGATTGAAGAAGTTGAGAAAGAAGAAGATGAGTACGATTTCCCTGACGAAGATTTACTCATGACCGAAGATGATAGATGGACGCTCTACTTTGACGGAGCTTCAAACCAAAAAGGTTGTGGTGTAGGGGTCTTGCTCGTATCACCCAATGAAGAGCATATTCCAATTTCCATGAAGCTTGACTTTGATGTCACCAACAATGCCGCAGAGTACGAGGCATGCATCTTGGGATTAGAAACAGTTGTGGCCTTGGGAATTAAGAAGCTCAGAATCTACGGTGACTCATCACTAATTATTAACTAGATCTCCAAGAGATGGAAAGTAAGAAGTGAAAGTCTCGCTACATATCAAGCTCATCTGGAAACTCTCACGGAGAAACTAGATGAAGTGGAATATATGTACTTGCCTAGAGAAGAAAACCAGTTTGCTGACGCACTGGCTAAATTAGCATCAGTGGTGCGAATTCAAACAAACACAATTAGAATGACCATAGAAAGAAGATATGAGCGGACTTATGTTAACGCACTTGATGATGAACAAGAAGCACAAGAAGAAGATGAAGAATCATGGTATACAGATATCCTCAATTATGTGAAAAATGGAGAACGCCCTCCTAATATTGATAAAAGGGCACGCCATGCTTTGAGGCTCTTGGCCTCACAATATGTGGTCATCAGGGGGAGAACTCCACAAGAGGACTGCACTAGGGAGAAATCTCTTATGCATAGCCAAGAAAGAAGCACACAAAACCATGGAAAATCTTCATGCCGGCATATGTGGAACGCATACGAATGCTAAGATGTTAGTCCAGAACATTCAACGGCAAGGTTATTATTAGACTACCATGAAGAGAGATTGTAACGAATACGTCAAGAAATGTATGAAATGTCAAGTCTATGCAAATTTACAGCATGTTCCACTTTCGCTTCTCTACGCATATACTTCTCCATGGCCTTTCTCTACTTGGGGTATCGACGTCATTGGAAAGATAACGCCACCAGGACAAAGGGGGGCATGAATTCATCCTCGTAGCAATCGACTATTTCACTAAATGGGTCGAAGCTGCCTCATATAATAAGTTAAAAGCAAAACATGTAGCTCAATTCATTGAGAAAAATATCATATGCCGCTATGGGGTACCTCATGAGATGATTAGTGATAATGGAACGCATTTCCAAGCTGAGTGCACGGAACTATTGTAGAAATATTATATCAAGCATCACATATCATCACCCTACAGGCCACAAACAAATGGTGCGGTCGAATCGGCCAACAAAAATGTGAAAACTATCATCGAAAAGATAGAAAATTACAAAGATTGGCCAAGTAAGCTATATTTTGCCCTTTGAGGTTATCAAACCTCTGTTCGTACATCAACGGTGGCTACCCCTTTCTTTTTGGTCTATAGACTTGAAGATGTACAACCAATAGAGCTCGAAATCCCTTCTCTCTGAATGGAGTTGGAAAGCCAACTAGATGAAGTTGACTGGATTTGATTTAAAAAGTTTTGTTTGAATGAGTTTAAATTTTATTTGATTCAAAAGGCTTTGTTTGAATGTGTTTGACTTTCATTTGATTCAACAGGCTTTTATGAATGTGTTTGACTTTCATTCGATTCAAAAACTTTGTTTTAATGTGTTTTTCTTTCCTTTGATTCAAAAAGAATTGTATAAATGTGTTTGACTTAATTTTATTTAATTAGCTTCGTTGAATGCATTAGACTACCAATCGACTTACAAAGCTTTGTTTGAATGTGTTTGACTTTCATTTGTTTCAAAAATCTTTGTTTGAATGTGTGTGACTTTCATTTGATTCAAAAAGCTTTGTTTAAATGTGTTTGACTTTCATTAGATTCAATTAGCTTAGTTTAACGCATTAGACTTTCATTCGATTCAAAAAGTTTTGTTTGAATGTGTTTGACTTTCTTTTGATTCAAAAATCTTTGTTTGAATGTGTTTGACTTTCATTTGAGCTTTGTTTGAATGTGTTTGACTTTCATTTGATTCGTAAAGCTTTGTTTGAATTCGTTTGACTTTCTTTTGATTCACAAAGCTTTGTTGAGTGATTTTGACATTCATTTGATTTAATTAGCTTTGTTGAATGCATTTGAATTTCATTCGATTCAAAAAGCTTTGTTTGAATGTGATTGACGTTCATTCGGTTTAATTTTTTTTTTTCCTATGTGTTTCAGCTTCATTTTATTTAATTAGCTTCTTTGAATGCATTTGAACTTTCTTTCTTTTATAAAAGCTTTATTTGAATGTTTTTTACTTACATTTGATTCAAAATGCTTTGTTTGGATGTGTTTGAATTTCATTTGATTCAAAAAGTTTTGTTTGAATGTGTTAGAATTTCATTTGATTCAGTTAGCTTCTTTGGATGCAATTGACTTTTATACGATTCAAAAAGCGTTGTTTGAATATGTTTGACGTTCATTTAATTCAAAAAGCTTTGTTTGAATGTGTTTGATTTTCATTAGATTCAGTTAGCTTCGTTGAATGCATTTGACTTTTATACGATTCAAAAAGCTTTGTTTGAATGTGTTTGATTTTAATTTGATTAAAAAATCTTTGTTTGAATGTGTTTGACTTTCATTTGATTCAATTAGCTTTGTTTGAATATGTTTAACTTTCATTTTATTCAAAAAGCTTTGCTTAAATGTGTTTGACTTTCATTCGATTCATAATGCTTTGTTTGAATGTGTTTGACTTTCATTCGATTCAAAAACATTTTTATAGTGTGTTTTTCTTTCCTTTGATTCAAAAAGACTAGTTTGAATGTGTTTGACTTTAATTTAATTTAATTAGTTTCGTTGAATGCATTAGGCTATCATTCGATGTAGAAAGCTTTGTTTGAATGTGTTTTACTTTCTTTTGTGTCAAAAATCTTTGTTTGAATGTGTGTTGTTTCGGGGGTTTTTGTCCCTCGGGAGAGTTACAACACTGAAACTGGATTCAACTAAGGATGCCTGTACTTGCAAAGCAAACAGACCGCCGGATGGTCGGTGGTCCGCCTCCGAAGATTAAGTCAGTAAATATTCGGAGATGAAACGTGCGGAAGTAAAGTTATCTGCTTGGATTCCAAGCTCAGGTAAAGTGCTGTGTGTTCCTTGAAAACGACAGCTCTGTGGTAAGTGAGTATTGTCTCGTGTTGTGTGTCAAAAATTCTCTCTTTTTTCGTCTCCCGTCATAAATGACGTAACGTCCCTATTTATAGGGAAAAGTGCGCCCTCCTAGGATCTGATGACCTAGGAGTTAGGTCACGCCGTTTTACGGCGCCTCGGGATTTGGGCCTTAGAAGGCCGCCATCCCAGGGCCAATACTTGAGTGACACGTGTCATTGTGCCCAAAAGGATTCTGAAGCACCTTTTGGGCGACACGTGTCGCCGACTGAATGGTCCCTGCTGGATCTTCAGTCCACGTAGGACGGAGAAGAGTCCACCCTCCACGTGTCATCACTCCATAGGTCCAAATGGCACCTATATGGAGGACACGTGGCGCTTTCTGGCTGGGCCACCTGGCCGGGTATAAAAATACCCAAATCATTTGTCCCTCACAGGGGACACGTGCATTGCACGCGACTCCTGTGACAGGTGTCAGTATCTGAGTGGTCAGATTCAGAAATTACTGGAGGGAAAAATTAGGGTTTTTACCCCCCTATAAATAGTAAGGTTTGACCCCCCTCTTGGATTCACACCTTGGCGAATCTCTGGAGAATCTTGGACTTTTTGACTTAAAGAATCTCAAAATTCCCTAAGCGTTTTTCAAGCATCCGACACTCGGCTACCAGTTCGACTGTTCTTTAGTCAACCAGGCGTCTTTCTCCCTTCTTCTAAAGGTAACGCCTGTATTTTCTTTTTACTCTTCATTTTTTCTTTGTTTTCAAAAAAATGGTTCCCCAATTGCATGCGGCACGGCGTAGGATAGTGATCAGCCGGTCACCGGGGACGGCTGAATCTAGAACTAGCAGTGCCGAATGCTTGGCCAAATATCCAGCTTTGCGAACTTCTCCGAATCCGACCGTTTCCGTGTCTGTGCAGGACACTATGGCCAGGACCAAAAGAACAGCAAGGCAGTGTAGCTCCGATGGAGTTTTCTACCATTCGGACGGGTCGACTGTTTATTCAGACGACTCAATAAGAGTGCCTCATAGTGAGCTGTCGGAACACCCTGACAGCCCTTCCTATCTTCCTCCAACCCCCACTTATTACCATTCTCCCACATCTAGTGGAACTCCCAGTGATGGAATCCTGAGGGAGGCGGATGAAGAATATCAACCCAGGCCTTCTAGACAGGTGCCGGAAGAGAGTCTAGGGGAGGACCCCGCTGGCACCAGTCGGCGGTCCCCTAGCTCTGATGAGAGCTCTGATGACGAGTCGGCCTCGTCATCTTCTTCAGAGAATGCCTCTGTAGCTTCAGAGGAGGCTAGATCAAACATAGATTCTGCCAGAGAGTCCCTGGCAGTGGATAGGGGGGAAAGCTGGGCCGAGCCGAGTGCTTCCAGGCGCTTGGAGAGAGCCCCCTACTATCAGCATGTTTCGCCAGGCAGGCGGAGTGCCATGGCATCCGGCCTTGCCAATTTTAGGTGCAAGGTCGTCCTAGGCTATGATTACACTTTGTCGGTCCCTAACGAGGGCGACACCATAACCTGGCCGAGCCTGGCCAGCTATCAAGACAAAGCATTCGGCTGCTATGAAGCGGCCTTCCAGGCTGGGCTCCGCTTCCCTCTCCATCCGGCCGTGGAGAGGATCTTGGACGGATACCAACTGGGTATCTGGCAACTTGTACCCAACTCCTGGATCAATATTCTGGGGTACGTTTCCGCCTGTGAGATGCTTCAGGTGGAGGCGAGCTTTGAAGCGTTCGCCCACATGCACTATCTGAGCAGGGCGCCTGCTAAGGGCGGTGAAGGCTGGTACACCTTAACCACTTGCAAGGGGTACATGATGGCTGTTGGCAAAGAGAACAAGTGGAAAGACTGGAGGACTAAGTTTTATATAGTCAAGTCTGCCGACAGCCGCCTGAACCAAAAGTATAACATGTGGAATAAGGATCCACCTCTCCTAGCAGGCAGGAGCGCATTGCCGCCTATTCCTAAGCAGGCAAAGGAGGAGATCATGGACGCGGGGTTGTTTACCGTGTCCGTGTGGACGAATGATGAGGGGGACAAGGAGGTCACCCCTCAATGCTATCTCCCTTTGTACAAGTGGTTTGAAGAAGGGACATTCTTAGCCGCCTGTGGGCTAAGTTCTGAGATGCCGAGAAGTAGTCGGCCGTCTATTTTATATGCAATTACTTCTGCTTTTCAGTACTTGTTTAATGATGCTAATCACTTGTTTATTTTTGCAGATAAAGCAATGAAAAAGCTTTCGACCACAAGGAAGCCGGCTGTATCTGCTGCTCGATATAGGTCGAATGTTTTAAACAGGGCAGAAGCAACCACCCACACCAAAGTGGACGAACAGAAAACTGGCGGCACCTCCAAGGTAGAAAATTGTTATACTTTCATTTCTGACCAATATTAAATTTGCCTGAATGATTTCTAACTTGCGTTTATCTTGTGTGGATGTAGGGTACGCCTTCCAAATCTCCTTCAAAACCACCCGACCCTAAAGTCCAAAAGACAAGGGCGGGTGATGTGAGCGCATCCGGCAAGGGCGGCCGGAAGCACGTTGCTCATAAGCCCCAGAAGGGCCCAGACGCCTCTTCTCTCAATGCTGAAAAGGAGATCAGCAAACCGGATGCCTAGAGGGCATCGAAGGGTGGCTTTAAGCAACCCACCACTGCTGTCGGCTCAGCAGGAGAGAAGAGGAGCCTGGGGAGAGAGGAGGAACAAAAGGACGACGGTAAAATCCATCCGCCCCTATTGTTCTTTCATTTGGGTGTACTTGAGTTATTTTTCTTACTTTCTCTCCTGCTCAGTTCCTATGCAGAAGCCGACTGTGGTCCAGATGGCCAAGTCCATGCTTAGGGCAGTTGATCTTGACGACAAGGCGTCTGTCAGAGGAGTCGGCACCCTTGACTTGGATGGCATCTTGGGGAACCTCTGCGAGGTATGAGTCTTGGCTCAAGCAATTTTTTAGCATTACTTCTTTTTCCGCCTGGTTTTAACCATTCGGTTCTTTTACAGGCCATGCTGCGCGTCCAAGGGCTCAGGCAACCCCTCAAGGAGAAATCCAAAGAGGTAACAGTCGCCAAAGCTCGAGCCGAGTCCGCCTTGGATCGAGCTCAATTTGATATTGCTCAGAATGAGTATCTGACGCTTGATATGATGTACTCACAGGCGGAAGCCAATATGCAAGTGAAGAAGGACCTGGACTCGGCCCGCCTGCGCATCACTTCCCTTAAGAAAGAGATTTCAACTCTTAAGGAGAAGCTCGAGCCTCTTCAAGATGCCAAAGAAGAGGCCGAGAGAGCCAAGCAGAAGGTGGGCCGCCTGGAGCAGCGCCTCAGCAACCAGGAGCATCAGCTGAAGTCCAAGTTTGAGTCCGTGGTTGATCAAGAGAGAGAGGCTCTTGTTAAGCAAATGATGAGCGATTATGAAGCCATTATGCGGGACACTTGGGCGGCTGTACAGCCGGACTCGGACTACCAGATTTGGAAATCCAAATTTGACGAAGCCAGCAAAGCATTCGACGCTCGCCTTATTGAAGAGGCTGAGAATGCTGAGGCCGAGGAAAGTTCTGGATCCGACTCTTCTGGGGAGTCGTCCTCGGGCGGCGAGGAGGAGGATCAGGCGGAGGAGCCAGAGAAAAAGGAGGAAGAGCAGCCGAAGGACGACAAGCCGGCTGCCACTGAAGAGGCTCTCCCTTGATCACTTAAGATTTTATGCTTATCTGCGGCTGAATGACCATGTACTTTTCTTTTCCGGCCTGTGTGCCGAGTATTTGTATCTTTACCGACCGAGGGGTCGGGTAATTTGACAATCTTTCTGGCTTTGCCAGATAACAATCTTAACCAATTGTCTAGTGACGATTGGTCTTTTTAATTTGAACCATTCGGCCATTTGGCTGAAGTTATTTATATTGTTGTTGTTCTTTGCATTTTGAATTTTTAATTGCATGTTTTTGGCTAAGTATTATAACCTGTATATCATGCGAATGTTCTTGCCCCTAGACGGATGTCGGGTGGTTTCGGTTTATTGGATTGATTGACTTAGAAATTTTTGATACTTAGAAGAGTATGCATGGTTTCTAAGTCAATCAATCACTATGGTGATTGCCCCAAACCACACGGCAGACGTCCATCCAGAATTGGCAAGCATAAGTGTTCATTCGGCCATTGGCTCGAACTAACTCTAATTTCCAACTTAGCTAATTTGCTAAGGGTAAACCTCCGCTTGTTCTGCCCCATAAGCAAAAAACAAGCACCTCCGGCCATAAGCCTCTTTGAGATAAAATGCTAAGTTTGTAACTTAACTAATTTTCTTTTAAAAATAATTGTCCGCCTGTCTTGCCCCATAGGCAAGGATCAGACGTCATCCGGCCAATAGCCTTAATAATTGCTAAGTAGTTAACTTAACTTGTATAAAATATTCCGCCTGTTTTGCCCCTGAGCAATAACAGGCGCATCCGGATTTATGCCTCAATTAGCCTCTACTCATGAAATAGTGACAACTGCGTTAAATAGAAAATTCAGGTATTTTAGATTTCACTTTCGATTAAAACAAACGACTGTGAATGCTGCCTTAGCATTCGGTAGGGCCGCTTGATATATTCGTAGAGCAATGTGCCACCCAAATGGGAGATGCTTCTCCTCGACGAATTCGCCCAAATGGACGTCGCCGGTTATCTGACTCATGTTGGAGCAGACGGTCATGCTCATGTTGGAGCAGACTGTGACCATTCGGTCTCTTTTTGTTTATTAACATCCGACCATGGGCCTCATCATGATTTTCTCTGGCCTTAGGCCTTTTAAATGATCAAGTAAATATTCATCAAGTGTTGGTGTAAACTTGATGAATTTTGTAGGGACGACTGTTCTAAAACAATCGGCTCCTTCAGAGGGATTGGGGCGTCTGCTGTTGGGACAGACGCTTTCCAAACATATTGGCCGTCTGTATTTGGTACAGGCGGCACTTAAAAAAAAAAATTGAGGGAAATGAAGGCATATTCTCATTAATAATACATGAGATTTACAAAATTGAGGTCTTTTCATTCGTACTTAGAAGTAGTACTTTTTCAAGTTGTCTACATTCCAAGTTCTGGGCAGCTGCCTGCCGTCTGGTTCTTCCAGGCGGTAGGTGCCGTCTCTTATCTCCTCATAAATTTTGTAGGGGCCTTCCCAATTTGGGGTTAGCTTTCCCTGTTCATTCGTCCTACCGACTGCCTCCATTTTCCGTAGCACAAAGTCCCCCACTTTGAGAGGACGCTTGTGTACTCTTTTGTTATAAGCCCGAGTCATTCTCAGACGGTATATCTCATGACGCAAGGCAGCATTGCCCCTGCGTTCTGGAAGTGAGTCCAATGCTAGGCGCATGGCCTCCCAATTTGCCTCTTCATCATACAACATGATTCGAAGGGTAGGCTCATAGTGCTCGATGGGCAGAACAACTTCTGCACCATACACCATTAGGAACGGGGTTTCTCCCGTTGCTTCTTTTGCAGTCGTTCTGATGGACCAAAAGACGTGTGGTAATTCATCCGCCCAAAGGCCACCAGCCCGCTCAATCTTCTTTTTAATTCCGTCTGAGATTAACTTGTTGAAGGCTTCGACCTGGCCGTTTGCTTGTGGCCGGCCGACTGATGCGAAGAAGCTTGAGACCCCCTGGTCTCCCAGCCAAGTCTTGAGTTGAGGCGTCTCAAATTGAGGACCATTGTAAAAAACCATAGACATGGGCACCCCGAAACGAGTGATTATGTTCCTCCAGATAAAGGAAATGACGTCTTTAGTCTTGATGTTTTTGACTGCCTCAGCCTCTACCCACTTAGTAAAGTAATCCACAGCCACCAATATATAGCGCTTGCCGCCTGGTGCAGTTGTATATGGCCCCAGAATGTCTATGCCCCACTTGGCAAAGGGTATTGGGCTGTGGATGGCCGTCAGATCTGTAGCCGGACGATGGATGAGCTTGCCAAACTTTTGGCACTTGTCACATTTTTTCACCATTTCCATGGCATCCGACTCCAGAGTCGGCCAAAAGTAAAGCCGCCTGGCCTTGGCCGCGAGGGATCTGCCGCCTATATGGGAGGCGCAGAATCCCGAATGCAACTCTTCGAGAACTTCCTTTCCCTTTTCAGGGGTAACACATTTCAACAGGGGTTTCAAAAAGCCAGCCCTGAAGAGCTCTCCTTGCCGTAACTCGAAGTTAGCTGCTCGTTTTTTCAGAACAGTCGCCTCCCGTGGTGAGTCAGGGAGCGTGCCGTCTGCAAGATAGGTCCGGATGCTGTCCATCCAGGTTGAGCTTCGGTCAAGAATTCCAATGGGGTCTTCCTCTTATATACTTCTTTTTTCCATGACCTCCCAGAAGACTGACCGAGGCGTTTCACAGGAGGCGGATGATGCCAACTTGGACAGAGCATCCGCTTGATTGTTTGAAGACCTGGGCACCTGAGTTAGATGAAATTCTTCAAGTGACCCAACTTCACTCTTGACCGCCTGCAAATACTTTATCATGGCCGGATGAGTGGCCTCGTACGTTCCATTAACCTGAAGTACGACCAGTTGAGAATCAGAGCAGGCGGATACCTTCTTCGCCCCTGCCGCCTTGCAATACCGGATGCCGGCCAGCAGGGCCTCATACTCGACCTCATTATTAGAGACCTTAAACTTGAACCGTAGTGCGTATTCGTACTTATCTCCTTCAGGAGATTGACAGATAATCCCCGCACCACAGCCGTTCACAGTGGAGCTTCCATCCACATATACTTTCCAGACCTGGTCCGTATTGTCCGGAACAACCGGCCTTGTCATTTCGACAATAAAGTCAGCGAATGCTTGTCCCTTTATTGCCTTCCTTGATTCATAAGAGATTTCTAATCCTTGTATTTCGATTGCCCATTTGAGCATTCGTCCAGAAGACTCCAAGGTTGTGAGTGGCCGTTTGATCGGTTGGTCAGTATAGACCTCTACCGCATGCACCAAGAAGTAAGGTTTAAGCTTCTTGATGGCCATGTAAAGGGCAAGGCCGAATTTCTCAACCATGGGGTACCGAAGCTCCGCATTTCTCAAAACATGGCTTATGAAATACACCGGGAGCTGGATGCCGTCTCTTTCAGCTAAGAGGACAGCACTGAGGGCATGATCAGAGACAGCTAAGTACATGAAGAGCTTCTCTTTAGGAAAAGGGCTGACAAGCCTTGGCAAAGAGTGCAGATGAGTTTTTAGCCTTTGAAAGGTCGCTTCTGCATCATCCCCCCATTCAAAATTTGTCTTCTTTTTTATTGCCTGGAAAAAGTAGAGGCATTTGTCGCCTGAACGGCTGAGGAATCTCCCCAGGGCCGCCAGACAACCTGTTAGTTTTTGCACTTCCTTCACAGTACGGGGCGATTGCATGTCGATTACCGCCTGTATTTTCTCAGGGTTGGCCTCTATTCCTCTTTGGTCAATCAAAAATCTGAGAAACTTCCCATACTCAACACCAAAGACACACTTTTTTGGGTTAAGCATGACCTTGTGCCGCCTGAGTGTGGCGAATGTTTCTTGGAGATCAGCAAGGTGATCCGCCTGCTGTTTGGATTTGACTATCATATCATCAATGTACGCCTCTACATTCCTTCCGATTTGATTAATGAAGACCGTATTAATCATTCGTTGGAAGGTAGCAGGCACATTCTTCAAACCAAACGGCATCACAGTATAACAGAACAACCCCTGATCAGTGACGAATGCCGTCTTTTCTTGATCTTTTTTCCACAGGGGGATCTGATGGAAACCTGAATAGGCGTCCATGAAACTCATCAGGGCATGTCCGGCTGTTGAGTCGACCAGACTGTCGATCTTAGGCAGTGGATAACTATCCTTTGGACATGCCTTGTTGAGGTCTGTGTAATCAACACACATCCGCCAAGTTCCATTCGGCTTTTTTACTAACACAACGTTAGCCACCCACTCAGGGAAGTTGCACGGCCGAATGAACTTGGCATCTAACAGCTTTTTTACTTTGGCAGCTGCCGCCTGACTTCTTTCTTCACCGTGGTTTCTTTTCTTTTGCCGGATGGGCTTCTTTATAGGATCCACGACGAGTTTGTGGACGGCGAGATCCGGGCTGATGCCTGGCATCTCCTTCACTTCAAAGGCAAAGATGTCTTTGAATTCCTTGAGTAGCTGGTGAAGGCTTTCACCCAGCTTTGCAAATGCAACCGTCCCCACCTTAACAGTCCGTTCTGAACAACTGTCGTCCAGAGGGATGTCAATGTGCTCACCAGCAGGCTGGGGGCGGAGATCATCCGACCGTTCCCCGGTCAGTGATTGCTATTGCTTTTCTTTTTTGACCACCATCAGCTAATCAGTCTTTCTTTTCTTTCCGGCTGGTGGGGCCGACTGTTCTTCCTCGACATTGTCGAGGTCAATCATTTGCTTGCCTCGGCCGGATGCTGCGGCCGCAGGCTTGACGTCTGAGAGATAACACTCTCGAGCCGTCTTTTGGTCCCCATTAAGGGAACCAACTGTTCCATCATCCTTCTCATACTTGAGTAGCATGAGAGCAGGGATGATGACGGCCTTACACTCATTTAGAGTGGGTCGGCCAAAGATGAGGTTGTAAGCCGTGAGCTCTTCAACCACTAGGAGACGGATGGTCATGTGTCGACCGTCTCCCCGGCTTCCCAGGCGGACAGGTAGGTCGATTCGTCCGACGGGGTGCACAAGTCCTCCTCCAAACCCAACTAAGGTGTGGGTGACCTCCATCATGCTATCCGGTTTGTACTTGAGATTGGACAAGCATTTGAGGCTGATGAGGTCAGAGGAACTTCCTGTGTCTATCAGAATTCGGCCAACCAGCTGGTTGGCGACTTTACACTCAATGACAACAGGGTCATCATGCGGCCGACGGACTTTGCCTCTGTCCTATTCGGTGATGACAACTTTAGGGAAGGTGGATGTGCTAGCTGTATCCCCCTCCTCAACAAAATTAACCATCTTTCTCAGATGGTCCTTGGTGCCCCGAATGGTCGGGCCACCACCGGCAAATCCGCCTGCTATGGTATACACCGGTTCTTCATCAGTTTCGGCACTCACAGCAGGCTGGGGAGTCTTCTTCTTGGACTGCCTCGGATTTTCTTTTGAATTCACTTTGGACTTCACATAGGACTTCAGCTGTCCTTTGTCGGCCAGACAGTCGAGCTCCCGCTTGAGACTAAAGCAGTCATTAGTGTCATGGCCAACATCCTCATGGAAAAGGCAATGCTTCTTCTTGTTTCGATTTTCAACGGAACCTTTCATAGCAGTCGGCTTTTCAAGAGTTAGCCGATCCTTAATTTCCAAAAGGATGGAGCAGCAGTCCTTGTGGAATTCGTACCTTGGAACGTACGGTTTCCACTCTTTTTTCTTCTTCTTGGCCGGTTGATCAGAGTTATCAATGGCCCAGACTTGCTTTTTCTTTTTGCTCTCTTCTGGCTTAGGAGCCGGCTGAGCAGGCTGAGTCTCTTTCTGCCGGTCGGACTTCTTATGGTCCGACTGCTTATTGGAGGAGCAGAGTTCGGTCGCCTGTATGTAGGCTTCCGCCTCTCGCAAGGCTCCTTGCAGAGTAATGATTTGTTTGCGGACGAGTTCGTACTTAAAAGTAGACCCGTCCTTCAGACCCTTAAAGAAGTCTGTGAAGGCGACCTCATCAGACAGCCCATGAATCTGGATTCGTAGACCTTCTCTATCTCCCTGCTGTACATTGCCCAAGTCAAGACTTGTCTTTTTGGCAGGGATGTTCATAGAGAAGTTTGATGCAAACAAGAACGCAAGCGTCTTGAAGCTATTTATGCAGCCAGCCGGCAGGTTGCCAAACCACTGCTGGGCTATGCCCTTCAGGGTGGCTGGAAAGCAACGACACCATGCAGCATCATCCAACCCCTATAAATACATGAGGTGGGTGTATGCTAGCAGGTGGTCTTCTGGGTTGGAGGTCCCGTCATAGGCCCCAACCAGAACGTTTTTAACTTTGGCCGGCTGTACAGCTTCAGTTATTTCCCTGGAGAAAGCAGAGGGTTGATCTCCAAGATGTTGCAGCCTAAGCTGCCAGTCCATCGGCTGATAGCCGTATGCCACCTGTCCTCCATAGAGGGTAGGTTGCATGTAAGGTACAACTGGCGCCTGGTACAATGGCTGTGCCATGTACTGAGCGGACTGAACCCTTTGGCTGCTTGCTGGGGTCTCATGTACAGACTGGGAACATCTCACAGAGGTATTCCGAAAGCTATCATGATAAGTCGACGTTGAAGCCGACTCTGATTGCTGAGTTCTCCTCTCCTCAATGTATTGCCGAGCGTCAGAGAACGTTTTCTTGCTACCATCCGGCTGTATGTGCCGGATGGGTTTTCTTGCGCCTATTTCTGGGAAACGGAGCCGATTAAGGTCAAACTGGGACCTGGCCTTCTCCTTAGGAGCAGGATGAGGAGTCGGTTGACGGTCCCTGACCGACTTCTGTTTGCCAGCTTGGGCTGGCTTCTTGGCCGACTGCTCCTTTCTAGGAGTAGGCGACTTCTTTGAGGCGAGCTGCTTGATTTCACCCCTGAGGCTGCTGAGGAGTGACATTAGCTCATCCCGAGTGACGGGAGCTGATCCTGTCGCCTGGGAAGGATCAACCGGCCGCCCCGAGGGCTTCTTTGGCTGACCAGCAGTTTTGCTTGGTCCTGCCTGAACATGGGGACGCTCTCGCCGTTCCTTACTGCGGATGCGTTTAGAGATGAGGGATCCATTTGGATCCACATAGGTTTCGACATCAGCGTCGTCACCTGAGTCATGGTCCGTTTGGACCAGTACATCATTTGGAGGCCGAATGGTCTCTGGATTTGGTACAAGCTCTTGTGAAGCCATTTCAGAGGTACTCTCCCCACAGACGGCGCCAAATGTTTCGGGGGTTTTTGTCCCTCGGGAGAGTTACAACACTGAAACTGGATTCAACTAAGGATGCCTGTACCTGAAAAGCAAACGGACCGCCGGATGGTCGGTGGTCCGCCTCCGAAGATTAAGTCAGTAAATATTCGGAGATGAAACGTGCGGAAGTAAAGTTATCTGCTTGGATTCCAAGCTCAGGTAAAGTGCTGTGTGTTCCTTGAAAACGACAGCTCTGTGGTAAGTGACGTATTGTCTCGTGTTGTGTGTCAAAAATTCTCTCTTTTTTCGTCTCCCATCATAAATGACGTAACGTCCCTATTTATAGGGAAAAGTGCGCCCTCCTAGGATCTGATGACCTAGGAGTTAGGTCACGCCGTTTTGCGGCGCCTCGGGATTTGGGCCTTAGAAGGCCGCCATCCCAGGGCCAATACTTGAGTGACACGTGTCATTGTGCCCAAAAGGATTCTGAAGCACCTTTTGGGCGACACGTGTCGCCGACTGAATGGTCCCTGCTGGACCTTCAGTCCACGTAGGACGGAGAAGAGTCCACCCTCCACGTGTCATCACTCCATAGGTCCAAATGGCACCTATATGGAGGACACGTGGCGCTTTCTGGCTGGGCCACCTGGCCGGGTATAAAAATACCCAAATCATGTGTGACTTACATTTGATTCAAAAAGCCTTGTTTAAATGTGTTTGACTTACATTTGATTCGTAAAGCTTTGTTTAAATTCATTTGACTTTCTTTTGATTTAAAAAGCTTTGTTTGAATGTTTTTGACATTCATTTGATTTAATTAGCTTCGTTGAATGCATTTGACTTTCATTCGATTTAAAAAGCTTTGTTTGAATGTGATTGACTTTCATTCGGTTTAAAAAAAAAATTTCCAATGTGTTTGAGTTTCATTTTATTTAATTAGATTTGTTGAATGCAAATGAACTTTCTTTCTTTTATAAAATCTTAATTTGAATGTGCTTGACTTTCATTTGATTTAAAAAGTTTTGTTTGAATGTGTTTGATTTTCATTTGATTCAGTTAGCTTCATTGAATGCATTTGACTTTCGTAAGATTCTAAAATCTTTGTTTGAATGTGTTTGACTTTCATTTGATTCAACAAGCTTTGTTTGAATGTGTTTGATTTTCATTTGATTCAGTTAGCTTCGTTGAATGCATTTGACTTTCATACGATTTAAAAAGCTTTGTTTGAATGTGTTTGACTTTCATTTCATTCAAAAATCTTTGTTTGAATGTGTTTTACTTTCACTCGATTAAAAAAGCTTTGTTTTAATATGTTTGACTTTCATTCGATTCAAAAAGCTATGTTCCAATGTGTTTGTGATTTAATTAGCTTCGTTAAATGCAGTTGACTTTTTTTCTTTTCTAAAAGCTTGGTTTGAACGTGTTTGAATTTTATTTGATTTAAAAAGCTTTGTTTGAATGTCTTTGATTTTAATTTGATTCAGTTAGCTTTGTAAAATGCATATTACTTTCATACGATTCAATTCGCTTTATTTGAATGTGTTTTACTTTCATTTGATTAAATTAGCTTCATTGAATGCTTTTGACTTTCATTTGATTAAAAAACTTGGTTTGAATATGTTTGACTTTCATGATTTAAAAAGCTATGTTTGAATGTGTTTGATCTTCAATTAATTCAAAAGGCTTTGTTTGAATGTGTTTGACTTTTATTTGATTCAAAATGATTTGTTTTAATGTGTTTGACTTTCATTTGATTTAGAAAGCTTTGTTTAAATGTGTTTGACCTTCATTTGATTTAATTAGCTTCGTTGAATGCATTCGATTTTAATTCCATTCAAAATGCTTTTTATGAATGTGTTTTACTTTCATGATTCAAAAAGCTTTGTTTGAATGTGTTAGACTTTCATCTGATTCAAAAAGCTTTATTTGAATGTGTATTACTTTCACTCGATTCCAAAAGCTTTGTTTTAATGTGTTTGACTTTCATTCGATTCAAAAAGCATGTGTTTCACTTTCATTTGATTTTATTAGCTTCGTTAAAAGCATTTGACTTTTTTTTCTTTTCAAATAGCTTGTTTTGAATGTGTTTGACCTTTATTTGATTTAACAAGCCTTGTTTGAATGTGTTTTATTTTTATTTGATTCAAAAATCTTTGTTTGAATGTGTTTGACTTTCATTTGATTCAATTAGCGTTGTTTGAATGTGTTTAACTTTCATTTTATTCAAAAATCTTTGTTTAAATGTGTTTGACTTTCATTTGATTCAAAATGCTTTGTTTGAATGTGTTTGACTTTCATTTGATTCAAAAACATTTTTATAGTGTGTTTTTCTTTCCTTTGATTCAAAAAGACTTGTTTGAATGTGTTTGACTTTAATTTAATTTAATTTAATTAGTTTCGTTAAATGCATTAGACTATCATTCGATGTAGAAAGCTTTGTTTGAATGTGTTATACTTTCTTTTGTGTAAAAAATCTTTGTTTGAATGTGTGTGATTTTCATTTGATTCAAAAAGCTTTGTTTGAATGTGTTTGACTTTCATTTGATTCATAAAGCTTTGTTTAAATTCATTTGACTTTGATTTAAAAAGTTTTGTTTGAATGTTTTTGACATTTATTTGATTATTTAGCTTCGTTGAATGCATTTGACTTTCATTCGATTCAAAAAGCTTTGTTTGAATGTGATTGACTTTCATTCGGTTAAATTTTTTTTTTCCCAATGTGTTTAAGTTTCATTTAATTTAATTAGCTTCGTTGAATGCATTTGAACTTTCTTTTATTTATAAAAGCTTAATTTGAATGTGCTTGACTTTCATTTGATTCAAAAAGTTTTGTTTAAATGTGTTTGATTTTCATTTGATTCAGTTAGCTTCATTGAATCCATTTGACTTTCATATGATTCAAAATCCTTTATTTGAATGTGTTTGACTTTCATTTGATTCAAAAAGCTTTGTTTGAATGTGTTTGATTTTCATTTGATTCAGTTAGCTTCGTTGAATGCATTTTACTTTCATACGATTCAAAAAGCTTTGTTTGAATGTGTTTAACTTTCATTTCATTCAAAAATCTTTGTGTTAATGTGTTTTACTTTCACTCGATTCAAAAAGCTTTGTTTTAATGTGTTTGACTTTCATTCTATTTAAAAAGCTATGTTCCAATGTGTTTGACTTTCATTTGATTTAATTAGCTTCGTTAAATGCATTTGACTTTTTTTCTTTTCTAAAAGCTCGTTTTTAATGTGTTTGAATTTTATTTGATTTAAAAAGCTTTGTTTGAATGTGTTTGATTTTAATTCGATTCAATTAGCTTTGTAGAATGCATTTGACTTTCATACGATTCAATTGGCTTTATTTGAATGTGTTTAACTTTCATTTGATTCAATTAGCTTCATTGAATGCTTTTGACTTTCATTTGATTCAAAAAGTTTGGTTTGAATGTGTTTGACTTTAATGATTCAAAAAGCTTTGTTTGAATGTGTTTGACTTTCATTTCATTCAAAAAGCTTTGTTTGGATGTGTTTTACTTTCACTCGATCCAAAAAGCTTTGTTTCAATGTGTTTGACTTTCATTCGATTTAAAAAGTCATGTTCCAATGTGTTTGACTTTCATTTGTTTTAATTAGCTTCTTTAAATGCATTTTACTTTTTTTCTTTTCAAAAAGTTTGGTTTGAATGTGTTTGAATTTTATTTGATTTAAAATGCTTTGTTTGAATGTGTTTTATTTTTTATTTTTTTTTGGTAAGTAAAGATTTTATTACCAAAATGAAAAATTACAGCTTACAAAGAGCTAAGCTGTAACACCCTAAACACCACAGAACCCAACAGGGCCACACAACACAAAACCAAAAACTAGTTCAAACCTAGCCACCTTCTAAGAAGGGTTCTAGGAAGAACCAGAACAACCAGCTGGACTCAGGGACTTAGGCACCTTCTAGGAAGGGTACT
This sequence comes from Chenopodium formosanum, assembly GCA_024500155.1. Lineage (NCBI taxonomy): Eukaryota > Viridiplantae > Streptophyta > Magnoliopsida > Caryophyllales > Amaranthaceae > Chenopodium > Chenopodium formosanum. The sequence continues at coordinate 45,588,356 of CM044880.1, forward strand.
AACCACAGGGACCAGGACATCACAACTAAATAGAATAAAGCATATATCTATCAGAGCTATTACATCTGCAAGCAACAAGAAAAATAATCTCCTTAATTAACTCAGATGTTGATTTACAGCTTCCTGTAAACATTAGAGCATTCCTCTGCAGCCATATAGTATAGACAGTCTCAGAGAAACACATCACAATAAGTCTGCTCCTAACATCAGTTTTCCTGCAGCACTTTGCAATCTAGTGCAGCTCATCAGCAAAGCTAGACACCTGCCTGGGGAAACCCAGGATTTGCAGCATTTTTGAATACCTGCATTCAAAGAAAAAATGTTTCACACTTTCATTTGCACCAGTACAAAAGAAACAGCAAGGGTCACAGGGAATCTGCCAGATTAAAAGCCTGTCTTTAGTGACTAATCTTCCCAGAATAGCAAGCCAAATAATGAAAATACTCTTTGGGGAAGCTTGATTGTTGCAAGTGATTCTCTTCCAGGGAACTTTAGGACCCTGAGGCTTAATGATACTGTACAGTTTCTTGATTTGCATCTTGCCATTGACAGTAACATTATCCCATCCCCCAATATCATTCACAATCTCTCTACAGGCAAGGATCTTTTTCAAAATCCAAGAAGCCTTGTTAGGAATAGAAGCTCTCCAAAAATTCTTGCCTGCAAAATAGTAGATGTGGACCCATTTAACCCACAGGGTATCAGATTTGTTAGCAAGGTCCCAAAGCACCTTCGTAATGGTAGCTTTGTTCCAGTCTTCCAAGGAAACCAAGTTCCAACAACCACAAGACTTAGGAAGACACATAAAGCTCCAAGCAACAAGAGCTTTCTTTGTGGGGTTACCCATCTTTTGCTCTATCTTCTTCCCTTTTGGACGCCACCGTACTTTAGTGTATGATCACAATGGGGTTCAAGCTAGTGGGATTTTAAAGGCTTGAAACTATTCCCTACAGTTTTTTGGCGACTCCACTGGGGAGGATTTCTACTTTAATTCCTAAATTTGTTTCGGCAATGATTTAGAATGAGTGGATGAGACTCGAAAAGTTCTAAGTATTTCATGTGCGTAATTTTGATTAACGTTGTGGCATATGCATAAAAAGGTTCTCATTGGAAAGACCATCCGTAATGAGTCAAAAACATAGGATTTTACACGTAGGAAATTTGAGAAATGTCTTTCACAAATAGGACTGAAATAACACCGCGCGAAACTGGATGATTTTATTGAGCACAGAAAGCTGCTGAGGCATGTGGGAAGTAGCGTCAGGGGCCAGAGCTTGGCGCCATACTTTTAGCCGTAGCGCCAGACGCCAGTATTGGCGCCAGGCGCTACAGTTAAAAGTTGGCGCCAGTCTCTGTTTGCTGGCGCCAATTTCCCCCAATACCGAGCCAGAAATATGCGTTCTAATTTCGACCGGTTTCTCGTATGGTTTCTCGTATTGTTTGCTCGATCCTACTTCCTGATTGAATTTTTTTCTCACTTTTCTGAAACCCATATGTGTTCTACTTATGGACATAACCCTCTAGGAATTCATGCTCTATCTACCCGATTGAATGCTCCTGGCAACAAAGGGTACATCTGAGAGGTTGAATTCACCAACCCATGGAAGCGAGTTTTTCTAAAAAAACTCGCGGTGTTCTATCCACACGCGTTAACCCTTCACGGTTAGGCTTCTACGCGGTGCATCTAGACAATTAACCATGGACCCTATTTGACTAAACCATATCCCGAACTTTAGAGAACTAGAGCCATGGTTAGGTTGCGAACTCATTGCATCATGTTGTGCCTACTTGACTAATTGTGCATTATTTGTCGTGCATACTCTATGTGATTTTTCCTAACCGTTTGTTTGACTTGTGTTAAGACTAAATAAACTGATTAATGACAAAAAGACTTTGTTTAATTAATTAATTAATTAATTTGAGCTAATAAATAAACATAAAATCGAGTCATAGTTCATTTAAGTCAACCCGGATTTTTATTCCCGTATACTGCACAAACGTCAATTTGTTTTGGTCATATCTGGAGTTCTAGAAAGAACTACGAGTCTTACAACCTATGGATGTGTAGCCCCGAGTTTTATCTTTAATTTGGAGTTGGTTTCATCCCAATCAGAGTCGCAGATAAAAAGTTATGACTAAAACACCATAGTCTGTCCAGTTTAATGCATATACATGAAGTCTTAACTTAGTCTTTGCTTGACTCTAGTCACATAATCTAGCCACATGGTCATGACACGAGTCTTAAAGTACCATCTACACTCACTAGTCTTAGCACACACTTTGAGCACATGTCACCATGGCCATGTCTTAGGTTCATGCATGAGTCGGTTTTTTCCGTCATTTGAGTTGGGGGGTACATTCTATCCCTAATTCTTCATATCCCTCCACCTCCATCATTTTTTTCTTTTTTCACTTTCTATTCCATCTTTCTTCACTCCTTCCATCCATGTGTGTTGAATCGAGTTTGAGTAATATGATTGACAAACAAAAAATGAGGGTAATGATGAAACAACACAAGACAAGAGGCGAGCTTCAACGAAAAGATTTCATGACCTCCTTTTCTATTTCTTTTTCATTTTTTCCTTTCCCCAATAAGTCTAGTATAGACACCTTTTCTTTTCCTTTAGATTAATTTTGTAATTTTTCTTTTCTTTTCCCTTTCTAATAAAATGAGCATTTATTTCCTTATATATGATCATTTCATTACATTGCATTAAAAAAAGAAAAAAAAAAAAACATGTCGAATTAAGCACAAGGTATACTAATGATTTGAGGGACCCCTTGTAGCCACATCATATCTCCTTTCACCCTTCAAATATACAATCCTTTCTTCATAAACCACTTTGAGCCTCGTCTAACGATAAATCTTTCTTTCAACCTACATCTACCTAACCTTGGGATGGGATGGTGTGTAACTTATGCAATTCTAAAAAAAAGAGCTTGAGTAATTCAAAAGATTAAAATATCAAAAATAAGCAAGCAAAAAAAAATAAAAGTGTACAAAAGGGCAAGTGTTCCAATGTCTTTGATATGAAAATATCTTCGATAAGAACACGTCTCAGATTGCGTCTCTTATCGAGTGCTCGGTACCGTGCCTGAGAAACATGAATGCCAAGTGAGTGATAGACCGCATGACTGAGATTTCTCACCCTTATTAAAATAAAATAAATGCTAAAGCAAAAGAAAAAGCTAAAAAAAAAAGAGTAGAAAACCTCAAGCATGAAAAATACAAAGATTCAGAAGCAAGGTTGCACACCTTGGGGGCTTGTCTAGGATCTTGAGCCTTTATCCCCTTCTTCTTTAAACCTTTAGCCTAACCACGTTACAACCCTTGAAAAGACCTTTTTGAGGTATACACATTTGTGCGAGGTTTGGCTAGAGCTACGTTCGGCCTGATTCCTAACGGATACGTAGGCAACCTTACATCGAGGTGCGGCCGTAATAAACATGCATTCATATTCACATTCACACACTTACACCATAATCATATCAAGGAATTCCCTATACTCATCCCTTTTTATTTAGAGCTAGACTTGGGGGCTTGATCCCTATATTATTAGCTTACCTAGCCTAAGAGTCACCACCATTTGACTCTTTTCAATATATTTTTTCACACACTTAACTCTTGCGGCCTAGCTTTAGTGTCACTATCACACACTGCACAGATACATGACCAAATATATTTCCCTTAGGAACCCTTTGTCATGAAATCTTAACATAACGATGAAGCATGCCTTGTCACATCACTCATCACTCATAATTGTCATTACATAGAAGTATGAAGTGCTTAGCCTCCGTGCCTAAATTACCTATATACTTTCATCATGGAGTCAACCATTGAGAAAGCCTAGGATGGATTAATCCTTGAACCTTGAGAGATAGTATCAAACAACATTTGACTAAGCTCATTCAACATGCATCTTCAAACTTTTGATTTTCTTTTTCACGTCTTTCTTTTTCGGGAGAAAGTCGGTACCCTCCACAATTGACGGAAAATTTTTGCTTTTTTGCTTTTTTTGAGTCGTACGATCACATTACAATGCACACACGAGTCATGTCGTGTCATATCATTTTGATTTGAGTCTAACACATGTGTCATTACACTTTGAGTCGAGTCAACCTCGAGTCAATCAATCATATCGTGTCAAGTTTATGCCTTGAGTCGTGTTAAGTCAATGAGTCAAGCAACATTAAGCCTTAGGTCAACCCTAAGATAATTAAAAAGATTGGCAAAGTTCTATAGTAAAAAATAAATAAAGATGCAGCAGAACAGGGAAGACCCTACTCCAATTCTTGGCGCCAGAGATATCTCAGCAACGACAGAGCTCGAAGCCTCAGCTCCCAGAAAGGTGATTTCAACCTCATGCAGCAATTTCGGGTTCCTTGGTACGCCAGTTAGCCCCTATAAGCAATTTGACATGATTAGTAGTCGGCTCAATTACAATCGTAGTAAGTGATTGACCTGACAAAAGATCGTCTCACTTAGCTTAAGCGCCTAAAACACTGGCTCATTACAATTGGTTCAAAAGCAAGCACTTAAACGACAATATTTCCAAATATGGATTGTCGCGCATTCTTATTAAACGACAAAGTTTTCCAAAAATTGGATTGTCATCCCCAACTGACAATATTTCCAAAAATGGATTGTCGTGCATCTTCTTCAACGACAATTTTTCCAAGATTGGATTGTCATCTCTGGCAAAGTTTCCAAGCGTGGATTGTCGTGCTCCTTCTTTGTTTGGCAAGTTTTTCCAAGTTCGGTTTGTCATACATTCATCGGCTCGTTGGCAAGTTTTCTGAGATTGGATTGTCATGCACCCAGTTCCCTATGGCAAAATTTCCCAAAGGATTGTCGTAGGTCTCTACTCATCATAAATTTCGACAAAAGTTCCTCAACGTGGATTGTCATTCATTTCAGTAAGTGGCAAATTTTCCCGAAGTGGATTGTCGGTCGACTCTTTTTTGCAAATGTTCCAAGACGCGGATTGTCAATAGTGGCAATATTTTCCCAAAAGGATTGTCGCATAGAGTTGGCAAATTTCCAAGGTGGATTGCTTTCAAGAGTTATATTCCAAGATCTGGATTGTTGATCGTAGCAAAGTTCTTATGAAAGATTGTTACGAAGCATTGGCAACTTTTCCAAAAATTGGATTTTGGCAAATTTTCCGAGGTACGGATTGTCGCTTCATCGTGGCAACATTTCCAAGGATGGATTGTTACGAAGCATTGACAACTTTCCCTAAATCGGATTGTCATACATCATGCAAGAGTTGTGTTGGTAATTATTCCCAAAGAAAAGAGGATTGTCATCACAGCAAAAGCACCGACATACTGGTTCACAAGCAGCAAAGCGCCGACGTACTGGCATAGCAGCATTAAACGAGCAGTGATCTTTTCAAAGACTATCACAGCATGAAAAAGAAGCTCTTTGTTCAGATACGAGTGAACATCGAAACAACAAGGTGGCGTTCCCTAGATTGTGGAGAGTTGTCACAAACGGATGGAGATTGTTTCAAGAGAAATAATCTTCAACGGTATTCCCTAGGATGTGGAGTATTATCAATGCGAATGAGGATTGTTTCAAGAGAGGCAATCTTCAATGGTATTCCCTTGGACGTGGAATATTATCAAAGCGGAGGAGGATAGTTTCAGGCGAAGCAATCTTCTAGTTTGGAAGCAGTTACAAGGCGTAGCGGTTTTCAAGTGGGATGACATTCTTTAGCTTGCAGGAGGTCATCAAAGCAAATCGGTTACTTTCAGAGACGTGTGCTCGACGGTGCAAGATACGAGTTTCTTAACTCTTTTATCTGTTTAACTAACGCTAGTTTGCAGGTATCGGCGTTATAAGATTAATTTAGGATCGCAGAACGTTCTGAGTCATTCTCCGTCCCTATCGATACTTTGACTTTCGTTTTTCGAAACTTGCGTTTCTCCAAACTCAGTCAAAGTGGGGGATTCTGTAGACACCCATTTGTGTCTCCCCAAAACCAAACCCAGTGATGAGTGCCTTTCACGTCGAATCATAATCGAATGAAACGAAAGTGTGGAAAGGTCTAGTGTTGCGGAAAGTTTTATTTTCTCTTCTTCCTGTTTTTTAAAACTTTATTTTAAGAAAACAGCCAATCCAGTTTGGTTGGTCCATAATATGGGTCCAATAGTGGTGAAGTTGGATGGGGCTTGCAAAGACCCTTCCAACGATATATTATAAGCCCAATTCCAATGAATATTGAGGAATTTATGGCCAATTTACTAAACTGGGCCCGGTTTGAGTTTTAAGTACGACCCAATGATCTAGGGGAGGGGCTAATATGATTTATCAATCCTAATGTAATTAGGAATGGTTTTGGTCTTCTAGAACATTCTAGAAGGTTCTTATCATTCTTAATTCAATTAGGATTCTTTAGAGTTTTAATTAGATCAAATAGCATTTTCGACTGAAATTATATTATTTTATCTTCCAGTACGGGAATTTTATCAGAATTTCAAAAACGCGTTAAAAGCCGGTTTGGCGTCCAATCCCAGGCCTTGGCGCCTGGAACCAGGATTGACGCCAGTCATTGGCGCCTGGCGCTAGCCACAGATCCTGGCGCTAATGAGCCAGGGCTGGTGCCAAGTTGTTTTTGCGATCTTCATACTCTGTTTTGATAAATTATCTTTTTTGGCTGATTTTCTCTATAAATATCGTATCAAAAACTCCGTTTTGAAAACAACAACGAATTATCAATTCTCACCATTCACCAACTCTCATCAAGATTTTCTTGATTACTCTCTCTCTCTCTCTTTTCTTAATTCTCTTTCAAAATTCTGCATTCACAAGATCTTGAAACACCTAGCCATATTCGAAGTTGCCTTCGCCCTAGACGTGAAAGGTTTTAATTTCTGAGGGTTTGGTCCCAAATCTCTCTTTCAATTATTTAATTTAATTGTTTGTTTATTATTTTCCTTGAAGTTACTAACGTGTGTATTTTGTAATTAGAAAGAGGTACGAGGTATCCACGTAAGTACTTTATTGGTTTTATTGATTTTATGATGTAGAAATCATGTTTATATTGTTATTATGATATTCCTAGTATCATGTCTAGGGTATTTTTAATATTAAATATGATTGTTATGATGCCTTTTATTCTCTTCCTAATATTTATTCATGTTAGTATCATGTTAGGGTTAAAGATTTGATTTTTATTGCTTAGTGACATGCTAGGGTTTGTTATTAATCTTGTTAGTATCATGCCTAGGATCTTGCTATTTTTATTATGCTTTAATATTAACATGAACATGATTATGATTATAATTGTTATAATTTATGATGATTGTGAATATTATTATTATTATTATTATTTTGATAATGATTATTTTATTTATGATTATTATTGTTTTGATTATGATTATAATTTTATGATGATTATAATTATTGTTATTGATTATTATTATTGTTGCTTGATATTTATATTTATTGCTTGATCACCTTTTATTGCATGTTAAAAGGAATTGGTATTTGCAATCACGCTTAATAAGATATTAATAATTTTGTTAGGTTAATTGTGATTATAATGCAAGTGATCGCCAATAATAGTTTATTTGTGCATTAAATTCAACCAACATAGATTAAACAGGTTTAGGGTTAATCCTATTGATTGCATGTTAATCAGAAAGCGCACATGAATACGAGCAGAATAAAGTAGAGGCTTATTATTAGGGCAGGTTTAATCTCTTTTAGGTTGGATTTGTACCTTCATCCCCGAACCCTTATTTGGTTCATGACCTTATGGAGTTGACGATCTCTTGGATCGTTAAGGGGTGTAACCTTCACCTCGTGAACGGTTTACAAGTTCCTTAAAAACTTGTTGGCAACTCTTTTGCTCTATCTTCTTCCCTTTTGGACGCCACCGTACTTTAGTGTATGATCACAGTGGGGTTCAAGCTAGTGGGATTTTAAAGGCTTGAAACTATTCCCTACAAATAATAATAATAATAGTAATAATAATATTTTATTATTATTATTATTATTATTATTAATTTATTATATATCAAAAATAGAAAAAATCATACAACCTACATACAATTAGTGGGAAATCAAGATACAATATGGGTCCCTACTCTTCTAGGCCCTAGCTACATCAAACTCAATTATAATTTATTTATTTATTTATTTATTTATAATACTCCCTTTGTTTTTATATATATACTTCATTTTCATTCGACATTTATGCAATAATGCAGATGAGTGCAAAACTTTGACATAAATTTTTTTAATTATTAATAAGTATACAAATAAAATAGTTGAATTCTTAACAAACTATAAATGTGACAATCTCATTATCTCAATAAGTATTTACAAAGTAGAGTTTAGTAGATTATATTTTTTCTTATGAGTAAATCACTGACATTGATTATAAACTCAAATTATAATATAGTATGAAATCCCAATTTAGATGTAAAAAGAAAAATAGAAAGTTCTAGTTAAGCACTTAAAAAAAAGCAAAGTGGGTAACAATAGCAATACACAGAGTTTTCTATTACTTCCGTTTCATATTAGTTGCAACTTTGGAATATTTTATATCTCACAAATAACACCCCAAAGTTGCAACTAACATGAAATGAAGGTAGTACGTGGTTGGTCACACCGTGTGGCAAGGGTTACTTGGTCAGTGTAATAGGGGTTACGTACTTGGTCAGTGTAAAGGAGTTACTTGGTCAGTATTATGGGGTTACTCAGTTAGTGTTAGTAATAGGGGTTGCTCTTCAATATTATAGGGGTTACTTGGCTAGTGTTATAGGGGTTACTTTATTATTTTGTGAGTGGTCACACGGTGTGGCTAGCTACACACAAGACGAGCTGATAACAATAAGCGCCAGTTTCTTTATAGGTGGAACTATTTATGAATTAAAAATAAAAAACATGTTATTATGTAAGATGTTGTTTTTGTATGATTTGAGTAATAATAAAGCAAATTAACACCATTAAGGTATTATTAGCTTATTGTTAAAACCTATTCAATCAATCTAATTCCGTTTATTTATAACGAGTCAAAATCATAATAAGATTGTTTAATTTAGATTAAGGCATGTCTTCAATATAGGTTACTTCATAGGTTGTCGGTTGTCCTATGCCAATTCGGGTTGAATCCAGGCTAAGTTGATTCGGTTATCAGGTCGATTATGGTTGGGTCATTTCGGGTATCAGGTCAAATTCGGGTCGGGTCACTTTAGGTCGGGTCATTTTGGGTATCGGGTCAACTTCGGGTCGAGTCACTTTGGGTCGGGTCTGTTGTATATTTGGAGTATCAACCCGAAATATACAAGGGATGAACCAAGATAAGTAAGACTAATGAACCAAATAGCTTCTTAGCTACAGTCACACCACTAAGAAACGAAATGGGTTCCTAAGATCACAAGCCAACTAGTAGTCTAGGCTAGTTAACTAAGCAAAGGAATTGAAATTCCAAATCCAAGAATTTCTGGTTTTGTTTCTAATCCAAGAAACGAATGTAAGACAAGTTTTTTTTATGTTTGAATAATCTGCTTTCTCATTCACATTTGCTTGCTATTTATAGTAAACAAGCATCCTTAAGTACAAGCTAAACTAAGTGAGATGTCAGCCCACTTGTTACACGCCTAAGCTAAGCATCAAAACAGATTTTGTGTCTAGATACATCAAAAACAGATTTTGTGTCTAGATACATTAAAAACAGATTTTGTGTCTAGATACATTAAAAACAGATTTGGTGTCTAGATACATTAAAAACAGATTTTGTGTCTAGATACATTAAAAGTGGTGGTCACAACCTCCTCAATTAAGCCTCAACCAAGCAGCAAGTAAGAAGCAAAACAACCCCTTAATTCACGCCCAATTCAACAGCAAAAAGAAGTGTAACTCCTCCTTGATTCAAGCCTTGGATCAAGCTTGGATGTATGTAGACAAGAGTGTATTTGGACGCCTTTTGATGCTCAAATGCTGAAATGACGCCCACTTGGATTGATAGTTTGCAACTCCTCATTGAAGCTGATTGTAACACCCAAGTTAAATGGCTGCCTTCTTGTTGTATCTTGTACTTGTACTTCATGTGAATGTGACACTACGTTTTCGAACTTTAACAAGCTAAAGAAAACTTAAAGAAAATGAAACTAACTTGCAAACTTAAAATAAGACTAAAGTTTACAATTTATTCAAAGCATAAAATGAACTAGATTGAACTAGTTAATAAGAACAACAAGAAACTCAAAGGATTGAATATCTTGCTGCACATGGATAGAACGCATAGCACCAATGCATGATGCTACGTCTTGAACTAAAGAAACGTCCATAACCAAGTTGTTAGGCTTGGCTACAACATTCCCCCCTTCTTGAAAAGAGTTTGCCCTCAAACTCGGCAACTCTTCAAACTCATCATAGTAAGGTGATAAATCAGCCACATTAAAGGTGCTAGAAACACCATAGTCTCCGGGCAACTCAACTTTGTAAGCATTATCATTCACCCTTTCAACAATAGCAAATGGACCATCACTACGAGGACTAACCTTGGACCGTCTTTTGGAAGGAAATCTTTCCTTTCGAAGATGAATCCAAACTAAATCACCGGGCTGAAACTGGACCTCCTTTCTTTTCTTGTCATAGTATGCCTTTGTCTTTGCATTAGCTTGTTCAATTTTGGAACGAACTTGCTCATGCATAGACTTGATTTCTTTTGCACGTACCTCGGCATCATTGCTGAACTTGCTTGGTGAGGGAATGGGAGTGAGATCAATAGGAGTGCACGGATTGAATCCATACACCACTTCAAAAGGACTCAAACCTGTTGTCTTGCTAGGTACACGATTGTAAGCAAACTCCGCATGAGGAAGCATCTCTTCCCATTGCTTGGGACGTTTAGTAGCCAAAGACCGCAACAAGGATCCCAAAGTTCTATTAGTCACTTCGGTTTGACCATCTGTTTGAGGATGACTTGAAGTGCTAAAGTTCAATTTCGTGCCCATCTTTCTCCATAATGTAAGCCAAAAATGACTTAGAAATTTTGGATCACGATCACTCACCATGGATTTAGGTACACCATGCAAACGAACAATCTCATTGAAGAACAAGTTAGCAACATGAGTAGCATCATAAGTTGTATGACAAGAAATAAAATGAGCCATTTTAGAAAAACGGTCCACAACAACCATAATGGAATCTTTCTTTCGTTGGGTCATAGGAAGTCCCACAACGAAATCAAGACTAACATCTTCCCATGGAACTTGCGGAATAGGTAAGGGCAAAAGATAGCCTTGTGGAAGACTATGACTCTTGGCCTTTTGACATATCACACATCTCTTCACAATGAAAACCACATCACGAACCAATCTAGGCCAATGAAAGTACTCTTGGACAAGAAGAGTAGTCTTCTCTATGCCAAAGTGTCCCGCCATTCCTCCTTCATGAAACTCTTTGATAAGAGATTCTCTTAGACTTGATATTGGTACGCACAACCTGTTTCCTTTGAACAAATAGCCATCTAAAATGTAATAATCTTTGTAAGCATGATTAGAACATTTTAGGAATAAATCACCAAAGTCATGATCATTTTTGTAACTTGCTTTCACATCTTCAACACTAATCACTCTTGCCTTGAAAGAATTCAAGAGTGTGTATCTCCTTGAAAGTGCATCAGCTCCTTTGTTCATGGCGCCTCTCCTATGCTTGATCACAAAATGAAAAGCTTGCAAATACTCCACCCATTTGGCATGGCGTGGTTGGAGTTTTTGTTGGCTTTGAAGATATTTGAGAGCTTCATGATCTGAATGAAGGATGAACTCCTTGGAAATGAGGTAATGTCTCCAATGGTCCAAAGCACGAACAAGAGCAAAGAACTCCTTATCATAGGTGCTATACTTCCGTTGTGCATCATTGAGTTTTTCACTAAAGTAGGCAAGGGGACGCCCAACTTGTGACAAAACAGCACCAATACCAACTCCACTAGCATCACATTCAACTTCAAAAACTTCATCAAAGTTAGGTAAAGAAAGAATAGGTGCACTAGTAAGTTGATGTTTTACCTCATCAAAGGCCTTTTGAGCCTTATCATTCCAAACCAACTTCTAATTTTTAGTTAGCTCGGTGATAGGTGCCATGAGAGTACTAAAATTTCGCACAAATCTCCTATAGAAAGAAGCAAGTCCATGAAAACTACGAACTTGTTGAATTGTTTGTGGCGTGGGCCACTCACGAATTGCAGCAACTTTCTTTTCATCAACCTCTATGCCTTGAGATGAAACTTTGAAACCAAGAAAAATAACTTGGGAAGTGAAAAAATGACACTTCTCTAAGTTACCATATAGTTGCTCACGAGCAAGGGTTTCAAAAACCTGTTGCAAATGCCTAGCATGCTCTTCTTCTTCCCTACTATACACCAAAATATCATCAAAATAGACTACAACAAATTTACCCATGAAAGGTTGCATAACCTGATTCATAAGGCGCATAAATGTAGATGGTGCATTAGATAAACCAAATGGCATCACAAGCCACTCATAGAGGCCCTCCTTTGTCTTGAAAGCAGTCTTCCATTCATCTCCTTCGAAAATTCGAATTTGATGATAGCCACTTTTCAAATCAATTTTAGAGAACACTTTAGAACCATGCAAATCATCAAGTAAATCATTCAACCTTGGAATAGGAAATCGGTACTTGATAGTGATTTTATTGATTGACCTACTATCAACACACATTCTCCATTCTCCATTTTTCTTAGGTATAATCAAAGTAGGACAAGCACATGGACTAAGAGACTTACGAATAAGACCCTTTGATAACAATTCCTCCACTTGTCTTCTAATTTCCTCTGTTTCTTTGGGATTGGTTCTATAGGCTGGTTTGTTTGGGAGCATGGATCCGGGTACAAGATCAATCTTGTGTTGGATGTCACGCTTTGGGGGTAATCCGTGAGGGATATCTTTGGGGAAAACATGGGAATAGGTTTTGAGAAGAGAGGTGAGGAGTGGGTGGTTTTCTCCTTTGGGCGGTTGAGAGGGGGTATCAAGTTGGCTCAAAATGAAGTGTTTATGAACTCTATATTCATGGAATTTAGATTTTATGAGAGTGGTGAGGGAAGTGGGAGGCGTGGATATGGGGTGATCATTTTTGAGGTTTAAAGGGGTAAGGACAATTTTCTTTCCATCCTTAGAAAAGGAGTAGGTGTTTTTGTAACCATCATGCATCACACGCCTATCAAATAACCAAGGTCTACCAAGTAAAACATGACATGCATCCATAGGCACAACATCACACCATAATTCTTCATCATAAGTTTTACCAATGCTGAATGATAACAAGACTTGTTGTGTGACATGAATCCCTTTACTATGACTTAACCATTGAATTTTATATGGTTTAGGATGAGGGGTAGTTTTCATTTTCAACTTGTCTATCATAACTTGTGAAGCTACATTGGTACAACTACCTCCATCAATAATCAAAGTGCATACCTTTCCACCAATGGTGCAACGAGTGTGAAAGATTGCCTCACGTTGCAAGCTCCCTTCTTGGTCCAACATATTGCTAAGCGTACGTCGAACCACCAAGCATTCTCCTTCATCCGGACCTAGGCACGCATACTCACCATTCTCTTCAAGATTGCTGTCCTCTTCAACCTCTAATTCGTTCTCCTCTTCATACTCTACCAAAGTAACAATTTTTTTATTTGGACAATCACTAGCCATATGTCCAAGGCCTTGACACCTAAAGCATCTTCTTGGGGCTGGATTTGGGTTGGAATTTTGGGTGTTTTGTGAAGGTGGTTTAGAAGTAGGCTGATTGGATGTGGGTTTGAAAGGTGGGAAATTGGATGTTTGCTTTCTTTGGGGAAATGAGGTTTGAGATGAAAAACGTGATGATTCACTTTTGCCTCTTGCTTTTTGTTGCTGCTCAATCTTATGTGCTAAGATAATGAGCTCTTCAAGGGTGGTGTAAGGGTGTAGTTCGGCTACATTGGCTATTTTTGGGTCAAGTCCACCTAGGAACCGAACCAAAATTTGAGGCTCATCTTCCTCTACTCCACACTTCATAACAAATCCTTCAAACTCCCTAGCATATTCCTCTACAAATTTCGTACCTTGCTTAAGGTTATGGAATTTTGAAAAGTTTTCTTGCACATAGTATGTGGGAAGAAACTTTTGTTTCAACAATTTCTTCATCTTAACCCATGATCTCACTTTTTCTTTGTCTTGCCTTTCCCTCTTGGCGCACACACTAGCCCACCAAGTTGAGGCATATTTTCGTAGCTTCAAGGCCACAATTTTCACCTTTTTCTGTTCCGGTGTTTGCTTATAGTCAAACACTCTCTCCACCGTTCTTAACCATTCTACAAACTCATCAGCATCGAGTTTGCCATCATATTCAGGAATGTCTGCTTTTATGTCATTATTAGGCAGTGACCTTTCTCTTTCATGAGAAGGTCTATCATTGTGATTGAAATTAGATTCATTCAATTCTTCATCACTATGATTGGGTGAGCCCTCTTTTTGATGGCGCAACTTAATAGAAAGATCTTTTAACTGATCTTGCAAATATTGCATTCGTTGCTCCATATCTATTTTCTCTTGTGCAACCTTATTGACATATTCTTGCCAATTAGGGGGTGGGATGTCGGACATGGTTTGTGTTTGGGGTATGTGTTTGGGTATGTATTTGGGGTATGTGTTTGGGTATTCGTTTTGCTAGATCCCCCTCCTTCTAGCGCCAAATGTTGTATATTTGGAGTATCAACCCGAAATATACAAGGGATGAACCAAGATAAGTAAGACTAATGAACCAAATAGATTCTTAGCTACAGTCACACCACTAAGAAACGAAATGGGTTCCTAAGATCACAAGCCAACTAGTAGTCTAGGCTAGTTAACTAAGCAAAGGAATTGAAATTCCAAATCCAAGAATTTCTGGTTTTGTTTCTAATCCAAGAAACGAATGTAAGACAAGTTTGTTTTATGTTTGAATAATCTGCTTTCTCATTCACATTTGCTTGCTATTTATAGTAAACAAGCATCCTTAAGTACAAGCTAAACTAAGTGAGATGTCAGCCCACTTGTTACACGCCTAAGCTAAGCATCAAAACAGATTTTGTGTCTAGATACATCAAAAACAGATTTTGTGTCTAGATACATTAAAAACAGATTTTGTGTCTAGATACATTAAAAACAGATTTTGTGTCTAGATACATTAAAAACAGATTTTGTGTCTAGATACATTAAAAGTGGTGGTCACAACCTCCTCAATTAAGCCTCAACCAAGCAGCAAGTAAGAAGCAAAACAGCCCCTTAATTCACGCCCAATTCAACAGCAAAAAGAAGTGTAACTCCTCCTTGATTCAAGCCTTGGATCAAGCTTGGATGTATGTAGACAAGAGTGTATTTGGACTCCTTTTGATGCTCAAATGCTGAAATGACGCCCACTTGGATTGATAGTTTGCAACTCCTCATTGAAGCTGATTGTAACACCCAAGTTAAATGGCTGCCTTCTTGTTGTATCTTGTACTTGTACTTCATGTGAATGTGACACTACATTTTCAAACTTTAACAAGCTAAAGAAAACTTAAAGAAAATGAAACTAACTTGCAAACTTAAAATAAGACTAAAGTTTACAATTTATTCAAAGCATAAAATGAACTAGATTGAACTAGTTAATAAGAACAACAAGAAACTCAAAGGATTGAATATCTTGCTGCACATGGATAGAACGCATAGCACCAATGCATGATGCTACGTCTTGAACTAAAGAAACGTCCATAACCAAGTTGTTAGGCTTGGCTACAACAGGGTCATTTCGGGTAACGGGTCAATTTCGGGTCGGGTCATTTCAGGTAACGGGTCAATTTCGGGTCAGGTCAATTTGGATATCGGGTCAACATTGGGTCGGGTATGATCGGGTAGGGTCAACTTCGGGTTTCGGGTCAGGGTCGAGTCAACTCCACATCGGGTCGGGTCGGGTTAATTCGGGTTTCTAGTCAATTTCGGGTCAATTTTGGGTCATGGGTCGGGTCATCGGGTCTGGGTCAGGATTGCCAGGTCTAGTAACGACAAGGAATATATATAACAATTAAATTAAATAATAATTGAAATAAAGATTTGAGACCAAACCCTCAGAAATTAAAACCTTTCACGTCTAGGGCGAAGGCAACTTCTAACATGGCTAGGTGTTTCTAGATCTTGTGAATGCGGAATTTTGTACGCAAAAGGCTAGTTTAGTAAAGAGATAGAGAATGAGCTAGAGAGAATAAGAAAAATAATTGTTGTTGATGATAATTGATTATTGTTGAGAATTGATGATTGAAACAGAATTTTAAGAGGCTATTTATAGAGAAAATCATTCGGATGGATAAAAAAACAAATCAGAGTTTCAATGAGAATAAAACACGATTAGCGCTAGACGTTGTTCATTAGCGCTAGGCGTTGAAGGTTAGCGCCAGGCGCTAATAATCAGTTTCATGCGTTTTTTGTTTGTAACATAACTTTTGATCCGAAAGTCCAAATAAAGCATATAAGATGTCATTGGAAAGCTATTAAAATATAATTTCCAAGCCAATTAGAATCAGATTAAAATCTTTTGTAGATAAAAATATATGGCCGAAATAGTGGAAGGTTGTCAGTTTTGGATAGAGTTTCATATCTCATTCATATCTTTTTTGTTATAGCTCGGATTTAATATAATAATATATCATTGGAAAGATAATTTCAATATCTATCCAAATATATAAGATTTGGATAAATATTATGAGGCACGAATATAAAATCTGAATATATTCCACTTCGTACAAAACAAGGATTCTAAAAAGGAGTAGTTTTATTCAATTTCAAACTCTTTAAAACATAATTATCAATCCTAACTCCATTAGGATTTAAGAGAACCTTCTATAGTATTCTAAAAGACTATAATCAATTCTAATAGCTTTAGGAATGATAATTAATAATAGGCCCTCCTCTAGATCATTAGAACGCAAATAAAAACCAAATCGGGTCCAGCTTAGTATTTTGGTCATAACTTCCTCATTATTCATCGGAATTGAGCTTTTAATATATCTTTGGAAAGGTCTTTTCAAATCCCATCCAAATAAACTATTATTGGACCCTTATCATGGACCAAACTAAACTGGAATGCACGTTTTTCATAAATAAGGTAAGAAAAGAAATATTTTCAAAAACAGAAAGAAGAGATATTTAATAAAAACATCCTCATTACTAGATTTTTCACACTTTCACTCTGTTCGATAATCAAATGACGTGAAAGGTATTCATCACTGGGTTTGGTTTTGGGGAGACACATTTGGGTGTCTACAGAAGCCCCCACTTTAACTGAGTTTGGAGAAACACAAGTTTCGAAAACAAAAGTCAAAGTAGCGATAGGGACGGAGAATGATTCAAAACTTTATGCGATCCTAAATCATTCTTATAATGCCGATACCTGCAAACTAGCATTAGTTAAATAGATAAAAGAGTTAAGACATGTGTATCTTGCACCGTCGAGTACACGTCTCTAGAGGTAACAAATTTGTTGTGACGATCTTCTGGAAGCTAGAGAATACCACCTAAAGACTGCTACGCCTGTAACTGCCTCCAATTTCCACTGTGATAGTCTTCTAAAAGATCACTGCTTGTTGATCCTTAATGCTGCTATGCCAGTACGTCGGCGCTTTGCTACTTGTGAACCAGTATGTCGGGGCTTTTGCTGTGATGACAATCCTCTTTTCTTTGGGAATAGTTGCCAACACAACTCTTGTATGATGTATGACAATCCGATTTAGGGAAAGTTGCCAATGCTTTGTAACAATCCACCTTGGAAATGTTGCCACGATGAAGCGACAATCTGTATCTCAGAAAATTTTCCAAAATCCAATTTTTGGGAAAAGTTGCCAATGCTTCGTAACAATCTGTCATAAGAATTTTGCTATGATCGACAATCCACATCTTGGAATATAACTCTTGAAAGCAATCCACCTTGGAAATTTTCCAACGCTATCCGACAATCCTTTTAGGAAAATATTGCCACAATTGACAATCCGCATCTTGGAACATTTGCAAAAAAGAGTTGACAGACAATCCACTTCGAGAAAATTTGCCACTTACTGAATGAATGACAATCCATGTTGAGGAACCTTTGCCGAAATTTATGATGAATAGAGTCCTACAAAAATCCTTTGGGAAATTTTGCCATAGGGAACTGGGTGTATGACAATCCAATCTCGGAAAAATTGCCAGCGATGACAATCCGAACTTGGAAAAAATTGCCAACAGAGAAGGAGCACGACAATCCAAGCTTGGAAACTTTTCTAGAGATGACAATCTAATCTTGGAAAAATTGTTGTTGAAGAAGATGCACGACAATCCATTTTTGGAAATATTGTTAGTTGGGGATGACAATCAAATTTTTGGAAAAATTGTCGTTTAAGAAGAATGGGCGACAATCCATATTTGGAAATATTGTCGTTTAAGAAGAATGCGCGACAATCCATATTAAGAAATATTATCGTTTAAGTGCTTGCTTTTAAACCAATACGTTGGTGCTTGTAAGTGTTTTAGGCGCTTAAGCTAAGTGAGACGATTTTTTTGTTAGGTCAATCACTTACTACTATTGTAATCGAGCCGACTACTAATCATGTCAATTTGCTTATAAGGGCTAACTGGCGTACCAAGAAACCCTAAATTGCTGTATAAGGTCGAAATAACCATTCTGAGAGGCTTCGATCTCTATTGCTGCTGAAATATCTCTGGCGTCAAGAATTGGCTTTGTCGCCAGATGCTGGGATCTAGAGTCAGGCGCTGAACTCTGTTGCCAGACGCCAGATGTTCTTGTCGTCTGGGGCTAGAGTCGAGGCTTCCCTATTCTGCTCTTGCTGCCGCTGTTGCTTGGTTTTGCTCCGAACTTTAAGCTTGGTCATTTCCTTTCAACCAAATCCGCTCAAATCTTTTGTAAATTAAAGCTCTTCTTCTCTAATTTACTGATCCATGTAACTTCTCTTATCTTGGAGGAATCTCCTGTATCATATTCGCGGTTTTTTCGAAAAAATTTCGGGAATGTCCTCGCTTGCTGGGATGCACCTGCATTTATATCTTTGACCATAGGACTTAACTTATCGTTCTTTAAGGTTGACCTAAGACTTAGTGTTGCTTGACTCATTAACTTGTCGTGACTCAAGGTATGAACTTGACTCGTTGTGATTGACTTGACTCAAAGTGTTTGACACATGTGTTAGACTCAAATCAAGGTGATATCATTACATGACTCAACGTGTACATGACTCGTGTGTGCATTATATTGTGATCGTGGGACTCGAAAATGCAAAAAAGCAAAAATTTTCCGTCATTTTTGTGGAGGGTACCGACTTTCTCCCGACTTAATCCGTTAACGTTGTCCCTCACAGTACAAGGATTGTAACCTCTTAGACTATCCTAGTTGACTCGATAATGAAAGTATTTAGGTAACTTAGGTGCGGAGGCTAAGTACTTCATACTTTGTGATGCAATGATGATTGATTGACGGGTGATGTTGATATGACAAGGCATGCTTCAACATTGTGTTAAGATTTCATGACAAAGGGTTCCTAAGGGAAGTATATTTGGTCATGTATCCGTGATGTGTGTGATAGTGACACTAAAGTTAGGCTGCAAGGGCTAAGTGTGTGGAAAATATATTGAAAAGAGTCAAATAATGGTGACTCTTAGGCAGGTAAGCTAATGATATAAGGATCAAGCCCCCAAGTCTAGCTCTAAGTATATAGGACTGAGCATAGGGGATCCCTTGATATGATCATGATTTGTGAATGTGAATATGAATATGAATGCATGTTTATTACGGCCGTACCTCGATGTGAGGTTGCCTACGTATCCGTAAGGAATCAGGCCGAACGTATCTCTAGCAGAACCTCGCACAAGTGTGTGTAAACCTCAAAAAGGTCTTTTTAAGGGTTGTAACATGGTTAGGTTAAAGTATGAAGAATAAAGAGATAAAGGCTCAAGACCCTAGAAAAGCCCCCAAAGGTGTGCAACCTTGCTTTTGAATCTTTATATTTTTATGCTTGAGGCTTTCTACTCTTTTTAGCTCTCTTTTCTCTTTTTTTTTTTCTTTTTTTTTTTTTTTTTTTTTTTTTTTTTTTTTTTTTGCTTTAGAATTTATTTTATTGTTATAAGTGTGGTCAATACCGATCATGCGGTCTATCAATCACTTAGCATTCATGTTTCTCAGGCACGGTACCGAGCACTCGATAAGAGACGCAATCCGAGGCGTGTTCTTATCAAAGATATTTTCATATCAAAGACATTGGAACACTTGCCCTTTTGTACACTTTTATTTATTTTTTATTGCTATTTTAATATTTTGATACACTCAAGCTTTTTATGAGATTGAAAATTGCACAAGTTGCACACCATCCCATCCCAAAGTTAGGTAGATGTAGGTTGAAAAATGAAAGGTCTATCGTTAGACGAGACTCAAAGTGGTTTATGAAGAAAGGATTGTAAATTAGATGGGTGAAAGGCAATATGATGTGGCTACAAGGGGTGCCTCAAAATCATTGGTATACCTTGTGCTTAATTCGACAATGATTTATTTATTTTTTTTTTAATGCAATGCAACGCAATGATCATATGCAAGGAAATAAATGCTAATTTTATTAAAAGGGGAAAAAGAAAGAATCTACAAAATTAAATTCAAGGGAAACGAAAGGTGCCTATACTAGACTTATTAGGGGAGGGAAATAAAGAAAAAGAAAAGGAAAAAGAGGTCATGAAATCTTGTCGTTGAAGCTTGCCTCTTGTCTTGTGTTGTTTGCTTCATCATCACCCAATTTTCTCGCTAGCTAGAGGCAATGGGATCTTGTTTTCTTCTATTAGATCTTGAATGAGATTTTGAAACCTGTAGTATTCATTAGTGGTATGACCGTTTCCTCGATGGTACTTGCAATAGGAATTGGGATTCCATCTTGAAGATCAATTTTCTAGCGTTGGAACCTCGGTAGGGCCAATAGGTGTGGGCCGTGAACACTTTTTTGAAAATCGGCACGGGCACGTCACGTAGCACGGCGGGCGGCACGGTGGCCGGCACGTGGGCCGGCGCGCTGGCACGACCCGCCAGCACGGCACAAGGCACGGCCGGGCACGACACGGCACGACACGAGCCCGCCATATAATAAAATAATTTAATTATTTTGTATTATTTAATTATCGTACCAGCTACCGTCCTATAATAAAATAAGTTATTCTTCAATTTTTTTTGTGTTTGGATTATCGCACTCGTATTTTTTTTTTATTATATGCATTGTTGTTTTTTGCTAAATTAAAAAAATTGTTTTTATTTGTTTATATAAACTTAAACATAATTATTAATTAGATAAATAATTTATATAACCTAAATTAAAATAAAGTTGTTCAAAAAATGTAAACAAATTATATTAACATTAACATAAACATAAATTAGTCACATATATTAAGTTGTACTAAAAAAAAATATATATATATATATATCGTTTACTTCTTTTTTTTACATTTATTAAAAAAAAAAAAAAATTAAAAATTAAAAATGGTGGCATGATTTGGCCCGCGGCCCGGCACGGCACGACCCGCAAGGCACGTGGGCCGTGCCGTGCCGTGGGCTGGGGTGTGCCAATTTCAGGCACGGCACGGCCCGCCGCGGAGCCGACACGGCACGACCCCCACCACGGCACGGCCCGCGGCGACACGGCACGACCCGTTGCCCATGTTTAGCTCTAGTTCTCTAAAGTTTGGGATATGGTTTAGTCAAAGAGGATCCATGGTTAATTGTCCGGATGCACCGCGCGGAAGCCTTACCTTTTGAAGGGTTGACACGAGTGGATGGGACACTGCGAGTTAAAAACTCGCTTCCATGGTTTGTTGAATTCAACATTCTCTTATGTACCCTTTGTTGCACATAGCGTTCAATAAGGTAGATGGAGCATGAATTCACAGAGGGTTATGTCCATATGTTTATCTTTCACGATTCAAAAGCTTTATTTGAATGTGTTTGACTTTCATTTGATTCAATTAGGTTCGTTGAATGCATTTGACTTTCATTCGATTCAAAAAGCTTTGTTTGAATGTGTTTGACTTTCATTTGATTCAAAAAGCCTTATTTGAATGTGTTTGACTTTCATTTGATTCGAAAAAGCTTTATTTGAATGTGTTTGACTTTCATTTGGTTCATAAAGCTTTGTTTGAATGTATTTGATTTTAATTTGCTTCAAAAAGCTTTATTTGAATTTTTTTACTTACATTTAATTCAATTATCTTTGTAGAATACATGTGACATTCATTAAATTCATAAAGATTTGTTTGAGTGTGTTTGACTTTCATTCGATTCAAAAATCTTTGTTTGAATGTGTTTGACTTTCATTTGATTCAAAAAGCTTATTTTGAATGTGTTTAACTTTCATTTGATTCAATTAGCTTAATTAAATGCATTTGAATTTAATTCGATTCAAAAAGTTTTGTTTAAATGTGTTTGACTTTCATTTAATTCAATAAGCTTTGTTTGATTATCATTTACTTTTTTTGATTCAAAAATCTTTGTTTGAATGTGTTTGACTTTCATTTGATTCAAAAGTTTGAATGTGTTTGACTTTCATTTGATTTAAAAACTTTGTTTAAATGTGTTTTTCTTTCCTTTGACTTAAAAAGAATTGTTTTAATGTGTTTGACTTTAATTTTATTCAATTAGCTTCGTTGAATGCATTAGACTATCATTTGATTTACAAAGTTTTGTTTGAATGTGTTTGACTGTCATTTGATTCAATTAGCTTCGTTAAATGCATTAGACTTTCATTCGATTCAAAAAGCTTTGTTTGAATGTGTTTGACATTCATTTGATTTAAAATGCTTCGTTTGAATGTGTTTGACTTTCATTTGATTCAAAAAGCTTTGTTTGTATGTGTTTAACTTTCATTTTATTCAAAAAGCTTTGTTTGAATGTGTTTGACTTTCATTTGATTCAAAATGCTTTGTTTGAATATGTTTGACTTTCATTTGATTCAAAAAGTTTTGTTTGAATGTGTTTGATTTTCATTTTATTAAGTTAGCTTCGTTGAATGCATTTGACTTTCGTACAATTCAAAAAGCTTTGTTTGAATGTGTTTGAATTTCATTTAATTCAAAAAGTGTTTTTGAATGTGTTTGATTTTCATTTGATTCAGTTAGCTTCGTTGAATGCATTTGACTTTTATACGATTCAAAAAGCTTTGTTTGAATGTGTTTAACTTTCATTTGATTCAAAAAGCTTTGTTTGAATGTGTATTACTTTCACTCGATTAAAAAAGCTTGGTTTTAATGTGTTTGAATTTCATTCGATTCAAAAAGTTTTTTTCAAATTGTTGGGGTTTGGTACGTCCATTTTACCGCGGAAACAACCCCGACGCTAAGTCATTTGGGTATTTTATACCCGGCCAGGTGGCCCAATCAGAAAGCGCCACGTGTCCTCCATAGAGGTGCCATTTGGACCCATGGAATGATGACACGTGGAGGGCGGACTCTCCTCATTCCTACGTGGACTGAAGATCCAGCATGGACCATTCAGATGGCGACACGTGTCACTCAGAAGGTGCCTCAAAAACCTTTTGGGCTCAGTGACACGTGTCACTCAGACATTGCCCCAGGGGTGGCGGCCTCCAAAGGCCCAAATCCCGAGGCCCCGAAAAACGGCGTGACCTAATTCCTAGGTCACCAGATCCTAGGAGGGGCACACTTTTCAAAAGGACCCTATAAATAGGGACATTCTGGCATTTATGACGGAACGGAGAATTTACACGCAATCTGAGACAATACGTCACTTATTACACCTTACTTGAGCTTGGAATCCGAGCAGATAACTTTATTTCTGCACGTTTTATTACCGAACGCTTACTAACTTAATCTTCGGAGGCGGACCCCCGACCATCCGACTGTCCGTTTGATTTGCAGGTACAGGCGTCCTTTATTGAATCTAGTTTCAGTGTTGTAACTCTCCCAAGGGACAAAAACCCCGAAACATTTGGCGCCGTTTGTGGGGAGAGTACCTCTAAAATGGCTTCACAAGAACCTGTATCAAATCCAGAGGCCATTCGGCCTCCAAATGATATACTGGTCCAAACGGACCATGACTCAGGTGACGACGCTGACGTCGAAACCTATGTGGATCCAAATGGATCCCTTATCTCTAAACGTATCCGCAGTAAGGAGAGGCAGGAGCGCCACCATGACCAGGCAGACCCAAGCAAAACTGTTGGTCAGCCAAAGAAGCCCTCGGGGCGGCCGGTTGATCCTTCCCAGGCGGCAGGATCAACTCCCGTCACTCGGGATGAACTAATGACACTCCTGAGCAGCCTCAGGGGTGAAATCAAGCAGCTTGCCTCAAAGAAGTCGCCTGCTCCTAGAAAGGAGCAGTCGGCCAAGAAGCCAGCCCAAGCTGGCAAACAGAAGTCGGTTAGGGACCGTCAGCCAACTCCTTATCTTGCCCCTAAGGAGAAGGCACAACCCCAATTTGACCTTACTCGGCTCCATTTCCCAGAAACGGGCGCAAGAAAACCCATCCGGCACATACAGCCGGATGGTAGCAAGAAAACGTTCTCTGACGCTCGGCAATACATTGAGGAGAGGAGAACCCAGCAATCAGAGTCGGCTTCAACGTCGACTTATCATGATAGCTTTCAGAATACCTCTGTGAGGTGCTCCCAGTCTGTACATGAGACTCCAGCAAGCAGCCAATGAGTTCAGTCTGGTCCTCATATGATTCAGTCGGCCCAGTACATGGCACAACCATTGTACCAGGCGCCAGTTTTACCTTACATGCAACCTGCCCTCTTTGGAGGACAGGCGGCATACGGCTATCAGCCGATGGACTGGCAGCTCAGGCTGCAACACCTTGGAGATCAACCCTCTGCTTTCTCCAGGGAAATAACTGAAGTTATACAGCCGGCTAAAGTTAAAAACGTTCTGGTTGGAGCCTATGACGGGACCTCCAACCCAGAAGACCACCTGCTAGCATACACCCACCTCATGTATTTACAGGTGTTGGATGATGCCGCATGGTGTCGTTGCTTTCCAGCCACCCTGAAGGGCATAGCCCAGCAGTGGTTTGGCAATCTGCCGGCTGGTTGCATAAATAGCTTCAAGATGCTTGCGTTCTTGTTTGCTTCAAACTTCTCTATGAACATCCCTGCCAAAAAGACAAGTCTTGATTTGGGCAATGTACAGCAAGGAGATAGAGAAGGCTTGCGTTCCTACGTTAGGCGGTTCAATCTGGTCCGAATCCAGATTCACGGGCTGTCTGATGAGGTCGCTTTCACAGACTTTTTTAAGGGTCTGAAGGACGAGTCTACTTTTAAGTACGAACTCGTCCGCAAACAAATCTTTACTCTGCAAGGAGCCTTGCGAGAGGCGGAAGCCTATATACAGGCGACCGAACTCTGCTCCTCCAATAAGCAGTCGGACCATAAGAAGTCCGACCGGCAGAAAGAGAGTCGGCCTGCTCAGCCGGCTCCTAAGCCAGAAGAGAGCAAAAAGAAAAAGCAAGTCTGGGCCATTGATAACTCTGATCAACCGGCCCAGAAGAAGAAAAAGGAGTGGAAACCGTACGTCCCAAGGTACGAATTCCACAAGGACTGCTGCTCCATCCTCTTGGAAGTTAAGGATCGGCTGACTCTTGAGAAGCCGACTCCTATGAAAGGTACCGCTGAAAATCGGAACAAGAACAAGTATTGCCATTTCCATGAGGCAAAGTTGTCATCACCGAGCAGGACAGAGGCAAAGTTCGTTGGCCGCATGATGACCCTGTTGTCATTGAGTGCAAAGTCGCCAACCACTTGGTTGGCCGAATTCTGATTGACACAGGAAGCTCCTCGGACCTCATCAGCCTCAAATGCTTATCCAATCTCAAGTACAAACCGGATAGCATGATGGAGGTCTCCCACACCCTTGTTGGGTTTGGGGGAGGACTTGTGCACCCAGTCGGACGAATTGACCTACCTGTTCGCCTAGGAAGCAGGGGAGACGGTCGGCACATGACCATCTGTTTCCTAGTGGTTGAAGAGCTCACAGCTTACAACCTTATCTTTGGCCGACCCACTCTTAACGAGTGTAAGGCCGTCACCATCCCCGCTCTCATGCTACTCAAGTATGAGAGGGTTGATGGCACAGTCAGCTCTCTTAATGGGGACCAAAAGACGGCTCGAGAGTGTTACCTCTCGGACGTCAAGCCCGCGACCGTAGCATCTGGTCGGGGCAAGCAAACAATCGACCTTGACAATGTCGAGGAAGAATAGTCGGCCCCACCAGCCAGAAAGAAAAGAAAGACTGATCAGCTGGTGGTGGTCTAAAAAGAAAAACAATAGCAATCACTGACCGGGGAACGGTCGGATGATCTTCGTCTCCAGCCTGCTGGTGAGCACATTGATATCCCTCTGGATGACTGCAGTCCAGAGCGGATTGTTAAGGTGGGGACGATTGCCTTTGCACAGCTGGGTGAAAGCCTTCACCAGCTGCTCAGAGAATTCAAAGACATCTTTGCCTTTGAAGTAGAGGAGATGCCAGGCATCTGCCCAGATCTCGCTGTCCAGAAACTCGCCGTGGATCCTAAAAAGAAGCCCATCCGGCAAAAGAAAAGAAACCGCGGCGAAGAAAGAAGTCAGGCGGCAGCTGCCGAAGTAAAAAAGCTATTAGATGCCAAGTTCATTCGGCCGTGCAATTTACTTGAATGGGTAGCTAACGTTGTGTTAGTAAAAAAGCCGAATGGAACTTGGCGGATGTGTGTTGACTACACAGACCTCAACAAGGCATGTCCAAAGGATAGCTATCCATTGCCTAATATCGGCAGTCTGTTCGACTCAACATCCGGACATGCCTTGATGAGTTTTATGGACGCCTATTCAGGTTTCCATCAGATCCCTCTATGGAAAAAAGATCAAGAAAAGACGACATTCGTCATTGATCAGGGGTTGTTCTATTATACGGTGATGCCGTTTGGTTTGAAGAATGCGCCTGGTACTTTCCAACAAATGATTAATACGGTCTTCATTAATCAAATCGGAAGGAATGTAGAGGCGTACATTGATGACATGATAGTCAAATCCAAACTACAGGCGGATCATCTTACTGATCTCCGAGAAACATTCGCCACACTCAGGCGGCACAAGGTCATGCTTAACCCAAAAAAGTGTGTCTTTGGTGTTGAGTCTGGAAGTTTCTCGGATTTTTGATTGACCAACGGGGAATAGAGGCCAACCCTGAGAAAATACAGGCGGTGATCGACATGCAGTCGCCCCGTACGGTGAAGGAAGTGCAAAAACTAACATGTTGTCTAGCAGCCTTGGGAAGATTCCTCAGTCGGTCAGGCGACAAGTGTCTCTACTTCTTCCAGGCAATTAAAAAGAAAACCAACTTTGAATGGGGGGATGATGCAGAGGCGGCCTTTTAAAAGCTGAAAACTCATTTGCACTCTTTGCCGAGGCTTGTCAGCCCTTTGCCCAAAGAGAAGCTCTTCATGTACTTAGCCGTCTCTGATCATGCCCTCAGTGCCGTTCTCTTAGCTGAAAGAGAAGGCATCCAGCTCCCGGTGTATTTCATTAGCCATGTTCTGAAAGAGACCCCATGGTTGAGAAATTCGGCCTTGCCCTTTACATGGCCGTCAAGAAGCTTAAACCCTACTTTTTGTCGCATGCGGTAGAAGTCTATACTGACCAATCGATCAAACGGCCACTCACAACCTTGGAGTCTTCTAGACGAATGCTCAAATGGGCGATTGAAATGCAAGGACTAGAAATCACTTACGAACCAAGGAAGGCAATAAAGGGACAAGCATTCGCTGACTTTATTGTCGGAATGACAAGGCCGGTTGTACCGGACAATACAAACCAGGTTTGGAAAGTGTATGTGGATGGGAGCTCCACTATAAACGGCTGTGGTGCAGGGATTATCTGTCAGTCTCCTGAAGGAGATAAGTACGAATACGCACTACGGTTCAAGTTCCAGGTCTCTAACAATGAGGCCGAGTATGAAGCCCTGCTGGCCGGCACTCGGTACTGCAAGGCGGCAGGGGCAAAGAAGATAGCCGCCTGCTCTGATTCTCAACTAGCCGTACTCCAGGTTAATGGAACGTACGAGGCCACTCATCCGGCCATGTTAAAATATTTGCAGGCGGTTAAGAGTGAAGTTGGGTCACTTGAAGAATTTCATCTAACTCAAGTGCCCAGGTCTTCAAACAATCAGGCGGATGCTTTGTCAAAACTAGCATCATCCGCCTCCTGTGAAACGCCTCGGTCAGTTTTCTGGGAGGTCATGGAAAGAAGAAGTATATCTGAGGAAGACCCCATTGGAATTCTTGATCGAAGCTCAACCTGGATGGACAGCATCCGGGCCTATCTTGCAGACGACACGCTCCCTGACTCACCACAGGAGGCGGCTGTTCTGAAAAAACGAGCGGCTAACTTCAAGTTGCGACAAAGAGAACTCTTCAGGGCTGGTTTTTTAAAACCCCTGTTGAAGTGTGTTACCCCTGAGAAGGGTAAGAAAGTCCTCGAAGAGTTGCATTCGGGATTATGCGCCTCCCATATAGGCGGCAGATCCCTCGCTGCCAAGGCTAGACGGCTTTACTTCTGGCCAACTCTGGAGTCGGATGCAATGGAAATGGTAAAAAAATGTGACAAGTGCCAAAAATTTGGCAAGCTCATCCATCGTCCGGCTACAGACCTGACGGCCATCCACAGCCCAATACCTTTTGCAAAATGGGGCATGGACATTCTGGGGCCATATACAACTGCACCAGGCGGCAAGCGCTATATACTGGTAGCTGTGGATTACTTTACCAAGTGAGTAGAGGCGGAGGCAGTAAAAAACATCAAGACTAAAGACATCATTTCCTTCATCTGGAGGAACATAATCACTCGTTTCGGGGTGCCCATGTCTATGGTTTTTAACAATGGTCCTCAATTTGAGACGCCTCAACTCAAGACTTGGCTGGGAGACTAGGGGGTCTCAAGCTTCTTTGCATCAGTCGGCCGGCCGCAAGCAAACGGCCAGGTCGAAGCCTTCAACAAGTTAATCTCAGACGGGATTAAAAAGAAAATTGAGCGGGCTGGTGGTCTCTGGGCGGATGAATTACCACACGTCCTCTGGTCCATCAGAACGACTACTAAAGGAGCAACTGAAGAAACCCCGTTTCTTATAGTGTATGGTGCAGAAGTTGTCCTGCCCATTGAACACTATGAGCCGACTCTTCGAGTCATGTTATATGACGAGGAAGATAACTGGGAGGCCATGCGGCTGGCATTGGACTCACTTCCAGAGCGTAGGGGCAATGCTGCCTTACGCCATGAGATTTACCGTCTGAGAATGACTCGGGCTTACAACAAAAGAGTACACAAGCGTCCTCTCAAAGTGGGGGACTTTGTGCTACGGAAAATGGAGGCAGTCGGTAGGGCAAATGAACAGGGAAAGCTAACCCCAAATTGGGAAGGCCCCTATCGAATTTATGAGGAAGTAAGAGACGACACCTATCGCCTAGAAGACCCAGACGGCAGGCGGCTGCCTAGAACTTGGAATGTAGACAACTTGAAAAAGTACTACTTCTAAGTACGAATGTAAAGACCTCAATTTTGTTATCTCAAGTTTAGTTAATGAGAATATGCCTTCATTTCCCAACTTGTCTTTTTATTTCTTAGTGTCGCCTGTACAAAATACAGACGACCAATACGTTTGGAAAATGTCTGTCCCAACAGCAGACGCCCCAATCCTTCTGAAGGAGCCGATTGCTTTAGAACAATCGTTCCTACGAAATTCATTAAGTTAATATTAACACTTAACTAATATTTACCCAACCATTTAAGAGGCTTAAGGACAGATAAAATCATGATGAGGCCCATGGCCGGATATTAATAAACAAAAAGAGACCGAATGGTCACAGTCTGCTCCAACATGAGTAAGACCGTCTGCTCCAACATGAGTCAGATAACCGGTGACGTCCATTCGGGCAAATTCGTCGAGGAGAAGCATCTCCCATTTGGGTGGCACATTGCTCTACAAATATAACAAGCGGCCCTACCGAATGCTAAGGCAGCATTCGCAGTCATTTGTTTTAATCGAAAATGAAATCTAAAAGGCCTGAATTTTCTAACTGTTCTAGCACAACTCGAAAATGGTCACTGTTTCATAAGTAGAGGCTAATAAGGCATCAAGCCGGATGCGCTTGTTTTTGCCAAGGGGTAGAGCAGGCGGAACATTCTTGTTAATGTACGAGTTAACTACTTAAGCACCTAATGAGGCTTTAAACAGATGACGCCAGTTCTTTGCTTTTGGGGCAAGACAGGCGGACAGTTCTTTTTAAAGAACACTTGCTAAGTTATAAACTTATCTTATCTCAAAGAGGCCTATGGCCGGATGCGCCTATTTTTAGCTCACGGGGCAAAACAGGCGAAAGTTTTCCCATAGCCAAATTTGCTAAGTTGGAAATTTGAGTTTTGTTCGAGCCAATGGCCGAATGAAAACTTTAAGTTGCCTATTCTGGATGGACGTCTGCCGAGTGGTTTGGGGAAATCACCATAGTGATTGATTGACTTAGAAACCATGCATACTATTCTAAGTATCAATAATTTCTAAGTCAATCAATCCAATAAACCGAAACCACTCGACATCCGTCTAGGGGCAAGAACATTCGCATGGTATACATGTTATAATACTTAGCCAAAAACATGCAATGAAAAATTCAAAAATGCAAAGGACAACAATATGAATAACTTCAGCCAAATGGCCGAATGATTTAAATTAAAAAGACCAATCGCCATCAGACGACTGGTTAAGATTGTTTTCTAGCAAAGCCAGAGAAATTGTTAAAGTACCCGACCCCTTGGTCGGTAAAGATACAACCATACTCGGCACGTAGGCCGGAAAAGCAAAGTACATGGCCATTCGGCCGCAGAAAACACAAAAAGCTTAAGTGATCAGGGGAGAGCCTCTTCATTGGCAGCCGACCTGTTGTCCTTCGGCTGCTCTTCATCATTTTTCTCTTGGTCCTCCACCTGATCTTCCTCCTCGCCACCAGAGGACGACTCCCCAGAAGAGTCGGACCCGGAGCTTTCCTCGGTTGCAGCAGCATTCTCAGCCACTTCAATAAGGCGAGCGTCGAATGCTTTGCTGGCTTCATCAAACTTGGATTTCCAAGTCTAATAGTCCGAGTCCGGCTGCACAGCCGCCCAAGTGTCCCGCATGATGGCATCATAGTCGCTCATCATTTGCTTAACAAGAGCCTCTCTCTCTTGTTCAGCCACGGACTCAAACTTGGTCTTCAGCTGATGCTCCTGGTTGCTGAGGCGCTGCTCCAGGCGGCCCACCTTCTGCTTGGCTCTCTCGGCCTCTTCTTTGGCATCCTGAAGAGGCTCGAGCTTCTCCTTAAGATTTGTAATTTCTTTCTTAAGGGAAGTGATGCGCAGACGGGCCGAGTCCAGGTCCTTCTTCACCTGCATATTTGCTTCCGCCTGCGAATACATCATATCAAGCGTCAAAAACTCATTTTGAGCAATATCAAACTGAGCTCGATCCAAGGCGGACTCGGCCTGAGCTTTAGCGGATGTTACCTCTTTGGACTTCTCCTTGAGGGGTTGCCTGAGCCCTTGGACGCGCAGCATGGCCTGCAAAAAGAGTCGAATGGTTAAAACCAGGCGGATAAAGACTTGAGCAAAAAAAAAAAAAAAAAAAAAAAACAAAAGAGAGAATTGAATTGCTTAAGTCAAGACTCATACCTCGCAGAGGTTCCCCAAGATGCCATCCAAGTCTAGGGGGCCGACTCCTCTGACAGACGCCTTATCGTCAGGATCAACCGCCCTCAGCATGGACTTGGCCATCTGGATTACAGTCGGCCTCTGCACAGGAACTGAGAAGGAAAGAGAGTTAGAAAAATAACACAAGTATATCTAAATAGAAGAACAAGAAAGGCGAATGGTTTTTACCGTCGTCCTTTGGTTCCTCCTCTTTCCCCAGACTCCCCCTCTCTCCTGCTGAGCCGACAACAGTGGTGGGTTTCTTAAAGCCTGATGTGAATTATTGATCCAAAAATCAACAGAACACAAGGGATATGTTTAAGTCTAATTCTATACAGGAAATCCACCAAGAATTAAACAAAAACTAAGATTAATCAATTAAGAATCCACCTAATTAATCAATCCAAACGAATGTTTTAACTAAAACAAGCAAAACAGCAATTGATCGCAATCAACCAAAAACTCAAGTATGTAACTTAAGAAATAAATCTGAATATTAATCTATATGTATCTCTATTCGTGTGTTTATAGCCCTATTTATAAGACTTAGTTTTCCTAAGAAGATTAGGACAAGTCCCTAATTCAATCCTAATTAAACTAGAATTCTAACTTGCTTGAAGAGCAAGCACCTTGGCGCACAAGCATACACCAAACTCCTTGGAGAACAAGCACACGCCTAAACTGATTTATTTTGCTAACTAACTGATTTTTAAATCAATTAAATTAATAAATAAAAATTAAAGAACTAAATAAAGATTAAAGATCCTAATGCTTGAACCAAGAAAAACCCTTTCAAGTGAAAGGTAAAAACTTGTAAGCAAATTCTAAGTAAAGAAAATTCAAGAAAGTTCAAGAAAGTGAACTAGACTCCAAGAAAAACCACTAAGCAAACCGTGGTTTTGTTTTGATATCCAAGAAAGTGTCCATGCAATGCTTGGCTTGAATCAATGTTTAGGGACAAGCTATCTTGATGCATGATAAGCAAATCTTCGAAGTTCTCCATGCTTAGACTTGCGTCAAAGCCACCCTTTGATGTCCTCTGGACATCCGGTTTGCTGATCCCCTATCAGCTTTGAGAGAAGAGGCGTCTGGGCCTTTCTTGGGCTTGTGTGCAATGTGCTTCCGGCCGCCCTTGCCGGATGCGCTCACATCACCCGCCCTTGTCTTTTGGATCTTAGGGTCGGATGGTTTTGAGGGAGATTTGGAAGGGGCACCCTACATCAACCCAAGATAAAACAAGTTAGAAATCTTTCGGACAAATTTAACATTGGTCAGAAATGATAAGTATAACAATTTCCTACCTTGGGGGTGCCGCCAGTTTTCTGCTCATCCACTTTGGTGTGGGTGGCTGCCTTTGCCCTATTTAGGACATTCGATCTGTATCGAGCAGCAGATACAGCCGGCTTCCTTGTGGCCGAGAGCTTCTCCATTGCCTTGTCTGCAAAAATGAACAAGTGTTAGCACCATCAAACAAGTATTGAAAAGCAAAATGAAATTGCATATAAAGCAGACGGCCGACTACCTCTCGGCATTTCAGAACTTAGCCCAAAGGCGGCTAAGAATGTTCCTTCTTCAAACCATTTGTACAAAGGGAGATAGCATTGAGGGGTGACCTCCTTGTCCCCCTCATCATTCGTCCACACGGACACGGTAAACAATCCCTGGTCCATGATCTCCTCCTTTGCCCGCCTGGGAAGACGCGGCAATGCAATCCTGCCTGCTAGGAGAGGTGGATTCTTATTCCACCTATTGTACTTTTGGTTCAGGCGGCTGTCGACAAACTTGACTATGTAAAACTTAGTCCTCCAATCTTTCCACTTGTTTTCTTTGCCAACAGCCATCATGTACCCCTTGCAAGTGGTCAAGGTGTACCAGCCCTCACCGCCCCTAGCAGGCGCCCTGCTCAGATAGTGCATGTGGGCAAACGTTTCAAAGCTCGCCTCCACCTGCAGCATCTCACAGGCGGCAACGTACCCCAGAATATTAATCCAGGAGTTGGGTACAAGTTGCCAGATACCTAGTTGGTATCCATCCAAGATCCTCTCAACGGCCGAATGGAGAGGGAAGCGGAGGCCAGCTTGGAAGGCCGCTTCATAGCAGCCGAATGCCCTGTCCTGATAGCTGGCCAGGCTCGGCCAAGTTATTGTGTCACCCTCGTTAGGGACCGACAAAGTATAGCCATAGCCTAGGACGACCTTGCGTCTAAAATTGGCAAGGCCGGATGCCATGGAGCTCCGCCTGCTAGGCGGAACATGATTATAATAAGGGGCACTCTCCAAGTGCCTGGAAGCGCTCGGCTCGGCCCAGCTTTCCCCCTTATCCACTGCCAGGGACTCCCTGGCAGAATCTATTTTTGATCTAGCCTCCTCTGAAGTTTTGGAGGTGTTCTCTGAAGAAGATGACGAGGCTGACTCGTCATCAGAGCCCTCATCAGAGCTAGGGGACCGCCGACTGGTGCCAGCGGGGTGCTCCCCTAGACTCTCTTCCGGTGCCTGTCCAGAAGGCCCGGGTTGATATTCCTCATCCGCCTCCCCCAGGATTCCATTACTGGGAGTTCCACTAGATGTGGGCGAATGGTAATAGGTGGGGGTTGGAGGAAGATAAGAAGGGCTGTCAGGATGTTCCGACAGCTCACTTCGAGGCACCCTTATTGAGCCGTCTGAATAAACAGTCGACCCATCCGAATGGTAGAAAATTCCATCGGAGCTACACTTCCTTGCTGTTCTTTTGGTTCTGGCCATAGTGTCCTGCAAAAGACACGGAAACGGTCGGATTCGGAGAAGTTCGCAAAGCAGGGTCTTTGGCCAAGCATTTGGCACTGCTAGTTCTAGATTCAGCCATCCCCGGTGACCAGCTAATCACTATCCTACGTCGTGCCGCATGCAATTGGGGAGCCGTTTTTTCGAAAACAAGGAAAAAATGAAGAGTAAAAGAAAAAACAGGCGTTACCTTTAGAAGAAGGGTGAAAGACGCTTGGTTGACTAAAGAACGGTCGGACTGTTGGCCGAGTGTCGGAAGCTTGAAAAGTAAAACGCTTAGGGAATTTTGAGATTCTTTAAGTCAAAAAGTCCAAGATTCTCCAAAGATTCGCAAAGGTGTGAATCCAAGGGGGGGGGGTCAAACCTCACTATTTATAGGGGGGTAAAACCCTAAAAACTTTTCCCTCCAGTAATTTTTTGAATCTGACCACTCAGATACTGACACCTGTCACAGGTGTCACGTGCAATGCACGTGACCCCTGTGAGGGGCAAATGATTTGGGTATTTTATACCTGGCCAGGTGGCCCAATCAGAAAGCGCCATGTGTCCTCCATAGAGGTGTCATTTGGACCCATGGAATGATGACACGTGGAGGGCGGACTCTCCTCAGTCCTACGTGGACTGAAGATCCAACATGGACCATTCAGATGGCGACACTTGTCACTCAGAAGGTGCCTCAAAAACCTTTTGGGCTCAGTGACACGTGTCACTCAGACATTGCCCCAGGGGTGGCGGCCTTTAAAGGCCCAAATCCCGAGGCGCCGCAAAACGGCGTGACCTAATTCCTAGGTCACCAAATCCTAGGAGGGGCACACTTTTCAAAAGGACCCTATAAATAGGGACATTCTGGCATTTATGACGGAACGGAGAATTTACATTCAATACGAGACAATACGTCACTTATTACACCTTACCTGAGCTTGGAATCCGAGCAGATAACTTTATTTCCGCACGTTTTATTACCGAACGCTTACTAACTTAATCTTCGGAGGCGGACCCCTGACCATCCGGCTGTCCGTTTGCTTTGCAAGTACAGGCGTCCTTTGTTGAATCCAGTTTCAGTGTTGTAACTCTCCCAAGGGACAAC
Source organism: Chenopodium formosanum (assembly GCA_024500155.1). Taxonomy (NCBI): domain Eukaryota; kingdom Viridiplantae; phylum Streptophyta; class Magnoliopsida; order Caryophyllales; family Amaranthaceae; genus Chenopodium; species Chenopodium formosanum. Next base: position 45,623,950 of record CM044880.1, read on the forward strand.
AACCCCCGAAACACTAAGAACCACTCGCAATTAATAAAACCATAAAGCATAACAAATAAACATAAAAGGATAAAATTGGAATATACCTTTGACGCGTGCTTCGCCCGACCAAATGGGCTCTTACTTGAAAGCTTAGCTCCTAAAATACCGAGCCTCCAACGACCCACAAAGGACGAACACCGACTTTTTAGGTCCGCTACCTTGGAGTTATCAAGGTCCGACCAAAACCCAAGTGATAATGGAGTTTAAGAGTTTTTGCCAAAATGCAATGCTCTTTCTAACTCTCACTCAAGCACTTTACTCCAAAACCCAACATGGGTATTTATAGGGAAAAGTGGGAGTGAGAATTTCAGTCCCATCAATGTGGGATCCTGAAATTCCACAATTTAATTTAAAACTAAAATAAATTAAATAGGTAAGCAAGTAATAAATCAACAAGTGTCCTTGTTGTATGTAAAGAGAAGTGAGGACCACTTGGAGAGGAGGGGACCATACTTGCTCCCCACTCCTTCCTCTCCTTGTGCCACTTCTCCTCACACAAACATACACCCTTCACATGATTTTCCAATGACCCGCCCTAGCACTCGGCCCAGCCTAGCCCCGCACATGCGGGCTGCTAGCTGCAGCCTTCTCGGCCCAGCACGCCCACGCACATATGTGCGGGCTGCTGCTGCCGATGGGCGCTGCTAGCAAGCAATGCACATGTGCGGGCTGCTAGCAGTAGCGCGCGCCAGCAAGCCACGCAATGCTTGCGGACTGCTGGCCGTGGCTCGCTAGCAAGCCTCGCACATGGTGCGGGCTGCTAGCTTGCCTAATCCCCTAGCACTCGGGATTCCGATGCTAAGGGTATTTTAGTCATTATTGATTTATTACTAATTTTGTCGTCTCGTCTTTTACTATTTTTGACTCGACTTTCAACACTTGGTTTCGACGCTCTAAGCTCAAGTTTCCGACGTCTAAATATTTAACACACTGCGCGACGAAATTAATTCACTTGAGTCGGTTCATATATTTGCTTGGGTGTGACACGAAGGGTTCAGTCATGATTAAGCTGTAATATTAATTATACATTAATATTACTGATTGGAAGCGGCCTCCACCTTGGCATTCCGATCACTTGACCTTACTGAATATATTAGCTTTCTAATAATTCTGAACCCGCTATCAGAATAATTCACTTGTTCGAAGGACATCATTCCTTTCAATCTCCCTATGTCACTTCATGTCTCTTCATGAACTATAAGGTAAGATTATTTCGTCATCCTTATTACATCCAGAAGTATTTCTCGATTCCGAGTCTGATTGTCAATTAACAGATGATTTCTAAAATCCATCCGAGCTTGGCCATGTATTTTAACAGTCTCGCTCTACGAGAGGCCTTGTATACAACAAAGACATCTTCCCTATTTTAGTAGGGGGACATTACAAGTCTTTAATGTAGCTCCTCTTACTGAGAGGACCTAGCCGCCCGAGTGTTGTCGTTATAATCTCCTATTACGGCAGACGTTTGACAACATTAAAGCGGACTAGTGCTCAAACAAGAGAACTCACAATACGCATGGTCAAGGAAATAGGTTCCGATAGCCATAATGAGAAGTATACTTATGACGATTTTTAATCTCTTAAAGTATTCTCATAGGTCGATCCAGTATGGTTCTAAACCAATACCTATGCAAATGATTTATGACAATCATGTCCGCGTAGCACAAGAAACAGTGCTATAAATCAGACTACACACTAATCTCAATTGGTCAATAATCGTCCATCGTTTAAATGACCTCGATTAGGGATAATATTCAATTATAATATTCAATGTTCATTAAATAGGTGTTTCCTTACCAATGGTCTTGATAAATGGTTTTTCCGAATGTTTTAAGAGTATCACCCTTTATAAAACATCTATAGAAATCACACCCATATCTAATATGCTTGATTTCTTTCATGCAATTGTGAATGTTGTCGTTCACTTATTGCATAGGTTTAGTTATAACTACTTTGCTAATCTTAGCATCTTCATTACTGATCACTTTCATAATAAAGATGATAAAATTTAAGAGTGTCATGAATTATATGTGAATCAGGATTTATTGTCGAAGTGATAGCTCCCACTCATTTTCATGATTGAGATCTTCAACTTAACAACCTACAATCATTAATGTTCAGCAGCAAACTTTCCATAGAACATCTTCTTTATTATTGCCATTAAGGCAATAATATTATCAAAATATATTTTAGTAGACCTCCTAATGATGCGTTGCTTGGGTTTTATTCCAAACGGCTCACAATAATTTGGGATACCCTAATCACTTGTGATCATGGAAATTTTCCTTATTAAAATCCTGCACATTACACATGGATCCACGTCCATGTTACCATTCTCAAGCCACGACTTATTGTTAGCTCATGCTTACAAACGGCTTTCTTGTTAAGGATCCAATCCTTGTTAAGGTTTGTGCTTGCAACATCAATTCTCAAATCGTATTTGTTTCCACAAGTCAAGAACTCATCCTGTTACTTATCTAAGTACTTTGGATGTTCTTGGCCATAATCTAACAATCTAATACATAGATTCAGGTTGATTGGTGCTTCATGCATACTTCACATGCTCTAAGCAAGTAAGTCCTGCGACAATTCCATATCACAACGTAAATGATGGATTAAATTGCAGAGTAATTCTCAATCTTATTCCATCAATTTGTCATTTTAGCTCATTCAGTTTCACCGAGTCTTTGCTAAACAGTTTGCCGTGTGATATGGTTGAAAGTCTCTATTAGAGTCTTTCATGTTTGACTTAGTATTTAGCCTAGCTTATACTTACTTCAAACATTTACTTAGTTTTATATATACGGATCAAAAGTATTTCAAAGTCCTTCAATTCATGTTTAACACGGTAAACTCCTTTACACGTTCAAACATTTTATTAAGTCTATACAATAGAACTTAATTCCCAATATGTACTAAGTATCGTCTTTTGTTTGGTCCATTGTCAAAAAAAACTTTCAAATCTAAGCATTTAGCATTTGAGAGTTATTTCACATCAGAGTTCGTAGACTTCTTATTGGACATTTATATAATTTACTTTTGCTCCCACTAAACTTCTTATTCATTAGAATTTCTATGTTTCTTCATAAGCCAATCCTCTTATTAACTTTATGAGAAAACATGTTCCAATTCCTATATGCAATGCTTCCTTAAATCCAATAACGGATTCTTTGAGCTTGCTTTCAAATCTAGTATTATTTAGATTTTCAAAACCCTTAGACTATTCCATAGTCACTTCCAAAATCCTATTTTGGGAAGGCGGTTTTGCTATCTATTTTGCCATATTTCATATGAGAAATTTTGCTAAAAAAATCACGAAAAGACTTTAGCATTCCGATTGGTGAATAGGTTTTTATTAAAATCAACTCCGTGAATTTAATTGTATCCTTTTCAGCCAATCTAGCTATGTGTTTATATACATTTCCACATTTGTTAGTTTTCTACTTGAAAACTTATTTGCAATCAATGGGTCTTTCACCCTTTATGCAAATTAATCAAGTTTCAAATATGATTTTCAAACATGGAGTCTATCTAGGATTTTTATGGCTTCTAACCATTATTCGAAATTTGGATTTGTCGTAGCTATCTTACAAGACATTATTCCTTTACTATCTAATAGTAAATAGTATGCTTGTAAGTCTTAGGTTTATTTTTAACTTAATATAAAATTTAAAGGATTCAACCCAAGCCTTTGGTGAATTCTATACCTATACGGGGCAATTGCATCAACCATTGAGTTTCAAGGCGCTTCCAAAGCCCTTTTATAACGTTGATCTTACTCCAACATTTCTGATGTTTTGTGAGTAATGAATTCTCTTTTAAGGCACTTGTAAAGTCCTTTTGAGTATTCTTGATCAAGCATTCTCACGAAGTCCTTTTAAGGTCTTATGAGATTCTCAGCTCTAGTTTGTTGCTAAGCTCGATGGTCATCGAGTTCATTTTCCTCCCATTTGTCATTTTGGAAACGTGTTACTTTCCAGATGACACCACTTAGAGCAAAAAACACTATGTTCTCAATTAGGTTGTGGAGGTAATGCCCATGGTCTCACTTGAATGCTTACAAAGAGACATGTATATTGTCTTTGGGTAAAAGTTCATTGTGATGAAACAAACAGTTAGCTCCCACTTGAGCTATCTTAGCCTTTAATGAGCCATTAAGCTCCTACTCAACCACCTAGCTCTTTCTAAGCTGGTGAGCTCCCATTGAGTCACTTAGCTCCCACGAAGCCAATGAACTCCCGATGTGGCTAAGAGTTTTAAACATATACTTGAAAAGACATTTAGAAGATAATTTTATCCATAACTGAATATGACGTCCTTTCTTAGTTTCGACATTCTGTTTAGTGTAACATTAGTCCTTCGTGCAAATCTTAAGAACTTTATAGGAAGGGATGTAATCTATCATTATTCGAGTCATTTTTAAATGGCATCGAGGTCTCCGTGAAGACACAATATGTTCTTTGTGGAGTTATTTATGAAAATTTCATTTTTATAACTTTGTGATGGTCACGCTTGGCTCAAGCTAGCAAACATCGCTCGATCTAATCTAGACGTTTTAATATCTTGCCAAGTCGATTATGTACTTCACTGAACTCTTGAACTATTCAAGGTCAAGTTTGTTCACATTTGATGAATATAGCCATAATCTTTCAAATTCTTTATGAGACGTTGAAGTAAATGAATCCTCTTTAGCTTTCGGAGTCAATTGTCTATACCAAGAGCAATAGGTCTTTAATTTGTCGGTTTCAACAAGTAAGACTTGCTTGTCTTAGAACGATTCCGAATCGATCAACTATCAAGATCCTATCTAATATAGCCTTGAGTACGTTCTTGTCGATGTGACATTGCTAAAGATGTTCGAAATGCAAATCATGCCCATGAATTTGAGCTTTTACTAGTTTATCATGTTAAGATAATGTTTGTTTATAATCAATCATTCTTGACTCATGGTTTAGACAACCATGCCATTCAAATAAATTCGCAACTATTGCCCATTGCTTTAAATGTGAGTCTTTCCATGAGTAAACGGATCAGTTGCTGATTATGGAACACAATAACCATTTATTTGTTCCAGCCTTAGCTTAAAGGTCTTTAAACAAAGCATACGTCCTTACAACTGATGTAGCACCACTTGCTTCATTCTTAGCTTGTAAGTCGTTAACTTAGCTTATCTTCAATAGTTTGAGGTCACTTTCAAAGTGGAACACTCAAGCAGTATCCGATACTTGTGAAGATAACAAATTGCTAAATTAACTACAATAATATGAACTAATGGGTTGAAATGGAATCTAATTCCTTTCTTCGTTCCTCGTTTCCTATATTTCATATCATACTTTATCTCATAATCTTGTAAGAACCATTTCTTTAAGAGTCTTTGACTTTTATACTTTGTTAGGCATAATTAAGCATCTAATGCGCCGTAAAAAAAAGTTCCATCTTTTCCTTTAATCCACGCTTGAATTACTACATCAATGAGTCCTACTCATCTATATGTTAAGCGAAAAGATATGTTGGTTGTCAATATTGACAATTTTGAGTTTGCAACTCAATACTTCATGTTTTATCAAAACTACCTAGTATTTACCGTCTTTTTGGACTTTGTTATAAAAGTCATTTATGAGAATTGTATTTTAGAAATGCTTTACTTTTCTTTGAGAACCATTCTCAAAGATTTCCTTTACCAATCATGGAAAGCAGTACAGTTTGATTTGGAATTTTACAAATATAAGTGCAATGTATAACCATTAATCAAGTAAATAACATAATAAGTTTGAAAATTAAAAGGTATTCATGCAAATCTTCAATATTATTAAACGTCTTATCCACGCATTAAAATTGTCCCCATTTGGCGAGAATAAGTCGATTCCAAGATCCGAAGAAACAAAGAGTGGTTAAGCATAATTTGGCTTGTCTTAACACTCAATCTCCTAAGGTAAGTAACGCTTTGATAATGGCTCTAAGCCACTCTTGGTTGAATAAATCGTCGCATCTAATGCACTCTCAACAATTTATTCACTTTTCCATGACATGTTATGACTCCATCACTCATATCAAGCAGTACGCAGACCGTAATTAGATTTACTAAAATACATCACGGATCGCAGTCTGTATTTTCTATCCTAATCGGGCCCCACTAGTTGTCATTTCAAAAAACCTGTGAAAGAATATGCATTTCATTCATCCATTCACTATTTGTGAATGACCCATGCATTTTACAACGATAAACAAGTAATAATGCATAAACACGCGTGAACTAGTAACTAATCTAGGTGGTTAATCCAAATAACACGCCTAATTAAAACTACTCAAAGTTGTTTTAACTGGTTATGTAAATAAGCTTAATTAACATTTGAAGCTCCCACTGAATTCCGCATCCAATTAATTAAGCCGGTAAATCCAAAAAAAAATTAAAATAAATTTTGTCAATGCCGCTCAAAACCGAGGCCTAGCCTCCAAAATTTATTAAAATAATTAAAACTAATTAGATTAAAATAATTAAAACGACAATTTTTAAGCAAAAATACGTAGTCCAAAGTGTCTAAGTGCCTAGCACTAAGACATGGAGTGCTCACATTTTGCACAACCGTTTGATGCTCAATGAACGTGGGAGTGGGCCTGATGTCGCTAAGCGTTACACCGCCCACATCAGCGAACTTTCAAACATCAATAACGTGGCCCTTGATGGCCATGTTGAACGAATTCATTGCACTACATTGCTTCGCAAGCAACGTCTATGCATACCCCTAATTACACGACGCATGCACCAAGTCCCAAGCAATGCACGATGTGCTCGTGCTTGCACTAGTCGCGGCCAACCACGCAAGGAAGCACGCACAGGTGCGCACAACACCTTGCTGCTGCTGCGCCGTGCTACTTCTTAGTGCTTGCTGGCGCGCCATGCTGCTGGCAGCAAGCAGCAGCCACGCATCGGCTCACGCGCAAGCTTAGGGCTGCATCCTTGGCAGCCACATGCGGGCTGCTATGCAGCCTGGCTAGCCAAGTGATGTGTTTCCTCGTTTTGCGTGCCATAGCCTCGGGATTTTGATCCCAATTTTGCGTGACATAATTATTAATTCTAAATTAATTTTAGAACTAATTCATTTGAGCAAAATAAAAAAATTAAACAAATCTAACTTAAATAAAATTTTTAAAATGCATGTAAATAACCAAAATAACTCCCTAGAACCATTCTTTAATTAAATTGGTTTAACTTGGTGCAACAAAAATAATAGGGCAATTACTCACTATTAATTAAATTAATTTAAATTAACCTTGAGTTTTTGACAAAATAAGAGGGAGTTGGAAAAATGAACATAAGTTCAACAAAGATTCCAACTTTAATACTTGTGAATCCTTGAAAAATTATATCTTCCAGTATGATGATAAATAATTTTTCTATCACAAAGTTTCAAACTTTATGATTCTAATCAACTAAAAAATTATTAAATCAACAAAGTTTAACAAAAATTCATGGAATTTAGCAATATAAAGTTTCAATCAGTTAACATAATTAAAGATTGAATCTTTAATACTTCGAAGCCTCAACGAACAACAATTTCACATTTAATGCAATTAGTTTGCAATTATGTGAAAAATAAAACAAAGCTTTCAAGCACAAATTACTACGCTCATTTCCGCCTGCCCCAGCCGGTTCCGCCTTACCTTCAGATATCAATTCTAAGGTACCGCCTCGGTCTCTCTCAGCTCTTATCATTTTTTTCCCGCTTGTATATATTCTTTGCAATAAATGGATGCATCACCAACACACACGGCACAGCCTAGGTTAGAGTCCAACAGGTCTCCAGGTACGGCTGCGTCTAGGATTGGGAGTGCCACCTTGGGGTGTTAGGACCACCCTTATGCTTTGAATTCGACCGTCTATGTACCTGTGCAGGACACAATGGCTCAGACAATGCAGACGGCCGTATATCCCGACTCTAGGAGCGAGGGTTCAGGCGGGAAACCGCCTGAGGGGGAGACGTCAGGTAGGGAAAACCCAACGGCTGCTGAGAGGTTTCCTCCGAGTGCCCCTTCAACCCCTGGAGATTCTTTTCTTGATGAGTGCGACCAGGGAGAAGGTGAGGAGGCTGTCTCTATGCCTTGCTCGCAAGATGAGGAGTCATCCGGAGAAAGCTCCGCCTCCAGCTCCGAGAGCAGTTGATGCAAGTCTAAGCATGCAGAACTTCGAAGATTTGCTTATCATGCATCAAGATAGCTTGTCCCTAAACATTGATTCAAGCCAAGCATTGCATGGACACTTTCTTGGATATCAAAGCAAAGCCACGGTTTGCTTAGTGGTTTTTCTTGGAGTCTAGTTCACTTTCTTGAACTTTCTTGAATTTTCTTTACTTAGATTTTGCTTACAAGTTCAAGAAAGTGAACTAGACTCCAAGAAAAACCACTAAGCAAACCGTGGCTTTGCTTTGATATCCAAGAAAGTGTCCATGCAATGCTTGGCTTGAATCAATGTTTAGGGACAAGCTATCTTGATGCATGATAAGCAAATCTTCGAAGTTCTGCATGCTTAGACTTGCATCATCCTCCTCTTCTTCGAAAGAATTTGTCCTCAAATCTCGAAGTTCCTCATCAGGAATATACTTAGCCAAATCGCCAACATTGAATGTAGCACTAACTCCATATTCTCCCGGAAATTCTAACTTATAAGCATTGTCATTGATCTTCTCAATTATCTTGAAAGGACCTTCACTTCTAGGCATCAACTTATTCTTGCGTTTTCCTGGAAATCTTTCCTTTCTCAAATGTAACCATACCAAGTCTCCAACATTGTAACCTTGTTGCGTTCTATGCTTGTTTGCTCTAGCTTTGTAAATGTCATTTACTTTCTCTATTCTTGTTCGAACTTGAGCATGTAATTTCAGCATACTCTTCAACTTAGACTCGACATCTTTGTGAATTAATTCACCCTTAGGCAATGGAACAAGATCAATTGGAAGTTTCGGATTGACTCCATAGACTACCTCAAAAGGACTATGTTTGGTAGCATATGTAGGTGATCTATTATAAGCAAACTCCGCATGAGCTAACTTGATGTCCCAATCCTTTTGTGTCTTACTCACTAACCCACGCAAAAGCGCACCAAGAGTACGATTAGTAACCTCGGTTTGTCCATCAGTTTGTGGATGGTAAGATGTACTAAAGAGCAATTTAGTTCCCACAAGCTTCCATAAAGACTTCCAAAAGAAACTCATGAACTTTGTATCTCGATCACTCACAATAGTTTTCGGAATTCCATGCAATCTAACAATCTCTTTGAAGTATAATTCCGCCACTTTCATAGCATCATCCACTTTGTGACAAGGAACAAAATGAGCCATCTTAGAGAACCTATCCACAACAACCATAATAGAGTCTTTCCCCCGTTGTGTTCTCGGCAATCCCACAATAAAATCCATAGAAATATCTTCCCAAGGTGAATCTGGAACAGGTAAAGGAGTATACAAGCCTTGATGAAAAGTAGCCTTCGCTTTTTGACAAGTTGCACACCTAGAAATAACTAGTTGCACATCCGTGAGCATCTTAGGCCAATAGAAGTGTTCTTGTAACATACTCAAGGTCTTTGTAATGCCAAAGTGAACAGCAATTCCTCCCCCATGAGCTTCTCTAACAACTAGCTCTCTAATAGAACACTTAGGAAGACAAAGTCGATTTCCTTTGAAAAGAAAACCATCTTGCAGCAAATAAGAACCCACGGCTCCTTTAGAACACTCTTCAATCAATGTAGCAAAATCATCATCACCTTTGTAGTATTCTTTGATCAATTCAAAACCAAGTAGCTTGCTATTTAGAATTCCAATCAAAGTGTATCTTCTAGATAATGCATCAGCCACAACATTAGATTTCCCTTCTTTGTACCTTGAAGAAAAATTAAATGATTGTAAAAATTCAACCCACGTAGCATGTCTAGGATTGAGCTTTTGTTGTCCATGTATGTACTTCAATGCTTCATGATCAGAATGCAACACAAAGTGATTAGGTCGGAGATAATGGCTCCAATGATCTAAAGCTCTAACAATGGCATAGAACTCTTTATCACAAGTAGAATAGTTCAATCGAGCTCCTCCCAATTTCTCACTGAAATATGTAATAGGCCTCTTCTTTTGGAGTAAAATTGCTCCAATTCCAACTCCACTAGCATCGGTTTCAACTTCAAAAGGACTTGAGAAATCTGGTAACGCAAGTATAGGTGCTTCACATAGCTTCTTTTTAACCAACTCAAACGCACTTTGAGCTTCTTTAGTCCATTCGAATTTACCCTTGTCCTTCTTCAAACATTCGGTCATAGGCGCCACAATACTTGAGAAATTCTTGACAAATCTTCTATAGAACGAAGCTAGACCATGAAAAGACCTTACTTCACTCATATTAGTAGGAATAGGCCAAGTTTTAATAGCCTCTACTTTCGAATGATCAACTGAAACTCCATCTTTTGATACAACATAACCAAGAAAAGTAACACTAGGCACTAAGAAGTAGCATTTTTCAAGCTTAGCATAGAGTTTCTTCTCTCTTAACACTTCAAACACACTTGTTAGATGATTTAAATGATCATGCAAATTTTTAGAGTATATCAGAATATCATCTAAATAAACAACAACAAACTTGCCAAGGAAAAGTTTAAGTACCTCATGCATCAACCTCATGAAAGTGCTAGGTGCATTAGTGAGTCCAAACGGCATCACCAACCATTCATACAACCCTAACTTAGTCTTGAATGCTGTTTTCCACTCATCTCCTTCTCTCATTCGAATTTGATGATAACCACTCATAAGATCAATCTTAGAAAACAACTTTGAACCATGTAGTTCATCAAGTAGATCATCTAACCTTGGAATAGGAAATCGGTATTTGATAGTGATGTTATTCACACTCCTACTATCAATACACATGCGCCAACTCCCATCTTTCTTTGGGACAAGTAAAGTAGGCACGGCACAAGGGCTCATACTTTCCCTCACGTATCCTCTAGTCATAAGCTCTTCAATTTGCCTTTGCATCTCCTTTGTTTCTTCCGGATTACTTCTATAGGCTGCCTTATTAGGTAATGATGCTCCCGGAATTAAGTCAATTTGATGCTCTATCCCACGAATAGGAGGTAGTCCCGGAGGTAATTCCTTAGGAAAGACATCCTTGAATTCTTCTAAAACAGATTCCAATTCATACGGCCTGTTTGCTTGTTTATCTTGATCAATTCGAATCTCATTAGAAACAAGTATATATACCACATTGTTGCTGCAAATCTCCTTTTCTAATTCCCTCTCACTAATTAAATAAGAACTCTTCGAATTAGAGGTAACATTAGAAGACTTGTTGCTTATCAAAGGTTTTAAAGCAACCGGTCTCTCTTTTTCTCCTTTTCTCACAACATACATATTAGTCCTTCCATCAAACTTCACAAATCTATCATATTGCCAAGGACGGCCTAATAGTATATGACAAGCATCCATAGGACAAACATCACACAAAACTTTATCATGAAATTTACCAATTGAAAAGGAGATTAAGGCTTGTTTAGTTACCTTAACATCACTCGAATTATTAAGCCAATGAAGCTTATAAGGGCTTAATTGTTCAGTAGTTGGCCAATTCAATTTGTCTACCAAAGTAGTAGATACCACATTAGTGCAACTCCCCGTGTCTATGATCATATCACACAACCTATCTTCTACCTTGCACCTTGTAAGAAAGATTTTCTCCCTTTGATTGTTTTCCATAGGTACGGTTTTAGAGTGTAGTGCCCTTCTTAGAACCAAACTTTGACCATGAGTCTCGGGATCAATTTCGTCAATATGCCCCTCCTCTTCTTCAAAGTTTTCCTCTTCGTTCTTTTCTTCATAGTCACTACCTTGCTCACACTTAGCTTGTTCTTGTTCCCACTCTTGAGCAGTCATTACTCTTTTTGATGGACAATTAGTTGCAATGTGACCAACACTACCACACTTGAAGCACTTCCTATCTTCAACAAGCTTTTTAGGAGCTTCAAACTTTGATTTAGTCTCCTTGTAGTTCGAACTAGAACCACTTTTCTCCAAGCTGTTCTTCTCAAAAGGTTTAGTGAAACCTTTTACAAAGGGCTTAGTGTACGTCCCTTTCTTCCCCTTTATCTGTTTTTCAACTTTCAAAGCTACCTTGCAAACATCCTCAAAGGACCAATATTGTTGCAATTCAACTTTTTCAGCAATATTATCATTCAACCCCGAAATAAATCTAGCAATCTTATGCTCAACAATCTCTTCTAAGCCGCATAACATGCATAACTTTTCAAATTCACCAATATAATTCTCAACAGTCATAGAATTTTGTTTAAAAAGTTGCATCTTAAGATAAACATCTTGAATATAATCACTAGGTACGAACCTTTTTTTCAGGTGCTTCTTGAGTTGTTCCCAAGTTGAGATTCTTGCACGCCCCTCCTTATACCTTTTCTTCTTTAGATTATCATACCAAAGACTAGCATAACCGGTCAGTTTTAATTCAGCCAATTTGCATCTTTTCCTTTCATCATACTTCTTGTAATCAAAGAGTGTCTCGGCCCTTCTAATCCACTCAAAGGTTCCTATCATCATCCTTTGGTCGATCTCTCCTCCTAGGCCTTGGTGATTCATCACTTGAGGAATAATTATTTCGTGGCCTCCTTGGGTTCCTCCTTGGTTGTTCTTCCTCACTTGAACCAGAATTAGGGTTAGAATTCCCTTTCCTTGAAGAATCTCCAGCAAGAGTATCAAGCCTTTTTAATATCTCATCCATCCTTGCTGCCAACTCGTCAATTCGCCTATCTCTTCTAAGATTTTGAGCCTGTTCTAAGGTTAATCCCCTTGGAACTTGTGGAACCTCCTCGTCACTCATGATTCCTACACAAACCAAGTCAGTTTATGCAAAAATCTTGATTAAAAGATCGAATCTTGAAGGAAAACTAGGCAACACAAAAACCGGACTCCCATCCGCAAATCAGTGCACAAACACCAAATGTTTGAGGCTGTGTAGAACGCGTTACTCAACTAAAAATTATGAAATTTTATATGGTGATATCTGGACGTTTTTAGAGTTCAATGCAAAAAGAATCACTCAAAAATTCCCAGCCAATTGTTCCCAGTTTAATTTTTTCCGAAGTTGCGTAACCTGGCTCTGATACCAAAGATGATGTGAATTATTGATCCGAAAATCAACAAAACACAAGGGATATGTTTAAGTCTAATTCTATACAGGAAATCCACCAAGAATTAAACAAAAACTAAGATTAATCAATTAAGAATCCACCTAATTAATCAATCCAAACGAATGTTTTAACTAAAACAAGCAAAACAGCAATTGATCACAATCAATAAAAAACTCAAGTATGCAACTTAAGAAATAAATCTGAATATTAATCTCTGTATATCTATTCATGTGTTTACAGCCCTATTTATAAGACTTAGTTTACCTAGGAAGATTAGGACAAGTCCCTAATTCAATCCTAATTAAACTAGAATTCTAACTTGCTTGAAGAGCAAGCACCTTGGCGCACAATCATACACCAAACTCCTTGGAGAACAAGCACACGCCTAAACTGATTTATTTTGCTAACTAACTGATTTTTAAAGCAACTAAATAAATAAATAAAAATTAAAGAACTAAATAAAGATTAAAGATCCTAATGCTTGAACCAAGAAAAATCCTTTCAAGTGAAAGGTAAAAACTTGTAAGCAAAATCTAAGTAAAGAAAATTCAAGAAAGTTCAAGAAAGTGAACTAGACTCCAAGAAAAACCACTAAGCAAACCGTGGCTTTGCTTTGATATCCAAGAAAGTGTCCATGCAATGCTTGGCTTGAATCAATGTTTAGGGACAAGCTATCTTGATGCATGATAAGCAAATCTTCGAAGTTCTGCATGCTTAGACTTGCATCAACAGTGACGAACCTATGTCACCGCTTGAGGATAGTGAGGTGGAGGAGAGGAAAAAAGGAGTGAGAAGGATGACCCCTTCCAGATCCATGTCTCTGCCAAAGATAGGGCAAACATGGATATAGACTTAGAGAATCTCAAACTCATGCGACCCCAAGCCGGTAATTATATCATCCGGGTACCGCCTGTAGAGGGCACCGTCTCTTGAAAAGATGACGAGAGGAACGCCAATGCCTACTTTGGCTGTTATGAGACGGCGTTCCTAGTCGAGCTAAGATTTCCTCTTCACGAGGCAGTGAAGACAGTTCTAAGAGGCTATGCCCTAGGAGTCTGGGACCTTCCCCCCAATTCTTTGGCAAACATTCTGGGGTATGTTGCCGCCTGTGAGTTCCAGGGGCTGCATCCCGGCTGGGAGGCCTTTGCCCATATGCATTACTTGAGTCGCAACCCAGGCGGCTGGAGGGCGTGGTATACATTGACCACCCTCCCTCTATACATGATGGCTTTGGACAAGGTGTCCAAATTCGACGGCTGGAAGCACCGCTTCTACTTGTTGTCTGCATCTAGCCGGCGACAAAATTTTGAACTGCGCCGGTACAATAAGAAGCCCGACCTTCTAGGCCGGAAGTGTTGTCTTCCCCGGATTCCGGATGAGGACTACGACAAAATAATTGAGACCAACTTTTTTGGTCTTGAGAATGCTACCCTGTCAACCGAGGAAACAATAAAGGTTCCAAAGAACTGGATTCCAAAAAGCACCTGGTTCAGAGACGAGGCCTTTTTATCCGCCTGCGGGCTCAGCTCAATGTTTACCAAACGTATGCGCCTGACCGTAAGACCGTCTGGGGTATTTCCATGTCAAATTGGAAATTACTGATATTCTTGCTCTTTTTGAAGAAGAAGATTAAGCCATGCTCCTAGACGAGAAAACACCCAAGCGGTCCTCCGCCACCATCCGCATAGACATTGCGGAAAAGCAGGCGGTTGCTATCAGGGCCAAGGTAAGACGTCTGACCCCCTTTTTTACTTTTACATTGCAAGCTTCATTTCCGGATGCATGACTAACTTGTATCCGCTTAATAAGGAGGCGAAATCCTAAAAACGTTTGAGAAGTCTCTCAAACGGGCTAGGGATGACTCAGCCTCTACCCCCTCCAAAAACAAGAAGTCTGGCTCCTCTTTGACTCCAGGAGCCAAAGCTGGGAAGACACAAATGCGTCTTGGGGGAAAGATGCAGGAGGTAGACGGCGACTTTGGCCTTGACCTCGTCAACCCCTTATTCGTTGGTAGAGGGGTTACAGCGCCTGCGGGTGGCTCTCGCCACGCCGCCTCTGGAGGTAAGGCTAACCCATTTGAGTCCCCGCCTGAGTCAGGGTGGCCTTTGCGAGTGAAATCCCACTCCAACAGACTTCTTCCTCAGACGGTCGGCAACAGATTGGTGCCGCCTGTATTTCACACTCATCAAATGTTAATTGTGGTGCAGATGTCTCTCCCTGCTGGCCAAACGTCCCGAAGCATGCCAAGGCCATGCTTGACGCCGCCCGGAAAAGGGATAAAGACAACATCCTTGGGATAGAGACGTTCAATCTGGAACGCATTCTATCCCTTCTGGCTGAGGTGAGCTGTAATGAAAATAAAGGAAATAAACTTCAAGTATTATTCCTCCTGTAGATCTAACCTGATTCGTTCTATGCAGGCTCTTTTGCGGGTAGACGATCTCAAACGTCCATACTCACGCAAGCGGGAAGAGGTAAAGAGAGCCAACAAATCAGCAAGAGACGCTGAAAACGTTGCTCTATACTCTTGTACAATAAATGAACTTGAGACTAAAGCCACAGTGATGACGCAGGTGTCGAAGATTGAGCAGCTCGAGAAGGACCTGGAGGCGTTCAAGCAAAAGGCCGAGGATGCTGAGACGGCGCTCAAAAAAGCTCAAGAGGATCTTGACAAGGCTAAGACGGAGCTGGACTCTCTCAAGGGGGTCTCCCAAGAGAACATCGACCTCAAGGCCAAGGTCAAGGAGCTGGAGGAGGCAGCGACCCAGGCGCAGCTGAACTTTAAGGCAACCTTGGAGGCGGAACAAGACCGCCTGGTTGCCGAGAGTGAGGTTGACAACGACGCCCGGATGAAGATTTCCTGGAACGCCTTGTATCCAAACAAGGAGTATGCTGTCTGGGCATTGGCTCACAAATACGCTGAAGAGGTTGTATTTTTGAGGGAGAAAGGCGAGCTAGAACCAGAGTCGTTTAAAGCCTGGGCGCACGCTGAGCTGTCGGAACCTGGTCACCCCGTCTCGAGTCAAGGGCATGAGATTCCTTCTGACGAGGAAGATGAAGAAGATGAAGGGGGCGATGACCAGGTGGACCCGTCTGTAGCTCAACAATGAATTTCTGCGGCAGTATGCCATTTTTATTTTTTCTATTTCAGCGGTTGTATGCCAGATTACTTGCTTTCTAGCCTGCGTGTCGAGTATATGTTGTTTTTACCGGCTGAGGAGCCGGGTTAATTAACAATTTGCATCACTTTCCCGGACGGGGTCCGGTTAACAATGTTCTACCACAGCCGTTTGGTTGTGTAGTTTTTTAATGAATGCGCCGACTGAGTCGGTTTTGATCACTTTGCTCTTGAATTTTGCATTTTCAAATTTTTGCAAGTATGCTTGAAATTTTTTGCTTTTGTCTAACTTATGAAAAGCATGCGGCAACTGATAATACGGCTGCTCTTGCCCCTGGGCAGCTGTGTGGTTGGTTTCATCTTTATATCGATTGATTGGCTTGAAAACGTCTTATGCTTTAAAGAGCATGATATGTTTGCAAGTCAATCAATCACAACAGTGATTGCCCCAAACCAAGCACACAACCGCTCATATGAAAGGCATTCAAGGAAAAAGGTCGATCAGCCTCTCAAGCGCTGAGGATCAGACGGAAAAAAGGCCGTCTCGGTGTCAGACAAAAGGCGAAGGGCCGCCTATTCTGTCATAAGACAGGAGGCAAAGGGCCGCCTGAGGGATTTGCAATCCAAATATGCTTTCCAGCCTTGGGAAAACGTATAATTTCAAAGGGTAATTCAAATTACCCAATGTAGACACCCATTTGTGTCTCCCCAAATCCAAACTCAGTGATGAATACCTTTCACGTCATTTGATTATCGAATAAAGCGAAAGTGTAAAAAGTTTAGTGATGAGGATGTTTTTATTTAAATATTTCTTCTTTCTGTTTTTGAAAATATTTCTTTTCTTACCTAATTTTTTTAAAAAATGTGCATTCTAATTTAGTTTGGTCCATGATAAGGGTCCAATAATGGTGTAGTTGAATGGGGTTTGAAAAGACCTTTCCAACGATATATTATAAGCCCAATTCCGATGAATAATGAGAAAGTTATGGCCAAACTACTAAACTGGGATCGATTTGGTTTTTATATGCGGCCCAATGATCTAGAGGAGGGCCTATTATTAATTATCATTCCTAAAACTATTAGGATTGATTATAGTCTTTTAGAATACTCTAGAAGTTTCTCTTAAATCCTAATGGAGTTAGGATTGATAATTATGTTTTAAAGAGTTTGAAATTGAATAAACTACTTCTTTTGAGAATCCTTGTTTTGTACGAAGTGGAATATATTCAGATTTTATTTTCGTGACTCATAATTTTTATCCAAATTTTATATGGTTGGATAGATCTTGAAATTATCTTTACAATGATATATTATAATATTAAATCCGAGTTATAACAAAAAAGATATGAATGAGACATGAAACTCTATCCAAAACTGACACCCTTCCACTATTTCGTCCATATCTTTTTATCTATAATATAGTTTAATCTGATTCAAATTGGGTTAGAAAGTAGAGTTCAAGATCTTTCCAAGGACATATTATATGCCTTATTTTAACTTTCAAATAAAAAGATATGATAAAAACAAAAATGTCTGAAACTGATTATTAGCGCCTGACGCTAAGGCTTGGCGCCAGGCGCTAACCTTCAGCGCTTAGCGCTAATTGCCAGCGTCGACGCTAATCAAGTTTTAAACGCGTCAGAACTCTGTTTTTTTTTTTTTTATCTTTTTGGCTGATTTTCTCTATAAATAGCTTCCTAAAAACTCTGTTTTCATTCACCAACTCTCATCAAGATTTTCTTGATTATTCTTTCTCTCTCTTTTCTAAACTAGCCTTTTCTCAAATACAAAATTCCACATTCGCAAAACACCTAGCATAATTCAAAGTTGCCTTTGCCCTAGACGTGAAAGGTTTTAATTTCTGAGGGTTTGGTCCCAAATCTCTCTTTCAATTATTTAATTTAATTTTTTGGTTTTATTATTTTCCTTGAAGTCACTAACGCGTGTATTTTTTTATAAGAAAGAGGTACGAGGCATCCAAGTAAGTACTTTAGTGGTTTTTATTGATGTTATTATGTAGAAATCATGCTTAGATTGTAATTTTGATTCCTAGTATCATGTCTAGGGTAATTTTAATATCAAGTATGATTAAAAGTATGATGCCTTTTATATCCTTCCTAATATTTATGATGTTAGTATCATGTTAGGGTTAAAGCTTTGATTTTTATTGTTTAGTGACATGCTAGGGTTTGTTATTAATCTTGTTAGTATCATGCCTAGGATCTTGCTATTATTATTATGCTTTAATATGATTATGAATATTATTATTATGATTATTAATTTTATAATTTATTATGATTATTTATTATGTTGCTTGATTATATTTATTGTTATTGCTTGATCACATCTTTTATGCATGTTTAAAGGGAATTTGTACTTGTAATCACTCTTAATAAGATAATAAATCATCTTGTTTAGGGTTAATTTGGTTATAATTCAAGTGATCGCAATAATAGATTTATTTGTGCATTAATATTCAACCAACATAGATAAATAGGTTTAGGGTTAATCCTATTGATTGTATGTTAGTCAGAAAGCGCACATGAATACGATCAGAATAAAGTAGAGGCTTATTATTAGGGCAGGTTTAATCTCTTTTAGGTTGGATTTGTACCTTCATCCCCGAACCCAATTTGGTTCAAGAACTTATGGAGTTGACGATCTCTTGGATCGTTAAGGGGTGTAACCTTCACCTCGTGAACGGTTTAGTAGTTCCTAAAAAACTTATTGGCGACTCTTTTGCTCTTTCTTCTTTCCCTTTGGACGCCACCGTACTTTAGTGTATGATCACAGTGGGGTTCAAGGTAGGGATTAACGCTTGAAATATTCCCTATAGTTTTTGGCGACTCCACTTGGTAGGATTTCTATTTTAATTCCTTAAATTTATTTTGGCAAAGAGACTCGAAAAGTTCTAAGTATTTCATGTGTGTAATTTTGATCAACATTATTGTCATATGCATAAAAAAAGATCTCATTGGAAAGACCATCCGTAATGAGCTAAAACATAGGATTTTTACACGTAGGAAATTTGAGGAATATCTTTCACAACTAGGATCGAAATAATTCTGCGCGAAACTGGAAAATTTTATCCAGCACAGAAAGCTGCTGAGGCATGTAGGAACTAGCGTCAGCGAACAAAGATTAGCGCCAACATTTTGACGTTAGCGCCAGGCGATTGCTTCTGTCGCCAAGCGCTAAAGCCAAAAACTGGCGCTGGACTCTGTTTGCTGGCGCCAAGTTCTTCCAATATCGAACCATAAATATGCGTTCTAATTTTGACCAGTTTTAGCACTGTTTGCTCGATCCTATTTCCTGATTGAGTTTTTCTCACTTTTCTGAAACCCATATGTGTTCTACATATGGACATAATCCTCTGGGAATTCGTGCTCCATCTACCTGATTGAACGTTCTGTGCAACAAAGGGTACATCCGAGAATGTTGAATTTACCAAACCATGGAAGCGAGTTTTTTCTAAATTCGCGGTGTCCCATCCACTTGCGCCAACCCTTCACGGTTAGGCTTCTGCGCGGTGCATCTGTACAATTAACCATGGACCCTCTATTGACTAACCCATATCCCGAACTTTAGAGAACTACAGTCATGGTTAGGTTGCAAACTCATTGCATCATATTGTGACTACTTGACTACTTGTGCATTCTTTGCTTGTGCATACTCTGTGTTTTTCCTAGCCGTTTGTTTGACATGTAATTAAGCCTAAATAAACTAATTAATTACTAAATGACTTTGCCTAATTAATTAATTAAATAATTTGATCTAATAAATATACCTAAAATCGAGTCATAGTTCCTTTAAGTCAACCCGGATTTTTATTCCCGTATACTGCACAAACGTCAACTTGTTTTGGTCATAGATGACGTTCTAGGAAGAACTACGAGTTGTAAAACCTATGGATCTGTAGCCCCGAGTTTTATCTTTAATCTGGCGTTGGTTTCATCCCAATCAGAGTCACAGATCAACAGTTATGACTAAAATACCACAGTTTTTCCAGTTTAATGCATATACGTGAGGTCTTAACTTAGTCTTTGTTCGAGTCTAGTCACATAGTCTAGCCACATGGTCATGACACGAGTCTTAACATGTCACCTACACTCACTACTCCTAGCGCACACTTTATATATATGTACACCATGACCATGTCTTAGGTTCATGCATGAGTCGGTTTTCTCCGTCATTTGAGTGGGAGTACATTCTATTCCTAATTTTTCATGTCACTCCATCTACATGCTTTCTCCTTATCACAACCTTCATTCTTCCTACCTTCTTCCATCTATGTATGTTGAATAGAGTTGAGTCAAATAATTAACAATGAATATCCCCAAATTCCTTTTCCATAGTACTTGGTCGAGGAGAGAAGGGCGATTAATCGAGGACAACCTCTTTATTCAAGTCTTACTTTTTAATAAACCGATCTGTCAAAAGAAGAAAGCTAAAAAGATAATGGCAAGTCAAGAAGAGGTCAATGAACTTAGGAGTCAATTGAATGACGTGACTGAGGCGTTAAAGGCTTTAACCCTCAAAATTGATGACCCTGTGAAGCAACAAAAATGAACCTCATGCAAGAAAGCTTGAGCAAGCTATCTAGTGGGGTCTCGCTGGACAAGGAACTTCTTCCGCATAAGTTCAATGCCAACGACATCCCAAAATTCAAGGCAACAGATAACCCTTACTTTCATCTAAGAGCTTTTGAAACTATAATGAATATTAAGGGGATTGTTAAGAAAGTCTTTCATTCTTTGTTTTCTTTATCCCTTGAGACTGTTTGTCAACAATGGTTCTTTTCCCTTAACAAAGAGAAAACCTCTTCTTGGGATTCCATAACAAATGCTTTCATAGATAGATATAAATTTAACATTCAAGACGAAACAGACCACAGACAACTTGAGATGTTAAAACAAAAAGAAAACGAAGGGTTCACTTCTTTCTTCAACAAATGGAGGGAAACTTCTGCTAATATGGTCAAGGTTCCTACCGAAAAAGAATCTGTGAGGATGTTTATCAAGAATCTCCAAGGGAAGTATTCAAAGCACTTAAAATACCAACACAACTTGAATACTTTCAAGGTTGTGTATAATATAGGCATTGACATTGAAGATGACCTTCTGAAAGATAATAGTGCGAAAGCAAAGAAGAACGACCATCCTTCTTCTTCCTCTCCCATTAATGAGGTACATGCTACGAACGCCTCTAAATCGCGAATCCAAAGATCAAAAAGAGTGTTCACTCCACTCGGTATGAGTTATGAAACAACTTTCGAGAAGCTACATCACAAAGGACTAGTCATGCCCATAGGGCCCATCAAAGATCCGATTCCAGAAGCCATGCCACCCAAGTGGGACCCTAATAAGCACTGCAAATATCACCAAGGAAAGGGTCACGACACTGAGGATTGTTGGAAACTCAAAGAAGCTATTTAATATCTGATCAATGACAATAAAACTTCCGAGGTTCTAGCCATTGAAGAAGATCAAACATCCTTCGATCCATCACTTCTTATCACACCTGTATGTGAGCCCATGATCGAGACAACTTATATAACCTTTCTCGATGATGTGGCCATAATTGAAGAGGATGAAAGTCTTTTCTTAGATAATACCAGGGAAGACTCGTCAAGTCTAAAAGAGGATGTTCGAAAACTGCAAGATGTCGTTGCCATGCGCTTGAATGTGGTAGAAGGACTAGCAAATCGGGTGACGCTTATCGAACAAAATTATCGCCAAGGATTTAATGAAGAACTCAATGCTCCTAAGCCACGGGTAAAACGGACCATTGAAGAATACACACCAATAGGAAAGACTTACAATGAAGCTTTTGACTATCTTCACGATCAAGGTCTTATTCACCCTATTGGTCCCAGTCAAGACCCTCCGCCCGAAAAACGGTTTTCCAATTGGAATCCAAATTCTTACTGTCGATACCATAGAGGTCGTGGTCACACCACCGAAGCATGTCTCGCCCTCAAGGATCGTGTTCAAGACCTCATTGATTCAAATCTCCTTCATGTGTCCCCGCGCGACAAGAAGGCCAAGATTAGTAACAACAAAAATAGTGGCTGTAAAGGAAAGAAGAACAACTATCCTTGTTCTTCCAAATATACCTACTCTAGTAACAGTGTTGGTACTTTCGACCTTAATGAGATCTTAGCCATGGATAATTGAGGATTTAGAAAGCAACTGAGAAAGGATTTCACCCCTATTGGAATTAGCTACGATAATGCTTTTGATCGACTCCATGCCAAGGGACTCATTACTCCTATTGGACCTATTCAAGATCCCCCACTTGAGAAGAGATTGCCTAGTTGGAACCCAAATGTACGCTGCAAGTACCATCAAGGCAGGGGTCATACTACTGAGAGCTGTTGGAAACTAAATGAAGCAATCCAATATTTGATCGACAATAACGGGCTTCCAATACCTCCAGTCGGCAAGAACACCAAGTGATGATGAGCCAAGGGACAGGAAGAAAGCTTCAACGACAAGATTTCATGATCTTTTTTCTATTTTTTATTCACCTTGTCCCCAATAAGTCTAGCATAGGCACCTTTTTATTCCCCTTAGATTTATTTTGTAGGATCATTATCTCTTTTCCTTTAATAAAAATGAGAATTTTGTTCTCTTAAATATGATCATCACATTGCATTGCATAAAAAAAAAAAAAAAAAAAAAAACTAAGCACAAGGTATACCAATGATTTAAGGCACCCTTTATAGCCACATCATATTGCCTTTCACCTTTCTAATTTACAATCCTTTCTTCATAAACCACTTTGAGCCTTGTCTAACGATAGACCTTTCATTCTTCAACATATATCTACCTAACTTTGGGATGGGATGGTCTGCAACTTATGCAATTTTCAATTTCATAAACAGCTTGAGTGATTTCAAAAGATTAAAATAGAAAAAAAAATAAATAAAATAAAGAAAAATTAAATAAAAGTGTACAAAAGGGCAAGTGTTCCAATGTCTTTGATATGAACACGTCTCAGATTGCGTCTCTTATCGAGTGCTCGGTACCGTGCCTGAGAAACATGAATGCAAAAGAGAGCAAAAAAAGAGAAGCAAGCCTCAAGCATAAAAATATAAAGATTCAAAAGCAAGGTTGCACACCTTGGGGGCTTATTGAGGGTCTTGAGCCTTTATCCCCTTCTTCTATAACCTTTAGCCTAACCACGTTACAACCCTTAAAAAGATCTTTTTGAGGTATACACACACTTGTGTGAGGTTCGACTAGAGCTACGTTCGGCCTGATTCCTAACGGATACGTTGGCAACCTCACATCGAGGTGCGTCCGTAATAAAAATGTATTCATATTCACATTCACACACTCACACCATGATCATATCAAGGGATCCCCTGTGCTCATCCCTTAGAGCTAGACTTGGAGGCTTGATCCTTACATCATTAGCTTACCTAGCCTGAGAGTCACCATTATTTGACTCTTCCAAAAATAATATTTTCTCCACACACTTAGCCTTTGCGGCCTAACCTTAGTGTCACTTTCACACACTACACAGATACATGACCAAAAGGAACCCTTTGTCATGAAATCTTAACATAACGCTGAAGCATGTCTTGTCATGTCAAAATCACCCATCAATCATAATCATCATTGCATCAAAGTATGAAGTGCTTAGCCTCCGCGCCTAAGTTATCTAAATACTTTCATTATCGAGTCAACTAGGATAGTTTAAGACGTTATAATCCTTGTAGTGTGAGAAACGACATTTGACTAAGCTCATTCAACATGCACCTTCAAAAACTTCACTTTGATTCTTTTTTCACGTCTTTCTTTTTCGGGAGAAAGTCGGTACCCTCCACAAAAATGACTGAAATTTTTTACTTTTTTGCATTTTCGAGTCGTACAATCACATTACAATGCACACACGAGTCATGTACACATTGAGTCATGTCGTGTCATATCACCTTGATTTGAGTCTAACACATGTGTCAAACACTTTGAGTCGAGTCAACCTCGAGTCAATCACAGCGAGTTAAGTTTATACCTTGAGTCACGAAAAGTCAATGAGTCAACACTAAGTCTTAGGTCAACCCTAAAGAAAGATAAGCAAAGTCCTATAGTCAAAGATATAAATGCAAGTACATCCAATCAAGAGAGGACATTCCCGGATTTTTTCAAAAAAAACCGCGAATATGACACAGGATATTCCTCCGAGATAAGAGGAATTACATTGATCGGTAAATTGTAAAAGAAGAGCTTTAATTTACAAAAGATTTGAGCGGATTTGGTTGAAAGGAAACGACCAAGCTCAAAGTTTGGAGCAAAACCAAGCAACAGTGGCAGCAAGAGCAGAATAAGAAAGACCCGACTCCACAGACGAAGACATCTAGCGTCTGGCAACATATTTCAGTGCCTGGTGCTAGATCCCAGCGTCTGGCGACAGAGCCAATTATTTACTCCAGAGATATTTCAGCAGCGACAGAGCTAGAAGCCTCTCAGAACGGTTATTTCAACCTCCTTCAGCAATTTCGTGTTCCTTGGTACGCCAGTTAGCCCCTATAAGCAATTTGACATGATTAAGTAGTCGGCTTTATTACAATCGTAATAAGTGATCGACCTGACGAAAGATCGTCTCACTTAGCTTAAAGTGCCTAAGCATTGCTCTTCGCAAGACACCGACATACTAGTTCATAAATAGCAGAGGCACATACATAATGGTTCAAAAGCAGCAAAAGCGTCGACGTATTGGCATAGCGGGAGCAAAGTTCAAGTGAGCTTTAAAGATCGACAAGCGTTGGTCTTTAGAAGTTTTCTTTGGAATATTATCACAACAAACATTCATTTCTTTCAAGCTCTTTTGTTCAGAGACGCGTGGACATTTCTTTCAAGCTCTTTTCTTCAGAGACGCGTGGACATTTCTTTCAAGCTCTTTTGTTCAAAGACGTAAGGACATTTCTTTCAAGCTCTTTTGCTCAGAGACGCGTGAGCATCCTATTATCAAGCTCTTTCGCTCCAGAGACGCGTGGGCATATCATTAAAAAGCTCTTTGTTCATAGACGCGTGGACATATCATCATATTATCAAGCTCTTTTGCTCCAAAGACGCATGGACATATCATTCAAAAGCTCTTTGTTCAGAGACGCGTGAACATATCCAAAAGACTCTGTTTTTCAGAGACGAGTGAACATCAAAACAGCAAGATGGTGTTCCCTAGCTTGTGGAAGGTTATCACAACAGAAAAATGCAACAATCGGTTACCCCTAGAGACGTGTGCTCCACGGTGCAAAATACGCGTTTCATAACTCTTTTATCTGTTTAACTGACGCTAATTTGCAGGTATCGGCGTTACAAGAATGATTTAGGATCGCAGAACATTCTGAATCATTCTCCGTCCCTATCGATACTTTGACTTTTGTTTTCAAAACTTGCGTTTCTCAAAACTCATTCAAAGTGGGGGCTTCTGTAGACACCCATTTGTGTCTCCCCAAAACCAAACTCAGTGATGAATATCTTTCACGTCATTTGAATATCGAATAATGCGAAAGTGTGGAAAGTTTAGTGATGAGGATGTTTTTATTAAAATATCTCTTCTTTCTATTTTTGAAAATATTTCTTTTCTTACCTTATGTTTTAAAAAACGTGAATTTTTGTTTAGTTTGGTCCATGATAAGGGTCCAATAATGGTGTAGTTGGATGGGGTTTGAAAAGACCTTTCCAACGATATATTATAAGCCCTATTCCGATGAATAATGAGGAAGTTATGGCCAAAATACTAAACTGGGCTCGATTTGGTTTTTATATGCGGCCCAATGACCTAGAGGAGGGCCTATTATTAATTATCATTCCTAAAATTATTAGGATTGATTATAGTCTTTTAGAATACTCTAGAAGGTTCTCTTAAATCCTAATGGAGTTAGGATTGATAATTATGTTTTAAAGAGTTTGAAATTGAATAAAACTACTCCTTTTGAGAATCCTTGTTTTGTACGAAGTGGAATATATTCAGATTTATTTTCGTGACTCATAATCTTAATCTAAATTTTTTATGGTTGGATATATCTTGAAATTATCTTTCCAATGATATATTATAATATTACATCCGAATTATAACGAAAAAGATATGAATGAGACATGAAACTCTATCCAAAACTGACACCCTTCCACTATTTCGTCCATATCTTTTTATATACAAAAGATATGATTCAAATTGGGTTGGAAATTAGACTTCAAGAGCTTTCAAACGACATATTATATGCCTTATTTGGACTTCCGGATCAAAAGATATGATAAAAACAAAAACGCGTGAAACTGATTATTAGTGCCTGGCGCTAACCTTCAGCGCCTGGCGCTGATTGCCAACGTCGACACTAATCAAGTTTTATACGCGTCAGAACTCTGTTTTGGTTTTTTTATCTTTTTGGTTGATTTTCTCTATAAATAGCTTCCTAAAAACTCCGTTTTCATTCACCAACTCTCATCAAGATTTTCTTGATTATTCTTTCTCTCTCTTTTCTAAAATAGCCTTTTATCAAATACAAAATTCCGCATTCGCAAAACACCTAGCATAATTCGAAGTTGCCTTTGCCCTAGACGTAAAAGGTTTTAATTTCTGAGGGTTTGATCCCAAATCTCTCTTTCAATTATTTAATTTAATTTTTTGGTTTTATTATTTTCCTTGAAGTTACTAACGCGTGAATTTTGTTATTAGAAAGAGGTACGAGGCATTCAAGTAAGTACTTTAGTGGTTTTTATTGATGTTATTGTGTAGAAATCATGCTTAGATTGTTATTTTGATCCCTAGTACCATGTCTAGGGTAATTTTAATATCAAGTATGATTAAAAGTATGATGCCTTTTAAATCCTTCCTAATATTTATGATGTTAGTATCATGTTAGGGTTAAAGCTTTGATTTTTATTGTTTAGTGACATGGTAGGGTTTGTTATTAATCTTGTTAGTATCATGCCTAGGATCTTGCTATTATTATTATGCTTTAACATGATTATGAATATTATTATTATGATTATTATTTTTATAATTTATTATGATTATTTATTATGTTGCTTGATTATATTTATTTTTATTGCTTGATCACATCTTTTATGCATGTTTAAAGGGAATTTGTACTTGTAATCACGCTTAATAAGATAATTAATAATTCAATTGATCGCCAATAATAGATTTATTTGTGCATTAATATTCAACCAACATAGATAAATAGGTTTAGGGTTAATCCTATTGATTGTATGTTAGTCAAAAAGCGCACATGAATACGATCAGAATAAAGTAGAGGCCTATTATTAGGGCAGGTTCAATCTCTTTTAGGTTGGATTTGTACCTTCATCCCCGAACCCTATTTGGTTCAAGACCTTATGGAGTTGACAATCTCTTGGATCGTTAAGGGGTGTAACCTTCACCTCGTGAACGGTTTACAAGTTCCTAAAAAACTTGTTGGCGATTCTTTTGCTCTATCTTCTTTCCCTTTGGACGCCACCGTACTTTACTGTATGATCACAGTGGGGTTCAAGCTAGGGATTAACGCTTGAAATATTCCCTACACCCAGGTCAGGCTGCAATGAGTTGAACCATGCCGCCTTTATGTATAGGTTCACTTTTTGGTAGTGCTTGTGATGATTACACCCGGGGGGGGTGTTACCGGTCGCCTTCTTACTCATTGGATTAGACGAAATTTGAATAACCATCCGGCCATCGGCCTCATATCCTTTTGACGGTTGCGTAGCCGTTGCACAAGCATTGTTGCCCCGGTGGAGGGGGGGTTGGTGCAACTTTGGAATGAAAATCTTATGAACTTCGGTCGGTTACCGGCTGATGTCTGGGATTATCCGGTATTTTGAAAACTTAATCATTCCTTTAACTTTTTTGGTCAGACGGCTATGAGTTGACCAATTCGGTTGTTCAATCTTTGGCGTCTGCATAAGTACGTAGAGCAAACATGTAGGCTGCCCTCTGCAACGATCGCACCCGGAGGGGTGTCACCGGACGCCTTTGTCCATGTTGGGACAAGCAATTTTATAAAACAAACAGCCATTCGGCCATTGGCCTCTTGTCTAGGTAGAGACCGGCTGTATAGCCACTTAGCGGTTTTGTGCCTAGTTTAGTTATCTAGCCTCATGTAAAATGAAAGTTGAATTGTCTACTAAGTTTCAAACTTAGAGAGTTCAATAATTGGGCCGTTTGTGAATTTCGCAGACGACCTCAAAGCTGGAAAAAAGGGGAAAGAAAATTTGAAACAAAAAGCGATTTCTCATTAATAAACTTTTTGCTTACAAAATTTTACAACTTAGAAGTAGTACTTTTACAAATTGTCTACATTCCAAGTCCTATGCAGGCACATGCCATCTGGGGTTTCCAGGCGGTAGGTTCCGTTTCTAACTTCCTCATAGATTCGGTAGGGGCCTTCCCAATTTGGAGTCACCTTTCAAAGTTCATTGGCCCTACTAGTTGCCTCCATTTTCCGTAACACGAAGTCGCCAACTTTCAAAGGGTGCTTGTGCACTTTCTTGTTGTAAGCTCTTGTCATTCTCAAACGGTATATCTCATGACGCAATACAGCATTACCCCTTCGTTTTGGGAGAGAGTCCAATTCCAGACGCATGGCCTCCCAATTTGCCTCTTCATCATAGAGCATTACTCTTAAGGTAGGCTCGTAACGTTCGATGGGCAAGACAGCTTCAGCACCGTACACCATGAGAAATGGGGTTTCACCGGTTGCCCCTTTGGCTGCTGTCCGGATGGCCCATAGGATATGATCAACTCTTCTGCCCACAAACCATCGGCCCTTTCAATTTTCTTTTTTATGCCGTCCGAGATGAGTTTGTTGAAGGCTTCAACCTGACTGTTTGCTTGGGGTCAGCCGACTGATACAAAACAGTTGGAGATCCCTTGATCCCCCAACCAAGTCTTGAGATGAGGCGTCTCAAACTAAGGGCCATTATCAAACACCATAGACATAGGTATCCTAAACCGGGTTATGATGTTCTTCCAAATGAAAGAGATGACATCCTTTGTCTTGATATTCCTTTGCCGCTTCCGCCTCCACTCATTTGGTGAAGTAATCCACAACAACTAGAATGTAACATTTTCCGCCTGGCGAAGGCGTATAAGGACCTAAAATGTCCATGCCCCATTTTGCAAACGGGACTAGGTTTTGGATGGCCGTCAAATCAGTAGTCGGGCGATGAATAAGTTTGCAAAATTTCTGACATTTGTCACATTTCTTCACCATCTCTTTGGCGTCTGCCTCAAGGGTAGGCCAAAAGCAGTGTCGCCTGGCTTTGACGGATAGGGATCTGCCGACTATGTGGGAGGCGCAGTACCCCGCATGCAACTCTTTGAGAACTTCCTTCCCCTTTTCTGGGGTAACATACTTCAGAAGAGGCTTCAGAAACCCCGCCTTGAATAGTTCTCCGTTTCTCATCTCAAAGTTTGCCGCTCTCTTTTTCATGACGGCTGCCTCCTGTGGCGAATCAGGGAATGTTTCGTCCGTCAAGTAAGCCCAGATGTCATCCATCTAGGTAGAGCTTCGGTCCAGAATTCCAATGGGCTTTTCATATATGCTTCTTTTTTTCCAGAACTTCCCAAAAGACCGACGGAGGCGTATCACTACAAGCAGAAGATGCTAATTTGGACAAGGCATCCGCCTGGTTGTTATCGGACTTGGGCACTTGGCTCAGAGTGAACCCTTCGAGTGTCCCAGCCTCTTCTTTGGCCTCCTGAAGATATTTGATTATTGTCAGATGGGTAGCCTCATATGTACCTTCATACTGGCTAACGACCAATTGAAAATTAGAGTAGGCGTCAATTTGGTTGCCCCTGCTCCCTAACACATGCGGATTCCAGCTAGCAGGGCTTCGTACTCCGCCTCATTATTTGAGGCCTGAAATTTGAACTGTAGTGCATACTCATATTTGTCTCCTTCTGGAGATTCATATATTACGCTTGCACCATAGTCGTTCTTTGTTGAGCTCCTGTCTACATACACTTTCCCAACCTGATCAAGATTATCCGGAGCCACCGGACAGGTCATTTTAACAATGAATTCGGCAAACACTTGACCTTTCACTGCCTTTCTTGGTTCAAAAGTGATTTCAAGACTTTGCATTTCTATAGCCCATTTAAGCATTCTTCCGGATGACTCAAAGGTAGACATTGGCCGTTTGAGTGGCTGGTCAGTGTATATCACCACTGGATGTGCTAGAAAATAAGGCTTCAACTTCTATAATGCCATATACAAAGCAAGACCAAAATTTTCAACC
Organism: Chenopodium formosanum; assembly: GCA_024500155.1. NCBI lineage: Eukaryota > Viridiplantae > Streptophyta > Magnoliopsida > Caryophyllales > Amaranthaceae > Chenopodium > Chenopodium formosanum. Next base: position 45,654,533 of record CM044880.1, read on the forward strand.
ATGGGGTACCAAAGCTCGGCATTTTTGAGTACGTGGCTAATGAAATAGACCGGGAGTTGGACGCCGTCTCTTTTAGCAAGGAGAACGACACTAAGGGCATGATCCGAGACGGATAAGTATATGTACATGCCAAGTCAAATTTTCTAGTCGACAAGAAGAGAAAATAAGCAAATGATATATCGTGCTAAGCGTAGCACGTGACCTGGTTGTGCCTTGTATCGAAGGCAAAGTACTAGGGCCGCAAGCATTAAAGCCACCAAGCCCCGCTTCCATCACAAGGCCTAGCAAGGTTGACCTTGTGTACGGGCTGGCTGAAGCAGCCTAGTGGAATGCGCACCAAAGCAACCCTTGCTAGGCCTGCCTAGTAAGGCTAGGATCAAGGATGGCGCTTGCATGCTACTGCTAGGGCCATGCTACTACTTCTTGCGTGCGGTAGGCGCATGGGCTTGCTTCTGCTATGCGTGAGTTTGTGGAAAATAACTAGCCGGCCAAACCTGATGGCGCAAGGCTGGTCTTACTGTGCTAGGTCGGCCAGCAAGCCTTTGCTGATCGAGGTAGTTGGGGCAGCCCCTCGTCTTCTCCTCTAAGGTCAAGGTGGTCCTACCACCTACTCCCTCTCTAGTATGTAGACACTTGTCATTTGCTTATTGTTTCATGGTTTTAATTTAGTTTAGAATTAAATTAAATCATTCTTTTCTCACTCTATCATTTCTCCAACATGGAAAGATGATTGAAGTTTTTAGGAGGCTTTGCCAATAAATACTAAAACTAGGAGTTGGGATTATTGATGGGTGTCATAAATGGCACCCATTTAATGAGCATTTAGGTTGTTTTCTTCCTTTTTTCATAGCTTTCGTGCTCAATAAATGTTAAGTTTTATGCTTTTGCTCTTTGTTTTACATTTTACTCTCTTATTTTGTGGTTTTGTGCATTTTTGATGGTTTTTCTAGTCTTTTCTCCTTTATTTGCTTTCTTTACGTTGTTGTAGGTATTGTAAGAGGTTTGGGTCTTAATATGGATGGATTACAAAGGTGGAAGATGCTTTTGGAGCGAGCTCATGGCAATTGGAAGGCTCAAGATGCAAGAAAGTGGATTGTCCAAGTTCTAGCTCTTGCGTTCTCAAGATGTGCTCTCATGAAGACGGGGTGTTGAACCCACAATCAAGTTCTTTTTGGACTTCCTCTCTTAGTGTTCTTCATCATCATATTGCGCGTTCATTCGAAGACCTTAGCAAATGCAAGAAGCCGCGAGAAAGATCGAAGAAACCCAGATCAGCGCCGGCGTGCACGCAGCCCCTATGCGCGGGCGCGCCTCCTTGTCCGCGTGGCCGCGCCTCTCAGGGCAAGTTTTTAGACAATTAGAATTCATAATTTTATCTTAGTTAAGAGCTTGTCTCTCTAGTTTTAGGGTTAGTTTAGGAGTAGATTTTAGAGAGAGTAAGTGGGGAATTTCAATGATGATTGAGAGATTGAAGATTCAACGGTGATAATTGTGTTAGAGATCTTCTCTATTATCAATGAGCATTTCTAACTCTATCTCATTTTCTTGTTTTGTTTGATTTGATTTTGATGTTTGATGCTTGATTAGTGTAGTTGTTATTCATATATTGTTGATTCTTGATTTCTTTAGTTGTTTGTAATTAGATGATGATGTTAGAGTAGTTGTTTGGCTAGAGATAGGGTGAAACTTTTATGATTATGCTTAATTTTGGGATTGTGTTGATTAATTGTTGAGATTAAAGTGATTAATGGAAGTTTGCATGTGCGTAATTCGATTAGGCCTTGAAAATTATGCTAGATTGCATTGTAGTTTCCAATTATACGGACTATTGATTTAGGAATTGCAATTGTCATTTGAGCTTGATTAGTGATGCTCCTAGTTAAAGTCTCTCGTAGTTGGCGCTAGTTTGACCTCTATGAGATAGCTTGTTGACTCTTTTGATTGAGCTTGCCATTAGTCTTCACAACCAATTACTTGCATGTATTTTCGAGTTGTTACAATTGTTATGATTACTTGTTGATCCCCGGTCCTAGTGCTTTATTTGTTTGGTTTCTTTGTTTGTTAGTTATTAGTGTTCTCCTTTTTTCCTTAGACTTCGACCTAGCTTAGGCACATAATTGAGAGCGCTTGAACATTACCGTTCCTTTGGGTTCGACCCTTGACTTGCCTCTATACTAGTATATAGGTTTGTTAAGTGTTTATAAATTTAGTTTGACTGAGGGATGATTAGTTTCAACGACCTAGTTCCACCCCTCGTCAAAATGGCGCCGTTGTCGGGGAACGGTGTATATGTTTGAGTGTTTTTTATTGTTTGAGTCTAGGTCTATGTATATACTTTTCTTTTATTTGATTTTTGTTTGTTTTGTATAAAAATGAGAAATACCTCGTTTCCTCAATTTGAGAATGTGCCATTTTGGGTGTACTTTAATAGACTAGAGAACTTCATTAGTTACCATGTTTATGATCTTCGGGAGGCTTGTGGGATTTGTTATCATAATTTAACTAGGCAAATTAGAGATATTGTTGAAAGCATGTTTAATGGTAGATTTCGGGCATTGTCAATCAATGATGCTTTGGACTCTATGTATGGTTTGCTAGAGATAGTTATGATCGTGGTCGTGGTTATTCAAATGCTTCTATTGATGATTGTTATGGTCCATGTTCCATGAACAATGAATCTTGCATGCCTTATTGTGCCCCCATTCCCCATTTTGATGATGCCACTCAGATCTCTAATGTTGATCCTCGCATGCTTGCACATAATTATTTCCCCCATGATGCTCCTCAATGCTCTTCATCTTCCCAATCTTTAGGGTCTAGCTTTGAGTCACCTTATAATCAAATTTGTGGTTCATTGAGAGAATTAGATATAAATTCTAATTTGGAACCAATTGAAATGAGACTTTCGGAGATAATGAGAAAGCAAAATGGAATTGGTAAAAATGTTGGAAGAGAGTAATGAGGGTGCTCTTAGGAAGGATGAGAAGATGGAGAATCAATTGTCATCGATGATGAATGCAAATGAAGTTTCTACCACTTTGGTAGATATGAAAGATAATGATGATGGTGATGATTGTTTTGAGAGCTCCAAGGTGTGCGAGGAGGATAATAGAGAGCCTATAAGAGAGGAAAAGGGTGTGGAGATGGATGTTCCAAAAGAGAGTTTGCACTTTGAACCTCCTTCCTAATTTGAATTTCGTTCCATTAAGCCTTTAGATGGAGTTGAAGAGAAACTAAAAATGTTAGCTTCTCTTAATTTTGAGGAAACGTTAATTTAAGTTATGAAGGATGGGACATTGCAAATTTTGAAGCGTGGAGAAGTTGTGAGGAGAGAGAGTGAGGATGAGAAGAATGAAGTAGTTTCCATGGGAGATTGGATATTTGAGGATGATGAAGACCAAGAGGTTTTGAGTGTTTAAAAACCAATTTATAAGTCAATTTCCCCCCCCCCACCCACCTCCCTTGATTGTAATTTCATTCCTCCATTCTTTAATATTGAAAACCAATCTTCTTCCCCCTCATCTCCTTTGAATGATGACCCTGGTTGCTTTGAGGGTGAGTCCTTGAGCTTAGATGATTTTGATGAAGAAGAGGTTCCATATGATAAGGTTGAGGAGGTAGAGGTTACTTTTGATGATTATGAAGATGAGAGTAAAGTGTTTGGTGAGGTTGAGTCTCCAACTCCTATCTCAAATCTTAAACCATTGCCTTCCTCTTTCACCTTTGATGATCCCTTCTCTTCTATAATTACCATCATTGAGAATGGTGAGGCCTTTTTAGAGGGAGATTGTACTTCTCATGTTTATCTTGAGCTACCTCCCAAGTCTGACCCTCAACCCTTTGATGAGCTTCCTTTGAACCTTAATGATGATTTACAGCTTTTGAGAGCTCATTTAGGGTGTGAAGTTTATGAAGAGGTTGTGATTGAGAATAAGCTAAATTTGAATAATGACGAGTTGGAGGATATCCCTTTGGATGTGAGTTCATTGAATGAGAGAGCTTGTGTTTCAATGGATAGTGGTGTAAGTGAGCAACCAATTCCCATTTTTTCACCTTACACCTCATTTTCAAGAAAGCTTGATCTTTTTCCCTCCTATCCCATGTCATTACCTTCGTTTCTCATATCCCCTCCTCTTGAAGGACCTTTAGTCCCCTAAGTGCCTCCTTTGATGACTTTTGAAGACAATGGTGGGATTTCCAACCAAAAATATTTTGTTGAGAAGAGTATGCCTTCTTCTTTTTCTTTTATTTCTCTTCCTTTTTCTTATATTTTTGTTTTTCCCTTCTCTTCTTCTTCTTCTTCTTAGCATTCCTCTTGTCAACCATATAGGTGTTCACTAAGCTTGTTGCATGCCTTCTTTTTGTCATGTGCATACTTGCTTTCATATGAAATGTGTAGTAGTGCATTTGACAAGCTCTTGCGTGCGTTGAATTATTATTTTCTAGAGCGGTCAAGCTTGGACCTTAAGCAAGCCTTTCTTGGGAAGTAACCCGTGTTTTATTCCTTTCATTTTCTTTTCTTTTTAGAATAGATTTTCTCTCATGGAAATGTTTGTGTGCCTTTTGCTAGGGACATGACTTGATATACTTTGGTGCTTCGATTTGGATCAAGAATCAAGGAAGATTGACTCCTATTTTGCTAGCATATGGAAAGCAAGTTTCAATTCTTGAAGAAATAAGCTTTTAAAGGTTGAATTGGGTCATTAGCGGGTATTTACACCCACCTAATATCCGGTAATATCCTTCCTTGCTCTTTCTCAAGTGGATGTTGACTTGTTTGATATATGTTGGTTTGTTGGATTGATCTCCTTGTTTTCCCCTTCCATTGTTTCTATGATTTATTTTTGAGTGCATTGTCTCATTCAAGCTTGGTGAAGGTTATTCTATCATGTTTGATGGGATGTTGATTCATATATGCTATGCACCTTTGTCTATGTTTTTCCATGCATGTTCTTATATTTTGAAAAACTCCAAAAAGATTTTTGTTTCTATCAAGGCAAATTTGCAATGTTTCTTTGTTTTGTTCTTGCTTTGGACATAATACTTTTGGACTTGTGTAGTTGAATGCTTATCTTCTTAAATGGTAACGGAGTGCACGGTTTGAGAGTACGTTTGGTTGATTCTGGCATAGATTATGCTAAGGTAATTGTTTAGAACTATTGGGACCTTGAAGCCAGATTCTATTTGTTTTGAAAATTTGCAATTGCTCCTTTTTGGTGAATTTGAAGCTAATAGTGAGTTTTTTTATACAACCATGTGAGGTTTCATTGTTTTCAAGCCTTCTACATATCTTGCAAGAGTGGCATGGATCCTTGACTGTTGCGGACCTAATTTTGAATCTTGACTCATAATTCTCAAATATGAGACCGAACCATCTACGGAGGAAAAAGACATCTTTTCGGGGTGGTAATTTTTTCTTTTATACGATAATTTTCTTTATTTTTAGTTCATTGGGTTTACATTTGCCTTCTTGCTAACCATTTGAGCCTTTTCTCTTCTTTTCAAGCCACATCTTTAGAACTTTGAGCCTTTTGTTTCTTTTTGTTCCATTTTTGGTTTTTGTGAAGCAAATGATCATGTTCTTGGAGTTTGTGATATATGAGTTTGGATATTGGTTCTATTTGTAAGCAAGCTTGTGTTTTGTCTATATTTTATGAATAATGGCATATTAATGATTGAAAAAGTTGTCCAAAGTTAAAAAAGGCAAGGACATAATAAATGCAAAGTTGTAAAAGTCGTCCAAAGTTAAAAGAGGCAAGGACAATTGCTTTGAATATATGCATTAAAAAAAAGGCGAAAATGAGAAAATTCAAAAATATTTTGATGTGATTCTTTTCCCCTTTTCAAGCATTGAGGACTATGCTTCCTTTAAGCTTGGGGGAGAAGCATTTACGCTTTTTGTATATATGTTTTTTAGTATAGCTTTGAATAAGCTTGGGGGTGTTAGTTTGTTTTTGTTTGGTGACTACTTGATTGTGATTCTAGAAAGGGACCGTTCTTTGATTCACTATTAGGGATACCACCAAATTTTTAAATTTTAGCCTACCCTCAACCTTTTGCCTTTACGTTACAACCATTGGGAAAGACCTTTCGACCTAGAGGTTGAGTCACATATCGGGGGAGGACATTATGAGTTAAAGACTAAGGAAAGGGGATGCAAAGTCAATATGTCAAGAAACCTCAAATCTATTTATTTTTCCGGTTCCTTGGAGGAACTATAGAGACGCTCACTAAAAGTAGATTTGAAGCTAATTGGGAGAATATGCTAAAATGTTTTAAGATGGAAGTGAATTGTGTTTCTTTATTTCTCAATGCTTAGCATGTCCTATGTTTCAATCAAACTTAGATATCTTAGAACGTGCACTCCCTTACTTGTTTAGAAAGATTTGCATTCATTTATGCTTGTACATTTGGAAAAGTCCTTTCATGAACATTTGTTTGCTTTTCTTGTATTTCGGTTTCTTCTTCATGCTTTTCCTTATTTATATTATTACGAGAATTATAGGTTAATCTCTTAGGAAACATTTATGAGAGCATCACTCGTCCTCTAGGGCGATCTAGGGATTTAAATAGCTTGTCTTTAGTTGCTAAAATTGATTGTGATTCCTACGAAAGTGAGTTAGTGTATATTCTTGTATCTTCTCTTTTTCTTTTGTTTGTTTGAATAAGCTCATCATTTCTCCATTGGTTTTGTTTTGCTTGACCTTGAGCAAAAGGTAAGCTTAGGGGTAGTTGATTAGTGTCATAAATGGCACCCATTTGAAGAGCATTTTGGTTTTTTTCTTCCTCTTTTCATATCTTTCATGCACAATAAATGTTTAGTTATATGCTTTTGCTCTTTGTTTTACCTTTTACTCTCTTATTTTGTGATTTTGTGCATTTTGATGGTTTTTCTAGTCTTTTCTCCTTTATATGCTTTCTTTTCGTGGTTGTAGGTATTGTAAGAGGTCCGGGTCTTAATATGGATGGATTACTAAGGTGGAAGATGCTTTTGGAGCGAGCTCATGGCAATTGGAAAGCTCAAGATGCAAGGAAGTGGATTCTCCAACTTCTAGCTCTTGCGCTCTCAAGCCGAGCTCTCATGAAGATGAGGTGTTGAACCCACAATCAAGTGCTTTTGGGACTGTCTCTCTTAGTGTTCATCATCATCATATTGCACGTTCATTCAAAGACGTTAGCAAATGCACGAAGCCGCAAGAAAGATCGAAGAAACCCATATCAAAGCGGGCGCACACGCAGCCCCTATGCGCGGGCGCGCCTCCTTGACCGCGCGGCCGTGCCTCTCAGGGTATTCATTGACACGCTAAAGTCGTATCACCTAATCAAAAGTAATTCCTAAAACCACTAACTAAAATAGATAGGGAAGTATGGTCGAATCCACAGAGAAACGAGTCTTTTTATTCCTAATTAATTAATATAATCTAAATTATAAAGTAACCAAAATATTATAATCGAAAGGAACTAAACTACGAAGATTAAGAATAAGGAGAAAACAATGAATTAAAAGGCCTAGGGCATAGGTTCACCAATAAATAATATTCCAAGGTAAAACATAATAATCAATCATCAATGCATAAATTAATCAGATCATAAAGGGTTTTCGCTACGTATTACAATAACACAATTAATTTAACGGTATTAAATTTCATCTCTCGAATCTCGACTTAACCATTTATAAATTAACCTGCCTATTGAAACTAGACCTAAACATCAATTCTCATCTCTCAAATCCCAAATCAATATTGTCAAACTCATGCATAAAAGATCTGCGCAAATCTAGTCACAGAGCAATAAATCAATCAATAGAAAATTAATCTAGCATTGACAATTAACAACAATAGATTACCCCTTTATATTATTTATGGATCCCCAAATACCCTAGAAATAGAACTACTCACACATAATTTAATCTAAACTAATCAAAGTAATAAAACAAGACATGATCAAAGGAATAAAATAAATAACTAAGATTAAGAGAAGAGAAATTGTTACCAAAGAAATCTAGAATTAAGAATAGATTTAAGAACAAAGTGTATGAGAGAGAAACTAATCTAAAAGCTAAGTAGAGAGAGAAAATCAAATAAAGAATTCAGAGAGAGTAAAAAAGGAGATACTAAACTCGCTTAACGGAAAAGTATTTATACTAAGCAAGAATCCTAAACTGAAACAAACTTAAACGTCAAAAATTAACTCCAAACAATAACACGCGCCCGATCGGGCGAGGCACAGCCCAATCAGGCGCGCCTTTTCTCATCAGGTACATTTCTCGCGCCTGGCCGGGCGCGAGGTCTGGCGCTGACCTTGCTTCCCCCGCCCGGCCGGGTGCGCCTTCGGGCGCCAGCTTCTTTGGCCGGGCGGCACTCTTGGGCCACTTTTTGGACTTCGATTGGGCTCCAATTCTTCGGGCCAATCTAGATTTCCTCTTTGGGTCTTGAATACTCGGTCCAATGCCCCGGTATCACATATATCGAGCCCTTAATCACCGATTCGATGGCTCTAACCAGCCCTGGGCTATAAAAACTGGTCGTGCATGTTTCTCCAGTGCTCATAACCACTCCATAATATCTCTGGACTCCAAAAGTGCAAATCCCTACAAAATTCAACCAAATCTACAAAAACACTAGAAAACACTAATTAGTAATAAAAGTGGCTCTAAACAGCCAAAAACACTACTAATTATGACCAAGGGACGGGGGTAAAATACTATATAAAATAGACATATTGTAGGGAATAGTTTCAAGCCTTTAAAATTCCACTAGCTTGAACCCCATTGTGATCATACACTAAAGTACGGTGGCGTCCATAAGGGAAGAAGATAGAGCAAAAGAGTCGCCAACATGTTTTTAAGGAACTTGTAAACCATCACGAGGTGAAGGTTACACCCCTTAACGATCCAAGAGATCGTCAACTCCATAAGGTCATGAACCAAATAAGGGTTCGGGGATGATGGTACAAATCCAACCTAAAAGAGATTGAATCTGCCCTAATAATAGGCCTCTACTTTATTCTGCTCGTATTCATGTGCGCTTTCTAATTAACATACAATCAACAGGTCCACTCGTATTCTGAACAAAAGAGCTTGAAAATAGGGAATGTCCACGCGTCTCTGAACAAAAGAGCTTGAAATGAAATGTCCACGCGTCTCCGAACAAAAGAGCTTGATTGATATGCCCACGCGTCTCTAGAGCAAAAGAGCTTCTGATGGAAATGCTCATGCGTCTCTGAACAATAGAACTTCGGTGCTTGAATGTTTGTTGCGATAATGTTCTGAAGAAAAAAAAAATAAAAATAAATAAAATCCGAAGACCAACGTTTGTCGATCTCTAAAGCTCGCCTGAACTTTATTCCGCTAAAACCAGTATGTCGGTGTTTCCGTAATGAGCCATATCTTAGGCGCACTAAGCTAAGTGAGACGATCTTTCATCAGGTCGACCCCTTATTGTGATTGTAATCAAACTAACTACTTAATCATGTCAAATTGCTTATAGGGGCTAACTGGCGCACCAAGGAACCCAAAATTGCTGTATGAAGTCGAAATCACCTTTCTGAGAGGCTTCGAGCTCTGTCGTTGCTAAAATATCTCTGGCGCCAAGAATTGACTCTGTCGCTGAACACTGTGATAGGGTCTTCCCTGTTCTGCTACACCTGTATTTATTTTGACTATAGAACTTTGGCAATTTCTTTAATTATCTTAGGGTTGACCTAAGGCTTAATGTTATCTTAGGGTTGACCTAAGGTTTTAATGTTGCTTGACTCATCGACTTGACACGACTCAAGGTATAAACTTGACTCGATATGTTTGACTGACTCGAGGTTGACTCGACTCGAAGTGTAATGACACATGTGTTAGACTCAAATCAAAGTGATATGGCACGACATGACTCAATGTGTACATGACTCGTCTGTGCATTGTAATGTGATCGTGCGACTCGAAAAATGCAAAAGCAAAAATTTTCCGTCAATTTTGTGGAGGGTACCGACTTTCTCCCGAAAAAGAAAGACGTGAAAAAGAAAATCAAAAGTTTGAAGATGCATATTGAATGAGCTTAGTCAAATGTTGTTTGATACTATCTCTCAAGGTTCAAGGATTAATTCATCCTAGGCTATCTCAATGGTTGACTCCATGATGAAAGTATTTGGGTAACTTAGGCACGGAGGCTAAGCACTTCATACTTCGTGATGCAATGATGATTATGAGTGTTTTTGACGAAGCATGCTTCAGCGTTAAGATTTCATGACAAAGGGTTCCTAAAGGGAAGTATATTGGGTCATGTATGCGTGATGTGTGATAGTGACACTAAAGCTAGGCCACAAGAGCTAAGTGTGTGAAAAAATATTATTTGTTAAAAGAGTCAAATGGTGGTGACTCTTAAGCTAGATAAGCTAATGATGTAGGGATCAAGCCCCCAAGTCTAGCTCTAAATGAATAGGGATGAGAATTGGAGATCCCTTGATATGATCATGGTGTAAGTGTGTGAATGTGAATATGAATGCATGTTTATTACGACCGCACCTCGATGTGAGGTTGCCTACGTATCCGTTAGGAATCAGGCCGAACGTAGTTCTAGCCAAACCTCGCACAAGTGTGTATACTTCAAAAAGGTCTTTTTAAGGGTTGTAACGCGGTTAGGCTAAAGGTTATAGAAGAAGGGGATAAAGTCTCAAGACCCTAGATAAGCCCCCAAGGTGTGCAACCTTGCTTTTGAATATTTGTAATTTCATGCTTGAATTTTTATTCTTTTTAGCTCTTTTTGCTTTAGCATTTATTTTATTTTTATAAGTGTTGGCAATCCCGATCATGCAGTCTATCACTCACTTGGCATTCATGTTTCTCAGGCACGGTACCGAGCACTCGATAAGAGACGCAATCTGAGACGTGTTCTTATCAAAGATATTTTCATGTCAAAGACATTGGAACACTTGCCCTTTTGTACACTTGTTTTTCGTTTTTTTATTATTGCTTATTTTTTTGCTATTGCTTTCTTTTGAATTTGCTCAAGCTTTCTTTAGAATTGCATAAGTTGCACGCCATCCCATCCCAAGGTTAGGTAGATGTAGGTTGAAAAAAGAAGGGTCTATCGTTAGACGAGGCTCAAAGTGGTTTATGAAGAAAGGATTGTAAATTCGAAAGGTGAAAGGAGATATGATGTGGCTACAAGGGGTGCCTCAAATCATTGGTATACCTTGTGCTCAATTCGACATGGTTTTTTTTTTTTTTTTTTTTTTTTTAAATATATTTGATGCAATATAATGAAATGATCATATGTAAGGAAATAAATGCTCATTTTTATTAAAAAGGGAAAAGAAAAGAAAAACTACAAAAATAATCTAAAGGAAAAGAAAAGGTGCCTATGCTAGACTTATTGGGGAAAGGAAAAAATGAAAAAGAAATAGAAAAAGAGGTCATGAAATCTTTTCGTTGAAGCTCGCCTCTTGTCTTGTGTTGTTTCATCATTACCCTCATTTTTTGTTTGTCAATCATATGACTCAAACTCGATTCAACACACATGGATGGAAGAAGTGAAGAAATATTGGAATAGAATGTGAAGAAAGAAAAAAATGATGGAGGTGGAGGGATATGAAGAATTAGGGATAGAATGTACCCCCCAACTCAAATGACGGAAAATACCGACTCATGCATGAACCTAAGACATGGCCATGGTGTGAAAAGAGTATTTACAAAGTGTGTGCTAAGACTAGTGAGTGTAGGTGACATGTTAAGACTCGTGTCATGACTATGTGGCTAGACTATGTGATTAGACTCAAGCAAAGACTAAGTTAAGACTTCACGTATATGTATTAAACTGGACAGACTGTGGTATTTTAGTCATAACATTTTATCGGCGACTCTGATTGGAATGAAACCAACTCCAAATTAAAGATAAAACTCGGGGCTACAGATCCATAGGTTTTACGACTCGTAGTTCTTTCTAGAACTCCAGATATGACCAAAACAAGTTGACGTTTGTGCAGTATACGGGAATAAAAATCCGGGTTGACTTAAAGGAACTATGACTCGATTTTAGGTATATTTATTAGCTCTAATTAATTAATTAAACAAAGTCCTTTAGTCATTAATCATTTTATTTAGTCTTAACACAAGTCAAACAAATGGTTAGGAAAAATCACATAGAGTATGCACAACAAATAATGCACAAGTAGTCAAGTAGGCACAATATGATGCAATGAGTTCGCAACCTAACCATGGCTCTAGTTCTCTAAAGTTCGGGATATGGGTTAGTCAATAGAGGTTCCATGGTTAATTTTTCGGATGCACCGCACAGAATCCTAACCGTGAAGGGTTAGCGTGTGTGGATGGGACACCGCGAGTTTTAGAAAAAACTCACTTCCATGGTTTGGTGAATTCAACATCTCAAATGTACCCTTTGTTGCCAGGAGCGTTCAATCGGGTAGATAGAGCATGAATTCCCAGAGGGTTATGTCCATATGTAGAACACATATGGGTTTCAGAAAAGTGAGAAAAAATTCAATCAGGAAGTAGGATCGAGCAAACAATACGAAAAACCGGTCGAAATTAGAACGCATATTTCTGGCTCGGTATTGGGGGAAATTGGCGCCAGCAAACAGAGACTGGCGCCAACTTTTAGCTGTAGCGCCTGGCGCCAATACTGGCGTCTGGCGCTACGACTAAAATGTTGGCGCCAAGCTCTGGCCCCTGACGCTACTTCCCACATGCCTCAGCAGCTTTCTGTGCTCAATAAAATCATCCAGTTTTGCGCAATGTTATTTAATTCCTAGTTGTGAAAGACATTTCTCAAATTTCCTACGTGTAAAATCCTATGTTTTTTACTCATTACGGATGGTCTTTCCAATGAGAACCTTTTTATGCATATGACAATAATGTTAATCAAAATTACGCACATGAAATACTTAGAACTTTTCGAGTCTCATCCACTCATTCTAAATCATTGCCGAAACAAATTAAGGAATTAAAATAGAAATCCTCCCCAGCAGAGTCGCCAAAAACTGTAGGGAATAGTTTCAAGCCTTTAAAATCCCACTAGCTTGAACCCCACTGTGATCATACACTAAAGTACGGTGGCGTCCAAAAGGGAAGAAGATAGAGCAAAAGAGTCACCAACAAGTTTTTAAGGAACTTGTAAACCATCACGAGGTGAAGGTTACACCCCTTAACGATCCAAGAGATCGTCAACTCCATAAGGTCATGAACCAAATAAGGGTTCGGGGATGATGGTACAAATCCAACCTAAAAGAGATTGAATCTGCCCTAATAATAGACCTCTACTTTATTCTGCTCGTATTCATGTGCGCTTTCTAATTAACATACAATCAACAGGTTAACCCTAAACCTGTTTAATCTATGTTGGTTGAATTTAATGCACAAATAAATCTATTATTGGCGATCACTTGAATTATAATCACAATTAACCCTAAACAAGATTATTAATTATCTTACTAAGCGTGATTACAAGTACCAATTCCCTTTAAACATGCAATAAAGGTGATTAAGCAATCACTAGTAGAAAAAAAGCATTAGGCACCCCCCATATGGCACCGGTTCAGCCTCAACCGGTGCCCAAAACCGGTCTAGAATTGGGCGGCTTTTTACCAAAAGAGAAAAGGCACCGGTTCAGCCTGAACCGGTGCCAAAAATAAAAAAGGCACCGGTTTGAACCGGTGCCATTCAAACCGGTGCCAAATTCAAAACAAAAAAAAACCGCGTCTTTTCCTCTTTTCTTCCTCTCTTTCTCTTTCCTTCCCTTCATTCGTTCATCCCTTCTTTCGTTCTCACTCAGAGTTGTCGTGCCTCCACCTTTTCCCTCCACCACAGCCGCAACCTTCACCGGCGCTTTCAGGTGCCTAAACCACCACCGTGAATCTCCCTGCCCTGCCCTGCCCTCCACCGCCTTTCTCTGTGCGAAACAAACAACAACAGTACTGCTGCAGCGCGCACCGCCTCCACCTCCACCAGCGCGCACCGCCTCCACCTCCACCAGCGAGGGTCTTTTCATTCTCTCATCCCCTTAGCTTCTTCCATCTCCAACTCATAATGGGTAAGTTCATCTTTTCAAGTTAATGGGTTCATCTTATTTTAGATTAAAATTGTGCTTAGATTGTATATGAAATGCAAAGAAAATTAATGGGTTCATCTTATTTTAGATTAAAATTGTGCTACATTGTTGGGATTAAAATTGTATGTTTGTGCTACATTGCTGGCTGTGAAATTTGTTTATGATGCCTTGTTTTGGGGAGTTTGGTTTTTGATAATTGAATCAGTTTAAGGATTTATTACTGAATTTTGTTGCTTGGATTCGATTTCAGCTGAATTCTGGCAAAGTTCTTGCTGTTGGACCTGGCCTTCGTGACAAGACGGGGAATCATATTCCTGTTGCTGTCAAAGAAGGGGATACCGTGAATACAGAGGAACTAGAGTGAAGCTTGGTGAAAAAGAGTGATTTTATTTTTCTCCATGCACTTTTCTTTTTGTTCCAGATGGTGATTTCTTAGTCAAATTATTGTGATTGAATGCTTTGACTCTTGATCCTCGATTGAATATATTAGTAATTTTTCATTACCTTGTTCCTTAGTCGAGTTTTTGTATGTTTTAATGTGTATATTATTGACCTTCTAATTAGTTGTGAATAAATTAGAAAATTGTGAATAAATTAGAGAATTGTGATTACATTATAGATTTGTGAATAATTTAGAGAATTGTGATTAAATTAGAGAATTGTGCATAAATTAGAGAAATAGTGATATTGCCACTTAATTAGTTGTGAATAAATTAGAGAATTGTGAATATATTAGAGATTTGTGAATATATTAGAGAATTAGTGACGTTGCTAATTTTTGTTTTTTTTAATATATAGATTCATATGTGAATTGAAGCAAGAGTTTAATTAGCTTGAGGACTACGTACATATATATTGAGCTCAAGTGGGTATTTGCTATATTGGTATGACTACTAAACTTTACTTAGCTATATTTCTTTCTATTCATCCATTTAATAAAAGTTTATTCATGAAATTGCAACTTGTGTATTGTTTAATTGCAAATAAATACAACAATATATAGAATACTTGAATTGCATCATCATATGCCTAGATACCCGTTCAAGGCTTTCTCATTAGGAGAAAGTCTTTAATAGTCCCCGGTTGGGACTGTTCTTGAATGTGTACTCTCACTTAGGTGGTGAATGTATGTTTTCTTTTCGATTTTAAGGAACATCTCGGCTTACCATTTCCTCACTATGTTCTCTGGGTACATATGTGGGTAATTAATTATCTACATCGTGTACTTGGAGAACTAGGGGGAAATGCTGCCGGATTTTCCTTAAAATTGGAAAGTTGACATACATTCACTAGTGAGAGTAGACATTCAAGGATGGGTTAGGTTGGAGTGATAAGGACCCTTTGGAAACATGCATTTTTTCACTATATGAATGGCATATTCACGTTTTGTACTTGAATTTGATTTACATAAAATATGTAGCACTTACATATTATAATTATATGGTGCTATATATATGTTTAGAGACAATTTACTAAATGGAGAAGGATCGTGGTTGGATGTATGGTAGACGCGATACATTGGAATTTTGGAATGGGGTTCAAGAGTTTTGCGAGAGGGCTTTAGCTTATCAACGCACACTGGGAGGCAAAGGCCTTTATTGTCCTTGTGTTGATTGTAATTGTGTGAATGTGGTCGATAGTGTTGAAATCATTAGAGATCATGTATTATGTCGTGGGTTTAGGCAATTTTACCATGTGTGGATTTGGCACGGAGAAAGTGGAGAGTACAGTGGGGATCTTGATCGGAATGATGTGCGTGCTAGAAGCACTGAGATTCATGTGGACGAGGAATACGAGAATGATGAGTATATTGTTGATAATGGTGAGGATGGAGCCGATGAAGATCAGGCGGATGAGGTCGAGGATGAACAAGTGGATGAGATGTTGCAAGGTGTTGAAGGTGAAGTGTTTGAATTATTATCGGAGGCTTCCAAAAAGACTTTGTATCCCGGGTGCAAAAAATACTCCAAACTATCGGCCGTGCTAACACTTTTCAACATTAAGTCAAAGCATGGGTGGACGGACATCAGTTTTACTTCTTTGTTGACCGCATTAAGTGATATGTTGCCTGATGGGAATGAAATTCCTAAGTCTTATTATTACGCAAAGAAGCTCATGTGTCCCTTTGGTTTGGAGTATAAGAAGATACATGCATGTCCTAATGACTGTATTTTGTATCGAAATGAGTATGAAAAACTGCAGGAGTGTCCACGATGCAAGCGGTCGCGGTACAAGCGCATGAGTTGCAATCCTGGCACGGAGGGACCTCCTGCTAAGGTGTTGTGGTATCTTCCAATTATTCCAAGGTTTAAGCGTCTGTTCTCAATACCAAAAGACGCTAAAAACTTGAGGTGGCATGCAGAGGGAAGAAAGAAAAACAAAATGCTGAAGCATCCAGCTGACTCTCCACAGTGGAAGAACATTGATTTGAAGTTTGAGGAATTTGGTAATGAAGTCAGAAATTTAAGGCTTGGGTTGTGCACGAACGGGATGAATCCATTTGGCACTCTTAGTACCCAACATAGCACATGGCCGGTACTTTTAGTGATTTATAATTTGCCTCCTTGGCTGTGCATGAAACGTAAGTATGTAATGCTTTCATTGCTAATAACTGGTCCTAAGCAACCTGGAAACGACATAGATGTTTACCTTGCGCCGCTTATTGACGACTTGAGAAAGATGTGGGACGAAGGGGTTTTCGTTTTCGATGCTCATCAGAACGAGATGTTCACATTGCGTGCAGCCCTTATGTGGACCATGAATGACTTCCCTGCATATGGCAACTTGTGTGGGTACAAGGTCAAAGGGAAAAAAAGCATGCCCCATATGTATTGATGACACATCAAGCGTATACCCGACTCATTCTCACAAAGATGTGTACCTACGGACTCGAAGGTTCCTTAGGCGTGATCATCCGTACCGTAGGCAGAAAAAGGCTTTCGATGGAACCGTGGAAGAGGATACTGCGCCTAGACCATTGACTGGTGCTGAGATTAGTGCTCGGGTGAAAGGGATACAAACGGTGTTTGGAAAATCAGAAAAAACTATGGTCTCAGCTGCTCTGTTTAAGAAAGAATCAATCTTTTGGAAGCTGCCGTACTGGAGAGAACATGACGTTAGGCATTGTCTTGATGTGATGCATATAGAGAAGAATGTGTGTGATGCTCTTTTGGGGACGCTTATGAATATCCCAGGCAAAACAAAGGACGGAAAGGGTGCTCGGTTAGATTTGCAAGAGATGGGGATTCGTCCAGAATTGTGGCCTCAAGAAAAGGTCAGAAAGGGAAAGGAGCCGAGAATAGAAGATGAAAGTGTTTCGAAAAAAGGGAAGGAGAAGAACAAGGGAAAGGGAAAGGCCAAAGATGCGTCAAAGAAGAAAGATAAGGGTAAAGGGAAGCATGAAAAGAATTATTTACCCCCGGCTTGCTATACATTGTCAAGGGTAGAGAAACGTATGTTTTGTGCATGTTTGTACGGCATTAAGGTTCCATCAGGGTACTCATCTAACATGAAAAGATTTGTAACCTTAAATGGAGAATTGAAGCTGACAAGTATGAAATCCCATGATTGTCACATTATGATGCAAGTATCCCTACCGATTGCAATCCGTGGAATTCTACCGAAACACGTGAGGGAAGCGATTACAAGCCTTTGTTCGTTTTTCAATACAATTTGTAGCAAAGTTCTTGATCCTTGTACACTAGATGCTTTGCAAGCTGATGTGGTTGTGACTTTGTGCAAATTTGAGATGTATTTCCCACCCTCATTTTTTGACATAATGGTTCATCTGGTTCTTCATTTGGTGCGTGAGATTAAGTTGTGCGGTCCAGTGTTCATGAGGTGGTGCTACCCTTTTGAAAGACACATGGGTACATTACAAGATAAAGTACGGAATCGAGCTCACCCTGAAGGAAGTATAATGCAAGGGACAGTGGGTGAGGAGATAGGTAACTTTGTGGCGGACTACATAGCCCTTGCTCAACCTATTGGTCTTTCTACTTCTCGACATGAAGGTAGACTTGATGGTCATGGCACAATTGGGTCGAAACGAATGTCACCAGACCGAGATCAGTTCTTACAAGCACACCTTTATGTGTTGCACCATGTTTCAGATGTGAACCCATATTTAGACGAGCACATGGCTTGTTTGCGTGCCGAATTTCCATCCAAAGGTGAAAGGGCACTTATGCAGTTGCATAATAAGAAATTTGTTGATTGGTTTCGCGAACGAGTAATGAGTGGATTGAATGATACTAATGTGACCGATACAGTACGGTGACTTGCGTACGGTCCTAGGGATGATGTCCGTTCATTTGAGGGATATGACATCAATGGGTACACTTTTTGGACCGAGGCTCGTGATTTGAAATCTTCCTCCACCCAAAACAGTGGTGTAACTCTTGTGGCGTCGTCAAGGGAGTTTGCAAGTTCTAAGGATAAATCACCTGTCGATGCAGAGTTGTCATACTATGGTCGAATTCAAGAAATATGGGAGCTTGATTATTGTGACTTCACGATTGCTCTTTTCAAGTGTAAGTGGGTTGATAATATCAGGCGAAACGTCAAACATGAGGACTTTACTCTTGTAGATCTTGGCCACTTGAATGATAGTGCGGAACCATTTATCCTTGCATCTCAAGCTAAGCAAGTGTTCTACGTAACTGACCCAATGGATTCAAAATGGTCTATAGTGCTAGCTGGCAAAAGAAGAATCCTAGGCATTGGAGATGTTGAGGATGAGGAAGAATATGATGCGTTTGATGATTCAGCACCTTTCACTGTTCCTAGACCTGGAGTACTAAATGACATAGACAATGAAGCAGGTGATATGCGATCAGACCACAACGAAGGAATTTCAGAATGAGGTAGTTTGATTAAAAGTTAGTAATGGTTTCATTGCAAATATAGTTTAGTTATCATGTATATAGGAGCATAAGTAAGCGAAAATGATATATTTGTAGTTTGAAATTGCCTAAGTGTACTCATTATCATGCATATACAAGGTTATAGGACCATAAGTAGGTGAAACTGACATAAATAGCTTCTACTTAACCCAACTCCTTTGTTTTGTGTATGAACTAACATTTATTCATTCTAACAACCTATTTTCCATATGTAGATTGAAATTGGCATTTTGTACTCATTATCATGCATATACAAGGTTATAGAACCGTAATAAGTAGGTGAAAATGGCTAAAATAGCTTATACATAACCATAATAACTATCATGCATATACTTTACTATACACTAATATTGTTTTATGATTGCTTTGACAGGTGCTTATATCTCATGGCGGACGATCATGATCCTCGTTTGGTAGAGGACATTGACGATGATGAGTATGAGGACAAGTACGAGGATAAC
The DNA here is from genome assembly GCA_024500155.1 of Chenopodium formosanum. NCBI lineage: Eukaryota > Viridiplantae > Streptophyta > Magnoliopsida > Caryophyllales > Amaranthaceae > Chenopodium > Chenopodium formosanum. The sequence continues at coordinate 45,673,952 of CM044880.1, forward strand.
GACTCCGATGATAGTGATGCTCCTTATGATGTGAATAAGGAGGATGACTTGGGTGAGCCAGAGGATCAGGCTCAAGATGAGTTCGAGCGTAGGCTTGACGATTTTGAAAAGTTAGCTGAACGTGCACCGGCCATTGAAAATACAGCACGTGAGATTGTTGGTGAGAACCTGACTCCTGAAAGTCAAGGCCAAGGACAAGATGAAAACAACATAGGTGGTGGAGGGGGGGAAAAGGCACCGGCTGAAAGAAAAACAAGGGGTCCGACGAGAAGCTTTAAGAAACCGGACGGTCCCATGGTCTTGGAGTATGACAACAAAGGCCAACCCGGGCCCAAATGGCTTCGACAATATGCTAATCAAGTTGGCTTATGTTCGCGGAAAATCCCCATTACACTTGTAATGCGGCAAGTACCTCCGGGTTTGATTCAAGCATTTTGGGATGATACAAGGGTAAGTGTGTTTTTGGCACATTTAGACAATTTAAGATACCTTAACCTTATGATTGTTTTTAAATAGAAACCAATAATCGGTTTTAATTTGTGCTTGCAGAGGCAATTTTCTATTCCTAATGATCCCGAGAAGAAAAAGGTGTTTGTCTCTTTATTAGCGGAAAGATTCAGAGGCTTTAAGACCAAGTTGACTAATCGGTGGATCCATAAGAAGAAGAAGGTGCAAACAAAGAAGAAAAATGCCAAAGAGGATAACCGTCTCCCGTGGCAAATATGGTCGACCGTGTCAAAAGATGATTGGGAAGAGTTCGTTAGAATGAAGAGTCAAAAGAAAGCCATTGTAAGTTTGTGTAAATATGATGTCAATTGAATAATAGCTTGACACTTTTTGTATTAATGAGACTAACATTTTTTGTTTTGTAGGAACTTCGAGAGCAAAATCAAGCGAATGCAGAAAAGAAGGAATACGTCCATCGTATGGGTCCTAAGACTTTTGCTGAAAAGAGACCTGAGTGGGCCGCTTCGGGTTTATACCCTAAAGCGCTTCTAGTGGCATCGAAGGAACCCTCTAGTTCCACGATCACTACCTTGGTGAGTCGTGCCGGTGATTTCTTTTGTTCTCTCCATTCGTTTGATAAGAAAACCGGAAAATGGTTCATCAAGGGTCCGGAAGCTAAAAAACTGGCGGATAAGCTAGTAAGTTACCTATGAATTGTTGAAATTAAGTCACTTTTGCATCTAACCATTAACTGTTTTACTGACCTCATTTTTCCTTATGCTATAGCTTGAGCACACTCAAGAGATGGTGGAGGGCAAATTTGAACCAAGTATTGAGAATGACCCTTTCACCATGGCTTTGGGAAGGCCATACCATCTAGGACGAGTAGTAGGTTCGGGAGGGTCATTGCTTGGATGGAATAAGGTGATGGGTCCCGAATACACAAAATCGGGTACATCTCGAGCCAGTGTTAACTCACCGGGGGAGTTGGATGCCAAGGTGGCATCAATTAAGGAACAAGTACGCAACGAGTTAGTTGGTGAATTTAATGCTTGGGCGAAGCTGATGAACTTACCGACTTTGCCGTTCCTCACGAGTACCCCGGTTGACTCATGTTCTGAACCAAAAGGACAAGGAGAAGGTGATAGACATGGAGGAGATGAGATACGTGGTGAAGATGTGTCACCTCAGGTAAAATCAACTGGGTTATTAAAAGTTTTAAAATACCGAGTTAATTGAGATTTTAGGTGCAATGATTGATGTACTGTTGTAGGTTCCTACTCCTACACATGCGGACTCGAGGGAGCTTGAAAATCCAACACCGCATGAATTTCCAGAGTTACAGGTAATTTGTAACCCTCTACCTTAATGAATTTTGTTATATCTATGTTGTAAAAGTCCTACTTAACTATCTTCTTTTTATATATTTACTTGTGTAGGAAGACACTCGGTGTGCACTTCTAGCCCCGGGGCATGCAAATAGTACCGTGTTGAGTTTGGTGGCGTATGGTAGTGCCCAACCGACGACGGGTGCTACGGCGGGGCCACATCATTACTCTGTTGGGATCGATTCAGTGGTTGCGGGGTTTGAAGACATCCCACTACCCGTACCGATAGAGGAGGTTGAGATAACAACACTTTGGCAAGCTGTAGGTAGCTTCGTTGATTGGCCACATGCATGGGTGAAGTTGATTAATAAGGAGGTAAATTAGCTACTCACTTGACTATTTCATCATTTCATCAAAAAGTAGCCATTTTGAGCCGAAATGGCTACTTACTTGCCTTTTTTCTTCATTTCTCAACTTAAAAACTTCTTGCATCTCAAAACAACTCATAATCACATATTTATAAGTGTTTGTCATTTCAAATTACATAAAAATCGCCAAGTTCTAAGTTTTTGGGTCAAATTCATAAAAAAAAGCCATTTTGAGCCGAAATGGCTACTCACTTGCCTATTTTCTTCATTTCTCAACTTATAAACTCCTTGCATCTCAAAACAACTCATAATCACATATTTATAAGTGTTTGTCATTTCAAATTACATAAAAATCGCCAAGTTCTAAGTTTTTGGGTCAAATTCATAAAAAAAAGCCATTTTGAGCCGAAATGGCTACTCACTTGCCTATTTTCTTCATTTCTCAACTTATAAACTCCTTGCATCTCAAAACAACTCATAATCACATATTTATAAGTTTTTGTCATTTCAAATTACATAAAAATTGCCAAGTTCTAAGTTTTTGGGTCAAATTCATAAAAAATAGCCATTTGAGCCGAAATGGCTACTTACTTGCCTTTTTTCTTCATTTCTCAACTTAAAAACTTCTTGCATCTCAAAACAACTCATAATCACATATATATTTATAAGTGTTTGTCATTTCAAATTACATAAAAATCGCCAAGTTCTAAGTTTTTGGGTCAAATTCATAAAAAAAAGCCATTTTGAGCCGAAATGGCTACTCACTTGCCTATTTTCTTCATTTCTCAACTTATAAACTCCTTGCATCTCAAAACAACTCATAATCACATATTTATAAGTGTTTGTCATTTCAAATTACATAAAAATCGCCAAGTTCTAAGTTTTTGGGTCAAATTCATAAAAAAAAGCCATTTGAGCCGAAATGGCTACTTACTTGCCTTTTTTCTTCATTTCTCAACTTAAAAACTTCTTGCATCTCAAAACAACTCATAATCACATATTTATAAGTGTTTTTCATTTGAAATTACATAAAAATCACCGAGTTCTAAGTTTTTGGGTCAAATTCATAAAAAAAAGCCATTTTGAACCGAAATGGCTACTCACTTACCTATTTTCTTCATTTCTCAACTTATAAACTCCTTGCATCTCAAAACAACTCATAATCACATATTTATAAGTGTTTGTCATTTCAAATTACATAAAAATCGCCTAGTTTTTCAATTTTTTTTTTAAAAAAAAAATAAGCAACTTCCGCTGCACTGGGAGACCCGAGGGAGCCGCCCCCGCTGCCGGAACAGCAAAGGCAGCCCCAACGAGGCCACAGCAGCCCCGACAGGTGGCTGCCAAGGCTGTAGCAGCCACGGCAGGTGGTTGCCAGACTGCTGCAGCCTAGGCAGCAGCCTGCCTAGGCTGCTGCAGCCTCGACAGGCGGCTGCCATGGCTGCTGCAGCCTCGGCAGGTGCTGCTACAGCCATGGCAGCAGCCTGTCGAGGCTGCAGCAGCCCAGGCAGGCTGCTGCCAAGGCTGCAGCAGACTGGCAGCCACCTGCCGTGGCTGCTACAGCCTTGGCAGCCACCTGTCGGGGCTGCTGTGGCCTCGGCACGGGCTGCCTTCGCTGTTCCGGCAGCGGGGGCGCCTCCCTCGGGTTTCCCGATGCGGCTGCCGTTGCATTTTTAAAAAAAAAAAAATTTAAGCAATTTTCATCATTTCATCAAAACGTAGCCATTTTGAGCCGAAATAGCTACTTACTTGCGTTTTTTCTTCATTTCTCAACTTAAAAACTTCTTGCATCTCAAAACAACTCATAATCTCATATTTATAAGTGTTTGTCATTTGAAATTACATAAAAATCACCGAGTTCTATGTTTTTGGGTCAAATTCATAAAAAAAAGCCATTTTGAGCCGAAATGGCTACTCACTTGCCTATTTTCTTCATTTCTCAACTTATAAACTCCTTGCATCTCAAAACAACTCATAATCACATATTTATAAGTGTTTGTCATTTCAAATTACATAAAAATCGCCAAGTTCTAAGTTTTTGGGTCAAATTCATAAAAAAAAGCCATTTTGAGCCGAAATGGCTACTCACTTCCCTATTTTCTTCATTTCTCAACTTATAAACTCCTTGCATCTCAAAACAACTCATAATCACATATTTATAAGTGTTTGTCATTTCAAATTACATAAAAATCGCCAAGTTCTAAGTGTTTGGGTCAAATTCATAAAAAAAAGCCATTTTGAGCCGAAATGGCTACTTACTTGCCTTTTTTCTTCATTTCTCAACTTAAAAACTTCTTGCATCTCAAAACAACTCATAATCACATATTTATAAGTGTTTGTCATTTGAAATTACATAAAAATCAGCAAGTTCTAAGTTTTTGGGTCAAATTCATAAAAAAAAGCCATTTTGAGCCGAAATGGCTACTCACTTGCCTATTTTCTTCATTTCTCAACTTATAAACTCCTTGCATCTCAAAACAACTCATAATCACATATTTATAAGTGTTTGTCATTTCAAATTACATAAAAATTGCCAAGTTCTAAGTTTTTGGGTCAAATTCATAAAAAAAAGCCATTTTGAGTAAAATTGGCTACTCACTTGCCTATTTTCTTCATTTCTCAACTTATAAACTCCTTGCATCTCAAAACAACTCATAATCACATATTTATAAGTGTTTGTCATTTCAAATTACATAAAAATCGCCAAGTGCCTATTATAAGTGATTGTGAGTTGAAACTTATTATTTCCCAAACTATTTCAGATTTTAAATGGAAGCAAAACTTCAAAGAGAAAGAGGGTGGAGAAGCCTAAAAGAATTGATCAACCTAAGAAGAAGCTTAGTGAACAACAGTCCAAGAGTGAACAAGCGTCGAAGTTGCACTCTTCGAAAGGTTCACCCATGCCACCTCTTCCAATTGTTGAAGACATTGTTCTTTAATCGCTCTCTACTGACATGACCTTTCTTCACAACCGTGCTTGTCATTTGGTCGATCCCATGGAAGTTGCACTTCCTAAGGCAATGTTCCACTATGATGAGGATGCAATTGCATGGATCAGCAAAGAAGATGTGAAGGAATTTCTACGTGGTGCAAAGCTTAACATTTCCCTCATTCAAACATTCATGAGGTAACTTCAATGCCTACATAAAGTTCATACTTTTTTCAAGTTATTCAAATTGATGGTGATTATCCTACATCTGATAAATTAATCAATGTTCATGCACGCAGAGCACTACAGGAGCACTTAACTGACACTGATTCTCCGTGTAAAGTTGGGTGGTTATGCCCCGAGCAGTTATCCACTATTAAAATCATAGGCAACCCCCATGACGTGTTGTACTATGTTGAACAGAGTATAAGGGAATCAACGCGTGCGGGAGACAAGTTCATATTCGCCCCATGTTATAGAGAGTATGACTAACCATGTCAAATTCAATCGATTTGGCCTCATTATATGTTGACTCCTAAATATTAATTACCTTGTCTATTGTGAACTTATGTAGGGAGCATTGGAGCCTCATGGTGATTTGTAATTCCACTAACACAATTTATCACCTTGATTCAGCTCGATCATCGGAGAAGTGGCTCGTGAAGTCTATATTGCAAAAGTAAATATATATAGCAACCTATAGTGATGATTATTGCTAATAATAACTAATTTAGTAATCATACGACTAATCAAATTTGATTGTATTTTTTATACTACAGTGTTATGAAGAAGCTACATTGTCGTGCTCCAAAGGGTCCAACATGGAAGACACCGTTGGTAATTTACATGATATTATTGTGATTATCTTGAAAATCTATGGTAGTAAATATTTGCTCATTTCCTTTGCATGTTTACCTGATGTGATTTTCTTGTCATATGCTAGTGCGCACAACAAGAGAATGGACTTGATTGTGCTTTGTATGTGATGAGATTCATGCTTGACATTGTGACTAATTGTACGGACACTCAACAGCTTGATGAGGTAAGTCCTAAAATTTCTTGAAATGCTATATTGATGTGATTTCTAGCCTTAGACACCTAATATTATCCAACAATGACATGTTATGAGAAACAAAAAGGCTATTTCACAAGAAAGGTAGAAAATGGGTTGAATAGAAGTCATATGGGCCATATTAGGGCCATTTTGTGTTAATATGCTCTTTTGATGTGATTTCTTTCCTTATACACCTATAACTAGCTAATATTGACATGTTATGAGATAAATAAAGTTCATTTAATAAGAAATGTAGGAAATGGGCAAAGTAAGGTCATATAGGCCATATTCGGGCCATTTTGGGTAAAAACCGTCATAAACCTTAATAAAATGCTCTCCTATACAATTTTAGGGCTTACACACATACAAATACCCAACATTGACATGTTATGAGAAAGAAATAGTTCATTTGATAAGTAATGTAGAAAATGGGCTACATAGAAGTCATATAAGCCCTATTTGGGCCATGTTGAGTAAAATGCGTTGTTGAACTTCTTGAAATGCTATATTGATGTGATTTCTAGCCTTAGACACCTAATATTATCCAACAATGACATGTTATGAGAAACAAAAAGGCTATTTCACAAGAAAGGTAGAAAATGGGTTGAATAGAAGTCATATGGGCCATATTAGGGCCATTTTGTGTTAATATGCTCTTTTGATGTGATTTCTTTCCTTATACACCTATAACTAGATAATATTGACATGTTATGAGATAAATAAAGTTCATTTAATAAGAAATGTAGGAAATGGGCAAAGTAAGGTCATATAGGCCATATTCGGGCCATTTTGGGTAAAAACCGTCATAAACCTTAATAAAATGCTCTCCTATACAATTTTAGGGCTTAGACACATACAAATACCCAACATTGACATGTTATGAGAAAGAAATAGTTCATTTGATAAGTAATGTAGAAAATGGGCTATATAGAAGTCGTATAGGTAATATTTGATTAAATACATATTTTTTGCCTAATTAATTATTTTTAAAATAATGTTTTTGTATTTCAAGTTTTGCAAGGTCCAAAAGGATGGTCCGTTGACAATCAAGGAGCTTAATGAAGTTCGTGACATGTTGGCGTCTTTCATCACCTTCAACATGTAAATGACATGCATTGTAATTGTAAATTATTTATGTTAACTTTTGAACTATATATAACTTATTATTCATTATATATGTGTACTTACTATTATTTGTATATATGTAAGCAACTTTTTTTTTTTGTATTGCGTTTGGGAATATTTATATCTATATATATATATAATTGAATTCTTGTATCTAATATTATTTTTGTATATAATAATTAATAATATTATTATTAGTTATTATAATAATAAAACTATTAATTATTATATTTAATATAATTGCTGGAATTACAGGGTATTATTATTGCAGGTTTTTTGTAAAAAATATTATTGCACGATGGAAAAAAAAAAAGAAAAAAAAAATATATATACAAAAGGCACCGGTTAGGCAGGAACCGGTGCCTAAATTATCCACCACCCAAAAAAAAAATGGCGGGAGAGCAGTATTAGGCACCGGTTAACCGGTGCCTATTCCACCCGGCACCGGTTAACCGGTGCCTATTAATCCCTATGGCACCGGTTTTGAACCGGTGCCAAATGTGGGGTTTTTGGCACCCCTCAAATAGGCAGCGGTTCAAACCGGTGCCTTAGACCTGGTTTGAACCGCTGCCTAATGCGTTTTTTCTACTAGTGAATAACAATATAAAATAATATGTATCAAGCAACATAACAAATAATCAACATCATCAATAATAATAATAATCATAAATAAAATATTCATCATCAAAATAATAATATTCATAATCATTATATCAATTATAATCATAATCATATTCATGTTAATATTAAAGCATAATAAAAATAGCAAGATCCTAGGCATGATACTAACAAGATTAATAACAAACCCTAGCATGTCACTAAGCTATAAAAATCAAATCTTTAACCCTAATATGATACTAACATGAATAAATATTAGGAAGAGAATAAAACGCATCATAACAATCATATTTAATATATTAAAAATACCCTAGACATGATACTAGGAATATCATAATAACAATATAAACATGATATCTACATCGTAAATCAATTAAACCATTAAAGTACTTACTTGGATGCCTCGTACCTCTTTCTAATAACAAAATACACACGTTAGTAACTTCAAGGAAAATAATAAACAAACAATTAAACTAAATAATTGAAAGAGAGATTTGGGACCAAACCCTCAGAAATTAAAACCTTTCACGTCTAGGGCGAAGGCAACTTCGAATATGGCTAGGTGTTTCTAGATCTTGTGAATGCGGAATTTTGTATTAAAAAGCAAAAAAGAAAGAATGCTAAAGAATTAAAGAAAGAAGAGAATGCTAAAGAATTAATGTTTATTGAGAATTGATGAAAGATGAAGATGATGAATGAGTGAATGGATAGATTGCGAATGAAGAGAATTAAATGAATGGTAATTGAAAACTTGTGAATGAAGAGAGTTAATGAAGATTGATGATAATTGGTGATTGAAAATGGAGTTTTTGATACGATATTTATAGAGAAAATCATCCAAAAAAGATAATTTAACAAAACAGAGTCTGAAGATCGAAAAACAACCTTGGCGCCAGCCCTGGCTAGTTGGCGCCAGCACCAGTGGCTAGCGCCTGGCGCCAATCCTGGTTCCAGGCGCCAAGGCCTGGGGTTGGACGCCAAAGTGGTTTTCAACGTATTTTCGAAAATCTGATAAATTTTCTGTACTGGAAGATAAAATAATATAATTTCAATCGAAAATGCTATTTGATCTTGATTAAAACTCCGAAGAGTCCTAATTGAATTAGGAATGAAAAGAACCTTCTAGAACATTCTAGAAGACTAAAACCATTCCTAATTGCATTAGGAATGATAAATTATATTAGGCCCTCCCCTAGATCATTAGGCCGTACTTAAAGCTCAAACCGGGCCCAGTTTAGTAAATTGGCCATAACTTCCTCAATATTCATCGGAATTGGGCTTATAATATATCGTTGGAAAGGTCTTTGCAAGCCCCATACAACTACACCACTATTGGACCCATATCATGGACCAACCAAACTGGATTGGCTGTTTTCTTAAAATAAAGTTTTCAAAAACAGGGAGAAGAAAAAAGAAATAAAACTTTCCGCAACACTAGACCTTTCCACACTTCGTTTCATTCGATTATGATTCGACGTGAAAGGCACTCATCACCGGGTTTGGTTTTGGGGAGACACAAATGGGTGTCTACACATATCAAACTCCGCCAAGCCAAACCTTTGCTTATCCCTAAGCAAAGATCTCATCAATGAATAAATAAATATGCTTCACCCCAAAAAGTAAAAATCAAGCACAAACAATTCAAGGTAAATCCAATAAACATGCTTCAAAGTCAACCAATCAATTCCATCCAAATACCCTTCCTCCCTAGCAATTGTCAAATAGAGCAAACCACAAGAGCATATAGAATTCAAATTGTGCTCACACACTCAACTTTCATTTATGTGGCGAGTAAAAGATGTACTTGATAGCTCTCTAACCAACCCCTTTAATGTGAACAATGCCCTCCCAATTCACACTCTCATGTGTTTAAAAAGATGTACGCTCAACCTACTAGTCGACTCAAAATATGTCAAATCATAACTTGCATTGATAAATAACACTTTCACATTCATACAACTCTTATGCACAAGGGTCAGAAGGCCTTTAAAGCTTGTAATGTAAGGCTATGGAAAAGGGTAGGATAAATTTAGGAAAATGTTAGAGTAAAGCCATGCTTAGGGGAGCCATATCCTAATAAAACCCAAGATCAAAAACAAGTGATGTCCAAAACATCTCCAATCACAACTTAACTTCCACAAAAATTCACCAAGAAATCCTATACATAACAACAATCCCAACACTTACAAATTTCACTCATAAGATATAATAATGAAGATTTGGAGTGAACAATCAAACTTTATTTTCCAAACTTGAATTTTTTCATTGAAACTCAATTTTTTCCTTTTGATCAACCTCCAACTAGAACATTTGAACATTGAACAATTTTTTTTCTCTTGAAGTTCACTTATATTTTTTTCTTTTTTTTTTTCTTTGAACTTCCTTTTTTTTCATAACATCATACTTTATTTTTTCTCAGGAAGATATAACTTTCAAACTCATCAAAAATAAAAATGATCAAGAACAAAATAACTTCTCAAAACCCACCCAAATTGTGAAAATAATAAGCACATTACAAACTCCCTCACCTCACTCACTAATAGCTCCCCTAAGCCAAGCTTGGGACTAGTAACCAATGGGGCAAATCGGCTTGTAATGTGGCTAATAAACAATAAAAAGTCAAGGAAACAACATGGGTAGCAAGAAGGGAACAATTGTATCTACAATCATCTAGAGGCTACCTAAAAGAACAAATGCCTTCGTCCTCCGCAATGTGCATAATAATGAGTCACACAAACATTACTTATAGTTGCAAACCAATACTCAAATTCATTGACATACCAGGAACTATCACACATTCCTTACCAAATCAACTAGTCAAGCACTATATTCACAAGCAGTTGGGCAAAATTGACGCATGTTAGAACATCTAAGCAATCAAACATCAAATCATGATCAACTAATCCACAATATTTATCATCATATACCAAAAATGAAAACAAATTTTCTCAAGTATGGGGCACATGGAAGCATGATTTATAATTCATTGTAACGTATTTTTGTATTTTTTTTTAATTTATCAATTTTTTGTATTTTTAAATATATAAGAAAGCAATAAAACTAACCTAGAAAGCAATAAATCTAAACTAAGAAAACACACCAAATACAAAAGAGAAGAAAAAGAAAGATATTAATATATAAGAAAGCAATAAATCTAAACTAAGAAAACACACCAAATACAAAAGAGAAGAAAAAGAAAGATACCAAATCCAAAACTCCCCCAAGCCAAAATCAGACAATGTCCTCACTGGCTCGGGAGCTAGCCCAACATAGCTAGTCCTCATCATTCTCATTCATGGAGCCGAAACCTCCACCTCCACTGCCACCGGCACCGCCTGCACCAGAAGAGCTACCACCAAAATAATCAGCATGAAAACTCCCCCCCCCCCGCCATCCCCCGAAAGGAATGTCCTGGCCGTACCCATAGAAGGCAGAACAGTCGGTATAAATACCATAGGCAGTGGGATCCCTGTCGTATCCCTGAGGTGGAGGCTGAAACCAGTCATGGTAAATAGCATTAATAGGAATGTTGCCCCGACGAGCATAATCATCGTACATAGGGTAGAGAGCTCTACCCTGGTTCCTCTCAAGGTACCCTAACCTATGGTCAATGGAGCCTACCATCCTCCTAAGGTTAGTGTGAGAATGCTCGATACGGCCTAAAGCCTGACCTATACTCTGAAGGTCCCAAACTAGGTTAGGGTCAACATGGGGGACAGAATGAGACATGCAAGGTGGAGAAAACGCTACCTCGGGCTCAGGCTGGGGTGGTGGAACTGGTGGTGCTTGCCCCCTAGCGTTGGAAACTAAAAGGTCGTACGTGTAGGACGCTTTCCCGGGGGGAAAGGCGGTCAAGTCAGGACTAGGTAGGGAAAAGATGGGCAATGGCTGCTCGGTCCCAATCCTAATACACCAGTGGGGTGTCTGCTCATTGTCCAGTCGTACCCAACCCAACTCCTCAAAATACCTAGCAGTCATATAGGTATCCGGTCCATAGTTGGTCCTATGGTGGGGTCCACTCTCAACAAAATCGGCCTTTTTAACTGCTATCCTAGTGATAAGGCCTCCTATACGAATAGGGGTGCGAGACTGGGTACTGGATGTGGCATGTCTGCTCAAGTGGTGGATGATGTATCTACCTATGTTCAGTTTACCAAACCCGTACACATAGTGTCCTATAACAGCTAGTTCATTGGTTTGGGCGTTATGAGGCTCGTTCCTACCAAGAAAACACAAACCCGTAAATCTTTGCCAAATTTTTGGGATAGGGTGATGGATAGGTTTTGTACTAGCATGTTGGGGGTCGGGGGTAGGTAAACCAGTCATAGCATTATAAATATCACCCATTTTATAATCAACATGCCATTGGAATGGTAATTCAGAATTCAATTCAAATAATTTACAAAATTCAACATATGTTAAACTAATATTCCTATTGTTCAACCTAAAAAATTAATTCGGTCCATTTCTACTATTTACAACTTTCAAAGAAGACAAGAATTCACATGTTAATTCACGGTATGTAGGATAGAGCATATCAACAAATTTTCTCATTCCTATATCATTCAAAAATTGTTTAACAAAATCATACAAACCATAAGTTTCTAGAGTAGGGCGGTGTAACCACCGTGAAGGAATTACCTCACGCCCGGCAAGGTGTTCTTGCCGTTCCTTTTGCTCCTGGCTAGTAATACGGATTGTTGGCCAGTAGGAGAGTTGTAAATCTAGGTCGTACTCCTCCCTCGAGCTAGAACTCCTACCGAAAATTGATCGAGCCCTCTTTGAAGCCATAGTATAAAATGGATATGAAAAATATTTGAATGAATTTTGAAAATTTTTATATAGGATTGTAGAAAATGAAGAGAGGATTAAGAATATGTAATAATATTTGGATTTGGGTAAGAAATAAAGGGAAAATCTTTGAGAGAAGGTAGAGGTTTTAAGGTTTTAGAGAGAAAGTTATGGAGGAAAAGAGAAATGAAGGAAGAAAGAAGAAGAAAGAAGAAGGAAGAAGAAGGAAAAGGCGGACTGGTGTCTCGCGCCCGGTCGGGCGGCTTGTCGCCCGGTCCGGCGATCTGGGTATGTTATTATTTGATGCTCTAGCGCCCGGTCGGGCGAACAATTGCCCGGTCGGGCGATCTAATGCCCGACTTTTCTTCCACTCTCGCGCCCGGTCAGGCGCCCTTCGCCCGATCGAGCGATATGGTGCTTAAATTTTCCTCTCCTCTCGCGCTCGGTCGGGCGAGCTTCGCCTGATCGGGCGATCGAAGATGTCCGTATACGTCAAGTTTCACGCCCTGTCAGGCAAAAACACCCGATTTTCTAACCTCGCTCTCGCGCTCGGTCTGGCGAGTTTCGCCCGATCGGGCCCGAGGCTAATTGGGCGATTATTGTGTTTTCTTACTTTCTTCAATTTTTGACTAACTCTTTTCCTTCAAACCTGTACAAACACTCATAAAACTCATCAAATTCACTCCTCTCTCCTGTCATAAGAAAAAGAAAGAAAAACTAGTTTAAAAAACATTAAAATACGGGTTGCCTCCCGCAAGCGCTGGTTTATCTAGGTCACGCACGACCTTCTTACCAAGTACAAGAACTATGACCCTTGACCTAACGCTTGGTCGAGTGGTTTCTCACCCGGTCGAGCAGTGTTTAGGCCACGACGTGGCTTCCTAACATACCCTGTGGCACGCCAATTCACTTTATCTGGTGGATCCTCCTTGACTTGGACTGGGGGTTCTTCTATGCTACGCACTAAAGATCTCTCTTCGATCGAGGGTTGCTTCAAATTGTCATTACATTTAGCACTTGCAACTCGATCTGGCGGAACACTTATTGTAGGCTTAGTTTCCACAATTTGCTTGATTGATTCCACCTTTTCATCCTCGAAGCCAAGATCGACAGTGTAGAGGGCTCTTTCTATTGCATCAACTTCCTTCTGTCATTTGTCTATCTCATCTGAAAAGGATGAAACACAAGATATCACCTCCAAGGGATCTTTTACAAGAGCTTGGGGCTTGTTAGAATAACTTTGAACCACTTAACACTAAAGCACTTATCCTCTGTCATGGGGCTTTTAGGGGTATTATTAAGATTAAAAATAATTTTATCGTCCCTACTAATAGTGTTAATTTGCCACTTCTCACATCTATAATTGCTCCTACAGTGTTAAGGAATGGTCTACTGTTGTATATTTGGAGTATCAACCCGAAATATACAAGGGATGAACCAAGATAAGTAAGGCTAATGAACCAAATAGCTTCTTAGCTACAGTCACACCACTAAGAAACGAAATGGGTTCCTAAGATCACAAGCCAACTAGTATTCTAGGCTAGTTAACTAAGCAAAGGAATTGAAATTCCAAATCCAAGAATTTCTGGTTTTGTTTCTAATCCAAGAAACGAATGTAAGACAAGTTTGTTTTTATGTTTCAATGATCTCCTTTCTCATTCGCCTTTGCTTGCTATTTATAGTAAACAAGCATCCTTAAGTACAAGCTAAACTAAGTGAGATGTCAGCCCACTTGTTACACGCCTAAGCTAAGCATCAAAACAGATTTTGTGTCTAGATACATCAAAAACAGATTTTGTGTCTAGATACATTAAAAACAGATTTTGTGTCTAGATACATTAAAAACAGATTTTGTGTCTAGATACATTAAAAGTGTTGGTCACAACCTCCTCAATTAAGCCTCAACCAAGCAGCAAGTAAGAAGCAAAACAGCCCCTTAATTCACGCCTAATTCAACAGCAAAAAGAAGTGTAACTCCTCCTTGATTCAAGCCTTGGATCAAGCTTGGATGTATGTAGACAAGAGTGTATTTGGACGCCTTTTGATGCTCAAATGCTGAAATGACGCCCACTTGGATTGATAGTTTGCAACTCCTCATTGAAGCTGATTGTAACACCCAAGTTAAATGGCTGCCTTCTTGTTGTATCTTGTACTTGTACTTCATGTGAATGTGACACTACATTTTTTTAACTTTAACAAGCTAAAGAAAACTTAAAGAAAATAAAACTAATTTGCAAACTTAAAATAAGACTAAAGTTTACAATTTATTCAAAGCATAAAATGAACTAGATTGAACTAGTTAATAAGAACAACAAGAAACTCAAAGGATTGAATATCTTGCTGCACCTGGATAGAACGCATAGCACCAATGCATGATGCTATGTCTTGAACTAAAGAAACGTCCATAACCAAGTTGTTAGGCTTGGCTACAACATTCCCCCCTTCTTGAAAAGAGTTTGCCCTCAAACTCGGCAACTCTTCAAACTCATCATAGTAAGGTGATAAATCAGCCACATTAAAGGTGCTAGAAACACCATAGTCTCCGGGCAACTCAACTTTGTAAGCATTATCATTCACCTTTTCAACAATAGCAAATGGACCATCACTACGAGGACTAACCTTGGACCGTCTTTTGGAAGGAAATCTTTCTTTTCGAAGATGAATCCAAACTAAATCACCGGGCTGAAACTGGACCTCCTTTCTTTTCTTGTCATAGTATGCCTTTGTCTTTGCATTAGCTTGTTCAATTTTGGAACGAACTTGCTCATGCATAGACTTGATTTCTTTTGCACGTACCTCGGCATCATTGTTGAACTTGCTTGGTGAGGGAATGGGAGTGAGATCAATAGGAGTGCACGGATTGAATCCATACACCACTTCAAAAGGACTCAAACCTGTTGTCTTGCTAGGTACACGATTGTAAGCAAACTCCGCATGAGGAAGCATCTCTTCCCATTGCTTGGGACGTTTAGTAGCCAAAGACCGCAACAAGGATCCCAAAGTTCTATTAGTCACTTCGGTTTGACCATCTGTTTGAGGATGACTTGAAGTGCTAAAGTTCAATTTCGTGCCCATCTTTCTCCATAATGTAAGCCAAAAATGACTTAGAAATTTTGGATCACGATCACTCACCATGGATTTAGGTACACCATGCAAACGAACGATCTCATTGAAGAACAAGTTAGCAACATGAGTAGCATCATAAGTTGTATGACAAGAAATAAAATGAGCCATTTTAGAAAAACGGTCCACAACAACCATAATGGAATCTTTCTTTCGTTGGGTCATAGGAAGTCCCACAACGAAATCAAGACTAACATCTTCCCATGGAGCTTGCGGAATAGGTAAGGGCAAAAGATAGCCTTGTGGAAGACTATGACTCTTGGCCTTTTGACATATCACACATCTCTTCACAATGAACTCCACATCACGAACCAATCTAGGCCAATGAAAGTACTCTTGGACAAGAAGAGTAGTCTTCTCTATGCCAAAGTGTCCCGCCATTCCTCCTTCATGAAACTCTTTGATAAGAGATTCTCTTAGGCTTGACCTTGGAACGCACAACCTGTTTCCTTTGAACAAATAGCCATCTAAAATGTAATAATCTTTGTAAGCATGATTAGAACATTTTAGAAATAAATTACCAAAGTCATGATCATTTTTGTAACTTGCTTTCACATCTTCAACACTAATCACTCTTGCCTTGAAAGAATTCAAGAGTGTGTATCTCCTTGAAAGTGCATCAGCTCCTTTGTTCATGGCGCCTCTCCTATGCTTGATCATAAAATGAAAAGCTTGCAAATACTCCACCCATTTGGCATGGCGTGGTTGGAGTTTTTGTTGGCTTTGAAGATATTTGAGAGCTTCATGATCTGAATGAAGGATGAACTCCTTGGAAATGAGGTAATGTCTCCAATGGTCCAAAGCACGAACAAGAGCAAAGAACTCCTTATCATAGGTGCTATACTTCCGTTGTGCTTCATTGAGTTTTTCACTAAAGTAGGCAAGGGGACGCCCAACTTGTGACAAAACAGCACCAATACCAACTCCACTAGCATCACATTCTACTTCAAAAACTTCATCAAAGTTAGGTAAAGAAAGAATAGGTGCACTAGTAAGTTGATGTTTTACCTCTTCAAAGGCCTTTTGAGCCTTATCATTCCAAACCAACTTCTGATTTTTAGTTAGCTCGGTGATAGGTGCCATGAGAGTACTAAAATTTCGCACAAATCTCCTATAGAAAGAAGCAAGGCCATGAAAACTACGAACTTGTTGAATTGTTTGTGGCGTGGGCCACTCACGAATTGCAGCAACTTTCTTTTCATCAACCTCTATGCCTTGAGATGAAACTTTGAAACCAAGAAAAATAACTTGGGAAGTGAAAAAATGACACTTCTCTAAGTTACCATATAGTTTCTCACGAGCAAGGGTTTCAAAAACCTGTTGCAAATGCCTAGCATGCTCTTCTTCTTCCCTACTATACACCAAAATAACATCAAAATAGACTACAACAAATTTACCCATGAAAGGTTGCATAACCTGATTCATAAGGCGCATAAATGTAGATGGTGCATTAGACAAACCAAATGGCATCACAAGCCACTCATAGAGGCCCTCCTTTGTCTTGAAAGCGGTCTTCCATTCATCTCCTTCGAAAATTCGAATTTGATGATAGCCACTTCTCAAATCAATTTTAGAGAACACTTTAGAACCATGCAAATCATCAAGTAAATCATTCAACCTTGGAATAGGAAACCGGTACTTGATAGTGATTTTATTGATTGACCTACTATCAACACACATTCTCCATTCTCCATTTTTCTTAGGTACAATCAAAGTAGGACAAGCACATGGACTAAGAGACTTACGAATAAGACCCTTTGATAACAATTCCTCCACTTGTCTTCTAATTTCCTCGGTTTCTTTGGGATTGGTTCTATAGGCTGGTTTGTTTGGGAGCATGGATCCGGGTACAAGATCAATCTTGTGTTGGATGTCACGCTTTGGGGGTAATCCGTGAGGGATATCTTTGGGGAAAACATGAGAATAGGTTTTGAGAAGAGAGGTGAGGAGTGGGTGGTTTTCTTCTTTGGACGGTTGAGAGGGGGTATCAAGTTGGCTCAAAATGAAGTGTTTGTGAACTCTATATTCATGGAATTCAGATTTTATGAGAGTGGTGAAGGAAGTGGGAGGCGTGGGTATGGGGTGATCATTTTTGAGGATTAAAGGGGTAAGGACAATTTTCTTTCCGTCCTTAGAAAAGGAGTAGGTGTTTTTGTAACCATCATGCATCACACGCCTATCAAATAACCAAGGTCTACCAAGTAAAACATGACATGCATCCATAGGTACAACATCACACCATAATTTTTCCTCATAAGTTTTACCAATGCTAAATGATAACAAGACTTGTTGTGTGACATGAATCCCTTTACTATGACTTAACCATTGAATTTTATATGGTTTAGGATGAGGGATAGTTTTCATTTTCAACTTGTCTATCATAACTTGCGAAGCTACATTGGTACAACTACCTCCATCAATAATCAAAGTGCATACCTTTCCACCAATGGTGCAACGAGTGTGAAAGATTGCCTCACGTTGCAAGCTCCCTTCTTGGTCCAACATATTGCTAAGCGTACGTCGAACCACCAAGCATTCTCCTTCATCCGGACCTAGGCACGCATACTCATCATTCTCTTCACGATTGTTGTCCTCTTCAACCTCTAATTCGTTCTCCTCTTCATACTCTACTAAAGTAACAATTTTTTTATTTGGTCAATCACTAGCCATATGTCCAAGGCCTTGACACCTAAAGCATCTTCTTGGGGCTGGATTTGGGTTGGAATTTTGGGTGTTTTGTGAAAGTGGTTTAGAAGTAGGCTGATTGGATGTGGGTTTGAAAGGTGGGAAATTGGATGTTTGCTTTCTTTGGGGAAATGAGGTTTGAGATGCAAAACGTGATGATTCACTTTTGCCTCTTGTTTTTTGTTGCTGCTCAATCTTATGTGCTAAGATAATGAGCTCTTCAAGGGTGGTGTAAGGGTGTAGTTCGGCCACATTGGCTATTTTTGGGTCAAGTCCACCTAGGAACCGAACCAAAGTTTGAGGCTCATCTTCCTCTACTCCACACTTCATAACAAATCCTTCAAACTCCCTAGCATATTCCTCTACTGATTTCGTACCTTGCTTAAGGTTATGGAATTTTGAAAAGTTTTCTTGCACATAGTATGTGGGAAGAAACTTTTGTTTCAACAATTTCTTCATCTTAACCCATGATCTTACTTTTTCTTTGTCTTGCCTTTCCCTCTTGGCGCACACACTAGCCCACCAAGTTGAGGCATATTTCCGTAGCTTCAAGGCCACAATTTTCACCTTTTTCTCTTCCGGTGTTTGCTTATAGTCAAACACTCTCTCCACCGTTCTTAACCATTCTACAAACTCATCAGCATCGAGTTTGCCATCATATTCAGGAATGTCTGCTTTTATGTCATTATTAGGTCGTGACCTTTCTCTTTCATGAGAAGGTCTATCATTGTGATTGAAATTAGATTCACTCAATTCTTCATCACTATGATTGGGTGAGCCCTCTTTTTGATGGCGCAACTTAATAGAAAGATCTTTTAACTGATCTTGCAAGTATTGCATTCGTTGCTCCATATCTTCTTTCTCTTGTGCAACCTTATTGACATATTCTTGCCAATTAGGGGGTGGGATGTAGGACATGGTTTGTGTTTGGGGTATGTGTTTGGGTATGTGTTTGAGGTATGTGTTTGGGTATTTGTTTTGCTAGATTCCCCCTCCTTCTAGCGCCAAATGTTGTATATTTGGAGTATCAACCCGAAATATACAAGGGATGAACCAAGATAAGTAAGACTAATGAACCAAATAGCTTCTTAGCTACAGTCACACCACTAAGAAACGAAATGGGTTCCTAAGATCACAAGCCAACTAGTAGTCTAGGCTAGTTAACTAAGCAAAGGAATTGAAATTCCAAATCCAAGAATTTCTGGTTTTGTTTCTAATCCAAGAAACGAATGTAAGACAAGTTTGTTTTTATGTTTCAATGATCTCCTTTCTCATTCGCCTTTGCTTGCTATTTATAGTAAACAAGCATCCTTAAGTACAAGCTAAACTAAGTGAGATGTCAGCCCACTTGTTACACGCCTAAGCTAAGCATCAAAACAGATTTTGTGTCTAGATACATCAAAAACAGATTTTGTGTCTAGATACATTAAAAACAGATTTTGTGTCTAGATACATTAAAAACAGATTTTGTGTCTAGATACATTAAAAGTGTTGGTCACAACCTCCTCAATTAAGCCTCAACCAAGCAGCAAGTAAGAAGCAAAACAGCCCCTTAATTCACGCCTAATTCAACAGCAAAAAGAAGTGTAACTCCTCCTTGATTCAAGCCTTGGATCAAGCTTGGATGTATGTAGACAAGAGTGTATTTGGACGCCTTTTGATGCTCAAATGCTGAAATGACGCCCACTTGGATTGATAGTTTGCAACTCCTCATTGAAGCTGATTGTAACACCCAAGTTAAATGGCTGCCTTCTTGTTGTATCTTGTACTTGTACTTCATGTGAATGTGACACTACATTTTTTTAACTTTAACAAGCTAAAGAAAACTTAAAGAAAATAAAACTAATTTGCAAACTTAAAATAAGACTAAAGTTTACAATTTATTCAAAGCATAAAATGAACTAGATTGAACTAGTTAATAAGAACAACAAGAAACTCAAAGGATTGAATATCTTGCTGCACCTGGATAGAACGCATAGCACCAATGCATGATGCTATATCTTGAACTAAAGAAACGTCCATAACCAAGTTGTTAGGCTTGGCTACAACATCTACCCAAAATAATTAGAGTTTGCATATCCTGAGCCATATCAAGAACAACAAAATCAACAGGTATGTAAAACTTACCTACTCTAACAGGAACATCCTCTAAAACACCTAAGGGGTATTTAAAAGAATGGTCGGCCATTTGTAGAGTAATATTGGTAGCTTTTAATTCACCCATATTTAACTTGGAACACACAGATAATGGCATAACACTAACGCTAGCACCCAAATCACATAATGCATTATCAATCATTAGATTGCCAATATGACAAGGGATAGAAAAACTACCCGGATCTTTTAGTTTAGGTGGAGATTTATTTTGAAGTACGACACTATACTCTGCAGTGAAAGCTACTGTCTCTACCTCACTAATAGACCTTTTTCTTGTCAATATTTCCTTTATAAATTTTGCATATGCAGGAATTTGTGTAATTAATTCAGTGAAGGGAATTTGTGTAATTAATGTTTATTGAGAATTTTGCATATGCAGGAATTTGTGTAATTAATACAGTGAAGGGAACTGTTACCTGCAAATCTTTTACTATCTCAAGAAACTTACCAAACTGCTTATCCAAATTTGTTTTCAAGTGACGATTGGGGAATGGAAGTTTGATAACTGGCTTTGGGGCATTACTGCTTTTATTTGGGGCTACCTTCCCTGGGGTCGTAACCTGCAATGTATAATCAGATTTATTAGTATTATTCTTTAGCCCTGCATTGTAAGGTTTAACGGAATCAATTAGCATTATTTAATAAAACAGGTTCATCATCTCTGGACATAGGGGGCCCTTCATAGTTTGAACCACTCCTTAGAGTAATTGCATAAGCTTGATCCGTAGGCCTGGTCGGCTGTGCTGGTAGGGCTCCTTGTTGACGGGCTTGTAGAGTAGCGGAAAGTTGCGCAATTTGATTATCTATAATTTTATTGTGTGCTAGGATCGAATCAATTTGGGCATCTATACTCTCCATGTGCTTCTGCATATTAACCAGCATCGCTCTAATTTCTACCAAAGCAGGGTCGGAAGATGAGGAGGGTTGTTGTGGTTGGTTCTTCCGGCCATCATTGGGGTGGTAATATTTTTGTTGTTGTTGTTGTGGCTCCTGTGGTTCTTGTGGTGGTGGTGGATTTTGAACATTGGTACTCCAGTAGGAAAGGTACGGATGATTTCGGTACCCAGGATTGTAGGTGTTGGAGTATGGGTTATTCTGCCTATAAGCTTGCAAGGCATTAACTTGCTCCACATAACTCCTGCAATCTTGTTCCCAATGACCCAAAATTCCACAATTTTCACAGAAGGCCTCATTAACATTATTATTAATTGCAGAAACATTAGCTACATTAGCAGTGCTAAGATTATCTAATTTTTGGCAGATAGAAGTTAATTGAGCTTGCAAAAAGGATACAGAGGCAACACTATGCTTCCCCTTGTTAGCAAAGCCTCTAGGATTCCCATATTGGGAATTATGTATCGCCATATCTTCAATAATTTGACCTCATCATCAACATTGAGATTCATAAACCTCCCACTAGCTGCAGAATCCAAGATTATTCTAGATGAATTTCCAATGCCATTGTAAAAGGCTTGGATTAACTGCCATTGTGCCAGATTATGGTGGGGGCATTCTCTTTGTAAGTCCTTGAACCACTCCCAAGCCTCATATAAAGTTTCATCGGCTTCTTGGGTAAAGTTCTGAATTGCACTCCGTAGTACAGCTGTTCTCTCTACAGGATAATATTTGTTATAAAAATGCAAAACAAGAGTCTCCCAATCAGTTATACCAAGTGCAGTTCTATTTAAACCATTAAACCATAATTTGGCTTTTCCAGTTAAAGAGAAAGGAAAGAGATTCTCCTTGATTTGGTCTTGTGTGACCCCAGCTAGCCTGATGGTATTAGAGTACTGACAGTAGTCTGCAATATGAAGATTTGGGTCTTCACCCTTAGCCCCACTAAATTGCTTCCTTTCTATCATTGTTATAAATTGGGGTTTAATCTCATACTGTACCCCATCGAGAGTTAGAGTGAGAGCAAGGTGTGGAAAATCTGTAAGCTTTGGTTGTGAGTAATCAAAAAGCTTCTTTGGAGTCGTTATCTCTGATTCTAGATCTGAAGATGCCTCTGAATCGCTAGAATCAGTTAGAGGATCTCGGTGATTATTATTATCACCAGAATCCGCCAGAATTTGCTTGTAAAAATTCTTCTGTCTATGGAAGGATCGTTCGATCTCAATATCGTTCAATCTCAGGATCGAATGGGATGTATCCTGATCAGGAACACCTAGGCATAAACAAAGAGAACTAAAAGAAAATATGAGACTTGCCTCAAAGAACTAACGTTCTCTGAGACAAAAAAGAAATAACCTAGACTACAAAAATAATCAGAAATAAAAATAAAACGGTTTCCCCGGCAACGACGCCAAATTTTGACAGGCTAAAGTCGTATCACCTAATAAAAAGTAATTCCTAAAACCACAAACTAAAATAGATAGGGAAGTAGGGTCGAATCAACTGGGAAACAAGTCTTTTTATTCCTAATTAATTAATATAATCTAAATTATAAAGTAACCAAAATATTATAATCGAAAGGAACTAAACTACGAAGATTAAGAATAAGGAGAAAACAATGAATTAAAAGGCCTAGGGCATAGGTTCACCTAAAAATAATATTCCAGGGTAAAACATAATAATCAATAATCAATGCATAAATTAATCAGATCATGAAGGGCTTTCGCTACGTATTACAATCACACAATTAATTTACCGGTATTAAATCTCATCTCTCGAATCTCGACTTAACCATTTATAAATTAACCTGCCTATTGAAACCAGACCTAAACATCAATTTTCATCTCTCGAATCTCAAATCAATATTGTCAAACTCATGCATAAAAGATCTGCGCAAATCTAGTCATAGAGCATTAAATCAATCGATAGGAAATTAATCTAGCATTGACAATTAACAACAATAGATTACCTCTTCATATTATTTATGGATCCCCAAAAACCCTAGAAATAGAACTACTCACACATAATTAAATCTAAACTAATCAAAGTAATAAACAAGACATGATCAAAGGAATAAAATAAATAACTAAGATTAAGAGAAGAGAAATTGTAACCAAAGAAATCTGAAATTAAGAATAGAGTTAAGAACAAAGTATATGAGAGAGAAACTAATCTAAAAGCTAAGTAGAGAGAGAAAATCTAAGAAAGAATAAAGAGAGGGTAAAAAAAGTAGATACTAAACTCGCTTAACGGAAAAGTATTTATACTAAGCAAGAATCCTAAACTAAAACAAACTTAAACGTCGAAAATTAACTCCTAATAATAACGTGCGCCCGATCGGGCGAGGTACCGCCCGATTGGGCGCGCCTTTTCTCATCGGGTACATTTCTCGCGCCCGGCCGGGCGCACCTTCGGACGCCAGCTTCTTTGGCCGGGCGACACTCTTGGGCCACTATTTGGACTTCGATTGGGCTCCAATTCTTCAGACCAAACTAGATTTCCTCTTCGGGTCTTGAATACTTGGTCCAAATGCCCGGTATCACATATACCGAGTTCTTAATCACCGGTTCGATGGCTTCAACCGGCCCTGGGCTATAAAAACTGGTAGTGCTTCTCCAGTGCTCGTAATCGCTCCATAATATCTCGGGAAAATGCTCTAAAAGTGCAAATCCCTACAAAAGTCAACCAAATCTACGAAAACACTAGAAAACACCAATTAGTAATAAAAGTGGCTCTAATGAGCCAAAAACACTACTAATTATGACCAAGGGACGGGGGTAAAATACTATATTAAATAGACATATCATTTATCTTGCTCGGTTTTTGTTCGGGCTTCTTATATATTTCTTTGTAACCCGATTTTTAGGGCAAGTTTTACAGAATTAGAATTCATAATTTTAGCTTAGTTGAGAGCTTCTCTCTCTAGTTTTAGGGTTAGTTTAGGAGTATATTTTAGAGAGAGAAAGTGAGGAATTTCAATGGTGATTGAGAGATTGAAGATTCAATGGTGACAATTGTGTTGGAGATCTTCTCTATTATCAATGAGCATTTCTAACTCTATCTCATTTTATTGCTTTGTTTGATTTCGTATTTGTTTGATTTGATTTTGATGTTTGATGCTTGATTAGTGTAGTTGTTCTTCATATATTGTTGATTCTTGATTTCTTTAGTTGTTTGTGATTAGATGATGATGTTAGAGTAGTTGTTTGGATAGGGATAGGGTGAAACTTGTATGATTGTGCTTAATTTGAGGATTGTGTTGATTAATTGTTGAGATTAAAATGATTAATGGAAGTTTGCATGTGCGCAATTCGATTAGGCCTTGAGAATTATGCTAGATTGAGCTTGATTAGTGATGCTCCTAGTTAGAGTCTCTCGTAGTTGGTGCTTTTTTGACCTCTAGGAGATAGCTTGTTGACTCTTTTGATTGAGCTTGTCATTAGTCTTCACAACCATTGACTTGCATGTATTTCCGAGTTGCTACAATTGTTATGATTACTTGTTGATCCCCGTTCCTAGCGCTTTATTTTTTTGGTTTCTTTGTTTGTTCGTTATTAGTGTTCTTCTTTTATCCTTAGACTTTGACCTAGCTTAGGCACATAATTGAGAGGGCTTGAACATTACCGTTCCTTTGGGTTCGACCCTTGACTTGCCTCTATACTAGTATATAGGTTTGTTAAGTGTTTATAAATTTAGTTTGACCGAGGGAGGATTAGTTTCAACGACCTAGTTCCACCCCTTGTCAATTATTCACTTGAGTTAAACTCAATAAGGCAACTCCCAATAGGTGAGAAAACCTTTAAGTTCATAATACTCTAGTATTTTAGTCTAGCCCCGACTAAGCTTCGGGGTAGGGGTCGTTTGGGTTGGGTCTCGAGGGTATAAGACGTCAAAGACTTGCGCATTTGCGGGGCTTTAGACTTTCAAGTCCTAGCTCTAAGAAAGAGTGAAGCACACATCAAGGGTATGATGACAGGGGGAAAACTAGGTTGTTGACTAATCCTTCCCCATGCCAAAAAAAATTTATAATCACTTAACAAACCTAGATACAAGTATAGAGGTAAGTCAAGGGTGGAATCCAAATAAAGGAGCAGTTATGTTCAAGTGCTTTTAATTGAGCACCTAAGCTAGGTCATAGTCAAGGGTGAAGAGGTAACACTAACAATTACCAAAACAAAGAACAAAACAAATAAAACACTAGGGAATGGGGATCAACAAGTAATCATGACAAGTGCAAAAACTTGGGAAGAACATGACAATCAATGGTTGTGAAGACTAATGATGAGAGCTATCAATTGGAATCAAAGATCTATCTCCTAATCGTTAATCTAGTGGTCTCTACAAATAACAAACTAGGAGAATCACATTCCAAACCAATCGAAAATTGCAATTCCTAAATCAATGGGTCGTATCATTAGAAATCACAATGCAATCTAGTATAATTCACAAAGCCTAATCAAACTATACACATGCAAACGTACATTAATCACTTTAATCTCAAGAATCAATCAACATAATTCCCAAATCAATCACATTCAATCAATCACCCAAGATTCACCCAACCCTTAGAAAAACAACTACTCAAGATTCATCATCTAATCAACAAACAACTAAAGAAATCAAGAATCAACAAAATATGAAGAACAATTACACTAATCAATAAATTAAACATCATTATCAAATCAAACAAACATGAAATTAAACAAAATAATTAAATGATATAGAGTTAGAAAACTTCATTAATTGATTATGGAGATCTTCAATACAATTGTCACCTTGGATCTTCAATCTCTCAAATCCCTAACAAAATCTCTCACTTTCTCTCTCTAAAACTACTCCTAAACTAACCCTAAAACTAGAGAGAGAAAATCTCAACTTGAAAAGGGAATAAACACATCGTCAAATTCCTATCCCTATATCACATGAATTTTATATAACCTAAACGAACCAAATACAAGTATAAGGTAAGCAAATTGTCAAACCATAGGGAACAGATAAACACTGCCAAATGCTATCAACAACAACTAAGCTAGTCCGGAATAAAGGGAAGTAAACTAAAGTCTAAGACACTAAAACAATAGATAAAACACTAAGGGAAATGGTTTAGGAATAGCATCCACTCAAGCATAGCAAAGGCATAAAGATTGAATTAATCATGAACTAAACATGCTTGAATATCGAAGTAAGGTCCAATCTAGCCACCTGTCGAGGTCAATTGGCTTCTCCTAACATAGCCTCTATATTGTCACTTTAGAACCATATATTAGGAGGTGCTATCAAATAACAATTGATACAAATGAATTTTGCTAGGTCCGCTATCGCATCTTCTAACAATAATTCACCCTCAATCAACTAACAACATGCATATTGCAAGTAGATTGAAGAATATCAAGCATATAAAGAATTTAATCACAAATAAATCAATTCCAACCCTAGAACATGCTCAA
Source organism: Chenopodium formosanum (assembly GCA_024500155.1). Taxonomy (NCBI): domain Eukaryota; kingdom Viridiplantae; phylum Streptophyta; class Magnoliopsida; order Caryophyllales; family Amaranthaceae; genus Chenopodium; species Chenopodium formosanum. The sequence goes on from CM044880.1 coordinate 45,700,918, forward strand.
GATCCAACTACACCACAACCATCACCTTATTGGGAAATTACTCACTAATCATGCCAACAACAAGATCAATTAACAAATAACCAATAATCAACATCATTAACAAGCAATACTAACAACTAAAACTATACAATAATCAAAACAAAGCAAATAAAATAGAGGAGAGAAAGATAGAAATTATCATTAATTTAATAAGGAGATCTCCAAAATAACGGCTATTTCACCAAATGCCACTGAGTACTTTAAAAATTCACCAAATGCCACCGGACTTTTCTGAATTCACCAAATGCCTCTCATTTTCTTAAAAAATTCACCGAGTGTCATTAATGACCAACGGGCGTGAACTCTGTTAGTCATTAGGGGTTAATCATGACACATATCATGATATAATTGGTCAATTTATCTTAATTCATAAAAATTTAAAAAACAACAAAAAAATTTAAAAAAAAAACAAAATTTTTTTAAAAAAAAACCCCTAAAAATTTTCCCAGCCACCCCCACCACCGCCAAACCCTAGCCCCACCCCTTATCTCGCCATAAAACGGCTGGCAACCACCTTAACCACCAAAAATCGGCTGGTCGGCCCTTTAGCACCCCACCTGACCCACCGTCGACCCCTAAAACCATCCACGCCGCCCACCCCGACCCCAAAAACCACCCACATGTATAGTCGTCTCGACCCCAAAAACCACCAATAAAAAGCCCCTCCTCCCTTCTCCCACCGTCAAAACGACCGAGTTCGAGGGTGGGGAAAGGGAGGAGGGGCAATTTTGGCGACGGAGGTAAGGAGAGGATGCTTGATTTTGGCGATTTTGGTGACGGGGGTAAGGCGACCGATTTCAATGTTGGTGGTTTATAGGGTCGGGGCAGTTTGTGTGGGAGGCTTTGGGGGTCGGCGGTGGGTCAGGTGGGGCGCTTAAGGGTCGGCCAGCCGATTGTTGGTGGTTAAGGTGGTGATCGGTCGTTTTCCAGCGACATAAGGGAAGGGGCTAGGGTTTGGCGGTGGTGGGTAGGTGGCTGGAAAATTTTGGTTTTTTTTTGTTTTTTTTTTTTTTGGTAATTTTTATGAATTAGGATAAATGGTCCAATCTTATCATGACATGTGTCATGATTAAACCCTAATGACTAACAGAGTTAACAACCGTTGGTCATTAATGGCACTCGGTGAATTTTTAAAAAATTGGGTGGCATTTGGTGAATTATGAAAAGTCCGATGGCATTTGGTGAATTTTTAAAGTACTAAGTGGCATTTGGTGAAATGGCCGCCAAAATAATTGTCACAAGTTGAATCTTCAAGCTTCAAATACCACCATTGATGATCTCTCACTTTCTCTCTCTAAAACCCTAAGAGAGAGAAGCTCTCCTAAACTAATTAAGAGAATAGAATAAAAGTTGATAAAACTAATTACCCCAAAAATGAGTATATATAGTAACTTAAGAATACAGAAAAATAAAATAAGGGAAAATAGAATGAAGCCGAACAATAGATTGAAATTGTACATTGAAGTTATACATCTAACGGTTCTAGCCTTAAGGTCATGTGGTGTCAAAATATGGTCAAAGAATAAGTCTTGTGTGTAACGAGTTTACATTAATTTTAATGTAATTTTAAGCATAACTTTAACTATTTATATAGTAACTGTTTGTGGTAACTTTTAATTTATCGTTGATTTGAATTTTATCTTAATGTGTAATTCTTATACATACATGATTACAAAATATAAAGAAAAATATGATTAATCTAATACATTATTAGTTTTTTGTAAGATAAAATTTATTATTAGAAAAACAATAACTTTTGTAGTATAAATGATAACTTTCAATACTTTTATAATATTTTAACCCGTTTTACAATAAATTAATGTAAACCTGCATTTTTGGAAAATTAAGATTGGTTAATTTGTACTATTGTCTTAGATTTTCAAATTTGTATCCCAGATAATAGCTCCATATTTATAACAAAAACTTTTGCATGCCCCCGGTTTACAGTAATTTTATTGTACAACGAACATTTTTGCGAAAAGTGACCCTTTTTCTTTACAAAAGTTACCCTTTTATTACAAAAGTGACCTTTTTTTTTTTTTTTACAAAAGCGACCCTCTTTTTTTACAAAAGTGACCTTTTTTTTTTTTTTTTTTTTTTTTTTTTTACAAAAGTGACCCTTTTTTTTCCACAAAAGTGACCCTTTTTATCACAAAAATTTCTGCTAATGCTTCCAATTACCATACAAGCATCGTCACCATCATTACCTTTGGAAGCAAGGAACGAAGACCTTGATGCCGCGATCGAAGGAATGAACGGCCAAACACTCAACAACCGTCAGATCACTGTTGACGAGGCTCAAGCTCGCGACAGTGGTGGCGGCGATGGCGTAGTGGGTGAAAAATAGTGAGGAGAGAGAGAGAGGCTCAAGCTTGCGGCGGTGGTGGCTTCCGTAGTGAGTGAAAAATAAGTGAGGAGAGAGAGAGAAACTAATAAAAGAAATGAAGAGGCTCACTACTATTGATTTACAATAGCATTATTATACATCCGATTTTTTTTTTAACATTTGTGTATTTATAAAAAGAAATTAGGGACCATAATAAATTAGGTGGGTGCATCGTGACTTGTGTGTTAATTTGCAAGCAATTTAGACAAAATAGTACTAGTACAATTGACAATGTCAATTGATCGTGTTATTTTCTTAGATGCGTAATGCCATAAAATTACTATAAAGTGGGACAAAAAAATACTGACTTCCTTCCACATTCCCACCAACCCTCTGCCCAATTATAGATAGAAAAGTGACTATGTTTAATTCTCCTGCCATGACTGACTTATCCACAATACAAATATCACTACTGTAGTTTCCACCAATGGAGCAGATTCAGCACAAACATGTACAAGTTGGGAGTCTAAAGCTTCACATAGCAGAGATCGGAACAGGTTTATGCATACAGAAAAGATGAAAAATATTTATTTAGTACTGATAATCTTCAAATTTCTGAAGATTTTGGTGGCTCATAATTTCATATGATCTACAGGTCAGAAAGTAGTGCTTTTCTTGCATGGTTTTCCAGAAATTTGGTACTCATGGAGGCACCAAATGGTGGCTGTTGCTGAGGCTGGATATCGCACGATTGCCATTGATTTTAGAGGTTACGGCCTGTCTGATCAGCCACCTGAGCCTGAAAAGACAACCTTAACTGACTTTGTCGAGGATGTCGTGGGTGTACTCGACTCTTTGAATATTGAAAAGGTAACGTTCTCTATTTGTTACCGATTTGCACTTGCTCAATCATTTTTCTGCAATTTGTTATTTTTACTACCTGAAATATAAGGTTCAGGATACATACTTTCCATCTCTTCCTCACAATAGAACTCATACTTCATCAAGTTCTTTTCTCCAAAAGATGCCACATTTGAGCATAATTTCAATGGATAAACTAGCCTAACCTGGAAATTGAGGCCAAACACAGAGGATCAAACAGAAGAGATTTGAACTTTTGATCTTGTTTTTGTATTATTTGTAAAATCTCTGAAGTGCAGGTCTTTTACTTCATCTGAGTGTATTCTAATGATATTCAATATGGAGCAGGTTTTCCTAGTGGGGAAGGACTTTGGAGCTATCATAGTTAGTCTAGTAGCCGTACTCCACCCTGAACGATTGTCTGGCTTCATAACCTTAGGAGTTTCTTTCATGCTACCTGGACCGACTGTTGTAAATTCAGATCATTTTCCTAAAGGATTCTACATCATACGGTGGAAGGTAACTAATCTATTCATGTAGCAAATAACAACCACCCTCTCCTTAATTATGTGACTAACATCTAGTTCTTTCTTGTTACAGGAGCCAGGCAGGGCAGAGGCAGATTTTGGTAGGTTTGACATTAAGACAGTGATAAGAAATATCTACATACTGTTTTCAGGGAGTGAGCTTCCAGTAGCAGGAGATGATCAGGAAATAATGGACCTTGTTGCTCCAAGTACTCCACTACCCCCCTGGTTCTCTGAACAAGACCTTTTGACTTATGCAAGATTGTATGAAAATTCTGGATTCCGTACAGCCCTGCAAGTTCCATATAGGTAAAAATTAAATATGCATAACCCAAAGTTAACCCCTGGTTCTCTAAAGAGGGCCTTTCGACTTATGCAAGATTGTATGATAATTCTAAATTCCTTACACCCCTGCAAGTTCCATATAAGTAAATATGCATGACCCTTAAACTATACAACAAATGAACAGAAACTATTTAAAAACATATTGAAGAGGTATGAAGAACACTGAAAGGCTGGAGTATCTTTAGCTCTACACTTTGTTCAAAAGCATCATACTATTTTTGTGTTTGAATGTAGGAGCATGTACCAAAGTATTGATATTACAAATCCACAAGTTAAAGCTCCAGCACTGCTTATCATGGGCGCAAAAGATTATGTCTTAAAATTCCCAGGCATGGAGGAAAACATAAAAAGCGGAGCAATCAAGAAGAGTGTGCCTGACCTGGAGATTGTCTTCATGCCAGAAGGAAGCCATTTTGTTCAAGAACAGTTGCCCGACAAGGTTAATGAACTCCTCATATCCTTCATCAACAAACACACCACCCAGTAGAATAATTTGTTATACAGAAGATATGCTTCATGTACCGTGATGCTGTGCTCAGTAAGAGCTATAGTACTTTTGTTTGGATTTGATGTTAAGCTGTCTAATTATTCAGTTATTCTAACAGACTTGACCAGCTTATAATTCTGTAAGCGGTGAGATGAGAAACATGCTGATATGATCTGAGATAGCTTTTCCAGTAATAGACTTGTATTTTATGATGAATCACTTATTCATGAAAAGTGCATATACCGCAGTTATTGTAAATAACAGCATCATCCAATTGAAATCATGGACGTAACGGGACATACTGATAAATTACAAGTCTGAAACTTTTCAAGGGCAAGAGAGCTACACAAGACAGAGGAACTAGTGGCTTCTTTCAGTGGAGACTTTAAAGATGACCTAGGATAAAAACTAAGAAACAGATCTTATTTGCATACAATTACAAACTAAAACATGAGCAAAGCCTAAATTTCATTCATGCCCATACGATCAGAGTTCAGATGCGAGGAACCTAGCAGACGTTGGTTCTTTCATATCTAGAAACAGGTAAGCCATACCTCCAATCCCTTCAACCAAAGAGTAAGGATTGTCCCCACCGTGCATTTCTCTGGAAGCAAAATAGTTTTGAGGCAATATCAAGAAAAAAGGACACAAAGGCTTTGGCTTCATACAAGTAACTCAAATCTCCAGTCGTCCTGTATAGAGAGAAGAAAACATAAGCATTATCACTGATTCCATGGCAAATTCCAACCCTCTTGAGCAGCCCAAGCCTCCAAACCATCTCTGCATCCTCTGAAGCTGCCTCCAGAAATACTTATCCCCCAATATCTACATATGTAATTTCAGTAAGAATCAGGGATATTATTAGCAGAGAAGCTTTAATGAGCACCTGGTTATCTAATAATGATAAGCTGATGGCTCATGATTAAAAAAAATGAGTGAAAGAAAGAATTATAATCAGTTATCAGTACATTGGACATCATCAACATATGCACTCTTCTTCAAATAAAGATTGACTATTGATGAGGTTATTTAAGTAGAGTGCAACACATCTCACTATGATTCATATTATAAATCACTCTACATTCATGAGTCACAAAGAGTCACGTTAAAGTACAATGTGAATTTTTACATGATTCATATACTCACTAGGAAAACAAACAGAGAGGAGCTAATCTTGATGGTCAGTTGTTCAGCAACTCTACAAAAATACTTCCTCCGTTTCTTTTTAGTTGACACATTTCTTTAGTCACGTTTGCCAATACACAAATTCAATAATTTATATATTTAATTAGCGATAAGCAAAAATTATAAAAAGTTGATATTTGGAAAATATACATTGTGACGAATCTAACAAGATCTCACTTGACTATATTTTTCTTCACATTTAAATCACAAAATTTGGTCAAAGGAAGGTGTGTAAATAGTGCTAAAGTCAAAACGTGTTAACTAATAACGGAGGTAATAGTACTTTAGAGCACAAACAACCTTTTAATGTACTTCCTTCCTTCTTTTTTAACTGCAACATCATGGCTTTTACGCTTGTCAAATGCACATTCTAACTCATTAAAATCTTTAATCACACATTAATAAATATTACACGGAGTACAGAGTTACCATCTTGAAAGTCAAAAGACCCCACATGACAATTTTTATTTTCCAACATAAAAATCACAAAAGGCCATCAAAGAAAAGTGTGTGAATAATGCAAAATCTCAAACATCGCTATTTAAAATAAAAAGTGGGAAATTTTCTTTGGTAACATTGAACTTTTTATATTTCTCTTTGGTGAATTGCAAATAAATCTATTGTCTTTGGTAACCTTGTAATCTTTATTACCAAATATAATAATTATTTCATTATAATTATTAACCATGGTTAGTTTTTTCATTTCGTTAATAATTAAATTATTTTAAAAAAACAAAAAAAAAAATAACCAACTCAACCCACCCACCCTCCCCCCCCCCCCCTTTTGCCGGAGCCACCATTGTCCCCTTGCCTGCACCCTAATAAAGATGGCACTGGCGGCCAGCACGAAAAAAGCACAGCACGACACGGGCACGATGTATGCCCGACACGGCACGATATTGTGTGTGGGTCGTGGGCCGACCCGGGCCACATTTATTTGGAAGAAGCACTAATAAGGCACGGCACAACAAAGCACACTAAAATAGATGAAATTTTGCTCAAGCACGCAAGCCCGACACGATGGCACATGGACCCATGGGCCACCCTTTTGAAAACTTCGGCCCGACACGGTACGTCACGAAATTCGCGGCATGAGACATAGGTCGGGCCCAACTAACTGCAAAGCACGAGACACGACCCCGACACAGACCATCTTTACACCCAAATCCCCCTACCCCAAATCTCCCTTCCTCCTTTCCCTCCCCCAAAATCTCTAGTGATAGAAAAAAGTTTTTGCGGAGAAGCTGGACGACCGAGTAATAGAAGAATGGAAACCAAATGCCATGCTTTCTCAATGTAAATGTAATTTTAGTTGCTGAAAAGTGCGATGTCTGAGCTTGAACTTTGAGCTTGAGATTTGATATGGAATGAGGAAGTCGAAAGAATTAGGGTTTTGAAAGGAATTGAGTTGAAAATTCAGGATTTGCATGATCTTTGGGTAGAGAAAAAGAAAGAAGGGAAAATAGAGGAGAGAGAAAAGGATTTGCCGCCGAGGGAAGGGGTTGGGCAATGGCACGGGAGAGGATCTGGGCTCTAGTGCTAGCACGGAAAGGATGAGCTAGTGGGGAGGGGTTTTTTCTTAAAAAAAATTATTAAAAATATTATCTAAATTATATTTATCTCTTTTTATTTTTAATTGTTAAAAAATGAAAAAAATCTAACAATAGTTACAGATTCATTACAAAATCATCATTAATGGTATGCTTATCTTAATATCAACCATACAAGTTTACCAAAGATAATAGATTTTTTTATAGTTTACCGAGGAGAAAATTAAAAAATTTAATGTTACCAAAGTGAATTTCCCAAAATAATTAAAAAAAACCAGTATTTCTTTTTCATACTATTAAGTCAAAGTCAACAAGAAAAATCGAGTTAAACAATTTTGGCGTTGCATGACTTGACAATTTACAGATATTGTTAAAGTCATGTGACACCCCTCAACCAACTTATTACAATTATTTAATAGCAAATATTGCCATGTAGTAAAAACAACACCAACATACATCAATCTACCCAAAAGTTCGATAAATTTTTTTTATTAACCACATTATTAAAGCACGGCCATCCGAAAATGCAAGAAACGGTATTATTAGAGCCCAAGAGGAAGCCAAATCTACGAAAGAAGAAATTAGTTGCCTTATAAGTTATACACCTACATCACGACGTTGAAAGCCTTTAAATATTGTGGAAAGTGTTGTGCATTCAATACTGCAAAGTGCAAACATCAACAATATGTGGAATTGGGGTAAGAATTGTTGTTGTGACAGGTTGATTTTGATTTTGCCTAGTCGGTGTCTCGGTTGTGTTTCTATAATAGATGAAGATAATTCTTCAAGACTTATGTCAACATACCTAGAGAAACTTTAAATTGCTTAATGGAAGTTTAAATCTCTAAAGTTTAAAAGAATGATGACACCAAGACAGGAATCATAGGGGACACCAAGTGAAAGTATTAGGAGGCAAGAACATGTACCTCATATGCCATAAAACAAGAGTATGTGCAACACCAGGAGCCCATGACATCATTGTACTAGATCTCTTTTGATATCATCCTCACTGGCTGGATAATTACGACTAGGAACCGGTTCTGAATCATACATTAAAGAGTATGTTTATATTCTTCATGTTCATCCGGCTTCAAATATGTTTCCATTAAAACATGCATGATCCCAGCCAGTCCATGAGCAACAACCCAATACCTCTCACCATACCATTCAAACATGAGTGGCCAGTTTCCCTTATTGGGTGTTTTCCGTTCATCTTCAATAATATCCATGACCACTAACTTCTGAAAATAATGATGTTATTACCAATTAAAAAACTCTTCCAGAAAAACAGTGGTAGGACCGTAGGAGTAGGAACAAATGCACTCTACAAACAAAACTAATTATTAAAGCATATAATTTCACAGACATCATACAAATAATATACGAAACCAACGAAAGGCCTAAGAAACCATCAATCTACAAGAAAAAAACTCAAATTGATCAAGCTTTAACGTTTGCCATAAGCTTCGGAGGAATCGTCCCATCACCAATATGTTTGTTTACAAATAAAGAGGCACAAGAAACCCAGTACAACCATACACAAAAGTAGCGATCAATTTGAGCTAGCCTAGAATGAGAAGAGACATGATCACCGACAATCTCAAAACAATGATAATAAGGCCAGGCTAGGGCCAAGCTTAAAGAGCTCTTAACGGAGAAGGCCTCTAATAGACGGGGCCCTTATTAGTTAGGGCCAATATAGAGTTGAAATGTTTATCCAATTTAATAGATAAAGAAAATAGATTATGTAAAAAAATTACATAAATATTTCCGTATTCATACATACTTTTTTTTTTAGATGAACCATATTCATATATACTTAATAATGGCTTATTGGCTTTGTCTAATATTTATGTTAATTGATAGTATGTTGGCCCACCCATTATCAACCCGCAACACGAATTGGCCCGACCCTCTATTGACCCTATAAAATCTGACCCTCTTTGCCCCACCTACAATCAACCCACACCAACAATGATAACCATTTCCAGTGCACTTGTGACCATTTGAGCAATAATTACAACTCTTAATAACCTAAGAAAGCCATATAATCCCACAAATGCATGAACCTTTATTCAGAGGAACAGTTATGGACTAATGAGATATAGGAAAACTTGAAGAATAAATTGAAAAAAAAGGACTAAAGATATTTTAAATATGGGTCTGCTTCTAGGCGGCTCTGAAGTCACCTGATCATTCCACAGCACAAATAATTAAGCATAACAATTCTATCCTATACTATTAAAGTCGGATTTTTTTTTTCACAAATTTTATCTTCACCTAAATCAACCACAATGTACCACCACATACTTAGGCATTCCAACACAAATAAAGAAGGTACCATTAGTGAATGAGGAGAAATTTTTAGTTTGGGTTGTTGAAGTTATTTAAAATGCTTGTAAGTTTTTTTTTTTAAAGGAAACTAGGCTATCAAGTACTATTCCAATAATAAATTGTCTATGAGTACATAAGGAGATAATTCATAAGGATAATGGTTCATCCATATTTGCTCTACCCCACATGGAACAAGCCTAGCTAAGTGGTGTGCGACAAAGTTGCCTACCCGTTTAATATAAGACCACGACACCAAATTAAAGTGAACAATGCTTGTAAGTTATGTAAACCACATTGGTACTATTTAGATATCTAAAATAACAATAATCTAACGTGCTATTGACAGATTTGTAATAATTTTCAGCAATCTAGCTTCATATTTATACCACAGAATACACACAATATTTACACAGCTGTGCAGGTTGATTAGAGAAAAGAGCGACATTAAGCTCTGGATATTTTCTCCTTTCTTCTTCTCTTGTAGTCACGAAGCACTTCTTCTCGATCAAAAGGAGCAGCAGATATCACCCACCTACTGAATTCAATTACTGTCATACCCATGAATCGCGCAATTAGACTAAACTGCCTCTTTTTATTTCTGGATAAAAGCTTCTTATCTGACACACTACTCGGTTGTTTAACACTAATAGGACAGATATGAAGGTCCTTCAGATCAATAGTGGGAGCCGCTTGGTCTGTTTTACTGACTCTCGTTCCGGGTCCAAAGTTAACTATATCTTCATTGCGATGAGAATATAAGATACCTGCAAAGCAGATAAACACGTACTTAATTATTTGCATAGTAAATATAGAGTAAGCATCTAAGCATGGACAAATGCCATGCAAATTTCCCAACCAAGATGGGTAAGACAACTAGGATATATCACCTAGGGTATGTTCAATATTTGCTGCAATGTGGAAGAAAATAATATGTTTCCTTGAAACATTGTATTATTTTTGAAACTTTTTTACATGGTAAAAGTTAATATTTTTGGAACGAGGAAAGTAAATATTTACCGATAAAGCATCTTCTTTCCACAACAGGCACACTTATAGTTTTGAGTGTCTTCAGTTACAATGACCATTGTTATAAGTTTAATTATGTTTATATTTCGTGCTGAAGATAGCAACATTTATGATCTCAGATTTTAAAATCACCAGTTCCATGATTAGAACACTAGAAGGTAGTTTCTTCACAAGACAAAGAAAATAGGTGAGGCTTCTGACTTTCGGAGGAAATCAAAACATACCTGAAACCACTAAACTTGGCTACTCGTGTAATTAAGGTATCTTACAGCTAGTTAGTACTAACAGATACTATTCCTAGTTGAATACATGGGTCTTCTCACAGGTAGAGGTTTGACAATGACAGGGTTCATGTTCAAATTTTTAAGCCAAGTTAGTATTCTTAGTAATTCTTACTTTTTCAAGGCTAATCACACATTCTGATGGATCAAATAAGATGCAAATGTAGAAGCAATAACAACTATCAATCATAAAAGAATCCAGGAGTCTTTTATCTTATCTAGTAAAGGTTTACAATGAGAAATGGTTTAAGTTCAAAGTACAGTCAGATATGCTTAAAGGGTTGTCCCGAGCCAAGCCTGCTTGAGACTCGGCTTGGTCAAAGCTTGGTATAGGGCAGCTTGAGTAGGCTCGAGTCAAACTCGAGTTCAGCTCGAGATCATAATGAGCCAAGCCTGAGCTATTCGGCTCAAAAGCTTGTGAGAAGCTCGAGGTTTTTGTATATTATTACTTCCTCTATTTTTTATTACATGCATCACTTATGAAATTGCGGACTACTAGGCAATTTTTGAAGTAGAGAGAGATAAGAGAAAATAAAGAAGACCCATGTGATATGAGAGAGAAAGAGAGAGAGAGTTTATTGACTAAAAGGGAAAATGATGCATCTAAATTGAAATTTGATGCATCTAATAAAAATACGGAGGAACCATTTTTTTTGGTGATAAATCAATTAGTAACATAAACTTTGTTTCATATTTAGAACTTAGGAACTAAAATTAAATTTTCAAATCTCTAGTTTGTGTTCTCGCTGAGTGTTGGAGCTTTCGTTCATGGTTTTTGTAGTTGTTTATGTAGAAGAACCAACAAAAAGAGAAAGAAAATAATACCCCATCGAAAAATAGGAGCAGGCAATAAAATATAGGAGTTACAAAAGAAAAATTTGATGGTCTTTAAAACAATAGCTATGGGCACCAAAGTTATTAAAATCGGGATTCCACTTTGAATCGGAAGTTGCAAACAAAATCGAATCGTAAAATCAAATCATAGAATCGTAAGATTCTACCGACATGCATAATCAAGACGTCAAATATAAATTTAATTAAATATATTGAAATTATGAGTTTGAAACCTAATTATTGATAGATAATAGTTATTTAACCATTAAGCAATCAATACTTCACAATATTTATTTATAAAAACCTATGTAAACATATTTTTTACTTGTAAGGATTTCGCTAGTTCAGAAAAATATGTAAAATCGGGTAGAATCGTAAATCGAATCGTATGATATACATGAATCATAAAATCATAAGATTCTAAGATTTAAATCAGGATTTTAATAACAATGATGGGCACCATTTGGGCTTTGCTGAGTTTAGGCTTGACAAGCCTTGACCAAGCCCGATGAACTGGGCTTGCATTTAGGAGTAATTTTTCCAAGCTCGACAAGCTTCAAGCTCAAGCTGAACCTACCTAGGCCCGGTCTCGGCTCGGCGCCCCTACTTATAGTAACTAGTTTATTTACCTAGAATCGTGAACAGAGTTTTGCTAGGTTGTTTATTCTCAATGGAAGAATCTCACCCTCATATTCTTGTGTTAAAGTCCACTCTCCTATTTCCTATCTCATCAAGACAAACTTTGGTTCCTAGCTCTCCGCCAAAGCTCGTGGGGCTTAAGATAAATGATGTCTCCAGCTGAGTATAATGGCAAATACCCTAGAGATCAAGACTTGAATTCGTTTTCTGGGTGTGGGGTGTTAAAGAGGAGCAATTCAGCCATCAAGAATGTTAAGAGCAAACTAATTTGGGATAAGTAGAGGAATACTAGTATTGTGAGGGTAGTGAAGCCAAGCCTGAGGCATAGACTGGTCTTTGGAGCCAAAGAAAAGGTGGTTAGGGGCGTAAGGCTATGGACCTTGCAGATGAGGAAAGTCTCATACCCTACACAATCACGCTCATAATTTAATTCTGATCATGATATTTGTGCTTTCACTTCAGTCACTTTTAATAGAAACTGCATCTGGCAACAACAACAACAACACACAAAAAAAAAAAAAAAAAATAAATAAAAAATAAATAAATAAAAAGGTAAAAGAATGGTTCACCAAACACTGAAGTACCTAGCATCAATGTGAGAGGCGAGGCCAGTGAAAGGGGAGTGTAGAATAGCTTCTTCTAGTTAAAAGCTGCTCCTGATTTATATACTTCTTTCTTAATTAGAGCAGGGGGGAGAATCTAACAATAATTTGTTATTCAAAAAAGACAGCTAGCCTCTCATATATGGATAGAAGGGGAGAAATGATTTTGTGCACCGTATGCTTTGGCAAATTTTTAGAGGAAAAGATATGTAGAAAGAAATCTTTTAACTCTAGTGACCAACTTTGCAAGAAAGGCAGCTTGCGGAAGATAGTATTTCCTACTTCTATAGGTTATTACAGTAGTTTTTCTGGTTTTCAATCAGACACAAGATCATCATTTCAAAATTGGGGTACACAATTCCTTAATCATTTAGTATATATGCCTAGTACGGTAGCTACTATATTAAATCTACCAAACCTGAGGCTACAATTTGTTTCAATAGGGACTAGAGATGACTGATAGTATATATATAACATATATCTATGGAATAAATTTACAAAAAAAAGTTTAAGAAGACTTACCCAATTCCTCAAGCAGTGGCTTTGTTGTAGTGCTCTCTGAGATACCTGGTTTTTTCATCCTATATTCAGATAGAGATGATTCACCTGCTTCTGTTGGTTGAATAAAATGCTCCCCTAGATTATTCACACTCTCTTGAACCATATTTTCGTGTCCATTCTTTTCATGGTCCTCAATGATCTCACTGGTGAATAACTTGTCAGAAAGATCTCGAAAGAGATTACCTATTCCAAAAAGCTCACCTTGAAATTGTTTGTGGTCCTGAAGGAAAAAGCAATAAGCCAATTGAACTTTCAGCTAGAGAGAGGTTAGAACTAAAGATGATTCTGTAAAACCTAGAGAGAGGTTAATGTGAATCTTTTTCCACCTGAACACCTTTAAAATACCGCTTTTCCATCTTTCCAGAAACAGCAATGTTTGATAACTGCTGTTTGTATACTTGGCGAGTATACACAAGTTCCTCAAGAGAACCAGCAGCGATAAGGCGGAAAACAACAACATGCCTCTTCTGGCCCAAACGAAATGATCTGTCTTGGGCCTGTAGGTCATGTGATGGATTCCAATTAGGATCAAATATCACTACTCGGTTAGCGCTAACTAGATTAAGCCCAAGTCCACCAGCTCGAGTAGACACAAGAAACACCTGCAAGGATATTTAGCAGATTAATATCGCTCAACAATAACTAGCTCTTGCAGGGCAAAATTTTCAGTTCATACTACTACCTGCTTGCTTGGACTTGAGTTGAAATCATTAACAAGAGACTGGCGCAGCCCAGTCGGTGTAGAGCCATCAAGTCTTAAAAAGCAATAACCTTTGCGTGTAAGAAACCTTTCCAAGATATCTAGCATCCTGCCAATTTGATATAATGTAAGAACAGAACATACACCACATTAAATATAAATCACATTATTCTTCTGACTTTAGCGTATCATGATTCCAGCAAAAAAAAAAAAACCATATCAGTAGCATCTCATCCAATATAATCCCACTGTGAGCTAGGTCTGTTCAAGCAACTTTAACATCACTAGTTAATAAGAACATAATAAGATTTGGTAACACATAGTATTCATTATCCCAGAAAGCAATACAAATTTATTTTAAACTTTCATGTCTTCCATATGTTACTAAATATGTAGTACGCTCCAATACGCGGAACGAGTATGAATTTGCAATGTGCTAGGTGGGAGCATTGTAATATGTTTGAGGTTTTTCTGTAATAAGATTATTTGGGGTCATAATACGATATGAATAATACACCCTAATAAATATAAAAATATTTTAATTAAAATTTTGAAGAAAGGCTTAGATCTGGAGTTCATGGAAAGGAATATTAGGTAACCCTACAAAAAAAAAAAAAACTAAAACATGAAAGCCAAAGAAGGAACCCCCTCCCCCACAAAAAAATCCCTTATGGTGTTTGGTTGGAGTAATGGAGACAAATAAACAAACTCCACTATTGTTACTCTATTCTTACTGTCCACCAC
This sequence comes from Chenopodium formosanum, assembly GCA_024500155.1. Taxonomy (NCBI): domain Eukaryota; kingdom Viridiplantae; phylum Streptophyta; class Magnoliopsida; order Caryophyllales; family Amaranthaceae; genus Chenopodium; species Chenopodium formosanum. Next base: position 45,715,959 of record CM044880.1, read on the forward strand.
CGGTCCTCATTAAATCCTATATCTCAGATATCACAATACCACGAACACGCTAATTTGGAGTATTAATACGCAAAAATATTGAGTATTGGAACAAAAGAATTAATACGGAATTTGGGGGGGGGGGGGGGGGTAACCCTTCATATAAAATTTGAATTATATAGAATCTTTTTGTACTGTTTTTTCAATACCTATCATACAATGGTTAAAAACATACAATTATAATCTATGGAAATACAATCAAATACCAAGGAAACCTAAGAGCACTCCCAATTAGTACAAAGGCATAATTAAACCAAAAGAGACCCCAAGGATCACTATTGTGATGCAACTAAGGCTGCTTTTTAGAGCCATCTGACTAAAACTTTAGAAAGCAACAAAAAAATAAATGACAAGCAAGATATTGGATCCAACCTAACGGAATGACTGAACAAAAGAACTTTGTCACCATGTGAAAGCCAAGAAGCCATTATTCTTTCAAGGACTCTCATTTTCCCACAATCCTTGGCCTCACTAAGGCCCATAAAGCTTTCGCTTTGAGCGCTTCCACCAACCAAATCAATATCAATACCATAAACTTCTTTAGCCAAATCAGCATCTTTCTTTTGTTTGTCCAGGTCATCTTTTGGGTTTGGTTTGATAAGCTCGAGATGATTGCTTATCTGTCATATAATTCACAAAACTCATCAGAATCAATTATAAGCAACAAAAATATTCTAGGTGATTCGGTTGTCAAACATCAAGATGAAAAATTACTAATCTGCTGAGGTTATTATGTATAAACAAATTTTGAAACTGCTAAACCGATCAAATACTTGGAACTCTTAAGAACATTAATAATAAGGAGGATTTGAAGTGATTGCAGCTAGCATACTGCAGACATTGCTGTATAAATAAGCAATCAATATCGAATTCTTAGCATCTAGAAGCTGGTAGCCAGGTAGTAGTAAAACATTAAGGTGGTATATGTATTGGAGTGCTGGCTATTCCACTCACTTTGAAAATGTAATGTACGGAGTATTAAATAAACAAGAGAAGTACCTCCAAAGAAGGACTTAATACTTTAATGTCATTTATAGGGAGAATGTAGTTTATATTAACGACGATCTTCAAGATTCAGTGTAGTACTACCTCCGTTTTCCTAAGTCTTACTCGCTTTCCATTTTCTAAGTTCTACTCACTTTTACTTTATTCCTTTTATGACAACTTTTTATTCATTTTTTATCATACAAACCCCACTTTGTGGAGCCCAATTTTGTTCAATAAATCTCTTACTCTATATTTCTCTCCCTTTTTTAATACAAAAATTCCCACATGCATGGTCTCCATTTTTACTTTTCCTTGTTTTGAGTAGCTACAGTAACTGAGTAAGATTCAGCAAAATGGAGGTAGTATACAAAATGTCTCTTATAAAAAAAAAAGACAATTTTTGAATTTTTCCCTTTTTTTCGGTTCATTTATCAAGCAATGAAAAACACACAGTCAACACTTCAATAGCGTTCCTAGTTTTAGATAATAGTGCTTCCTTATAATTTCAACTTCTTATGGCCAAAAATCCATTAATTTGTACATCTATCTCAGTAAAGTTGCCAATTTTGTGTGACTTCAATACTTTCAAATTCCAATATTTTACAGCTGATCCTTGGATAAATTCAAGCCTTTTCTTGGAAATAAATGATAAGACCAACTAAAAACAGGCTTTAAGTCACAAGAACCCTGAGAAATTTTATATTAGTAGCTAGGCTGGAGTGTCATCAAAAGCCAGATATCTGATGAGTAGTCTATACTTGAAAAATCACATCAAATATAACTTTTATATGTACCTGGGTTTGGAAGCACATTAGCTAAGACACTTCTATAGATCACCAAATTTTAAGACAGAGAAAAAGAATCCTTAATAGCTGTATTCTACTGGAAAAAGGTATTAGATAAGAAAGAGATAAAGGTGAAATATGTACTTCTGTTTGAATGTCAGTGTTTTATGCAAAAGTACATATGAAGTAATCAGTCTAAAGCCCCACTGGATTCGAAATCCCGACATCAAACTTACTAAACCTACTGACACAACATTGAAACTTTGAGAGTAATAAAGCTAGTTCGCTAGGATTGTACAAATTATACAAAAGACTACAATGCCTGGATATGATGTATATTAAAACCCCTAGAATTGGCTATCATAACTAGGGGTAGGATTTACAAAACATAAATGACATGAAGTCTAAACATACATTTAATGTGTATAATTTTGATACTGGTCCTGAGAAAATACATGGATGATTCAATAAATATAAACGTAGACACATTGTACGTAAAATATACTTGATATAGATAAAGAATATGAATGTATATAATAATAGGTATTGTTAAAACAGAATTCAGGTATTATACAATGAAATGATAATATATGGAAGAGATCAGGACGCACACTATTAATAATAACATATAAATCAAAGACCATGAGCGTAGGACAAGAAAATGCAAAGGACCACAATGCGCATCCTAGTCCCAGTTCTATAATATAAGAATTGTTGCTATAGGTAACCGCAACCACCAAAGAGTCACTTATAGTAGGAATTCCTGTATATAGGTTTACTAAATTGCTTTTTACTGTAAATATGATGATAAAGTAGCTAAAGGACAATGATATTGTAAAAGGTTTAAGAAGGTGAAAATGGATTATAAACTTTGGTAGTTGGGCAATCACAATGTGAATGGAAGGGAAAGTGGTTGATAATATGGAAATTAGACAGATTCAGGTAAAAGGGGATGATTTTTATTCAAGCTAAGTGAGGTATATCTAAAGTTCCAATGGAGAATCAATAATTTGTAGTTGAAACCAAAAATTACGACAATTAAGTCTATCATTGAAAAGTAAAACATGAGATCTTGGCAGCGGCGAATCCAGGAATTTTTAAACAAAATTGTTAAAATAATTTAGAGAAGGTTAAGTAAAATAGTACTCCTCATTGAATATGGTTCATAGACGAACACTTACATATGAGTGTTAATAAGAAAGATAAAATTACAATAGTTTAGGAGATTGAAAAAGGAATCTTTCTTGCACTCCAAATATATGAATGACCTTGGGAAATCAGCAACAAATTAGGGTGAAAAATTCAGAGATATATACCAGGGGAAAAAAATAATAAATAAATAAATTGGACAGATGGATTGAACCATGGCCTAAGGAAGTACAGCAGGCACTTGCACACAGCATGTCAACTACTCAATCATCCCCTTTCAGTCGACAAAATATGCACACAATTCCTTTATGTAATTTTTATACTTTCTTTTTTTAAAAAACAAAAAAAAAGAATTGGTGGTTATTTTTTCCGTCATGGATTCAGTTCAATCCGTCACTGGATCTTGGGGGAAATAATTAGTTAGCAACACGCAGAAAATTTAACTGTTGGCAGTAGGAAGGTACAAGTTAACAAAAGTTCAAAGTTTAGTAACAGTGTGGTCAGTTATGCCCTGGAAGAATCTATTGAGCAAACTCTCAATCACCTACACTTTTACCTTCGTATCCTACAAGATAGAAGATACAAAGAAAGCAAAATACTTGGCAAGTCGTACATAGATAGTAAGCAGTCCCTTTCTTAAACTAAACCAAACTGAAGTTCAAATCTTCACCCTAGCACAAGAGAGAGAGAGAGAGAGAGAGAGAGAGAGAGAGAGAGAGAAGAAAAGAAAAGAAATGGAAAGAGAACACTTAAGTACTTAACTGAAAGATATGGAAGGATAGACATAAAATCAAGCACTATAGAGAACATTTGTCACTGCAAAAGATCACTACAGCACCAACAACTATGACATCTGACCTAAATGGCTCACCAAATTAGGGCAATCACCCCCCCCCCCCCCCCACCCCTATATGATACATTGAAGTAAATATTTTACTTTGTTCTTTTTATGGCATGCCTGGATTCCCTTGACTATTTATGGGAGAAATAATTAGTACCTTAGTGTGAAATTTTTTTATATGGAATTATAAAAGGATAATCATTCCTATTCTTGATGTTCGGCAATATTCATAGGGTTAAAATCTCCCTTTGATCATCTTCAAGCCAATTGCAAGAAAACACTTTATTCCAAATAGTTGAATCACTGCAAATCCCACCAACTCCTTGCAGGAAATCAGCACTCTAGAGAGAATGAGAATTGTAAGGGGGAAAAGATTACACTGGGGGGGGGGGGGGGGGGGGGGGGGGGGCATGAGTAATTTTTACCCTCATATGAAGGGGAATACATTACCCCCTAACACTTTTATTTCCATTCAAGGCATTAAAAAAAATAAAACATAGAATTTTTACTCCCTTGTTTTTTCCACCTCCCATTACTTACAATCCAGGCATGCCCTTATAGTATAGGGTATATAAGTTCTATAAAGATGATCATCTTTAGTTCCGAGTTTTTTAAAAATAAAAAAGAGATATAAATATGAAATGCCTAGATAAGAAACTCATATGGACTCCAAACTTAAACAAAATAGATGGAGTGAACGGGAATTATATTCATAATTCTTTTTAAATGACCAAGCAAGCCCATGCAAGCATTACAAGAGGAATTCAGAGACTAACCTGCTGAAGCTTGAGAATACAGGGAAGAATGAGGCAATTGGGGCACCAGTTACAGCCATCAGGGCTATCTTTATGAAGATATCTCCATATGATTCCATCAGGTATTATCCTATTTTGACATTCCCCTTGAGTAAGTGGGCTCCCACATGAGCAAGGAAGGTCCTTGTTCATAAGACATCGAATCTCTGGTTGCTGCAACATCCTCTTGTAAGCTCTTTTCTGCAATGCACTCATTTCACAAAAGACAATATTATCTTCTTTTCCCAGCATAAGATTTCCAATAGTCTCCTCCTTTGTTCTCCTTAATAAGTAGTTATTAAGCAGCGAAACAAGATGCTGCCTACGCTCTTCAGCAACTTGAACAAACTTATCATGAGCACTAGACCTCTGTCCAAGTTTGAGAGGTTCATCATAAAAATCACGGAAATGCTCATGAGTACCCAAAGACCCAGGTGAGACCCAATCAAATAAATTGAAAAGCTCCATGATTTTATTCTGCATCACTGTCCCCGTCAAACCATACCTTCTCTTAGTTTTAATACCGAGACAGGCAGTGTATAGTTTTGACTTCTCATTTTTTAGCCGATGTGCCTCATCAACAATTACAATATCCCACATAACCTCTGAGATAGTATTTCCATAGATCCTAAAGGTATCAAAACTTGTTATCAATATTTCAAGTTCCCGGGCCTCTGCTTTATCAAGAATTAAGTCACGATTTGGACCATGGCATATAGCAACACGGAAATTAGCCCAGTTGGAGAATTCAGTCTCCCAATTTTGTAAAACTGATGCTGGACCAATAATCAATACAGGACTTTTCTGATTTCTTTCTGCAGCTGGAGGGTTGACAGAATCTCCATCTTTCCCATACACAGCAGCCAAAAATGCAATTGTTTGAATGGTCTTTCCCAATCCCCTAATTCATAACAAAATAATCAGGCGGAAAGCAATATAGGTCATTAATGCAACATAATTCTCAGCACCAGAAAACTAATTTCAGGAAAAAGGTATAAAGCAAAATAAAATATTTTTGTTTACTTCAATTATTAGCATTAACCTTGATATTGTTTAGCTTGGTAGGTCAAACTTCTAATTAATTACCCAAAGATTCCGAGCAAAACTTCACATGGATCAGTTGTTCAAAATTTAAGGCGTATAAGTTGAAAAATCTCAGCATATAAGATCAGTAGATCCACACCTTAGCAGCAATTCACATACAGTACGTGTTTCTCACCAGCATTTCAATTGCTCAAATTGTAAGCATCAATATTTTCAATTGATCATATTTCAGATAAGGTCTGTCAATATTCTGTACCAAGCTCACGAGACATCTAACTAATCCAGTACACAGGGCATTTAATAACTCACATGACAATTATTAGCTTGGCAGGTCAAACTTCTTATAATTTACCCAAAGATTCCCAGCAGAACTTCTCATGGATCAGTTGTACTAATTTTAAGGCATATAAGTTGAAAAATCTCAGCATATAAGATCAGTAGATCCACACCTTAGCAGCAACTCACATACAGTCCCTGTTTCTCACCAGCGTTTCATTTGCTCAAACTGTGAGCATCAATATCTTCAATTGAGCATATTTCAGATAAGGTCTGTCAATATTCAGCAGCAAGCTCACGAGCTATGTTACCTTGACACGGGTATGGGTATCCGATATTGGTACGGATCGTCGGATCCAAGTGTCCGATACATCATTTTCAAAAATTTAGGACATGGGGACACCGTCTTAACTTTGGATTCGGGTACGGATACGACAATAAAAACATCAATACTCCGTAAGAAAAACGTTTTTATTTATTTTTTATTTGGCACATATCACAAATCTTTTGAGTCAATATTTATTCAATATAAATTTTGATACATATCTTTTAAATAACTAAAATAAATAATATAATATTTAATTTAAACATTATAAAATCTTATTAAAGCTTGGTTGGGAAGCCAAACCAGATTTTGTTATTAAAAAAAATGAGTACCACAGCTTTTCTGTACCAATTTCTTGGAAACCCCAAAGCCTCTTTTTTAAATAAATGTACAGTACATCTCTTTCTTGGGAAATCAGAAAGCCTTTTTAAATTAAGTTATTCCTCAAAAAAATAAAATAAAGGTAAAGAAATACTTAAAACCCTTCATCTTTCTTCAATGGCTGATTTCTTCGTTCTTCCCTCTTTGCTCTCTCTCTAGAAGCTTCTTTTCTCCAATGGCTACAGTGAATAGCCGTACCTGAGGGCTAGATGGCGAGTCCGGAACGGATTTCATACCCGGATCCGTTTATGACCCGGGTATGACGGCAAAAATGCCGTGTCCGAGTAATAGAGCTCACGAGACATATAACTAATCCAGTACCCAGGACATTTAATAACACACATGATAATTATTGAAAGGGACTAACAACTTTAGCTGTTTGGTTGAGGGGAGGGGGATTCAAATAAGGGAAAATTAACAAACCCCTATTCTCCATAGTAATTGTTTGGTAGCCCTTTCCCCTTTTACCTTTCTGGGTTCCAAAGAAATCCTCTAAAAGCTATTCCCAACTCCAACTGGGGACATAAGGAATTCCCTCCTTCCTTCAACAACTACACTTTCCTTCACAACACTCCATAACCACATGTCTGTGTGCTTCTATCTCCGCCAACTAACTCTTCCTCACCAGCTCCAGCAACAATTCTTGCCGCCACATCGACTATCTCAAACACATCTTGCCCGCCACCAACAATGTAGCTCATAACCACCTGACAATCCTTTCACACCTTGATATATCCACTATTGCCCAACAACAACCTCCACATCAACCACCATCATAACTCATGACGAACTCACCATCTTCTCCTAACCACCCAAAACTTCCTTTACGTTCTCTCTTTTGCTTTAATACATGCAAATAAATTCCCCTAATTCTACTTTTATACTCTTTCGTGGTCTAACCATGCTACCCTCTTCCACCACTAAAATTCTCTCACCCATGTAATACACCAAATCAGGGAAACTTAATAATGAACCTTTTTGTATAATCAATTACAGTTTTATAAGGTCAATTTCGAAAACGAAACTTCATATCTGAACTTTCCAATTTTGAATTTGACCCTTTAATCATCAAATTTAGCCTTTCATGATAATGAATCCTCTAAAAAAAAAAAGAAGCGAGTAAATGGGTGACAGCTAAAATGGAGGCCGGAGACGAGGACAACAAGGGGGGTGGTGGTAGCAACAGAAAAGGAGTTGAAGAAGTCAAGGAGAGGGAGTGTGGTGGAGATTGGTGAGAGAAGATAAAGGTTAAACATCAAAACACTACCTTAGATATAAAAAATAAATAAATAAATAAAAGTTCTTTTCCTTTCCGTTTCTTCTCAATCACTTTCTTGATTGCATTCCCTTTGCCCCATGCTAACCAAATGCCTTCTATGGGAACAGTCGGGCTCCAACAACAACAAACAGAGAATTACATAATGATCAACATCACATCTATCCGTGCACAAAATCACAAATAAATCTTTCTTCATAAAACGACAAAATTAAAGAAACATCTAGATAAACCTAGACAAAACCAACACGGTACAGCAATACTACAAACAAACAAGTTAACAATGGAAGCATTGTAATAAAATTTACACAATATAGAAGACATTGCTTCCCACAAAAAATTAGACCACACCATTGACTAAGAGAGAGGTTAAGGCTCACTTGGTCTTACACCAACTAATATACCACTGCTAAGGCTCACTTTGTCTAATACCAACTATTTAAGAGGTTCTCCAACATAACCTGAGAACGATTTGGAACATAAACCAACTAATCGGCGATATTTTCCAACTTACCAAATTACAAATAAAAATTAATAAAATACACTATACTATTATGGGCACTCACATGTCATCTCCAAGGATCCCTCCATGGTTATTCTTGTACAACTGGTACAAAAATTTAACTCCCTCCCTTTGGTGCTCCAGAAGCCTACAATTGATAGTTGCAGGGATCTGTAAAATAATATCCTTTTTAAGATTCAAATCAGATAAACAATCTTATTTAGAAGTAAAAGAAATATGTGCATCTTGGTTTTGAAGAGAAAACATCATCTGTCCAACAATTTTGTACATAAATAGATGAACTGTTGTCGTAAAAAGGCAACAAAAAACACACATAAATTTGTCATCATGCATTTTTAAGACTAGCCAACTGCCAACATAAAAATACAGCTTTTAAACATGAAGCAAGATAAATTCCTACAGAATGCTTCAGTCAATCCTTTTCTGATTATTCAGATCCTTTTCTGATTATTCAGATCTTAGCACTGAACCAAATCAATATTTTTAATAAAAATCACCATTCAAAGATAAATCACCATTCACAAAAATCATGACTCTCATCAAGAAGTGCAGAGTACATGTCAAAATATAATAATTTTCAAGTTTTTATTAAACAACTTTTCATATTAATATAAGGTATTTTTGAAAGTGATCAAAAGCCATAACTGAAAATAGAAGGCAAGCATAATGAGAAACTCAAACAAGCCTATTTTAGAATAAAGATGAGAAAATGCTAACTAAGTTACTCTCCACAGTTGGCATAGCTCTTAGATGATATTCTACTTGACTTGGTTGCCATTTTAGATATAATGATTTTTTTTCATTTCAAATTTGGGCTATTACGATGCTATACTTTCTATTTAATTTTGTTTTTTTTTTCAATTTTAAAGTGAATTGAAGCACCTTATAATGTTAAATATTTTCATGCAAAGACTAGTTAAGACCCTGAACATGAATTACGTGAGGTGATTTTTATTAACTCACTCCTTGCTGGTGTTCTCTTCGTCCATCGTAAACTCTTGCCACTCATCTTGTAAAATATAGCTTCAAAGAGAACCCAAGCACCATATTAAATTATGAAGGTGACCTAAAAAGCAAAGATTGTCCGGATAAAGCTCCTTCCCATTATATACAGCATCCCATATTCCATCCCTTAGAACTAAGCACGCATTCTTAGCTCTGGATAAAGCTCCTTCCCATTGGATACAACATCCCATATTCGATCCCTTAGAACTAAGCTTCTTAGCCACCACAAAAGAACAATATGAATGATTTGATGATAAGAATAGATATCTTCTGTGGAAAAGATATCGTGTATCACTGATTCACTGCACTGCAATGCAAATTGGTTATGCTAAATAAATATGTGGGTACACTATACTTTTGAGACTCAATAAACCTTTTTGCCTAGGCCTATAAACCTTCTACAGAAGCCCAAACAAGGGGAACAAGTGAGTCAAGTTGAACTTGAGGAAACACTAGGTCTTTATAATCATTAGGCTTAGTTTGCTCAGTTCAAATGTCACCAAGATTTGCAAACTCCATTTTTGCAATCATAAATTTGAAGATTTACAAAAACAAAAGTATATTGAGATGGTCACTTAGTACTTTCTTATGAATTTCAAAACATTGATTGAAAAAAGGGAGGAAAAAAACATAAAACGCTTAAAATTTACATTATTGCAATCAATGTTCAAAAAAAAAAAAAAAAAAAAAAAAAAAAAAAAAAAAACTACAAGTCAGAATGACCTAGGTCACCATAAGCACAATCTTAGCTCTTGAAGTCAAAAACTAGGCAAGTTTACTAACAATTGGCTAAGACAAATGTCAATGTCAACCAAAAGCAAGCTAAAGTCAAGCCCTCTTACACTTCTGAGCACAACATACAAAGAGAACTAGGCTTCATCTCAAGAATCTCGCCCTAGGAACATTAAACCCAAATTTTCTTACAAAACATACCTACACATTATGATGCGGATGCATTAATTATGACATAAGAAATAGCAATATTTAAGGTTTGCATAAAAGTTTTTACTTCTTAGTTGGGAAGGTTTTTCTTATTTTAGGTTTAGGATATTTAAATTATGCGGTTTGATTTTGCAATGAGTTTAGATTATATTGTTGGTTGTCATGACTTTTTATCTTATAGGTTATTACCTTAAGATAAATTTTTCTACTAGATTTATTAGCTTATTTATAGTCCATGACTAACAATTAGTTTTATTCATTGATGATCAATACAAAAAATAAATAAAAAAAAAAATAAAAAATTGGTTCCTATAAAAAAAAAAAATTGGTTCCTTGAGAAAGCAAAACCTAGTTGAAATTTTAGTCATGAAAGTTCATTATTCTCCATATCCATTATTTGTTTGTTATATAACAACTAAAAAAAATACATTTATTCCACACAATCTGCATCACATTAATTTGAACACTTATAAAGCGCACAAATTTGGGAGATAAGTTATCTTTCCTTCGTTTCAAAAAAATTGGAACATTTTGACTAAAAAAGTGAGAGATTTATGGTTGGTGTTGCAATGTTTTTTTATGAGAGTTAATGAGGCATTTATGTAATTATCTTAAAGATAATGTAACCAGTGATAGGAGTTAGTAGGGAATTTATATAGTTATTATTATAATAAAAAAATAAAATAAAATAAAAAGTAGGTGCGGTAGAAGATAATATATCCAAACGATAGACATGGCAAAACTAACTCAAACCAATACCATCACCTTAACCAACTAGACCAAATACAAACCAACCTAACCCAAATTGAACCGGCGTAATAATAAATGTTTCTAATATTGATAATTTTACTAATAAAAGCATATTAACAACCAAAAATGACCTAACCGGACCAATTCGATTCGAACCCTTACCAAAATTGACCAATATAATTCTACCTCTTATGAAAGCATTGCCTAAAAATAAACTTCAAATTTACTATATTTTCCTAACAAGAAATAACTCTACACTTTTTCCTTCCCATCTCAAACAGATTAGCATCACCCCCCCCCCCTCTCTCTCTCTCTCTCTCTCTAACTTAAAAATAATTATTTGACATTTATCGTTTATTTTTTATCTCTTTCTAAACCGAATGTATAGTCGTTATACGATACTCCCTCCAACGCTATTTGGTTGACACACTTTGACTTTTAACACAATTTTGACCTTTAATATCTTTAATTTTACATCAGTTTAATATATGGAAAGTTTATAAATTTAAAATATACATCAAGACAAATCCAACATCTTACTTATGAAATTTATATATTAGCAAATAAATTGGTCAAAATTGTGATAAAAGTCAAAACGTGAAAACTAAATAAGGTTAAAGGAGTTCAATCATTAGCAAACTTACACAAGCATGTGATCCCATAACCAATTACTAAAAATGGAACTAATACCCACATAATCCATTGATAACACCTTAAGATGCATAAACAAATATGCAGATAGCATAGATCAAGCTCACCTCTAATGTGAAATCACATATTGAAAATGAGTTTGATAAATAGAAAAGGCCGGTAAATACAGAAACCTACAATGTGCTTTTTCACCTTCCAAGGGTCCTCAACACCAATGAAAAAAATTTATCATATTATAAAAATAAAACATAGATATATGTCAAAGGACTAATGTCATGTTACCAGCGATTCAAACTAGCCTACAAAATCTCACAGCTCCACCCACCTAAGAGAGCTTGAGATTGATGCCATTGCAATCTAATAAGGTAAATAATGAAGATTGTATGCAAAATTATCCTTTGGCATTGAGTAGGAAGTGAGTATCTTATGCAAAGCATTTAAAGAGGGATACACAGCCGATCCTACCAATAAAATGGTTACGATTGGAGCGACGTTCAAAATTTATTTACAAATATTACTTTAGTTCCTTAAACTAATAACAAGAATTCATGTGATTAAACTGTTTTACAAATGCAACACAACTTTCACAAGAGTTCAAATAGCAGTGTATAATATCAATAAACCTCCTGGTCCAAAACAAGATTCAGAATAAAAGTAACAAATTACAAACAAGAAAGAAAATGGTGAAATTATACTCTTCAAGGTAACAATAACAACTCATATAACTTTGAGCACCAAGCCGTCCCCAAGAGTTCGTCTCATTATTAGCATAATCATACTTGTACATCAAAACACCAGTGCAATTACCCACTTCATTACAGTGTCATACATTTAGCACAATCATAGTTTGTCCACTTCAATCCTCATACAATTGCAACTAGCCCATACAAAAAGGGAAAAAAAAAATTGTCACATTAAACAATTTTTATCAACATTACAATAAATTAATAAACCCTAATTATAATCAATTCAACATTTTAGGGGAAACAATTTGGGGTCGACTTGAGTGATCAAGGGAATGAAAATCAATTTCGTTTTCAAATTTAGATACATACAAAATTCATCATTGTTTAAAACCGTAACGTGTAACTGAATAATCACCTGAATCACCGGAATTTCGCCAGCAGACGATAAAACAAGCGGCTCATACGGCCCGGTTTCACCCAACTGAAGAACATCCAATCTGGGTTTCCCAAACCCTCGTTTATCAATATCTTCCTCTTCCTCTTCCTCTTCATCATCACTATCTTTAACATTAGAACTTCGCTTATCCTGAATCAATGATAGTTTGTTAGGGCCTTTGCTGTCAAGTAGCTCCTGCTGCGATTGCGGCTGCTGCTGTTGTTGTTGGGGTGGTTTGGTGCGCAAGTTGCGGGGAGGAGAGAAAGGTTTTTGGAGGCGAAGGAGTTGCTGAGCAATGGAGGTTTTGGGGGGGATTCTGCGGGGTTGGGAAGGATTCACATTGGAATCAGAAATTGAAGAAGAAGAAGAAAAAGAAGGGGGTTGAATTGCAGAGACGTTTGAGCAGCGATTCAAGGTCTCTTTGAAACTGTTAAGCGACATGGTATACAATTCAAATGGAGGATGTGAAATGTGACTGTGTGTGCGCGCAACCGGAGTGATGAAGGCGTTCTTTTGAGTTTCTGGCACAATAAAGCATAGCAAAACATATTAGAGCAAAGCACAACACATATTATTATTACTATTATTATTATTATTATTGTTTTTTTTTGGTGTTTTTGTCCCTTGGAGAGCTACGTCACAAAGATTGGTCCGGCTAAACTGTACCTGCAAGGCTGCAAAAACAACGGAGACTCCGGGTGGTAGGAGCTCCGCCTCCGAAAATCAAATTAGTAACTTGAAAGAGAATAAATAGTACGGATATTTAGGTGGGGATCTGCTTGGATTCCAAGCTCAGGTGTTTCTCTGATGAGAGAGAAAGTAGGTGTAATAAATGATTGAATGTGTCCCCAAAATTGGGAAATATCTCCCTATTTATAGGATCGTTGGTAGAAGTGCCCCTATCTAGGTCACTTGAACTAGGTTTTAGTGGGCTGCGCCGAATTACGGCGCTTCTTGGGATTTGGGCCCTCGAAGGCCGCCATTTGAGAAGCTTATCTGAAGGGGATACGTGTCAGGAGGCTATTGGGCCACTTGGGTCATCCTGAACTTGACACGTGGCCTCCTCTCATTGGTCCACATGTCTAGGGTATTTTTACCCTAAACATTTGCCCCTCACATGGGTCACGTGAATATCACGTGATGCCTGTGACACGTGTCCACCTATCAAAGGTGAACAGTAACAACGGATAGTAAAATTTAAATTTCAAACGGGGATGCCCCCGTTTTGACCTTCTATAAATAGAAGTTTACCCCCTTTTCTCTCACTTCATTTTCATTTGACTTTCTAGAGAGAGAAAAAGAGATTTTTAGAGAGAGGTTCTCTGCTTCCGTCTGCGTCAAAGTTTTCCGGATTTCCATCCCTCCACCCCGGGATTAGGAAAATCCTCAAGGGGTACGATCTGGGGGTTTGGCAGCTCACCCCTAACTCGTGGGTGAATATATTAAGTTACATCGCCGCCTGCGAGTTTCAAAACTTGAACCCCAGTTTCTCTGCCTTCGCTCACATGCACTATTTGAGCAAGGCTCCAGGCGGCCATGGGGCATGGTATACGCTGACTACCTTGCCCCAATACTTAATGACTTTGGACAAAGTGTCCAAATGGTCCGGGTGGAAGGACAAGTTCTATTTGATTTCCTCCCCCACCCTAAGACACAACCGGACACTGCGCCGGTATAATACTGAACCGGCTCTCCTTGGACGTAAATGCCCTCTCCCGGCACTATCTACTAAGGCTCGGGAGCAAATCATGGAGCCGGGATTCTTTGAAACGACAACTGAGCCCATGGGGGATGGGACTCACATTGTAGTACCCAAGAACTGGATCCCCCATCCGGACTCCTTCAAGGACGAGTGCTTCTTGTCCGCCTGCGGGCTGAGTACAATGTTCCCCAGGGGTAGAATACTTCTCATCCGGAATGATTGTTATTTCATTTTTATTGCAAACTTGCCTTAATTTTTTCTAACTTGAAATTCTTGCTTTTGCAGAGGAAGCATTAAGGATGGTTGACCAGGATAAAACTCCTGCTAAGTCTGCGGCGCTGCTGCGTAAGGAGGCGACACTTGCCAAAAAGGCAGCCGTCGAGGCTAAGGATACTAAGAAAGGCGGGGTAAGACCGCCTGACTTTATATGTTTGCATTTTTTTTTTACATATACCGGTTGGGTATACTTACATTTTGCTTCTTTCTCAGGAGTCCGTCAAGAGGATTCCACGATCATTCTCCAAGTTGCTCAAAAGGCAGGGAGATGATATGGAGAAGGCTCCGGCTGCCAAAGCCGCCAGGAAGGATCCCCCCCAGAAACAAACATCTGCCCAATCCGGTCGTCCAACGACTGGGGGCAAATCCCCTGCTGTTCTGAAAAAACTCAGTGAAAGCTCAGAACAGCAGAAAGCGCCGGATGTCTGAACGGCATCGAAGGGTGGCGAGACACCTAAGGTTGCAGGCGGTGCGGCAACCACTGGGGAGGAGAACAAGCCGGAGACCCATCCGGAAGCTCAAGGTAAGGAACGAACTGAAATACCTTGGCCACTTGATTTTATGAGAATCAAAGCCAAGGTTGATTCTTCAAAAGGGTCAGTCAGCAGCCGGCAACGAATGAATGTCGACTACGCTGCTTCTATCTCACAAAGCATTACTTTTGATGCAGATCTGACTTCTGACCAGCCGGATCTTGCGAGCTTTGCAAAGCGGATGGTGAGGACCCTCACCCGGTCTGAGAAGGCTTCCATACCTGATTTGCAGGTCGTGGACTTTGACCGGATAATGGGTTCTCTGGCTGAGGTAAATGATTCCTCTATCTTGATGTCTTTAATCTTTAATTTGACTAAGTAACTCATAAACCGGCTGTCATTGTCTCAGGCTATGGTGAGAGTGGACAGTCTCAGGGGCCCCTTCAGGCGGAAGCAAGAAGAGGTAAATGACGCCAAACGGAGGGCCCTAGAAAACCTCAACTTTGCTGAACATTCTGATTATATGTGTAATTTAAAGATTAAAGCAGTAGAGTTGAAACAGGAGGAGCTGATCCGGAGTTTGACGGCTGCAAACGATGAAGCTAACAGTCGGGTTGATGACCTTGACAAGAAGCTGAAAGATGCCAAATCAGATCTCAAGGCATTGGAAGATGCTGACAAGGAGAATGCCCAACTCCGGATTGACAATGACCGCCTGAAGCTCGAGCTCATGAATCTGCGCAACAAGCAGTCGGATGAGCTGGCCCAGGAGCAGACCCGGCTGACTGAGGAGAATGAACGGGACAACCTGGCCCGGCTGAAGATCACCTGGGGCCTCCTTTACCAAGAAATAGACTTTGAGGTCTATAAGCTGAGGTATGATTACGCCACTGCGGTGTATGATGCCCAGCAACTGGGTGATGCTCCACCGCCTCGCTTCAAAGACTGGGCTGCTGAGCAGGGATATGAAGTCTCTAATGATGAGGAGCAGGCGGGTGATCATTACGAGGGCCAGGCCAGCCAGACTCAGCCGGAGAAGACTCCACCTCAGCCTTAGGCGGGCCTCCCCACTTTCTGCGGCAGTATGCCAACAATGTTATTTACCGGCTTGCATGTCGTGTATTGTTGTATCTTTTACCAACCATGGGGTTGGATTAACATTTTCTCATTTTCTTTCTTCACCGGATGTGTCCGGTTAACACTTATGGCCTTTGTGCCATTTTAAATAAAAATGAAGTATTCCGACTCTGTCGGTGTTTATATATATGTCTGTGTTATGAATTTTTTCAATTTGAATTTTGCATCTGTTTGCAATTCTTTAGTATTTTGCCTAACTTAAAAAAGCATGCGGCAATTTGCAATCCGGGTGCTCTTGCCCTTGGGCGGCTGTGTGGTTGGTTTTATGTCAAGCTGATTGATTGGCTTGAAAACACTTGATACATGGAGAAGTATGGAGTGTTTTTAGGCCAATCAATCACAATGGTGATTGCCCCAAACCAAGTGCACAGCCGGCCATAAAAGCGGGTGCTTTGAGCTTCTTACCCAGGCGGTTATATTCCGTCTGGAGTTAACGCGTAGCCATTACACAATCTTTTGCCCTTATAGGGGAAATGAGTGCAACTTTGGAATAAATAACCCAAGTAACAATTTCAACCAATGACCGACTGATGCCTTAGGGCATCCGATACTTGGCTACGTAATTGTTCTTCATAGATTATTCTGGTCAGACAACTATGAGTTGACCAATTAGGTCGTTCAATTTTTGCAATCTGCATGGATACGTAGAACCGACAATTAGTCTGTTCTCTGCGACGATTGCACCCGGAGGGGTGTCCCCGGACGCCCTTGTCCATGTTGGGACAGGCGATTTTATAAAATAAGCAACCATCCGGCCATATTGGCCTTTGGTCTTGTTTGAGACCAGTTGTATAGCTACTAAGCATTTTTGTGCTTAGTTTTTAATCGGATCATTTGGCCGAGTATAATTACAACATTGAATTTATACTAAATATCAAACTTAGTTTGTTGATCGAATAGTCCGTCTGAGTATTACCTAGGCGGTCCAACGATTATTGAACTACATTATCAAACGTAGTTAAATAAATAAAGAGTCCGTCTGGGCTTTACCCAGGCGGTCAGGCAGTTATAATGTTCAACAAAACTAAGTATCAAACTTAGTAAGTTAAACACTGGGTCCGTCTGGGTATTTCCCCGGCGGACGAACAATAAAAATGGCAAAATAATTCTGCAAACAAAGCCTGAATTTTCATTAATTGACTTACTGTTTACAAAAATTAGTCATTCTTAGAAGTAGTACTTTTTTAGATTGTCTACATTCCAAGTTCTAGGTAGGCGGCGTCCGTCCGGAGTTTCCAGACGGTAGGTGTCGTTCCTGACTTCTTCATAAATCCGGTAGGGGCCCTCCCAATTAGGGGTTAGCTTCCCAGCCTCATTGGCCCTACCGGTTGCCTCCATTTTTCGTAACACAAAGTCATCCACTTTCAGGGGACGCTTGTGCACTATCTTGTTATAGGCTCTGGTCATCCTCAGACGGTATATCTCATGGCGCAGGGCAGCATTGCCCCTATGTTCCGGGAGGGAGTCCAATGCCAGCCGCATGGCCTCCCAATTTGCCTCCTCATCATAGAGCATAACTTTGAGAGTCGGCTCATAATGCTCAATTGGCAAGACGGCTTCAACACCGTATACCATAAGAAATGGGGTTTCTCCGGTTGCCCCTTTAGTAGTTGTCCGGATGGCCATAGGACATGAATTAATTCTTCTGCCCATAAACCACCGGCCCGTTCAATTTTCTTTTTTATGCCGTCTGAGATGAGTTTGTTGAAGGCTTCAACTTGGCCGTTTGCTTGGGGTCGGCCGACTGATGCAAAACAATGTGAGATACCCTGATCTCCTAACCAAGTCTTGAGCTGAGGGGTCTTAAACTGAGGGCCATTGTCAAACACCATAGACATAGGTACCCCAAATCGGGTGATGATGTTCTTCCAGATGAAGGAGATGACATCCTTTGTCTTGATGTTTTTAACCGGCTCAGCTTCTACCCATTTGGTGAAATAATCCACAGCCACCAAAATGTAGCGCTTTCCTCCTGGGGCAGGCGTATAAGGACCCAAGATATCCATGCCCCATTTGGCAAATGGGATTGGGCTGTGGATTGCCGTCAGATCAGTAACCGGGCGGCGAATCAGTGGGCCAAACCTTTGGCACTTATCGCATCTTTTGACCAACTCTTTGGCGTCTGCTTCAAGAGTAGGCCAAAAGTATTGCCGCCTGGCTCTGACGGCTAAAGACTTGCCGCCTACATGAGAGGCGCAGTATCCGGCATGCAATTCTTCGAGAATTTCTTTTCCCTTTTCTGGGGTAACACACTTCAATAAAGGTTTGAGGAAACCTGCCTTGAAGAGTTCTCCATTTTTCAACTCGAAGTTTGCTGCCCGCTTTTTCAGGACGGCTGCCTCCTGTGATGAATTAGGAAGCGTGCCGTCTGCTAAATATTCCCGGATGCCATCCAACCAGGTAGAGCTTCGGTCTAAGGTTCCAATGAGCTCTTCATATATGCTTCTCTTTTCAAGAACTTCCCAAAAGACCGACCGAGGAGTATCACATCAGGCGGAAGAAGCCAATTTAGACAATGCATCCGCCTGGTTGTTATCTAACCTAGGCACTTGATTCAGACGGAATTCCTCAAGTGCCCCAGTCTCTTCTTTGACTGCCTGAAGATATTTGATCATAGCCGGATGAGTTGCCTCATATGCTCCCTCATACTGGCTAACGACCAATTGTGAATCAGAATAGGCGTCAATTTTAGTTGTGAATGCTGTTTTCCACTCATCTCCTTCTCTTGAATGTCATTTACTTTCTCTATTCTTGTTCGAACTTCAGCATGTAATTTCAGCATACTCTTCAACTTAGACTCGGCATCTTTGTGAATTAACTCACCCTTAGGCAATGGAACAAGATCAATTGGAAGTTTCGGATTGACTCCATAGACTACCTCAAAAGGACTATGTTTGGTAGCATATGTAGGTGATCTATTATAAGCAAACTCCGCATGAGCTAACTTGATGTCCCAATCCTTTTGTGTCTTACTCACTAACCCACGCAAAAGCGCACTAAGAGTACGATTAGTAACCTCGGTTTGTCCATCAGTTTGTGGATGGTAAGATGTACTAAAGAGCAATTTAGTTCCCACAAGCTTCCATAAAGACTTCCAAAAGAAACTCATGAACTTTGTATCTCGATCACTCACAATAGTTTTCGGAATTCCATGCAATCTAACAATCTCTTTGAAGTATAATTCCGCCACTTTCATCGCATCATCCACTTTGTGACAAGGAACAAAATGAGCCATCTTAGAGAACCTATCCTGAACAACCATAATAGAGTCTTTCCCCCGTTGTGTTCTCGGCAATCCCACAATAAAATCCATAGAAATATCTTCCCAAGGTGAATCTGGAACAGGTAAAGGAGTATACAAGCCTTGATGAAAAGTAGCCTTCGCTTTTTGACAAGTTGCACACCTAGAAATAACTAGTTGCACATCCGTGAGCATCTTAGGCCAATAGAAGTGTTCTTGTAACATACTCAAGGTCTTTGTAATGCCAAAGTGACCAGCAATTCCTCCCCCATGAGCTTCTCTAACAACTAGCTCTCTAATAGAACACTTAGGAAGACAAAGTCGATTTCCTTTGAAAAGAAAACCATCTTGCAGCAAATAAGAACCCACGGCTCCTTTAGAACACTCTTCAATCAATGTAGCAAAATCATCATCACCTTTGTAGTATTCTTTGATCAATTCAAAACCAAGTAGCTTGTTATTTAGAATTCCAATCAAAGTGTATCTTCTAGATAATGCATCAGCCACAACATTCGATTTCCCTTCTTTGTACCTTGAAGAAAAATTAAATGATTGTAAAAATTCAACCCACGTAGCATGTCTAGGATTGAGCTTTTGTTGTCCATGTATGTACTTCAATGCTTCATGATCAGAATGTAACACAAAGTGATTAGGTCGGAGATAATGGCTCCAATGATCTAAAGCTCTAACAATGGCATAGAACTCTTTATCACAAGTAAAATAGTTCAATCGAGCTCCTCCCAATTTCTCACTGAAATATGCAATAGGCCTCTTCTTTTGGAGTAAAACTGCTCCAATTCCAACTCCACTAGCATCGGTTTCAACTTCAAAAGGACTTGAGAAATCTGGTAACGCAAGTATAGGTGCTTCACATAGCTTCTTTTTAACCAACTCAAACACACTTTAAGCTTCTTTAGTCCATTCGAATTTACCCTTGTCCTTCTTCAAACATTCGGTCATAGGCGCCACAATACTTGAGAAATTCCTGACAAATCTTCTATAGAACGAAGCTAGACCATGAAAAGACCTTACTTCACTCATATTAGTAGGAATATGCCAAGTTTTAATAGCCTCTACTTTCGAATGATCAACTGAAACTCCATCCTTTGATACAACATAACCAAGAAAAGTAACACTAGGCACCAAGAAGTAGCATTTTTCAAGCTTAGCATAGAGTTTCTTCTCTCTTAACACTTTAAACACACTTGTTAGATGATTTAAATGATCATGCAAATTTTTAGAGTATATCAGAATATCATCTAAATAAACAACAACAAACTTGCCAAGGAAAGGTTTAAGTACCTCATGCATCAACCTCATGAAAGTGCTAGGTGCATTAGTGAGTCCAAACGGCATCACCAACCATTCATACAACCCTAACTTAGTCTTGAATGCTGTTTTCCACTCATCTCCTTCTCTCATTCGAATTTGATGATAACCACTCATAAGATCAATCTTAGAAAACAACTGTGAACCATGTAGTTCATCAAGTAGATCATCTAATCTTGGAATAGGAAATCGGTATTTGATAGTGATGTTATTCACACTCCTACTATCAATACACATGCGCCAACTCCCATCTTTCTTTGGGACAAGTAAAGTAGGCACAACACAAGGGCTCATACTTTCCCTCACGTATCCTCTAGTCATAAGCTCTTCAATTTGCCTTTGCATCTCCTTTGTTTCTTCCGGATTACTTCTATAGGCTGCTTTATTAGGTAATGGTGCTCCCGGAATCAAGTCAATTTGATGCTCTATCCCACGAATAGGAGGTAGTCCCGGAGGTAATTCCTTAGGAAAGACATCCTTGAATTCTTCTAAAACAGATTCCAATTCATACGGCCTCTTTACTTGTTTATCTTGATCAATTCGAATCTCATTAGAAACAAGTATATATACCACATTGTTGCTGCAAATCTCTTTTTCTAATTCCCTCTCACTAATCAAATAAGAACTCTTTGAATTAGAGGTAACATTAGAAGACTTGTTGCTTATCAAAGGTTTTAAAGCAACCGGTCTCTCTTTTTCTCCTTTTCTCACAACATACACATTAGTCCTTCCATCAAACTTCACAAATCTATCATATTGCCAAGGACGGCCTAATAGTATATGACAAGCATCCATAGGACAAACATCACACAAAACTTTATCATGAAATTTACCAATTGAAAAGGAGATTAAGGCTTGTTTAGTTACCTTAACATCACTCGAATTATTAAGCCAATGAAGCTTATAAGGGCTTGGATGTTCAGTAGTTGGCCACTTCAATTTGTCTACCAAAGTAGTAGATACCACATTAGTGCAACTCCCCGTGTCTATGATCATATCACACAACCTATCTTCTACCTTGCACCTTGTAAGAAAGATTTTTTCCCTTTGATTGTTTTCCATAGGTACGGTTTTAGAGTGTAGCGCCCTTCTTAGAACCAAACTTTGACCATGAGTCTCGGGATCAATTTCGTCAATATGCCCCTCCTCTTCTTCAAAGTTTTCCTCTTCGTTCTTTTCTTCATAGTCACTACCTTGCTCACACTTAGCTTGTTCTTGTTCCCACTCTTGAGCAGTCATTACTCTTTTTGATGGACAATTAGTTGCAATGTGACCAACACTACCACACTTGAAGCACTTCCTATCTTCAACAAGCTTTTTAGGAGCTTCAAACTTTGATTTAGTCTCCTTGTAGTTCGAACTAGAACCACTTTTCTCCAAGCTGTTCTTCTCAAAAGGTTTAGTGAAACCTTTTACAAAGGGCTTAGTGTACGTCCCTTTCTTCCCCTTTATCTGTTTTTCAACTTTTAAAGCTACCTTGCAAACATCATCAAAGGACCAATATTGTTGTAATTCAACTTTTTCAGCAATATTATCATTCAACCCCGAAATAAATCTAGCAATCTTATGCTCAACAATCTCTTCTAAGCCACATAGCATGCATAACTTTTCAAATTCACCAATATAATTCTCAACAGTCATAGAATTTTGTTTAAAAAGTTGCATCTTAAGATGAACATCTTGAATATAATCACTAGGTACGAACCTTTTTTTCATGTGCTTCTTGAGTTGTTCCCAAGTTGAAATTCTTGCACGCCCCTCCTTATGCCTTTTCTTCTTTAGATTATCATACCAAAGACTAGCATAACCGGTCAGTTTTAATTCAGCCAATTTGCATCTTTTCCTTTCATCATACTCCTTGTAATCAAAAAGTGTCTCGGCCCTTCTAATCCACTCAAAGTATTTTTCAGGTTCATTCATACTCCCATTGAATTCGGGAAGATCTAATCTAAGGTTCCTATCATCATCCTTTGGTCTATCTCTTCTCCTAGGCCTTGGTGATTCATCACTTGAAGAATAATTATTTCGTGGCCTCCTCCTTGGTTGTTCTTCCTCATTTGAACCAGAATTAGGGTTAGAATTCCCTTTCCTTGAAGAATCTCTAGCAAGAGTATCAAGCCTTTTTAATATCTCATCCATCCTTGCTGCCAACTCGTCAATTCGCCTATCTCTTCTAAGATTTTGAGCCTGTTCTAAGGTTAATCCCCTTGGAACCTGTGGAACCTCCTCGTCACTCATGATTACTACACAAACCAAGTCAGTTCATGCAAAAATCTTGATTAAAAAATCGAATCTTGAAGAAAAACTAGGCAACACAAAAACCGGACTCTCAACCGCAAATCAGTGCACAAACACCAAACGTTTGAGGCTGTGTAGAACGCGTTACGCAACTAAAAATTATGAATTTTTATATGGTGGTAGCTGGACGTTTTTAGAGTTCAATGCAAAAAGAATCACGCAAAAATTCCCAGCCAATTGTTCCCAGTTTAATTTTTTCCGAAGTTGCGTAACCTGGCTCTGATACCAAAGATGATGTGAATTATTGATCCGAAAATCAACAAAACACAAGGGATATGTTTAAGTCTAATTCTATACAGGAAATCCACCAAGAATTAAACAAAAACTAAGATTAATCAATTAAGAATCCACCTAATTAATCAATCCAAACGAATGTTTTAACTAAAACAAGCAAAACAGCAATTGATCGTAATCAACCAAAACTCAAGTATGCAACTTAAGAAATAATCTGAATATTAATCTATGTATGTTTATTCGTGTGTTTACAGCCCTATTTATAAGACTTAGTTTACCTAGGAAGATTAGGACAAGTCCCTAATTCAATCCTAATTAAACTAGAATTCTAACTTGCTTGAAGAGCAAGCACCTTGGCGCACAAGCATACACCAAACTGATTTATTTTGCTAACTAACTGATTTTTAAAGCAACTAAATAAATGAATAAAAATTAAAGAACTAAATAAAGATTAAAGATCCTAATGCTTGAACCAAGAAAAACCCTTTCAAGTGAAAGGTAAAAACTTGTAAGCAAAATCTAAGTAAAGAAAATTCAAGAAAGTTCAAGAAAGTTCAAGAAAGTGAACTAGACTCCAAGAAAAGTCACTAAGCAAACCGTGGCTTTGCTTTGATATCCAAGAAAGTGTCCATGCAATGCTTGGCTTGAATCAATGTTTAGGGACAAGCTATCTTGATGCATGATAAGCAAATCTTTGAAGTTCTCCATGCTTAGACTTGCATCACCCCTGCTGCCTTACACATGCGGATTCCGGCTAGCAGGGCTTCATATTCCGCCTCATTAATTGACTCACTGTTTACAAAAAATTTCCTTCTCAGAAGTAGTACTTTTTCAAATGGTGTACATTCCAAGTTCAAGGCAGGCGTCTACCGTCTGGAGTTTCCAGACGATAGGTGCCGTTCCTAACCTCTTCATAGATCCGGTAGGGGCATTTCCAATTAGGGGTTAGCTTCCCAGCCTCATTGGCCTTACCGGTTGCCTCCATTTTTCATAACATAAAGTCATCCACTTTCAAAGAGCGCTTGTGCACTTTCTTGTTGTAAGTTCTCGTCATTCTCAGACGGTATAAGCGTTGCCCCTGCGTTCTAGGAGGGAGTCCAATGTCAGCCGCATGGCCTCCCAATTTGCCTCATCATCATAGTTCATAACTCTGAGAGTCGGCTCGTAGTGCTCAATGGGCAAGACGACTTCAGCACCGTATACCATAAGAAATGGGGTTTCTCCGGTTGCCCCTTTAGCAGTAGTCCGGATGGCCCATAGGACATGAATTAATTCTTCTGCCCATAAACCACCGGCTCTTTCGATTTTCTTTTTTATGCCGTATGAGATGAGTTTTTTGAAGGCTTCAACCTGTCTGTTTGCTTGGGGTCGGCCGACTGGTGCAAAACAATGTGAGATACCCTGATCTCCCAACCAAGTCTTGAGCTAGGGGGTCTCAAACTGAGGGCCATTATCAAACACCATAGACATAGGTACCCCAAACTGGGTGATGATGTTCTTCCAGATGAAAGAGATGACATCCTTTGTCTTGATGTTCTTAATCGGCTAAGCTTCTACCCACTTGGTGAAATAATCCACAACCACCAAAATGTAGCGCTTTGCGCCTGGAGCAGGCGTATAAGGACCCAAGATATCCATGCCCCATTTAGCGAATGGGACTGGGCTGTGGATTGCCGTCAGATCAGTAGCCGGACGGTGAATAAGTGGGCTAAACCTTTGGCATTTGTCACATCTTTTGACCAACTCTTTAGCGTCTGCTTCAAGAGTAGGCCAAAAGTAATGCCGCCTGGCTCTGACGGCTAGGGACCTGGCGCCTATATGAGGGGCACAGTACCCAGCATGCAATTCTTCGAGAACTTCTTTCCCCTTTTCTGGGGTAACACACTTCAATGGAGGTTTAAGGAAACCCGCCTTGAAGAGCTCTCCGTTTCTCTACTCGAAGTTTGCTGTTTGCTTCTTCATGACGGCTGCCTCTTGTGGTGAATCAAAAAGTTTGCCGTCTGCTAAATATGCCCGGAAGTCATCCATCCAGGTAGAGCTTCGATCTAAGATTCCAATGGGCTCTTCATGATGCTTCTTTTTTCAAGAACTTCCCAAAAGACCGACCGAGGCGTATCACAGCAGGCGGATGAAGCCAATTTGGACAACGCATCCGCCTGGTTGTTATCTGACCTAGGCACTTGATTCAGACGGAATTCCTCAAGTGCCGCAGCCTCTTATTTGCCTGCCTCAAGATATTTAATCATAGCCGGATGAGTCGCCTCATATTTTCCCTCATACTGGCTGACGACCAACTGTGAATTAGAATAGGCGTCAATTTTAGTTGCCCCTGCTGCCTTACACATGCGGATTCTGGCTAGCAGGGCTTCATACTCCGCCTTGTTATTTAAGGCTTGAAACTTAAACCGCAGTGCATATTCAAATTTGTCCCCTTCATGGAATTCATATATAATTCCTGCACCGCAGCCGTTCTTCGTTGAGCTTCCGTCTACATACACTTTCCAAACCTGGTCAATGTTATCCGGTTGCACCGGTCGTGTCATTTCAACAATGAAGTCGGCAAACGCCTGACGTTTCACTGCCTTTCTAGGTTCAAAAGTGATTTCAAGACTTTGCATTTCAATAGCCCATATCAACATTCTACCGGATGACTCCAAAGTAGACATTGGTCGCTTAAGGGGCTGGTCGGTGTAGATTGCCACCGGATGAGCCAGAAAATACGGTTTTAATTTCTTGAAAGCCATACGCAGGGCAAGGCCAAATTTTTCTACCATGGGGTACCGGAGCTTAGCATTTTTTAGAACATGGCTAATGAAATAGACCGGAAGCTGAACACCGTCTCTCTCAGCAAGGAGAACGACACTAAGGGCATGATCTGAGACGGCTAGGTACATGTATAACACCTCTCTAGGCGGTGGACTAATAAGCCTCGGCAAAGAGTGCAAGTGTTCTTTCAGCCGTTGAAAGGCCGCCTCAGCATCATCCCCCATTAAAATCTGGTCTTCTTCCTGATTGCTTGGAAGAAGTAAAGGCATTTGTCACCTGAAAGGATGAGGAATCTCCCCAAGGCCGCCAGGCAACCGGTTAGTCTCTATGCTTCCTTAACAGTGCGGGGTGACTTCATGTCAATTACTGCCTGTATCTTCTCAGGGTTAACCTCTCTATCCCCCTTTGATCAATTAGGAATCTGAGAAACTTCCCAAACTCAACACCAAAGACGCATTTCTTAGGATTTAACATAACCTTATGCCGCCTGAGTGTGGTGAAGGTTTCTCGGAGATTAGCAAAGTGATCCGCCTGCTGTTTGGATTTGACTATCATGTCATCAATGTACGCCTCTACATTCCTCCCAATTCGATTAATAAAGACCATATTAATCATCCGTTGGAACGTAGCCGACGCATTTTTCAAGCCAAACGGCATCATAGTGTAACAAAATAACCCCTGATCAGTGATGACGACCGTCTTTTCTTGATCTTTCTTCCTTAGGGGTATCTGATGGAAGCCGAAGTAGGCATCCATAAAACTCATCAAGGCATGCCCGGCTGTCGAATCGACCATACTATCGATCTTAGGAAGCGGATAATTGTCCTTGGGACATGCCTTGTTGAGATCTGTGTAATCAACACACATACGCCAGGTACCATTCGGCTTCTTTACAAGCACAACATTAGCCACTCAGTCGGGGAAATTACATGGCCGAATGAACCCAGCATCCAACAGCTTTTTAACTTCGGCAGCTGCCGCCTCACTTCTTTCCTCGCCGTGATTTCTTTTCATTTGCCGGATGGGCTTCTTTTTGGGATCCATGGCGAGTTTGTGGACAGCAAGATCCGGGCTAACGCCTGGCATCTCTTCCACTTCAAAGGCAAAAATGTCTTTGAATTCTTTCAGCAGAAGGTGCAAGTCTGCACCCAACTTAGCAAAAGCAACCGTCCCAACCTTCACGGTACGCTCCGGACGGCTATCGTCCAGAGGTATATCAATATGTTCACCAGCCGGTTGGGGACGGAGCTCATCTGACCGTTCACCGGTCAGTGATTGCTATTTTTTCTCTTTCTTCACCTCCACCAGCAGAGGTGCCTTTCTTTTCTTACTGGCTGCTGGTGGGGCTGGTACTTGGTCGGCATCCTTGACATTGTCAAGGTCTATTGTTTCCTGGCCTTTTGGGGCCACAGTATCTTTGACGGCTGAGAGATAGCACTCGCGGGCCGTCTTCTGATCCCCATTCAAGGAACCAACAGAGGCGTCATCCCTCTCATACTTGATGAGCATGAGGGAACATGAGGGAAGGAATGATTACAGCCTAGGCTTCGTTGAGGGTTGGCCGTCCCAAAATAATGTTGTAGGTGCTCTTCAACGACCAAGAACTTGACGACCAGATGTCGCCCTTTTCCTTTCTCACCCAGCCGGATTGGTAAATCAACCCTTTCGACTAGGTAAACCATTCCACCCCCAAAGCCAACTAAGGGGTGGGTAACCGGATGTAAGCTGCTATCAATATATTTCAGCTTTTGCAGGCATCGGAGGCTGATGATGGTTGATGAGCTGCCGGTATCAATAAGGATCCGTCCAACCAGCTGGTAGGCAACCTTACATTCAATGACGAACGGATCATCATGCGGACGGTGAACACTGCCCCTGTCCTTCTCAATGATCAGAGCGTCTAGGAAGGAAGAGCTTGCAGACGCCTGCCCATCATCATCTTTGTCCATCTTTCGAAGATGGCTCTTGGTGCCCCGGATGGTAGGGCCACCACATGAGAACCCGCCTGCTATTGTGTAGACCGGCTCCTTGTCGGTATCCGAGCTACTAGCAGGCTGGGGGGTAGTCTTGGAGGGCTGACCCTTGTTCTTCTTCTTTGCCCCGGCTGGGGACTTAGAAATGTAGGACTTCAGCATCCCCTTGTCAGCCAGACGGTCCAACGCCCGTTGAAGGCTGAAGTAGTCGTTGGTGTCATGGCCAACTTCCTCATGGTATTGGAAAAATTTATTTTTGTTCCTTGATTGAATTAAACTTTTCATTGGATTCGGCTTCTATAGGCACAGTTGGTCCTTAATTTCCATGAGGATGGAGTTACAGTCCTTGTTAAACTCGTACTTAGGGACGTACGGTTTAAATTCTTTCTTCTTCTTCTAGGTCGGCTGGTCAGAATCACTAACTGCCCAGATTTCTTTTCTCTTCTTGCTCTCTTCTTTCTTTTTGGCCGGCTGTCTTTCTGTTTGTCGGACTTTTTGGAGTCTTAATGATTAACAGGCGTGTAGAGGTACCAACCAATACATTATTAACCTTGGCTGTCTGGGTCGCCTCAGTTATCTCCCGGGTGAACGTAGAAGGTTGTTCACCCAGGCGGAGCAGACGAAGCTGCCAATCCAGTGGCTGGACATTATGGTATACCGCCTGACCTCCGAAGAGAGCCGACTGCATATAGTAAGGTGGGTACTGACCGTAGACCTAAGAAGGTACATATGGTGCAGTCTGACTCTCATGCAAGGAAGGTGCATTCAAACAACTGTTGATTTCTCTTCCGGTTGATAATCTCCCGGGCATCAAGAGTTGATTTTTTACTTCCCACCGGCTGCTGAGTCCGGCTGGTGTTGTTGGTATTCCTATTAGGAAGAAGAATTTTTTACTAATCAATGGTCCCGACTGCCTTCTCCTTTGGATGAGGAGTGGGTTGCCGTTCTCTAACTGACTTCCCCTTTTCCAGAGGAGTCTTCTTGGCCGACTAACCTTTACTTGGGCCAGCCCGGCTCTGGGTGATCAGCTCTTTAATTTCACCCTTGAAACTTGTCATGAATCTCATGAGTTCGTCTCGGGTGACAGGTGCTGATCCAGCGGCCCGTATGGGTTTCCCCTTCCGGCTGCCCAGGGGGTCGATTTGTACCCGCCTGGGAGGCACCCCGCTCCAGAGTGTCTCTAGGCCGGATGCGCTTGGTTTTGAGAGAGCCATCATCAACTGTAAAGGTTTCGACCTGAGGATCTTCATCCTCCTGGTCTGTAAAGACTTCTAGGTTATCGCCCAGACGGTTAGGGGGTGGTACAGACTCTTGAACCATCTTCGAGGTACTCTCCCCAGAGACGGCGCCAAATGTTTTGGGTGTTTTTGTCCCTCGGGAGAGTTACGTCACGAAGTCTGATCCGGCTGAGTTATACCTGCAAAACAACGAAGACTCCGGGTTGTTGGAACTTTGCCTCCGACGATCAAGTTAGTAAATTGGAAGGGAATAAAGAGTACAGAAATTTAGGTGGGGATCTGCTTGGATTCCAAGCTCAGGTATTTCTCTGATGTGAGAGAATGTAGGTGTAATAAATGATTGAATGTGTCCCCAAAATGGGGAAATATCTCCCTATTTATAGGGTCCTTGGAGAACGTGCCCCTATCTAGGTCACTTGACCTAAATTTCAGTGCGCTACGCCGTAAAACGGCGCTTCTAGGGATTTGGGCCCTTGAAGGCCGCCATTTCAGAGATGTATCTGAGGGCGCCAAGTGTCAAGAGGATATTAAGCCACATGGGCCATCCTGAGCTCGACACGTGGCCTCCTCTCATTGGTCCACGTGTCTAGGGTATTTTTACCCTAAACACTACTATGGGTAAAGAGAAAAGAAAAGCTGACACTTCAGAAAAGAAGGTTTAGGTAGAAAAGAAACATGGAGTCCTAGCTAAGGGAGAAATCATTTACTCTAAAATTGAATGTAGGTCATCTAAAGGATGCCTACTAGCTAAAGTCGTGGATGATGAAGAAGACTCAGACAAAAATTGGAAGAGGGCAAAGAAAGAGAAAAAAGATTGAAGCATTGCTTAACTTCCAATTTATTAGATTAGTTTACATTTTAAGTCAATTTATTTTATTAAGATTTTATTTAAATTCCATCAATAATGTAATTTTTACTTTATTTTATTAATGCAATTTCAACTTTTTTATAATTAAATCAACTTTTTTATTTGTTTTATTACAGCAATGAAAACAACTTAAATTATTTACCAGAAATTTTTCGAGTACGGAAGTCGAAAATTTTCCAAAATACACCGAATTTTGCCCAGATATTCGCAGAAAATAGGCGCTGCTTCTTTTTGTCTGTCGCCAGACGTTGCTTTCTGTCGCCAGGCGATAGGATTTGTCACCTTGCACTGCAGTATGTCGTTTGGCGACAGACTTCTTTTTGTGGCGGTGATATTTTGCCGAATTTTTATTAACGTTGGGATGCGAGGTTTGTGAAAATTAATGTGGCCGCACCCTGTAAAGGGTTGCCTACGTATCCTTTCCTAAGGAATAAGGCCAAACGTAGCTCTCTTGAGTGTCCTACTCAAGTAATTATGGGTAGTACTTTTTAAGTTGGTCAAGGTTCGTCATGTTTGAGAATTCATTGCCATCCATATCAGATTGTTTTGCTGCACCTCCTGACAGCATGGTTTTTGACGATATATGGTCTGGACCAATTAGGCCTAAATTTGCCTCTTAGATCCAAACAATTTTCCTTAAAGCTTTTAACACCAAGTTTCGTACTTTGATGTTTCTTGTCTTGACCTTCTTATTAAAGTGTCTAGCCATACAAGTTTGATAGCATTGGGTGTGATGTAGAGCTTCTAGTCGCTTTTCATCGAGTAGAATTAGCTCTTCATATCTCGCCCTAGTTCATTGGACTTCATCGAGTTTACATTCTAATGCAATGCGTAGAGAAGGTATCTCTAGCTCTAAAGGTTGTACGACATCCATTCCATAAACCAAGGAGAATGGCTTGGGAACAGGATTTTCATGGGACTGATATGTTTGTTGTTGTGCAGAAAATAAAAGAGGTTAAGAAATCTTTAAAGAAATTTAACCTTGTTCACTTTCTGATGTTCAGAGTGTTGATGCCAATGCAAGTATTGAGCTGGCTGATTGTCAGAGCAGGTTAAATGCTGATCCTTACAATCTGAAGTTGGTGGGGAAGGAGAGAGAAGCTAGGGAGAGGTTTGAATCTGCTCATAAGAAAAAGATGCAATTTCTGAAGCAAAAAGCTAAGATGCAATGGTTGAAAGAGGGTGATTTTAACTCTGCCTATTTTCTTGCTTGTATTAAGAAGAGAAGGATTCACAATAACATACATAGTATTCAAAAAGATACTGGTGAGGTGGTTCAAGATCCTGCTGAGATTGTTGAGGCTTTTGTTAGTTTTTATAAAGATCTGCTGGGTACTCACAGGAGTCCTACTAGACATGCTCATCAAGCTGTCATTGCTGAGGGGATGGTGTTGGATGCTGATCAGCAGAATAGTACATGTAGGGGTTTTACTGAGGAAGATGTTAAGAGAGCTGTGTGGAGTATTGATAAAGATAAGGCCCTAGGTGCAGATGGTTTTTCAAGCAAGTTTTTTAGAGCTTCTTAAGACAATGTGAAAGCCGAGGTCTGCAAAGCTGTACTGGGGTTCTTTGAGCTTGGGAAGCTACTTAAGCAAGTAAATTCTACTACTTTGACTATGGGGCCTAAGACAGAGAATGCAGTTAGGGTGTCTCAGTTTAGGCCTATAGCTTTCTGTAATGTCCTTTACAAGTTTATTTAAAAGATGTTATGCGAGAGAATGAAAGAGGTGTTGCCTGGCTTGATAAGTGAGAATTAGAGTGTTTTTGTGGCTGGTAGATCTATCTTGGATAACATTTTAATTTGTCAAGATATGCTAAAAGAATATAATAATAAGAGAAGGGCTTCTAGATGTACTATCAAGGTGGATCTAAGGAAGACTTATGACTCAGTTCACTGGTCTTTTATTCAAGAAATGCTGCAGGCTTTGAAGTTCCCTGAGAAGTTTGTTGCTTGGGTCATGGAGTGTGTCACTTCTCCTTCTTTCTCTATTATGTTAAATGGGGGTCTGCTTGGCTTTTTTAAAGGGAAGAGAGGAGTGAGACATGATGATCCAATGTCTCCTTTCCTTTTTATGGCGGTGATAGAATATCTTACAAGATTGCTTAAAAAAGTTGGGAAGAAAATAGGTTTTGATTTTCATCAGAGATGTGAAAGTGTTGGGCTTAATCATTTGATTTTTGCTGATGATTTTATGTTATTTTCCCATGCTAATAGGAAGTCTGTTACTTTATTGGTGAAGTCTCTGGTAGCTTTTGAAGGGTGCTCTGGTCTATAAGCAAATGTGGATAAATAACCATCTATTTTGGAAGTGTTAGTGATGACTTTCAACAAGAAATCATGAGAGATTCTGGCTTTATGTTAGGTGAGGCTCCATTTAGGTACTTGGGCATTCCTCTCAATGCTAAGTATTTAAGGGTTGCTGATTTTGATGGTATAATTGATAAAATGTAAGCCAGAATAACTTGTTTGTCAATTAGGAACTTGTCTTATGCAACTAGGGTGGTCTTGGTGAATTTTGTTCTTATGAGTTTATACACATACTAGGCCCTATGTGTGCTTCTCCCTAAGACTGTGATTCAGAGAATTACTCAGCTCTGTAGAGCATTTTTGTGGTGTGGAGATGCAGTGCTTTCCTAAAACCCACCTATAGCTCGGTACTGGGTTTGTAAAGCTAAGGTAGCTGGGGGTTTGGGTATTAGAGATTGTGTTCTTTGGAATACAGCTGCTCTGGGAAAATATGTGTGGAAAACTGCAAAGAAGGAAGACTCTCTTTGGGTCAGGTGGGTTCATGTTGTCTACATAAAGAATGCTGATTGGTGGACCTATGAACTTAAGAGAATTGCAGGCTGGGCTTGGAAGAAGTTGTGTTCTATCAGAGATGATATTAAAACTAGCTTTGCTCAACTAGGAAGTATAAGATTGTAGAATTCTATAGATGGTTGCAGGGGGATAGTCCTAAGGTTGATTGGCATACTTGGGTTTGGAACAAGTTCAACTGCCCAAAGCATTCTTTTATAGTATGGCTGGCAATGCATAACAGACTCAAGACTAGGGAAAAGTTGTGTAAATTTGGAGCTTGTGAAGATGCTAGCTGTTTGTTGTGTGGGGGGAGAGATTGAGAGCAGAGACCACTTGTTTTAGGTGTTTTTGTCCCTCGGGAGAGCTACAACTCAAAGACTTGTTAAGGAGTGCATGTACCTGCAAAACAATGGAGACTCCGGGTGGTTGGAGCTTCGCCTCCAACAATCAAGTTAGAACGTGTAGGAGTGAGTAAAAAGTGTGGAAAAAGATAAAGAAGAGATCTTCTCGGATTTCGAGATTAGGAGATTTCTCTGATGTAAGAGAATGTTAGTGATTTTGTTATAATTTTCATCTGTCCCACAAATGGGGGAAATCTCCCTATTTATAGGGTCATTCTGGATAAGTGTGCCCTTACTTAGGTCATTTGACCTAGATTTGGTGGGCTGTCCACGCTTTTGGCGGCTTTTTGGGAAGTGGGCCTTTGAAAGCCGTCATTCCTTTTGATGACAGTGGATTCCATGTGTCATTTCGTAAGTGGCCCAATTTAAGCCAATATAAGACGGACACGTAACCTATTCTCATTGGACCATGTGGTGGGGTAATTTTACCCAAAGCATTTGCCCCTCACAGATGTGATGTGGCAATCCACGTGGCATCTATGACACGCGTCACTCACACAGTGGTGGAACATGAATTACTGTTCACCTTCTGGGGAATTTACCACGATGCCCCTGAAGTTACCCCTCTATGAATAGAAACTTTGCCCCTCTCATTTTTGCTCATTTATGAAAAAAGGTCTTGAGAGAATCTTAGAGAATTTGACTTTTCTTTGAAAACAACACTTTCATCTGCCGCTTGCTTTTTGTCGCCTGACCCAATCGGCTTGTTCAACTTCAACACTACCCCTTTCAGATAACCGCCTGCTCTTTTCTCTCTTTTTTCAATTTTCTTTAAGTTCGCCTGTGTTTGTTTCTTCCTTTTTTTTTAAATGGTATCACAAACACACACGACACGACCTAGGGTAGCAGTCAACCAGTCACCTGGGACAGCTGAATGTAGAACTAGGGTTGCCGCCTTTCCTGAACTGCTCTAGCCAACGAATCCGTATGTGTCTGATGAAGGCTGGGACAAGATTTTGTCGGCTTGTCTTTTAAAGTTGATGTGAAAATGATTAAGGGGGGGGGGGGAACCAAGAAAAAGATTACCCCTAAAAGCTATATCCCAGAATTCAATTGGCTAACTCATCCATTTTATTTGGCCGCTTGTACTGCCAACACTTTGGGTGAGGCCCCAAAAGCAGCAGGCTCCGAATGAGGGCTAGACTCCAACTAAAAGGAGGAAGACGGTTGCTCATAAGTCGTCGGCCAGCCAGTTTGAGTCCCACCCCTTTACAAACGGCAGGTCGCCGGTTATAATGGCTGCCTTGAAGCAGGCGGAGGAGTCCAAATCAACAAAGGGCTAAACTCCAAATGGGGACACCGACTCTCCAGGCGGCAATTCAAGCAGGCGAAGGGACAAGAATGCTCAGGATCTGGTCATCATCCCAGGTACCTCCGCCTTTGATCCCTTATCTTACCCTTGTAGGGTTAAGACTTACAGTCAGCCAACCCAGTCTGAAACAAGTCGGTCTTTTGGTCGTATCTATGCCAGCCTCTCACCAAGTATTGATTGTGCAGATGCTCCCCAGGCGCCGGATGTTAAGCAGATTGCCTAGGACATGATCGCCGCATTCTCTGCTGATCAGCGAGACTATATCAAAGGAGTCGGCTCCCTGAACTTTGATGCTATCCTTGCAAATTTGGCAGTGGTATTTTAAAGTTATCTTTTAACTCTTGCCTTTGCCGAATGTATACTAACCTTCTTTTTCTTTTTGCCGGATGCAGGCCATGCTGCGAGTCAATGGTCTTAAAAAAACATTCGCCAACAAGAAGAAAGAGGTAAGAGCTGCCAACTTAAGGGCCTCTTCCAATCTTGACAAAGCCATGTTTGATGTAAATAAGGCTGGGTTGTTGACTCAAGATATCCTATACTCATAGGCGACTGCAAATTTGCAAGTGAAAAAGATTTGGAGGCGGCCCAGAAGAGGGTGACTGAGCTGAAGGCCGAGCTGAAGGAGGCTAAAGAGATGATTCAAGAGCTTCAAGATGCTGGCAAAGAGACGGATAGTCTCAAGTGCCAAAATGAAAAACTTCGACACAAGCTTGCCAACCAAGAAAAGCAGCTCGCCTCCAAATGGTCTGCTAAGGTGGAAGAGGAGAAAAGGTTGCCTGTTGAGGAAAATGAGGCTGACTGCGTCACTCGAATGAAGATGGAGTGGAAGGATCTATTTCCCAAAGACGACTACTCTATATGGGAGTATCGTTATGAGCAAGCTATAGAGGAGCTGGATGTGTAGGCGGACCAAGAAGCTGATAGCGGCGAGGGGGACCAACATGAGGACGAGGCCAAGGAAGTCAATGGAGATCATCTGGCCAATGAAGAAGTGGCGGATGAAAATGAAGCCGAGTCCTCTCCTAAAGCTGATTAATTTAAATGTTGTTTCTGCAGCCGGATGGCCATTTAAAATACATTTCCGGCCTGCGTGCCGAGTATCTCTTATTTCTTTACCACTGAGGAGTCTGGTTAACCAATTATTTTTCTTGCTTTTTTTCGGCTGTTCAGCCGGTTAAAAATTTAAATTTTTTATTTTGTTGGCTAAGGGGTCAGCTTTTTATGATGAATCATCCGCACAATAGGTCGGTTTTTAACCTTTTTGTTTGGTTTTTAACACTTGTGTTTTATTTTCTGATGTTTTAATTTGAATTGAATTTAATGGTATACCGGATGGTTTTGCCCTTGGGTGGCTATGCTCTTTGGTTTGTATGTTGGCTGATTGGCTTGAAAATGTGTGATGCCGGATGGGGGTATGACTGATTTTCAAATCAATCAATCACTATGGTGTTTGCCGCAAGCCAAGCGCGCAGTTGGCCACTCGAGCATCCGGATCTTATTGCAGGTGGTCACTAGACCTTTCTGCCATGGTCGAATGGCTGTTCATACAACAAGTATTACAAGTCGAATGAACTTTAGTGTTAAGTTAGCATCGGTCCGCCTGAGATTCTTCCTTTACAGGCGTCTCGTATTTTCCAGGCGGCCCCTTATGCCTACCCATGTTAAATGGGTCCGGATGAGTGATCATGCTACCAATATTACAAGTTGCATGAAATAGGAATTTTGTAATTTCCCGCCTGCTAATTTTCTTTCTCATAAGCCTTATGCGCTCACCCCATCTCAAGTGAGTTTAACCCTACTTAGGCTAATTTTCAAACTAGCCGACTATGTAAGTGGCCCTAATCTAATTATACTCAATGTCCGCATGTCCCTGCTAGGAGGACTTGTATAATTTCGCGAGGTAATCTAAGTTAGAATTTTAGTCGGCAACCGATTGATGTATCTAACATCTGGCCACTGCAGACTTAGTCATTCTTTAGATTGCCATGGTAAGGTAGCTATGAGTTGACCAATTAGGTCGTTCAATTTTTACCGCCTATATGCAGTTGTAGAGCAGACGATAGAATTCCCTCGGCGACGATAACACCCGGAGGGGCGTCGCCGGACGCCATATTTCACATTGGAGCATGCGAATTTATAAAATGGGTAACCATCCGGCCATTGGCCTCGTGTCTAATTTTTTGGAAGACGGTTGTATAGCCATTCAACCTTTTAATGTTTAGCTTATTATCTAGCCATTGGCCTCACATTACTTTTGATGTTGTTAACTTCTAATTATTTTTTCAAGTTAGTCAAAGAAAGGGGACCGTATGTATGTATGTATAAGAATAGATAAAATAATTTGGAAACAAAAAGCAGCTTTTCATTGATAGGCTTTCCATTTACAAATATTTACAACACTTAGAAGTAGTACTTTTTAAGATTGTCTACATTCCAAGTTCTGGGCAGCCGATTACCGTCTGGGGTCTCTAGGCGGTAGGTGTCGTTTCTAACTTCTTCATAGATCCGGTAGGGGCCTTCCCAATTAGGAGTCAACTTTCCCAGATTATTTGCCCAACCAGTTGCCTCCATTTTGCGTAACACAAGTCCCCAATTTTCAAAGGGCGCTTGTGTACTTTCTTGTTGTAGGCACGAGTCATTCCCAGACGGTAAACCTTATGACGAAGGGCGGCATTGCCCCTGTGTTTTGGGAGTGTGTCCAATGCTAGGCGCATGGCCTCTCAGTTTGCGTATTCATCCTAAAGCATGACTCGAAGAGTCGGCTCATAATGCTCGTTGGGCAAGAAGGCTTCAGCACCATATACCATGAGAAATGGGGTTTCGCCTGTTGCCCCCTTGGCAGTTGTCCGGATGTCCCATAGGACATAAATCAATTCCTCAGCCCATAAACCTCCGGCTCTTTCAATTTACTTTTTAATGTCATCTGAGATGAGTTTATTGAAGGCTTCAACATGGCTGTTTGCTAGGGGTCAGCCGACAGATGCAAAATAATTTGAGATCCCTTGATCTCACAACCAAGTCTTGAGCTGAGGCGTCTCAAATTGAGGTCCATTATCAAATACCATGGACATAGGTACCCCGAACCGGGTGATAATGTTCTTCCAGATGAAGGAGATGACATCTTTTGTCTTGATGCCTTTGACCGCCTCTACTTCCACCCACTTGTTGAAATAATCCACCGCAACCAAGATATAGCGTTTTTCGCTTGGTGCAGGCGCATATGGACCTAGAATGTCCATGCCCCACTTAGCGAACGGGACTGGGTTGTGGATTGCCATCAGGTCAGTAGCCGTACGATGGATTAGCTTTCCAAAATTTTGACACTTGTCGCATTTTTTTACCATTTCCATTGCGTCTAACACTAGGGTAGGCCAGAAATAATGCCGCCTGGCTCTGACGGCAAGGGATCTGCCATCTGAGTGGGAGGCACAGTATCCCGCATGCAGCTCTTCGAGAACCTCTTTCCCTTTTTCCGGGGTAACACACTTCAATAAGGGCTTCAAAAAACCTGCCTTGAAGAGTTCTCCCTCTCTGATCTCGAAGTTTGTTGCACGCTTTTTCAGCACGGCCGCCTCCTGAGGTGAATCAGAGAGCGTGTCGTCTGTTGGATACGCCCGGATGCCATCCATCCAAGTTGAGCTTCAGTCCAAAATTCCAATGGGCTCGTCTTTAGTTATACTTCATTTTTCCATTATTTTCCAGAAGATGGACTGTAGGCGTCGTTCAAAGTGCGCCTACGTTAAAGCATGTGTGAATATGCTAAGCACTCTTAGAAAGTGGGAATTGACGTATACGATTAGGGACAAGGAAAGTAGGGAGATGCCAACAAGTTTTTAAGGAACTTGTAAACTGTTCACGGATCATAAAAGGCAACCACGATAAAGGGACAACGATAGGCAACAACGATTGACCCATGAAGGTTACACCCCATTCATAATCCATGAGATTACTAACTCCATATGGTTCGAAACCACGAAAGAAGGATCGAGGATGATGGTATGAAGTGAGTCATGGAGTCACATTCGCCCGTATTGGCCTCTTCTCGATTCTTATAGTGAAAAGTGATTCCTGCGATCTCAAAGGCATACAAACAAAAATTCAATTCGCTCCAAACTATTATTCGGCTAAATTGGTTTAATATTAATGCAACATATAATTCTAAAATATTTATGATCACTTGAGTAAATAACAAGATTAAAAAGGAACCTGAATCGGTTGTCCAAATTATCTTATTAGGAGTGCTTTTCAATTACATATTCCCTTTAAACATGCAATATGGTGATTATAATAATAAACATTAATATTAGAAGCAATTTAACACTAAATCCAACAATATAAAATCGTTAGAAAAATAAAAGAAATAAAAGGAACATAATTCTTACTTTGATTCTGTTTTCTTGCAACTATAAAATAATAAACGAGTTAGTTACTTCAAGGAAATAATTATAAAAAGATAATTAAATTAAATTAAATTAAATAGAGTTGATGGGGCCAAACCCTCAAACAGTTCTACCTTTCACGCCTTGGCTAAAGGACAGAACCATGAGTAAAGTATGGACTCCTTAGAGTGCTTGTAGAGGGAATTTTGAAAGAAGAAGGGTAGGCTAGTGTTTAGGCTAGAGCATAGCGGAGAGAAAACAGAGAATTAATTGATGCCCCGTACATTAGAAATGAGGGGGTATTTATAGAAAAAATGTGCTGAAGGAACACATTGAACCCTAAAAATATAAAAACCCTAAAAAATTGCACCACGACACGGCAGAGGGCACCGTGAAACGGTGCCTAGCACCGTCAGCAGGGATAGTTTTTGTGACACGTTAACAAGTTGTGTGACGCGAGAAATATTTAGGGTAGTGGGAATAAAACGCGTGAAGGGTTTACGCACAAAGGACATAGAATTGTCCTGTGCCACAGTACGGGCACTGTGCCACGGGGAATCTCACCGTTAGACGGGGAACATACCCGTGACACGGTGGACTTTTACCGTGACGCGGCATCCAGTAGTCCATTTTTCAGTCCAAATTCATTTTTAACCCTAATTCCGTTCAGCATTTTTAAGTGTCGATTGATAATTTTTTGCCATTTTTGATTTGTTATTATTAATTGGGATAAAATAAATAAATAAATAAAAGGTTTGGGCCAAAATAAATAACAAAACAAAAAGGTTTGGGCTGAAATTAATAAAAAGAACTATGCTTTGACTAAACATCACGAATGATCCATGGACTATTCAAAATATGAATTTAATTAAATACGCTTTTTAAAGCACTCTCGGGATTAAATATTGAACCCGACCAATAGTGGCAGTGAAAGGTTGTTCATCATCAGGTTTGGTTTTGGGGAGACATTTTTAAATGTCTACAGAAGCCCCCACTTTGACTGACTTTGTAGAAACATCAATTTCGAAAATGATAGTCAAAGTAGTCGATAGGGACGGAGATTGTTTTAAGACGATTTGCGATCCAAAATCACTCTGTATACGCCGATACCTGCAGAAAAATGTTAGTTCCACAAATAAAAGAGTAAAGGGATAGAATACATATCTGGCACCAGTGTATCGGTGACAAATGAGTTTGGCAGCTTCCTATGCTTGAAGGAATCCACCGGATGACGTTCGTTGAAATGCTTTTCATGCCTGAGAAAAGCCGACTGATGAATTTGGTAGCTTTCTAAGCCTGAAGAAATCTACCGGATGATACTTTCCATGCCTGAGGAAAGTCGACGTATGATTTTGGTGTCATTCTATGCTTGAAGAAATCCACCGATAATGCCTTCCACGCTTGTTGAAAGCCGACATGGCGGTTTTCTATACTTGAAGAAAAATCCACCGATAACACTTTCCATGCTTGAGGAAAGCCTACTTGGCGGTTTTCTATACTTGAAGAAAAATCCACCGATAATGTTTTCCATGTCGTAGGAAAACCGACAACTGATATAATGTCTGAAATTTGTAAGTGCGTGGGCCGCAGATGATTTACCTTTAAGTTGACTATCTGACTATATTAGGCGCTTAAAGTGTCAAAAATACAACCCTAATGCTTGTTAGGGGTAAACTGGTAATTTTGAAAAATTTGCCGCGCAATTTCGGTGAGAAAATCACTGACCAAAAGTTGCGAAAAATTGTTCCAACTTGGTCAAAGATGCCAGAGTATTTGTCAAAAATTCAAAAGGAGCGTGAAGGATAAAAAAAGGGCACCGTGCCACGTGGAAATATCCTGCGACACGAATCCTATCCCCGTGTGATAATGTTCTTCCAGATGAAGGAGATGACATCTTTTGTCTTGATGCCTCTGACTGCCTTTGCTTCCACCCAGTTGGTGAAATAATCCACCACCACAAAGATATAACTTTTTCCGCCTGGTGCAGGCGTATATGGACCTAGAATGTCCATGTCCCACTTAGCGAACGGGACTGGGTTATGGATTGCGGTCAGGTCAGTAACCGGACGATGGATTAGCTTGCCAAAATTTTGACACATGTCGCATTTTTTTTACCATTTCCATTGCGTCCGACTCCAAGGTAGGCCAGAAATAATGTCGTCTGGCTCTAACGGCTGGGGATCTGCTACCTGAGTAGGAAGCGCTGTATCCCGCATGAAGCTCTTCGAGAACCTCTTTCCCTTTTTCCGGGGTAACATACTTCAATAAGGGCTTCAAAAAACAAGCCTTGAAGAGTTCTCCTTCTCTAATCTCGAAGTTTGTTGCACACTTTTTCAGCACGGCCGCCTTCT
The DNA here is from genome assembly GCA_024500155.1 of Chenopodium formosanum. NCBI lineage: Eukaryota > Viridiplantae > Streptophyta > Magnoliopsida > Caryophyllales > Amaranthaceae > Chenopodium > Chenopodium formosanum. The sequence continues at coordinate 45,757,627 of CM044880.1, forward strand.
GAGGTGAATCAGGGAGCGTGTCGTCTGTTAGATACGCCCGGATGCCATCCATCCAAGTTGAGCTTCGGTTTAGAATTCCAATGGGCTTGTCATCAGTTATACGTCGTTTTTCCATTATTTCCAAGAAGACGGACTGTAGGCGTCGTTCAAAGTGCGCCTACGTTAAAGCATGTGTGAATATGCTTGGCACTCTTAAAAAGTGGGAATTGACTTTTAAGATTAGGGTCAAGGAAAGTAGGGAGCCGCCAACAAGTTTTTGAGGAACTTGTAAACCATTCACAAATCATAAAAGGCAACCATGATAAATGGACAACGATAGGCAACAACGATTGACCCGTGAAGGTTACACCCCATTTATAATCCATGAGATTACTAACTCCATATGGTTCGGAACCACGAAAGGAGGATCGGGGATGATGATACGAAGTGATTCATGGAGTCGCATTCGCCCGTATTGGCCTCTACTCGATTCTTATAGTGAAAAGTGATTCCTGCGATCTCAAAGGCATACAAACAAAAACTCAATTCGCTCCAAATTATTATTAGGCTAAATTGGTTTAATATTAATGCAACATATAATTCTAAAATATTTGTGATCCACTTGATTAAATAACAAGATTAAAAAGGAACCTAAATCGGTTGTCCAAATTATCTTATTAGGAGTGATTTTCAATTACATATTCCATTTAAAAATGCAATATGGTGATCATAATAACAATAGAATAAACATTAATATTGGAAGCAATTTAACACTAAATCCAACAATATAAAATCGTTAGAAATATAATAGAAATAAAAGGAACATAATAAACAAGTTAGTAACTTCAAGGAAATAATAATAATAAAACGATAATTAAATTAAATAGAGTTGATTTGGGGCCAAACCCTCAAACAGTTCTACCTTTCACGCCTTGGCTCAAAGACAAAACCACGAGTAAAGTATGGACTCTTTAGAGTGCTTGAAGAGAGAATTTTGAAAGAAGAAGGGTAGGCTAGTGTTTAGGCTAGAGCATAGAGGAGAGAAAATAGAGAATTAATTAATGCCCTGTACACCAGAAATGAGGGGGTATTTATAGAAAAAATGTGTCGAGGGAACACACGGAACCCTAATAAGATAAAAACCCTAAAAAATTGCACCGCGACACGGCAGAGGGCACCGTGACACGGTGCCTGACACCGTCAGACGGGACAGTTTCCCGTAATACGGTGAACAGTTATGTGATGCGGGAAATATTTAGGGTACGGGGAATAAAACGTGTGACGGGTCTACGCGGAAAGGACTTGGAACTGCCCCGTGTCACGGGGAATTCCACCTTCAGACGGGAAACATTCCTGTGACGCGGTGGACTTTTACCGTGATGCGGGAGCCTGTAGTCCATTTTTCCGTCCAAATTCATTTTTAACCCTAATTTCGTTCAGCATTTTTAAGTGCCAATTGATAATTTCGGGCCATTTCTGATTTATTATTATTAATTGGGCTAAAATCAGTAAATAATTAAAAGGTTTGGGAAAAAATAAGTAATAAAATAAAAAGGTTTGGGCTGAAATTAAAAAAAAAGAACCATGCTCTGACTTAACATTAAGAATGATCCATGGACTATTCAAATATTTAATTTAATTAAATACGATTTTTAAAGCACTCATCATCAGGTTTGGTTTTGTGGAGACATTTTTAGGTGTCAACAGAAGCCCCCACTTTGACTGACTTTGTAGAAATGTCAGTTTCAAAAACGATAGTCAAAGTAGTCGATAGGGACGGAGAATGATTGAAGACGTTCTGCGACCCCAAATCACTCTGTATACGCCGATACCTGCACAAAAATGTTAGTTCCACAGATAAAAGAGTAAAGGGATAGAATACATATCAATCACTAGTGCATCAGTGACAAATTAGTTTGGCAGCTTCCTAAACTTGAAGGAATCCACCGGATGACGTTGGTTGAAATGCTTTCCATGCCTGAGAAAAGCCGACTGATGAATTTGGTAGCTTTCTAAGCCTAAAGAAATCTACCGGATGATACTTTCCATGCCTGCGAAAAGTCGACGTATGATTTTTGTGTCATTCTATGCTTGAAGAAATCCACCGATAATGCCTTCCATACTTGAGGAAAGCTGACTTGGCGTTTTTCTTTACTTGAAGAATAACCCACCGATAACACTTTCCACGCTTGAGAAAAGCCAACTTGGCGGTTTTCTATACTTGAAGGAAAATGTCTCCCCAAACATCTTCACTTGTGCCAAGAGACGAACAGGCTATACCTTTGAGATAGACGTCTTCATCGTCACTATCCCAAATTTCGTTAACTTCTTCATAGTTCGAGACAAATACAACTTCTGGCAGAGGGTTCATTCACAAGTTGAATGAGTATTGATGGATCAAAGGAGACTTCATCTCCCATGATAGCCAAAGCATTAGAAAGAGGACCTGTTTGAATGTTAGGCTTCTTGCCCCTTGGAGGGACAGGAAGTTGATTAACGTCAATTAGGTCTTGGATCGCATCTTTTGATGAAACTTGCAATGTGCATTGGGGTCATAGCTAGCAGTTCTGTTCTCTGGTCGAGTTTCTGGATAAGGTCGAATTGGCATAATTAGTCCTTGACTATGCAAGCGATCAAAAGCAGCATCATAAGTCATTCCCAAAGACGTATAAACCCTCCTTTGCCTTTGGAATCTTTAAGGGGGAGCATTAAGAGCCAGCACATCAGTGATATTGACATTGTTGGTAGCATTATTGAGCTTGGAAGACGAAGAAGAAGGAGTGTCGTTCTTCTTGTTTTTCCAAGTGCTGCTGTTATTATTGTTGCTACTAGCCGTCTTCATTAGTTCATCTTCGATATTGATTCCAATATCGTACACAACTTCGAAGGTACTCAAAGGCAGAAAGTTCAAGTGTTGCTTGTACTTATGAGTCAAATTTGCAATAAACAAGCAAACCATCTCTTTTTCCTTGGGAGGATCCACCAAGAGCGCAGCTGTTTCTCTCCACCTATTTAGGTGAGTAGTGAAGCCTTCATTCTCCTTTTGTTTGATAATGGAGAGTTCACGTTCCGAAGTCTTGGCTTGGATGTTACACTTGTAACGATTCATAAGGCTTTTAGTAAAGTCCGCCCAGGTCGCAACATGTTTGGATTCCAGAGAGTAGAACCATTGTTGACAGGCATGCTCCTAGGAAAGAGGGAACACAGTAGGGAAGAGCGTCACATCTACTCCCTTAAGAGCCATGGTCGCAGAAAAGGCTTTTAAGTGGAAAAGCGGATGATCAGTAGGCTTGAACTTGGGAATGTCAGCAGTTGAAAACTTCTCAGGAAGTTTGTCCCTTATGGACGAAGAGGTGACAGGTTGCTCCACATAAGTGAACTCTTCAGAGATCTTACTCATATGTTCCTTGATCTTGTCCATTGCAGCGGCAGTGACATTGTTTTGATTGTCTTGCTCTACCGTGTTGACTCTACTGGTGAGTGTTTGCATCATGTTAGACAACATTTCAATTGTCTTGTTGATGTTTTCGATATCTTCCTTAGTAGCTATTGGTTGAAAGTAGACTGGAGACGGATCTTGTGGAGGTGATTGTTGTGGTTTCCTTGTACGCCTCTTTGGTATAAGAGATTGTTGAGGTATTGACTCGGACCGTAACAATCTACCCCTGCTTCTTGACCAAGTGCTGTGACACCGAAACAAACACACCTTTAATGACCAAACTTAACCTTAACCTATTTGGAAATAATTAAAACAAAAATTATTTTGAAATTTGAAATTCACATTATTTTTTTTTTAAAAAAAAAATTATATGGGAGGATACCATCCGACTTACTCCAAAAAAAAACGACACAAGACAACCCTAAATAAGGTCATGAAATGGTGCACGACTAACGGAAAAAGTGTGTGAACACGACATGTGAGTGATTAAGTGAAGGTTATGGACACGTGTTATGACCGCATAGCTAGATAAGACACCAAACCAGACATACGAACCACATAAGCATGCACGAAGACAAAAAAAACTGACTGGACAAATTTCATGGGCACCATATCACGGTGCTGACTGTCATGACACGGTACATAGCACAGTCAAAAGGGGCAATGCACCGTGCCACGACATTGCACACTGTGGCGCGGCAGACCTGCCGTTACACGGTGCGCAATTCCAGGCCTAAATTTGTGTAATTTCAAGATTTTAATCTTTAGTTCGTACTAATTACTATGTGGAAATAAAAACCATAGGTCATGGATTAAACAAAAAGAGCAAACACATGAGGGTTAGCACCAAACAAATCATGTAACATTTAGTCACGACGATGTAAAAAGAGTTCGCAACCTAAGGTCAAGATCTATGTTCAACTATTGGTCAAGCTTTGGGTGTTAAAAGGGTACCATGGTTAAGAGTTTTGACGCGTTAGCAAGGCAGCCTCCCTTGAGGGTGTATGCCAACGGGCGGCTCCGCGAGTTTGTGATGAAATCGAACTCAACTCCATGGTTTGGGTGGATTTAATAACTTGGATGAACTCTTATTACCATGAGCGTTTTTGGGTTGATAGATCTTAAATCCCCCGGGGCTAAGATGCATAGAGAACACACACATTTTTTTAGAAAAATCGAAGGAAGTTGACTGTGAGAAGAGAAAACAAGCCACCGGACTGATTTTAGGACTGCCGTGACAAGGCAGATAGTACCGTGACATGACAGATTTTTCCGCGGCATGGCAGTCAGAAAATCAGACTGGTGCCCTGTTTTCCTTCGTACGCAATCAAGTTATTCAATTTTTCCTATGGGACGGACCTAAATGTGACGTTAAAACGTCTATGCTTATGCAAAAATGCCAAATTAATCACAGGAATAATTTTCAAGAATCTTTCAATTCTCATCCACTCATCTTAAATACATACCGATCACTCAAATCGATAAATAACCAAGAATCATTCCCAGTGGAGTCGCCAAATTGTAGTCGTCGTTCGAAGTGCGCCTACGTTAAAGCATGTGTGAATATAGGGACGTATACGATTAGGGACAAGGAAAGTAGGGAGCCGCCAACAAGTTTTTAAGGAACTTGTAAACCGTTCACGGATCATAAAAGGCAACCACGATAAAGGGACAACGATAGGCAACAACAATTGACCCGTGAAGGTTACACCCCATTCATAATCCATGAGATTACTAACTCCATATGGTTCGGAACCACGAAAGGAGGATGGGAATGATGGTACGAAGTGAGTAATGGAGTCACATTCGCCCATATTGGCCTCTACTCGATTCTTATAGTGAAAAGTGATTCTTGTGATCTCAAAGGCATACAAACAAAATTTCAATTTGCTCAAAACTATTATTAGGCTAAATTGGTTTAATATTAATGCAACATATAATTCTAAAATATTTATGATCACTTGATTACATAACAAGATTAAAAAGGAACCTAAACCAGTTATCCAAATTATCTTATTAGGAGTGATTTTCAATTACATATTCCCTTTAAACATGCTATATGGTGATCATAATAACAATAGAATAAACATTAATATTGGAAGCAATTTAACACTAAATCCAACAATATAAAATCGTTAGAAAAATAATAGAAATAGAGGAGAGAAAATAGAGAATTAATTGATGCCCCGTACATCAGAAATGAGGGAGTATTTATAGAAAAAATGTGCTAAGGGAACACACAGAACCCTAAAAAGATAAAACCCTAAAAAATTGCACCGCAACACGGTAGAGGGCACCATGACACGATGCCTGGCACCTTCAGATGGGACAGTTACCCGTGACACGGTGAACAGTTGTGTGACGCGGGAAATATTTAGGGTACGGGGAATAAAACCCTTGAAGGGTTTATGCGGAAAGGACACGGAACAACCCTGTTTCATAGCAGGGGCACCGTGTCACAGGATCTCCCACCATCAGACGGTGAACATTTCCGTGACACGGTGGACTTTTATCGTGACACGGGAGCCTGTAGTCCATTTTTCCGTCCAAATCCATTTTTAACCCTAATTTCATTCAGCATTTTTAAGTGTCGATTGATAATTCGGGCCATTTCTAATTTATTATTATTTATTGGGCTAAAATAAATAAATAAATTAAAGGTTTGGGCCAAAATGAATAATTAAATAATAAAATAAAAAGGCTTGGGCTGAAATTAAAAAACAAAGATCTATGCTTTGACTAAACATCAAGACTGGTCCATGGACTATTCAAAATTGAATTTAATTAAATACGATTTTTTAAGCACTCTCGGGATTAATTAATGAACCTGACCTATAGTGGCGGTGAAAGGTTGTTCATCATCGGATTTGGTTTTGGGGAGACATTTATAGGTGTCTTCACGAACCGAGGTGTATCACAGGAGGCGGAGGATGCCAACTTTGACAGAGCATCCGCCTGATTATTTTTGGCCCGGGGCACTTGGGTAAGATGGAATTCCTCAAGTGTCCCGCTTCAGCCTTGACTGCATATAGATACTTGATCATAGCCGGATGGGTGGCTTCAAACTCACCATGGTATTGGCAAACTACCAACTGAGAGTCTATGTAGGCGTCAATTTTTGTTGCTCCTGCCGTCTTACACATGCGGACACCAGCGAGCAAAGCTTCGTATTCCGCCTCATTGTTTGAGGCCTGAAACTTGAACCGTAGTGCATACTTGTATTTGTCCCCTTCCGGGGATTCACAGATTATGCCTGCACCGCAGCCGTTCATAGTAGAGCTCCCGTTAACATGCACCTTCCAAACATGATCAAGGTTATCCGGAGCAACCAGCCTTGTCATTTCGACAATGAAGTCGGCAAACGCCTGACCCTTCACTGCCTTTCTTGGTTAGTAGGAGATTTCAAGACTCTGCATTTCAATAGCCAATTTAAGCATTCTGCCGGATGAGTCAAGGCTTGTCATTGGCCGTTTGAGGGGTTGATCTGTATAGATCACCATTGGATGAGCCAAGAAGTATGGTTTCAACTTCTTAATAGCCATGTAAAGTGCAAGGCCAAAATTTTCAACCATGGGGTACCGGAGTTCAGCATTCCGTAGCACATGGCTTATGAAATAGGCCGGGAGCTGGATGCCATCCCTTTCAGCAAGGAGGACGGCACTGAGGACATTGTCAGAGATGGCTAAGTACATAAAGAGCGTCTCCTTTGGCAAATGGCTAACAAGCCTTGTCATGGAGTGTAAATGTTCTTTAAATTTTTGAAAAGCCGCCTAAGCATCATTCCCCCATTCAAACCGAGTCTTTTTCCTGATTGCTTGGAAGAAGTATAAGCATTTATCACCTGACCGGCTAAGGAATCTTCCCAATGCCGCCAGACAACTAGTGAGCTTCTGAACTTCCTTGACAGTGTGGGGTGATTTCATGTCAATGACCGCCTGTATCTTTTCAGGGTTATCCTCTATCCCCATTTGATCAATCAGGAATCCAAGAAACTTCCTAGACTCAACTCCAAATACACATTTCTTGGGATTTAACATCACTTTGTGCCGCCTGAGTGTGGTGAATGTTTCTCGGAGATCAGCAAGATGATCCGCCTGGAATTTAGATTTGATTATCATATCAACAATGTACGCCTCTACGTTCCTACTAATTTAATTAATAAAGATTGTATTAATGATTCGCTAGAAAGTAGCAGGTGCATTTTTCAACCCAAACAACATTACAGTTTAGCAGAATAACCCCTGATCAGTGACGAAGGTCGTCTTCTCTTGATCTTTTTTCCACAGGGGTATCTAATGGAAGCCAGAGTAGGCATCCAAAAAACTCATCAAGGCATGACCGAATGTAGAGTCGACAAGACTGTCAATCTTTGGAAGCGGATAACTGTCCTTTGGACATGCCTTGTTTTAGATCTCTGTAGTCAATAAACATGCGTAGGTTCCATTCGGCTTTTTTACAAGCACAACATTCGCCACCCACTCGGGGAAGTTACATGGCCGAATGAACCCAGCGTCCAGCAGCTTTTTAACTTTGGCAGCTGCCGCCTGACTTCTTTCCTCACCGTGGTTTCTTTTCTTCTGCCAAACGGGCTTCTTTTTTGGACCCACGGCAAGCTTGTGGACAGCAAGATGCGGGCTGATGCATAACATCTCCTCCACTTCAAAGGAAAAGATGTCTTTGAATTCTTTTAGCAGGTGGTGCAAGTCTGCACCTAACCTTTGAAAAGCCACCGTCCCCACCTTAGCAGTTTGCTCTGGACGGCTGTCGTCCAGAGGAATATCAACGTGCTCTCCAGTCGGCTGGGAACGAAGATCATCTCACCGTTCCCTGCTCAGTGATTGCTATTTCTTCTCTTTCTTCACCTCCACCAGCTTTTCAGTTTTTCTTTTCTTTGCGGCTGCTGGAAGAGGTGAATCAGGATCCTTGACGTCGTCAAGTTCTTTGGCTCCTTCAGCTGATCGGCTGCAACAGCAGTCGGCTTGACGTTTGAGAGATAGCACTCCCTGGCCGTCTTTTGGTCCCCATTGAGGGAGGCAACAGTGCCATCATCCCTTTTGTACTTGAGAAGCATGAGGGATGGGATTATGACGGCCTTGCACTCATTGAGAGTGGGTTGACCTAGAATGATGTTGTAGGCAGTTAACTCTTTTAACCACCAAAAAATGGACGACCATGTGTCGCCCTTGGCCCTTTTCTCCCAGCGGGATGGGAATGTCAATTTGTCCGACTAGGTGCACGACCCCTCCTCCAAAGGCAACTAGTGGATGGGAGACATCGCGCAAGCCATCCCTCTTATAATTAAGCCGGGATAGACACTTGTAGCTGATAAGATCAGAGGAGCAACCTGTGTTAATGAGGATCCGGCCAACCAGCTGGTTGGCGACCTTGCATTCGATGACGAATGGGTCATCATGTGGTTGGGGAACTTTGACCTGATCCTTTTCAGTGATGAGGACGTCTGGGAATGTTCCACTGGAGGACGCCTGTCCATCATTAACCGTTTGGTTCATACTTTTCAGATGATCCTTTGTGCCTTGAATGGTTGGGCCACCACTCGCGAATCCACCTTCTATGGTGTAGACTGGATCCTTGTCGGTATCCGATCTACTAGTAGGTTGGACAGTTTTTTACGACTGCCCAGGATACGTCTTAAAAGTCACTTTGGACATCTGGACATAGGTCTTCAGCAAGCCCTTATCCGCCAGACAGTCCAACGTCCGCTTGAGACTATAGTAGTTGTTGGTATAATGGCCCACCTCGTGATGGAAGTGATAAAATTTATTTTTGTTCCGCGAATGAACGGAACTCTTCATAGGATTCGGCTTCTCAATGGTTAGCCAATCCTTCACCTCTAAAAAGATGGTGTAGCAGTCTTTATTGAATTAATACCGCAAAACATACGGTTTGAATTCTTTATTTTTCTTTTTGGACGGCTGATCAGGTTCCTCATCCGCCAAAACTTCTTTTCTCTTTTTGCTCTCTTCAACTTTGTGAGCCGGCTGAGCAGACCGACTTTATTTTTATTTGTCGAACCTCTTGGAGTCCGACTCATGGTTTGACGAGCAGAGGTTGGTAGCTTGAATAAAGCCTTCTGCCTCTATTAACGCCTCTTGATGGGTAAAAACCCTCTTTCGGACAAGGTTGAACTTAAAGGTCGACCCGTCATTCAGACCCTTAAATAAGTCTGTATATGCTACCTCATCAGACAACCCTTGGATTTGAATTCTTACCAGGTTGAACCGCCTGACATAGAAGCGAAGCCCCTCCTTGTCTCCCTGCTGGATGGTGCTCAGATCGAGACTGGTTTTCTTGGCAGGGATGTTCTGATGTGAATTATTGATCCGAAAATCAACAAAACACAAGGGGTATGTTAAGTCTAATTCTATACAGGAAATCCACCAAGAATTAAACAAAACTAAGATTAATCAATTAAGAATCCACCTAATTAATCAAACTAAACGAATGTTTTAACTAAAACAAGCAAAACAGCAATTGATCACAATCAACAAAACTTAAGTGTTTAAAACTTAAAACAATAATAATAATCTGTGTGTTTTTATTCGTGTGTTTACAGCCCTATTTATAAGATTTAGTTTACATATGAAGATTAGGACAAGTCCCTACTTCAATCCTAATTAAACTAGAATTCTAACATGCTTGAAGAGCAAGCACCTTGGAGCACAAGCATACGCCAATCTCCTTGGAGGACAAGCACACGCCTAAACTGATTTATTTTGCTAACTAACTGATTTTTAAAGCAACTAAATAAATATTAAAGATCCTAATGCTTGAACCAAGAAAAACCCTTTCAAGTGAAAGGTAAAAACTTGTAAGCAAAATCTAAGTAAAGAAAATTCAAGAAGGTTCAAGAAAGTGATCTAGACTCCAAGAAAAGCCACTAAGCAAACCGTGGCTTTGCTTTGATATCCAAGAAAGTGTCCATGTAATGCTTGGCTTGAATCAATGTTTAGGGACAAGCTATCTTGATGCATGATAAGCAAATCTTCGAAGTTCTCCATGCTTAGACTTGCATCAAGAGGGGTGGAGAATTAGGCTGTGGATGGCCGTCAGTATGTCCATGCCCCATTTGGCAAAGGGAATTAGGCTGTGGATGGTCGTCAGGTCTGTGGCCGGACGATGGATGAGCTTGCCAAACTTTTGACACTTGTCACATTTTGTGACCATTTCCATAGCGTCTGACTCCAGAGTTGGCTAGAGATAGAGCCGCCTGGCCTTGGCAGCTAAAGACCTGCCGCCTATATGGGAGGCGCAGAAACCCGCATGCAAAGCTTCGAGGACCTCTCTACCCTTTTATGGGGTAACACACTTCAATATGGGTTTCAAGAAACCAGCTTTGAAGAGTTCTCCTTGTCTCAGCTCGAAGTTTGCCGCTTTCTTTTTTAGAGCAGCTGCCTCCTGGGGTGAATCAGGGAGCGTGCCGTTTGTAAGATAAGCCCGGATGCTGTCCATCCAGGTAGAGCTTCGGTCGAGAATTCCAATGGGGTATTCATTAGATATACTTCTCTTTTCCATGACCTCCCAGAATACCGACCGAGGCGTTTCACAAGAGGCGGATGATGCTAGTTTTGACAGAGCATCCGCCTGATTATTTGAAGACCTGGGCACCTGAGTTAACTGAAACTCCTCAAGTGTACCAATTTCACTTTTGACCGCCTACAGATATTTTATCATGGCCGGATGTGTGGCCTCGTACGTCCCATTAACCTGGAGTACGACTAATTGAGAGTCAGAGCAGGCGACTATCTTCCTTGCCCCTGCCGCCTTGCAGTACCGAATGCCGGCCAGCAGGGCCTCATACTCAGCCTCATTGTTAGAGACCTGGAACTTGAACCATAGTGCGTATTTGTACTTATCTTCCTCAGGAGATTGACAAATAATCCCCACACCACAGCCGTTCACAGTGGAGCTCCCATTCACATACACTTTCCAAACCTGGTCTGTATTGTCTGGTACAACCGGCCTTGTCATTTCGACAATAAAGTCGGCGAATGCTTGCCCCTTTTATTGCCTTCCTTGGTTCGTAAGTGATTTCTAATCCTTGCATTTCAATAGCCCATTTAAGTATTCGTCTAGAAGACTCAAAGGTTGTGAGTGGCCGTTTGATCGGTTGGTCAGTATAGACTTCTACCGCATGCGCTAAGAAGTAGGGTTTTAGCTTCTTGGTGGCCATGTAAAGGGCAAGGCCGAATTTCTCAACCATGGGGTACCGAAGCTCCGCGTTTCTCTAAACATAGCTAATGAATTACACCGGGAGCTGGATACCGTCTCTTTCAGCTAAGAGAACGGTACTGAGGGCATGATCAGAGACGGCTAAGTACATGAAGAGCTTCTCTTTGGGCAAAGGGCTGACAAGCCTTGGCAAAGAGTGCAAATGAGCTTTCAGCTTTTGAAAGGCCGCCTCTGCATCATCCCCCCATTCAAAGTTGGTCTTCTTTTTGATTGCCTGGAAGAAGTAGAGACACTTGTCGCCTGACCGACTGAGGAATCTCCCCAAAGCCGCCAGACAACCTGTTAGTTTTTGCACTTCCTTCATAGTACGGGGCGACTGCATGTCGATTACCGCCTGTATTTTCTCAAGGTTAGCCTCTATTCCCCTTTGGTTAATAAAAAATCAGAGAAACTTCCCAGACTCAACACCAAAGACACACTTTTTTGGGTTTAGCATGACCTTGTGCCGCCTGAGTGTGGCGAATGTTTCTCGGAGATCTGCAAGATGATCCGCCCGTTGTTTGGATTTGACTATCATGTCATCAATGTATGCCTCTACATTCCTTCCGATTTGATTAGTGAAGACCGTATTAATCATTCGTTAAAAAGTAGCAGGCGCATTCTTCAAACCAAACGACATCACCGTATAACAGAACAACCCCTGATCAGTGACGAATGCCGTCTTTTCTTGATATTTTCTCCACAGGGGGATCTGATGGAAACCTGAATAGGCGTCCATAAAACTCATCAAGGCATGTCCAGTTGTTGAGCCGACCAGACTGTCGATCTTAGGCAATGGATAACTATCCATTGGACATGCCTTGTTGAGGTATGTGTAGTCAACACACATCCGCCAAGTTCCATTCGGCTTTTTTACCACCACAACGTTAGCTACCCACTCAGGGAAATTGCACGGCCGAATGAACTTGGCGTCCAGCAGCTTTTTTACTTCGGCAGCTGCCGCCTAACTTCTTTCTTCGCCGTGGTTTCTTTTCTTTTGCCGGATGGGCTTCTTTTTAGGATCCACGACGAGTTTGTGGACAGCAAGATCCGGGCTGATGCTTGGCATCTCCTCCACTTCAAAGGCAAAGATGTCTTTGAATTCTCTCAACAGCTGATGAAGGCTTTCACCCAGCTTTGCAAATGCAACCGTCCCCACCTTAATCGTCCGCTCTGGACGGTTGTCGTCCAGAGGGATATCGACATGTTCACTAGCAGGCTGGGGTTGGAGATCATCCGACCGTTCCCCGGTCAGTGATTGCTATTGTTTTTCTTTTTTGACCACCACCAGCTGATCAGTCTTTCTTTTGTTTCCAGCTGGTGGGGCCGACTATTCTTCCTCGACATCGTTGAGGTCGATCGTTTGCTTGCCCCGTTCGGATGCTACGACCGCGGGCTTGACGTCCGAGAGGTAACACTCTCGAGCTGTCTTTTGGTCCCCATTAAGGGAACCGACTGTTCCATCATCCTTCTCATACTTGAGTAGCATGAGTGCAGGGATGATGACGGCCTTACACTCATTAAGAGTGGGACGGCCAAAGATGAGGTTGTAAGCTGTGAGCTCTTCAACCACTAGGAAACGGATGGTCATGTACCGACCGTCTCCCCTGCTTCCTAGGCGGACAGGTAAGTCAATGCGTTCGACTGGGTGCACAAGTCCTCCCCCAAACCCAACAAGGGTGTGAAAGACCTCCATCATGCTATCCGGTTTGTACTTGAGATTGGATAAGCATTTGAGGCTGATGAGGTCAGAGGAGCTTCTTGTGTCAATCAGAATTCGACCAACCAGCTGGTTGGCGACCTTGCATTCAATAACAACAGGGTCATCATGCGGCCGACAGACTTTGCCTCTGTCCTACTCGGTGATGACAACTTTAGGGAAGGCGGATGTGCCTGCCGCATCCCCTTCCTCAACAGAGTTGACCATCTTCCTTAGATGGTCCTTGGTGCCCTGAATGGTCAGGCCACCACCGGCAAAGCCGCCTACAATGGTGTATACCGGTTCTTCATCAGTTTTGGCACTCACAGCAGGCTGGGGAGTCTTTTTCTTGGACTGCCCTTAATTTGCCTTTGAAGTCACTTTGGACTTCACATAGGACTTCAGCTGTCCATTGTCGGCCAGACGGTCGAGCTCCCGCTTAAGACTAAAGCAGTCGTTCATGTCATGGCCAACATCCTCATGGAAATGGCAATGCTTGTTCTTGTTCCGATTTTCAGCGGAACCTTTCATAGGAGTCGGCTTCTCAAGAGTCAGCCGATCCATAATTTCCAAGAGGGTGGAGTAGCAGTCCTTGTGGAATTCGTACCTTGGGACGTACGGTTTCCACTCTTTTTTCTTCTTCTGGCCGGTTGATCAGAGTTATTAATGACCCAGACTTGCTTTTTCTTTTTGCTCCCTTCTGGCTTTGGAGCCGGCTGAGCACGCCGACTCTCTTTCTGTCGGTCGGACTTCTTATGGTCCGACTGCTTATTGGAGGAGTAGAGTTCAGTCGCCTGTATATAGGCTTTTTCCTCTCGCAAGGCTCCTTGAAGAGTAAAGATTTGTTTGCGGACGAGTTCGTATTTAAAAGTAGACCCGTCCTTCAGACCCTTAAAGAAGTCTGAGAAAGCGACCTCATCAGACAACCCATGAATCTGGATTCGGACCAGATTGAACCGCCTTACATAGGAACGCAAGCCATCTCTATCTCCTTGTTGTACATTGCCCAAGTCAAGATTTGTCTTTTTGGCAAGGATATTCATAGAGAAGTTTAGAGCAAACAAGAACGCAAGCGTCTTGAAGCTATTTATGCAACCAGCCGGCAAATTGTCAAACCACTGTTGGGCTATGCCCTTTAGGGTGGTTGGAAAGCAACGACACCATGCGGCATCATCCAACCCCTATAGATACATGAGGTGAGTGTATGCTAGTAGGTGGTCTTCCGGGTTGGAGATCTCGTCATAGGCTCCAACAAGAACATTTTTAACTTTATCCGGCTGTACGGCTTCAGTTATTTCCCTGGAGAAAGCGGAGGGTTGATCCCCAAGGTGTTGCAGCCTAAGCTGTCAGTCCATCGGCTGATAGTCGTATGCCGCCTGTCCTCCAAAGAGGGCAGGCTGCATGTAAGGTAAAACCGGCGCCTGGTACAATGGTTGTGCCATGTACTGGGCCGACTGGATCATATGAGGACCAGACTGAACCCGTGGGCTGCTTGCTGGAGTCTCATGTGCAGACTGGGAACACCTCACAGAGGTATTCCGAAAGCTATCATGATAAGTTGACGTTGAAGCCGACTCTGATAGCTGGGTCCTCTTCTGCTTAATGTATTGCCGAGCATCAGAGAATGTATTCTTGCTACCATCCGGCTGTATGTGCCGAATGGATTTTCTTGTGGCCGTTTCTGGGAAACGGAGCCAGGTAAGGTCAAATTGGGGCCGGGCCTTCTCCGTAGGGGCAGGATGAGGAGTCGGCTGACGGTCCCTGACCGACTTCTGTTTGCCAGCTTGGGCTGGTTTCTTTGCCGACTGCTCCTTTCTAGGAGTAGGCGACTTCTTTGAGGCGAGTTGTTTGTTTTCACCCCTGAGGCTGCTCAGGAGTCTCATTAGTTCATCTCGAGTGACGAGAGTCAATCCTGCCGCCTAGGAAGGATTACCCGGCCGCCCCGAGGGCTTCTTTGGCTGACCTGCAGTTTTGCTTGGCCCTGCCTGGTCATGGTGACGCTCCCGCTTTTCCTTACTGCGGATGCGTTTAGAGATGAGGGATCCATTTGGATCCACATAGGTTTCGACGTAAGCGTCGTCACCTGAGTCATGGTCCGTTTGGACCACTATGTCTTTTGGAGGCCGATTGGCCTCTGGGTTCGATACAGGTACTTGTGAAGCCATTTCAGAGGTACTCTCCCCACAGACGGCGCCAAATGTTTCAGGGGTTTTTGTCCCTTGGGAGAGTTACAACACTGAGACTGGATTCAACAAAGGACACCTGTACCTGCAAAGCAAACAAACCGCCGGATGGTCGGTGGTCTGCCTCCAAAGATTAAGTTAGTAAGCGTTCGGTAATAAAACGTGCGGAAGTAAGGTTATCTGCTCGGATTCCAAGCTCAGGTAAAGTGTTGTCCGGTCTTTGAAAATGACAACTCTGTAGTAAGTGACGTATTGTCTTGTATTGCGTGTATATTTGTCTTGTCATAAATGTAAGAATGTCCCTATTTATAGGGTCCTTTTGGAAAGTGTGCCCTCCCTAGGATCTGGTGACATAGGAATTAGGTCACGCCGCAAAACGGCGCCTCAGGATTTGGGCCCTTGAAGGCCGCCATTCCAAAGGCAATGCCTGAGTGACACGTGTCACTGAGCCCAAAAGGCCTTTGGGCATCTTTTTTGGGTGACACGCGTCGCCGTCTGAATGGTCCATGCTGGATCATCAGTGTGTTTAGGACAGAAGAATGTCCGCCCTCCACGTGTCATCATCTCATAGGTCCAAATGGCACCTTTACTGAGGACACGTGGTGTTATCTGATTGGGCCACCTGGCTGGGTAAAAATACCCAAATCAGAAGTCTCAATTGGAGTGTAAGGCTTATTACTCCTTTTGGGTGTGTCAATTACTTGGAGAGAAAATGGTTTCTTTTCCATAGGAGGAATTTTAACATGTTGCTTTGAATCACCTTTTCTTGTTTCTTCGCAAATTCAATAGCTTCACGCAACAAGTCTATTCCCTCCCACATTGATTGTATGAAAATCCATACTTCCTCCTTAGTTGTAGGTTCTTGTCCATAAAGGAAATCACTCATGGCATCGAAAAAGGTTTCCTCTTCTCCTTCAATAGCACGAATTTCTTCAACAGGTTTGATGAGGGATGAAGGATCGACATGGTTTTCCTCATTAGAGATAGCCAAAGAATCAGAGAGGGGTGCATTGTTTATACTTGGCTTCTTGCTTGCGAGGGGAAATGGAAACTTGTTGTTGTCAATCATGTCTTGGATAGCTTTCTTAAGCTTCCAACAGTTTTTAATGAGATGGCCCCTGCCTTGGTGATACTTGCAATGTGTGTTGGGATTCCAGTTAGTTGTCCTCTTTTTGACAGGTGGGACCCCGAATGGTCCAATAGGATTTATAAGACCTTTTGCATTCTGTCGGTTGAATGCGGTGTCATAACTCATACCAATAGGAGTAAAGTTCCTCCTAAATGGTTTCTTTTGTCTTTGGTTGTTCATAGCAAGGATTTCACTCAAATTAAAGGTGCTAACATTATTTGAGTGGGTGGTTTTAAAAGAAGAAGGATTGTCGTTCTTCTTACCTTTCCAGCCACTATTGGAGTTGTTCTTATTAGCAGCTTTTTGTTTAGCCAGGTCGTCTTCAATGCTAATTCCAATATCATAGACGACCTTGAAAGTATGCATATTGTTTTGATACTTAAGATGTTTGGAGTACTTTTCTTGGAGGTTCTTAATGAACATCCTAACAGATTCTTTTTCCCTTGGTACTTTAATCATCCTAGTAGAAGTTTCTCTCTATTTATTAAAGAAAGAAGTTAAACCTTCATTTTCATTTTGTTTAAGTATTTCAAGTTCTCTATGATCAGTTTCAACTTAAATGTTGCATTTATATCTATCAACGAAAGCGTTTACAATAGATTCCCAAATAGAGATTTTCTCTTTGTCAAGGGAAAATGACGACCATTGTTGACAAACGGTTTCAAGAGATAAAGAAAATAAAGAATGAAAGACCTTCCTATCAATCCTCTTAATATTCATTATAGTCTCAAAGGCTCTTAAATGAAAATAAGGTTTATCAGTTTCCTTGAACTTTGGGATGTAGTTTGCATTGAACTTCTGCGGAAGAAGCTCCTTGTCCACCGAGACCCCTTGTGCGTTAATGCCTTGGAACTTGTAGTCATTAGATATCTTGCTCAAGCTTTCTTGCATGAGCTCCATTTGTTGTTGCTTCACAGGGTCATTGATTTGGATGGTTAGGGTTCTTGAAACCTCAGTAACACTAGCCATTTGCTTCTCGAGCTCATTAACTTCTTATTAACTCGCCATTATCTTCTTAGCTTTTCTTTTCCGACTGACTAGTTTATCAAAAAGTTGTATCTGAACGAAAAGGTTGTCTCTGATTAAACACCCTTCCTTTCTTGATTAGGCGCTGTAAATTAAACCATTTTATTTGTTTTAATGACTTGACTCAAATTGACTGTCTGCCTTAAACAACTGTCTGCCTTTTCTCATTGTATTCAAGTCAACCCTAGGGATAACAGAGGCCCTGGAACCAAGCAGCTTCTTTTAGAAACTTGTAATCTCATCTTCAATAGTAGCAGGGGTTTTTAGCTAAACACCTTGTTCAGTATAGATAGTGTCAATTGTATTCCTGCTCTGTCTTTGCTTCATGACTGAGAAAAAATAATGATTATTCCCATCACCAAGCTGCATCCAGTTAATCCTAGATTTTTGTCTATAAACACTTTCCTAGATACCTAACCAATGTTTCACATTTGCAATAGCTTTTATCTCCAAAGCATACAGTTCAGTGTTAGTAACATCACTAGAGATTTGCTGCTGAATATCAGTGAGATGGTTTTGAGCATAATCAAGTTTTGCACTGATATCACCAAACTTCTGAGTGTTAAGATTTTTCAAAGCAGCCTTAACATGATTAAGCTTACACCAAATATCATCCATAGCATTTCCAGAACCAGTGCTTTGCCAAGCAGTTTCCACAACCGACAAGAAACTGTCATGCTCAGCAAGACAATTAAGGAACTTAAAAGGTCTCCCTTTCCCAGGAAAAACATGAAAGATTTCTAAACAACAGGGTCATATCAGAAAGTGAAACAGGCAAGCAAATAGCTTCAACATGACCATAACAATTAATCCATTCTTGATTGACAAAACCTCTATCAATCTTAGAAAAAGTTCTAGGACCCTTATGAGCTTTGTTACACCAAGAGAAAAAGGAGCTATTGCTCTTGATTTCAACAAGAGCCAAATCATCAATACATTGCTGAAAATCTCTAGTCTCATACTCAGTGACAGCAGCCCCATTTAGCCTATCATCAGTAGACAAGATAGAACTGAAGTCTCAAGTACATAACCAAGGCAAGAGAGTACTAGGCAGACCCTTAAGACCACTCCATAACTGTAATCTATCCTGAATAGTATGCAAACCATAAACAAAAGTAACCATAATCTGAGTCTGCAAATCCTTGGTGCTAAGTAAGCAATGAACCAACTGCTCAGTAGAATAAAGAACATCCAAAGTAAGACACCCAGCTTTCGACCCCAACGAAATTCTACCTTTAGGTGAGTGAGAGTAGTTATATTGCCAAGACCAAGAGAAACCAATCTTCTTCTGAATATTCACACTATTTTGTTGCTTTACTTTAGTTTCTAAAAGACACATAACATCAATTTTGTGCTCTGAAAGAAGCTTCTTGACAGAAGGTATCTTCCCAGGGTCATTAAGACCCCATACATTCCATGATAGCGCTAACATATCCCCAAAGAGGGATTACCATCACCCCCGTTAAGATCATCAGTTTCATCTTCAATATCAACCACATCATCATTATCAGTAGCCAAAGGAAGGTAAGTGTTTGAGTTTGTGACAGTAACAGGAAAAGTGATTTGCCTGTTAGCTTTCTTCTTTGACTTTTTGCCTGGGACCTGCCATTCTTCAGGTTTCTGAACTTAAGGAATTGGGATTTCCTTAACGGGTTCAGAAGCTTTATCTTCACTAGCAAGATTAGCTTTCTTAGGCACCTAAACTTTCTTTACTTGAGCTGGAGCAGTTTTTTGTTCATCTTTTGCTTCTGCTTTGGCTTCTAAGGTGCAGCACAGTCATGCCCCACCTTATTGTACTTTTTGCAAAATGGTGGTGTCCATTCAAAAAGGACCTTAATCTCAATTAGCTCACCAGCAGGACTCTCAACCCAGACAGAACTAGGCAGAGGCTTAGTAACATCAATTTCTATAAGAAGTCTAGCAAAGGAGACCCTGAGCTGTCTAGATGTACATTCATCGGCACATAAAGGAACACCCAACAAACTACCAATTCTACTTAAAGTTTCAGCACCTCATCAATTCAAAGGCAGATTAGGCAGCTTAATCCACAAAGGTATGGTTCTCAAGATTTCAGCATGAAAATCAAACTTATTAGACCAAGCTTTCACAATAGCTGGCTTTCCAAAGAACATGTGGGGTCCAAAGCATAGTATAGCATTCTTATCATCTACCGATTTCAAATTAATGATGAAATATCCCTCATCATTCCAAAATATGTCTGGTTTAGCTATGTGATTCCAATTATCGGCAATGAACTTATGAACTTAAGAAATAGCAGGAGAATAACCAATTACATAGAAAATAAGAGTATTACCCCATTTCCTATTGCCCTCAAGAATATCAGCGGAACAAAGTTTAGCAATTGATTTACCATCCCTTATCTCAGGAGCAATGAAAGACAGGAAGGTTCCTTTCGCATTCAGCTTTCCTTTGAATAGGTCCTTCCATTCTTCAGCATGAGCTTCAGGAACATGATTCAAGGCATCAGACTCCTTAGAATCTTCAGGATTAGCATTAGGAGTTTTTATCGAGCTCTGATTTTTTCCTTGTAACCAATGGAACAGTAACCGCAGAAATCCTTATTACTGTTTTAATGGATTGAGCTTGATTTTGGGCAATCGAACTCCTGTGAATGCTTTCCAGAATTCTCAAGTCACCTCTGGATACCTTTCTAGCAATTGGATGCACCAGATATGAAGGATGAGTCACCATTTCATCTGCTTCAGTAATCGGGTCAGTTGAAGAGAACCTAGATTTTCTCAGATTATCCAGGATCTTGTCAAAAGGAGCAAGATTATTGTTTTGCGGGAGAGGAGTTGATGTTTTCTTCTTGCGTTCCATGATGAAGAAGAAGCTAGATGAAGAACTTAACCTAGCTGCTCAAATCGCCATGCAAATCGCTTGGAGAGGAAAGTCAACAGAAAGTCAACACAAGCAAAACTGATTCGATCAACGCAAGTAAAACCGATTCAAAAAGCTTTGTTTGAATGTGTTTGACTTTAATTTGATTCAATTAGCATTGTTCAGTGCATTTGACTTTTTATTTGATTCAAAAAGCTTTGTTTAAATGTGTTTGACTTTAATTTGATTCAATAAGCTTTGTTTAAATGTGTTTCACTTTCATTTGATTCAATTAGCTTCGTTAAATGCATTTAACTTTCATTTGATTCATAAAGCTTTGTTTGAATGTGTTTGTCTTTTATTTGATTCAAAAATCTTTTTTTAATGTGTCTTACTTTCATTTGATTCAATTAGCTCCGTTGAATGTATTTGACTTTGATTCGATTCAAAAATCTTTGTTTGAATGTGTTTGACTTTCATTTGATTCCAAAAGCTTTGTCTAGATGTGTTTGACTTTAGTTTGATTCAAAAAGCTTTGTTTGAATGTGTTTGACTTTCATTTGATTTAATTAGTTTTGTTGAATGCATTTGACTTTCATTCAATTCAAAAAGCTTTGTTTCAACGTGTTTGACTTTCATTTGATTCAAAAAGATTTGTTTGAATGTCTTTCACTTTCATTTGTTGCAATAAGTTTCGTTGAATGCATTTGACCTACATTCAATTTAAAAAGCTTTGTTTGAATGTATTTGCCTTTTATTTGATTCAAAAAGCTATGTTTGAATGTGTTTTACTTTCATTTGATTCTTTTTTTTTTTGGTAAGTAAACTTTCATTTGATTCAATTAGCTTCGTTGAATGCATTTGACTTTCATTCGATTCGAAAATCGAATGGGATTTAAAAAGCTTTGTTTGAATGTGTTTGACTTTCAATTGAGTCAAAAAGCTTTGTTTGAATGTGTTTGACTTTCATTGTATTCAAAAAGGTTTGTTTAAACGTGTTTCACTTTCATTTGATTCAATTAGCTTCGTTGAATGCATTTGACTTTCATTCGATTCAAAAAGCTTTGTTTGAATGTGTTTGACTTTCATTTGATTCAAAAAGCTTAGTTTGAATGTGTTTTGCCATCTACTGTGAAAGGAGTGTGATTAGAGAGTTTTCAAGATGTTTTTTGCCAAATTTCTAAGCCTAAATGCATGATTAACATGACCTATTGTGTTTTTAGAGTGTGTTCTAAAATGGGCTAAGCTTAGTTTCATGTAAGGTTGGTTTTTGGGTGATTTGGTGTGATTGGTACTGCTGTATATTAGTGTACGGGCTGCTGTAAATATGATTTTTTTGGCATGTTCTCTCATGAATTTTAAGTTTGAAATTGTGTTAAATGTTTTCCAATGAGTGTATGTATATGTCCTAATTTTTATTTCGTATTTGAAGCATGTTTGATTGGGTTTTTATGATGATTATTGGACTTGTATGTTGTTGTCCTATTATGGTTGTTTTATGGAATGATAGTTCGGAATTTTGGTTTAATTAAATGATTTTATGTAATTTTTATTGTAAGTATTATATATTATTTGAAATTATAATTTAAATAAGTGATGAGTGAATTTTTGGGTATATAAACCCCTAAAGTGAACTATTTCGATGGGTGTTGGAATATGTGGGGGTTGTAGTTGTATTGTCAACGTCGTAATGCTTTAGAGAAGGATAACACTGTCTTTAGCATCACTTCACCAAGAGTTGTGAATGCACATAATTGTTGAATTTCGATAATTAATTATATTCCCAAACTTAGACGATACCTTTTGTGATTTATTATGTTGAAGAGTATTTTGAATTGAAGTTTCAATTGAATTAAAGAAATATGATTTTCTTATGCTGTTTGAATTGAGTGAAAGACCATGTTTGGCTTCTCTGCATATTTTTAAGTGAAATATATTATATTATCTGTTTGAAGTGATTTTTGAATTGTGTGTGGGGCCATAGTTAGGCGTGAGGCCGAATTGCTTCCCAATGGTTAATGAACATGCTATGGATTGCGAGTCTTAGGTAGCTCAACCTGGGTTAATTGTTGTCGTCCGAGGGAGTGTAAGATCTTATAGGCATCTACCCATAACCGGGAGTTAGCCAATCTTAGACACGGTCTCTGCGAGATGAACAGGGTTTGTCCTGACAAACCTTAGGAAGTGGATTGTGAGGCCACTAGCGTTCCCTCCATGCCAATTCTACTATTTTGAAGGTTTTGAGTTTGAAATATTTATACTATTAAATTATTGCTTATTTAAAGTTTATATGTTATGATTGAAATTGAGTGATTTAATGTCGGCATTCCTATTTTAAGTTTATTTCAAAATATTTCATTGTTTGTATGGTTTGATGGTTTTATGTGATTTCATTTGAGTTTTCAAGTTGTTTGTGGTTGTGGTTTCTTTCCGTTAATTTAAGTCCAAAATCTTCTACTTCTTATTTGATGGAGAACTGCTAGTTGCTCCCCACTGATTGTGGAACGTTGTTATAATTTGTAGGTTTCATTTGTTTATTTGATCTCTGTGACGATGGGTTGGGGATTGAGAGTTTGGAACCTAACCTTTAGACTTGTATGCCTCTTGTTGTTAGCTGATTGTTTAAGTACTTTGAATTTTGTTTGGTTTGGTTTGATTTTTGTTTGGCCAATAAGGGTTGTTCTGCCCTTGGCTTTTGAATGTAATGGATTGGTATATGTTTAAGTTCGTTTGTTATTTCTTTTGTTCACTTAGTTTGCGCTTTGCTTAAACAACTTAATTTTGATGTGTGAATGAGTTAAATTTGACCTTTAGACCTAGGTGACGCTTGAGTTTTTCTAATCGAAGTTAAGTAGCCTCCCGTTTAGGCGTAATTCCGCTAACGCTTCCAGTTCCAAAAGAACTAGGTGTTACATTCTTACTTTCATTTGATTCAATTAGCTTCGTTATATTCATTTCACTTTTATTCGATTTAAAAAGCTTTGTTTGAATGTTTTTTACTTTCATTTGATTTAAAAAGCTTTGTATGAATATGTTTGACTAGAATTTGATTCAAAAAGCTTTGTTTGAATGGTTTTGACTTTCATTTGATTTAATTAGTTTCGTTGAATGCATTTGACTTTCATTCAATTCAAAAAGCTTTGTTTGAATGTCATTAATTTTCATTTGTTGTAATTAGCTTCGTCGAACGCATTTGACTTACATTCAATTCAAAAAGCTTTGTTTGAATGTGTTTGCCTTTCATTTAATTCAAAATACTTTGTTTGAATGTGATTTACTTTCATTTGATTCAATTAGCTTCGTAAAATGCATTTGACTTTCAATCAATTCGAAAATCAAATGTGATTCTAAAAGCTTTGTTTGAATGTGTTTGACTTTCATCTGATTCAAAAAGCTTTGTTTGAATGTGTTTTACTTTCATTTGATTCAAAAAGCTTTGTTTAAATGTGTTTGACTTTCATATGATTTAATTAGCTTCGTTCAATGCATTTGACTTTTATTTGATTCAAAAAGCTTTGTTTGAATGTGTTTGACTTTGATTTGATTCAAAAAGCTTTGTTTAAATGGGTTTGACTTTCATTTGGTTTAATTAGTTTCGTTGAATGCATTTGACTTTCATTCAATTCATAAAGCTTTGTTTGAATGTCATTAATTTTCATTTGTTGTAATTAGCTTCGTTGAACGCATTTGACTTACATTCAATTCAAAAAGCTTTGTTTGAATGTGTCTGCCTTTCATTTAATTCAAAATATTTTGTTTGAATGTGTTTTCCTTTCATTTGATTCAATAAGCTTCGTTGAATGCATTTGACTTTCAATCAATTCGAAAATCAAATGTGATTCTAAAAGCTTTGTTTGAATGTGTTTGACTTTCATCTGATGCAAAAAGCTTTGTTTGAATGTGTTTGACTTTCATTTGATTCAAAAAGCTTTGTTTAAATGTGTTTGACTTTCATATGATTTAATTAGCTTTGTTCAATGCATTTGACTTTTATTTAATTCAAAAAGCTTTGTTTGAATGTGTTTGACTTTGATTTGATTCAAAAAGCTTTGTTTAAATGTGTTTCACTTTCATTTGATTCAATTAGATTCGTTTATTGCAATTGCCTTTCATTCGATTCAAAAAGGTTTGTTTGAATGTGTTTGACTTTTATTTGATTCAAATAGCTTTGTTTGAATGTGTTTGACTTTCATTTGATGCAATTAGCTTCGTTGAATGCAATTGACTTTTATTTGATTCAAAAAGATTTGTTTTACTGTGATCAATTTTCATTCGATTCAAAAAGCTATGTTCGAATGCATTTGACTTTCATTTGATTCAAAAAGCTTTGTTTGAATGTGTTTGACTTTCATTTGATTCAAAAAGCTTTGTAATGTGTTTGACTTTCATTTGATTCAAAAAGCTTTATTTGATTGTGTAGGGAATACTTCAAGACATCCCACACTTGAGCCCCAATGTGATCATACACTTAAGCATGGTGGTATCCAAAGGGAAGGAAGCAAGAGAAAAATAGTCGCCAATAAGTCCTAGGAACTTGTAAACTGTTCACAGGGTGAAGGTCACACCCCTTAACGATCCAGGAGATCATTAACTCAAATAGGTCTAGAACCAAGACTGGGAGTTCGGGGTGAAGGTACAAATTCAATCTAAAAGAGATTGAACTTGCACTAAAAATAGGCCTCTACTTTATTTTTCTCGTATTTATGTGCGCTTTCTGACTAACATGCAATCAATAGGTTTACCCTTAGCATTTTTATCTATGTTAGTTGAATATTAATGTGGAAATAAAACTATTAGTGACGATCACTTGAATTATAATCAAATTAACCCTAAACAAGATTATTAATTATCTTATTAAGCGTGATTACAAGTACAAATTACCTTTAAACATGCATAAAAGGCGTGATCAAGCAATAACAACAATAAAATATCAAGCAACATAATATCAACAAATTATTTGTAAATTATTCGTTAATTAACAAATAACATGAAATAATTTGTAAATTAACAAATTACGTAAACAATTCGTAAATTAACAAATTACGTGAAACAATTCGCTAATTAACAAATTACGTGAAACAATTCGCTAATTAACAAATTACATTAAATTATATAATTCGACACAACAATAATCATCATCATAATCATAATTATAATCATAATCATAATTTTCTTTATCATGTTAAAGCATAATAGCAAGATCCTAGGCATGATATTAACAAGATAAATAACAAACCCTAGCATGTCACTAAACAATAAAGATTAAAACTTTAACCTTAACATGATACTAACATGATATTAATAAAGAAATAGGAAGCATCATAATAATCATACATGATATTAGAAATATTAATTAACCCTAAACATGATACTAGGAAGCAATAAAACGTCCTAACATGTTACTAAGAATCAAAATAATAATCGAAGCATGATTTCTACATTGAAAGATCAATAAAACAATGAAAGTACTTACTTCGATGCCTCGTACCTCTTTCTAGTAACAAAATACACACGTTAGTAACTTCAAGGAAAATATAAGGAAAAATGGAAACTAATAATCCCGCCTTTGGGCTTTCTACTCAAAACAATCCCACCTTTTCGAAATCCCAAAACAATCCCACCTTTAATCCCTATCCGCTCAAAACAAGCCTTTTACCGGTTTGTAAAATTGGTAACCTGTTGCAAAAGGTTACTTGCCACGTGTCGTCTTTTGATTGTTTTTTTTTTTAAAAAAAAAACAAAAAAAAAATTAAGATTAATTTAAAAAACATGTCTTCTTCCCTCTTCCCCAACAACCTCCCTGCCAGACTAGCCGCCCACTAGACCCAACTACCTCCCTTTGCCGGAGCCTAACAAAGAGTACTCCCAACCATACCCCAGGCCACTGATCAGAAAATCCCACCTGACCCACAATTCCATACCACTCAAACTCCACTAATTGCAATTTGCAATTTCATCAGACAACTCAAACTCCACAACAATAACATTTGCAATAATAATAATAGCAAGAAAATAAAAGAAAATGGGTCAGAAGAAGAATATTCAACAATTGCAAGGTGCTTTAATGGAAGACCCAATTAGTGTTCAAGATTTATTGCGTGGGTCAGGTAGGATTTTCCGACGGTGAAGGTAAGGAGGGTTGCGGGATCGCTGAGGTCAGGTGGGTAGCGGGATCTCTGAGGTCATGTGGGTCACGGGATTGCTAAGGTTAGGTATATTTCTAGTGTTTTAGGTTGGATGGGAGGGCTGCTGGACTAGGCGGAGTTCGGTGGGTGATGTGAATTATTGATCCGAAAATCAACAAAACACAAGGGATATGTTTAAGTCTAATTCTATACAGGAAATCCACCAAGAATTAAACAAAAACTAAGATTAATCAATTAAGAATCCACTTAATTAATCAATCCAAACGAATGTTTTATCTAAAACAAGCAAAATAGCAATTGATCACAATCAACAAAACTTAAGTGTTTAAACTTAAAACAATGTATATTAATCTCTATATGTTTATTTGTGTGTTTTACAGCCCTATTTATGACTTAGTTTACCTAGGAAGATTAGGACAAGTTCCTAATTCAATCCTAATTAAACTAGAATTCTAACTTGCTTGAAGAGCAAGCACCTTGGCGCACAAGCATACACCAAACTTCTTGGAGAACAAGCACACGCCTAAACTGATTTATTTTGCTAACTAACTGATTTTTAAAGCAACTAAATAAATAAAAATTAAAGAACTAAATAAAGATTAAAGATCCTAATGCTTGAACCAAGAAAAACCCTTTCAAGTGAAAAGTAAAAACTTGTAAGCAAAATCTAAGTAAAGAAAATTCAAGAAAGTTCAAGAAAGTGAACTAGACTCCAAGAACAACCTCTAAGCAAACCGTGGCTTTGCTTTGATATCCAAGAAAGTGTCCATGCAATGCTTGGCTTGAATCAATGTTTAGTGACAAGCTATCTTGATGCATGATAAGCAAATCTTCAAAGTTCTCCATGCTTAGACTTGCATCATCCTCCTCTTCTTCGAAAGAATTTGTCCTCAAATCTCGAAGTTCCTCATCAGGAATATACTTAGCCAAATCGCCAACATTGAATGTAGCACTAACTCCATATTCTCCTGGAAGTTCTAACTTATAAGCATTGTCATTGATCTTCTCAATAATCTTGAAAGGACCTTCACATCTAGGCATCAACTTATTCTTGCGTTTTCATGGAAATCTTTCCTTTCTCAAATGTAACAATACCAAGTCTCCAACATTGTAACTTTGTTGCTTTCTATGCTTGTTGGCTCTAGCTTTGTACATGTCATTTACTTTCTCTATTCTTGTTCGAACTTGAGCATGTAATTTCAGCATACTCTTCAACTTAGACTCGGCATCTTTGTGAATTAACTCACCCTTAGGCAATGGAACAAGATCAATTGGATGTTTCGGATTGACTCCATAGACTACCTCAAAAGGACTATGTTTGGTAGCATATGTAGGTGATCTATTATAAGCAAACTCCGCATGAGCTAACTTGATGTCCCAATCCTTTTGTGTCTTACTCACTAACCCACGCAAAAGTGCACCAAGAGTACAATTAGTAACCTCGGTTTGTCCATCAGTTTGTGGATGGTAAGATGTACTAAAGAGCAATTTAGTTCCCACAAGCTTCCGTAGAGACTTCCAAAAGAAACTCATGAACTTTGTATCTCGATCACTCACAATAGTTTTCGGAATTCCATGCAATCTAACAATGTCCTTGAAGTATAATTCCGCCACTTTCATAGCATCATCCACTTTGTGACAAGGAACAAAATGAGCCATCTTAGAGAACCTATCCACAACAACCATAATAGAGTCTTTCCCCCGTTGTGTTCTCGGCAATCCCACAATAAAATCCATAGATATATCTTCCCAAGTTGAATCTGGAACAGGTAAAGGAGTATACAAGCCTTGATGAAAAGTAGCCTTCGCTTTTTGTCAAGTTGCACACCTAGAAATAACTAGTTCCACATCCATGAGCATTTTAGGCCAATAGAAGTGTCCTTGTAACATACTCAAGGTCTTTGTAATGCCAAAGTGACCAGCAACTCCTCCCCCATGAGCTTCTCTAACCACTAGCTCTCTAATAGAATACTTAGGAAGACAAAGTCGATTTCCTTTGAAAAGATACCCATCTGGCAGCAAATAAGAACCCACGGCTCCTTTAGAACACTCTTCAATCAATGTAGCAAAATCATCATCACTTTTATAGTATTCTTTGATCATTTCAAAACCAAGTAGCTTGCTATTTAGAATTCCAAGCAAAGTGTATCTTCTAGATAATGCATCAGCCACAACATTCGATTTCCCTTCTTTGTACTTCGAAGAAAAATTAAATGATTGTAAAAATTCAACCCACGTAGCATGTCTAGGATTGAGCTTTTGTTGTCCATATATGTACTTCAATGCTTCATGATCAGAATGCAACACAAAGTGATTAGGTCGGAGATAATGACTCCAATGATCTAAAGCTCTAACAATGGCATAGAACTCTTTATCATAACTAGAATAGTTCAATCGAGCTCCTCCTAATTTCTCACTGAAATATGCAATAGGCCACTTCTTTTGGAGTAAAACTGCTCCAATTCCAACTCCACTAGCATCGGTTTCAACTTCAAAAGGACTTGAGAAATCTGGTAACGCAAGTATAGGTGCTTCACATAGCTTCTTTTTAACCAACTCAAATGCACTTTGAGCTTCTTTAGTCCATTCGAATTTACCCTTGTCCTTCTTCAAACATTCGGTCATAGGTGCCACAATACTTGAGAAATTCTTGACAAATCTTCTATAGAACGAAGCTAAACCATGAAAAGACCTTATTTCACTCACATTAGTAGGAATAGGCCAAGTTTTAATAGCCTCTACTTTCGAATGATCAACTGAAACTCCATCCTTTGATACAACATAACCAAGAAAAGTAACACTAGGCACTAAGAAGTAGCATTTTTCAAGCTTAGCATAGAGTTTTCTCTCTCTTAACACTTCAAACACACTTGTTAGATGATTTAGATGATCATGCAAATTTTTAGAGTATATCAGAATATCATCTAAATAAACAACAACAAACTTGCCAAGGAAAGGTTTAAGTACCTCATGCATCAACCTCATGAAAGTGCTAGGTGCATTAGTGAGTCCAAACGGCATCACCAACCATTCATACAACCCTAACTTAGTCTTGAATGCTGTTTTCCACTCATCTCCTTCTCTCATTCGAATTTGATGATAACTACTTATAAGATCAATCTTAGAAAACAACTTTGAACCATGTAGTTCATCAAGTAGATCATCTAATCTTGGAATAGGAAATCGGTATTTGATAGTGATGTTATTCACACTCCTACTATCAATACACATGCGCTAACTCCCATCTTTCTTTGGGACAAGTAAAGTAGGCACGACACAAGGGCTCATACTTTCCCTCACGTATCCTCTAGCCATAAGCTCTTTAATTTTCCTTTGCATCTCCTTTGTTTCTTCCGGATTACTTCTATAGGCTGCCTTATTAGGTAATGGTGCTCCCGGAATCAAGTCAATTTGATGCTCTATCCCACGAATAGGAGGTAGTCCCGGAGGTAATTCCGTAGGAAAGACATCATTGAATTCTTCTAAAACAGATTCCAATTCATACGGCCTCTTTGCTTGTTTATTTTGATCAATTCGAATCTCATTAGAAACAAGTATATATACCACATTGTTGCTGCAAATCTCTTTTTCTAATTCCCTCTCACTAATCAAATAAGAACACTTCGAATTAGAGGTAACATTAGAAGGCTTGTTGCTTATCAAAGGTTTTAAAGCAACCGGTCTCTCTTTTTCTTCTTTTCTCACAACATACACATTAGTCCTTCCATCAAACTTCAAAAATCTATCATATTGCCAAGGACAGCCTAATAGTATATGACAAGCATCCATAGGACAAACATCACACAAAACTTTATCATGAAATTTACCAATTGACAAGGAGATTAAGGCTTGTTTAGTTACCTTAACATCACTCGAATTATTAAGCCAATGAAGCTTATAAGGGCTTGGATGTTCAGTAGTTAACCACTTCAATTTGTCTACCAAAGTAGTAGATACCACATTAGTGCAACTCCCCGTGTCTAGGATCATGTCACACAACCTATCTTCTACCTTGCACCTTGTAAGAAAGATTTTCTCCCTTTGATTGTTTTCCATAGGTACGGTTTTAGAGTGTAGTGCCCTTCTTAGAACCAAACTTTGACCATGAGTCTCGGGATCAATTTCGTCAATATGCCCCTCCTCTTCTTCAAAGTTTTCCTCTTCGTTCTTTTCTTCATAGTCACTACCTTGCTCACACTTAGCTTGTTCTTGTTCCCACTCTTGAGCAGTCATTACCCTTTTTGATGGACAATTAGATGCAATGTGACCGACACTACCACACTTGAAGCACTTCCTATCTTCAACAAGCTTTTTAGGAGCTTCAAATTTTGATTTAGTCTCCTTTTAGTTCGAACTAGAACCACTTTTCTCCATGCTGTTCTTCTCAAAAGGTTTAGCAAAACCTTTTACAAAGGACTTAGCGAAATGATGTGAATTATTAATCCGAAAATCAACAAAACACAAGGGATATGTTTAAGTCTAATTCTATACAGGAAATCCACCAAGAATTAAACAAAAACTAAGATTAATCAATTAAGAATCCACCTAATTAATCAATCCAAACGAATGTTTTAACTAAAACAAGAAAAACAGCAATTGATCACAATCAACAAAAAACTCAAGTATGCAACTTAAGAAATAAATCTGAATATTAATCTCTATATAATTTGTGTGTTTTACAGCCCTATTTATAGACTTAGTTTACCTAGGAAGATTAGGACAAGTTCCTAATTGAATCCTAATTAAACTAGAATTCTAACTTGCTTGAAGAGCAAGCACCTTGGCGCACAAGCATACACCAAACTCCTTGGAGAACAAGCACACGCCTAAACTGATTTATTTTGTTAACTAACTGATTTTAAAAGCAACTAAATAAAGATTAAAGATCCTAATGCTTGAACCAAGAAAAACCCTTTCAAGTGAAAGGTAAAAACTTGTAAGCAAAATCTAAGTAAAGAAAATTCAAGAAAGTTCAAGAAAGTGAACTAGACTCCAAGAAAAACCACTAAGCAAACCGTGGCTTTGCTTTGATATCCAAGAAAGTGTCCATGCAATGCTTGGCTTGAATCAATGTTTACGGATAAACTATCTTGATGCATGATAAGCAAATCTTCGAAGTTCTCCATGCTTAGACTTGCATCATCCTCCTCTTCTTCGAAAGAATTTGTCCTCAAATCTCGAAGTTCTTCATCAGGAATATACTTAGCCAAATCGCCAACATTGAATGTAGCACTAACTCCATATTCTCCTGGAAGTTCTAACTTATAAGCATTGTCATTAATCTTCTAAATAATCTTGAAAGGACCTTCACTTCTAGGCATCAACTTATTCTTGCGTTTTCCTGGAAATCTTTCCTTTCTCAAATGTAACCATACCAAGTCTCCAACATTATAACCTTGTTACTTTCTATGCTTGTTTGCTCTAGCTTTGTACATGTCATTTACTTTCTCTATTCTTGTTCGAACTTGAGCATGTAATTTAAGCATACTCTTCAACTTAGACTCGGCATCTTTGTGAATTAACTCACCCTTAGGCATTGGAACAAGATCAATTGGAAGTTTCGAATTGACTCCATAGACTACCTCAAAAGGACTATGTTTGGTAGTATATGTAGGTGATCTATTATAAGCAAACTCCGCATGAGCTAACTTGATGTCCCAATCCTTTTGTGTCTTACTCACTAACCCACGCAAAAGCGCACTAAGAGTACGATTAGTAACCTCGGTTTGTCCATCAGTTTGTGGATGGTAAGATGTACTAAAGAGCAATTTAGTTCCCACAAGCTTCCATAAAGACTTCCAAAATAAACTCATGAACTTTGTATCTCGATCACTCACAATAGTTTTCGGAATTCCATGCAATCTAACAATCTCTTTGAAGTATAATTCCGCCACTTTCATAGCATCATCCACTTTGTGACAAGGAACAAAATGAGCCATCTTAGAGAACCTATCCACAACAACCATAATAGAGTCTTTCCCCCGTTGTGTTCTCGGCAATCCCACATTAAAATCCATAAAAATATCTTCCCAAGGTGAATCTGGAACAGGTAAAGGAGTATACAAGCCCTGATGAAAAGTAGCCTTCGCTTTTTGACAAGTTGCACACCTAGAAATAACTAGTTGCACATCCATGAGCATTTTAGGCCAATAGAAGTGTTCTTGTAACATACTCAAGGTCTTTGTAATGCCAAAGTGACTAGCAATTCCTCCCCCATGAGCTTCTCTAACAACTAGCTCTCTAATAGAACACTTTAGAAGAGAAAGTCGATTTCCTTTGAAAAGAAAACCATCTTGCAGCAAATAAGAACCCACGGCTCCTTTAGAACACTCTTCAATAAATGTAGCAAAATCATCATCACCTTTGTAGTATTCTTTGTTCAATTCAAAACCAAGTAGCTAGCTATTTAGAATTCCAATCAAAGTGTATCTTCTAGATAATGCATCAACCACAACATTCAATTTCCCTTCTTTGTACCTTGAAGAAAAATTAAATGATTGTAAAAATTCAACCCACGTAGCATGTCTAGGATTGAGCTTTTGTTGTCCATGTATGTACTTCAATGCTTCATGATCAGAATGCAACACAAAGTGATTAGGTCGGAGATAATGACTCCAATGATCTAAAGCTCTAACAATGGCATAGAACTCTTTATCATAAGTAGAATAGTTCAATCGAACTCCTCCCAATTTCTCACTGAAATATGAAATAGGCCTCTTCTTTTGGAGTAAAAATGCTCCAATTCCAACTCCACTAGCATCGGTTTCAACTTCAAAAGGACTTGAGAAATCTGGTAACGCAAGTATAGGTGCTTCACATAGCTTCTTTTTAACCAACTCAAATGCACTTTGAGCTTCTTTAGTCCATTCGAATTTACCCTTGTCCTTCTTCAAACATTCGGTCATAGGCGCCACAATACTTGAGAAATTCTTGACAAATCTTCTATAAAACGAAGCTAGACCATGAAAAGACCTTACTTCACTCATATTAGTAGGAATAGGCCATGTTTTAATAGCCTCTACTTTCGAATGATCAACTGAAACTCCATCCTTTGATACAACATAACCAAGAAAAGTAACACTAGGCACCAAGAAGTAGCATTTTTCAAGCTTAGCATAGAGTTTCTTCTCTCTTAACACTTTAAACACACTTGTTAGATGATTTAAATGATCATGCAAATTTTTAGAGTATATCAGAATATCATCTAAATAAACAACAACAAACTTACCAGGGAAAGGTTTAAGTACCTTATGCATCAACCTCATGAAAGTGCTAGGTGCATTAGTGAGTCCAAACGGCATCACCAACCATTCATACAACCCTAACTTATACTTGAATGCTGTTTTCCACTCATCTCCTTCTCTCATTCGAATTTGATGATAACCACTCATAAGATCAATCTTAGAAAACAACTGTGAACCATGTAGTTCATCAAGTAGATCATCTAATCTTGGAATAGGAAATCGGTATTTGATAGTGATGTTATTCACACTCCTACTATCAATACACATGCGCCAACTCCTATCTTTCTTTGGGACAAGTAAAGTAGGCACAGCACAAGGGCTCGTACTTTCCCTCACGTATCCTCTAGCCATAAGCTCTTCAATTTGCCTTTACATCTCCTTTGTTTCTTACGGATTACTTCTATAGGCTGCCTTATTAGGTGATGGTGCTCCTGGAATCAAGTCAATTTGATGCTCTATCCCACGAATAGGAGGTAGTCCCGGAGGTAATTCCTTAGGAAAGACATCCTTGAATTCTTCTAAAAAAGATTCCAATTCATACGACCTCTTTACTTGTTTATCTTGATCAATTCGAATCTCATTAGAAACAAGTATATATACCACATTGTTGCTCCAAATCTCTTTTTCTAATTCCCTCTCACTAATCA
The DNA here is from genome assembly GCA_024500155.1 of Chenopodium formosanum. Lineage (NCBI taxonomy): Eukaryota > Viridiplantae > Streptophyta > Magnoliopsida > Caryophyllales > Amaranthaceae > Chenopodium > Chenopodium formosanum. Next base: position 45,792,189 of record CM044880.1, read on the forward strand.
AATAAGAACTCTTAGAATTAGAGGTAACATTAGAAGACTTGTTGCTTATCAAAGGTTTTAAAGCAACCGGTCTCTCTTTTTCTCCTTTTCTCATAAGATACACATTAGTCCTTCCATTAAACTTCACAAATCTATCATATTGCCAAGGACGACCTAATAGTATATGACAAGCATCCATAGGACAAACATCACACAAAACTTTATCATGAAATTTACCAATTGAAAAGGAGATTAAGGCTTGTTTAGTTACCTTAACATCACTCGAATTATTAAGCCAATGAAGCTTATAAGGGCTTGGATGTTCAGTAGTTGGCCACTTCAATTTGTCTACCAAAGTAGTAGATACCACATTAGTGCAACTCCCCGTGTCTATGATCATATCACACAACCTATCTTCTACCTTGCACCTTGTAAGAAAGATTTTCACCCTTTGATTGTTTTCCATAGGTACGGTTTTAGAGTGTAGTGCCCTTCTTAGAACCAAACTTTGATAATGAGTCTCGGGATCAATTTCGTCAATATGCCCCTCCTCTTCTTCAAAGTTTTCCTCTTCGTTCTCTTCTACATAGTCACTACCTTGCTCAGACTTAGCTTGTTCTTGTTCCCACTCTTGAGCAGTCATTACTCTTTTTGATGGACAATTAGTTGCAATGTGACCGACACTACAACACTTGAAGCACTTCCTATCTTCAACAAGCTTTTTAGGAGCTTCAAATTTTGATTTAGTCTCCTTGTAGTTCGAACTAGAACCACTTTTCTCCAAGCTGTTCTTCTCAAAAGGTTTAGTGAAACCTTTTACAAAGGGCTTAGTGTACGTCCCTTTCTTCCCCTCTATCTGTTTTTCAACTTTCAAAGCTACCTTGCAAATATCCTCAAAGGACCAATATTGTTGCAATTCAACTTTTTCAGCAATATTATCATTCAACCCAGAAATAAATCTAGCAATCTTATGCTCAACAATCTCTTCAAAGCCACATAACATGCATAACTTTTCAAATTCACCAATATAATTCTCAACAGTCATAGAATTTTGTTTAAAAAGTTGCATCTTAAGATAAACATCTTAAATATAATCACTAGGTACGAACCTTTTTTTCATGTCCTTCTTGAGTTGTTCCCAAGTTGAGATTCTTGCACGCCCCTCCTTATGCCTCTTCTTCTTTAGATTATCATACCAAAGACTAGCATAACCGGTCAGTTTTAATTCAGCCAATTTGCATCTTTTCCTTTCATCATACTCCTTGTAATCAAAGAGTGTCTCGGCCCTTCTAATCCACTCAAAGTATTTTTTCTGGTTCATTCATACTCCCATTGAATTCGGGAAGATCTAATCTAAGGTTCCTATCATCATCCTTTGGTCGGTCTCTTCTCCTATGCCTTGGTGATTCATCACTTGAGGAATAATTATTTCGTGGCCTCCTTGGGTTCCTCCTTGGTTGTTCTTCCTCACTTGAACCAGAATTAGGGTTAGAATTCCCTTTCCTTGAAGAATCTCCAGCAAGAGTATCAAGCCTTTTTAATATCTCATCCATCCTTGCTGCCAACTCGTCAATTCGCCTATCTCTTCTAAGATTTTGAGCCTATTCTAAGGTTAATCCCCTTGGAACCTGTGGAACCTCATCGTCACTCATGATTCCTACACAAACCAAGTCAGTTTATGCAAAAATCTTGATTAAAAGATCAAACCTTGAAGGAAAACTAGGCATCACAAGAACCGGACTCCCAACCGCAAATCAGTGCACAAACACCAAACGTTTGAGGCTGTGTAGAGCGCGTTACTCAACTAAAATTTATGAAATTTTATATGGTGATATCTGGACGTTTTTAGAGTTCAATGCAAAAAGAATCACGTAAAAATTTCCAGCCAATTGTTCCCAGTTTAATTTTTACCGAAGTTGCGCAAACCTGCTCTGATACCAAAGATGATGTGAATTATTGATCTGAAAATCAACAAAACACAAGGGGTATGTTAAGTCTAATTCTATACAGGAAATCCACCAAGAATTAAACAAAACTAAGATTAATCAATTAAGAATCCACCTAATTAATCAATCCAAACGAATGTTTTAACTAAAACAAGCAAATTAGCAATTGATCACAATCAACAAAACTTAAGTGTTTAAAACTTAAAACAATAATAATAATCTGTGTGTTTTTATTCGTGTGTTTACAGCCCTATTTATAAGATTTAGTTTACATAGGAAGATTAGGACAAGTCCCTAATTCAATCCTAATTAAACTAGAATTCTAACTTGCTTGAAGAGCAAGCACCTTGGAGCACAAGCATACGCCAATCTCCTTGGAGGACAAGCACACGCCTAAACTGATTTATTTTGCTAACTAATTGATTTTTAAAGAAACTAAATAAAGATTAAAGATCCTAATGCTTGAACCAAGAAAAACCCTTTCAAGTGAAAGGTAAAAACTTGTAAGCAAAATCTAAGTAAAGAAAATTCAAGAAGGTTCAAGAAAGTGATCTAGACTCCAAGAAAAGCCACTAAGCAAACCGTGGCTTTGCTTTGTTATCCAAGAAAGTGTCCATGTAATGCTTGGCTTGAATCAATGTTTAGGGACAAGCTATCTTGATTCATGATAAGCAAATCTTCGAAGTTCTCCATGCTTAGTCTTGCATCATGTTCATTGAGAAGTTGGAAGCAAACAGGAAGACAAGCTTCCTAAAGCTGTCAATGCAGCTGGCTGGCAAGTTGGCAGACCATTGTTGGGCAATGCTCTTCAATGTAGCCAGGAAGCACCGACACCATATAACATCCTCCAACCCCTGCATGTGCATGATGTTAGAGTAGGCCATGAGGTGATCCTTGGGGTTAGTTGTGCCATCATAAGCACCTACCAACACATTTTTAACCTAGGTCGGCTGTGCAGCTTCGGTTATTTCCTTGGTGAACGCAGAAGTTTGTTCACCAAGTTTGAGTAGTCGGAGCTGCCAGTCCAAAGGCAGGACGTTAAATGTTGCCTGACCTCCAAAGGGGGTCGACTGCATGAAGTGAGGGGAGTACTGACCGTAGACCATAGGAGGTACATACGGTGCACTCCCAATCATCTGAGGGCCAGAGTGGATGGTATTACCGCTTGTATGGCTCTCATGCGGAGATTGAATATTTCGTGCAGATGTATTCTTGAAGCTGTCTGGAAAGCTTGATGTTGAGGCTGACTCAGACAGCTGCTGACTCCTTCTATGGGTAATGATTTCACGAGCGTCAGGAGTTGATTTTTTGTTTCCCACCAGGTGTTCACTCCAACGGGTATTGGTGGTAGTCCTCTTAGGTAGAAGAATCTTGGACCAGTCAAGGGTCCCAACTGTCTTCTCCTTTGGATGCGGAGTTAGCTGCATGAATCTGATTGGCTTCCTCTTTTCTAGAGGGGTCTTTCTTGCCGACTGTCCCTTACTTGGGCTAACCTTACTTTATATGATAAGATCCTTGATTTAACCCTTGAAACTATGAGTTTCATGAGTTTGTCCCGGGTGACTGGGGCGGATCCACCTGCCGTGTGGGTTTCCTCTTCTGGTTGACTAGGGGGTCAGCTTGTACCTGCCTGGCTCTCGCCCCATTCCATAGTGTCTTTAGGACGAATGTGTTTAGTGATCAGAAAGCCATCTTTGGCAATGTAGGTTTCGACTTGAGGATTATCATCCTCTTGGTCAGTAAAGACCTCCGGCTAATCTACTGGACATTTGGGAGGTGGTACAGACTCTTAAACCATCCTTGAGGTACACTCCCCATAGACGGCGCCAAATTTTTGGGTGTTTTTGTCCCTCGGGAGAGCTACAACTCAAAGACTGGTTGAGGAGCGCCTGTACCTGCAAAACAACGAAGAATCTGGGTGGTTGGAGCTTCGCCTCCGACGATCAAGTTAGAACGTGTAGGAGTGAGTAAAAAGTGTAGAAAAAGATAAAGGTGAGATCTTCTCGGATTCTAAGATCAGGATATTTCTCTAATGTAAGAGAATGTTAGTGATTTTGTAATAATTTCCATCTGTCCCACAAATGGGGGAAATCTCCCTATTTATAGGGTCATTCTGGATAAGTGTGCCCTTACCTAGGTCATTTGACCTAGATTTGGTGGGTTGCTCGCGCTTTTGGCGGCTTTTTGGAAATTGGGCCTTTGAAAGCCGTCATTCCTTTTGATGACACTGGATTCCACGTGTCGTTTTGTAAGTGGCCCAAACTAGATCAATATTAGATGGACACGTGTCCTATTCTCATTGGACCACGTGGAGGGGTTATTTAACCCAAAACACCACTTGTTTTTTAGCTGTACGTATAGTAAAACCTGCTTACATACTATGTGTTATTGGTTGCAATTGTCAGAGTTATAGGTTCAGATTGACACTACTTGGAAGAGTTGAAAAAACAAGAAAAGGATGCTATAAAAAGGGAATTCATTTTGGCAGCAGTTGTGTATCACATATGGTGTGCTTGGAATCATGCTTTCTTCCATAAAGCTTTCATTATCCCAGCTAGATTCTGCACTATTATAGGTAGAGATAGTATAAATAGAGTTAGGCAACTTGTAAATGGGAAATGGAATAGAAAACATTGTAAATGGTTGCATAGTTTGTATAGTAGTATTCCTAGGTGAGGGTTCTAATGTTGTCAGACCTTCTGCTGGTTTTTCTCTGCTTATCTGCTGGTTTTTGTTGCTGACATGTCTGGTTTTTTCCCCTAGAGGTGAACCCATCCTAGGAGGTGGCACTAATAGGGGCTAAGGACCTTTGGTGGTTGTTTGGCCTTGTCTAGGTCTTGTGGTGTGTGGGGGAGGCCTATTCTTTTTCCAGGCCTTATTTGTACTTTTTGAACAGTTTTTTTATATACATTTACTTACTTACCAAAATTTGTAAAAAGGAGAATGGCGTATTTCCTGTTGATGTGCGAATTGACGTGCGATAACCCCAAAGTGCGAAATGGAATTTGTCAGGCCAATCATTGTAATTTTCTATCATTTTCTCGATAATAGTCTTTAGATTTTTGTTAGCCGCCTCAACTGCTCCATTTGCTTGAGGTCTATAAGGAGAAGAGTGATGGTGTTGAATACCATATCTTTGTAACAATTCTTCACATTATGCTTGAAAGTGAGTTCCATTGTCACTTATCATCTCATGTGGAACTCCATATCGACAAATAATATTCCTTTCGATAAAGAGTGCTACATGTTTCGCAGTGAGTTTAGCATATGACTGTGCTTCAACCCACTTTGTGAAATAATCAATTACTAGTAGAATGTATTCGTGACCTCCTGTCCCAAGGGGCGTAATTTTACCAATAATATCAATTCCCCATGTAGAGAATGGCCATGGTGAAGTGTAGGTGTAGGGTACAGATTGAGGAACATGTTGCAAGTTAGCGTATATTTGGCATTTAGGGCATCTTTTTACATATTGATGACAATCACTGTTCATGGTAGTCCAATAATATCCTTCTCGCATTATCTTTTGGACTAGCATTTTGCCATTAACATGAGTTCCACAAACGCCTTCGTGGACTATTCTTCTAGCTCTTTGGGCTTCCTTTTTCCCTACACATAAGAAAGCTCGACCCTTCGGTACCCTTTTGTGTAACTCGTTGTCTATAAGTACGTATTGGGAAGCCAAGAGTCTTATTGCTCGTTTTGCTCTTTTGTCAGCATGAGGAGAATATTCTCCTTTGGTGACGTAATTGAGTATATCCGTATACCATGGTCCTTCTTCTTCTTCTTGGACCACTTCATCATCTTCTATGGCTTGAATGTAAGCCGGTTTATGCCTTTTTTCTATGGTTAAAGGCATTTGCTCGATTTCCGTAGGAATCCTAACCATTAAGGCTAGTCTTTCTAAGGCATCAACAAATTGATCTTCTTCTCTAGGTAGGTATTTGTATTATACCTTTTCCAACTTGTTGGTGAGAGTTTCTGATGCAAGTCTAAGCATGGAGAACTTCGAAGATTTTCTTATCATGCATCAAGATAGCTTGTCCCTAAACATTGATTCAAGCCAAGCATTGCATGGACACTTTCTTGGATATCAAAGCAAAGCCACGGTTTGCTTAGTGGCTTTTCTTAGAGTCTAGTTCACTTTCTTGAACTTTCTTGAATTTTCTTTACTTAGATTTTGCTTACAAGTTTTTACCTTTCACTTGAAAGGGTTTTTCTTGGTTCAAGCATTAGGATCTTTAATCTTTATTTAGTTATTTAATATTTATTTATTTATTTAGTTGCTTTAAAAATCAGTTAGTTAGCAAAATAAATCAGTTTGGTGTATGCTTGTGCGCCAAGGTGCTTGCTCTTCAAGCAAGTTAGAATTCTAGTTTAATTAGGATTGAATTAGGAACTTGTCCTAATCTTCCTAGGTAAACTAAGTCTTATAAATAGGGCTGTAAAACACACGAATAAATATATAGAGATTAATATTCAGATTTATTTCTTAAGTTGCATACTTGAGTTTTTTGTTGATTGTGATCAATTGCTGTTTTGCTTGTTTTAGTTAAAACATTCGTTTGGATTGATTAATTAGGTGGATTCTTAATTGATTAATCTTAGTTTTTGTTTAATTCTTGGTGGATTTCCTGTATAGAATTAGATTTAAGCATATCCCTTGTGTTTTGTTGATTTTCGGATCAATAATTCACATCATCTTTGGTATGAGAGCCAGGTTACGCAACTTCGGAAAAAATTAAACTGGGAACAATTAGCTGCGAATTTTTGAGTGATTCTTTTTGAATTGAACTCTAAAAACGTCCAGCTATCACCATATAAAATTTCATAATTTTTAGTTGAGTAACGCGTTCTACACAGCCTCAAACATTTGGTGTTTGTGCACTGATTTGCGGATGGGAGTCCGGTTTTTGTGTTGCCTAGTTTTCCTTCAAGATTCGATCTTTTAATCAAGATTTTTGCATAAAATGACTTGGTTTGTGTAGGAATCATGAGTGACGAGGAGGTTCCACAAGTTCCAAGGGGATTAACCTTAGAACAGGCTCAAAATCTTAGAAGAGATAGGCGAATTGACGAGTTGGCAGCAAGGATGGATGAGATATTAAAAAGGCTTGATACTCTTGCTGGAGGTTCTTCAAGGAAAGGGAATTCTAACCCTAATTCTGGTTCAAGTGAGGAAGAACAACCAAGGAGGAACCTAAGGAGGCCACGAAATAATTATTCCTCAAGTGATGAATCACCAAGGCCTAGGAGAAGAGACCGACCAAAGGATGATGATAGGAACCTTAGATTAGATCTTCCCGAATTCAATGGGAGTATGAATGAACCTGAAAAATACTTTGAGTGGATTAGAAGGGCCGAGACACTTTTTTATTACAAGGAGTATGATGAAAGGAAAAGATGCAAATTGGCTGAATTAAAACTGACCGGTTATGCTAGTCTTTGGTATGATAATCTAAAGAAGAAAACGCATAAGGAGGGGCGTGCAAGAATCTCAACTTGGGAACAACTCAAGAAGCACATGAAAAAAAGGTTCGTACCTAGTGATTATATTCAAGATGTTTATCTTAAGATGCAACTTTTTAAACAAAATTCTATGACTGTTGAGAATTATATTGGTGAATTTGAAAAGTTATGCATGCTATGTAGCTTAGAAGAGATTGTTGAGCATAAGATTGCTAGATTTATTTTGGGGTTGAATGATAGTATTGCTAAAAAATTTGAATTGCAACAATATTGGTCCTTTGAGGATGTTTGCAAGGTAGCTTTGAAAGTTGAAAAACAGATAAAGGGGAAGAAAGGGACGTACACTAAGCCCTTTGTAAAAGGTTTCACTAAACCTTTTGAGAAGAACAGCTTGGAGAAAAGTGGTTCTAGTTCGAACTACAAGGAGACTAAATCAAAATTTGAAGCTCCTAAAAAACTTGTTGAAGATAGGAAGTGCTTCAAGTGTGGTAGTGTTGGTCACATTGCAACTAATTGTCCATCAAAAAGAGTAATGACTGCTCAAGAGTGGGAACAAGAAAAAGCTAAGTGTGAGCAAGGTAGTGACTATAAAGAAAAGAATGAAAAGGAAAACTTTGAAGAAGAGGAGGGGCATATTGACGAAATTGATCCCGAGACTCATGGTCAAAGTTTGGTTCTAAGAAGGGCACTACACTCTAAAACCGTACCTATGGAAAACAATCAAAGGGAGAAAATCTTTCTTACAAGGTGCAAGGTAGAAGATAGGTTGTGTGATATGATCATAGACACGAGGAGTTGCACTAATGTGGTATCTACTACTTTGGTAGACAAATTGAAGTGGCCAACTACTGAACATCCAAGCCCTTATAAGCTTCATTGGCTTAATAATTCGAGTGATGTTAAGGTAACTAAACAAGCCTTAATCTCCTTTTCAATTGGTAAATTTTATGATAAAGTTTTGTGTGATGTTTGTCCTATGGATGCTAGTCATATACTATTAGGCCGTCCTTGGCAATATGATAGATTTGTGAAGTTTGATGGAAGGACTAATGTGTATGTTGTGAGAAAAGGAGAAAAAGAGAGACCGGTTGCTTTAAAACCTTTGATAAGCAACAAGCCTTCTAATGTTACCTCTAATTCGAAGAGTTCTTATTTGACTAGTGAGAGGGAATTAGAAAAAGAGATTTGCAGCAACAATGTGGTATATATACTTGTTTCTAATGAGATTCGAATTAATCAAAATAAACAAGCAAAGAGGCCGTATGAATTGGAATCTGTTTTAGAAGAATTCAAGGATGTCTTTCCTAAGGAATTACCTCCGGGACTACCTCCTATTCGTGGGATAGAGCATCAAATTGACTTGATTTCGGGAGCACCATTACCTAATAAGGCAGCCTATAGAAGTAATCCGGAAGAAACAAAGGAGATGCAAAGGCAAATTGAAGAGCTTATGGCTAGAGGATACGTGAGGGAAAGTATGAGCCCTTGTGCCGTGCCTACTTTACTTGTCCCAAAGAAAGATAGGAGTTGGCGCATGTGTATTGATAGTAGGAGTGTGAATAACATCACTATCAAATACCGATTTCCTATTCCAAGATTAGATGATCTACTTGATGAACTACATGGTTCACAGTTGTTTTCTAAGATTGATCTTATGAGTGGTTATCATCAAATTCGAATGAGAGAAGGAGATGAGTGGAAAACAGCATTCAAGACTAAGTTAGGGTTTTATGAATGGTTGGTGATGCCGTTTGGACTCACTAGTGCACCTAGCACTTTCATGAGGTTGATGCATGAGGTACTTAAACCTTTCCTTGGCAAGTTTGTTGTTGTTTATTTAGATGATATTCTGATATACTCTAAAAATTTGCATGATCATCTAAGTCATCTAACAAGTGTGTTTGAAGTGTTAAGAGAGAAGAAACTCTATGCTAAGCTTGAAAAATGCTACTTCTTAGTGCCTAGTGTTACTTTTCTTGGTTATGTTGTATCAAAGGATGGTGTTTCAGTTGATCATTCGAAAGTAGAGGCTATTAAAACTTGGCCTATTCCTACTAATGTGAGTGATCGAGATACAAAGTTCATGAGTTTCGTTTGGAAGTCTTTATGGAAGCTTGTGGGAACTAAATTGCTCTTTAGTACATCTTACCATCCACAAACTGATGGACAAACCGAGGTTACTAATCGTACTCTTGGTGCGCTTTTGCGTGGGTCAGTGAGTAAGACACAAAAGGATTGGGACATCAATTTAGCTCATGCGGAGTTTGCTTATAATAGATCACCTACATATGCTACCAAACATAGTCCTTTTGAGGTAGTCTATGGAGTCAATCCGAAACTTCCAATTGATCTTGTTCCATTGCCTAAGGGTGAGTTAATTCACAAAGATGCCGAGTCTAAGTTGAAGAGTATGCTGAAATTACATGCTCAAGTTCGAACAAGAATAGAGAAGGTAAATGACATTTACAAAGCTAGAGCAAACAAGCATAGAAGGCAACAAAGTTACACTGTTGGAGACTTGGTATGGTTACATTTGAGAAAGGAAAGATTTCCAGGAAAACGCAAGAATAAGTTGATGCCTAGAAGTGAAGGTCCTTTCAAGATTATTTAGAAGATCATTGACAATGCTTATAAGTTAGAACTTCCGGGAGAATATGGAGTTAGTGCTAAATTCAATGTTGGCGATTTGTCTAAGTATATTCCTGATGAGGAACTTCGAGATTTGAGGACAAATTCTTTCGAAGAAGAGGAGGATGATGCAAGTCTAAGCATGGAGAACTTCGAAGATTTGCTTATCATGCATCAAGATAGCTTGTCTCTAAACATTGATTCAAGCCAAGAATTGCATGGACACTTTATTGGATATCAAAGCAAAGCCACGGTTTGCTTAGTGGCTTTTCTTGGAGTCTAGTTCACTTTCTTGAACTTTCTTGAATTTTCTTTACTTAGATTTTGCTTACAAGTTTTTACCTTTCACTTGAAAGGGTTTTTCTTGGTTCAAGCATTAGGATCTTTAATCTTTATTTAGTTATTTAATATTTATTTATTTATTTAGTTGCTTTAAAAATCAGTTAGTTAGCAAAATAAATCAGTTTGGTGTATGCTTGTGCGCCAAGGTGCTTGCTCTTCAAGCAAGTTAGAATTCTAGTTTAATTAGGATTGAATTAGGAACTTGTCCTAATCTTCCTAGGTAAACTAAGTCTTATAAATAGGGCTGTAAAACACACGAATAAATATATAGAGATTAATATTCTGATTTATTTCTTAAGTTGCATACTTGAGTTTTTTGTTGATTGTGATCAATTGCTGTTTTGCTTGTTTTAGTTAAAACATTCGTTTGGATTGATTAATTAGGTGGATTCTTAATTGATTAATCTTAGTTTTTGTTTAATTCTTGGTGGATTTCCTGTATAGAATTAGACTTAAACATATCCCTTGTGTTTTGTTGATTTTAGGATCAATAATTCACATCAGTTTCCAGATAAGTTTGGTAAGGGGCTAAACTTTTACTCCTTACTTTCCATCTTTTATATATTTGATTGATGATCAGGGAAGAGTCACCAAATATTCGTAATTTGTTCACTCCCAATGCCAAAGCTGTTTTGAGGCCTACCACGCTTGTTTCGTATTCAGCAGCGTTGTTAGTAACATCGAAATCTAACTTTATGGAGATTGGAACATGCTCTTCTTTAGGTGATACTAATAGTACTCCAACGCCACATCCCTTTTGGTTTGAGGCTTCGCCAAAGTATAAAGTTCAATTATCATCTTCTGTGACCATCAAGTCTTCATCTTGAAATTCGTTGTCATGTATAGGCGTCGAGTCTTCTATGGGGGAATCTGCTAAGAAGTCCGAGACCACAGATCCTTTGATAGCCTTTTGAGGCATGAATCTTACATCGAATTGGGCTAAGTTGACTATCCACCTTGATATGCTTCCATTAAGTGTAGACTTTTCAAACAAATACTTAAGTGGATCCATTCGAGAAACTACAAAGACTGTATGCACGAGCATGTAATGTCTTAACTTGGTTGTGTCTCATACTAATGCGAGGCACAATTTCTCAAGAGGTGTGTAGCATACTTCATACTAGAGCATTTTCTTGCTTAGGTAGTAGATTGCATTTTCTTTTCTACTTCTTGTGCAAGCATAGCCTTCATTGTCTCCTTGGTGACTGTTAAATACGCCCTAAGAGGGATACTTGGAAGCGCTGGTGCTAATACGGGAGGATTTGCGAGATAGGGTTTGATCTTCTCAAAGGATTTTTGACACTCTCATCCCATATTACTGGCATATTCTTTTTGAGCTTCTTGAATATTAGTTCACGTATCGTTGTTAGCTTCGATATGAACCTACTTATATATTACAACCGGCCAATAAATCCTCGAATTTGTTTCTCGATTTTGGGCGGTGGAATTGACATAATCGCCTTGATCTTGGTTGGGTCTATCTCTATTCCTCTAGAGCTTATGACTCTGAAAGCACACTTAGACGGATTTAACCTCATGTTGTATTTTCTTAGCCTTTTGAAGAATTTTCTTAAAGCTACTTGATGTCCTGGGCGATCTTTTGATTTCATGATCATATCGTCCACATATACTTCAACCTCTTTGTGCATCATATCATGGAGTAGGGCAGTTGTTTCTCGTTGGTAAGTGGCACCCGTGTTTCTCAACCCGAATGGCATTACCGTGTAACAGCAAGTACCCCAAGGTGTTATGAATGTCGTTTTATCCATGTCTTCTTCCGCTATGAGAATCTGGTTGTATCTCGCGTATCCATCCATAAACGAGAGAAGCGCGTGATTTGCTTTATTATCCACTAAGATGTCGATGTGTGGTAAAGGGAAGTCGTCCTTTGGACTTGTCTTATTTAAATCTCAATAGTCGACACACATTCTTACCCTTTCATCTTTTTTCGGAACTGGGACCACATTTTCTACCCATTCAGGGTATTTAGATACCCTGATAAAACCGGCAGTTATTTGCTTTTGAACTTCTTCTTTTATTTTAGGAGCTACATCGAGTTTCATTTGACGCAACTTCTGTTTTACAGGTTTCATTCCTGGAATTTGTGGTATAGTGTGTTGAGCTATATCTCTATTAATACCTGGCATATTTTCATATGACCAAGCAAACACATCGATAAATTCTTTAAGTCTTCTTTCTTATTTATTTAGTGTCAGTCCGATTTTAACTTCTCTTTTAATGGTTGAATCATTTGAGATGTCAACCGTTTCAGTATCCTCAATTATTGGTGTTTTCTTTTCAAGTATTTTCATTGCTTTAATAATTTCTTTGTCATTTTCATTGTTAGTTAAGCAATGTTTGTCATCTTTGGTTAAGAAATAACATAAGGAGTAAGTGGAAGAAGACATATTATTAAACTCGGAAATCATTACATCGAACAAAGAAATGTCCTCAGGGACTTGATGGCTAACTATCCTAGGAGTAGATGCTAAAATAGAAGAATTAGAAATAGGGGGTGCTACATCTAAGGACTTGGAAGACTCTATAGGAAAAGACTTCGATCACTGACTCTGACTCAGACGACTCTTCAAACATTTGTCCTTGTCTAGTGGTTATTGAGATCTTTCTTCCACTTGGAGTAGTCACCTTGACCATCTTGCGCCATCCTTGGACTAAGCCCTCTGCTGGAGTGATGAGCTTTGAAGGGTCGAAATTCTCGCTTTGTAGAACCGTTTGAATGAGCGTGGAGTTATCCTCTATATACTTTGGCTCATCCTTCTCGTGCCCAAAGAGGAGTCCCATGACGTTAAAGTCAAAGCATGTGGGTGCTTTCTCCTTGTGAATAGGAGTTGGGATCTCATCTAGAAAGTAGCAATCCAGAAATATTTCGAACCCCGGGTGTCTTATTCCATTTACAACGAAGGGCTCGGGGAATTCGTAGCATGGATTGTCCTCTCCTTCTCTTAAAAATTGTCCATTGAGATTAAGAGGATATTGGTCCATTAGGATTGCTTTCTTTTGGGTGCGAGTGTTCCTACGCGCCTTAGATTTTTCCTGAGCTCGCTTAAGATCTTCAAGAGTCGATTCAAAACCAAGTTCGAAAGTATCTAACTTAGGGAGGCTAGGTAATTTCATTTGTTTTGCTATCTCCTTTTTCTTTCCTAGAGTCATTCCAGGAAAGTGTTCCTGTTTCTTAAGAATATCATTTACCGTTATATTAGAGTGGTGGTCATGGAAAAGAGGGGTCCTTTCATCTTCCTCGATTAAGGAGACCTCTTCATTAAAGCCCCACAAATCTTCATCATTCTCATCATGCTCCACATTAATAGTCCGATTTTCAATGGCTTTAATCCTCATAAGTGAAGCATCTATCGTAATAGGGATCCCTCCAACTATGGCCTTTACTTGCTGATGAAGGGATGAAGGGACGGCCTTAAGGTCATGAAACCAAGGGTTTCCCAACAATAAGTTAATGGAAACTTTAATATCTACTACTTGGAAAGTAGTGGCATGTTCTATTGCTCCCGCCGTTACGTTCATGGTAATTTTTCCAAGAGCTTGGCGACGAGTGTTGTCGTAGGCTCTTTTTCCTTGTGTTGACGGGGTTAAATCTTCATCCCTTATTCCTAACGTCCTCGCAATTCTAAGTGGACAGACATTGATTGCCGATCCATTATATACAAGAGTCATTGGGACATTCATTCTCTTGTAGACTACTATGAGGTTTAGAGCCTTGTAATGCTTGTCACCTTCCAGAGGTAAATCCTTGTCAGAAAAGGTGATTAGATTTATAGGACTAGGGAGATCGCTCGTAAGGAAGTTAACTAACCCCTCAAGAGTGGTTTTGGAGTCTATCCCTATTTGTCCAAGGCATTCATTACCGCCAACCTATGTTCTCGGGATGTAGCTAGAAATTTCCATACATTCATTTCGACCTTAGTCTTCTTGAATTGTTTGACAACATCGTTGTCCTCTATGATCGGTACAGGAACTTGTTGCATGGTAGGAATAGGTTGTATGGAGATGGGAGGTTGCATCCTCCCAGATATCCTGAGGACGTCTATGGGTGAATCTACTCCATCCCAAAAATCGCTTATTGGATATATGATTGAAAGTGGTGGTTCTTCCGTATCCTTAAGATAGACGTCTTCATCATCGCTGTCCAAATTGATGCTAATATCTTGTTCTTGTGGAATTTGGACTAGCTTCTTATTATCAATAAGCTTTTGAACTAAATCTTTAAATTTGAAACAATTCTCGATAGTATGTCCTCTTGATTGATGATATGGTCAGTAGAACCTATCTATCCTCTTTAACGACTCAAATGGTCTCGGTTCGAGAGGTTTAACCTTGCCACTCTCGGAGAGCATTTTGAACATTTTAGCATAGGAAGTTGTTTCAGGGGTTTTTGTCCCTTGGGAGAGTTACAACACTGAGACTGGATTCAACAAAGGACGCAAGTACCTGCAAAGCAAACGGACCGCCGGATGGTCGGTGGTCCGCCTCCGAAGATTAAGTTAGTAAGCGTTCGGTAATAAAACGTGCAGAAGTAAAGTTATCTGATCGGATTCCAAGCTCAGGTAAAGTGTTGTCTGTTCTTTGAAAATGACAACTTTGTAGTAAGTGACGTATTCTCTCGTATTGCGTGTATATCTGTCTTGTCATAAATGTAAGAATGTCCCTATTTATAGGGTCCTTTTGGAAAGTGTGCCCTCCCTAGGATCTGGTGACCTAGGAATAAGGTCACGCCGCAAAACGGCGCCTCAGGATTTGGGCCCTTAAAGGCCGCCATTCCAGAGGCAATGCCTGAGTGACACGTGTCACTGAGCCCAAAAGGCCTTTGGGCATCTTTTTGGGTGACACGCGTCGCCGTCTGAATGGTCTATGCTAGATCATCAGTCTTTTTAGGACAGAAGAATGTCCGCCCTCCATGTGTCATCATCTCATAGGTCCAAATGGCACCTTTACTGAGGACACGTGGCGTTTTCTGATTGGGCCACCTGACCTGGTAAAATTACCTTAACCATTTGCCCCTCACAGGGGTCACTTGCATTCCACGTGGCACCTGTGACAGGTGTCATCATATGACTAGGTGGATTTTCAAATTGTTTTTTTGGGGGAAAAATTAGGGTTTCCCCTTTCTATAAATAGGAGGGTTTGACTTCATTTTTGTTTTCACACCTTTGCGAATCTTGGAGAATCTCTGGACTTTTGACTCTCAAAGACTCTTAAAGACCCTGACTTTTGTCAAGCATCCGACACTCGGCTTTCCTGACCGACTACTTCAGCCATCCAGGCGTCTCAAATACCTTCTTCTAAGGTAACCACATGCTCTTTTCTTTTATTTTTTCTTGTGTTTTTCATTTATTCAAATTGTTTCCCAAATGTACACGACACGACCTAGGTTAGTGATCAGCCGGTCACCGGGGACGGCTAAATCTAGAACTAGGAGTGTCGAATGCTCGTTCGAGAATTTTCCTATAAGTACATCTCCAAATCCGACAGTGTCTGTGCATCTGCAGGACACGATGGCTCGAACAAAGCAGACAACAAGGAGATATAGACCAGATGGTTCCTTTTACCATTCGGATTGTGAGACTCCAAATTCAGACGGCTCCATTAGGGTGCCAGCTAGTGAGATTTCTGAGCACCCCCCAAACCCCTCTTCTGACCTTGCCCAAACTCCAACTTACTACTCTCCCTCTTCTTCAAGCGGCACCCCCAGTGATACTATACTGCGGGAAGCCGACAGTCAGTACCAGGCCGAGCCTTCAGAACAGGAAAGTCTAGGGGAGGACCCTACTGGCCCTAGCCGGCAGTCCCCTAGCTCTGGGGAAAGTTCTGATGACGATTCGACCTCGTCATCTTCTGATAGCGCCTCTATTAAGTCAGAGAAGGTCCGAGCAAAAATAGATACTGCAAGGGAGTCCTTGTCAGTAGAAAAGGGGGAAGGCTGGGCGGAGCCGAGTGCTTCCAGGCGCTTGGAGCGCGCCCCCCACTATCACCATGTCCCGTAAAGCAAGCGGACCTCCATGACATCCGTTCTTGCCAATTACAAGCGCAAGATCGTAATGGGGCATGGCTTCTCCTTGTCCATCCCCAACAAGGAGGATACTATAATCTGGCCCTCCCTAGCCAGTTATAAGGACAAAGCCTTCGGCTACTACGAGGCGGTCCTTCAGGCTGGTTTATGCTTCCCTCTCCATCCGGCTGTGGAGAGGATACTAGATGGATACCAACTGGGTATCTGGCATTTTGTCCCAAATTCATGGATAAATATCATCGGGTACATTGCCGACTGTGAAATGCTAGAGGTGGATCCCAGCTTTGAGGCATTCGCTCATATGCACTATCTCAGTCGAGCGCCTGCCAAGGGCGGCGAAGGCTGGTATACCTTGTCCACCTACAAGGGGTACATAATGGCAGTCGGCAAAGAGAACAAATGGAAGGACTGGAGAACAAAGTTCTACATTGTCCATTCCTCTTAAAGCCGACTGAACCAAAAATACAATCGGTGGAACAAGGATCCGCCCCTCCTGTGTTGTATATTTGGAGTATCAACCCGAAATATACAAGGGATGAACCAAGATAAGTAAGACTAATGAACCAAATAGCT
This sequence comes from Chenopodium formosanum, assembly GCA_024500155.1. NCBI lineage: Eukaryota > Viridiplantae > Streptophyta > Magnoliopsida > Caryophyllales > Amaranthaceae > Chenopodium > Chenopodium formosanum. Next base: position 45,809,169 of record CM044880.1, read on the forward strand.
TCTTAGCTACAGTCACACCACTAAGAAACGAAATGGGTTCCTAAGATCACAAGCCAACTAGTAGTCTAGGCTAGTTAACTAAGCAAAGGAATTGAAATTCCAAATCCAAGAATTTCTGGTTTTGTTTCTAATCCAAGAAACGAATGTAAGACAAGTTTGTTTTTATGTTTGAATGATCTCCTTTCTCATTCGCCTTTGCTTGCTATTTATAGTAAACAAGCATCCTTAAGTACAAGCTAAACTAAGTGAGATGTCAGCCCACTTGTTACACGCCTAAGCTAAGCATCAAAACAGATTTTGTGTCTAGATACATCAAAAACAGATTTTGTGTCTAGATACATTAAAAACAGATTTTGTGTCTAGATACATTAAAAACAGATTTTGTGTCTAGATACATTAAAAACAGATTTTGTGTCTAGATACATTAAAAGTGTTGGTCACAACCTCCTCAATTAAGCCTCAACCAAGCAGCAAGTAAGAAGCAAAACAGCCCCTTAATTCACGCCTAATTCAACAGCAAAAAGAAGTGTAACTCCTCCTTGATTCAAGCCTTGGATCAAGCTTGGATGTATGTAGACAAGAGTGTATTTGGACGCCTTTTGATGCTCAAATGCTGAAATGACGCCCACTTGGATTGATAGTTTGCAACTCCTCATTGAAGCTGATTGTAACACCCAAGTTAAATGGCTGCCTTCTTGTTGTATCTTGTACTTGTACTTCATGTGAATGTGACACTACATTTTTTTAACTTTAACAAGCTAAAGAAAACTTAAAGAAAATAAAACTAATTTGCAAACTTAAAATAAGACTAAAGTTTACAATTTATTCAAAGCATAAAATGAACTAGATTGAACTAGTTAATAAGAACAACAAGAAACTCAAAGGATTGAATATCTTGCTGCACCTGGATAGAACGCATAGCACCAATGCATGATGCTATGTCTTGAACTAAAGAAACGTCCATAACCAAGTTGTTAGGCTTGGCTACAACATTCCCCCCTTCTTGAAAAGAGTTTGCCCTCAAACTCGGCAACTCTTCAAACTCATCATAGTAAGGTGATAAATCAGCCACATTAAAGGTGCTAGAAACACCATAGTCTTCGGGCAACTCAACTTTGTAAGCATTATCATTCACCTTTTCAACAATAGCAAATGGACCATCACTACGAGGACTAACCTTGGACCGTCTTTTGGAAGGAAATCTTTCTTTTCGAAGATGAATCCAAACTAAATCACCGGGCTGAAACTGGACCTCCTTTCTTTTCTTGTCATAGTATGCCTTTGTCTTTGCATTAGCTTGTTCAATTTTGGAACGAACTTGCTCATGCATAGACTTGATTTCTTTTGCACGTACCTCGGCATCATTGCTGAACTTGCTTGGTGAGGGAATGGGAGTGAGATCAATAGGAGTGCACGGATTGAATCCATACACCACTTCAAAAGGACTCAAACCTGTTGTCTTGCTAGGCACACGATTGTAAGCAAACTCCGCATGAGGAAGCATCTCTTCCCATTGCTTGGGACGTTTAGTAGCCAAAGACCGCAACAAGGATCCCAAAGTTCTATTAGTCACTTCGGTTTGACCATCTGTTTGAGGATGACTTGAAGTGCTAAAGTTCAATTTCGTGCCCATCTTTCTCCATAATGTAAGCCAAAAATGACTTAGAAATTTTGGATCACGATCACTCACCATGGATTTAGGTACACCATGCAAACGAACGATCTCATTGAAGAACAAGTTAGCAACATGAGTAGCATCATAAGTTGTATGACAAGAAATAAAATGAGCCATTTTAGAAAAACGGTCCACAACAACCATAATGGAATCTTTCTTTCGTTGGGTCATAGGAAGTCCCACAACGAAATCAAGACTAACATCTTCCCATGGAGCTTGCGGAATAGGTAAGGGCAAAAGATAGCCTTGTGGAAGACTATGACTCTTGGCCTTTTGACATATCACACATCTCTTCACAATGAACTCCACATCACGAACCAATCTAGGCCAATGAAAGTACTCTTGGACAAGAAGAGTAGTCTTCTCTATGCCAAAGTGTCCCGCCATTCCTCCTTCATGAAACTCTTTGATAAGAGATTCTCTTAGGCTTGACCTTGGAACGCACAACCTGTTTCCTTTGAACAAATAGCCATTTAAAATGTAATAATCTTTGTAAGCATGATTAGAACATTTTAGAAATAAATTACCAAAGTCATGATCATTTTTGTAACTTGCTTTCACATCTTCAACACTAATCACTCTTGCCTTGAAAGAATTCAAGAGTGTGTATCTCCTTGAAAGTGCATCAGCTCCTTTGTTCATGGCGCCTCTCCTATGCTTGATCATAAAATGAAAAGCTTGCAAATACTCCACCCATTTGGCATGGCGTGGTTGGAGTTTTTGTTGGCTTTGAAGATATTTGAGAGCTTCATGATCTGAATGAAGGATGAACTCCTTGGAAATGAGGTAATGTCTCCAATGGTCCAAAGCACGAACAAGAGCAAAGAACTCCTTATCATAGGTGCTATACTTCCGTTGTGCTTCATTGAGTTTTTCACTAAAGTAGGCAAGGGGACGCCCAACTTGTGACAAAACAGCACCAATACCAACTCCACTAGCATCACATTCTACTTCAAAAACTTCATCAAAGTTAGGTAAAGAAAGAATAGGTGCACTAGTAAGTTGATGTTTTACCTCTTCAAAGGCCTTTTGAGCCTTATCATTCCAAACCAACTTCTGATTTTTAGTTAGCTCGGTGATAGGTGCCATGAGAGTACTAAAATTTCGCACAAATATCCTATAGAAAGAAGCAAGGCCATGAAAACTACGAACTTGTTGAATTGTTTGTGGCGTGGGCCACTCACGAATTGCAGCAACTTTCTTTTCATCAACCTCTATGCCTTGAGATGAAACTTTGAAACCAAGAAAAATAACTTGGGAAGTGAAAAAATGACACTTCTCTAAGTTACCATATAGTTGCTCACGAGCAAGGGTTTCAAAAACCTGTTGCAAATGCCTAGCATGCTCTTCTTCTTCCCTACTATACACCAAAATATCATCAAAATAGACTACAACAAATTTACCCATGAAAGGTTGCATAACCTGATTCATAAGGCGCATAAATGTAGATGGTGCATTAGACAAACCAAATGGCATCACAAGCCACTCATAGAGGCCCTCCTTTGTCTTGAAAGCGGTCTTCCATTCATCTCCTTCGAAAATTCGAATTTGATGATAGCCACTTCTCAAATCAATTTTAGAGAACACTTTAGAACCATGCAAATCATCAAGTAAATCATTCAACCTTGGAATAGGAAACCGGTACTTGATAGTGATTTTATTGATTGACCTACTATCAACACACATTCTCCATTCTCCATTTTTCTTAGGTACAATCAAAGTAGGACAAGCACATGGACTAAGAGACTTACGAATAAGACCCTTTGATAACAATTCCTCCACTTGTCTTCTAATTTCCTCGGTTTCTTTGGGATTGGTTCTATAGGCTGGTTTGTTTGGGAGCATGGATCCGGGTACAAGATCAATCTTGTGTTGGATGTCACGCTTTGGGGGTAATCCGTGAGGGATATCTTTGGGGAAAACATGGGAATAGGTTTTGAGAAGAGAGGTGAGGAGTGGGTGGTTTTCTTCTTTGGATGGTTGAGAGGGGGTATCAAGTTGGCTCAAAATGAAGTGTTTGTGAACTCTATATTCATGGAATTCAGATTTTATGAGAGTGGTGAAGGAAGTGGGAGGCGTGGGTATGGGGTGATCATTTTTGAGGATTAAAGGGGTAAGGACAATTTTCTTTCCGTCCTTAGAAAAGGAGTAGGTGTTTTTGTAACCATCATGCATCACACGCCTATCAAATAACCAAGGTCTACCAAGTAAAACATGACATGCATCCATAGGTACAACATCACACCATAATTTTTTCTCATAAGTTTTACCAATGCTAAATGATAACAAGACTTATTGTGTGACATGAATCCCTTTACTATGACTTAACCATTGAATTTTATATGGTTTAGGATGAGGGATAGTTTTCATTTTCAACTTGTCTATCATAACTTGCGAAGCTACATTGGTACAACTACCTCCATCAATAATCAAAGTGCATACCTTTCCACCAATGGTGCAACGAGTGTGAAAGATTGCCTCACGTTGCAAGCTCCCTTCTTGGTCCAACATATTGCTAAGCGTACGTCGAACCACCAAGCATTCTCCTTCATCCGGACCTAGGCACGCATACTCATCATTCTCTTCACGATTGTTGTCCTCTTCAACCTCTAATTCGTTCTCCTCTTCATACTCTACTAAAGTAACAATTTTTTTATTTGGACAATCACTAGCCATATGTCCAAGGCCTTGACACCTAAAGCATCTTCTTGGGGCTGGATTTGGGTTGGAATTTTGGGTGTTTTGTGAAAGTGGTTTAGAAGTAGGCTGATTGGATGTGGGTTTGAAAGGTGGGAAATTGGATGTTTGCTTTCTTTGGGGAAATGAGGTTTGAGATGCAAAACGTGATGATTCACTTTTGCCTCTTGTTTTTTGTTGCTGCTCAATCTTATGTGCTAAGATAATGAGCTCTTCAAGGATGGTGTAAGGGTGTAGTTCGGCCACATTGGCTATTTTTGGGTCAAGTCCACCTAGGAACCGAACCAAAGTTTGAGGCTCATCTTCCTCTACTCCACACTTCATAACAAATCCTTCAAACTCCCTAGCATATTCCTCTACTGATTTCGTACCTTGCTTAAGGTTATGGAATTTTGAAAAGTTTTCTTGCACATAGTATGTGGGAAGAAACTTTTGTTTCAACAATTTCTTCATCTTAACCCATGATCTTACTTTTTCTTTGTCTTGCCTTTCCCTCTTGGCGCACACACTAGCCCACCAAGTTGAGGCATATTTCCGTAGCTTCAAGGCCACAATTTTCACCTTTTTCTCTTCCGGTGTTTGCTTATAGTCAAACACTCTCTCCACCGTTCTTAACCATTCTACAAACTCATCAGCATCGAGTTTGCCATCATATTTAGGAATGTCTGCTTTTATGTCATTATTAGGCCGTGACCTTTCTCTTTCATGAGAAGGTCTATCATTGTGATTGAAATTAGATTCACTCAATTCTTCATCACTATGATTGGGTGAGCCCTCTTTTTGATGGCGCAACTTAATAGAAAGATCTTTTAACTGATCTTGCAAGTATTGCATTCGTTGCTCCATATCTTCTTTCTCTTGTGCAACCTTATTGACATATTCTTGCCAATTAGGGGGTGGGATGTCGGACATGGTTTGTGTTTGGGGTATGTGTTTGGGTATGTGTTTGGGGTATGTGTTTGGGTATTTGTTTTGCTAGATCCCCCTCCTTCTAGCGCCAAATGTTGTATATTTGGAGTATCAACCCGAAATATACAAGGGATGAACCAAGATAAGTAAGACTAATGAACCAAATAGCTTCTTAGCTACAGTCACACCACTAAGAAACGAAATGGGTTCCTAAGATCACAAGCCAACTAGTAGTCTAGGCTAGTTAACTAAGCAAAGGAATTGAAATTCCAAATCCAAGAATTTCTGGTTTTGTTTCTAATCCAAGAAACGAATGTAAGACAAGTTTGTTTTTATGTTTGAATGATCTCCTTTCTCATTCGCCTTTGCTTGCTATTTATAGTAAACAAGCATCCTTAAGTACAAGCTAAACTAAGTGAGATGTCAGCCCACTTGTTACACGCCTAAGCTAAGCATCAAAACAGATTTTGTGTCTAGATACATCAAAAACAGATTTTGTGTCTAGATACATTAAAAACAGATTTTGTGTCTAGATACATTAAAAACAGATTTTGTGTCTAGATACATTAAAAACAGATTTTGTGTCTAGATACATTAAAAGTGTTGGTCACAACCTCCTCAATTAAGCCTCAACCAAGCAGCAAGTAAGAAGCAAAACAGCCCCTTAATTCACGCCTAATTCAACAGCAAAAAGAAGTGTAACTCCTCCTTGATTCAAGCCTTGGATCAAGCTTGGATGTATGTAGACAAGAGTGTATTTGGACGCCTTTTGATGCTCAAATGCTGAAATGACGCCCACTTGGATTGATAGTTTGCAACTCCTCATTGAAGCTGATTGTAACACCCAAGTTAAATGGCTGCCTTCTTGTTGTATCTTGTACTTGTACTTCATGTGAATGTGACACTACATTTTTTTAACTTTAACAAGCTAAAGAAAACTTAAAGAAAATAAAACTAATTTGCAAACTTAAAATAAGACTAAAGTTTCAATTTATTCAAAGCATAAAATGAACTAGATTGAACTAGTTAATAAGAACAACAAGAAACTCAAAGGATTGAATATCTTGCTGCACCTGGATAGAACGCATAGCACCAATGCATGATGCTATGTCTTGAACTAAAGAAACGTCCATAACCAAGTTGTTAGGCTTGGCTACAACATCCTGGCTGGCAAGAGTGCCTTGCCCCCTCTCCCTAGACGGGCCCAGGAGGAAATTTTTGATCGGAGTCTGCTTAAAGTATCCGTTTGGACAAACGAGCATGGGGAGAAAATAGTCGTCCCCCAGAGCTACATTCCCCTTTACAAGTGGCTAGAAGATGGAGTGTTCATGGCTGCTTGTGGTCTAAGCTCTGAGATGCCGAGAGGTAGTCGGCCGTCTGGCTTTAAGTAAACTTAAAATTGTTTACATTGTATGCTTATAAAGTCTAACTCCTTCTTTTTGGTGCAGACAAAGCAATGGAAAAGCTCTTGGCAACAAAGAAGCCGGCTGCCGTCTCTGCAGCTAAGTATCGCACCAACGTCCTCAACAGGGCGAGTTATGAGCAAAAAGCAGCCGGTACTCCCAAGGTAGCTGTTTATGATACTTGGTATATATATTTTTTATAATAGAGGTTAAATTTTGCCCGCCTGCTTTTCTGACGCCTTTCCTTTTACTCATGCAGAGCGTTTCCACCAGGCCTTCTCCCTCCAAGCAATCCCAACCCAAAATTCAAAAAACAGGGGCGGGTGATGTGAGTGCATCCGGCAAGAACCAGAAACACATCGCTCACACGCCCAAGAGAGGGGACGACTCTACTCTCGAAGCTGATAGAGAGGTCAGCAAACCAGATTCCACTCAGGCATCAAAGGGTGGCTTTAAGCAACCCAACAATGCTGTCGCCTCAGTAGGAGAGAAGAGGCATCATGGGAAGGAGCAGGAGGAGGAGGCTCAGCCAGATGGTATGAGCCGCATCTTTATTGAATTTCAATACTTAATATTGTTTCTTGGAACTTGACTAACTTATAATTTTGCAGCTCCTGTGCAAAGGCCGACCGTCGTCCATATGGCCAAGGAGATGCTACGGGCGCTTAATCCAGAGGACAAGGCGTCTGTAAGAGGAGTTGACACCATTAACTTGGATGCCATCTTGGGGAACCTCTGCGAGGTAAAAGAGTTAGCTAAATTTTCCTTAACATTTAGCACATATCCGACTGGTTTTGACCATACGGCTTTTCTGATTTCTAGGCCATGCTGCACGTCCAAGGGCTAAGACGGCCAATCCAGGAAAAATCGAAAGAGGTAACAGCCGCTAAAGCTCGAGCCGAGTCCGCCTTAGTCCGAGCTCAATTTGAAATTGCTTAGAATGAGCTTCTGACCCTTGATATGATGTATTTCCAGGCGGACGCCAACCTGCAGGTGAAGGACCTGGATTCGGCCCGCTCAAAAATCAATGATCTTAAGGCCAAAGTTAGAGGCCTTAAGGAAAAGCTTGAGCCTCTTCAAGAGGCCAAGAAAGAGGCCGAGAGGGCCAAGGAGCGGGTTAGCCGCCTGGAGGGGCGCCTGGCAAACCAGGAGCAGCAGCTGAAGGCCAAGTTCCAGTCCCGGGCCAAGGAGGAGAAACAGGCCCTTGTCAAACAAATGATGGAAGACTACGAATCCATCATGCAGACGGCATGGGAGGCGGTACAGCCGGGTGCTGATTTTGGCATCTGGAAATCTAAGTTTGATCAGGCAAACGAGGATTACAATGCTGAACTCCTTCGCCGGGCTGAAGAGGAGGATGTTGATGGTGAAGAGGCCGACTCCTATTCAGGCTCCTCCGGGGATGAAGACGGGGAAGAGGAGGGAGATGAAAATAAAGAGTAGCCGACAACTGATGATGCGTCTGCCAATGTTGACAATCCCTCTGCTCCTTATAGCTTTTTAGTTATTTCTGCAGCCGAATGGCCATACATTTCATCTTCCGGCCTGCGTGCTGAGTATCCATGTATCTTTATCGACCGAGGGGTCGGGTAATTTGACAATTTCTCTGGCATGGCCAGCAAACAATCTTACCAAATCGTCTGGTGACGATTGGGTCTTTTAATCTAAATTCATTCGGTCGTTTGGCTGAAATTATTCATATTGTTGTTTTTTTTTTTTTTTTTTTTTTTGTCAAGTATTATAACCTGTATAATATGCGAATGTTCTTGCCCTTGGACCGATGTTGAGTGGTTTTTGTTAAGTGGATTGATTTACTTAGAAATTATTGATACTTAGAAGAGTATACATGGTTTATAAGTCAATCAATCACTATGGTGATTGCCCCAAACTACGTGACAGACGGACATCCGGAGCGAAAGAATAATTATTTTCATTCGGCCATTGGCTCAAACGAAATACAAGATTTTTGACTTAGCAAATTTGCTAAAAAGAAATCCCTCGTCTGTTTTGTTCCAAGAACTAAAAGCAGGCGCAACCGGCCTAAGGCCTCGACGAGGTAAGATGCTAAGTTTTAACTTAGTTTTAATTTTACTTTAGAATAGTCCGCCTGTCTTGCACTAGAGCAAAAACAGGCGCATCCGTCCTAATGCCTCAAAAGCCTCTACTTATGAAACAGTGACCCTTTTTCGACTATGCTATAACAGTTAGAAAATTCTGGCCTTTAAGATTTCACTTTCGATTAAACCAAACGACTGTGAATGCTGCCTTAGCATTCGGTAGGGCCGTTTGGTGTATTTTTAGAGCAATGTGCCACCCAAATGGGAGATGCTTCTCCTCGAAAAATTTGCCCGAATGGACGTCGTCGGTTATCTGACTCATGTTGGAGCAGACGGTCATACTCATGTTGGAGCAGACTGTGACCATTCGGCCTCTATGTGACTCTATGTGTTTTTCCTAATATCCGGCCATTGGCCTCAAAATGATCTTATCTGGCCTTAGGCCTTTTAAAAAGTTAAGCAAATATTTGTTAAGTGTTGGCGTAAATTTAAAGAATTTCGTAGAAACGACTGCTTAAAGCAGTCGTCTTCTTCAGAGGGATAGGGACGTCTGCCGTTGGGATAGACGCTATCCAAATGCATTGGCCGTCTGTATTTTGTACAGGCGCCACTAATAATAAGAAAAGACAAGCTGGAAATGAAGGCATATTCTCATTAAACAAATTTTTAAATGACAAAATTTGAGGTATTTACATTCGTACTTAGAAGTAGTACTTTTTCAAGTTGTCTACATTCCAAGTCCTAGGCAGCTTCCTGCCGTCTGGTTCTTCAAGGCGGTAGGTGTCGTCTCTTACTTCCTCATATATTTGGTAAGGGCCTTCCCAATTTGGGGTTAACTTGTTGAACGGGGTTTCTCCAGTTGCCCCTTTAGCAGTCGTTCTGATGGACCAGAAGACATGTGGTAATTCATCCGCCCAAAGACCACCAGCCCGTTCAATTTTCTTTTTAATCCCGTCTGAGATTAACTTGTTGAAGGCTTCAACCTGGCCGTTTGCTTGGGGTCGGCCGACTGATGCAAAGAGGCTTGAGACCCCTTGTTCTCCCAGCCAAGTCTTGAGTTGAGGCGTCTCAAATTGAGGACCATTGTCAAAAACAATAGACATGGGCACCCCAAAGCGAGTGATAATATTCCTCCAGATGAAGGAAACAACGTCCTTTGTCTTGATGTTTTTGACCGCCTCCGCCTCTACCCACTTGGTAAAGTAATCCACAGCTACCAATATGTAGCGCTTGCCGCCTGGGGCCGCGGTATAAGGCCCAAGTATGTCCATGCCCCATTTGGCAAAGGGAATTAGGCTGTGGATGGCCGTCAGGTCTGTGGGCGGACGATGGATGAGCTTGCCAAACTTTTGACACTTGTCACATTTTGTGACCATTTCCATAGCGTCTGACTCCAGAGTTGGCTAGAAATAGAGCCGCCTGGCCTTGGCAGCTAAAGACATGCCGCCTATATGGGAGGCGCAGAAACCCGCATACAAAGCTTCGAGGACCTCTCTACCCTTTTCTGGGGTAACACACTTCAATAGGGGTTTCAAGAAACCAGCTTTGAAGAGTTCTCCTTGTCTCAGCTCGAAGTTTGCCGCCTTCTTTTTTAGAGCAGCCGCCTCTTAGGGTGAATCAGGGAGCGTGTCGTCTGTAAGATAAGCCCGGATGCTGTCCATCCAGGTAGAGCTTTGGTCGAGAATTCCAATGGGGTATTCATTAGATATACTTCTCTTTTCCATGACCTCCCAGAATACCGACCGAGGCGTTTCACAAGAGGCGGATGATGCTAGTTTTGACAGAGCATCCGCTGATTATTTGAAGACCTGGGCACCTAAGTTAACTGAAAATCCTCAAGTGTACCAATTTCACTTTTGACCGCCTGCGGATATTTTATCATGGCCAGATGTGTGGCCTCGTACGTCCCATTAACCTGGAGTACGACTAATTGAGAGTCAGAGCAGGCGACTTTCTTCCTTGCCCTTGCCGCCTTGCAGTACCGAATGCCGGCCAGCAGGGCCTCATACTCAGCCTCATTGTTAGAGACCTGGAACTTGAACCATAGTGCGTATTCGTACTTATCTTCCTCAGGAGATTGACAGATAATCCCCGCACCAAAGTCGTTCACAGTGGAGCTCCCATCCACATACACTTTCCAAACCTGGTCTGTATTGTCCGGTACAACCGGCCTTGTCATTTCGACAATAAAGTCGGCGAATGCTTGCCCCTTTTATTGTCTTCCTTGGTTCGTAAGTGATTTCTAATCCTTGCATTTCAATAGCCCATTTAAGTATTCGTCTAGAAGACTCCAAGGTTGTGAGTGGCCGTTTGATCGGTTGGTCAGTATAGACTTCTACCGCATGCGCTAAGAAGTAGGGTTTTAGCTTCTTGGTGGCCATGTAAAGGGCAAGGCCGAATTTCTCAACCATGGGGTACCGAAGCTCCGCGTTTCTCAGAACATAGCTAATGAAGTACACCGGGAGCTGGATGCCGTCTCTTTCAGCTAAGAGAACGGTACTAAGGGCATGATCAGAGACGGCTAAGTACATGAAGAGCTTCTCTTTGGGCAAAGGGCTGGCAAGCCTGGGCAAAGAGTGCAAATGAGCTTTCAGCTTTTGAAAGGTCGCCTCTGCATCATCCCCCCATTCAAAGTTGGTCTTCTTTTTGATTGCCTGGAAGAAGTAGAGACACTTGTTGCCTGACCGACTGAGGAATCTCCCCAAAGCCGCCAGACAACCTGTTAGTTTTTGCACTTCCTTCACAGTACGGGGCGACTACATGTCGATTACCGCCTGTATTTTCTCAGGGTTAGCCTCTATTCCCCTTTGGTTAATAAAAAACAGAGAAACTTCCCAGACTCAACACCAAAGACACACTTTTTTGGGTTTAGCATGACCTTGTGCCGCCTGAGTGTGGCAAATGTTTCTCGGAGATCTGCAAGATGATCCGCCCGTTGTTTGGATTTGACTATCATGTCATCAATGTACGCCTCTACATTCCTTCCGATTTGATTAGTGAAGACCGTATTAATCATTCGTTAAAAAGTAGCAGGCGCATTCTTCAAACCAAACGGCATCACCGTATAACAGAACAACCCCTTATCAGTGACGAATGCCGTCTTTTCTTGATATTTTCTCCACAGGGGGATCTGATGGAAACCTAAATAGGCGTCCATAAAACTCATCAAGGCATGTCCAGCTGTTGAGTCGACCAGACTGTCGATCCATTGGACATGCCTTGTTGAGGTATGTGTAGTCAACACACATCCGCCAAGTTCCATTCGGCTTTTTTACCACCACAACGTTAGCTACCCACTAAGGGAAATTGCACGGCCGAATGAACTTGGCGTCCAGCAGCTTTTTTACTTCGGCAGCTACCGCCTGACTTCTTTCTTCGCCATGTGATGCAAGTCTAAGCATGGAGAACTTCGAAGATTTGCTTATCATGCATCAAGATAGCTTGTCCCTAAACATTGATTCAAGCCAAGAATTGCATGGACACTTTCTTGGATATCAAAGCAAAGCCACAGTTTGCTTAGTGGTTTTTCTTGGAGTCTAGTTCACTTTCTTGAACTTTCTTGAATTTTCTTTACTTAGATTTTGCTTACAAGTTTTTACCTTTCACTTGAAAGGGTTTTTCTTGGTTCAAGCATTAGGATCTTAATCTTTATTTAGTTCTTTAATTTTTATTTATTTATTTAGTTGCTTTAAAAATCAGTTAGTTAGCAAAATAAATCAGTTTGGTGTATGCTTGTGTGCCAAGGTGCTTGCTCTTCAAGCAAGTTAGAATTCTAGTTTAATTAGGATTGAATTAGGAACTTGTCCTAATCTTCCTAGGTAAACTAAGTCTTATAAATAGGGCTGTAAAACACACGAATAAATATATAGATTAATATTCAGATTTATTTCTTAAGTTGCATACTTGAGTTTTGGTTGATTGCGATCAATTGCTGTTTTGCTTGTTTTAGTTAAAACATTTGTTTGGATTGATTAATTAGGTGGATTCTTAATTGATTAATCTTAGTTTTTGTTTAATTCTTGGTGGATTTCCTGTATAGAATTAGACTTAAACATATCCCTTGTGTTTTGTTGATTTTCGGATCAATAATTCACATCATCTTTGGTATTAGAGCCAGGTTACGCAACTTCGGAAAAAATTAAACTGGGAAAAATTGGCTGGGAATTTTTGCGTGATTCTTTTTGCATTGAAATTTGAAAACGTCCAGCTACGACCATATAAAATTTCATAATTTTTAGTTGAGTAACGGGTTCTACACTGCCTCAAACGTTTGGTGTTTGTGCACTGATTTGCGGTTGAGAGTCCGGTTTTTGTGTTGCCTAGTTTTTCTTCAAGATTCGATCTTTTAATCAAGATTTTTGCATGAACTGACTTGGTTTGTGTAGGAATCATGAGTGACGAGGAGGTTCCACAGGTTCCAAGGGGATTAACCTTAGAACAGGCTCAAAATCTTAGAAGAGATAGGCGAATTGACGAGTTGGCAGCAAGGATGGATGAGATATAAAAAAGGCTTGATACTCTTGCTGGAGGTTCTTCAAGGAAAGGGAATTCTAACCCTAATTCTGGTTCAAGTGAGGAAGAACAACCGAGGAGGAATCCAAGGAGGCCACGAAATAATTATTCGTCAAGTGATGAATCACCAAGGCCTAGGAGAAGAGATAGACCAAAGGATGATGATAGGAACCTTAGATTAGATCTTCCTGAATTCAATGGGAGTATGAATGAACCTGAAAAATACTTTGAGTGGATTAGAAGGGCCGAGACACTTTTTGATTACAAGGAGTATGATGAAAGGAAAAGATGCAAATTGGCTGAATTAAAACTGACCGGTTATGCTAGTCTTTGGTATGATAATCTAAAGAAGAAAAGGCATAAGGAGGGGCATGCAAGAATCTCAACTTGGGAACAACTCTAGAAGCACATGAAAAAAAGGTTCGTACCTAGTGATTATATTCAAGATGTTTATCTTAAGATGCAACTTTTTAAACAAAATTCTATGACTGTTGAGAATTATATTGGTGAATTTGAAAAGTTATGCATGCTATGTGGCTTAGAAGAGATTGTTGAGCATAAGATTGCTAGATTTATTTCGGGGTTGAATGATAATATTGCTGAAAAAGTTAAATTGCAACAATATTGGTCCTTTGAGGATGTTTGCAAGGTAGCTTTGAAAGTTGAAAAACAGATAAAGGGGAAGAAAGGGACGTACACTAAGCCCTTTGTAAAAGGTTTCACTAAACCTTTTGAGAAGAACAGCTTGGAGAAAAGTTGTTCTAGTTCGAACTACAAGGAGACTAAATCAAAGTTTAAAGCTCCTAAAAAGCTTGTTGAAGATAGGAAGTGCTTCAAGTGTGGTAGTGTTGGTCACATTGAAACTAATTGTCCATCAAAAAGAGTAATGACTGCTCAAGAGTGGGAACAAGAACAAGCTAAGTGTGAGCAAGGTAGTGACTATGAAGAAAAGAACGAAGAGGAAAACTTTGAAGAAGAGGAGGGGCATATTGACGAAATTGATCCCAAGACTCATGGTCAAAGTTTGGTTCTAAGAAGGGCGCTACACTCTAAAACCGTACCTATGGAAAACAATCAAAGGGAGAAAATCTTTCTTACAAGGTGCAAGGTAGAAGATAGGTTGTGTGATATGATCATAGACACGGGGAGTTGCACTAATGTGGTATCTACTACTTTGGTAGACAAATTGAAGTGGCCAACTACTGAACATCCAAGCCCTTATAAGCTTCATTGGCTTAATAATTCGAGTGATGTTAAGGTAACTAAACAAGCCTTAATCTCCTTTTCAATTGGTAAATTTCATGATAAAGTTTTGTGTGATGTTTGTCCTATGGATGCTTGTCATATACTATTAGGCCGTCCTTGGCAATATGATAGATTTGTGAAGTTTGATGGAAGGACTAATGTGTATGTTGTGAGAAAAGGAGAAAAAGAGAGACCGGTTGCTTTAAAACCTTTGATAAGCAACAAGTCTTCTAATGTTACCTCTAATTCGAAGAGTTCTTATTTGATTAGTGAGAGGGAATTAGATAAAGAAATTTGCAGCAACAATGTGGTATATATACTTGCTTCTAATGAGATTCGAATTGATCAAGATAAACAAGTAAAGAGGCCGTATGAATTGGAATTTGTTTTAGAAGAATTCAAGGATGTCTTTCCTAAGGAATTACCTCCGGGACTACCTCCTATTCGTGGGATAGAGCATCAAATTGACTTGATTCCGGGAGCATCATTACCTAATAAGGCAGCCTATAGAAGTAATCCGGAAGAAACAAAGGAGATGCAAAGGCAAACTGAAGAGCTTATGGCTAGAGGATACGTGAGGGAAAGTATGAGCCCTTGTGATGTGCCTACTTTACTTGTCCCAAAGAAAGATGGGAGTTGGCGCATGTGTATTGATAGTAGGAGTGTGAATAACATCACTATCAAATACCAATTTCCTATTCCAAGATTAGATGATCTACTTGATGAACTACATGGTTCACAGTTGTTTTCTAAGATTGATTTTATGAGTGGTTATCATCAAATTCGAATGAGAGAAGGAGATGAGTGGAAAACAGCATTCAAGACTAAGTTAGGGTTGTATGAATGGTTGGTGATGCCGTTTGGACTCACTAATGCACCTAGCACTTTCATGAGGTTGATGCATGAGGTACTTAAACCTTTCCTTGGCAAGTTTATTGTTGTTTATTTAGATGATATTCTGATATACTCTAAAAATTTGCATGATCATCTAAATCATCTAACAAGTGTGTTTGAAGTGTTAAGAGAGAAGAAACTCTATGCTAAGCTTGAAAAATGCTACTTCTTAGTGCCTAGTGTTACTTTTCTTGGTTATGTTGTATCAAAAGATGGAGTTTTAGTTGATCATTCGAAAGTAGAGGCTATCAAAACTTGGCCTATTCCTACTAATATGAGTGAAGTAAGGTCTTTTCATGGTCTAGCTTCGTTCTATAGAAGATTTGTCAAGAATTTCTCAAGTATTGTGGCGTCTATGACCGAATGTTTGAAGAAGGACAAGGGTAAATTGGAATGGACTAAAGAAGCTCAAAGTGCATTTGAGTTGGTTAAAAAGAAGCTATGTGAAGCACCTATACTTGCGTTACCAGATTTCTCATGTCCTTTTGAACATGAAACCGATGCTAGTGGAGTTGGAATTGGAGCAGTTTTACTCCAAAAGAAGAGGCCTATTGCATATTTCAGTGAGAAACTGGGAGGAGCTCGATTGAACTATTCTACTTATGATAAAGAGTTCTATGCCATTGTTAGAGCTTTAGATAATTGGAGCCATTATCTCCGACCTAATCACTTTGTGTTGCATTCTGATCATGAAGCATTGAAGTACATACATGGACAACAAAAGCTCAATCCTAGACATGCTACGTGGGTTGAATTTTTACAATCATTTAATTTTTCTTCAAGGTACAAAGAAGGGAAATCGAATGTTGTGGCTGATGCATTATCTAGAAGATACACTTTGATTGGAATTCTAAATAGCAAGCTACTTGGTTTTGAATTGATCAAAGAATACTACAAAGGTGATGATGATTTTGCTACATTGATTGAAGAGTGTTCTAAAGGAGCCGTGGGTTCTTATTTGCTGCAAGATGGTTTTCTTTTCAAAGGAAATCGACTTTGTCTTCCTAAGTGTTCTATTAGAGAGTTAGTTGTTAGAGAAGCTCATGGGGGAGGAATTGCTGGTCACTTTGGCATTACAAAGACCTTGAGTATGTTACAAGAACACTTCTATTGGCCTAAGATGCTCACGGATGTGCAACTAGTTATTTCTAGGTGTGCAACTTGTCAAAAAGCGAAGGCTACTTTTCATCAAGGCTTGTATACTCCTTTACCTGTTCCAGATTCACCTTGGGAAGATATTTCTATGGATTTTATTGTGGGATTGCCGAGAACACAACGGGGGAAAGACTCTATTATGGTTGTTGTGGATAGGTTCTCTAAGATGGCTCATTTTGTTCCTTGTCACAAAGTGGATGATGCAATGAAAGTGGCGGAATTATACTTCAAAGAGATTGTTAGATTGCATGGAATTCCGAAAACTATTGTGAGTGATCGAGATACAAAGTTCATGAGTTTCTTTCGGAAGTCTTTATGGAAGCTTGTGGGAACTAAATTGCTCTTTAGTACATCTTACCATCCACAAACTGATAGACAAACCGAGGTTACTAATCGTACTCTTGGTGCGCTTTTGCGTGGGTTAGTGAGTAAGACACAAAAGGATTGTGACATCAAGTTAGCTCATGCGGAGTTTGCTTATAAGAGATCACCTACATATGCTACCAAACATAGTCCTTTTGAGGTAGTCTATGGAGTCAATCCGAAACTTCCAATTGATCTTGTTCCATTGCCTAAGGGTGAATTAATTCACAAAGATGCCGAGTCTAAGTTGAAGAGTATGCTGAAATTACATGCTCAAGTTCGAACAAGAATAGAGAAAGTAAATGACATGTACAAAGCTAGAGCAAACAAGCATAGAAAGCAACAAGGTTACAATGTTGGAGACTTGGTATGGTTACATTTGAGAAAGGAAAGATTTCCAGGAAAACGCAAGAATAAGTTGATGCCTAGAAGTGAAGGTCCTTTCAAGATTATTGAGAAGATCAATGACAATGCTTATAAGTTAGAACTTCCGGGAGAATATGGAGTTAGTGCTACATTCAATGTTGGCGATTTGGCTAAGTATATTCCTGATGAGGAACTTCGAGATTTGAGGACAAATTCTTTCGAAGAAGAGGAGGATGATGCAAGTCTAAGCATGGAGAACTTCGAAGATTTGCTTATCATGCATCAAGATAGCTTGTCCCTAAACATTGATTCAAGCCAAGCATTGCATGGACACTTTCTTGGATATCAAAGCAAAGCCACAGTTTGCTTAGTGGTTTTTCTTGGAGTCTAGTTCACTTTCTTGAACTTTCTTGAATTTTCTTTACTTAGATTTTGCTTACAAGTTTTTACCTTTCACTTGAAAGGGTTTTTCTTGGTTCAAGCATTAGGATCTTAATCTTTATTTAGTTCTTTAATTTTTATTTATTTATTTAGTTGCTTTAAAAATCAGTTAGTTAGCAAAATAAATCAGTTTGGTGTATGCTTGTGCGCCAAGGTGCTTGCTCTTCAAGCAAGTTAGAATTCTAGTTTAATTAGGATTGAATTAGGAACTTGTCCTAATCTTCCTAGGTAAACTAAGTCTTATAAATAGGGCTGTAAAACACACGAATAAATATATAGATTAATATTCAGATTTATTTCTTAAGTTGCATACTTGAGTTTTGGTTGATTGCGATCAAATTCTATTTTGCTTGTTTTAGTTAAAACATTCGTTTGGATTGATTAATTAGGTGGATTCTTAATTGATTAATCTTAGTTTTTGTTTAATTCTTGGTGGATTTCCTGTATAGAATTAGACTTAAACATATCCCTTGTGTTTTGTTGATTTTCGGATCAATAATTCACATCACCGTGGTTTCTTTTCTTTTGCCGGATGGGCTTCTTTTTAGGATCCACGACGAGTTTGTGGACAGCAAGATCCGGGCTGATGCCTGGCATCTCCTCCACTTCAAAGGCAAAGATGTCTTTGAATTCTGGGTTGGAGATCCCGTCATAGGCTCCAACAAGAACATTTTTAACTTTAGCCGGCTGTACGGCTTCAGTTATTTCCCTGGAGAAAGCGGAGGGTTGATCCCCAAGGTGTTGCAGCCTAAGCTGCCAGTCCATCGGCTGATAGTCGTATGCCGCCTGTCCTCCAAAGAGGGCAGGCTGCATGTAAGGTAAAACCGGCGCCTGGTACAATGGTTGTGCCATGTACTGGGCCGACTGGATCATATGAGGACCAGACTGAACCCG
This sequence comes from Chenopodium formosanum, assembly GCA_024500155.1. Classification (NCBI taxonomy): domain Eukaryota; kingdom Viridiplantae; phylum Streptophyta; class Magnoliopsida; order Caryophyllales; family Amaranthaceae; genus Chenopodium; species Chenopodium formosanum. Next base: position 45,827,780 of record CM044880.1, read on the forward strand.
TGGGCTGCTTGCTGGAGTCTCATGTGCAGACTGGGAACACCTCACAGAGGTATTCCGAAAGCTATCATGATAAGTTGACGTTGAAGCCGACTCTGATAGCTGGGTCCTCTTCTGCTTAATGTATTGTCGAGCATCAGAGAATGTTTTCTTGCTACCATCCGGCAATATGTGTCGGATGAATTTTCTTGTGGCCGTTTCTGGGAAACGGAGCCGGGTAAGGTCAAATTGGGGCCGGGCCTTCTCCGTAGGGGCAGGATGAGGAGTCGGCTGACGGTCCCTAACCGACTTCTGTTTGCCAGCTTGGGCTGGTTTCTTGCTCCTTTCTAAGAGTAGGCGACTTCTTTGAGGCGAGTTGTTTGTTTTCACCCCTGAGGCTGCTCAGGAGTCTCATTAGTTCATCTCGAGTGACGGGAGTCGATCCTGCCGCCTGGGAAGGATCACCCGGCCGCCCCGAGGGCTTCTTTGGCTGACTAACAGTTTTGCTTGGCCCTGCCTGGTCATGGTGACGCTCCCGCTTTTCCTTACTGCGGATGCGTTTAGAGATGAGGGATCCATTTGGATCCACATAGGTTTCGACGTAAGCGTCGTCACCTGAGTCATGGTCCGTTTGGACCACTATGTCTTCTGGAGGCCGATTGGCCTCTGGGTTCGGTACAGGTACTTGTGAAGCCATTTCAGAGGTACTTTCCCCACAGACGGCGCCAAATGTTTCAGGGATTTTTGTCCCTTGGGAGAGTTACAACACTGAGACTGGATTCAACAAAGGACACATGTACCTGCAAAGCAAACAAACCGCCGGATGGTCGGTGGTCCGCCTCCAAAGATTAAGTTAGTAAGCGTTCGGTAATAAAACGTGCGGAAGTAAAGTTATCTGCTCGGATTCCAAGCTCAGGTAAAGTGTTGTCTGTTCTTTGAAAATGACAACTCTGTAGTAAGTGACGTATTGTCTTGTATTGCGTGTATATCTGTCTTGTCATAAATGTAAGAATGTCCCTATTTATAGGGTCCTTTTGGAAAGTGTGGCCTCCCTAGGATCTGGTGACCTAGGAATTAGGTCACGCCGCAAAACGGCGCCTCAGGATTTGGGCCCTTGAAGGCCGCCATTCCAGAGGCAATGCCTGAGTGACACGTGTCACTGAGCCCAAAAGGCCTTTGGGCATCTTTTTTGGGTGACACGCGTCGCCGTCTGAATGGTCCATGCTGGATCATTAGTGTGTTTAGGACAGAAGAATGTCCGCCCTCCACGTGTCATCATCTCATAGGTCCAAATGGCACCTTTACTGAGGACACGTGGCGTTTTCTGATTGGGCCACCTGGCCGGGTAAAAATACCCAAATCAGAAGTCCTAATTGGAGTGTAAGGCTTATTACTTCTTTTGGGTGTGTCAATTACTTGGAGAGAAAATGGTTTCTTCTCCATAGGAGGAATTTTAACATGTTGCTTTGAATCACCTTTTCTTGTTTCTTCGCAAATTCAATAGCTTCACCCAACAAGTCTATTCCCTCCCACATTGATTGTATGAAAATCCATACTTCCTCCTTAGTTGTAGGTTCTTGTCCATAAAGGAAATCACTCATGGCATCGAAAAAGGTTTCCTCTTCTCCTTCAATAGCACGAATTTCTTCAACATGTTTGATGAGGGATGAAGGATCGACATGGTTTTCCTCATTAGAGATAGCCAAAGAATCAGAGAGGGGTGCATTGTTTATACTTGGCTTCTTGCTTGCAAGGGGAAATGGAAACTTGTTGTTGTCAATCATGTCTTAGATAGCTTTCTTAAGCATCCAACAATTTTCAATGAGATGGCCCCTGCCTTGGTGATACTTGCAATGTGTGTTGGGATTCCAGTTAGCTGTCCTCTTTTTGACAAGTGGGACCCCGAATGGTCCAATAGGATTTATAAGACGTTTTGCATTCTGTCGGTCGAATGCGGTGTCATAACTCATACCAATAGGAGTAAAGTTCCTCCTAAATGGTTTCTTTTGACTTTGGTTGTTCATAGCAAGGATTTCACTCAAATTAAAGGTGCTAACATTATTTGAGTGGGTGGTTTTAAAAGAAGAAGGATTGTCGTGCTTCTTACCTTTCCAGCCACTATTGGAGTTGTTTTTATTAGCAGCTTTTTGTTTAGTCAGGTCGTCTTCAATGCTAATTCCAATATCATAGACGACCTTGAAAGTATGCATATTGTTTTGATACTTAAGATGTTTAGAGTACTTTTCTTGGAGGTTCTTAATGAACATCCTAACATATTCTTTTTCCCTTGGTACTTCAATCATCCTAGTAGAAGTTTCTCTCTATTTATTAAAGAAAGAAGTTAAACCTTCATTTTCATTTTGTTTAAGTATTTCAAGTTCTCTATGATCAGTTTCAACTTAAATGTTGCATTTATATCTATCAACGAAAGCGTTTACAATAGATTCCCAAATAGAGGTTTTCTCTTTGTCAAGGGAAAATAACGACCATTGTTGACAAACGGTTTCAAGAGATAAAGAAAATAAAGAATGAAAGACCTTCCTATCAATCCTCTTAATATTCATTATAGTCTCAAAGGCTCTTAAATGAAAATAAGGTTTATCAGTTTCCTTAAACTTTGGGATGTCGTTTGCATTGAACTTCTGCGGAAGAAGCTCCTTGTCCACCGAGACCCCTTGTGTGTTAATGCCTTGGAACTTGTAGTCATTAGATATCTTGCTCAAGCTTTCTTGCATGAGCTCCATTTGTTGTTGCTTCACAGGGTCAGTGATTTGGATGGTTAGGGTTCTTGAAACCTCAATAACACTAGCCATTTGCTTCTTGAGCTCATTAACTTCTTACTAACTCGCCATTATCTTCTTAGCTTTTCTTTTCCGACTGACTAGTTTATCAAAAAGTTGTATCTGAACGAAAAGGTTGTCTCTGATTAAACACCCTTCCTTTCTTGATTAGGCGCTGTAAATTAAACCATTTTATTTGTTTTAATGACTTGACACAAATTGACTGTCTGCCTTAAACAATTGTCTGCCTTTTCTCATTGTATTCGAGTCAACCCTAGGGAGAACAGAGGCCCTGGAACCAAGCAGCTTCTTTTAGAAACTTGTAATCTCATCTTCAATAGTAGCAGGGGTTTTTAGTAGAACACCTTGTTCAGTATAAATAGTGTCAATTCTATTCCTGCTCTGTCTTTGCTTCATAACTGAGAAAAAATAATGATTATTCCCATCACCAAGCTGCATCCAGTTAATCCTAGATTTTTGTCTATAAACACTTTCCTAGATACCTAACCAATGTTTCACATTTGCAATAGCTTTTATCTCCAAAGCATACAGTTCAGTGTTAGTAACATCACTAGAGATTTGCTGCTGAATATCAGTGAGATGGTTTTGAGCATAATCAAGTTTTGCACTGATATCACCAAACTTCTGAGTGTTAAGATTTTTCAAAGCAGCCTTAACATGATTAAGCTTACACCAAATATCATCCATAGCATTTCCAAAACCAGTGCTTTGCCAAGCAGTTTCCACAACCGACAAGAAACTGTCATGCTCAGCAAGACAATTAAGGAACTTAAAAGGTCTCCCTTTCCCAGGAAAAACATGAAAGATTTCTAAACAACAGGGTTATGATCAGAAAGTGAAACAGGCAAGCAAATAGCTTCAACATGACCATAACAATTAATCCATTCTTGATTGACAAAACCTCTATCAATCTTAGAAAAAGTTCTAGGACCCTTATGAGCTTTGTTACACCAAGAGAAAAAGGAGCTATTGCTCTTGATTTCAACAAGAGCCAAATCATCAATACATTGCTGAAAATCTCTAGTCTCATACTCAGTGACAGCAGCCCCATTTAACCTATCATCAGCAGTCAAGACAGAACTGAAGTCTCCAGTACATAACCAAGGCAAGAGAGTACTAGGCAGACCCTTAAGACCACTCCATAACTGTAATCTATCCTGAATAGTATGCAAACCATAAACAAAAGTAACCATAATCTGAGTCTGCAAATCCTTGGTGCTAAGTAAGCAATGAACCAACTGCTCAGTAGAATAAAGAACATCCAAAGTAAGACACCCAGCTTTCGACCCCAACGAAATTCTACCTTTAGGTGAGTGAGAGTAGTTATATTGCCAAGACCAAGAGAAACCAATCTTCTTCTGAATATTCACACTATTTTGTTGCTTTACTTTAGTTTCTAAAAGACACATAACATCAATTTTGTGCTCTGAAAGAAGCTTCTTGACAGAAGGTATCTTCCCAGGGTCATTAAGACCCCATACATTCCATGATAGCGCTAACATATCCCCAAAGAGGGATTACCATCACCCCCGTTAAGATCATCAGTTTCATCTTCAATATCAACCACATCATCATTATCAGTAGCCAAAGGAAGGTAAGTGTTTGAGTTTGTGACAGTAACAGGAAAAGTGATTTGCCTGTTAGCTTTCTTCTTTGACTTTTTGCCTGGGACCTGCCATTCTTCAGGTTTCTGAACTTAAGGAATTGGGATTTCCTTAACGGGTTCAGAAGCTTTATCTTCACTAGCAAGATTAGCTTTCTTAGGCACCTAAACTTTCTTTACTTGAGCAGGAGCAGTTTTTTGTTCATCTTTTGCTTCTGCTTTGGCTTCTGAGGTGCAGCACAGTCATGCCCCACCTTATTGTACTTTTTGCAAAACGGTGGTGTCCATTCAAAAAGGACCTTAATCTCAATTAGCTCACAAGCAGGACTCTCAACCCAGACAGAACTAGGCAGAGGCTTAGTAACATCAATTTCCATAAGAAGTCTAGCAAAGGAGACCCTGAGCTGTCTAGATGTACATTCATCGGCACATAAAGGAACACCCAGCAAACTACCAATTCTACTTAAAGTTTCAGCACCTCATCAATTCAAAGGCAGATTAGGCAGCTTAATCCACAAAGGTATGGTTCTCAAGATTTCAGCATGAAAATCAAACTTATTAGACCAAGCTTTCACAATAGCTGGCTTTCCAAAGAACATGTGGGGTCCAAAGCATAGTATAGCATTCTTATCATCTACAGATTTCAAATTAATGATGAAATATCCCTCATCATTCCAAAATATGCCTAGTTTAGCTATGTGATTCCAATTATCGGCAATGAACTTATGAACTTAAGAAATAGCAGGAGAATAACCAACTACATAGAAAATAAGAGTATTACCCCATTTCCTATTGCCCTCAAGAATATCAGCGGAACAAAGTTTAGCAATTGATTTACCATCCCTTATCTCAGGAGCAATGAAAGACAGGAAGGTTCCTTTCGCATTCAGCTTTCCTTTGAATAGGTCCTTCCATTCTTCAGCATAAGCTTCAGGAACATGATTCAAGGCATCAGACTCCTTAGAATCTTCAGGATTAGCATTAGGAGTAACCATCGAGCTCTGATTTTTTCCTTGTAACCAATGGAACAGTAACCGCAGAAATCCTTATTACTGTTTTAATGGATTGAGCTTGATTTTGGGCAATCGAACTCCTGTGAATGCTTTCCAGAATTCTCAAGTCACCTCTGGATACCTTTCTAGCAGTTGGATGCACCAGATATGAAGGAGGAGTCACCATTTCATCTGCTTTAGTAATCGGGTCAGTTGAAGAGAACCTAGATTTTCTCAGATTATCCAGGATCTTGTCAAAAGGAGCAAGATTATTGTTTTGCGGGAGAGGAGTTGATGTTTTCTTCTTGCGTTCCATGATGAAGAAGAAGCTAGATGAAGAACCCAACCTAGCTGCTCAAATCGCCATGCAAATCGCTTGGAGAGGAAAGTCAACAGAAAGTCAACGCAAGCAAAACTGATTCGATCAACGCAAGTAAAACCGATTCAAAAAGCTTTGTTAGAATGTGTTTGACTTTAATTTGATTCAATTAGCATCGTTCAATGCATTTGACTTTTTATTTGATTCAAAAAGCTTTGTTTAAATGTGTTTGACTTTAATTTGATTCAATAAGCTTTGTTTAAATGTGTTTCACTTTCATTTGTTTCAATTAGCTTCGTTAAATGCATTTAACTTTCATTTGATTCATAAAGCTTTGTTTGAATGTGTTTGTCTTTTATTTGATTCAAAAATCTTTTTTTAATGTGTCTTACTTTCATTTGATTCAATTAGCTCCGTTGAATGTATTTGACTTTGATTCGATTCAAAAATCTTTGTTTGAATGTGTTTGACTTTCATTTGATTCCAAAAGCTTTGTCTAGATGTGTTCGAATTTAGTTTGATTCAAAAAGCTTTGTTTGAATGTGTTTGACTTTCATTTGATTTAATTAGTTTTGTTGAATGCATTTGACTTTCATTCAATTCAAAAAGCTTTGTTTCAACGTGTTTGACTTTCATTTGATTCAAAAAGATTTGTTTGAATGTCTTTCACTTTCATTTGTTGCAATAAGTTTCGTTGAATGCATTTGACCTACATTCAATTTAAAAAGCTTTGTTTGAATGTATTTGCCTTTTATTTGATTCAAAAAGCTATGTTTGAATGTGTTTTACTTTCATTTGATTCTTTTTTTTTTTGGTAAGTAAACTTTCATTTGATTCAATTAGCTTCGTTGAATGCATTTGACTTTCATTCGATTCGAAAATCGAATGGGATTTAAAAAGCTTTGTTTGAATGTGTTTGACTTTCAATTGAGTTAAAAAGCTTAGTTTGAATGTGTTTGACTTTCATTGTATTCAAAAAGGTTTGTTTAAACGTGTTTCACTTTCATTTGATTCAATTAGCTTCGTTGAATGCATTTGACTTTCATTCGATTCAAAAAGCTTTGTTTGAATGTGTTTGACTTTCATTTGATTCAAAAAGCTTAGTTTGAATGTGTTTTGCCATCTACTGTGAAAGGAGTGTGATTAGAGAGTTTTCAAGATGTTTTTTGCCAAATTTCTATGTCTAAATGCATGATTAACATGACCTATTGTGTTTTTAGAGTGTGTTCTAAAATGGGCTAAGCTTAGTTTCATGTAAGGTTGGTTTTTGGGTGATTTGGTATGATTGGTACTGCTGTATATTAGTGTACGGGCTGCTGTAAATATGATTTTTTTGGCATGTTCTCTCATGAATTTTAAGTCCAAAATGGTGTTAAATGTTTTCCAATGAGTGTATGTATATGTCCTAATTTTTATTTCGTATTTGAAGCATGTTTGATTGGGTTTTTATGATGATTATTGGACTTGTATGTTGTTGTCCTATTATGGTTGTTTTATGGAATGATAGTTCGGATTTTTGGTTTAATTAAATGATTTTATGTAATTTTTATTGTAAGTATTATATATTATTTGAAATTATAATTTAAATAAGTGATGAGTGAATTTTTGGGTATATAAACCCCTAAAGTGAACTATTTCGATGGGTGTTGGAATATGTGGGGGTTGTAATTGTATTGTCAACGTCGTAATGCTTTAGAGAAGGATAACACTGTATTTAGCATCACTTCACCAAGAGTTGTGAATGCACATAATTGTTGAATTTCGATAATTAATTATATTCCCAAACTTAGACGATACCTTTTGTGATTTATTATGTTGAAGAGTGTTTTGAATTGAAGTTTCAATTGAATTAAAGAAATATGATTTTCTTATGCTGTTTGAATTGAGTGTAAGACCATGTTTGGCTTCTCTGCATATTTTTAAGTGAAATATATTATATTATCTGTTTGAAGTGATTTTTGAATTGTGTGTGGGGCCATAGTTAGGCGTGAGGCCGAATTGCTTCCCAATGGTTAATGAACATGCTATGTGTTTTGGGTGTTTTTTGTCCCTTGGGAGAGTTACAACACGAAAACTGATCCGCAGTGAGCTGTACCTGCAAAACCAACAGACACCTGTTGGGTGGTGCTCTGCCTCCGACGCACAAGTTAGTAACTTGAAATGGGATAAAGAGAACGGAAATTTAGGTGGGTATCTGCTCGGATTCCAAGCTCAGGTGTTTCTCTGGTGTCAGAGAATACAGTTGCAATAATTGGTCAAAAAACCGTCCTCTCAAAATGAGGAACATCCCCCTATTTATAGGGTCATTGGGAATTGCCCCTGATTAGGTCACTGTACCCTAATCATTGGTGGGCTGCGCCGTATTCCGGCTTTCTCGGGATTTGGGCCTGAAGGCCGCCTTTTCCCTTCTATCTCTGGAATGACACGTGTCAAACAGGGGTTGGTCCATTTTGGACCAATCTGAGGCTGACACGTGTCACCCTCTGATTGGACCACGTGGCAGGGTAAAAATACCCTAAACATTTGCCCCTCACAGATGTGACGTGGCATGCCACGTGGCATCTGTGACACATGTCACTCTTCGGTTGGCGGTAATTTTACAGTTACAGAGTAACCGTTCACCTTCCAGGTAAATTACGGAAATGCCCCCGTATTTACCCCATATATATAGCCGTTTTACCCTCATAATTTTGTACGTTTTACAAAAATTTTCTAGACAGGAAAACTTTGAGAGAGCAGAAGCCATCCGTTTGTGTCAGGCGCAAGCAAGAAACTTTTTGTTCTTACGCAACCCAGCCGGACCCGCCCTCCTTCAGGTACCAATTACAAAGGTACCGTCTCTGTCTCTCTCAGCTTTTTTCTTTTTTCACCGCCTGTACATATTTCTTGCAATAAATGGATGCATCACCAACACACACGGCACAGCCTAGGTTAGAGTCCAGCCGGTCACCGGGGACGGCTGAGTCTAGGACTGGGAGTGCCGGCTCGGGGTGTTGGGACCACCCTTTGCCATGGATTCCGACTAGTTATGTGTCTGTGTAGGACACCATGGCTCGGACAATGCAGACGGCCACTAATCCAAATTACCGAGGCGAAGGCTCAGGCGGCCAAACGCCTGAGGGAGACACGTCTGATCAGGGAGATCAGACGACTCTGGAGAGATCCCCTCCGCGCGCCCCTTCGACCCCCGCTGACTCTTTCCTAGAGGAGTGTGACCAAGGCGGCGACGATGCCGCCTCTGCCCCCATGGACCAAAGCGAGGGGGAGACGGAGAGTGACAGCTCCGCCTCTACCTCCGAGAGCAGCGATGACTTGCCCCCTCTTCCAGATAGCGAGGAGGAAGAAAGGAAAAAGTGGAGTGAGAAGGACGATCCCTTCAGCATCCACGTCTCCTCCAAGGACCGGATCCAGATGGGAGAGAACTTAGAGAATTTTAAGAAAATGCACCCGCTAGGAGACGGGTATAAGATCCGGGTGCCGCCTGAACTTGGCACCATCGCCTGGGGGGATGATCAACAGAACGCCAACAGTTATTTTGGCTGTTACGAGGCGGCGTTCAAAGCCGGCCTTCGCTTCCCCCTTCACCAGGCGGTGAGGGCTATTTTGAGGGGCTACGGCCTGGGGCTCTGGCAACTTACCCCCAACTCCTAGACCAACATTCTAGGGTATGTTGCCGCCTGTGAGTTCCAAGGGCTTAACCCCGGCTGGGAGGCTTTTGCAAGCATGCATTACCTCAGCAAGAGCCCAGGCGGCTGGAGGGCGTGGTACACTCTAACCACGCAGCCGCAATATATGATGACCTTGGACAAGGTCTCCAAGTTCGATGGCTCGAAACACAGGTTCTACCTGATGTCGGCCCCAACCAGACGGGAGAATTATGAATTCCGTCTGTACAATAAGAAGCCTGACTTGTTAGGCAGGAAGTGCGCTCTTCCCCGGATCCTAGAAGAGGACTTTGACAAGATTATTGAGGAAGACTTTTTTGGCCTCACAGACGCAACCTTGTCAACCGGGGAGACAATAAAAGTCCCCAAGAACTGGATCCCCAAGAGCGCCTGGTTCAGGGACGAGTGCTTCCTAGCCGCCTGCGGACTAGGGCACATGTTTTCCAAACGTATGCGCCTGAGTTTATATCCGTCTGTAGTATTTTTCTATCAAAATTGTTTTATGATATTAACCAACTTCCTTCTTTTTGCAGAGGAAGCATTAAGCATGTTGCAGACGGAGAAAACCCCAAAGCGATCCTCTGCTGTCATCCGCAAGGCGCTTGCGGAGAAGGCCGCGGCTGAGGTCAAAGCCAAGGTATTGAGCGCCTGACCCTTTCTTAAGCTCATTTTATAAACTGTCTTGCCTGGATACTAACCTTATTTATTTTCACAGGGGGGGAGAAGTTGGGAAATCGTTTGAGAAGAATCTCAAACGGGCTAGGGAGGAAGCCCCAGCCGTTCTCAATAAGCTAAAAAAGTCTGCCTCTGCATCAACTCCTGACGCCTCAGCCGGGACAAAGACGATGCGAATAGGGGGACGGCTCGAGAAAATAGGAGGCAGCCTGTGCCTTGACCTTGCGAACCCCTCAGCAGCCGCGGGGTTCACCACGCCTGCAAGCGTTTCCCGCTTGGCCGGCTCTGAAGGTAAGAATCCTTTTGAATCCCCGCCTGAGCTGGGGTGGCCTTTACGGGTGAAATCCCACTCCCAACAGACATCATCCTCAGACAGCCGGATACAAATAAGTGCTGCCTTAGTTTCGCACTCATCACCTATTGATTGTGGTGCAGATCAAACACAATCTCCCCGCTGGCCAGACGTCCAGAAGCACGCCAAAGCCATGCTGGACGCCGTTCGGAAGAAGGATAAGGACAATATCCCTGGGATAGAGACGTTCAACCTTGAACGCATTCTATCCCTTCTGGCTGAGGTGAGAAACCTGTCAATTCCGTGTTATTTTTTTTCAAGTAATTTCTCCGCCCATAATTCTTATACCGCCTGCTTTTTGCAGGCCATGCTGCGGGTGGACGGGCTCAAACGTCCTTATTCCCGCAAACAGGAAGAGGTAAAAAGGGCCAAGAAGTCTGCCATAGACGCTGATAATATTGCTTTACACTCAACTATCGTAAATGAACTTGAAACTAAAGCAATAATTATGACACAGGCGTCTAAAATCCAGCAGCTGGAGCTAGATCTGAAGGCGGCCGACCAGCGGGTGACGGATGCTGAGACGACCAAGAAGGGGGCGGAGGAGGCCCAAAAGAAGGCAGACGAGAGCGCCAAGCAGGCTGATGAGGCGCTCAAGAAGGCCCAAGCGGACCTTGGTTAACTGAAAACCAAGGTTGAGAGGCTGGAGAAGGATGCTGCTCAGGCTCAGAAAAACTTTGCAGCAACCCTGGAGGCGGAGCAAAACCGCCTCGTTGCTGAAAGAGATGCTGACAACGACGCCCGTATGAAGATTGCTTGGGCTGCCTTGTACCCAGAAGCTGATTATAGCATCTAGGCAATGGCACACAGCTATGCTGAGTACGTGGTGTATTTGAGAGAGCAAGGCATGCCAGAGCCTGCCTCCTTTGAAGCCTGGCTCAGCAACAATGAGCCGTCCGCGCCTGAGCTTCCTGGTCCTGGTGAAGCGCAGGAAATTCCCTCAGACGATGAGGAGAAGGGGGAGGACCAGGAGGCTCCGTCTACAGGCCAGAAGTGACTCTTCAGCGGCAGTATGCCAATTTATCATTTCTTTTAATTCTTTTTATTCAGCGGCTATATGCCAAAACTTGATTTTTCCGGCCTGCGTGCCGAGTATCCCTGTATTTACCGGCTGTGGAGCCGTGTTAATTAACAATTTTTCTCCCGGACGGGGTCCGGTTAACATTTGATCTATTACAACCGTTTGGTTGGATGGACTTTAATGAATTGCACCGACTAAGTCGGTTTTGATTATTTTGCATTTGAATTTTTAATTTTTGCCTATCTTATTAAAAGCATGCGGCGATTTCTTGCCTAACTAATCAGTAGTCTGGCTGTCTTTGCCCCTGGACGGCTGTGTGATTGGTTTGAGCTGGAGCTGGTTGATTGACTTGAAAACGTCTGATGCTGCAAAGAGCATGATATGTTTGTAAGTCAATCAATCACAATAGTGATTGCCCCAAACCAAGTGCACAGCCGTGCATCACAGGCGTTCAGTCACTACCCAGACGGTTTTTTGCCCGTCTTGGTAGAGATTTCATAGCCATTGAACTCTTGCCCCAATTGGGGTGAGGTGCATTTTTTAAAATAAATAACCAAGCGAGAACTTCAGCTGATTACCGACTGATGCATATGGGCATCCGGTATTTAGGAAATTCGTCCTTCGCAAGTTATTTAGCCACACGGCTATGTGTTGACCAATTTGGTCGTTCAATTTTTGCCGTCTGTATGGATACATAGAACCGACAGATAATCCGTTCTCTGCGACGATTGCACCCGGAGGGGTGTCGCCGGACGCCTTTGTCCATGTTGGGACAGGCGATTTTTATAAAAATAGCAACCATCCGGGCATTTTAGCCTCTGGTCCTTTTTAAGACCGGTTGTGTAGCCACTAAACGTTTTTGTGCTTAGTTTCTTAATCAGTGTTGAATTTACACTAAGTATCAAACTTAGTTTGGTAAATGGAGAATCCGTCTGAGTATTACCCAGGCGGATAGAATCATACTAAGTATCAAACTTAGTTAGGTAAATGGAGAATCCGTCTGAGTATTGCCCAGGCGGATAGTCAAGCAATTGAATAAACAGAATCAAAGTTAAATAAACAAGTGATCCGAGTATTACCCAGGCGGACTAAAAAACGAAACCTTCACTAAGTATCGAACTTAGTTAGATAAATGGGGAATCCGCCTGGATATTACCCGGATGAATAATCAAATGATAATTTTGCAAGCAAAGTCTGAATCTGCATTAACTGACACTGTTTACAAAAAGTTTACATTCTCAGAAGTAGTACTTTTTTAGATTGTCTACATTCCAAGTTCTAGGCAGGCGCCTTCCGTCTGGAGTTTCCAGGCGGTAGGTGCCGTCCCTTACTTCCTCATAGATCCGGTAGGGGCCTTCCCAATTTGGGGTTAGCTTTCCCAACTCATTTGCCCTACCGGTTGCTTCCATTTTTCGTAACACTAAGTCGTCAACCCTCAAGGGACGCTTGTGTACTTTTTTGTTGTAGGCTCTCGTCATTCTAAGACGGTAAATCTCATGACGCAAGGCGGCATTGCCCCTGCGTTCTGGGAGTGAATCCAATGCCAGGCGCATTGCTTCCCAGTTTGCCTCTTCATCATACAGCATGACTCTGAGAGTCGGCTCGTAATGCTCGATGGGCAAGACGGCTTCAGCACCGTAAACCATGAGAAATGGGGTTTCCCCGGTTGCCCCTTTTGCTGTTGTCCGGATGGCCCACAGGACATGGATTAACTCTTCTGCCCATAAACCACCGGCTCTTTCTATTTTCTTTTTAATGCCGTCTGAGATGAGTTTGTTGAAAGCTTCAACTTGGCCGTTTGCTTGGGGCCGGCCAACAGATGCGAAATAGCTTGAGACCCCCTGATCTCCCAACCAAGTTTTTAACTGAGGCGTCTCAAACTGAGGACCATTATCAAAAACCATAGACATGGGTACCCCATACCGGGTGATGATGTTCTTCCAGATGAAGGAAATTACGTCTGAGGTCTTGATATTTTTAACCGCCTCAGCCTCAACCCACTTGGTGAAGTAATCCACAGCCACTAAGATATAGCGCTTTCCGCCTGGAGCAGGCGTGTAAGGACCTAGAATGTCCATGCCCCATTTTGCAAACGGGATTGGGCTGTGAATGGCCATCAGATCAGTAGCCGGACGGTGAATGAGTTTGCCATATTTTTGGCACTTGTCACATTTCTTCACCAACTCCTTGGCGTCCGCCTCAAGAGTGGGCCAAAAGTAATGTCGTCTGGATCTGACGGCTAGGGATCTGCCGCCTATGTGCGAGGCGCAGAACCCCGAGTGCAAGTCTTCGAGAACTTCTTTCCCCTTTTCTGGGGTGACACACTTCAATAAAGGCTTCAAAAAGCCCGCCTTGAAGAGTTCTCCATTTTTCAACTCGAATCTTGCAGCTCGCTTTTTCAGGACGGCTGCTTCCCGTGGCGAATCAGGAAGTGTACCGTCTGAGAGATAGGCCCGTATGTCATCCATCCAGGTAGAGCTTTGGTCTAGAATTCCAACGGGATCCTCATAGATGCTTCTTTTCTCAAGAACTTCCCAGAAGACAGACCGAGGCGTATCATGGCAGGCGGAAGATGCCAGTTTTGACAATGCATCCGCCTGGTTGTTCTCCGACCTAGGCACCTGATTCAGCCGGAATTCCTCAAGCGCCTTGGTCTCTTCTTTGACTGCCTGAAGATATTTAACCATAGCCGGATGGGTAGCCTCGTAGCTTCCCTCATACTGGCTAACAACCAATTGAGAATCAGAGTAGGCGTCAATTTTCATGGCCCCTGCCGCCTTACAAATGCGAATGCCGGCTAGCAGGGCTTCATATTCCGCCTCATTGTTAGAGGCCTAAAATTTGAAGCGTAGTGCATACTCAAATCTGTCTTCTTCATATTCCGCCTCTTTGTAGAGCTCCCGTCTACGTACACTTTCCAAACCTGATCAAGATTATCCGGAGCCACCGGACGAGTTATTTCCACAATGAAGTCGGCAAACGCCTGACCCTTCACTGCCTTTCTTGGTTCGTAAGTGATTTCAAGGCTCTGCATTTCAATAGCCCATTTCAACATTCTCCCGGATGAGTCCAAGGTAGACATTGGCCGCTTGAGTGGCTGGTCCGTGTAAATCACCACCGGATGCGCCAAAAAGTAAGGCTTCAATTTTTTGAATGCCATATACAAAGCGAGGCCAAATTTTTCAACCATGGGGTACCGGAGTTCAGCATTTTTAAGAACATGGCTAATGAAGTAAACCGGGAACTGAATGCCGTCTCGCTCAGCAAGGAGAACGGCGCTGAGGGCATGGTCTGAGACGGCTAAGTACATGTACAACGTCTCCCTAGGCAAAGGACTGACCAACCTAGGCAGAGAATGTAAATGCTCTTTCAACCTCTGGAACGCCGCCTCAGCATCATCCCCCCATTCAAATCTAGTCTTCTTCCTGATTGCTTGGAAGAAGTAGAGGCATTTGTCACCTGACCGGCTGAGGAACCTCCCCAGGGCGGCCAGACAACTGGTGAGTCTCTGAACTTCCTTAACAGAGCGGGGTGACTTCATGTCAATCACCGCCTGTATCTTTTCGGGGTTAGCCTCTATCCCCCTTTGATCAATCAGGAACCCGAGAAACTTCCCAGACTCAACACCAAAGACGCATTTCTTAGGATTTAACATAACCCTATGCCGCCTGAGGGTGGTGAATGTTTCTCGGAGATCAGCAAGGTGATCCGTCTGTAGCTTGGATTTGACTATCATGTCATCAATGTACGCCTCCACATTCCTCCCAATCTGATTAATGAAGACCGTATTAATCATCCGTTGGAAAGTGGCAGGCGCATTTTTCAAACCAAACGGCATCACAGTATAACAGAATAGCCCCTGATCAGTGACGAAGGCCGTCTTCTCTTGGTCTTTCTTCCACAGGGGTATCTGATGGAAGCCGGAGTAGGCATCCATAAAGCTCATCAAGGCGTGACCGGCTATAGAGTCGACCAGACTGTCGATCTTTGGAAGCGGATAACTGTCCTTTGGACACGCCTTGTTGAGGTCTGTGTAATCAACACACATGCGCCAGGTCCCATTCGGTTTTTTAACAAGGACCACATTGGCCACCCAGTCGGGGAAATTACAAGGCCGAATGAACCTGGCGTCTAGCAGCTTTTTGACTTCGGCAGCTGCCGCCTGACTTCTTTCCTCGCCGTGATTTCTTTTCTTTTGCCGGATGGGCTTCTTTTTGGGGTCAACGGCGAGTTTGTGGACAGCAAGATCCGGGCTGACGCCTGGCATCTCTTCCACTTCAAAGGCAAAAATGTCTTTGAATTCTTTCAGCAGAAGGTGCAAGCTTGCACCCAAGGTAGCATGAGCAACCGTCCCCACCTTAACAGTGCGTTCTGGACGGCTGTAGTCCAGTACAAGGTCAATACTTTCGCCAGCCGGTTGGGGACGTAGCTCATCTGACCGTTCACCGGTCAGTGATTGCTATTTTTTCTCTTTTTTCACCTCCACCAGCAGTGGAGCCTTTCTTTTCTTTCCGGCTGCTGATGGGGCAGGAGCTGGGTCGGCATCCTTGACGTTGTCAAGGTCTATTGGTTCCTGTCTGCCTGGGGCCACAGTATCTCGGACGGCTGAGAGATAACATTCTCGGGCCGTCTTCTGATCCCCATTCAAGGAACCAACAGAGCCGTCATCCCTTTCATACTTAATGAGCATGAGGGAAGGGATGATTACTGCCTTGGCTACGTTGAGGGTTAGCCTGCCAAGAATGATGTTATAGGCGGTCAACTCCTCAACGACCAAGAATCTGATGACAATATGTCGTCCCTGGCCTTTCTCCCCCAGCCGGATGGGTAAATCAATTCTTCCGGCTGGGTAGACCATCCCACCCCCAAAACCAACCAAGGGGTGGGTGACCGGGTGCATGCTGCTGATATTGTATTTCAGCTTTTGCAAGCACCGGAGGCTGATGATGTTTGATGAGCTGCCGGTGTCAATAAGGATCCGTCCAACCAGCTGATTGGCAACCTTACATTCAATGACCACCGGGTCATCATGCGGGCGGCGAACGCTGCCCCTATCCTTCTCCGTGATCAAGACGTCTGGGAAGGAGGAGCTGGCTTCCGCCTGCTCATCATCATCTTTGTCCATCTTTCGAAGATGGCTCTTGGTGCCCCGGATGGTAGGGCCACCACATGAGAACCCGCCTGCTATAGTGTAGACCGGCTCCTTATCGGTATCCGAGCTACTAGCAGGCTGGGGGGTAGTCTTGGAGGACTGACCCTTGTTTTTCTTTTTTGCCCCGGCTGGGGACTTAGAAATGTAGGACTTCAATAGCCCTTTGTCAGCCAGACGGTCCAACGCACGCTGAAGACTGAAGCAGTCGTTGGTGTCATGGCCGACCTCCTCATGGAACTGACAGAATTTATTCTTGTTCCGTGACTGGACAGAACTCTTCATAGGATTCGGCTTCTCAATGGACAACCGGTCCTTTACCTCCATGAAGATGGAGTTGCAGTCTTTCTTTTTCTTCTGGGACGGCTGGTCAGAGTCAGTAACCGCCCAGACTTCTTTTCTTTTCTTGCTCTCTTCTTTGTTTTTAGCCGGCTGAGCTGACCGACTGTCTTTCTGTTTGTCAGACTTCTTGGAGTCTGACTGGCTACCAGGCGAGCAGAGGTCGGTAGCTTGAATGTAGCTTTCCGCCTCCCTCAGGGCCGCCTGCAGGGTGAAAGCCCCTTTTCTAACTAGGTCGAACATAAAGGTCGACCCGTCTCTCAGACCTTTAAAAAAGTCTGTAAAAGCTACCTCATCAGACAGTCCCTGAATCTGAATTCTGATATACGAGCGCAGCCTTTCTCTCTCTCCCTGCTTAACAGTGCTCAAATCAAGGCTTGTTTTTTTAGCAGGGATGTTCATTGAGAAGTTGGAAGCTAACAGGAAGGCAAGCTTCCTGAAGCTGTCTATAGACCCGGCTGGCAGGTTGCCAAACCATTGTTGGGCGATGCCCTTCAATGTAGCCGGAAAGCATCGACACCAAGTGGCATCATCCAACCCCTGCAAATACATGAGGTTGGTGTAAGCCATGAGGTGATCTTCTGGATTGGTGGTACCATCATAGGTACCAACCAACACATTCTTAACCTTGGCCGGCTGAGCTGCCTCGGTTATCTCCCGAGTGAACGCAGAAGGCTGTTCACCCAGGCGCAGCAGTCGAAGCTGCCAGTCCAATGGCTGGACATTTGGATATGCCACCTGACCTCCAAAGAAGGCTGGCTGCATGAAGTGAGGAGAATACTGTCCGTAAGCCTGAGTAGGCACATACGGTACATTTCCAATCATATGAGGGCCAGAATAGACGGTATTACCGCTTGTTTGACTCTCATGCAAGGAGGGTGTACTCCCTGTAGAAATATTGTTGAAGCTATCCGGAAAGTTCGACGTTGAAGCCGACTCAGACAGCGATTGATTTCTCTTCCGGTTGATGATTTCCCGGGCATCGAGAGTTGATTTTTTACTTCTCACCGGCTGATGAGGCCGGCGAGGGTTATTAGTGTTTCCCCCAGGAAGGAGAATTTTTGACCAATCAATGGTCCCGGCTGCCTTCTCCTTTGGATGGGGAGTAGGCTGTCGGTTTCTGACTGTTTTCCCCTTCTCTGGAGGAGTCTTCTTTACTGGCTGACCTTTACTTGGGCCAGCCTGGCTTTTGGTGATCAGCTTTGTGATTTCACCCTTGAAACTCGTCATGAACCTCATGAGTTCGTCTCGGGTGACAGGGGCCGATCCAGCTGCCGTTTGGGTTGCTCCTTCCGGCTGCCCAGTAGGTCTGCTTGGACCCGCCTGGGAGGCGCCCCGTTCCAGAGTCTCTCTGGGCCGGATGCGCTTGACTCTGAGGGAGCCGTCCTCAGCTGTAGAGGTTTCGACCTGAGGATCCTCATCCTCCTCATGGTCTGTAAAGACTTCTGGGTCTTCGCCTAGGCGGTTAGGAGGTGGTACAGACTCTTGAACCATCTTCGAGGTACTCTCCCCACAGACGGCGCCAAATGTTTTGGGTGTTTTTTGTCCCTTGGGAGAGTTACAACACGAAAACTGATCCGCAGTGAGCTGTACCTGCAAAACCAACGGAGACACCTGTTGGGTGGTGCTCCGCCTCCGACGCACAAGTTAGTAACTTGAAACTGGATAAAGAGAACGGAAATTTAGGTGGGTATCTGCTCGGATTCAAAGCTCAGGTGTTTCTCTGGTGTCAGAGAATACAGTTGCAATAATTGGTCAAAAAACCGTTCTCTCAAAATGAGGAACATCCCCCTAGGAAGTGGATTGTGAGGCCACTAGCGTTCCCTCCATGCCAATTCTACTATTTTGAAGGTTTTGAGTTTGAAATATTTATACTATTAAATTATTGCTTATTTGAAGTTTATATGTTATGATTGAAATTGAGTGATTTAATGTCGGCATTCCTATTTTAAGTTTATTTCAAAATATTTCATTGTTTGTATGGTTTGATGGTTTTATGTGATTTCATTTGATTTTTCAAGTTGTTTGTGGTTGTGGTTTCTTTCCGTTAATTTAAGTCCAAAATCTTCTACTTCTTATTTGATGGAGAACTGCTAGTTGCTCCCCACTGATTGTGGAACGTTGTTATAATTTGCAGGTTTCATTTGTTTATTTGATCTCTGTGACGATGGGTTAGGGATTGAGAGTTTGGAACCTAACCTTTAGACTTGTATGCCTCTTGTTGTTAGCTGATTGTTTAAGTACTTTGAATTTTGTTTGGTTTGGTTTGATTTGATTTTTGTTTGGCCAATAAGGGTTGTTCTGCCCTTGGCTTTTGAATGTAATGGATTGGTATATGTTTAAGTTCGTTTGTTATTTCTTTTGTTCACTTAGTTTGCGCTTTGCTTAAACAACTTAATTTTGATGTGTGAATGAGTTAAATTTGACCTTTAGACCTAGGTGACG
This sequence comes from Chenopodium formosanum, assembly GCA_024500155.1. NCBI lineage: Eukaryota > Viridiplantae > Streptophyta > Magnoliopsida > Caryophyllales > Amaranthaceae > Chenopodium > Chenopodium formosanum. The sequence goes on from CM044880.1 coordinate 45,847,117, forward strand.
CTTGACTTTTTCTAATCGAAGTTAAGTAGCCTCCCGTTTAGGCGTAATTCCGCTAACGCTTCCAGTTCCAAAAGAACTAGGTGTTACATTCTTACTTTCATTTGATTCAATTAGCTTCGTTATATTCATTTCACTTTTATTCGATTTAAAAAGTTTGTTTGAATGTTTTTGACTTTCATTTGATTTAAAAAGCTTTGTATGAATATGTTTGACTAGAATTTGATTCAAAAAGCTTTGTTTGAATGGGTTTGACTTTCAGTTGATTTAATTAGTTTCGTTGAATGCATTTGACTTTCATTCAATTCAAAAAGCTTTGTTTGAATGTCATTAATTTTCATTTGTTGTAATTAGCTTCGTCGAACGCATTTGACTTACATTCAATTCAAAAAGCTTTGTTTGAATGTGTTTGCCTTTCATTTAATTCAAAATACTTTGTTTGAATGTGATTTACTTTCATTTGATTCAATTAGCTTCGTTAAATGCATTTGACTTTCAATCAATTCGAAAATCAAATGTGATTCTAAAAGCTTTGTTTGAATGTGTTTGACTTTCATCTGATTCAAAAAGCTTTGTTTGAATGTGTTTTACTTTCATTTGATTCAAAAAGCTTTGTTTAAATGTGTTTGACTTTCATATGATTTAATTAGCTTCGTTCAATGCATTTGACTTTTATTTGATTCAAAAAGCTTTGTTTGAATGTGTTTGACTTTGATTTGATTCAAAAAGCTTTGTTTAAATGGGTTTGACTTTCATTTGATTTAATTAGTTTCGTTGAATGCATTTGACTTTTATTCAATTCATAAAGCTTTGTTTGAATGTCATTAATTTTCATTTGTTGTAATTAGCTTTGTTGAACGCATTTGACTTACATTCAATTCAAAAAGCTTTGTTTGAATGTGTCTGCCTTTCATTTAATTCAAAATACTTTGTTTGAATGTGTTTTCCTTTCATTTGATTCAATAAGCTTCGTTGAATGCATTTGACTTTCAATCAATTCGAAAATCAAATGTGATTCTAAAAGCTTTGTTTAAATGTGTTTGACTTTCATCTGATTCAAAAAGCTTTGTTTGAATGTGTTTGACTTTCATTTGATTCAAAAAGCTTTGTTTAAATGTGTTTGACTTTCATATGATTTAATTAGCTTTGTTCAATGCATTTGACTTTTATTTAATTCAAAAAGCTTTGTTTGAATGTGTTTGACTTTGATTTGATTCAAAAAGCTTTGTTTAAATGTGTTTCACTTTCATTTGATTCAATTAGATTCGTTTATTACAATTGCCTTTCATTCGATTCAAAAAGGTTTGTTTGAATGTGTTTGACTTTTATTTGATTCAAATAGCTTTGTTTGAATGTGTTTGACTTTCATTTGATGCAATTAGCTTCGTTGAATGCAATTGACTTTTATTTGATTCAAAAAGATTTGTTTTAATGTGATCAATTTTCATTCGATTCAAAAAGCTATGTTCGAATGCATTTGACTTTAATTTGATTCAAAAAGCTTTGTTTGAATGTGTTTGACTTTCATTTGATTCAAAAAGCTTTGTAATGTGTTTGACTTTCATTTGATTCAAAAAGCTTTATTTGATTGTGTAGGGAATACTTCAAGACATCCCACACTTGAGCCCCAATGTGATCATACACTTAAGCATGGTGGCATCCAAAGGGAAGGAAGCAAGAGAAAAAGAGTCGCCAATAAGTCCTAGGAACTTGTAAACTGTTCACAGGGTGAAGGTTACACCCCTTAACGATCCAGGAGATCGTTAACTCAAATAGGTCTAGAACCAAGACTGGGAGTTCGGGGTGAAGGTACAAATTCAATCTAAAAAAGATTGAACTTGCACTAAAAATAGGCCTCTACTTTATTTTTCTCGTATTTATGTGCGCTTTCTGACTAACATGCAATCAATAGGTTTACCCTTAGCATGTTTATCTATGTTAGTTGAATATTAATGTGGAAATAAAACTATTAGTGACGATCACTTGAATTATAATCAAATTAACCCTAAACAAGATTATTAATTATCTTATTAAGCGTGATTACAAGTACAAATTACCTTTAAACATGCATAAAAGGCGTGATCAAGCAATAACAACAATAAAATATCAAGCAACATAATATCAACAAATTATATGTAAATTATACGTTAATAAACAAATAACATGAAATAATTTGTAAATTAACAAATTACGTAAACAATTCGTAAATTACCAAATTACGTGAAACAATTCGCTAATTAACAAATTACGTGAAACAATTCGCTAATTAACAAATTACATTAAATTATATAATTCGACACAACAATGATCATCATCATAATCATAATCATAATCATAATCATAATTTTCTTTATCATGTTAAAGCATAATAGCAAGATCCTAGGTATGATATTAACAAGATAAATAACAAACCCTAGCATGTCACTAAACAATAAAGATTAAAACTTTAACCTTAACATGATACTAACATGATATTAATAAAGAAATAGGAAGCATCATAATAATCATACATGATATTAGAAATATTAATTAACCCTAAACATGATACTAGGAAGCAATAAAACGTCCTAACATGTTACTAAGAATTAAAATAATAATCGAAGCATGATTTCTACATCGAAAGATCAATAAAACAATGAAAGTACTTACTTCGATGCCTCGTACCTCTTTCTAGTAACAAAATACACACGTTAGTAACTTCAAGGAAAATATAAGGAAAATGCAAACTAATAATCCCGCCTTTGGGCTTTCTACTCAAAACAATCCCACCTTTTCGAAATCCCAAAACAATCCCACCTTTAATCCCTATCTGCTCAAAACAAGCCTTTTACCGGTTTGTAAAATTGGTAACCTGTTGCAAAAGGTTACTTGCCACGTATCGTCTTTTGATTGGTTTTTTTAAAAAAAAAAAAAAAAAAAAAAATTAAGATTAATTTAAAAAACATGTCTTCTTCCCTCTTCCCCAACTACCTCCCTGCCAGACCAGCCGCCCACTAGACCCAACTACCTCCCTTTGCCGGAGCCTAACAAAGAGTACTCCCAACCATACCCCAGGCCACTGATCAGAAAATCCCACCTGACCCACAATTCCATACCACTCAAACTCCACTAATTGCAATTTGCAATTTCATCAGACAACTCAAACTCCACAACAATAACATTTGCAATAATAATAATAGCAAGAAAATAAAAGAAAATGGGTCAGAAGAAGAATATTCAACAATTGTAAGGTGCTTTAATGGAAGACCCAATTAGTGTTCAAGATTTATTGCGTGGGTCAGGTAGGATTTTCCGACGGTGAAGGTAAGGAGGGTTGCGGGATCGCCGAGGTCAGGTGGGTAGCGGGATCTCTAAGGTCATGTGGGTCGCGGGATTGCTAAGGTTAGGTATATTTCTAGTGTTTTGGGTTGGATGGGAGGGCTGCTGGACTAGGCGGAGTTCGGCGGGTGATGTGAATTATTGATCCGAAAATCAACAAAACACAAGGGATATGTTTAAGTCTAATTCTATACAGGAAATCCACCAAGAATTAAACAAAAACTAAGATTAATCAATTAAGAATCCACTTAATTAATCAATCCAAACGAATGTTTTATCTAAAACAAGCAAAACAACAATTGATCACAATCAACAAAACTTAAGTGTTTAAACTTAGAACAATGTATATTAATCTCTATATGTTTATTCGTGTGTTTTACAACCCTATTTATAAGACTTAGTTTACCTAGGAAGATTAGGACAAGTTCCTAATTCAATCCTAATTAAACTAGAATTCTAATTTGCTTGAAGAGCAAGCACCTTGGCGCACAAGCATACACCAAACTCCTTGGAGAACAAACACACGCCTAAACTGATTTATTTTGCTAACTAACTGATTTTTAAAGCAACTAAATAAATAAAAATTAAACAACTAAATAAAGATTAAAGATCCTAATGCTTGAACCAAGAAAAACCCTTTCAAGTGAAAGGTAAAAACTTGTAAGCAAAATCTACGTAAAGAAAATTCAAGAAAGTTCAAGAAAATGAACTAGACTCCAAGAAAAACCATTAAGCAAACCGTGGCTTTGCTTTGATATCCAAGAAAGTGTCCATGCAATGCTTGGCTTGAATCAATGTTTAGTGACAAGCTATCTTGATGCATGATAAGCAAATCTTCGAAGTTCTCCATGCTTAGACTTGCATCATCCTCCTCTTCTTCGAAAGAATTTGTCCTCAAATCTCGAAGTTCCTCATCAGGAATATACTTAGCCAAATTGCCAACATTGAATGTAGCACTAACTCCATATTCTCCTGGAAGTTCTAACTTATAAGCATTGTCATTGATCTTCTCAATAATCTTGAAAGGACCTTCACTTCTAGGCATCAACTTATTCTTGCGTTTTCCTGGAAATCTTTCCTTTCTCAAATGTAACCATACCAAGTCTCCAATATTGTAACTTTGTTGCTTTCTATGCTTGTTTGCTCTAGCTTTGTACATGTCATTTACTTTCTCTATTCTTGTTCGAACTTGAGCACGTAATTTCAGCATACTCTTCAACTTAGACTCGGCATCTTTGTGAATTAACTCACCCTTAGGCAATGGAACAAGATCAATTGGAAGTTTCGGATTGACTCCATAGACTACCTCAAAAGGACTATGTTTGGTAGCATATGTAGGTGATCTATTATAAGCAAACTCCGCATGAGCTAACTTGATGTCCCAATCCTTTTGTGTCTTACTCACTAACCCACGCAAAAGCGCACCAAGAGTACGATTAGTAACCTCGGTTTGTCTATCAGTTTGTGGATGGTAAGATGTACTAAACAGCAATTTAGTTCCCACAAGCTTCCATAGAGACTTCCAAAAGAAACTCATGAACTTTGTATCTCGATCACTCACAATAGTTTCCAGAATTCCATGCAATCTAACAATCTCCTTGAAGTATAATTCCGCCACTTTCATAGCATCATCCACTTTGTGACAAGGAACAAAATGAGCCATCTTAGAGAACCTATCCACAACAACCATAATAGAGTCTTTCCCCCGTTGTGTTCTCGGCAATCCCACAATAAAATCCATAGAAATATCTTCCCAAGGTGAATCTAGAATAGGTAAAGGAGTATACAAGCCTTGATGAAAAGTAGCCTTCGCTTTTTGACAAGTTGCACACCTAGAAATAACTAGTTGCACATCCGTGAGCATCTTAGGCCAATAGAAGTGTTCTTGTAACATACTCAAGGTCTTTGTAATGCCAAAGTGACCAGCAATTCCTCCCCCATGAGCTTCTCTAACCACTAGCTCTCTAATAGAACACTTAGGAAGACAAATTCGATTTCCTTTGTAAAGAAACCCATCTTGCAGCAAATAAGAACCCACGGCTCCTTTAGAACACTCTTCAATCAATGTAGCAAAATCATCATCACTTTTATAGTATTCTTTGATCATTTCAAAACCAAGTAGCTTGCTATTTAGAATTCCAAGCAAAGTGTATCTTCTAGATAATGCATCAGCCACAACATTCGATTTCCCTTCTTTGTACTTCGAAGAAAAATTAAATGATTGTAAAAATTCAACCCACGTAGCATGTCTAGGATTGAGCTTTTGTTGTCCATGTATGTACTTCAATGCTTCATGATCAGAATGCAACACAAAGTGATTAGGTCGGAGATAATGACTCCAATGATCTAAAGCTTTAACAATGGCATAGAACTCTTTATCATAAGTAGAATAGTTCAATCGAGATCCTCCCAATTTCTCACTGAAATATGCAATAGGCCTCTTCTTTTGGAGTAAAACTGCTCCAATTCCAACTCCACTAGCATCGGTTTCAACTTCAAAAGGACTTGAGAAATCTGGTAACGCAAGTATAGGTGCTTCACATAGCTTCTTTTTAACCAACTCAAATGCACTTTGAGCTTCTTTAGTCCATTCAAATTTACCCTTGTCCTTCTTCAAACATTCGGTCATAGGTGCCACAATACTTGAGAAATTCTCGACAAATCTTCTATAGAACGAAGCTAAACCATGAAAAGACCTTATTTCACTCACATTAGTAGGAATAGGCCAAGTTTTAATAGCCTCTACTTTTGAATGATCAACTAAAACTCCATCCTTTGATACAACATAACCAAGAAAAGTAACACTAGGCACTAAGAAGTAGCATTTTTCAAGCTTAGCATAGAGTTTCTTCTCTCTTAACACTTCAAACACACTTGTTAAATGATTTAGATGATCATGCAAATTTTTAGAGTATATCAAAATATAATCTAAATAAACAACAACAAACTTGCCAAGGAAAGGTTTAAGTACCTCATGCATCAACCTCATGAAAGTGCTAGGTGCATTAGTGAGTCCAAACGGCATCACCAACCATTCATACAACCCTAACTTAGTCTTGAATGTTGTTTTCCACTCATCTCCTTCTCTCATTCGAATTTGATGATAACCACTCATAAGATCAATCTTAGAAAACAACTTTGAACCATGTAGTTCATCAAGTAGATCATATAATCTTGGAATAGGAAATCGGTATTTGATAGTGATGTTATTCACACTCCTACTATCAATACACATGCGCCAACTCCCATCTTTCTTTGGGACAAGTAAAGTAGGCACAGCACAAGGGCTCATACTTTCCCTCACGTATCCTCTAGCCATAAGCTCTTCAATTTGCCTTTGCATCTCCTTTGTTTCTTCCGGATTACTTCTATAGGCTGCCTTATTAGGTAATGGTGCTCCCGGAATCAAGTCAATTTGATGCTCTATCCCACGAATAGGAGGTAGTCCCGGAGGTAATTCCGTAGGAAAGACATCCTTGAATTCTTCTAAAACAGATTCCAATTCATACGGCCTCTTTGCTTGTTTATTTTGATCAATTCGAATCTCATTAGAAACAAGTATATATACCACATTGTTACTGCAAATCTCTTTTTCTAATTCCCTCTCACTAATCAAATAATAACTCTTCGAATTAGAGGTAACATTAGAAGGCTTGTTGCTTATCAAAGGTTTTAAAGCAACCGGTCTCTCTTTTTTTTCTTTTTCTCACAACATACACATTAGTCCTTCCATAAAACTTCACAAATCTATCATATTGCCAAGGACGGCCTAATAGTATATGACAAGCATCCATAGGACAAACATCACACAAAACTTTATCATGAAATTTACCAATTGAAAAGGAGATTAAGGCTTGTTTAATGACCTTAACATCACTTGAATTATTAAGCCAATGAAGCTTATAAGGGCTTGGATGTTCAGTAGTTGGCCACTTCAATTTGTCTACCAAAGTAGTAGATACCACATTAGTGCAACTCCCCGTGTCTATGATCATATCACACAACCTATCTTCTACCTTGCACCTTGTAAGAAAGATTTTCTCCCTTTGATTGTTTTCCATAGGTACGGTTTTAGAGTGTAGTGCCCTTCTTAGAACGAAAATTTGACCATGAGTCTCGGGATCAATTTCGTCAATATGCCCCTCCTCATCTTCAAAGTTTTCCTCTCCGTTCTTTTCTACATAGTCACTACCTTGCTCACACTTAGCTTGTTCTTGTTCCCACTCTTGAGCAGTCATTACTCTTTTTGATGGACAATTAGTTGCAATGTGACCAACACTACCACACTTGAAGCACTTCCTATCTTCAACAAGCTTTTTAGGAGCTTCAAACTTTGATTTAGTCTCCTTGTAGTTCGAACTAGAACCACTTTTCTCCAAGCTGTTCTTCTCAAAAGGTTTAGCGAAACCTTTTACAAAGGACTTAGTGTACGTCCCTTTCTTCCCCTTTATCTGTTTTTCAACTTTCAAAGCTACCTTGCAAACATCCTCAAAGGACCAATATTGTTTCAATTCAACTTTTTCAGCAATATTATCATTCAACCCCGAAATAAATCTAGCAATCTTATGCTCAACAATCTCTTCTAAGCCACATATCATGCATAACTTTTCAAATTCACCAATATAATTCTCAACAGTCATAGAATTTTGTTTAAAAAGTTGCATCTTAAGATAAACATCTTGAATATAATCACTAGGTACGAACCTCTTTTTCATGTGCCTCTTGAGTTGTTCCCAAGTTGAGATTCTTGCACGCCCCTCCTTATGCCTCTTCTTCTTTAGATTATCATACCAAAGACTAGCATAACCGGTTAGTTTTAATTCAGCCAATTTGCATCTTTTCCTTTCATCATACTCCTTGTAATCAAAGAGTGTCTCGGCCCTTCTAATCCACTCAAAGTATTTTTTAGGTTCATTCATACTCCCATTGAATTCGGGAAGATCTAATCTAAGGTTCCTATCATCATCCTTTGGTCGGTCTCTTCTCCTAGGCCTTGGTGATTCATCACTTGAGGAATAATTATTTCGTGACCTCCTTGGGTTCCTCCTTGGTTGTTCTTCCTCACTTGAACCAGATTTAGGGTTAGAATTCCCTTTCCTTGAAGAATCTCCAGCAAGAGTATCAAGCCTTTTTAAGATCTCATCCATCCTTGCTGCCAACTCGTCAATTCGCCTATCTCTTCTAAGATTTTGAGCCTGTTCTAAGGTTAATCCCCTTGGAACTGTTGGAATCTCCTTGTCACTCATGATTCCTACACAAACCAAGTTAGTTTATGCAAAAATCTTGATTAAAAGATAGAACCTTGAAGGAAAACTAGGCATCACAAGAACCGGACTCCCAACCACAAATCAGTGCACAAACATCAAACGTTTGAGGCTGTGTAGAACGCGTTACTCAACTAAAAATTATGAAATTTTATATGGTGATAGCTGGACGTTTTTAGAGTTCAATGCAAAACGAATCACGTAAAAATTTCCTGCCAATTGTTCCCAATTTAATTTTTACCGAAGTTGCGCAAACCTGGCTCTAATACCAAAGATGATGTGAATTATTGATCCGAAAATCAACAAAACACAAGGGATATGTTTAAGTCTAATTCTATACAGGAAATCCACCAAGAATTAAACAAAAACTAAGATTAATCAATTAATAATCCACTTAATTAATCAATCCAAACGAATGTTTTATCTAAAACAAGCAAAATAGCAATTGATCACAATCAACAAAACTTAAGTGTTTAAACTTAGAACAATGTATATTAATCTCTATATGTTTATTTGTGTGTTTTACAGCCCTATTTATGACTTAGTTTACCTAGGAAGATTAGGACAAGTTCCTAATTCAATCCTAATTAAACTAGAATTCTAACTTGCTTGAAGAGCAAGCACCTTGGCGCACAAGCATACACCAAACTCCTTGGAGAACAAGCACACGCCTAAACTGATTTATTTTGCTAACTAACTGATTTTTAAAGCAACTAAATAAATAAAAATTAAAGAACTAAATAAAGATTAAAGATCCTAATGCTTGAACCAAGAAAAACCCTTTCAAGTGAAAGGTAAAAACTTGTAAGCAAAATCTAAGTAAAGAAAATTCAAGAAAGTTCAAGAAAGTGAACTAGACTTCAAGAAAAACCACTAAGCAAACCGTGGCTTTGCTTTGATATCCAAGAAAGTGTCCATGCAATGCTTGGCTTGAATCAATGTTTAGGGACAAGATATCTTGATGCATGATAAGCAAATCTTCGAAGTTCTCCATGCTTAGACTTGCATCAGTGGGTTAGGTGGTGGACTAGGCGGAATTGGGCGGGAAGGCTGCTGGCAAGGTTGGGTCAGGTGGTGGTGTGGTGGTTATTAGGTGGTGGATATGGAGGGGTGGTGATAATGGTGGAGCTGACAATGTAGGGGTTAGCGAGGATAGCTTAAGAAATAAAATTTTAAAAAAAATAAATTATTAACCGGTTAAACAGGTTATGGGTAAAGGGGATTGTTTTGAGCATATGAGGGTTAAAGGTGGGATTGTTTTGGGATTTCGAAAAGGTAGGATTGTTTTAAGTAGAAAACCCAAAGGTGGGATTATTAGTTTCCATTTTTCAAAAATATAAATCAAACAATTCAATTAAATGATTGAAATAGAGATTTGGGACCAAACCCTCAAAAATATCAAACCTTTCACGTCTAGGGCGAAGGCAACTTTGAACTTGGCTAGATGCTTCTAAACCTAATGTATGAGGAATTTTGTGAGAGGGAAGGTTTAGAAATAGAAGAGAGAGAAAAAAAGCTTCTAGCTTTTAGAGAGAGAAAGAGAGAAGATTGTAGATGTAGATTGTGAATGTAGATTAAAATCGGGAAGATACGACCCCTATTTATAGAAAAAATAGCATGGAAATCGAAAGAAAAGAGTTCGATTCCTATTCGGAATAAAAGACCTCCTGTCGCCAACGACCAGACGAAAAGCTCGTCGCCAGGCGACAGACCTGCCGTTTGGCGTTAAGACAACTTTTTTGCAGATTTTGTTGTTATCATATCTTTTGATCCAGAAGTCCAAATAAGTCATATAATATGTCTTTGGAAAGCTATTGAAGTTTAATTTCCAACCAAATTAGAATCAGATTATAATATTTTGTAGATAAAAAGATAAGGCCGAAATAGTGGACGGGTGTCAGTTTTGGATAGAGTTTCGTATTCCATTCATATCTTTTTCGTTATAGCTCGGAATTAATATTATAATATATCATTGGAAAGATAATTTCAATATCTATCCAACCATATAAGATTTAAATTAATATTATGAGGCGCAAAAATAATATCTGACTGTCTTTGAACATCTTTAAATTCGAATAGAATTAGGATTTATAAAAAGGAAAGTTTTATTCAATTTCAAACTCTTTGATTTTAGCTTTTCAAAAAGGATAATTAAGATATTTTAGAAACTCATGGAAGTTTCTAATTAATCTTAATTTTTTTAGGAATAGGATTAAACCTTTGGACCCTCCACATGATCATTGGGTCGTAAGTAAAATTTGGTTTGGGCCCAGTTTAGTAATTTGGCCATAACTTCTTCATTATTCATCGGAATTAAGCTTATAATATATCGTTAGAAAGATCTTTTCAAACCCCATCCAACTAAACTATTATTATACCCATATCATGGACCAAACTAAACTGGAATGCACGTTTTCATAAATAGGGTAAGAAAAGAAATATTTTCAAAAACAGAAAGAAGAGATATTTTAATAGGAAAAATTTAAGAGAATAATCCCACCTTTTGCCCATCTGCTCAAAATAATCTCACCTTTTCAAATTCTAGAAATAATCCCACCTTCTAACCCCATCTTTCCAAAATGAACCTTTTACCCTTCAACCTATAAAACAAGTTAGATTTTTTTATTATTTTTTTTTATTTTCATCTAATCTCTCTTCTCTCACCTCTCCCCTTCTATAGCTGCATCCATGTCAACCACCATAACCACCTCCACACTGCCACCTGACCTCCTCCCTAAATCCTAATTCCACATATTCCCATCCCCACGCGCTTTCACCACCACCTGACCTCCACCCAAACAACTTCACTGCACGCAACCACCATCTCTAACCTCGCAACAAACAACCTGCGACGTCGCACCACCTACCAGCTCGCAAACAACCCACAAAATAATCCCACTACCTCATACGCCAACAATCACGAAATAATCCCACAAATCAACGCCTCCAAGTTAAACAAAAATAGCGACGGGATTTGCAACGCAACCCACAAATCAGGCTAAATCGGGGTTGGAGGTGGTTTTCATGGGTTGGGTGGGGAGGAGGTTGTTTTGCTATCGATCCAGACGCCGTTCGACTTCGTGTTCAGGGTTAATTAGGTTTGTTATCAATCCATTTCTTCCAGTTCAAGTGGGAATTCGGGTTCAGCGGTTGGGGTTTCGGGTTGTGATGGTGGTAAGGGGCGGCAACAGGGGTTGCGATGGAGGTGATGGTGGTGATAACCGACATCAGGGGTATTGATGGAGGTGATGGTGGTGACAAAGGGGTGGCGACAGGGGGTTGTGATGGTGGTGATGGTGGCGATGATGGGGGTGGTTGTGGCCGGGGCTGGGATAATTTTTTTATTTTTAATTGTTTTGTTTTTTTATTATTATTTAAAATTAGGACCAATTAGAAGGTGACAAGTGTCAAGTCACCTTCTAAAACAGGTTACTAATTTCATAAACCGGTAAAAGGTTCATTTTGAGAAGATAGGGTTAACAGAAAGGTTTTTTTTCTTGAATTCGAAAAGGTAGGATTATTTTGAGCAGATGGGCAAAAGGTGAGATTATTCTTTTCAATTTTTCCATTTTAATAAAAACATCCTCATCACTAGACTTTTCACACTTTTGCTTTGTTCGATATCAAATGAATTGAAAGGTATTCATTACTAGTTTAGGTTTTGGGGAGACACATTTGGGTGTCTACATAATGTGTTTTACTTTCATTTGATTCAATTACCTTCATTGAATGCATTTGACATTAATACGATTTAATAAGCTTTGTTTGAATATGTTTGACTTTCATTATTTGATTAAAAAAGCTTTGGTTGAATGTGTTTGTCTTTCATTTAATTATTTAGTATCATTAAATGCATTTAACTTTCATTCGATTCAAAAAGATTTGTTTGAATGTGTTTGTCTTTCATTAGATTCAAAAAGCTTTATTTGAATGTGTTTGACTTTCATTTGATTCAATTAGCTTGGTTGAATGCATTTTACTTTCATTTGATTCAAAAAGCTTTGTTTGAATGTGTTTTACTTTCATTTGATTCAAAAAGCTTTGTTTGAATGTGTTTAATTTTAATTTGATTCAAAAAGCTTTGTTTGAATGTGTTCTACTTTCATTTAATTTAATTAGTTTCGTTGAATGCATTTGACATTCATTCAATTCAAAAAACTTTGTTTGAATGTGTTTGACTTTCATTTAATTAAAGAAGCATTGTTTAAATGTCTTTGACTTTCATTTGTTGCAATTATCTTCGTTGAATTCATTTGACTTACATTTGATTCAAAAATCTTTGTTTGAATGTGTTTTACTTTCATTTGATTCAATAAGCTTCGTTGAATGCATTTAATTTTCATACGATTCAAAAGGCTTTATTTAAATATGTTTAACTTTCATTTGATTTAAAAAGCTTTGTTTGAATGTGTTTAACTTTCATTTGATGCAATTAGCTTCGTTGAAAACATTTGACTTTCATTCTATTTAAAAAGCTTTATTTGAATATGTTTGACTTTCATTTTATTAAAAAAGCTTGGTTAAAATGTGTTTTACTTTAATTTGATTCAATTAGTTTTGTTGAATGCATTTGACTTTCATTCAATTCAAAAGGCATTATTCGAATATGTTTGACTTTAATTTGATTCAAAAAGCTTGGTTTAAAAGTGTTTGACTTTTATTTGATTTAATTAGCTTCGTTAAATGCATTTGACTTTAATTCGATTCAAAAAGATTTGTTTGAATATGTCTGACTTTCATTTGATTAAAAAGCTTCGTTCTAATGTGTGTGAATTTCATTTGATAAAATTAGCTTCGTTGAATGCATTTAACTTTCATTCGATTCAAAAACCTTTGTTAAATGTGTTTGACTTTTATTTGATTCAAAAAGCTTTATTTGACTGTGTTTGACTTTAATTTGATTCAAAAAGCTTTGTTTTGATGTGTCTGGCTTACATTTTATTCGGAAAACTTTGTTTGAATGTGGTTGACTTTATTTAATTAAATTAGCTTATTTGAATGCATTAGACTTTTATTTGATTCAAAAATCTTTGTTTGAATGTGTTTGACTTTCATTTGATTCAAAAAGCTTTGTTTAAAAGTATTCACTTTTATTTGATTCTATTAATTCCGTTGAATGCATTTGACTCTCATTCGATTCAAAAAGCTTTCTTTGATTGTGTTTGACTTTCATTTGACACAGGACCTTTTTTTTAAATGTGTTTAACTTTCATTTGATTTAATTAGCTTCGTTAAATTCATTTGATTTTCATTCGATTCAAAAAGCTTTGTTTGAATGTGTTCACTTTCATTTGATTCAAAAAGCTTTTTTTTTTAATGTGTCTAACTTTCATCTGATTCAATTAGCTTCGTGGAATTCATTTAACTTTCACTCGATTTAAAAACCTATGTTTGAATGTCTTTGACTTTCATTTGATTCAAAAATCTTTGTTTTAATGTGTTTGACTTTCATTTGATTTATTAGCTTCGTTGAATGCATTAGACTTTCATTCGATTTAAAAACCTTTGTTTCAATGTTTTTGGCTTTCATATGATTCAAAAATCTTTGTTTGAATGTGTTTTACATTCATTTGATTCAATTAGCTTCATTGAATGCATTTAATTTTCATTCGATTCAAAAAGCTTTGTTTGAATATGTTTGACTTTCATTTGATTAAAAAAGCTTTGTTTGAATGATTTTGACTTTCATTTGATTAATTAGTTTCGTTGAATGCATTTGACTTTCATTTGACTGAAAAAGCTTTGTTTGAATGTGTTTGTCTTTCGTTTGATTCAAAAAACTATGTTTGTTTGTGTCTGACTTTCATTTGATTCAATTAGCTTCGTTGAATACGTTTGACTTACCTTTGATTTAAAAAGATTTGTTTGAATGTGTGTGAATTTCATTTGATTCAAAAAGTTTTGTTTGAATGTGTTTGACTTTAGTTTGATTTAAAAAGCTTTGTTTGAATGTGTTTTTCTTTCATTTGATTCAAAAGGCTTTGTTTTAATGTTATTGACTTTCATTTGATTAAAAAAGCTTTGTTAAAATATGTTTCACTTTCATTTGATTCTATTAGCTTCATTGAATGCATTTGACTTTCATGCAATTCAAAAAGCTTTTTTTGAATGTGTTTGACTTTCATTCGATTTAAAAAGCTTTTTTTTTTTTTGGTAAATATGGAATTTTATTACCAAAATTAGAGAAAGTTACAAACTTACAAAATGCTAAGCTGTAACAACACCAAACATCACAGTCCAAAACAGGCCAAACCAACACCAACAGTCCAAGAATCTGCCAAAACCACCTTCTAGGAAGGGTGCTTGAGAGACCAAAGGACACCTACTGGGCGCAGACTCATAGCCACCTTCTAGGAAGGGTTCTGAGAGCCAGGACAAGACAAGAACACCTAAGACAGCAAGCAGCATAGGAAATACAGCAGAACATAAACTGTAAACTATGAAACAACCTAGACCAGCAACCAAATAAAGCTAGAACAACTACCAGAAAATAGAATAACAAAAAAAACACCAGTTGCCAATCAAAAACAGCATACACAGCACCCAAGCTGCTGCAGACTTCAGACCAGAACAGCATACACAAAACTAGAAACTCAAGAGAGCAGCAACAACTTCCTGTCAGATTTGTTGCACCTAACAGCAACATGAAAAGCAATTTCTTTAAACACAGTTTCTGCAGGTTTACAGTCACCTGTACACATCAAACTATTCCTTTGCAGCCATATATTGTAAATAGCCTCAGCAAAACACATAGAGTATACTCTTCCCTTGCTGCTAGACTTCCTTCAATTCTTAATTATCCATTGTTGTTCACTATGAAAAGGCTGAACTGATTGTCATAGCTTGGTTATTGCAAACAATTCTTTTCCACCCTACTTTAGCAGCCTGAGGTCGAATTCGGGCATAAAGTTTAGCAATACTCATCTTCCCATTTTTCAAAATAGATGACCAGCCACCAATATCATCAATAATATCTCTGCAGCTCAAAATTTTCTTCAACACCCAAGAGCATTTCTTGGGAATAGTAGCAGTTCAAATATTTCTATTGCAGAAATAATAGGTATGCACCCATTTCACCCACATATTGCCAGCTTTATGAGCAAGATCCCAAAGAATCTTTCAAATAGCAACTTTATTCCAATCACCAAGAGAGGTAATATTCCAGCCACCACACACCTTAGGAAGAGTCATATGA
The DNA here is from genome assembly GCA_024500155.1 of Chenopodium formosanum. NCBI lineage: Eukaryota > Viridiplantae > Streptophyta > Magnoliopsida > Caryophyllales > Amaranthaceae > Chenopodium > Chenopodium formosanum. The sequence continues at coordinate 45,862,891 of CM044880.1, forward strand.
TGCCAGGAGACAGGAGCCTTTTTTGCATAAGTGTTCTTCCCAGTCCAAAGAAAAATTCTGAACTTAGATTCAATTTCCTAAGAATCTTCTTAGGTAAGATGAAAATCTGAGCCCAATAAGCTTGAATACCAAATAGAACACTTTTGATAAGTTGCAGCCTACTAGCATAAGACAAGTTTCTAGAAGTCCAACATCCAATCCTAGCAGTAACCCTTTAAACCAAAGGTCTACACTGAGCAACAGTTAGCTTTTTAGAAGACAAAGGCACCCCAAGATATCTAAAAGGCAAGCTACCTCTACTCATGCCAAGCACACTTTGTAGCTGATCTTTATCCAAATCAGAAATGCCTCCAAAATAAACCTCACTCTTACTTAAATTAGCCATCAGACCAGAAGCACAAGAGAATTTTTGGAAAGCCTGCAAGAGAAGATGAATAGAGATGGAATCAGCCCTTGAGAAGAGGAGAAGATCATCTGCAAACATCATGTGGGTAATGCCTAGTTTCTCACATCAAGGGTGAAAATTGAAATTAGGATTCTTAGTCATTTCCTTAAGGCACCTAGAGAGGTACTCCATACATAGAGCAAAAAGAAAAGGAGACATAGGATCTCCTTGTTTAAGACCCTTTTTGGCAGGAAAAGGCTTAACAGGAAAACCATTAACCATCACAGAGTAAGAAACAGAACAGACACAAGTCATAATCCACTTCACAACTGTATGAGGAAAACAAAGCTCTTCTAAGACGGTCTGCAAAAAGGGCCATTCAACTGAGTCATAGGCCTTTTTTAAGTCAATCTTGATCATGCACCTAGGAGAAACAAACTTATGAGAGTAGCCTTTGATCAATTCAGTAGCCAAAAGAATATTGTCACCAATGTGCTTACCCGGGATGAACCCTGCTTGAGCATCATTAATAACAGTCCCCACCAGTTTAGAAATCCTGTTTATGAGAACTTTAGAGATCAACTTGTACAACATGGTACAACAATCAATAAGCCTAAACTCTTTAACATAAGAAGGATGCTGGACCTTAGGCACTAAGGTGATTGTTGTACAATTCCACTGTTTAGCAATGACACCAGTCTCAAAGAAAGAGATGATAGCAGCATAAATATCAGTTTTGATCATAGGGCAGGCCTTTTTGAAGAAAACAACATTGAAACCATCTATACCAGGTGCCTTATCATCTCCAATCTGAGCTAGAGCATTATCAACCTCAAAAGTAGTAACAACAGCAGTCAAAATGTCAATGGAGCCAGGACTAAGTTGATTACCTTTCCTAATAGTGGCCAAATCAACAGCAGGGAGAGAACTAGCACTAAAACCAAGGAGCCCTTTGTAAAACTTCACAATCTCATTTTCAATAAGCACAGGGTCTTTCAAAAGGATATCATCCTCAGTGAAGATAAAATCAATTCTATTTCTACCTTGCATGTGCTTCATAACAGAAAAGAAGTAGTGAGAATTGGAGTCCCCTGGCTTAATCCAATCAACCCTAGATTTTTGCTTATAAATGGACTCTTAGATATTCATCCAATGCTTCACCATATTTACAGCTTCAACCTCTTTATCATGGAGGTCAGAATTAGAATAGTCCACAGCAAGCTGGTCTTGAATAGCTTTCAAAGAAGCAAGAGCAATATCAACTTTCACATCAACATTAGCAAAAATTTTAGTGTTTAGATTTTTCAGATTATTTTTAACAGTTCTCAAATTCATCCAAATAGTAACCATAGCAGAAGAATCTATAACACCATGCCAGTTGTTCTTCACAATAGAATAAAAATTAACCTGATCAGCTAGGCAATTAAGAAACCTAAAAGGTCTACCCTATTATGATCAGAAAGAAGAGGAGGTAGATAGATGGATTCAACATGAGCATAATTGTTCATCCAAGCCTGATTCACAAGCCCCCTGTCAATCCTTGTAGCAGTTCTAGTAGCACCATGACCCTTATTAGATAAAGAGTAGAAAGAACCTTTGCTCTTGATTTCACAAAGATCAAGATTATCAACAAAACTTCTGAAATGATTAACCTCATAATCAGTGACATCATTACCATTAATTCTATCATGAGAATTGAGAACAGAATTAAAGTCACCAATAATAAGCCAAGGCCCAGAAACAGCTCCAAGACTAGAAATACCATCCCAAAGAGGTAACCTGTCATGAATAGAATGCAGGCCATACACAAAGGTACCGAAAATCTGATGCTGAAGATCTTTAGAGCTAATTTGGACATGAATGAAATGCTCATAAGAGGAGAGGACTGAGAGGTTAACCTTGTCTTGCAACCAGCCAACCCAGAGTCTACCCCTATGAGAAGAGGAGTAGTTACAAAACCAAGACCTAGTAGCCCCAAATTTCTTCTGAAGTTTAACACTCTTAGCACATTTAACCTTAGTTTCCATGATACCAATAACATCCACAAACTGTTCGGCTAGCAGTTTCTTAACAGAAACTACTTTGCAGGGATCATTTAGACCCCTGATATTCTAGGATAGGATAATCATAAACCAAGAGGGGGATTACCATCACGCCCGATAGGAACAAGATCTCCAGCACCATCACCATCCTTAATCAAAGCATCATAAGTATTAGAATTAGGAACATTAGTAAAGACAGGAGGATTACTATGACTTCTATGTTTCCTCCCCACCACTCTGCAATCATTATCAGAATTAGTTTGCAAAGTAGTTGGGGCAGGAGTGAAAACACCAGCATTATGAACAGTACCATTACCCCTAGATTCAGGCACACTAGGTTCAGGTGCAGGAACAGTGGCAGGTTGGGGCTTAGCAACCCAAACCTTTGCTTGCTGCTTAGGATGCTCCTTAGAAGCCACCTGCTTCTTTTGAGGCTGAGTTTTCCTAAGAATAGTACAGTCATGGCCCACTTTGTTGCATTTGCTGCAAAAAGGGGGTGTCCATTAAAAAACAACTTTTTGTTCAATCAAAACACCATATGGACTCTCAAACCAGATAGTCTTGGGCAAAGCCTTGGTTACATCAACTTCAATGAGCAACCTTGCAAAAGAGACCCTCAACTGTTTTGAAGTACATTCATCAGCACATACAAGGACTCCTAAGACACTTCCCAGTCTGCTCAAAGTGTCCACAACCCAGCAATTCAGAGGTAAGTTAGGTAACTTAACCCATATAGGAACAGTTCTAAAACCTCAGCATGAAAATCAAATTCTCAGACCAAGGCTTCACAATAGCTGCCTTACCAAAGAACATATCACTACTACAAAACCCGCTCAAACTCGACGCTTTTTTTCCATATTCTCGACGGCAAAAAGCGTCGAAATATTAATTCTCGACGCTTTGGTAAAGCATCGAGATTTTGGCCGTCGAGAATTCTCGACGCTTTTTGGCGTCAATACTGTCGACACTTTTTCCTGTCTAAATATCTATTTGACGCTTTAAAGCGTCGACAATATCGACACTTTTAACTATCGAAGTATTTCTTTGTAGACGCAGTTCAATGTAGGCAGTTTTATTTTCGCGGCTCATAGCAAGTGTTGGCGGTATATTAGATGGACGTTTAAAAGCGTCGAGAATTTGAGTTCCCTTCTTTTCTAAAATTCTATATTAGGACAATGAAATATTTCAATATGTATAAATACCAATCTGTATTTGCAATTTTGAAAAAAAAAATTCACAAATTAAGAGGCTAGGTAATATAATTGATAATAATAGTACGTACGTCCAAAATATATATAGTCTAAAATAATTATAATACACCGTACCATAACATTAAAGTAAAGCTTATCAAATAATATGTTTGAACTACTACATAATTACTCTCAGCTAATTTCAGAATCCAAAAGACAACCTCAAAGCTAAAATATATGATCTTCAACCTGTTGAATCTATGGTCATCTCCAAAACCATTCAAATCTAGCCAATTAATTATAATTACAAGTTTCCTAATCTGAGTCAATGGTTAAACGAGCTAAGCATCTCTTGATTCATATCTTCCACCTTCATGGTCTACGGAGTCATCAGACACCTGAAATTGATATTAAAAAATGTAAGTAATTTTTTGTACATATATAACAAACATAACTCCCACTTTTTTTTTTTAACACAAACGGGAGATAGTATATAGATCATAGACTTACTGATAACAGCCATCAGAGGAAAAGATAGACACATAGAGCACTTAAGCAGCCACTCTATGTGATTTAAGTTAAACTTACAAGCACATAAACTATAATATAAAGCAAACTTAGGATAAGTATATATGATAGACTTCAGTAGTTGGCAGGGAGAGAAGATATAGTTCAAAAGCCTGATGTTAGCAAAATGAGCTACTTGAATGAAACTGAACAGCAGAGGGCGAAGGTGCAATGTCTGGAATTTCAGCAGCATATATGTCGAAGCAACCAACAAGAGGGTAAGTAAAGGGAACAAACATAACTCCCACAAACTAATTAATAAATATAAAATAACAGTGCAAATTTTTTAGAAAAATAATAAAAATTAAAAATTAAAGGGGATAATGGCCAAAGTAGTTGCACGCTTTGAATCTCAATGATCCCAATTAATCTGGTACAGCTTGAATCCCATTAGATAATTTTCTATACTACGTTAATCTAGGTTAGTGATCATTTTTTTGCAAACATTGTATAGTTATGAATCAGATTTTACTTGAAATAAATTCTTGGAACCAGCTAGTAGGATATAGGTTTTGCAAAAATAATTAACACATTACCTCAGGTTTGCAACAAAACAATCAGTCTCAAAACAACTGCTCTCAAATTATTTACAAAACAATAGCTCTTAATGATTACCTTTCGCAACCCTGGGTCTTTAGCAAGCCGAAGCCCACACATCATAACTTTTGCTTCTGCCACCCTTACCTCCTAATTAGCACTACTCTGTTGCACCCCTGCTGCCTTGACAACCCCTTCCTTGCCCCTCACAACAGCACCCAAACCACAACCCAACTACCAAATAAAGCCCGCATCTACATTCACTTACACAGCTCTTGCAAGCAGTGGCAACCATCTAGCAGCAGAACCCAACCATATATACTGAAGCATACAAATTCTAGACGCAAACTGGGATAATAACAAGAATCATGTGACCACTTGTTCTCAAGTTTTTTTTTTCTTCTGTTCAATGCATTTATATATACCAAACTATTTTCAGATCTCAATGTGATGTGATTATCATATTTATCTTCTAATTAGGAAGCCCTAAATCATATTTATGAGCTCAACTACCTCGTCTACTCTACCCCCTGCTCCCTAATGATCTGCATTACAGCAAAGTGTTGATTACCTCACCTACTCCACTTCCTACTCCCTTCTTTATTTTTATTAAGTTCTAACACATTGAAATAATTACAGCACAAACAACAAGAAAATGACAGTGATTTTGTGTCTTTCGATAACGATCACAATCCAATAGATTCATTTCTATGAACAGAATAGAACCACCAGGAAACACCCAATAGATTCATTTCTGGTTATTTATATCCTTACAAAAATATGAACAAATCATGAACACCAGGCAACACCCAACTAAATGATAACACAACATAAATAATTAAATAGAATCCAGTGGCATAAACAACTGCCTGGAATCATTGTCAGGTAAGGTTATTATGATTTTTTACCCTTGAAATTTTTTGTTTCTGTTGTCTCTTGTAGCAGACATAAGTTGTTTCTTCCCTATTATTTTAATTTAGCCGGTCTTTTATGTATAATAATGTAGAAAACCAAACATGACTGTAGGGAATAAATTCAAGCCTTAATCCCACTAGCTTGAACCCCACTGTGGTCATACACTAAAGTACGGTGGCGTCCAAAAGGGAAGAAGATAGAGCAAAAGAGTCGCCAACAAGTTTTTAAGGAACTTGTAAACCGTTCACGAGGTGAAGGTTACACCCCTTAACGATCCAAGAGATCGTCAACTCCATAAGGTCATGAACTAAATAAGGGTTCGGGGATGAAGGTACAAATCCAACCTAAAAGAGATTGAACCTGCCCTAATAATAGGCCTCTACTTTATTCTGCTCGTATTCATGTACGCTTTCTGATTAACATGCAATCAATAGGATTAACCCTAAACCTGTTTATCTATGTTGGTTGAATATTAATGCACAAATAAACTATTATTGGTGATCACTTGAATTATAATCACAATTAACCCTAAACAAGATTATTAATTATCTTATTAAGCGTGATTACAAGTACCAAATCTCTTTAACATGCATAAAAGGCGTGATCAAGCAATAACAATAAAATAATCAAGCAGCATAATAAACAATCGTGATAATAATAATAATCATAATCAAAACAATAATAAATATAATCATAGATCATGTTAAAGCATAATAATAATAGCAAGATCCTAGGCATGATACTAACAAGATTAATAACAAACCCTAGCATGTCACTAAGCAATAAAAACAAAATCTTTAACCCTAACATGATACTAACAATCATACATATTATGAAGAACATAAGAAGCATCGTAACAATCATATTTAATATTAAAATTACCCTAGACATGATACTAGGAATATCATAATAACAATGTAAACATGATTTCTACATCATAACATCAATAAAAACCATTAAAGCACTTACTTTGATGCCTCATACCTCTTTCTAATAACAAAATACACACATTAGTAACTTCAAGGAAAATATAAAACAAACAATCAAATTAAATAATTGAAATAGAGATTTGGGACCAAACCCTCAGAAATTAAACCTTTCACGTCTAGGGCGAAGGCAACTTCGAATATGGCTAGGTGTTTCTAAATCTTGTGAATGCGGAATTTTGTATGTGAAAACAAAGTTTTGGGAAAGATGAAAGAGATGAACGATTAAGAGATTTAAAGAATGTTAATGCATGAATGATTTAACTTGCGAATGAAAACTGATTGTTGATGAATGAAAACGGGGTTTTTGATACGATATTTATAGAGAAAATCAGCCAAAAAAGATAATTTAACAAAACAGAGTCTGACACTCAGGAAACAGAGTTGGCGCCAACCCTGGCTAGCTGGCGCCAGGCACCAGCACTAGCGCCAAGCCTGGTTCCAGGCGCCAAGGCCTAGGGTTGGACGCCAAGCTTGATTTCGACGCGTTTTCGAAAATCTGATAAATTTACCGTACTGGAGGATAAAATAATATAATTTCTTCGAAAATGCTACTTGATTTTAATTAAAACTCTGAAAAGTCAACAAAGTTAACTTATCAATGCTAATTGAATTAGGAACAAAAAGAACCTTCTAGAAGAATCTAGAAGACTAAAATCATTCCTAATTGCATTAGGAATGATAAATCATATTAGGCCCTCCCCTAGATCATTGGGCCGCATATAAAGCTCAAACCGGGCCCAGTTTAGTAAATTGTCCATAACTTCCTCAATATTCATCGGAATTGGGCTTATAATATATCATTGGAAAGGTCTTTGCAAGCCTCATCCAACTACACCATTATTGGACCCATATCATGGACCAACCAAACTGGATTGGCTGTTTTCCTAAAATAAAGTTTTCAAAAACAGAAAGAAGAGAAAAGAAATAAAAACTTTCCGCAACACTAGACCTTTCCACACTTTCGTTTCATTTGATTATAATTTGACGTGAAAGGTACTCATCACTGGGTTTTGTTTTGGGGAGACACAAATGGGTGTCTATAGAAGCCCCCACTTTGACTGAGTTTGGAGAAACGCAAGTTTCGAAAACAAAAGTCAAAGTATCGATAGGGACGGAGAATGATTCAGAACGTTCTGCGATCCTAAATAAATCTTGTAACGCCGATACCTGCAAAACTAGCGTTAGTTAAACGGATAAAAGAGTTAAGAAACGCGTATCTTGCACCGTCGAGCACACGTCTCTGAAAGTAACCGATTTGCTGCCGCTTTAATGTTTTGATGACCTCCTGCAAGCTAGAGAACGCCATCCCGCTTGAAAACCGCTACGCCTGTAACTGCTTCCAATATAGAAGACTGCTTCGCCTGAAACGATCCTCTTCCGCTTTGATAATATTCCACGTCCAAGGGAATACCATCGAAGATTGCTTCTCTTGAAACAAATCCTCATTCGCATTGATAATATTCCACGTCCAAGGGAATACTATCGAAGATTATTTCCCTTGAAATCACCTTCAGTTGCTTTTTGACAACTTTCCACAATCTATGGAACGCCATCTTTCTGCTTGTTTTGACGATCTTCTGCAATCTAGGGAACGCCGTCAATCAACGTTGCTACATCTCGAGCCTTTTCTTGAATCATAGTGACAACCTTTCCAATCATAGCAAAAGTCATCGAAGACCGCCTCATCATGAACCGCTCTTCTCATATCTTGGTGACAACCTCCACAATCTTAGCGAACGTCGTTGAAGACCGCCCATCTCGTGCTATCTTCTCAAATCTCGGGTGACAACCTCCACAATCTTAGCGAATGTCGTCGAACACCGCCCATCTCGTGCTATCTTCTCAAATCTTGGGTGACAACCTCCACAATCTTAGCGAATGCCGTCGAAGACCGCCCATCTCATGCTATCTTCTCAAATCTTTAGTGACAACTTCCAAAATCTTAGCAAATGCCGTAAAAAATAATTTTACTTGAAGTCATCCTCATTTGATGCGATAATTTTCCAAAGGAAATTACCGAAGACCTCCATTTGTCGATCCTTAAAAGTTCGCCTGAACTTTGCTTTCGCTAAGCCTGTACGTCGGCGCTTCCGTTGCTTTGAACTTGTACGTCGGTGTCCTTTTGCGAATGAACCAGTATGTCGGTGGTTTTTGTTAGTGAGCCAATGCTTAGGCGCTTTAAGCTAAGTGAGACGATCTTTCATTAGGTCGAACACTTTAGGTAATCAAGCCGATTACTAAATCATGTCAAATTGCTTAGAGAGGCTAACTGGCGTATTAAGGAACCCAAAATTGTTGTATGAGGTCAAAATCACCTTTCTGAGAGGTTTCGAGCTCTGTCGTTGCTGAAATATCTCTGGCTCCAAGAATTGACTCTGTCGCTGAACATTGTGATAGGGTCTTCCCTGTTCTGATGCACCTGTATTTCTTTTGACTATAGAACTTTGCCTATCTTTTTAATTATTTTAGGGTTGACCTAAGGCCTAATTATCTTAGGGTTGACCTAAGGTTTAATATTGCTTGACTCATTGACTTGACATGACTCAAGGTATAAACTTGACTCGATATGATTGACTGACTCGAGGTTAAATCGACTCGAAGTAAAATGACACGTGTGACTCGTGACCCGTGTGTGCATAGTGTAGACTCAATGTGACTCAAAAATGCAAAAAAGAAAAATTTCCCGTCATTTTTTTTGTGGAGTGTACAGACTTTCTCCAGAAAAAGAAAGACGTGAAAAAGAATCGAAAGTTTGAAGATGCATGTTGAATGAGCTTAGTCAAATGTTGTTTGATATTATCTCTCAAGGTGCAAGGATTAATCCATCCTAGGCTATCTCAATGGTTGACTCAATGATGAAAGCATTTGGGTAACTTAGGCACGGAGGCTAAGCACTTCATACTTCGTGATGCAATGACAATTATGAGTGATTTTGACGAAGCATGCTTCATCGTTAAGATTTCATGACAAAGGGTTCCCAAGGAAAATATATTTGGTCATGTATGCGTGATGTGTGTGATAGTGACACTAAAGCTAGGCCTCAAGAGCTAAGTGTGTGGAAAGATATTATTTGTTAAAAGAGTCAAATGGTGGTGACTCTTAGGCTAGGTAATCTAATGATGTAGAGATCAAGCCCCCAAGTCTAGCTCTAAATGAATAGGGATGAGAATAGTCCCTTGATATGATCATGGTGTAAGTGTGTGAATGTGAATATGAATGCATGTTTATTACGGCCGCACCTTGATGTGAGGTTGCCTACGTATCCGTTAGGAATCAGGTCGAACGTAGCTCTAGTCGAACCTCGCACAAGTGTGTATACCTCAAAAAGGTCTTTTTAAGGGTTGTAACGTGGTTAGGCTAAAGGTTTGAAGAAGAAGGGGATAAAGGCTCAAGACCCTAAACAAGCCCCCAAGGTGTGCAACTTTGCTTCTGAATCTTTGTATTTTTATGCTTGAGTTTCTACTCTTTTTTTAGCTCTCTTCCTTTAGCATTTATTTTATTTTAATAAGTGTGGGCAATCCCGATCATGCGGTCTATCACTCACTTGGCATTCATGTTTCTCAGGCACGGTACCGAGCACTCGATAAGAGACGCAATCTGAGACGTGTTCATATCGAAGACATTTTCATATCAAAGACATTGGAACACTTGCCCTTTTGTACACTTTTATTTATTTTTTGCTATTTTTGCTATTTTAATCTTTTGAATCACTCAAGCCTTTTTTTTTAGAATTGCATAAGTTGCACACCATCCCATCCCAAGGTTAGGTAGATGTAGGTTGAAAAAAGAAAGGTCTATCGTTAGACGAGACTAAAAGTGGTTTATGAAGAAAGGATTGTATATTAGAAAGGTGAAAGGAGATATGATGTGGCTACAAGGGGTGCCTCAAATCATTGGTATACCTTGTGCTTAATTCGACATAGATTTTTATTTTTTTTAATGCAATAAAATGAAATGATCATATATGAGGAAATAAATGCTCATTTTATTAAAAGAAAATAAATAATGATCCTAAAAAATAAATCTAAGGAGAATAAAAAGGGTGCCTATGCTAGACTTATTAGGGAAAGGGTAAATAAAAAAAATAGAAAAAAGAGGTCACGAAATCTTGTCTTTGAAGCTCGCCTCTTGTCTTGTGTTGTTTCCTTTATCATCACTCGCTCTTCTTGTTAACTGGAGGCATGGGAAGCTTGTTATTATCAATCAAATATTGGATAGCCTCCTTTAGCTTCCAACAGCTCTCAGTAGTATGACCCCTACTTTGATGGTACTTGTAGTGTTCGTCTGGATTCCAACTAGGCAATCTCTTTTTAGGTGCGGGATCTTGAATAGGTCCAATGGGAGTAATGAGTCCTTTGGCATGGAGTCGATCGAAGGCAGTATCGTAGCTCATCCCAATGGGGGTGAAGTCTTTCCTTAGTTGCTTCTTAGATCCTTGGTTATCTATGGCTAAAACTTCACTCAGATCAAAGGTACTAACATTGTTACTAGAGTGGGCATTTTTGGAAGAAGAAGGATCGTCGTTCTGCTTTCCTTTCCAGCCACCGTGGTTACTATTGTTAGTAGCTTTTTGCTTCGCGAGGTTATCTTCGATTTCAATTCCGATGTCATAAACGGCCTTGAAAGTATTCAAATTGTGTTGATATTTTAAATGCTTCGAATACTTCTCTTGGAGATTCTTGATAAACATCCTCATAGACTCCTTTTCGGTGGGGACCTCAATCATCTTGACGGAAGTTTCCCTCCATTTGTTAAAGAAAGAAGTAAAACCTTCATTCTCTTTTTGTCTTAGCATCTCAAGTAGTCTATGGTCGGTTTCAACTTTGATATTGCACTTGTACCTATCAACGAAAGCGTTTACTATCGATTCCCACGTAGAGGTTTTCTCTTTTTCAAGGGAGAAGAACCATTGTTGGCAAACGGTTTCAAGATATAGTAGGAACAGAGAGGGGAAAACCTTCTTATCAATACCCTTTATGTTCATTATAGTTTCGAAAGCTTTTAGATGAAAATAAGGGTTATCTATTGCTCTGAATTTTGGGATGTCGTTGGCGTTAAACTTCTGCGGAAGAAGATCTTTGTCCACTGACACCCCTTGTGATGTAAGCTCTTGAAACTTGTAGTCGCTAGACAACTTGCTTAAACTCTCTTGCATGAGGTCCATCTGTTGTTGCTTCACGGGATCATCGATCTTGAGTGCGAGTAGCTTCAGTGTCTCAGTCACGTTAGTCAATTGACTCCTAAGTTCATTAACTTCCTCTTGAGTTGTCATTATTTTCTTAGCCTTCCTCTTTTGACGAATCGGTTTATCAAACAGTAAGACTTGAACAAAGGTGTTGTCCTTGATTAATCGCCCTTCTCTCCTCGACCAAGTACTGTGGAAAAGGAATTTGGGGATATTCATTGTTAATTATTTGACTCAAACTTTATTCAACATGCAATGGATGGAGGAAGTGAAGAAAAATTGGAATAGAATGTGAAAGAAGATTTAGATGGAGGTGGAGGGATATGAAGAATTAGGAATAGAATGTACCCCCCAACTCAAATGACGGAAAAAGACCGACTCATGCATGAACCTAAGACATGGTCATGGTGACATATACTCAATCAGAGACTCCGATTGTTGGAGCTCTGCCTCCGACGATCAAGTTAGTGACTTGAAATAGAATAAAGAGTGCAGAAATTTAGGGGGTATCTGCCTGGATTCCAAGCTCAGGAGTTTTTCTGATGAGAGAGAAAGTAGATGTAAAAAATGATTGATTGCGTCCCCAAAAGGGGAAAATATCTCCCAATTTATAGGCTTGTTTGTAGGTGTGCCCCTATCTAGGTCACTTGACTTAGATTTTAGTGTGCTGCGCCATATTGCGGTGCATCTTGGGATATGGGCACTTGAAAGCCGCAATTTTAGAAGTTATCTGAAGAAGACACGTGTCAGGTGGCTATAGGGCCATTTTGGCCAGCCTAAGCTAGTCACGTAGCCTTCTCTCATTGGTCCACATGTCTAGGGTATTTTTACCCTAAACATTTGCCCCTCACAAGGGTCACGTGGTTATCACGTGATGCCTGTGACACGTGTCCACCTATGAAAGGTGAAAAATAACAACGGCTAGTAAATTTAAAGTATGATGGGGATGCTCTCGTTTCACCCTTCTATAAATAGAAGTTTACCCCCCTCCCTTCTCACTATTTAATTTTCTTTGACTTTCTAGAGAGAGAAAGAGAGATTTTTAGAGAGGGAATCTCTGGTTCCGTCTGCGTCAAATTTTCTAGATTTCCGTGTGCTAACTTTGCAACACCCGGTCACCGTCTGTAGTAGTTTTCAGAGTTTCTAGAGTTAACGTAAGGTAACCGCATGTACCAATTTTTTTAGCTTTTTCTTCTTTTCAAATTGTATAATTTCTTTTTTCCGTCTATATACATAGTCTTTAAAAATAAAATGAGCTCTCAATCCACACACTCGACACTACCTAGGACATTTAGCCGGTCTCCCGGAACGGTTGAATCTAGAACAGGGGGTGCCTTTCCTGGAATGTCGGAACTGCTGTGCTCATCCCCGAATTCCTCCCTCCTTGTGTCTGTGCAGGACACAATGGCTAGAGTAAACACAAACGGTTAGAAAGTCTAAGACCCGGCGTGCTACGGAAGTGCCCGCCGATGAGGTTGTTCCGGATGGGGAACATGAGGATTCGAAGGAGAGAAGTGGTTCTGACGATGAGGCTCCCTCTTACTCTGGGAGCTCAAGTGCAAGAGAGGTAGACGTTGAAGAGACCGCCTCCTCTAATGGATCCAAGGAAGAGATAGGGGTAATGAAGCCGCCAAAAGATCGGGAGCCGAGGCCTCTGGCTCCGATCAAGATAATTTTATGGCTGACTATCAGCAACCGGTGAAAGTTTCTGACAACCCTGACCCGAAGAAGATTAGAATGCTTCCGGGTGACATAGCCCTGCTAAAGAGTGGCTTTAAGGCTTTCAAAGAAAAGCACCCCTTTGGAATGGGGTGGGAAAATATAGTTCCGCCTGGGGACGCGGTTATGGCCTTGGAGGACAACATAGAAAATGCAGAAAGCTATTTTGTCTGCTATGAGGCGGAAATAGAAGCTGGACTTCGGTTCCCTCTCCATACTGGGATTAGGAAAATCCTGAAGGGGTATGATTTGGGTGTCTAGCAGTTTACCCCAAACTCATGGGTGAATATTCTAAGTTATATTGCCGCGTGGGAGCTCCAGAATATTTTGCCCCCAACTGTTCTACCTTTGCTCATATGCACTATTTGAGCAAGGCCCCAGGCGGTCATGGGGCATGGTATAACCTTACCACTCTGCCCCGGTACTTAATGACTTTGGACAAGGTGTCCAAATGGTCCGGGTGGAAGGAGAAATTTTATTTGGTCTTCTCACCCACTCTAAGACACAATCGGACGCTGCGTCGGTACAATAAGGAACCGGTTCTCCTGGGCAGGAAATGTCTTCTCCCGACGCTTTCTTCTATGGCCCGTGAGCAAATAATGGAGCCGGGTTTCTTCAAAACCACAAATGAGCCCTTGGGGGATGGGACTCATATTATTGTGCCAAAGAACTGGATCCCCTTCAAGCACTTTGCATATTCCTGTCTTCCTGCGGGTTAAGCACCATGTTTCCCACGAGTAGATCCACTTTGCATCTGGCTTTTTTTATTGTTTTTTTGTTTTTGTACTTCAACTTTTTATTATTTTTCTCTAACTTTTTATTTTCTCCTTGCAGCCGACGCCTTGAAGATGGTTAATTTGGCAAAAACTCCGGCTAAGTCTGCTGCGCAACTGCGCAAAGAAAGCGCGCTCTCCAAGAGAACAGCCACTGAGGTCAAGAAAGGCGGGGTAAGACTGTCTGATATGTCTAGTTTCCTTTAAATTTCTTCCAGTCGGCTGGTAACATTTGATTCTTTATTTGTAGGATGCCGCTAAAGGCGTTCCACGCTCCATCTCCAAGCTTTTCAAAAGGCAAGGGGAGGAACTCGACAAAACTTCGGTTGCCAAGGCTGCAAAGAAGAACCCCTCCTAGTCAACTTGTACTGCCAATCCGGATCGTCCTACGACCAGTGGCAAATCTCCTTCTACCATGAAGATTATGAGTTAAAGCTCAGAACGTTCAGGAAAGAAAGCGTCGGATGCCTCTACGGCATCGAAGGGTGGTCAGCCACCCAATGTTGCAGCTGGTATGGCAACGACTGGGGAGGAGGATGCCTCTAAGCCCCATCCCAAAACCCAAGGTAAGAACAAGATTGAACTTCTTTGGCCGCTTGACTTTATGCAAGTCAAAACTAAGGTTGACCCTTCAGGGGGTTTAGTCAGCAGCCGGAAACAAATGAATGCCAACTACACTGCATCCCTCTCACCAAGTACTTCTTTTGGTGCAGATCTTACATCCGACGAGCCGAATCTTCCTGGGTTTGCTAAACGGATGGTGAGGACCCTCACCCGGTCTGAGAAGAACTCTATACCTGATTTGCAGGTAGTGGACTTTGACCGGATAATGGGCCAACTGGCTGAGGTAAACGATTCTTCAACTTGATTTTTGATATTTTTCTTTTATTTTTACTAAGTATTTCATAATCCGGCTGCCCTTTCTCAGGTGATGCTGAGGGTGGATGGGCTCCGGGGCCACTTCAGGCGGAAACAAGAAGAGGTAAATGACGCCAAACGGAGGGCCACTAAAAACCTCAACTCTGCTGAATATGCTAATATATGTGCGATTTAAAGATTAAAGCAGTAGAGTTGAAATAGGAGGAACTGATCCGGAGTTTGACGACTGCTAACGATGAAGCCAATAGCTGGGCTAATGACCTTGATAAAAAAAACTGGTAGATGCTAAAGCTGAGCTCAAGGCATTAGAAGACGCTGTTAAGGAGAACACAAAGCTCTAGGTAGACGTCGCCCGGTTGGGAGTGGAGATTGTTAACCTGCGGAACCAGCAAGCTGATGAGATCGCAAAGGAGCAAAACCGGCTGATGGAGGAGAATGAGCGGGGCAATGCAGCCTACCTGAAGATAACTTTGGGGCTCCACTATTCAAATATAGACTTTCAAGTCTACAAACTTAGGTATGACAACGCCAATGTGGTGTATGATGCCTAAGTGTTGGGAAAGGTAGCTCCGCCTCGCTTCAAAGACTGGGCTGGAGAGCTGGGATATGAAGTCTAAGACAATGAAGAGGAGCCGGCGTAGGATGAGCAAAATGAAGGCAGCCTGCCTCAGGTGGCTGATAATCAATCAGAAACTCTCCCAACCGATCAAAACCAGCCGAGTCAGCAGCCTCCACCTCAGCCTTGAACCAGCCTCCCTAAATTCTGCGGCAGTAAGCCATTTATTTTGTTTTCCGACTTGTAAGCCGAGTATGTTGTAATTTTACCAACTATGGAGTTGGGTTGACAATTTGTTTCTGTAACGGGTGTGATTCCGGTTAACAATTATTCTGGCCTTTGTGCCATTTTTAAGTTGATGAATGAAGTATTCCGACTCAGTTAGTTTTTATACATGCTTGCATTTGTATTTGAATTGTTTAAATTAAATTTTGCGTATATATTGCAATTCTTTGATATTTTGCTTAACTTATAAAAAGCATGTGGCAGATTGTAATTTGGCTGTTCTTGCCCCTGGACGGCTGTGTGGTTGGTTTTATTTCAAATTGATTGATTAGCTTGAAAACATTTGATACTTGGAGAAGTATGAGATGTTTTTAGGCCAATCAATCACAATGGTGATTGCCCCAAACCAAGTGAACAGCCAACCATTAAAACGGGTGCTTCAAACCTCTTACCCAAGCGGTAATATTCCGTCTGGGTTGTTGCATAGCCATTACACAGAACTCTTTTACCCCAATTGGGAGAGAGTGCAATTTTGGAATAAATAGTTTAACTAAGAACTTCGGTCGAAAACCGACTGATGCCTCAGGGCATCCGGTATTTCGGAAACTTAATCGTTCTGTAGACTATTCTGGTCATACGGCTATGAACTAACCAATTTGGCCGTTCAATCGTTGTCGTCTGCATAGATACGTAAAGCTTACAAAGAGTCTGCTCTCTACGACGATTTCACCCGGAGGGGTGTCGCAGGATGGTGTTGTCCATATTGGGACAGGCGGTTTTGTAAAATAAGCAACCATCCGGCCATTGGCCTTTAGTCTTATTTGAGACCGGTTGTATAGCTACTAAGCGTTTTTGTGCCTAGTTTTTCAATCTGGCCATTGGCCGCGTGTTATTTGAACATTGAATTCACCACTAAGTGTCGAATTTAGTTGGTTTAGCAAATAGTAATTATAAAGATAACAAAACAATTTGAAAACAAAGCCTGATTTCGCATTAATAGACTTTTTGTTTATAGAAATTTACAATTCTCAGTAGTACTTTTTTAAGTTATCTACATTCCAAGTTCGATTCCTCAAAGGTCTTAATCGGCCTATTGCTAGGAAAATTGAGTTGAGTGCCTATGAGTCATTCAATGATGTATGCAAGCTAGCTTTGAAGATTGAAAGTCATTGGCTCGAAGATAAGAAGGACATTGGCGTAAAGATTTCTAGTAACAAGAATTCACAGGGGTTCAAGGCAAACAAAACTTTATAAACCTTTCAAAACTAGTTGTAGCGAGTACAAAGGAGAAAGTTCTAAGAGTGGAGACAAGATGGTCGTCAAGGTGTCCAAAGAGGAATTTAAAAGCCGAATTCGGTGTTTCAAGTGTTAAGGAAAAGGTCATAGATCCGATCAATGTCCTACAAAGAAGGATCTTACATTAAAGCAATATAAACAAATGGAAGAGGAGGAGGAACGCATATCCTTTAAATGTGAAGATGAAGAGTCCGCAACTAAGGAAGAACACACTAATGAACAAGAAGAGGATGAGGCTTTTCCCGAGAGTGACGATAATTGTCTTGTGATAAGGAAGATCCTTCATGCCGAGGCTACTCTCAATAACTCTCAACGTGAGGGTTTGTTTCATACTCGTTGCAAAGTCGGTGATACTTTATGTAGAGTTATTGTGAATAGTGGTTCATGTACTAATGTATCTTCTATAGAGATGGTTGCTGTTTTGTGGTTTTTTGTGTCCCTCGGGAGAGTTACAACACTAAGACTGGATCCAGCAAAGGGCGTCTGTACCTGCAAAACAACGGAGCACCGAATGGTCGATGGTCCGCCTCCGAAGATTAAGTTAGTATAGGTTCGGAGTGAAAACGTGGGGAAAAGAAGTTATCTACTTGGATTCCAAGCTTAGGAGTATTGGTTTTTGAGAGTGAGAGTTCAGATAATGATTGGTATTCAGTCAAGGTTATGTCATAAAAGTTGTCCAAAAGATCAGATCCCCATAAATGAGGGGAACGTTCCCTATTTATAGGGTTCTATGAATGTGTGCCCTTTCTAGGGTTTGGTACCCTAGGAAAGGGCACACCATTTTTGCAGGGGCCCCATGGGATTTGGGCCTTGAAAGCCGCCATTTCCAGGGGGCTAAATCTGCCTGCCACGTGTCACCATCTGGAAGGTCCAAGGTGGCGCCCCTTCTAGTGACCCGTGGCTGGCTTGGATTGGGCCAGCTGGTAGGGTAAAAATACTTAAATCATTTACCCCTCATAGGGGACACGCGATTGCCACGTGTCGCCTATGACAGGTGTCAGGATTCGGCTGGCCGAATTCAAATTTTATTTTGGAGGGAAAAATTAGGGTTTTACCCCCTCTGTAAATAGAAAGGTTTGACCCCCCCCTTTAGATTCACACCTTTGCGGATCTTTGGAAAATCCTTGAACTTCTAACTTTCAAAGACTCTCAAAGGCTTAACTTTTCAAGCATCCGACACTCGGCTTTCTGTCCGTCTGTTCCAGCAAACCAAGCTTCTCCTAGTATCTTCTTCTAAGGTAACCGCCTGCTCTTTTCTCTTTACATTTTTTCTTTGTGTTTTGAAAAATGGTTTCCCAAAGGCACGCAGCACAGAATAGGATAGTGAACAGCCGGTCACCCGGGACGGCTAAATCTAGAACTAGTGGTGCCGACTGCTTGGTTAGTGATCCTGCTGTGCGAACTTCCCGGAATTCGACCGTTTCTGTGTGTGTGTAGGACACTATGGCCAGAACAAAGAAAACAGCAAGGGTTTATAATTCGGATGGCACTTATTACCGTTTGGAGGGGTCGACCATTTATTCTGACGGCTCCATTAGGGTGCCTGTTAGTGAAGTCTTTGAAAACCCCCCAGCCCTTCATCTGACCCTCCCCCAACTCCAACCTATCACTCTTCCCCTTCTTTAAGAGGCACCCCTAGTGATACCATACTGTGGGAAGCCGACAACCAGTACAGACCTGAGCCTTCAGAACAGGCGTCATAAGAGAGATTGGAAGAGGACCTTGCTGGCACCAGTCGACAGTCCCCCATCTGTGATGAGAGTTCGGATGACGATTCGGCCTCGTCATCTTCTGAGAATGCCTCCATTACTTTTAAGAAGGCAAGAACAAAGATAAGCACTGCAAGGGAGTCCTTGTCAGTGGAGAAGGGAGAAGGTTGGGCCGAGTCGAGTGCTTCTCGGCGCATGGAACATGCTCCCTACTATCATCATGTTTCGATAAGCAAGCGGACTTCTATGACATCCAACCTTGCCAATTTTAAGCGCAAGACTGTCTTAGGCCTTGGCTTTTCCTTGTCCGTGCCAAACAAGGATGATACAATAACCTGGCCCAACTTGGGCAGCTATAAGGACCAAGCATTCAGCTGCTACGAGGCGGTCCTCCAAGCTGGCCTGCGCTTCCCTTTCCATCCAACTTTGGAGAAAATATTGGACGGATACAAATTGGGTATCTGGCAACTTGTCCCGAATTCCTGGATTAATATCATCGGGTATGTTGCCCCATATGAAATGCTTTAGGTGGAGCCCAGCTTTGTGGCATTCGCCCACATGAACTACCTCAGCCGAGCGCCGGATAAAGGCGTACAAGACTTATACACCTTGTTAACCTGCAAGGGATACATGATGGCTGTCGGCAAGGAAAACAAGTGGAAGGACTGGAGAACAAAGTTCTACATAGTCCACTCCTCTGATAGCCGACTGAATTTGAAATACAATCGATGGAGCAAGGATCCGCCCTTCTTGGCTGGCAAAAGTGCTCTGCCGCCTCTCCCTAGGCCAGCCTAAGAGGAAATCTTTGATAGGGGGTTGTTCAAAGTGTCCGTCCGGACAAATGAACAGGGGGAGAAAGAGGTCGTCCCCCAGAGCTACACCCCCTTATATAAATGGTTAGAGGATGGGGTGTTCTTGGCCGCTTGTGGGCTAAGTTCTGAGATGCCGAAAGGTAGTCGGCCGTCTGATATTTATGCAACTTTAAATTATTTTTCTATACTTGTTTGCAAATTCTAACTCTTGCTTTTTATGTAGACAAAGCTTTTTTTGGTATTTTTAGTCCCTCGGGAGAGTTACAGCTCGAAGATTGGTCCGGTGTGGCCTGTACCTGCAAAAAAACGGAGACTCCTGTTGGTTGGAGTTTCGCCTCCGACGATCAAGTTAGAACGGGTAGGAGTGAGTAAAAAATGCGGAAAAAGATAAAGATGAGATATTTACAAATTCCGAGATCAGGTGCTTTCTCTGATGTGAGAGAAATGCAGGTGATGTAATAAATGATCCAATCCCCCTCGTAATGGGGAATCTCTCCCTATTTATAAGGTCATGGGAAAATGTACCCTTATTCTAGGTCATGTGACCTAGATTTGGTGGGCTATGACTAGTTATGGGGAATCAGGCCTGAAAGCCGCCATTCCATGACATGATAGTGGGGTCCACGTGTCAGTATTCGATTGGTTTTGTTTAAATCAATGCTGGGCGGACAAGTGTCATAATGCTGGGCGGACACGTGTCTTATGCTCAGGTCGCCACGTGGCAGGGTAATTATACCCAAAACATTTGCCCTTGTCACAAAGGTGACGTGGCACGCCACGGGGCGTCTGTTGACACATGTCAGCGTCTCATTTGGGGAAGTAAAATTTTTACTGTTCTCCCTCTGGGGGATTACCGAGGTGCCCCGGAATTACCCCTCTATAAAAGTAATTTTTTTCACCCTCATTTCACATATCTTTGGGTGAAATTTGAGAGAGTTTCTAGAGAATTTTCATAAAAAATTGTGTACTCTGTCGCTTGTTACTGTCCGTTTGCACCAACCGGCTCGTTTCAAGTCAATCGTACCTTTCTCAAGGTAACCGCCCGGTTCTCTTTTGTTTAAACTTCTAAAATTTTCGCTTGTGTTTGTTTTTCCTTTGCTTTCGTAAAATGGTTTCACAAACACATTCGGCACGGCCTAGGATAGCTGTCAGCTGGTCACCTGGGACGGCTTAATCTAGGACTAGGGGTGCCATTTGCCCCACTCTTCATCCGTCCCCCAATCCAAGCGTCTCTGTGTCTGTACAGGACACCATGGCTAGAACCAAACGAACAGCTAGGACTAGGGGTGCCATGGCTCCATTAGGGTGCCTCGGAGCGCGGTGTATTATGACAAACCAGGCACCCCAAGAACTCCGGAAGACTCAATTCCGGACATGCCGGTTGGTCAGCAAGAATCTGAATCTGACCAGGGCTTCTCCCACTCTTTCTCCCTCACAACCTCAACCTCTAACTCAGGCGGCTCCAAAACTGAACAAGAGCCGTCTGAAAAACCTGATGAGGAGCCCGCTTCCCCTGCAAGGGGTCAAGGTGAGGCGTCCTCTTACCTTCAAGACGAATAAACCCCTTACTTCACACACATTTCCCTTTCCACCAAAAAATTAATGCTGAAGGGGTTGAATGACTTTAGGGACTCTTATGTCATGGGGGCCGGATATGAAGTTGAAGTGCCAGCTTTGACGGATATTGTAGTCTGGCCCCTTAACCAAAGTTATAGGAACACTGCATTCGGCTTCTATGCCGCAATGATACAGGCGGGCCTGAGGTTTCCCTTGGATCTTGCCATTGAGGCGATCCCAGACGGGTACCGCCTGGGGGTGTGGTAACTCACCCCAAATTCATGGGTGAACATCTTGGGGTATGTAGCCGCCTGCAGGATACAGAACATTGAACCTGGCTTTGAGGCGTTTGCTTCTATGCACTACTTGAGCAAAGCCCCTCAGTGAGCTGGCCCCGGCTGGTATACCCTTACTAATAATAAGTGGTACATGATGACACTTGGGAAGGAGTCCAAGTGGAAGGACTGGAGGAACAAATTCTATATAATCACTTCCCCAAACACCAGCCTGAATGCCAAGTTTAATTCTTGGAACCAGAACCCTTATTTCTTAGGCCAAAAAGCCCTTCTACCATCTGTTTCTGAAGAAGGTTGGGATCAAATCCTTGACCCTGGGTTGTTCAAGGTGGAAGTGCAAGCGGTAGAGGGGGGTTATGAGAAGGAAATCAGGTTCAACAGCTACATCCCCCAATATGAATGGCTCAAGGACCTGACCTATTTGGCCGCCTGTGGTCTGAGCTTAGAAAAAGGAAGAGGTGGGTAGACGGATGGGGGTTATATCATGAATGCTTTACTTATAGCAAAAGAATTTTATTTTTGTTTTCTAACCATCCATCCGGCCTTTTTGTAGAAGAAGCAATGTCTCAGCTTACCCCAAACAAGAAGCCAAGCAGCACTGCCTCCGCCTACCGTCAGATGATGAACAAGAAAAATCAGATCTTCAAGCGGGAGCAGCTTGAACATGTAAGTCCTTCTTTCATCCAGCCTTTTCTCATTACCTTAGCCTTAATTTTACTAACCTGTGAATTGTTGTACAGGAGGGCTCAGTGAAGCCTTCAGTCGTCCCTGGGGTGAACCTCAAGCCCCCCAAGCGGACTGCGGAAGTGGCGGCTTCGACTCCCCCAAAGCGCTCCTGGAAGACTGTGGCTCACAAGCCATCCACCAGTAACTCCGAGTCTCACCCCTCCATCGGCGGTAAATCACTGGCTGTTCTCTCTGCTCTAAAGCAGGCGTCCGAATCAAAAGCTTCCAAGGATTTGCCGTATGCTGGAGCAGGCTTTCCTGACAAGCGCCGCAACAAACAGGTCCAAGACCTGGTTGTCATTTCAGGTACTTGAGTTTTCACCTTTCTTCATTTCATTTTTTTTTTGCTAAGTATAGCTTATCATGCGGCCTTATCATGCAGCCTTTTGCTTATGCCGGATGTGTGTGTAGTAACACCCAACTTTATTCTATCTTTTTCCGGATGCATGCATACAATCACCTAGTCTTGTTTTCTCTTTTCATCCCGGATGTATATGTTCTTAACACCCAACTTGATTCTTGTTATGCAGAAGCCCCCTCCTAAACTCCGGACCTTAGAGAAATTGCTTAGGAAATGCTCCGAAAAGGAGTCACTACTGAGCAGCGAGACTTCATCCGGGGAGTTGGCAGCATGAACCTGGATGCTATCCTTGCTCTTCGCTGAGGTGAGAACTTAATATATTTCAACTTAAAATCTCATTCAGACCACTTGTTTTGCTAACGACTCTTTTCTCTTTTCCGGATGCATGCTATGCTGCGAGTGAATGGGCTGAAAAAGCCATTCAACGAGAAGACCAAGGAGGTAAGAGCTGCCAACCTTAGGGCCGCCTCCAATCTTAACAGAGCACAATATGATGTAAACAAGAATGAGTTGCTAACTCGAGATATCCTATATTCTCAGGCAGCTGCCAACTTGCAGGTTAAGAAGGATTTGGAGGCGGCTCATCAAAAGGTGGTTGAGCTCTAGGGGGAGCTGAAGACAACCAAGGCGGAGCTTGACAAGTTATAGGACATCAACAGAGACACAACCAGTCTCCGTCGTCAGGTCGAGAACTTAAAGAAAAAACTTGCCAACCAGGAGGAGTAGCTCAGATCCAAGTATGAGAAGCGCACTGAAGAGGAAAAGTGCAAGCTCATAGAGGAGAATGAGACCGACTGTGTCACTCGAATGCAGATGGCATGGAAGGCTCTTTTTCCTAATGACGATTACTCCATCTGGGAGTATCGTTATGAGCAGGCGACTGACGCCTTGGATCAAGAGCAGCAGGAGCAGGCGGAGGCTCTAGCGGAGGAGCAGGCGAAGGATGGAGCCTTGGATGTGGAGCACCGGGATCAAGCTTAGGATCAAACTGTCGATCATCCCGCTAATGAGCAGGAAGGGGCGGATGATAACGAAGTGCAGTCGGGTCCCGGGGCTAATTAAGTTGTTTTTAAGTTTTTCTTGCGGCCGTATGGCCATAATGAATGCATTTTCGGCCTGCGTGCCGAGTATCTCCTTGTTTCTTTACCGACCGTGGGGTCGGGTCACTTAATAATTTTTTTTATGTCTCCGGCTGTTTAGCCGTTTAACAATATTTTGGCTGACCATGGGGTCAGCTTTTTAATTAATGATGAATCATCCGACCGTTAGGTCGGTTGCTTTTTATACTTTGCGTTTAAATTTTACATTTGAATTTGGGCTTGATAGGTATGGCATACCAGATGCTTATGGCGTACCGGATGCTTTGCCCTTGGACGGCTGTGCGCTTAGGTTTACAAATTGGTTGATTGATTGAAAATTGGTGATACCAAAGTAGGGTATGACTGATTTCTAGGTCAATCAATCACTAAGGTGATTTCCCCAAGCCAAGCACACAGCCGACCATATGATCAGACGGTGCTGAATGCAGGCGGTCTTTCAACCTTGATGTCATGGTTGGATGACTAGTCATGCTACAAATATTACAGATGCATGAATTAGAATGTAAAATTTGCTTATTCCGCCTGATATTCTTTTATCACGATAGCAGACGGACTTGTATTTTCCAGGCATCCTCAGGTGCCTTCAACAGGTTTAATCTATCCTACTAGGGCCAATTTTAGAATCGGTCCGTCTATGTAGGATGATAATCACAAGTTTTTCTAATTGTACTTAGCCTGTTTGCCCCATTTAGGGAGACTGTATAATTTCTAGAAGTAACCTGAGTTAAAACTTGGGTCAATAGCCGGGTGATTTAATGACCATCCGGTTTCATAAGACCAATTCGTTCCTCAAGTTACTAGGGACAGGCGGCTATGAGTTGGTCGATCAGACTGTTCAATATTTGCCGTCTGTATGTGTTGGTAGAGCAAACAATAAAATGCTCTCTACGACGATAACACCCGGAGGGACGTCGTCGGACGCTATGTTTCGCATTGGAGTAGGCGAATTTATAAAATGTCCAAACATCCGACTTAAAGCCTCATGCCCTGTTTGAAGGGCGGTTGTATAGCCACTAAGCCTTTTTATGCTTAGTTTGATCTCTAGCCATTGGCCTCTTATTTTGATCTGTACTTATCAAATGGTTCTATCTGCTTCTCAAGCGGGTAGCTAGCATAGTAGGGCGCATGTATGTTAAATAAACAACATGATAAATAACTTAAAAACATAATTTGAAAACAGGAAGCAACTTTTTCATTCATAGGCTTACTATTTACAAAAAATTTACAATGCTTAGAAGTAGTACTTTTTGAGATTGTCTACATTCCAAGTTCTGGGCAGCCGCTTATCGTCTGGTGTCTCTCGGCAATAGGTGTCGTCTCTTACTTCTTCATAGATCCGGTAGGGACCTTCCCAATTGGGAGTTAACTTTCCAAGTTCATTCGCTGTATCGGTTGCGTCCATATTTCGCAACACAAGATCGTCCACTTTCAAGGGACGCTTGTGCACTTTCTTGTTGTAGGCCATGGTCATTCTTAGACGGTATATCTCATGGCGCAGGGCAGCATTGCCCCTGCGTTCTGGGAGGGAGTCCAATGCAAGCCGCATGGCCTCCCAATTTACCTCTTCATCATATAGCATGACTCTTAGAGTAGGCTCATAGTGCTCAATGGGCAAGATGGCCTCAGCACCATAAACCATGAGGAATGGGGTTTCGCCGGTTGCCCCCTTTGTAGTAGTCCGAATGGCCCATAGAACATGAATTAATTCTTCTGCCCATAGACCACCGGCTCTTTCAATTTTCTTCTTTATGTCGTCTGAGATGAGCTTGTTAAAGGCTTCAACTTGGCCGTTTGCTTGGGGTCGGCCGACTGAAGCATAGTAGCTGGAGATTCCCTGATCTCCCAACCAAGTTGTGAGTTGAGGTGTTTCAAACTGAGGGCCATTATCAAACACCATAGACATAGGTACCCCAAACCGGGTGATGATGTTCTTCAAAATGAAAGAGATGACATCCTTTGTCTTGATGTTCTTGACCGCCTCTGCCTCCACCCACTTGGTGAAGTAATCCACAGTGATGTGAATTATTGATCCGAAAATCAACAAAACACAAGGGATATGTTTAAGTCTAATTCTATACAGGAAATCCACCAAGAATTAAACAAAAACTAAGATTAATCAATTAAGAATCCACCTAATTAATCAATCCAAACGAATGTTTTAACTAAAACAAGCAAAACAGCAATTGATCGCAATCAACCAAAACTCAAGTATGCAACTTAAGAAATAATCTGAATATTAATCTATGTATATTTATTCGTGTGTTTACAGCCCTATTTATAAGATTTAGTTTACCTAGGAAGATTAGGACAAGTCCCTAATTCAATCCTAATTAAACTAGAATTCTAACTTGCTTGAAGAGCAAGCACCTTGGCGCACAAGCATACACCAAACTGATTTATTTTGCTAACTAACTGATTTTTAAAGCAACTAAATAAATAAATAAAAATTCAAGAACTAAATAAAGATTAAAGATCCTAATGCTTGAACCAAGAAAAACCCTTTCAAGTGAAAGGTAAAAACTTGTAAGCAAAATCTAAGTAAAGAAAATTCAAGAAAGTTCAAGAAAGTGAACTAGACTCCAAGAAAAACCACTAAGCAAACCGTGGCTTTGCTTTGATATCCAAGAAAGTGTCCATGCAATGCTTGGCTTGAATCAATGTTTAGGGATAAACTATCTTGATGCATGATAAGCAAATCTTTGAAGTTCTCCATGCTTAGACTTGCATCACACAGCCACCAAAATGTAGCGTTTTCCGCCTGGAGCAGGCGTATAAGGACCAAGGATGTCCACGCCCCATTTAGCAAACGGGACCGGGCTGTGGATTGTCGTCAGATCAGTAGCCGAACGGTGGATAATTTTGCCAAACCTTTGACACTTGTCACATTTTCTAACCATTTCCATGGCATCAGATTCAAGAGTTGGCCAGAGGTAATGTCGTCTGGCTCTGATAGCCAACGACCTGCCGCCTATATGGGAGGCACCGAACCCCGCATGTAGGTCTTCGAGAATCTCCTTCCCCTTCTCTGGGGTAACACACTTCAACAGAGGCTTAAGGAAACCAGCCTTGAAGAGTTCTCCATTTCTCATCTCGAAGGTCGCAGCTCGCTTTTTCAGGATGGCCTCCTCCTGGGGTTAATCCAAAAGCGTTCCATTAGTAAGGTAAGCCCGGATGCCATCCATCCAGGTGGAACATCGGTCAAGAATTCCAATGGGCTCTTCATGTATACTTCTTTTTTCTAGAACTTCCCAAAAGACTGACCTAGGTGTGTCACAGCAGGCGGAGGAGGCTAACTTGGACAATGCATCCGCCTGATTGTTGTCTGACCTAGGGACTTGACTCAAGTGGAATTCTTTAATTGTCCCGGCCTCTTCTTTGACGTCTAGAAGATATTTGATCATAGCCGGATGAGTAGAGTAGGCGTCAATTTTCGTTGCCCTAGCCGCCTTACACATACGGATGTCGGCTAGTAGGGCCTCATACTTCGCCTCATTGTTTAAGGCCTGAAACTTAAATCGTAGTGCATACTCAAATTTATCTCCTTTAGGAGACTCATAGATGACGCCTGCACCACAACCATTTTTTGTAGAGCTCCCGTCTACATACACTTTCCAAACCTGATTGGAAATATCCGGGGGAACCAGACGTGTCATTTCAATAATGAAGTCGGCGAACGCCTAACCCTTCACTGCCTTCCTTGGTTTGTAAGTGATTTCAAGACTTTGCATTTCAATAGCCCACTTTAACATTCTACCGGATGACTCCAAGGTAGACATTGGCCGCTTGAGAGGTTGGTCTGTATATTTAACAACCGGATGTGCCAAGAAGTAGGGTTTCAACTTCTTGGATGCCATATAACGAGCAAGGCCAAAATTTTCAACCATGGGGTACCGGAGCTCAGCATTCCTAAGAACTTGGCTAACGAAATAGACAGGGAGCTGGATGCCGTCTCTTTCAGCAAGGAGAACGGCGATGAGGGCATGATCAGAGACAGCTAGAGACATGAATAACATCTCTTTGGGTAGAGGGCTGACTAGCCTTGGCAAAGAGTGCAAGTGTTCTTTTAATTTCTGGAAGGCCGCCTCAGCATCATCCCCCTATTCAAACCTGGTCTTCTTCCTGATTGCTTGGAAAAAGTAAAGGCATTTGTCACCTGACCGGCTGAGAAATCTTCCCAAGGCCTCTAGGCAACTAGTTAACTTCTGAACCTCTTTAACAGTGCGGGGTGACTTCATGTCGATTACCGCTTATATCTTCTCGAGGTTTGCCTCTATTCCCCTTTGATCAATTAAAAATCCAAGAAACTTCCCAGACTCAACACCAAAAGCACATTTCTTGGGATTAAACATAACCCTATGCCGCCTGAGTGTGGTGAAGGTTTCTCGGAGATCAGCAAGGTGATGCGCCTGGAGTTTTGATTTGACTATCATATCATCAATGTACGCCTCTACATTCCTTCCAATTTGATTTATGAAAACCGTGTTAATCATTTGTTGGAAAGTAGCAGGTGCATTTTTCAAAGCAAACGACATCATCGTATAACAGAACAACCCTTGATCAGTGACGAAGGCTGTCTTTTCTTGATCTTTCTTCCACAGGGGGATCTGGTGAAAACCTGAGTACGCATCCATGAAACTCATCAAGGTATGGTCGGCTGTAGAGTCAACAAGGCTGTTGATGTTTGGAAGAGGGTAGCTGTCCTTTGGACATGCCTTGTTGAGATCCGTATAGTAAAACACATGCGCCAGGTTCCATTCGACTTCTTCACAAGCACAATATTCGCAACCCAATCAGGGAAGTTACATGGCCGAATGAACCCAGCGTCTAACAATTTTTTGACTTTGGCGCCTGCCGCTTGACTTCTTTCTTCACCGTGGTTTATTTTATTCTGCCGGATGGGCTTTCTCTTTGGGTCCACGGCGAGCTTGTGGACAGCGAGATCCGGGCTGACGCCTTGCATCTCTTCCACTTCAAAGGCAAAGATGTCTTTAAATTCTTTCAACAGAAGGTGTAAGTCTACACCCAACTTAGCATAAGCAGCCTTCCCAAGCTTTACTGTTCGATCCGGACGACTGTCGTCCAGAGCGAGATCAATATGCTCACCAGTCGGCTGCGGACAGAGCTCATCTGACCGCTCTCCGGTCAGTGATTGCTATTTCTTTTCTTTCTTCACCTCCACCAGCTGAGCAACTCTTCTTTTCTTTCTGGCTGCTAGTGGGGTTAGCTGGTATCCTTGACATCGTCAAGGTCTATTGGTTCTTGCCCCTGACCATCAGGGGCCACTATATCCTTGACAGCCGAGAGATAGCACTCCCGAGCTGTCTTCTGATATCCGTTCAAAGAACCAACAGAGCCATCATCCTTTTCATACTTGATCAGCATGAGTGAAGGGATGATTACCGCCTTGGCTTCGTTGAGGGTGGGCCGACCTAAAATAATGTTATAGGCGGTCAACTCTTCAACGACCAAGAACTTGACGACCAGATGTCATCCTTCTCCTTTCTCTCCCAGCCGGATGGGTAAGTCAATTCGTCCGGCTGGGTAAACCATTCCACTCCCAAAACCAACCAGGGGGTGGGATACCGGGTGCATGCTTTTGGGCTTGTACTTCAGCTTTTGCAAGCACTTGTAACTGATGATATTTGAGTAGCTGCCGGTGTCTATAAGTATTTTTCCGACCAGCTGGTGGGAGACTTTACATTTTATAACGATCAGATCGTCGTGCGGACAGCGGACCCTGCCCCTGTCCTTCTCACTAATTACGTCCCTTTCTTCCCCTTTATCTGTTTTTCAACTTTCAAAGCTACCTTGCAAACATCCTCAAAGGACCAATATTACTGCAATTCAACTTTTTCAGCAATATTATCATTCAACCCCAAAATAAATCTAGCAATCTTATGCTCAACAATCTCTTCTAAGCCATATAGCATGCATAACTTTTCAAATTCACCAATATAATTCTCAACAGTCAGAATTTTGTTTAAAAAGTTGCATCTTAAGATAAACATCTTGAATATAATCACTAGGTACGAACCTTTTTTTCATGTGCTTCTTGAGTTGTTCCCAAGTTGAGATTCTTGCACGCCCCTCCTTATGCCTTTTCTTCTTTAGATTATCATACCAAAGATTAGCATAACCGGTCAGTTTTAATTCAGCCAATTTGCATTTTTTCCTTTCATCATACTCCTTGTAATCAAAGAGTGTCTTGGCCCTTCTAATCCACTCAAAGTATTTTTCAGGTTCATTCATACTCCCATTGAATTCGGGAAGATCTAATCTAAGGTTCCTATCATCATCCTTTGGTCGGTCTCTTCTCCTAGGCCATGGTGATTCATCACTTGAGGAATAATTATTTCGTGGCCTCCTTGTGTTCCTCCTTGGTTGTTCTTCCTCACTTGAACCAGAATTAGGGTTAGAATTCCCTTTCTTTGAAGAATCTCCAGTAAGAGTATCAAGCCTTTTTAATATCTCATCCATCCTTGCTGCCAACTCGTCAATTCGCCTATCTCTTCTAAGATTTTGAGCCTGTTCTAAGGTTAATCCCCTTGGAACTTGTGGAACCTCTTCGTCACTCATGTTTCATACACAAACCAAGTCAGTTTATGCAAAAATCTTGATTAAAAGATCGAATCTTGAAGGAAAACTAGGCAACACAAAAACCGGACTCCCATCCGCAAATCAGTGCACAAACACCAAATATTTGAGGCTGTGTAGAACGAGTTACTCAACTAAAAATTATGAAATTTTATATGGTGGTAGCTGGACGTTTTTAGAGTTCAATGCAAAAAGAATCACGTAAAAATTCCCAGCTATTGTTTCCCAGTTTAATATTTTCCGAAGTTGCGCAAACCTTGCTCTGATACCAAAGATGATGTGAATTATTGATCCGAAAATCAAAAAGACACAAGGGATATGTTTAAGTCTAATTCTATACAGGAAATCCACCAAGAATTAAACAAAAACTAAGATTAATCAATTAAGAATCCACCTAATTAATCAATCCAAACGAATGTTTTAACTAAAACAAGCAAAACAGCAATTGATCGCAATCAACCAAAACTCAAGTATGCAACTTAAGAAATAATCTGAATATTAATCTATGTATATTTATTCGTGTGTTTACAGCCCTATTTATAAGACTTAGTTTACCTAGGAAGATTAGGACAAGTCCCTAATTCAATCCTAATTAAACTAGAATTCTAACTTGCTTGAAGAGCAAGCACCTTGGCGCACAAGCATACACCAAACTGATTTATTTTGCTAACTAACTGATTTTTAAAGCAACTAAATAAATAAATAAAAATTAAAGAACTAAATAAAGATTAAGATCCTAACGCTTGAACCAAGAAAAACCCTTTCAAGTGAAAGGTAAAAACTTGTAAGCAAAATCTAAGTAAAGAAAATTCAAGAAAGTTCAAGAAAGTGAACTAGACTCCAAGAAAAGCCACTAAGTAAATCGTGGCTCTGCTTTGATATCCAAGAAAGTTTCCATGCAATGCTTGGCTTGAATCAATGTTTAGGGTCAAGCTATCTTGATGCATGATAAGCAAATCTTTGAAGTTCTCCATGCTTAGACTTGCATCAGTAGGGCCGAATGCCCTTCCTTGATATCATCAAGGTCGATAGTCTACTTGCCCTGGCCGGGTGCTGTGCCCACGGGCTTGATGTCCGAGAGGTAGCACTCCCAGGACCTCTTCTGGTCCCCGTTGAGGGAACCGACTGTTCCATCATCCTTCTCATACTTGAGCAGCATGAGGGTAGGAATGATGACAACCTTGCACTCGTTTAGAGTTGGTCAGCCAAATAAGAGGTTGTAGGCAGTGAGCTCTTCAACCACTAGGAAGCGGATGGTCATGTGCCGACCGCTTCTCTTATTTCCCAGGTGGACAAGCAAATCAATTCCTCCGACTGGGTACACAAGTCCTCCCCCAAACCCAACAAGGGTGTGAGAAACCTTCATCATGCTATCCAGTTTGTACTTGAGGTTGGATAAGCACATGAGGCTGATGAGGTCAGAGGAGCTGCCTGTGTCAATCAAAATTCGACCAACTAGTTAGTTGGCCACTTTGCATTCAATGACCATAGGGTCATCATGCGGCCGACAGACTTTGCTTCTGTCCCTTTCGGTGATGATGACTCTAGGGAAGGCAGATGTGCTTGCCGCCTCTCCCTCTTCAACAGAATTGACCATCTTTTTCAGATGGTCCTTGGTGCCCTGAATGGTCGGGCCACCCCCGGCGAATCCGCCTGCTATTGTATATACTAGATCTTCATATGTTTCGGTACCAATAGTAGGATGGGTAGTCTTCTTCTTGGACTGGCCTAGATTTGCCTTAGAAGTCACTTTGGACTTCACATAGGAGTTCAGCTGTCCTTTGTCGGCCAGACGGTCAAGCTCCCACTTGAGACTAAAGTAGTCGTTTGTGTCATGGCCGACATCCTCATGGAACTGGTAGTGTTTGTTTTTGTTCCGATTTTCAGCGGAACCTTTCATAGGAGTCGGCTTCACAAGAGTCAGCCGATTCTTGATCTCCAAGAGGATGGAGCAGCAGTCCTTGTGGAACTTGTACCTTGGAACGTACAGCTTCCACTCTTTCTTTTTCTTCTAGGCCGGCTGATCAAAGTTATCAATGGCCCAGATCTGTTTTTTCGTTTTGCTATCTTCTGGCTTTGGAGCCGGTTGAGCAGGCCGACTCTTCTTCTATCGATTGGACTTCTTTGAGTCCGACTATTTGCTGGAGGAGCAGAGTTCGGTCGCCTGTATATAGGCTTCCGCCTCTCGTAGTGCTCCTTGCAGAGTGCAAATTTGTTTGCGGATGAGTTCATACTTGAAAGTAGACCCGTCCTTCAGACCCTTGAAGAAGTCTGTATAAGCAACCTCGTCAGACAACCCATGGATCTGGATTCTCACCAGATTGAACCACCTGACATAGGAACATAGCCCTTCTCTATCTCCCTGTTGTACATTGCCTAAATCAAGGCTTGTCTTTTTGGCAGGGATGTTCATAGAGAAGTTAGAAGCAAACAAGAACGCAAGCGTCTTGAAGCTATTAATGCAACCTGCCGGCAGATTGCCAAACCACTGTAGAGCTATGCCCTTTAGGGTGGCTGGAAAGCAGCGACACCATGCGGCATCATCCAATTCCTGTAAGTACATGAGAAGGGTGTATGCTAGCAGGTGCTCTTCAGGGTTGGAGGTCCCATTATAGGTTCCAACCAACACATTTTTAACCTTGGCCGATTGTTCGGCTTCGACTATTTCCCTGGAGAACGCAGAGGGTTGATCTCCAAGGTGCTACAGTCTAAGCTACCAGTCCATGGGCTGATAGCCACATGCCGCCTGACCTCCAAAGAAGGCAAGATGAATGTAAGGTAAAGCAGGAGGCTGGTACTATGGCGATGCCATGTACTGGGCCGACTGTATCACATGAGGGCCAGACTGAACCCGAAGGCTGCTTGCTGGGGTCTTATGTACAGATTGAGAATACCTCACAGAGGTATTCTAAAAGCTATCATGGTAGGTCGACGTAGCGCCTGACTCTGATAGTTGGGTTCTCTTCTGCTTGATGTAATGTCGAGTATCAAAGAATGTTTTCTTCCTACCATCCGGCTGTAATTGCAGAATGGCTTTTCTTTTACCTGTTTCTCGGAAACGAAGTCTGGAGAGGTCAAATTGAGGCTGAGCTTTCTCCTTAGGGGCAGGATGAGGAGTCGGCTAGCGGTCCCTGACCGACTTTTATTTGCCAGGCTGAGCTGGCTCCTTGGCCGACTGCTCCTTTCTAAGAGTAGAGGACTTCTTGGTGGCAAGCTGCTTGATTTCACCCCTAAGACTGCTCATGAGTTTCATGAGTTCGTCTCGGTTGACTGGGGTTGATCCTGCCGCCTAGAAAGGATCAAAAGGCTGCCCCGAGGGCTTTCTTGGCTGTGCAGCAATCTTGCTTGGACCCGCCTGATCATGGTTACGCTCCCGCTTTTCATTACTGCGAATGCGTCTAGAGATGAGGGACCCGTCACGGCCCAGGTAGGTTTCGACATCAGCGTCGTCCCCTGAATCATGGTCCGTTTAGACCATTATGTCTTACTGAGGCCGATTGGTCTCAGGAGTCGGTACAGGTTCTTGTGAAGCCATCTTAGAGGTACTCTCCCCACAGACGGCGCCAAATGTTTCGGGGTTTTTTGTGTCCCTCGGGAGAGTTACAACACTAAGACTGGATCTAGCAAGGGGCGCCTGTACCTGCAAAACAACAGAGAACCAAATGGTCGGTGGTCCGCCTCCGAAGATTAAGTTAGTATAGGTTCGGAGTGAAAACGTGCGAAAAAGAAGTTATCTGCTCGGATTCCAAGCTCAGGAAAACTGTTTCTTGTGAGTGACAGTTTAGACAATGATTGGTATTCAATCAAGGTTATATCATAAAAGTTTTCCAAAAGATCAGATCCCCATAAATGAGGGGAATGTTCCCTATTTATAGGGTTCTAGGAATGTGTGCCCTTTCAAGGGTTTGGTACCCTAGGAAAGGGCACGCTTTTTTGCTGGGGACCCTTGGGATTTGGGCCTTGAAAGCCGCCATTCCCAAGGGGCTAAATCTGCCTGCCACGTGTCACCATCTGGAAGGTCCAAGGTGGCGCCCCTTCTAGTGACACATGGTTGGCTCGGATAGGGCCAGCTGGTAGGGTAAAAATACCCAAATCAGTTGCTAAAATCAAACTTCCTACAAGACCACATGCAAAACCATACAAGTTGAGTTGGCTTGACGTGTCACCATCTGTCAAACACAACTTGGAACAAATTTGCACACAAACAACAATAACTATCAAATCGGACTAAAACTGACACAGTTGCGGAAAACCGTCCAGTTTAATAGAAAAACTAACTCTGAAAATTATGAAATTTTTCAGGAAGAAATTAGACAAAATTTTACCCAGATTAAAAAAAAGAATCACTTTAAAAGACCTCTTAAAGATGGAGAACGAGCCCTCTGAAGTTGACTAAAAAAACTGATCCTCCGAGAACAAGTGCGACTTGAACAAGTTGTAGATCAATCAAATCTTTGAAGCTCTGATACCAATTTGATGTGGATTTAAATCCTTTAAACTTATAAAGAATCTAAATATCACAATTAGAACCAATTATCCGAACTTGATAGGAAATTCGAACAATTTAAAGAACAACGAACCGGATATGACTTGCAATTCGACCACTCCTGGAACGAATTCAAGACTACTCAAATTACTTAGACTACTCCTAGAACTAAGTATTTTGATGAAAAAGACTTAGAATACTCCTAGAACTAAGTATTGAACGTTCTAATTATAAAAACAACTCCTTGAATTGAAAACTAGCAAAAGATTTGTAAGCAATTAAGCAAAACAAAGCTATAAAACTTGTATTGAATTTTTCTGGTTGTGTGTGGAAGAAAGGCCACGACCAACCTCTATTTATAAGCTACAATAAAGCATAAACCTTGGGCTCCAAGCATAGACCTTGGGCCCCAAGCATAAACCTTGGGTTCCAAGCATAAACCTATTAGAAGTAGGAAACTTCCCTTAGCTTGGTCTCAAAGTAAGAAACTAATTAAGATACTTCCTACCAACTTAGGAATTGTGATTCAACTAAAATACAAGAAAATAAAGAAAACTTAAGGTGCTTAAACTAAGAAAAACCCTCTCAAGTGAAAGGTAAAAACTTTGAAGCAAAACTGTAGAAAAACTAAAGTATTAATTTCCTTCTTCCTTGATAATCAAACAAGTGACCCATCCTTGACTTTTCCCTCCAAGTTCGAACCCTATTGGACTCAAAATCAATGTAATTGGATCTTCAAAAGAATTTCCCTCTTGATTCATATCAGGGGCATCCCCGTCACACCCCAGAAGGTTAATAGCCGTTATTACAGTTCACCACTCACGGGGGGACCCGTGTCACAAGCGTCACGTGGCCCGCCACGTCTCCCCTGTGAGGGGCAAATGTTTAGGGTAAAAATTTCCTAGACATGTGGACCAATTAGAGAGGTCCATGTGTCAAGTCTAGACAGGTCATCTAAGGCCACTCACCAGCATATACGTGGCGGCCGCAGATAAAGCAGAAGAATTGCGACCTTCAAGGCCCAATTCCCGAGAAAGCCACAATTGTGGCGCAGCCCACAAAACCTAGGTTAGAGTGACCTAGGGAGGGACACTTTTTCTAGAGTGATCCTATAAATAGGGAGATATTTCCCCATTTTGGGGACACATTCAATCATTTATTACATCTATTTTCTCTCTCATCAGAGAATACCTGATCTTGGAATCCGAGAAGATCCTTCCTAAATTTCCGCACCTTTTCCTTTCATTCAAGTTCTAACTTGATCTTCGGAGGCCGAGCTCCTACCATACAAAGTCTCCGTTGTTTTTTCAAGTACAACTCAAGCCAGACTAGTTTTCGAGCTGTAACTCTCCCAAGGGACAAAAACACCCAAAACACTTGCTCTTTTTTATCGACTTCCTCTTCTAGCGGACCTAGTATGCTTGGAGTGTCCCATCATTTGAGTTTGGCTCGGACAACTTCCATCGTCCACGGATAGTAAGCTTAACAGCTAGCTGGTTACATTCCTTTGCCATTTTTTGTTTTCCTTGAATCGAACCAATTTTCCCGTCTAACCTTTTAAACTTTAAGAGCATCAAATAGAAAACAATCACTGCCTTGGTTGCGATTTAAGTGGGGCGGCCGAGTATCACGTTATAGCCCGTGAGCTCTTTGACCACAAGGAAGCGGACGATCATGTCTCTACCCTCCCCCTTCAACTCGAACCGAACATGCATATCTATTTGGCCAGCTGGATGTATAACATTTACTCCGAACCGAACCAACGGATGGGAGATTTCTTTTAAGGCATCTTCTGGAAACTTCAAAATTTTCAAACAGGAAAATCTGATAATGTCGAACGAGCTGCCCAAATCTATCAGTACCCGCTTGACCTTCAAATTGACTAACTTTACGACGAAAACCATTGGGTCATTCTTGGGAGCCTTAACCTCCCCTAGGCCAGCCTCGCTGACTGTCACCTCTTGGAAAGGTTCCACCTTGACACCGCTCGCCATCTATTACTTTTGCGTAATTTCTCGCATCCTTCTTAATTCCCTTCATGGTTGGGCCGCCTGCGGCAAAGCCGCTTGATTATCGCAGCGACACAACCAGAATTAGTACTTTTTATGTTTTTGGTGTTTTTTGTCCCTTAGGAGAGTTACAACTCAGAGACTGAATGCGCGCGGCTTGTACTTGCAAAACAATGGAGACTCCGTGTGGTTGAAGCTCCGCCTCCGACAATCAAGTTAGTACTTGAAGTTAAACGGGAGAAAGCGCAGAAAAAGAGGTGAGATCTTCTCGGATTCCGAGATCATGTGATTCTCTGATGTAAGAGAATGTAGGGT
This sequence comes from Chenopodium formosanum, assembly GCA_024500155.1. Lineage (NCBI taxonomy): Eukaryota > Viridiplantae > Streptophyta > Magnoliopsida > Caryophyllales > Amaranthaceae > Chenopodium > Chenopodium formosanum. Next base: position 45,900,114 of record CM044880.1, read on the forward strand.
ATGCCGTAATAATTGTAAATGCCCAAAAAATGTGGGAAATCTCCCTATTTATAGGGTCATTAGGAAATGTGCCCCTGATTAGGTTGCTTTGACTTAATTATTTTAGGCTGCACCGAATTACGGCATTCTCGGGATTTGGGCCATTGAAGGCAGCCTTTTTCTCCCAAGTTCTAAGAATGACACGTGTCAAATAGAGATTGGCCCAATTTGGACCAACCAGGGTATAGGCAAAATTACCCAAAACACTTGTCCCTCACAGGTTTGACGTGGCATGCCACATGGCATTCTTAACACATGTCACTCCACGATAGCGCCACGTGGCATCTGTGACACATGTCAATCCACGATAGGTGGTAAATAAAGGGGTTTTTTATTGTGAAAATTTTAACTTTTCACATTCCTGGAAAATTACAAAATTACCCTCAAATTTACCCCTCTATAAGTACTACCAACTTTACCCCCCTAGTTTTGGACGTTTCCAAAACATTCTAGAGAGATAAAGTCAAAGAGTCAGAGAGAGAGTCTGTCTTCCGTCTGTGTATGTGAACACAAATTTAGCATTTTCTTGCCTAGGTCAGCCGGTTCTCAACCGCTTGTGCCCCAAGCAAGCAAGGTCAACTTTAGCAGCAACCCTCAGTTGGACATCGCCATTTTCCCCCCTTTTTAGAGACAAACGTAAGGTACCGCCTCTATCCCTTTCAACTCATTTTATTTGTTTCAATTCATTCAATAAATGGACTCATCATCGACACACACGACACGACCTAGATCAGTAGTCAGTCGGTCACCAAGGACAGCTGAGTTGGAGTGTCGGCTCTTGGTGCATGGAGTGATTTTATACTCCTCAACTGACAATCTATGTGTCTGTGCAGGACACGATGGCTAGAACTGAACAGACAGCCACCAGACGGCGTCAGAGAGACGGTACTTTGGAAGTGCCGTCCAATGAGGTAACCCCGGTTGAGGGGTCTAAGGGCAATGAAAACTCTGGGGAGTATTCCCTATCTGGGATACCTAGAATCCCCAGCGATAAAATCTTATATACGGGTAGAAACGATGAGGGGTGTTTCGGGGGGTTTTTGTCCCTTGGGAGAGTTACAACACTGAGACTGAATTCAGCAAAGGACGCTTGTACCTGCAAAGCAAACGGACCGCCGGATGGTCGGTGGTCTGCCTCCAAAGATTAAGTTAGTAAGCGTTCGGTAATAAAACGTGCGGAAGTAAAGTTTATCTGCTCGGATTCCAAGCTCAAGTAAAGTGATGTGTGTTCCTTGAAAACGACAGCTCTGTGATAAGTGACGTGTTGTCTCATATTGCGTGTATATTCTCTGTCTTGTCATAAATGTAAGAATGTCCCTATTTATAGGGTCCTTTTGGAAAGTGTGCCCTCCCTAGGATCTGGTGACCTAAGGATTAGGGCACGCCGTTTTTGAGGACCCCTTGGGATTTGGGCCTTGAAAGCCGCCATTCTCAGGAGGCAATATCTGCTCGACACGTGTCACCATGTGGATGGTCCAACTAAGTGCCCTTCCAGTGACACGTGTCATGCTCTGATTGGGCCACTTGGCAGGGAATAAAATACCCAAATCATTTGCCCGTCACAGGGGTCACGTGTATTGCACGTGGCACCTGTGACAGGTGTCAGTATCCGAGTGGTCGGATTCAAAAAATTACTGTTGGAGGGAAATTTTTAGGGTTTTACCCCCCTATAAATAGTAAGGTTTGACCCCCCCCCCTTTAGATTCACACCTTTGCGAATCTCTGGAGAATCTTGGACTTTTTAACTTAAAGAATCTCAAAATTCCCTAAGTGTTTTAACTTTCCAAGCATCCGACACTCGGCCAACTGTCTGACCGTTCTTCAGCCAACCAAGCGTCTTTCACCCTTCTTATAAAGGTAACGCCTATTTTTTTTCTTTTACTCTTCATTTTTTCTTTGTTTTCGAAAAAAATGGTTCCCCAATCGCATGCGGCACGGCCTAGGATAGTGATTAGCCGATCACCGGGGACGGCTGAATCTAGAACTAGCAGTGCCGAATGCTTGGCTAAAGACCCTGCTTTGCGAACTTCTCCGAATCCGACCGTTTCCGTGTCTGTGCAGGACACTATGGCCAGAACCAAAAGAACAGCAAGACAATATAGCTCCGATGGAACTTTTTACCATTCGGATGGGTCGACTGTATATTCACACGGCTCAATAACGGTACCTCAAAGTGAGGTGTTGGAGCATCCTAACAGCCCTTCTTATCTCCCTCCAACCCCCACCTATTACCATTCGCCCACATCTAGTTGAACTCCCAGTGATGGAATCCTGGGGGAGGCGGATGAAGAATATCAACCCGGGCCTTCTGGACAGGCGCCGGAAGGGAATCTGGGGGAGGACCCCGCTGGCACCAGTCGGTGGTCCCCTAGCTCCAATGAGAGCTTTGATGACGAGTCGGCCTCGTCATCTTCTTCAGAGAACGCCTCCATAACTTCGGAGGAGGCAAGAACGAAAATAGATTCTGCCAGGGAGTCCCTGGCAGTGGATAAAGGGGAAAGCTAGGCCGAGCCGAGCGCTTCCAGGCGCTTGGAGAGAGCCCCCTACTATCATCATGTTCCGCCCAGCAGGCGGAGCTCCATGGAATCCGGTCTTGCCAATTTTAGGCGCAAGGTCGTTCTAGGCTATGGCTATACTTTGTCGGTCCCTAATAAGAACGACACCATTACCTGGCCGAGCCTGGCCAGCTATGAGGACAGAGCATTCGGCTACTATGAAGCAGCCTTCCAAGCTGGCCTCCGCTTCCCTCTCCATCCGGCTGTGGAGAGGATCTTGGATGGATACCAACTGGGTATCTGGAAACTTGTACCCAACTCCTGGATTAATATTATGGGGTACGTTGCCGCCTGTGAGATGCTGCAGGTGGAGGCGAGCTTTGAAGCGTTCGCCCACATGCACTATCTGAGCAGGGCGCCTGCTAGGGGCGGTGAGGGCTAGTACACCTTGACCATTTGCAAGGGGTACATGATGGCTATTGGCAAAGAGAACAAGTGGAAAGACTGGAGGGCTAAGTTTTACATAGTCAAGTCTGCCGACAGCCGCTTGAACCAAAAGTATAACAGGTGGAATAAGAATCCACCTCTCCTAGTAGGCAGGAGTGCATTGCCGCCTAATCCTAGGCGGGCAAGGGAGGAGATCATGGACAAAGGGTTGTTTACCATGTCCGTGAGGACGGATGATGAGGGAGACAAGGAGGTCACCCCTCAATGCTATCTCCCCTTGTACAAATGGTTTGAGGAGGGAACGTTCTTAGCCGCCTGTGGGCTAAGCTCTGAAATGTCGAGAGGTAGTCGGTTGTCTGTTTAATTTGCAATTTCATTTTGCTTTTCAATACTTATTTGATGGTGCTAACACTTGTTCAATTTTGCAGACAAGGCAATGGAGAAGCTCTCGGCCTCAAGGAAGCCGGCTGTATCTGCTGCTCGATACAGATCAAATATCCTAAACAGGGCAGAGGCAACCACCCACACCAAGGTGGATGGGCAGAAAACTAGCGGCACCCCCAAGGTGAGAACTTGTTATACTTATCATTTCTGACTAATGCTAAATTTGTCCGAATGATTTCTGACTTGTTTTATCTTGTGTTGATGTAGGGTGCCCCTACCAAATCTCCCTCAAAACCATCCGACCCTAAGATCACAAAGACAAGGGCGGGTGATGTGAGCGCATCCGGCAAGGGCGACCGGAAGCACATTGCTCACAAGCCCAAGAGAGGCCTAGACGCCTCTTCTCTCGAAGCTGATAGGGGGATCAGCAAACCGGATGTCCAGAGGACATCGAAGGGTGGCTTCAAGCAACCCACCACTGCTATCGGCTCAGCAGGGGAGAGGGGAGTTTGGGGAAAGAGGAGGAAGCACAGGATGACGGTAAAAACCATTCGCCTTTTTTGTTCTTCCATTTAGATATACTTGTGATATTTTTCTAACTCTCTTTCCTTCTCAGTCCCTATGTAGAGGCCGGCTGTAATCCAGATGGCCAAGTCCATGCTGAGGGCGGTTGATCCTGACGACAAGGCGTCTGTCAGAGGAGTCGACACCCTGGACTTGGATGGCATCTTGGGGAACCTCTGCGAGGTATGAGTCTTAACTTATGCAATTCTTTTTTTTTTTTTTTTTTTTTTTTTTTTTGCTCAAGTCTTTATCCGCCTGGTTTTAACCATTCGGCTCTTTTTGCAGGCCATGCTGTGCGTCCAAGGGCTCAGGCAACCCCTTAAGGACAAGTCCAAAGAGGTAACAACCGCTAATGCTCGAGCCGAGTCCGCCTTGGATCGAGCTCAATTTGATATTGCTCAGAATGAGCTTCTGACGCTTCATATGATGTATTAGCAGGCGGAAGCCAATCTGCAGCTGAAGAAGGACCTGGACTCGGCCCGCCTGCACATCACTTCCCTTAAGAAAAAAGTCAAAAGTCTTAAGGAGAAGCTCGAGCCTCTTCAGGATGCTAAGGAAGAGGCCGAGAGAGCCAAGCAGAGGGTGGGCCGCCTGGAGCAGCGCCTCGCCAACCAAGAGCATCAGCTGAAGACCAAGTTTCAGTCCGTAGCTGGATAAGAGAGAGAAGCTTTTGTTAAGCAAATGATGAGCGACTATGATGCCATCATGCGGGACACTTGGGCGGCTGTGTAGCCGGACTCGGACTATCAGACTTGGAAATCCAAGTTTGATGAAGCCAGCAAAGAATTCGACGTTCGCCTTCTTGAAGAGGCTGAGAATGCAGCTAAGGATGCTGCTGAGGCCGAGGAAGGTTCTGGGTCCGACTCTTCTGAGGAGTCTTCCTCTAGTGGAGAGGAGGAAGATTTGCTTATCATGCATCAAGATAGTTTATCCCTAAACATTGATTCAAGCCAAGCATTGCATGGACACTTTCTTGGATATCAAAGCAAAGCCACGGTTTGCTTAGTGGTTTTTCTTGGAGTCTAGTTCACTTTCTTGAACTTTCTTGAATTTTCTTTACTTAGATTTTGCTTACAAGTTTTTACCTTTCACTTGAAAGGGTTTTTCTTGGTTCAAGCATTAGGATCTTTAATCTTTATTTAGTTCTTTAATTTTTATTTATTTATTTAGTTGCTTTAAAAATCAGTTAGTTAGCAAAATAAATCAGTTTGGTGTATGCTAACTAACTGATTTTTAAAGCAACTAAATAAATAATTAAAAATTAAAGAACTAAATAAAGATTAAAGATCCTAATGCTTGAACCAAGAAAAACCCTTTCAAGTGAAAGGTAAAAACTTGTAAGCAAAATCTAAGTAAAGAAAATTCAAGAAAGTTCAAGAAAGTGAACTAGACTCCAAGAAAAACAACTAAGCAAACCGTGGCTTTGCTTTGATATTCAAGAAAGTGTCCATGCAATGCTTGGCTTGAATCAATGTTTAGGGATAAACTATCTTGATGCATGATAAGCAAATCTTTGAAGTTCTCCATGCTTAGACTTGCATCATCCTCTTCTTCTTCGAAAGAATTTGTCCTCAAATCTCGAAGTTCCTCATCAAAATTATACTTAGCCAAATCGCCAACATTGATTGTAGCAGTAACTCCATATTCTCCTGGAAGTTCTAACTTATAAGAATTGTCATTGATCTTCTCAATAATCTTGAAAGGACCTTCACTTCTAGGCATCAACTTATTCTTGCGTTTTCCTGGAAATCTTTCCTTTCTCAAATGTAACTATACCAACTCTCCAACAGTGTAACTTTGTTGCTTTCTATGCTTGTTTGCTCTAGCTTTGTACATGTCATTTACTTCCTTTATTCTTGTTCGAACTTGAGCATGTAATTTCAGCATACTCTTCAACTTAGACTCGGCATCTTTGTGAATTAACTCACCCTTAGGCAATGGAACAAGATCAATTGGAAGTTTCGGATTGACTCCATAGACTACCTCAAAAGGACTATGTTTGGTAGCATATGTAGGTGATCTATTATAAGCAAACTCCGCATGAGCTAACTTGATGTCCCAATCCTTTTGTGTCTTACTCACTAACCCACGCAAAAGCGCACCAAGAGTACGATTAGTAACCTCGGTTTGTCCATCAGTTTGTGGATGGTACGATGTACTAAAGAGCAATTTAGTTCCCACAAGCTTCCATAGAGACTTCCAAAAGAAACTCATGAACTTTGTATCTCGATCACTCACAATAGTTTTCGGAATTCCATGCAATCTAACAATCTCTTTGAAGTATAATTCCGCCACTTTCATAGCATCATCCACTTTGTGACAAGGAACAAAATGAGCCATCTTAGAGAACCTATCCACAACAACCATAATAGAGTCTTTCCCCCGTTGTGTTCTCGGCAATCCCACAATAAAATCCATAGAAATATCTTCCCAAGGTGAATCTGGAACAGGTAAAGGAGTATACAAGCCTTGATGAAAAGTAGCCTTCGGCTTTTGACAAGTTGCACACCTAGAAATAACTAGTTGCACATCCGTGAGCTTCTTAGGCCAATAGAAGTGTTCTTGTAACATACTCAAGGTCTTTGTAATGCCAAAGTGACCAGCAATTCCTCCCTCATGAGCTTCTCTAACAACTAGCTCTCTAATAGAACACTTAGGAAGACAAAGTCGATTTCCTTTGAAAAGAAAACCATCTTGCAGCAAATAAGAACCCACGGCTCCTTTAGAACACTCTTCAATCAATGTAGCAAAATCATCATCACCTTTGTAGTATTCTTTGATCAATTCAAAACCAAGTAGCTTGCTATTTAGAATTCCAATCAAAGTGTATCTTCTAGATAATGCATCAGCCACAACATTCGATTTCCCTTCTTTGTACCTTGAAGAAAAATTAAATGATTGTAAAAATTCAACCCACGTAGCATGTCTAGGATTGAGCTTTTGTTGTCCATGTATGTACTTCAATGCTTCATGATCAGAATGCAACATAAAGTGATTAGGTCGGAGATAATGACTCCAATGATCTAAAGCTCTAACAATGGCATAGAACTCTTTATCATAAGTAGAATAGTTCAATCGAGCTCCTCCCAATTTCTCACTGAAATATGCAATAGGCCTCTTCTTTTGGAGTAAAATTGCTCCAATTCCAACTCCACTAGCATCGGTTTCAACTTCAAAAGGACTTGAGAAATCTGGTAACGCAAGTATAGGTGCTTCACATAGCTTCCTTTTAACCAACTCAAATGCACTTTGAGCTTCTTTAGTCCATTCGAATTTACCCTTGTCCTTCTTCAAACATTCGGTCATAGGCGCCACAATACTTGAGAAATTCTTGACAAATCTTCTATAGAACGAAGCTAGACCATGAAAAGACCTTACTTCACTCATATTAGTAGGAATAGGCCAAGTTTTAATAGCCTCTACTTTCGAATGATCAACTGAAACTCCATCCTTTGATACAACATAACCAAGAAAAGTAACACTAGGCACTAAGAAGTAGCATTTTTCAAGCTTAGCATAGAGTTTCTTCTCTCTTAACACTTCAAACACACTTGTTAGATGATTTAGATGATCATGCAAATTTTTAGAGTATATCAGAATATCATCTAAATAAACAACAACAAACTTGCCAAGGAAAGGTTTAAGTACCTCATGCATCAACCTCATGAAAGTGCTAGGTGCATTAGTGAGTCCAAACGGCATCACCAACCATTCATACAACCCTAACTTAGTCTTGAATGCTGTTTTCCACTCATCTCCTTCTCTCATTCGAATTTGATGATAACCACTCATAAGATCAATCTTAGAAAACAACTGTGAACCATGTAGTTCATCAAGTAGATCATCTAATCTTGGAATAGGAAATCGGTATTTGATAGTGATGTTATTCACACTCCTACTATCAATACACATGCGCCAACTCCCATCTTTATTTGGGACAAGTAAAGTAGGCACGGCACAAGGGCTCATACTTTCCCTCACGTATCCTCTAGTCATAAGCTCTTCAATTTGCCTTTGCATCTCCTTTGTTTCTTCCGGATTACTTCTATAGGCTGCCTTATTAGGTAATGGTGCTCCCGGAATCAAGTCAATTTGATGTTCTATCCCACGAATAGGAGGTAGTCCCGGAGGTAATTTCTTAGGAAAGACATCCTTGAATTCTTCTAAAACAGATTCCAATTCATACGACCTCTTTGCTTGTTTATCTTGATCAATTCGAATCTCATTAGAAACAAGTATATATACCACATTGTTGCTGCAAATTTCTTTTTCTAATTCCCTCTCACTAATCAAATAAGAACTCTTCGAATTAGAGGTAACATTAGAAGACTTGTTGCTTATAAAAGGTTTTAAAGCAACCGGTCTCTCTTTTTCTCCGTTTCCCACAACATACACATTAGTCCTTCCATCAAACTTCACAAATCTATCATATTGCCAAGGACGGCCTAATAGTATATGACAAGCATCCATAGGACAAACATCACACAAAACATTATCATGAAATTTACCAATTGAAAAGGAGATTAAGGCTTGTTTAGTTACATTAACATCACTCGAATTATTAAGCCAATGAAGCTTATAAGGGCTTGGATGTTCAGTAGTTGGCCACTTCAATTTGTCTACCAAAGTAGTAGATACCACATTAGTGCAACTCCCCGTGTCTATGATCATATCACACAATCTATCTTCTACCTTGCACCTTTTAAGAAAGATTTTCTCCCTTTGATTGTTTTCCATAGGTACGGTTTTAGAGTGTAGCGCCCTTCTTAGAACCAAACTTTGACCATGAGTCTCGGGATCAATTTCGTCAATATGCCCCTCCTCTTCTTCAAAGTTTTCCTCTTCGTTCTTTTCTTCATAGTCACTACCTTGCTCACACTTAGCTTGTTCTTGTTCCCACTCTTGAGCAGTCATTACTCTTTTTGATGGACAATTAGTTGCAATGTGACCAACACTACCACACTTGAAGCACTTCCTATCTTCAACAAGCTTTTTAGGAGCTTCAAACTTTGATTTAGTCTCCTTGTAGTTCGAACTAGAACCACTTTTCTCCAAGCTGTTCTTCTCAAAAGGTTTAGTGAAACCTTTTACAAAGGGCTTAGTGTACGTCCCTTTCTTCCCCTTTATCTGTTTTTCAACTTTCAAAGCTACCTTGCAAACATCCTCAAAGGACCAATATTGTTGCAATTCAACTTTTTCAGCAATATTATCATTCAACCCCGAAATAAATCTGGCAATCTTATGCTCAACAATCTCTTCTAAGCCACATAGCATGCATAACTTTTCAAATTCACCAATATAATTCTCAACAGTCATAGAATTTATTTTAAAAAGTTGCATCTTAAGATAAACATCTTGAATATAATCACTAGGTACGAACCTTTTTTTCATGTGCTTCTTGAGTTGTTCCCAAGTTGAGATTTTTGCACGCCCCTCCTTATGCCTTTTCTTCTTTAGATTATCATACCAAAGACTAGCATAACCGGTCAGTTTTAATTCAGCCAATTTGCTTCTTTTCCTTTCATCATACTCCTTGTAATCAAAAAGTGACTCGGCCCTTCTAATCCACTCAAAGTATTTTTAAGGTTCATTCATACTCCCATTGAATTCGGGAAGATCTAATCTAAGGTTCCTATCATCATCCTTTGGTCGGTCTCTTCTCCTAGGCCATGGTGATTCATCACTTGAGGAATAATTATTTCGTGGCCTCCTTGGGTTCCTCCTTGGTTGTTCTTCCTCACTTGAACCAGAATTAGGGTTAGAATTCCCTTTCCTTGAAGAATCTCCAGCAAGAGTATCAAGCCTTTTTAATATCTCATCCATCCTTGCTGCTAACTCGTCAATTCGCCTATCTCTTCTATGATTTTGAGCCTGTTCTAAGGTTAATCCCCTTGGAACCTGTGGAACCTCCTCGTCACTCATGATTCCTACACAAACCAAGTCAGTTCATGCAAAAATCTTGATTAAAAGATCAAATCTTGAAGAAAAACTAGGCAACACAAAAACCGGACTCTCATCCGCAAATCAGTGCACAAACACCAAACATTTGAGGCTGTGTAGAACGCGTTACTCAACTAAAAATTATGAAATTTTATATGGTGGTAGCTGGACGTTTTTAGAGTTCAATGCTAAAAGAATCACGTAAAAATTCTTAGCCAATTGTTCCCAGTTTTATTTTTACTGAAGTTGCGCAAACCTGTCTCTGATACCAAAGATGATGTGAATTATTGATCCGAAAATCAACAAAAGACAAGGGATATGTTTAAGTCTAATTCTATACAGGAAATCCACCAAGAATTAAACAAAAACTAAAATTAATCAATTAAGAATCCACCTAATTAATCAATCCAAACGAATGTTTTAACTAAAACAAGCAAAACAGCAATTGATCACAATCAACAAAAAACTCAAGTATGCAACTTAAGAAATAAATCTGAATATTAATCTCTGTATGTTTATTCGTGTGTTTACAGCCCTATTTATAAGACTTAGTTTACCTAGGAAGATTAGGACAAGTCCCTAATTCAATCCTAATTAAACTAGAATTCTAACTTGCTTGAAGAGCAAGCACCTTGGCGCACAAGCATACACCAAACTCCTTGGAGAACAAGCACACGCCTAAACTGATTTATTTTGCTAACTAACTGATTTTAAAAGCAACTAAATAAAGATTAAAGATCCTAATGCTTGAACCAAGAAAAACCCTTTCAAGTGAAAGGTAAAAACTTGTAAGCAAAATCTATGTAAAGAAAATTCAAGAAAGTTCAAGAAAGTGAACAAGACTCCAAGAAAAACCACTAAGCAAACCGTGGCTTTGCTTTGATATCCAAGAAAGTGTCCATGCAATGCTTGGCTTGAATCAATGTTTAGGGATAAACTATCTTGATGCACGATAAGCAAATCTTCGAAGTTCTCCATGCTTAGACTTTCATCAACATTGTTGCTGCAAATTTCTTTTTCTAATTCCCTCTCACTAATCAAATAAGAACTCTTCGAATTAGAGGTAACATTAGAAGACTTGTTGCTTATCAAAGGTTTTAAAGCAACCGGTCTCTCTTTTTCTCCTTTTCTCACAACATACACATTAGTCCTTCCATCAAACTTCACAAATCTATCATATTGCCAAGGACGGCCTAATAGTATATGACAAGCATCCATAGGACAAACATCACACAAAACTTTATCATGAAATTTACCAATTGAAAAGGAGATTAAGGCTTGTTTAGTTACCTTAACATCACTCGAATTATTAAGCCAATGAAGCTTATAAGGGCTTGGATGTTCAGTAGTTGGCCACTTCAATTTGTCTACCAAAGTAGTAGATACCACATTAGTGCAACTCCCCGTGTCTATGATCATATCACACAACCTATCTTCTGCCTTGCACCTTGTAAGAAAGATTTTCTCCCTTTGATTGTTTTCCATAGGTACGGTTTTAGAGTGTAGTGCCCTTCTTAGAACCAAACTTTGACCATGAGTCTCGGGATCAATTTCGTCAATATGCCCCTCCTCTTCTTTAAAGTTTTCCTCTTCGTTCTTTTCTTCATAGTCACTACCTTGCTCACACTTAGCTTGTTCTTGTTCCCACTCTTGAGCAGTCATTACTCTTTTTGATGGACAATTAGTTGCAATGTGACCAACACTACCACACTTGAAGCACTTCCTATCTTCAACAAGCTTTTTAGGAGCTTCAAACTTTGATTTATTCTCCTTGTAGTTCGAACTAGAACCACTTTTCTCCAAGCTGTTCTTCTCAAAAGGTTTAGTGAAACCTTTTACAAAGGGCTTAGTGTACGTCCCTTTCTTCCCCTTTATCTGTTTTTCAACTTTTAAAGCTACCTTGCAAACATCCTCAAAGGACCAATATTGTTGTAATTCAACTTTTTCAGCAATATTATCATTGAACCCCGAAATAAATCTAGCAATCTTATGCTCAACAATCTCTTCTAAGCCACATAGCATGCATAACTTTTCAAATTCACCAATATAATTCTCAACAGTCATAAAATTTTGTTTAAAAAGTTGCATCTTAAGATGAACATCTTGAATATAATCACTAGCTACGAACCTTTTTTTCATGTGCTTCTTGAGTTGTTCCCAAGTTGAGATTCTTGCACGCCCCTCCTTATGCCTCTTCTTCTTTAGATTATCATACCAAAGACTAGCATAACCGGTCAGTTTTAATTCAGCCAATTTGCATCTTTTCCTTTCATAATACTCCTTGTAATCAAAGAGTGTCTCGGCCCTTCTAATCCACTCAAGGTATTTTTCAGGTTCATTCATACTCCCATTGAATTCGGGAAGATCTAATCTAAGGTTCCTATCATCATCCTTTGGTAGATCTCTCCTCCTAGGCCTTGGTGATTCATCACTTGAGGAATAATTATTTCGTGGCCTCCTTGGGTTCCTCCTTGGTTGTTCTTCCTCACTTGAACCAGAATTAGGGTTAGAATTCTCTTTCCTTGAAGAATCTCCAGCAAGAGTATCAAGCCTTTTTAATATCTCATCCATCCTTGCTGCCAACTCGTCAATTCGCCTATCTCTTCTAAGATTTTGAGCCTGTTCTAAGGTTAATCCCCTTGGAACCTGTGGAACCTCCTTGTCACTCATGATTCCTACACTAACCAAGTCTTTTCATGCAAAAATCTTGATTAAAAGATCGAATCTTGAAGGAAAACTAGGCAACACAAAAACCGGACTTTCAACCGCAAATCAGTGCACAAACACCAAACGTTTGAGGCTGTGTAGAACGCGTTACTCAACTAAAAATTATGAAATTTTATATGGTTGTAGCTGGACGTGTTTAGAGTGCAATGCAAAAAGAATCACGTAAATATTCCCAGCCAATTGTTCCCAGTTTAATTTTTACCAAAGTTGCGCAAACCTGCTCTGATACCAAAGATGATGTGAATTATTGATCCGAAAATCAACAAAACACAAGGGATATGTTTGACTCTAATTCTATGCAGGAAATCCACCAAGAATTAAACAAAAAATAAGATTAATCAATTAAGAATCCACCTAATTAATCAATCCAAACGAATGTTTTAACTAAAACAAGCAAAACAGCAATTGATCGCAATCAACCAAAACTCAAGTATGCAACTTAAGAAATAAATCTGAATATTAATCTATGTATTTATTCGTGTGTTTACAGCCCTATTTATAAGACTTAGTTTACCTAGGAAGATTAGGACAAGTCCCTAATTCAATCCTAATTAAACTAGAATTCTAACTTGCTTGAAGAGCAAGCACCTTGGCGCACAAGCATACACCAAACTGATTTATTTTGCTAACTCACTTATTTTTACAACTAAATAAATAAATAAAAATTAAAGAACTAAATAAAGATTAAAGATCCTAATGCTTGAACCAAGAAAAACCCTTTCAAGTGAAAAGTAAAAACTTGTAAGCAAAATCTAAGTAAAGAAAATTCAAGAAAGTTCAAGAAAGTGAACTAGACTCCAAGAAAAACCACTAAGCAAACCGTGGCTTTGCTTTGATATCCAAGAAAGTGTCCATGCAATGCTTGGCTTGAATCTATGTTTAGGGATAAACTATCTTGATGCATGATAAGCAAATCTTTGAAGTTCTCCATGCTTAGACTTGCATCAACGAATTCGCCCGAATGGACGTCGCCGGTTGTCTGACTCATGTTGGAGCGGACGGTCATACTCATGTTGGAGTAGACTCTGACCATTCGGTCTCTTTTGTTTATTAATATCCGGCCATGGGCCTCATCATTATTTTATCTGGCCTTAAGCCTCTTAAATGGTTGAGTAAATATTTGTTAAGTGTCGATATTAACTTAATGAATTTCGTAGGAACGATTGTTCTAAAGCAATCGGCTCCTTCAGAAGGATTGGGGCGTCTGCTGTTGGGACAGACGTTTTCCAAACGCATTGGCCGTCTGTACTTTGTACAGGAGACACTAAGAAACTTAAATAAAAAGACAAGTTAGGAAATGAAGGCATATTCTCATTAACAAAACTTGAGATAACAAAATTGGAGTCTTTACATTCGTACTTAGAAGTAGTACTTTTTCAAGTTGTCTAAATTCCAAGTTCTAGGCAGCTGCCTGCCGTCTGGGTCTTCTAGGTGGTAGGTGCTGGTTCGGGGGTTTTTGTCCCTCGGGAGAGTTACAACACTGAAACTGGATTCAACTGAGGATGCCTGTACCTGCAAAGCAAACGGACGGCCAGATGGTCGGTGGTCCGCCTCCGAAGATTAAGTCAGTAAATATTCGGAGATGAAACGTGCGGAAGTAAAGTTATCTGCTTGGATTCCAAGCTCAGGTAAAGTGTTGTGTGTTCCTTGAAAACGACAGCTCTGTGGTATGTGACGTATTGTCTCGTGTTGTGTGTCAAAAATTCTCTCTTTTTTCGTCCCCCGTCATAAATGACGTAACGTCCCTATTTATAGGGAAAAGTGCGCCCTCCTAGGATCTGATGACCTATGAGTTAGGTCACGCCGTTTTGCGGCGCCTCGGGATTTGGCCCTTAGAAGGCCGCCATCCCAGGGCCAATACCTGAGTGACACGTGTCATTGTGCCCAAAAGGATTCTGAAGCACCTTTTGGGTGACATGTGTCGCCGACTAAATGGTCCCTGCTGGACCTTCAGTCCACGTAGGACGGAGAAGAGTCCACCCTCCACGTGTCATCACTCCATAGGTCCAAATGGCACCTATATGGAGGACACGTGGCGCTTTCTGGCTGGGCCACCTGGCCGGGTATAAAAATACCCAAATCATTTGCCCCTCACAGGGGACACGTGCATTGCACGCGACTCCTGTGATAGGTGTCAGTATCTGAGTGGTCAGATTCAGCAATTACTGGAGGGAAAAATTAGGGATTTTACACCCCTATAAATAGTAAGGTTTGACCCCCCTCTTGGATTCACACCTTGGCGAATCTCTGGAGAATCTTGGACTTTTTGACTTAAAGAATCTGAAAATTCCCTAACCGTTTTACAAGCATCCGACACTCGGCTACCAGTTCGACTGTTCTTTAGTCAACCAGGCGTCTTTCTCCCTTCTTCTAAAGGTAACACCTGTATTTTCTTTTTACTCTTCATTTTTTCTTTGTTTTCGAAAAAATGGTTCCCCAATTGCATGCGGCACGGCGTAGGATAGTGATCAGCCGGTCACCGGGGACGGCTGAATCTAGAACTAGCAGTGCCGAATGCTTGGCCAAAGATCCTGCTTTGCGAACTTCTCCGAATCCGACCGTTTCCGTGTCTGTGCAGGACACTATGGCCAGGACCAAAAGAACAGCAAGGCAGTGTAGCTCCGATGAAGTTTTCTACCATTCGGACGGGTCGACTGTTTATTCAGACGGCTCAATAAGAGTGCCTCATAGTGAGCTGTCAGAACACCCTGACAGCCCTTCCTATCTTCCTCCAACCCCCACTTATTACCATTCGCCCACATCTAGTGGAACTCCCAGTGATGGAATCCTGAGGGAGGCGGATGAAGAATATTAACCCGGGCCTTCTAGACAGGCGCCGGAAGAGAGTCTAGGGGAGGACCCCGCTGGCACCAGTCGGCGGTCCCCTAGCTCTAATGAGAGCTCTGATGACGAGTCGGCCTCGTCATCTTCTTCAGAGAATGCCTCCGTAGCTTCAGAAGAGGCTAGATCAAACATAGATTCTGCCAGAGAGTCCCTGGCAGTGGATAGGGGGGAAATCTGGGCCAAGCCGAGTGCTTCCAGGCGCTTGGAGAGAGCCCCCTACTATCAGCATGTTCCGCCAGGCAGGCGGAGTGCCATGGCATCCGGCCTTGCCAATTTTAGGCGCAAGGTCGTCCTAGGCTATGGCTACACTTTGTCGGTCCCTAACGAGGGCGACACCATAACCTGGCCGAGCCTGGCCAGCTATCAAGACAAAGCATTCGGCTACTATGAAGCGGCCTTCCAGGCTGGGCTCCGCTTCCCTCTCCATCCGGCCGTGGAGAGGATCTTGGACGGATACCAACTGGGTATCTGGCAACTTGTACCCAACTCCTGGATCAATATTCTGGGGTACGTTGCCGCCTGTGAGATGCTGCAGGTGGAGGCGAGCTTTGAAGCGTTCGCCCACATGCACTATCTGAGCAGGACGCCTGCTAGGGGCGGTGAAGGCTGGTACACCTTAACCACTTGCAAGGGGTACATGATGGCTGTTGGCAAAGAGAACAAGTGGAAAGACTGGAGGACTAAGTTTTATATAGTCAAGTCTGCCGACAGCCGCCTGAACCAAAAGTATAACAGGTGGAATAAGGATCCACCTCTCCTAGCAGGCAGGAGCGCATTGCCGCCTATTCCTAAGCAGGCAAAGGAGGAGATCATGGACGCGGGGTTGCTTACCGTGTCCGTGTGGACGAATGATGAGGGGGACAAGGAGGTCACCCCTCAATGCTATCTCCCTTTGTACAAGTGGTTTGAAGAAGGGACATTTTTAGCCGCCTGTGGGCTAAGTTCTGAGATGCCGAGAGGTAGTCGGCCGTCTGTTTTATATGCAATTACTTCTGCTTTTCAGTACTTGTTTAATGATGCTAATCACTTGTTTATTTTTGCAGATAAAGCAATGGAAAAGCTCTCGGCCACAAGGAAGCCGGCTGTATCTGCTGCTCGATATAGGTCGAATGTTTTAAACAGGGCAGAAGCAACCACCCACACCAAAGTGGACGAACAGAAAACTGGCGGCACCTCCAAGGTAGAAAATTGTTATACTTTCATTTCTGACCAATATTAAATTTGCCCGAATGATTTCTAACTTGCGTTTATCTTGTGTGGATGTAGGGTACGCCTTCCAAATCTCCTTCAAAACCATCCGACCCTAAAGTCCAAAAGACAAGGGCGGGTGATGTGAGCGCATCCGGCAAGGGCAGCCGGAAGCACGTTGCTCATAAGCCCCAGAAGGGCCCAGACGCCTCTTCTCTCAATGCTGAAAAGGAGATCAGCAAACCGGATGCCCAGAGAGCGTCGAAGGGTGGCTTTAAGCAACCCACCACTGCTGTCGGCTCAGCAGGAGAGAAGAGGAGCCTGGGGAGAGAGGAGGAACAGAAGGACGACGGTAAAATCCATCCGCCCCTATTGTTCTTTCATTTGGGTGTACTTGAGTTATTTTTCTTACTTTCTCTCCTTCTCAGTTCCTGTGCAGAGGCCGACTGTGGTCCAGATGACCAAGTCCATGCTTAGGGCAGTTGATCCTGACGACAAGGCGTCTGTCAGAGGAGTCGGCACCCTTGACTTGGATGGCATCTTGGGAAACCTCTGCGAGGTATGAGTCTTGGCTCAAGCAATTTTTTAGCATTACTTCTTTTTCCGCCTGGTTTTAACCATTCGGTTCTTTTACAGGCCATGCTGCGCGTCCAAGGGCTCAGGCAACCCCTCAAGGAGAAATCAAAAGAGGTAACAGTCGCCAAAGCTCGGGCCGAGTCCGCCTTGGATCGAGCTCAATTTGATATTGCTCAGAATGAGTATCTGACGCTTGATATGATGTATTCGCAGGCGGAAGCCAATATGCAAGTGAAGAAGGACCTGGACTCGGCCCGCCTGCGCATCACTTCCCTTAAGAAAGAGATTTCAACTCTTAAGAAGAAGCTCGAGCCTCTTCAAGATGCCAAAGAAGAGGCCGAGAGAGCCAAGCAGAAGATGGGCCACGTGGAGCAGCGCCTCAGTAACCAGGAGCATCAGCTGAAGTCCAAGTTTGAGTCTGTGGCTGATCAAGAGAGAGAGGCTCTTGTTAAGCAAATGATGAGCGATTATGAAGCCATCATGCGGGACACTTGGGCGGCTGTACAGCCGGACTCGGACTACCAGATTTGGAAATCCAAATTTGACGAAGCCAGCAAAGCATTCGACGCTCGCCTTATTGAAGAGGCTGAGAATGCTGAGGCCGAGGAAAGTTCTGGGTCCGACTCTTCTGGGGAGTCGTCCTCGGGCGGCGAGGAGGAGGATCAGGCGGAGGAGCCAGAGAAAAAGGAGGAAGAGCAGCCGAAGGGCGACAAGCCGGCTGCCACTGAAGAGGCTCTCCCTTGATCACTTAAGCTTTTATGCTTATCTGCGGCCGAATGGCCATGTACTTTTCTTTTCCGGCCTATGTGCCGAGTATTTGTATCTTTACCGACCGAGGGGTCGGGTAATTTTACAATCTTTCTGGCTTTGCCAGATAACAATCTTAACCAATCGTCTGGTGACGATTGGTCTTTTTAATTTGAACCATTCGGCCATTTGGCTGAAGTTATCCATATTGTTGTTGTTCTTTGCATTTTGAATTTTTAATTGCATGTTTTTGGCTAAGTATTATAACCTGTATATCATGCGAATGTTCTTGCCCCTGGACGGATGTCGGGTGGTTTCGGTTTATTGGATTGATTGACTTAGAAATTTTTGATACTTAGAAGAGTATGCATGGTTTCTCAGTCAATCAATCACTATGGTGATTGCCCCAAACCACACGGCAGACGTCCATCCAGAATTGGCAAGCATAAGTGTTCATTCGGCCATTGGCTCGAACTAACTCTAATTTCCAACTTAGCTAATTTGCTAAGGGTAAACCTCCGTTTGTTCTGCCCCATAAGCAAAAAACAAGCGCCTCCGGCCATAAGCCTCTTTGAGATAAAATGCTAAGTTTGTAACTTAACCAATTTTCTTTTAAAAATAATTGTCCGCCTGTCTTGCCCCATAGGCAAGGATCAGACTTCATCCGGCCAATAGCCTTAATAATTGCTAAGTAGTTAACTTAACTTGTATAAAATATTCCGTCTGTTTTTCCCCTGAGCAATAACAGGCGCATCCGGATTTATGCCTTAATTAGCCTCTACTCATGAAACAGTGACGACTGCGTTAAATAGAAAATTCAGGTCTTTTAGATTTCACTTTCGATTAAAACAAACGACTGCGAATGCTGCCTTAGCATTCGGTAGGGCCGCTTGATATATTCGTAGAGCAATGTGCCACCCAAATGGGAGATGCTTCTCCTCGACGAATTCGCCCAAATGGACGTCGCCGGTTATCTGACTCATGTTGGAGCAGACGGTCATGCTCATGTTGGAGCAGACTGTGACCATTCGGTCTCTTTTTGTTTATTAACATCCAGCCATGGGCCTCATCATGATTTTATCTGGCCTTAGGCCTCTTAAATGATCAAGTAAATATTCATCAAGTGTTGGTGTAAACTTGATGAATTTCGTAGGGACGACTGTTCTAAAACAATCGGCTCCTTCAGAGGGATTAGGGCGTCTGCTGTTGGGACAGACGCTTTCCAAACATATTGGCCGTCTGTATTTGGTACAGGCGACACTTAAAAAACTTAAATAAAAAAATAAGTTGGGAAATGAAGGCATATTCTCATTAATAATACATGAGATTTACAAAATTGAGGTCTTTTCACTTGTACTTAGAAGTAGTACTTTTTCAAGTTGTCTACATTCCAAGTTCTGGGCAGCTGCCTGCCGTCTGGTTCTTCTAGGCGGTAGGTGCCGTCTCTTATCTCCTCATAAATTTTGTAGGGGCCTTCCCAATTTGGGGTTAGCTTTCTCTGTTCATTCGTCCTACCGACTTCCTCCATTTTCTGTAGCACAAAGTCCCCCACTTTGAGAGGACGCTTGTGTACTCTTTTGTTATAAGCCCGAGTCATTCTCAGACGGTATATCTCATGATGCAAGGCAGCATTGCCCCTGCGTTCTGGAAGTGAGTCCAATGCTAGGCGCATGGCCTCCAAATTTGCCTCTTCATCATACAACATGATTCGAAGGGTAGGCTCATAGTGCTCAATGGGCAGAACAACTTCTGCACCATACACCATTAGGAATGGGGTTTCTCCCGTTGCCCCTTTAGCAGTCGTTCTGATTGACCAAAGGACGTGTGGTAATTCATCCGCCCAAAGGCCACCAGCCCGCTCAATCTTCTTTTTAATTCCGTCTGAGATTAACTTGTTGAAGGCTTCGACCTGGCCGTTTGCTTGTGGCCAACCGACTGATGCGAAGAAGCTTGAGACCCCCTGGTCTCCCAGCCAAGTCTTGAGTTGAGGCGTCTCAAATTGAGGACCATTGTCAAAAACCATAGACATGGGCACCCCGAAACGAGTGATTATGTTCCTCCAGATAAAGGAAATGACGTCTTTAGTCTTGATGTTTTTGACTGCCTCAGCCTCTACCCACTTAGTAAAGTAATCCACAGCCACCAATATATAGCGCTTGCCGCCTGGTGCAGTTGTATATGGCCCCAGAATGTCCATGCCCCACTTGGCAAAAGGTATTGGGCTGTGGATGGCCGTCAGGTCTGTAGCCGGACGATGGATGAGCTTGCCAAACTTTTGGCACTTGTCACATTTTTTCACCATTTCCATGGCATCCGACTCCAGAGTCGGCCAAAAGTAAAGCCGCCTGGCCTTGGCCGCGAGGGATCTGCCGCCTATATGGGAGGCGCAGAATCCCGAATGCAACTCTTCGAGAACTTCCTTTCCCTTTTCAGGGATAACACACTTCAACAGGGGTTTCAAAAAGCCAGCACTGAAGAGCTCTCCTTGCCGTAACTCGAAGTTAGCCGCTCGTTTTTTCAGAACAACCGCCTCCCGTGGTGAATCAGGGAGCGTGCCGTCTGCAAGATAGGTCCGGATGCTGTCCATCTAGGTTGAGCTTCGGTCAAGAATTCCAATGGGGTCTTCCTCTGATATACTTCTTTTTTCCATGACCTCCCAGAAGACTGACCGAGGCGTTTCACAAAAAGCGGATGATGCCAAGTTGGACAGAGCATCCGCCTGATTGTTTGAAGACCTGGGCACCTGAGTTAGATGAAATTCTTCAAGTGACCGAACTTCACTCTTGACCGCCTGCAAATACTTTATCATGGCCGGATGAGTGGCCTCGTACGTTCCATTAACCTGAAGTACGACCAGTTGAGAATCAGAGCAGGCGGATACCTACTTCGCCCCTGCCGCCTTGCAATACCGGATGCCGGCCAGCAGGGCCTCATACTCGGCCTCATTATTAGAGACCTGAAACTTGAACCGTAGTGCGTATTCGTACTTATCTCCTTCAGGAGATTGATAGATAATCCCCGCACCACAGCCGTTCACAGTGGAGCTTCCATTCACATATACTTTCCAGACCTGGTCCGTATTGTCCGGAACAACCGGCCTTGTCATTTCGACAATAAAGTCAGCGAATGCTTGTCCCTTTATTGCCTTCCTTGATTCATAAGAGATTTCTAATCCTTGTATTTTGATTGCCCATTTGAGCATTCGTCCAGAAGACTCCAAGGTTGTGAGTGGCCGTTTGATCGGTTGGTCAGTATAGACCTCTACCGCATGCGCCAAGAAGTAAGGTTTAAGCTTCTTGATGGCCATGTAAAGGGCAAGGCCGAATTTCTCAACCATGGGGTACCGAAGCTCTGCATTTCTCAAAACATGGCTTATGAAATACACCGGGAGCTGGATGCCGTCTCTTTCAGCTAAGAGGACAGCACTGAGGGCATGATCAGAGACAGCTAAGTACATGAAGAGCTTCTCTTTAGGCAAAGGGCTGACAAGCCTCGGCAAAGAGTGCAGATGAGTTTTTAGCCTTTGAAAGGCCGCTTCTGCATCATCCCCCCATTCAAAATTTGTCTTCTTTTTGATTGCCTGGAAAAAGTAGAGGCACTTGTCGCCTGAACGGCTGAGGAATCTCCCCAGGGCCGCCAGACAACCTGTTAGTTTTTGCACTTCCTTCACAGTACGGGGCGATTGCATGTCGATTACCGCCTGTATTTTCTCAGGGTTGGCCTCTATTCCTCTTTGGTCAATCAAAAATCCGAGAAACTTCCCAGACTCAACACCAAAGACACACTTTTTTGGGTTAAGCATGACCTTGTGCCGCCTGAGTGTGGCGAATGTTTCTTGGAGATCAGCAAGGTGATCCGCCTGCTGTTTGGATTTGACTATCATATTATCAATGTACGCCTCTACATTCCTTCCGATTTGATTAATGAAGACCGTATTAATCATTCGTTGGAAAGTAGCAGGCGCATTCTTCAAACCAAACGACATCACAGTATAACAGAACAACCCCTGATCAGTGACGAATGCCGTCTTTTCTTGATCTTTTTTCCACAGGGGGATCTGATGGAAACCTGAATTGGCGTCCATGAAACTCATCAGGGCATGTCCGGCTGTTGAGTCGACTAGACTGTCGATCTTAGGTAGTGGATAACTATCCTTTGGACATGCCTTGTTGAGGTCTGTGTAATCAACACACATCCGCCAAGTTACATTCGGCTTTTTTACTAACACAACGTTAGCCACCCACTCAGGGAAGTTGCACGGTCGAATGAACTTGGCATCTAACAGCTTTTTTACTTCGGCAGCTGTCGCCTGACTTCTTTCTTCGCCGTGGTTTCTTTTCTTTTGCCGGATGGGCTTCTTTATAGGATCCACGGCGAGTTTGTGGACGGCGAGATCCGGGCTGATGCCTGGCATCTCCTCCACTTCAAAGGCAAAGATGTCTTTGAATTCCTTGAGTAGCTGGCGAAGGCTTTCACCCAGCTTTGCAAATGCAACCGTCCCCACCTTAACAGTCCGTTCTGGACGGCTGTCGTCTAGAGGGATGTCAATGTGCTCACCAGCAGGCTGGGGGCGGAGATCATCCGACCGTTCCCCGGTCAGTGATTGCTATTGCTTTTCTTTTTTGACCACCACCAGCTGATTAGTCTTTCTTTTCTTTCGGGCTCGTGGGGCCGACTGTTCTTCCTCGACATTGTCGAGGTTAATCATTTGCTTGCCTCGGCCGGATGCTGCGGCCGCAGGCTTGACTTCCGAGAGATAACACTCTCAAGCCGTCTTTTGGTCCCCATTAAGGGAACCAACTGTTCCATCATCCTTCTCATACTTGAGTAGCATGAGAGCAGGGATGATGACGGCCTTACACTCATTAAGAGTGGGTCGGCCAAAGATGAGGTTGTAAGCCGTGAGCTCTTCAACCACTAGAAGACGGATGGTCATGTGTCGACCGTCTCCCCGGCTTCCTAGGCGGATAGGTAGGTCGATTCGTCCGACGGGGTGCACAAGTCCTCCTCCAAACCCAACTAAGGTGTGGGTGACCTCCATCATGCTACCCGGTTTGTACTTGAGATTGGACAAGCATTTGAGGCTGATGAGGTCAGAGGAACTTCCTGTGTCTATCAGAATTCGGCCAACCAGCTGGTTGGCGACTTTACACTCAATGACAACAGGGTCATCATGCGGCCGACGGACTTTGCCTCTGTCCTGTTCGGTGATGACAACTTTAGGGAAGGTGGATGTGCTAGTTGTATCCCCCTCCTCAACAGAATTAACCATCTTTCTCAGATGTTCCTTGGTGCCCCGAATGGTCGGGCCACCACCGGCAAATCTTCCTGCTATGGTATACACCGGTTCTTCATCAGTTTCGGCACTCACAGCAGGCTGGGGAGTCTTCTTCTTGGACTGCCCCAGATTTGCTTTTGAAGTCACTTTGGACTTCACATAGGACTTCAGCTGTCCTTTGTCGGCCAGACGGTCGAGCTCCCGCTTGAGACTAAAGCAGTCATTCGTGTCATGGCCAACATCCTCATGGAAAAGGCAATGCTTGTTCTTGTTTTGATTTTCAACGGAACCTTTCATAGCAGTCGGCTTTTCAAGAGTTAGCCGATCCTTAATTTCCAAAAGGATGGAGCAGCAGTCCTTGTGGAATTCGTACCTTGGAACGTACGGTTTCCACTCTTTTTTCTTCTTCTGGGCCGGTTGATCAGAGTTATCAATGGCCTAGACTTGCTTTTTCTTTTTGCTCTCTTCTGGCTTAGGAGCCGGCTGAGCAGGCTGAGTCTGTTTCTGCCGGTCGGACTTCTTATGGTCCGACTGCTTATTGGAGGAGCAGAGTTCGGTCGCTTGTATGTAGGCTTCCGCCTCTCGCAAGGCTCCTTGCAGAGTAAAGATTTGTTTGCGGACGAGTTCGTACTTAAAAGTAGACCCGTCCTTCAGACCCTTAAAGAAGTCTGTGAAGGCGACCTCATCAGACAGCCCATGAATCTGGATTCGGACCAGATTGAACCGCCTGACGTAGGATCGCAGACCCTCTCTATCTCCCTGCTGTACATTGCCCAAGTCAAGACTTGTCTTTTTGGCAGGGATGTTCATAGAGAAGTTTGATGCAAACAAGAACGCAAGCGTCTTGAAGCTATTTATGCAGCCAGCCGGCAGGTTGCCAAACCACTGCTGGGCTATGCTCTTCAGGGTGGCTGGAAAGCAACGACACCATGCAGCATCATCCAACGCCTGTAAATACATGAGGTGGGTGTATGCTAGCAGGTGGTCTTCTGGGTTGGAGGTCCCGTCATAGGCCCCAACCAGAACGTTTTTAACTTTGGCCAGCTGTACGGCTTCAGTTATTTCTCTGGAGAAAGCAGAGGGTTGATCTCCAAGATGTTGCAGCCTAAGCTGCCAGTCCATTGGCTGATAGCCGTATGCCGCCTGTCCTCCATAGAGGGTAGGTTGCATGTAAGGTACAACTGGAGCCTGGTACAATGGCTGTGCCATGTACTGAGCGGACTGAATCACATGTGGCCCAGACTGAACCCTTTGGCTGCTTGCTGGGGTCTCATGTACAGACTGGGAACATCTCACAGAGGTATTCCGAAAGCTATCATGATAAGTCGACGTTGAAGCCGACTCTGATTGCTGAGTTCTCCTCTCCTTAATGTATTGCCGAGCGGCATAGAACGTTTTCTTGCTACCATCTGGCTATATGTGCCGGATGGGTTTTCTTGCGCCTATTTCTGGGAAACGGAGCCGATTAAGGTCAAATTGGGACCTGGCCTTCTCCTTAGGAGCAGGATGAGGAGTCGGCTGACGGTCCCTGACCGACTTCTGTTTGCCAGCTTGGGCTGGCTTCTTGGCCGACTGCTCCTTTCTAGGAGTAGGCGACTTCTTTGAGTCGAGCTGCTTGATTTCACCCTTGAGGCTGCTCAGGAGTGACATTAGCTCATCCCGAGTGACGGGAGCTGATCCTGCCGCCTGGGAAGGATCAACCGGCCGCCCCGAGGGCTTCTTTGGCTGACCAACAGTTTTGCTTGGTCCTGCCTGAACATGGGGACGCTCTCGCCGTTCCTTACTGCGGATGCGTTTAGAGATGAGGGATCCATTTGGATCCACATAGGTTTCGACATCAGCGTCGTCACCTGAGTCATGGTCCGTTTGGACCAATACATCATTTGGAGGCCGAATGGTCTCTGGATTTGGTACAAGCTCTTGTGAAGCCATTTCAGAGGTACTCTCCCCACAGACGGCGCCAAATGTTTCGGGGGTTTTTGTCCCTCGGGAGAGTTACAACACTGAAACTGGATTCAACTGAGGATGCCTGTACTTTTGGCCAAGTCCCTAATTCAATCCTAATTAAACTAAAATTCTAACTTGCTTGAAGAGCAAGCACCTTGGAGCACAAGCATACGCCAATCTCCTTGGAGGACAAGCACACGCCTAAACTGATTTATTTTGCTAACTAACTGATGTTTAAAGAAACTAAATAAAGATTAAAGATCCTAATGCTTGAACCAAGAAAAACCCTTTCAAGTGAAAGGTAAAAACTTGTAAGCAAAATCTAAGTAAAGAAAATTCAAGAAAGTTCAAGAAAGTGAACTAGACTCCATGAAAAACCACTAAGCAAACCGTGGCTTTGCTTTGATATCCAAGAAAGTGTCCATGCAATGCTTGGCTTGAATCAATGTTTAGGGACAAGCTATCTTGATGCATGATAAGCAAATCTTCGAAGTTCTCCATGCTTAGACTTGCATCAATTATCAATGTCATCGTCCCATGCCATTGCTGCGTCAGCAGGCGGGACGATGATATCCCACCCCTTTCCAAAGGGGTGCTTCTCTTTGAAAGCCCTAAAGCCGCTCTTTAAAAGGGAAATGTCACCCGACAGCATTCTTGTCCTTTTGGGGTTAGGGTGGTCAGCAACTTTAGGCGGCTGCTGATAGTCAGCCGCTAAGCTATCCTGGTCAGAGCCAGAAGATTTGGCCTTTGACCCTTCACCGGCCTCATAATCGCCAGTTCCATTAGCGGAGGCGGCTTCCTCACCGCCTTCCTCCCGTACGCCCGGGCTCCCGGAAGTAGAGGGAGCCTCTTCATCAGAGCTGCTCTCCTCCAAATCCCCCTGTTCCCCGTCCGGAACAACCTTATCGGCTGTCACTGTTGTAGCCAAGCCTAACAACTTGGTTATGGACATTTCTTTGGTTCAAGATTTAGCATCATGTATTGGTTCTATGCATTCTATTCATGAGCAGCAAGATATTCAATCCCTAGAATTTCTTGTTGTTCTTATTAACTAGTTTATTCTAGTTCTTTTTATGCTTTGAATAAATTGTAAACTTTAGTCATTTTAAGTTTGCAAATTAGTTTTATTTTTATTAGTTCTTTTTAGCTGATTTTAGTTCAAAAAATATTGTCATATCCACACAAAAGTACAAGTGCAAAGATACATCAAAATGGCAGCCATTTAAGCTTGGAATCCGAAATTCTTTTACAAGGAATTTCAAAGCTTTGACTTGGAGTTACAATCAGTTTCAAAGAGGAATTACAAGCCTTAACTTCAGCCTTCAAGTGGCTGTTTATGTCAGTCAACATTGGAGCATATAAAGCCTTAAATTCAGCCTTCAATTGGCCATTTATTTCAGTCAAGAATTAGAGCATCTAAAGGGTGTCCAAGTACATCTTTGTCCACATTCATTCAAGCTTATTTCAAGGCTTGAATCAAGGAAGAGTTATACCTCTTTGCTGTTTGAATTTGGGCGTGGATATTGGAGGAAATACATCTCCTAATTACTGCTTTGTTTGGCATGAATCAAGGGAGAGTTATGCTCTCATTTCTGATTTTATTTTCAGTCATAATTTGGAGGTTAC
The DNA here is from genome assembly GCA_024500155.1 of Chenopodium formosanum. Taxonomy (NCBI): domain Eukaryota; kingdom Viridiplantae; phylum Streptophyta; class Magnoliopsida; order Caryophyllales; family Amaranthaceae; genus Chenopodium; species Chenopodium formosanum. The sequence continues at coordinate 45,926,916 of CM044880.1, forward strand.
AAACCACCATTTTCTCTTTGATGTATCTAGTTAAATAAGGCTTCTTTTATTAATGTATCTAGACAACAAAAAGCTGATTTGTACTTAGCTTAGGCGTGTAACAAGTGACCTGAAAAGCCACTTAAGTGAGCTTGTACTTAAGGATGCTTGTTTACTATAAATAGCAAGCAAATGTGAATGAAAAAATAAGATTATTTCAAACAAAAAAAACTTGTCTTACATTCATTTCTTGGATTAGAAACAAAAACCTGAAATTCTTGGATTTGGAATTTCGTTTCCTTTGCTTAGTTAGCTAGTTTAGGCTACTAGTTGGCTTGTGATCTTAGGAATCCAAAACGTTTCTTAGTGGTGTGACTTTATCTAAGAAGCCTTTGGTTCTTAGCCTTAATTATCTCTTGGTTTATCCCTTGTGTATTTCGAGTGTTACTCCAAATATACAACAGTCACTAACATAGTGCGCCGGCTCCTAGACCTTCTAGTCGTCTATTTCATTCTGGCCATTGTGTCCTGTATAGACACAAAAAGGGAGGAATTCGGAGATAAGCATATCGTTCTGCAGTCTAGAAAAGACACCCTCTGTTCTAGACTTAGTCGTTCCGGGGAACCGGCTGAGTGTCTTAGGCAATGTCGAGTGTGCGGATGGAGAACTCATTTTTATTTCTAAACTATGTATACAGGCGGAGAAAGAATGTATACAAGTTGAAAAAGAGAAAAGCTTAAAATGGTACAGGCGGTTACCTTACTTTAGCTCTGATTAATCTGAAAATAACTACAGCCGGTAAACTGGGTGTTGCAACGTTAGCACGCGGAAACCCGAAAAACTTAGACGCAGACGGAGGCATAGGATCTCTCTTTAAAAATCTCTCTTTCTCTCTTGATGCAAGTCTAAGCATGGAGAACTTCGAAGATTTGCTTATCATGCATCAAGATAGTTTATCCCTAAACATTGATTCAAGCCAAGCATTGCATGGACACTTTCTTGGATATCAAAGCAAAGCCACGGTTTGCTTAGTGGTTTTTCTTGGAGTCTAGTTCACTTTCTTGAACTTTCTTGAATTTTCTTTACTTAGATTTTGCTTACAAGTTTTTACCTTTCACTTGAAAGGGTTTTTCTTGGTTCAAGCATTAGGATCTTTAATCTTTATTTAGTTGCTTTTAAAATCAGTTAGTTAGCAAAATAAATCAGTTTAGGCGTGTGCTTGTTCTCCAAGGAGTTTGGTGTATGCTTGTGCGCCAAGGTGCTTGCTCTTCAAGCAAGTTAGAATTCTAGTTTAATTAGGATTGAATTAGGAACTTGTCCTAATCTTCCTAGGTAAACTAAATCTATAAATAGGGCTGTAAAACACACGAATTATATAGAGATTAATATTCAGATTTATTTCTTAAGTTGCATACTTGAGTTTTTTGTTGATTGTGATCAATTGCTGTTTTGCTTGTTTTAGATAAAACATTCGTTTGGATTGATTAATTAAGTGGATTCTTAATTGATTAATCTTAGTTTTTGTTTAATTCTTGGTGGATTTCCTGTATAGAATTAGACTTAAACATATCCCTTGTGTTTTGTTGATTTACGGATCAATAATTCACAACATCTCTCTAAAAAGTCAAATGAAAATAAGGTGAGATAAAAAGGGGGAGGTAAACTTCTATTTATAGAAGGTGAAAACGGGGGAATTCCCGTTTGAAATTTAAATTTTACTATCCGTTGTTACTGTTCACCTTTGATAGGTGGACACGTGTCACAGGCCCCACGTGATAGGCATTGTGAGGGGCAAATGTTTTGGGTAAAAATACCCTAGACACGTGGACCAATGAGAGGAGGCCACGTGGTGAGCTCAGGATGGCCTATATGGCCCAATATCCTCTTGACACGTGGCCCCCTTAGATAAGCCTCTAAAATGGCGGACTTCAAGGGCCTACATCCCTAGGAGTGTCGTAAAGCGGCGCAGCCCACTAAAATCTAGGTCAAGTGACCTAGATAGGTGCACATTCCAACGACCCTATAAATAGGGAGATATTTTCCCATTTTGGGACACGTTTAATCATTTATTACAACTACACTCTCTCTCATCAGAGAAACACTTGAGCTTGGAATCTAAGAAGACCCCCACCTAATTTTCCGCACTCTTTATCCCTTTCAAGTTACTAACTTGATCTTCAAAAGCGGAGCTCCAACCACCCAGAGTCTCCCTTGTTTCGCAGGTACAGCTCAGCCGGACCAATCTTTGTGACGTAACTCTCCCGAGGGACAAAAACATCCCTAGGAGCACTGTAAAGCGGCGCAGCCCACTAAAATCTAGGTCAAGTGACCAAGATAGGGGCACATTCTCCAACGACCCTATAAATAGGGAGATATTTCCCCATTTTGGGACACGTTCAATCATTTATTACACCTACATTCTCTCTCATCAGAGAAACACCTGAGCTTGGAATCCAAGTAGATCCCCACCTAAATTTTCGTACTCTTTATTCCCTTTCAAGTTACTAACTTGGTCTTCGGAGGCGGAGCTCCAACCACCCGGAGTCTCTGTTGTTTTGCAGGTACAGCTCAGCCGGACCAATCTTTGTGACGTAACTCTCCCGAGGGACAAAAACACCCAAAACAAGCGCCCTTTAAAAGTTGGCGACTTTGTGTTATGATAAATGGAGGCAACCAGTAGGACCAATGAGCTTGGAAAGCTAACTCCTAATTGGGAAGGCCCCTACCGGATCTATGATGAAGTTAGGAATGACACCTACCTCTTGGAAACCCCATACGTTAGATGCCTGCCTAGAACTTGGAATGTAGATAACTTTAAAAAGTATTACTTCTGAGGATTGTAAATTTTTTTTAAACAAGAAGTCTATCTATGAAAGGTTGCTTTTTGTTTCAATTGCATTACTGTTTTAGTTTTCATGCCGTCTGGGCAATGCTCAGACGTACCTTTCATGTTTACTTTAAGAAGTTAAGTTTGAAACTTAACACTAAACAAACTAAGCACAAAAAGGCTTAGTGGCTACACAACCAGTCTTTACTTAGACGTGAGGCCTATGGCCGGATTTTTGCTTATTTTACAAAATCGCTTGTTCTAGTATGAAACATGGCATCCGGAGACACCCCCTTGGGTGCAAATGTCGCAGAGTGCACTCTATAGTTTTCTCTACAAATGCATGCAGACGACAAAGATTGAACGACCTACTTGGTCAACTCATAGCCGTCTTACTAGAATAATCTATAGAACGACTAAGATTACGAGAAGCCGGATGTCCTAGTACATTAACCGGTTATCAACCGAAAGTTCCTACTAAGATTATTTATTCCTAAATTACACAGGTTTCCCTAACAAGGACAAATGAGCTTTGTGTAATGGCTATGCAACCACCCCAGACGGTTATCTACCGCCTGGGCAAGAGGCTGGGAACGCCTGCTTTAATAGCCGGCTGTGCACTTGGTTTGAGGCAATCACCATTGTGATTGATTGACTTATAAACATCTTATACTTTTCAAAGTATCAAATGTTTCCAAGCCAATCAATCAATTTAAAATGAAACCAACAACATCTTATACTTTTCAAAGTATCTGTCGCATGCTTTTCATAAGTTAGGCAAAATATAAAGTATATATGCAAAATTAAAAAATCAAACGCAAATGCAATATGTGAAAAATCGACTAAGTCGAAATACTTCATAAATAGAAATCGACATAAAGGTCGAATGAAATTGTTAACAGGATACACATCCGGTGAAAAGAACAGTAAAATTATTGACCCGACTCCATAGTCGGTAAAACTGCAACATTACTTGGCACATAGGCCGAAAAGAAAGGTAAATTGCATATTGCCGCAAAAGAACGGGTGGTTGGCTCAAAGCTCTTGCGGCTGCTGCTTCGGCAGTTCCTGACCGGTAGGGAAGGGTCATTCGGTTGCATCAGCCGCATGGAATTGGTTAGTTGGGGCCTCATCATTGTTATTTTGGGTGTTTTTGTACCTCAGGAGAGTTACGTCACAAGATTGGTCCAGCTGAGCTGTACCTGCAAAAACAATGGAGACTCCGGGTGGTGGAGCTCCGCCTCCGACAATCAAGTTAGTAACTTGAAAGAAAATAAAGAGTACAGAAATTTAGGTGGGGATCTGCTTGGATTCAAAGCTCAGGTGTTTCTCTGTTGAGAGAGAAAGTAGGTGTAATGAATAATTCAATGTGTCCCGAAAATGGGGAAATATCTCCCTATTTAAAGGGTCGTTGGTAGAAGTTTCCCTATCTAGGTCACTTGACCTAGGTTTTAGTGGGCTACGCCAACAGCGCTTCTTGTGATTTGGGCCTGATGCAAGTCTAAGCATGCAGAACTTCGAAGATTTGCTTATCATGCATCAAGATAGCTTGTCCCTAAACAGTGATTAAAGCCAAGCATTGCATGGACACTTTCTTGGATATCAAAGCAAAGCCACGGTTTGCTTAGTGGTTTTTCTTGGAGTCTAGTTCACTTTCTTGAACTTTCTTGAATTTTCTTTACTTAGATTTTGCTTACAAGTTTTTACCTTTCACTTGAAAGGGTTTTTCTTGGTTCAAGCATTAGGATCTTTAATCTTTATTTAGTTCTTTAATTTTTATTTATTTATTTAGTTGCTTTAAAAATCAGTAAGTTAGCAAAATAAATCAGTTTAGGCGTGTGCTTGTTCTCCAAGGAGTTTGGTGTATGCTTGTGCGCCAAGGTGCTTGCTCTTCAAGCAAGTTAGAATTCTAGTTTAATTAGGATTGAATCAGGGACTTGTCCTAATCTTCCTAGGTAAACTAAGTCTTATAAATAGGGCTGTAAACACACGAATAAACATACAGAGATTAATATTCAGATTATTTCTTAAGTTGCATACTTGAATTTTGGTTGATTGCGATCAATTGCTGTTTTGCTTGTTTTAGTTAAAACATTCGTTTGGATTGATTAATTAGGTGGATTCTTAATTGATTAATCTTAGTTTTTGTTTAATTCTTGGTGGATTTACTGTATAGAATTAGACTTAAACATATCCCTTGTGTTTTGTTGATTTTCGGATCAATAATTCACATCATCTTTGGTATCAGAGCCAGATTACGCAACTTCGGAAAAAAATAAACTGGGAACAATTTGCTGGGAATTTTTGCGTGATTCTTTTTGCATTGAACTCTAAAAACGTCCATCTATCACCATATAAAATTTCATAATTTTTAGTTGCGTAACGCGTTCTACACATCCTCAAACGTTTGGTGTTTGTGCACTGATTTGCGGTTGAGAGTCCGGTTTTTGTGTTGCCTAGTTTTCCTTCAAGATTCGATCTTTTAATCAAGATTTTTGCATGAACTGACTTGGTTTGTGTAGGAATCATGAGTGACGAGGAGGTTCCACAGGTTCCAAGGGGATTAACCTTAGAACAGGCTCAAAATCTTAGAAGAGATAGGCGAATTGACGAGTTGGCAGCAAGGATGGATGAGATATTAAAAAGGCTTGATACTCTTGCTGGAGGTTCTTCAAGGAAAGGGAATTCTAACCCTAATTCTGGTTCAAGTGAGGAAGAACAACCAAGGAGGAACCCAAGGAGGCCACGAAATAATTATTCCTCAAGTGATGAATCACCAAGGCCTAGGAGAAGAGACCGACCAAAGGAAGATGATAGGAACCTTAGATTAGATCTTCCCGAATTCAATGGGAGTATGAATGAACCTGAAAAATACTTTAGGTGGATTAGAAGGGCCGAGACACCTTTTGATTACAAGGAGTATGATGAAAGGAAAAGATGCAAATTGGCTGAATTAAAACTGACCGGTTATGCTAGTCTTTGGTATGATAATCTAAAGAAGAAGAGGCATAAGGAGGGGCGTGCAAGAATCTCAACTTGGGAACAACTCAAGAAGCACATGAAAAAAAGGTTCGTACCTAGTGATTATATTCAAGATGTTTATCTTAAGATGCAACTTTTTAAACAAAATTCTATGACTGTTGAGAATTATATTGGTGAATTTGAAAAGTTATGCATGCTATGTGGCTTAGAAGAGATTGTTGAGCATAAGATTGCTAGATTTATTTCGGGGTTGAATGATAATATTGCTGAAAAAGTTGAATTGCAACAATATTGGTCATTTGAGGATGTTTGCAAGGTAGCTTTGAAAGTTGAAAAACAGATAAAGGGGAAGAAAGGGACATACACTAAGCCCTTTGTAAAAGGTTTCACTAAACCTTTTGAGAAGAACAGCTTGGAGAAAAGTGGTTCTAGTTCGAACTACAAAGAGACTAAATCAAAGTTTGAAGCTCCTAAAAAGCTTTTTGAAGATAGGAAGTGCTTCAAGTGTGGTAGTGTTGGTCACATTGCAACTAATTGTCCATCAAAAAGAGTAATGACTGCTCAAGAGTGGGAACAAGAACAAGCTAAGTGTGAGCAAGGTAGTGACTATGAAGAAAAGAACGAAGAGGAAAACTTTGAAGAAGAGGAGGGGCATATTGACAAAATTGATCCCGAGACTCATGGTCAAAGTTTGGTTTTAAGAAGGGCACTACACTCTAAAACCGTACCTATGGAAAACAATCAAAGGGAGAAAATCTTTCTTACAAGGTGCAAGGTAGAAGATAGGTTGTGTGATATGATCATAGACACGGGGAGTTGCACTAATGTGGTATCTACTACTTTGGTAGACAAATTGAAGTGGCCAACTACTGAACATCCAAGCCCTTATAAGCTTCATTGGCTTAATAATTCGAGTGATGTTAAGGTAACTAAACAAGCCTTAATCTCCTTTTCAATTGGTAAATTTCATGATAAAGTTTTGTGTGATGTTTGTCCTATGGATGCTTGTCATATACTATTAGGTCGTCCTTGGCAATATGATAGATTTGTGAAGTTTGATGGAAGGACTAATGTGTATGTTGTGAGAAAAGGAGAAAAAGAGAGACCGGTTGCTTTAAAACCATTGATAAGCAACAAGCCTTCTAATGTTACCTCTAATTCGAAGAGTTCTTATTTGATTAGTGAGAGGGAATTAGAAAAAGAGATTTGCAGCAACAATGTGATATATATACTTGTTTCTAATGAGATTCGAATTGATCAAAATAAACAAGCAAAGAGGCCATATGAATTGGAATCTGTTTTAGAAGAATTCAAGGATGTCTTTCACAAGGAATTACCTCCGGGACTACCTCCTATTCGTGGGATAGAGCATCAAGTTGACTTGATTCCGGGAGCACCATTACCTAATAAGGCAGCCTATAGAAGTAATCCGGAAGAAACAAAGGAGATGCAAAGGCAAATTGAAGAGCTTATGGCTAGAGGATACGTGAGGGAAAGTATGAGCCCTTGTGCTGTGCCTACTTTACTTGTCCCAAAGAAAGATGGGAGTTGGCGCATGTGTATTGATAGTAGGAGTGTGAATAACATCACTATCAAATACCAATTTCCTATTCCAAGATTAGATGATCTACTTGATGAACTACATGGTTCACAGTTGTTTTCTAAGATTGATCTTATGAGTGGTTATCATCAAATTCGAATGAGACAAGGAGATGAGTGGAAAACAGCATTCAAGACTAAGTTAGGGTTGTATGAATGGTTGGTGATGTCGTTTGGACTCACTAATGCACCTAGTACTTTCATGAGGTTGATGCATGAGGTACTTAAACCTTTCCTTGGCAAGTTTGTTGTTGTTTATTTAGATGATATTCTGATATACTCTAAAAATTTACATGATCATTTAAATCATCTAACAAGTGTGTTTGAAGTGTTAAGAGAGAAGAAACTCTATGCTAAGCTTGAAAAATGCTACTTCTTAGTGCCTAGTGTTACTTTTCTTGGTTATGTTGTATCAAAAGATGGAGTTTCAGTTGATCATTCGAAAGTAGAGGCTATTAAAACTTGGCCTATTCCTACTAATATGAGTGAAGTAAGGTCTTTTCATGGTCTAGCTTCGTTCTATAGAAGATTTGTCAAGAATTTCTCAAGTATTGTGGCGCCTATGACCAAATGTTTGAAGAAGGACAAGGGTAAATTCGAATGGACTAAAGAAGCTCAAAGTGCGTTTGAGTTGGTTAAAAAGAAGCTATGTGAAGCACCTATACTTGCGTTACCAGATTTCTCAAGTCCTTTTGAAGTTGAAACCGATGCTAGTGGAGTTGGAATTGGAGCAGTTTTACTCCAAAAGAAGAGGCCTATTGCATATTTCAGTGATAAATTGGGAGGAGCTCGATTGAACTATTCTACTTATGATAAAGAGTTCTATGCTATTGTAAGAGCTTTAGATCATTGGAGTCATTATCTCCGACCTAATCACTTTGTGTTGCATTCTGATCATGAAGCATTGAAGTACATACATGGACAACAAAAGCTCAATCCTAGACATGCTACGTGGGTTGAATTTTTACAATCATTTAATTTTTCTTCAAGGTACAAAGAAGGGAAATCGAATGTTGTGGCTGATGCATTATCTAGAAGATACACTTTGATTGGAATTCTAAATAGCAAGCTACTTGGTTTTGAATTGATCAAAGAATACTAAAAAGGTGATGATGATTTTGCTACATTGATTGAAGAGTGTTCTAAAGGAGCCGTGGGTTCTTATTTGCTGCAAGATGGTTTTCTTTTCAAAGGAAATCGACTTTGTCTTCCTAAGTGTTCTATTAGAGAGCTAGTTGTTAGAGAAGCTCATGGGGGAGGAATTTCTGGTCACTTTGGCATTACAAAGACCTTGAGTATGTTACAAGAACACTTCTATTGGCCTAAGATGCTCACGGATGTACAACTAGTTATTTCTAGGTGTGCAGCTTGTCAAAAAGCGAAGGCTACTTTTCATCAAGGCTTGTATACTCCTTTACCTGTTCCAGATTCACCTTGGGAAGATATTTCTATGGATTTTATTGAGGGATTGCCGAGAACACAACGGGGGAAAGACTCTATTATGGTTGTTGTGGATAGGTTCTCTAAGATGGCTCATTTTGTTCCTTGTCACAAAGTGGATGATGCTATGAAAGTGGCGGATTATACTTCAAAGAGATTGTTAGATTGCATGGAATTCCGAAAACTATTGTGAGTGATCAAGATACAAAGTTCATGAGTTTCTTTTGGGAGTCTTTATAGAAGCTTGTGGGAACTAAATTGCTCTTTAGTACATCTTACCATCCACAAACTGATGGACAAACCGAGGTTACTAATCGTACTCTTGGTGCGCTTTTGCGTGGGTTAGTGAGTAAGATACAAAAGGATTGGGACATCAAGTTAGCTCATGCGGAGTTTGCTTATAATAGATCACCTACATATGCTACCAAACATAGTCCTTTTGAGGTAGTCTATGGAGTCAATCCGAAACTTCCAATTGATCTTGTTCCATTGCCTAAGGGTGAATTAATTCACAAAGATGCCGAGTCTAAGTCGAAGAGTATGCTGAAATTACATGCTCAAGTTCGAAGAAGAATAGAGAAAGTAAATGACATTTACAAAGCTAGAGCAAACAAGCATAGAACGCAACAAGGTTACAATGTTGGAGACTTGGTATGGTTACATTTGAGAAAGGAAAGATTTCCAGGAAAAGGCAAGAATAAGTTGATGCCTAGAAGTGAAGGTCCTTTCAAGATTATTGAGAAGATCAATGACAATGCTTATAAGTTAGAACTTCCGGGAGAATATGGAGTTAGTGCTACATTCAATGTTGGCGATTTGGCTAAGTATATTCCTGATGAGGAACTTCGAGATTTGAGGACAAATTCTTTCGAAGAAGAGGAGGAAGATGCAAGTCCAAGCATGCAGAACTTCGAAGATTTGCTTATCATGCATCAAGATAGCTTGTCCCTACACATTGATTGAAGCCAAGCATTGCATGGACACTTTCTTGGATATCAAAGCAAAGCCACGGTTTGCTTAGTGGTTTTTCTTGGAGTCTAGTTCACTTTCTTGAACTTTCTTGAATTTTCTGTACTTAGATTTTGCTTACAAGTTTTTACCTTTCACTTGAAAGGGTTTTTCTTGGTTCAAGCATTAGGATCTTTAATCTTTATTTAGTTCTTTAATTTTTATTTATTTATTTAGTTGCTTTAAAAATCAGTTAGTTAGCAAAATAAATCAGTTTAGGCGTGTGCTTGTTCTCCAAGGAGTTTGGTGTATGCTTGTGCGCCAAGGTGCTTGCTCTTCAAGCAAGTTAGAATTCTAGTTTAATTAGGATTGAATTAGGGACTTGTCCTAATCTTCCTAGGTAAACTAAGTCTTATAAATAGGGCTGTAAACACACGAATAAACATACTTGAGTTTTGGTTGATTGCGATCAATTGCTATTTTGCTTGTTTTAGTTAAAACATTCGTTTGGATTGATTAATTAGGTGGATTCTTAATTGATTAATCTTAGTATTTGTTTAATTCTTGGTGGATTTACTGTATAGAATTAGACTTAAACATATCCCTTGTGTTTTGTTGATTTTCGGATCAATAATTCACATCAGGGCCCTTGAAAGCCGCCATTTCATAAGCTTATCTGAAGGGGACACGTGTCAGTAGGCTATTGGGCCACTTGGGCCATCATGAACTTTACACGTGGCCGCCTCTCATTGGTCCACATGTCTAGGGTATTTTTACCCAAAACATTTGCCCCTAATGTCACGTGATGCCTGTGACACCTGTCCTCCTATCAAAGTTGAATTGTAATAACGGATAGTAAAATTAAAATTTCAAACGGGGATGCCCCCGTTTTCACCTTCTATAAATAGAAGTCCCCCCCCCCCATTTCTCTCACTTCATTTTCATTTGACTTTCTAAAGAGAGAAAAAGAGATTTTTAGAGAGAGATTCTCTGCTTCCGTCTGTGTCAAAGTTTTCCCGATTTTCATGTGCTAACCTTGCAACACCTGGTCACCGTCTGAAGCTATTTTCAGATTTTTCAAAGTTAAACGTAAGTACCATTTTTAGTTTTTCTTTTCCAACTTGTATACATTCTTTTTTACGTCTGTATACATAGTCTTAGAAGTAAAATGAGTTCTCAATCCACACACTCGGCAATGCATAGGACACTCAGCCAGTCTCCCGGAACGGCTGAGTCTAGAATAGGGGGTGCCTTTTCTAGAATGTCGGAACTGCTGTGCTCATCTCTGAATTCCTCCCTCTTTGTGTTTGTGCAGGACACAATGGCTAGAGTCAAACAGAAGGCCAGAAAGTCTAAGAGTCGGCGCACTATGGAAGGGCCTGCCGACAATGTTGTTCCAGATGGGGAACATGAGGATTTTGAGGAGAGCGACAATTCTAATGAAGAGGCTCCCTCTCGTCCCGGGAGCTCGGGCGAACGCGAGGTAGACGGTGAAGAGGTCGCTTCCTCTAATGGATCCGAGGAAGAATCCGGCGGTGCTAAGGCTGCTGAAAGATTGGGGGCCGAGACTTGTGGCTCTGATTAAGATAATTTTGCTGCTGACTATTAGCAGCCGGCGAAAGTTGCTGACAACCCATACCCGAAGAAAATTAGGATGCTTCCTGGTGACATAGCCCTACTGAAGAGTGTCTTAAGGGCTTTGAAGGAAAAGCACCCCTTTGGAAAGGGATGGGATATTATCGTCCCGCCTATTGATGCAGTAATGGCCTAGGACGACAAAATAAATAAAGTCGACCTCCGGTTTCCCCTCCATACCAGGATTAGGAAAATCCCGAAGGGGTATGATATGAGAGTCAGGCAGCTCACCCCAAACTCGTGGGTGAACATTTTGAGCTACATTGCCGCTTGCGAGCTTCAAAATCTTGCTCCCAGCTTCTCTGCCTTTGCTCACATGCATTACTTAAGCAAGGCCTTAGGCAGTCATGGGCATGGTACACTCTTTCCATCTTGCCCCAATACTTGATGAGTTTGGACAAGGTGTCCAAGTGGTCCGGGTGGAAAGACAAGTTTTATTTAATTTCTTCACCTACCTTGAGATACAACCGGACACTACGCCGGTACAACCAGGAACCAGTTCTTCTGGGAAGGAAATGCTCTCTCCCGGCGCTCTCTACTAGGGCCCGGGAGCAAATAATGGAGCCGGGTTTCTTTGAAACCACTACTGAGCCCTTGGGGGATGGGACTCACATCATTGTTACGAAAAACTAGATCCCCCACCCGGACTACTTCAAAGATGAATGCTTTCTGTCCGCCAGTGGGTTAAGCCCTATGTTTTCCAAGGGTAGATCCACTTGCATTAAGCATTTCTTTAGTTTTTAAATTGTACTTCAAACCTTTTGATTTTTTCTAACTTTTATTTTCTCCTTGCAGCCGACGCCTTGAAAATGGTTGACCCAGCCAAGACTCAGACTAAGTCAGAAGTGTAACTGCGTAAGGAAAGCGCGCTCTCAAAGAGAGAAACCGTTGAGGCCAAGGAGGCCAAGAAAGGCGGGGTAAGACCGCTTGACTTAAGTTTTTTTTTTTACATTTCTTGCAAAGGTTTTTGCCTGCTGGTAACATTTAGTTCTTAATTTGTAGGATACTTCTAAGCGCGTTCCATGCTCCATCTCCAAGCTTTTCAAAAGGCAAGGGGATGATCTGGAAAAGACGCCGGCTGCCAAGACCGCCAGGAAGGACCCTTCCTAGTCAACCTCTACTGCCAACCCGGGTCATCCCATGACTGGAGGCAAATCTCCTTCTGCAATGAAAATTCTGAATGAAAGCTCAGAAGGCTCGCAGAAGAATGTGCTGGATGCCTCTACGGCATCAAAGGGTGGCCAGCCACCTAATGTTGCAGCCGGTACGGCAACAACTGGGGAGGAGGAGACTCCTAAGCCCCATCCGGAGACCCAAGGTAAGGACAAGATTAAAATACCTTGGCCACTTGACTTCATTAGAGTCAAGACTAAGGTAGACCCCTTAGGGGGGTTCAGTCAGCAGCCGGCAACGGATGATTGCCAACTATGCTGCATCCTTCTCACCAAGTACTTCTACTTCTTTTGGTGCAGATCTTACATCCGACGAGCCGGATCTTGTGGGGTTTGCCAAACGGATGGTGAGGACCGTCACCCGATCGGAGTTAAATTTCATACCTGATCTGCAGGTGGTGGACTTCGACCGGATAATGGGCTAACTGGCTGAGGTAAAGAATCTTAAACTTAATTTTGATATTTTTTCTTCATTTTAATAAAGTATTTCATAATTCGACTGCCCTTTTCTTAGGTAATGCTGAGGGTGGATGTGCTGCGGAGCCCCTTCAGACGGAAGCAAAGAGAGATAAATGACGCCAAACGGAGGGCCATTGAAAACCTCAACTCTGCTGAATATGATAATTATATGTGTGATTTAGAGATTAAAGCACTAGATTTGAAACAGGAGGAGCTGATCCGGAGCTTGACGGCTGCGAATGATGAAGCTACCAGCCGGGCTAATGACCTTGATAAAAAATTAAAGGATGCCAAGGCTGAACTCAAGGCATTAGAAAAGGCTGACAAGGAGAACATAATACTCCGGGCAGATTTCTCCCGACTAGGGGTGAATATCATCAATCTACGGAAACAGCAGAGAGACGAAATAGCCAAGGAGCAGACCCGGCTGAGCGAGGAGAATGAGTAGGACAATGCTGCTCGTCTAAAGATAGCATGGGGGCTCCTCTATCCGGATGTGGACTTTGAATTCTACAAGCTTAGGTATGATTACGCCACTGCGGTGTATGATGCCCAAGTATTGGGAGAGGCAGCTCCGCCTTGCATCAAGGAATGGGCTGCAGCGCTGGGATATGAAGTCTTAGATAATGAGGAGGAGCCGGCGGAGGACGAGCAAAACGAAGGCAGCTAGCCTCAGGTGGCTGATAACCAATTAGAAGCCCTCCCAACCGGTCAGATTCAGCCAAAACAGCAGCTTCCACCTCAGCCTTAGGCAAGCCTCCCTAAATTCAGCGGCAATATGCCAAGTTTCTTTCTTTTTCGGCTTGTAAGCCGAGTATGTTGTATCTTTACCAACTGTGGAGATGGGTAAACAATTTGTTTTTTCTGCTTCTTCATCGGATGTGATTTAGGTTAACAATTATTCTAGCCTTTGTGCCATTTTCAATATTAACGAAGTATTCTGACTTAGTCGGTTGTTTAAACATGTTTGTGTTTGAATTTTTTTAATTTGAATTTGGCGTATATACTGCAATACTTTAATATTTTGCCTATCTTAAAAAAGCATGTGGCAATTTGCAATTTGGCTACTCTTGCCCCTAGACGGCTGTGTGGTTGGTTTCATTTCAAATTGATTGATTGGCTTGAAAACACTTGATACTTGGAGAAGTATGAGGTGGTTTTAGGCCAATCAATCACAGGTGATTGCCCCAAACCAAGTTCACAGCCGGCTATTAAAACAGGTGCTTCGACCCTCTTGCCTAGGCGGTAATATTCCGTCTGGGATCATTGCATAGCCATTACACAAACTCTTTTGCCTCAATTGGGAGAGAGAGTGGAATAAATAATCTAAGTAAGAACTTCAGCCGGTAACCGACTAATTCCTTAGGGCATCCGGTATTCGAAAACTTAATCGTTCTTGTAGACTATTCTAGTCAGACGGCTATAAGTTGACCAATTTGGTCGTTCAATCTTTACCGTCTACATAGGTACGTAGAGCTGACAAAGAGTCTGCTCTCTTCGACGATTGCACCCGGAGTGGTGTCGCCGGACGCTGTTGTCCATGTTGGGACAGGCGGTTGGCCTTTGGTCTTGTTTAAGATTGGTTGTATAGCTACTAAGCCTTTTTGTGCTTAATTTTTTTATCAAGCCATTGACCGCGTGTTATTATAATAATTAAAAAAGATAACAAAACAATTTTGAAAACAAAGCCTGATTTCTCATTAATAGACTCTTTGTTTACAAAAAATTTACATTTCTCAGAAGTAGTACTTTTATAGGTTATCTACATTCCAAGTTCGAGGTAGGAGTCTATCGTCTGGGGTTTCAAGACGATAGGTGCCATCCCTAACTTCTTCATAGATCCGGTAGGGGTCTTCCCAATTGGGGGTTAGCTTTCCAGACGCATTGGCCCTACCGGTTGCCTCCATTTTCCGTAACACAAAGTCGCCAACTTTTAAAGGGCGCTTGTGCACTTTCTTGTTGTAGGCTCTCGTCATTCTCAGACGGTATATCTCATGATAAAGGGTATCATTGCCCCTACGTTCCGGGAGGGAGTCCAATGCCAGCCGCATGGCCTCCCAATTTGCCTCTTCATCATAAAGCATGACTTTAAGAGTCGGCTCGTAATGTTCAATGGGCAAGACGGCTTCAGAACCGTACACAATAAGAAATGGGGTTTCACCAGTTGCCCCTTTGATAGTTGTCCGGATGGCCCATAGGACATGAATCAACTCTTCAGCCCATAAGCCACCAACTCTTTCAATTTTTTTTTTATGCCGTCTGAGATAAGCTTGTTGAAAGCTTTAACTTGGCCGTTTGCTTGAGGTCGGCCGATTAATGGAAAACAATGTGAGATTCCCTAATCTCCCAACCAAGTCTTGAGGTGCGGCATTTCAAATTAAGGGTCATTATCAAACACCATAGACATAGGTACCCTAAACCGGGTGATGATGTTCATCCAATTGAAAGAGATGACATCCTTTGTCTTGATGTTCTTGACCGACTCAGCCTCTACCCATTTGGTGAAGTAATCCACATCCACCAAAATATAACGCTTTCCGCCTGGTGCAGGCGTATAAGGACCCAAGATATCCATGCCCCACTTAGCAAACGAGACTGGGCTGTGGATTGCTGTCAGATTAGTAGCCGGGCGGTGGATAAGTTTGCCGAATTTCTGGCATTTGTCAAACCTCTTCACAAACTCTTTAGCATTTGCTTCAAGAGTAGGCCAAAAGTAATGCCGCCTGGCTTTAACGGCTAGGGATCTGCCTCCTATATGACAGGCAAAGTATCCCGCATGCAATTCCTCGAGAACTTCTTTACCCTTCTCTGGGGTAACACACTTCAATAGAGGTTTAAGGAAACCCGCCTCGAAGAGCTCTCCATTTCTCATCTCGAAGTTTGCTGCTCGCTTCTTCATGACGGCCGCCTCCTGTGGTGAATCAGGAAGCATGTCGTCTGTTAAATATGCCCAGATGCCATCCATCCAGGTAGAGTTTCGATCCAGGATTCTAATGGGCTCTTCATATATACTTCTTTTTTCCAGAATTTCCCAAAAGACTTATCGAGGCGTATCACAACAAGCGAAAGATGCCAATTTGGATAATGCATCCGCCTGATTGTTATCTGACCTGGGCACTTGACTCAGACGGAATTCTTCAAGTGCCTTGGCCACTTCTTTGACTGGCTAAAGATACTTGATCATAGCCGGATAAGTTGCCTCATATTTTCTCTCATACTAGCTTACGACCAACTGTAAATCAAAGTAGGTGTCAATTTTTGTTGCCCCTGCTGCCTTACACATGCGGAGTCCGGCTAGTAGGGCTTCATATTCCGCCTCGTTATTTGAGGCTTGAAACTTAAACCGCAGTGCATATTCAAATCTGTCCCCCTTAGGGGACTCATATATAATTCCTGCACCGCAGCCGTTCTTCGTCGAGCTCCCACCTACATACACTTTCCAAACATGATCGATGTTATCCGTTGATACCGGTCTTGTCATTTCAACAATGAAGTCGGCAAACGCCTGGCCCTTTACTACCTTTTTGGGTTCAAAAGTGATTTCAAGACTTTGCATTTCAATAGCCCATTTCAGCATTCTACCGGATGACTCCAGGGTAGACATTGGCCGCTTCAGGGGCTGATCGGTGTAAATTACAACCGAATGGGCCAGAAAGTATGGCTTCAATTTCTTGAATGCCATATATAGAGCAAGGCCAAAATTTTCAACCATGGGGTACTGGAGTTCAGCATTTTTTAGCAGATGGCTAATGAAATAGACCGGGAGCTGGATGTCGTCTCTCACAGCAAGGAGAACAGCACTGAGAGCATGATCTGAGACGGCTAGGTACATGTATAACGTCTCTTTGGGCAGAGGGCTAACAAGCCTTGGCAAAGAGTGCAAGTGTTTTTTCAGCTTTTGAAAGGCCACTAAGCATCATCCCCCCATTCAAATCTGGTCTTCTTCCTGATTGCTTGGAAGAAGTAAAGGCATTTGTCACTTGACCGGCTGAGGAACTTCCCAAGTGCCGCCTGGCAGCCGGTTAGTCTCTGCACTTCCTTAACAGTGCAGGGTGATTTCATGTCAATTACCGCCTGTATCTTCTCAGGGTTAGCCTGTATCCCCCTTTGATCAATTAGGAATCCAAAAAACTTCCCAGACTCAAAACCAAAGACGCATTTCTTAGGATTTAACATAAGCTTATGCTGGTTGAGGGTGGTGAAGGTTTCTCGGAGATCAACAAGGTGATCCGCCTGCTGCTTGGATTTGACTATCATGTCATCAATGTACGCCTCCACATTCCTCCCAATTTGATTAAGAAGACCGTATTAACCATCCGTTGAAATGTAGCTGGCGCATTTTTCAAGCCAAACGACATCATAGTGTAACAGAATAACCCCTAATCAGTGACGAAGGTCGTCTTCTCTTGATCTTTTTTCGACAGGGGTATCTGATGGAAGCTGATCAAAGATCAAGAAGCCCACTTAGAAACTCTGTGGATCAAGAACCAGTTGCTCTAGTCTTGGAAACACTAGGGTTTTATCCATTTTCTACCAGGGCCGAATTCAAGTGTTGCATCTCAAGGTTGATTGACGGTCCAAAGTACAAGTCTAAAAGAAGCTAAACGTTTTGCCCATTAAGCTGCTGATTTGGGCGTGTAGATTTCTATCTTATTTTTAGTTTTATTTTTGGTTTAAATAATGCCAAGAGTTACTCTTAAAGTTGCTTTTAATGGCTGGTTATGTAGAAGGTTTTTTTAGGCCTTATTTTTAGCTGATCATCACTTGCTAATTAAGGAATTTAGTGCAAGCTTAAATTAAGGAAAACTGTTGGCTGTTTGTTTCCCTTTAGGGACGATTCTCTCTTTGACTTTTGGTGGGTTTTATCTTTTCATTTGCTGCTCCTTATTACTCTATATCGGAGAGCAAACCAGAAATAAAAAGCAGTTTTTGGAATTATTCATAAAAACCGTGAGGTTGCCTAACATTCTTCTTTGTGTTTGTCCAAAGTGTGAGTGTTGTTCCTTGTTGCTTTGAGTTAGTTCTTAAGTGACAAGATTAGGGAGATATTGAGTGTGTCTTGTCTCTAGCCTAAGAACCCAGAACTTTGAGTGTTTTCTTGAGTTTTGGTTAATTTCACAACTTTAAGTTGTTTCAGGGTGAGTTGTTTTTCATTCGAGTTTAAATACCATTACAACTTGTTGGAGGGGTATATTAGACTTACATCAGAAGCCGGAGTAGGCATCCATAAAACTCGTCAAGGCATGCCCGGCTGTAGAATTGACAACACTGTCGCCTAGCATCTCTTCCACTTCAAAGGGAAAAATGTCTTTGAATTCTTTCAGCAATAGGTGCAAGCCTGCACCCAGCTTAGCATAAGCAGCCGTCCTAACCTTAAAAGTACGCACTGGACGGCTTTCGTCCAGAGGTATATCAATATGTTCTCCAGCCGGTTGGGGACGGAGCTCATCTGACCGTTCCCCGGTCAGTGATTGCTATTTTTTCTCTTTCTTCACCTCTACCAGCTAAGGAGCCTTTCTTTTCTTCCCGGCTGCGGGTGGGGCGGGGGCGGCGTCCTTAACATTCTCAAGGTCTATTGGTTCCTGTCCTTGATCGTCTAGGGCCATAGTATCCTTGACGGCTGAGAGGTAGCACTCCTTTGATCCCCATTGAAGGAACCAACAGAACCATCATCCCTCTCATTCTTAATGAGCATGAGAGAAAGGATGATTATAGCCTTGGCTTCGTTGAGGGTTCGCAAGCCTAGGTTAATGTTATAGACGATCAGTTCCTCAACGACCAAGAATTTGACGACCAGGTGTCGTCCTTTTCCTTTTTCACCCAGTCGAATATGTAAGTCAATCCTACCGATTGGGTAAACCATCCCACCCCCAAAACCAACCAAGTGGTGGGTAACCGGATGCATGCTGCTGAGGTTGTATTTCAGCTTTTGCAAGCACCGGAGACTGATGATGTCCGACGAGCTGCTGGTGTCAATAAGGATTCAACCAACCAGCTGGTTGGTGACCTTACATTCAATGACAACCGGATCGTCATGCTGACGTCGGACAATGCCTTTATCCTTCTCAGTGATCAGAACGTCTGGGAAGGAGGAGCTTCCGGCCGCCTGATCATCATCATCATCATCATCATTGTCCATTATTCGAAGATGGTTCTTGGTGCCCCGGATGGTAGGGCCACCGCACGAGAACCCGCCTGCTATTGTGAGGACCAGCTCCTTATCGGTGTCCGAGCTACTAGCAGGTTGGGGTGTCTTAGATGACTGCTCCAGATTCATCTTATTAGTCCCATTGGACTTAAAAATGTAGGACTTTAACATCCCCTTATCAGCCAGATGGTCCAACGCCCGTTGAAGGCTGAAGCAGTCGTTGGTGTCATGGCCAACTTCCTCATGGTATTGGCAGAGTTTATTTTTGTTCCTTGATTGAATGGAACTTTTCATTGGATTCGGCTTCTCTAGAGACAGCCAGTCCTTGATCTCCCAGAGGATGGAGTTGTAGTCCTTGTTAAACTCATACCTAGGAACGTCCGGTTTAAATTCTTTCTTTTTCTTCTGGGATGGCTGGTCAGAATCACTAACCGCCCAGACTTCTTTTCTCTTTTTGCTCTCAACTTTTGTCTTGGCCGGCTGAGCATGCCGGTTGTCTTTCTACCTGTCAGACATCTTAGAGTCCAATTGGCTACCAGGTGAGCTGAGGTCGGTTGCTTGAATATAACTTTCTGCCTCCCTCGGGGTCGCCTGTAAAGTAAAAGCCCCTTTTTTTTTTACTAGGTCAAACTTAAAGGTCGACCTTTCTCTCATACCCTTAAATAAGTCTGTAAAATCTACCTCGTCATACAGTCCTTGAATCTGAATTCTAATCATATTGAACCGCCTGACATAGGAGCGCAATCCTTCTCTCTCTCCTTGGTTAATGGTGCTCAAGTTAAGACTTGTTTTCTTCGCAGGGATGTTCATTAAGCTTGGGCCAGCCGGGCTCTTGGTGATCAGATCCTTAATTTTCACCCTTGAAACTAGTCATGAATTTCATGAGTTCGTCTCGAGTGACGATAGTAGATCCACCGGCCGTTTGGGTTTCCCCTTCCGGCTGTCTAGGGGGTCGTTTTGTACCCGCCTGGCTGGCACCCCGCTCCAGAGTGTCTCTAGGCCCAGTGCGCTTGGATATCAGGGAGCCATCAGTAAAGACTTTCGCTTCGTCTATCGGACGCTCAAGAGGTGGTACAGACTCTTGAACCATCCTTGAGGTACTCTCCCCACAGACGGCGCCTAATGTTTTGGGTGTTTTTGTCCCTCTAGAGAGTTACGTCACAAAGATTGGTCCGGTTGAGCTACACCTATAAAAACAACGGAGACTCTGGGTGGTGGAGCTCTACCTCTAACGGTCAAGTTAGTAACCTGAAAGAGAATAAAGAGTACGAAAATTTAGGTGGGGATCTGCTTGTATTCCAAGAACATGTGTTTCTCTTATGAGAGAGAAAGTAGGTGTAATGAATGATTTAATGTGTCCCCAAAATGGGGAAATATCTCCCTATTTATAGGGTCGTTGGTAGAAGTGTTCCTATCTAGGTCACTTGACCTAGGTTTTAGTGGGCTGCGCCGAATTATGACACTTCTTGGGATTTGGGCCCTTGAAGGCCGTCATTTCTAAAGCTTATCTGAAGGTGACACGTGTTAGGAGGCTATTGGGCCACTTGGCCCATCCTGAACTTGACACGTGGCCTCCTCTCATTGGTCCACATGTCTAGGGTATTTTTACCCTAAACAATTGTCATCAGCCGTTTGGGGCTGGAGGCCTGGATTCCCTTGGCCATCAGCTTGTTCCCCTTCATCATCTGAGACTTCATATACCTGTTCAGTTGCCCAGGCCTTGAATTGTGCTGGAGCTGCCTCTCCCAGCACATGGGCATCATACATAGTAGTGGCGTAGTCATAACTAAGCTTGTAGACTTCAATGTCTACGTCTGGGTAGAGGAGATTCCAAGCGATCTTCAGCCGGGCCTCATTGTCTCGCTCATTTTTCTCAACCAGTCAGCTCTGCTCCTTAGCGATATCATCCTATTGCTGGCTCCTCAGATTGACCATCTCCACCCCCATCCGAGCAACGTCCACACGGAGCTTTGAATTTTCCTTATCAGCCCCCTCCGATGCCTTGAGATTAAATTGAGCATTTTTCAGTTGCTGCTCAAGGTCATTGGCCCGGTTGTTGGCCGCATCGTTAGTAGCTGTCAAGTTCCGGATCAGTTCCTCTTGTTTCAACTCTACTGCTTTAATCTTTAATTCGCACATATAGTTAACATATTAAGCAGAGTTAAGATTTTGAGTGCCCCTCTTTCTAGCATCGTTAACCTCTTCTTGCTTCCGCCTAAAGGGGCCCTGTAATCCATCCACTCTCAAGATCACCTAAAATAGAGGGGATTAGTGGGAAAGTTCAATGCTTAACAAAATTAAAGAAGAAAGCATAATGTTTGTTTTGGGTGTTTTTGTCCCTCGGGAGAGTTACATCACGAAGTCTGATCCGGCTGAGTTGTACGAGCAAAACAACGGAGACTCCGGGTGGTTGGAGCTCCGCCTCCGACGATCAAGTTAGTAACTTGGAAGGGAATTAAGAGTACGAAAATTTAGGTGGGGATCTGCCTGGATTCCAAGCTCAGGTATTTCTCTGATGTGAGAGAATGTAGGTGTAATAAATGATTGAATGTGTCCCAAAAATGGGGAAATATCTCCCTATTTATAGGGTCCTTGGAGAACATGCCCCTATCTAGGTCACTTGACCTAAATTTTAGTGGGCTGTGCCGTAAAACGGCGCTTCTAGGGATTTGGGCCCTTGAAGGCCGCCATTTCAGAAATGTATCTGAGGGCGCCAAGTGTCAAGAGGATATTATTAAGCCATATGGGCCATCCTGAGCTCGACACATATCCGAACAAGTGATTGCTAAAATTTGCGCGGGGACATCCACCTTGAATTTTAAGGAAAGGGTTAGAAAACATATTTATTCTGATTCAGAAGGAGAAATGCACAAAAGTACCGATGTGTACCATGCGCCTGAATTTACATATGGAAATGTTCATCTCTTACCAAAAACAAGCATTTATGGATATTATCAGGAAAGCCGTACAGATCCAGTGTGGTCCTCTTTTCTCTCTCCAAGGATTAAGATCAAATGAACACTCATTCTATTTCTTTCGAACAAATATCTATTTCGAATTCCTCAGTCACTATCAATCAAGTAAAAGATAAATTATCGGACTCTTTTAGTAAAAAATAGGATAGGATTCCGTATTATTCAGAACTTAATCGAATCCTCTCATCGGTCCACGTGTCTAAGGTATTTTTACCCTAAACATTTTCCCCTCACAGGTCGCACGTGCATATCACGTGGGGCCTGTGACACTTGTCCACCTCTTAAAGGTGAACAGTAACGGGTAAAAATTTGAATTTCAAACTATGGAAGTGCAAGCCGATGAGGTTTTCCCAGACGGGGAACAAAGGGATTTGGAAGAGACCAGGTCTGACGAAGAGGTTCCCTCTACTTCCGGGAGCTCCGGGGTACGAGAGGTAGGCGGCGAGGGAACCGCCTCCTCTAATGAAGCCGACAATGCTGAGGCCGACGAAAGGTCAAGGGCCGAATCTTCCGGCTCTGACCAAGACAATTTTGCGGTTGACTATCAGCAGCCGCCTAAGGTCGCTGACAACCCCAACCCTAAACGGACCCGGATGCTGTCGGGTAACATCGCCCTCCTCAAGAGCGGATTTAGGGCCTTCAAGGAAAAGCACCCCTTTGGAAGGGGCTAGGACATCATCATTCCTCCGGTTGACGCTGTAATGGCCTGGGGCGATGATATTAACAATGTAGACCACTACTTCGTCTGCTACGAGGCGGTTATCGAAGCCGGCCTCCGGTTTCCCCTCCAACCCGGGATTAGGAAAATCCTTAAGGGGTACGATGTTGGGGTTTGGCAGCTCACCCCCAATTCGTGGGTGAACATTCTTAGTTACATCGCCGCCTGTGAGTTTCAAAATATAAACCCTAGCTTTTTCGCCTTCGCTCACATGCACTACTTGAGCAAGGCCCCAGGCGGCCATGGGGCATGGTACACTCTGACTACCTTGCCCCATTATTTGATGACTTTGGACATAGTGTCCAAATGGTCAGGGTGGAAGGACAAGTTTTACTTGATTTCTTCCCCCACTTTAAGACACAAACGGACACTGCGCCGGTACAACAATGAGCCGGCTCTTCTAGGCCGCAAATGCCCTCTTCCAGTGCTATCTACTAAGGCACGGGAGCAAATAATTGAGCTGGGATTTTTTGAAACAACAACTGAGCCCATGGGGGATGGGACTCACATCATAGTTCCCAAGAACTGGATCCCTCATCTGGACTTCTTCAATGAGGAGTGCTTCTTGTCCGCCTACGGGCTGAGTACCATGTTTCCCAGGGGTAGAATACTTCTCATCCGGAATGATTGTTATTTTATTTTTATTGCAAATTTGCCATAATTTTTTCTAACCATGAAATCTTGTTCTTGAAGCCGACGCCTTGAGAATGGTCGACCCGGCGAAGACTCCGGCTAAGTCTGCGGCGCTGCTGCGCAAAGAGGCTGTACTTGCCAAGATGGCAGCCGTCGAAGCCAAAGACTCTAAGAAAGGCGGGGTAGGACCGCCTGACTTTATGTGTTTGCATATTTTCTTTCTCTTTTTTTTTTGACGGTTGGGTATACTTACCCTTTGCTTATTTCTTAGGATTCCGTCAAGAAAATTCCACGATCTTTCTCCAAGATGCTCAAAAGGCAAGGAGACGATATGGAGAAAACTCCGGCTGCGAAGGCCGCCAGGAAGGACCCTCCTCCCCAGAAACAATCTTCTGCCCAATCTGGTCGTCCAACGACTGGGGGCAACCAAAGTTGTCATGGTTACCACAAAACCCTTGGGTTACTTGGTTCCTATAACCACTATTTTGGTTATAATTGTCGTAGCTCCCATGATTGTGATAGTTCCTATTTCCAACATTCTTTTGAGCATTAAATCTAGATCCAAAATTACTATTACCAACATAATTCACATGCACATTTTCATTTTCATCGTATTCATCACATCCATCACAAGGAACATTTGGACAATTAGAAGCATCATGACCATTTCTTCCGCATAAATCACAAACCAAACATTCTCTAATCATGCAACAAGAAGCGAAAAGAGGGTTAGAGTAAGAAGATGTACCTCTCCCCTTAAATTGGGAGGGAAGACCTTGTCCTTAAGAAGATGAATTTTCAAGCTCAGCTTTGATAGAAGCCACCTCCTTCCTTAAGTCCGAAAGTAGAGTATACAATTTGTTGATGGCATCGACTTGATCAACCAAGGCACACTCGTTTGTTGACTCTTCCTCAACCTCTTGCCAACTCATGTAGTTCCTCACTACATCATCTATCACATCAACAACCTCTTCCACCGTCTTGTTCATGATTAGGCCTCTGGCTCCGACATCTAAACTCGACCTACCTTGAGGACTCAAACCACCATAGAAAATTTGAATTGTTTGGTAGGTTGGAATTTTGTGGTGAGGGCACTCTATTTGATATTCTTTGTACCTCTCCCATGCTTCATAGAGATTTTCGTTAGGCCTTTGCTTGAAATTTTGATCAAAGTTCTAGCTTCTACCGTTTTCTTTTGGGGGTAGAAACGGGATAAGAATCCTTTGGTAACATCTTCCCATGTTCTTGAAGAACTCCGCTTGACTTCCTTGTCCAGCCATTCCAAGGCTCGCCCTATGATGGAAAAAGGGAACAATTTGATCCTTAGAAACTCTTGTGCAACCCCACTCACCCTAATGGTGTTGCAATATTTCTCGAATTCCTTAAGGTGGTTGAGAGGACTTTCATTCGATGCACCACTATATTGTTGCCTCTCGATCAAGGTAATCATTGTCGGCATGATTTCAAAATCATTATCCGGAATCAATAATTGAGCAATCCTGCTCTGATACTTGTATGCACCCGGAGTACCCAACTCCTTCAATGTAACCCTTTGAGCTTCTCCCATGTTCACTTGCATACACAATCTCAAACAGAATTATTATGTAGCCTAAACAAGAAAATCTTTTTGTATTTTTTCAAATAAGGTGAAATAGACTCAACAAAAAAAGCAATCATCTACGCCATTCCCCGACAACGTCATTTTTTGATCTAGGGCGAGACTAGGTCGTTGAAAATTAATCTACCCTTGGTCAAAACAAAATTTGTAATCTCTCAACACACCCCTATACAAAGCATAGAGTAAGTCAAGGGTCAAACCACTAGGAACGGGAGGTGAATGCTAATGTCAAAGCTAAGCTATTTCGAAGCAATGAAATGAGGTGTGTATATTAAAAAAACTCAAATAATAAAAAAGAAATCAAATTTATCAAGCACTAGGGTTAGGATCCGCATATACTCGGAATGGATGGAGCTAATTGGGATTGGAGATGACTAAGTCAAGTGTTGCGAGGAAAAATCAAAAAAGAAATCAAGAGAGTAAGGTAGGCTAATCTCCTAGAGGTCAAGCTAGTGCCAACTACGAGAGACTCTAACAAGGAACCTTGCAAACCTACTCAATCGACAAAAGCAAGCAACAAATTAATTTTCCGTATCAATGCAAGCTTACAATGCAATCTAGTGTAACAATCAAAGTTAGCTACTCTTCAATTAATCACATACATGCACTTACTAAATCAACCAATTTAATCACAACATCAACTCCATCAATTTCCCCCAATTATCATCAATCCATTACTCATACATGCTTTGATGTGAATTATTGATCCGAAAATCAACAAAACACAAGGGATATGTTTAAGTCTAATTCTATACAGGAAATCCACCAAGAATTAAACAAAAACTAAGATTAATCAATTAAGAATCCACTTAATTAATCAATCCAACCGAATGTTTTATCTAAAACAAGCAAAACAGCAATTGATCACAATCAACAAAACTTAAGTGTTTAAACTTAGAACAATGTATATTAATCTCTACATGTTTATTCGTGTGTTTTACAGCCCTATTTATAAGACTTAGTTTACCTAGGAAGATTAGGACAAGTTCCTAATTCAATCCTAATTAAACTAGAATTCTAACTTGCTTGAAGAGCAAGCACCTTGGCGCACAAGCATACACCAAACTCCTTGGAGAACAAGCACACGCCTAAACTGATTTATTTTGCTAACTAACTGATTTATAAATCAACTAAATAAATAATAATTAAAGAACTAAATAAAGATTAAAGATCCTAATGCTTGAACCAAGAAAAACCCTTTCAAGTGAAAGGTAAAAACTTGTAAGCAAAATCTAAGTAAAGAAAATTCAAGAAAGTTCAAGAAAGTGAACTAGACTCTAAGAAAAACCACTAAGCAAACCATGGCTTTGCTTTGATATCCAAGAAAGTGTCCATGCAATGCTTGGCTTGAATCAATGTTTAGGGACAAGCTATCTTGATGCATGGTAAGCAAATCTTTGAAGTTCTCCATGCTTAGACTTGCATCATCCTCCTCTTCTTCGAAAGAATTTGTCCTCAAATCTCGAAGTTCCTCATCAGGAATATACTTAGCCAAATCGCCAACATTGAATGTAGCACTAACTCCATATTCTCCTGGAAGTTCTAACTTATAAGCATTGTCGTTGATCTTCTCAATAATCTTGAAAGGACCTTCACTTCTAGGCATCAACTTATTCTTGCGTTTTCCTGGAAATCTTTCCTTTCTCAAATGTAACCATACCAAGTGTCTAACATTGTAACTTTGTTGCTTTCTATTCTTGTTTGCTCTACCTTTGTACATGTCACTTACTTTCTCCATTCTTGTTCGAACTTGAGCATGTAATTTCAGCATACTCTTCAACTTAGACTCGGCATCTTTGTTAATTAACTCACCCTTAGGCAATGGAACAAGATCAATTGGAAGTTTCGGATTGACTCCATAGACTACCTCAAAAGGACTATGTTTGGTAGCATATGTAGGTGATCTATTATAAGCAAACTTCGCATGAGCTAACTTGATGTCCCAATCCTTTTGTGTCTTACTCACTAACCCACGCAAAAGTGCACCAATAGTACGATAAGTAACCTCAGTTTGTCCAT
Source organism: Chenopodium formosanum (assembly GCA_024500155.1). NCBI lineage: Eukaryota > Viridiplantae > Streptophyta > Magnoliopsida > Caryophyllales > Amaranthaceae > Chenopodium > Chenopodium formosanum. Next base: position 45,954,069 of record CM044880.1, read on the forward strand.
CAGTTTGTGGATGGTAAGATGTACTAAAGAGAAATTTAGTTCCCACAAGCTTCCATAGAGACTTCCAAAAGAAACTCATGAACTTTGTATCTCGATCACTCACAATAGTTTTTGGAATTCCATGCAATCTAACAATATCCTTGAAGTATAATTCCGCCACTTTCATAGCATCATCCACTTTGTGACAAGGAACAAAATGAGCTATCTTAGAGAACCTATCCACAACAACCATAATAGAGTCTTTCCCCCGTTGTGTTCTCGGCAATTCCACAATAAAATCCATAGAAATATTTTCCCAAGGTGAATCTGGAACAGGTAAAGGAGTATACAAGCCTTGATGAAAAGTAGCCTTCGCTTTTTAACAAGTTGCACACCTAGAAATAACTAGTTGCACATCCGTGAGCATCTTAGGCCAATAGAAGTGTTCTTGCAACATACTCAAGGTCTTTGTAATGCCAAAGTGACTAGCAATTTCTCCCCCATGAGCTTCTCTAACCACTATCTCTCTAATAGAACACTTAGGAAGACAAAGTCGATTTCCTTTGAAAAGAAACCCATCTTGCAGCAAATAAGAACCCACGGCTCCTTTAGAACACTCTTCAATCAATGTAGCAAAATCATCATCACTTTTATAGTATTCTTTGATCATTTCAAAACCAAGTAGCTTGCTATTTAGAATTCCAAGCAAAGTGTATCTTCTAGATAATGCATCAGCCACAACATTCGATTTCCCTTCTTTGTACTTTGAAGAAAAATTAAATGATTGTAAAAATTCAACCCACGTAGCATGTCTAGGATTGAGCTTTTGTTGTCCATGTATGTACTTCAATGCTTCATGATCAGAATGCAACACAAAGTGATTAGGTCGGAGATAATGACTCCAATGATCTAAAGCTCTAACAATGGCATAGAACTCTTTATCATAAGTAGAATAGTTCAATCGAGCTCCTCCCAATTTCTCACTGAAATATGCAATAGGCCTCTTCTTTTGGAGTAAAACTGCTCCAATTCCAACTCCACTAGCATCGGTTTCAACTTCAAAAGGACTTGAGAAATCTGGTAACGCAAGTATAGGTGCTTCACATAGCTTCTTTTTAACCAACTCAAATGCACTTTGAGCTTCTTTAGTCCATTCGAATTTACCCTTGTCCTTCTTCAAACATTCGGTCATAGGTGCCACAATACTTGAGAAATTCTTGACAAATCTTCTATAGAATGAAGCTAAACCATGAAAAGACCTTATTTCACTCACATTAGTAGGAATAGGCCAAGTTTTAATAGCCTCTACTTCGAATGATCAACTGAAACTCCATCCTTTGATACAACATAACCAAGAAAAGTAACACTAGGCACTAAGAAGTAGCATTTTTCAAGCTTAGCATAGAGTTTCTTCTCTCTTAACACTTCAAACACACTTGTTAGATGATTTAAATGATCATGCAAATTTTAAGAGTATATCAGAATATCATCTAAATAAACAACAACAAACTTGCCAAGGAAAGGTTGAAGTACCTCATGCATCAACCTCATGAAAGTGCTAGGTGCATTAGTGAGTCCAAACGGCATCACCAACCATTCATACAACCCTTACTTAGTCTTGAATGCTGTTTTCCACTCATCTCCTTCTCTCATTCGAATTTGATGATAACCACTCATAAGATCAATCTTCGAAAACAACTTTGAACCATGTAGTTCATCAAGTAGATCATCTAATCTTGGAATAGGAAATCGGTATTTGATAGTGATGTTATTCACACTCCTACTATCAATACACATGCGCCAACTCCCATCTTTCTTTGGGACAAGTAAATTAGGAACGGCACAAGGGCTCATACTTTCTCTCACGTATCCTCTAGCCATAAGCTCTTCAATTTGCCTTTGCATCTCCTTTGTTTCTTCCGGATTACTTCTATAGGCTGCCTTATTAGGTAATGGTGCTCCCGGAATCAAGTCAATTTGATGCTCTATCCCACAAATAGGAGGTTGTCCCGGAGGTAATTCCTTAGGAAAGACATCCTTGAATTCTTCTAAAACAGATTCCAATTCATACGACCTCTTTGCTTGCTTATTTTGATCAATTTGAATCTCATTATAAACAAGTATATATACCACATTGTTGCTGCAAATTTCTTTTTCTAATTCCCTCTCACTAATCAAATAAGAACTCTTCGAATTAGAGGTAACATTAGAAGGCTTGTTGCTTATCAAAGGTTTTAAAGCAACCGACCTCTCTTTTTCTCCTTTTCTCACAACATACACATTAGTCCTTCCATCAAACTTCACAAATCTATCATATTGCCAAGGACGGCCTAATAGTATATGACAAGCATCCATAGGACAAACATCACACAAAACTTTATCATGAAATTTACCAATTGAAAAAGAGATTAAGGCTTGTTTAGTTACCTTAACATCACTCAAATTATTAAGCCAATGAAGCTTATAAGGGCTTGGATGTTCAGTAGTTGGCCACTTCAATTTGTCTACCAAAGTAGTAGATACCACATTAGTGCAACTCCCCATGTCTATGATCATATCACACAACCTATCTTCTACCGTGCACCTTGAAAGAAAGATTTTCTCCCTTTGATTGTTTTCCATAGGTACGGTTTTAGAGTGTAGTGCCCTTCTTAGAACCAAACTTCGACCATGAGTCTCGGGATCAATTTCGTCAATATGCCCCTCCTCTTCTTCAAAGTTTTCCTCTTCGTTCTTTTCTACATAGTCACTACCTTGCTCACACTTAGCTTGTTCTTGTTCCCACTCTTGAGCAGTCATTACTCTTTTTGATGGACAATTAGTTGCAATGTGACCAACACTACCACACTTGAAGCACTTCCTATCTTCAACAAGCTTTTTAGGAGCTTCAAACTTTGATTTAGTCTCCTTGTAGTTCGAACTAGAACCACTTTTCTCCAAGCTGTTCTTCTCAAAAGGTTTAGAGAAACCTTTTACAAAGGACTTAGTGTACGTCCCTTTCTTCCCCTTTATCTGTTTTTCAACTTTTAAAGCTACCTTGCAAACATCCTCAAAGGACCAATATTGTTGCAATTCAACTTTTTCAGCAATATTATCATTCAACCCCGAAATAAATCTAGCAATCTTATGCTCAACAATCTCTTCTAAGCCACATAGCATGCATAACTTTTCAAATTCACCAATATAATTCTCAACAGTCATAGAATTTTGTTTAAAAAGTTGCATCTTAAGATAAACATCTTGAATATAATCACTAGGTACGAACCTCTTTTTCATGTGCCTCTTGAGTTGTTCCCAAGTTGAGATTCTTGCACACCCCTCCTTATGCCTCTTCTTCTTTAGATTATCATACCAAAGACTAGCATAACCGGTCAGTTTTAATTCAGCCAATTTGCATCTTTTCCTTTCATCATACTCCTTGTAATCAAAGAGTATCTCGGCCCTTCTAATCCACTCAAAGTATTTTTCAGGTTCATTCATACTCCCATTGAATTCAGGAAGATCTAATCTAAGGTTCCTATCATCATCCTTTGGTCGGTCTCTTCTCCTAGGCCTTGGTGATTCATCACTTGAGGAATAATTATTTCGTGGCCTCCTTGGGTTCCTCCTAGGTTGTTCTTCCTCACTTGAACCAGAATTAGGGTTAGAATTCCCTTTCCTTGAAGAATCTCCAGCAAGAGTATCAAGCCTTTTTAATATCTCATCCATCCTTGCTGCCAACTCGTCAATTCGCCTATCTCTTCTATGATTTTGAGCCTGTTCTATGGTTAATCCCCTTGGAACTGTTGGAACCTCCTCGTCACTCATGATTCCTACACAAATTAAGTCAGTTTATTCAAAAATCTTGATTAAAAGATCGAACCTTGAAGGAAAACTAGGCATCACAAGAACCGGACTCCCAACCGCAAATCAGTGTACAAACACCAAACGTTTGAGGCTGTGTAGAACGCGTTACTCAACTAAAAATTATGAAATTTTATATGGTGATAGCTGGACGTTTTTAGAGTTCAATGCAACAATAATCACGTACAAATTCCCAGCCAATTGTTCCCAGTTTAATTTATACCGAAGTTGTGCAAACCTGCTCTGATACTAAAGATGATGTGAATTATTGATCCGAAAATCAACAAAACACAAGGGATATGTTTAAGTCTAATTCTATACAGGAAATCCACCAAGAATTAAACAAAAACTAAGATTAATCAATTAAGAATCCACTTAATTAATCAATCCAAACGAATGTTTTATCTAAAACAAGCAAAACAGCAATTGATCACAATCAACAAAACTTAAGTGTTTAAACTTAGAACAATGTTTATTAATCTCTATATGTTTATTTGTGTGTTTTACAGTCCTATTTATAAGACTTAGTTTACCTAGGAAGATTAGGACAAGTTCCTAATTCAATCCTAATTAATCTAGAATTCTAACTTGTTTGAAGAGCAAGCACCTTGGCGCACAAGCATACACCAAACTCCTTGGAGAACAAGCACACGCCTAAACTGATTTATTTTGCTAACTAACTGATTTTTAAAGCAACTAAATAAATAAAAATTAAAGAACTAAATAAAGATTAAAGATCCTAATGCTTGAACCAAGAAAAACCCTTTCAAGTGAAAGGTAAAAACTTGTAAGCAAAATCTAAGTAAAGAAAATTCAAGAAAGTTCAAGAAAGTGAACTAGACTCCAAGAAAACCCACTAAGCAAACCGTGGCTTTGCTTTGATATCCAAGAAAGTGTCCATGCAATGCTTGGCTTGAATCAATGTTTAGGGACAAGCTATCTTGATGCATGATAAGCAAATCTTCGAAGTTCTCCATGCTTAGACTTGCATCATGCTTCACCATTCCCCTAGCAAAAGAACTACTCACAATCCATTGAAATCAAGATCAAAACTAAGCTAATCAACAATTTCATCATCATCATATCAATAGAACTAATTCAATCACAAATTCAATTCAAACTTGAACAATCAACAAAGCAATTGAAATGATAAGCTAAAGATTGCATTAAAGTAAAAAAAATCCTTACAAACTTGCTTCAATTCAATTGAGAAAATGCTAGAATTACCAATCTTCAATCATCAATCAAGAACTTCACTCTCTAAAATCTAGAGTTTCTTTCTCTAAAATTCTAATTCTAATTATATTCTAATTTTCAATTAATTCCCCCTAAAAATAGAAAGAAAAAATATATATAGTAAAAATAACTAAGAGAATTTAGTTAGATCGTCTCCAAATAAACCCACACAGGCGCGACCAACTATAAGGGAGAGCGCGGACGCACAAATTTGGGTACGGAACAGAGACCCATATAGGCGCGCCTGCGCCACCAAGCCACGCGCGCCCGCCCCTGGGAACAGGGCAGCCTTCTTCCCTATCATGCTGATGCTCCTCGTGCGTTCCACTTAATGCTCTTGATAAACATGGGACCTTAAAGTTTCTAAACTCCATGTTTGCGGGTTCAACACTAGAAATCATGCCCTCTCGGCTTGAATGCACAGCTCAAGGACTTTAGGAACTTGCACTTCCCCATGCTTGAGCTTCAAATGGAGAACATTAGACATCCTAATCAATGCCAAACTTGGGAAGAGGCCTTGGGAAACTTGGATAACGACCTTAACCTGAAAAATAAAGGAAAACAAGCAAATAAAAAAGAAAATAACAATCTAAACCAAGAAATGCATTAAGAAAGAAATCCAACTAAGATGAAATTATGGAAAAGTTAAGTAAAAGAGCTATAGAATAAGATGAAATTCACCCTAAAAAGAACCAAATGAGTGCCATAAATGACACTCATCAAGGGGAATCTTATAGAAACCTAAATAGGCATCCATGAAGCTCATCAGGGCATGTCCGGCTGTAGAGTTGACCAGACCGTCAAATTTTGGGAGTGGATAGCTATCCTTGGGACATGCTCCAAATACCATTCAGCTTCTTTACAAGCACAACATTTGTAACCCAGTCAGGGAAGTTACAACACTAACTGAACCCAGCATCTGATAGCTTTTTACTTGTACGGCTGCCGCCTGACTTCTCTCCTTGCCATGGTTTCTTTTCTTTTGCCGAGTAGGCATCTTTTAAGAATCCACAACATGTTTGTGGACAGTAAGATCCGGGCATATGTCTGGCATCTCTTCCACTTCAAAGGCAAAGATTTCTTTGCATTCTTTCAATAGTTGGTGCAAGCTTGCACCCAACTTAGCAAAAGCACCCGTCCCCACCTTAACAGTTCACCCTGGCTGACTGTCGTCTAGAGGAATATCAATATTTTCTCCAACCGGCTTGGGACGGAGGTCGTTTGACCGCTCCCCGGTCAGTGATTGTTATTTCTTTTATTTCTTGACCGCCACCAGCTGATCGTGGTTTCTTTTCTTGGCGGCTGTTGGGGTCGGATGATCATCCTTGATATCATCAAGGTCTATTGGCTCTTTGCCTTGACTAGCTACAACTGCCGTAGGCTTGACTTCCGAGAGATAGCATTCTCGAGCCGTCTTCTGGTCCCCATTTAGGGAGACAACAGTTCCATCATCCTTCTCATACTTAACAAGCATGAGAGTAGGGATGATGACGGCCTTGCACTCATTAAGAGTGGGTCGGCCAAGGATAAGATTGTAGGCGGTCAACTCTTTGACCACCAGAAATCGGATGGTCATGTGTCGACCGCTACCTTTTTGCCCTAGACGGATGGGTAGATCAATGCGTCCGACTGGATGCACAACTCCTCCCCTAAAGCCCACAAGGGGATGGGAGACATCCATCATGCTATCCGGCTTGTACTTGAGGTTGGAGAGACATTTGCGGCTGATGATGTCTGAGGAGCTTCCTGTGTCAATCAAGATGCGACTAACCAACTGGTTGGCCACTTTACATTCTTTGACTATAGGGTCATCATGCGGTCGATGAACTTTGCCTCTGTCCTTCTCGGTGATGATAACTTCACGGAAGGTGGATGAGCTGGCCGCCTGTCCCTCATCAACAGAATGGACCATCTTTCTCAGTCCTTGTTGCCTCGGAGGGTCGGGCCACCTCCTGCCAATCCTTCTGCTATCGTATAGACCGGATCTTCATCCGTTTCAGAGTTGAAAGCATGTTGGGGATTCCTTTTGCTTGATTGCCCATTATTTGATTTTGAAGTCACTTTAGACTTCACATAGGATTTTAGCGCTCCTTTGTCGGCCAAACGATCAAGCATCCGCTTGAGGCTGAAGCAGTCGTTTGTGTCATAGCTGACATCCTCATGATAGTTACAGTTCTTGTTCTTGTTCCGATTTTTAGCGGAACCCTTCATAGGAGTCGGCTTCTCTAGAGTCATCCGATCCTTTTATCTTCATAGGGATGAAGTCGCTGTCCTTGTGGAACTCGTACCTTGGAACGTACGGCTTCCACTCTTTCTTTTTGTTCTAGGCTAGCTCATCAGAGTTATCAACCGCCCAGATTTGTTTTTTCTTTTTGCTCTCTTCTAAATTTAGAGACGGTTGTGCAGGCCGACTCTCCTTCTATCGGTCAGACTTCTTAGAGTCTGACTACTTATTAGAGGAGTGGAGCTCGGTCGCCTGTATGTCGATGTCCACCTCCATCAGGGCTCCTTGAAGGGTGAATATTTTCTTGCGGACGAGTTCGAATTTGAAAGTCGACCCGTCCTTCAGACCTTTGAAAAAGTCTGTATAAGCCATTTCGTTAGAAAGTCCTTGGATCTGGATTCCAACCAAATTGAACCGCCTAACATATGATCACATCCCCTCTCTATCTCCCTGCTGCACATGGCCTAGATCGAGGCTCGTTTTCTTTGCAGCGATGTTCATAGAGAAGGTAGAAGCAAACAAGAACGCAAGCGTCTTGAAGCTGTTAATGCAACTAGCCGGCAAATTGCTGAACCACTGCTGGGCTATGCCCATCAGGGTGGCTGGAAAGCATCGATACCAGGCGGTATCTGACAAAGGGTCGTAACTAGGTCGTTGGAACTAATCCCTACCCTAGGCCAAACAAAATTTGTAATCTCTCAACACACCCTTACACAAGTGTAATGGTAAGTTGAGGGTCGAACCACTAAGGAACGGTGGGCGATTATCTATTGCCTAAGTCAAGCTACTCCGAAATGGTAGGGTGTAGGCATGTAAATTAGTACAAGTATGACTAAACAACGAATTAAAATCAAGTATGTAAAACGTTAGGCTAGGATCCACGTGTAATCATAACGGATTCAACTAATTGGGAGGTTAAAGTGACTAAGTCAAGCAATGTGAGGGAAGACCAATCATGCAACCAAAAGAGCGTATAAAACTATTTTTCTAGAGGTCTAACTAGCGTCAACTACAATAAACTCTAGCTAGGAACGTCACAAGACACCTCATGCAAGACACAAATCAATGGTCCGTATCAATGTGAACTTACAATGCAATCTAGTGCAACAATCAAAGTTAGCTACTCTTTAATTAATCACACACATGCACATTATCATCAACCAATTTAACCACATTACCAACTCCATCAATTTTCCCCAATTAGCATTAATCCATTACTCATACATGCTTCACCATTACCTAAGCAAGCAATCTACTCACTAGCCATTGAAATTAAGATCAAAACAACACTAAGCAACAAATTCATCATGATCAAATCAAACAAGCTAAAATCAAATCTCAAATCAATAAAACTTCAATCAAACTTGAACATTCAACAAAACAATTGAAATCAAATTAAAGATCAAACTAAAGATTGCATTAAAGAAAAGGAATCCTTACAAACTTGATCAAAAATCAAAGGAAATGAAGAAATCTTCAATCATTAACAATCCACCATGAATTTCTCTTTCTAAAAACCTAGAGTTTCTCCCTCTAAAATCTCTCTAATTAAGATCTAATTTTGTTCTCTAATTCAATTCTCCTTAAAAATAGAAGGAAAAACTATATATAGGAAAGATACAAAAGAAGAGTTAGTTAGATGTCCCAAAAGAAACCCCGGAAGGTGCGGTCGCATCAAGGGAGAGGCGCGGCCGCGGGAAAAAGGGTATGGAATAGGGGCCCTAGTAGGCGCGCCCGCACCTGCATCAGGCGTGCCCGCGCCACCCAGGTACGCGGCTGCACCACCCTCGTGCGCGCCCGCATTTGGCAGCAGGGGAGCTCCCTCTTCTTCATCCTAGCTCATCCTCGTTCCCTCGTTTTGGTGATGATGATGAACACCAAGGTAGGCAGTCTTGAAATGGCCTTTTTGGTGGGTTCATGCCAAAAATGGTGCCCCCACCGCATGCATGCACCGATCTCATGAACTTGCTCCTTGCATTCCTTCAAACTTGAGCTCCAAATGACAAGCAAGAGGCATCCAAAATGATGAGAAATATGAAAGGAAGGCTCGGGAATCCTCGAAACACGATCATAACCTTAAAATACACAAAACAAGAAAATAAAAGGGAAAAAGACCAAATAAACAAAGTAATGCACAAAGAAAGAAAACTAAGGAAAGCACAAACTATAGAAATAAAGAACAAAACTAAGGAAAACTAAATAAAAGAGCTATAAAAGAGCATGAAAATCATCTTAAAAGAAGCCAAATGAGTGCCGTAAATGACACTCATCAAATTCCCCCAAGCTAAACTTTTGCTCTTCCTCGAGCAAAACAAAGCAAGAAAGAATAATGATGAAAGACTTATTCAAAAAGATAAAGAAAGACTCAAGATGAGAATATACACTAAGACTCACTATCGTAGATATCACGGTTGTTTTTAGCTACAACAAGCCATTTTAAACCCCTAGATTGCCCTAGAGGACGAGTTATGCTCTCGTAAGGGTATCCTAAGAGTTTACCCATAACTCTCCCCCAACATCCAAGAGGCAAAACCATAGAAAGAAAAGAAAAAGGGAAAAGGGAAAACAAAACCTTTGCGAAACGGACTTACAAAGAGACTACATTGCAAATGAATAAAAATCTTTCTCAAGCAATCAAGGTATGCACGTTCCAAGATATCCAAGGTTGATTGAAACATAAGGTATACTAAGCATAGGAACTAGACATCTCAATCCACGTTCATCCCAAACGATCTTACCGCGTTCTCCCCACTAGTCTCAAATCTCCCCTTAGCGAGCATCCCAATGATTCCTCGAAGGAACCGGAAAAAGAGAATTTAGTTAGGCTACTCGACAATCTTAACTATGCATCCCCTTTCCTTAGGCAATGACCCATGATTCCCTCCCCCGATTAGTGACTCAACTTCTAGGTCGAAAGGGCTTTCCCAAAGGTTGTAATGTAAGGCATAAAGGGTAAAGGTAGGCTAAAATTTGAAATTCGGCGGTTTTCCTAAATAGTGAAGCAAAAGGGTGATCAATCCTTAACATCACGATCAAGAAATCACCAAACAAAAACAACTACACCCCCAAGCTTATTCAAAGCTATACTCACAAGAAATATGTACATAAAGCGTAAACGCTTCACCCCAAAGCTTAAATGAAGCATTGTCCTCAATGCTTAGAAGGAGAAAAGAATACATCAAAATATTTTTGAATTGTTTTCACTTTTTCAATTTGTTTGTTTTGTTTTGTTTTGTTTGCTATGCTTTGCCCTTGCCTCTTTCCAACTTCGGACGACTTTTTCAATGTTGCACTTATTTGTCTATGCCATTTTTTTTATTTAGGACGGCTTTTACTTATACTCATTTGCCATTATTCACAAAGAAAACATAACACAAGCTTGCATCAAGGGAACCACATATCCCAACTTTTTCACCACAAACTCCATCAAGAATGATCAATTGCTTCACAAAAAACAAGAAAAGAAATAAAATGAAACAAAAGGCCAAAGATCTAAACATGTGGCTTGAAAAGAAGGTAATAGGCTCAAATGGTTGCAAGAAGGAAAATGTAAACCCAAAAACAAAGATGAAACAAACTATCCTAAAATTGAAAAATTTCACCCCGAAAAGATGCCTTTGTCCTCCCTAGATAGCTCGGTCTCGGGTTGAAGAATCTTAAGTCAAGCTTTATAGATTAGGTCCGCAATAGTCAAGGATCCACGCCGCTCATACAAAATTGGTTGAAGGCTTGAAAAACAATGAACCTCACATGGATGTAGCAAAAACTCACTAGTGGTGTCAAATCAACTATAGGGAGCAACTACTAACATGCCACAAACAACTAGAATCTGGCTTCATGATCCTCCTAGTTCTAACCAACTACCCAAGCATACACCTATCCTAGAGTCAACCAAGCATAGTCTCAAACCGTGCATACCTATACTACCGAGGAAGAAACTCATTGAAAAGACAAAGTCCAATGTACAAAGTCCAATTCATAAGGAAAACAAAAAGGGGTGAAAAACAAGCCTAAAAAGCATACCACAAACCAAGACAAGAAAAAAGTAAAAATAAAGGAAAAGAAAAGTAAAAGGAAAAGAAAAGAAAAGGAAAGCCATAGATAAAAAAAGAAAGGAAAATTTGAGAAAGAAACTAGAAAGCAAGTAAAACACATATATTCCAATTGACATACAAGTGATCGAATGACAACATCGTCAACGATCCCAAACACATTACGTGTTAACAAGCAATCATCCTCGAATCGTTCAACTTCCCCTAAACTAAACCTAATCTAAGCATCCAAAGAAAATAAAGAGAAAATTCGGAAGGTCTCACCGGGCTATCCATGCTTAGCATAATAAACAAAGGCGATAGAAAGAACCACCTTCATTGCGCTCCAAAATCGTAAGCATCATCAAAAAGCCATGTGAGAATAAGAAAAGCAAAAGAATCTCTAAACAAAGAAAAAAGTTAGTAACTTCAAAACAAGAGAAAAAGATACCACAAACTAAACAAAGCTAATCAAAAACACTAAACAACTAAGCAAGACTAAGCTAACAAAGACCAAAAAAGAAAGCAAAGAATGACTAAGTAAACAACTAAACAACCAACTAACTAAAATACACTAGACTAAAAGATTTTGATTCAAAGGGATTTGGATTCAAGGGTTTTGGATATAAGGGAGAAAGAATCAATCAACATCATCACAAAGAAAACATCACAACAACAATGGCATGACAAGCTCATGGGACTAGCAACAAGCATCATCAAGACTAGAGACCAAGAAATGAAAACCATCATGCAAGAGGCAAATAGAATACAAGGTAAGCAACAACAACAAATATTGGCAACCGAGATACAAATGAAGTTCCCCCAAGCTAAACATGAATACATCTCAACATCCCAACAATACAAATCAAGCACTTAAAACATAAGGGATGGAAGTAAAAGGCACAAAAGTGAGGAAACTAAGACTCATCATTACCACCACCACTTGGCCCGGCCTCATTGGAATCATTGTTTCCCATGTAGTCATTGAAGGTTGGGGTGAGTAAGGAGCCCAACCTCCGGTGAATCCCTCAGGCCAACCATAATGCCCATTGAAGTTATTTTGCTGCCAAGGGGTAAGAGGTGTGAATTGCTCGGGCAAGGCAAGCTCAAATGGATGGTTAGGGTGCACATAGGGGAAATTAGGGTCACCCCTATAGTCACACCCTCCGGGAGCACAGTAATCGTAGTTACAATGCTCGTCCTGGTAAAAACGAGGCTCAGTACCGGGCTCTAAAGGCCCTTGCCAATAAGGATGCCCATGCGAAGGTAAAGGACCTTACTGGGGTGGAAAGTAAGGATAGTTAACCGGGGGAGTGATGCTCCCTCGGTTAACCTCCGCATCAAAGAGTTATTGTTGTTGAATGAACATACCTTGTTGCATTTCGGAAATACCTCGCATTTGGGAGTAGAGGGCCTCAAAATCTTGGTCATACATGCCCTTTAAGCGAATTTTCAAACCACTCATTTGGTTGCTTAGGGCCTCCAAGTCGGAGCTAGCAAATTGAGGTTGTTGCACTTGCCCTTGTTATTGTTGTTGTTGTTGTTGTTTATGTTGTGGCTCTTCTTCCTCTTCTTCTTCTTCTTCTTCCTCATCAGAGTCAAAAAAGGGGCGACGGAAGCTCTTGGGGACATGCCACACATTAGGGGTGTCCGTCCGGTGGAGAGATGTCAAAGATGGGTTGGGAAGGTAGCACCAATGCTTGTTATCCCGAAGCCACTCATAATGCCCCACCTCATAATGCTTGTAGATAAATTAATTTTGCCCCAATTGTTTCATATTAAGGTATATGGAGTCGGCATCTCCAACCGGCTTGCAATATAGAAAATGATGATTGAGGTGGAGGTTGGTCAAGAGCCTAGTGACCATTCCACCACAAGGAATCTCCCCGGTGTTGATGAGTTACATTTATGTCACTCTTAGGAAGTATTTTTAGAGTCATTTCGCGTTTATTTTATCTTATTTTTCCTTTATTTCTCTTGTTTTCTCTTAATAACATTTCTTGTTTATTTTGGTAATTTTGTCGTGTTTTAGTTCTTTTCTTAGTTTTTATTAGAATTAGTTTATTTTCGTATTTTATTTGCTTTTGATTTGTTATATTTCGTTCTTTATTTTTCTTTGAAAGTATTCTAATTTACTTTCATTTATTTTAATTAGTTTTGAGTCTATTTTATTTCACTTTCTTTACTTGTATAGTTTTGTTTAATTTTTATTAGTTTAGTGTTATCTATCTTATTTTATTTTACTTTATTTTACCTTTATTTTATTTTATTTTATTTTATCTCTTAGTAATACCCTCGTGTTTTTGGTTGTAGGTGTCCCGGGTTTCAAGGTCATATTCGTGTTCGGAGGTCCAAGGTTCGATGCGCAAAACTTGAGCCAACCCATGCTGCCCCCTATCCTTCACCACACCCCACACCTTATCCTCTACCACACACAAACCAACAACACAAGCAGCTCTTCCCCTGCTTCACCCCGCAACACCACCAACACCAACAACAACATTACACCTCCTCCTTCCACCTTCATGCACAGCTGCTGCCACCAATTTACACCACACAGCAGCCCCTCACCAGCACCACGTAACAGCCACCATGATGTGAATTATTGATCTGAAAATCAACAAAACACAAGGGATATGTTTAAGTCTAATTCTATACAGGAAATCCACCAAGAATTAAACAAAAACTAAGATTAATCAATTAAGAATCCACCTAATTAATCAATCCAAACGAATGTTTTAACTAAAACAAGAAAAACAGCAATTGATCGCAATCAACCAAAAACTCAAGTATGCAACTTAAGAAATAAATCTGAATATTAATCTATATGTATCTCTATTCGTGTGTTTACAGCCCTATTTATAAGACTTAGTTTTCCTAGGAAGATTAGGACAAGTCCCTAATTCAATCCTAATTAAACTAGAATTCTAACTTGCTTGAAGAGCAAGCACCTTGGCGCACAAGTATACACCAAACTACTTGGAGAACAAGCACACGCCTAAACTGATTTATTTTGCTAACTAACTGATTTTTAAAGCAATTAAATAAATAAATAAAAATTAAATAACTAAATAAAGATTAAAGATCCTAATGCTTGAACCAAGAAAAACCCTTTCAAGTGAAAGGTAAAAACTTGTAAGCAAAATCTAAGTAAAGAAAATTCAAGAAAGTTTAAGAAAGTGAACTAGACTCCAAGAAAAACCACTAAGCAAACCTGGCTTTGCTTTGATATCCAAGAAAGTGTCCATGCAATGCTTGGCTTGAATCAATGTTTAGGGACAAGCTATCTTGATGCATGATAAGCAAATCTTCGAAGTTCTCCATGCTTAGACTTGCGTCATCCTCCTCTTCTTCGAAAGAATTTGTCCTCAAATCTCGAAGTTCCTCATCAGGAATATACTTAGCCAAATCGCCAACATTGAATGTAGCACTAACTCTATATTCTCCCGGAAGTTCTAACTTATAAGCTCTTCAATTTGATCTCCCTCACGTATCCTCTAGTCATAAGCTCTTCAATTTGCCTTTGCATCTCCTTTTTTCTTCCGGATTACTTCTATAGGCTGCTTTATTAGGTAATGGTGCTCCCGGAATCAAGTCAATTTGATGCTCTATCCCACGAATAGGAGGTAGTCCCGGAGGTAATTCCTTAGGAAAGACATCCTTGAATTCTTCTAAAACAGATTCCAATTCATACGACCTCTTTGCTTGTTTATCTTGATCAATTCGAATCTCATTAGAAACAAGTATATATACCACATTGTTGCTGCAAATTTCTTTTTCTAATTCACTCCCACTAATCAAATAAGAACTCTTCGAATTAGAGGTAACATTAGAAGACTTGTTGCTTATTAAAGGTTTTAAAGCAACCGGTCTCTCTTTTTCTCCGTTTCTCACAACATACACATTAGTCCTTCCATCAAACTTCACAAATCTATCATATTGCCAAGGACGGCCTAATAGTATATGACAAGCATCCATAGGACAAACATCACACAAAACTTTATCATGAAATTTACCAATTGAAAAGGAGATTAAGGCTTGTTTTGTTACCTTAACATCACTCGAATTATTAAGCCAATCAAGCTTATAAGGGCTTGGATGTTCAATAGTTGGCCACTTCAATTTGTGTACCAAAGTAGTAGATACCACATTAGTGCAACTCCCCGTGTCTATGATCATATCACACAACCTATCTTCTACCTTGCACCTTGTAAGAAAGATTTTCTCCCTTTGATTGTTTTCCATAGGTACGGTTTTAGAGTGTAGCGCCCTTCTTAGAACCAAACTTTGACCATGAGTCTCGGGTTCAATTTCGTCAATATGCCCCTCCTCTTCTTCAAAGTTTTCCTCTTCGTTCTTTTCTTCATAATCACTACCTTGCTCACACTTAGCTTGTTCTTGTTCCCACTCTTGAGCAGTCATTACTCTTTTTGATGGACAATTAGTTGCAATGTGACCAACACTACCACACTTGAAGCACTTCCTATCTTTAACAAGCTTTTTAGGAGCTTCAAACTTTGATTTAGTCTCCTTGTAGTTCGAACTAGAACCACTTTTCTCCAAGCTGTTCTTCTCAAAAGGTTTAGTGAAACCTTTTAAAAAGGGCTTAGTGTACGTCCCTTTCTTCCCTTTTATATGTTTTTCAGTTTTCAAAGCTACCTTGCAAACATCCTCAAAGGACCAATATTGTTGCAATTCAACTTTTTCAGCAATATTATCATTCAAAGCCGAAATAAATCTAGCAATCTTATGCTCAACAATCTCTTCTAAGCCACATAGTATGCATAACTTTTCAAATTCACCAATATAATTCTCAACAGTCATAGAATTTTGTTTAAAAAGTTGCATCTTAAGATAAACATCTTGAATATAATCACTAGGTACGAACCATTTTTTCATGTGCTTCTTGAGTTGTTCCCAAGTTGAGATTCTTGCACGCCCCTCCTTATGCCTTTTCTTCTTTAGATTATCATACCAAAGACTAGCATAACCGGTCAGTTTTAATTCAGCCAATTTGCATCTTTTTCTTTCATCATACTCCTTGTAATCAAAAAGTGTCTCGGCCCTTCTAATCCACTCAAAGTATTTTTCAGGTTCATTCATACTCCCATTGAATTCGGGAAGATCTAATCTAAGGTTCCTATCATCATCCTTTGGTCGGTCTCTTCTCCTAGGCCTTGGTGATTCATCACTTGAGGAATAATTATTTCGTGGCCTCCTTGGGTTCCTCCTTGGTTGTTTTTCCTCACTTGAACCAGAATTAGGGTTAGAATTCCCTTTCCTTGAAGAACCTCCAGCAAGAGTATCAAGCCTTTTTATTATCTCATCCATCCTTGCTGCCAACTCGTCAATTCGCCTATCTCTTCTAAGATTTTGAGCCTGTTCTAAGGTTAATCCCCTTGGAACCTGTGGAACCTCCTCGTCACTCATGATTCCTACACAAACCAAGTCAGTTCATGCAAAAATCTTGATTAAAAGATCGAATCTTGAAGGAAAGCTAGGCAACACAAAAACCGGACTCCCATCCGCAAATCAGTGCACAAACACCAAATGTTTGAGGCTGTGTAGAACGCGTTACTCAACTAAAAATTATGAAATTTTATACGGTGATAGCTGGACGTTTTTAGAGTTCAATGCAAAAAGAATCACTCAAAAATTCCCAGCCAAATTGTTCCCAGTTTAATTTTTTCCGAAGTTGCGTAACCTGGCTCTGATACCAAAGATGATGTGAATTATTGATCCGAAAATCAACAGAACACAAGGGATATGTTTAAGTCTAATTCTATACAGGAAATCCACCAAGAATTAAACAAAAACTAAGATTAATCAATTAAGAATCCACCTAATTAATCAATCCAAACGAATGTTTTAACTAAAACAAGCAAAACAGCAATTGATCGCAATCAACCAAAAACTCAAGTATGCAACTTAAGAAATAAATCTGAATATTAATCTATATGTATCTCTATTCGTGTGTTTACAACCCTATTTATAAGACTTAGTTTTCCTAGGAAGATTAGGACAAGTCCCTAATTCAATCCTAATTAAACTAGAATTCTAACTTGCTTGAAGAGAAAGCACCTTGGCGCACAAGCATACACCAAACTCCTTGGAGAACAAGCACACGCCTAAACTGATTTATTTTGCTAACTAACTGATTTTTAAAGCAATTAAATAAATAAATAAAAATTAAAGAACTAAATAAAGATTAAAGATCCTAATGCTTGAACCAAGAAAAACCCTTTCAAGTGAAAGGTAAAAACTTGTAAGCAAAATCTAAGTAAAGAAAATTCAAGAAAGTTCAAGAAAGTGAACTAGACTCCAAGAAAAACCACTAAGCAAACCGTGGCTTTGCTTTGATATCCAAGAAAGTGTCCATGCAATGCTTGGCTTGAATCAATGTTTAGGGACAAGTTATCTTGATGCATGATAAGCAAATCTTCGAAGTTCTCCATGCTTAGACTTGCATCACACCATCACAATCCCCTACTCCTTTGCACCACAATCAACCACAGCAGCCACCAATAACCCCCGTAACAATCACCAACTCACCTGCGAACAACCACCACCAATCACAAACCCACAATCAACCACAAACAACAGCAACAGCAACGAACACAACATCAACAATAACCACACACCTGACCACCGCAACACAGAGCAACAGCCCCTGCTCCAATTCGCAATCAACCACCAGCCTCCAATCACAATTCATCTACTCCTTCCACCACAATCAGCGCACCTACACCACCGTCAACAACCACCACCAATTAAGCAACCAATCGACCCAAAAATCAGAACAAATTGCAAATTAATCAAGTTTAAGCAAACCTATGAAAATTGAATGGCCTTGATTGATTGCTAGCTGATGAAGATGTCGGTGATGATTTTGAGCCATTGATGATGGTTGTTCGATGATGATGATGGAGCAGCCATGAATATCGAAGAAGAAATGGGGTAGCTGATTGTTTTGGTGGGAATTGGTGGGTTTATTTTATTTTTCTTTTTCTTTTATTTTTATTTATTTTTCTTTTCCCTTTTCTTATTTTTTTTATTTTATTTTATTTTTATTTTACTTTTTGATGTTTTTTTACTTTTGCTTTTAATTTATTTTATTTTATTTTCTTTTTCTATTTTTCCTAGTTTTATTAAGTTAGTATAACTACCCATTTTTTTGGGTTAATGGGAGACATTTAATAACTATCTATTCTACTCTCTAATTAGTTATAGGTTAGGTTAGGATTAGTCTTCATTGGTAGAGAGAGAAAGTGTGGTTTTCTTCATTAATGAACTTGGATTTTGAAGAAGGAGCTTGTTCAATCCTTTGTAGACCTTCATCTTCAATTAATGAGCAATCTCTTACTCTTTCTCTTTACCTTTGTTTTTTATTTTGCTTATTTGCTTTTATTCTTCTTCTTTGCTTATTAATCATGTTGATGCTTATTGATTTGATGATTGATATTGTTTTCAATATGATTTGTGAGTAGTCATCTAGCCAAGGGTGTGGGGATGGTGTAGTTGCTAATTGTTCATGCTTTTAATGTTGGGGTTATGTTAATGGTGATTAAAGTCTTTGCATGCTTGATATTCTTTGGTCTTTCTTGCAAGTGCACATTGTTAGTTGATCAAAGATGAGTCTTTACTAACAAGTAACGGAAGTTGACTTAGTTCAGATTCATTACTATCGATTGTTATTTAATAGTACCTCCTAGTATATGGTTCTAATGTGGAAACATAGAGGCTATGTTAGGAGAAGCCAATTGACCCCAAAAGGCGGCTAGATTGGACCCTTTACTTCGATATTCATGCATGTTTAGTTTACCATTGATATGCTACTTTGTTATTGTATGATCAAGCGTCAACTTCACCAACCCATTTCCCTTGGTGCCTTAATGTTTTATTTCTTGTTTTAGCATATTTAGACTTTAGTTTATTTATCTCCTATTCTGGACTAGCTTAATTGTCCATAACATTTGGTGGTGTTTACCGTTCTATGTGGTTTGACCCCTATGCTTGCCTTATACTCGTATTAGGTTTGTTTAGGTTTTATAAATTGTATTTGATCTAGGGATTGACAATTGACGACGCGTTTATTCCCTTGTCAAATTGGCGTCACTGCCGGGGAACGGCTTCCATTACCGTTATGTTATCTTTTTTAGACTAGTCCACTGTATATATTTTCTTTTGATTTGTTTTTGTTCTCTTTGTTTTCTTTAAGAAAAATGGCTTATATTTTTATTCCTCAATTTGATAATGAACCGTTTAGGGTGTATTTCAATAGACTTGAGGATTTCCTAGATGGTGTTAAAGGTTTAACCAAGGGTGATTATTGTGAAATCATCAATTTGGGATTAAATGAGAATTTTAGAGGAGTAGTTGATAATATGTTAAATGGTAAATTTCAAGACATGTCTTCGGATGAAGCTTGGGATTTCTATTCATGGTTAGCTAGGGATAATTATGATTGGGAGAGGGCCAATCATGAGACTTATGTTCGGGATTCTCATGCTTTTAATGTTGATGCTAATTGTCATGATTTGTCTAATATGAATTCCCATGATGTGCTTGATGCTCCCCATAGTGACCATGTAATGCATGATTTCAACTCCCCTCCCTCTATAGCTCAATGTAATGAGGTACATTCTAATGATGATGAAGTGCATGCTCTTTCTCATATTGCATCCGATTTTTGCATGAATTCTAAAGGTGTGCCCCATAGTCCCCTAGATGATTCCAAGGAACAGGCTTTTGACTTGTCTATCCATGATGATTTGGACTCATTTGAGATTATGGCCCAAATATTTCTTGAGTTTTAAACGGTAGCCCATAACCTTATGAGTAAGTTCATTGATAAAGATTCATTAGAAAGAGACGAGTTTGAAAGAAATATGCCCCCAATCACTCTAGATTTTGAAATGGTAGGCCTTGAGGAATTTAAGGGAGAAGTTGTTCAAGGTTGTGAAGAGGAGGTTGAGATTGAATCATTTGGAGTTTTTAAGCTTGAGGGAGATGAAGAACGTGAGGGTTCTTCATTTGAGGATTCCATGATTGATTTTCATTCCCTCATTAGTGATGTGAGATCTTGTGATGAGGGATTAGCTACCCCTTTTTGCCTTTCTCATACACCTTTTTCCCAAAGGTTTAACCATATCTCCTACTATCCTTTGTTCCTCCCTTCTTTTCTCAAAGAACCTCTTAGGGATCCTCTTCATATTCATGCTTCCGAAGCCCCCAACTCTTTCATTGTTGATGAGGAAAAGAGTTATAATGCCAACCAAAAAGATTTTTGTGATGAGTTTTCTTTTTCTTCTTCTACTTTTTCTTATTTTCTTGATTTTTCTTTTGATTCTTTTACTTTTTCTATCCTCCCTTCTCTCAAGCATAAAGTCTCCTTGTACTTTATGTTTGCTTGTAATATGAGCATCGCGTATGCTCTATTTCTTGATATGTTTGTCGGTGCATATGACAAGCTATTGCGTTCTTTGTCGGGTTATTTACTAGATTGGTCATGCTTGGACATTAAGCAAGCCTTTGCGGGAAGTAACCTGTGTTTTATTGCTTTCTTTTTCTTTCTTTTGTGTTTCTCATTTTTGTTTACTCTCTTGTCTATGTGTATAGGTACTCGATGCATATACTCATGTGCAAGGATTTTGGATTGAGCTCCTTGAGAAGAAGCACACCAATGATTGCTTGCATTTGGAAAAGCAACAAAGACGAGGAATAAGATGAAATTGTGGATAATGTGCTCAATTGCGGGTTTCAACACCCACCTCACATTTGGTTTACTCTTTCCTTCTTCCCTCATCTTGGATTTGCTTTCTTAATTGCATTTGGATCGAATGAATATGATTTGTAGTGTGAATGTGTTTTCTTTCTTCCCCTCCCACCTGCCCTTTGTGCCTTTATTTTGAGCATTGAGGACAATGCTCCATTCTACCTTGGGGGAGTAGCTATTCGCTAGATTGGGGGGGGGGGTTATCTATATCTCTTGGTGATTTCTTAATCCATAGTCTCATGATTGCTTGATTTATTTCTCTCATGCTTGCCAAAGTCTATTATTGAGATTGGTTTTCTATGTTTGGATGGCCATGAGCGCCTTATTGAGTTGACTTTTGGTATTTGTAGCTTTGATTGATCATGCTTTCATCTTGCACAATTGTATATGCATTCTTGAGTATTGTTGGTTTTGTGAATATTTGTGTGTATAGTGTCTTTCCATGGCATTCAAGGCAAGTTTCAAAATGTTTTGTTTTAAACTTGGACATAATTGGGCTTTAGCACCTAGAATACCCTCTTTGCTAGTTGTTAGAGGTTTTCGTGCACTCGAATGTCGAGGTTGGTTCACACATATAACATTGCCAAGGTAGTAGAACTTAAGGGCTATGAGACCTTAGCTCACTTGGTATGTGGTAAGATGGTTGTCGCTCTCTAGCTAGTTGAAGCTTTAAAGGTGAATTTTGCTACTCCACTACCGTCATTTTTGTGAGGATGTGTCTATTTTGTTCTAGCTTTCTACATTTCTTGCATGTGTGGCGTTTGGATCCTTGGCATTTCTAGCTTATATCGAGAATTTGGCTTAATCTACCCAAGATCGAGACCGAACCAACCTAGGGGAAGACGAAGGCAATTAGGGTTTTTGTTTTGTTTTATTATTTTCTTTTCTTTTAGTCTTTTGCATTTACTCATTTAGCAACCCAATTTGAGCCATTTTCCCTTCTTTGGCATAACCACATTATAAACCAATGGACCTTTGCTTTATTTTCACCTTTATTAGTTTTTGTGAAGCATTCTCGGGACTTGATTTGTATTTTTGGTTAATGAAAGTGAGAAAAAGAATGAAAAAGAAGTGAAAAACTCAAATTTTGGTACTTGTGATTATATTTGTTATGTTGAATGGTTTGAGTAAATGAGAAGAAAATAAAGGAAAAGCCGCTCAAAGTTAAAAGAGGCGAGAGTAAAGAATAAAAAGAAATGAAAAAAAAGGAAGAAAATATTGAGAAAATACAACAATATTTGTTCTTTGGTTGAAAAAGAATAAGCTTGGGGGAGGAGTTGCTAGAATTTTTTATTTGAAAGTTGGTAGTTTATTGAATTTGAATTGAGGAATGATTAACCTTGCTTCACTTCTAAGTTTACCACCAATTTCCAAATTTATTTCCACACCCTTTACCCTAACCTAAACGTTTCAACCCTTTTAAGACCTTTTGACCTTAGTGAGGTTTAGTTACTACCAATGGAGGGTAATCAAGCCAAGCCTATTGAGCGAGCTATCAATGCCAAGATGTCGGGAAGCCTAAATGTTTTTCATTGCTTTTTTTGTTTCGATTCCTTCGAGGAATCTTGAGATATCACCTTAAAAGTGGATGCAAAACTAGTGAGGATGCGGGAGTTTGGTTGGAGATAAGGAGGAGTGTAAGTCCCTCTAAGTTCTCTACCCTTTGCATGCTTTATGTGTGCATCAACCTTAGCTATTCTTTTGCTTGGCTACCTTTAATGTCTAGAAAGGATTGTATTCTTGTGCATTTAGCCCATTGTTTGTGTTTGGTTTGAAATATCAAAACTCGAGTTTTCTTGATTTCACTTTTGCCTTGAATGCTATGTGTTGCCAAGAGTTGTGGGTTAAACCTCTTAGGAAACCCTCACGAGAGCTTACTCGTCCTCTTTGGTGATATAGGGGTTTAAAGGGCTTGATGCATACGCTAAATGCATCCGTGATTCCTACGACAGTGAGTTAGTGTACATTCTTTCTCTTTGTTTCTATTTTGTTTCTTTTGCTTTAAATAATTCCATCTTGTTCTCTTTTGCCTTATTTTTGCTCGAGGACGAGCAAAGGTTTAGCTTGGGGGAATTTGATCTTATTTTTGCGTTTATTTTATCTTATTTTTCCTTTCTTTCTCTTAATAACATTTCTTGTTTATTTTGGTAATTTTGTCGTGTTTTAGTTCTTTTCGTAGTTTTTATTAGAATTAGTTTATTTTCGTATTTTATTTGCTTTTGATTTGTTATATTTCGTTCTTTATTTTTCCTTGAAAGTATTCTAATTTACTTTCATTTATTTTAATTAGTTTTGAGTCTATTTTATTTCACTTTCTTTACTTGTATAGTTTTATTTAATTTTTATTAGTTTAGTGTTATTTATCTTATTTTATTTTACTTTATTATATTTTATTTTATTTTATTTTATCTCTTAGTAATACCCTCGTGTTTTTGGTTGTAGGTGTCCCGGGTTTCAAGGTCATATTCGTGTTCGGAGGTCCAAGGTTCGAGGCGCAAAACTTGAGCCAACCCATGCTGCCCCTTATCCTTCACCACACCCCACACCTTATCCTCCACCACACACACAC
The DNA here is from genome assembly GCA_024500155.1 of Chenopodium formosanum. Classification (NCBI taxonomy): domain Eukaryota; kingdom Viridiplantae; phylum Streptophyta; class Magnoliopsida; order Caryophyllales; family Amaranthaceae; genus Chenopodium; species Chenopodium formosanum. The sequence continues at coordinate 45,977,726 of CM044880.1, forward strand.
CAACAACACAAGCAGCTCTTCCCCTTCTTCACCCCACAACACCACCATCACCAACAGCAACATTACACCTCCTCCTTCCACCTTCACGCACAGCTGCTGCCACCAATTTACACCACACAGCAGCCCCTCACCAACACCCCGTAACAGCCACCATCACAAACCCCTTCTCCTTTGCCTCCACAATCAACCACAGCAGCCACCAATCACCCCCGTAACAATCACCAACTCACCTGCGAACAGCCACCACCATCTCCAATTAACCCAATCACAAACCCACAATCGACCACAAACAACAGCAACAACAACGAACACAACATCAACAATAACCACGCACCTGACCACCGCAACTCAGAGCAACAGCCCCTGCTCCAATTCACAATCAACCACCAGCCTCCAATCACAATTCATCTCCTCCTTCCACCACAATCAGCGCACCTACACCACCGTCAATAACCACCACCAATTAAGCAACCAATCAACCTAACAATCAGAACAAATTGCAAATTAATCAAGTTCGAGCAAACCTATGAGTGTGAAGTAAATGCAATATACCCCTCCAACAAGTTGTTATGGTATTAGACTCAGATGAGCAAACAATTCACTTTGAAACAACTTAAAATTGTGAAATTAACCAAAACTCAAGAACACACTCAAAGTTCTGGGTTCTTAGGCTAGAGACAAGACACACTCAATCTCTCCCTAATCTTGTCACTCAAGAACTAACTCAAAGCAACACGGAACAACACTCACACTTTGGACAAACACAAAGAAGAATGCTAGGCAACCTCACGGTTTTTTTTTTATGTCTAACTCAATACCCCTTTTATTTCTGGTTTGCTCTCCAATTTATAGTGGAAAGGAGCAGCAAATTAACACACCAAAAGACAAGGAAAAACCGTCAAAAAATGGAGAGCCAAAAGCCAACAGTTTTCCCTAATTCTAGCTAAGCTATAAATGCTCTAATAATGCCTAATGATGGTGAGTTGACTTCTTCCTATTACAACCGGCCAAAGAGCTCAACTCTTGGCATTATTTCAGCAAATAAAATTATAAAACTTAAGCTAATAATAATAAGTAAATGGACCATGAATCACACGCCCAAAATAGGAGTGAAAATGGGCCAAAGTGTGATTTGTGCCATACGCTTTTTCCTACAAGCTTCAATCTTCAATCCACCCATGAAATGCAACATAGAATTTCGGCCTTACAAGAAAATGGATAAAACCCAAGAGTTTCCAATACTAGCGCAACAGGTTCATGAGACAAAGATGTTGATTTTGGATCATTTCCCCTTTCTTCAGAAAAGTTTTCCCTCAAACTTGAATCATCCAAGTATGGTGACAAATCCCCGACATTGAAAGTAGCACTAACACCCATCAACTCATCTGGAAGCTCAATTTTGTAGGCACTATCATTCACCCTCTCAACAAATCTAAAAGGACCATCAGAACGAGGCTTAAGCTTGTTCTTGCGAAGCTTAGGGAACCTCTCCTTCCTTAAATGTAACCAAACCAAGTCCCTGGGATGAAAAATAGGTTGTTTGCGTTTCTTATTGGCTCGCTCTTGGTATTTTTTATTCATTTCCTCAATCCTTTTCTTCACTTGCACACAGGTTTTTTGAAAGGTTTCCACCCTCTTTTTAGCATCTTTCTCCACAATATCACCTTTAACAATAGGGACAAGATCAATCGGCACAAATGGATTCACTCCATAAACTACTTCAAATGGGGACTGAGAAGTAGTTAGGGAATGAGCTCTATTGCAAGCAAACTCCGCATGGGCTAATTTTATGTCCCAATCCTTTTGCGTTTTGCTCACAAGTCCTCTCAACAATGTACCCAAAGTTCTATTTGTTACCTCTGTTTGCCCATCAGTTTGAGGGTGATGAGAGGTACTAAATAGCAACTTGGTACCAACTAGTTTCCATAGGGTTCTCCAAAAGTGACTGGGGAATTTGGAGTCCCTATCAGATACTATACTTCGAGGAATGCCATGGAGTTTGACAATTTCCTTGAAGTACAGTTCAGCCACCTTCAAGGCATCATCAGTTTTATTACAAGCTACAAAGTGTGCCATTTTAGAAAATCTATCTACCACTACTATGATGATATCTCTTCCCCTTTGCGTCCGTGGCAACCCTACAATGAAATCCATACTAACACTTTCCCATGGAGCATCAGGAACCGGCAATGGAGTGTAGAGACCCTTAGTGAAGTGTCCTTTAGCCTTCTGACAAGTAGCACATCTCTCAACAACATGAGTAACATCCTTAATCATTCTAGGCCAATAGAAGTGTTCGCCTAAAATATCAAGGGTCTTTTGTATCCCAAAATGTCCGGCCAATCCCCCACTATGGACTTCTCTCACCAACAACTCCCTTACTCCACTCTTTGGAACACACAACTTGTTACCTTTAAAGAGGTAACCATCTTGTCTTACGAAATCCTTAGTAGGAATCTCCATCTCACTAGCAAAGTCGGGATCATCCTTGTAGCACTCCTTGAGTTGATCAAACCCCAAGATTTTAGCATCTACCATGGAAAGTAAGTAGTTTCGTCGAGATAATGCATCAGCCACGACATTACTCTTACCATCTTTGTACTTGGAACTGAAAGTAAATGATTGGAGGAACTCCACCCATTTAACATGCCTCTTGTTGAGCTTTTGTTGCCCATGTATGAACTTTAGAGCCTCATGATCAGAATGAAGAACAAATGGCTTTGGTCTAAGGTAGTGAGACCAATGATCAAGCGCTCTAACTATAGCGTAGAACTCACGGTCATAAGTGGAATAGTTCAACTTTGCCCCATTCAATTTCTCACTAAAGTAACTCACGGGCTTCTTCTCTTGAATCAAAACAGCACCTATCCCAATCCCACTTGCATCACATTCTACCTCAAATACCTTGTTAAAATCTGGAAGCACAAGTATAGGAGCATTGCATAGTAGAAACTTGACCTTCTCAAAGGCCCTTTGTGCCGCTTCATTCCACCCGAATTCACCTTTATTTGTCAGTTCTGTGATGGGAGCCATGATGGTTGAGAAGTTCTTAATGAACCGCCTATAGAATGAGGCTAGTCCATGAAAACTTCTAACTTCGTGCACATTGGTTGGAGCCAACCAAGATTGGACCGCTTTCACCTTTTCCGGATCTACATGTACCCCCTCTCCTGTTACAATGTATCCTAGGAATACAACACTAGGAGTCATGAATACACATTTCTCAAGCTTACCATACAACTTCACCTCCCTCAATTTTTCAAACAACCTCCTTAAATGAATTACATGATCTTCATTGTTTTTACTATACACAAGAATGTCATCTAAGTAAACAACAATAAAATCATTAAGGAAAGGACGGAGGACTTCATTCATCAATCTCATGAAGGAGCTTGGGGTGTTGCAAAGCCCAAAAGGCATCACCAACCACTCATACAACCCTTGCTTTGTTTTGAAAGCCGTTTTCCACTCATCTCCCTCTCGAATTCTCATTTGATGGTAACCACTCCTTAAGTCAATTTTTGAAAAGACTAAGGCGCCACTCAACTTATCTAACATATCTTGCAAACGAGGCATAGGGAAGCGATATTTGATGGTTATATTGTTAATGGAACGACTATCAACAAACATTCTCCAAGTACCATCTTTCTTTGGCACTAAGAGAGCAGGAACGGCGCAAGGACTAAGGCTCTCCCTCACATAGCCTCTCTCTATAAATTCATTCACTTGTCTTTCAAGTTCCTTACTTTCTTCCGGATTACACCTATAGGCAGCCTTATTGGGCAAAGGTGCTCCAGGAATCAAGTCAATGGCGTGCTCAATGCCCCTTATAGGTGGGAGGCCTTTGGGCAAGTCATCGGGAAAAACATCCTTGTACTCTTTTAACAACTCATTTAGTGTGGATGAGTCATTACAAGTAGTACCAAGTTCATCTTTAGTTCTCACAACCAAAGCATACCCTCCCCCATTTTCTTCTACTATCTTCTCAAATTCATTACAAGTTACAAGATAGTTGCTTTTCTCTTTTTCTTTTTTAGCAACTTTGGGAGGTAAAGTCAATAATCTAACTCTCCTACTATTTCTAGTAGTTACAACATACATATTAGATCTACCTTTATGCTCTGAATCATGATCAAACTGCCATGGTCTTCCAAGTAGTAAATGACAAGCATCCATAGGTAGTATGTCGCACCACCTCTCATCTTCAAAGCCTCCAATGGAGTAGGACACCAAAGCTTGTTTCTTGAACCTTATCCCCGTGCCATCATTCAACCAATTCAGCTTGTATGGCTCATCATGATCTCTAGTTGTAAGTTTCAACTTACGCACTGCTTCGGAAGAGATTACATCGGTTTGCGCACCACCATCAACAATCACATTGCAAGTCTTCTCACCTATCTTGCATCTAGTGTGGAACAAGTTGTTCCTTTGTTTCTCATCAACTTCCGGCTCACTAAACAATATTTTTCGAACCACCATCATATTCATTTCATTCTCTGGAGGTATATCCTCCTCAAAGTCTTCATCAAAGTCTTCATCTTCCTCTTGTGTAACAAAATTATAGACTTTATCTTCTTCTTCAAATAGTGCACATTGTGAGGCAGTCAACACATTTTTGCTAGGGCACTCGGATGCTATATGCCCTCTACCATGACACTTAAAGCACTTTCTCCTAGTAGCAAGTTCACTAGGTGAAATTACATTCTTTTCTTTCCCTTTGTCAAACTTAGAACCAAAAGAGGAGGACTTATTTTGAAATTACATTCTTTGAGTAAGTAGGAGTAAATTTCATAGGACTTTTGGAAGAAGAAGTTTTGGGCTTCTCTTCTCTCAATTGAGTTTCTCTCAATTGAGTTTCATAACGAATAGCCAATTTGCAAACATCACTAAAAGTGGTATAGTGAGTCACTTCCACCTTTTGGCTAATATGCTTCGAAAGACCTTTTATAAAACGAGCAATTTTGAAGGTCTCCTCCTCTTGCAAGTCACACACCAAACACAACTTCTCAAATTCCTTAATGTAATCTTCTACACTCATATTTTCTTGGGAAAGATGGGTCAATTTTAAGTATTGTTCTTGTTCATACTCCCTATTTACCCATTTATCCCTCATCTTCTTTTTCAACTTCTCCCATGAGTCAATTTTTTCTTTTCCCTCTCTCCTTCTATTTGCCTTGAGGTTTTCATACCATAGGGCAGCGAGTTTAGTGAGTTTAAGCAAAGACAATTTGAATCTTTTTTTTATCATCAAACCCCTTATACTCAAAAACGGTTTCAATTTGCCTCACCCAATCTAGAAAGGCCTCACTATCATGCCCCCCATCAAATTCTGGTAGGTCAATCTTAAGTCCCCTATCTTCATCAAACTGCCTAAGATTGCTCCCACTACTCACATCCTCATTTTCTAACTCGTTAAATTTTCTAGTTGTTTGCAACACCATTTCGGCAATTGCATCCATCCTAGTATTTTGCCTAGCCTTCTCCTCCTCACTTTCTTCTGTTTTTCTCTCCAAACTCTCCAATTTGTCAGTAATTGTTTTCAACATTCTAGCAACCTCCTCACTGGCCATGATTTTCCACTATTTTGCTAGACTATTACAATTACAATGATTGAAAAACTATCGAAAACAGAGACAAATGCAAAATGAAAAGTTCCTTGAGACTCTCAAAGGCTTACAAATTCAGAAAATTCAGATTAAAACAACCAATTTGAAAAAAGAAACTCCTCAAAAGCTCTTCGGATGAGGAAGAAATCTTCTGTTCAAATCTGCCTTCCCGGATTTACCCCCTTTCTGCGCTGCTTTGAAAGATCTGCCCAGATTAATAGCAAAAAAATTCCAAAAATTCTGAAATTTTATATGCGTATTCTAAACAGAAAAACACCCAAATTAAAAAAAAAGAATCACTCAATTTGGACAGAAAACGAAGGAGTTATTGCCTTTACAAACCGCAACTCCAAACTAACCGAATCTGCTGCTTTGATCAAAACTCCTTCAAACACGATTTTCCTCACGAAAATCCTTACCTAGGCTCTGATACCAGATGATGTAAATGCAATATACCCCTCCAACAAGTTGTTATGGTATTAGACTCGGATGAGCAACAATTCACCTTGAAACAACTTAAAATTGTAAAATTAACCAAAACTCAAGAACACACTCAAAGTTCTGGGTTCTTAGGCTAGAGACAAGACATACTCAATCTCTCCCTAATCTTGTCACTCAAGAACTAACTCAAAGCAACAAGGAACAACACTCACACTTTGGACAAACACAAAGAAGAATGCTAGGCAACCTAAAGGTTTTTTTTTTATGTCTAACTCAATACCCCTTTTATTTCTGGTTTGCTCTCCAATTTATAGTGGAAAGGAGCAGCAAATTAACACACCAAAAGACAAGGAAAAACCGTCAAAAAATGGAGAGCCAAAAGCCAACAGTTTTCCCTAATTCTAGCTAAGCTATAAATGCTCTAATAATGCCTAATGATGGTGAGTTGACTTCTTCCTATTACAACCGGCCAAAGAGCTCAACTCTTGGCATTATTTCAGCAAATAAAATTATAAAACTTAAGCTAATAATAATAAGTAAATGGACCATGAATAACACGCCCAAAATAGGAGTGAAAATGGGCCAAAGTGTGATTTGTGCCATACGCTTTTTCCTACAAGCTTCAATCTTCAATCCACCCATGAAATGCAAAATAGAATTTCGGCCTTAGAAGAAAATGGATAAAACCCAAAAGTTTCCAATACTAGCGCAACAGGTTCATGAGACAAAGATGTTGATTTTGGATCAGAGTGTTCAGCCGAACGTCGAGTCAGAGACTTTGGGGGTTTTGTTATTCGAAGAGGAGTGGTCGAACATACCCTTGGTTCGACCGAACCAACCCCGTAGTTTGGTCGAACCAGCCACTGGTTCGATCGAACCATATCACGAGCTTCTCACGCGAGTTTTAATGAAAATTTAACGGCCTTGATTGATTGCTGGCTGATGAAGATGTCGGTGATGATTTTGAGCCATTGATGATGGTTATTCGATGATGATGGAGCAGCCATGAATATCGAAGAAGAAATGGGGTGGCTGATTGTTTTTGTGGGAATTGGTGGGTTTATTTTATTTTTCTTTTTCTTTTATTTTTATTTCTTTTTCTTTCCCTTTCCTTTTTTTCTTTCTTTTATTTTATTTTTATTTTAGTTTCTGATTTTTTTTTTTACTTTTCCTTTTAATTTATTTTATTTTATTTTCTTTTTCTATTTTTCCTAGTTTTATTAAGTTAGTATAAATACCCATTTTTTTGGGGTAATGGGAGACATTCAATAACTATCTATTCTACTCTCTAATTAGTTTTAGGTTAGGTTAGGATTAGTCTTCATTGGTAGAGAGAGAAAGTGTGGTTTTCTTCATTAATGAACTTGGATTTTGAAGAAGGAGCTTGTTCAATCCTTTGAAGACCTTCATCTTCAATTAATGAGCAATCTCTTACTCTTTCTCTTTACCTTTGTTTTTTATTTTGCTTATTTGCTTTTAATCTTCTTCTTTGCTTATTAATCATGTTGATGCTTATTGATTTGATGATTGATATTGTTTTCAATATGATTTGTGAGTAGTCATCTAGCCAAGGGTGTGGGGATGGTGTAGTTGCTAATTGTTCATGCTTTTAATGTTGGGGGTATGTTAATGGTGATTAAAGTCTTTGCATGCTTGATATTCTTTGGTCTTTCTTGCAAGTGCACATTGTTAGTTGATCAAAGATGAGTCTTTACTAACAAGTAACGGAAGTTGACTTAGTTGAGATTCATTACTATCGATTGTTATTTAATAGTACCTCCTAGTATATGGTTCTAATGTGGAAACATAGAGGCTATGTTAGGAGAAGCAAATTGACCCCGGAAGGCGGCTAGATTGGACCCTTTACTTTGATATTCATGCATGTTTAGTTTACCATTGATATGCTACTTTGTTATTGTATGGTCAAACGTCAACTTCACCTACCCATTTCCCTTGGTGCCTTAATGTTTTATTTCTTGTTTTAGCATCTTTAGACTTTAGTTTATTTATCTCCTATTCCGGACAAGCTTAATTGTCGATAACATTTGGTGGTGTTTACCGTTCTCTGTGGTTCGACCCCTATGCTTGCCTTATACTCGTATTAGGTTTGTTTAGGTTGTATAAATTGTATTTGATCTAGGGATAGACAATTGACGACGCGTTTATTCCCTTGTCAGGTGTCCCGGTCTTGCAAAGCTACACAATAAGTGGCAAAGATGTACCCCAAGTTCAACCGGCAACGATATTCTCCTCTAGTGGCCAACCATAAAATTTTGAGCTCCAATTTGCTCATCTTGCCCAACTCTTGCTTGGGGAAAACCGAGTACCCCAAAAGACGGTGAACAACCCGAAGACAAGGTTGGTACACATTGCTAATCTTACCCCTTTTGGTGACAAACTCACCACCTCCAGTGATATCATCCCACCAAGAATCTTGATCATACTCCTCAAACATATAAGGCTCTAGATCCAAGATGTCACCATGAGGATCAAAATCTAGAGCGGCATTGAATTGCTCTAAGGAATAGTCGAAGAAGTTGTTGAAAATCTGGAATCGAACCCTATATTGACCTTCTACGGGAACTGTCTCAACCGTAGCAAAGAACTCGAGAGTGGGCTCAACATAGGTGCGGTAGCTATGGGAGATGAATGTGCCCATCCGAAGGTTGATCAACAACTCCCTTACATCCTCATCAATCCCCAACGCGGACATGTCGAGTTGGAAGTAGTGTGTTGTGGGTTTAAGGGAGCGGTTTTCCTTTAATTGATGGTATCGGTTTTTTTGTTTTTGCTCGTGGATTTTTCTTTTGGGTGACGGAGTAGGTTTGCGTGTTTGGAAGGTGGATGTGCTTGGGGTAGGTTCATCAATGGAGGTGTTTGTTTTGCGTTTCTTGACAAGGTTTTTGAGGACTCTCGACGTGATGAAATTTAAATGTAAGATCACAAAAACCAATCACAAAATTTCCAACAACAATCCGCAAAATTCACCAACCAAGAACTTCAATCTCCACCAATCACAATTCCAATCTAAATTGCCAAACAACACCAAACAACCAACAATTTCTTCCCACACAATCAAAATCACAAGAAGAACAAACCAATACCACAATAGCACCTTACTACCCAAACTACCAAAATTCAAATTCCAAATTTCTCAACAAAATTGCTCACAAATGCTACAAAATCAACAAACAACACAATGTGAGTTGAAATCAAACAACAAACAAATCAGTTAATCATTCAAAAACCAATATCAATCATCAAAATCATCAAAAGTGATACTACTACTATTCATGCTCATGAACAAATCAAAACTTGCAAAGATATGACATAATTAAGTAATTCAAAGCTAGAGAAGATGATTATACCATATATGAAACAAGATTAAACCACTTTTAGCCACCAATTCCCACCAAATTGTAAAGCCCCAAATTATACCCAATTATCGAGGAGAGAGATTTGAGGTTTAATTTGGTGAAAGTAGTATGAATTTGATGATTTGTATGAAAATGTAGAAGTTGTTAGTGAATTTAGAGTGAAAATTTGAGTGATTTGGGTTGAAATTTTATGAGTTATTGAAGTATGTGGTGCGACTTTGAGGGTTTGAGGATGATGGGGGTTGAAGCTAGGAAGGAGGAATAAGAGGAAATGAAATAAGAAAGGAAGGAAAGAAAAATATAGGGGGCATGACCAGGGGTGCGCCCGCACCATGTCTTGGCGCGCCCGCACCAGCCAGGTGCGCGCCCGCACCAGGCACGTGCGTGCTCGCACCTCTGCTAGCCCGATTCCTTCTTTTTTACTTCTTGGTACGTTCATTGGTGGGTTTATCGATCAAGATCATCATTTGTGTTCTTGAACCCACTTGAAGTGGCAGATTCAAATCAAGATTTTAGTGGGTTCACAATCCCAAAATAAAAGCACCACATGAACCCACCAAGTGCAAAATTCTTCAAATTTAAAGCACAAAATTCCCTATCTTACCTCACTAAAATTATTACCCTTTTACCTCAAATTTCGATGATATTGAATATAATCACATCAAATACCGTAAACACCTTCTCATTCCTCATGCTCACTTGATGAAATCCAATCCCAAAAATGCAACCTACAAATCCAAACAAGTAGAAAAGTGAAAAAAAAAGAAACTAAAAGAAGGAAAAATAAGAAAAATTCAAAAATAAAAAAAGAAAAGTTAGAAATCTCCGGGTTGCCTCCCGGGAAGCGCTTGAGGTCCTAAGCTCGACCCTTCATCCAAATCATGGAGGGTCAAAGAACACCACCTTCTTCAAGGTAGTGGAAAGAGCAAATTCTTCTTCAACTTCTAGCAACCTCTTGTTGTTGCTTGATGAAACTTCCTCCAAAGACTTTTCAATTGCAAATTTTTTTTTCCGTAACTTCTTTCTCTCTCTCCTTTTCTTAGAATCACAAGCTTTTTTCTTTGGCTTGTTGTTCATTGTAGATGGTTCCTCACCATTCATACTCATGGAAACATCCCCTTCATCTTGAAGATAGAGCTCAAACCAATGAGGAATTTCAACTTCCTCCTTGTCCATAAGCTTGGAAATCATCATTTTTTCTTCACTAACCTTCTTGCAATCAAAACTTGAAAGAGCATCATCACGATTCTCAAGAACATCGTTAGTTGAAGAATTAATCATGCACATATTATCAATAGAGCGAGGGGAATTAGCACACATAATTCCTTGCACAAGAGACAAAGACTCATGCATTGGTTTTAACTCAAAACTTTCCTCTTTCTTACCAACTCTCAAGGTAATACGGCCTCCTTTCACATCTATTAAGGCTCCCAAAGTGGCTAAGAAAGGTCTTCCTAAAATGATAAGGATATGGTCATCTTCTTCAATCTCAAGCACAATGTAATCAACGGGAATAGTGAACCCTCCTATCTTAAGAGAACATCCTCAACTCTCCCCTTTGGAATCATAATAGTCCGATCGGCCAATTGAAGGGTTATGTTAGATGGGAGGAGCTCACCTAGCTTGAGTTTCTTGAAAACGGAATAAGGCATGACGCTCACACTAGCTCTAAGATCACAAAAAGCATTATCAAACATTTTTCCTTTGATCTCACATGGAATAGAGAAATTACCTAGATCCTCCATCTTCATAGGCAACTCATTATGAATGAAAGCACTACAACAAGTCCCAACTTCAACCGAATCCACCTCATTACACATTCTCTTCTCGCTTAAAATCTCCTTAAGGAACTTAGAGTACCTAGGCATTTGGGTAATTGCATAGGTGAAGGGGATAGAAAGGTGAACTTCCATGAGCATATCAAGAAACTTTCCAAATTGTTCATCTATTTTGTGCCTCAAGAATTTTTGTGGGTATGGAAGGTTGGGTCTCCACACTTCCTCACGCTCTTTCTCACTACTCCTCTTTTTCTCTTGCACCTCCTCATGACTCACACTCTTAGACACAACCTTCTCAACTTCCTCTCTTGGGTCACTCCTCTCCTCATCCTCCTCAATGGACCTTAAAACTCCCTCATTAAGAACTCTCCCACTCCTAGTGGTGATTGAATATACGGGTTTCTTAGGTTCCACTCCTTTAGAAGGCAAAGAGGATAGACTAGCATAATCCTTTAGAGTGTTGGCTAGTTGGGTTATTGTGTCTCAAGCATTTTGTTATGAGTCATCATCTCATTAAATTTCGTGTCACTCACCGCCATTTAGGTGTTTATGATCTTGGTTTTGTTATCGATCATTTCTTCCAAATTTGTCCTAAATGATGATGGTTGGGAATAAGAATTTTCACCATTGGCTTGAGACTTTGCAGAAAAACCGGGTGGGGATCATTATGTTGTTCCAATTGCCTCGGCCTTGACTATTGCCACCATTATGGTAATGGCTACCAAAGCCTTGAGATTGACTTTGGTTTCCATACCCATGGCCTGGGTTTTGATTACTATGAACTTGGTTGTTATAGTTACCTTAGAAACCTTGGTTTCCTTGGTTCCTATAGCCTCCATTGTTGTAGTTACCGAAACCACCTTGGGGGTGAGAATTCCTATTGCCAAAATTCTTAGGTCCATCAAACCTTTGACCACCATAAGCATTAGACACAAAGTTCACATGTTCATATTCATTATTTTCAACATCATCACATCCATCAACAAAAGTTTGAGAACACATGGAAGAATCATGATAATAAGATCTACAAGAATCGCAAAATAGACAACCACTTGGCATGTTATTGGAAGTAGAAGGAGAAGAGTTAGAAAGTGTACCTCTCCCTTTGGATTTTGAGGGAAGACTCAATGAATTCGTAGAAACACTCTCAAGCTTGGCTTTGATCGATGTCACTTCCTTCCCTAGATTTGAAATTTGGGAGGACAAGTTGTTAATCGCGTTGAGATGATCCACCGAATAAACCATCGAGCCACTCTTGCTCGTAGACTCCCTCTCTCCTTCTTGCCAATCTCTATAGTATCTCACCACATCCTCAATTATGTCAACTACCTCTTCTTCCGTCTTATTCATTATAGGACCTCCGACTCCTCCATCTAGGCATGACTTGCCTTGGGCACTCAAGCCTCCATATAAGATTTATATCACTTGATAGGTAGGAATTCCATGATGTGGGCACTCTCTTTGGTACTCCTTGTACCTCTCCCATGCTTCATAGAGATTCTCATTAGGCCTTTGTTTGAATCCTTGGATCAAGGCTCTAGCCTCCGCCGTCTTCTTTTGTGGGTAAAAGCGAGACAAGAAAGCCTTTGTGACTTCTTCCCACGTCCTAAGGGAATTGGCCTTAACCTCCTTATCCAACCACTCTAAGGCACGACCAATAAGAGAAAAAGGAAACAACTTTAGCCGAATGAACTCTTGAGAAATGTCGTTCACCTTGATAGTATTACAATACTTCTCAAATTCCTTTAGGTGATTTAACGGGCTCTCACTCTTGGCTCCACTAAATTGCCTCCGTTCTATCAAAGTAATCATGGCCGGTCTTATTTCAAAATCGTTCGCCGGTGTTGTAGGTGGAGCAATGCCGCTCTCAAACCTATGATGCAAGTCTAAGCATGGAGAACTTCGAAGATTTGCTTATCATGCATCAAGATAGCTTGTCCCTAAACATTGATTCAAGCCAAGCATTGCATGGACACTTTCTTGGATATCAAAGCAAAGCCACGGTTTGCTTAGTGGCTTTTCTTGGAGTCTAGTTCACTTTCTTGAACTTTCTTGAATTTTCTTTACTTAGATTTTGCTTACAAGTTTTTACCTTTCACTTGAAAGGGTTTTTCTTGGTACAAGCATTAGGATCTTAATCTTTATTTAGTTCTTGAATTTTTATTTATTTATTTATTTGCTTTAAAAATCAGTTAGTTAGCAAAATAAATCAGTTTGGTGTATGCTTGTGCGCCAAGGTGCTTGCTCTTCAAGCAAGTTAGAATTCTAGTTTAATTAGGATTGAATTAGGGACTTGTCCTAATCTTCCTAGGAAAACTAAGTCTTATAAATAGGGCTATAAACACACGAATAGATATACATATAGATTAATATTCAGATTTATTTCTTAAGTTGCATACTTGAGTTTTTTTGGTTGATTGCGATCAATTGCTGTTTTGCTTGTTTTAGTTAAAACATTCGTTTGGATTGATTAATTAGGTGGATTCTTAATTGATTAATCTTTGTTTTTGTTTAATTCTTGGTGGATTTCCTGTATAGAATTAGACTTAAACATATCCCTTGTGTTTTGTTGATTTTCGGATCAATAATTCACATCATCTTTGGTATCAGAGCCAGGTTACGCAACTTCGGAAAAAATTAAACTGGGAACAATTGGCTGGAAATTTTTGCGTGATTCTTTTTGCATTGAACTCTAAAAACGTTCATCTACAACCATATAAAATTTCATAATTTTTAGTTGAGTAACGCGTTCTACACAGCCTCAAAAGTTTGGTGTTTGCGCACTGATTTGCGGTTGAAAGTCCGGTTTTTGTGTTGCGTAGTTTTTCTTCAAGATTCGATCTTTTAATCAAGATTTTTGCATGAACTGACTTGGTTTGTGTAGGAATCATGAGTGACGAGGAGGTTCCACAGGTTCCAAGGGGATTAACCTTAGAACAGGCTCAAAATCTTAGAAGAGATAGGCGAATTGACGAGTTGGCAGCAAGGATGGATGAGATATTAAAAAGGCTTGATACTCTTGCTGGAGGTTCTTCAAGGAAAGGGAATTCTAACCCTAATTCTGGTTCAAGTGAGGAAGAACAACCAAGGAGGAATCCAAGGAGGCCACGAAATAATTATTCGTCAAGTGATGAATCACCAAGACCTAGGAGAAGAGATAGACCAAAGGATGATGTAGGAACCTTAGATTAGATCTTCCTGAATTCAATGGGAGTATGAATGAACCTGAAAAATACTTTGAGTGGATTAGAAGGGCCGAGACACTTTTTGATTACAAGGAGTATGATGAAAGGAAAAGATGCAAATTGGCTGAATTAAAACTGACCGGTTATGCTAGTCTTTGGTATGATAATCTAAAGAAGAAAAGGCATAAGGAGGGGCGTGCAAGAATCTCAACTCGGGAACAACTCAAGAAGCACATGAAAAAAAGGTTCGTACCTAGAGATTATATTCAAGATGTTTATCTTAAGATGCAACTTTTTAAACAAAATTCTATGACTGTTGAGAATTATATTGGTGAATTTGAAAAGTTATGCATGCTATGTGGCTTAGAAGAGATTGTTGAGCATAAGATTGCTAGATTTATTTCGGGGTTGAATGATAATATTGCTGAAAAAGTTGAATTGCAACAATATTGGTCCTTTGAGGATGTTTGCAAGGTAGCTTTGAAAGTTGAAAAACAGATAAAGGGGAAGAAAGGGACGTACACTAAGCCCTTTGTAAAAGGTTTCACTAAACCTTTTGAGAAGAACAGCTTGGAGAAAAGTGGTTCTAGTTCGAACTACAAGGAGACTAAATCAAAGTTTGAAGCTCCTAAAAAGCTTGTTAAAGATAGGAAGTGCTTCAAGTGTGGTAGTGTTGGTCACATTGCAACTAATTGTCCATCAAAAAGAGTAATGACTGCTCAAGAGTGGGAACAAGAACAAGCTAAGTGTGAGCAAGGTAGTGACTATGAAGAAAAGAACGAAGAGGAAAACTTTGAAGAAGAGGAGGGGCATATTGACGAAGTTGAACCCGAGACTCATGGTCAAAGTTTGGTTCTAAGAAGGGCGCTACACTCTAAAACCGTACCTATGGAAAACAATCAAAGGGAGAAAATCTTTCTTACAAGGTGCAAGGTAGAAGATAGGTTGTGTGATATGATCATAGACACGGGGAGTTGCACTAATGTGGTATCTACTACTTTGGTAGACAAACTGAAGTGGCCAACTACTGAACATCCAAGCCCTTATAAGCTTCATTGGCTTAATAATTCGAGTGATGTTAAGGTAACTAAACAAGCCTTAATCTCCTTTTCAATTGGTAAATTTCATGATAAAGTTTTGTGTGATGTTTGTCCTATGGATGCTTGTCATATACTATTAGGTCGTCCTTGGCAATATGATAGATTTGGGAAGTTTGATGGAAGGACTGATGTGTATGTTGTTAGAAAAGGAGAAAAAGAGAGACCGGTTGCTTTAAAACCTTTGATAAGCAACAAGTCTTCTAATGTTACCTCTAATTCGAAGAGTTCTTATTTGATTAGTGAGAGGGAATTAGAAAAAGAAATTTGCAGCAACAATGTGGTATATATACTTGTTTCTAATGAGATTTGAATTGTTCAAGATAAACAAGCAAAGAGGCCGTATGAATTGGAATCTGTTTTAGAAGAATTCAAGGATGTCTTTCCTAAGGAATTACCTCCGGGACTACCTCCTATTCGTGGGATAGAGCATCAAATTGACTTGATTCCGGGAGCACCATTACCTAATAAGGCAGCCTATAGAAGTAATCCGGAAGAAACAAAGGAGATGCAAAGGCAAATTGAAGAGCTTATGGCTAGAGGATACGTGAGGGAAAGTATGAGCCCTTGTGCCGTGCCTACTTTACTTGTCCCAAAGAAAGATGGGAGTTGGCGCATGTGTATTGATAGTAGGAGTGTGAATAACATCACTATCAAATACCGATTTCCTTTTCCAAGATTAGATGATCTACTTGATGAACTACATGGTTCGAAGTTGTTTTCTAAGATTGATCTTATGAGTGGTTATCATCAAATTCAAATGAGAGAAAGAGATGAGTGGAAAACAACATTCAAGACTAAGTTAGGGTTGTATGAATGGTTGGTGATGCCGTTTGGACTCACTAATGCACTTAGCACTTTCATGAGGTTGATGCATGAGGTACTTAAACCTTTCCTTGGCAAGTTTGTTGTTGTTTATTTAGATGATATTCTGATATACTCTAAAAATTTGATACCAAAGATGATGTGAATTATTGATCCGAAAATCAACAAAACACAAGGGATATGTTTAATTCTAATTCTATACAGGAAATCCACCAAGAATTAAACAAAAACTAAGATTAATCAATTAAGAATCCACCTAATTAATCAATCCAAACGAATGTTTTAACTAAAACAAGCAAAACAGCAATTGATCGCAATCAACCAAAAAAACTCAAGTATGCAACTTAAGAAATAAATCTGAATATTAATTTATATGTATATCTATTCGTGTGTTTACAGCCCTATTTATAAGAATTAGTTTTCCTAGGAAGATTAGGACAAGTCCCTAATTCAATCCTAATTAAACTAGAATTCTAACTTGCTTGAAGAGCAAGCACCTTGGCGCACAAGCATACACCAAACTGATTTATTTTGCTAACTAACTGATTTTTAAAGCAACTAAATAAATAAATAAAAATTAAAGAACTAAATAAAGATTAAGATCCTAATGCTTGAACCAAGGAAAACCCTTTCAAGTGAAAGGTAAAAACTTGTAAGCAAAATCTAAGTAAAGAAAATTCAAGAAAGTTCAAGAAAGTGAACTAGACTCCAAGAAAAGCCACTATGCAAACCGTGGCTTTGCTTTGATATCCAAGAAAGTGTCCATGCAATGCTTGGCTTGAATCAATGTTTAGGGACAAGCTATCTTGATGCATGATAAGCAAATCTTCGAAGTTCTCCATGCTTAG
Source organism: Chenopodium formosanum (assembly GCA_024500155.1). Lineage (NCBI taxonomy): Eukaryota > Viridiplantae > Streptophyta > Magnoliopsida > Caryophyllales > Amaranthaceae > Chenopodium > Chenopodium formosanum. The sequence goes on from CM044880.1 coordinate 45,994,883, forward strand.
ACTTGCATCAACCTATAAGCACCGGGAATTCCCAACTCCTTCAAAGCTACTCTTGGATTCTCTCCCATGCTTTGCTCTTCTTCTTCCTCAAACTCTTCTTCACTTGAGGAACTTAGGCTCAAAGATCGGTTGGCTATCCTTCTTCGTGAAAGAGTTATTTCAATTTCCGGATCCAAAGGAATTAATGACCTATCACGAGTTCTACTATGCATGAAATACTCAAAAGAAATTGTTAGTAACGTGGCTACAAGTGTAGCCTAAAAGAAATAAGAAAAATCTATTTGTGTTTTTGAATAAGATGGAATAGACTCAACAACAATACACAATCACTACACCATTCCCCGGCAACGGCGCCATTTTGACAAAGGGTCAGAACTAGGTCGTTGAAACTAATCCCTACCATAGGCCAAACAAAATTTTTAATCTCTCAACACACCCTTACACAAGTATAATGGTAAGTTGAGGGTCGAACCACTAAGGAACGGTGGGCGATTATCTATTGCCTAATTCAAGCTACTCCAAAATGGTAGGGTGTAGGTATGTAAACTAGGACAAGGATGACTAAACAACGAGTTGAAATCAAGTATGCAAAACGCTAGGGCTAGGATCCACATGTAATCATAATGGATTCAACTAATTGGGAGGTCAAAGTGACTAAGTCAAGCAATGTGAGAGAAGACCAATCCTGCACCAAAAGAGCGTATCAAGCTATTTTCCTAGAGGTCTAACTAGCGTCAACTACAATAAACTCTAGCTAGGAACGTCACAAGACACCTCAATCGTTAAATGCAAGCCACAAATCAATGGTCCATATCAATGTGATCTTATAATGCAATATAGTGCAACAATCAAAGTTAGCTACTCTTTAATTAATCACACACATGCACATGATCATCAACCAATTTAATCACATCATCAACTCCATCAATTTTCCCCAATTAGCATTAATCCATTACTCATACATGATTCACCATTACCCAAGCAAGCAATCTACTCACTAGCCATTGAAATTAAGATCAAAACAACACTAAGCAACAAATTCATCATGATCAAATCAAACAAGCTAAAATCAAATCTCAAATCAATCAAACTTCAATCAAACTTGAACATTCAACAAAATAATTGAAATCAAATTAAAGATCAAACTAAAGATTTCATTAAAGAAAAAGAATCCTTACAAACTTGATCAAAAATCAAAGAAAATGAAGAAATCTTCAATCATCAACAATCCACCATGAATTTATCTCTCTAAAAACCTAGAGTTTCTCTCTCTAAAATCTCTCTAATTATGATCTATTTCTGTTCTCTAATTCAATTCTCCCTAAAAATAGAAGGAAAAACTATATATAGGAAAGATACAAAAGAAGAGTTAGTTAGATCGTCCCAAAAGAAACCCCGGAAGGTGCAGCGCATCATGGGAGAGGCACGGCCGTGAAGAAAAAGGGTACGTAACAAGGGCCCTGGCAGGCGCGCCCGCATCTGCATCAGGTGCACGGCCGCACCACCCTCGTGCGCGCCCGCACTTGGCACCAGGGCAGCTCCCTCTTCTTCGTCCTAGCTCATCCTCGTACGCTCGTCTTGGTGGTGATGATGAACACTAAGATAGGCAGTCTTGAAATTGCCATTTTGGTGGGTTCATGCAAAAAATGATGCCCCCACTGCATGCATGCTCCGATCTCATGAACTTGCTCCTTGCATTCCTTCAAACTTAAGCTCCAAATGACAAGCAAGAGGCATCCAAAATGATGAGAAATATGAGAAAGGGAAAAAGACCAAATAAATAAAGAAATGCACAAAAAAAGAAAACTAACTAAGGAAAGCACAAACTAAAGAAATTAAGAACAAAACTAAGGAAACTAAAGTAAAGGGCTATAAAAGAGCATGAAAATCATCCTAAAAGAAGCCAAATGAGTGCCATAAATGACACTCATCAGCATCATCTAACCTTGTAGGTACATGAGGTGGGTGTATGCCAAGAGGTGGTCTTCTCGGTTAGAGATACCATCATAGGCCCAAACCATTACAATTTTAACCTTCGCCGACTGTTCGGCCCAAGCTATTTCCCTAGAGAACGCAGAGGGTTGTTCCCCAAGGTTTTGTAGCGAAGCTGCCAGTCCAAAGGCTTGTAGTTATATGCCGCCTGTCCTACAAAAAAGGCACGCTGTATGTAAGGCAAAGTAGGCGGTCGGCATAATGGCTCTGCCATATACCGCGCCGAGTTGATTACATGGGGCCTAGAATGTACGAGGGGGCCGCTTGATGGGGTCCCCGGTACTGAAGGAGAATTCCTCACAGAGGTATTCTGGAAGCTATCATGATAAGTCGACAAAGAAGCCGACTATTATAGCTACTGGGTCGTTAGCTGATCGATGTACTGGAGAGCATCAGGAAATGATTTTTTTGCTACCATCCGGCTGTACATGCCAAATGGATTTTCTTGTCACCGTTTCTGGGAAACTTAGTCTTAAAAGGTCGAACTGGGGCTGAGCCTTCTCCTTCGGAACAGGATGAGAAGTCGGTTGTTGGTCTCGGACCGACTTTTGCTTTCAAGCTTGAGTTGGCTTGGTGGCCGACTTTTCCTTTCTGGGAACAGCCGACCGCTTGTTGATTAGAGCTTTAATTTCACCCTTGAGGCTACTAATGACCTTCATGAGCTCATCGCGGGTGAATGAGGTTGATCCTGCCACCTGGGAGGGATCAATCCGCTGCCCTGAGGGCTTACTCGATTGTCTAGGGGGGCCTGCTAGGACTCGCCTGGTTAGCGTTGCGCTCTCGTTTGTCTCTGTGACGGAGGCGCTTAGAGATGAGTGACCCATCTTGGGCCACAAAGGTTTTGATGTCTCCATTGTCATCTTATTCATGGTCCGTCTGAAAGACTATTTCTTCCAGAGGCCGGTTGGTCTCTAGAGGCGGCACAGGTTGCTCTTCTGAAGCCATCTTAGAGGTACTCTCCATAGAAGGCGCCAAATGTTTTGGGGTTTTTATGTCCCTCGGGAGAGTTACAACTCAAAGGCTGGATTCAGCAAGGACGCTTGTACCTGCAAAACAAATGTAGCACTTAATGGTTTGTGGTCCGCCTCCAAAGGTTAAGTCAGTACAGATTTGAAGTAAAACGTGCGGAAAATGAGTTATCAGCTCGTATTCCAAGCTCAGGTGTTGTCTGTTTTTTGAGAGTGACAGATCAATAATGATTGGAACGTGTCCCAATAAATGGGGGAATGTCCCTTTTTATAGGGACCTTGGGAAGTGTGCCCTCCTTAGGGTTTGATGACAAAGGGATTAGGGCACGCGTTTTTTTAGGGGCCCTTGGGATTTGGGCCTTGAAAGCCGCCATTCTCAGGGGGGCAATAACTGCTCGACACGTGTCACCATCTGGAAGGGGTCCAAGTTGGCAGGGTATAAAATACCAAAATCAATAATGATTCTAGGTTTTAGAATCAAAGAGGTCAATGGAATAGGAATTGCAACAGCCATGGAAATTTTGACTACTATAACCAACATGGTGGTAATAGGAACCAAGGGAACCAAAATTTATATGGTAAATATAACAACAAAGGTTATAGTAGCCTAAATCAAAACAAAAATTATGGTAATCGTAATCAAGGTTATAGTAACCATGATCAAGGTTATGGTCAAAATAAAGGTAGAGGTAATTGGAACAATCAAAATAGGGAAAATTTTCAAAACAATGCTCAAAGGGGTCCCCTATCTAGATTTTCTCCAAAAACCCAAAGTGATAATTCCTATGTTCAAACATCTTCTTCTTCATCTTCTACGACAATCTTGGAAGAAATCATTGAAAACCAAACCAAATTGTTGAACACGTATATGGCGGTGAGTGACAAGAAGTTTAATGAAATGATGACCCACAATCTTGAAAATGAAATCTTTCAACGTGCCAATGCCTTGAAAGATCATGCAAGCCCTTCTTCTTTACCTTCTCAAGGCATAGACCCTAAGAGACCCGTGAATGCCATAGTCACAAGGAGTGGTAAGGTGCTTGAGGAGAGTTTGCCTAGAAAGAGTGAGAAGGGTGTCAAGGAGGTTTTAGTTGAGGATGAGGGAGACAATGCATCTTTGAGTGAAGTGATGGTAGAGCTACCTAAGCAAGTGAAGGAAGAGAGAGAAGTTGTCAAACCCAGGCTTCCTTATCCACAAAGATTAATGAGATACAAGTTGGATGAACAATTTGGAAGATTTATAAACATGCTCAAGAACATTCACCTTTCTCTACCATTTACCGATGTTGTCACACAAATGACAAATTATGCAAAATTTGTTTAAGTCATTTTGAGCGGTACAAGGACTTGTGATGTTGTGGAGACGGTGAACTTGACCAAAAATTAAAGTGCAATCATAATGAACAAGATGCCACCTAAGCTAAAAGATCCCGAAAACTTTTCCATGCCTTGTGCTATTTAAAAAATGCAAATCGATAATGCCTTATGTGACCTAGGAGCTAGTGTCAGCTTTATGCCATATTCGGTGTACCACAGACTTGAAATAGGGGAACTTTTACCTACTAACATCACTTTTGCAATTGGCCAATAGGTCAATCAAGTTTCCTAAGGGTAAGGTGGAGGATGTACCTTTGAGGGTAAGGAAATTTGTTATTCCGGTAGAATTTGTGATACTTGAGTTGGCAAAGATGCTAGCATTCCTTTCATTCTAGGGAGACCCTTCCTTGCTACTTCAGGTGCTATGATAGATGTTTAGAGTGATAAAAAAATTTAATTAAACTGGAGATGAGGTGATAGATTTTGACTTGAATGATAGTATGAAGTATCCAAGTTCTTCTTTGGAGAATCGTATGATGATTGACTCTCATGATCATGTTGTGTCTTCCATGCATGAGCAATTACTCACCTCTAATAATGCTCTTGAGAATGTTATGTTGAATAAGGAAAAGATAGGTGTTCCTAGCAAGGAGATGGCTTTGTATGATGATATACTCTATGGAAGCATTGAGGATGTTAATAAGAAAATGTGCATGAACGTTAATCGCCAAGAAGCATTGCAAGCGGTTACAACAAAAGAAAGGTAAAAGTGTCCTTATTAGTTTCTCCTTGAGTGAGAGCCAAGCCCAATAGTTGTGTGGTGTATTTAGAAAGCACCATAGTGCTTTGGGCTATACCATTGAATACCTCCAGGGTATTAGTCCCGCCTTATGCATGCACCACATCACTCTTGAGGATAATGCCTCACCAAGCACTGAAAGTCGACGAAAAATTCACCCTCACATGGGGAGGTGGTCAAGAATGAAATCACCAAGATATTGGATGCAGAAATCATATTCCCCATCTCTAGCTCAAGGTGGGTTTCCCCGGTCCATGTTGTTCCGAAGAAAGGAGGCATGACTGTTGTGGTGAATGAGAATGGTGAGGTCATTCCTACAAGGACGGTCACGTGATGGAGGATGCGTGTAGATTATCGACGTCTAAACACATCCACCAAAAAGGATCATTTCTCCCTTCCCTTCATTTATCAAATGTTTGAAAGACTAACAAGGTACATGTATTATTGTTTTCTTAATGTTTACTCCGGTTTCTTTCAAATTCCAATTCATCTAGATTACCAAGAGAAAACAACTTTTACTTGCCCATATGTAACTTTTCCCTGTAGGAGAATGCCATTTGGGCTTTGCAACGCCCTCGCCACCTTTCAACAGTGCATGATGAGCATTTTTGGAGATATGTTGGAAGAAAAGATGGAAGTGTTTATGGATTATTTTTTTATGGGAAGTATTTCATTTTAGGCTTGTCTTGAGAATGTTGAAAAGTGTTTGGCTCAGTGTGGGAAAGTGAATCTAGTCTTGAATTGGGAGAAATTTCACTTTATGGTTGAGGAAAATAATGTCCTTGGTCATAAGATCTCCCACAAAGGAATTGAGGTGAACCAAGCAAAGATTAGGGTCATTGAAAAGCTACCACCTCCGGTTAATGTAAAAGGTGTGAGTTTTTTTTAGGGGCATGCCGGGTTTATAGGAGATTTATCAAGGATTTCTCTCTAATTGCTAATTCCCTTAATGATCTTCATCAAAAGGATGTTTGTTTAGGGTAATTTCACCCTGCCACGTGGTCCAATCAGAGGGTGACACGTGTCAGCCCCCAGATTGGTCCAAAATGGACCAATCCCTGCTCAACACGTGTCCTCCTAGAAATCAAGGGAAAAGGCGGCCTTCAGGCCCAAATCCCGAGAATGCCGCAAAACGGCGCAGCCCACCAATGATTAGGGTTCAGTGACCTAATCAGGGGCACAATTCCCAATGACCCTATAAATAGGGAGATGTCCCTCATTTTGAGGGCACGTTTTACCATTTATTACACCTGTATTCTCTTACATCAGAGAAACACCTGAGCTTGGAATCCAAGCAGATCCCCACCTAAATTTTCGTACTATTTATTCCGTTTCCAGTTACTAACTTGACCGTCGAAGGCGGAGCTCCAACCACCCGGAGTCTCCGTTATTTTGCAGGTACAGACCGGCCAGACCAGACTTCGTGACGTAACTCTCCCGAGGGACAAAAACACCCAAAACAATGTTGAGTTTGTTTTATATGATAGATGCTTGGAAGCATTCAACAAATTGAAGAAAGCCTTGACTTCCACCCCCATATTGAACTTGGCATCTAACAGCTTTTTTACTTCGGCAGCTGCCGCCTGACTTCTTTCTTCGCCGTGGTTTCTTTTCTTTTACCGGATGAGCTTCTTTTTAGGATCCACGGCGAGTTTGTGGACAGCGAGATTCGGGCTGACGCCTGGCATCTATTCCTCTTCAAAGGCAAAGATGTCTTTGTATTCCTTGAGCAACTGGTGAAGGTTTTCACCTAACTTTGTAAAGGCAATCGTCCCCACCTTAACAGTCTGCTCTGGACAGCTATCATCCAGAGGGATATCAATGTGCTCTCCAGTAGGCTGGGGACGAAGATCATCTGACCTTTCCCGGGTCAGTGATTGCTATTGCTTTTCTTTTTTTACCACCACCAGCTGATCAGTCTTTCTTTTCTTTCCGGCTGGTGGGGCCGACTGTTCTTCCTCGACATCGTTGAGGTCAATCATTTGCTTGCCTCGGCCGGATGCTGCGGCCGCAGGCTTGACGTACGAGAGATAACACTCTCGAGTCGTCTTTTGGTCCCCATTAAGGGAACCAACTGTTCCGTCATCCTTCTCATACTTGAGTAGCATGAGAGCAGGGATGATGACGGCCTTACACTAATTAAGAGTGGGTCGGCCAAAGATGAGGTTGTAAGCTGTGAGCTCTTCAACCACTAGGAAACGGATGGTCATGTGCCGACCGTCTCCCCTGCTTCCCAGGCGGACAGGTAGGTCGATTCGTCCGACTTGGTGCACAAGTCCTCCCCCAAACCCAACTAAGGTGTGGGTGACCTCCATCATGCTATCCGGTTTGTACTTGAGATTGGACAAGCATTTGAGGCTGATGAGGTCAGAGGAACTTCCTGTATCAATGATAATTCGGCCAACCAGCTGGTTGGCGACTTTACACTCAATGACAACAGGGTCATCATGCGGTCGACGGACTTTGCCTCTGTCCTGTTCGGTGATGACAACTTTAGGGAAGGTGGATGTGCTAGCTGTATCCCCCTCCTCAACAGAATTGACCATCTTTCTCAGATGGTCCTTGGTACCCCGAATGGTTGGGCCACCACCGACAAATCCGCCTGCTATGGTATACACTGGTTCTTCATCAGTTTCGGCACTCACAGCAGGCTGGGGAGTCTTTTTCTTGGACTGCCCCGGATTTGCTTTTGAAGTCACTTTGGACTTCACATAGGACTTCAGTTGTCCTTTGTCGGCCAGACGGTCGAGCTCCCGCTTGAGTCTAAAGCAGTCGTTCGTGTCATGGCCAACATCCTCATGGAAATGGCAATGCTTGTTCTTGTTCCGATTTTCAGCGGAACCTTTCATAGCAGTCGACTTTTCAAGAGTTAGCCGATCCTTAATTTCCAAAAGGATGGAGCAGCAGTCCTTGTTGAATTCGTACCTTGGAACGTACGGCTTCCACTCTTTTTTCTTCTTCTGGGCCGGTTGATCAGAGTTATCAATGGCCCAGACTTGCTTTTTCTTTTTGCTCTCTTCTGGCTTAGGAGCTTGTTGAGCAGGCCGACTCTCTTTCTGTCGGTCAGACTTCTTATGGTCCGACTGCTTATTGGAGGAGCAGAGTTCGGTCGCCTGTATGTAGGCTTCCGCCTCTCGCAAGGCTCCTTGCAGGGTAAAGATTTGTTTGCGGACGAGTTCGTACTTAAAAGTAGACCCGTCCTTCAGACCCTTAAAGAAGTCTGTGAACGCGACCTCATCAGACAGCCCATGAATCTGGATTCGAACCAGATTGAACCGCCTGACGTAGGATCGCAAACCTTCTCTATCTCCCTGCTGTACATTGCCCAAGTCAAGACTTGTCTTTTTGGCAGGGATGTTCATAGAGAAGTTTGATGCAAACAAGAACGCAAGCGTCTTGAAGCTATTTATGCAGCCAGCCGGCAGGTTGCCAAACCACTGCTGGGCTATGCCCTTCAGGGTGGCTGGAAAGCAACGACACCATGCGGCATCATCCAACCCATATAAATACATGAGGTGGGTGTATGCTAGCAGGTGGTCTTCTGGGTTGGAGGTCCCGTCATAGGCTCTAACCAGAACGTTTTTAACTTTAGCCGGCTGTACGGCTACAGTTATTTCCCTGGAGAAAGCAGAGGGTTGATCTCCAAGGTGTTGCAGCCTAAGCTGCCAGTCCATCGGCTGATAGCCGTATGCCGCCTGTCCTCCATAGAGGGTAGGTTGCATGTAAGGTACAACTGGCGCCTAGTACAATGGCTGTGCCATGTACTGGGCGGACTAAATCACATGCGGCCCAGACTGAGCCCTTTGGCTGCTTGCTGGGGTCTCATTTACAGACTGGGAACACCTCACAGAGGTATTCCGAAAGCTATCATGATAAGTCGACGTTGAAGGCAACTCTGATTGTTGGGTTCTCCTCTCCGCAATGTATTGTCGAGCGTCAAAGAACGTTTTCTTGCTACCATCCGGCTGTATGTGCAGGATGGGTTTTCTTGCGCCCATTTCTGGGAAACGGAGCTGATTAAGGTCAAATTGGGGCCTGGCCTTCTCCTTAGGAGCAGGATGAGGAGTCGGCTGACGGTCCCTGACCGACTTCTGTTTGCCAGCTTGGGCTGGCTTCTTGGCCGACTGCTCCTTTCTAGGAGTAGGCGACTTCTTTGAGGCGAGCTGCTTGATTTCACCCTTGAGGCTGCTCAGAAGTGACATTAGCTCATCCCGAGTGACGGGAGTTGATCCTGCCGCCTGGGAAGGATCAAACGGCCGCCCTGAGGGCTTCTTTGGCTGGCCAGCAGTTTTGCTTGGTCCATCCTGAACATGGGGACGCTCTCGCCGTTCCTTAGTGCGGATGCGTTTAGAGATGAGGGATCCATTTGGATCCACATAGGTTTCGACATCAGCGTTGTCACTTGAGTCATGGTCCGTTTGGACCAATACATCATTTGGAGGCCGAATGGCATCCGGATTTGGTACAAGCTCTTGTGAAGCCATTTCAGAGGTACTCTCCCCACAGACGGCACCAAATGTTTCGGGGGTTTTTGTCCCTCGAGAGAGTTACAACATTGAAACTGGATTCAACTGAGGATGCTTGTACCTGCAAAGCAAACAGACCGCCAGATGGTCGGTGGTCCACCTCCGAAGATTAAGTTAGTAAATGTTCGGAAATAAAACATGAGGAAGTAAAGTTATCTGCTTGGATACCAAGCTCAGGTAAAATGTTGTGTGTTCTTTGAAAACGACAGCTCTGTGGTAAGTGACGTATTGTCTCGTATTGCGTGTCAAAAATTCTCTCTCTTTTCTGTTGTTGTTGTTGTCATAAATGACATAATGTCCCTATTTATAGGGTCCTTTTGAAAAGTGTCCCTTCCTAGGATCTGGTGACCTAGGAGTTAGGTCACGCCGTTTTGCGGCGCCTCGGGATTTGGGCATTAAAAGGCCGCCATCCCAGGGCCAATGCCTGAGTGACATGTGTCACTGTGCCCAATGGATTTTGAAGTACTTTTTGTGTGACACGCGTCGCCACCTAAATGGTCCCTGATGGACCTTCAGTCCACGTAGGACGGAAAAGAGTCCTCCCTCCACGTGTCATCATTCCATAGGTCCAAATGGCACCTATATGGAGGACACGTGGCACTTTATGATTGGGCCACTTGGCCAGGTATAAAATACCCAAATCAACACGTGTCCACCTATCAAAGGTGAACAGTAACAACAACTAGTAAAATTCAAAATTCAAACGGGGATGCCCCCGTTTCACCTTCTATAAATAGAAGTTTACCCCCTCCCTTCTCTCACTTCATTTTCATTTCACTTTTTAGAGAAAGAAAGAGAGATTTTTTAGAGAGAGATTTTCTAATTCCGTCTGCATCAAAATCTCAGGATTTCCATGTGCTAACCTTGCAACACCCAGTCACCGTCTGTAGCAGTTTTCAGAGTTTCCAGAGTTAAACGCAAGGTAAGCCTGTACCATTTTTAGCTTTTCTTTTCCAACTTGTATACATTCTTTTTTCCGTCTTTATACATAGTCTTAAAAATAAAATGAGCTCTCAATCCACACATGCAGCACTGCCTAGGACACTCAGCCGATCTCCTGGAACGGTTGAGTCTAGAACAGGGGGTGCCTTTACTGGAATGTCGGAACTACTGTGCTCATCACCGAATTCCGCTCTCTATGTGTCTGTGCAGGACACAATGGCTAGAGTCAAACAGACGGCCAAAAACTCTCTAAGAGCCGGCGCACTATGGAAGTGCCAGCCGACGAGGTTGTTCCGGATGGGAACATGAGGGTTTGGAGGAGAGCAAGAATTCTAATGAAGAGGCTCCCTCTTCTTCCACAAGCTCAAGCGTACGAGAGGTAGACGGTGAAGAGGCCGCCTCCTCTAATGGATCCGGGGAAGGATCAAGCGATACTAAGGCTGCTGAAAGATCCGGCGAAAGTTGCTGACAACCCTGAATTGAAGAAAATTAGGATGCTTCCGGGTGACATAGCCTTGCTGAAGAGTGGCTTTAGGGCTTTCAAAGAAAAGCACCTCTTTGGAAGGGTGGGATATTATCGTTCTGCCTAGGGACGCAGTGATGGCTTGGGACGACAAAATAGAGAACACAGACAACTATTTTGTCTGGTACGAGGCGGTAATAGAAGCCGGCCTCCGGTTCCCTCTCCATACTGGAATTAGGAAAATCCTAAAGGGGTATGATCTGGGAGTCTGGCAGCTCACCCCTAACTCATGAGTGAATATTCTAAGTTATATAGCCGCCCGTGAGCTCTAGAACCTTGCTTCCAGTTTCTCTACCTTCACTCATATGCACTACTTGAGCAAGGCCCCAGGCGGTCATGGGGCATGGTATACTCTAACCACATTGCCCCAGTATTTGATGACATTGGACAAGGTGTCCAAATGGTCCGGGTGGAAGGACAAATTGTTGTATATTTGGAGTATCAACCCGAAATATACAAGGGATGAACCAAGATAAGTAAGACTAATGAACCAAATAGCTTCTTAGCTACAGTCACACCACTGAGAAACGAAATGGGTTCCTAAGATCACAAGCCAACTAGTAGTCTAGGCTAGTTAACTAAGCAAAGGAATTGAAATTCCAAATCCAAGAATTTCTGGTTTTGTTTCTAATCCAAGAAACGAATGTAAGACAAGTTTTTTTTTATGTTTGAATAATCTGCTTTCTCATTCACATTTGCTTGCTATTTATAGTAAACAAGCATCCTTAAGTACAAGCTAAACTAAGTGAGATGTCAGCCCACTTGTTACACGCCTAAGCTAAGCATCAAAACAGATTTTGTGTCTAGATACATCAAAAACAGATTTTGTGTCTAGAGACATTAAAAACAGATTTTGTGTCTAGATTCATTAAAAACAGATTTTGTGTCTAGATACATTAAAAACAAATTTTGTGTCTAGATACATTAAAAGTGGTGGTCACAACCTCCTCAATTAAGCCTCAACCAAGCAGCAAGTAAGAAGCAAAACAACCCCTTAATTCACGCCCAATTCAACAGCAAAAAGAAGTGTAACTCCTCCTTGATTCAAGCCTTGGATCAAGCTTGGATGTATAAAGACAAGAGTGTATTTGGACGCCTTTTGATGCTCAAATGCTGAAATGACGCCCACTTGGATTGATAGTTTGCAACTCCTCATTGAAGCTGATTGTAACACCCAAGTTAAATGGCTGCCTTCATGTTGTATCTTGTACTTGTACTTCATGTGAATGTGACACTACATTTTCGAACTTTAACAAGCTAAAGAAAACTTAAAGAAAATGAAACTAACTTGCAAACTTAAAATAAGACTAAAGTTTACAATTTATTCAAAGCATAAAATGAACTAGATTGAACTAGTTAATAAGAACAACAAGAAACTCAAAGGATTGAATATCTTGCTGCACATGGATAGAACGCATAGCACCAATGCATGATGCTACGTCTTGAACTAAAGAAACGTCCATAACCAAGTTGTTAGGCTTGGCTACAACATTCCCCCCTTCTTGAAAAGAGTTTGCCCTCAAACTCGGCAACTCTTCAAACTCATCATAGTAAGGTGATAAATCAGCCACATTAAAGGTGCTAGAAACACCATAGTCTCCGGGCAACTCAACTTTGTAAGCATTATCATTCACCCTTTCAACAATAGCAAATGGACCATCACTACGAGGACTAATCTTGGACCGTCTTTTGGAAGGAAATCTTTCCTTTCGAAGATGAATCCAAACTAAATCACCGGGCTGAAACTGGACCTCCTTTCTTTTCTTGTCATAGTATGCCTTTGTCTTTGCATTAGCTTGTTCAATTTTGGAACGAACTTGCTCATGCATAGACTTGATTTCTTTTGCACGTACCTCGGCATCATTGCTGAACTTGCTTGGTGAGGGAATGGGAGTGAGATCAATAGGAGTGCACGGATTGAATCCATACACCACTTCAAAAGGACTCAAACCTGTTGTCTTGCTAGATACACGATTGTAAGCAAACTCCGCATGAGGAAGCATCTCTTCCCATTGCTTGGGACGTTTAGTAGCCAAAGACCGCAACAAGGATCCCAAAGTTCTATTAGTCACTTCGGTTTGACCATCTGTTTGAGGATGACTTGAAGTGCTAAAGTTCAATTTCGTGCCCATCTTTCTCCATAATGTAAGCCAAAAATGACTTAGAAATTTTGGATCACGAAATCAAGACTAACATCTTCCCATGGAGCTTGCAGAATAGGTAAGGGCAAAAGATAGCCTTGTGGAAGACTATGACTCTTGGCCTGTTGACATATCACATATCTCTTCACAATGAACTCCTCATCACGAACCAATCTAGGCCAATGAAAGTACTCTTGGACAAGAAGAGTAGTCTTCTCTATGCCAAAGTGTCCCGCCATTCCTCCTTCATGAAACTCTTTGATAAGAGATTCTCTTAGACTTGATCTTGGTACGCACAACCTGTTTCCTTTGAACAAATAGCCATCTAAAATGTAATAATCTTTGTAAGCATGATTAGAACATTTTAGGAATAAATCACCAAAGTCATGATCATTTTTGTAACTTGCTTTCACATCTTCAACACTAATCACTCTTGCCTTGAAAGAATTCAAGAGTGTGTATCTCCTTGAAAGTGCATCAGCTCCTTTGTTCATGGCGCCTCTCCTATGCTTGATCACAAAACGAAAAGCTTGCAAATACTCCACCCATTTGTCATGGCGTGGTTGGAGCTTTTGTTGGCTTTGAAGATATTTGAGAGCTTCATGATCTGAATGAAGGATGAACTCCTTGGAAATGAGGTAATGTCTCCAATGGTCCAAAGCACGAACAAGAGCAAAGAACTCCTTATCATAGGTGTTATACTTCCGTTGTGCTTCATTGAGTTTTTCACTAAAGTAGGCAAGGGGACGCCCAACTTGTGACAAAACAGCACCAATACCAACTCCACTAGCATCACATTCAACTTCAAAAACTTCATCAAATTTAGGTAAAGAAAGAATAGGTGCACTAGTAAGTTGATGTTTTACCTCATCAAAGGCCTTTTGAGCCTTATCATTCCAAACCAACTTTTGATTTTTAGTTAGCTCGGTGATAGGTGCCATGAGAGTACTAAAATTTCGCACAAATCTCCTATAGAAAGAAGCAAGTCCATGAAAACTACGAACTTGTTGAATTGTTTGTGGCGTGGGCCACTCACGAATTGCAGCAACTTTCTTTTCATCAACCTCTATGCCTTGAGATGAAACTTTGAAACCAAGAAAAATAACTTGGGAAGTGAAAAAATGACACTTCTCTAAGTTACCATATAGTTGCTCACGAGCAAGGGTTTCAAAAACCTGTTGCAAATGCCTAGCATGCTCTTCTTCTTCCCTACTATACACCAAAATATCATCAAAGTAGACTACAACAAATTTACCCATGAAAGGTTGCATAACCTGATTCATAAGGCGCATAAATGTAGATGGTGCATTAGACAAACCAAATGGCATCACAAGCCACTCAAAGAGGCCCTCCTTTGACTTGCATCATCCTCCTCTTCTTCGAAAGAATTTGTTCTCAAATCTCTAAGTTCTTCATCAGGAATATACTTAGCCAAATCGCCAACATTGAATGTAGCACTAACTCCATATGCTCCCGGAAGTTCTAACTTATACGCATTGTCATTGATCTTCTCAACAATCTTGAAAGGACCTTCACTTTTAGGCATCAACTTATTCTTGCGTTTTCCTGGAAATCTTTCCTTTCTCAAATGTAACCATACCAAGTCTCCAACAGTGTAACTTTGTTGCTTTCTATGCTTGTTTGCTCTAGCTTTGTACATGTCATTTACTTTCTCTATTCTTGTTCGAACTTGAGCATGTAATTTCAGCATACTCTTCAACTTAGACTCGGCATCTTTGTGAATTAACTCACCCTTAGGCAATGGAACAAGATCAATTGGAAGTTTCGGATTGACTCCATAGACTACCACAAAAGGACTATGTTTGGTAGCATATGTAGGTGATCTATTATAAGCAAACTCCGCATGAGCTAACTTGATGTCCCAATCCTTTTGTGTCTTACTCACTAACCCACGCAAAAGCGCACCAAGAGTTTGTCCATCAGTTTGTGGATGGTACGATGTACTAAAGAGAAATTTAGTTCCCACAAGCTTCCATAGAGACTTCCAAAAGAAACTCATGAACTTTGTATCTCGATCACTCACAATAGTTTTCGGAATTCCATGCAATCTAACAATCTCTTTGAAGTATAATTCCGCCACTTTCATAGCATCATCCACTTTGTGACAAGGAACAAAATGAGCCATCTTAGAGAACCTATCCACAACAACCATAATAGAGTCTTTCCCCCGTTGTGTTCTCGGCAATCCCACAATAAAATCCATAGAAATATCTTCCCAAGGTGAATCTGGAACAGGTAAAGGAGTATACAAGCCTTGATGAAAAGTAGCCTTCGCTTTTTGACAAGTTGCACACCTAGAAATAACTAGTTGCACATCCGTGAGCATCTTAGGCCAATAGAAGTGTTCTTGTAACATACTCAAGGTCTTTGTAATGCCAAAGTGACCAGCAATTCCTCCCCCATGAGCTTCTCTAATAACTAGCTCTCTAATAGAACACTTAGGAAGACAAAGTCGATTTCCTTTGAAAAGAAAACCATCTTGCAGCAAATAAGAACCCACGGCTCCTTTAGAACACTCTTCAATCAATGTAGCAAAATCATCATCACCTTTGTAGTATTCTTTGATCAATTCAAAACAAAGTAGCTTGCTATTTAGAATTCCAATCAAAGTGTATCTTCTAGATAATGCATCAGCCACAACATTCGATTTCCCTTCTTTGTACCTTGAAGAAAAATTAAATGACTGTAAAAATTCAACCCACGTAGCATGTCTAGGATTGAGCTTTTGTTGTCCATGTATGTACTTCAATGCTTCATGATCAGAATGCAACACAAAGTGATTAGGTCGGAGATAATGACTCCAATGATCTAAAGCTCTAACAATGGCATATAACACTTTATCATAAGTAGAATAGTTCAATCGCGCTCCTCCCAATTTCTCACTGAAATATGCAATAGGCCTCTTCTTTTGGAGTAAAACTGCTCCAATTCCAACTCCACTAGCATCGGTTTCAACTTCAAAAGGACTTGAAAAATCTGGTAACGCAAGTATAGGTGCTTCACATAGCTTCTTTTTAACCAACTCAAATGCACTTTGAGCTTCTTTAGTCCATTCGAATTTACCCTTGTCCTTCTTCAAACATTCGGTCATAGGCGCCACAATACTTGAGAAATTCTTGACAAATCTTCTATAAAACGAAGCTAGACCATGAAAAGACCTTACTTCACTCATATTAGTAGAAATAGGCCAAGTTTTAATAGCCTCTACTTTCGAATGATCAACTGAAACGCCATCCTTGGATACAACATAACCAAGAAAAGTAACACTAGGCACCAAGAAGTAGCATTTTTCAAGCTTAGCATAGAGTTTCTTCTCTCTTAACACTTTAAACACACTTGTTAGATGATTTAAATGATCATGCAAATTTTTAGAGTATATCCGAATATCATCTAAATAAAAAACAACAAACTTGCCAAGGAAAGGTTTAAGTACCTCATGCATCAACCTTATGAAAGTGCTAGGTGCATTAGTGAGTCCAAACGGCATCACCAACCATTCATACAACCCTAACTTAGTCTTGAATGCTGTTTTCCACTCATCTCCTTCTCTCATTCGAATTTGACGATAACCACTCATAAGATCAATCTTAGAAAACAACTGTGAACCATGTAGTTCATCAAGTAGATCATCTAATCTTGGAATAGGAAATCGGTATTTGATAGTGATGTTATTCACACTCCTACTATCAATACACATGCGCCAACATCCATCTTTCTTTGGGACAAGTAAAGTAGGCACGGCACAAGGGCTCATACTTTCCCTCACGTATCCTCTAGCCATAAGCTCTTCAATTTGCCTTTGCATCTCCTTTGTTTCTTCCGGATTACTTCTATAGGCTGCCTTATTAGGTAATGGTGCTCCCGGAATCAAGTCAATTTGATGCTCTATCCCACGAATAGGAGGTAGTCCCGGAGGTAATTCCTTAGGAAAGACATCCTTGAATTCTTCTAAAACAGATTCCAATTCATACGGCCTCTTTGCTTGTTTATCTTGATCAATTGGAATCTCATTAGAAACAAGTATATATACCACATTGTTGCTGCAAATTTCTTTTTCTAATTCCCTCTCACTAATCAAATAAGAACTCTTCGAATTAGAGGTAACATTAGAAGACTTGTTGCTTATCAAAGGTTTTAAAGCAACCGGTCTCTCTTTTTCTCCTTTTCTCACAACATACACATTAGTCCTTCCATCAAACTTCACAAATCTATCATATTGCCAAGGACGGCCTAATAGTATATGACAAGCATCCATAGGACAAACATCACACAAAACTTTATCATGAAATTTACCAATTGAAAAGGAGATTAAGGCTTGTTTAGTTACCTTAACATCACTCGAATTATTAAGCCAATGAAGCTTATAAGGGCTTGGATGTTCAGTAGTTGGCCACTTCAATTTTTCTACCAAAGTAGTAGATACCACATTAGTGCAACTCCCCGTGTCTATGATCATATCACACAACCTATCTTCTACCTTGCACCTTGTAAGACAGATTTTCTCCCTTTGATTGTTTTCCATAGGTACGGTTTTAGAGTGTAGTGCCCTTCTTAGAACTAAACTTTGATCATGAGTCTCGGGATCAATTTCGTCAATATGCCCCTCCTCTTCTTCAAAGTTTTCCTCTTCGTTCTTTTCTTCATAGTCACTACCTTGCTCACACTTAGCTTGTTCTTGTTCCCACTCTTGAGCAGTCATTACTCTTTTTGATGGACAATTAGTTGCAATGTGACCAACACTACCACACTTGAAGCACTTCCTATCTTCAACAAGCTTTTTAGGAGCTTCAAACTTTGATTTAGTCTCCTTGTAGTTCGAACTAGAACCACTTTTCTCCAAGCTGTTCTTCTCAAAAGGTTTAGTGAAACCTTCTACAAAGAGCTTAGTGTACGTCCCTTTCTTCCCCTTTATCTGTTTTTCAACTTTCAAAGCTACCTTGCAAACATCCTCAAAGGAACAATATTGTTGCAATTCAACTTTTTCAGCAATATTATCATTCAACCCCGAAATAAATCTAGCAATCTTATGCTCAACAATCTCTTCTAAGCCACATAGCATGCATAACTTTTCAAATTCACCAATATAATTCTCAACAGTCATAGAATTTTGTTTAAAAAGTTGCATCTTAAGATAAATGATGTGAATTATTGATCCGAAAATCAACAAAACACAAGGGATATGTTTAAGTCTAATTCTATACAGGAAATCCACCAAGAATTAAACAAAAACTAAGATTAATCAATTAAGAATCCACCTAATTAATCAATCCAAACGAATGTTTTAACTAAAACAAGCAAAACAGCAATTGATCGCAATCAACCAAAACTCAAGTATGCAACTTAAGAAATAATCTGAATATTAATCTCTATGTATGTTTATTCGTGTGTTTACAGCCCTATTTATAAGACTTAGTTTACCTAGGAAGATTAGGACAAGTCCCTAATTCAATCCTAATTAAACTAGAATTCTAACTTGCTTGAAGAGCAAGCACCTTGGCGCACAAGCATACACCAAACTCCTTGGAGAACAAGCACACGCCTAAACTGATTTATTTTGCTAACTAACTGATTTTTAAAGCAATTAAATAAATAAATAAAAATTAAAGAACTAAATAAAGATTAAAGATCCTAATGCTTGAACCAAGAAAAACCCTTTCAAGTGAAATGTAAAAACTTGTAAGCAAAATCTAAGTAAAGAAAATTCAAGAAAGTTCAAGAAAGTGAACTAGACTCCAAGAAAAGTCACTAAGCAAACCGTGGCTTTGCTTTGATATCCAAGAAATTGTCCATGCAATGCTTGGCTTGAATCAATGTTTAGGGACAAGCTATCTTGATGCATGATAAGCAAATCTTCAAAGTTCTCCATGCTTAGACTTGCATCATCCTCCTCTTCTTCGAAAGAATTTGTCCTCAAATCTCGAAGTTCTTCATCAGGAATATACTTAGCCAAATCGCCAACATTGAATGTAGCACTAACTCCATATTCTCCCGGAAGTTCTAACTTATAAGCATTGTCATTGATCTTCTCAATAATCTTGAAAGGACCTTCACTTCTAGGCATCAACTTATTCTTGCGTTTTCCTGGAAATCTTTCCTTTCTCAAATGTAACCATACCAAGTCTCTAACAGTGTAACTTTGTTGCCTTCTATGCTTGTTTGCTCTAGCTTTGTACATGTCATTTACTTTCTCTATTCTTGTTCGATCTTGATGATAACCACTCATAAGATCAATCTTAGAAAACAACTGTGAACCATGTAGTTCATCAAGTAGATCATCTAATCTTGGAATAGGAAATCGGTATTTGATAGTGATGTTATTCACACTCCTACTATCAATACACATGCGCCAACTCCCATCTTTCTTTGGGACAAGTAAAGTAGGCACAGCACAAGGGCTCATACTTTCCCTCACGTATCCTCTAGTCACAAGCTCTTCAATTTGCCTTTGCATCTCCTTTGTTTCTTCCGGAGTACTTCTATAGGCTGCTTTATTAGGTAATGGTGCTCCCGGAATCAAGTCAATTTGATGCTCTATCCCACGAATAGGAGGTAGTCCCGGAGGTAATTCCTTAGGAAAGACATCCTTGAATTCTTCTAAAACAGATTCCAATTCATACGGCCTCCTTACTTGTTTATCTTGATCAATTCGAATCTCATTAGAAACAAGTATATATACCACATTGTTGCTGCAAATCTCTTTTTCTAATTCCCTCTCACTAATCAAATAAGAACTCTTCGAATTAGAGGTAACATTAGAAGACTTGTTGCTTATCAAAGGTTTTAAAGCGACCGGTCTCTCTTTTTCTCCTTTTCTCACAACATACACATTAGTCCTTCCATCAAACTTCACAAATCTATCATATTGCCAAGGACGGCCTAATAGTATATAACAAGCATCCATAGGACAAACATCACACAAAACTTTATCATGAAATTTACCAATTGAAAAGGAGATTAAGGCTTGTTTAGTTACCTTAACATCACTCGAATTATTAAGCCAATGAAGCTTATAAGGGCTTGGATGTTCAGTAGTTGGCCACTTCAATTTGTCTACCAAAGTAGTAGATACCACATTAGTGCAACTCCCCGTGTCTATGATCATATCACACAACCTATCTTCTACCTTGCACCTTGTAAGAAAGATTTTCTCCCTTTGATTGTTTTCCATAGGTACGGTTTTAGAGTGTAGCGCCCTTCTTAGAACCAAACTTTGACCATGAGTCTCGGGATCAATTTCGTTAATATGCCCCTCCTCTTCTTCAAAGTTTTCCTCTTCGTTCTTTTCTTCATAGTCACTACCTTGCTCACACATAGCTTGTTCTTGTTCCCACTCTTGAGCAGTCATTACTCTTTTTGATGGACAATTAGTTGCAATGTGACCAACACTACCACACTTGAAGCACTTCCTATCTTCAACAAGCTTTTTAGGAGCTTCAAATTTTGATTTAGTCTCCTTGTAGTTCGAACTAGAACCACTTTTCTCCAAGCTGTTCTTCTCAAAAGGTTTAGTGAAACCTTTTACAAAGGGCTTAGTGTACGTCCCTTTCTTCCCCTTTATCTGTTTTTCAACTTTCAAAGCTACCTTGCAAACATCCTCAAATGACCAATATTGTTGCAATTCAACTTTTTCAGCAATATTATCATTCAACCCCGAAATAAATCTAGCAATCTTATGCTCAACAATCTCTTCTCAGCCACATAGCATGCATAACTTTTCAAATTCACCAATATAATTCTCAACAGTAATAGAATTTTGTTTAAAAAGTTGCATCTTAAGATAAACATCTTGAATATAATCACTAGGTACGAACCTTTTTTTCATGTGCTTCTTGAGTTGTTCCCAAGTTGAGATTGTTGCACGCCCCTCCTTATGCCTTTTCTTCTTTAGATTATCATACCAAAGACTAGCATAACCGGTCAGTTTTAATTCAGCCAATTTGCATCTTTTCCTTTCATCATACTCCTTGTAATCAAAAAGTGTCTCGGCCCTTCTAATCCACTCAAAGTATTTTTCAGGTTCATTCATACTCCCATTGAATTCGGGAAGATCTAATCTAAGGTTCCTATCATCATCCTTTGGTCGATCTCTCCTCCTAGGCCTTGGTGATTCATCACTTGAGGAATAATTATTTCGTGGCCTCCTTGGGTTCCTCCTTGGTTGTTCTTCCTCACTTGAACCAGAATTAGGGTTAGAATTTCCTTTCCTTGAAGAACCTCCAGCAAGAGTATCAAGCCTTTTTAATATCTCATCCAAACTTGCTGCCAACTCGTCAATTCGCCTATCTCTTCTAAGATTTTGAGCCTGTTCTAAGGTTAATCCCCTTGGAACTTGTGGAACCTCCTCGTCACTCATGATTCCTACACAAACCAACTCAGTTTATGCAAAATTCTTGATTAAAAGATCGAATCTTGAAGGAAAACTAGGCAACACAAAAACCGGACTCCCATCCGCAAATCAGTGCACAAACACCAAATGTTTGAGGCTGTGTAGAACGCGTTACTCAACTAAAAATTATGAAAATTTTATATGGTGATAGCTGGACGTTTTTAGAGTTCAATGCAAAAAAATTCACTCAAAAAATCCCAGCCAATTGTTCCCAGTTTAATTTTTTCCGAAGTTGCGTAACTTGGCTCTGATACCAAAGATGATGTGAATTATTGATCCGAAAATCAACAAAACACAAGGGATATGTTTAAGTCTAATTCTATACAGGAAATCCACCAAGAATTAAACAAAAACTAAGATTAATCAATTAAGAATCCACCTAATTAATCAATCCAAACGAATGTTTTAACTAAAACAAGCAAAACAGCAATTGATCGCAATCAACCAAAACTCAAGTATGCAACTTAAGAAATAATCTGAATATTAATCTCTATGTATGTTTATTCGTGTGTTTACAGCCCTATTTATAAGACTTAGTTTACCTAGGAAGATTAGGACAAGTCCCTAATTCAATCCTAATTAAACTAGAATTCTAACTTGCTTGAAGAGCAAGCACCTTGGCGCACAAGCATACACCAAACTCCTTGAAGAACAAGCACACGCCTAAACTGATTTATTTTGCTAACTAACTGATTTTTAAAGCAATTAAATAAATAAATAAAAATTAAAGAACTAAATAAAGATTAAAGATCCTAATGCTTGAACCAAGAAAAACCCTTTCAAGTGAAAGGTAAAAACTTGTAAGCAAAATCTAAGTAAAGAAAATTCAAGAAAGTTCAAGAAAGTGAACTAGACTCCAAGAAAAGTCACTAAGCAAACCGTGGCTTTGCTTTGATATCCAAGAAATTGTCCATGCAATGCTTGGCTTGAATCAATGTTTAGGGACAAGCTATCTTGATGCATGATAAGCAAATCTTCAAAGTTCTCCATGCTTAGACTTGCATCAATAAACATCTTGAATATAATCCCTAGGTACGAACCTTTTTTTCCTGTGCTTCTTGAGTTGTTCCCAAGTTGAGATTCTTGCACGCCCCTCCTTATGCCTTTTCTTCTTTAGATTATCATACCAAAGACTAGCATAACCGATCAGTTTTAATTCAGCCAATTTGCATCTTTTCCTTTCATCATACTCCTTGTAATCAAAAAGTGTCTCGGCCCTTCTAATCCACTCAAAGTATTTTTCAGGTTCATTCATACTCCCATTGAATTCAGGAAGATCTAATCTAAGGTTCCTATCATTATCCTTTAGTCTATCTCTTCTCCTAGGCCTTGGTGATTCATCACTTGACGAATAATTATTTCGTGGCCTCCTTGGATTCCTCCTTGGTTGTTCTTCCTCACTTGAACCAGAATTAGGGTTAGAATTCCCTTTCCTTGAAGAATCTCCAGCAAGAGTATCAAGCCTTTTTAATATCTCATCCATCCTTGCTGCCAACTCGTCAATTCGCCTATCTCTTCTAAGATTTTGAGCATGTTCTAAGGTTAATCCCCTTGGAACCTGTGGAACCTCCTCGTCACTCATGATTCCTACACAAACCAAGTCAGTTCATGCAAAAATCTTCATTAAAAGATCGAATCTTGAAGAAAAACTAGGCAACACAAAAACCGGACTCTCAACCGCAAATCAGTGCACAAACACCAAACGTTTGAGTCTGTGTAGAACGCGTTACTCAAATAAAAATTATGAAATTTTATATGGTGGTATCTTGACGTTTTTAGAGTTCAATGCAAAAAGAATCACGTAAAAATTCCCAGCCAATTGTTCCCAGTTTAATTTTTACCGAAGTTGCGCAAACCTGGCTCTGATACCAAAGATGATGTGAATTATTGATCCGAAAATCAACAAAACACAAGGGATATGTTTAAGTCTAATTCTATACAGGAAATCCACCAAGAATTAAACAAAAACTAAGATTAATCAATTAAGAATCCACCTAATTAATCAATCCAAACGAATGTTTTAACTAAAACAAGCAAAACAGCAATTGATCGCAATCAACCAAAACTCAAGTATGCAACTTAAGAAATAAATCTGAATATTAATCTATGTATATCTATTCATGTGTTTAAAGCCCTATTTATAAGACTTAGTTTACCTAGGAAGATTAGGACAAGTCCCTAATTCAATCCTAAATAAACTAGAATTCTAACTTGCTTGAAGAGCAAGCACCTTGGCGCACAAGCATACACCAAACTGATTTATTTTGCTAACTAACTGATTTTTAAAGCAACTAAATAAATAAATAAAAATTAAAGAACTAAATAAAGATTAAAGATCCTAATGCTTGAACCAAGAAAAACCCTTTCAAGTGAAAGGTAAAAACTTGTAAGCAAAATCTAAGTAAAGAAAATTCAAGAAAGTTCAAGAAAGTGAACTAGACTCCAAGAAAAGTCACTAAGCAAACCGTGGCTTTGCTTTGATATCCAAGAAATTGTCCATGCAATGCTTGGCTTGAATCAATGTTTAGGGACAAGCTATCTTGATGCATGATAAGCAAATCTTCAAAGTTCTCCATGCTTAGACTTGCATCAATAAACATCTTGAATATAATCCCTAGGTACGAACCTTTTTTTCCTGTGCTTCTTGAGTTGTTCCCAAGTTGAGATTCTTGCACGCCCCTCCTTATGCCTTTTCTTCTTTAGATTATCATACCAAAGACTAGCATAACCGATCAGTTTTAATTCAGCCAATTTGCATCTTTTCCTTTCATCATACTCCTTGTAATCAAAAAGTGTCTCGGCCCTTCTAATCCACTCAAAGTATTTTTCAGGTTCATTCATACTCCCATTGAATTCAGGAAGATCTAATCTAAGGTTCCTATCATTATCCTTTAGTCTATCTCTTCTCCTAGGCCTTGGTGATTCATCACTTGACGAATAATTATTTCGTGGCCTCCTTGGATTCCTCCTTGGTTGTTCTTCCTCACTTGAACCAGAATTAGGGTTAGAATTCCCTTTCCTTGAAGAATCTCCAGCAAGAGTATCAAGCCTTTTTAATATCTCATCCATCCTTGCTGCCAACTCGTCAATTCGCCTATCTCTTCTAAGATTTTGAGCATGTTCTAAGGTTAATCCCCTTGGAACCTGTGGAACCTCCTCGTCACTCATGATTCCTACACAAACCAAGTCAGTTCATGCAAAAATCTTCATTAAAAGATCGAATCTTGAAGAAAAACTAGGCAACACAAAAACCGGACTCTCAACCGCAAATCAGTGCACAAACACCAAACGTTTGAGTCTGTGTAGAACGCGTTACTCAAATAAAAATTATGAAATTTTATATGGTGGTATCTTGACGTTTTTAGAGTTCAATGCAAAAAGAATCACGTAAAAATTCCCAGCCAATTGTTCCCAGTTTAATTTTTACCGAAGTTGCGCAAACCTGGCTCTGATACCAAAGATGATGTGAATTATTGATCCGAAAATCAACAAAACACAAGGGATATGTTTAAGTCTAATTCTATACAGGAAATCCACCAAGAATTAAACAAAAACTAAGATTAATCAATTAAGAATCCACCTAATTAATCAATCCAAACGAATGTTTTAACTAAAACAAGCAAAACAGCAATTGATCGCAATCAACCAAAACTCAAGTATGCAACTTAAGAAATAAATCTGAATATTAATCTATGTATATCTATTCATGTGTTTAAAGCCCTATTTATAAGACTTAGTTTACCTAGGAAGATTAGGACAAGTCCCTAATTCAATCCTAAATAAACTAGAATTCTAACTTGCTTGAAGAGCAAGCACCTTGGCGCACAAGCATACACCAAACTGATTTATTTTGCTAACTAACTGATTTTTAAAGCAACTAAATAAATAAATAAAAATTAAAGAACTAAATAAAGATTAAAGATCCTAATGCTTGAACCAAGAAAAACCCTTTCAAGTGAAAGGTAAAAACTTGTAAGCAAAATCTAAGTAAAGAAAATTCAAGAAAGTTCAAGAAAGTGAACTAGACTCCAAGAAAAGTCACTAAGCAAACCGTGGCTTTGCTTTGATATCCAAGAAATTGTCCATGCAATGCTTGGCTTGAATCAATGTTTAGGGACAAGCTATCTTGATGCATGATAAGCAAATCTTCAAAGTTCTCCATGCTTAGACTTGCATCAATAAACATCTTGAATATAATCCCTAGGTACGAACCTTTTTTTCCTGTGCTTCTTGAGTTGTTCCCAAGTTGAGATTCTTGCACGCCCCTCCTTATGCCTTTTCTTCTTTAGATTATCATACCAAAGACTAGCATAACCGATCAGTTTTAATTCAGCCAATTTGCATCTTTTCCTTTCATCATACTCCTTGTAATCAAAAAGTGTCTCGGCCCTTCTAATCCACTCAAAGTATTTTTCAGGTTCATTCATACTCCCATTGAATTCAGGAAGATCTAATCTAAGGTTCCTATCATTATCCTTTAGTCTATCTCTTCTCCTAGGCCTTGGTGATTCATCACTTGACGAATAATTATTTCGTGGCCTCCTTGGATTCCTCCTTGGTTGTTCTTCCTCACTTGAACCAGAATTAGGGTTAGAATTCCCTTTCCTTGAAGAATCTCCAGCAAGAGTATCAAGCCTTTTTAATATCTCATCCATCCTTGCTGCCAACTCGTCAATTCGCCTATCTCTTCTAAGATTTTGAGCATGTTCTAAGGTTAATCCCCTTGGAACCTGTGGAACCTCCTCGTCACTCATGATTCCTACACAAACAAAGTCAGTTCATGCAA
Organism: Chenopodium formosanum; assembly: GCA_024500155.1. Classification (NCBI taxonomy): domain Eukaryota; kingdom Viridiplantae; phylum Streptophyta; class Magnoliopsida; order Caryophyllales; family Amaranthaceae; genus Chenopodium; species Chenopodium formosanum. The sequence goes on from CM044880.1 coordinate 46,021,284, forward strand.
AAATCTTCATTAAAAGATCGAATCTTGAAGAAAAACTAGGCAACACAAAAACCGGACTCTCAACCGCAAATCAGTGCACAAACACCAAACGTTTGAGTCTGTGTAGAACGCGTTACTCAAATAAAAATTATGAAATTTTATATGGTGGTATCTTGACGTTTTTAGAGTTCAATGCAAAAAGAATCACGTAAAAATTCCCAGCCAATTGTTCCCAGTTTAATTTTTACCGAAGTTGCGCAAACCTGGCTCTGATACCAAAGATGATGTGAATTATTGATCCGAAAATCAACAAAACACAAGGGATATGTTTAAGTATAATTCTATACAGGAAATCCACCAAGAATTAAACAAAAACTAAGATTAATCAATTAAGAATCCACCTAATTAATCAATCCAAACGAATGTTTTAACTAAAACAAGCAAAACAGCAATTGATCGCAATCAACCAAAACTCAAGTATGCAACTTAAGAAATAAATCTGAATATTAATCTATGTATATCTATTCATGTGTTTAAAGCCCTATTTATAAGACTTAGTTTACCTAGGAAGATTAGGACAAGTCCCTAATTCAATCCTAAATAAACTAGAATTCTAACTTGCTTGAAGAGCAAGCACCTTGGCGCACAAGCATACACCAAACTGATTTATTTTGCTAACTAACTGATTTTTAAAGCAACTAAATAAATAAATAAAAATTAAAGAACTAAATAAAGATTAAAGATCCTAATGCTTGAACCAAGAAAAACCCTTTCAAGTGAAAGGTAAAAACTTGTAAGCAAAATCTAAGTAAAGAAAATTCAAGAAAGTTCAAGAAAGTGAACTAGACTCCAAGAAAAGTCACTAAGAAAGCCGTGGCTTTGCTTTGATATCCAAGAAAGTGTCCATGCAATGCTTGGCTTGAATCAATGTTTAGGGACAAGCTATCTTGATGCATGATAAGCAAATCTTCGAAGTTCTCCATGCTTAGACTTGCATCAAAATTCCAAATCCAAGAATTTCTGGTTTTGTTTCTAATCCAAGAAACGAATGTAAGACAAGTTTTTTTTATGTTTGAATAATCTGCTTTCTTATTCACATTTGCTTGCTATTTATAATAAACAAGCATCCTTAAGTACAAGCTAAACTAAGTGAGATGTCAGCCCACTTGTTACACGCCTGAGCTAAGCATCAAAACAGATTTTGTGTCTAGATACATCAAAAACAGATTTTGTGTCTAGATACATTAAAAACAGATTTTGTGTCTAGATTCATTAAAAACAGATTTTGTGTCTAGATACATTAAAAACAGATTTTGTGTCTATATACATTAAAAGTGGTGGTCACATCCTCCTCAATTAAGCCTCAACCAAGCAGCAAGTAAGAAGCAAAACAGCCCCTTAATTCACGCCCAATTCAACAGCAAAAAGAAGTGTAACTCCTCCTTGATTCAAGCCTTGGATCAAGCTTGGATGTATGTAGACAAGAGTGTATTTGGACGCCTTTTGATGCTCAAATGCTGAAATGACGCCCACTTGGATTGATAGTTTGCAACTCCTCATTGAAGCTGATTGTAACACCCAAGTTAAATGGCTGCCTTCTTGTTGTATCTTGTACTTGTACTTCATGTGAATGTGACACTACATTTTCGAACTTTAACAGGCTAAAGAAAACTTAAAGAAAATGAAACTAACTTGCAAACTTAAAATAAGACTAAAGTTTACAATTTATTCAAAGCATAAAATGAACTAGATTGAACTAGTTAATAAGAACAACAAGAAACTCGAAGGATTGAATATCTTGCTGCACATGGATAGAACGCATAACACCAATGCATGATGCTACGTCTTGAACTAAAGAAACGTCCATAACCAAGTTGTTAGGCTTGGCTACAACACAAATATTATTTATTCTCCTCACCAACTCTGAGACACAACCAAACACTGCGCCGTTATAATCAGGAACCGGTTCTCCTTGGCAGGAAATTCCCTCTCTCGGCGCTCTCTACTAGGGCCCGGGAGTAAATAATGGAGCTGGGTTTCTTCGAGACCACTATTGAGCCCTTGGAGGATGGGACTCATATCATTGTTCCAAAGAATTGGATCCCCCACCCGGACTATTTCAAAGATAAATGTTTTTTGTCCGCCTGTGGGTTAAGGCCCATGTTTCCCAAGGGTAGATCTACTTGCATCCGGCCTTTCTGTAGTTTTTATTTTGTACTTCCAACTTTTTATGATTTTCTCTAACTTTTTGTTTTCTCCTTGCATCCAACGCCTTGAGAATGGTTGACCCGGCTAAACCTAGGCTAAGTCAGCAGCGATGTTGCGCAAAGAAAGTACGCTCTCCAAGAGAGCAACTATTGAGGCTAAATAGGCCAAGAAAGGCGGGGTAAGACCGCCCGACTTTAGCTTTTCCTTTAAATTTCTTACAAAGGTTTTTGCCGGCTAATTACATTCGGTTTTTGATTTGCAGGATGCCACTAAACGTGTTTCACGCTCCATCTCCAAGCTTTTCAAAAGGCAAGGGGTGGAGCTGGACAAAACTCTAGCTGCCAAGACTGCCAGGAAGAACCCTTCCAAGTCAACTTCTACTGCCAACCCGGATCGTCCCACGACCAGAGGCAAATCACCTTCCGCCATGAAAATTTTGAGTGAAAGCTCAGAACGATCGGGGAAGAAAGCGTCGGATGCCTCTACGGCATCAAAGGGTGGCCAACCACCTAATGTTGCAGCCGGTGCGACAACAACTGGGGAGGAGGATACTCCTAAGCCCCATCCGAAAACCCAAGGTAAGAACAAGATTGAACTACCTTGGCCACTTGACTTTATGAGAGTCAAGACTAAGGTTGACCCTTCAGGGGGTTCAGTCAGCAGCCGACAACGAACGAATGCCAACTATGCTGCATTCCTCTCACCAACTATGCTACATCTGACGAGCCGAATCTTCCTGGGTTTGCCAAACGGATGGTGAGGACCCTCACCCGGTCTGAGAAGAATTTCATACCTGATATGCAGGTGGTGGACTTTGACCGGATAATGGGCCAACTGGCTGAGGTAAAAGATTCTTCAACTTAATTCTGATATTTTTTCTTCATTCATTTTTTTTACCAAGTATTTCATAATCTGGCTGCCCTTTTCTCAGGTAATGCTAAGGGTGGATGGGCTCCGCGGACCCTTGAGGCAGAAACAAGAAGAGGTAAATGACGCCAAATGGAGGACAATTGAAAACCTTAACTCTGCTGAATATGCTAATTATATGTGTGATTTAGCGATTAAAGTAGTAGAGTTGAAACAGGAGGAGTTGATCCAGAGTTTGACGGCTGCCAACGATGAAGCTACCAGCCGGGCTAATGACCTTGATAAAAAACTAAAGGATGCTAAGGCTGAACTCAACGCATCAGAAGACGCTGTCAAATAAAACACGAAGCTCTGGACAAACGTCTCCCGATTGGGGTAGGAAATTATCAACATGCGGAATCAGCATGCAGATGAAATTTCTAAAGAGTAGAAGCTGCTGATGGAAGAGAATGAGCGGGACAATGCAACCCGCCTTATGATCACTTGGGGTCTCCTCTATCCGGATATAGACTTTGAAGTCTATAAACTTAAGTATGATTACGCCACTGCGGTGTATGATGCCCAAGTGCTGGGAGAGGCAGCTCCGCCTCGCTTCAAGGATTGGGTTGCAGAGCTGGAATATGATGTCTTTGATGATGAGGAGGAGCCAGCGGAGGATAAGAAGATTGAAGGCAACCTGCCTCAAGTAACTGATAATCAATCAGAAACCCTCCCAACCGGTCAAAGCCAGCTGTGTCGGCAACCTCCATCTCAGCCTTAGGCCAGCCTCCCCAAATTCAGCGGCAGTATGCCAAGTTTCTTTCTTTTCCGGCTTGTAAGCCGAATATGTTGTATTTTTACCAAATGTGGAGTCGGGTTAACAATTATTTCTTTGCTTCCTCACCGGATGTGATTCCGGTTAACAATTATTATGGCCTTAGTGCCATTTTTAATATTTATATGAATTATTCCAACTCAGTCAGTTGTTTATACATGTTTGTGTTTGAATTTTTTAAATTTAAATTTTGCGTATATACTGCAATTCTTTAATATTTTGCCTAACTTAGAAAAGCATGCGATAATTTTCAATCCGGCTGCTCTTGCCCCTGGACGACTGTGTGGTTAGTTTCATTTCAAATTGATTGATTGGCTTGAAAACACTTGATACTTGGAGAAGTATGAGGTGTTTTAAGGCCAATCAATCACAATGGTGATTGGCCCAAACCAAGTGCACAGCCGACCATTTAAATGGGTGCTTAGAGCCTCGTACCCAGGCGGTAATATTCCGTCTGGGATTATTACATAGCCATTGCACAAAACTCTTTTGCTTCAATTGGGAGAGAGTGTGCAATTTTGGATTAAATAATCTAAGTTAGAACTTCAGCCGGAAACTGACAGATGCCTCAGAACAACCGGTATTCGGAAACTTAATCGTTCTTATAGACTATTCTTGTCAGACGGCTATGAGTTGACCAATTTTATCGTTCAATCTTTGTCGTCTACATAGGTACGTATAGCTGATAAAGAGTCTGCTCTATGCGACGATTGCACCCGGAAGGGTGTCGTCGGACGCCGTTGTCCATGTTATCTACAATTCTCTGAAGTAGTACTTTTTTATGTTATCTACATTCCAAATACTAGGTAGGCGTTTGTTGTTTGGGGTTTCCAGACGGTAGGTGCCATCCCAAACTTTTTCATAGATTCGGTAAGTGCCTTCACAATTGGGGGTTAACTTTCCAGGCTCATTTGCCCCACCGGTTGCCTCCATTTTTCGTAAAACAAAGTCGCTAGTTTTCAAAGGGCGCTTGTGTAATTTCTTATTGTAGGCTCTCGTCATTCTCAACGGTATATGTCATGACGCAGGGCAACATTGCCCCTGCGTTCCGAGAGGTAGTTCAATGCCAACCGCATGGCCTCCCAATTTGCCTCTTCATCATAGAGCATGACTCTGAGAGTCGGCTTGTAATGCTCAATGACCAAGACGACTTCAGCACCGTAGACCATAAGAAATGGGGTTTCACCGATTGCCCCTTTGGAAGTTGTCCGGATGGCCCATAGTGTTGTAGCCAAGCCTAACAACTTGGTTATGGACGTTTCTTTGGTTGAAGATGTAGCATCATGCATTGGTGCTATGCATTCTATCCATGTGCAGCAAGATATTTAATCCCTTGAATTTCTTGTTGTTCTTATTAACTAGTTTATTCTAGTTCATTTTATGCTTTGAATAAATTGTAAACTTTAGTCACATTTTAAGTTTGCAAATTAGTTATATTTTTCTTAGTTCTTTTTAGCTGATTTTAGTTCGAAATATAATGTCACATTCACACAAAGTACAAGTGCAAGATACATCAAGAAGGCAGCCATTAAGCTTGAGAAGAAGCATGGAATCCGAAATTCTTTTAAGGAATTTAAAAGCTTTGACTTGGGTGTTTCAATCAGTTTCAAAGAGGAATTACAAGCCTTAAATTCAGCCTTCAAGTGGCCGTTTATTTCATTCAGCATTGGAGCATCTAAAGGGCGTCCAAGTACATCCTCGTCCACATACATTCAAGCTTATTTCAAGGCTTGAAACAAGGAGGAGTTACACTTCTTTGCTATTTGAATTTGGGCGTGAATATTGGAGGAAATACATCTCCAAATTGCTACTTTGATTGTGCCTAAGAAAAATGGAGAATGGAGAATATGTGTTGATAGTAGATCAATCAATAATATCACTATCAAGTACCGGTGATGTGAATCATTGATCTGAAAATCAACAAAACACAAGGGATATGTTTAAGTCTAATTCTATACAGGAAATCCACCAAGAATTAAACAAAAACTAAGATTAATCAATTAAGAATCCACCTAATTAATCAATCCAAACGAATGTTTTAACTAAAACAAGCAAAACAGCAATTGATCGCAATCAACCAAAACTCAAGTATGCAACTTAAGAAATAATCTGAATATTAATCTCTATGTGTATCTATTCATGTGTTTACAGCCCTATTTATAAGACTTAGTTTACCTAGGAAGATTAGGACAAGTCCCTAATTCAATCCTAATTAAACTAGAATTCTAACTTGCTTGAAGAGCAAGCACCTTGGCGCACAAGCATACACCAAACTGATTTATTTTGCTAACTAACTGATTTTTAAAGCAACTAAATAAATAAATAAAAATTAAAGAACTAAATAAAGATTAAAGATCCTAATGCTTGAACCAAGAAAAACCCTTTCAAGTGAAAGGTAAAAACTTGTAAGCAAAATCTAAGTAAAGAAAATTCAAGAAAGTTCAAGAAAGTGAACTAGACTCCAAGAAAAGCCACTAAGCAAACCGTGGCTTTGCTTTGATATCCAAGAAAGTGTCCATGCAATGCTTGGCTTGAATCAATGTTTAGGGACAAGCTATCTTGATGCATGATAAGCAAATCTTTGAAGTTCTCCATGCTTAGACTTGCATCATCCTCCTCTTCTTCGAAAGAATTTGTCCTCAAATCTCGAAGTTCTTCATCAGGAATATACTTAGCCAAATCGCCAACATTGAATGTAGCACTAACTCCATATTCTCCCAGAAGTTCTAACTCATAAGCATTGTCATTGATCTTCTCAATAATCTTGAAAGGACCTTCACTTCTAGGCATCAACTTATTCTTGCGTTTTCCTGGAAATCTTTCCTTTCTCAAATGTAACCATACCAAGTCTCCAACAGTGTAACTTTGTTGCCTTCTATGCTTGTTTGCTCTAGCTTTGTACATGTCATTTACTTTCTCTATTCTTGTTCGAACTTGATGATAACCACTCATAAGATCAATCTTAGAAAACAACTGTGAACCATGTAGTTCATCAAGTAGATCATCTAATCTTGGAATAGGAAATCGGTATTTGATAGTGATGTTATTCACACTCCTACTATCAATATACATGCGCCAACTCCCATCTTTCTTTGGGACAAGTAAAGTAGGCACAGCACAAGGGCTCATACTTTCCCTCACGTATCCTCTAGTCATAAGCTCTTCAATTTGCATCTCCTTTGTTTCTTCCGGATTACTTCTATAGGCTGCTTTATTAGGTAATGGTGCTCCCGGAATCAAGTCAATTTGATGCTCTATCCCACGAATAGGAGGTAGTCCCGGAGGTAATTCCTTAGGAAAGACATCCTTGAATTCTTCTAAAACAGATTCCAATTCATATGGCCTCTTTGCTTGTTTATTTTGATCAATTCGAATCTCATTAGAAACAAGTATATATATCACATTGTTGCTGCAAATCTCCTTTTCTAATTCCCTCTCACTAATTAAATAAGAACTCTTCGAATTAGAGGTAACATTAGAAGACTTGTTGCTTATCAAAGGTTTTAAAGCAACCGATCTCTCTTTTTCTCCTTTTCTCACAACATACATATTAGTCCTTTCATCAAACTTCACAAATCTATCACATTGCCAAGGACGGCCTAATAGTATATGACAAGCATCCATAGGACAAACATCACACAAAACTTTATCATGAAATTTACCAATTGAAAAGGAGATTAAGGCTTGTTTAGTTACCTTAACATCACTCGAATTATTAAGCCAATGAAGCTTATAAGGGCTTGGATGTTCAATAGTTGGCCACTTCAATTTGTCTACCAAAGTAGTAGATACCACATTAGTGCAACTCCCCGTGTCTATGATCATATCACACAACCTATCTTCTACCTTGCACCTTGTAAGAAAGATTTTCTCCCTTTGATTGTTTTCCATAGGTACGGTTTTAGAGTGTAGCGCCCTTCTTAGAACCAAACTTTGACCATGAGTCTCGGGATCAATTTCGTCAATATGCCCCTCCTCTTCTTCAAAGTTTTCCTCTTCGTTCTTTTCTTCATAGTCACTACCTTGCTCACACTTAGCTTGTTCTTGTTCCCACTCTTGAGCAGTCATTACTCTTTTTGATGGACAATTAGTTGCAATGTGACCAACACTACCACACTTGAAGCACTTCCTATCTTCAACAAGCTTTTTAGGAGCTTCAAACTTTGATTTAGTCTCCTTGTAGTTCGAACTAGAACCACTTTTCTCCAAGCTGTTCTTCTCAAAAGGTTTAGTGAAACCTTTTACAAAGGGCTTAGTGTACGTCCCTTTCTTCCCCTTTATCTTTTTTTCAACTTTCAAAGCTACCTTGCAAACATCCTCAAATGACCAATATTGTTGCAATTCAACTTTTTCAGCAATATTATCATTCAACCCCGAAATAAATCTAGCAATCTTATGCTCAACAATCTCTTCTAAGCCACATAGCATGCATAACTTTTCAAATTCACCAATATAATTCTCAACGGTCATAGAATTTTGTTTAAAAAGTTGCATCTTAAGATAAACATCTTGAATATAATCATTAGGTACGAACCTTTTTTTCATGTGCTTCTTGAGTTGTTCCCAAGTTGAGATTCTTGCACGCCCCTCCTTATGCCTTTTCTTCTTTAGATTATCATACCAAAGACTAGCATAACCGATCAGTTTTAATTCAGCCAATTTGCATCTTTTCGTTTCATCATACTCCTTGTAATCAAAAAGTGTCTCGGCCCTTCTAATCCACTCAAAGTATTTTTCAGGTTCATTCATACTTCCATTGAATTCGGGAAGATCTAATCTAAGGTTCCTATCATCATCCTTTGGTCTATCTCTTCTCCTAGGCCTTGGTGATTCATCACTTGAGGAATAATTATTTCGTGGCCTCCTTGGGTTCCTCCTTGGTTGTTCTTCCTCACTTGAACCAGAATTAGGGTTAGAATTCCCTTTCCTTGAAGAATCTCCAGCAAGAGTATCAAGCCTTTTTAATATCTCATCCATCCTTGCTGCCAACTCGTCAATTCGCCTATCTCTTCTAAGATTTTGAGCCTGTTCTAAGGTTAATCCCCTTGGAACTTGTGGAACCTCCTCGTCACTCATGATTCCTACACAAACCAAGTCAGTTTATGCAAAAATCTTGATTAAAAGATCGAATCTTGAAGGAAAACTAGGCAACACAAAAACCGGACTCCCATCCGCAAATCAGTGCACAAACACCAAATGTTTGAGGCTGTGTAGAACGCGTTACTCAACTAAAAATTATGAAATTTTATATGGTGGTAGCTGGACATTTTTAGAGTTCAATGCAAAAAGAATCACGTAAAAATTCCCAGCCAATTGTTCCCAGTTTAATTTTTTCCGAAGTTGCATAACCTTGCTCTGATACCAAAGATGATGTGAATTATTGATCCGAAAATCAACAAAACACAAGGGATATGTTTAAGTCTAATTCTATAAAGGAAATCCACCAAGAATTAAACAAAAACTAAGATTAATCAATTAAGAATCCACCTAATTAATCAATCCAAACGAATGTTTTAACTAAAACAAGCAAAACAGCAATTGATCGCAATCAACCAAAACTCAAGTATGCAACTTAAGAAATAATCTGAATATTAATCTCTATGTGTATCTATTCATGTGTTTACAGCCCTATTTATAAGACTTAGTTTACCTAGGAAGATTAGGACAAGTCCCTAATTCAATCCTAATTAAACTAGAATTCTAACTTGCTTGAAGAGCAAGCACCTTGGCGCACAAGCATACACCAAACTGATTTATTTTGCTAACTAACTGATTTTTAAAGCAACTAAATAAATAAATAAAAATTAAAGAACTAAATAAAGATTAAAGATCCTAATGCTTGAACCAAGAAAAACCCTTTCAAGTGAAAGGTAAAAACTTGTAAGCAAAATCTAAGTAAAGAAAATTCAAGAAAGTTCAAGAAAGTGAACTAGACTCCAAGAAAAGCCACTAAGCAAACCGTGGCTTTGCTTTGATATCCAAGAAAGTGTCCATGCAATGCTTGGCTTGAATCAATGTTTAGGGACAAGCTATCTTGATGCATGATAAGCAAATCTTTGAAGTTCTCCATGCTTAGACTTGCATCAACCGGTTTCCTATTCCAAGGTTGAACAAGAGAAAGAAGATATGGAGCAACGAATGCAATATTTGCAAGATCAGTCAAAGGATCTTTCTACTAAGTTGCGCCATCAAAAAGAGGGCTCACCCAATCATAGTGATGAAGAGTTGAGTGAATCTAATTTCAATCACAATGAGAGACCTTTTCATGAAAGAGAAAAGTCACGGCCTAACAATGACATTAAGGCTGACATCCCGGAGTATGATGGCAAACTCGATGCTGATTAGTTTGTAGAATGGCTTAGAACGGTGGAGAGAGTGTTTGATTACAAGCAAACACCGGAAGAAAAAAAGGTGAAGATTGTAGCCTTTAAGTTAAGAAAATATGCCTAAACTTGGTGGGCTAGTGTGTGCGCCAAGAGGGAAAGGCAAGACAAAGAGAAAATGGTGGTTTGTAACCTCAAAATTATGGCTGAAATAAAATCAGAAATAAGAGAGTGTAATTCCCCCTTGATTCACGCCCAACAAAGCAGCGATTTGGAGATGTATTTCCTCCAATATTCACGCCCAAATTCAAACAGCAAAGAAGTGTAACTCTTCCTTGTTTCAAGCCTTGAAATAAGCTTGAATGTATGTGGACAAGGATGTACTCGGACGCCCTAGGATGATGTTATAGGCGGTTAGTTCCTTAACGACCAAGAATATAACGACCAGGTGTGGTCCTTTTCCTTTTTCACACTTAGGTAAGTCGACCCTACCGACTAGGTAAACCATCCCACCCCCAAAACCAACCAAGGAGTGGGTAACCGGATGCATGCTGCTGTGGTTATATTTTAGCTTTTGCAGGCACCGGAGACTGATAATGTCCGACAAGCTGCCGGTGTCTATAACGATTCGACCAACCAGCTGGTTGCCGATCATACATTCAATGACGACTGGATCGTCATGTAGACGGCAGACAGTGCCCCTATCCTTCTCAGTGATTAGAACGTCTGGGAAGGAGGAGCTAGTTGTCGCCTGTTCATCATCATCATTATTGTCCATCTTTCGAACATGGCTCTTGGTGCCCCAGATGGTAGGGCCACCGCATGAGAACCCGCCTGCTATGGTGTAGATAGGCTCCTTATCGGTGTTTGAACTACTAGCAGGCCGGGGTGTCTTAGATGACTACCCCGGGTTCTTTTTATTAGTCCCTTTGGACATAGAAATGTAGGACTTTGACATCCCCTTGTCAGCCAGACGATCCAACGCCTGTTGAAGGTTGAAGTAGTTGTTTGTGTCATGGCCAACTTCCTCATGGTATTGGCAAAATTTATTTTTGTTCCTTGATTGAATGGAACTTTTCATTTGATTTGGCTTCTCTAAAGACAGCCGGTCCTTGATCTCCATGAGGATGGAGTTGCAATCCTTATTAAACTCGTACTTGGGGACGTACGATTTAAACTCTTTCTTTTTCTTCTGGGACGGCTAGTCAGAATCACTCACCGCCCATACTTCTTTTCTCTTTTTGCTCTCATCTTTTTTCTTCGTCGGCGGAGCAGGCAGAATGTCTTTTTGTCTGTTAGACTTCTTGGAGTCCGAGTGGCTACCAAGCGAGCAGAGGTCGATTGTTTGAATATAGCTTTTTGCCTTCCTCAGGGCAGCCTGCAGGGTAAAAGCCCCTTTTCTGACAAGGTCAAACTTAAAGGTCAACCTGTCTCTCAGACCCTTAAAGAAGTCTGTAAAGGCTACTTCGTCAGAAAGTCCTTGAATCTGAATTCTGGTCAGATTGAACTGCCTGACGTAGGAGCGCAAACCTTCTATCTCTTCTTGCTTAATGGTGCTCAAGTCAAGACTTGTTTTCTTCGCACATATGTTCATTGAGAAATTAAAAGCAAACAAGAAGGAAAGCTTCTTGAAACTATCGATAGAGCCGGCTGGCAGGTTGCCAAACCATTGTTGGGCAATGCCCTTCAATGTAGCCAGAAAACATCGACACCAAGTGACATCATCCAACCCCATGAGGTTGGTGTAAGCCATGAGGTGATCTTCCAGGTTGGAGTTACCGTCATAAGTACCCACCAACACATTTTTAACCTTGGCCGGCTGTGCCACCTCGGTTATTTCCCAGGTGAACGCAGAAGGTTGTTCACCCAGGCAGAGCAGACGAAGCTGCCATTCTAGTGGCTGGACATTGTTGTATGCCGCCTGACCTCTCAAAAGAGTCGGCTGGATGAAATGAGGAGAATACGGGCCGTAGACAATAGGGGAACATACGACACATTCCTAATCATCTGAGGGCTAGAATGGATGGTATTACCGCTTGTATGGCTCTCATGCAAGGATTGTACATTCCCTGCAGATGTATTCTTAAAGTTGTCTGGAAAGATTAAAGTGGACGCTGACTTAGACAACTGTTGTATTCCTCTTGGGCAGAAGAATCTTGGACCATTTAAGGATCCCGACTGCCTTCTCCTTTGGATGTGGAGTTGGCTGCCTGTCCCTGATTGGCTTCCTCTTTTCTAGAGAAGTCTTCCTTGCCGACTGACCCTTACTTAGGCCAGCCCGACTCTTGGTGATCAGATCCTTAATTTCACCCTTGAAACCAGTCATGAATTTCAAGAGTTCTTTTCGAGTGACTGGAGCAGATCCACCCGCCATATGGGTCTCCCCTTCCTGCTGTCCAGGGGGTCGATTTGTACCCGCCTGGCTGGCACCCCGCTCCAGAGTGTCCCTGGGCTAGACGCGCTTGGTTATTAGAGAGCCATCACTGGCTATATAAGTTTCGACCTGAGGATCCTCGTTCTCTTGGTTAGTAAAGACTTTCGGTTGGTCTACCGGACGCTCAAGCGGTGGTACAGACTTTTGAACCATCCTTGAGGTACTCTCCCTACAGACGACGCCAAATGTTTTGGTTGTTTTTGTTTCTTGGGAGAGTTACGTCACAAAGACTGGTTCGGCTGAGCTGTACCTGCAAGAACAACGGAGACTCCGGGTGGTTGGAGCTCCGCCTCTGAAGATCAAGTTAGTAACTTGAAAGAGAGTAAAGAGTACGGAAATGTAGGTGGGTATTTGCTTTGATTCCAAGCTTAGGTGTTTCTCTGATGAGAGAGAAAGTAGGTGTAATAAATGATTGAATGTGTCCCCAAAATGGGGAAATATCTCCCTATTTATAGGGTCATTGGTAGGTGTGCCCCTATCTAGGTCACTTGACCTAGATTTTGGTGGGTTGTGCCGAATTACGGCGCTTCTTAGGATTTGGGCCCTTAAAGGCCGCCATTTCAGAAGCTATCTGAAGGGGCCACGTGTCAGGTGACTAGGGGGGCACATGGGTAGCCCTGGCCTTGACATGTGTCCTTCTCTTATTGGGACACTTGCCTAGGGTAATTTTTACCCTAAAACAGTAATTATTGTTCATCTTTTGGGGAAATTTCTAGGATGCTCCTGGAATTACCCCTTTATAAATAGATACTTTGCCCCTCTTTTTTCGCTCATTTACGAAAAAGTATTTGAGAGAATCTGAGAGAATCTTTGACTTTTTTCGCTCACTTGCCTGCCGCTTGCTTTTTTCCGCCTGACCCAGTCGGCTTGATGAACTTCCAGCAGAACCTCATTAAGGTAATCGCCTGCACTTTCTCTCTCTTTTTTCAGTTTACTTTGATTTCACTTGTGTTTGTTTCTTTAAAAATGTTATCACAAACACACACGACACGGCCTATGATAGCTGTTACCCGGTCACTTGGGACGGCTGAATCTACAACTAGGGGTGTCACCTATCCTGAACTTCTCTCGCCAACAAATCCGTCTATGTCTATGCAGGACACTATGGCTAGAACAAAAAGGACAGCCCGGCCGCCTAGTGATGAAGAGGACGAGAATCATATCAGGGTGCCCAGGAGCGAGGACTCTTACTACCCATCCGGCATCCTAATGATGTCGGATGACTCGATTTTGGGTGGGCAAGAAAATGATTCCAACGAAGAGGAATCCGGCTCTAAATAGATTTCATCTCAGTCAAATGCTAACACAGGCGGCCTTAAAAATGAGGAAGAGCCGCTTGTGAATGCAGAGAAAGCATCCGAGGAAGAGGTCGCCTCTGTAGAGCGAGGCCAGGAAGAAACTTCTTCCTCCCTTTAAGAAAAATTCACTTCCTACTTCACCTATATATCCGCATCTACCCTAAGAACCATGCAGAAAAACTTGAAGGATTTTCAGGACACCTATGTCATGGGTGTTGGCTACAAAATAAACGTTCCTGCCCGTGTCATCTGGCTGCTTAACCAGAGCTATGGAGATTCATGCTTTGGGTGCTATGTGGCCACAATAAAAGGGGCCCTCAGATTTCCATTGGATCTGGCTATTGAAAGGTTCTTGGATGGATACCACCTGGGGGGTATGGCAACTAGCACCCAATTCTTAGGTTAATATTTTAGGGTTTGTAGCCGCCTGTAGGATGCAGGACATTGAGCCTAGCTTTGAGGCCTTCGCCCATATGTGATGTGAATTATTGATCCGAAAATCAACAAAACACAAGGGATATGTTTAAGTCTAATTCTATACAGGAAATCCACCAAGAATTACACAAAAACTAAGATTAATCAATTAAGAATCCACCTAATTAATCAATCCAAACGAATGTTTTAACTAAAACAAACAAAACAGCAATTGATCGCAATCAACCAAAAACTCAAGTATGCAACTTAAGAAATAAATCTGAATATTAATCTCTATGTATATTTATTTGTGTGTTTACAGCCCTATTTATAAGACTTAGTTTACCTAGGAAGATTAGGACAAGTCCCTAATTCAATCCTAATTAAACTAGAATTCTAACTTGCTTGAAGAGCAAGCACCTTGGCGCACAAGCATACACCAAACTGATTTATTTTGCTAACTAACTGATTTTTAAAGCAACTAAATAAATAAATAAAAATTAAAGAACTAAATAAAGATTAAAGATCCTAATGCTTGAACCAAGAAAAACCCTTTCAAGTGAAAGGTAAAAACTTGTAAGCAAAATCTAAGTAAAGAAAATTCAAGAAAGTTCAAGAAAGTGAACTAGACTCCAAGAAAAACCACTAAGCAAACCGTGGCTTTGCTTTGATATCCAAGAAAGTGTCCATGCAATGCTTGGCTTGAATCAATGTTTAGGGACAAGCTATCTTGATGCATGATAAGCAAATCTTCGAAGTTCTCCATGCTTAGACTTGCATCATCCTCCTCTTCTTCGAAAGAATTTGTCCTCAAATCTCGAAATTCTTCATCAGGAATATACTTAGCCAAATCGCCAACATTGAATGTAGCACTAACTCCATATTCTCCCGGAAGTTCTAACTTATAAGCATTGTCATTGATCTTCTCAACAATCTTGAAAGGACCTTCACTTCTAGGCATCAACTTATTCTTGCGTTTTCCTAGAAATCTTTCCTTTCTCAAATGTAACCATACCAAGTCTCCAACATTGTAACCTTGTTGCTTTCTATGTTTGTTTGCTCTAGCTTTGTACATTTCATTTACTTTCTCTATTCTTGTTCGAACTTGAGCATGTAATTTTAGCATACTCTTCAACTTAGGCTCGGCATCTTTGTGAATTAATTCACCCTTAGGCAATGGAACGAGATCAATTGGAAGTTTCGGATTGACTCCATAGACTACCTCAAAAGGACTATGTTTGGTAGCATATGTAGGTGATCTATTATAAGCAAACTCCGCATGAGCTAACTTGATGTCCCAATCCTTTTGTGTCTTACTCACTAACCCACGCAAAAGCGCACCAAGAGCACGATTAGTAACCTCGGTTTGTCCATCAGTTTGTGGATGGTAAGATGTACTAAAGAGCAATTTAGTTCCCACAAGCTTCCATAAAGACTTCCAAATGAAACTCATGAACTTTGTATCTCGATCACTCACATTAGTAGGAATAGGCCAAGTTTTAATAGCCTCTACTTTCGAATGATCAACTGAAACTCCATCCTTTGATACAACATAACCAAGAAAAGTAACACTAGGCACTAAGAAGTAGCATTTTTCAAGCTTAGCATAGAGTTTCTTCTCTCTTAACACTTCAAACACACTTGTTAGATGATTTAGATGATCATGCAAATTTTTAGAGTATATCAGAATATCATCTAAATAAACAACAACAAACTTGCCAAGGAAAGGTTTAAGTACCTCATGCATCAACCTCATGAAAGTGCTAGGTGCATTAGTGAGTCCAAACGGTATCACCAACCATTCATACAACCCTAACTTAGTCTTGAATGTTGTTTTCCACTCATCTCCTTCTCTCATTCGAATTTGATGATAACCACTCATAAGATCAATCTTAGAAAACAACTTTGAACCATGTAGTTCATCAAGTAGATCATCTAACCTTGGAATAGGAAATCGGTATTTGATAGTGATGTTATTCACACTCCTACTATCAATACACATGCGCCAACTCCCATTTTTCTTTGGGACAAGTAAAGTAGGAACAACACAAGGGCTCATACTTTCCCTCACGTATCCTCTAGCCATAAACTCTTCAATTTGCCTTTGCATCTCCTTTGTTTCTTCTGGATTACTTCTATAGGCTGCTTTATTAGGTAATGGTGCTCCCGGAATCAAGTCAATTTGATGCTCTATCCCACGAATAGGAGGTAGTCCCGGAGGTAATTCCTTAGGAAAGACATCCTTGAATTCTTTTAAAACAGATTCCAATTCATACGGCCTCTTTACTTGTTTATCTTGATCAATTTGAATCTCATTAGAAACAAGTATATATACCACATTGTTGCTGCAAATCTCTTTTTCTAATTCCCTCTCACTAATCAAATAAGAACTCTTCAAATTAGAGGTAACATTAGAAGACTTGTTGCTTATCAATGGTTTTAAAGCAACCGGTCTCTCTTTTTCTCCTTTTCTCACAACATACACATTAGTCCTTCCATCAAACTTCACAAATCTATCATATTGCCAAGGACGGCTGATGCAAGTCTAAGCATGGAGAACTTCAAAGATTTGCTTATCATGCATCAAGATAGCTTGTCCCTAAACATTGATTCAAGCCAAGCATTGCATGGACACTTTCTTGGATATCAAAGCAAAGCCACGGTTTGCTTAGTGGCTTTTCTTGGAGTCGAGTTCACTTTCTTGAACTTTCTTGAATTTTCTTTACTTAGATTTTGCTTACAAGTTTTTACCTTTCACTTGAAAGGGTTTTTCTTGGTTCAAGCATTAGGATCTTTAATCTTTATTTAGTTCTTTAATTTTTATTTATTTATTTAGTTGCTTTAAAAATCAGTTAGTTAGCAAAATAAATCAGTTTGGTGTATGCTTGTGCGCCAAGGTGCTTGTTATTCAAGCAAGTTAGAATTCTAGTTTAATTAGGATTGAATTAGGGACTTGTCCTAATCTTCCTAGGTAAACTAAGTCATATAAATAGGGCTGTAAACACACGAATAAACATACAGAGATTAATATTCAGATTATTTCTTAAGTTGCATACTTGAGTTTTGGTTGATTGCGATCAATTGCTGTTTTGCTTGTTTTAGTTAAAACATTCGTTTGGATTGATAAATTAGGTGGATTCTTAATTGATTAATCTTAGTTTTTGTGTAATTCTTGGTGGATTTCCTGTATAGAATTAGACTTAAACATATCCCTTGTGTTTTGTTGATTTTCGGATCAATAATTCACATCAACGGCCTAATAGTATATGACAAGCATCCATAGGACAAACATCACACAAAACTTTATCATGAAATTTACCAATTGAAAAGGAGATTAAGGCTTGTTTACTTACCTTAACATCACTCGAATTATTAAGCCAATGAAGCTTATAAGGGCTTGGATGTTCAGTAGTTGGCCACTTCAATTTGTCTACCAAAGTAGTAGATACCACATTAGTGCAACTCCCCGTGTCTATGATCATATCACACAACCTATCTTCTACCTTGCACCTTGTAAGAAAGATTTTTTCCCTTTGATTGTTTTCCATAGGTACGGTTTTAGAGTGTAGCGCCCTTCTTAGAACCAAACTTTGACCATGAGTCTCGGGATCAATTTCGTCAATATGCCCCTCCTCTTCTTCAAAGTTTTCCTCTTCGTTCTTTTCTTCATAGTCACTACCTTGCTCACACTTAGCTTGTTCTTGTTCCCACTCTTGAGCAGTCATTACTCTTTTTGATGGACAATTAGTTGCAATGTGACCAACACTACCACACTTGAAGCACTTCCTATCTTCAACAAGCTTTTTAGGAGCTTCAAACTTTGATTTAGTCTCCTTGTAGTTCGAACTAGAACCACTTTTCTCCAAGCTGTTCTTCTCAAAAGGTTTAGTGAAACCTTTTACAAAGGAATTAGTGTACGTCCCTTTCTTCCCCTTTATCTGTTTTTCAACTTTCAAAGCTACCTTGCAAACATCCTCAAAGGACCAATATTGTTGCAATTCAACTTTTTCAGCAATATTATCATTCAACCCCGAAATAAATCTAGCAATCTTATGCTCAACAATCTCTTCTAAGCCACATAGCATGCATAACTTTTCAAATTCACCAATATAATTCTCAACAGTCATAAAATTTTGTTTAAAAAGTTGCATCTTAAGATAAACATCTTGAATATAATCACTAGGTACGAACCTTTTTTTCATGTGCTTCTTGAGTTGTTCCCAAGTTGAGATTCTTGCACGCCCCTCCTTATGCCTCTTCTTCTTTAGATTATCATACCAAAGACTAGCATAACCGGTCAGTTTTAATTCAGCCAATTTGCATCTTTTCCTTTCATCATACTCCTTGTAATCAAAAAGTGTCTCGGCCCTTCTAATCCACTCAAAGTATTTTTCAGGTTCATTCATACTCCCATTGAATTCGGGAAGATCTAATCTAAGGTTCCTATCATCATCCTTTGGTCGGTCTCTTCTCCTAGGCCTTGGTGATTCATCACTTGAGGAATAATTATTTCGTGGCCTCCTTGGGTTCCTCCTTGGTTGTTCTTCCTCACTTGAACCAGAATTAGGGTTAGAATTCCCTTTCCTTGAAGAATCTCCAGCAAGAGTATCAAGCCTTTTTAATATCTCATCCATCCTTGCTGCCAACTCGTCAATTCGCCTATCTCTTCTAAGATTTTGAGCCTGTTCTAAGGTTAATCCCCTTGGAACCTGTAGAACCTCCTCGTCACTCATGATTACTACACAAACCAAGTCAGTTCATGAAAAAATCTTGATTAAAAGATCGAATCTTGAAGAAAAACTAGGCAACACAAAAACCGGACTTTGAACCGCAAATCAGTGCACAAACACCAAATGTTTGAGGCTGTGTAGAACGCGTTACTCAACTAAAAATTATGAAATTTTATATGGGTGTATTTGGACGTTTTTAGAGTTCAATGCAAAAAGAATCACGTAAAAATTCCCAACCAATTGTTCCCAGTTTAATTTTTACCGAAGTTGCGCAAACCTGGCTCTGATACCAAAGAAGATGTGAATTATTGATCCGAAAATCAACAAAACACAAGGGATATGTTTAAGTCTAATTCTATACAGGAAATCCACCAAGAATTACACAAAAACTAAGATTAATCAATTAAGAATCCACCTAATTAATCAATCCAAACGAATGTTTTAACTAAAACAAACAAAACAGCAATTGATCGCAATCAACCAAAAACTCAAGTATGCAACTTAAGAAATAAATCTGAATATTAATCTCTATGTATATTTATTTGTGTGTTTACAACCCTATTTGTTGTATATTTGGAGTATCAACCCGAAATATACAAGGGATGAACCAAGATAAGTAAGACTAAT
Organism: Chenopodium formosanum; assembly: GCA_024500155.1. Classification (NCBI taxonomy): domain Eukaryota; kingdom Viridiplantae; phylum Streptophyta; class Magnoliopsida; order Caryophyllales; family Amaranthaceae; genus Chenopodium; species Chenopodium formosanum. Next base: position 46,040,978 of record CM044880.1, read on the forward strand.
GAACCAAATAGCTTCTTAGCTACAGTCACACCACTAAGAAACGAAATGGGTTCCTAAGATCACAAGCCAACTAGTAGTCTAGGCTAGTTAACTAAGCAAAGGAATTGAAATTCCAAATCCAAGAATTTCTGGTTTAGTTTCTAATCCAAGAAACGAATGTAAGACAAGTTTGTTTTTATGTTTGAATGATCTCCTTTCTCATTCGCCTTTGCTTGCTATTTATAGTAAACAAGCATCCTTAAGTACAAGCTAAACTAAGTGAGATGTCAGCCCACTTGTTACACGCCTAAGCTAAGCATCAAAACAGATTTTGTGTCTAGATACATCAAAAACAGATTTTGTGTCTAGATACATTAAAAACAGATTTTGTGTCTAGATACATTAAAAACAGATTTTGTGTCTAGATACATTAAAAACAGATTTTGTGTCTAGATACATTAAAAACAGATTTTGTGTCTAGATACATTAAAAACAGATTTTGTGTCTAGATACATTAAAAGTGTTGGTCACAACCTCCTCAATTAAGCCTCAACCAAGCAGCAAGTAAGAAGCAAAACAGCCCCTTAATTCACGCCTAATTCAACAGCAAAAAGAAGTGTAACTCCTCCTTGATTCAAGCCTTGGATCAAGCTTGGATGTATGTAGACAAGAGTGTATTTGGACGCCTTTTGATGCTCAAATGCTGAAATGACGCCCACTTGGATTGATAGTTTGCAACTCCTCATTGAAGCTGATTGTAACACCCAAGTTAAATGGCTGCCTTCTTGTTGTATCTTGTACTTGTACTTCATGTGAATGTGACACTACATTTTTTTAACTTTAACAAGCTAAAGAAAACTTAAAGAAAATAAAACTAATTTGCAAACTTAAAATAAGACTAAAGTTTACAATTTATTCAAAGCATAAAATGAACTAGATTGAACTAGTTAATAAGAACAACAAGAAACTCAAAGGATTGAATATCTTGCTGCACCTGGATAGAACGCATAGCACCAATGCATGATGCTATGTCTTGAACTAAAGAAACGTCCATAACCAAGTTGTTAGGCTTGGCTACAACATTCCCCCCTTCTTGAAAAGAGTTTGCCCTCAAACTCGGCAACTCTTCAAACTCATCATAGTAAGGTGATAAATCAGCCACATTAAAGGTGCTAGAAACACCATAGTCTCCGGGCAACTCAACTTTGTAAGCATTATCATTCACCTTTTCAACAATAGCAAATGGACCATCACTACGAGGACTAACCTTGGACCGTCTTTTGGAAGGAAATCTTTCTTTTCGAAGATGAATCCAAACTAAATCACCGGGCTGAAACTGGACCTCCTTTCTTTTCTTGTCATAGTATGCCTTTGTCTTTGCATTAGCTTGTTCAATTTTGGAACGAACTTGCTCATGCATAGACTTGATTTCTTTTGCACGTACCTCGGCATCATTGTTGAACTTGCTTGGTGAGGGAATGGGAGTGAGATCAATAGGAGTGCACGGATTGAATCCATACACCACTTCAAAAGGACTCAAACCTGTTGTCTTGCTAGGCACACGATTGTAAGCAAACTCCGCATGAGGAAGCATCTCTTCCCATTGCTTGGGACGTTTAGTAGCCAAAGACCGCAACAAGGATCCCAAAGTTCTATTAGTCACTTCGGTTTGACCATCTGTTTGAGGATGACTTGAAGTGCTAAAGTTCAATTTCGTGCCCATCTTTCTCCATAATGTAAGCCAAAAATGACTTAGAAATTTTGGATCACGATCACTCACCATGGATTTAGGTACACCATGCAAACGAACGATCTCATTGAAGAACAAGTTAGCAACATGAGTAGCATCATAAGTTGTATGACAAGAAATAAAATGAGCCATTTTAGAAAAACGGTCCACAACAACCATAATGGAATCTTTCTTTCGTTGGGTCATAGGAAGTCCCACAACGAAATCAAGACTAACATCTTCCCATGGAGCTTGCGGAATAGGTAAGGGCAAAAGATAGCCTTGTGGAAGACTATGACTCTTGGCCTTTTGACATATCACACATCTCTTCACAATGAACTCCACATCACGAACCAATCTAGGCCAATGAAAGTACTCTTGGACAAGAAGAGTAGTCTTCTCTATGCCAAAGTGTCCCGCCATTCCTCCTTCATGAAACTCTTTGATAAGAGATTCTCTTAGGCTTGACCTTGGAACGCACAACCTGTTTCCTTTGAACAAATAGCCATCTAAAATGTAATAATCTTTGTAAGCATGATTAGAACATTTTAGAAATAAATTACCAAAGTCATGATCATTTTTGTAACTTGCTTTCACATCTTTAACACTAATCACTCTTGCCTTGAAAGAATTCAAGAGTGTGTATCTCCTTGAAAGTGCATCAGCTCCTTTGTTCATGGCACCTCTCCTATGCTTGATCATAAAATGAAAAGCTTGCAAATACTCCACCCATTTGGCATGGCGTGGTTGGAGTTTTTGTTGGCTTTGAAGATATTTGAGAGCTTCATGATCTGAATGAAGGATGAACTCCTTGGAAATGAGGTAATGTCTCCAATGGTCCAAAGCACGAACAAGAGCAAAGAACTCCTTATCATAGGTGCTATACTTCCGTTGTGCTTCATTGAGTTTTTCACTAAAGTAGGCAAGGGGACGCCCAACTTGTGACAAAACAGCACCAATACCAACTCCACTAGCATCACATTCTACTTCAAAAACTTCATCAAAGTTAGGTAAAGAAAGAATAGGTGCACTAGTAAGTTGATGTTTTACCTCTTCAAAGGCCTTTTGAGCCTTATCATTCCAAACCAACTTCTGATTTTTAGTTAGCTCGGTGATAGGTGCCATGAGAGTACTAAAATTTCGCACAAATCTCCTATAGAAAGAAGCAAGGCCATTAAAACTACGAACTTGTTGAATTGTTTGTGGCGTGGGCCACTCACGAATTGCAGCAACTTTCTTTTCATCAACCTCTATGCCTTGAGATGAAACTTTGAAACCAAGAAAAATAACTTGGGAAGTGAAAAAATGACACTTCTCTAAGTTACCATATAGTTGCTCACGAGCAAGGGTTTCAAAAACCTGTTGCAAATGCCTAGCATGCTCTTCTTCTTCCCTACTATACACCAAAATATCATCAAAATAGACTACAACAAATTTACCCATGAAAGGTTGCATAACCTGATTCATAAGGCGCATAAATGTAGATGGTGCATTAGACAAACCAAATGGCATCACAAGCCACTCATAGAGGCCCTCCTTTGTCTTGAAAGCGGTCTTCCATTCATCTCCTTCGAAAATTCGAATTTGATGATAGCCACTTCTCAAATCAATTTTAGAGAACACTTTAGAACCATGCAAATCATCAAGTAAATCATTCAACCTTGGAATAGGAAACCGGTACTTGATAGTGATTTTATTGATTGACCTACTATCAACACACATTCTCCATTCTCCATTTTTCTTAGGTACAATCAAAGTAGGACAAGCACATGGACTAAGAGACTTACGAATAAGACCCTTTGATAACAATTCCTCCACTTGTCTTCTAATTTCCTCGGTTTCTTTGGGATTGGTTCTATAGGCTGGTTTGTTTGGGAGCATGGATCCGGGTACAAGATCAATCTTGTGTTGGATGTCACGCTTTGGGGGTAATCCGTGAGGGATATCTTTGGGGAAAACATGGGAATAGGTTTTGAGAAGAGAGGTGAGGAGTGGGTGGTTTTCTTCTTTGGATGGTTGAGAGGGGGTATCAAGTTGGCTCAAAATGAAGTGTTTGTGAACTCTATATTCATGGAATTCAGATTTTATGAGAGTGGTGAAGGAAGTGGGAGGCGTGGGTATGGGGTGATCATTTTTGAGGATTAAAGGGGTAAGGACAATTTTCTTTCCGTCCTTAGAAAAGGAGTAGGTGTTTTTGTAACCATCATGCATCACACGCCTATCAAATAACCAAGGTCTACCAAGTAAAACATGACATGCATCCATAGGTACAACATCACACCATAATTTTTCCTCATAAGTTTTACCAATGCTAAATGATAACAAGACTTGTTGTGTGACATGAATCCCTTTACTATGACTTAACCATTGAATTTTATATGGTTTAGGATGAGGGATAGTTTTCATTTTCAACTTGTCTATCATAACTTGCGAAGCTACATTGGTACAACTACCTCCATCAATAATCAAAGTGCATACCTTTCCACCAATGGTGCAACGAGTGTGAAAGATTGCCTCACGTTGCAAGCTCCCTTCTTGGTCCAACATATTGCTAAGCGTACGTCGAACCACCAAGCATTCTCCTTCATCCGGACCTAGGCACGCATACTCATCATTCTCTTCACGATTGTTGTCCTCTTCAACCTCTAATTCGTTCTCCTCTTCATACTCTACTAAAGTAACAATTTTTTTATTTGGACAATCACTAGCCATATGTCCAAGGCCTTGACACCTAAAGCATCTTCTTGGGGCTGGATTTGGGTTGGAATTTTGGGTGTTTTGTGAAAGTGGTTTAGAAGTAGGCTGATTGGATGTGGGTTTGAAAGGTGGGAAATTGGATGTTTGCTTTCTTTGGGGAAATGAGGTTTGAGATGCAAAACGTGATGATTCACTTTTGCCTCTTGTTTTTTGTTGCTGCTCAATCTTATGTGCTAAGATAATGAGCTCTTCAAGGGTGGTGTAAGGGTGTAGTTCGGCCACATTGGCTATTTTTGGGTCAAGTCCACCTAGGAACCGAACCAAAGTTTGAGGCTCATCTTCCTCTACTCCACACTTCATAACAAATCCTTCAAACTCCCTAGCATATTCCTCTACTGATTTCGTACCTTGCTTAAGGTTATGGAATTTTGAAAAGTTTTCTTGCACATAGTATGTGGGAAGAAACTTTTGTTTCAACAATTTCTTCATCTTAACCCATGATCTTACTTTTTCTTTGTCTTGCCTTTCCCTCTTGGCACACACACTAGCCCACCAAGTTGAGGCATATTTCCGTAGCTTCAAGGCCACAATTTTCACCTTTTTCTCTTCCTGTGTTTGCTTATAGTCAAACACTCTCTCCACCGTTCTTAACCATTCTACAAACTCATCAGCATCGAGTTTGCCATCATATTCAGGAATGTCTGCTTTTATGTCATTATTAGGCCGTGACCTTTCTCTTTCGTGAGAAGGTCTATCATTGTGATTGAAATTAGATTCACTCAATTCTTCATCACTATGATTGGGTGAGCCCTCTTTTTGATGGCGCAACTTAATAGAAAGATCTTTTAACTGATCTTGCAAGTATTGCATTCGTTGCTCCATATCTTCTTTCTCTTGTGCAACCTTATTGACATATTCTTGCCAATTAGGGGGTGGGATGTCGGACATTGTTTGTGTTTGGGGTATGTGTTTGGGTATGTGTTTGGGGTATGTGTTTGGGTATTTGTTTTGCTAGATTCCCCTCCTTCTAGCGCCAAATGTTGTATATTTGGAGTATCAACCCGAAATATACAAGGGATGAACCAAGATAAGTAACACTAATGAACCAAATAGCTTCTTAGCTACAGTCACACCACTAAGAAACGAAATGGGTTCCTAAGATCACAAGCCAACTAGTAGTCTAGGCTAGTTAACTAAGCAAAGGAATTGAAATTCCAAATCCAAGAATTTCTGGTTTTGTTTCTAATCCAAGAAACGAATGTAAGACAAGTTTTTTTTTATGTTTGAATGATCTCCTTTCTCATTCGCCTTTGCTTGCTATTTATAGTAAACAAGCATCCTTAAGTACAAGCTAAACTAAGTGAGATGTCAGCCCACTTGTTACACGCCTAAGCTAAGCATCAAAACAGATTTTGTGTCTAGATACATCAAAAACAGATTTTGTGTCTAGATACATTAAAAACAGATTTTGTGTCTAGATACATTAAAAACGGATTTTGTGTCTAGATACATTAAAAGTGTTGGTCACAACCTCCTCAATTAAGCCTCAACCAAGCAGCAAGTAAGAAGCAAAACAGCCCCTTAATTCACGCCTAATTCAACAGCAAAAAGAAGTGTAACTCCTCCTTGATTCAAGCCTTGGATCAAGCTTGGATGTATGTAGACAAGAGTGTATTTGGACGCCTTTTGATGCTCAAATGCTGAAATGACGCCCACTTGGATTGATAGTTTGCAACTCCTTATTGAAGCTGATTGTAACACCCAAGTTAAATGGCTGCCTTTGTTGTATATTTGGAGTATCAACCCGAAATATACAAGGGATGAACCAAGATAAGTAAGACTAATGAACCAAATAGCTTCTTAGCTACAGTCACACCACTAAGAAACGAAATGGGTTCCTAAGATCACAAGCCAACTAGTAGTCTAGGCTAGTTAACTAAGCAAAGGAATTGAAATTCCAAATCCAAGAATTTCTGGTTTTGTTTCTAATCCAAGAAACGAATGTAAGACAAGTTTTTTTTTATGTTTGAATGATCTCCTTTCTCATTCGCCTTTGCTTGCTATTTATAGTAAACAAGCATCCTTAAGTACAAGCTAAACTAAGTGAGATGTCAGCCCACTTGTTACACGCCTAAGCTAAGCATCAAAACAGATTTTGTGTCTAGATACATTAAAAACAGATTTTGTGTCTAGATACATTAAAAACAGATTTTGTGTCTAGATACATTAAAAACAGATTTTGTGTCTAGATACATTAAAAGTGTTGGTCACAACCTCCTCAATTAAGCCTCAACCAAGTAGCAAGTAAGAAGCAAAACAGCCCCTTAATTCACGCCTAATTCAACAGCAAAAAGAAGTGTAACTCCTCCTTGATTCAAGCCTTGGATCAAGCTTGGATGTATGTAGACAAGAGTGTATTTGGACGCCTTTTGATGCTCAAATGCTGAAATGACGCCCACTTGGATTGGTAGTTTGCAACTCCTCATTGAAGCTGATTGTAACACCCAAGTTAAATGGCTGCCTTCTTGTTGTATCTTGTACTTGTACTTCATGTGAATGTGACACTACATTTTTTTAACTTTAACAAGCTAAAGAAAACTTAAAGAAAATAAAACTAATTTGCAAACTTAAAATAAGACTAAAGTTTACAATTTATTCAAAGCATAAAATGAACTAGATTGAACTAGTTAATAAGAACAACAAGAAACTCAAAGGATTGAATATCTTGCTGCACCTGGATAGAACGCATAGCACCAATGCATGATGCTATGTCTTGAACTAAAGAAACGTCCATAACCAAGTTGTTAGGCTTGGCTACAACATTCCCCCCTTCTTGAAAAGAGTTTGCCCTCAAACTCGGCAACTCTTCAAACTCATCATAGTAAGGTGATAAATCAGCCACATTAAAGGTGCTAGAAACACCATAGTCTCCGGGCAACTCAACTTTGTAAGCATTATCATTCACCTTTTCAACAATAGCAAATGGACCATCACTACGAGGACTAACCTTGGACCGTCTTTTGGAAGGAAATCTTTCTTTTCGAAGATGAATCCAAACTAAATCACCGGGCTGAAACTGGACCTCCTTTCTTTTCTTGTCATAGTATGCCTTTGTCTTTGCATTAGCTTGTTCAATTTTGGAACGAACTTGCTCATGCATAGACTTGATTTCTTTTGCACGTACCTCGGCATCATTGTTGAACTTGCTTGGTGAGGGAATGGGAGTGAGATCAATAGGAGTGCACGGATTGAATCCATACACCACTTCAAAAGGACTCAAACCTGTTGTCTTGCTAGGCAAACGATTGTAAGCAAACTCCGCATGAGGAAGCATCTCTTCCCATTGCTTGGGACGTTTAGTAGCCAAAGACCGCAACAAGGATCCCAAAGTTCTATTAGTCACTTCGGTTTGACCATCTGTTTGAGGATGACTTGAAGTGCTAAAGTTCAATTTTGTGCCCATCTTTCTCCATAATGTAAGCCAAAAATGACTTAGAAATTTTGGATCACGATCACTCACCATGGATTTAGGTACACCATGCAAACGAACGATCTCATTGAAGAACAAGTTAGCAACATGAGTAGCATCATAAGTTGTATGACAAGAAATAAAATGAGCCATTTTAGAAAAACGGTCCACAACAACCATAATGGAATCTTTCTTTCGTTGGGTCATAGGAAGTCCCACAACGAAATCAAGACTAACATCTTCCCATGGAGCTTGCGGAATAGGTAAGGGCAAAAGATAGCCTTGTGGAAGACTATGACTCTTGGCCTTTTGACATATCACACATCTCTTCACAATGAACTCCACATCACGAACCAATCTAGGCCAATGAAAGTACTCTTGGACAAGAAGAGTAGTCTTCTCTATGCCAAAGTGTCCCGCCATTCCTCCTTCATGAAACTCTTTGATAAGAGATTCTCTTAGGCTTGACCTTGGAACGCACAACCTGTTTCCTTTGAACAAATAGCCATCTAAAATGTAATAATCTTTGTAAGCATGATTAGAACATTTTAGAAATAAATTACCAAAGTCATGATCATTTTTGTAACTTGCTTTCACATCTTTAACACTAATCACTCTTGCCTTGAAAGAATTCAAGAGTGTGTATCTCCTTGAAAGTGCATCAGCTCCTTTGTTCATGGCACCTCTCCTATGCTTGATCATAAAATGAAAAGCTTGCAAATACTCCACCCATTTGGCATGGCGTGGTTGGAGTTTTTGTTGGCTTTGAAGATATTTGAGAGCTTCATGATCTGAATGAAGGATGAACTCCTTGGAAATGAGGTAATGTCTCCAATGGTCCAAAGCACGAACAAGAGCAAAGAACTCCTTATCATAGGTGCTATACTTCCGTTGTGCTTCATTGAGTTTTTCACTAAAGTAGGCAAGGGGACGCCCAACTTGTGACAAAACAGCACCAATACCAACTCTACTAGCATCACATTCTACTTCAAAAACTTCATCAAAGTTAGGTAAAGAAAGAATAGGTGCACTAGTAAGTTGATGTTTTACCTCTTCAAAGGCCTTTTGAGCCTTATCATTCCAAACCAACTTCTGATTTTTAGTTAGCTCGGTGATAGGTGCCATGAGAGTACTAAAATTTCGCACAAATCTCCTGTAGAAAGAAGCAAGGCCATGAAAACTACGAACTTGTTGAATTGTTTGTGGCGTGGGCCACTCACGAATTGCAGCAACTTTCTTTTCATCAACCTCTATGCCTTGAGATGAAACTTTGAAACCAAGAAAAATAACTTGGGAAGTGAAAAAATGACACTTCTCTAAGTTACCATATAGTTGCTCACGAGCAAGGGTTTCAAAAACCTGTTGCAAATGCCTAGCATGCTCTTCTTCTTCCCTACTATACACCAAAATATCATCAAAATAGACTACAAAAAATTTACCCATGAAAGGTTGCATAACCTGATTCATAAGGCGCATAAATGTAGATGGTGCATTAGACAAACCAAATGGCATCACAAGCCACTCATAGAGGCCCTCCTTTGTCTTGAAAGCGGTCTTCCATTCATCTCCTTCGAAAATTCGAATTTGATGATAGCCACTTCTCAAATCAATTTTAGAGAACACTTTAGAACCATGCAAATCATCAAGTAAATCATTCAACCTTGGAATAGGAAACCGGTACTTGATAGTGATTTTATTGATTGACCTACTATCAACACACATTCTCCATTCTCCATTTTTCTTAGGTACAATCAAAGTAGGACAAGCACATGGACTAAGAGACTTACGAATAAGACCCTTTGATAACAATTCCTCCACTTGTCTTCTAATTTCCTCGGTTTCTTTGGGATTGGTTCTATAGGCTGGTTTGTTTGGGAGCATGGATCCGGGTACAAGATCAATCTTGTGTTGGATGTCACGCTTTGGGGGTAATCCGTGAGGGATATCTTTGGGGAAAACATGGGAATAGGTTTTGAGAAGAGAGGTGAGGAGTGGGTGGTTTTCTTCTTTGGACGGTTGAGAGGGGGTATCAAGTTGGCTCAAAATGAAGTGTTTGTGAACTCTATATTCATGGAATTCAGATTTTATGAGAGTGGTGAAGGAAGTGGGAGGCGTGGGTATGGGGTGATCATTTTTGAGGATTAAAGGGGTAAGGACAATTTTCTTTCCGTCCTTAGAAAAGGAGTAGGTGTTTTTGTAACCATCATGCATCACACGCCTATCAAATAACCAAGGTATACCAAGTAAAACATGACATGCATCCATAGGTACAACATCACACCATAATTTTTCCTCATAAGTTTTACCAATGCTAAATGATAACAAGACTTGTTGTGTGACATGAATCCCTTTACTATGACTTAACCATTGAATTTTATATGGTTTAGGATGAGGGATAGTTTTCATTTTCAACTTGTCTATCATAACTTGCGAAGCTACATTGGTACAACTACCTCCATCAATAATCAAAGTGCATACCTTTCCACCAATGGTGCAACGAGTGTGAAAGATTGCCTCACGTTGCAAGCTCCCTTCTTGGTCCAACATATTGCTAAGCGTACGTCGAACCACCAAGCATTCTCCTTCATCCGGACCTAGGCACGCATACTCATCATTCTCTTCACGATTGTTGTCCTCTTCAACCTCTAATTCGTTCTCCTCTTCATACTCTACTAAAGTAACAATTTTTTTATTTGGACAATCACTAGCCATATGTCCAAGGCCTTGACACCTAAAGCATCTTCTTGGGGCTGGATTTGGGTTGGAATTTTGGGTGTTTTGTGAAAGTGGTTTAGAAGTAGGCTGATTGGATGTGGGTTTGAAAGGTGGGAAATTGGATGTTTGCTTTCTTTGGGGAAATGAGGTTTGAGATGCAAAACGTGATGATTCACTTTTGCCTCTTGTTTTTTGTTGCTGCTCAATCTTATGTGCTAAGATAATGAGCTCTTCAAGGGTGGTGTAAGGGTGTAGTTCGGCCACATTGGCTATTTTTGGGTCAAGTCCACCTAGGAACCGAACCAAAGTTTGAGGCTCATCTTCCTCTACTCCACACTTCATAACAAATCCTTCAAACTCCCTAGCATATTCCTCTACTGATTTCGTACCTTGCTTAAGGTTATGGAATTTTGAAAAGTTTTCTTGCACATAGTATGTGGGAAGAAACTTTTGTTTCAACAATTTCTTCATCTTAACCCATGATCTTACTTTTTCTTTGTCTTGCCTTTCCCTCTTGGCGCACACACTAGCCCACCAAGTTGAGGCATATTTCCGTAGCTTAAAGGCCACAATTTTCACCTTTTTCTCTTCCGGTGTTTGCTTATAGTCAAACACTCTCTCCACCGTTCTTAACCATTCTACAAACTCATCAGCATCGAGTTTGCCATCATATTCAGGAATGTCTGCTTTTATGTCATTATTAGGCCGTGACCTTTCTCTTTCATGAGAAGGTCTATCATTGTGATTGAAATTAGATTCACTCAATTCTTCATCACTATGATTGGGTGAGCCCTCTTTTTGATGGCGCAACTTAATAGAAAGATCTTTTAACTGATCTTGCAAGTATTGCATTCGTTGCTCCATATCTTCTTTCTCTTGTGCAACCTTATTGACATATTCTTGCCAATTAGGGGGTGGGATGTCGGACATGGTTTGTGTTTGGGGTATGTGTTTGGGTATGTGTTTGGGGTATGTTTTGGGTATTTGTTTTGCTAGATCCCCCTCCTTCTAGCGCCAAATGTTGTATATTTAGAATATCAACCCGAAATATACAAGGGATGAACCAAGATAAGTAAGACTAATGAACCAAATAGCTTCTTACCTACAGTCACACCACTAAGAAACGAAATGGGTTCCTAAGATCACAAGCCAACTAGTAGTCTAGGCTAGTTAACTAAGCAAAGGAATTGAAATTCCAAATCCAAGAATTTCTGGTTTTGTTTCTAATCCAAGAAACGAATGTAAGACAAGTTTTTTTTTATGTTTGAATGATCTCCTTTCTCATTCACCTTTGCTTGCTATTTATAGTAAACAAGCATCCTTAAGTACAAGCTAAACTAAGTGAGATGTCAGCCCACTTGTTACACGCCTAAGCTAAGCATCAAAACAGATTTTGTGTCTAGATACATTAAAAACAGATTTTGTGTCTAGATACATTAAAAACAGATTTTGTGTCTAGATACATTAAAAACAGATTTTGTGTCTAGATACATTAAAAGTGTTGGTCACAACCTCCTCAATTAAGCCTCAACCAAGTAGCAAGTAAGAAGCAAAACAGCCCCTTAATTCACGCCTAGTTCAACAGCAAAAAGAAGTGTAACTCCTCCTTGATTCAAGCCTTGGATCAAGCTTGGATGTATGTAGACAAGAGTGTATTTGGACGCCTTTTGATGCTCAAATGCTGAAATGACGCCCACTTGGATTGATAGTTTGCAACTCCTCATTGAAGTTGATTGTAACACCCAAGTTAAATGGCTGCCTTCTTGTTGTATCTTGTACTTGTACTTCATGTGAATGTGACACTACATTTTTTTAACTTTAACAAGCTAAAGAAAACTTAAAGAAAATAAAACTAATTTGCAAACTTAAAATAAGACTAAAGTTTACAATTTATTCAAAGCATAAAATGAACTAGATTGAACTAGTTAATAAGAACAACAAGAAACTCAAAGGATTGAATATCTTGCTGCACCTGGATAGAACGCATAGCACCAATGCATGATGCTATGTCTTGAACTAAAGAAACGTCCATAACCAAGTTGTTAGGCTTGGCTACAACAGCGTTCTTGTTGTATCTTGTACTTGTACTTCATGTGAATGTGACACTACATTTTTTTAACTTTAACAAGCTAAAGAAAACTTAAAGAAAATAAAACTAATTTGCAAACTTAAAATAAGACTAAAGTTTACAATTTATTCAAAGCATAAAATGAACTAGATTGAACTAGTTAATAAGAACAACAAGAAACTCAAAGGATTGAATATCTTGCTGCACCTGGATAGAACGCATAGCACCAATGCATGATGCTATGTCTTGAACTAAAGAAACGTCCATAACCAAGTTGTTAGGCTTGGCTACAACACTTTCAATTTGCATACAATTTTTTCCGCCTGTATACCCGGCATTCTTAAGAGAATATAAATGAGTTCCCAATCAACCCACTCGGCACTGCCTAGGACACTCAGCCGGTCCCCCGGAACGGCTGAGTCTAGAACCGGGGGTGCCTCTTCTGAACTGTCGGAACCAATATGCTCATCTCCGAATTCCTCCTTCTCTGTGTCTGTGCATGACACAATGGCCAGAACGAAATAGACGGCCAAGCGGTCTAAGAGCCGGCGCACTATGAGAGTGCCAGCCGATGAGGTTTTCCCAGAAGGGGAATAGAGGGATTGGGAGGAGAGCGGATCTGACGAAGAGGCTCCCTCTACCTCCGGGAGCTCAGGGGTAAGAGAGGCAGCCAGCGAGGAAGCCACCTCCTCAAATGAAGCCGGAGATGCTGAGGCCGGCAAAGGATCAAGAGCCGAATTCTCCGGCTCTGACCAAGGTGATTTTGCGGCTGACTATCAGCAGCCGCCCAAGGTTGCTGACAATCCCAACCCCAAGAAGACCCGGATGCTGCCAAGTAACATTGCACTTCTCAATAGCGGGTTCAGGGCCTTTAAAGAGAAACATCCATTTGGAAGGGGTTGGGAAGTTATTGTCCCTCCGGTTGATGTTGTGATGGCCTGGGGGACGACATTGACCATGCAGATGATTACTTCATCTGCTATGAGGCGGTAATCGAAGCCGGCCTCCTGGTTCCCCCTCCACCCCGGGATTAGGAAAATCCTCAAGGGGTACGATATGGGGGTTTGGAAGCTCACCCCTAACTCGTGGGTGAATATATTAAGTTACATCGCCGCCTGCGAGTTTCAAAACTTGAATCCCAGTTTCTCTACCTTCGCTCACATGCACTATTTGAGCAAGGCTCCAGGCGGCCATGGGGCATGGTATACGCTGACTACCTTGCCCCAATTTCAGAAGGTCAAACATGTCAAGAGGCGATTTCACATGATTCGAGAATGGAAGACAGAGGGTGAAATCAGAATTTGCAAAGTGGTAACGGATGACAATGTAGCCGATCCACTTACTAAACCTTTATCTCAAGTGAAGCACAACAAACACATTGAGGCAATGGGAATCAAGCATGTTGCGAACTGGCTTTGATTTCCATATTATATTGTTTTAATTAAATTTTGGACAATGTTAATGTAAAGCACTATGATGAACCATTCAGTTTTTGGAGTAATTAAATTTTTCATGCAATTTAAATCACTCCGTCTTTATTTAATTGTGGTTTAGAATTAAAAATGAGTCCATTCGATTTTAATAAATATTCAAAATAGGATATCAAGTCAATGGCTTGGATAAAGAAACACCTATTAAGTGAACATTGAATATTTTAATCGAAAATTACCCCTAATCAAGGTCATATTTTTTAGGACGATTAATGACCATTAGAGATTAGTGTGTAGTATGATTTATAGCACCGTTTCTTGTGCTATAAGGATATAAATCATTTGCACAGGTATTGGTTTAGAACCATACTAGATCGACCTATGAGAATACTTTAAGAGATTTAAAAGTCGTCATAAGTATTTTTCTCATTATTACTATCGGAACTCTTTTCCTTGACCATGAGTAGTGGGAGGTCTCTTGTTTGAGTACTAGTCCGCTTTGGTATCCGCCAAAAGTCTGCCGTAACTAGGGATTATAACGACAGATATCGGGCGGCTAGGTCCTCTTAATAAGAGAACCTACATTACAAGACTGGAAATGTCCCCCTACTAACAATAGGGAACATGTCTTGTTGTTTACAAGACCTCTCGAAAAGCGAGACTGTGAAATTGCATGGCCGTGCTCAGATGGATTTTAGAAATCATCTGCTTATTGACAGTCAAACTCGGATTTTGAGAAACACTTCTGTACGTAACAGAGATGACGAGTAATCTTACTCTGTAGTTCATGAAGAGACATAGGAAAGGGGCTATACACTAAATGCACACTTGTCCGGAAGGACAAGTGGGAGATTGAAAGGAACGGTGTCCTTCAAACAAGTGTATTATTCTGATAGCGGGTTCAGAATTATTAGAAAGCTAATATATTCAGTAAGGTCAAGTGATCGGAATGCCTGGGTGGAGGCCGCTTCCGATCAGTAATATTAATATAATTAATATTACAGCTTAATCTTGACTGAACCCTTCGGGTCACACCCAAGCAAAATATACGAACCGACTCGACGAATTAATTCGAAAGAAATTAATTCGTCGCCTAGGTGTTAAATATTTAGACGTCGGTAATTCGAGCTTGGAGCGTCGAAACCAATCGTCGGAAGTCGAGTCAAAAATAATAAAAAGACGAGACACGCAAAATAATAATAAATCGACCATATTCCCAAAATACCCCTAGCATCGGAATGCCCCGAGCATCCGAATGCTAGGGGCAAAAATGTCCAAGCATAGGTGGCTAGCAAGCGCACCAAGCCGAGCCTAGCATGGATAGCTAGGTGCGTGCTAGCGCATCGTGCTAGCAGCCACGCACAACAGCAGCTAGCAGCCGCGTGCACGTGGTGCGTGCAGCAGCTAGCTGCCGCAAGCTAGGCGTGCTAGCAGCGCACGCACTAGCAGCCACGCTCAGCAGCAAGCCCGCACCAAGTGCGTGGCTTGCGCGCACAACACGAGCCCGCATCTTGGTACGGGGCTGGGCTCGGGCTGGGCCATAGGGCCGGTCACTATGGGGAAGCTTGAGGAATATAGGAGCAAGTGGGTAAGGACATGTGGCACAAGGAGAGTATTGAGTGGGGAGCAAGTATGGTCCCCTACTCTCCATGTGGTCCTCACCAACCCATTTCTCATGGTAATGCCACTTGTAGATTTATTATTAGTTTGCAATTTTAATTTAATTTAGCTTTAAATTAATTTGTGGAATTTCATGATCCCACATTGATGGGATAGAAATTCCCACTTATACTTTCCTCTATTAATACCAACCTTGGGATTTGGAGTAAAGTGTTTGAGTGGGAGTTAGAAAGAGCATTCCATATTTTGGAAAAGCTCTTAACTCCATTAACACTTGGGTTTTGGTTTGACCTTGCTAACTCCAAGGTAGCGGACCTAAAAAGTCGTGTTCGTCCTTTGTGGGTGGATACCGTTGGAGGCACGACATTTGCGGTGCTCAAGGCTTTCAAGTAAGAGCCCGTTTTGAGAGGGCGAAGCTCGCTTCAAGGGTATGATTCGTTCTTCCTTTTCTTGTGCTTATTCATTTATGCTTTATGGTTTTATTAATTACGAGTGGTTCCTTGGGTCGAGGTTGTTTCCGCGGTGAGTCGGACTCACCAAACCCAAACACTTTCTGACTAACTTGAATTATAATCATATTAACCCTAAACAAGATTATTAATTATCTTATTAAGCGTTATTACAAATACCAATTCCCTTTAAACATTTGTAAATGGTGTGATCAAGCAATGAATAACATATATCAATATCAAGCAACATAATAATAATCATCATCAAAATAATAATCATAATCATCATAATTAAAATAATCATGTTAAAAATAAAGCATAATATTAATAGCAAGATCCTAGGCATAATACTAACAAGATTAATAACAAACCCTAGCATGTCAGTAAGCAATAAAAATCAAAGCTTTAGCCCTAACATGATACTAACATGAATATTAGGAAAGGAAATAGGAAGCATTCTTTTAATCATACTTGATATTAGGAATTATAGTTATTACCCTAAACAAGATATTAGGAAGATCAAAACATCCTAACATCATAATTGGAATCAAAATAACAATCTAAGCATGATTTATATATCATGATATCAATTAAACAACTAAAGCACTTACTTGGATGCCTCGTACCTCTTTCTAATAGCAAAATACACACGTTAGTAACTTCAAGAAAAATAAAAATCAAAACAATTAAATTAAATTAAATAATTGAGATAGAGATTTGGGACCAAACCCTCAGAAATTAAAACCTTTCACGTCTAGGGCGAAGGCAACTTCGAACTTGGCTAGGTGTTTCTAGATCTTGTGAATGCGGAATTTTGTATGCAAAAAGCTAGTTCAGAAAAGAGAGAGAGAGAGAGAGTAATTAAAAAATTCTTGATGAGATTGGTGATGGAAAACGGATGTTTTAGGAGGCTATTTATAGAGAAAATCAGCCGGATGTAATAAAAAAAACAAGGAAATTTTGTGAAAAACTACCTATTATAATCCAAAAATTGCGAGAAACTACCTATTAAAAAAAACGTTGTAATTAACTACCTAATTTTTTTTTAAAACGTTGTAATTTACTACCTTTACGCCAGATTATGAATGAGTTTGACCAAAATTCTCCGGCGTTGACTTGGTCACGTGACACTTGGTGAAAGAAAAGGGTCATTAAGTGTCACGTGATGGTCACGTGACCAAGTCAACACCGGAGAACTTTAGTCAAACTCCTTCATAATCCGGCGTAAGGTAGTAAATTACAACATTTTTGGAAAATTAGGTAGTCAATTACAACATTTTTTTTAATAGGTAGTTTCTCGCAAATTCTGGACTATAATAGGTAGTTTTTCACAAAATTTCCCAAAAAAAAATCAGATTTTCAAAAATAATAAAACATGACCGCAGCGACAAACACGCGCATCGTGCCAAACGCTAGACTCTAGTGCCAGACGCCAGGTCTAGCGCCAGACGCCAGGTATGGCGCCAGGCGCTGGTCTTGTTGTCAGACGCTTGAAATAAATTTCCACGCGTTTTCTTAATTTGATAAAATTTAGCCGTACGGGAGGGCAACATCTTATTTTCCTTAAAAACACTTCTTTTATTCTGATTAAACTCTTAAAAGTCAACTAAAGTTAATTTATCAATGCTAATTAAATTAGGAATGAAAAGAACCTTCTAGAAGAAACTAGAAGACTATAATCAATTCTAAATGCATTAGGAATGATAAATAAATATTAGGCCCTTTTCTAGATCATTAGGCCGCATTTAAATATCAAACCGGGCCTAGTTTAGTAATTTGGCCATAACTTCCTCATTATTAATCCGAATTGGCCTTATAATATATCGTTGGAAATCTCTTTTCGAACCTGACCCAACTACACCATTATTGGACCCTTTTCATGGACCAAACCAAACTGGATTGGCTATTTTCTTAAAATAGGTTTTCAAAAACAAAGAGAAAGAAAAGAAATAAAAACTAACCGCAACACTAGACTTTCCATACTTTCACTTCATTTGATTATGATTCGACGTGAAAGCTACTCATCACTAGGTTTGGTTTTGGGGAGACACAAATGGGTGTCTACATAAGCCCCCACTTTGACTGAGTTTGGAGTAACGCAAGTTTTGAAAACAAAAGTCAAGTAGCGATAGGGACGGAGAATGATTCAGAACATTTTGCGATCCTAAACAACTCTTGTAACCCCGATACCTACAAACTAGCGTTAGTTATATAGATAAAAGAGTTAAGAAACGCGTATCTTGCACCGTCGAGCACACGTCACTGAAGGTAACCGATTTGTTGCTGTTTGCTGATGTTGCGACAACCTTCCACAAGCTAGGGAACACTATCCTGTTGTTTTAACGATCTTCCCCAAGCTAAAGGATACCGCCTGAAGACTGCTACGCTTGTAACTGCCTCCAATTTCTGCCGTGATAGTCTTCTGCAAGCTAAAGAACACTATCGAAGATGGCTTCGCTTGAAACGATCTTTTATCGCCTTGTGACCATCTTCCGCAAGCCAGGGAATATGATCGAAGATAACTTCGCTTGAAATCACCTTCAGTTGTTTGTGACAACCCTCCGCAAGCTAGGGAATGCTGTCGAAGATATCTTCGCTTGAAGTCATCTCCATTGGTTGCGATAATATTCCAAAGGAAATTACCGAAGATCAACGCTCGTCAATCCTTAAAAGCTCGCTTGAACTTTGCTTCCACTATGCCAGTACGTCGGCGCTTTTGCTACTTGTGAACCATTATGCCGGTGCCTCTGCTATTTATGAACCATTACGTCGGTGCCTCCGATGAGCCAATGCTTAGGCGCTTTAAGCTAAGTGAGACGATCATTTATCAAGTCGATCACTTAATGTGATTGTAATCGAATTGATTACTAGATCACGTCAAGTTGCTTAGAGAGGCTAAATGGCGTACCAAGGAACCCAAACTGCTGCACGAGGTCCATATAACCATATTACAGGGCCTCAAACTTTGTCGCCGTACCAGCGCCTGCTGGAAGGACTCGTCGCCGCACTTTTTGCTTCTCGCCAAATGACGGGTTTGTCGCCAGGCATTGCACTCGGGATTTTTCAGATAAATCCTCTTTCCT
Organism: Chenopodium formosanum; assembly: GCA_024500155.1. Taxonomy (NCBI): domain Eukaryota; kingdom Viridiplantae; phylum Streptophyta; class Magnoliopsida; order Caryophyllales; family Amaranthaceae; genus Chenopodium; species Chenopodium formosanum. Next base: position 46,060,217 of record CM044880.1, read on the forward strand.
TATGATGCTGTTGTTCATTACCTGGTTTCGCTCCTAACCTTTAACTTGGTTGTTTCCTTTCATCCAAATCTGTTTAAATTAAAGTTGTTCATCTCTAATTTGTAAGTTTTGCTTAACCCCCTCTTATCCCTAGAAGAATCTCATGCATTTTATATTCGCGGTTTTTCAAAAAAAAAATTCGGGAATATTCTTACTCGTTTGCTCTTTGGATTGTACCTGTATTTATATTTTTGACTATATGACTTTGCTCATCTCTTTAATTATCTTAGGACTGTCTTAAGGCTCAATTAAGACTTAATGTGTTTTTATCACATATGACTTGTCATGACTCGACTCGAAGTGTTTGACACATGCGTTAGACTAAACTCAAAATGATATGACACGATATGACTCAACGTACATGACTCGTGTGAGCATGAAAAAGAAAACATTTTCCGTCATTTTTTTTGTGGAGGGTAGCGACTTTTCCCAAAAAGAAAGACACAAAAAGGAAGAAGTTTTTGAAGGTGCATATTGAATGAGCTTAGTCAAGTATATGCATTTGATGCTGTCTCTCAAGGTGCAAAGGTTAATTCATCCTAGGCTATCCTAGTTGACTCAATAATGAAAGAATGTAGGTAACTTAGGCACGGAGGCTAAGCACTTCATACTTCGTGATGCGATAACGATTGATGTTGATAAGACAAGGCATGCTTCAGTGTTGTGTTAAGATTTCATAACAAAGGTTACCTAAGGGAAGGACTATATTTGGTCATGTATCTGTGATGTGTGTGAAAGTTACACTAAAGTTAGGCCGCAAGGGCTAAGTGTGTGAGAAAAATATATTGAAAAGAGTCAAAAAGGGTGACTCTTAAGCTAGGTAAGCTAATGATGTAAGGATCAAGCCCCCAAGTCCAGCTCTAAATGAATAGGGATGAGTATTGGAAATCCTTTGATATGATCATGGTGTGAGTGTGTGAATGTGAATCTGAATGAATTTTTATTACGGCCGCACCTCAATGTGAGGTTGCCTACGTATCCGTTAGGAATCAGGCCGAACGTAGCTCAAGCCGAATCTTGCACAAGTGTGTGTATACCTCAAAGAGGGCTTTTAAGGATTATAACGTGGTTAGGCTAAAGGTTATAGAAGAAAGGGATAAAAGCTCAAGACCCTAGATAAGCTCCCAAGGTGTGCAACCTTGCTTTTGAATCTTTATATTGGTATGCTTGAGGCTTTTAACTCTTTTTTAGCTCTCTTTTTTCTTTAATTTCTTTTTTATTTTTGCTCTTTTTTTTTTTGCTTTTGCAATTTTTTATTTTGAACCTTTTTGATAAGTGTGGGCAATCCCGATCATGCGGTCTATCACTCCCTTGGCATTCATGTTTCTCATTTACGGTACCGAGCACTCGATAAGAGACGCAATCTGAGACGTGTTCTTATCGAAGATATTTTCATATCAAAGATATTGGAACACTTTCCCTTTTGTACACTTTTATTATTATTATTGTTCTTTATTTTTTTCTATTTTAATCTTTTGAAAACACTCAAGCATTTAATGAAATTGAAAATTGCATAAGTTTCACACCATGCCATCCCATGGTTAGGTAAATATGGGTTGAAAAATGAAGGGTCTATCGTTAGACGAGGCTCAAAGTGTTTTATCAAAAAAGGATTGCATATTTGAAGGGTAGAAGGTGATATGATGTGGCTACAAGGGTTGCCTCAAATCATTGGTATACCTTGTGCTTAGTTCGACAATGTGTGTGTGTGTATATATATATTTGCAATGTAATGAAATGATCATATCCAAGAAAATAAATGCTCATTTTATTAAAGGAAAAGAAATAATGATCCTACAAAATTAATCTAAGGAGAATAAAAAGGTGCCTATGCTAGACTTATTGGGGAAAAGGTAAATAAATAAATAGAAAAAAGATCATGAAATCTTGTCGTTGAAGCTTGCCTCTTGTCCCTTGGCTTATCGTCACTTGGTGTTCTTGCCGTCTGGAGGTGTTGGAAGCCCGTTATTGTCGATCAAATATTGGATTGCTTCCTTTAGCTTCCAACAGCTCTCAGTAGTATGACCCTGTAGGTAATATTTCAAGCATTACCCCAAACTTGAACCCCACTGTGATCATACACTTAAGCATGATGGCGTCCAAAGGAAAAGAAGATAGGGTAAAAGAGTCGCCAATAAGTTTTAGGAACTTTTAAACCGTTCACGAGGTGAAGGTTACACCCCTTAACGATCCAGGAGATCTTTAACTCCAATAGGTCTGGAACCATGACTGGTAGTTCAGGGATGAAGGAGCAAATCCAACCTAAAAGAGATTGAACCTTCCCTAATAATAGGCCTCTACTTTATTCTGATCGTATTCATGTGCGCTTTCAGAATAACATGCAATCAATACGTTTAACCTAAACCTGTTTATCTATGTTGGTTGAATATAATGCACAAATAAAACTATTATTGGCGATCACTTGAGTTATAATAAAATTAACCTAAACAAGATTATTAATTATCTTATTAAGCGTGATTACAAGTACAAAATTTCCTTTAAAAATGCATAAAAGTTGTGATCAAGCAATCACAATAAAATATATAATATCGAGCAACATAATAATCATAACAATTATAATAATCATAATAATAATAATTAAAATAATCATAATCATGTTAAAGCATAATAATAGCAAGATCCTAGACATGATACTAACAAGATTAATAACAAACCCTAGCATGTCACTAAACATCAAATATCAAAGCTTTAGCCCTAACATGATACTATTAGGAAATAAAATAGGAAGCATCGCATAAATCATAATAAGCATATTTAATATTATAACCTTTTCCCTAAACATAATACCAGGAATCATTGTTGTCATTCAAAACATCAAGCATCCTAACATGATACTAGGAATCATAATAACAACCTAGACATGATTTCTATATCATAATATCAATGCACGCAATTAAAGTACCTACTTCGATGCCTCGTATCTCTTTCTAATAACAAAATATATGCGTTAGTAACTTCAAGGAAAATATAAAACAAACAATTAAATTAAATAATTAAACTAGAGATTTGGGATCAAACCCTCAGAAATTAAAACCTTTCACGTCTAGGGCGAAGGCAACTTCGAACTTGGCTAGGTGTTTCTAGTGCTAATGTATGAGGAATTTTGTTTGTAAAAGGGTTGGTTAGAATAAGAGAGAGAGAATCAATAAATTCTTGATGAGAGTTGATGAGAAGAATAGATGATAATTGATGATTGAAAACAGAATTTTAAGAGGCTATTTATAGAGAAAATCAGTCGGATGGATAAAAAAAATGAATCAAAGTTTCAACAAGAATAAAACACGATTAGCGCCAGACACTGGTTAGTAGTGCCAGCCGCTGAAGGTTAGCACTAGGTGCCAAGCCTTAGCGCCAAGCGCTAATGCTTGTCGTCGGGCGCTAATAATCAGTTTCACGCGTTTTTTGTTTTTATCATATCTTTTGATCCGAAAGTCCAGATAAAGCATATAATATGTCATTGGAAAGATATTGAAGTCTATTTTCTAACCCAATTGTAATCAGATTAAAATATTTTGTAGATAAAAAAATATGGCCCAATTAGTTTTGGATAGAGTTTCATATCTCATTCATATCTTTTTCGTTATAACTCGGATTTAATATTATAATATATCATTGGAACGTGATTTCAAAATCTATCCAACCATATAAGATTTGGATAAAGATTATGAGGCACGAAAATAAAATCTGAATATATTCCACTTCGTATAAAACAAGGATTCTAAAAAGGAGTAGTTTTATTCAATTTCAAACTCTTTGAAACATAATTATCAATCCTAACTCCATTAGGATTTAAAAGAACCTTCTAGAGTATTCTAGATGACTATAATCAATCCTAATAGCTTTAGGAATGAAAAATAATAATAGGCCCTCCTCTAGATCATTGGGCCGCATATAAAAACCAAACCGGGCCCAGTTTAGTATTTTGTCCATAACTTCCTCATTATTCATCGAAATTGGGCTTATAATATATTGTTGGAAAGGTCTTTTCAACCCCATCCAAATACACTATTATTGGACCCTTATCATGGTTCAAACTAAACTGGAATGCACATTTTTCATAAATATGAGAAGAAAAGAAATATTTTCAAAAACAAAAAGAAGAGATATTTTAATAAAAACATCCTCATCACTAGACTTTTCACACTTTCGCTTTGTTCGATAATCAAATGACGTGAAAGGTATTCATCACTGAATTTTATTTTGGGGAGACACATTTGGGTGTCTACAGACCCCTACATTTGGGTTCCAACTAGGCAATCTCTTTTCAGGTGGGGGATCTTGAATGGGTCCAAAAGGAGTAATGAGTCCCTTTGCATGGAGTTGATCGAAAGCAGTATCGTAGCTAATTCCAATAGGGGTGAAATCCTTTATTAGTTGCTTTCTAAATCCTCGATTATCTTTGGCTAAGATTTATTAAGGTCAAAAGTACTAACACTATTACTAGAGTGTTTACGGAAAAAGAAGGATAGTCGTTCTTTTTTCCTTTCCAGCCACTGTTGTTATCGTTACTAACCTTGGCCTTATTGTTGCTTTGAGAAATATGGAGGAGACCTGAATTAATGAGGTCTTGAACGCGATCTTTGAGGATGAAGCGTCGTTCGGTAGTGTGATCATGGCCTCTATGGTGTTGATAATGAGAACGTTGTTCGATAACCATTATCCACTCTCTTAATCCTTATATTGCACCCATAATCGTGACAACAATATTTCGTAATTCCTGAACATCCTCTTCTAGACTTGACGAGCTTTCACTAGTATTACTTAAGAAAATTTCTTTTTCGCCGGCCATTATTACAACCCTTTTTGTGAAAAGTGATGCTTTATCAAAAGTGTTGTCTTGGTTAAGTGCTCTTCTCTCCATGATCAAATGATGAGGAAAAGGAAGTTAGGGGTAAGTTTTCTCTTTTTTATTATTTATTTTGACTTAAGATCTATTCAACATGGAAGAAGATGTGGAAGAGGATGGGAATAGATTGGACCCCCTCATTCGAATGACGGAAAACAAGCGCATAAAAGTCTTTCCTAACATGGTCAAAGTGTACATATATATTAGTGTGTGCTTTATATTGTGAGTGCAAGTGACATGCTTTGACTCTTATGTAATACCATGGGACTTAGTGTCGAGACTCAATTAAGGATTTAACAAGGTATTATTATTAACAAAATAATCGAATTGATTAGCAAACTGTTTAATTAGACACATAGTGATGACTCGAGCAAAATACCAAACTATCGCCAAAGGAATAGGATTGTCGCCGAAGCAACAGGACTGTCGCCACACTTTGCAATGTAGCGCCAGACGACAGAGCTGTCGCCAGGCGCTGCAGTCTAAATCGCGGAGCCATTGCTGGAACGTTGATATGGGACTGCTTTCGGTATTATTACTTTACAGGGTATGCCTAAAGTCGTAATAAGTCAATTATGATTAAATTATTAGACTTTAATTACTTTAATTAATTAATTAATTAGGCAAATCCTTTTAGTCATTAATCATTTTATTTAGTCTTAAACACAAGTCAAACAAACGGCTAGGAAAAAAACACATAGAGTATGCTCAACAAATAATGTGCAATTAGTCAAGTAGGCACAATATGATGCAATGAGTTCGCAACTTAACCATGGCTCTAGTTCTCTAAAGTTAAGGAAATGGGTTAGTCAAACAAGGTCCATGGTTAATTGTCCGGATGCACCGCACGGAAGCCTTACCTTTTGTAGTGTTGGCACGAGTGGATGGGACACCGCGAGTAAAATACTCAATTCCATGGTTTGGTAAATTCAACATTCTCATATGTACCCTTTGTTGCACAGAGCGTTCAATCAGGTAGATGGAGCATGAATTCCCAGAGGGTTATGTCCAATGAAATCTTTTTTATGCATGTGACAATAATGTTAATCAAAATTACGCATATAAAATACTTAGAACTTTTCGAGTCTCATCCACACTTTCTAAATAATTGCCAAAAAAAATTTTAGGAATTAAATAGAAATCCTCCCCTGCGGAGTCGCCAAAAACTGTAGGGAATATTTCAAGTATTACCCCAAATTTGAACCCCACTGTGATCATACACTGAAGTACGGTGGCATCTAATGGGAAGGAAGCTAGAGCAAAAGAGTCGCCAACAAGTTTTAGAAACTTGTAAACCGTTCACAGGGTGAAGGTTACACCCCTTAATGATCCAGAAGATCGTCAACTCCAATAGGTCTGGAACCATGACTGGTAGTTCGGGGATGAAGGTACAAATCCAACCTAAATGAGATTGAACCTGCCCTAATAATAGGCCTTTACTTTATTCTGATCGTATTCATGTGCGCTTTTTGACTAACATGCAATCAATAGGATTAACCCTAAACCTGTTTATCTATGTTGGTTGAACATTAATGCACAAATATCCTAACATGCTTCTAGGAATCAAAATAACAATCTAAGCATGATTTATATATCATAATATCAATTAAACAACTAAAGCACTTACTTGGATGCCTCGTACCTCTTTCTAATAGCAAAAATACACACGTTAGTAACTTCAAGGAAAATAAAATCAAAACAATTAAATTAAAAAATTGAAATAGAGATTTGGGACCAAACCCTCAGAAATTAAAACCTTTCATGTCTAGGGCAAAGCAACTTCGAACTTGGCTAGGTGTTTCTAGATCTTATGAATGCGGAATTTTGTATGAAAAAGGCTAGTTTAGAAAAGAGAGAGAGAGAGTAATCAAGAAATTCTTGATGAGAGTTGGTGATGGAAAACGGAGGTTTTAGGAGGCTATTTATAGAGAAAATCAACCAGATGTGATAAAAAAAAATAGAGTTTTGAAAAGAATAAAACACGACCGCAACGCCAAACACGCGCGTGGCGCCAAACACTGGACTCTAGCGCCAGACGCCAGGTATGGCGCCAGGCCCTGGTCCTGTCGTCAGACGCTGGAAATAAATTTCCACACATTTTCTTAATTTGATAAAATTCTGCCGTACGAGAGGGCAAAATCATGTTTTCCTTAAAAACACTTCTTTTATTCTGATTAAAACTCTTAAAAGTCAACTAAAGTCAATTTATCAATGCTAATTAAATTAGGAATGAAAAGAACCTTCTAGAAGAACCTAGAAGACTATAATCAATTCTAATCGCATTAGGAATGATAATTTAATATTAGGCCCTCTTCTAGAAAATTTGGGCCGCATATAAATATCAAATCAGGCCTAGTTTAGAAATTTGGCTATAACTTCCTCATTATTTATCGGAATTGGGCTTATAATATATCGTTGGAACGCACTTTTCAAACCTTACACAACAACACCATTATTGGACCCTTGCCATGGACCAAACAAAACTGGATTAGTTGTTTTCTTAAAATAGGTTTTCAAAAACAAAGAGAAAGAAAAGAAATAAAAACTTACCGCAACACTAGACTTTCCACACTTTCACTTCATTCGATAATGATTCGACATGAAAGGTACTCATCACTGGGTTTGGTTTTGGGGAGACACAAATGGGTGTCTACAGACTTTGATTTGATTCAAGAAGCTTTGTTTTTATGTGTTTGACTTACATTTGATTCAAAAAGCTTCGTTTGAATGTGTTTGACTTTCATTTGACTCCTAAAGATTTGTTTGAATGTATTTGACTTTTATTCGATTCAAAAAGCTTTTTTTGATTGTGTCTGACTTTCATTTGATTCAAAAAGCTTTGTTCGAATGTGTTTGACTTTCATTTGATTAAAAAAGCTTTGTTTGAATGTCTTTTACATTCATCTGATTCCTAAAGCTTTGTTTGAATGTGTTTAACTTTTATTTGATTTAATTAGCTTTGTTTGAATGTGTTTAACTTTCATTTGACTCCAAAAGCTTTGTTTGAATGTATTTGACTTTCATTCGATTCAATTGTTTGAATGTATTTTACATTCATCTATTCCTAAAGCTTTGTTTGAATGTGTTTGCCTTTTATTTGATTTAATTAGCTTCGTTGAATGCATTTGACTTTCATTCGATTCAAAAACGCTTTGTTTAAATGTGCTTGTCTTTCATTTGATTCAAAATGTTATGTTTAAATGTGTTTGACTTTAAATCAATTCAAAAAGCTTTGTTGAATGTATTTTACTTTCATTTGACTCAAAAAGATTTTTTTGAATGTGTTTGACTTTCATTTGATTCAAAAAGCTTTGTTTGAATGTGTTTGACTTTCATTTGATTCAAAAAGCTTTGTCTAAATGTGTTTGAGTTTCATTCGATTCAAAAAGCTTTGTTTAATTATGTTTGACTTTCATTAGATTCAAAAAGCTTTGTTTAAATGTGTTTGACTTTAATTTGATTCAAAAAGCTTTGTTTGAATGTGTTTGACTTTCATTTTATAAATAAAGCTTTGTTTGAATGTGTTTGACTTTTATTTGATTTATTTAGCTTTGGTTATATGCATTTGACTTTCATTCGATTCAAAAAACATTATTTTAATATGTTTGTCCTTCATTTTATAAAAAAAGCTTTGTTTGAATATGTTTGACTTTCATTTGATTCAAAAATATTTGATTGAATATGTTTGGCTTTCATTTTATTCAAAAAGCTTTGTTTGAATGTGTTTAACTTTCATTTGATTTATATAGCTTCGTTGAATGCATTTGACTTTCATTCAAAAAAAAAAGCTTTGTTTGAATAAATTTAACTTTCATTTGATTCAAAAAGTTTTGTTTGAATGTGATTGACTTTAATTTGATTTAATTAGCTTCGTTGAATGCATTCGACTTTCATTCGATTAGAAAAGCTTTGTTTGAATGTGTTGGTCCTACATTTGATTCAAAAAGCTTTGTTTGAATGTGTTTGACTTTCATTCAATTCAAAAAGCTATGTTAGAATGTGTTTTACTTTCATTTGATTCAAAAATTTTTGTTTGAATGTTTTTTACTTCCATTTGATTCAAAAAGCTTTGTTTGAATGTGTTTGACTTTCATTTGATTCAAAAAGCTCTGTTTGAATGTGTTTGAGTTTCATTCGATTCAAAAAGCTTTGTTTGATTATGTTTGACATTCTTATTAGATTCAAAAAGCTTTGTTTAAATGTGTTTGACTTTAATTTGATTCAAAAAGCTTTGTTTGAATGTGTTTAACTTTCATTTTATAAAAAAAAAAGCTTTGTTTGAATGTGTTTGACTTTTATTTTATTTATTTAGCTTTGGTTATATGCATTTGACTTTCATTCGATTCAAAAAACAATATTTTAATATGTTTGTCCTTCATTTTACAAAAAAAGCTTTGTTTGAATATGTTTGACTTTCATTTGATTCAAAAATATTTGATTGAATATGTTTGGCTTTCATTTTATTCAAAAAGCTTTGTTTGAATGTATTTAACTTTCATTTGATTTATATAGCTTCGTTGAATGCATTTGACTTTCATTCGAAAAAAAAAGCTTTGTTTGAATAAATTTAACTTTCATTTGATTCAAAAAGTTTTGTTTGAATGTGATTGAATTCAAATTGATTTAATTTGCTTCGTTGAATGCATTCGACTTTTATTCGATCCGAAAAGCTTTGTTTGAATGTGTTGGTCCTACATTTGATTCAAAAAGCTTTGTTTGAATGTATTTAACTTTCATTCGATTCAGAAAGCTATGTTTGAATGTGTTTTACTTTCATTTGATTCAAAAAGCTTTGTTTGAATGTTTTTTACTTTCATTCGCTTCAAAATCTATGTTTGAATGTGTTTTTCTTTTATTTGATTCAAAAAGCTTGTTTTGAATGTGTTTGACTTTCCTTTTATTCAAAAAGTTTTGTTTGAATGTGTTTGACTTTTATTTGACTCTGAAAGCTTTGTTTGAATGTGTTTTTCTTTCATTCGATTCAAAAAGCTTTGTTTCAATGTGTTTGACTTTCATTTGATTCAGAAAGCTTTGTTTGAATGTGGTTGAATTTCATTTGATTAAAATTTTTTTGTTTAAATGTGTTTTACTTTCATTTGATTCCAAAAGCTTTATTTGAATGTGTTTGACTTTTTTTTTTTTTTTGGTAAATTGAAATTATTATTACCAAAGAAGAAAATTACAACTTTCAAAAGCAAAGCTGCAACCCCAAGCTACGCAAGCCTGAAAACAGGCAAACAAACCCCTAAACTGTCCCTAGACCCCAAGTGCCACCTTCTAGGAAGGGTTCACCAGGCAAAAAGGAGACAAACCCTGCAAGTAAAATCCAACTACCTTCTATGAAGGGTGTCAGAAAAAGCAACCAGGAACAAAGAAGAAACGAGCCTATCCTAGACTCAACTGCCAAAACAAGCAGCAGGACTAGACAAAAAGGCACACAACAAAAAAAGCACAAACAAGCAGCTGTCTGTCAGAGACAGAACATCTACAAGCTACAGAGAATAAAATATCTCTAAAAACACCAGAAGTAGTCTTACAGCTCCCTGTGAAAACTACAGCATTCCTCTGCAGCCATATCTGATACACAGTCTCAGCAAAGCACATTCCTAAAAGCCTATTTTTAGGTCTAAGCTTCCTGCAAATTCTTGAGATCCATTCTAATTCAGCATCAAACTGGTTTACAGATCTGTCATAGCCAAACACTACAAGAACCTGTTTCCAAATGATGGTACTAAAAGAGCAATCAAAGAATAGATGTTGCACTGATTCCAAGCTCTGAGCACACAAAAAACAGATGGGATCATATTGAATGTTCCAGCTCTGCAATCTGTCTTTAGTAACTAACCTATTTCTGATAACAAGCCAAGTAATAAATAAACTCTTTGGAGAGGCAAGATTATTGCAAATAACTCTTCTCCAAGTCACTTTGGGCACCTGACTAATAATGTAGTGATAAATCTTTTTGATCTTGACTTTCCCACCATACATAACAGAATCCATGATAGATCTACATTTGAGAATTCTCTTAAGCACCCAAGAACATTTCTTGGGAGCAGGCATGCCCCACCAAGGCTTCCATTTGAAATAGTAAATATGAACCCATTTAACCCAAAGGCTATCAGCCTTATGAGCCACATCCCATAAAAGCTTGGTAATTGCAGCAAGATTCCATTCAGGGAGAGAAATAAGGTTCCACCCCCCACTCACTTTAGACAGACAAACTTGAGACCAAGAAACTAGAGATTTCTTAGAGGGGTTAGCTTTCCCATTCCAGAGAAACACTCTAAATCTTGATTCAATCTCTTTAAGAATCTTCTTGTGAAGGACAAAAATTTGAGCCCAATATGTCTGAATCCCAAAAAGAACACTCTTCACCAATTGTAATCTACCAGCATAAGAAATATGCCTTGCAGTCCACTGATGAGTGACATTTATGTCACTCTTAGGGAGTAGTTCTAGAGTCATTTTCGTGTTTATTTTATCTTATTTTTCCCTTTCTTTCTCTTGTTTTTCTCTTAATAATATTTCTAGTTTATTTCGGTAATTTTGGTGCGTTTTAGTTCATTTTCTTTATTTTATTAGTTTTAGTCTATTTTCGTATTTTATTTTACTTTCTTTGCTTGTATAGTTTTTGTTTAGTTTTTATTAGTTTTAAGTTTATTTTGTTATTTATTTGATTTTATTTACTTGTATAGTTTTATTTAATTTTTATTAGTTTAGTGTTATTTCTCTTTTTCTATTTTACTTTATTTTCCCTAATTTATTTATTTCATTCCTTTTTTGTCTTGATTTCTCCTCGGTTTTGTGTGTAGGGGTTCGGGTTTTATGTTAAATGAGTTCGGGTTCCAAGTTGAGTCAAATGCCAACCAAACCTGCTGCCCCTTATCCATCACCGCACCCTTCATTATCCTCCACCACACCAATACCACAGCAGCCGCAACAACCATACCCCAAACCAAACCCACACCAATACAACTCCCCTGCTGCTGCAACCAATGCACCACCATCCAATCAACCACCACCAACCCGCAATTAACCGCAAGCCCCTCACTTCCAGTTGCCAGCAACAACAACCACAACCATCCACCAATTTACAGCCACCAATTAGCTCCTCACAGCCACTCGCAACACCAGAGCAGCCCGCAATTCACACCACCGCACAGCTGCCGCAACCAATACACCACCTGACAACCTTCCCTTGACACCACCAGTAGCGCAACAATCAATCCCGCAACACCACCAACAGCAACAGAACCAACACCAACCAGAACAACCTGACCACCGCAACCCAGCCTGCTTCACCCCGCATCACCACCACAACACAAACCATCCCCTGCTCAACCAACTGCGCAGCCACATCAACCAAACCCGACTCAACCAAATGCGCAGCCACATCAACCAATACACCACCAATTTCGCACCTGACCCGCAACTACTCAAACCACCAATCGACCCAAAAATCAGAAAAATTAGCAATTTAATCGGGTTCGGGCAAACCATTGGTGGTTCGGTCGAAGTTCGAGACAGAGACTTTGTGGGTTTCGTTAATCGAAGAGGAGTGGTCGAACATACCCATGGTTAGACCAAACCAACCCCGTAGTTCGGCCGCACCAACCCATGGTTCGATCGAACCATTTCACGAGCTTCACACATGGGTTTTAATGAAGATGAACGACCTCGATTTGATGATGATAGTTGATGAACGGTGGTGATGGTGGTGCATTTCAATGGAGATAGAGAAGCCATGAATTGGGAAGAGGGGGAAATCGGGTGCTGATTGTTTTTGGGTGGGAATTGATTTGGTTTCTATTATTTTTCTTTTCTTTTTATTTTTATTTCTTTCTTTTCTTTTAACTTTTTCTTATTTTCTTTCCTTTATTTATGTATTATTTTTCTTATTTTATTTTCCTTTTTATTTTTATTTTCTTTTCCTAGTTTTATTAGCTTAGTATAAATACCCAATTTTGGGGTAATTAGAAAGGGGGATTCAATAACTATCTATTCTTCTCTCTAATTAGTTTTAGGTTAGGTTAGGATTAGTCTTCTTTGGTAGAGAGAGAAAGTGAGGTTTTCTTCATTAATGAACTTGGATATTGAAGAAGGAGCTTGTTCAATCCTTTGTAGACCTTCATCTTCAATTAATGAGCAATCTCTTACTCTCTTTATTTACTTTTGTATCTAGTTTTGTTTGCTTATTTTGATTTTCCTTCTTTGCTTATTGATCATGTTGATGCTTATTGATTTGATGATTGATATTGTCTTCAATATGATATGTGAGCAGTCACCTAGCAAAGGGTGTGGGGATGGTGTAGTTGTTAATTGATTCATGCTTATGATGTTGGGGTTATGTTAATGGTGATTAAAGTCTTTGTATGCTTGATATTCTTTGGTCTTTCTTGCAAGTGCACATTGTTAGTTGATCAAAGATGAGTCTTTACTAACAAGTAACGGAAGTTGACTTAGTTGAGATTCATTACTATCGATAATTCTTTGTTTACACCTTCTAATATATGGTTCTAATGCGAAAACATAGAGGCTATGTTAGGAGAAATCGATTAACCCCGGAAGGCGGTTAGATCGAGCTTTATTTCGATATTCTTGTATGCTTAGTTTACCATTGCTTTGCTTCTGTGTTATTGCATGATCAAGTGACGTCTACATCTACCCACTTCCCTTGGTGTTTAGTTATATTGATCTTTAATCATTCTTAATCCTTAGTTTAATCTCTTAGTTATTCATACTTCTTGTCCCGAGATAGCTTAAAGTTTTAAGTAGTGAATGCGGTGTTTATGCATGTCTCCTTGTGGTTCGACCCCTCTATTTACCCTATACACGTATTAGGTTGGTAGAGCGTTATAAATTAATTTGACTTAGGTGTAGTCGTTCAACGACACGATTATTGCCTTGTCAAATTGGCGCCGTTGTCGGGAACGGCTTCCATTACCGTCATGTTATCTTATTGAGACTAGTCCATTGTTTATATTTTCTTTTGATTTGTTTTTGTTCTCTTTGTTTTGTTTGAGAAAAAATGGCTTATATTTCTATTCCTCAATTTGATAATGAACCGTTTTGGGTGTATTTCAATAGACTTGAGGATTTCCTAGATGGTGTTAAAGGTTTAACCAAGGGTGATTATTGTGAAATCATCAATTTGGGATTAAATGATAATTTTAGAGGAGTAGTTGATAATATGTTAAATGGTAAATTTCAAGACATGTCTTCGGATGAAGCTTGGGATTTCTATTCATGGTTAGCTAGGGATAATTATGATTGGGAGAGGGCCAATCATGAGACTTATGTTCGGGATTCTCATGCTTTTAATGTTGATGCTAATTGTCATGATTTGTCTAATATGAATTCCCATGATGTGCTTGATGCTCCCCATAGTGACCATGTAATGCATGATTTCAATTCCCCTCCCTCTATAGCTCAATGTAATGAGGTACATTCTAATGATGATGAAGTGCATGCTCTTTCTCATATTGCATCCGATTTTTGCATGAATTCTAAAGGTGTGCCCCATAGTCCCCTAGATGATTCCAATGAGCAAGCTTTTGACTCGTCTATCCATAATGATTTGGACTCATTTGAGATTATGGCCCAAATATTTCTTGAGTTTCAAACGGTAGCCCATAACCTTATGAGTGAGTTCATTGATAAGGCTTCATTAGAAAGAGATGAGTTTGAGAGAAATTTGCCCCCATTCAATCTTGATTTTGAGATAGTTGAAGGAAAGGCTATTTATTGTGGTGAAAAGGAGGATAAGATTGATTACCTTGGAGTTTTTGAGCTTGAGGGAGATGTAGAACATGAGGGTTCTTCATTTGAGGATTCCATGATTGATTTTCATTCCCTCATTAGTGATGTGAGATCTTGTGATGAGGGATTAGCTACCCCTTTTTGCCTTTCTCATACACCTTTTTCCCAAAGGTTTAACCATATCTCCTACTATCCTTTGTTCCTCCCTTCTTTTCTCAAAGAACCTCTTAAGGATCCTCTTCCTATTCATGCTTCCGAAGCCCCCAACTCTTTCATTGTTGATGAGGAAAAGAGTTATAATGCCAACCAAAAAGATTTTTGTGAGGATTTTTCTTTTTCTTTTTCTACTTTTTCTTCTTATTTTCTTGTTTTTTCTTTTGATTCTTTTACTTTTTCTTTTCTCCCTTCTCTCAAGCATAAAGTCTCCTTGTACTTTATGTTTGCTTGTCATATGAGCATCCTGTATGCTCTATTTCTTGATATGTTTGCCAGTGCATATGACAAGCTATTGCGTTCTTTGTCGGGTTATTTACTAGATTGGTCATGCTTGGACGTTAAGCAAGCCTTTGCGGGAAGTAACCCGTGTTTTATTGCTTTCTTTTTCTTTCTTTTGTGTTTCTCATTTTTGTTTACTCTCTTGCCTATGTGTATAGGTACTCGATGCATATACTCATGTGCAAGGATTTTGGATTTATCTCCTTGAGAAGAATTACACCAATGATTGCTTGCATTTGGAAAAGCAACAAAGACGAGGAATTAGATGAAATTGTGGACAATGTGCTCAATTGCGGGTTTCAACACCCACCTCACATTTGGTTTACTCTTTCCTTCTTCCCTCATCTTGGATTTGCTTTCTTAATTGCATTTGGATTGTATGATTATGAATTGTTGTGTGAATGAGTTTTCTTCCTTCCCCTCCCACCCACCCTTTGTGCCTTTATTTTGAGCATTAAGGACAATGCTCCATTCTAGCTTGGGGGAGTAGCTATTCGCTAGCTTGGGGGGTTATCTATATCTCTTGGTGGTTTCTTAATCCACAGTCTCATGATTGCTTGATTTATTTCTCTCATACTTGCCAAAGTCTATTATTGAGATTGGTTTTCTATGTTTGGATGGCCATGAGCGCCTTATTGAGTTGACTTTTGGTATTTGTAGCTTTAATTGATCATGCTTTCATCTTGCACAATTGTATATACATTCTTGAGTATTGTTGGTTTTGTGAATATTTGTGTGTATAGTGTCTTTCCATGGCATTCAAGGCAAGTTTCAAAATGTTTTGTTTTAAACTTTGACATAATTGGGCTTTAGCACCTAGAATACCCTCTTGGCTAGTTGCTAGAGGTTTTCGTGCACTTGAATGTCGAGGTTGGTTCACGCATATAACATTGCCAAGGTAGTAGAACTTAAGGGCTATGAGACCTTAGCTCACTTGGTTTGTGGTAAGACGGTTGTCTCTCTCTAGCTAGTTGAAGCTTTAAAGGTGATTTTTGCTACTCCACTACCGTCATTTTTGTGAGGATGTGTCTATTTTGTTCTAGCCTTCTACATTTCTTGCTTGTGTGGCGTTTGGATCCTTGGCATTGCTAGCTTATATTGAGAATTTGGCTTAATCTACCCAAGATCGACACCGAACCAACCTAGGGGAAGACAAAGGCAATTAGGATTTTTGTTTTGTGTTATTATTCTTTATTCTTTTATTTTTCTTTTGCATTTGCTCATTTAGTAACCCAATTTGAGCCATTTTCCCTTCTTTGGCATAGCCACATTACAAACCAATGGACCTTTGCTTTATTTTCACCTTTATTAGTTTTTGTGAAGCATTCTTGGGACTTGATTTGTATTTTTAGTTAATGAAAGTGAGAAAAAGAATGAAAAAGAAGTGAAAAACTCAAATTTTGGTACTTGTGATTATTTTTTTCATGTTGAATGGTTTGAGTAAATGAGAAGAAAATAAAGGAAATGAAAGAAAAAGCCGCTCAAAGTTAAAGGAGGCGAGAGCAAAGAATAAAAAGAAATGAAAAAAAAAAAGAAAATATTGAGAAAATACAAAAATATTTGTTGTTTGGTTGAAAAAGAATAAGCTTGGGGGAGGAGTTGCTAGAATTTTTTATTTGAAAGTTGGTAGTTTATTGAGTTTGAATTGAGGAATGATCAACCTTGCTTCACTTCTAAGTTTACCACCAATTTCCAAATTTATTTCCACACCCTTTACCCTAGCCTAAACGTTTAACCCTTTTTAAGACCTTTGGACCTTAGTGAGGTTTAGTTACTACCGATGGAGGGTAATCAAGCCAAGCCTATTGAGCGAGCTATCAATGCCAAGATGTCGGGTAGCCTAAATGTTTTTCATTGATTATTTCTTCCGATTCCTTCAAGGAATCTCGAGATATCACCTTAAAAGTGGATGCAAAACTAGTGAGGATGCGGAAGTTTGGTTGGAGATAAGGAGGAGTATAAGTCCCTCTAAGTTCTCTACCCTTTGCATGCTTTATGTGTGCATCAACCTTAGCTATTCTTTTCCTTGGCTACCTTTAATGTCTAGAAAGGACTGTATTCTTGTGCATTTAGCCCATTGTTTGTGTTTGGTTTGAAATTCCAAAACTCGAGTTTTCTTGATTTCACCTTTGCCTTGAATGTTATGTGTTGCCAAGAGTTGTGGGTTAAACCTCTTAGGAAACCCTCACGAGAGCTTACTCGTCCTCTTTGGCGACATAGGGGTTTAAAGGGCTTGATGCATACGCTAAATGCATCCGTGATTCCTACGGCAGTGAGTTAGTGTACATTCTTTCTCTTTGTTTCTATTTTGTTTCTTTTGCCTTTAATAATTCCATCTTGTTCTCTTTTGCTTTAGCTTTGCTCGAGGACGAGCAAAGGTTTAGCTTGGGGGAATTTGATGAGTGACATTTATGTCACTCTTAGGGAGTAGTTCTAGAGTCAGTTTCGTGTTTATTTTATCTTATTTTTCCCTTTCTTTCTCTTGTTTTCTCTTAATAATATTTCTAGTTTATTTCGGTAATTTTGGTGCGTTTTAGTTCATTTTCTTTATTTTATTAGTTTTAGTCTATTTTCGTATTTTATTTTACTTTCTTTGCTTGTATAGTTTTTGTTTAGTTTTTATTAGTTTTAAGTTTATTTTGTTATTTATTTGATTTTATTTACTTGTATAGTTTTATTTAATTTTTATTAGTTTAGTGTTATTTCTCTTTTTCTATTTTACTTTATTTTCCCTAATTTATTTATTTCATTCCTTTTTTGTCTTGATTTCTCCTCGGTTTTGTGTGTAGGGGTTCGGGTTTTATGTCAAATGAGTTCGGGTTCCAAGTTGAGTCAAACGCCAACCAAACCTGCTGCCCCTTACCCATCACCGCACCCTTCATTATCCTCCACCACACCAATACCACAGCAGCCGCAACAACCATACCCCAAACCAAACCCACACCAATACAACTCCCCTGCTGCCGCAACCAATGCACCACCATCCAATCAACCACCACCAACCCGCAATTAACCGCAAGCCCCTCACTTCCAGTTGCCAGCAACAACAACCACAACCATCCACCAATTTACAACCACCAATTAGCTCCTCACAGCCACTCGCAACACCAGAGCAGCCTGCAATTCACACCACCGCACAGCTGCCGCAACCAATCAATCCCGCAACACCACCAACAGCAACACAACCAACACCAACCAGAACAACCTGACCACCGCAACCCAGCCTGCTTCACCCCGCATCACCACCACAACACAAACCATCCCCTGCTCAACCAACTGCGCAGCCACATCAACCAAACCCGACTCAACCAAATGCGCAGCCACATCAACCAATACACCACCAATTTCACACCTGACCCGCAACTACTCAAACCACCAATCGACCCAAAAATCAGAAAAATTAGCAATTTAATCGGGTTCGGGCAAATCGTTGGTGGTTCGGTCGAAGTTCGAGACGGAGACTTTGTGGGTTTCGTTAATCGAAGAGGAGTGGTCGAACATACCCATGGTTTGACCGAACCAACCCCGTAGTTCGGCCGCACCAACCCACGGTTCGATCGAACCATTTCACGAGCTTCACACGGGTTTTAATGAAGATGAACGGCCTCGATTTGATGATGATAGTTGATGAACGGTGGTGATGGTGGTGCGTTTCAATGGAGATAGAGCAGCCATGAATTGGGAAGAGGGGGAAATCGGGTGCTGATTGTTTTTGGGTGGGAATTGATTTGGTTTCTATTATTTTTCTTTTCTTTTTATTTTTATTTCTTTCTTTTCTTTTAACTTTTTCTTATTTTCTTTCCTTTATTTATGTATTAGTTTTCTTATTTTATTTTCCTTTTTATTTTTATTTTCTTTTCTAGTTTTATTAGCTTAGTATAAATACCCAATTTTGGGGTAATTAGAAAGGGGGATTCAATAACTATCTATTCTTCTCTCTAATTAGTTTTAGGTTAGGTTAGGATTAGTCTTCTTTGGTAGAGAGAGAAAGTGAGGTTTTCTTCATTAATGAACTTGGATATTGAAGAAGGAGCTTGTTCAATCCTTTGTAGACCTTCATCTTCAATTAATGAGCAATTTCTTACTCTCTCTCCTCTAACTTTATTTGTTTATTTTGATTATTATTTTAGTTGTTGGTATTGCTTGTTGATCATGTTTATTCTTGATTATTTGTTGATTAATCTTGTTATTATCATGATTAGTGAGTAATTTCCCCATTAAGGGGATGGTTGTGGTGTAGTTTGACCTTGAGCATGTTCTAGGGTTTAGAATTGATTTATTTGTGATTAAAGTCTTTATATGCTTGATATTCTTTAATCTTCTTGCAAGTGCACATTGTTGGTTGATTAAAGGTGAATCTTTGCTAACAAGAAACGGAAGTTGACTTAGTTAAGGTTCATTACTATCGATTGTTATTTAATAGTACCTCCTAGTATATGGTTCTAATGTGGAAACATAGAGGCTATGTTAGGAGAAGCCAATTGACCCCGGAAGGTGGCTAGATTGGATCCTTTATTTCGATATTTGACCATGTTTAGTTCATAATTAATTCAATTTTTATGCCTTTGTTTATGTTCAAAAGAATGTTATACCTAAACCATTTCCCTTAATGTTTTATTTCTTGTTTTAGCATTTTTAGACTTTAGTTTATTTATCTCTTATTCCGGACTAGCTTAATTGTCGATAACATTTGGTGGTGTTTAATCGTTCTCTGTGGTTCGACCCCTATGCTTGCCATATACTCGTATTAGGTTTGTTTAGGTTGTATAAATTGTATTTGATCCAGGGATAGACAATTGACGACGCGTTTATTCCCTTGTCATCCAACTATTGATCCTGGCAGTTACCTTGTCCTCCAAAGGCTTACATTGAGCAATAGTGAGCTTTTTAGAAGATAAAGGAACTCCTAGATATCTAAAAGGAATAGAACCAGGAGCAACCCCAATCAGAGTTCTAAGACTACTTTGCTCATCCTCTGATAAACCTCCAAAATAGACCTCACTCTTATCCAAGTTTGCAGCAAGCCCTGAAGCTTCAGAGAACTTAGTAAAAGCCTGGAAAAGAAGAGAAACAGAACCAGCATCTGCCCTAGAGAACATCAATAGATCATCAGCAAACATGAGATGGGTCAAGTTCATTTTCTCACATCTAGGGTGGTAATTGAAGTCTGGGTTCTGCTGTAAGTCAGAAAGACACCTGGAAAGGTACTCCATCCCAATAGCAAAAAGAAAAGGGGACATGGGGTCACCCTGTCTAAGACCCTTCCTAGCTAGAAAAGGCTTAGAGGGGGTCCCATTAATCAAAATAGAGAAAGAGACAGTAGAAAGGCACCCTTTTATCCAACTAATAAACTGAGCAGGGAAACTAAGTTCAGCCATGACAGTTTCAAGAAAACTCCACTTAACTAAGTCATAAGCCTTTTTGAGATCAATCTTGAGCATACACCTTGGAGTGATATACTTATGCCCATACCCTTTAATCAATTCAGTTGCAAGAAAAATATTGTCACCAATATGCTTACCAGGAATAAACCCAGCCTAAGCATTATCAATGATCTCATAAAGAACAGAAGCCAATCTAGTAGTTAAAATCTTGGAAATTAGCTTATACAAAACAGTACAACATGCAATTGGCCTGAAATCTTTAGCATAAGAAGGATTCTGCACCTTAGGAACTAAGGTAACAGTTGTGCAATTCCATTGCCTTGATAATCTTCCAGTGTTAAAGAAATCCAAAATACTTGCATAAATATCTTCTTTCACAACACTCCAAACTTTTTAAAAAAGAAAGCATTAAAACCATCAATGCCAGGACCTTTGGTATTGTCAATACGTTTAAGAGCCAAGTCAATTTCATCAACAGTGACAGGAGAAATAAGAGAATTCTGGGAAGCAGCAGAGAGTTACCTACCTCTTCTCATAGTACTTAGATCAACTCCAGGAAGAGCAGTGGCTCTGGTACCCAACAAATTCTTATAAAACCTAGTGATCTCATCTTCAATAGCAGCAGGGGTCTTCAACAAATCACCATGCTCATTGAAAATAGAATCAATCCTATTCTTACTTTGCCTCTGCTTCAAGATAGAGAAAAAGTAATGATTACTACCATCACTAAGCTGCATCCAGTCGATTCTTTATTTTTGCTTATAAACACTTTCTTGAATACTCAACCAATACTTCACATTTGCAATGGCTTCCATTTCCTGAGCATACAGGTCAGTATTCATCACATCATCAGAAATCTGTTGCTGAATGTCAGAAAGATTTTTGATGATTACACCAAACATTTTAGAGATTTTAGAGCACTCTTAATCTGCTTAAGCTTACACCAAACATTACCAATACCAGTCTGCCAAGTATTCTCAATAATAGACAAGAAATTGTCATGATCAGCAAGAAAATTAAGAAACCTAAAAGGTTTCCCCTTCCCAAGCTGAGCAGGAAGAATCTCATAAGCAATGGGGTTATGGTCTGAAAGAGAGGGAGGCAAATAAAGAGCTTCAACATGACCATAACAATTAATCCAT
Organism: Chenopodium formosanum; assembly: GCA_024500155.1. Taxonomy (NCBI): domain Eukaryota; kingdom Viridiplantae; phylum Streptophyta; class Magnoliopsida; order Caryophyllales; family Amaranthaceae; genus Chenopodium; species Chenopodium formosanum. The sequence continues at coordinate 46,081,903 of CM044880.1, forward strand.
TCTTGGTTTATAAATCCCCTATCAATCCTAGAAAAAGTTCTGGGACCCACATGAGCTTTATTACACCAAGAATAAAAAGACCCTTTAGATTTTATTTCAACAAGGGCTAAATCATCAATACATTGCTGGAAATATCTAGTCTCATAATCTGAGACAGGAGCCCCATTCAGCCTATCATCAGCAGATAAAATGGTATTGCCTATTTTTATGTAGGAATGTGTTTGAGTTTTATTTGATTTAATTAGCTTTGTTGAATGCATTTGACTTTCATTCAATTCAAAAAACTTTGTTTGAATGTGTTTGTCTTTTATTAGATTCAAATAGCTTTGTTTGAATGTGTTTGACTTTCATTCGATTCAAAAAGCATTGTTGAATGTGTTATACTTTCATTTGATTCAAAAAGCATTTTTTGAATGTGTTTGACATTCATTTGATTTCAAAATCTTTGTTTGAATGTGTTTGACTTTCATTTGATTCAAAAAGCTTTGTTTGAACGTGTTTGACTTTCATTTTATTCAAAAAGCTTTGTTTGAATGTGTTTTACTTTCATTCTATTCAAAAGCTTTGTTTGAATGTGTTTGAATTTCATTTTACTCAAAAGGCTTTGTTTGAATGTGTTTGACTTTCATTTGATTCAAAAAGCTTTGTTTGAATGTGTTTGACTATCATTGTACTCAAAAAGCTTTGTTTGAATGTCTTTGACTTTCATTCGATTCAAAAATCTTTGGTTGAATGAGTTTGACTTTCATTGGATTCAAAAAACTTTGTTCGAATGTGTTTGTCTTTCATTTGATTAAAAAAGTTTTGTTTTAATGTGTTTTACATTCATTTGATTCCAAAAGCTTTGTTTAAATGTTTTTGACTTTTTTTTATTCAATTAGCTTCGTTGAATGTATTTGTCTTTCATTTGAATCAAAAAATTGTGTTTGAATGTGTTTGTCCTTCATTTGATTTAAAATGCTTTGTTTGAATGTGTTTGACTTTCATTTGTTTAAAAAAGCTTTTTTTGAATGTGTTTGACTTTCATTCGATTTAAAAAGCTTTGTTTGAATGTGTTTTACTTTCATTTGATTCAAAAAGCTGTTTTTGAATGTGTTTAGCTTTCATTTGATTCAAAAAGCTTTGTTTGAATGTGTTTGACTTTCATTTGATTCAAAAATCTTTGTTTGAATGTGTTTGACTTTAATTTTTTCAAAAATCATTGTTTGAATGTGTTTGACTTTTATTTGATTTAAAAAGCTTTGTTCGAATGTGTTAAACTTTCATTCGATTCAAAAAGATTAGTTTGAATGTGTTTAACTTTTATTTGATTTAATTATCTTCGTTGAATACATTTGACTTTCATTGGATTTAAAAAGCTTTGTTTTAATGCTTATGTCCTTCATTTGATTTAAAAAGCTTTGTTTGAATGTGTTTTACTTTCATTCAATTCAAAAAGCTTTGTTGAATGTGTTTTACATTCATATTATTCAAAAAGCTTTTTTGAAATGTGTTTGACTTTCATTTGATGTAAAAAGCTTTATTTAAATGTGTTTTACCTTCAATTGATTCAAAAAGCTTTGGTTGAATGTGTGTTACTTTCATTTGATTCAAAAAGCTTTGTTTGAATATGTTTGACTTTCATTTTGAGTTAAAAGGTTTTGTTTTACTGCGTTTGATTTTCATTTGATTCAAAAAGATTTGTTTGAATGTGTTTCACATTAATTTAATTCAAAAAGCTTTAATTGAATGTCTTTTACTTACATTTGATTCAATTAGCTTCGTTGAATGCATTTGACTTTTATTCGATTTAAAAAGCTTTGTTTCAATTTGTTTGACTTTCATTTAATTTAAAAAGATTTTTTTGAATGGGTTTGAATTTCATTCGATTCAAAAAGCTTCATTTGAATGTGTTTGACTTTCATTTGATTCAAAAAGCTTTGTTTGAATGTGGTTGACTTTCATTGGATTAAAATTTTTTTTTTTTTGAATGTGTTTTACTTTTATTTGATTCCAAAAGCTTTATTTGAATGTGTTTGACTTTTATTTGATTTAATTAGCTTTGTTGAATGCATTTGACTTTCATTCGATTCAAAACACTTTATTTGAATGTGTTTGTCTTTTATTTGATTCTAATAGCTTTGTTTAAATGTGTTTGACTTTCATTCAATTCAAAAGGATTTGTTGAATGTGTTTTACTTTCATTTGATTCAAAAAGCTTTTTTTGATTGTGTTTGACATTCATTTGATTCCAAAAGCTTTGTTTGAATGTGTTTGACTTTCATTTGATTCAAAAAGCTTTGTTTGAATATGTTTGACTTTCATTTTATTCAAAAAGCTTTGTTTGATTGTGTTTTACTTTCATTCAATTCAAAAAGCTTTGTTTGAATGAGTTTGATTTTCATTCGACTCAATAAGCTTTGTATGAATGTGTTTGACTTTCATTCGATTCAAAAATCTTTGTTTGAATGTGTTTGACTAACATTTGTCTCAAAAATCTTTGTTTTAATGTGTTTAACTTTCATTCTATTCAAAAAGCGCTGGTTCAAATGTGTGAATTTCATTGGATTCAAAAAGCTTTGTTTGAATGTGTTTGACTTTCATATGAGTAAAAACGTTTTGTTTGAATGTATTTTACTGTCATTTTATTCCAAAAGCTTTGTCTGAGTGTGTTTTAGTTTTATTTGATTTAATTAGCTTCGTTGTATGCATTTGATTTTCATTTGATTCAAAAAGCTTTGTTTTAATGTGTCTTACTTTCATTCGATTCAGAAAGCTTTGTTGAATGTGTTTTACTTTCATTCAATTTAAAAAGCTTTTTTGAATTGTGTTTAACTTTTTTTTTTTGGTAAATAAGAAATTTTATTACCAAAGTGAAAAGTTATAACTTACAAAGCTTAGTTATAACTAACACAAATCACCACAAGACCTGAACCAGGCCAACCACCCTAAAACAGTTCCACAATACTTACCTAGCCACCTTCTAGGAAGAGTTCTAGGAAGAAAAGGAACAACAACTAGACTCAAGTTCCCATCCATCTTCTAAGAAGGGTTCTGGGAACAAGGACCAGACAACACAAAAGAGAACCAAAGAAACAGGACAACAGTCGTGTAACAAAAACAGCAAACTGGACTCAGAGGTGATAGGACAAAACAACACATAGGACCAAAATATCACAGATACAACAACTTCCTATCAACAGCATTACACCTTACAACAGTTCTATACACAATGTCCTTAAAAATTAATTCTGCAGGCTGACAGTCACCAGTAAACATCAAATTGTTCTATTGAAGCCATATGCTATGAATAGTCTCAGTAAAACACATCACATAGACTCTTCCTTTACTTCTAGATCTTCTAAAATTCCTGAGAAGCCATTGTTGTTCACTCTGAAAGTCTTGAGCAAATCTTTGAATCTTAAATAGAGCAAGAACCTCCTCCCAGACTGCCCAAAAAAAAGAGCAAAGAAAGAACAAGTGAGAAACACATTCAGCATTGTTCTGAAAGAAGAAACAGGCAGGATCACAATTAATATTCCATTGCAGAAGCCTGTCTTTAGTAACCAATCTGTTTAGCAAAGTGAGCTAAGTGATAAAAATGCTCTTAGGGGAAGCAACATTATTACAAATAATCCTTTTCCAATCAACTTTGTTACCTTGAGGCCTGTGTAATACCCCGTATTTTTATACGTATTTTATTTAGAATATGTATTTAATAAGGGTATTTAAATAATTTTAGTATTTTAATTATGATGTTTTAATTATTAATCCCATGTAAGTTGGAATTTTTTACTAAACGAAAGTTTGTTTAATTAATTATTTAATAGAACTTGGGGTTTTATTTTAAGAAATTATGATTTTAACAAGTTTTAGTAGGGAAGGGATTAGGAAAAACTAAAGGAGGAAAATTTAAGGTAAAAGGGGTGATAGAGAAGGGGTATAAATATCCCTCTTATGAGGCAATTCAACTTTGCCCAAAGTGGAGAAAACCCAAGGTAAGCTTCTCTCCTTTTTCTCTTTATTTTCTTCTTTCCTTTTCTTTTTCTCTCTCCTTCCCTTCCTCTTCTTGTTTGCGCACCACCACCACCGGTGGGCCGCCGACCACCAGCACCAGTCGGCAGCAGCGGCGACCACCGGCGCTGGCAGCAGCCGGCAGTGGCGTCGGCCTGCTGTCGACAGTCACAGCTTTCGAAAAAAAATAGTTTTAAAAATCAAATCTTTCTTACCCAAATCTAATCTAGGCTTTAATCTAATTATAAATTATGAGTTTGGAGATTTAATTTTGATGTTTGGTTATTGTAATTATGTTAATTAATTTTCAGATTTGGTTTACAATTAAAAAGCCCCAATTTTTGAAACCCTAGGTTATTAATTTATGAGTTATTGAATGATTATGATGTATAAGGAGGTAGACCTTTGTTTTAAATGTTTTAAAGCTTAATTACAGCAAGTTTTAATTATAATAAAGAGCTGGAATTTTATGTAGAGCACTTAATATTATGTTTCTTGAAGAAATTTTAATTACCCATTAATTGGGACTTAATTATGTTGTTTTAAATATAATTTCAGCTTACTTTAATTAAATTATGCGGGGTTTTAAAATAGTATATATTGCTGGAAATTTGTTTAGAGTGGATATTAATACTCTATTATGAATTTAATGTGTAGGAGACTTTAAAGTAAGCAATTTCTACTAGTCGTGGCAATTTTAAAATCGTACTCATGGTACGTACGTGTACTTAGCATACTTTTGGTGATGTAGTATCATGTTAGACTTGACTCAATTAATCCTAATTAGTATCATGCTAAGATTTATGATTGGAATCGTGGATTTTTGATATTGGAGATTAAATTAGAAAGTATGATTTATTTGAGATGGATTAATGGTTGGAAATTAATGTTTGACATGTTGTGTTTGAACCACACTTTTATTTATGGCATGTTAGAATGCATGATAAATTAAACTATATGTTTAATTATGTTAGGAATATTGAAAAGGAATTTTATTATGGTTCAAATAATTTTTATTAATGCTTTAAGCATGAGGAAGGAGCTATATAAGTGTCTATGTACACAAGGAATAAATTGTATATTGGTACCTTTGTGCACTTAAGGTGTTTTTAACACCGAGGGATAGGATTTTTGGCGCATTATGCGTTTAAGGTGTCTTTGACACTGAGGTAGAATTAAAAAGGGTTCAACATTAAATAATATGTGGTCACTAATTATTCAAGAATTAATTTGGTATGTTGGTTGATTGAATAATTATTGTTGATTATTTTATTATGTTTTGAGAGTCATCACCAAGTCCAATAAAACGTAAATAACGTAAAGTGAAAGAGATTATGCACCAAAATTCATGGAACGTATATACCTTGAGTATGAACAATGGGGGGAGTTATGGGGTTTTATATTTAACCATAACTTCTAATGGAGTACAGGACGCTGTACATTCCTTTTTGTTTATTATTATGCGCATGAATTCCGCCACCTTTGAGTGGTTTTATCGTTGCACGGTTAGTTCTCGTGTCAATTAACCTTAATTTATTTGGGGGAGGATAGTTGGAAATCCGTTCGATGCATTATCAACGCTAAATGAATTATTTAGTGTCTAGTCATTCTGTTTTGTTGATTGATGTGTGTGCTTGTAAACAGGTGCAATGAGGTAAGTGTGTTGATAGGTGAAACCATGTTAGTGTGTTTAATTTACGCTTAAGTACTCAGCTTTGCTGATTGTGTGTGTTTGTGTGTTTGGCCATGTCTTTACCTTGGCCCTATGATGACCCATTTTTAATGGAGAGTAGTGGAAACAAGTAGAGATAAACTTTTCAGGTATTGAAGCATAATCATGATGGGGCATGAGAAAAGAGTGAATCTTGCTAGCTTTCATTAGGTTACGATGTGTTTTATGCTTTATTTATTTATGACATATTTTGTGTGGATTAACACAAAGGTTTGGTTTTGGAACGGTTTTGAATAAGGGCCTTTAATGGTTCCAAGTTGTAGTTTGATTTTATTTGACTTTGTTTGTTTGGTTTTAAACTTTACTTTCGTTTGGTTGACTTTTGAGTTGACTTGTTTAAACGGTATTTAATTTTGAGTCTTCCGTTGTGTATCTTTGATAACTGCCTTAGTCGTTTTCACGGTGACGATAATGTCTTAGATATTCCTAAATTGTATTTTAAAGAGTAGAATGGATATTTAAAGGAAAGGAATTTCTAGGGTGTTACAAAGTGGTATCTGGAAGCTTAGGTTGAGATTTTAAATTACCACTTACCCGAAAACGTTTTTCTTACTGTGATTTAAACTTGGCCAAGTGTTAATTTAATTATGCAACGTTAATTGTTCCGATTTTATTTTTTATACATATATATTTTTTAAAAAAAGGGGCCGAAATTTTTTTATTTTATTTTGGTCGGATATTTTTTTTAGGGGACACTCGAATTTTTTTTAGTGTCGGAAATTTTTTATTTTGTAAGGCTGAAATTTTGGCCCTCTTCTCATTAAATTCGAATTTTTTTTTTTAAAAAAAGGAAAAATATTTTTTTTAAGTATTGCAGGGAGCAAGGATTGAGGTAAGAATTTTGTGTTAAAAGATTTTATTAACATGTTGGTGAGCTTGGGTAGGAAAAAGAAAGAGCATATAGGCTAGAATTTAATTTATTCCCTTTGTGCATAATTTTATTTTGAGTGTTCAAGCATGTTGTTTGACTAGAAGTTTGTTGATGATAGCATGAAATATGTGTATTATTCTATGTGATCCTTCGAAATTGTATGATTGAACACCAAACTTAATTTCCTACAAGACTGTATTATTTATTTTATTTTATTTCTTTTTGGGAAGGGAATTCTTTTCTAAGCCTTTTCTCTACAGGATGCCAATCTTTCCTAGCAAATTTACACAAATGGGATCTCTTGTAAAGAAACATAATGAACACCCCTACGACTTTGTAGAAAAGATCAGATACTTTTGTTCCTACATGAGCAATGTCTTACGAGACAGAGTTTATGACACCCCTGATCGTATTTCGGCTATGATTGTCCATTGTCTCCCAGAGGAGCGCCCTTACATTGCTGTCAAACAGAGATTTTCTGATTTTTACCTTCCAGGAGACGTTCCGAAATACCATAAATACAAAGACTATTATGGCCAGTGGTATCCAGATTATATTTTCTTAACTAAATATCTCGTAAGAGTGGAGAAAGCTCATTGTCAGCACTTAAATCTTCCCTACCCTGACTACTACTGCGATAACCCGGTAGGGAATAATCCTCCTCCTAATCAACAATCAAGAAATTCTTCTTCTTCTTCGTCGTGGGGTGGTTAGGCAGAAAATGGAGAACAACAAGAGGGAGATAGTTCACTTATGGAGATTTCTGATCCTAATCCACCTCCAACTCCAATAATAATAGACATTTCATTGGATGAGGAGGAAGAAGGGGAGTTTGTACAAGTAGAACCTGAACCTGAGTCACCTGAACCAATGGAAGAGTCAAATGATTTTGATTTTGATCTTTCAAGCTACAAACAATACACTGACAAAAGGGACAACGTTTGAAAGGATAAGATTTTATAACTTTCCTCGTCACAAATTCATAGTCTTTATTTTAGTTATTATTATTTCAGTTTTAAATCAATAAGTGGCATGACCACACAAGTTTCTAGAAAACAATTTTTATTTTAGTAATTTCAGTCTATTTTAATTAATAAGACCTTATTTATTTCCTTGTCAAATTTTTTTTATTTAAATAAATAAATTCATTTGTTTTCCAAATCTCCCATTTCACATCACTATTCCAATAACCAAAATTCCAAGCAACTTAATTCCAACGAATATTTCTAAGCTATGGGCATCTATGGGAATTTTATTTTTTTTTTATCTATGTGATGCTTTATTAAATGTATGGTTGGTTAGCAATCAATAATTGATTGATAAAGCTACAAATTAAGGGAATTATTAGCTTTCGCTATCCCAAATTGTTAGCTTCAAATTTTACTGTGAATGTTTAAAGAGTTCTAAGTAATAGATGAGTGTATGTCTTGAGAGCTAAACATAGCCATTTCTAATATAAACCCTTGTCCTCAATTCAGGAGAAGCAAAATGGCAGGGGGAAACGATTTGAATGAAGTAGTAAGGCAATTGGCAGCAGTTGCCCAACAATTGGCAAGAAACTCAACTGGTAATGGGGATACTCAAGGAGAGCTCTTTAAGAAGGTGGCACAAAGTAAGCCACCAACATATCAAGGCGAGCCTGACCCTATTATATTGGAAAACTGGTTGAGGGAATTTGAGAAACTATTTGGAGCTGTGGGATGCCCTGAAAACTCAAAAGTGAGTTGTGCTACTTACTATCTGAGAGGTGAAGCTGACCTTTGGTGGCAACAAAACGAGACTACCATTAGAGCGCTACCTGGGTTCAACTGGACCAAATTACAAGATAAAGTGAGAGACAAGTTTTATCCTAGCTTTTTGCAGAAGTAGAAAGCTGAGGAATTCTCAAACCTTAAGATGGACAGGATGTCAGTTACAGAATACTACACCAAGTTTATTGAGTTGTCCCGTTTTGCTAAAGGGTATGTCTCTACGGAGAAAGCAAAAGCTAGGAAGTTTGGGAGTGGCTTAACTACTGATTTGCAGTTAAAGCTGTGCAAGCAAGTATTTGAGACCCTGGATGAAGTATATGGAAGGGCCGCACACCTTTATGCTTTGGAAGAAAAGAAGAAGAAGGAGTTAGCTGAAATAGAAGGAAGAGAGAAGAGGAAGGAAGTGGGGCAGGTTTCTGGAAATCAACAGGGAAACCAGAATGGTTTTAAGAAGCAGAAGTACCACCATAACAATAATTTTCACAACAATAATAACTTCCAGGGTAATAACCGTCAAGGAAACCGTAACAACAATGGAGGGGCTAGAAACAATAACCAGGGGAATAACAAGAATGGGAGAATTTATTTTTGCAAAAGGTGTAGGAATAACCACCCTAGAAAGGATTGCGAGGGCAATTCGGTCGCTTGTCGTGTTTGTAATAAACTTGGGCATAGGGAATATGAGTGTTTCTCCAAGAATAGCAATGGGAACAGGCAAGGCAACAATAATTCAGGAGGAAACCAGAGGAATTTCCAAGGGAACAGCAACAACTTTACGGGGAACAAGGGAGTGCAACAAACTGGGGCGGAGAACAGTAACACCACCAGTGGGAATAGCCAACAGAAGGGTGGAACTGCAGGGAAAATGAATGTTCTGAGTAAGCATGAGGCGGATACCACGAAAGATGTTATCACTGGTACTTTTTCTATTAACTCTATTCCAGTTAAAGTATTGTTTGATTCTGGTGCAACTTTTTCTTTTGTTTCTAAGGGTATTGTTTCAAAACTTAAAGACTGTTTAAAGACAGTAGAAGTAGTAGATTTACCCATAACCATTCCGACAGGTGGGGTAGTGAAATGTACCAAAACCTTTAGAAATGTGCCTTTAGAAATAGAAGGAAAGATATTCCCGTCTAAACTTATTGAGTTTGGGCTGAGCGACTTTTATCTTATTCTGGGAATGGACTGGTTGAGTAAGTATAATGCTGAGATTAGTTGTAGATCACAGAGAGGGTCACAAGCGGAAATGAATCAGTGACTTACAGGATGAATGGTAAAACCAAGTGCCCAAGGGTAATATTAGTGCTAAAATTAGCAAAATACATGAAGAAGGGACATCCAGTATGTTTCTGTAGTGTTAGGAATATGAACCGTGAACAAGTGACAAATCCAAAAAATATAGAAGTAGTCAACGAATTCCTGGATGTATTTCCGGAGGAGATCCCTGGAATGCCACCTAAGAGGGCAATCGACTTTACCATAGATTTAGTTCCCGGAACAACCCCAATATCCAAGGCACCATATCGAATGGCACCTGCAGAAACGAGTGAATTAAAGGAGCAATTGCAAGATTTATTGGACAAGGGATACATTAGACCAAGTGCTTCTTCTTGGGGAGCACCAGCTCTATTTGTGAAAAAGAAGGATGGAAGTATGAGGTTGTGCATTGACTATAGGGAACTAAATAAAGTAACCATACAGAATAAGTATCCCTTACCAAGAATCGATGATTTGTTTGACCAACTAAAGGGTGCCACAGTGTTTTCAAAGATCGACTTGTGATCTGGGTATCACTAATTGAGGATTGCCGACGAAGACATTCCTAAAACCGCATTTAGGACAAGATATGGACACTACGAGTTTACAGTTATGCCTTTTGGATTGACTAATGCTCCAGCAGCAATCTTTATGGATTTGATGAATAGGGTATTTCATCAATTTATGGATAAGTTTGTAGTTGTGTTCATAGATGACATATTGGTGTACTAAAAGACTAAGGAAGAGCACGCAGAACACCTAAGGGCAATTCTGCAAACACTAAGAGAAAACCACCTCTACGTAAAATTCTCTAAGTGTGAGTTTTGGTTGGAAAAGGTAGCCTTCTTGGGACATTTTGTGTCCAAGGACGGAGTAGAGGTAGATCCAGCCAAAATAGAAGCTTTTAAGAGTTGGCCTACACCCAAGACAGTATCTGATGTGCAAAGTTTCTTAGGTTTAGCAGGGTATTATAGGCGTTTTGTCAAGGATTTTTCCAAGATTGCTAAACCTATGACCACCTTGATGAAGAAGGATAAGAAGTTTGAGTGGGACGATAAATGTGAAGAAGCGTTCCAACTCTTGAAACACAAACTAATTACAGCACCAGTACTTACACTTTTGGATGATAGTGGACTGTATAATGTGTACAGCGATGCATCAAAGAATGGTTTAGGGTGCATGCTTATGCAAAATGGGAAGGTGGTTGCATATGCATCGAGGCAGTTAAAGACCCACGAAGTAAACTATCCAACCCATGATTTGGAATTAGCTGCAATCATTTTTGCACTAAAAATTTGGCGCCATTATTTGTATGGAGTGTAATGTAGAATTTACACAGACCATAAAAGCATAAAGTACATTTTAACCCAAAAGGACTTGAACTCTCGTCAATGGAGATGGTTAGAGTATACGACAATTTATGATTTAGACATACAATACCACGAAGGGAAAGTGAATGTGGTTGCGGATGCTCTAAGTTGTAAAACTAGTCATGGAATCAACTCGTGAGTAGTGGCTAATGAATTATGTAGAGAAATGATGAAATTAAATCTAAAGGTTGTAGAATGGGGAGTACCAGCGGGTATTCTTGCGAGTCTAAGCATCCAACCAACAATATTTGACGAGATTCGAGCCAACCGAGAGGGAGATGTAAAGTTGGATAGAATTCGCGAGAAAATTAAGTAGGGAAAGACTACAGACTTCAAGATTCACGAAGATGGGAGTTTGAGGTATAAAGATCGATGGTGCGTACCACAGAAATGTGAGAAAGTGAAGAGAAAGTTGATGGAAGAAGGCCATAATACACCTTACTCTGTACACCCGGGAGGAGACAAGCTATATAAGGATTTGAAGAAGATGTTTTGGTGGCCTAGAATGAAAAATGAGGTTGCTGAGTTTGTGGCAAAGTGTTTAACATGTCAAAAGGTGAAGATAGAGCACTGGAGGCCTCAAGGGACGGTGCAGTCATTAGAAATTCCAGGATGGAAGTGGGATTGCATTTCAATGGATTTTGTGACTTGCCTACCTAAGTCAAAGAGTGGTAATGTTACCATTTGGGTAGTGGTGGATAGACTTACGAAATCTATAGTGTTTATACCAATGAAAGAAACTTGGAAGATGGAGCAACTTGCGAAAGCTTACATCAAACATGTTGTGAGCTTACATGGGGTTCCAAAAGATATTGTATCTGACAAAGATTCCAGGTTTCTCTCAAAATTCTGGAAAAGTGTACAAGAAAATTTTGGTACAATATTTAAGATGAGTACGGCATTTCACCCTTCCACAGATGGGAAAACTGAGAGAACCATTCAAACCTTGGAGGACATGTTGAGAGCTTGTGTAATAGACTTCCAGGGAGGATGGGAAGATAGTTTGGATTTAATTGAATTTTCCTACAATAATAGTTACCATGCGAGCATAGGAATGGCACCATTTGAGGCTTTATGGGAGGAAATGTCGTAGTCCAATTTGTTGGAACGACATTAGTGAAACTATGATCCTAGGGCCTCAAATGATTGAAGATACAGTTAAACAAGTAAGGGAAATTCAAGCTAAAATTCAAGTAGCTCAAGATCGCCAAAAGAGCTATGCAGACTCGAAGCGAAGGGAAGAAGAGTTCAAAATTGGTGATAAAGTGTTGTTGAAGGTGTCACCAATGAAAGGAGTGATGAGATTTGGAAAGAAAGGAAAGCTCAGTCCAAAATACATTGGTCCATATGAAATGCTACAAAGAATAGGCTAAGTAGCTTATAGGTTAGCCTTACCTATGGAGCTTAGTAAAGTACATGATGTATTTCATGTGTTCCAATTGCGAAGGTACATTCCTGATAAATCCCATGTGCTACAACCCGAAACCATTGAGTTAGATCAAAGCTTAACTTATGAAGAGAGACATGTCAAGATTCTTGACAGTAAAGTGTGTAGTACACGCAATAAGAACGTTAACATTGTGAAAGTACTTTGGTCCAACCAAGAATATGAGGAAGCCACTTGGGAGGCAGAAGATGAAATGAAAAAGAAATACCCGGAGCTGTTTCGGGTATGTTGAGTTACGGGGGCGTAACTCGTTTAATTTAAGGGGGGTAGAATGCGATAGAATTTCGCGCTTTTTCCCTATATTTTACATATTTTTAGTGCTTTTTGCACAAATTCTGTTAAGTATTTTGAGTATTAGTGCTCTCAAAGAGACACAAAGGAGTAAAATAATGACAAAAAGTACAGCAATACTATACATAAAAAGGAAAAGTTTTGAATTTCGTTTCCCAAGTTTCGGGACGAAACTTTTTTTTAAAGGGGGTAGACTGTTATACCCTGTATTTTTATATGTATTTTATTTAAAATATGTATTTAATAAGGGTATTTAAATAATTTTAGTATTTTAATTATGATGTTTTAATTATTTATCCCATGTAAGTTGGGAATATTTTACTAAAGGAAAGTTTGTTTAATTAATTATTTAATAGAAGTTGGGGTTTTATTTTAAGAAATTATGATTTTAACAAGTTTTAGTAGGGAAGGGATTAGGAAAAACTAAAGGAGGAAAGTTTAGGGTAAAAGGGTGATAGAGAAGGGGTATAAATATCCCTCTTATGAGGCAATTCAACTTTGCCCAAAGTGGAGAAAACCCAAGTTAAACTTCTCTCCTTTTTCTCTTTATTTTCTTCTTTCTTTTTCTTTTTCTCTCTCCTTCCCTTCCTCTTCTTGTTTGCGCACCACCACCACCTGCAACCACCACCACCGGTGGGCCGCCAACCACCAGCACCAGTCGGCAGCAGCGACGACCACCGGCGCTGGCAGCAGCCGGCAATGGCGTCGGCCCGCTGTCGGCAGTCACAGCTTTCGAAAAAAAAAAGTTTTAAAAATCAAATCTTTCTTACCCAAATCTAATCTAGGCTTTAATCTAATTGTAAATTATGAGTTTGGAGATTTAATTTTGATGTTTGGTTATTGTAATTATGTTAATTAATTTTCAGATTTGGTTTATAATTAAAAAGCCCCAATTTTTGAAACCCTAGGTTCTTAATTTATGAGTTATTGAAGGATTATGATGTATAATGAGGTAGACCTTTGTTTTAAGTGTTTTAAAGCTTAATTACAGCAAGTTTTAATTATAATAAAGTGCTGGAATTTTACGTAGTACACTTAATATTATGTTTCTTGAAGAAATTTTAATTACCCATTAATTGGGACTTAATTATGGTGTTTTAAATATAATTTCAGCTTACTTTAATTAAATTATGAGGGGTTTTAAAATAGTATATACTGCTGGAAATTTGTTTAAAGTGGATATTAATGCTCTATTATGAATTTAATGTGTCGGAGACTTTGAAGTAAGCAATTTCTACTAGTCGTGGTAATTTTAAAATCGTACTCAAGCTACGTACGCGTACTTAGAATATTTTTGGTGATGTAGTATCATGCTAGACTTGGCTCAATTAATCCTAATTAGTATCATGCTAAGATTTATGATTGGAATCGTAAATTTTTTATATTGGTGATTAAATTAGAAAGTATGATTTATTTGAGATGGATTAATGGTTGGAAAATTAATGTTTGGCATGTTGTGTTTGAACCACACTTTTATTTATGGCATGTTAGAATGCATGATCGATTAGACTCCATGTTTAATTATGTTAGGAATATTGAAAAGGAATTTTATTATGGTTCAAATAATTTTTATTGATGCTTTAAGCATGAGGAAGGAGCTATATAAGTGTCTATGTACACAAGGAATAAATTGTATGTTGGTGACTTTGTGCACTTAAGGTGTTTTTAAAACCGAGGATTTTTGGCGCATTATGCAGTTAAGGTGTCTTTGACACTGAGGTAGAATTAAAAAGGGTTCAACATTAAATATTATGTGGTCACTAATTATTCAAGAATTAATTTGGTTTGTTTGGTTGATTGAATAATTATTGTTGATTGTTTTATTATGCTTTGAGAGTCATAACCAAGTCCAATAAAATGTAAATAACGTAAAGTGAAAGATTACGCACCAAAACTCTTGGAACGTATATACCTTGAGTATGAACAATGGGGGGAGTTATGGGGTTTTATATTTAACCATAACTTCTAATGGAGTAAAGGACATTGTACATTCCTTTTTATTTATTATTATGCGCAGGAATTCCGCCACCTTTGAGTGGTTTTGTCGCTGGCACGGTTAGTTCCCGTGTCTGTTAACCTCAATTTCTTTGGGGGAGGATAGTTGGAATCCCCTTCGATGCATAATCAACGCTAAATGAATTATTTAGTGTCTAGTCATTGTGTTTTGTTCATTGATGTGTGTGCTTGTATACATGTGCAATGAGGTAAGTGTGTTGATAGGTGAAAGCATGTTAGTGTGTTTAATTTACGCTTAAGTACTCAGCTTTGCTGATTGTGTGTGTTTGTGTGTTTGGCCATGTCTTTACTTTGGCCCTATGATGACACATTTTTAATGGAGAGTAGTGGAAACTAGTAGAGATAAACTTTTCAGTTATTGAAGCATAATCATGATGGGGCATGAGAGAAGAGTGAATCTTGCTAGCTTTCATTAGGTTACGATGTGTTTTACGCTTTATTTATTTATGACATATTTTATGTGGACTAACACAAAGGTTTGGTTTTGGAACGGTTTTGAATAAGGACCTTTAATGGTTCCAAGTTGTAGTTTGGTTTTATTTGACTTTGTTGGTTTAGTTTTAAACTTTACTTTCGTTTGGTTGACTTTTGAGTTGACTTGTTTAAACGGTTTTTAATTTTGAGTCTTCCGCTGTGTTTCTTTGATAACTGCCTCAGCCGTTTTCACGGTGGCGATAATGTCTTAGATATTCCTAAATCGTATTTTAAAGAGTAGAATGGGTATTAAAAGGAAAGGAATTTCTAGGGTGTTACAGCCTGAACCTAGCATAAAGATTAGAAATACAAAAATTGTTGTTATACATTGCAATAGTCCAGCCACCAACTTGATCAATATATTCTCTACATCCAAGGATCTTTTTAGGGACCTAAGAAAATTTATTAGGCATAGTAGCAGTCTAGAGATCTTTATTGTTGAAATAGTAAGTAATGCACCCATCTTACCCACATATTATTAGCTTTGTGTGCTAAATCGCAAAGAACCATACAAATGGCTGCCCTGTTCCAAATCTCAAGGGAGGTAACATTCCAGCCCCCACAAACCTTAGGAAGAGTCATAAACTGCCAAGAGACAGGAGCCTTCTTAGACTTATAACCTTTTCCAGTCCAAAGGAAAACTCTAAACCTTGACTCAATTTTCCTAAAGATCTTTTTAGGGAGAATGAAGATCTTAGCCCAATAAGTCTGAATTTCAAACAGCACAATCTAAATTAACTGTAATCTACCAGCATATGAGAGATGTTTAGCAGTCCAGTAATCAATTCTAGCTGTAATTCTTTTATTAAGAGGTCTACATTGAGCAACAGTGAGCTTCTTGGAAGAAAGAGGAACTCCAAGGTATCTGAAAGGAATAGTGCCCCTGGACATACCAAGAACAGTTAGCAGTTTAGATTTCTCATCCCTAGAGATTCCACCAAAATAAACTTCACTTTTGCTGAGATTTGTAGACAAACCAGCGGCGCCTCAGAAAATTTCTGAAAAGCTTTGAGGAGCTAGACAAAAACAACATCAGCTCTAGCAAATAAGAGCAGAACATCAACAAACATCATATGAGTGATACCAAGTTTCTCACATCTAGGATAATAATTGAAATTTGGATCAAGAGTCATCTAATGCAACACTACCAAAAAACCAGTGAATTGCGACCGCCAGTGCCGGTCGCAAATTGCATGGAAAACGGTCGCAATTCGAAATTGCGACCGCCACCGGTCGCAAAGGCCCAGTCGTTATTTAGTTGGTCGCAAAAACTGAAAATTGCGTCCACTTGGCAGTCGCAGATCAAATTGCGACCGTTTTTCATATTTTCAACGACCGGTTTTTAAACTGACGTAATTAGTTAATTACGACAGGCAGAGCAGTCGCAATTATTGAAAATTGCGACGCCTAAGACGGTCGCAAAAACCTGGGATCTGCGACAGGGCCTAGCAAAAACCTGGGATCTGCGACAGGGCCTATATCAACAATACTAATGTAAGAGCTTTATGAACAAAAACTACGACACCGAAGTCTGGTGACCAAGCCCACCACCACTTATGTCTGGGTCATCTTCCCTACGAAGCTGAAATGGAGGACCACTTGAACAGTTAGAGAACAAGTTCTGCAACATTGTCTCCATCATTCGCTTACTCTCAATTGCCGCCTTCTCCCGCTCCTTCTTCAATGCCTCCTGCAATTGCGTAGCAAACTGTGCCTCCATCTGTGCCTGCATTTGCACTTTTGCCTCCTCTATTCGCTCGGCAACCTTGGCTTGCACACGTTCCTCCAACTGTGAAGCTATAAAAGGATTGTACGATTGCGAGCATTTCTTGGAAGAGGGGCTGTAAAACAAACAAGCACTTACACCTAGGCCCTTCACTACACCCTTTTTCCTACCACCATCGACCTCCCACTATAGCTGATTAGGATCCGGCTGTGACCCTACTTAAGTGGAAGACTCGTCAAGCTTCTTTTGGTAGGCTTTTTGAAATCAAACAACTCATATTTAGCATATTAAACATGATTATAGGTTCAAATTGCTAAAAAGTACACATTTTCAAGCATTTACATGACTATAGGTTAACAACTTGGCTAAAATGGCTTAAATAGCCTTCTAACTTACCCATTTTCTTTGTTTTTGCTATATTCTAAGAATTTTTCAATCAAACAACCCATATTTAGCATATTAAACATGTTTATAGGTTCAAATTGCTAAAAAATACACATTTTCAAGCATTTACAAAGCTATAGGTTTACAACGTTGCTAAAATGGCTTAAATGACATTCTAACTTACCCATTTTCTTTGTTTTTGCTATATTCTAAGAATTTGTCAAT
This sequence comes from Chenopodium formosanum, assembly GCA_024500155.1. Taxonomy (NCBI): domain Eukaryota; kingdom Viridiplantae; phylum Streptophyta; class Magnoliopsida; order Caryophyllales; family Amaranthaceae; genus Chenopodium; species Chenopodium formosanum. Next base: position 46,099,440 of record CM044880.1, read on the forward strand.
CAAACAACCCATATTTGCATATTAAACATGTTTATAGGTTCAAATTTCCTAAAAATACACATTTTCAAGCATATACAAGGCTATAGGTTTACAACTTGGCTTAAATGGCTTAATGGGCATTCTAACATACCCATTTTCTTTGTTGTTGCTATATTCTAAGAATTTGTTAATCAAAAAACTCATATTTATCGTATTAAACATGTTTATAGGTTTAAATTGCTAAAACATACACATTTTCAAGCATTTACAAGGCTATAGGTTTACAACTTGGCTAAAATGGCTTAAATGGCATTCTAACTCACCCATTTTCTTTTTTTTTTGCTATATTATAAGAATTTGTAAAACAAACAACTCATATTTATCATATTAAACATGTTTATAGGTTAAAATTGCTAAAACATACACATTTCAAGCATTTACAAGGCTATAGGGTCATAACTAGGGTAAAATAGCTTAAATGACATTCTAACTGACCCATTTCCTTTGTTTTTGCTATATTCTAAGAAAGTGTCGATCAATCAACTCATATTTATCATATTAAACATGTTTATAGGTTCAAATTTCTAAAACATACACATTTTCAAACATTTAAAAGCCTATAAGTTTGTAAAATGGCTAAAATGGCTTAGATGGCAATCTAACTTAACCATTTTCTTTATTTTTGCTATATTCTAAGAATATTTCAATCAAACAACTCATATTTATCATATTAAACCTTTTTATAGGTTTAAATTGCTAAAACATACACATTTTCAAGCATTTACAAGGCTATAGGGTCATAACTAGGTTAAAATAGCTTAAATGGCATCTAAATTATCCATTTTCTTTGTTTTTGCTATATTCTAAGAATTTATAAATCAAACAACCCATATTTGCATATTAAACATGTTTATAGGTTCAAATAGCTAAAAAATACACATTTTCAAGCATATACAAGGCTATAGGTTTACAACTTGGCTAAAATGGCTTAATGGTCATTCTAACATACCCATTTTCTTTGTTGTTGCTATATTCTAAGAATTTGTCAATCAAAAACCTCATATTTATCATATTAAACATATTTATAGGTTCAAATTGCTAAAACATACACTTTTTCAAGCATTTACAAGGCAATAGGCTCATATCTAGGCTAAAATGGCTTAGATGTAATTCTAACTTACCCATTTTCTTTGTTTATCTATATTCTAAGAATTTGTCAATTAAAAAACTCATATTTATCATATTAAACAGGTTTATAGGTTCAAAATGCTAAAATATACACATTTTCAAGCATTTACAAGGCTATAGGTTTACAACATGGCTAAAATGACTTATATGGCATTCTAACTTACCCATTTTCTTTGTTTTTACTATATTCTAAGAATTTGTCAATCAAAGAACTCATATTTACCATTTTAAACATGTTTATAGGTTCAAATTTCTAAAACATACATATTTTCAAGCATTTACAAGGCCATAGGGTCATATATAGGCTAAAATGGCTTAAATGACATTCTAACTTACCCATTTTCTTTGTTTTTGCTATATTTTAAGAATTTTTCAATAAAAAACCGATATTTAGCATATAAAACATATGTATAGTTTCAAATTGCTAAAAAATGCACATTTTCAAACATTTACAAGGATACAGGTTTACAACTTGGCTAAAATGGCTTAAATGGCATTCTAACTTACCCATTTTCTTTGTTTTTGCTATATTCTATGAATTTGTCAAACAAACAACTCATATTTATAATATTAAACATGTTTTAAGGTTTAAATTGCTAAAACATACACATTTTTAAGCATTTACAAGGCTATAGGGTCATACCTAGGCTAAAATAGTTTAAATGGCATTCTAACTTACCCATTTTCTTTGTTTTTATCTATATTCTAAGAATTTGTCAATCAAACAACCCATATTTAGCATATTAAACATGTTTATAGGTTCAAATTGCTAAAAACTACACAATTTTAAGCATTTACAAGGCTATTGGTTTACAACTTGGCAAAAATGTCATTCTAACTTACCAATTTTCTTTGTTTTTGCTATATTCTAAGTATTTGTCAATCAAACAACTCATATTTATCACATTAATCATGTTTATAGGTTCAAATTGCGAAAACATAGAAATTTTCAAGCATTTACAAGGCTATAGGGTCATATCTATGCTAAAATGGCTTAGATGACATTCCAACTTACCCATTTTTTTTGTTTTTTCTATAATCTAAGTATTTGTCAATCAAAAAACTCATATTTACCATATTAAACATGTTTATAGGTTTAAATTGCTAAAACATAGGCATTTTCAAGCATTTACAAGGCTATAGGGTCATATCTAGGCTAAAATGGCTTAAATGGCATTCTAACTTCCCCATTTTCGTTGTTTTTGCTATATTCTAAGAATTTTTCAAACAAACAACTCATATTTATCATATTAAACATGTTTATAGGTTTAAATTAATAAAACATACACATTTTCAAGCATTTACAAGGTTATAGGGTCATACCTAGGCTAAAATAGCTTAAATGGCATTCTAATTTACCCATTTTCTTTGTGTTATCTATATTCTAAGAATTTGTCAATCAAACAACCCATATTTGCATATTAAACATGTTTATAGGTTCAAATTTCTAAAAAATACACATTTTCAAGCATATATAAGGCTTTAGGTTTACAACTTGGCTAAAATGGCTTAATGGGCATTTAACATACCCATTTTCTTTGTTGTTGCTATATTCTAAGAATTTGTCAATCAAACAACTCATATATATCATATTAAACATGTTTATAGTTTTAAATTGCTAAAACATACACATTTTCAAGCATTTACAAGGCTATAGGGTCATATCTAGGCTAAAATGGCTTAAATTACATTCTAACTTACCCATTTTTTTTGTTATTGCTATATTCTAAGAATTTGTCAATCAAACACCCATATTTAGCATATAAAACATGTTTATAGGTTCAAATTGCTAAAAAATGCACATTTTCAATCATTTACAAGGCTATAGGTTTACAACTTGGCTAAAATGACTTAAATGGCATTCTAACTTACCCATTTTCTTTGTTTTTGCTATATTCTAAGAATTTGTCAAACAAACAACTCATATTTATCATATTAAACATGTTTATAGGTTTAAATTGCTAAAACATACACATTTTCAAGCATTTACAAGGCTATAGGGTCATACCTAGGCTAAAATGGCTAAAATGGCATTCTAACTTACCCATTTTCTTTATTTTTGCTATATTCTAAGAATTTGTCAATCAAGCAACCCATATTTGCATATTAAACATGTTTATAGGTTAAAGTTTCTAAAAAATACACATTTTCAAATATATATAAGGCTATAGGTTTACAACTTGGCTAAAATGGCTTAATGGGCATTCTAACATACCCATTTATTTGTTGTTGCTATATTCTAAGAATTTGTCAATCAAACAACTCATATATATCATATTAAAAATGATTATAGGTTTAAATTGCTAAAACATACACATTTTCAAGCATTTACAAGGTTATAGAGTCATACCTTGGCTAAAATAGCTTAAATAGCATTCTAACTTACCCATTTTCTTTGTGTTATCTATATTCTAAGAATTTGTCAATCAAACTACCCATTTTTGCATATTAAACATGTTTATAGGTTCAAATTTCTAAAAAAAATACACATTTTCAAGCATATATATGGCTATAGGTTTACAACTTGGCTAAAACGACTTAATGGGCATTCTAACATACCCATTTTCTTTATTGTTGCTATATTCTAAGAATTTGTCAATCAAACAACTCATATATATCATATTAAACACGTTTACAGGTTTAAATTGCTAAAACATACACATTTTCAAGCACTTACAAGGCTATAGAGTCATATCTAGGCTAAAATGGCTTAATTGACATTCTAACTTACCCATTTTCTTTTGTATTGCTATATTCTAAGAAATTGTCAATCAAAACACCCATATTTAGCATATAAAACATCTTTATAGGTTCAAATTGCTAAAAAAATGCACATTTTCTAACATTTACAAGGCTATAGGTTTACAACTTGGCTAAAATGACTTAAATGACATTCTAACTTACCCATTTTCTTTGTTTTTGCTATATTCAAAGAATTTGTCAAACAAACAACTCATATTTATCATATTAAACATGTTTAGAGGTTTAAATTGCTAAAACATACACATTTTCAAGTATTTACAAGGCTATAGGGTCATACCTAGGCTAAAATAGCTTAAATGGCATTCTGACTTACCCATTTTCTTTGTTTTTGCTATATTCTAAGAATTTTTCAATCAAACAACTAATATTTATCACATTAAAATTTTTTATAGTTTTTTATTTGCTAAAACATACACATTTTCAAGCATTTACAAGGCTATAGGGTAATAACTAGGCTAAAATAGCTTAAATGGCATTCTAACTAACCTATTTTCTTTTTTTTTGAAATATTCTAAGAATTTGTCAATTAAAAAACCTATTTTTGCATATTAAACATGTTTATAGGTTCAAATTGCTAAAAAATACAAATTTTAAAGCATTTACAAGGCTATAGGTTTACAACTTGGCTAAAATGGCTTAGATAGCATTCTAACTTACCCATTTTCTTTGTTTTTGATATATTCTAAGAATTTGTCAAACAAACAACTCATATTGATCACTTTAAACATGTATATAGGCTTAAATTGCTAAAACATAGACATTTTCAAGCATTTACAAGGCTATAGGGTCATATCTAGGCTAAAATAGCTAAAATGGAATTCTAACTTACCCATTTTCTTTTTTTTTTGCTATATTTTAAGAATTTTTCAATCAAACAACTAATATTTATCACATTAAAATTTTTTATAGTTTTTTATTTGCTAAAACATACACATTTTCAAGCATTTACAAGACTATAGGGTAATAACTAGGCTAAAATAGCTTAAATGGCATTCTAACTTACCTATTTTCTTTTTTTTTTTTTGCAATATTCTAAGAATTTGTCAATCAAAAAACCTATTTTTGCATATTAAACATGTTTATAGGTTCAAATTGCTAAAAAATACAAATTTTAAAGCATTTACAAGGCTATAGGTTTACAACTTGGCTAAAATGGCTTAGATGACATTCTTATTTACCCATTTTCATTGTTTTTGCTATATTCTAAGAATTTGTTAATCAAACAACTCATATTTATCATATTAAACATATTAACTGGTTCAAATTTCTAAAACGTACACATTTTCAAGCATTTACAAGGCTATAGAGTCATATCTAGGCTAAAATGGCTTAAATGGAATTCTAATTTACCCATTTTCTTTGTTTTTGCTATATTCTAAGATTTTTTCAATCAAAGAACTCATATTTATCATATTAAACATGTTTATAGGTTTAAATTGCTAAAAAATACACATTTTCAAGCATTTACACGGATATAGGGTCATACCTAGGCTAAAATGGCTTATATGGCATTCTAACTTACCCATTTTCTTTGTTTTTGCTATATTCTTAGAATTTTTCAATCAAACAACTCATATTTATCATATTAAATATGTTTATAGGTTCAAATTGCTAAAACATACACATTTTCAAGCATTTACAAGGCTATAGGGTCATATCTAGGCTAAAACGGCTTAAATGGCATTCTAACTTACCCATTTTCTTTGTTTTAGCTATCTTCTATGAATTTGTGAATAAAAAAATCCATATTTAGCATATTAAACATGTTTATAGGTTCAAATTGCTAAAAAAATACACATTTTCAAGCATTTACAAAGCTATAGGTTTACAACAAGGCTAAAATGGCCTAAATGACATTCTAACTTACCCATTTTCTTTGTTGTTGCTATATTCTAAGAATTTGTCAATCATACAACTCATATTTATTATATTAAACATGTTTATAGGTTCAATTTACTAAAACATACACATTTTCAAGCATTTACAAGGCTATAGGATCATAACTAGGCTAAAATGGTTTAAATGGCATTCTAACTTATCCATTTTCTTTGTTTTTGCTATATTTTAAGAATTTGTCAATCAAACAACTCATATTTATCATATTAAACATGTTTATAAGTTCAAATTGCTAAAACATACACATTTTCAAGCATTTACAAGGCTATACGGTCATCACTAGGCTAAAATGGCTTAACTGGCATTTTAACTTACCCATTTTCTTTGTTTTTGCTATAATCGAAGAATTTGTCAATCATACAACCCATATTTAGCATATTAAACATGTTTATAGGTTCAAATTGCTAAAAAATACACATTTTTAAGCATTTAGAAGGTTATAGGTTTATAACTTGGCTAAAATGGCTTAACACACATTCTAACTTACCTATTTTCTTCGTTTTTGCTATATTCGAAGAATTTATCAATCAAAAAATTCATATTTATCATATAAAACATGTTTATGGGTTCAAATTACTAAATTATACACATTTTCAATCATTTACAAAGATATAGGGTCATAACTAGACTAAAATGGTCTAAATGACATTCTAACTTACCCATTTTCTTTGTTTTTTCTATATTCTAAGAATTTTTCAATCGAACAACCCTTATTTAGCATATAAAACATGTTTATAGGTTCAAATTGCTTAAAAATACACATTTTCAAGCATTTACAAGGCTATAGGTTTACAACTTGGCTAAAATGGCTTAAATGGCATTCTCACTTACCCATTTTCTTTGTTTTTGTTATATTCTAAAAATTTGTCAATCAATCAACTCATATTTATCATATTAAAAAATTTTATAGGTTCAAATTGCTAAAACATACACTTTCAAGCATTTCCAAGGCTATAGGGTCATATCTAGGCTAAAATGGCTTAAATGGCATTCTAACTTACCCATTTTCTTTGTTTTTGCTATATTCTAAGATTTTGTCAATCAAAAAACTCATATTTATCATATTAAACATGTTTTTAGGTTCAAATTGCTAAATCATACACATTTTCAAGCATTTACAAGGCTATAGGGTCTTAACTAGGCTAAAATGACTTAAATGGCATTCTAACTTACCCATTTTTTTTGTTTTTGCTATATTTTAAGAATTTTTCAATCAAACAACCCATATTTAGCATATAAAACTTGTTTATAGGTTCAAATTGCTAAAAAAATACACATTTTCAAGCATTTACAAGGTTATAGGTTTACAATATTGATTAAATTATTTATTACTTACCCTAATAAATTATATTTATCCAATTTCAAAGTAAATTGATGTAACATTAATAAAATCAAAGAAGCATTATGATTTGTATAGTTAACAAAGATGGAAGTTTGATAACAAAAATCAAAATATAAAAATATTATAAAAAAAAAACCACATATAACCCTTCAGGAAAAAACAAAATAATTTACAAATTACATTATAGAACCATAAGACAAATTAATCTTCAAAAGATTATCATATCCCCTTAAACATAAATTTTTCTAATAAAGCGATTGTAATTCAATAAGAATCATATTTTTTTAAAACGGAAACTAAATTTATCCAACACATGAGTTCATACCATTTAATAGTCCTACATTGGACATGAAGCAAAATAAATTTCTATTACAATCAAAACACATCCAAGTTCAAGCCTCCGCACAATAAATCGTAAAAAAACCAACACTGAACCCAACTATCAATAGCAAACCTCTTGCTAGTACTAAACTGACAATTTAAGAATCACTAGGAAAACCCAGTTAAACAAGTAGCACATTCACAAAGTAAATCAATGATAATAAACTGAAATCAAAATGCATCTAATAAGGATGTTTTTTTTTTAAGAAGGGAAGAAAACACACACTGGAGGAGTTGACCGGAAAAGCAGAGACGGCGACGAAGGTGGTCTTGGTATATGGTGGTGTTACACTTTTAGGTAGGGTATTTATAAAAAAAACTTTAAAATTAAAAAAAGAATAACTACACACGACTTACATGGTGGCAGCGACGGAAAAAAACAGAATAAGGAGGAGGGACGGGCACAAGAGAAATCCGACGACGGTGAAGCTGCAAAAGGGGGTTAAACAGTGACCCACAATTAGCTATTTCAGACAAAATAACAAAACAGAGCAAAAAACTAGAAAAACTAAAAAATATGAAACACCAAATACTCAACCAGCCATAAAAGTTCAATTCCTAGCAAGATTTATAAAGCTCAATCTAAAATTAAAGATAGTCATTTCTTTGGTAGGATACTAAGACACGAAACACTATTAAATGCTTATTTAATCGATTCAAGATAGAAAAATTTCATTACATCCAAAGTTAATCTAAAAAATGCTGTAAACTTCACTGAGATTAACATATAGATGATGCCCCAAGGTCCCATGCTTCTATAATAGATGTCCAGTTAATAGTGTTCCTCTCTGCAATCTACTCTCACTTAGATTTCTAGTACTACTAATCCCAAGTACACAACACCCCAATAGGCCAACAACTATCAAAAAGAAAGATGTAAATTTCTAACTAGTAGAATGGGTGATATAAATCATATTTTACACAAGGTCTCAAATTCACTTGAGCAAACTCTAAAAAGAATTGTTTTAACAAGAAAAACATATGTAAACTAAGGAAGGTACAAGGAAGTATTTGCAAACGACGAGCAAAGACAATGTGTTAGCTGTCTTTGAGCTTTAATTTCAAGGTTCAGTGGTTGACAATGGTAAAAATATGGGGAGTGAAGTTGAGCTTCAGGAAAAAGAATGGTTTGACGAGGGTCGCATATTAAATTGATACCAATATACACACAAAACCATAACTTCAAGGGGAAAGAACATAATTTAAATGACGATATTGTTGGATCACATTCATCTATACTTATTGGTAAGGGTAAAGTGAAATTACTAGCTCTTAATAGTTAACTTGTGGGTTGTTATCTTCATCTAAAGAAGATAATCTACTAATAATAAGCTTATACAAGAAAAAATCAGTTTCTCTATAAAAATCAGTTTGATTAGTCAAAATCTATATTAATAAATAAAAATCAACTTCTTAAATCAAACCAAGTTTCAGTTAGTAATAAAACGTTTAATCCGCAAAAATAATCTCACTTTTGTAAAAATCAAGTGTAGAGAACAAAAAAAATAGACTTGAAACTTTAATATCAATTAAAATCAAGTGTAGAGAACAAAAAAAACTTTTAAAAATCAGAACATGAATTCTTTTAATATCAAGCACCAAAACAATAATTGAACATAGATAACTCTCTCTTTACTAATTAACCTATTATCAAACAGAGCAAAGTGAATTCCAGATATTCATATTTTCAATTCCAGACATTCACATTTTCAACCTAATTTTGAAAAAAATAAATTACAACTACTAACTTGACTTAACTCGACGGAAAACGGAGGAGGGACGGAGAGAAGAGGAACACGGCGAGGCAGCGACGGTAGCCCTGCGAAGAGGTTCGATTGTGACCCAAATTTAGGGTTTTTGCCCAAATTAATTAAATAAAAAAAAAACAAAATGCATGACTTACCTGAACACCGACGTCGGAAAACGAGGAGGGACGAGCAGGAGGGGAAGCCGGCGAAAGTGGTCCTGCTTAGGGATGGATTTCGACCCATTGTTAGGGTTCACAATTAAGTAACGAAATTAAAAAAAAAAAGAAATTACGTTAAACCAACCTCGTGCAGTGTCGCCGGCCGGAGAATTCTTGTCGGAGGGAAGAACGGTCGGAGAATGCCGGTTCGATTGTGACCCAATCGTTGTTTCCCTCTTTCCCTTTCCCTGTTTCTTCTTTCCCCTTCCCCTTGCAAATGATATACGACTACACTGTTTAATTTTCAACTTTTTAAAAAAAAACTTGCGACCAGTTCTACAACAGTTAAACTCGTCGTAATTATTTTAAAAAAAAATTAAATCACATATTTTCAACGACCGGCACAAGGTTCGCAACAAAATAAAAAACGGTCGCAAAAATTTAATTTTACGACAGTCTTTTAAACGGTCGTAATTAATATGAATTGCGACCGTTTTTATTCTATTTGCAATAAATCGGTCGTAAAATCACCGAATTTTAGTAGTGCAAGCATCTAGACAAGTACTCCATACATAAAGCAAAAAGAAAGGGAGACATAGGGTCACTTTGTCTTAAACCTTTCTTAGTCGGGAATGACATAGAAGGATAGCCATTAATCAAGATGGAATAGGAAAAAGAAGACATACAAGTCATAATCTAGTGCACCATTTTGCTAGGAAAGCCAATCTCCTATAGAACAGTTTTAAGGAAAGACCACTCAACAGAGTCATAAGATTTCCTAAGATCAATTTTCAGCATACATCTGGGGGTAATAAGCTTATGAGAATATCCATTAATGAGTTCAGTAGCAAGCAGGATATTCTCCTTAATATGTTTCCCTGGAATAAACCCAGCCTGGGCCTCATTAACAACTGAGCCAACCACCTTTGCCAGTCAGCAAGTAATGATCTTAGAAATCAACTAGTAAACCATAGTACAACAGGCAATAGGCCTATACTTTTTAACAAAAGAAGGATTCTGGACTTCAGGAACAAGAGTAATGGTGGTGTAATTCCACTGATGACAAAGCTCACTATGATCAAAGAAATCCAAGATAGCTGCATATACCTCAGATTTAACAATATGCCAAGCTTTCTTAAAGAAAACAACATTAATACCATCTATCCCTAGGGCTTTATCATTCCTTATACTAGAAAGAGCTTGATCAATCTCAGCATAAGTGACAGGAGAAGTAAGAGTATCCATAGAAGCAGCAGATAGATGTTTCCCTGCACTTATGGTCTATAAATCAACACCAGGAAAAGAAAAAGCATTAGAACCAAGAAAAACTTTGTAAAAACCCACCACCTTATTCTTAATAAGGTCAGGATCTTTAATTAAGGTGCTAGAATCAATATAAATTGAATCAATCCTGTTTCTGCTATGTCTGTTCTTCATAGCATTGAAAAAATAATGAGTATTTGCATCACCTAGCTTAAGCCAGTCAAATCTTTATTTTTGCCTATAAATGCTGTTAAGAACATGAGTCCAATACTTCACCATATCTACAGCTGCAGATTTTTGTAAATAAAGATCAGGATTTGCATAATCCATAGCAATGCTATTCTGAATGTCATTTAAGTGAACTTGAGCCTGATCAAACTTCTCAGCAACTTTTGCAAAGTGTTTAGTATTAAGGCCTTTAAGAGCATGCTTCACATTCTTAATCCCTAACAAAACCTAAGTCATAACAGACCCATTAAAACCAATTTTCCATGAATCCCTCACAACCTCATAAAAATTAGGATGATTAGCAAGGCAATTAAGAAACCTGAAAGGCCTACCCTTCCCCTACTACTCCTTATAAACTTCAAAGAGGAGAGGGCTATGATCAGAGAGAGCAGGAGGAAGATGGATAGCTTCCACCTAACTGTAAGCTTGAATCCCTAATTGGTTCACCAAGTCCTTGTCAATTCTGGTTACAATTTTGTCCACACCATGAGATTTATTGTTCCAAGAGAAAAAGGCACCCTGGCTTTTAATTTTAATTAGATCCATATGAACAATAAACTCCTTGAAATGCTTCACTTCATAATAAGTAACAGGATGACCATTACCTCTATCTTCAGAATGAAGAATTGTATTAAAATCACTAGTCAAGAGCAGAAGGATAGAAGCAAAACCCAGAGAAACAACTCCATCCCAGAGAGGGACTCTATCATGGATAGAGTGAAGACCATAAACAAAAGTACAAGCAATAACATGGCTGCCATCCTTATAGCTGATTGTAGTATGAATAAATTGTTCATGAATAGCAAGAATAAACACATCAACCCTATCAGAATGCCAACCCACCCAAATCCTGCTCATAGGAGAAGCAGCATAGTTACAACACCAAACCCAAGCATTTCCAAATTTATTCTGAAGAGTGACACTTTTATGAATTTTAACCTTGGTTACCAAAAGACCAATTACATCTATAGATTGATTATGCAATAGTTTCTTAACAGAAACTATTTTATTGAGATCATTCAGACCCCTAATATTCCAAGAGAGGACAGTCATGCAGTACTATCATTGTCAATGTCCTCAAACAAAGCTTCATAAGAGTTTGAGCTAGAAACAACTAGCTGAAAGATAGAGGAGCTCACACTTCTATTCTTCCTGCCAACCACCCTCCAATCCTTATCAGAATTGGCTTGTTGGACAGTTGGGGCAGGGGTAATGATAGCAGACCATGCACAGTTACATTATCACCAGTACAAGTAGTAGAAACAGTAGCATCAGTTGCAGGGATAGAACTAGGCATTTTAGGGACCCATACTTTGTCCTGTTCCTTAGAGAAAGGCTGTTTCTTTTGTTTCTGATGCTGTTTACTAGAAGCTTCACAATTATGGCCCATCTTATTACATTTTTTGCAGAAAGGAGGAGTCCACTCAAAGATCACTCTCTATTTTAATAGCTGTCCCTTAGGACTTTCCATCCAAACACTCTTAGGAAGAGGTTTAGTTACATCAATTTCAACAAGTAAACAATCAAAAGAGACTCTTAACTACCTAGATGTACACTCAACAACACAAATGGGCACCCCAAGGACACTACCAAGTCTACTCAAGGTCCCCACCCCCAACAATTAAGAGGTAGATTAGGAAACTTAACCCAAAGAGGGATAGTCCTTAGAACCTCAGCCTGGAAGTCAAACTTTCAGACCAAGGCTTCACTATGGCTGGTTTCCAAAAGAACATATGAGGGCCAACACTCAGAACAGTGGTCATATCATCAGAATTTTGCAAACATATTAGAAAATAAGCATCATCATGCCAATAAATTTCAGGTTTCAAAACATTGTTCCAATTATCAGATATAAAACGATGAACAGCAGCAATAATAGGTTCATAACCAATAACATAAAACACTATAAAATTCTTCTATTTAGTATTACCTTCCTGAAGATCACAACTCTGCAATTTGGAAATCGATTTGCCCTCTTTAAGAACAGGAGCAACAAAGGAGAGAGGGGTTCCTTTAGCAGTAAGCTTTCCCTTGAATAAACCAGTCCACTGATTAGTGTTTTGATCTTCATCAGCATGCCCAGGTTGCTCAGCATCAAGCTTAGAAGCCATCGATTCCATAGCAGGAATATTAGCTTCAGAAATCAATAGAACAGTAATCGCATAAACCCTAGTTACTGTTTCATTGGATTTCGTTGGAATAGATCCAAAATTGAGTCCCGGGATAGAGGCAATAGTCTCAGCATCCCTTCTAGAGATTAATCCCGCAGAAGGATGTACAATTCCAAGTGCCAGAGATACAAACTCATCAATTTCATCAATCAATCTAGGTTGGAAAGATGATCCCAAATTCTTCAACTGATTCAATAACACATCAACAATAATAGGATTAGCTTGAGTATTTTGCAGAATGAGGGAGAGGAGTAGATTGTTCCTTCTTTCTCACCATTTTTTATCGATCAAGTAAAGGAAAACCAGCAGGATCAAATCGCCCTATAAAGAGAGAAGAGAGAAAAGTCAACGCTTGGTCAAACCCCTAAATGTGTTTAACTTTCATTTGATTCACAAAGATTTGTTTGAATGTGTTTGACTTTCATTTGATTCAAAAAGCTTTGTTTGAATGTGTTTGTCTTTCAATCAATTCAAAAAGCTTTGTTTGAATGTGTTTGACATCCAATCGATTCTAACAGATTTCTTTGAATGTGTTTTACTTTCATTTGATTCAAAAAGCTTTGTTTGAATGTGTTTGACTTTTATTTAATTCAAAAAAATTTGATCGAATGTGTTTGACTTTCATTAGATTAAAAAAAGCTTTGTTTAAATGTGTTTGACTTTCATTTGATTCAAAAAGATTTATTTGAATGTGTTTAACTTTAATTTAATTCAAAAAGCTTTGCTTGAATGTGTTTTATTTATATTTAATTCAATTAGCTTTGTTGAATGCATTTGACTTTCATTTGATTCAAAAAGCTTTGTTTGAATGTGTTTGTCCTTCGTTTGATTCAAAAAGCTTTGTTTATATGCATTTAACTTTCGTTCGATTCAAAAAACATTATTAGAATGTGTTTTTCCTTCATTTGATTCAAAAAGCTATATTTTAATATGTGTTTGACTTTCATTCGATTAAAAAAGCTTTGTTCAAATGTGTTTGACTTTCATTCGATTAAAAAAGATTTGTTTAAAAGTGCTTGACTTTCGTTTGATTCAAAAAGCTTTATTTAAATGTGTTTGAATTTCATTTGATTCAAAAAGCTTTGTTTGAATGTGTTTGACTTTCATTTGATTAAAAAAGTTTTGTTTCAATGTGTTTAACTTTCATTTGATTCTAAATGCTTTTTTTTAATGTGTTTAACTTTTTATTTATTTTAACTAGCTTCGTTAAATACATTTGACTTTCATTTGATTCAAAAATCTTTGTTTGAATGTATTTTTCCTTCATTTGATTCAAAAAGCTTTGTTTGAATGTGTTTGACATTCATTTGTCTCAAAAAGCTTTGTTTGAATATGTTTGACTTTCATTCGATTGAAAAAGCTTTGATTGAATGTGTTTGATTTTCATTTGACTTAAAAAGCATTGTTTGAATGTGTTCAACTTTCATTCGATATAAAAGGCTTTGTTTGAATATGTTTGACTTTTATTTTATTTAAAAAGCTTTGTAGGAATGTGTTTGACTTTTTATTTAATTTAATTAGTTTCGTTGAATGCATTTGACTTTCATTCAATTTTAAAACCAATGTTTGATTGTGTTTGCCCTTCATTTTGAGTTAAAAAGCTTTGTTTGAAACTGTTTGACTTTTGTCTGATTCAAATATATTTGTTTGAATGTGTTAGGCTTTCATTTGATTCAAAAATCTTTGTTTAAATGTGTTTATCCTTCATTTGATTCAAAAAACTTTTGTTTGAATGTGTTTGACTTTCATTCGATTCAAAAAGATTTGTTTGAATGTTTTTTACTTTCATTTGATGCAAAAAGCTTTTTTTGAATGTGTTTGACTTTCATTCGATTCAAAAATCTATGTTGAATGTGTTTTACTTTCATTTGATTCAAAAAACTTTATTGAAATGTGTTTGTCATTTATTTGATTAAAAAAGCTTTGTCCAATGTATTTGAATTTCATTCGATTCAAAATGCTTTGTTTTAATGTGTTTTGCTTTCATTTGATTCAAATAGCTTTGTTTGAATGTGTTTAACTTTAATTTGATTCAAAAAGCTTGGTTTGAATGTATTTGACTTTCATTTTATAAAATAAGATTTGTTTGAATGTGTTTCACTTTTATTTGATTTATTTAGATTCGTTAATATGCATTTGACTTTCATTTAATTCAAAAAACATTATTTGAATGTGTTTGTCCTTCATTTGATTCAAAAAACATAGTTTGAAAGTGTTTGACTTTCATTTGTTCCAAAATATTAGTTTAATATGTTTGGCTTTCATTTTATTCAAAAAGCTTTGTTTTAATGTGTAGGACTTGAATTTGATATAATTAGCTTCTTTTAATGCATTTGAATTTCAGTCGATTCAAAAACCTTTGTTTGAATGTGTTTTAATTTCATTTAATTCAAAATGCTTTTTTTTTTTAAATGTGTTTGGCTTTCATTTGTTTCACAAAGCTTTGTTTGAATGTGTTTGACTTCCATTTGATTCAAAAATCTTTGTTTGAATGTATTTTACTTTCATTTGATTCAATTAGTTTCGTTGAATGCATTTGACTTTCATTCCATTCAAAAAGCTTTCTTTGAATTTGTTAAACTTTCATTTGATTCAAAAAGTTTTGTATCAATAGGTTTGACTTTCAATTGATTTAATTAGCATCGTTGAATGCATTTAACATTCAATCGACTTAAAGAGCTTTGTTTGAATATTTTTGTCCTTCATTTGATTTAAAACTCTTTATTTGAATGTGTTAGACGTTCATTTGATTCAAATAGATTTGTTTGAATGTGTTTGACTTTCATTTGATTCAAAAATCTTTGTTTGAATGTGTTTGGCTTCCATTTGATTCAAAAAGCTTTGTTTAAATGTGTTTGACTTTCATTTGATTTAAAAAGTAGTGTTTGAATATGTTTGACTATTGATTTGATTCAAAAAGTTTTATTTGAATGTGTTTAACTTTCATTTGATTCAAAAAACTTTGTTTGAAAGTGTTTGACATTCATTTGATTAAAAAAGCTTTGTTTTGAATGTGTTTGTCCTTCATTTGCGTAAAAAAAGCTTTGTTTGAATGTGTTTGACTTTCATTCGATTCAAAAAGCTATGTTTGAATGTGTTTTACTTTTATTTGATTCAAAAAGTTTTGTTTGAATGTGTTTGACTTTCATTTGATTCAGAAAGCTTTATTTGAATGTGCTTGGCTTTCATTTGATTCAAAAAGCTTTGTTTGAATGTGTTTGACTTTTATTTTTATTAAATAAGCTTCGTTGAATGCATTTACATTTCATTTAATTTATAAAGCTTTGTTTGAATGTGTTTTACTTTCATTTTTTTCCAAATGCTTTGTTTGAATGTGTTTGACTTTTAGATGATTTAATTAGCTTCGTTGAATGCATTTGACTTTCATTCGATTAAAAAAGCTTTGTTAGAATGTGTCTGTCCTTAATTTGATTTAAAAAGCTTTGTTTGAATAAGTTTGACTTTCATTCTATTCAAAAGCTTTGTTTGAATGTGTATAATTTCATTTGATTCAAAAAGTTTTGTTTGTATGTGTTTGACTTTCATTTAATTCAAAAAGCTTTGTTTGAATATGTTAGACATTCATTTGATTAATAAAAAAAGCTTTGTTTGAATGTGTTTTACTTTAATTTGATTTCAAATGGCTTTGTTTGAATGTGTTTGACTTTTATTTTATTAAAAATGCTTAGTTTAAATGTATTTGACTTTTTTTTAACTTATTTAGCTTCGTTGAATTTATTTGACTTTCATTCGATTCAAAAAACATTCTTTGAATGTGTTTGTCCTTCATTTGACTCAAAAAGCTTTGTTTAAAAGTGCTTGATTTTCATTTGATTCAAAAATATTTGTTTAAATGTGTTAGGCTTTCATTTGATTCAAAAACCATTTACTGAATGCGTTTGTCATTCATTTGATTTAAAAATCTTTTTTTGAATGTATTTTACTTTCATATGAATTATTTAGCTTCTTTGAATGTATTTGACTTTTATTCAATTGAAAAAGCTTTGTTTGATTGTTTTTTAATTCATTTGATTCCAAAAGCTTTGTTTGAATATATTTGACTTTTTTTTTATTAAAAAACCTTTGTTTGAATGTGTTTGTTCTTCATTTGATTAAAAAAAAACTTTGTTTGAATGTGTTTGACTTTCATTCGATTCAAAAAGTTTTGTTTGAATGTGTTTGACTGTCATTTGATTCAAAAAGCTTTGTTGAATGTGTTTTACTTTCATTTGATTCAAAACCTTGACTGTGTTTGACTTTTATTTAATACAAAAAGCTTTGTTCAAATGTGTTTGACTTTAATTTGATTCAAAAAGCTTTGTTGAAATGCGTTTGGCTTTCATTTGATTCAAAAAGATTTGTTTGTATGTATTTGACTTTAATTTGATTCAAAAAGCTTTGTTTGAATGTTTTTTACTTTCATTAGATTCAATTAGCTTCGTTCAATGCATTTAACTTTCATTCAATTTAAAAAGTTTTGTTTGAATGTGTTTAACTGTCATTTGATTTAAAAGATTTGGTTAAATGTTTTTGAATTACCTTCTCTTCAAAAAGCTTTGTTTGAATGTGTTTTACTTTCACTTTATTCAAAGTGCTTTGTTTGAATGTGTTTGATTTTCATTTGATTCTAAAAGCTTTGTTTGAATGTGTTTGACTTTCATTCGATTCAAAAAGCTTTGTTTGAATGTGTTGGACTTTCATTTGATACAAAAATATTTGTTTGAATGTGTTTGACTTTCATTTGATTAAAAAGTTTTGTTTGAATGTACTTTTTTTTCATTTGATTCCAAAAGCTTTGTTTGAATGTGTTTAACTTTTATTTGACTCAAAAAGCTTTGTTTGAATGTGTTTGTTTTTCATTTGATTCAAAAAGCTTTGTTTGAATGTGTTTGACTTTCATTCGTTTCAAAAAGCTTTGTTGAATGTGTTTTACTTTATTTTATTCAAAAAGCTTTTTTTGAATGTGTTTAACTTTTATTTGATTCAAAAACCTTTGTTTGAATGTGTTTTATTTTCATTTGATTCAAAAAGCTATGTTTTAATGTGTTCGACTTTCATTTGATTCAAAAAGCTTTGTTTGAATGTGTTTGACTTTCATATGACTCGAAAAGCTTTGTTTGAATGTAATTGGCTTTCATTTGATTCAAAAAGCTTCGTTTGAATGTGTTTGACTTTCATTGACCCTAAAAGCTTTTTTTGAATGCGTTTAACTTTCATTTGATTAAAAAAGCTTTGTTTGAGTGTGTTTTACTTTTTCATTTGATTTCAAAAGCTTTGTTTGAATGTGTTTGCCTTTATTTGATTTAACGAGTTTCGTTAAATGCATTTGACTTTCATTCGATTCAAAAAGTTTTGTTTGAATGTGTTTGTCTTTCATTTGATTTAAAAGGCTCTATTTGAATGTGTTTGACTTTCATTCAATTCAAAAAGCTTTGTTGAATGTGTTTTTCTTTCATTTTATTCAAAAAGATTTTTTTTGAATGTGTTTGACTTTTATTTGATTCAAAAAATTTTGTTTTATTGGGTTTGGCTTTCATTTGATTAAAAAAGTTTTGTTTGAATGTGCTTTACTTTCATTTGATACCCAAAGCTTTGTTTGAATGTGTTTGACTTTTTTTTTATTTAATTAGCGTTGTTGAGTGCATTTGACTTTCATTCGATTCTAAAAGTTTTGTTTGAATGTGTTTTTCCATCATAGAATATGTTTGACTTTCATTCGATTCAAAAAGCTTTGTTTGAATGTGTTTTACTTTCATTTGATTCAAAAAGCTTTGTTGAATGTATTTTTCTTTCATTTAATTCAAAAAGTTTTGTTTGAATGTGTTTGACTTTCATTTAATTTAAAAAGCTTTGTTTGAATGTGTTTGACTTTCATTTGATTAAAAAAGTTTTGTTTGAATGTGTTTTACGTTCATTTGATTCCAAAAGCTTTGTTTGAATATATTTGACTTTTATTTGATTCCAAAAGCTTTGTTTTAATGCATTTGACTTTCATTCGATTCAAAAAGCATTGTTTGAATGTGTTTGTCTTTCATTTGATTCAAAAAGCTTGGTTTGAATGTGTTTGACTTTCATTTGATTCAAAAAGCTTTGTTGAATGTGTTTTACTTTCATTTGATTTAAAACCTTGAATGTGTTTGACTTTTATTAAATACAAAAAGCTTTGTTCAGATGTGTTTGACTTTTATTTGATTCAAAAAGCTTTGTTTAAATGTGTTTGGCTTTCATTTGATTCAAAAAGATTTGTTTGAATGTATTTGACTTTAATTTGATTCAAAAGCTTTGTTTGAATGTTTTTTTTACTTTCATTAGTTTCAATTAGCTTCGTTGAATGCATTTAACATTCATTCAATTCAAAAAGTTTTGTTTGAATGTGTGTTACCTGTCATTTGATTCAAAAAGATTTGGTCGAATGTTTTTGAATTACTTTCTCTTCAAAAAGCTTTGTTTGAATGTGTTTTAATTTAATTTATTCAAAGAGCTTTGTTTGAATGTGTTTGATTTTCATTTGATTCTAAAAGATTTGTTTGAATGTGTTTGACTTTCATTCAATTCAAAAAGCTTTGTTTGAATGTGTTGGACTTTCATTTGATACAAAAATATTTGTTTGAATGTGTTTACCTTTTATTTGATTTAATGAGCTTCGTTGAATGCATTTGACTTTCATTCGATTCAAAAAGCTTTGTTTGAATGTGTTTGTCTTTCATTTGATTCAAAAGGCTTTGTTTTAATGTGTTTGGCTTTCATTCGATTCAAAAAGCTTTGTTAAATGTGTTTTTCTTTCATTTGATTCAAAAAGATTTTTTTTGAATGTGTTTGACTTTTATTTGATTCAAAAATTTTGTTTGAATGTGTTTGAATTTCATTTGATTAAAAAAGTTTTGTTTGAATGTGCTTTATTTTCATTTAATACCAAAAGCTTTTTTTGAATGTGTTTTACTTTTTTTTTTTATTTAATTAGTGTCGTTGAGTGCATTTGACTTTCATTTGATTCAAAAATCTTTTTTTGAATGTGTTTTTCAATCATTGAATGTGCTTGACTTTCATTCGATTCAAAAACCTTTGTTTGAATGTGTTTTACTTTCCTTCTATTCAAAAAGCTTTTTTTAAAAGTGTTTGACTTTCATTTGATTTAAAAATGTTTGTTGAACGTGTTTAACTTCCATTTGATTCAAAAAGGGTTTGTTTGAATGTGTTTGATTTTCATTCGAGTCAAAAATGTTTGTTTGAATGTGTTTTACTTACCTTGATTCAAAAAGCTTTTTTTGAATTTGTTTGACTTTCATTTAATTTAAAAAGCTCTGTTTGAATGTGTTTGACTTTCATTCAATTCAAAAAGTTTTGTTTAAATGTGTTTGACTTTCATTTGACTTAAAAAGCTTTGTTTGAATGTGTTTGAATTTCATTTGACTCAAAAATCTTTGTTTGAATGTGTTTGCCTTCTTTTGATTTAGTAAGCTTTGTAAAATGCATTTGACTTTCATTCTATTCAAAAAGCTTTGCTTGAATGTGTTTGTCTTTCATTTGATTAAAAGGCTTTGTTTGAATGTGTTTGACTTTCATTCGATTGAAAAAGCTTTGTTGAATGTGTTTTTCTTTCATTTGATTCAAAAAGTTTTTTTAAATGTGTTTGACTTTTATATAATTCATAAAGCTTTGTTTGAATGCGTTTGACATTTATTTGATTAAAAAAGTTTTGTTTGAATGTGCTTTACTTTCATTTGATACCAAAAGCTTTGTTTGAATGTGTTTGACTTTTTTTTTATTTAATTAGCTTTGTTGAAAGCATTTGACTTTCATTCGATTCAAAAAGCTTTGTTTGAATGTGTTTTGTCCATCATTGAATGTTTTTTACTTTCATTCGATTAAAAAAGCTTTGTTTGAATGTGTTTTATTTTAATTCGATATAAAAAGCTTTTTTTGAAAGTGTTTGACTTTCATTTGATTTAAAAAACTTTGTTTTAATGTGTTTGAGTTTCATTCGATTCAAAAAGCTGTGTTGAATGTGTTTAACTTTCATTTGATTCAAAAAGATTTTTTTTGAATGTGTTTGACTTTCTTTCGAGTCAAAAAGGTTTGATTGAATGTGTTTTACTTTCCTTGATTCAAAAAGCTTTTTTGAATTTGTTTCACTTTCATTTGATTCAAAAAGCTTTGTTTGAATGTGTTTGTCTTTCATTCAATTCAAAAAGCTTTGTTTGAATGTGTTTGACTTTCATTTGACTTAAGAAGCTTTGTTTGAATGTGTTTGAATTTCATTTGACTCATAAATCTTTGTTTGAATGTGTTACTTTCATTCGAGTCAAAAGGCTTTGTTTAAATGTGTTTGACTTTCTTTCGATTTAAAAAGCTTCGTTTGTATGTGTTTGACTTTCCTTTGACTAAAAAATCCTTGTTTGAAGGTGTTTAACTTTCATTTGATTCAAAAAGCTTTGTTTGAATGTGTTTTACTCTCATTTGATTCAAAAAGCTTTGTTTGAATGTGTTTACCTTTCATTTGATTAAAAAAATTTTGTTTGAATGTGATTTACTTTTATTTGATTCCAAAAGCTTTGATAGAATGTGTTTAACTTTTACTTCCTCCGTTCCTAAATGTTTTTTACGTTTCCATTTAGGGTGTTCCTTTTTATTCTTTACATTTAGAATCTTTCTTATTTAAGTCATAAATTTTCGACAAAATTACCCTTGTTTTATAATTTTTTTACTCAAAAGTCCTTACTTTTTCATGTGTTATTGTACTTTTTGTACTATTTTAATAATTTTTCAACATTTATTATTACTTTCTCTCTCCTCTCTCCTCTAACTTCTTCACCCCACATGCTCAACATTGTATTTTTCAATAAAATTGTACTTTCAATCATTGAAATATTCCAATATACCTCAACTTTACACAATTTCTTAATAACCGCGCATAATTCCAAACGTAAAAAAATTAGGGAACAGAGCGAGTATTTGATATAATTAGCTTCGTTGAATGCATTTGACTTTTATTCGATTAAAAATCCTTTGTTTGATTGTGTTTGTCTTTCATTTGATTCAAAAAGCTTTGTTTGAATGTGTTTAAATTTTATTTGATTCAGAAAACTTTGTTTAAATATGTTTTACTTTCATTTGAATCAAAAAGCTTTATTTATTTGCTTTATTGTTGCTTATTTTTGTTAATCTTATTAGTTCATTTAGTTGTTATTGATTTCATTGTTTTTAATCATGTTTTGTTTTGAGCTTCATGAGTTTTTTTTCTAGTTTTGATATTTTGTTTAATCTCCCTTCTCGAGGCTAATCTTTTAGCTAGGGAAAGGGGGTGAAAAATATGAATTGATATTGGATAAATGATGATGGTTGGATTGAACTCATGCCATAAATTGATGAAAGACATGATTTTTTTAGCTTGAGATTATTGTTGCACTCTATTTGATGTTTTCTAGTTTAAATGCATGAAAGTGATTTGAACTAGATTAAGATTATCTATGTTTTAATGATTGCATGAGAATGAGTTATTAAAGTGGAGTTTTTATGGATTGTGTTTCTTTAATCTCTTGAATTGATTGTAATCAATAGGATGCATGAGAGTGATCCTTATTAGTGTAGACCTCTTTCATTGATTTGCCTAGACTATTGCATGAGAATGAATTGTTTAGGTAGAACCTTGTGTTCTTTGGCATGTGTTTCATGATAATCATTATTATTCCCCACTTTCTAATAATATTTGACACCCCTGTATCCCTAGCATCATTTTACCTTGATTTAAATCATCATTTTTTCTTATTTGTAGTTTTATTGTTCTTACTCAACAAAACCAACAAAAAACAATCCCCTTTTTACTCTTGCATTAGTGATTATTAATGTTGAATTAGTGTGCTTCCCTAGTGGTTCAACCCTTTGCTTCACACTAACTAGTTTGGTGTAAGTTTAGGTATTATAAATGATTAATTTGATTAGGGTAGTATCTTAACGACCTATTTAACCCTTGATCAAATTTTGGCGCTGTTGCCGGGGAAGCTGCTTGTTTAGTGTCTACCATTGCTTTTGTTAGAGTCATTTTACTTGCTTTTCTTTTTGTTTTGTTAGTTTTATCATCCTTGTCATTGATAATTGTTTGCTTAGCTTTGGTGAATGCTTAGGAGGTCTCAAGTAGCACCCTCACATCAAATTGACCACGAGATTAACCGAACCTTGAGACAAGTCCGTAGGCTTTATCAAGACGAGGGAAGAGGTTTTGGTGATATAATTGATAGTGAGAGTGATACTTACTCTTCAAGTTCACAAAGTGGATCAATGACGGGACAAGAAGATGATGTTTTGTTTCGTGAGTTAGGAAATCCGGAGGATTATGAGCTTACGGGAGGGATTTTGCTACCCGTCACGGAAACCAACTTCTTATTCCATCCTCAATATACTAGAATGGTCTAATCGAAGCAATTTTCCGGAAGTGCAAGTGAGGACCTCATTGAACATTTGGACCAATTCCTTGAGTTGTGCGCAATGATGCAAACCAATGAAGTGAGCCAAGACTACACTGGTATGCACCTTTTCCGGCAATCTCTCACCGGACGAGCAAAGAAATGGCTAAAATAAGTAAAGCCTAACACTCTCACAACATGGAAGGAGGTGGTAAAGGCGTTCTTGAAGCGATTTATCTCCGAGGAGAAGACTGCCGAAATGAGAAGGAAAATCGCATCATTTGAGCAAGAAGCCGATGAAATTCTTGGTGAAGCTTGGGAGAGATTCAAAGAGTTAGTGTAAGCATGTCCCCACCATGAGTACTGTTTAGGGTATTTTTACCCTGCCACGTGGTCCAATCAGAGGGTGACACGTGTCAGCCTCAGATTGGTCCAAAATGGACCAACCCCTGTTTGACACGTGTCATTCCAGAGATAGAAGGGAAAAGGCGGCCTTCAGGCCCAAATCCCGAGAAAGCCGGAATACGGCGCAGCCCACCAATGATTAGGGTACAGTGACCTAATCAGGGGCCATTCCCAATGACCCTATAAATAGGGGGATGTTCCTCATTTTGAGAGGACGGTTTTTTGACCAATTATTGCAACTGTATTCTCTGACACCAGAGAAACACCTGAGCTTGGAATCCGAGCAGATACCCACCTAAATTTCCGTTCTCCTTATCCCGTTTCAAGTTACTAACTTGTGCGTCGGAGGCGGAGCACCACCCAACAGGTGTCTCCGTTGGTTTTGCAGGTACAGCTCACTGCGGATCAGTTTTCGTGTTGTAACTCTCCCAAGGGACAAAAAACACCCAAAACATTTGGCGTCGTCTGTGGGGAGAGTACCTCGAAGATGGTTCAAG
This sequence comes from Chenopodium formosanum, assembly GCA_024500155.1. Classification (NCBI taxonomy): domain Eukaryota; kingdom Viridiplantae; phylum Streptophyta; class Magnoliopsida; order Caryophyllales; family Amaranthaceae; genus Chenopodium; species Chenopodium formosanum. The sequence continues at coordinate 46,123,859 of CM044880.1, forward strand.
AGTCTGTACCACCTCCTAACCGCCTAGGTGAAGACCCAGAAGTCTTTACAGACCATGAGGATGATGAGGATCCTCAGGTCGAAACCTCTACAGCTGTGGACGGCTCCCTCAGAGTCAAGCGCATCCGGCCCAGAGAGACTCTGGAACAGGGCGCCTCCCAGGCGGGTCCAAGCAGACCTACTGGACAGCCGGAAGGAGCAACCCAAACGGCAGCTGGATCGGCCCCTGTCACCCGAGACGAACTCATGAGGTTCATGACGAGTTTCAAGGATGAAATCACAAAGCTGATCACCAAAAGCCAGGCTGGCCCAAGTAAAGGTCAGCCAGCAAAGAAGACTCCTCTAGAGAAGGGGAAGTCAGTCAGAAACCGACAGCCTACTCCCCATCCAAAGGAGAAGGCAGCCGGGACCATTGATTGGTAAAAAATTCTCCTTCCTGGGGGAAACACTAATAACCCTCGCCGGCCTCATCAGCCGGTGAGAAGTAAAAAATCAACTCTCGATGCCCGGGAAATCATCAACCGGAAGAGAAATCAATCGCTGTCTGAGTCGGCTTCAACGTCGAACTTTTCGGACAGCTTCAACAATATTTCTGCAGGGAGTACACCCTCCTTGCATGAGAGTCAAACAAGCGGTAATACCGTCCATTCTGGCCCTCATATGATTGGAAATGTACCGTATGTGCCTACTCAGGCTTACGGACAGTATTCTCCTCACTTCATGCAGCCAACCTTCTTTGGAGGTCAGGCGGCATATCCAAATGTCCAGCCATTGGACTGGCAGCTTCGACTGCTGCGCTTGGGTGAACAGCCTTCTGCGTTCGCTCGAAAGATAACCGAGGCGGCTTAGCTGGCCAAGGTTAAGAATGTGTTGGTTGGTACCTATGATGGTACCACCAATCCAGAAGATCACCTCATGGCTTACACCAACCTCATGTATTTGCAGGGGTTGGATGATGCCACTTGGTGTCGATGCTTTCCGGCTACATTGAAGGGCATCGCCCAACAATGGTTTGGCAACCTGCCAGCCGGGTCTATAGACAGCTTCAAGAAGCTTGCCTTCCTATTTGCTTCCAACTTCTCAATAAACATCCCTGCTAAAAAAACAAGCCTTGATTTGAGCACTGTTAAGCAGGGAGAGAGAGAAGGGCTGCGCTCGTATGTCAGGCGGTTCAACCTGATCAGAATTCAGATTCAGGGACTGTCTGATGAGGTAGCTTTTACAGACTTTTTTAAAGGTCTGAGAGACGGGTCGACCTTTAAGTTCGACCTAGTCAGAAAAGGGGCTTTCACCCTGCAGGCAGCCCTGAGGGAGGCGGAAAGCTACATTCAAGCTACCGACCTCTGCTCGCCTGGTAGCCAGTCAGACTCCAAGAAGTCTGACAAACAGAAAGACAGTCGGTCAGCTCCGCCGGCTAAAAACAAAGAAGAGAGCAAGAAAAGAAAAGAAGTCTGGGTGGTTACTGACTCTGACCTGCCGTCCCAGAAGAAAAAGAAAGAATTTAAACCGTACGTCCCCAAGTACGAGTTTAATAAAGACTTCAATTCCATCTTCATGGAGGTAAAGGACCGGTTGTCCATTGAGAAGCCGAATCCTATGAAGAGTTTTGTCCAGTCACGGAACAAGAATAAATTCTGTCAGTTCCATGAGGAGGTCGGCCATGACACCAACGACTGCTTCAGTCTTCAGCGTGCGTTGGACCGTCTGGCTGACAAAGGGCTGTTGAAGTCCTACATTTCTAAGTCCCCAGCCGGGGCAAAAAAGAAAAACAAGGGTCAGTCCTCCAAGACTACCCCCCAGCCTGCTAGTAGCTCAGATACCGATAAGGAGCCGGTCTACACTATAGCAGGCGGGTTCTCATGTGGTGGCCCTACCATCCGGGGCACCAAGAGCCATCTTCGAAAGATGGACAAAGATGATGATGAGCAGGCGGAAGCCAGCTCCTCCTTCCCAGACGTCTTGATCACGGAGAAGGATAGGGTCAGCGTTCGCCGCCCGCATGATGACCCGGTGGTCATTGAATGTAAGGTTGCCAATCAGCTGGTTGGACGGATCCTTATTGACACCGGCAGCTCATCAGACATCATCAGCCTCCGGTGCTTGCAAAAGCTGAAATACAATATCAGCAGCATGCACCCGGTCACCCACCCCTTGGTTGGTTTTGGGGGTGGGATGGTCTACCCAGCCGGAAGAATTGATTTACCCATCCAGCTGGGGGAGAAAGGCCAGGGACGACATATTGTCGTTAGATTCTTGGTCGTTGAGGAGTTGACCGCCTATAACATCATTCTTGGTGTTTTGGGTGTTTTTTGTCCCTTGGGAGAGTTACAACACGAAAACTGATCCGCAGTGAGCTGTACCTGCAAAACCAACGGAGACACCTGTTGGGTGGTGCTCCGCCTCCGACGCACAAGTTAGTAACTTGAAACGGGATAAAGAGAACGGAAATTTAGGTGGGTATCTGCTCGGATTCCAAGCTCAGGTGTTTCTCTGGTGTCAGAGAATACAGTTGCAATAATTGGTCAAAAAACCGTCCTCTCAAAGTGAGGAACATCCCCCTATTTATAGGGTCATTGGGAATTGCCCCTGATTAGGTCACTGTACCCTAATCATTGGTGGGCTGCGCCTTTTCCCTTCTATCTCTAGAATGACACGTGTCAAACAGGGGTTGGTCCATTTTGGACCAATCTGAGGCTGACACGTGTCACCCTCTGATTGGACCACGTGGCAGGGTAAAAATACCCTAAACATTTGCCCCTCACAGATGTGACGTGGCATGCCACGTGGCATCTGTGACACATGTCACTCTTCGGTTGGCGGTAATTTTACAGTTACAGAGTAACCGTTCACCTTCCAGGTAAATTACGGAAATGCCCCCGTATTTACCCCATATATATAGCCGTTTTACCCTCATAATTTTGTACGTTTTACAAAAATTTTCTAGAGAGGAAAACTTTGAGAGAGCAGAAGCCATCCGTTTGAGTCAGGTGCAAGCAAGAAACTTTTTGTTCTTACGCAACCCAGCCGGACCCGCCCTCCTTCAGATACCAATTACAAAGGTACCGTCTCTGTCTCTCTCAGCTCTTTTCTTTTTTCACCGCCTGTACATATTTCTTGCAATAAATGGATGCATCACCAACACACACGGCACAACCTAGGTTAGAGTCCAGCCGGTCACCGGGGACGGCTGAGTCTAGGACTGGGAGTGCCGGCTCGGGGTGTTGGGACCACTCTTTGCCATGGATTCCGACTAGTTATGTGTCTGTGCAGGACACCATGGCTCGAACAATGCAGACGGCCACTGATCCAAATTACCGAGGCGAAGGCTCAGGCGGCCAAACGCCTGAGGGAGACACGTCTGATCAGAGAGATCAGACGACTCTGGAGAGATCCCCTCCGCGCGCCCCTTCGACCCCCGCTGACTCTTTCCTAGAGGAGTGTGACCAAGGCGGCGACGATGCCGCCTCTGCCCCCATGGACCAAAGCGAGGGGGAGACGGAGAGTGACAGCTCCGCCTCTACCTCCGAGAGCAGCGATGACTTGCCCCCTCTTCCAGATAGCGAGGAGGAAGAAAGGAAAAAGTGGAGTGAGAAGGACGATCCCTTCAGCATCCACGTCTCCTCCAAGGACCGGATCCAGATGGGAGAGAACTTAGAGAATTTTAAGAAAATGCACCCGCTAGGAGACGGGTATAAGATCCGGGTGCCGCCTGAACTTGGCACCATCGCCTGGGGGGATGATCAACAGAACGCCAACAGTTATTTTGGCTGTTACGAGGCGGCGTTCAAAGCCGGCCTTCGCTTCCCCCTTCACCAGGCGGTGAGGGCTATTTTGAGGGGCTACGGCCTGGGGCTCTGGCAACTTACTCCCAACTCCTGGACCAACATTCTGGGGTATGTTGCCGCCTGTGAGTTCCAAGGGCTTAACCCCGGCTGGGAGGCTTTTGCAAGCATGCATTACCTCAGCAGGAGCCCAGGCGGCTGGAGGGCGTGGTACACTCTAACCACGCAGCCGCAATATATGATGACCTTGGACAAGGTCTCCAAGTTCGATGGCTGGAAACACAGGTTCTACCTGATGTCGGCCCCAACCAGACGGGAGAATTATGAATTCCGTCTGTACAATAAGAAGCCTGACTTGTTAGGCAGGAAGTGCGCTCTTCCCCGGATCCCAGAAGAGGACTTTGACAAGATTATTGAGGCAGACTTTTTTGGCCTCACAGACACAACCTTGTCAACCGGGGAGACAATAAAAGTCCCCAAGAACTGGATCCCCAAGAGCGCCTGGTTCAGGGACGAGTGCTTCCTAGCCGCCTGCGGACTAGGGCACATGTTTTCCAAACGTATGCGCCTGAGTTTATATCCGTCTGTAGTATTTTTCTATCAAAATTGTTTTATGATATTAACCAACTTCCTTCTTTTTGCAGAGGAAGCATTAAGCATGTTGCAGACGGAGAAAACCCCAAAGCGATCCTCTGCTGTCATCCGCAAGGCGCTTGCGGAGAAGGCCGCGGCTGAGGTCAAAGCCAAGGTATTGAGCGCCTGACCCTTTCTTAAGCTCATTTTATAAACTGTCTTGCCCGGATACTAACCTTATTTATTTTCACAAGGGGGAGAAGTTGGGAAATCGTTTGAGAAGAGTCTAAAACGGGCTAGGGAGGAAGCCCCAGCCGTTCTCAATAAGCTAAAAAAGTCTGCTTCTGCATCAACCCCTGACGCCTCAGCCGGGACAAAGACGATGCGAATAGGGGGACGGCTCGAGAAAAGAGGAGGCAGCCTGTGCCTTGACCTTGCCAACCCCTCAGCAGCCGCGGGGTTCACCACGCCTGCAAGCGTTTCCCGCTTGGCCGGCTCTGAAGGTAAGAATCCTTTTGAATCCCCGCCTGAGCTGGGGTGGCCTTTACGGGTGAAATCCCACTCCCAACAGACATCATCCTCAGACAGCCGGATACAAATAGGTGCCGCCTTAGTTTCGCACTCATCACCTATTGATTGTGGTGCAGATCAAACACAATCTCCCCGCTGGCCAGACGTCCAGAAGCACGCCAAAGCCATGCTGGACGCCGTCCGGAAGAAGGATAAGGACAATATCCCTGGGATAGAGACGTTCAACCTTGAACGCATTCTATCCCTTCTGGCTGAGGTGAGAAACCTGTCAATTCCGTGTTATTTTTTTTCAAGTAATTTCTCCGCCCATAATTCTTATACCGCCTGCTTTTTGCAGGCCATGCTGCGGGTGGACGGGCTCAAACGTCCTTATTCCCGCAAACGGGAAGAGGTAAAAAGGGCCAAGAAGTCTGCCATAGACGCTGATAATATTGCTTTACACTCAACTATCGTAAATGAACTTGAAACTAAAGCAATAATTATGACACAGGCGTCTAAAATCCAGCAGCTGGAGCTAGATCTGAAGGCGGCCGACCAGCGGGTGACGGATGCTGAGACGGCCAAGAAGGGGGCGGAGGAGGCCCAAAAGAAGGCAGACGAGAGCGCCAAGCAGGCTGATGAGGCGCTCAAGAAGGCCCAAGCGGACCTTGGTAAACTGAAAACCAAGGTTGAGAGGCTGGAGAAGGATGCTGCTCAGGCTCAGAAAAACTTTGCAGCAACCTTGGAGGCGGAGCAAAACCGCCTCGTTGCTGAAAGCGATGCTGACAACGACGCCCGTATGAAGATTGCTTGGGCTGCCTTGTACCCAGAAGCTGATTATAGCATTTGGGCAATGGCACAAAGCTATGCTGAGTACGTGGTGTATTTGAGAGAGCAAGGCATGCCAGAGCCTGCCTCCTTTGAAGCCTGGCTCAACAACAATGAGCCGTCCGCGCCTGAGCTTCCTGGTCCTGGTGAAGCGCAGGAAATTCCCTCAGACGATGAGGAGAAGGGGGAGGACCAGGAGGCTCCGTCTGCAGGCCAGAAGTGACTCTTCAGCGGCAGTATGCCAATTTATCATTTCTCTTAATTCTTTTTATTCAGCGGCTATATGCCAAAATTTGATTTTTCCGGCCTGCGTGCTGAGTATCCCTGTATTTACCGGCTGTGGAGCCGTGTTAATTAACAATTTTTCTCCCGGACGGGGTCCGGTTAACATTTGATCCATTACAACCGTTTGGTTGGATGGACTTTTATGAATTGCACCGACTAAGTCGGTTTTGATTATTTTGCATTTGAATTTTTAATTTTTGCCTATCTTATTAAAAGCATGCGGCGATTTCTTGCCTAACTAATCAATAGTCTGGCTGTCTTTGCCCCTGGACGGCTGTGTGATTGGTTTGAGCTGGAGCTGGTTGATTGACTTGAAAACGTCTGATGCTGCAAAGAGCATGATATGTTTGTAAGTCAATCAATCAAAAAAGTGATTGCCCCAAACCAAGTGCACAGCCGTGCATCACAAGCGTTCAGTCACTACCCAGACGGTTTTTTGCCCGTCTTGGTAGAGATTTCATAGCCATTGAACTCTTGCCCCAATTGGGGTGAGGTGCATTTTTTTAAAATAAATAACCAAGCGAGAACTTCAGCTGATTATCGACTGATGCATATGGGCATCCGGTATTTAGGAAATTCGTCCTTCGCAAGTTATTTAGCCAGACGGCTGTGTGTTGACCAATTTGGTCGTTCAATTTTTGCCGTCTGTATGGATACATAGAACCGACAGATAATCCGTTCTCTGCGACGATTGCACCCGGAGAGGTGTCGCCGGATGCCTTTGTCCATGTTGGGACAGGCGATTTTTGTAAAAATAGCAACCATCCGGCCCTTTTAGCCTCTGGTCCTTTTTAAGACCGGTTGTGTAGCCACTAAACGTTTTTGTGCTTAGTTTCTTAATCAGTGTTGAATTTACACTAAGTATCAAACTTAGTTTGGTAAATGGAGAATCCGTCTGAGTATTACCCAGGCGGATAGAATCATACTAAGTATCAAACTTAGTTAGGTAAATGGAGAATCCGTCTGAGTATTGCCCAGGCGGATAGTCAAGCAATTGAATAAACAGAATCAAACTTAAATAAACAAGTGATCCGAGTATTACCCAGGCGGACTAAAAAACGAAACCTTCACTAAGTATCGAACTTAGTTAGATAAATGGGGAATCCGCCTGGATATTACCCGGATGAATAATCAAATGATAATTTTGCAAGCAAAGTCTGAATCTGCATTAACTGACACTGTTTACAAAAAGTTTACATTCTCAGAAGTAGTACTTTTTTAGATTGTCTACATTCCAAGTTCTAGGCAGGCGCCTTCCGTCTGGAGTTTCCAGGCGGTAGGTGCCGTCCCTTACTTCCTCATAGATCCGGTAGGGGCCTTCCCAATTTGGGGTTAGCTTTCCTAACTCATTTGCCCTACCGGTTGCTTCCATTTTTCGTAACACTAAGTCGTCAACCCTCAAGGGACGCTTGTGTACTTTTTTGTTGTAGGCTCTCGTCATTCTCAGACGGTAAATCTCATGACGCAAGGCGGCATTGCCCCTGCGTTCTGGGAGTGAATCCAATGCCAGGCGCATTGCTTCCCAGTTTGCCTCTTCATCATACAGCATGACTCTGAGAGTCGGCTCGTAATGCTCGATGGGCAAGACGGCTTCAGCACCATAGACCATGAGAAATGGGGTTTCCCCGGTTGCCCCTTTTGCTGTTGTCCGGATGGCCCACAGGACATGGATTAACTCTTCTGCCCATAAACCACCGGCTCTTTCTATTTTCTTTTTAATGCCGTCTGAGATGAGTTTGTTGAAAGCTTCAACTTGGCCGTAAGCTTGGGGCCGGCCAACAGATGCGAAATAGCTTAAGACCCCCTGATCTCCCAACCAAGTTTTTAACTGAGGCGTCTCAAACTGAGGACCATTATCAAAAACCATAGACATGGGTACCCCATACCGGGTGATGATGTTCTTCCAGATGAAGGAAATTACGTTTGAGGTCTTGATATTTTTAACCGCCTCAGCCTCATCCCACTTGGTGAAGTAATCCACAGCCACTAAGATATAGCGCTTTCCGCCTGGAGCAGGCGTGTAAGGACCTAGAATGTCCATGCCCCATTTTGCAAACGGGATTGGGCTATGAATGGCCGTCAGATCAGTAGTCGGACGGTGAATGAGTTTGCCATATTTTTGGCACTTGTCACATTTCTTCACCAACTCCTTGGCGTCCGCCTCAAGAGTGGGCCAAAAGTAATGTCGTCTGGCTCTGACGGCTAGGGACCTGCCGCCTATGTGCGAGGCGCAGAACCCCGAGTGCAAGTCTTCGAGAACTTCTTTCCCCTTTTCTGGGGTGACACACTTCAATAAAGGCTTCAGAAAGCCCGCCTTGAAGAGTTCTCCATTTTTCAACTCGAATCTTGCAGCTCGCTTTTTCAGGACGGCTGCTTCCCGTGGCGAATCAGGAAGTGTACCGTCTGAGAGATAGGCCCGTATGTCATCCATCCAGGTAGAGCTTCGGTCCAGAATTCCAACGGGATCCTCATAGATGCTTCTTTTCTCAAGAACTTCCCAGAAGACAGACCGAGGCGTACATGGCAGGCGGAAGATGCCAGTTTTGACAATGCATCCGCCTGGTTGTTCTCCGACCTAGGCACCTGATTCAGCCGAAATTCTTCAAGCGCCTTGGTCTCTTCTTTGACTGCCTGAAGATATTTAACCATAGCCGGATGGGTAGCCTCGTAGCTTCCCTCATACTGGCTAACAACCAATTGAGAATCAGAGTAGGCGTCAATTTTCATGGCCCCTGCCGCCTTACACATGCGAATGCCGGCTAGCAGGGCTTCATATTCCGCCTCATTGTTAGAGGCCTGAAATTTGAAGCGTAGTGCATACTGAAATCTGTCTCCTTCAGGAGACTCATAAATTACACCTGCACCACATCCGTTCTTTGTAGAGCTCCCGTCTACGTACACTTTCCAAACCTGATCAAGATTATCCGGAGCCACCGGACGAGTCATTTCCACAATGAAGTCGGCAAACGCCTGACCCTTCACTGCCTTTCTTGGTTCGTAAGTGATTTCAAGGCTCTGCATTTCAATAGCCCATTTCAACATTCTCCCGGATGAGTCCAAGGTAGACATTGGCCGCTTGAGTGGCTGGTCCTTGTAAATCACCACCGGATGCGCCAAAAAGTAAGGCTTCAATTTTTTGAATGCCATATACAAAGCGAGGCCAAATTTTTCAACCATGGGGTACCGGAGTTCAGCATTTTTAAGAACATGGCTAATGAAGTAAACCGGGAACTGAATGCCGTCTCGCTCAGCAAGGAGAACGGCGCTGAGGGCATGATCTGAGACGGCTAAGTACATGTACAACGTCTCCCTAGGCAAAGGACTGACCAACCTAGGCAGAGAATGTAAATGCTCTTTCAACCTCTGGAACGCCGCCTCAGCATCATCCCCCCATTCAAATCTAGTCTTCTTCCTGATTGCTTGGAAGAAGTAAAGGCATTTGTCACCTGACCGGCTGAGGAACCTCCCTAGGGCGGCCAGACAACCGGTGAGTCTCTGAACTTCCTTAACAGAGCGGGGTGACTTCATGTCAATCACCGCCTGTATCTTTTCGGGGTTAGCCTCTATCCCCCTTTGATCAATCAGGAACCCGAGAAACTTCCCAGACTCAACACCAAAGACGCATTTCTTAGGATTTAACATAACCCTATGCCGCCTGAGGGTGGTGAATGTTTCTCGGAGATCAGCAAGGTGATCCATCTGTAGCTTGGATTTGACTATCATGTCATCAATGTACGCCACCACATTCCTCCCAATCTGATTAATGAAGACCGTATTAATCATCCGTTGGAAAGTGGCAGGCGCATTTTTCAAGCCAAACGGCATCACAGTATAACAGAATAGCCCCTGATCAGTGACGAAGGCCGTCTTCTCTTGGTCTTTCTTCCACAGGGGTATCTGATGGAAGCCGGAGTAGGCATCCATAAAGCTCATCAAGGCGTGACCGGCTGTAGAGTCGACCAGACTGTCGATCTTTGGAAGCGGATAACTGTCCTTTGGACACGCCTTGTTGAGGTCTGTGTAATCAACACACATGCGCCAGGTCCCATTCGGTTTTTTAACAAGGACCACATTGGCCACCCAGTCGGGGAAATTACAAGGCTGAATGAACCTGGCGTCTAGCAGCTTTTTGACTTCGGCAGCTGCCGCCTGACTTCTTTCCTCGCCGTGATTTCTTTTCTTTTGCCGGATGGGCTTCTTTTTGGGGTCAACGGCGAGTTTGTGGACATCAAGATCTGGGCTGACGCCTGGCATCTCTTCCACTTCATAGGCAAAAATGTCTTTGAATTCTTTCAGCAGAAGGTGCAAGCTTGCACCCAAGGTAGCATGAGCAACCGTCCCCACCTTAACAGTGCGTTCTGGACGGCTGTCGTCCAGTACAAGGTCAATACTTTCGCCAGCCGGTTGGGGACGTAGCTCATCAGACCGTTCACCGGTCAGTGATTGCTATTTTTTCTCTTTTTTCACCTCCACCAGCATTGGAGCCTTTCTTTTCTTTCCGGCTACTGATGGGGCAGGAGCTGGGTCGGCATCCTTGACGTTGTCAAGGTCTATTGGTTCCTGACCGCCTGGGGCCACGGTATCTCGGACGGCTGAGAGATAACATTCTCGGGCCGTCTTCTGATCCCCATTCAAGGAACCAACAGAGCCGTCATCCCTTTCATACTTGATGAGCATGAGGGAAGGGATGATTACCGCCTTGGCTACGTTGAGGGTTGGCCTGCCAAGTGTTTAGGGTATTTTTACCCTGCCACGTGGTCCAATCAAAGGGTGGCACGTGTCAGCCTCAGATTGGTCCAAAATGGACCAACCCCTGTTTGACACGTGTCATTCCAGAGATAGAAGGGAAAAGGCGGCCTTCAGGCCCAAATCCCGAGAAAGCCGGAATACGGCGCAGCCCACCAATGATTAGAGTACAGTGACCTAATCAGGGGCTATTCCCAATGACCCTATAAATAGGGGGATGTTCCTCACTTTGAGAGGACGGTTTTTTTACCAATTATTGCAACTGCATTCTCTGACACCAAAGAAACACCTGAGCTTGGAATCCGAGCAGATACCCACCTAAATTTCCGTTCTCTTTATCCCGTTTCAAGTTACTAACTTGTGCGTCGGAGGCGGAGCACCACCCAACAGGTGTCTCCGTTGGTTTTGCAGGTACAGCTCACTGCGGATCATTTTTCGTGTTGTAACTCTCCCAAGGGACAAAAAACACCCAAAACATTTGGCGCCGTCTGTGGGAAGAGTACCTCGAAGATGGTTCAAGAGTCTGTACCACCTCCTAACCGCCTAGGCGAAGACCCAGAAGTCTTTACAGACCATGAGGATGATGAGGATCCTCAGGTCGAAACCTCTACAGCTGAGGACGGCTCCCTCAGAGTCAAGCGCATCCGGCCCAGAGAGACTCTGGAACGGGGCGCCTCCCAGGCGGGTCCAAGCAGACCTACTGGGCAGCCGGAAGGAGCAACCCAAACGGCAGCTGGATCGGCCCCTGTCACCCGAGACGAACTCATGAGGTTCATGACGAGTTTCAAGGGTGAAATCACAAAGCTGATCACCAAAAGCCAGGCTGGCCCAAGTAAAGGTCAGCCAGCAAAGAAGACTCCTCCAGAGAAGGGGAAGTCAGTCAGAAACCGACAGCCTACTCCCCATCCAAAGGAGAAGGCAGCCAGGACCATTGATCGGTCAAAAATTCTCCTTTCTGGGGGAAACACTAATAACCCTCGCCGGCCTCATCAGCCGGTGAGAAGTAAAAAATCAACTCTCGATGCCCGGGAAATCATCAACCGGAAGAGAAATCAATCGCTGTCTGAGTCGGCTTCAACGTCGAACTTTCCGGATAGCTTCAACAATATTTCTGCAGGGAGTACACCCTCCTTGCATGAGAGTCAAACAAGCGGTAATACCGTCCATTCTGGCCCTCATATGATTGGAAATGTACCGTATGTGCCTACTCAGGCTTACGGACAGTATTCTCCTCACTTCATGCAGCCAGCCTTCTTTGGAGGTCAGGCGGCATATCCAAATGTCCAGCCATTGGACTGGCAGCTTCGACTGCTGCGCCTGGGTGAACAGCCTTCTGCGTTCACTCGGGAGATAACCGAGGCGGCTCAGCCGGCCAAGGTTAAGAATGTGTTGGTTGGTACCTATGATGGTACCACCAATCCAGAAGATCACCTCATGGCTTACACCAACCTCTTGTATTTGCAGGGGTTAGATGATGTCACTTGGTGTCGATGCTTTCCGGCTACATTGAAGGGCATCGCCCAAAAATGGTTTGGCAACCTGCCAGCCGGGTCTATAGACAGCTTCAGGAAGCTTGCCTTCCTGTTTGCTTCCAACTTCTCAATGAACATCCCTGCTAAAAAAACAAGCCTTGATTTGAGCACTGTTAAGCAGGGAGAGAGAGAAGGGCTGCGCTCGTATGTCAGGCGGTTCAACCTGATCAGAATTCAGATTCAGGGACTGTCTGATGAGGTAGCTTTTACAGACTTTTTTAAAGGTCTGAGAGACGGGTCGACCTTCAAGTTCGACCTAGTCAGAAAAGGGGCTTTCACCCTGCAGGCAGCCCTGAGGGAGGCGGAAAGCTACATTCAAGCTACCGACCTCTGCTCGCCTGGTAGCCAGTCAGACTCCAAGAAGTCTGACAAACAGAAAGACAGTCGGTCAGCTCAGCCGGCTAAAAACAAAGAAGAGAGCAAGAAAAGAAAAGAAGTCTGGGCGGTTACTGACTCTGACCAGCCGTCCCAGAAGAAAAAGAAAGAATTTAAACCGTACGTCCCCAAGTACGAGTTTAATAAAGACTGCAATTCCATCTTCATGGAGGTAAAGGACCGGTTGTCCATTGAGAAGCCGAATCCTATGAAGAGTTCTGTCCAGTCACGGAACAAGAATAAATTCTGTCAGTTCCATGAGGAGGTCGGCCATGACACCAACGACTGCTTCAGTCTTCAGCGTGCGTTGGACCGTCTGGCTGACAAAGGGCTGTTGAAGTCCTACATTTCTAAGTCCCTAGCCGGGGCAAAAAAGAAAAACAAGGGTCAGTCCTCCAAGACTACCCCCAGCCTGCTAGTAGCTCGGATACCGATAAGGAGCCGGTCTACACTATAGCAGGCGGGTTCTGATGTGGTGGCCCTACCATCCGGGGCACCAAGAGCCATCTTCGAAAGATGGACAAAGATGATGATGAGCAGGCGGAAGCCAGCTCCTCCTTCCCAGACGTCTTGATCACGGAGAAGGATAGGGGCAGCGTTCGCCGCCCGCATGATGACCCGGTGGTCATTGAATGTAAGGTTGCCAATCAGCTGGTTGGACGGATCCTTATTGACACCGGTAGCTCATCAGACATCAACAGCCTCCGGTGCTTGCAAAAGCTGAAATACAATATCAGCAGCATGCACCCGGTCACCCACCCCTTGGTTGGTTTTGGGGGTGGGATGGTCTACCCAGCCGGAAGAATTGATTTACCCATCCGGCTGGGGGAGAAAGGTCAGGGACGACATATTGTCGTCAGATTCTTGGTCGTTGAGGAGTTGACTGTTGTAGCCAAGCCTAACAACTTGGTTATGGACGTTTCTTTAGTTCAAGACATAGCATCATGCATTGGTGTTATGCGTTCTATCCAGGTGCAGCAAGATATTCTATCTTTTGAGTTTCTTGTTGTTCTTATTAACTAGTTTAATCTAGTTCATTTTATGCTTTGAATAAATTGTAAACTTTAGTCTTATTTTAAGTTTGCAAGTTAGTTTCATTTTCTTTAAGTTTTCTTTAGCTTGTTAAAGTTTGAAAATGTAGTGTCACATTCACATGAAGTACAAGTACAAGATACAACAAGAAGGCAGCCATTTAACTTGGGTGTTACAATCAGCTTCAATGAGGAGTTGCAAACTATCAATCCAAGTGGGCGTCATTTCAGCATTTGAGCATCAAAAGGCGTCCAAATACACTCTTGTCTACATACATCCAAGCTTGATCCAAGGCTTGAATCAAGGAGGAGTTACACTTCTTTTTGCTGTTGAATTAGGCGTGAATTAAGGGGCTGTTTTGCTTCTTACTTGCTGCTTGGTTGAGGCTTAATTGAGGAGGTTGTGACCAACACTTTTAATGTATCTAGACACAAAATCTGTTTTTAATGTATCTAGACACAAAATCTGTTTTTTAATGTATCTAGACACAAAATCTGTTTTTAATGTATCTAGACACAAAATCTGTTTTTGATGTATCTAGACACAAAATCTGTTTTGATGCTTAGCTTAGGCGTGTAACAAGTGGGCTGACATCTCACTTAGTTTAGCTTGTACTTAAGGATGCTTGTTTACTATAAATAGCAAGCAAAGGCGAATGAGAAAGGAGATCATTCAAACATAAAAACAAACTTGTCTTACATTCGTTTCTTGGATTAGAAACAAAACCAGAAATTCTTGGATTTGGAATTTCAATTCCTTTGCTTAGTTAACTAGCCTAGACTACTAGTTGGCTTGTGATCTTAGGAACCCATTTCGTTTCTTAGTGGTGTGACTGTAGCTAAGAAGCTATTTGGTTCATTAGTCTTACTTATCTTGGTTCATCCCTTGTATATTTCGGGTTGATACTCCAAATATACAACATTTGGCGCTAGAAGGAGGGGGATCTAGCAAAACAAATACCCAAACACATACCCCAAACACATACCCAAACACATACCCCAAACACAAACCATGTCCGACATCCCACCCCCTAATTGGCAAGAATAAGTCAATAAGGTTGCACAAGAGAAAGAAGATAAAGAGCAACGAATGCAATACTTGCAAGATCAGTTAAAAGATCTTTCTATTAAGTTGCGCCATCAAAAAGAGGGCTCACCCAATCATAGTGATGAAGAATTGAGTGAATCTAATTTCAATCACAATGATAGACCTTCTCATGAAAGAGAAAGGTCATGGCCTAATAATGACATAAAAGCAGACATTCCTGAATATGATGGCAAACTCGATGCTGATGAGTTTGTAGAATGGTTAAGAACGGTGGAGAGAGTGTTTGACTATAAGCAAACACCGGAAGAGAAAAAGGTGAAAATTGTGGCCTTGAAGCTACGGAAATATGCCTCAACTTGGTGGGCTAGTGTGTGCGCCAAGAGGGAAAGGAAAGACAAAGAAAAAGTAAGATCATGGGTTAAGATGAAGAAATTGTTGAAACAAAAGTTTCTTCCCACATACTATGTGCAAGAAAACTTTTCAAAATTCCATAACCTTAAGCAAGGTACGAAATCAGTAGAGGAATATGCTAGGGAGTTTGAAGGATTTGTTATGAAGTGTGGAGTAGAGGAAGATGAGCCTCAAACTTTGGTTCGGTTCCTAGGTGGACTTGACCCAAAAATAGCCAATGTGGCCGAACTACACCCTTACACCACCCTTGAAGAGCTCATTATCTTAGCACATAAGATTGAGCAGCAACAAAAAACAAGAGGCAAAAGTGAATCATCACATTTTGCATCTCAAACCTCATTTCCCCAAAGAAAGCAAACATCCAATTTCCCACCTTTCAAACCCACATCCAATCAGCCTACTTCTAAACCACTTTCACAAAACACCCAAAATTCCAACCCAAATCCAGCCCTAAGAAGATGCTTTAGGTGTCAAGGCCTTGGACATATGGCTAGTGATTGTCCAAATAAAAAAATTGTTACTTTAGTAGAGTATGAAGAGGAGAACGAATTAGAGGTTGAAGAGGACAACAATCGTGAAGAGAATGATGAGTATGCGTGCCTAGGTCCGGATGAAGGAGAATGCTTGGTGGTTCGACGTACACTTAGCAATATGTTGGACCAAGAAGGGAGCTTGCAACGTGAGGCAATCTTTCACACTCGTTGCACCATTGGTGGAAAGGTATGCACTTTGATTATTGATGGAGGTAGTTGTACCAATGTAGCTTCGCAAGTTATGATAGACAAGTTGAAAATGAAAACTATCCCTCATCCTAAACCATATAAAATTCAATGGTTAAGTCATAGTAAAGGGATTCATGTCACACAACAAGTCTTGTTATCATTTAGCATTGGTAAAACTTATGAGGAAAAATTATGGTGTGATGTTGTACCTATGGATGCATGTCATGTTTTACTTGGTAGACCTTGGTTATTTGATAGGCGTGTGATGCATGATGGTTACAAAAACACCTACTCCTTTTCTAAGGACGGAAAGAAAATTGTCCTTACCCCTTTAATCCTCAAAAATGATCACCCCATACCCACGCCTCCCACTTCCTTCACCACTCTCATAAAATCTGAATTCCATGAATATAGAGTTCACAAACACTTCATTTTGAGCCAACTTGATACCCCCTCTCAACCGTCCAAAGAAGAAAACCACCCACTCCTCACCTCTCTTCTCAAAACCTATTCCCATGTTTTCCCCAAAGATATCCCTCACGGATTACCCCCAAAGCGTGACATCCAACACAAGATTGATCTTGTACCCGGATCCATGCTCCCAAACAAACCAGCCTATAGAACCAATCCCAAAGAAACCGAGGAAATTAGAAGACAAGTGGAGGAATTGTTATCAAAGGGTCTTATTCGTAAGTCTCTTAGTCCATGTGCTTGTCCTACTTTGATTGTACCTAAGAAAAATGGAGAATGGAGAATGTGTGTTGATAGTAGGTCAATCAATAAAATCACTATCAAGTACCGGTTTCCTATTCCAAGGTTGAATGATTTACTTGATGATTTGCATGGTTCTAAAGTGTTCTCTAAAATTGATTTGAGAAGTGGCTATCATCAAATTCGAATTTTCGAAGGAGATGAATGGAAGACCGTTTTCAAGACAAAGGAGGGCCTCTATGAGTGGCTTGTGATGCCATTTGGTTTGTCTAATGCACCATCTACATTTATGCGCCTTATGAATCAGGTTATGCAACCTTTAATGGGTAAATTTGTTGTAGTCTATTTTGATGATATTTTGGTGTATAGTAGGGAAGAAGAAGAGCATGCTAGGCATTTGCAACAGGTTTTTGAAACCCTTGCTCGTGAGCAACTATATGGTAACTTAGAGAAGTGTCATTTTTTCACTTCCCAAGTTATTTTTCTTGGTTTCAAAGTTTCATCTCAAGGCATAGAGGTTGATGAAAAGAAAGTTGCTGCAATTCGTGAGTGGCCCACGCCACAAACAATTCAACAAGTTCGTAGTTTTCATGGCCTTGCTTCTTTCTATAGGAGATTTGTGCAAAATTTTAGTACTCTCATGGCACGTATCACCGAGCTAACTAAAAATCAGAAGTTGGTTTGGAATGATAAGGCTCAAAAGGCCTTTGAAGAGGTAAAACATCAACTTACTAGTGCACCTATTCTTTCTTTACCTAACTTTGATGAAGTTTTTGAAGTAGAATGTGATGCTAGTGGAGTTGGTATTGGTGCTGTTTTGTCACAAGTTGGGCGTCCCCTTGCCTACTTTAGTGAAAAACTCAATGAAGCACAACGGAAGTATAGCACCTATGATAAGGAGTTCTTTGCTCTTGTTCGTGCTTTGGACCATTGGAGACATTACCTCATTTCCAAGGAGTTCATCCTTCATTCAGATCATGAAGCTCTCAAATATCTTCAAAGCCAACAAAAACTCCAACCACGCCATGCCAAATGGGTGGAGTATTTGCAAGCTTTTCATTTTATGATCAAGCATAGGAGAGGCGCCATGAACAAAGGAGCTGATGCACTTTCAAGGAGATACACACTCTTGAATTCTTTCAAGGCAAGAGTGATTAGTGTTGAAGATGTGAAAGCAAGTTACAAAAATGATCATGACTTTGGTAATTTATTTCTAAAATGTTCTAATCATGCTTACAAAGATTATTACATTTTAGATGGCTATTTGTTCAAAGGAAACAGGTTGTGCGTTCCAAGGTCAAGCCTAAGAGAATCTCTTATCAAAGAGTTTCATGAAGGAGGAATGGCGGGACACTTTGGCATAGAGAAGACTACTCTTCTTGTCCAAGAGTACTTTCATTGGCCTAGATTGGTTCGTGATGTGGAGTTCATTGTGAAGAGATGTGTGATATGTCAAAAGGCCAAGAGTCATAGTCTTCCACAAGGCTATCTTTTGCCCTTACCTATTCCGCAAGCTCCATGGGAAGATGTTAGTCTTGATTTCGTTGTGGGACTTCCTATGACCCAACGAAAGAAAGATTCCATTATGGTTGCTGTGGACCGTTTTTCTAAAATGGCTCATTTTATTTCTTGTCATACAACTTATGATGCTACTCATGTTGCTAACTTGTTCTTCAATGAGATCGTTCATTTGCATGGTGTACCTAAATCCATGGTCAGTGATCGTGATCCAAAATTTCTAAGTCATTTTTGGCTTACATTATGGAGAAAGATGGGCACGAAATTGAAATTTAGCACTTCAAGTCATCCTCAAACAGATGGTCAAACCGAAGTGACTAATAGAACTTTGGGATCCTTGTTGCGGTCTTTGGCTACTAAACGTCCCAAGCAATGGGAAGAGATGCTTCCTCATGCGGAGTTTGCTTACAATCGTGTGCCTAGCAAGACAACAGGTTTGAGTCCTTTTGAAGTGGTGTATGGATTCAATCCGTGCACTCCTATTGATCTCACTCCCATTCCCTCACCAAGCAAGTTCAGCAATGATGCCGAGGTACGTGCAAAAGAAATCAAGTCTATGCATGAGCAAGTTCGTTCCAAAATTGAACAAGCTAATGCAAAGACAAAGGCATACTATGACAAGAAAAGAAAGGAGGTCCAGTTTCAGCCCGGTGATTTAGTTTGGGTTCATCTTCGAAAAGAAATATTTCCTTCCAAAAGACGGTCCAAGGTTAGTCCTCGTAGTGATGGTCCATTTGCTATTGTTGAAAAGGTGAATGATAATGCTTACAAAGTTGAGTTGCCCGGAGACTATGGTGTTTCTAGCACCTTTAATGTGGCTGATTTATCACCTTACTATGATGAGTTTGAAGAGTTGCCGAGTTTGAGGGCAAACTCTTTTCAAGAAGGGGGGAATGTTGTAGCCAAGCCTAACAACTTGGTTATGGACGTTTCTTTAGTTCAAGACATAGCATCATGCATTGGTGCTATGCGTTCTATCCAGGTGCAGCAAGATATTCAATCCTTTGAGTTTCTTGTTGTTCTTATTAACTAGTTCAATCTAGTTCATTTTATGCTTTGAATAAATTGTAAACTTTAGTCTTATTTTAAGTTTGCAAATTAGTTTTATTTTCTTTAAGTTTTCTTTAGCTTGTTAAAGTTAAAAAAATGTAGTGTCACATTCACATGAAGTACAAGTACAAGATACAACAAGAAGGCAGCCATTTAACTTGGGTGTTACAATCAGCTTCAATGAGGAGTTGCAAACTATCAATCCAAGTGGGTGTCATTTCAGCATTTGAGCATCAAAAGGCGTCCAAATACACTCTTGTCTACATACATCCAAGCTTGATCCAAGGCTTGAATCAAGGAGGAGTTACACTTCTTTTTGCTGTTGAATTAGGCGTGAATTAAGGGGTTGTTTTGCTTCTTACTTGCTGCTTGGTTGAGGCTTAATTGAGGAGGTTGTGACCAACACTTTTAATGTATCTAGACACAAAATCTGTTTTTAATGTATCTAGACACAAAATCTGTTTTTAATGTATCTAGACACAAAATCTGTTTTTAATGTATCTAGACACAAAATCTGTTTTTGATGTATCTAGACACAAAATCTGTTTTGATGCTTAGCTTAGGCGTGTAACAAGTGGGCTGACATCTCACTTAGTTTAGCTTGTACTTAAGGATGCTTGTTTACTATAAATAGCAAGCAAAGGCGAATGAGAAAGGAGATCATTCAAACATAAAAACAAACTTGTCTTACATTCGTTTCTTGGATTAGAAACAAAACCAGAAATTCTTGGATTTGGAATTTCAATTCCTTTGCTTAGTTAACTAGCCTAGACTACTAGTTGGCTTGTGATCTTAGGAACCCATTTCGTTTCTTAGTGGTGTGACTGTAGCTAAGAAGCTATTTGGTTCATTAGTCTTACTTATCTTGGTTCATCCCTTGTATATTTCGGGTTGATACTCCAAATATACAACATTGACCGCCTATAACATCATTCTTGGCAGGCCAACCCTCAACGTAGCCAAGGCGGTAATCATCCCTTCCCTCATGCTCATCAAGTATGAAAGGGATGACGGCTCTGTTGGTTCCTTGAATGGGGATCAGAAGACGGCCCGAGAATGTTATCTCTCAGCCGTCCGAGATACCGTGGCCCCAGGCGGTCAGGAACCAATAGACCTTGACAACGTCAAGGATGCCGACCTAGCTCCTGCCCCATCAGCAGCCGGAAAGAAAAGAAAGGCTCCACTGCTGGTGGAGGTGAAAAAAGAGAAAAAATAGCAATCACTGACCGGTGAACGGTCAGATGAGCTACGTCCCCAACCGGCTGGCGAAAGTATTGACCTTGTACTGGACGACAGCCGTCCAGAACGCACTGTTAAGGTGGGGACGGTTGCTCATGCTACCTTGGGTGCAAGCTTGCACCTTCTGCTGAAAGAATTCAAAGACATTTTTGCCTTTGAAGTGGAAGAGATGCCAGGCGTCAGCCCAGATCTTGATGTCCACAAACTCGCCGTTGACCCCAAAAAGAAGCCCATCCGGCAAAAGAAAAGAAATCACGGCGAGGAAAGAAGTCAGGCGGCAGCTGCCGAAGTCAAAAAGCTGCTAGACGCCAGGTTCATTCAGCCTTGTAATTTCCCCGACTGGGTGGCCAATGTGGTCCTTGTTAAAAAACCGAATGGGATCTGGCGCATGTGTGTTGATTACACAGACCTCAACAAGGCGTGTCCAAAGGACAGTTATCCGCTTCCAAAGATCGACAGTCTGGTCGACTCTACAGCCGGTCACGCCTTGATGAGCTTTATGGATGCCTACTCCGGCTTCCATCAGATACCCCTGTGGAAGAAAGACTAAGAGAAGACGGCCTTCGTCACTGATCAGGGGCTATTCTGTTATACTGTGATGCCGTTTGGCTTGAAAAATGCGCCTGCCACTTTCCAACGGATGATTAATACGGTCTTCATTAATCAGATTGGGAGGAATGTAGAGGCGTACATTGATGACATGATAGTCAAATCCAAGCTACAGACGGATCACCTTGCTGATCTCCGAGAAACATTCACCACCCTCAGGCGGCATAGGGTTATGTTAAATCCTAAGAAATGCGTCTTTGGTGTTGAGTCTGGGAAGTTTCTCGGGTTCCTGATTGATCAAAGGGGGATAGAGGCTAACCCCGAAAAGATACAGGCGGTGATTGACATGAAGTCACCCCGCTCTGTTAAGGAAGTTCAGAGACTCACCGGTTGTCTGGCCGCCCTGGGGAGGTTCCTCAGCCGGTCAGGTGACAAATGCCTCTACTTCTTCCAAGCAATCAGGAAGAAGACTAGATTTGAATGGGGCGATGATGCTGAGGCGGCGTTCCAGAGGTTGAAAGAGCATTTACATTCTCTGCCTAGGTTGGTCAGTCCTTTGCCTAGGGAGACGTTGTACATGTACTTAGCCGTCTCAGATCATGCCCTCAGCGCCGTTCTCCTTGCTGAGCGAGACGGCATTCAGTTCCCGGTTTACTTCATTAGCCATGTTCTTAAAAATGCTGAACTCCGGTACCCCATGGTTGAAAAATTTGGCCTCGCTTTGTATATGGCATTCAAAAAATTGAAGCCTTACTTTTTGGCGCATCCGGTGGTGATTTACACGGACCAGCCACTCAAGCGGCCAATGTCTACCTTGGACTCATCCGGGAGAATGTTGAAATGGGCTATTGAAATGCAGAGCCTTGAAATCACTTACGAACCAAGAAAGGCAGTGAAGGGTCAGGCGTTTGCCGACTTCATTGTGGAAATGACTCGTCCGGTGGCTCCGGATAATCTTGATCAGGTTTGGAAAGTGTACGTAGACGGGAGCTCTACAAAGAACGGATGTGGTGCAGGTGTAATTTATGAGTCTCCTGAAGGAGACAGATTTAAGTATGCACTACGCTCCAAATTTCAGGCCTCTAACAATGAGGCGGAATATGATGCCCTGCTAGCCGGCATTCGCATGTGTAAGGCGGCAGGGGCCATGAAAATTGACGCCTACTCTGATTCTCAATTGGTTGTTAGCCAGTATGAGGGAAGCTACGAGGCTACCCATCCGGCTATGGTTAAATATCTTCAGGCAGTCAAAGAAGAGACCAAGGCGCTTGAGGAATTCCGGCTGAATCAGGTGCCTAGGTCGGAGAACAACCAGGCGGATGCATTGTCAAAACTGGCATCTTCCGCCTGCCATGATACGCCTCGGTCTGTCTTCTGGGAAGTTCTTGAGAAAAGAAGCATCTATGAGGATCCCGTTAGAATTCTGGACCGAAGCTCTACCTGGATGGATGACATACGGGCCTATCTCTCAGACGGTACACTTCCTGATTCGCCACGGTAAGCAGCCGTCCTGAAAAAGCGAGCTGCAAGATTCGAGTTGAAAAATGGAGAACTCTTCAAGGCGGGCTTTCTGAAGCCTTTATTGAAGTGTGTCACCCCAGAAAAGGGGAAAGAAGTTCTCGAAGACTTGCACTCGGGGTTCTGCGCCTCGCACATAGGCGGCAGGTCCCTAGCCGTCAGAGCCAGACGACATTACTTTTGGCCCACTCTTGAGGCGGACGCCAAGGAGTTGGTGAAGAAATGTGACAAGTGCCAAAAATATGGCAAACTCATTCACCGTCCGGCTACTGATCTGACGGCCATTCACAGCCCAATCCCGTTTGCAAAATGGGGCATGGACATTCTAGGTCCTTACACGCCTGCTCCAGGCGGAAAGCGCTATATCTTAGTGGCTGTGGATTACTTCACCAAGTGGGTTGAGGCTGAGGCGGTTAAAAATATCAAGACCTCAGACGTAATTTCCTTCATCTGGAAGAACATCATCACCCGGTATGGGGTACCCATGTCTATGGTTTTTGATAATGGTCCTCAGTTTGAGACG
Organism: Chenopodium formosanum; assembly: GCA_024500155.1. NCBI lineage: Eukaryota > Viridiplantae > Streptophyta > Magnoliopsida > Caryophyllales > Amaranthaceae > Chenopodium > Chenopodium formosanum. The sequence goes on from CM044880.1 coordinate 46,146,809, forward strand.
CCTCAGTTAAAAACTTGGTTGGGAGATCAGGGGGTCTCAAGCTATTTCGCATCTATTGGCCGGCCCCAAGCAAACGACCAAGTTGAAGCTTTCAACAAACTCATCTCAGACGACATTAAAAAGAAAATAGAAAGAGCCGGTGGTTTATGGGCAGAAGAGTTAATCCATGTCCTGTGGGCCATCCGGACAACAGCAAAAGGGGCAACCGGGGAAACCCCATTTCTCATGGTCTACGCTGCTGAAGCCGTCTTGCCCATCGAGCATTACGAGCCGACTCTCAGAGTCATGCTGTATGATGAAGAGGCAAAGTGGGAAGCAATGCGCCTGGCATTGGATTCACTCCCAGAACGCAGGGGCAATGCCGCCTTGCGTCATGAGATTTACCGTCTGAGAATGACGAGAGCCTACAACAAAAAAGTACACAAGCGTCCCTTGAGGGTTGACGACTTAGTGTTACGAAAAATGGAAGCAACCGGTAGGGCAAATGAGTTGGGAAAGCTAACCCCAAATTGGGAAGGCCCCTACCGGATCTATGAGGAAGTAAGGGACGGCACCTACCGCCTGGAAACTCCAGACGGAAGGCGCCTGCCTAGAACTTGGAATGTAGACAATCTAAAAAAGTACTACTTCTGAGAATGTAAACTTTTTGTAAACAGTGTCAGTTAATGCAGATTCAGACTTTGCTTGCAAAATTATCATTTGATTATTCATCCGGGTAATATCCAGGCGGATTCCCCGTTTATCTAACTAAGTTCGATACTTAGTGAAGGTTTCGTTTTTTAGTCCGCCTGGGTAATACTCGGATCACTTGTTTATTTAAGTTTGATTCTGTTTATTCAATTGCTTGACTATCCGCCTGGGCAATACTCAGACGGATTCTCCATTTACCTAACTAAGTTTGATACTTAGTATGATTCTATCCGCCTGGGTAATACTCAGACGGATTCTCCATTTACCAAACTAAGTTTGATACTTAGTGTAAATTCAACACTGATTAAGAAACTAAGCACAAAAACGTTTAGTGGCTACACAACCGGTCTTAAAAAGGACCAGAGGCTAAAATGGCCGGATGGTTGCTATTTTTATAAAAATCGCCTGTCCCAACATGGACAAAGGCGTCCGGCGACACCCCTCCGGGTGCAATCGTCGCAGAGAACGGATTATCTGTCGGTTCTATGTATCCATACAGACGGCAAAAATTGAACGACCAAATTGGTCAACACATAGCCGTCTGGCTAAATAACTTGCGAAGGACGAATTTCCTAAATACCGGATGCCCATATGCATCAGTCGGTAATCAGCTGAAGTTCTCGCTTGGTTATTTATTTTAAAAAAATGCACCTCACCCCAATTGGGGCAAGAGTTCAATGGCTATGAAATCTCTACCAAGACGGGCAAAAAACCGTCTGGGTAGTGACTGAACGCTTGTGATGCACGGCTGTGCACTTGGTTTGGGGCAATCACTATTGTGATTGATTGACTTACAAACATATCATGCTCTTTGCAGCATCAGACGTTTTCAAGTCAATCAACCAGCTCCAGCTCAAACCAATCACACAGCCGTCCAGGGGCAAAGACAGCCAGACTACTGATTAGTTAGGTAAGAAATCGCCGCATGCTTTTAATAAGATAGGCAAAAATTAAAAATTCAAATGCAAAATAATCAAAACCGACTTAGTCGGTGCAATTCATAAAAGTCCATCCAACCAAACGGTTGTAATGGATCAAATGTTAACCGGACCCCGTCCGGGAGAAAAATTGTTAATTAACACGGCTCCACAGCCGGTAAATACAGGGATACTCGGCACGCAGGCCGGAAAAATCAAGTTTTGGCATATAGCCGCTGAATAAAAAGAATTAAAAGAAATGATAAATTGGCATACTGCCGCTGAAGAGTCACTTCTGGCCTGCAGACGGAGCCTCCTGGTCCTCCCCCTTCTCCTCATCGTCTGAGGGAATTTCCTGCGCTTCACCAGGACCAGGAAGCTCAGGCGCGGACGGCTCATTGTTGCTGAGCCAGGCTTCAAAGGAGGCAGGCTCTGGCATGCCTTGCTCTCTCAAATACACCACGTACTCAGCATAGCTGTGTGCCATTGCCCAGATGCTATAATCAGCTTCTAGGTACAAGGCAGCCCAAGCAATCTTCATACGAGCGTCGTTGTCAGCATCGCTTTCAGCAACGAGGCGGTTTTGCTCCGCCTCCAGGGTTGCTGCAAAGTTTTTCTGAGCCTGAGCAGCATCCTTCTCCAGCCTCTCAACCTTGGTTTTCAGTTTACCAAGGTCCGCTTGGGCCTTCTTGAGCGCCTCATCAGCCTGCTTGGCGCTCTCGTCTGCCTTCTTTTGGGCCTCCTCCGCCCCCTTCTTGGCCGTCTCAGCATCCGTCACCCGCTGGTCGGCCGCCTTCAGATTTAGCTCCAGCTGCTGGATTTTAGACGCCTGTGTCATAATTATTGCTTTAGTTTCAAGTTCATTTACGATAGTTGAGTGTAAAGCAATATTATCAGCGTCTACGGAAGACTTCTTGGCCCTTTTTACCTCTTCCCGTTTGCGGGAATAAGGACGTTTGAGCCCGTCCACCCGCAGCATGGCCTGCAAAAAGCAGGCGGTATAAGAATTATGGGCGGAGAAATTACTTGAAAAAAATAACACGGAATTGACAGGTTTCTCACCTCAGCCAGAAGGGATAGAATGCGTTCAAGGTTGAACGTCTCTATCCCAGGGATATTGTCCTTATCCTTCTTCCGGACGGCGTCCAGCATGGCTTTGGCGTGCTTCTGGACGTCTGGCCAGCGGGGAGATTGTGTTTGATCTGCACCACAATCAATAGGTGATGAGTGCGAAACTAAGGCGGCACCTATTTGTATCCGGCTGTCTGAGGATGATGTCTGTTGGGAGTGGGATTTCACCCGTAAAGGCCACCCCACCTCAGGCGGGGATTCAAAAGGATTCTTACCTTCAGAGCCGGCCAAGCGGGAAATGCTTGCAGGCGTGGTGAACCCCGCGGCTGCTGAGGGGTTGGCAAGGTCAAGGCACAGGCTGCCTCCTATTTTCTCGAGCCGTCCCCCTATTCGCATCGTCTTTGTCCCGGCTGAGGCGTCAGGAGTTGATGCAGAGGCAAACTTTTTTAGCTTATTGAGAACGGCTGGGGCTTCCTCCCTAGTCCGTTTGAGACTCTTCTCAAACGATTTCCCAACTTCTCCCCCCTGTAAAAATAAATAAGGTTAGTATCCGAGCAAGACAGTTTATAAAATGAGCTTAAGAAAGGGTCAGGCGCTCAATACCTTAGCTTTGACCTCAGCCGCGGCCTTCTCCGCAAGCGCCTTGCGGATGACAGCAGAGGATCGCTTTGGGGTTTTCTCCGTCTGCAACATGCTTAATGCTTCCTCTGCAAAAAGAAGGAAGTTGGTTAATATCATAAAACAATTTTGATAGAAAAATACTACAGACGGATATAAACTCAGGCGCATACGTTTGGAAAACATGTGCCCTAGTCCGCAGGCGGCTAGGAAGCACTCGTCCCTGAACCAGGCGCTCTTGGGGATCCAGTTCTTGGGGACTTTTATTGTCTCCCCGGTTGACAAGGTTGTGTCTGTGAGGCCAAAAAAGTCTGCCTCAATAATCTTGTCAAAGTCCTCTTCTGGGATCCGGGGAAGAGCGCACTTCCTGCCTAACAAGTCAGGCTTCTTATTGTACAGACGGAATTCATAATTCTCCCGTCTGGTTGGGGCCGACATCAGGTAGAACCTGTGTTTCCAGCCATCGAACTTGGAGACCTTGTCCAAGGTCATCATATATTGCGGCTGCGTGGTTAGAGTGTACCACGCCCTCCAGCCGCCTGGGCTCCTGCTGAGGTAATGCATGCTTGCAAAAGCCTCCCAGCCGGGGTTAAGCCCTTGGAACTCACAGGCGGCAACATACCCCAGAATGTTGGTCCAGGAGTTAGGGGTAAGTTGCCAGAGCCCCAGGCCGTAGCCCCTCAAAATAGCCCTCACCGCCTAGTGAAGGGGGAAGCGAAGGCCGGCTTTGAACGCCGCCTCATAACAGCCAAAATAACTGTTGGCGTTCTGTTGATCATCCCCCCAGGCGATGGTGCCAAGTTCAGGCGGCACCCGGATCTTATACCCGTCTCCTAGCGGGTGCATTTTCTTAAAATTCTCTAAGTTCTCTCCCATCTGGATCCGGTCCTTGGAGGAGACGTGGATGCTGAAGGGATCGTCCTTCTCACTCCACTTTTTCCTTTCTTCCTCCTCGCTATCTGGAAGAGGGGGCAAGTCATCGCTGCTCTCGGAGGTAGAGGCGGAGCTGTCACTCTCCGTCTTCCCCTCGCTTTGGTCCATGGGGGCAGAGGCGGCATCGTCGCCGCCTTGGTCACACTCCTCTAGGAAAGAGTCAGCGGGGGTCGAAGGGGCGCGCGGAGGGGATCTCTCCAGAGTCGTCTGATCTCTCTGATCAGACGTGTCTCCCTCAGGCGTTTGGCCGCCTGAGCCTTTGCCTCGGTAGTTTGGATCAGTGGCCGTCTGCATTGTCCGAGCCATGGTGTCCTGCACAGACACATAACTAGTCGGAATCCATGGCAAAGGGTGGTCCCAACACCCCGAGCCGGCACTCCCAGTCCTAGACTCAGCCGTCCCCGGTGACCGGCTGGACTCTAACCTAGGTTGTGCCGTGTGTGTTGGTGATGCATCCATTTATTGCAAGAAATATGTACAGGCGGTGAAAAAAGAAAAGAGCTGAGAGAGACAGAGACGGTACCTTTGTAATTGGTATCTCAAGGAGGGCGGGTCCGGCTGGGTTGCGTAAGAACAAAAAGTTTCTTGCTTGCACCTGACTCAAACGGATGACTTCTGCTCTCTCAAAGTTTTCCTCTCTAGAAAATTTTTGTAAAACGTACAAAATTATGAGGGTAAAACGGCTATATATATGGGGTAAATACGGGGGCATTTCCGTAATTTACCTGGAAGGTGAACGGTTACTCTGTAACTGTAAAATTACCGCCAACCGAAGAGTGACATGTGTCACAGATGCCACGTGGCATGCCACGTCACATCTGTGAGGGGCAAATGTTTAGGGTATTTTTACCCTGCCACGTGGTCAAATCAGAGGGTGACACGTGTCAGCCTCAGATTGGTCCAAAATGGACCAACCCCTGTTTGACACGTGTCATTCCAGAGATAGAAGGGAAAAGGCGGCCTTCAGGCCCAAATCCCGAGAAAGCCGGAATACGGCGCAGCCCACCAATGATTAGGGTACAGTGACCTAATCAGGGGCAATTCCCAATGACCCTATAAATAGGGGGATGTTCCTCATTTTGAGAGGACGGTTTTTTGACCAATTATTGCAACTGTATTCTCTGACACCAGAGAAACACCTGAGCTTGGAATCCGAGCAGATACCCACCTAAATTTCCGTTCTCCTTATCCCGTTTCAAGTTACTAACTTGTGCGTCGGAGGCGGAGCACCACCCAACAGGTGTCTCCGTTGGTTTTGCAGGTACAGCTCACTGCGGATCAGTTTTCGTGTTGTAACTCTCCCAAGGGACAAAAAACACCCAAAACAAGTACAATCAAGGGTTGCTCATGGGGTTTTTCTACGACGGATTGGAGCCCATATCAAGAGCCAATTTGGAAGCGGGGGCAGGTGGTCAATTAATCAAAATCCCTCAAAATCAAGTTGAAGCCACAATAGAAGAGGTAGCAAAGAATTACTCTTGGGGGGGGGGGGGGGGCGAAGAAGAAATGCTCCAAAGAAAGGTGGTATTTACGAATTGGAGAAAGTTGATCGATTACAACATCAAATTGATTAACTAACAAAAGGGCTTTCCAAGTTGAACACGAGTGTGAATGGAAGTTCAAGCGGTGGAGCAAGCTCCTCTCAAGTTAACTCTTTCTCTTGTCAAAATTGTGGAGAAACGAACCATGATACATCTTATTGTGGAGGTTTGAGCCCCGAGCATGTAGCAGCATACAACACAAGGCAAGAGGGATTTAGAGGAAGCGGCGGTGGAGTAGCTTGGAGATAACCACTACCCGGGTTTGCACCTCAACCTCAACAATGGAACCAACAAGCTCAACCTTCCTACAACTCCTACCCTCAATATCAAAATCCACCTCAATCTCAACCCCAAAACCCAAGAGGAAGCTATCCAAGGAACAACCAATACAACAATCAAACCCAAGCACCTCAAAAGAAATCAAGAACAAGTACCTCAAGCGGAGCTAACACAAACTTAACTCTTTCAGGCCATGCATGCTCAAATGCAAACTTTTAGGCAACAAATGTAAGAGATAAGAGCTCACAACAAGATGGTTGATTCACAACTAGCTCAACTGGCTGAGAGAACTCCTTTGAATTCACCATCTACTCTACCCGGACAACCACAACCTAACCCTTCTCACAACTCAAAGCCCGATACATGCAAGGCGATCACATTGAGGTCAGGAACTTCCTATGAAGGGCCAAATGAGGGGGATAGTGAGGAAAAGAAGGGAGGAGAGGAGAGTGTGAATTAAAACAAGGGAGATGAGAAAGAAAAAGTTGATGAGATAGAAGAAGGTTCGGAGAAGAAGAAACTTGACAATGAGAAGACGACCTCAATTCCTAGTGAGGCTGAGAACCTTGATGGACCGGTTCCTTTTCCCGGTAGGCTTGCGGAGAGGAAGTTGAATGACAAGTTTGCAAAATTCCTTAGTGTCATGAAGAATTTGCACATCAACCTCCATTTCCTTGAAGTTATGACACAAATGCCATCTTACTCCAAGTTCCTAAAAGATATTCTCACCAACAAGAGAAAGCTCAATGATGAGTTTATCATCTTTCCACATCAAGTGAGTGCTCTTCTCCAACATAAGATGCCCAAGAAGGAAAAAGACCCGGGAAGCTTCACTTTGCCGGTGAAAATTGGGAACATGGAAGCTAGGGGCGCCTAAGCCGATCTTGGAGCAAGTGTTAGTTTAATTCTTCTATCCATTGCTCAAAAACTCAATATAGAGAGGATCCCTACAAGGAAGACAATTCAATTGGCCGATCGGTCGGTGATATTACCTTGTGGAGAGCTTGAGGATGTTCCAATTCATGTGGGACACATCTACGTGCCTTGTGACTTTGTAGTGATGGATATGGAGGAAAATATTAACACTCCTTTTATTTTGGGACGTGAAGCTCTTAAAACTTTGGGGGCGGTCATCAATTGCAAGAACAACACCATCACATGTGAGGTGGCCGATGAGAAGATTGTCTTTGAGTTTTCTAAGTTCCTCAAGACCCCCATGGTTGAAAAATGCTATAGAGTTGATGTTATGAATGCGGAGCTAGATCGCTTGGGGAAGGTCATGATGAGGCCTCAAGATCCAATGATAGAAGCTCGAACATGCAAAGAAGAGTTCCACTCTCAAGAGGAAAAAGAGTTTTTCATGGCAATGGTGGAATCCTCAAAGGAGGAGGTTGAACAACAAGTTGAGATCGAGCTTGACTCCAAGGAGGAGAAATTGGAGGAGAGTTCTAAGCCTCCTCCCAAGGTAGAGCTCAAGCCCCTTCCCCCTTCTTTGAAATATGCTTATCTCGGTAAAGAGGAAAAATACCCTATTATTGTCAATGCTACACTAGATGGTCTTAATTTGGAAAACTACTTGATATTTTGAGAAAATATAAGGATGTGATAGGGTATAGCATTGATGATATCAAATGTATTAGCCCTTCTTTATGCATGCATCGTATTCATCTTGAAGATGATCATTCCACCTCCATTGAACCTCAAAGAAGGTTAAACCCCAACCTTCAAGAGGTTGTTAAGAAATACATTTTGAAACTACGTGAGGCGGGAATCATCTATTTTATCTCCGATAGCAAGTGGGTTAGCCCAGTTCATGTAGTTCATAATCAAGGGTGAAGGAGGAGAGGAAATCTCCACCCGGATGTTGACCGGGTGGAGCATGTGTATTGATTATAGGTAGTTGAACAAAAACACTACTCCCATTCATGGTCCAAATGCTTGAGAGGCTCTCTCACCATGCTTTCTTTTGTTTCTTGGATGGGTATTCCGGATTCTTCCAAATCCCTATCCATCCAAGCGATCAAGAGAAAACAACTTTCACATGTCCATATGGGACATTTGCATACCAAAGAATGCCATTCGGTTTATGCAATGCTCCTTCTACCTTTCAAAGATGCATGACCTCCATTTTCTCCGAGATACTTGAAAAAGAAATTGAAGTTTTCATGGATGATTTTAGTGTTAGTTGCTAGTCTTTTGACACTTGTCTTTTTAACCTTGAAAAAGTTTTGAAAAGGTGTCAATAGACGAGTTTGGTTTTGAATTGGGAAAAATGCCACTTCATGGTCGAGGAGGGCATTAACCTCGGCCATAAAGTTTTAAAAAATGTCATTGAGGTTGATTCGGCCAAAGTTTCGGTGATTGAGAAATTGCCCCCTCCTACTTTTATCACAGGAGTACCAGCTTTTCTTGGGCATTCCGGTTTCTACCGGAGATTTATCAAAGATTTTTTGTCAATCGCCAAACCTTTGACCGAATTACTCAAAAATGATGTTGCTTTTAACTTCAATGAGGATTGCGTTGAGGCATTTTGTAAGCTCAAGGAAGCTCTCATTTCCTCTCCCATTGTGCAAGCTCCAGATCGGAGCTTGCCTTTTGAGCTAATGTGCAATGCGAGTGATTTTGCAGTAGGTGTCATGCTTGGACAAAAGAAAGAAGGAAAATCATGTGTCATCTACTATGCAAGTAGGACTCTTGATGAAACTCAAAAGAACTATACAACAACGGAGAAGGAAATGCTAGCGGTTGTTTTTACCTGTGATAAGTTTAGGTCCTATCTTATTTGCTCTAAGGTGATTGTGTACATGGATCATATTGCGGTGCGATATCTCATGACTAAGAAGGAAGCAAAGCCTCGCCTAATCCATTGGGTTCTCTCTCTTCAAGATTTTCACATGGAAATGAGGGATAAAAAGGGAGCGGAGAACTACGTTGCGGATCATTTGACTAGACTACCTTTTAAGAACAAAAGTGATATACCAATCAATGATGAGATAGGATTTGAAGCTCTCATGACTATGGCTTCAACATGTAGCCCCTGGTATGCGGACATTGCCAATTATCTTGCTTGTGGAGTCATTCCCCCGGAGTTTTCTTCTCAACAAAAGAAGAGGTTTTTCAAGGAAGTGAGGAGGTAATTTTGGAACGAACCATACTTGTTCAAACAATGTTGAGATGGCCTTTTCCGAAAATGTGTTCCGGATCATGAAATCGAAGGAGTTATTGAGCATTGCCACTCACTACCATGCGCAGGACATGGGGGTGTTGATAAGACGGTGAAAAAATTTCTCAATCTCTATTGTGGTGGCCAACGATGCATAAGGATGCCCACAAGTTTGTTTCACAATGTGATAGGAGTCAAAGAAGTGGTGGCATAACCAAAAGAGATGAAATGTCTCAACAAAATGTCTTGGAAGTTGAGCCCTTTGATGTTTGGGGGGTGGACTTTATGGGGCCTTTCCTTTCTTCTTGTGGAAATCTATATATATTGGTAGCGGTTGATTATGTGACAAAATGGATTGAAGCCATACCCTCACCTACCAATGATCACAAGGTTGTGCTTAAGCTTTTAAAGAAGATCATTTTTCCTAGGTTTGGGGTTCCGAGGGTGCTAATTAGTGATGGAGGCTCCCATTTCGCCAAAAAGCAATTTGAAGCTCTTCTCAAGAGGTATAGCGTTTATCACAACGTTAGATTACCTTACCACCCTCAAACTCAAGGACAAGTGGAGGTCTCGAATCGTGAAATCAAGAATCTTCTTGAAAGGATGGTGAACAAATCAAGAAAAGATTGGTCTCTCAAGCTTGATGACACACTATGGGCTCTTAGGACGGCATACAAGACTCCAATCGGCATAACCCCCTATAGCTTGGTCTATGGAAACGCTTGTCACTTGCCAGTTAAGTTAGAATACAAGGCTTGGTGGGCCATCAAAGAACTCAATATGGATTTATCGTTGGCTGGTGAGAAGAGATTGCTTATGCTCAATGAACTTGAAGAGCTTAGAGATGATGCTTATGAGAGCTCAAGATTATATAAGGAGAAGACCATAAAGTGGCATGACCAATATATTTGAAACAAGAGCTTTATGGTTGGAGACAAGGTTTTGCTTTTCAACTCAAGGCTTTGTTTGTTTTCGGGTAAACTCAAGTCCAAGTGGTCGGGTCCTTTTGTGATATCTAAGACTACTCCTTATGGTTCTTTTGAGCTAGATGCGGATGGTAACAAGTTCATGGTCAATGGTCATCATTTAAAGCATTACTTTTGCAAGGAAGAAGTTGGTGTCATCGAATGTATAATGCTTGATCCTTTAGATCCAAAGCCTCCCCCTTGAAGAATTTTCCTCACGGTTAAGCTAGTGACATCATAAAGAAGCGCTTCTTGGGAGGCAACTTAAGTTTCTAACTCTTTTCTACCTTTTTTTTTATATTCCGATTTCACTTTTCTTTTTTGAATTTTTATTCTTTTGGTTGATAGGTGTTTGGATGATGAGGGGTAAAGGCTTTCTTATGACAAAAATGAGAGAAGAAAGAAATTCAAGGCTGCTTTGCACGACCCAGTGCGCGACCTCTGTGCAGGCGCACAGGGAAAGGTGTGCGGGCACGCAGCCCTGTCCGCACACTTTTGTTCAAAATTTTTGATTTGAGGCAGAGAGTCTGCGCGACCCATTGTGCGACCCCTGTGCGGGCGCGCAGATCTCTTGTGCGGGCGCGCTGATAGAGGAATAAACTAGTCTTTAATTGCCTATCCCAAAATCAAACACTATTTATAAAATCCTAAACCAACCTAAAACAAGTATAGGTAAGCATAGGGTCGAACCCAAAGGAGTTAGTTAGTGTTATCTTTAGCCTAAATCAAGCTATTTCGGAGATTGAAGTGAGAAAATGGTTGGTGTTATGATAGCAAAATTAGACTAATCAATTAATTCAATAACCTAAATTCTAGGGATATTGGTTCCACATGCTAATTCAATAATCGTGCTAATCGACAATTTCTTCGTTTGATTTAAGCATTGCAAAGGACAAACAATAGTAGCAATCAAGAGAGTTCAAGAGCTATCTCCTAGAGGCCAAACTAGGGGTCACTATGAATGGCTAATCAATGAAACTCACAATCAAACTCAATCAAATAAAGCAATTCTCAAATTGATGGGTCATGTCATTAAGAAATGCAATGCAATAATCTAAATTAATCAAATAGGTTCATCATTCCTAATCTAATTAATCACATGCAAAATTATGTCAAATAATTTAATTGCAACAATTCAATCAATCAAAGATCATAAACTAGCACAAATTATCAATCAAGCATGCTTCCCCTTCTCCCTAGCAACTAATCTACTCACTAATCATTGTGTAACTCAAGAACAAATCACTAGAATTAGCATTGACCATCATTATAAATCAAAATCAAGAGAAAGCAATATCAACTACAATATCCAATTCAAATCCAAGCAATACAAACAATCAAAGATGAAACTAAATCAATCAAGTAAGAGATGAACTAGAAGAAGAAAATCTTACTAACATTAATGATTGAAAATGAAGAAATCCAAGCACAATTGATCCAATGTTGAAATACAAATCCAATACCAAAAACTTCTCTCTAACTTTTCTCTCTAGAATTAAGCTAATGAAAATTATCTAAAAGTTATCTTCAAAAAGGAATTACAAATGTATTTATAGGTAAAGAAGAAAAAAGGGATTCCTGCGCCCACTCCAATAAACCCCGCGCCCGCGGAAAAATTGGTACGGAACCCATTAAAAACTCCGCGGGCTTTCTGGGCAACATCCGCACCCGCGGGTCTTCTAGCCCGCGCCCGCGGCAAAAGCACTCGCCCCAGCGGTAAAAGCGCGGCGAATCCCCTACTCCTAAAGGATGAACAGAGGACCGCGGTCTCTCTGGTACGAGCGGGCTCTCCAATCTACCCGCGCTCGCGGTAAGCCTGAGGCCAAACTGCGGAGAGTTCCTGGTCGAAATCTGCCACTTTTGTGCATATGAGCCCGCGCCCGCGACCTTCAGTACCTGCGCCCGCGACAGACTGGCAGGGCTTGATGCCCTCTCCATGCCCTCTCTGAGCCCTCTCCAAGCCGAATATTTCCTCCTTGCTTAGTCAATATAGCCCATCTTGTTTCCCTTGCAAAGACAAATCCTAGATACCTACAAAAACAAACAACGAAAAGGAATAAAAGGGAAAAAGAACCAAATAAACGGAAAACACGAAGAAAACACGAAAAACACAAGGAAAGAAAGAAAGAAAGGAATTAAAGGAAAAAGGACCGAAAATAAGATAAGAAAGCATAAAAAGGAAGATGAAATCATCCTAAAAGGCTACCCTATGAGTGCCGTAAGTGACACTTATCAAATTCCCCCAAGCTAGACTTTTGCTCGTCCCGAGCAAAATATAGGCTAAAAAGGAAAAAGAAGGGCTTATTCAAAATAAGAAAAGAAAAAAAAAGAGGTGAGAATATACACTAACTTACTTTCGTAGGAATCACGGTCAATTTTAGCAACAAAAGACAAGCCATTTAAACCCCTAGATCGCTCTAGAGGAAGAGTGATGCTCTCGTAAAGGTTTCTTAGAGATAATGTTGTATATTTGGAGTAACACTCAAAATACACAAGGGATAAACCAAGGGATAGATAAGGCTAAGAACCAAAGGTTTCTTAGATAAAGTCACACCACTAAGAAACGTTTTGGGTTCATAAGATCACAAGCCAGCTAGTAGCCTAAACTAGCTAACTAAGCAAAGGAAACGAAATTCCAAATCCAAGAATTTCAGGTTTTGTTTCCAATCCAAGAAACAAATGTAAGACAAGTTTTTTTTATGTTTGAATAATCTGATTTTCTCATTCACATTTGCTTGCTATTTATAGTAAACAAGCATCCTTAAGTACAAGCTAAACTAAGTGAAATTTCAGCTCACTTGTTACACGCCTAAGCTAAGCATCAAAAACAGATTTTGTGTCTAGATACATCAATAAAAGAAGCTATGCTTAACTAGATACATAAGCTTAAAAAGTGGCGGCCACAACCTCCTCAATTAAGCCTCATCAAATCTGAAATAAAGAGCATAACTCTCCCTTGATTTACGCCCATCAAAGCAGCAAGTAAGAGCATAACCTTCCCTAGAATCACGCCTCAATAAAGCAGCAAGTAAGAAGCAAAACAGCCCCTTAATTCACGCCCAATTCAAACAGCAAAAAGAAGTGTAACTCCTCCTTGATTCAAGCCTTGGATCAAGCTTGAATGTATGTAGACAAGAGTGTATTTGGACGCCTTTTGATGCTCAAATGCTAACTGAAATGACGCCCACTTGGAGGCTCAATTGATAGCTTGCAACTCTTCATTGAAGCTGATTGTAACACCCAAGTTAAAGCCTTTGAAACTCCTCCAAAAGGAATTTTCGGATTCTATGTTTTTCCTAAGCTAAACGGCTGCCTTCTTGTTGTATCTTGTACTTGTACTTCATGTGAATGTGACACTACATTTTCGAACTTTAACAAACTAAAGAAAACTAAAGAAAACGAAACTAAATTGCAAACTTAAAATAAGACTAAAGTTTACAATTTATTCAAAGCATAAAATGAACTAGATTGAACTAGTTAATAAGAAAAACAAGAAACTCAAAGGATTGAGGATCTTGCTGCACATGGATAGAACGCATAGCACCAATGCATGATGCTACGTCTTGAACTAAAGAAACGTCCATAACCAAGTTGTTAGGTTTGGCTACAACATTCCCCCCTTCTTGAAAAGAGTTTGCCCTCAAACTCGGCAACTCTTCAAACTCATCATAGTAAGGTGATAAATCAGCCACATTAAAGGTGCTAGAAACACCATAGTCTCCGGGCAACTCAACTTTGTAAGCATTATCATTCACCTTTTCAATAATAGCAAATGGACCATCACTACGAGGACTAACCTTGGACCATCTTTTGGAAGGAAATATTTCCTTTCGAAGATGAATCCAAACTAAGTCACCGGGCTGAAACTGGACCTCCTTTCTTTTCTTGTCATAGTATGCCTTTGTCTTTGCATTAGTTTGTTCAATTTTGGAACGAACTTGCTCATGCATAGACTTGATTTCTTTTGCACGTACCTCGGCATCATTGCTGAACTTGTTTGGTGAGGGAATGGGAGTGAGATCAATAGGAGTGCATGGAGTGAATCCATACACCACTTCAAAAGGACTCAAACCTGTTGTCTTGCTAGGTACACGATTGTAAGCAAACTCCGCATGAGGAAGCATCTCTTCCCATTGCTTGGGACGTTTAGTAGCCAAAGACCGCAACAAGGATCCCAACGTTCTATTAGTCACTTTGGTTTGACCATCTGTTTGAGGATGACTTGAAGTGCTAAAGTTCAATTTCGTGCCCATCTTTCTCCATAATGTAAGCCAAAAATGACTTAGAAATTTTGGATCACGATCACTCACCATGGATTTAGGTACACCATGCAAACGAACAATCTCATTGAAGAACAAGTTAGCAACATGAGTAGCATCATAAGTTGTATGACAAGAAATAAAATGAGCCATTTTAGAAAAACGGTCCACAACAACCATAATGGAATCTTTCTTTCGTTGGGTCATAGGAAGTCCCACAACGAAATCAAGACTAACATCTTCCCATGGAGCTTGCGGAATAGGTAAGGGCAAAAGATAGCCTTGTGGAAGACTATGACTCTTGGCCTTTTGACATATCACACATCTGTTCACAATGAACTCCTCATCACGAACCAATCTAGGCCAATGAAAGTACTCTTGGACAAGAAGAGTAGTCTTCTCTATGCCAAAGTGTCCCGCCATTCCTCCTTCATGAAACTCTTTGATAAGAGATTCTCTTAGACTTGATCTTGGAACGCACAACCTGTTTCCTTTGAACAAATAGCCATCTAAAATGTAATAATCTTTGTAAGCATGATTAGAACATTTTAGAAATAAATCACCAAAGTCATGATCATTTTTGTAACTTGCTTTCACATCTTCAACACTAATCACTCTTGCCTTGAAAGAATTTAAGAGTGTGTATCTCCTTGAAAGTGCATCAGCTCCTTTGTTCATGGCGCCTCTCCTATGCTTGATCACAAAATGAAAAGCTTGCAAATACTCCACCCATTTGGCATGGCGTGGTTGGAGTTTTTGTTGGCTTTGAAGATATTTGAGAGCTTCATGATCTGAATGAAGGATGAACTCCTTGGAAATGAGGTAATGTCTCCAATGGTCCAAAGCACGAACAAGAGCAAAGAACTCCTTATCATAGGTGCTATACTTCCGTTGTGCTTCATTGAGTTTTTCACTAAAGTAGGCAAGGGGACGCCCAACTACTTTAGAAACCATTACTTACTTTAGAAAGGTTGTTATTCATTTGAACTATAGTCACTTTGTAAACTCCATTTCACAAAGGTTTTTATTTTTATTTTGTTTTTCATTATTTGCTCTTTATTCTTGTATTTTGCCTCATTTTTCCTTCTTTTGTTTGTTTAATAAGAGGTTATTAAACAAATAAATTTAGTCCATATATGATGAATGAAGGCACCCTACAAAACAAACCAAAAACACAAGGAAGGGTAAGAGCAAAAATCAACGAAAAACCAAAAATAAAAGAAAGAAAGGAAAAAAGAGTAAAGGTGAGAATCCGGGTTGCCTCCCGTAAGCGCTTTTGTTTAACGTCGTTAGCTCGATGTTTACCACCCCACTCAAGGTGTTTCGATAGAGGAATAAACTAGTCGTTAATTGCCTATCCAGAAATCAAACACTATTTATAAAATCCTAAACCAACCTAAAACAAGTATAGGTAAACATAGGGTCGAACCCAAAGGAGTTAGTTGGTGTTATCTTTAGCCTAAATCAAGCTATTTCGGAGATTAAAGTGAGAAAATGGTTGGTGTTATGATAGCAAAATTAGACTAATCAAGTAATTCAATAAGCTAAATGCTAGGGATATTGGTTCCACATGCTAATTTAATAATCGTGCTAATCGACAATTTCTTCGTTTGATTCAAGCATTGCAAAGGACAAACAATAGTAGCAATCAAGAGAGTTCAAGAGCTATCTCCTAGAGGCCAAACTAGGGGTCACTATGAATGGCTAATCAAGGAAATTCACAATCAAACTCAATCAATTAAAGCAATTCTCAAATTGATGGGTCATGTCATTAAGAAATGCAATACAATCTAGATTAATCTTATAGGTTGATCATTCCTAATCTAATTAATCACATGCAAAACTATGTCAACCAATTTAATTGCAACAATTCAATCAATCAAAGATCATCAACTAGCACAAATTATCAATCAAGCATGATTCCCCTTCTCCCTAGCAACTTATCTACTCACTAATCATGGTGTAACTCAAGAACAAATCACTAGAATTAGCATTGATCATCATTATAAATCAAAATCAAGAGAAAGCAATATCAACTACAATATCCAATTCAAATCCAAGCAATACAAACAATCAAAGATGAAACTAAATCAATCAAGTAAGAGATAAACTAGAAGAAGAAAATCTTACTAACCTTAACGATTGAAAATGAAGAAATTCAAGCACAATTGATCCAATGTTAAAATACAAATCCAATACCAAAAACTTCTCTCTAACTTCTCTCTAACTTTTCTCTCTAAAATTAAGCTAATGAAAATTATCTAAAAGTTATCTTAAAAAAGGAATTACAAGTGTATTTATAGGCAAAGAAGAAAAACGGGATTCCCGCGCCCTCTCCAATAAACCCCGCGCCCGCGAAAAAATGGGTACGGAACGCATTAAAAACTCCGCGGGCTTTCTAGGAAACATCCGCACCCGCGGGTCTTTTAGCCTGCGCCCGCGGCAAAAGCATCCGCGCCCGCGGCAAATCCCCTGCTCCCAAAGGATGATCAGAGGGCCGCGGTCTCTCTGGTACGAGCGGGCTCTCCAATCTACCCGCACCCGCGGCAAGCTCGCGGCCAGACCGCGGAGAGTTCCTGGTCAAAATCTGCCACTTTTGTGCATATGAGCCCGCACCTGCGGCCTTCATTACCCGCGCCCCCGGCAGATTGGCAGGGCTTGATGCCCTCTCTGAGCCCTCTCCAAGCCGATTATTTCCTCCTTGCTTAGTCAATATAGCCCATCTTGATTCCCTTGTAAAGACAAATCCTAGATACCTATAAAAACAAACAACGAAAAGGATTAAAAGGGAAAAAGAACCAAATAAAAGGAAAACACGAAGAAAACACAAAAAACACAAGGAAATAAAGAAAGGAATTAAAGGAAAAAGGACTGAAAATAAGATAAGAAAGCATAAAAAGGAAGATGAAATCATCCTAAAAGGCTACTCTATGAGTGCCATAAATGACACTCATCACGCGCAGAGCTGGATAAATCGGGTTTTAAGTTCCTCTTCCCCATTTCACCCTCACATTTCCATGAACCATCTTTCATGGTCTTTTCTCTCTCCTAACAAACTCAAATCCTAACTCTTCAATTTCACCCATAACTCACAAATTCCATTGATTTTCCTTCAAATCCATCAAACTTTTTCACTTTACTCACAAAATTACCCTCTTTCTCTCTCTAAAATACCCAAATTTCCTCCATTTTCATGGTTGTGCAAGCTTGGTTGAAGGTGGTGTTGTAGCCAAGCCTAACAACTTGGTTATGGACGTTTCTTTAGTTCAAGACATAGCATCATGCATTGGTGCTATGCGTTCTATCCAGGTGCAGCAAGATATTCAATCCTTTGAGTTTCTTGTTGTTCTTATTAACTAGTTCAATCTAGTTCATTTTATGCTTTGAATAAGTTGTAAACTTTAGTCTTATTTTAAGTTTGCAAATTAGTTTTATTTTCTTTAAGTTTTCTTTAGCTTGTTAAAGTTAAAAAAATGTAGTGTCACATTCACATGAAGTACAAGTACAAGATACAACAAGAAGGCAGCCATTTAACTTGGGTGTTACAATCAGCTTCAATGAGGAGTTGCAAACTATCAATTCAAGTGGGCGTCATTTCAGCATTTGAGCATCAAAAGGCGTCCAAATACACTCTTGTCTACATACATCCAAGCTTGATCCAAGGCTTGAATCAAGGAGGAGTTACACTTCTTTTTGCTGTTGAATTAGGCGTGAATTAAGGGGTTGTTTTGCTTCTTACTTGCTGCTTGGTTGAGGCTTAATTGAGGAGGTTGTGACCAACACTTTTAATGTATCTAGACACAAAATCTGTTTTTAATGTATCTAGACACAAAATCTGTTTTTAATGTATCTAGACATTAAATCTGTTTTTAATGTATCTAGACACAAAATCTGTTTTTGATGTATCTAGACACAAAATCTGTTTTGATGCTTAGCTTAGGCGTGTAACAAGTGGGCTGACATCTCACTTAGTTTAGCTTGTACTTAAGGATGCTTGTTTACTATAAATAGCAAGCAAAGGCGAATGAGAAAGGAGATCATTCAAACATAAAAAAAAAAACTTGTCTTACATTCGTTTCTTGGATTAGAAACAAAACCAGAAATTCTTGGATTTGGAATTTCAATTCCTTTGCTTAGTTAACTAGCCTAGACTACTAGTTGGCTTGTGATCTTAGGAACCCATTTCGTTTCTTAGTGGTGTGACTGTAGCTAAGAAGCTATTTGGTTCATTAGTCTTACTTATCTTGGTTCATCCCTTGTATATTTCGGGTTGATACTCCAAATATACAACATTTGGCGCTAGAAGGAGGGGGATCTAGCAAAACAAATATCCAAACACATACCCCAAACACATACCCAAACACATACCCCAAACACAAACCATGTCCGACATCCCACCCCCTAATTGGCAAGAATATGTCAATAAGGTTGCACAAGAGAAAGTAGATATGGAGCAACGAATGCAATACTTGCAAGATCAGTTAAAAGATCTTTCTATTAAGTTGCGCCATCAAAAAGAGGGCTCACCCAATCATAGTGATGAAGAATTGAGTGAATCTAATTTCAATCACAATGATAGACCTTCTCATGAAAGAGAAAGGTCACGGCCTAATAATGACATAAAAGCAGACATTCCTGAATATGATGGCAAACTCGATGCTGATGAGTTTGTAGAATGGTTAAGAACGGTGGAGAGAGTGTTTAACTATAAGCAAACACCGGAAGAGAAAAAGGTGAAAATTGTGGCCTAGTGTGTGCGCCAAGAGGGAAAGGCAAGACAAAGAAAAAGTAAGATCATGGGTTAAGATGAAGAAATTGTTGAAACAAAAGTTTCTTCCCACATACTATGTGCAAGAAAACTTTTCAAAATTCCATAACCTTAAGCAAGGTACGAAATCAGTAGAGGAATATGCTAGGGAGTTTGAAGGATTTGTTATGAAGTGTGGAGTAGAGGAAGATGAGCCTCAAACTTTGGTTCGGTTCCTAGGTGGACTTGACCCAAAAATAGCCAATGTGGCCGAACTACACCCTTACACCACCCTTGAAGAGCTCATTATCTTAGCACATAAGATGGAGCAGCAACAAAAAACAAGAGGCAAAAGTGAATCATCACGTTTTGCATCTCAAACCTCATTTCCCCAAAGAAAGCAAACATCCAATTTCCCACCTTTCAAACCCACATCCAATCAGCCTACTTCTAAACCACTTTCACAAAACACCCAAAATTCCAACCCAAATCCATCCCCAAGAAGATGCTTTAGGTGTCAAGGCCTTGGACATATGGCTAGTGATTGTCCAAATAAAAAAATTGTTACTTTAGTAGAGTATGAAGAGGAGAACGAATTAGAGGTTGAAGAGGACAACAATCGTGAAGAGAATGATGAGTATGCGTGCCTAGGTCCGGATGAAGGAGAATGCTTGGTGGTTCGACGTACGCTTAGCAATATGTTGGACCAAGAAGGGAGCTTGCAACGTGAGGCAATCTTTCACACTCGTTGCACCATTGGTGGAAAGGTATGCACTTTGATTATTGATGGAGGTAGTTGTACCAATGTAGCTTCGCAAGTTATGATAGACAAGTTGAAAATGAAAACTATCCCTCATCCTAAACCATATAAAATTCAATGGTTAAGTCATAGTAAAGGGATTCATGTCACACAACAAGTCTTGTTATCATTTAGCATTGGTAAAACTTATGAGGAAAAATTATGGTGTGATGTTGTACCTATGGATGCATGTCATGTTTTACTTGGTAGACCTTGGTTATTTGATAGGCGTGTGATGCATGATGGTTACAAAAACACCTACTCCTTTTCTAAGGACGGAAAGAAAATTGTCCTTACCCCTTTAATCCTCAAAAATGATCACCCCATACCCACGCCTCCCACTTCCTTCACCACTCTCATAAAATCTGAATTCCATGAATATAGAGTTCACAAACACTTCATTTTGAGCTAACTTGATACCCCCTCTCAACCGTCCAAAGAAGAAAACCACCCACTCCTCACCTCTCTTCTCAAAACCTATTCCCATGTTTTCCCCAAAGATATCCCTCACGGATTACCCCCAAAGCGTGACATCCAACACAAGATTGATCTTGTACCCGGATCCATGCTCCCAAACAAACCAGCCTATAGAACCAATCCCAAAGAAACCGAGGAAATTAGAAGACAAGTGGAGGAATTGTTATCAAAGGGTCTTATTCGTAAGTCTCTTAGTCCATGTGCTTGTCCTACTTTGATTGTACCTAAGAAAAATGGAGAATGGAGAATGTGTGTTGATAGTAGGTCAATCAATAAAATCACTATCAAGTACCGGTTTCCTATTCCAAGGTTGAATGATTTACTTGATGATTTGCATGGTTCTAAAGTGTTCTCTAAAATTGATTTGAGAAGTGGCTATCATCAAATTCGAATTTTCGAAGGAGATGAATGGAAGACCGTTTTCAAGACAAAGGAGGGCCTCTATGAGTGGCTTGTGATGCCATTTGGTTTGTCTAATGCACCATCTACATTTATGCGCCTTATGAATCAGGTTATGCAACCTTTCATGGGTAAATTTGTTGTAGTCTATTTTGATGATATTTTGGTGTATAGTAGGGAAGAAGAAGAGCATGCTAGGCATTTGCAACAGGTTTTTGAAACCCTTGCTCGTGAGCAACTATATGGTAACTTAGAGAAGTGTCATTTTTTCACTTCCCAAGTTATTTTTCTTGGTTTCAAAGTTTCATCTCAAGGCATAGAGGTTGATGAAAAAAAGTTGCTGCAATTCGTGAGTGGCCCACGCCACAAACAATTCAACAAGTTCGTAGTTTTCATGGCCTTGCTTCTTTCTATAGGAGATTTGTGCGAAATTTTAGTACTCTCATGGCACCTATCACCGAGCTAACTAAAAATCAGAAGTTGGTTTGGAATGATAAGGCTCAAAAGGCCTTTGAAGAGGTAAAACATCAACTTACTAGTGCACCTATTCTTTCTTTACCTAACTTTGATGAAGTTTTTGAAGTAGAATGTGATGCTAGTGGAGTTGGTATTGGTGCTGTTTTGTCACAAGTTGGGCGTCCCCTTGCCTACTTTAGTGAAAAACTCAATGAAGCACAACGGAAGTATAGCACCTATGATAAGGAGTTCTTTGCTCTTGTTCGTGCTTTGGACCATTGGAGACATTACCTCATTTCCAAGGAGTTCATCCTTCATTCAGATCATGAAGCTCTCAAATATCTTCAAAGCCAACAAAAACTCCAACCACGCCATGCCAAATGGGTGGAGTATTTGCAAGCTTTTCATTTTATGATCAAGCATAGGAGAGGCGCCATGAACAAAGGAGCTGATGCACTTTCAAGGAGATACACACTCTTGAATTCTTTCAAGGCAAGAGTGATTAGTGTTGAAGATGTGAAAGCAAGTAACAAAAATGATCATGACTTTGGTAATTTATTTCTAAAATGTTCTAATCATGCTTACAAAGATTATTACATTTTAGATGGCTATTTGTTCAAAGGAAACAGGTTGTGTGTTCCAAGGTCAAGCCTAAGAGAATCTCTTATCAAAGAGTTTCATGAAGGAGGAATGGCGGGACACTTTGGCATAGAGAAGACTACTCTTCTTGTCCAAGAGTACTTTCATTGGCCTAGATTGGTTCGTGATGTGGAGTTCATTGTGAAGAGATGTGTCATATGTCAAAAGGCCAAGAGTCATAGTCTTCCACAAGGCTATCTTTTGCCCTTACCTATTCCGCAAGCTCCATGGGAAGATGTTAGTCTTGATTTCGTTGTGGGACTTCCTATGACCCAACGAAAGAAAGATTCCATTATGGTTGTTGTGGACCATTTTTCTAAAATGGCTCATTTTATTTCTTGTCATACAACTTATGATGCTACTCATGTTGCTAACTTGTTCTTCAATGAGATCGTTCGTTTGCATGGTGTACCTAAATCCATGGTGAGTGATCGTGATCCAAAATTTCTAAGTCATTTTTGGCTTACATTATGGAGAAAGATGGGCACGAAATTGAACTTTAGCACTTCAAGTCATCCTCAAACAGATGGTCAAACCGAAGTGACTAATAGAACTTTGGGATCCTTGTTGCGGTCTTTGGCTACTAAACGTCCCAAGCAATGGGAAGAGATGCTTCCTCATGCGGAGTTTGCTTACAATCGTGTGCCTAGCAAGACAACAGGTTTGAGTCCTTTTGAAGTGGTGTATGGATTCAATCCGTGCACTCCTATTGATCTCACTCCCATTCCCTCACCAAGCAAGTTCAGCAATGATGCCGAGGTACGTGCAAAAGAAATCAAGTCTATGCATGAGCAAGTTCGTTCCAAAATTGAACAAGCTAATGCAAAGACAAAGGCATACTATGACAAGAAAAGAAAGGAGGTCCAGTTTCAGCCCGGTGATTTAGTTTGGATTCATCTTCGAAAAGAAAGATTTCCTTCCAAAAGACGGTCCAAGGTTAGTCCTCGTAGTGATGGTCCATTTTCTATTGTTGAAAAGGTGAATGATAATGCTTACAAAGTTGAGTTGCCCGGAGACTATGGTGTTTCTAGCACCTTTAATGTGGCTGATTTATCACCTTACTATGATGAGTTTGAAGAGTTGCCGAGTTTGAGGGCAAACTCTTTTCAAGAAGGGGGGAATGTTGTAGCCAAGCCTAACAACTTGGTTATGGACGTTTCTTTAGTTCAAGACATAGCATCATGCATTGGTGCTATGCGTTCTATCCATGTGCAGCAAGATATTCAATCCTTTGAGTTTCTTGTTGTTCTTATTAACTAGTTCAATCTAGTTCATTTTATGCTTTGAATAAATTGTAAACTTTAGTCTTATTTTAAGTTTGCAAATTAGTTTTATTTTCTTTAAGTTTTCTTTAGCTTGTTAAAGTTAAAAAAATGTAGTGTCACATTCACATGAAGTACAAGTACAAGATACAACAAGAAGGCAACCATTTAACTTGGGTGTTACAATCAGCTTCAATGAGGAGTTGCAAACTATCAATCCAAGTGGGCGTCATTTCAGCATTTGAGCATCAAAAGGCGTCCAAATACACTCTTGTCTACATACATCCAAGCTTGATCCAAGGCTTGAATCAAGGAGGAGTTACACTTCTTTTTGCTGTTGAATTAGGCGTGAATTAAGGGGCTGTTTTGCTTCTTACTTGCTGCTTGGTTGAGGCTTAATTGAGGAGGTTGTGACCAACACTTTTAATGTATCTAGACACAAAATCTGTTTTTAATGTATCTAGACACAAAATCTGTTTTTAATGTATCTAGACACAAAATCTGTTTTTAATGTATCTAGACACAAAATCTGTTTTTGATGTATCTAGACACAAAATCTGTTTTGATGCTTAGCTTAGGCGTGTAACAAGTGGGCTGACATCTCACTTAGTTTAGCTTGTACTTAAGGATGCTTGTTTACTATAAATAGCAAGCAAAGGCAAATGAGAAAGGAGATCATTCAAACATAAAAAAAAAAACTTGTCTTACATTCGTTTCTTGGATTAGAAACAAAACCAGAAATTCTTGGATTTGGAATTTCAATTCCTTTGCTTAGTTAACTAGCCTAGACTACTAGTTGGCTTGTGATCTTAGGAACCCATTTCGTTTCTTAGTGGTGTGACTGTAGCTAAGAAGCTATTTGGTTCATTAGTCTTACTTATCTTTGTTTATCCCTTGTATATTTCGGGTTGATACTCCAAATATACAACAGGTGGTATTCTTGGGGGTTCTTGGTGGTGTTCAAGCTTCTCCTTAGTGGTATAACTCTAAATTTTGCTACTTTATTGCTTTTTATCACTTGTTTATGCAAAAAATTTTGTTATTAAGCATGGTTTAGCTTTAGTGAGTTTTATGTGGATTTGGTTTTCTTTGCTAAGGATTTGTTGGTTTTTAGTGTGATATTTATTGATTTTGGAACATTGTTATTGACATTATTTATTTTGAAGCTATTTTCATGGAATTTAGTTGAGTAGTTTTGTGTTATTGTTAGTATTGATGATAATGCAACTATTTACATGAAAATTGCTTATTATCATAATCTATTGTGATTGTGTGCATTGTTGTTGATCCCTGTTGTTCTTGGAGCTATATTTGTGTGGTTAGTTGTTGGTACTAACCTTTTTGCAGATTGTTAAAGCTCGGTTTGTTGTTGTTGTGTTTCAAATATTGGTTGAGTTCAAAGTGAGTTCTCTTTTGGTTTGGTTGTTTGTATTGCTTGAGGCCACAATGAACAAAAGGAAGAGTAGAAAGGAGCCCCGGTTAAGGGTTGAGGAGCCTAGTGCTTAAGCTCAAACTCAAGGACCTAATGTTCTCCCTGGATTGAAGTTCTTAAACAAGCTCCATGCTACCTTCTTCAATGGCCTTCAAAGATGAAATCTAAATCCCACAAGGCACTATGATAAACGCTCCATGAGAGCTTTGTGGATTGATGATAACATAAGGTCACTCCTTGACAACTTAGGGATGAGTGAGTTCATCAAGCACCAACATCGAACATATAAAGAACCCACTTTTGAATTCCTAGCCTCATTTGAAAAAGAGCCATATGGGAACAACGATTCCAAATTTTCTTCCAACTATTCAACAACCAGCATACCATGACTCTTAGTGATCTCAATACATTGTTGGATTTGAACCCCGAGGCAGACCTCCTTGCCCCTTCCTTGAGTCTATTCCCCGAGTACGATGCATTTCGTTGGTGGCAAACAATTACCGATTTTGAAGATTTCAATACTAGGTATTCGGTGGCAAACAAAATTATTCACCCTGTTCTCCATATCCTTCACCACATCTTGGGGTATGCGGTGTTTAGTAAGCAAGACTTGAGTAAGCTCTCGTATGAAGAGATATTTACTTTGTGGATAGCTACTAGAGAGGAGTTGAGAGGGCGGCTTAACATGGGGTATTGGTTCGTCCTATGCTGCATGGCAATCAACTCGGGTAACAAGACGGGTGAAATTGCCCTTGGTGGGATGATCACTAGGATTGCTAAGAAGCTTAACTATGAACGCTCCTTTCCCGCATGCACTCAAGTTGGGTCCGACAAAGATTTATTCATTGATATCCAACAAATGCGAAGGTCGGGGTTCATCCAAGGAACTGCAGATGCCAACAATTTTCATGTATGGTATGTTGAGCGGGAGCACCATTGTATTTTGCCTTACCCCAGCCGTACATCTTTGGAGCGGAATGCTAGGAATGTAAGGAAAATTCCGCGAGACAATGGTGTGTTACCCACAACTTTGGGTGGCGCAAGAAATTTGGTAGTCGAACAACAACAACAATAACAACAACAACATCATCAGCAACAACAACAACAATAACAACAACAACATCATCAGCAACAACAACAACAACAATAACAACAACAGCATCATCAGCAACAACAACAACATCAAGGCATGAGTAGCCTTGAGCAGCAAATGATGAGCATGCAACATGGCATGCAAAGCTTGATGGAGAACCAATAGGGTATAATCATGCAAACCCAAGCTCTCTATAGTGCGGCCGTGGATAGAGGTGAGATCACTCCCTCGGTCAATTACCTCTATTGGCCGCCTCAGCAATGCCCGGTCCCTCAATGGCTGGGATCGCAACATACTTGGCCTTATTAGCAAGGGCCTCCTCCCAAGGCGTTTCCTGGGTAGACTATCCGACGGAAATCGGGTACGATTATCGTTCCCCGGGAGGGAGTGATTTTAGGGGTGACCCCAACTATCCTTATGTCGACCCTTCCCACCCTTCCCCTCTTCAGCTTCTTGCCCCATTCGACCCGTTGCCTAAATGGCAACAAGACCTTTATCAAGGTCACTATGGTTGACCTCCGAGTTTCACTGGTGGTTGGGACCCACACGCAATTCCTTCGGACGGGTTCTCTTATGACCCCGAGGATGATGACGAAGCCGGCCCTAGTGGCCACTAGCCCCCCTTGTTTTTTTATTTTCCCCTTTGCCCCCTCCCAATGTTTTAATTTGGCGCACCGCGGACGGTGCATTGTTTTAGTGTGGGGGTGTAAGAAGCAAAGTGATGTTTTTTTTGTAGTGCGGGGGAAGGCTTAGCATCATGCTAGTGTGTGTGTGTGTGGGGGGGACTCCATTCTAGCTGGTAGAGCTTGCATGGTTCAGTTGGTTCTATCATGTTTTGATGTTGATTGATCTTCTTGATGGTGATGCAAGTCTAAGCATGCAGAACTTCGAAGATTTGCTTATCATGCATCAAGATAGCTTGTCCCTAAACATTGATTCAAGCCAAGCATTGCATGGACACTTTCTTGGATATCAAAGCAAAGCCACGGTTTGCTTAGTGGTTTTTCTTGGAGTCTAGTTCACTTTCTTGAACTTTCTTGAATTTTCTTTACTTAGATTTTGCTTACAAGTTTTTACCTTTCACTTGAAAGGGTTTTTCTTGGTTCAAGCATTAGGATCTTTAATCTTTATTTAGTTCTTTAATTTTTATTTATTTATTTAGTTGCTTTAAAAATCAGTTAGTTAGCAAAATAAATCAGTTTAGGCGTGTGCTTGTTCTCCAAGGAGTTTGGTGTATGCTTGTGCTCCAAGGTGCTTGCTCTTCAAGCAAGTTAGAATTCTAGTTTAATTAGGATTGAATTAGGGACTTGTCCTAATCTTCCTAGGTAAACTAAGTCTTATAAATCGGGCTGTAAACACACGAATAAACATACATAGAGATTAATATTCAGATTATTTCTTAAGTTGCATACTTGAATTTTGATTGATTGCGATCAATTGCTGTTTTGCTTGTTTTAGTTAAAACATTCGTTTGGATTGATTAATTAGGTGGATTCTTAATTGATTAATCTTAGTTTTTGTTTAATTGTTGTTTGTTTTCTTGTATAGAATTAGACTTAAACATATCCCTTGTGTTTTGTTGATTTTCGGATCAATAATTCACATCATCTTTGGTATCAGAGCCAGGTTACGCAACTTCGGAAAAAATAAAACTGGGAACAATTGGCTGGGAATTTTTGCGTGATTCTTTTTTCATTGAACTCTAAAAACATCCAGCTATCATCATATAAAATTTCGTAATTTTTAGTTGAGTAACGCGTTCTACACAGCCTCAAACATTTGGTGTTTGTGTACTGATTTGCGAATGGGAGTCCGGTTTTTGTGTTGCCTAGTTTTCCTTCAAGATTCGATCTTTTAATCAAGATTTTTGCACAAACTGACTTGGTTTGTGTAGGAATCATGAGCGACGAGGAGGTTCCACAAGTTCCAAGGGGATTAACCTTAGAACAGGCTCAAAATCTTAGAAGAGTTAGGCGAATTGACGAGTTGGCAGCAAGGATGGATGAGATATTAAAAAGGCTTGATACTCTTGCTGGAGATTCTTCAAGGAAAGGGAATTCTAACCCTAATTCTGGTTCAAGTGAGGAAGAACAACCAAGGAGGAACCCAAGGAGGCCACGAAATAATTATTCCTCAAGTGATGAATCACCAAGGCCTAGGAGAAGAGACCGACCAAAGGAAGATGATAGGAACCTTAGATTAGATCTTCCCGAATTCAATGGGAGTATGAATGAACCTGAAAAATACTTTGAGTGGATTAGATGGGCCGAGACACTCTTTGATTACAAGGAGTATGATGAAAGGAAAAGATGCAAATTGGCTGAATTAAAACTGACCGGTTATGCTAGTCTTTGGTATGATAATCTAAAGAAGAAAAGGCATAAGGAGGGGCGTGCAAGAATCTCAACTTGGGAACAACTCCAGAAGCACATGAAAAAAAGGTTCGTACCTAGTGATTATATTCAAGATGTTTATCTTAAGATGCAACTTTTTAAACAAAATTCTATAACTGTTGAGAATTATATTGGTGAATTTGAAAAGTTATGCATGCTATGTGGCTTAGAAGAGATTGTTGAGCATAAGATTGCTAGGTTTATTTCGGGGTTGAATGATAGTATTGCTGAAAAAGTTGAATTGCAACAATATTGGTCCTTTGAGGATGTTTGCAAGGTAGCTTTGAAAGTTGAAAAACAGATAAAGGGGAAGAAAGGGACGTACACTAAGCCCTTTGTAAAAGGTTTCACTAAGCCTTTTGAGAAGAACAGCTTGGAGAAAAGTGGTTCTAGTTCAAACTACAAGGAGACTAAATCAAAGTTTGAAGCTCCTAAAAAGCTTGTTGAAGATAGGAAGTGCTTCAAGTGTGGTAGTGTTGGTCACATTGCAACTAATTGTCCATCAAAAAGAGTAATGACTGCTCAAGAGTGGGAACAAGAACAAGCTAAGTGTGAGAAAGGTAGTGACTATGAAGAAAAGAACGAAGAGGAAAACTTTGAAGAAGAGGAAGGGCATATTGACGAAATTGATCCCGAGACTCATGGTCAAAGTTTGGTTCTAAGAAGGGCACTACACTCTAAAACCGTACCTATGGAAAACAATCAAAGGGAGAAAATCTTTCTTACAAGGTGCAAGGTAGAAGATAGGTTGTGTGATATGATCATAGACACGGGGAGTTGCACTAATGTGGTATCTACTACTTTGGTAGACAAATTGAAGTGGCCAACTACTGAACATCCAAGCCCTTATAAGCTTCATTGGCTTCATAATTCGAGTGATGTTAAGGTAACTAAACAAGCCTTAATCTCCTTTTCAATTGGTAAATTTCATGAAAAAGTTTTGTGTGATGTTTGTCCTATGGATGCTTGTCATATACTATTAGGCTGTCCTTGGCACTATGATAGATTTGTGAAGTTTGATGGAAGGACTAATGTGTATGTTGTGAGAAAAGGAGAAAAAGAGAGACCGGTTGCTTTAAAACCTTTGATAAGCAACAAGCCTTCTAATGTTACCTCTAATTCGAAGAGTTCTTATTTGATTAGTGAGAGGGAATTAGAAAAAGAGATTTGCAGCAACAATGTGATATATATACTTGTTTCTAATGAGATTCGAATTGATCAAAATAAACAAGCAAAGAGGCCATATGAATTGGAATCTGTTTTAGAAGAATTCAAGGATGTCTTTCCTAAGGAATTACCTCTGGGACTACCTCCTATTCGTGGGATAGAGCATCAAATTGACTTGATTCCGGGAGCACCATTACCTAATAAGGCAGCCTATAGAAGTAATCCGGAAGAAACAAAGAAGATGCAAAGGCAAATTGAAGAGCTTATGACTAGAGGATATGTGAGGGAAAGTATGAGCCCTTGTGCTGTGCCTACTTTACTTGTCCCAAAGAAAGATGGGAGTTGGCGCATGTGTATTGATAGTAGGAGTGTGAATAACATCACTATCAAATACCGATTTCCTATTCCAAGATTAGATGATCTACTTGATGAACTACATGGTTCAAAGTTGTTTTCTAAGATTAATCTTATGAGTGGTTATCATCAAATTCGAATGAGAGAAGGAGATGAGTGGAAAACAGCATTCAAGACTAAGTTAGGGTTGTATGAATGGTTGGTGATGCCGTTTGGACTCACTAATGCACCTAGCACTTTCATGAGGTTGATGCATGAGGTACTTAAACCTTTCCTTGGCAAGTTTGTTGTTGTTTATTTAGATGATATTCTAATATACTCTAAAAATTTGCATGATCATTTAAATCATCTAACAAGTGTGTTTGAAGTGTTAAGAGTGAAGAAACTCTATGCTAAGCTTGAAAAATGCTACTTCTTAGTGCCTAGTGTTACTTTTCTTGGTTATGTTGTATCAAAGGATGGAGTTTCAGTTGATCATTCGAAAGTAGAGGCTATTAAAACTTGGCCTATTCCTACTAATGTGAGTGATCGAGATACAAAGTTCATGAGTTTCATTTGGAAGTCTTTATGGAAGCTTGTGGGAACTAAATTGCTCTTTAGTACATCTTACCATCCACAAACTGATGGACAAACCGAGGTTACTAATCGTACTCTTGGTGCGCTTTTGCGTGGGTTAGTGAGTAAGACACAAAAGGATTGGGACATCAAGTTAGCTCATGCGGATTTTGCTTATAATATATCACCTACATATGCTACCAAACATAGTCCTTTTGAGGTAGTCTATGGAGTCAATCTGAAACTTCCAATTGATCTTGTTCCATTGCCTAAGGGTGAATTAATTCACAAAGATGCCGAGTCTAAGTTGAAGAGTATGCTGAAATTACATGCTCAAGTTCGAACAAGAATAGAGAAAGTAAATGACATTTACAAAGCTAGAGCAAACAAGCATAGAACGCAACAAGGTTACAATGTTGGAGACTTGGTATGGTTACATTTGAGAAAGGAAAGATTTCCAGGAAAACGCAAGAATAAGTTGATGCCTAGAAGTGAAGGTCCTTTAAAGATTATTGAGAAGATCAATGACAATGCTTATAAGTTAGAACTTCCGGGAGAATATGGAGTTAGTGCTACATTCAATGTTGGCGATTTGGCTAAGTATATTCCTGATGAGGAACTTCGAGATTTGAGGACAAATTCTTTCGAAGAAGAGGAGGATGATGCAAGTCTAAGCATGCAGAACTTCGAAGATTTGCTTATCATGCATCAAGATAGCTTGTCCCTAAACATTGATTCAAGCCAAGCATTGCATGGACACTTTCTTGGATATCAAAGCAAAGCCACGGTTTGCTTAGTGGTTTTTCTTGGAGTCTAGTTCACTTTCTTGAACTTTCTTGAATTTTCTTTACTTAGATTTTGCTTACAAGTTTTTACCTTTCACTTGAAAGGGTTTTTCTTGGTTCAAGCATTAGGATCTTTAATCTTTATTTAGTTCTTTAATTTTTATTTATTTATTTAGTTGATTTAAAAATCAGTTAGTTAGCAAAATAAATCAGTTTAGGCGTGCGCTTGTTCTCAAAGGAGTTTGGTGTATGCTTGTGCTCCAAGGTGCTTGCTCTTCAAGCAAGTTAGAATTCTAGTTTAATTAGGATTGAATTAGGGACTTGTCCTAATCTTCCTAGGTAAACTAAGTCTTATAAATCGAGCTGTAAACACACGAATAAACATACATAGAGATTAATATTCAGATTATTTCTTAAGTTGCATACTTGAGTTTTGATTGATTGCGATCAATTGCTGTTTTGCTTGTTTTAGTTAAAACATTCGTTTGGATTGATTAATTAGGTGGATTCTTAATTGATTAATCTTAGTTTTTGTTTAATTCTTGGTGGATTTCCTGTATAGAATTAGACTTAAACATATCCCTTGTGTTTTGTTGATTTTCAGATC
This sequence comes from Chenopodium formosanum, assembly GCA_024500155.1. Lineage (NCBI taxonomy): Eukaryota > Viridiplantae > Streptophyta > Magnoliopsida > Caryophyllales > Amaranthaceae > Chenopodium > Chenopodium formosanum. The sequence continues at coordinate 46,178,410 of CM044880.1, forward strand.
AATAATTCACATCAGATGGTGATGATGATGTTTCAGGGTGATTTTGATGAGCTTTTGCTAATGAATTTTCAAGTGTTTGTGTATGTGATGACGCTCCTAAGAAGGAAAATCCAAACTCCCGATAATCCAAATTTCCCATAATCCAAAATTTTTAGATAGTTTTATTTTATTTCTATTTCTTCCTTTTGTTTAATGTTTTAGTTTCCTTCTTTGATATTTAACTTTTTTTTTTTTTTTTTTGTTTTATCTTAGTAGTTTCTTTTGTTTTGGCTCGCTTTTCAAGCTTTGAAATGGAGATGAAGGAAGTTAAGGGGCATTTCGAGCTCCCTCGGTGAGATTGTATAATTTATCTTGTCTTCATTTCATGTGGCGTTTGGTGAGACCTTTCCTCTCTTTTATTTTCTTTTTCTTTGGGTGTTTAGTTTAGGTTTAGCTTAGGAAGAATTTGAATGGTTCGAGGATGTTTGCTTTTGGTTCGATGGAACTTGGGATCATTGATGTTGTTATTGAACGATCACTTGTATGATGATTGGGATTTAATTGGATTTTATGCCTCGTGTGTGAACCTTTTTTATTTCTTCCTCTTTCTTTTGTTTTGTTTTCCCCTTTTTGTTTTACAAGCATAACTATGACAATTTGAAATGATTTTTTATTTGTAATTTGCTCACTCTTTTAGATTGGTTTGCCTCTCTTGACGATGTGTCTTTGAATGCTTATCTTCCCAGTTGATGAGGGTTTTCATGGTTTTATAATGCTTGGGGTTGAGCTAGAAAAATTTTAAGCTAAGGTAGCACGGCTAAGAACTTTTGAGGACGTTTGAACCCCTAGCTCACGGGAAAGTGGTAAGATGGTGTTGCGGATTACCTTTAGTTGGTATTTGCTAACTTCCCACCCCTTGTGAGGTCTAATATTGTTAAAGACTTCACCATTCTTATTTAGCGGCATTTAGGATCGTGACCAAGCAACTCTAGAGGATGAAAAGGGAGTTTTTCATTTTTCTTTGTTTTCCTTGTGTTATTTCCCTTTCTTGACTTAACCATATTACAAACCTATCGGCCTATGTCCTACTAACCCTTGTAGTTAGTGAAGCATTGGCTCGTGAGGTTTGAGTTTTAAGATTGTTAGATATGAGCAAGAAAAATGCGTAAATTGGTTTAAGTATAACTTCGAAAGTTGAACATGAAAGCAATATGCAAGGGCTTGAGAAGAAAGATGCAAGACCACGTTTCAAATTAAAAAAAAAAATAAATAAATGAAAAAAAATTATGAAAAGGGATGAAGTAATGTTGTGAGGTTTGTATTGGAGGTTGTAGTTTGAGTTTAGGTTCAATTCTTAAGTTGTTCATGAGGGATGGCATCTCTTTTGCTTCACTTAGGATTTGCCACCAAAATTTTCAAATTGATTCCCAACCTTAACCCTTAGCCATGACATTACAACCCTAGTTAAGACCCTTGGTCTTTGGAGGAGCGAGGTCAAAGACCGGTGGAGGGAGATAGATTCCAACCCTATGGACAGATTATGCATAGTTGAGATGTTGGGATGACCTTATGGTTCCACCTAAAATTTCTTTTTCCGGTTCCCTCGAGGAATCATGAGGAGTTAAGTAAGGGATGAATTGAAGCTAGTGGAGAGAACACGGACTGTCTTGGTTGGGGCTAGGGCGGAGAATGAAATCATTAGTTCTCTATGCTTAGCTTAAATTTGTCTCTTTCAACCTTGAGCATCTTGGAGCGTGTTTTCCCTCTTTGAATTGAGAAAGATAAGTATTCTTTGGTGCATTTATTTGTGTGTGAGTCCAAATGGAGCATTTCATTACCTTGAGACTTGATTGGTTTTTCTAAAACCTTGTCATGTTATGTTTGTTGTGTTTGTCTCTTTATTCTAGTTTTCCTTGCTTGAGGACTAGCAAGAGGCAAGTGTAGTGGATTTGGATGAGTGGCATTTATGCCACTCTTTTATCCTTTTTTCTCTAAGGATTCCCGCCTCATTTGCACTTGTTTGGCCCTTTTCTAAGCATTTTTACTTAGTTTTGTTTTCTCCTTTCCCTTCTCTTTTATCTTCCTTTTTCTTAGTCTTTTTACCTTCGCTTTATTTTGATTGCCATGCTTGCGTTTTGTAGGTATCATGTGCCGAAAGAAAGAGGACTTCAAGGAGCCAAGTAAGCTATTCTGTGCGGGCTACTGTGCGGCTAATGCGCAGGCGCGCACCCTTGGCTATGCGGGCGCGTAGCCCTATCAGAACCCGCGCAGCCAAGTTGACGAAACAGAGCAAAACCAGAAAGTTTTTGCGACCTTCTGTGCAGTCTCCGTGCGGGCGCGCGACCTGCTACGCGGGCGCACAACTTTACTGTGCGGGCTCGCCTCATTTCCCCGTACCCTCAAAGTTACGGCCGCGCAATATGCTGAGAGGGTGCACGTTATTACTGCGCGAGCGGGCATACTTCGTGTACGGGCGCGCACCGCTGGGTTTCTTATTTCTTTGCGCCTTGTTACTCAAGTTTCTTTGTTTTGGGGGAGCCACATATGTATAGTCCGAACACTTTGTAATGAAAAACACTTAGTTCTAATTCCATAGAAAATATTAGCCTTATCTAGAGAGAGTAAGTAGATTGTTAATCAAGCTTCCTTATTGTATTCAACATTGCTCAAGTTTAATTTTCAATTAAGCAAGACTTCAAGTTTTCATCTTTCATTAATCCTTTATTTAGTAATCTCTAATCCTTTCCTTTAGCTTTATTTATTTGCTTTATTGTTGCTCATTTTTGTTAATCTTATTAGTTCATCTAGTTGTTATTGATTTCATTGTTTATAATCATGTTTTGTTTTGAGCTTCTTGAGTTTGTTTCTAGTTTTGATATTATGTTTACTCTCCTTTCTCTAGGCTAATCTTTTAGCTAGGGAAAGGGGGTGGAAAATATGAGTTGATATTGGATAAATGTTGATGGTTGGTGTTTCGGGGGTTTTTTGTCCCTCGGGAGAGTTACAACACTAAAACTGGATTCAACTGAAGATGCCTGTACCTGCAAAGCAAACGGACCGCCGGATGGTCGGTGGTCTGCCTCCGAAGATTAAGTCAGTAAATATTCGGAGATGAAACGTGCGGAAGTAAAGTTATCTGCTTGGATTCCAAGCTCAGGTAAAGTGCTGTGTGTTCCTTGAAAACGACAGCTTTGTGGTAAGTGACGTATTGTCTCGTGTTGTGTGTCAAAAATTCTCTCTTTTTTCGTGTCTCGTCATAAATGACGTAATTTCCCTTTTTATAGGGAAAAGTGTGCCCTCCTTGGATCTGGTGACCTAGGAGTTAGGTCACGCTGCTTTGCGGCGCCTCGGGATTTGGGCCTGAGAAGGCCGCCATCCCAGGGCCAATACCTGAGTGACACATGTCACTGTGCCAAAAAGGATTCTGAAGCACCTTTTGGGTGACACGTGTCGCCAACTGAATGGTCCCTGCTGGACCTTCAGTCCACCTAGGACGGAGAAAAGGCCACCCTCCACGTGTCATCACTCCATAGGTCCAAATGGCACCTATATGGAGGACACGTGGCGCTTTCTGGTTGGGCCACCTGGTCGGGTATAAAAATACCCAAATCATTTGCCCCTCACAGGGGACACGTGCATTGCAAGTGACTTCTGTGACAGGTGTCAGTATCTGAGTAGTCAGATTCAAAAATTACTGGAGGGAAAAATTAGGGTTTTTACCTCCCTATAAATAGTACGGTTTGACCCCCCTCTTGGATTCACTCCTTGGCGAATCTCTGGAGAATCTTGGACTTTTTTACTTAAAGAATCTCAAAATTCCCTAAGCGTTTTTCAAGCATCCGACACTCGGCTACCAGTTCGACTGTTCTTTAGTCAACCAGGCGTCTTTCTCCCTTCTTCTAAAGGTAACGCCTGTATTTTCTTTTTACTCTTCATTTTTTCTTTGTTTTTGAAAAAATGGTTCCCCAATTGCATGCGGCACGGCGTAGGATAGTGATCAGCCGGTCACCGGGGACGGCTGAATCTAGAACTAGTAGTGCCGAATGCTTGGCCAAAGATCCTGCTTTGCGAACTTCTCCGAATCCGACCGTTTCCGTGTCTGTGCAGGACACTATGGCCAGGACCAAAAGAACAGCAAGGCAGTGTAGCTCCGATGGAGTTTTCTACCATTCGGACGGGTCGACTGTTTATTCAGACGGCTCAATAAGAGTGCCTCATAGTGAGCTGTCGGAACACCCTGACAGCCCTTCCTATCTTCCTCCAACCCCCACTTATTACCATTCGCCCACATCTAGTGGAACTCCCAGTGATGGAATCCTGAGGGAGGCGGATGAAGAATATCAACCCGGGCCTTCTGGACAGGCGCCGGAAGAGAGTCTAGGGGAGGACCCCGCTGGCACCAGTCGGCGGTCCCCTAGCTCTGATGAGAGCTCTGATGACGAGTCGGCCTCGTCATCTTCTTCAGAGAATGCCTCCGTAGCTTCAGAGGAGGCTAGATCAAACATAGATTCTGCCAGAGAGTCCCTGGCAGTGGATAGGGGGGAAAGCTGGGCCGAGCCGAGTGCTTCCAGGCGCTTGGAGAGAGCCCCCTACTATCAGCATGTTCCGCCAGGCAGGCGGAGTGCCATGGCATCCGGCCTTGCCAATTTTAGGCGCAAGGTCGTCCTAGGCTATGGCTACACTTTGTCGGTCCCTAATGAGGGCGACACCATAACCTGGCCGAGCCTGGCCAGCTATCAAGAAAAAGTATTCGGCTGCTATGAAGCGGCCTTCCAGGCTGGGCTCCGCTTCCCTCTCCATCCGGCCGTGGAGAGGATCTTGGACGGATACCAACTGGGTATCTGGCAACTTGTACCCAACTCCTGGATCAATATTCTGGAGTACGTTGCCGCCTGTGAGATGCTGCAGGTGGAGGCGAGCTTTGAAGCGTTCGCCCACATGCACTATCTGAGCAGGGCGCCTGCTAGGGGCGGTGAAGGCTGGTACACCTTAACCACTTGCAAGGGGTACATGATGGCTGTTGGCAAAGAGAACAAGTGGAAAGACTGGAGGACTAAGTTTTATATAGTCAAGTCTGCCGACAGCCGCCTGAACAAAAAGTATAACAGGTGGAATAAGGATCCACCTCTCCTAGCAGGCAGGAGCGCATTGCCGCCTATTCCTAAGCAGGCAAAGGAGGAGATCATGGACGCGGGGTTGTTTACCGTGTCCGTGTGGACGAATGATGAGAGAGACAAGGAGGTCACCCCTCAATGCTATCTCCCTTTGTACAAGTGGTTTGAAGAAGGGACATTCTTAGCCGCCTGTGGGCTAAGTTCTGAGATGCCGAGAGGTAGTCGGCCGTCTGTTTTATATGCAATTACTTTTGCTTTTCAGTGCTTGTTTAATGATGCTAATCACTTGTTTATTTTTGCAGATAAAGCAATGGAAAAGCTCTCGGCCACAAGGAAGCCGGCTGTATCTGCTGCTCGATATAGGTCGAATGTTTTAAACAGGGCAGAAGCAACCACCCACACCAAAGTGGACGAACAGAAAACTGGCGGCACCTCCAAGGTAGAAAATTGTTATACTTTCATTTCTGACCAATATTAAATTTGCCCGAATGATTTCTAACTTGCGTTTATCTTGTGTGGATGAAGGGTACGCCTTCCAAATCTCCTTCAAAACCATCCGACCCTAAAGTCCAAAAGACAAGGGCGGGTGATGTGAGCGCATCCGGCAAGGGCGGCCGGAAGCACGTTGCTCATAAGCCCCAGAAGGGCCCAGACGCCTCTTCTCTCAATGCTGAAAAGGAGATCAGCAAACCGGATGCCCAGAGGGCATCGAAGGGTGGCTTTAAGCAACCCACCACTGCTGTCGGCTCAGCAGGAGAGAAGAGGAGCCTGGGGAGAGAGGAGGAACAGAAGGACGACGGTAAAATCCATCCGCCCCTATTGTTCTTTCATTTGGGTGTACTTGAGTTATTTTTCTTACTTTCTCTCCTTCTCAGTTCCTGTGCAGAGGCCGACTGTGGTCCAGATGGCCAAGTCCATGCTTAGGGCAGTTGATCTTGACGACAAGGCGTCTGTCAGAGGAGTCGGCACCCTTGACTTGGATGCCATCTTGGGGAACCTCTGCGAGGTATGAGTCTTGGCTCAAGCAATTTTTTAGCATTACTTCTTTTTCCGCCTGGTTTTAACCATTCGGTTCTTTTACAGGCCATGCTGCGCGTCCAAGGGCTCAGGCAACCCCTCAAGGAGAAATCCAAAGAGGTAACAGTCGCCAAAGCTCGGGCCGAGTCCGCCTTGGATCGAGCTCAATTTGATATTGCTCAGAATGAGTATCTGACGCTTGATATGATGTATTCGAAGGTGGAGGCCAATATGCAAGTGAAGAAGGACCTGGACTCGGCCTGCCTGCGCATCACTTCCCTTAAGAAAGAGATTTCAACTCTTAAGGAGAAGCTCGAGCCTCTTCAAGATGCCAAAGAAGAGGCCGAGAGAGCCAAGCAGAAGGTGGGCCGCCTGGAGCAGCGCCTCAGCAACCAGGAGCATCAGCTGAAGTCCAAGTTTGAGTCCGTGGCTGATCAAGAGAGAGAGGCTCTTGTTAAGCAAATGATGAGCGATTATGAAGCCATCATGCGGGACACTTGGGCGGCTGTACAGCCGGACTCGGACTACCAGATTTGGAAATCCAAATTTGACGAAGCTAGCAAAGCATTCGACGCTCGCCTTATTGAAGAGGCTGAGAATGTTGAGGCCGAGGAAAGTTCTGGGTCCGACTCTTCTGGGGAGTTGTCCTCGGGCAACGAGGAGGAGGATCAGGCGGAGGAGCCAGAGAAAAAGGAGGAAGAGCAGCCGAAGGACGACAAGTCGGCTGCCACTGAAAAGGCTCTCCCTTGATCACTTAAGCTTTTATGCTTATCTGCGGCCGAATGGCCATGTACTTTTCTTTTCCGGCCTGTGTGCCGAGTATTTGTATCTTTACCGACCGAGGGGTCGGGTAATTTGACAATCTTTCTGGATTTGCCAGATAACAATCTTAACCAATCGTCTGGTGACGATTGGTCTTTTTAATTTGAACCATTCGGCCATTTGGCTGAAGTTATCCATATTGTTGTTGTTCTTTGCATTTTGAATTTTTTTTTTTTTTTATTTTTTTTTTTTTATTTGCATGTTTTTGGCTAAGTATTATAACCTGTATATCATGCGAATGTTCTTGCCCCTGGACGGATGTCGGGTGGTTTCGGTTTATTGGATTGATTGACTTAGAAATTTTTGATACTTAGAAGAGTATGCATGGTTTCTAAGTCAATCAATCACTATGGTGATTGCCCCAAACCACACGGCAGACGTCCATCCAGAATTGGCAAGCATAAGTGTTCATTCGGCCATTGGCTCGAACTAACTCTAATTTCCAACTTAGCTAATTTGCTAAGGGTAAACCTCCGCTTGTTCTGCCCCATAAGCAAAAAACAAGCGCATCCGGCCATAAGCCTCTTTGAGATAAAATGCTAAGTTTGTAACTTAACCAATTTTCTTTTAAAAATAATTGTCCGCCTGTCTTGCCCCATAGGCAAGGATCAGACGTCATCCGGCCAATAGCCTTAATAATTTCTAAGTAGTTAACTTAACTTGTATAAAATATTCCGCCTGTTTTGCCCCTGAGCAATAACAGGCGCATCCGGATTTATGCCTCAATTAGCCTCTACTCATGAAACAGTGACGACTGCGTTAAATAGAAAATTCAGGTCTTTTAGATTTCACTTTCGATTAAAACAAACGACTGCGAATGCTGCCTTAGCATTCGGTAGGGCCGCTTGATATATTCGTAGAGCAATGTGCCACCCAAATGGGAGTTGCTTCTCCTCGACGAATTCGCCCAAATGGACGTCACCGGTTATCTGACTCATGTTGGAGCAGATGGTCATGCTCATGTTGGAGCAGACTGTGACCATTCGGTCTCTTTTTGTCTATTAACATCCGGCCATGGGCCTCATCATGATTTTATCTGGCCTTAGGCCTCTTAAATGATCAAGTAAATATTCATCAAGTGTTGGTGTAAACTTGATGAATTTCGTAGGAACGACTGTTCTAAAACAATCGGTTCCTTCAGAGGGATTGGGACGTCTGCTGTTGGAACAGACGCTTTCCAAACATATTGGTCGTCTGTATTTGGTACAGGCGACACTTAAAAAACTTAAATAAAAAGATAAGTTGGGAAATGAAGGCATATTCTCATTAACAATACGTGAGATTTACAAAATTGAGGTCTTTTCATTCGTACTTAGAAGTAGTACTTTTTCAAGTTGTCTACATTCCAAGTTCTGGGCAGCTGCCTGCCGTCTGGTTCTTCCAGGCGGTAGGTGCCGTCTCTTATCTCCTCATAAATTTTGTAGGGGCCTTCCCAATTTGGGGTTAGCTTTCCCTGTTCATTCGCCCTATCGACTGCCTCCATTTTCCGTAGCACAAAGTCCCCCACTTTGAGAGGACGCTTGTGTACTCTTTTGTTATAAGCCCGGGTCATTCTCAGACGGTATATCTCATGACGCAAGGCAGCATTGCCCCTGCGTTCTGGAAGTGAGTCCAATGCTAGGCGCATGGCCTCCCAATTTGCCTCTTCATCATACAACATGATTCGAAGGGTAGGCTCATAGTGCTCGATGGGCAGAACAGCTTCTGCACCATACACCATTAGGAACGGGGTTTCTCCCGTTGCCCCTTTAGCAGTCGTTCTGATGGACCAAAGGACATGTGGTAATTCATCCGCCCAAAGGCCACCAGCCCGCTTAATCTTCTTTTTAATTCCGTCTGAGATTAACTTGTTGAAGGCTTCGACCTGGCTGTTTGCTTGTGGCCGGCCGACTGATGCGAAGAAGCTTGAGACCCCCTGGTCTCCCAGCCAAGTCTTGAGTTGAGGCGTCTCAAATTGAGGACCATTGTAGAAAACCATAGACATGGGCACCCCGAAACGAGTGATTATGTTCCTCCAGATAAAGGAAATGACGTCTTTAGTCTTGATGTTTTTGACTGCCTGAGCCTCTACCCACTTAGTAAAGTAATCCACAGCCACCAATATATAGCGCTTGCCGCCTGGTGCAGTTGTATATGGCCCCAGAATGTCCATGCCCCACTTGGCAAAGGGTATTGGGCTGTGGATGGCCGTCAGGTCTGTAGCCGGACGATGGATGAGCTTGCCAAACTTTTGGCACTTGTCACATTTTTTCACCATTTCCATGGCATCCGACTCCAGAGTCGGCCAAAAGTAAAGCCGCCTGGCCTTGGCCGCGAGGGATCTGCCGCCTATATGGGAGGCGCAGAATCCCGAATGCAATTCTTCGAGAACTTCCTTTCCCTTTTCAGGGGTAACACACTTCAACAGGGTTTTTAAAAAGCCAGCCCTGAAGAGCTCTCCTTGCCGTAACTCGAAGTTAGCTACTCGTTTTTTCAGAACAGCCGCCTCCCGTGGTGAGTCAGGGAGCGTGCCGTCTGCAAGATAGGTCCGAATGCTGTCCATCCAGGTTGAGCTTCGATCAAGAATTCCAATGGGGTCTTCCTCTGATATACTTCTTTTTTCCATGACCTCCCAGAAGACTGACCGAGGCGTTTCACAGGAGGCGGATGATGCCAACTTGGACAGAGCATCCGCCTGATTGTTTGAAGACCTGGGCACCTGAGTTAGATGAAATTCTTCAAGTGACCCAACTTCACTCTTGACCGCCTGCAAATACTTTATCATGGCCGGATGAGTGGCCTCATACGTTCCATTAACCTGAAGTACGACCAGTTGAGAATCAGAGCAGGCGGATACCTTCTTCACCCCTGCCGCCTTGCAATACCGGATGTCGGCCAGCAGGGCCTCATACTCGGCCTCATTATTAGAGACCTGAAACTTGAACCGTAGTGCGTATTCGTACTTATCTCCTTCAGGAGATTGACAGATAATCCCCGCACCACAGTCGTTCACAGTGGAGCTTCCATCCACATATACTTTCCAGACCTGGTCCGTATTGTCCGGAACAACCGGCCTTGTCATTTCGACAATAAAGTCAGCGAATGCTTATCCCTTTATTGCCTTCCTTGATTCATAAGAGATTTCTAATCCTTGTATTTCGATTGCCCATTTGAGCATTCGTCTAGAAGACTCCAAGGTTGTGAGTGGCCGTTTGATCGGTTGGTTAGTATAGACCTCTACCGCATGCGCCAAGAAGTAAGGTTTAAGCTTCTTGATGGCCATGTAAAGGGCAAGGCCGAATTTCTCAACCATGGGGTACCGAAGCTCCGCATTTCTCAAAACATGGCTTATGAAATACACCGGGAGCTGGATGCCATCTCTTTCAGCTAAGAGGACAGCACTGAGGGCATGATCAGAGACAGCTAAGTACATGAAGAGCTTCTCATTAGGCAAAGGGCTGACAAGCCTCGGCAAAGAGTGCAGATGAGTTTTTAGCCTTTGAAAGGCCGCTTCTGCAACATCCCCCCATTCAAAATTTGTCTTCTTTTTGATTGCCTGGAAAAAGTAGAGGCACTTGTCGCCTGAACGGCTGAGGAATCTCCCCAGGGCCGCCAAACAACCTGTTAGTTTTTGCACTTCCTTCACAGTACGGGGCGATTGCATGTCGATTACCGCCTGTATTTTCTCAGGGTTGGCCTCTATTCCTCTTTGGTCAATCAAAAATCCGAGAAACTTCCCAGACTCAACACCAAAGACACACTTTTTTGGGTTAAGCATGACCTTGTGCCGCCTGAGTGTGGCGAATGTTCCTTGGAGATCAGCAAGGTGATCCGCCTGCTGTTTGGATTTGACTATCATATCATCAATGTACGCCTCTACATTCCTTCCGATTTGATTAATGAAGACCGTATTAATCATTCGTTGGAAGGTAGCAGGCGCATTCTTCAAACCAAACGGCATCACAGTATAACAGAACAACCCCTGATCAGTGACGAATGCCGTCTTTTCTTGATCTTTTTTCCACAGGGGGATCTGATGGAAACCTGAATAGGCGTCCATGAAACTCATCAGGGCATGTCCGGCTGTTGAGTCGACCAGACTGTCAATCTTAGGCAGTGGATAACTATCCTTTGGACATGCCTTGTTGAGGTCTGTGTAATCAACACACATCCGCCAAGTTCCATTCGGCTTTTTTACTAACACAACGTTATCCACCCACTCAGGGAAGTTGCACGGCCGAATGAACTTAGCATCTAATAGCTTTTTTACTTCAGCAGCTGCCGCCTGACTTCTTTCTTCGCCGTGGTTTCTTTTCTTTTTCCGGATGGGCTTCTTTATAGGATCCACGGTGAGTTTGTGGACGGCGAGATCCGGGCTGATGCCTGGCATCTCCTCCACTTCAAAGGCAAAGATGTCTTTGAATTCCTTGAGTAGCTGGTGAAGGCTTTAACCCAGCTTTGCAAATGCAACCGTCCCCACCTTAACAGTCCGTTCTGGACAGCTGTCGTCCAGAGGGATGTCAATGTGCTCACCAGCAGGCTGGGGGCGGAGATCATCCGACCGTTCCCCGGTCAGTGATTGCTATTGCTTTTCTTTTTTGACCACCACCAGCTGATCAGTCTTTCTTTTCTTTCCGGCTGGTGGGGCCGACTGTTCTTCCTCGACATTGTCGAGGTCAATCATTTGCTTGCCTCGGCCGGATGCTGCGGCCGCAGGCTTGACGTCCGAGAGATAACACTCTCGAGCCGTCTTTTGGTCCCCATTAAGGGAACCAACTGTTCCATCATCCTTCTCATACTTGAGTAGCATGAGAGCAGGGATGATGACGGCCTTACACTCATTAAGAGTGGGTCGGCCAAAGATGAGGTTGTAAGCCGTGAGCTCTTCAACCACTAGGAGACGGATGGTCATGTGTCGACCGTCTCCCCGGCTTCCCAGGCGGACAGGTAGGTCGATTCGTCCGACGGGGTGCACAAGTCCTCCTCCAAACCCAACTAAGGTGTGGGTGACCTCCATCATGCTATCCGGTTTGTACTTGAGATTGGACAAGCATTTGAGGCTGATGAGGTCAGAGGAACTTCCTGTGTCTATCAGAATTCGGCCAACCAGCTGATTGGCGACTTTACACTCAATGACAACAGGGTCATCATGCGGCCGACGGACTTTGCCTCTGTCCTGTTCGGTGATGACAACTTTAGGGAAGGTGGATGTGCTAGCTATATCCCGCTCCTCAATAGAATTAACCATCTTTCTCAGATGGTCCTTGGTGCCCCGAATGGTCGGGCCACCACCGGCAAATCCGCCTGCTATGGTATACACCGGTTCTTCATCAGTTTCGGCACTCACAGCAGGCTGGGGAGTCTTCTTCTTGGACTGCCCCGGATTTTCTTTTGAAGTCACTTTGGACTTCACATAGGACTTCAGTTGTCCTTTGTCGGCCAGACGGTCGAGCTCCCGCTTGAGACTAAAGCAGTCATTCGTGTCATGGCCAACATCCTCAGGAAAAAGGCAATGCTTGTTCTTGTTTTGATTTTCAACGGAACCTTTCATAGCAGTTGGCTTTTCAAGAGTTAGCCGATCCTTAATTTCCAAAAGGATGGAGCAGCAGTCCTTGTGGAATTCGTACCTTGGAACGTACGGTTTCCACTCTTTTTTCTTCTTTTAGGCCGGTTGATCAGAGTTATCAATGGCCCAGACTTGCTTTTTCTTTTTGCTCTCTTCTGGCTTAGGAGTCGGCTGAGCAGGCCGACTCTCTTTCTGCCGGTCGGACTTCTTATGGTCCGACTACTTATTAGAGGAGCAGAGTTCGGTCGCCTGTATGTAGGCTTCCGCCTCTCGTAAGGCTCCTTGCAGAGTAAAGATTTGTTTGCGGACGAGTTCGTACTTAAAAGTAGACCCGTCCTTCAGACCCTTAAAGAAGTCTGTGAAGGCGACCTCATCAGACATCCCATGAATCTGGATTCGGACCAGATTGAACCGCCTGACGTAGGATCGCAGACCTTCCCTATCTCCCTGCTGTACATTGCCCAAGTCAAGACTTGTCTTTTTGGCAGGGATGTTCATAGAGAAGTTTGATGCAAACAAGAACGCAAGCGTCTTGAAGCTATTTATGCAGCCAGCCGGCAGGTTGCCCTTCAGGGTGGCTGGAAAACAACGACACCATGCGGCATCATCCAACCCCTATAAATACATGAGGTGGGTGTATGCTAGCAGGTGGTCTTCTGGGTTGGAGGTCCCGTCATAGGCCCCAACCAGAACGTTTTTAACTTTGGCCGGCTGTACGGCTTCAGTTATTTCCCTGGAGAAAGCAGAGGGTTGATCTCCAAGATGTTGCAGCCTAAGCTGCCAGTCCATCGGCTGATAGCCGTATGCCGCTTGTCCTCCATAGAGGGTAGGTTGCATGTAAGGTACAACTGGCGCCTGATACAATGGCTGTGCCATGTACTGAGCGGACTGAATCACATGTGGCCCAGACTGAACCCTTTGGCTGCTTGCTGGGGTCTCATGTACAGACTGGGAACATCTCACAGAGGTATTCCGAAAGTTATCATGATAAGTCGACGTTGAAGCCGACTCTGATTGCTGAGTTCTCCTCTCCTCAATGTATTGCCGAGCGTCAGAGAACGTTTTCTTGCTACCATCCGGCTGTATGTGCCGGATGGGTTTTCTTGCGCCTATTTCTGTGAAACGGAGCCGATTAAGGTCAAACTGGGACCTGGCCTTCTTTTTAGGAGCAGGATGAGGAGTCGGCTGACGGTCCCTGACCGACTTCTGTTTGCCAGCTTGGGCTGGCTTCTTGGCCGACTGCTCCTTTCCAGGAGTAGGCGACTTCTTTGAGGCGAGCTGCTTGATTTCACCCCTGAGGCTGCTCAGGAGTGACATTAGCTCATCCCGAGTGACGGGAGCTGATCCTGCCACCTGGGAAGGATCAACCGGCCGCCCCGAGGGCTTCTTTGGCTGACCAGCAGTTTTGCTTGGTCCTGCCTGAACATGGGGACGCTCTCGCCGTTCCTTACTGCGGATGCGTTTAGAGATGAGAGATCCATTTGGATCCACATAGGTTTCGACATCAGCGTCGTCACCTGAGTCATGGTCCGTTTGGACCAGTACATCATTTGGAGGCCGAATGGTCTCCGGATTTGGTCCAAGCTCTTGTGAAGCCATTTCAAAGGTACTCTCCCCACAGACGGCGCCAAATGTTTCGGGGGTTTTTGTCCCTCGGGAGAGTTACAACACTGAAACTGGATTCAACTGAAGATGCCTGTACCTGCAAAGCAAACGGACTGCCGGATGGTCGGTGGTCCGCCTCCGAAGATTAAGTCAATAAATATTCGGAGATGAAACGTGCGGAAGTAAAGTTATCTGCTTGGATTCCAAGCTCAGGTAAAGTGCTGTGTGTTCCTTGAAAACGACAGCTCTGTGGTAAGTGACGTATTGTCTCGTGTTGTGTGTCAAAAATTCTCTCTTTTTTTGTGTCTCGTCATAAATGACGTAATTTCCCTTTTTATAGGGAAAAGTGTGCCCTCCTAGGATCTGGTGACCTAGGAGTTAGGTCACGCTGCTTTGCGGCGCCTCGGGATTTGGGCCTGAGAAGGCCGCCATCCCAGGGCCAATACCTGAGTGACACGTGTCACTGTGCCAAAAAGGATTCTGAAGCACCTTTTGGGTGACACGTGTCGCCGACTGAATGGTCCCTGCTGGACCTTCAGTCCACGTAGGACGGAGAAAAGGCCACCCTCCACGTGTCATCACTCCATAGGTCCAAATGGAACCTATATGGAGGACACGTGGCGCTTTCTGGTTGGGCCACCTAGTCGGGTATAAAAATACCCAAATCAGTTGGATTGAACTCATTCCATAAATTGATGAAAGACATAATTTTTTATAGCTTGAGGTTATTGTTGCACTCTATTTGATGTTTTCTAGTTTAAATGCATGAAAGTGATTTGAACTAGATAAAGATCATCTCTATTTTAATGATTACATGAGAATGAGTTATTTAAGTGGAGTTTTTATGGATTGTGTTTCTTTAATCTCTTTAATTGATTGTAACTAATAGGATGCATGAGAATGATCCTTATTAGTGTAGACCTCTTTCATTGATTTGCCTAGACTATTGCATGAGAATGAATTATTTAGGTAGAACCTTGTGTTCTTTGGCATGTGTTTCACGATAATCATTATTATTCCCCTATTTCTAATCATATTTGACACCCCGTATCCCTAGCATCATTTTCCCTTGATTTAAATCATCATTTTTGCTTATTTGTTTTTTAGTGTTCTTAATAAACAAAACCAACAAAAAATAATCCCCTTTTTACTCTTGCATTAGTGATTATTGATGTTGAATTATTGTGCTTTCCTAGTGGTTCGACCCTTTGCTTGCCACTAACTAGTTTGGTGAAGTTTAGGTATTATAAATGATTAATTTGATAAATGTAGTTGCTTAGCGACTTATTTAACCCTTGACCAATTAGCTTCGTTGGATGCATTTGACTTTCATTCGATTCAAAAAGCTTTGTTTGAATGTTTTTGACTTGCATTTGATCCAAAAAGCTTTATTTGAATGTGTTTGACTTTCATTCGATTCAAAAAGCTCTGTTTGAATGTGTTTTACTTTATTTTATTCAAAAATATTTGTTTGAATGTGTTTGACTTTAATTTGATTTAAATAGCTTAGTTTGAATGTTTTTTTACTTTAATTTGATTTAATTAGCTTCGTTAAATGCATTTGACTTTCATTCGATTTAAAAAGATTTGTTTGAATGTGTTTCACTTTCATTTGTTTTAAAAAATTTGTTTGAATATGATTGAATTTCATTCGATTCAAAAAAGCTTAGTTTGAATGTATTTTACTTAAATTTTATTTGATTAAAAAACTTTGTTTGAATTTTTTTTCACTTTCATTCTATTCAAAAAGCTTTGTTTGAATGTGTTTGACATTTATTCGATTAAAAAACTTTGTTTGAATGTGTTTGACTTTCTTCTGACTCAAAAAGCTTTTTTTGAATGTATTTAACTTTCATTCGATTCAAAAAACTTTGTTTGAATGTGTTTGACTTTAATTCGATTCAAAAAGCTTTGTTTGAATGTGTTAAACATTCATTTGATTAAATAAAATTGGTTTCAATGTGATTTACTTTTATTTGATTCCAAAGGCGTTGTTAGAATGTGTTTGACTTTTATTTGATTTAATTAGCTTCGATGAATGCATTTGACTTTCATTCGATTCAAACAACTTTGTTTGAATGTGTTTGCCTTTCATTTGATTCAAAAAACTCTGTATGAATGTGCTTTACTTTCATTTGATACCAAAAACTTTTGTTGAATGTGTTTGTCTTTTATTTGATTTAATTAGCTTCGTTGAATGCATATGACTTTCATTTGATTCATAAATCTTTGCTTGAATGTTTTTATCCTTCATTTGATTCAAAAAGGTTTGTTTGAATGTGTTTGACTTTCATTTGATTCAAAAAGATTTGTTAGAATGTGTTTGACTTTCACTTGATTCAAAAAGATTTGTTAGAATGAGTTTGACTTTAATTTGATTTTGAAAGCTTTGTTTGAATATGTTTTACTTTAATTAGATTTAATTAGCTTCGCTAAATGCATTTGGTTGTATCGATTCAAAAAGCTTTGTTTGAATATGTTTTACTTTATTTGATTCAAAAAGCTTTAGTTGAATGTGTTTAACTTTTAATTAATTCAAAAGGCTTTGTTTGAATGTATTTGACTTTCATTTGGTTCAAAAAGCTTTGTTTGAATGTTTGACATTCATTTGATTCTAAAAGATTTGTTTGAATGTGTTTGACTTTAATTTGATTCAAAAAGCTTTGTTTGAATGTGTTTGACATTCATTTGATTCTAAAAGATTTGTTTGAATGTGGTTGACTTTAATTTGATTCAAAAAGCTTTGTTTGAATGTTTTTTACTTTAATTTGATTTAATTAACTTCGTTAATTGCATTTGACTTTCATTCGATTCAAAAAGCTTTGTTTCAATGTGTTTGCCTTTCACTTGATTCAAAAAGCTCTGTATGTATGTGCTTTACTTTCATTTGATACCAAAAACTTTTGTTGAATGTGTTTGTCTTTTTTTTATTTAATTAGCTTCGTTGAATGCATTTGACTTTCATTTGATTCATAAAGCTTTGCTTGAATGTTTTTGTCCTTCATTTGATTCAAAAAGGTTTGTTTGAATGTGTTTATCTTTCATTTGATTCAAAAAGCTTTGTTTGAATGTGTTTGAGGTTCATTTGATTCAAAAAGCTTTGCTTGAATGTGTTGGACTTTCATTCGATTCAAAAAGCTAGGTTTGAATGTGTTTGACTTTCCATTGACTCAAAAGCTTTGTTTGAATGTGTTTAACTCTCATTCGATTCAAAAAGCTTTGTTTGAATGTGTTTAACTTTCATTTGATTAAAAAAATTTTGTTTGAATGTGATTTATTTTTATTTGATTCCAAAAGCTTTGTTAGATTGTGTTTGACTTTTAATTGATGTAATTAGCTTCGTTGAATGCATTTGACTTTCATTTGATTCAAAAAGCTTTGTTTTAATGTGTTCGACTTTCATTTGATTCAAAAAGCTTTATTTGAATGTGTTTGATTTTCATTCAATTCAAAAATCCTTGTTTGAATTCGTTTTACTTTATTTGATTCAAAAAGCTTTGTTTGAATGTGTTAGACTTTTATTTAAATCAAAAGGCTTTGTTCGAATGTGTTTGACTTTCATTTGATTCAAAAAGCTTTGTTTGAATGTGTTTGACTTTCACTTGATTCAAAAAGATTTGTTAGAATGAGTTTGACTTTAATTTGATTTTGAAAGCTTTGTTTGAATATGTTTTACTTTAATTAGATTTAATTAGCTTCGTTAAATGCATTTGGTTGTATAGATTACAAAATCTTTGTTTGAATATGTTTTACTTTATTTGATTCAAAAAGCTATGGTTGAATGTGTTTAACTTTTAATTAATTCAAAAGGCTTTGTTTGAATGTATTTGACTTTCATTTGGTTCAAAAAGCTTTGTTTGAATGTTTGACATTCATTTGATTCTAAAAGATTTGCTTGAATGTGTTTGACTTTAATTTAATTCAAAAAGCTTTGTTTGAATGTGTTTGACATTCATTTGATTCTAAAAGATTTGTTTGAATGTGGTTGACTTTTATTTGATTCAAAAAGCTTTGTTTGAATGATTTTACTTTAATTTGATTTAATTAGCTTCGTTAATTGCATTTTACTTTTATTCAGTTCAAAAAGCTTTGTTTGAATGTGTTTGACTTTCATGTGATTTAAAAAAAAAATTTAATATGTTTGAATTTCATTCAATTCAGAAAGCTTAGTTTGAATGTACTTTACTTTAATTTCATTTGATTAAAAAGATTTGTTTGAATGTGTTTGACTTTTATTCGATTCAAAAAGCTTTGTTTGAATGTGTTTGACTTTCCTTTTACTCAAAAAGCTTTGTTTGAATGTGTTTAACTTTCATTCGATTCAAAAAACTTTGTTTGAATGTGTTTGACTTTAATTCAGTTCAAACAGCTTTGTTTGAAAGTGTTTAACATTCATTTGATTAAAAAAAAATTTGTTTGAATGTGATTTACTTTTATTTGATTAGCATTGTTAGAATGTGTTTGACTTTTATTTAATTTAATTAGCTTCGATGAATGCATTTGACTTTCATTCGATTCAAAAAGCTTTGTTTCAATGTGTTTGCCTTTCATTTGATTCAAAAAGCTTTGTATGAATGTGCTTTACTTTCATTTGATACCAAAAACTTTTGTTGAATGTGTTTGTCTTTTATTTGATTTAATTAGCTTCGTTGAATGCATTTGACTTTCATTTGATTCATAAAGCTTTGTTTGAATGTTTTTGTCCTTCATTAGATTCAAGAAGCTTTGTTTGAATGTGTTTATCTTTCATTTGATTTAAAAAGCTTTGTTTGAATGTGTTTGAGTTTCATTAGACTCAAAAGCTTTGTTTAAATGTGTTAGACTTTCATTCGAATAAAAAACCTTGGTTTGAATAAGTTTGAGTTTTCATTGACTCAAAAGCTTTGTTTAAATGTGTTTAAATTTCATTCGATTCAAAAAGATTTGTTTGAATATGTTTAACCTTCATTTGATTAAAATTTTTTTGTTTTAATGTGATTTATTTTTATTTGATTCCAAATGCTTTGTTAGAATGTGTTTGACTTTTATTTGATTTAATTAGCTTCGTTGAATGCATTTGACTTTCATTCAATTCAAAAAGCTTTGCTTGAATGTGTTTGACTTTCTCTTGATTCAAAAAACTTTGTTTGAAAGTGTTTGACTTTCATTCGATTCAAAAAGATTATTTGAATTTGTTTTATTTTATTTGATTCAAAAAGCTTTGGTTGAATGTGTTTGACTTTTATTTAATTTGAAACGCTTTGTTCGAATGTTTTTGACTTTCATTTGATTCAAAAATCTTTGTTTTAATGTGTTTGACTTTCATTTGATTCAAAAAGATTTGTTTGAATGTGTTTGACTTTAATTCAATTCAAAAAGCTTTGTTGAATGTGTTTTTCGTTTATTTGATTTAATAAGATTTGTTTTAATGTGTTTGCCTTTTATTTGATTCAAAAAGCTTTGTTTGAATGTGTTTGACTTTCATTTGATTAAAAAAGTTTTGTTTGAATGTGCTTTACTTTCATTTGATACCAAAAGATTTGTTTGAATGTGTTTGACTTTATTTATTAAATTAGCTTTGTTGAATGCATTTGACTTTCATTCGATTTAAAAAGCTTTGTTGGAATGTGTTTGTCCATCATTGAACGTGTTTGACTTTCATTTGATTAAAAAAGCTTTGTTTGAATGTGTTTCACTTTCATTCGATTTAAATACTTATTTTGAAAGTTTTGACTTTCATTTAATTCAAAAAGTTGTGTTTGAATGTGTTTGTGTTTTATTCGAATCAAAAAGCTTTGTTTATTGTGTTTTAATTTCATTTGATTCCCAAAGATTTTTTTTGAATGTATTGGACTTTCATTGAGTCAAAAAGGTTTGTTTGAAAGTGTTTTACTTTCATTTGATTCAAAAAGCTTTTTTTGAATTTGTTTGACTTTCATTTGATTCAAAAAGCTTTGTTTGAATGTGTTTGACTTTCATTCATTCAAAAAGCTTTGTTTGAATGTGTTTGACTTTCATTTGACTCAAAAAGATTTGGTTGAATGTGTTTGAATTTCATTTGACTCAAAAATCTTTGTTTGAATGTTTTACTTTCATTCGATTTAAAAAGCTTTGTTTGAATGTGTTTGACTTTGTAGAGAATATTTCAAGCATTATCCCAAGCTTGAGGCCCATTGTGATCATACACTAAAGTACGGTGGCGTCCAAAGGGAAGTAAGCTATTGTAAAAGAGTCGCCAACAAGTTTTAGGAACTTGTAAACCGTTCACGAGGTGAAGGTTACACCCTTTAACGATTCAGGAGATCCTTAACTCCACTAGGTCTGGAACCATGACTGGTAGTTCAGGGATGAAGGTACAAATCCAACCTAAAAGAGATTGAACCTGCCCTAATAATGGGCCTCTACTTTATTCTGATCGTATTCATGTGCGCTTTCTGACTAACATGCAACCAATAGGATTAACCCTAAACCTGTTTAATCTATGTTGGATGAATATTAATGCACAAATAAAACTATTATTGGGGATCACTTGAATTATAATCATATTAACCCTAAACAAGATTATTAATTATCTTATTAAGCGTGATTACAAGTACCAATTTCTTTTAAACATGCATAAAGGCGTGATCAAGCAATAACAATAAATATCAAGCAACATAATAATCATAAAAATCATTATTAAAATCATGTTAAAGCATAACAATAATAGCTAGATCCTAGGCATGATACTAACAGAATTAATAACAAACCCTAGCCTGTCACTAAACAATAAAGATGAAATATATAGCCCTAACATGATACTAACATGAATATTAGAAAGAAAATAGGAAGCATCATAAAAATCATGATTGTCATATTTGATATTAGAAATTATAGTTATTACACTAAACATGATACGAGGAAGATCAAAACGCTCTAACATGACACTAGGAATCATAATAGCAATCTAAGCATGATTTTTATATCATAATATCAATAAAATCAATTAAAGCACTTACTTGGATGCCTCGTATCTCTTTCTATTAACAAAATACACGCGTTAGTAAATTCGAGGAAAATATAAACAAAACAATTAAATTAAATAATTGAAAGAGAGATTAGGGACCAAACCCTCAGAAATTAAAACCTTTCACGTCTAGGGCGAAGGCAACTTCGAACTTGGCTAGGTGTTTCCAGATCTTGTGAATGCGGAATTTTGTATGCAAAAGCTAGAGAGAGAGAGAGAGAGAGAGAGAGAGAGAAATCAATCAAGAGTTTCTTGATCAGAATTAGAAAACTAGAGAGTTAATGATATTTGATGATTCAAAACGAAGGTTTTAGGAGTCTATTTATAGAGAAAATCAGCCAGACGGATAAAAAAACAAATCAGAGTTTCGAAGAGAATAAAACAGATTAGCGCCAGACGCCAGACAATGAGTGCCAGGCACTAAGGCTAGCACCAGACGCCAAGCATTAGCGCCAGGCGCTAGAAAATAATTTCACGCGTTTTCTAAATTTTGATAAATTCAGCCGTACAGAAGGGCAAAATCATATTTTCCTTAAAACACTTCTTTTATTCTGATTAAAACTCCAAAAAGTCAACCAAAGTCAATTTATCAATGCTAATTGAATTAGGAATGAAAAGAACTTCTAGAAGAATATAGAAGACTAAAATAAATTCTAATTGCATTAGGAATAATAAATCAATATTAGGCCCTCCTTTAGATCATTGGGCCGCACACAAAAATCAAACCGGGCCCAGTTTAGTAATTTGGCCATAACTTCCTCATTATTCATCGGAATTGGGCTTATAATATATCGTTGGAAAGCTCTTTTCAAACCTCATCCAACTACGCTATTATTGGACCTTTTACCATGGACCAAACCAAACAGGATTGGATGTTTTCTTAAAATAGGTTTTCAAAGAGAGAAAGAAAAGAATTAAAAACTAACCGCAACACTAGACTTTCCACACTTTCACCTCATTCGATTATGATTCGACGTGAAAGGTACTCATCATTGGGTTTGGTTTTGGGGAGACACAATTGGGTTTCTACAAAAGCCCCCACTTTGACTGAGTTTGAAGAAACAAAAGATTCGAAAGCAAAAGTTAAAGTATCGATAGGGACGGAGAATGATTCAGAACGTTTTGCGATCCTAAATCACTCTTGTAATGCTGATACCTGCAAACTAGCATTAGTAAAACAGATAAAAGAGTTATGAAATACGTCTCTTGCACCGTCGAGCACACATTTCTGGAAGTAATCGATTTGTTACTGTTGCATTGCTGTTGTTGTGACCATATTCCACAAGCTAGGGAACACCATCCTGCTGTTTGTTTTGACGATTTTCTACAAGCTAGAGAATACCGCTGAAGACTGCTACGCCTGTAACTGCCTCCAATTCCTCCGTGATAGACTTAAGCAAGCTAGAGAACCCCATCGAATATTGCTTCGCCTGAAACGATCTTCTAGCGCTTTGTGACCATCTTTCGCAAGCCAGGGAACACGATCGAAGATAACTTTGCCTGAAATCACCTCCAGTTGTTTGTGACAACTCTCCGCAAGCTAGGGAATGTTGTCAAAGATATCCTCGTCTGAAGCTATCCTCATTTGTTGCGATAATATTCCAAAGAAAATTACCGAAGACCAACGTCCGTCGATCTTTTTGCTATGCCTGTACGTCGGCGCTTTTGCTGCTTGTGAACCACTATATTGGTGCTTTCTGAATTGTGAACCAGTATGTCGGTGCCTTTGCTTTTTTATGAACCATTATGTCGGTGTCTTTGCTTTTTTATGAACCATTATGTCGGTGTTTTTGCAACATGAACCATTATGTCGGTGCTTTTTGATGAGCCAATTCTTAGGCACTTTAAGCTAAGTGAGACGATCATTCATCGAGTCGATCACTTTATGCAATTGTAATCAAACCGATTACTAAATCATGTCGAATTGCTTAGAGGGGCTAACTGGCGTACCAAGGAACCCTAAATTGCTGTATGAGGTCGAAATAACCATTCTGAGTGGCTGAGTGGCTGAGTGTTTTGTCGCCGCTGAAATATTGCTGGCGCCACAATGTTGGCTCTAGCGCCAAGTGTTGGCTTTAGCGCCAGGCGCTAAACCCTAGCGTCTGGCGTCAAAGCTTGTCGTTTGGCACTAGAGTCGGGATTTTCATATATATCCCTTGTCTTCATCATTTCGCTGCTACTGCTTGCTTTTCTTCGAGAAATCGTCGCAAGAGTTTAATTTGCTCATTCTTGCTCGTTTCTTAGCCAAATTCACTCAAATTTGTTGCAAATCGAAGCTTCTTTCATCTACTTTCCCGATCTATGTAAGTTTTCTTCAAACTCACTTTGGTTTTGATGAATTTTGCTCATGTTTATTCACGAATTTCTTGAAAATTAGAAGCTTAAATTGTTTAATTTGCTTTGTTTATCAAATTGTATGCCATGAAATTACTTGATTATGTTTATATATTGCCTTGGGAGTAATTTGAGACTTGTTTGACTCAATTTGGTGAAGAAATGAATAAATCACCATTGTTGGACCTTTTAAGGTCGTGAATACAATGTGGCTTGTTCTTGATGTTTTTGCTAGCAATTCTTGTGCAATTTGTCACAATAATTACTATAGTATTGCAAAAAATTGTTTGGGTGCTAGAAAAATGTTATGTATGCTCAATTTGAAATTGTGCTTACGTACTCTGTTTTTTGCGAACATAGTCTCATGCGGCTAGGCGAACCTTAGATACTATAGAACCTTAATTTACGTTGATTTTGCACAATGTAGTATGGCTGGACATCGAGGTTCGGGTTCACGGTCCCGAGACACACGAGGGGAGCATGAGCCCGTAGAGGAGGACGCCGACTCGTCCACTTCTCTTGGTCCCCTCCCTGAGTAGGATGAGCGGACTTTGTACTTTTCCCCGTCCATCACATTTCTGAGAGGGTGCGGCGTGGGATTAGTGCTGGTAGGACGCGTTACCATGGCTCGGTCAACGATACTCTGGGCGGCCTGTATAGGATGCACATCAGCATGGACGGAGAGGTGAGACTTCTCTGGGAGTCTTGCGAGTTGACTGCGCTGTTCGAGGCTGTGGGGGCCATGATCGCTTCTTCTGACGGGGGTCACGACGTTGCTTGCGGCCTGGTGGAGTTCTTCTGGGACACCACCAACACTTTCTACTTTCCTTAGGGTGAGATGATGGTCACCCCGACCGACTTCATGCTCATTACGGGACTGGAGTTTAGTTCTACTGCGCTGCCATTTGACAGTGACATCAGTGTCTTCTTTCCTGAGGTTGAGGAGATGTTGGGTTCGATTGCTGTTCGGGCTCGTGCCGAGGTAGAGGCGACTTAGTTTAGCGCCAAGGGTATTCGCTGATCGACTCTGACGGCGGCTTTTGAGGATGATGAGACCACCCGAGAGTAGCAGGTGCGCATCTTTGCGCTTATCTTGCTGTCAAGGACGTTTTACCCTGACAAGGGTAGTAGAGTGCTGCTTTACTACCTGCCTACGGTCCGTGATCTTCACTTGATCGGGACTAGAGCTTTCAAAAGCTTACCCGACTCGAAATACCGACCCTAACGCGACCTATTAGCCGACCCGTTTGAACCCGAACAAAATGGTGACCCAAACCCGACCTAACCCGACCTGAAACCAAACCTAGACCCGAGTTGACCCGAGTATTTGATACCCAAACCCGAACATTAACCGACCTAGAGACGACCCAACCCGAATGTAACCCGTAAATTATTGACCTGAACCAAACCCGACCAGAACCGAAATTGACCCAAACCCGTTTTAACCCGTCAAAACCCGAATTCAACCCGACTTGTTCCTAACCCGACCCGAATTGAACCCGACCTGTTCCTAACCTGACCTTCTACACACCTGACTCAAATTTCAACCCGACCTGTTACAAACCCTACCCGAATCAACTCGACTTGTTATTGACCCGACCAAATTCAGCCCTTACTTGTTATCAAATTAATATGTATAGGTCGTTATCTCATGTTGGTATTGGAACGGAAATTGAATCCTAACTCTATGTCTTCAATATTTCACTTTGAATTTTAAGAGGTTAGTTTCACAACATGTTTTTAGGGACGAATTTCAGGGACGAAACATGTTTTTCGCAAATTATTGACTTGAACCGAACTCTACTCGAATTCGAGAATGACCTGACTAGGAAATGACTCGACTTGATTATAACCCGTAAATTATTGACTTGAACCAAACCCGACATGAACCCAAGAATGACCCAACCTGATTATAACCCGTAAATAATTGACTTGAATCGAACCCGACTCCACCCCAAGAACGACCCTAACTCGTTTAAACTCGTAAAGACCCGAATTTAACCCGACCTATTTTTCACCTGACCCGAATGTGACCCGACCTTTTACTAACCCGACCTAAACCCGACCCAAACCCGAAAATATGTATGACCCAACGTCATTAACCCGAAATGACCTGACTCGAGATGACCCAACATACACTAACCCGACTCAAATCCAAATCGTTTACCCGAATTAACAGCTCTAATCGGGACTTATGACTGGGCCAACTTGGCCTATGCGAATTTTGTTCGAGCGTTGCGAGACTCGTGTTGACACTGGTCCTTCACGGGGAACGTCGCTCTGTCCGGCTTCTGGAGAGTCGTAGAGGTGTACTTTATCTCCCATAAAGTTTAGCTCTAAGCTTTGGTTAGCATTTGCTAATTCTTTTTGTCTTTTGTAGATCTGGTTCTACGAGTACTTTCCTTCGGTTGCGCCAGCGAGACCGTCGCCATGCGGGTTTCCTGTGAGCGCCTGTTGGGGAGGTCGTCACGTTTGGATGTCTACGCCTTATGTTTGATATCATATCCTCTCGGTATGGTTCTTTGCATAGTTTAACACTTTCGTATTATCTTTGTTAGATTCTTATCTCACAGGCATTCTTCATAGGATCCTGGTGTGCAATACCGGCTGGGAACGGCTTGGTTGTCCTTGGGTTAGCTACGCAGTACACCGATGCGTCGCTACTTCTTTGGGACTTATGGATCGGTTGCGTATCTTGGAAAGAGGGTTGCTATTCAGCATTCCTCGGACATTTTCGTCGTTCTTGCACTTCCGCTGTGTCATATGTTCAATGGCGCGAGGCTAGTGAGCATGTCGGAGAGGGCTGGCACCCCTTAGCGATCTCATGCGATCCCTGGGCAGTGCTATGAGAAGGAGCTGCTGCCGTTGTTAGCTCTGGCCCCTTTTCTGTCTGAGGAGGTGACGATATGATTTTCATATTTTATCTTTTGTTAAGTAGCCCCCAAGTGATATTTTACTGACTTTGATTTGCTTTTACCAGGCTGGGCCTACTGAGTTCGTGCCACCTCGTATGTCTATCCATTACCAGGGGACATACGGGCCCATCGAGGAGATGATCCCTCCGGCTCTTGAGGATGAACGCTTCGTGGAGCGGTCGATTCCTCGCTACCAGTTTTGGGTAAGCTTTATTTATTTGCAATTTGTTCATATATGTTATGCATTGTTACTGACTTTATTTCTTTGACAGTTCTCGCGCGAGGTGGTCACGGAGATGGCACGGTGTATAGACGCCTTCCGGAGCCACCTTGTTCGGATGAGGAATGTGGCTACGTGTCATCGCGACGACGTTGTTTAGGAGGTAGCCTTTCTTTCTTATTTCTGCTTTATTGCTTCTATTTTGATTGTTTCTGACTTGGTTTCTTCTTCCAGGGTCAGCCTATTGCTTCTCATACCCAGACGAGAACTGAGGTCTGGAGAGACCCGACGAGGTCTAGCTCGAAATGTCGCCGTACTGGGTCTGGCGGTCGGGGTGGGCGTTCTGAGGCTGCTCGGACCGAGGCGGTGAAGGGCTCGAGCTCTTCATCTGAGGGTGCACGTACTAAGCTGGTAGGCCAGGGAGAGGCTACCTCGGCTCCTAGAGGTGGTGGGATGTACGAGGTCGGCTCATCATCGCAGCAGCCTTTGCAACCTCAGCCTCAGGGTGATTTTGAGTGGACGGGTCCTGTGTTGAGTTTTCCACCTCCTGAGGAGAATGGAGCTGGAGGTGGTGGAGAGGTTACTTCCTCGTACTGCACAGTTCTATGACATGATGGGCATCTCTCATCACCTGCGTCCTTCGGTGCCGTAGTTTATACCTGTGTTTTTTATTTTTGTTTTGACTTGTATAGAACTTTGCCTAATTGACTCATTTATTAGACATATTTGTATATACATATTACTATGAGTTTATTTATTTAGCATTTATTTTTCATTTTTACATGCGTATTTGTGTGTGAGAAGAATTGTGATAATATAATTTTCCGTCATTTTTATTATTGATGGAGGGTATCCGACTTTCTTCCCCAAAAAGAAAATGAAAAATAAAAAAATTGGACTTAAAAAAAAAAACTTAAAATTAAGTTAAAATAAAATCTAAAAAAGAAAAATATAAATATTAATTAAAAGGGTATAAAAAAGGATAAAAAAATCGTAAAGCCATTGTTCAGATTCGAATTAGCCAAAAAACGCAGTTTTTGAAAAGCTCGCTGATAAGAGTCGTCAGCGTCACGTGGCGCCATGCGTTTTGCGTTGGCGCCAGACGCAACTGCTAGCGCTTGGCGCCAGACTTTGGCGTTTTGCGCTGATGAGCGCTGACTTCGAATCCTTTCCTGATTGAAACTGTGCCGATGTTGTGTATAATTAGCCCCCTGGTCTGCCGACTTCTTCATAATTTCAGTAGATTAAGCATAGTCTTAGCTTTTGAAAAAATAATCATGTCTTTAATTACTAAGAGTTTTACCAACTTCAGTCATAAATGGTGTCGGTCTCAAACTAACTGCCAAGGATAGAAAAGAATTAGACTTTTTTCATATGGGGGGTATTTATGGTGTCAAGGGCGTAGATCTTGATATAGATTTCATTCATACCACTTTAGAATATTGGGATGTGGATACTCATTGTTTTACACTAGGATGTGATGAAATTAGCCCTTTACCGGAAGAATTCGGTGCTATCTTAGGCTTCCCTACATTAGATCTTGCAGTAATCCCTATAATAAATGAATATTATTATAAAGATTTTGAGCGCTTCTTTATTTTAAAAGACAAAGATCTAACAAATTTGGTAGATGGTAGCATAGTTAATTTAAAAGAATTTGCACGCCATTATTTTGATAGACCTTATTCTGAGTCTTTTCATGTTTATAGAAGAAGGGCTTTTCTCTTTTGCATTCATAACCAATATCTTCTCACTAGTGGTAGAACTAATGAGGGCCAACCAATTATATCAACTGTTTTGGAGCAAATTAAATCTAGGAGAAATCCAATGCCATTAATGGTTGGAGTGACTATGCTTAGTCTTGATGAGTTGAAGAGAAATCCAAAAGCATCTTTTCGGGGCTCTCCAATTTTATTACAGGTAGAAAAATAACATTTTAATTACAGAAATCAAAAACATATTTTTGTATAGTAATATTAATTTGTTTGCATTTAATTTTTGCAGATGTGGCTAATGGAGAGACTAGAATTAATTAGTCCTCCCGACAATGTTGAAAAAATACACTTCTTTGTGAGAAGAAAGAAACGCTTCTTTAAGATGGGGCGCCATGAATGGGAGAAAGTTTTTGCCTCCTGCAACTTTGCCGTCAAATGGGTCATCCCTTGGTGGAAAAAAGAGAAGATGGTTGGTGTTAACAGGCAACCTTCCTGTCGTCTTCCAAGCTTAACCAAGATGACTTTTTATTATCCTTGCAGGGTAAAAAGACAGTACGACTTACTTCAAACGATTCTTTTTGGGGATCTTCGTCGTCCCTACGAATTCCCTATTTCTCAAGAAGTAGAAAAATTTGATGCATATTGGAGCGCTAGACCTTTATGGGAAGTGATTACCCAAAAGGTTCCTCCTTGCCCAATGATGTGAAGAGGTGGCTTCTCAAGAAACCTTCAAGGGAGATGAAGAAAAATCAGAGTAAAACTGATGTGCAGAGCCGTCTAGATGACAAGGTAATTCCCGTTAAGGAACGCTTGGGTGAAAAGGTTAAATTCAAAACACCTACGATGCCTATGAAGAAGAGCTCTACAAAGGATAAAGGGAAGAGAAAAGCTGACACTTCATAAAAGAAGGCTTGGGTTGAGAAAAAACATGGAGTCCTAGCTAAGGGAGAAATTATTTACTCCAAAATTGAATGCAGGTCCTCTAAAAGATGTCTACTAGCTAAAGCCATGGATGATGAAGAGGATGCACATAAAAATTGGAAGAGAGCAAAGAAAGAGAAGAAAGATTGAAGCATTGCTTAACTTTCAATTATTAGACTTAGTTTTAAATTTAAAGTTAATCTTTATTAAGCTTTTTTTAAATTTCATTAATAATGTAATTTGTTAGTTTATCTTATTAATGAAATTTCTGCTTTTTAATTAAATCATCTCCTTTAAATTTAATTTATTAAAGCAATGAAAACCGAAAATTTAGTTTTCCAGAAATTTTTTCGAGTACGGAAGTCGAAAATTTTCCAAAAATCGCCAAAATATTCCTAGGTGCTCCTAGAAAAATGGCGCCGACTGCGATAGTCTGGCGTCAGATGACAGACACTGTCGTCTGGCGCTAATGTTCATCGGCCGGCGACAGGGATTTTTCGGTGACGCCGAAGCTTCGTCGAATTTATTTTTAAACTTAGGATGCGAGGTTTGAAAAAAGTAAAGTGGCCACACCCTGTAAAGGGTTGCCTACATATCCTTTCCTAAGGAATCAGGCCAAACGTAGCTCTCTTGAGTATCCTACTCAAGTAAATATGGGTAGTATTTTTTAAGTTGGTCAAGATTTGTCATGTTCGAGAACTCATTGCCATCCATATCAGTTAATTTTGCTGCCCCTCCTGATAGGATTGTTTTGACAATGTAGAGTCCAAACCAATTAGGCCTAAATTTTCCCCTTGGATCTAAAACATTCTTCCTTAATGCTTTTAACACCAAGTCTCCTACTTTGATGTTCCTTGTCTTGACCTTCTTATTAAAATGCCTAGCCATATAAGTATGATAACATTGAGTATGATGTAGAGCTTCTAGTCTTTTTTCATCAAGTAGAATTGACTCCTCATATCTTGCCCTAGTCCATTCAACTTCATCGAGTTTACTTTCTAATGCAATGCTTAGAGATGGTATCTCTAGCTCTACAGGTTGTACAACATCCATTCCATAAACCAAGGAGAATGGCGTATTTCCTATTGATGTGCGAATTGACATACGATAACCCCAAAGTGCGATATGGAGTTTGTCAGGCCAATCCTTGTAATTTTCTATCATTTTCTCGGTGATAGTCTTTAGATTTTTATTAGCTGCTTCAACTGCTCCATTTGCTTGAGGTCTATAAGGAAAAGAATGATGGTGTTGAATGCCATATTTTTGTAACAATTTTTCACACTCATTTTGAAAGTGAGTTCCATTGTCACTTATCATTTCATGCGGGACTCCATATTGACAAATAATACTCCTTTCGATAAAGAGTGCTACATGTTTTGCAGTGAGTTTAGCATAAGATTGTGCTTCAACCCACTTTGTGAAGTAATCAATTGATACTAGGATGCATTCATGACCTCCTGTCCCTAGAGGAGTAATTTTTCCAATAATGTCAATTCCCCATGTAGAGAATGGCCATGGTGAAGTGTAGGTGTAAAGTAGAGATGGAGGAACATGTTATAAATTGGCGTAAATCTGGAACTTAGGACATCTTTTTACATATTGATGACAATCCCTATTCATGGTAGTCCAATAGTATCCTTCTCGCATTATCTTTTGGACTAGTATTTTGTCATTAACGTGAGTTCCACAAATGCCTTCGTGGACTATCCTCATTACTCTTTGAGCATCCTTTTTTCCTACACATAAGAGAGCTTGACCCTTAGGTACCCTTTTATGCAACTCGTTGTCTATTAATACGTATTGGGAAGCCAAGAGTCTTAATGCTCGTTTTACTCTTTTGTCAGCATGGGGAGGGTATTCTCCTTTGGTGACGTAGTTAAGTATATCCGTATACCATGGTTCTTCTTCTTCTTCTTCTTCATATTGGATCCCTTCATCATCTTCTATAGCTTGAATATAAGCCGGTTTATGCCTTTTTCCTATATTTAGAGGCATTTTCTCGATTTTTGTTGGAATCCTAACCATTGAGGCTAGTATTGCCAAGGCATCAACAAATTGATTTTCCTCTCTAGGTAGATATGTGTATTCTACCTTTTCTAACTGATTGGTGAAAGTTTCCAGATAAGTTTGGTAAGGGGCTAGACTTTCGCTCCTTACTTTCCATCTTTTACAAATATGGTTGATGATTAATGAAGAGTCCCTGAATATTCGTAATTTCTTCACTCCCAATACCAAAGCTGTTTCATGGCCTACCACGCATGTTTCGTATTCAGCAGCGTTGTTGGTAACGTCGAAATCTAACTTTATGGAGATTGGAACATGCTCTTCCTTAGGTGATACTAGTAATACTCCAACACCACATCCCTTTTGGTTTGAGGCTCCATCGAATTATAGGGTCCAAGTATCATCTTCTGTGACCATCAAGTCTTCGTTTAGAAATTCATTGTCGTGTATTGGCGTTGAATCTTCTATTGGAAAGTCCGCTAGAAAATCTGAGACCATAGATCCTTTTATAGCTTTTTGAAGCATGAATCTTACATCGAACTGGGCTAAGTTGACTATCCATCTTGATATGCGCCCATTGAGTGTAGATTTCTCGAATAAATACTTGAGTAGGTCCATTCGAGAAACTACAAAGACTGTATGCACGAGCATGTAATGCCTTAACTTATTTTTGGCCCACACCAATGCTAGGCACAATTTCTCAAGTGGTGTATAGCGTATTTCATACTCGACCATCGTTTTTCTTAGATAGTAGATTGCATTTTCTTTAACTTCTACTTCTTATGCAAGCATGGCTCCCATTGTTTCCTTGGTGACCATTAGGTACAACCTGATAGGTAATCCTAGAAGCGCTGGTGCTAATACGGGAGGATTTGCGAGATAGACTTTGATCTTTTCAAAGGCTTTTTGACACTCATCGTCCCGTATTACTGGTACATTCTTTTTAAGCTTCTTGAATATTGGTTCACATATTGTTGTTAATTTGGATATAAACCTACTTATGTATTGCAACCGGCCAATAAATCCTCGAATTTGTTTCTCGGTTTTGGGTGGCGACATTGACATGATTGCCTTGATCTTAGTTGAGTCTATCTCTATTCCTCTAGAGCTTATGACATAACCTAAAAGCTTGCCTGAGGTGACTCCAAAAGCACACATGGATGGATTCAACCTCATGTTGTATTTCCTTAGCCTTTCAAAGAATTTTCTCAAGGCTACTTGATGGCCTGGGCAATCTTTGATTTTACAATCATATCGTCCACATATACTTCAACTTCTTTGTGCATCATGTCATGGAGTAAGGCAGTCGCTGCTCGTTGGTAAGTAGCACCCGCGTTTTTCAACCCGAATGACATTACCGTGTAGCAGTAAGTACCCCATGGTGTTATGAAGGTTGTATCCTATGTATCCATCCATGAACGAGAGAAGTGCATGATTCGCTGTATTATCTACCAAAATATCGATGTGTGGTAAAGGGAAGTCGTCCTTTGGACTTGCCTTATTTAGATCTCGATGGTCGACACACATTATTACCCTTCCATCCTTTTTCGGAACTAGGATGACGTTGCCACCCATTCGGGGTATTTGGATACCTTGATAAAACCTGCAGTTATTTGTTTTTGAACTTCTTCTTTTATTTTAAGAGCTACGTCGGGTTTCATTCGATGCAACTTCTGTTTTACAGGTTTCATTCCTGGAATTAGCGGTATAGTGTGTTGAGCTATTTCTCTATTAATACCTGGCATATCTTCAACTGACCAAGCAAATACATAGATAAATTCTTTAAGTAGATTCATTAAATCAATTCTTTCTTGTTCATTAAGTGTTAATCCGATTTTAACTTCTCTTTTAATGGTTGAATCATTTGAGATATCAGCCGTCTCAGTTTCCTCAATTATTAGTGCTTTCTTTTCAAGTGTTTTCGTTGCTTTAATAATTTCTTTGTCATTTTCATTGTTAGTTAAGCAATGCTTGTCATCTTGGGTTACAGAAAAGCACGAGGAGTAAGCGGAAGAAGATATATTATTAAACTCAGAAATCATTACATCAAAAAGAGAAATGTCCTCAGGGACTTGATTGCTAACTATCCTAGGGGAAGAAATAGAAGAAGGGGGTGCTTGATGTGGATTTAAATCCTTTAAACTTATAAAGAATCTAAATATCACAATTAGAACCAATTATCCGAACTTGATAGGAAATTCGAACAATTTCAAGAACAACGAACCGGATATGACTTGTAATTCGACCACTCCTGGAACGAATTCAAGACTACTCAAATTACTTAGACTACTCCTAGAACTAAGTATTTTGATGAACAAGACTTAGATTACTCCTAGAACTAAGTATTGAACGTTCTTATTATCAAATCAACTCCTTGAATTGAAAACTAGCAAAAGATTTGTAAGAAATTAAGCAAAACGAAGCTATAAAACTTGTATTGAATTTTTCTGGTTGTGTGTGTAAGAAAGGCCACGACCAACCTCTATTTATAAGCTACAATAAAGCATAAACCTTGGGCTCCAAGCATAGACCTTGGGCTACAAGCATAAACCTTAGGCTCTAAGAATAAACCTATTAGAAGTAGGAAATTTTCCTTAGCTTGGTCTCCAAGTAAGAAACTAATTAAGATACTTCCTACCAACTTAGGAATTGTGATTCAACTAAAATACAAGAAAATAAATAAAACTTAAGGTGCTTAAACTAAGAAAAACCCTCTCAAGTGAAAGGTAAAAACTTAGAAGCAAAACTGTAGAAAAACTAAAGTATTAATTTCCTTCTTCCTTGATAATCAAACAAGTGACCCATCCTTGACTTTTCCCTTCAAGTTCGAACCCTATTGGACTCAAAATCAATGTAATTGGATCTTCAAAAGAATTTCCCTCTTGATTCATATCATTCTCCCCTTCTTCAAAATAATTTGCCCTCAAATTCACATCATCCAAGTAAGGAGACAAATCACCAACATTGAAAGTAGCACTTACATTCCCATATTTACTTGGTAAGTCAAGCTTATAGGTACTCTCACCATATGCTTCTAACACCTCAAAGGGACTGTCAGCTCTAGGCATGATTTTGTTCTTTCTTTTGCTTGGAAATCTTTCTTTCCTCAAGTGTAACCAAACAAGATCTCCCGATTTGAATGTAGGTTGCTTGCGCTTCTTATTAGACCGAGCCTTGTATAAGTTATTCATCTTCTCAATCCTTGACTTGACTTGTTCACATGTCTTCTTGAAAACCTCAAGCCTCTTCTTAGCATCAACATGAATATCCTCTTTGCTCAAAGGTAACAAATCAATTGGTAAGAAAGGGTTAACTCCATAACCTATCTCAAAAGGTGATTGATGAGTAGTAGATGAAGGAGAACAATTATAAGCAAACTCCGCATGACAAAGTCTCATATCCCAATCTTTTTGGTTCTTACCAACCAATCCTCTTAACAAAGTACCCAAGGTTCGATTTGTGACCTCAGTTTGGCCATCGGTTTGAGGATGATGAGAAGTGCTAAACATTAATTTCGTTCCAAGAAGTCTCCATAAACACTTCCAAAAGTGACTAAGGAACTTTGAATCTCGATCTGAAACTATGCTTCTAGGAACTCCATGAAGACGAACAATCTCTTTGAAGAACAAGTCTGCTACATGTTGAGCATCATCTGTTTTGTGCATTGAAATAAAATGCGCCATATTTGAAAATCTATCAACCACAACCATAATTGCATCGTTTCTTCTTTGGGTTCGTGGAAGTCCAACAATGAAATCCATGCTAACACTATCCCAAGGACAATCAGCCACTGGAAGAGGTGTGTATAAACCTTTAGAAAAAGAACTTTTTGCCTTTTGACAAGTAGCACACCTCGAGATCACACTTTGAACATCTTTAATCATCTTTGGCCAATAAAAATACTCACTAAGCATGTCGACCGTTTTGTGAACACCAAAGTGACCTGCAATTTCACCACTATGAACCTCCCTAATGAGTAATTCTCGTACACCACATTGTGGAATACAAAGTCTATTTCCTTGAAACAAAAATCCATCTTGAAGAACAAAGTTGCGTGAGGGATTCTTGTATTCTTGCGCCAAATCCGGGCAGGTTGCATATAAACCAAGTATGTGATCAAAGCCAACGATTCTAGCATCTACCATGGCTAGCAAATAAGCTCTTCTTGACAAAGCATCGGCAACAATGTTTGCTTTACCCTCCTTGTACTTCGAAGAAAAAGTGAAAGATTGTAGAAACTCAACCCATTTAGCATGTCTATAATTCAACTTTTGTTGCCCATGTATAAACTTCAATGCTTCATGATCCGAATGTAGCACAAAAGGTTTTGGTCTTAAGTAGTGAGACCAATGATCCAAAGCACGAACAATAACATAAAACTCACGATCATAGTTAGAATAATTCAACTTTGCGCCACTTAGCTTCTCACTAAAATATGAAATAGGCCGTTTTTCTTGAAGTAAAACCGCACCTAAACCTGCTCCACTTGCATCACATTCAACTTCAAACAATTTATCAAAGTTTGGCAAAGCTAAAACCGGAGTATGACACAATTTCTCTTTGATAGTTTTAAAAGCTTGCCGTGCCGCATTAGTCCACAAAAATTCCCCTTTCTTCATCAACTCCGTGAAAGGTTCCATAATGGTAGGGAAGTTTTTAATGAACCTTCTATAGAATGATGCAAGACCATGAAAACTACGTGCTTCACGAATATTTCTAGGAGCTACCCAAGTAGAAATAGCAACTACCTTCTCGGGGTCTACTGCAATACCCTCTCCCGAAATAATATATCCAAGAAAAGAAATACTAGTGACCATGAATGAGCATTTTTCAAGTTTACCATATAGTTGTTGTTCTCTCAAAGTCTCAAATAAGTTTCTAAGATGAGAAATATGCTCAATTTTGTCTGTACTATAGACCAATATATCATCAAGATAAACGACAATGAATTTATTTAAGAAGGGTCGGAGTACCTCGTTCATGAGCCTCATAAAAGAGCTAGGCGCATTGCATAGACCGAAAGGCATGACCATCCACTCGTATAGGCCTTGTTTAGTCTTGAAAGTCGTCTTCAATTCTTCTCCTTCTCGAATCCTTATTTGATGATATCCACTTCTAAGATCAATCTTCAAAAATATGGTAGAACCATGTAACTCATCAAGCATGTCTTCTAATCTAGGCATAGGAAAACGATACTTGATAGTAATATTGTTGACTGCTCTTGAATCAATACACATTCTCCATGTACCATCTTTCCTTGGCACTAATAAAGCCGGAACCGCACAAGGGTTCATGCTTTCACGAATATAGCCTCTTTCAATCAATTCTTCTATTTGCCTTTGAAGCTCTTAGGAAGCCGTAGGATCACACCTATATTGGGCTTATTAGGTAGAGGAGCTCCGGGAATAAGATCAATAGCATGCTCTATTCCACGCAAAGGGGTTAAACCCTTAGGTAACTCATCCGGGAAAACATCCTTGAATTCTTCTAGTAATTCCCTTACATATTTATCCGTAGAAGAACTAGTGGGCTGCCTTTCTTTTACTACCAAAGCAAAAACCATAGCTCCCTCCTCAACTTCTTTTTCAAGTTCCCTAGCATTCACGAACAAAGTGGAGCCGTGTTTCCCCTTTTCCTTTTCTTTAGTACGGCTTGGAATAGGAGATAAAGGAAGGAGTTTGATCCTCTTGTTTCCCACCTTGACCGAATATGTATTAGATACACCATCATGTGTAACTTGTCGATCGAAATGCCATGGTCTACCGAAGAGAAGGTGACAAGCACTCATAGGAATAACATCACACCATAACTACTCTTTGTAATTGCCAATGAAAAAATTCACCAAAGCTTGCTTCTTCACTTGGAGTCCTTTTGAATCATCAAGCCAACTCAACTTGTATGGTTTTGCATGTGGTCTTGTAGGAAGTTGGAGTTTAGCAACCATCTCTGTAGAAGCTACATTAGTACACGAACCACTATCCACAATCACTCTACATGAAGTATCACCTACTTTGCAACGAGTATGAAACAAACTCTCACGTTGAGAGTTATTGAGAGTAGCCTCGGCATGAAGGATCTTCCTTATCACAAGACAATTATCGTCACTCTCGGGAAAAGCTCATCCTCTTCTTGTTCATTAGTGTGCTCTTCCTTAGTTGCGGACTCTTCATCTTCACATTCAAAGGATATATGTTCCTCCTCCTCTTCCATTTGTCTATATTGCTTTAATGTTAGAGCCTTCTTTGTAGGACATTGATCGGATTTATGACCTTTTCCTTGACACTTGAAACACCTAATTCGACTTTCAAATTCCTCTTTGGACACCTTAACGACCTTCTTGTCTCCACTTTTAGAACTTTCTCCTTTGTACTCGCTAGAACTAGTCTTGAATGGTTTATAGAAAGTTTTGTTTGCCTCGAACCCCTGTGAATTCTTGTTACTAGAACTCTTTACGCCAATGTCCTTCTTATCTTCGAGCCAATGACTTTCAATCTTCAAAGCTAGCTTGCATACATCATTGAATGACTCATAAGCACTCAACTCAACTTTCCTAGCAATAGGCCGATTAAGACCTTTGAGGAATCTAGCAATTTACAATGGTTCTTTCTCCTCCAAATTACAAAGAGAGGTTAGTTTATCAAATTCAGCAATATATTCATTAACACTCATAGTACCTTGTGACAACAAAGTGAGTCTAATGTATAGGGTTTGTTCGAAATCATGTGGAAGGTATTTAGAGCTCATCTTCTTCTTCAACACCGTCCATGTCTTGATTTTCTCCTTCTCTGCTCTAGCACGTCGAGCCTTTAAGTTATCGAACCAAATTCCCGCATTATTAGTGAGTCGAATATAAGCAATTTTGAAACATTTAACATCATCAAAACCCTTATAATCTGAAATTTTCTCCAATTGTCTCGCCCACTCAAGAAAATCTTCGGGGCTTCCTAGACCCGTGAAATCATCAAGTTTGATTCCTCTATCATCGATCTTGTGTTTGCTATGATGATTATCATCATCACTACCAGAAGCATCACTATCACTATCATGTTTTTTCTTCTTTTTATTACCTTGGAGTAACTTAGCAAAAGCCTCAAACCTTGCATCATTGCGGTCAGTCATCTTTTCTTCCATAATCTCAAGTTTCTCTTGAAACATATCAGCCAACTTTTTTAAAGCCTCATCTTCCATGATTTATATGCAAAATACGTGCAAAAAAACAAAGCAAAAATCACAACACAACTTGGAACAAATTTGCACACAAACAACAATAACAATCAAATCGGACTAAAGCTGACACAGTTGCGGAAAACCGTCCAATTTAATAGCAAACTAACTCTAAAAATTCTGAAATTTTTTAGGAAGAAATTATACAAAATTTAAACCAAATTAAAAAAAATCACCTAAAAAGACCTCTTAACAACGGAGAACGAGCCCTCTGAAGTTGACAAAAAAAACTGGTCCTCCGAGAACAAGTGCGACTTGAACGGGTTGTAGATCAATCAAACCTTTGAAGCTCTGATACCAATTTGATGTGGATTTAAATCCTTTAAACTTATAAAGAATATAAATATCACAATTAGAACTAATTATCCGAACTTGATAGGAAATTCGAACAATTTGAAGAACAACGAACCGGATATGACTTGTAATTCGACCACTCCTGGAACGAATTCAAGACTACTCAAATTACTTAGACTACTCCTAGAACTAATTATTTTGATGAACAAGACTTAGACTACTCCTAGAACTAAGTATTGAACGTGGTAATTATCAAAACAACTCCTTGAATGGAAAACTAGCAAAAGATTTGTAAGCAATTAAGCAAAACAAAGCTATAAAACTTGTATTGAATTTTTCTGGTTGTGTGTGTAATAAAGGCCACAACCAACCTCTATATATAAGCTACAATAAAGCATAAACCTTGGGTTCAAAGCATAGACCTTGGGCTACAAGCATAAACCTTGGGCTCCAAGCATAAACCTATTAGAAGTAGGAAACTTCCCTTAGCTTGGTCTCCAAGTAAGAAACTAACTAAGATACTTCCTACCAACTTAGGAATTGTGATTCAACTAAAATACAAGAAAATAAATAAAACTTAAGGTGCTTAAACTAAGAAAAACCATCTCAAGTGAAAGGTAAAAACTTAGAAGCAAAACTGTAGAAAAACTAAAGTATTAATTTCCTTCTTCCTTGATAATCAAACAAGTGACCCATCCTTGACTTTTCCCTCCAAGTTCGAACCCTATTGGACTCAAAATCAATGTAATTGGATCTTCAAAAGAATTTCCCTCTTGATTCATATCAGTGCTACAACTAAGGACTTAGATGACTCTATAGGAAAAGACTTTGACTCTGACTCTGAATCAGACGACTCTTAGAACATCGGTCCTTGCCCTGTCATTATGGAGATCTTCCTTCCACTTGGAGCTGTCACCTTGACTGTCTTGCGCCAACCTTGTAGTGATCCTTCTGCTGGAGTGATGAGCTTTAAGGGGTCAAATTTTTCGGTTTGTAGGACCGTTTGGATGAGCGAGGAGTTATCCTCTATGTACTTCGGCTCATCTTTTTCTCGCCCAAATATTTATCCCATGACATTAAAGTCAAAGCATGGGGGTGCTTTCTCCTTGTGGGTAGGAGTTGGGATTTCATCTAGAAAATAGCAATATAAGAAAATTTCGAATCCCGGTTGCCTTATGCCATTTACAACAAAAGGTTTGAGAAATTTATAGCACGGATAGTCCTCTCCTTCTTTTATGAATTGTCCATTGAGAGTAAGAGGATACTGATCCATTGGGATTGCTTTCTTTTAGATGTGAGCATTCCTACGCACCTTAGACCTTTCCTGGGCTCGCTTGAGATCTTCCCGAGTCGGTTCGAAACCAAGTCTGAAAGTATCTAACTTAGGGTGGCCAGGTAATTCCAGCGGTTCTGCTATTCTTTTCTTCTTTCCTAGAGTCATTCCAGGAAAATGCCCTTGTTTCTTAAGAATAGCATTTACTGTCATATTGGAGTATGGGTCATGTCAGAGAGTAGTCCTTTAATCCTCCTTGATTAAGGAGACCTCTTCATTAAAGCCCCACAAATCATCATCGTCTTCATCGTGCTCCACATTAATGATTGGATTTCCTATAGCTTTAATCCTCATTGGTGAAGCATCGATCGTGATAGGAATTCCTCCAACTATTGCTTTACCTGTTGGTGGAGAGATGAAGGGACGGCATTTAGGTCATGAAGCCAAGGGCGTCCCAATAATAAGTAGAATGAAGCTTTGATATCTACCACTTGAAATGTAGTAGCGTGTTCTATTTCTCCCGCCGTTATATTCATGGTAATCAAACCAAGGGCTTGACGACGAGTGTTGTCATAATATCTTATTCCTTGTGTTGACGGGGTTAAGTCTTCATCCCTTATGCCTAATATCCTCGCAGTTCTGAGTGGACAGACATTAATTGTCGATCCATTGTCTACAAGAGTCATTGGGACATTCATTCTCTTACAAACTACTGTGATCAAGTTGATAAGACTAGGGAGATAACTCGTAAGGAAGTTATCCAACCCCTTAGGAGTGGTATCAGAATCTATCCCTATCTTATCCAGGGCATTCATTACTGCCAACCTATGTTCTTGAGATGTTGCTAGAAGCTTCCATACATTCTTCTGAACCTTGGTCTTCTTGAACTGCTTGATAATATCATTGTCTTCTATGATAGGTATGGGAGCAGTGTTGAAATGGGAGGTTGTGCTCTCCTAGATCTTGTGAGGACGTCTATAGATGAATCCTCTTCATCCCAAAAATCTCTTATTGGATATATGACTGAAAGTAGAGGTTTTTCCATATCCTTAAGATAGACGTCTTCATCATCGATGTCCCAAACCCCATTGATGCTAATGTCTTCTTCTTGTGGAATTTGGACTAGCTTTTTATCATCAATCATTTTCTGATTTAAATCATTAAATTTAAAACAGTTTTCAATAGTGTGACCTCCTGATTGATGGTATTGACATCAGAATCTATATATCCTTTTTAGCAATTCAAATGGTCTCAGTTCGAGAGGTTTGACCTTACCACTCTCGGAGAGCATTTTAAACCTTCTAGCGTATGAAGTCCCAATTGGAGTATAGAGCTTATTACTCTTCTTGGGTCTGTCAGTTACTTGTAGAGAGAAGGGTTCCTTCTTCGTGGGTGGAACCTTATCACACTTTTTCTGAAGCTCCTCTAATTGTTTCTTTACGACTTCGAGAGCTTCATGTAGCAAACTTGATCCCTCCCACATGGACCATATAAGCATCCTTACTTCTTTGCTTGCTGGTTCAGGAAAGTCATCCATGGCATCGAAAAAGATCTCCTCCTCTTCTTCGATAACATGAATTTCTTTAATAGGTTTGATGAGAGATAAGGGATCAACCTCATTTTCTTCATCAGAGATGGCCAAGGAATGAGCGAGAGGTGCATTGTCAATGCTTGGCTTCTTACTGGCAGGAGGCAATGGCAGTTTATTGTTATTAATTAAATCTTGGATAGCTTTCTTAAGCTTCCAACAATTTTCAGTAACATGGCCCCTACCTTGGTGATATTTGCAATGTGCATTGGGGTTCCAGTTAGCTGTTCTTTTCTCAACTGGTAGGTCACCAAATGGTCTAATAGGAGTTATAAGACCTTTTGCATGTAGTCGGTCAAATGCGGTGTCATAACTCATACCTATAGGCGTAAAGTTCCTCCTAAATGGTTTCTTTTGTCCTTGGTTATTCATAGCAAGGACTTCACTCAAATTAAAGGTGCTAACATTGTTTGATTGGGTGGTTTTGAAAGAAGAAGAATGGTCGTTCTTCTTGCCTTTCCAGCCAATGTTGGAGTTACTGTTAGCAGCTTTCAGCTTAGCCAGGTCGTCTTCAATATTAATTCCATTGTCATAGACGTCCTTGAAGGTATGGAGATTATTTTGGTATTTGAGATGCTTGGAGTACTTCTCTTGAAGATTCTTGATGAACAACCTCACAGATTCTTTCTCGTTTGGTACTTCTATCATCTTAGCAGAGGTTTCTCTCTATTTGTTAAAGAAAGAAGTAAAACCTTCATTTTTGCTTGAGTATTTCAAGTTCCATATAATCAGTTTCAACTTGAATGTTGCACTTGTACCTATCAATGAAAGCGTTCACTATTGACTCCAAAGTAGAGGTTCTTTCTTTCTCAAGAGAGAAGAACCATTGTTGGCAAACGGTTTCAAGAGATAGAAAAAACAAAGAGGGAAACACTTTCTTATCAATACCCTTAATACTCGTTATTATTTCAAAAGCTCTTAGATGAAAGTAA
Organism: Chenopodium formosanum; assembly: GCA_024500155.1. Lineage (NCBI taxonomy): Eukaryota > Viridiplantae > Streptophyta > Magnoliopsida > Caryophyllales > Amaranthaceae > Chenopodium > Chenopodium formosanum. The sequence continues at coordinate 46,220,897 of CM044880.1, forward strand.
GAGTTGTCAGTTGCTTTGAATTTCGGGACGTCTTTGGCATTGAACTTCTGCGAAAGAAGATCCTTGTCCACCGAGACCCCTTGTGAACTGATGCCTTGAAACTTGTAGTCACTAGACAACTTTCTCAAGCTTTCTTTCATGAGGTCCATTTGTTGTTGCTTCACAGGGTCATTGATTTTGAGGGTTAAAACCTTCAACGCCTCAATCACAATAATCAATTGGTTCCTGAGTTCGTTAACTTCTTCTTGAGTTGCCATTATCTTCTTAGCTTTCCTTTTTTGAGCGATTGGCTTGTCGAAAATTTAAACTTGAATGAAAAGGTTGTCTTTGATCAAACGCCCTTCCTTTCTTGACCACACGCTGTAAATTAAACCATTTTTATTTTAATAACTTTAGTCAAATTGACTTTGACTTTACGAGTTTAGATAAAGAAAAAAAAGCAAAAATAGGATGTATATTTTTGGGAATTAAGTATGGGGTTCAAAAAAGTTGTTTTAATTGGAGGATTAATATCCGACTTACCCCCCTAAAAAAATGATAGAAAATACGGGCATACAAGACTCTCTTAGACATGGTTAAAGTGTGCATACATATTAGTGTGTGTTTTATATAGTGAGTGCAAGTGATATGCTTTGACTCTTGTGTAAGACCATGGGACTTAGTGCCTAGACTTGATTAAGGACTTAACAAGATATTATTATTAATAAAAATTAATCAAATTGATTAGCAAACTGCTCAATTAGACACAAAGTGATGACTAGAGCAATAAACCGAACTGTCGCCAAAACAACAGGACTGGCGCCGCACTGTAAAATGTAGCGCCAGACGACAGAACTGTCGCTAGGCGCTGCACTCCACAGAGTGGCGCTGCAGTCCAAACATCGGCGAAATTGCAGGAACGTTGATCTGGGACTGCTTTCGGTATTATTACTTTACGGGGTATGCCTAAAGTCGTACTAAGTCAACTCTGATTAAATTATTAGACTTTGATTACTCAAATTAATTAATTAATTAATTAGGAAAAGTTCTTTTAGTCATTAATCAATTTATGTAGTCTTAACACAAGTCAAACAAACGGTTAGGAAAAAATACATAGAGTATGCACAACAAATAATGCGCAATTAGTCAAATAAGCACAATATGATGCAATGAGTTTGCAACCTAGCCATGGCTTTAGTTCTCTAAAGTTTGGGATATGGGTTAGTCAAAGAGGGTCCATGGTTAGTTTCCCGGATGTACCACGAAGAAGCCCAACCGTGAAGGGTTGCGAGTGGATGGGACACCGCGAGTTAAGAAAAACTCGGTTCCATTGTTTGGTGAATTCAACATTCTCGGATGTACCCTTTGTTGCACAGAGCGTTCAATCAGGTAGATGGTACATGAATTCCTAGAGGGTTATGTCCATATGTAGAACACATATGGGTTTCAGAATAGTGAGAAAAACTCAATCAGGAAGTAGGATCGAGCAAACAATGCTAAAAACTAGTCAAAATTAGAACGCATATTTCTGGCTCGGTATTGGAAGAACTTGGCGCCAGGAAACAGAGGCTGGCGTCGCGATTTGGCTCTAGCGCCTGGCGTTAGAGTCAAATACTCGGTGCTAGACTCTGTTTTCTGACGCTAGTTCCTACATCCTTCAGCTGCTTTCTGTGCTCGATAAAATTTCCAGTTTCGCGCAGCATTATTTCGATCCTAGTTGTGAAAGATATTCCTCAATTTCCTACGTGTAAAAATCCTATGTTTTAACTCATTATGGATGGTCTTTCAAATGAGATCTTTTTTATGCATATGACAATAATGTTAATCAAAATTATGCACATGAAATACTTAGAACTTTTCTAGTCTCATCCACTCATTCTAAATCATTGCCGACATAAATTTCAGGAATTAAAATAGAAATCCTCCCCATTGGAACCGCCAAAAAACTGTAGGGAATTTGTCAAGCATTATCCCAAGCTTGAACCCCACTGTGATCATACACTAAAGTACGGTGGCGTCCAAAGCGAAGGAAGCTAAAGCAAAAGAGTCGCCAACATGTTTTAGGAACTTGTAAACTGTTCACGAGGTGAAGGTTACACCCCTTAACGATCTAGGAGATCGTTAACTCCAATAGGTCTGGAGCCATGACTGGTAGTTTGGGGATGAAGGTACAAATCCAACCTAAAAGAGATTGAACCTTCCTTAATAATAGGCCTTTACTTTATTCTGATCGTATTCATGTGCGCTTTCTGACTAACATGCAATCAATAGGATTAACCCTAAACCTGTTTAATCTATGTTGGATGAATATTAATTCACAAATAAAACTATTATTGGAGATCACTTGAATTATAATTGTTTTGGGTGTTTTTGTCCTTTGGGAGAGTTACAACACGAAGACTGATCCGGTGCGGCCTGTACCTGCAAAACAAACGGAGACACCGGTTAGGTGGTGCTCCGCCTCCGACGAACAAGTTAGTAACTTGAAGGGAGAGAAAAAGGTGCGGAAATTTAGGTGGGTATTTGCTCGGATTCCAAGCTCAGATGTCTTTATCACAAGGACCGTTTGTAATAAATGGTAAAAACGTGTCCTCTAAAAGAGGGGAATCTCCATATTTATAGGGTCCTCAAGATTTGTGCCCCTGATCAGGTCACTAAACCCTAATCATTGGTGGGCTGCGCCGCATTGCGGCTTTCTCGGGATTTAGGCCTAAAGGCCTCCAATCCTCCTAGGTTTCTGGAATGACAGGTGTCAAGCAGGGATAGGTCAACTTTGGGCCGTCTTGGGGCTGACACGTGTCGTCCTCTAATTGGACCACGTGGCGGGGTATACCCTCAACATTTGCCCCTCACAGATGTGACGTGGCATGCCACGTGGCATCTGTGACACGCGTCACGCTCCGGTTGGTGGTAATTTTACCGCCAAAAAGTAACCGTTTGCCTTTCGAGTAAATTACGGGAATGCCCCCGCATTTACCCTCTATATATAGCCGTTTACCCTCATAATTTTGTACGTTTACAAAAATTTTCAAGAGAGACAACTTTGAGAGAGCAGAAGTCATCCGTTTAAGTCAAGCGCAAGCAAGAAAACTCGTTCTTCGTTAACCCAGCCGGACCCGTCTATCTTCAGATATCAAATCTAAAGGTACCGTCTCCGCCTTTCTCAGCTCTTTTTCTTGTTTCACCGCTTGTACATATTTCTTGTAATAAATGGATGCATCACCAACACACACGACACAACCTAGGTTAGAGTCCAGCCGGTCATCGGGGACGTCTGAGTCTAGGACTGGGAGTGTCGTCTCAGGGTGTTGGGACCACCCTTTTGCTTGGATTTCGACCATTTATGTGTCTGTGCAGGACACAATGGCTCAGACTATGCAGACGGCCCCCGATCCGGACTACAGAAGCTAGAGCTTAGGCGGTCAAACGCCTGAGAGAGAAACGTCTGGTCAGAGAAACCAGACGGCTCTGGAGAGATCCCCTCCGCGCGCCCCTTCAACTCCCGCAGATTCCTTTTTAGAAGAGTGCGACCAAGGAGGCGATGAAGCCGTCTCAGCTCCTTTGCCACAAAATGAGAAGGAGACGGAGAGCAACAGCTCCGCCTCCACTTCTGAGAGCAGTGACGACTTGCCACCGCTTGAGGATAGCGAGGAGGAGGAGAGGAAGAAGTGGAGTGAGAAGGACAACCCCTTCAAAATTCACGTCTCTACCAAGGACAGGAGTCAAATGGAGGACAACTTGAAGAGGTTTAAACAAATGCACCCGTTAGGAGACGGGTAAAAAATCAGAGTGTCGCCTGAGGACGACACCATCACCTGGGAAGACGATCAACAGAACGCCAACATCTACTTCGGTTGTTATGAGGCGGCGTTCAAGGTCGGTCTTTGCTTTCCCCTTCACCAGGCGGTGAAGGCAATCTTGAAAGGCTACGGCCTCGGAGTTTTGCAACTTACCCCCAATTCTTGGGGTATGTTGTCGCCTGCGAACTCCAGGGGCTCCATCCCGGCTGGGAAGCTTTTGCTAAGATGTATTATCTTAGCCGAAGCCCAGGCGGTTGGAGGGCGTGGTACACTTTAACCACGTATCCCCAATACATGATGACCTTAGACAAGGTCTCTAAGTTCAACGGCAGGAAGCACAGGTTCTACCTGTTGTCAGCTCCCAGCAAGCGGGAGATCTATGAGTTCCACTAGTACAATAAGAAGCCCAACCTGATGGGCCGGAAGTGCGCTCTTCCCCGGATCCCAGATGAGGACTTTGACAAAATAATTGAGGCATACTTTTTCGGCCTCACAAACGAAACCTTGTCAACTGGGGAGACAATAAAAGTCCTTAAGAACTGGATCCCTAAGAGTGCCTGGTTCAAGGACGAGTGTTTCTTAGCCGCCTACGTGCTAGGGATGGATCAAGGCTGGTCAAGGCTAAGGTAAAAAACGCTTGACTCTTTCTTAGATTGGCCTCAAAGTTTCCTTTCTCCGGATGCTAACTTTAACTTGCATAGTGTAGACACCCATTTGTGTATCCCCAAAACCAAACCCAGTGATGATTACCATTCACGTCGAATCATAATCAAATGAAGCGAAAGTGTGGAAAGTTTAGTGTTGCGGATAGTTTTAATTTCTTTTCTCTTCTCCCTTTTTTTGAAAACTTATTTTAAGAAAATAATCGATCCAGTTTGGTTGGTCTATGATAAGGATCCAATATTGGTGTAGTTGGATGGGGTTTGAAAAGACCTTTCCAACGATATATTATAAGCCCAATTCCGATGAATATCGAGGAAGTTATGGCCAAAATACTAAACTGGGCCTGATTTGGTTTTTATATGCGGTCCAATGATCTAGAGGAGGGCCTATTATTAATTATCATTCCTAAAGCTATTAGGATTGATTATAGTCTTTTAGAATACTCTAGAAGTTTCTTTTAAATCCTAATTGAGTTAGGATTGATAATTATGTTTTAAAGAGTTTGAAATTGAATAAAACTACTCCTTTTAAGAAACCTTGTTTTGTACGAAGTGGAATATATTCAGATTTTTTTTTCGTGCCTCATAATATTTATCCAAATTTATATGGTTGGATATATCTTGAAATTATCTTTCCAATGATATATTATAATATAAAATTCGAGTTAAAACGAAAAAGATATGAATGAGACATGAAACTTTATCCAAAACTGACATCCTTCCACTATTTGATCCATATATTTTTATCTACAAATTATTTTAATTGATTCTAGTTGGGTTGAAAAGTAGACTATAAGAGCTTTCCAACGACATATTATATGCCTTATTTGGACTTCCGGATCAAAAGATTTGATAAAAACAAAAACGCGTTAAAAACAGGCTTGGCGCCTGACTCCATGCATTGGTGCCTGGAACTGGGCTTGGCGTCTGGCGCCATCCATTGCCGCCTGGTGCTAGCCATTGGCGCCTAGCGCCAATGGCCAATGGCCAATGCCTGGCGCCAACCTCGTTTTACGTGCGCCAGACTCTATTTTGTTTATTTTATCTTTTTGGCTGATTTTCTCTATAAATAACATATTAAAACTCCGTTTTCGATAACCAGATTTCATCAATTCTTATTTCAATTCACCAATTCTCACCAATTCTCCTCATTCACGAGTTCTCACCTATAATCAGTTTTCATTCGCAATCATTAATTCTCTCTTAATCATTCACCAACTCTCATCAAGATTTTCTTGATTATTCTCTCTCTCTCTCTTTTTCTAATTTAGCCTTTTCTCAAATACAAAATTCCTTATTCGCAAGATCTAGAAACACCTAGCCATATTTGAAGTTGCCTTCGCTCTAGACGTGAAAGGTTTAATTTCTGAGGGTTTGGTCCCAAATCTCTATTTCAATTATTTAATTTAATTGTTTTGATTATTATTTTCCTTGAAGTTACTAACGTGTGTATTTTGTTATTAGAAAGAGGTACGAGGCATCAAAGTAAGTACTTTAATTGATTAATTGATATTATGATTTAGAAATCATGTTTACATTGTTATTATGATATTCCTAGTATCATGTCTAGGGTAACTTTAATATTAAATATGATTCCTGCGATGCCTTATATTCTCTTCCTAATATTTATGATTGTTAGTATCATGTTAGGGCTAAAGATTTGATTTTTATTGCTTAGTGACATGCTAGGGTTTGTTATTAATCTTGTTAGTATCATGCCTAGGATCTTGCTACTATTATGCTTTAATGATGTGAATTATTGATCCGAAAATCAACAAAACACAAGGGATATGTTTAAGTCTAATTCTATACAGGAAATCCACCAAGAATTAAACAAAAACTAAGATTAATCAATTAAGAATCCACCTAATTAATCAATCCAAACGAATGTTTTAACTAAAACAAGCAAAACAGCAATTGATCGCAATCAACCAAAACTCAAGTATGCAACTTAAGAAATAATCTGAATATTAATCTATGTATATCTTTATTCGTGTGTTTACAGCCCTATTTATAAGACTTAGTTTACCTAGGAAGATTAGGACAAGTCCCTAATTCAATCCTAATTAAACTAGAATTCTAACTTGCTTGAAGAGCAAGCACCTTGGCGCACAAGCATACACCAAACTGATTTATTTTGCTAACTAACTGATTTTTGAAACAACTAAATAAATAAATAAAAATTAAAGAACTAAATAAAGATTAAAGATCCTAATGCTTGAACCAAGAAAAACCCTTTCAAGTGAAAGGTAAAAACTTGTAAGCAAAATCTAAGTAAAGAAAATTCAAGAAAGTTCAAGAAAGTGAACTAGACTCCAAGAAAAACCACTAAGCAAACCGTGGCTTTGCTTTGATATCCAAGAAAGTGTCCATGCAATGCTTGGCTTGAATCAATGTTTAGGGACAAGCTATCTTGATGCATGATAAGCAAATCTTCGAAGTTCTCCATGCTTAGACTTGCATCATCCTCCTCTTCTTCGAAAGAATTTGTCCTCAAATCTCGAAGTTCCTCATCAGGAATATACTTAGCCAAATCGCCAACATTGAATGTTGCACTAACTCCATATTCTCCCGGAAGTTCTAACTTATAAGCATTGTCATTGATCTTCTCAATAATCTTGAAAGGACCTTCACTTCTAGGCATCAACTTATTCTTGCGTTTTCCTGGAAATCTTTCCTTTCTCAAATGTAACCATACCAAGTCTCCAACATTGTAACCTTGTTGCTTTCTATGCTTGTTTGCTCTAGCTTTGTAAATGTCATTTACTTTCTCTATTCTTGTTCGAACTTGAGCATGTAATTTCAGCATACTCTTCAACTTAGACTCGGCATCTTTGTGAATTAACTCACCCTTAGGCAATGGAACAAGATAAATTGGAAGTTTCGGATTGACTCCATAGACTACCTCAAAAGGACTATGTTTGGTAGCATATGTAGGTGATCTATTATAAGCAAACTCCGCATGAGCTAACTTGATGTCCCAATCCTTTTGTGTCTTACTCACTAACCCACGCAAAAGCGCACCAAGAGTACGATTAGTAACCTCGGTTTGTCCATCAGTTTGTGGATGGTAAGATGTACTAAAGAGCAATTTAGTTCCCACAAGCTTCCATAAAGACTTCCAAAAGAAACTCATGAACTTTGTATCTCGATCACTCACAATAGTTTTCGGAATTCCATGCAATCTAACAATCTCTTTGAAGTATAATTCCGCCACTTTCATAGCATCGGTTTCAACTTCAAAAGGACTTGAGAAATCTGGTAACGCAAGTATAGGTGCTTCACATAGCTTCTTTTTAACCAACTCAAATGCACTTTGAGCTTCTTTAGTCCATTCGAATTTACCCTTGTCCTTCTTCAAACATTCGGTCATAGGCGCCACAATACTTGAGAAATACTTGACAAATCTTCTATAGAACGAAGCTAGACCATGAAAAGACCTTACTTCACTCATATTAGTAGGAATAGGCCAAGTTTTAATAGCCTCTACTTTCGAATGATCAACTGAAACTCCATCTTTTGATACAACATAACCAAGAAAAGTAACACTAGGCACTAAGAAGTAGCATTTTTCAAGCTTAGCATAGAGTTTCTTCTCTCTTAACACTTCAAACACACTTGTTAGATGATTTAAATGATCATGCAAATTTTTAGAGTATATCAGAATATCATCTAAATAAACAACAACAAACTTGCCAAGGAAAGGTTTAAGTACCTCATGCATCAACCTCATGAAAGTGCTAGGTGCATTAGTGAGTCCAAACGGCATCACCAACCATTCATACAACCCTAAGTTAGTCTTGAATGCTGTTTTCCACTCATCTCCTTCTCTCATTCGAATTTGATGATAACCACTCATAAGATCAATCTTAGAAAACAACTGTGAACCATGTAGTTCATCAAGTAGATCATCTAATCTTGGAATAGGAAATCGGTATTTGATAGTGATGTTATTCACACTCCTACTATCAATACACATGCGCCAACTCCCATCTTTCTTTGGGACAAGTAAAGTAGGCACAGCACAAGGGCTCATACTTTCCCTCACGTATCCTCTAGTCATAAGCTCTTCAATTTGCCTTTGCATCTCCTTTGTTTCTTCCGGATTACTTCTATAGGCTGCTTTATTAGGTAATGGTGCTCCCGAAATCAAGTCAATTTGATGCTCTATCCCACGAATAGGAGGTAGTCCCGGAGGTAATTCCTTAGGAAAGACATCCTTGAATTCTTCTAAAACAGATTCCAATTCATACGGCCTCTTTGCTTGTTTATCTTGATCAATTCGAATCTCATTAGAAACAAGTATATATACCACATTGTTGCTGCAAATTTCTTTTTCTAATTCCCTCTCACTAATCAAATAAGAACTCTTCGAATTAGAGGTAACATTAGAAGGCTTGTTGCTTATCAAAGGTTTTAAAGCAACCGGTCTCTCTTTTTCTCCTTTTCTCACAACATACACATTAGTCCTTCCATCAAACTTCACAAATCTATCATATTGCCAAGGACGGCCTAATAGTATATGACAAGCATCCATAGGACAAACATCACACAAAACTTTATCATGAAATTTACCAATTGAAAAGGAGATTAAGGCTTGTTTAGTTACCTTAACATCACTCGAATTATTAAGCCAATGAAGCTTATAAGGGCTTGGATGTTCAGTAGTTGGCCACTTCAATTTGTCTACCAAAGTAGTAGATACCACATTAGTGCAACTCCCCGTGTCTATGATCATATCACACAACCTATCTTCTACCTTGCACCTTGTAAGAAAGATTTTCTCCCTTTGATTGTTTTCCATAGGTACGGTTTTAGAGTGTAGTGCCCTTCTTAGAACCAAACTTTGACCATGAGTCTCGGGATCAATTTCGTCAATATGCCCCTCCTCTTCTTCAAAGTTTTCCTCTTCGTTCTTTTCTTCATAGTCACTACCTTGCTCACACTTAGCTTGTTCTTGTTCCCACTCTAGAGCAGTCATTACTCTTTTTGATGGACAATTAGTTGCAATGTGACCAACACTACCACACTTGAAGCACTTCCTATCCTCAACAAGCTTTTTAGGAGCTTCAAATTTTGATTTAGTCTCCTTGTAGTTCGAACTAGAACCACTTTTCTCCAAGCTGTTCTTCTCAAAAGGTTTAGTGAAACCTTTTACAAAGGGCTTAGTGTACGTCCCTTTCTTCCCCTTTATCTGTTTTTCAACTTTCAAAGCTACCTTGCAAACATCCTCAAAGGACCAATATTGTTGCAATTCAACTTTTTCAGCAATACTATCATTCAACCCCGAAATAAACCTAGCAATCTTATGCTCAACAATCTCTTCTAAGCCACATAGCATGCATAACTTTTCAAATTCACCAATATAATTCTCAACAGTCATAGAATTTTGTTTAAAAAGTTGCATCTTAAGATAAACATCTTGAATATAATCACTAGGTACGAACCTTTTTTTCATGTGCTTCTTGAGTTGTTCCCAAGTTGAGATTCTTGCACGCCCCTCCTTATGCCTCTTCTTCTTTAGATTATCATACCAAAGACTAGCATAACCGGTCAGTTTTAATTCAGCCAATTTGCATCTTTTCCTTTCATCATACTCCTTGTAATCAAAAAGTGTCTCGGCCCTTCTAATCCACTCAAAGTATTTTTCAGGTTCATTCATACTCCCATTGAATTCGGGAAGATCTAATCTAAGGTTCCTATCATCATCCTTTGGTCGATCTCTCCTCCTAGGCCTTGGTGATTCATCACTTGAGGAATAATTATTTCGTGGCCTCCTTGGGTTCCTCCTTGGTTGTTCTTCCTCACTTGAACCAGAATTAGGGTTAGAATTCCCTTTCGTTGAACAATCTCCAGCAAGAGTATCAAGCCTTTTTAATATCTCATCCATCCTTGCTGCCAACTCGTCAATTCGCCTATCTCTTCTAAGATTTTGAGCCTGTTCTAAGGTTAATCCCCTTGGAACCTGTGGAACCTCCTCGTCACTCATGATTCCTACACAAATCAAGTCAGTTCATGCAAAAATCTTGATTAAAAGATCGAATCTTGAAGAAAAACTAGGCAACACAAAAACCGGACTCCCATCCGCAAATCAGTGCACAAACACCAAATGTTTGAGGCTGTGTAGAACGCGTTACTCAACTAAAAATTATGAAATTGTATATGGTGATAGCTGGACGTTTTTAGAGTTCAATGCAAAAATAATCACTCAAAAATTCCCAGCCAATTGTTCCTAGTTTAATTTTTTCCGAAGTTGCGTAATCTGGCTCTGATACCAAAGATGATGTGAATTATTGATCCGAAAATCAACAAAACACAAGGGATATGTTTAAGTCTAATTCTATACAGGAAATCCACCAAGAATTAAACAAAAACTAAGATTAATCAATTAAGAATCCACCTAATTAATCAATCCAAACGAATGTTTTAACTAAAACAAGCAAAACAGCAATTGATCGCAATCAACCAAAACTCAAGTATGCAACTTAAGAAATAATCTGAATATTAATCTATGTATATCTTTATTCGTGTGTTTACAGCCCTATTTATAAGACTTAGTTTACCTAGGAAGATTAGGACAAGTCCCTAATTCAATCCTAATTAAACTAGAATTCTAACTTGCTTGAAGAGCAAGCACCTTGGCGCACAAGCATACACCAAACTGATTTATTTTGCTAACTAACTGATTTTTAAAACAACTAAATAAATAAATAAAAATTAAAGAACTAAATAAAGATTAAAGATCCTAATGCTTGAACCAAGAAAAACCCTTTCAAGTGAAAGGTAAAAACTTGTAAGCAAAATCTAAGTAAAGAAAATTCAAGAAAGTTCAAGAAAGTGAACTAGACTCCAAGAAAAACCACTAAGCAAACCGTGGCTTTGCTTTGATATCCAAGAAAGTGTCCATGCAATGCTTGGCTTGAATCAATGTTTAGGGACAAGCTATCTTGATGCATGATAAGCAAATCTTCGAAGTTCTTCATGCTTAGACTTGCATCATTTAATATTAACATGAATATGATTATGATTATAATTGTTATAATTTATGATGATTATTATTATTATTATTATTATTATTATTATTATTATTATTATTATTATTATTATTATTTTGATGATGATAATTTTATTATTATCATTATTATTATTTATTATAATTATTATTCATGATATTAATTATTATTATGTTGCTTGGTACATTATTTATGATATTCATTATCACGCTTAATAAGATAATTAATAATCTTGTTTAGGGTTAATTTGATTATAATTTCTAGTGATCGCCAATAGTAGTTTATTTGTGCATTAATATTCAACAAACATAGATAAACAGGTTTAGGGTAATCCTAATGATTGCATGTTAGTTAAAAAGTGCACATGAATACGATCAGAATAAAGTAGAGGCCTATTATTAGGGCGGGTTCAATCTCTTTTAGGTTGGATTTGTACCATTATCCCCGAACCCTTATATGGTTCAAGACCTTATGGAGTTGACGATCTCTTGGATCGTTAAGGGGTGTAACCTTCACCCTGTGAACGGTTTACAAGTTCCTAAAAAAACTTGTTGGCAACTCTTTTGCTCTATCTTCTTCCCTTTTGGACGCCACCGTACTTTAGTGTATGATCACAATGGGGTTCAAGCTAGGGGTTATTGCTTGAAATTATTCCCTACACATAGCCATTGCACAACTCTTTTGCCCCAATTGAAATAGAAAGTGCAACTTTGGAATAAATAACCTAAGTGAGAACTTCAGTCGGTGAGCGACTGATGCCCCAGGGCATCCTGTATTCGGTGACTTGATCGTTCTTCATAGATCATTATGGTCAGACGGCTATGAGTTGACCAATTCAGTCGTTTAATTTTTGCCATCTGCATAGGTACGTAGAACCGACGAATAGTCTGTTCTCTGCGACGATTGCACCCGGAGGGGTGTCGCCGGACGCCTTTGTCCATGCTGGGACAGGCGGTTTTATAAAATAAGCAACCATCCAGCCATTTTAGCCTTTGTTCTTGTTTGAGACTGGTTGTATAGCCACTAAGCGTTTTTGTGCTTAGTTTTTAATCGGAGCATTGGCCGAACGTCATTGAATTACACTAAGTATCGAACTTAGTTAGTTAAACAATGAGTCCGTCTGGATAGTTACCCAGGCGGACATTTAATTATTAAATTATACCAAGTATCAAACTTAGTAAAATAAATAAAATGATCCGTCTGAGTATTACCCAGGCGGTCAAGAAATTATAACCTTTACTAAGTATCAAACTTAGTTAGTTAAATGAAGAATTTGTCTGAGTATTACCCAGGCGGATAATCACAAAACAACAAAACAATTTTGCAAACAAAGTCTGTATTCTCATTAATTGACTCACTGTTTACAAAAAACTTACATTCTCAGAAGTAGTACTTTTTCAAATTGTCTACATTCCAAGTTGTGGGCAGGCGCCTGCCGTCTGGGGTTTCCAGGCAGTAGGTGTCGTCTCTTACTTCTTCATAGATCTGGTAGGGACCTTCCCAATTTGGGGTTAGCTTTCCCAACTCATTGGCCCTACCTGTTGCCTCCATTTTCTGTAACACTAAGTCGTCAACTTTCAAGGGACGCTTGTGTACTTTCTTGTTGTAAGCTCTGGTCATTCTCAGACGGTAAATCTCATGACGCAAGGCGGCATTGCCCCTGCGTTCTGGGAGTGAATCCAATGCCAGGCGCATTGCTTCCCAGTTTGCCTCTTCATCATATAACATGACTCTGAGAGTCGGCTCGTAATGTTCAATGGGCAAGACGGCTTCAGCACCATAAACCATGAGAAATGGGGTTTCACCGGTTGCCCCCTTTGCTGTTGTCCGGAAGGCCCATAGGACATGGATTAACTCTTTTACCCATAAGCCACCGCCTCTTTCAATTTTCTTTTTAATACCGTCTGAGATTAGTTTGTTAAAGGCTTCAACTTGGCCGTTTGCTTGGGGTCGGCCGACTGATTTAAAACAGCTTGAGATCCTTTGATCTCCCAACCAAGTTTTGAGCTGAGGCGTCTCAAACTGAGGACCATTATCGAACACCATAGACATAGGTACCCCATACCGGGTTATAATGTTCTTCTAGATGAAGGAAATTACGTCTGAGGTCTTGATGTTCTTAACTGCCTCAGCCTCCACCCACTTGGTGAAATAATCCACAACCACCAAGATGTAGCGCTTTCCGCCTGGAGCAGGCGTGTAAGGACCTAAAATGTCCATGCCCCATTTTGCAAACGGGATTGGGTTGTGGATGGCCGTCAGATCAGTAGCCGGACGGTGAATAAGTTTGCCAAATTTTTGGCACTTGTCACATTTCTTCACCAACTCCTTGGCGTCTGCCTCAAGAGTGGGCCAAAAATTATGTCGTCTGGCTCTGACGGCTAGAGACGTGCCGCCTATGTGGGAGGCGCAGAATACCGAGTGCAAGTCTTCGAGAACTTCCTTTCCCTTTTCTGGGGTGACACACTTCAACAGAGGCTTCAAAAACCCCGCCTTTAAGAGTTCTCCGTTTCTCAACTCGAAGCTTGCAGCTCGCTTCTTCAGGACGGCTGCCTCCTGTGGCGAATTAGGAAGTGTACCGTCTGAAAGATAGGCCCGGATGCCATCCATCCAGGTAGAACTTTGGTCTAGAATTCCAATGGGATCTTCATAGATGCTACTTTTTTCAATAACTTCCCAGAAGACTGACCGAGGCGTATCATGGCAGGCGGACGATGCCAGTTTGGACAATGCATCCGCCTAGTTGTTTTCCTCAAGTGCCCCAGCCTCTTGTTTGACTGTCTGAAGATATTTGATCATAGCCGGATGAGTTGCCTCATATTTTCCCTCACACTGGCTAACAACCAATTGTGAATCAGAGTAGGCGTCAATTTTTATGGCCCCTACTGCCTTACAAATACGGATAACGGCTAGCAGGCCTTCATATTCCGCCTCATTATTAGAGGCCTGAAACTTGAAGGGTAGTGCATACTCAAATTTGTCCCCTTCAGGAGACTCGTAGATTACACCTACACCACAACTGTTCTTTGTAGAGCTCCCGTCTACATACACTTTCCATACCTGATCGAGATTATCCCGAGCCACCGGACGGGTCATTTCAACAATGAAGTCGGCAAACGCCTGACCTTTCACTGCCTTTCTTGGTTCGTAAGCGATTTCAAGACTTTGCATTTCAATAGCCCATTTCAACATTCTCCCGGATGACTTCAAGGTAGACATTGGCCGCTTGAGTGGCTGGTCGGTGTAAATCACCACCGGATGTGCAAGAAAGTAAGGCTTTAGCTTTTTGAATGCCATATACAAAGAAAGGCCAAATTTTTCAACCATGGGGTACCGGAGTTCAGCATTTTTTAGAACATGGCTAATGAAATAAACCGGGAGCTGAACACCGTCTCGCTGAACAAGGAGAACGACACTAAGAGCATGATCTGAGACGGCTAAAAACATGTACAACGTCTCCCTAGGCAAAGGACTGACCAGCCTAGGTAGAGAATGTAAGTGCTCTTTTAACTTCTGCAATGCCGTCTCAGCATCGTCTCCACATTCAAACCTGGTCTTCTTCCTGATTACTTGGAAGAAGTAAAGGCATTTGTCACCTGACCGGCTGAGGAACCTCCCCAAGGCGGCCAGACAACCGGTGAGTCTCTGAACTTCCTTAACAGAACGGGGTGACTTCATGTCAATCATCGCCTGTATCTTTTTGGGGTGAGCCTCTATCCTCCTTTGATCAATCAGGAATCCAAGAAACTTCCCAGACTCAACACCGAAGACGCATTTCTTGGGGTTTAACATGACCTTATGCCGCCTGAGGGTGGTGAATGTTTCTCGGAGATCAGCAAGGTAATCCGCCTGTTGCTTGGATTTGACTATCATGTCATCAATATACGCCTCCACATTCCTCCCAATTTGATTAATGAAGATCGTATCAATCATCCGTTGGAAAGTGGCAGGCGCATTTTTCAAGCCAAACGACCTCACATTATAACTGAATAACCCCAAATCAGTGACGAAGGTCGTCTTCTCTTAATCTTTCTTCCAGAGGGGTATCTGATGGAAGCCGGAGTATGCACCCATAAAGCTCATCAAGGCGTGACCGGCTGTAGAGTCGACCAGACTATCGATCTTTGGAAGCGGGTAACTGTCCTTTGGACACGCCTTGTTGAGGTCAGTGTAATCAATACACATGCGCCAGGTCCCATTCGGTTTCTTAACAAGGACCATATTGGCCACCCAGTCGGGAAAATTACAAGGCCGAATGAACCTGGCGTCTAGCAGCTTTTTGACTTCGGCAGCTGCCGCCTAACTTCTTTCCTAGCCGTGGTTTCTTTTCTTTTGCCGGATGGGCTTCTTTTTGGGGTCCACAGCGATTTTGTGGACAGCGAGATCCGGGCTGACGCCTGGCATCTCTTCCACTTCAAAGGCAAAAATGTCTTTAAATTCTTTCAGCAGAAGGTGCAAGCTTGCACCCAAAGTAGCATGAGCAACCGTCCCAACCTTTACAGTACGTTTCGGACGGCTATCATCCAGAACGAGATCAATGTTTTCACCAGCCGGTTGGGGACAGAGCTCGTCTGACCGTTCACCGGTCAGTGATTGCTATTTTTTCTCTTTCTTCACCTCCACCAGCAGAGGTACCTTTCTTTTCTTCCCGACTGCTGGTGGGGCAGGTACTGGGTCCGCATCCTTGACAGTGTCAAGGTCTATTGGTTCCTGGCCACCTGGGGCCACAGTATCTTTGACGGCTGAGAGGTAGCACTCTCGGGCCGTCTTTTAATCCCCATTCAAGGAACCAACAGAGTCATCATCCCTCTCATACTTGATGAGCATGAGAGACGGGATGATTACCGCCTTGGCTTCGTTGAGAGTTGGCCGACCAAGGATAATGTTGTAGGCGGTCAACTCCTCAACGACCAAGAATCTGACGACAATATGTCGTCCTTGGCCTTTCTTTCCCAGTCGGGTGGGTAAGTCAATTCTTCCGGCGGGGTAGACCATCCCACCACCAAAACCAACCAAGGGGTAGGTGACCGGATGCATGCTGCTGACATTGTATTTCAGCTTTTGCAGGCACCGGAGGCTGATGATGTCTGATGAGCTACCGGTGTCAATAAGGATCCGTCCAACCAGTTGGTTGGCAACCTTACATTCAATGACGACCGGGTCATCATGCGGACGGAAGACGCTGCCCTTGTCCTTCTTTGTGATTAGGACGTCTGGGAAGGAGGAGCTTGCAGACACCTACTCATCATCATCATCTTTGTCCATCTTTCGAAGATGGCTTTTGGTGCCCCGGATGGTAGGGCCACCACATGAGAACCCGCCTGCTATTGTGTAGACCGGCTCCTTGTCGGTATCCGAGCTACTAGCAGGCTGGGGGGTAGTCTTGGAGGACTGACCCTTGTTCTTCTTCTTTGCCCCGGCTAGGGACTTAGAAATGTAGGACTTTCACATCCCCTTGTCAGCCAGACAGTCCAACGCCCGTTGAAAGCTGAAGCAGTCGTTGGTGTCCTGGCTAACTTCCTCATGGTAATGGCAGAATTTGTTTTTGTTCCTTGATTGAATGGAACTTTTCATTGGATTCGGCTTCTCTGGGGACAGCGGGTCCTTAATTTCCATGAGGATGGAGTTGTAGTCCTTGTTAAACTCGTACTTAGGGACGTACGGTTTAAATTCTTTTTTTTTCTTCTAGGACGGCTGGTCAGAGTCACTAACCGTCCAGACTTCTTGGAGTCCGACTGGTTACCAGGCAAGCAGAGGTCGGTTGCTTGAATGTAGCTTTCCGCCTTCCTCAGGGCTGCCTGTAAAGTGAAAGCCCCTTTTTTGACTAGGTCGAACTTAAAGGTCGACCCGTCTCTCAGACCCTTAAAAAAGTCTGTATAAGCTACCTCATCAGACAGTCCTTGAATCTGAATTCTGATCAGATTGAACCGCCTGACATAGGAGCGCATCCCTTCTCTCTCTCCCTGCTTAACGGTGCTCAAGTCAAGACTTGTTTTCTTAGCAAGGATGTTCATTGAGAAGTTGGAAGCAAACAAGAAGGCGAGCTTCCTGAAACTGTCAATGGACCCGGCTGGCAAGTTGCCAAACCATTGTTGGGCAATGCCCTTCAATGTAGCCGGGAAGCATCGACACCAAGTGGCATCATCCAACCCCTGTAAGTACATGAGGTTGGTGTAAGCCATGAGGTGATCTTCCGGGTTGGTGGTACCATCATAGGTACCTACCAATACATTCTTAACCTTGGCCGGCTGTTCCGCCTTAGTTATCTCCTTGGTGAACGCAGAAGGTTGTTCACCCAGGCGAAGCAGACGGAGCTGCCAGTCCAGTGGCTGGACATTGTGATATGTCGCCTGACCTCCGAAGAGGGTCGGCTGCATGAAATGAGAGGGATACTGACCGTAGACCTGAGATGGTACATACGGTACATTTCCAATCATCTGAGGGCCAGAATGGACGGTATTACCGCCTGTCTGACTCTCATGCAAGGAAAAAGCTGTCTGAAAAATTCGACGTAGAAGTCGACTGAGACAACTGTTGAATTCTCTTTCGGTTGATAATCTCCCCGGCATCAAGAGTTGATTTTTTACTCCCCACCGGCTGCTGGGTCCGGCGGGTATTGTTGGTATTCCTCTTAGGTAGAAGAATTTTGGACCAGTCAATGGTCCCGACTGCCTTCTCCTTTGGATGAGGAGTGGCTGCCGATCTTTGACAGACTTTCCCTTTTCTAGGGGAGTCTTCTTGGTCTTCTGACCCCTACTTGGGCCAGCGTGGCTCTTAGTGATCAGTTCTTTAATTTAACCCTTCAAACTTGTCATGAATCTCATGAGTTCGGATCGGGTGACAGGTGCTTACCGAGCTGCCGTATGGGTTTCCCCTTTTGGCTGCCCAGGGGGTCGATTTGCACCCGCGTGGGAGGCACCCCGCTCCTGAGTCTCTTTGGGCCGGATGCGCTTGGTTATCAGAGAGCCATCATCAGTTGTATAGGTCTCGACCTGAGGATCTTCATCCTCATGGTCTGTAAAAACTTCTAGGTCATCGCCCAGACGGTTAGGAGGTGGTAAAGACTCTTGAACCATCTTCGATATACTCTCCCCACATACGGCGCCAAATGTTTTGGATGTTTTTGTCCCTTGGGAGAGTTACAACACGAAGACTGATCCGGTGCGGCCTGTACCTGCAAAACAAACGGAGACAACGGTTGGGTAGTGCTCCGCCTCAGACGAACAAGTTAGTAACTTGAAGGGAGAGAAAAAGGTGCGGAAATTTAGGTGGGAATCTGCTCGGATTCCAAGCTAAGATATCTCTATCACAGGGACCGTTTGTAATAAATGGTAAAAATGTGTCCTCTAAAAGAGGGGAATCTCCCTATTTATAGGGTCCTCGGGATTTGTGCCCCTGATTAGGTCAATGAACCCTAATCATTGGTGGCTATTGCGGCTTTCTCGGGATTTTGGCCTCAAGGCCGCCAATCCTCCTAGGTTTCTGGAATGACACGTGTCAAGTAGGGATAGGTCCACTTTGGGTCATCCTCTGATTGGACCATGTGGCGGGGTAAAATTACCCTAAAAAATAATCATATTAATCCTAAATAAGAATATTAATTATCTTATTAAGTGTGATTACAAGTACCAAATCCCTTTAAATATCAAGCAACATAATAATCATAAAAATCATTACTAAAATCATGTTAAAGCATAGCAATAATAGCAAGATCCTAGGCATGATACTAACAGGATTAATAACAAACCCTAGCATGTCACGAAACAATAAAGATCAAATATATAGCCCTTAACATGATACTAACATGATTATTAGGAAGAAAATAGGAAGCATCATAAAAATCATAATTGTCATATTTGATATTAGAAATTATAGTTATTACTCTAAACACGATACTAGGAAGATCAAAACGCCCTAACATGACTAGGAATCATAATAGCAATCTGAGCATGATTTCTATATCATAATATCAATAAAATCAATTAAAGCACTTACTTGGATGCCTCGTATCTTTTTCTAATAACAAAATACACGCGTTAGTAACTTAGAGGAAAATATAAACAAAACAATTAAATCAAATAATTGAAAGAGAGAGTAGAGACAAAACCTCAAAAATTAAAACCTTTCACGTCTAGGGCGAAGGCAACTTCGAACTTGGCTAGGTGTTTATAGAACTTGTGAATGCGGAATTTTGTATGCAAAAGCTAGAGAGAGAGAGAGAGAAAAAGCAATCAAGAGATTCTTAATGAGAATTAGAAAACTAGAGAATTGATGATATTTGATGATTAAAAACGGAGGTCTTAGGAGGCTATTTATAGAGAAAATCAGCTAGACGAATAGAAAAACAAATCAAAGTTTCGAAGAGAATAAAACAGATTAGCGTCAGACGCTAGACATTAGTGTGAGGCGCTAAGGCTAGCGCCAGACGCCAAGCATTAGCGCCAGGCGCTAGAAAACAACTTCATGTGTTTTCTTAATTTTGATAAAATTCAGCCGTATAGAAGGGCAAAATTGTATTTTCCTTAAAACACTTCTTTTATTCTGATTAAAACTCTAAAAAGTCAACCAAAGTCAATTTATCAATGGTAATTGAATTAGGAATGAAAAGAACCTTCTAGAAAAATCTATAAGACTAAAATCAATTCTAATTGCATTAGGAATGATAAATCAAAGGTCCAAACCAAACTGGATTGGCTATCTTCTTAAAATAGGTATTCAAAATTAGAAAGAAAAAAGAATTAAAAACAAACCGCAACACTAGACTTTCCACACTTTAACCTCATTCGATTATGATTTGACGTGAATGGTACTCATCACTAGGTTTGGTTATGGGGAGAGACAAATGAGTGTTTACAGACTTTCATTTGACTAAAAAAGCCTTGTTTGAATGTGTTTGACTTTCAGTCGATTAAAACAACTTTGTTTGAACGTGTTTGACTTTCATTTGATTCAAAAAGCTTCGTTTGAATGTGTTTTGACTTTCCTTTGACTCAAAAAGCTTTGTTTGAAGGTGTTTAACTTTCATTCGATTCAAAAAGCTTTGTTTGAATGATTTTGACTTTCATTTTATTCAAAAAGCTTTGTTTGAATGTGTTTACTTTCATTTGATTAAAAAAGTTTTGTTTGAATGTGATTTACTTTTATTTGATTCCAAAAGCTTTGTTAGAATGTGTTTAACTTTTATTTGATATAATTAGCTTCGTTAAATGCATTTTACTTTCATTCGATTCAAAAAGCTTTGTTTTATTGTGTTTGTCTTTCATTTGACTCAAAAAGCTTTGTTTGGATGTGTTTGAATTTTATTTGATTCAGAAAACTTTATTTGAATGTTTTTACTTTCATTTGATTCAAAAAGGTTTTTTTGAATGTGTTTGACTTTTATTTGATTCAAAAAGCTTTTTTTTTAATGTGTTTAACTTTCATTTGAATCAAAAATATTTGTTTAAATTTGATTGTCTTTTATTCGAACAAAAAAAGCTTTGTTTGTATATGTTTGATTATTGTTTGACTTAAAATGCTTTGTTTGAATGTGTTTGACTTTTATTTAACTCAAAAAGCTTTATTTGAATGTGTTTGACTTTCATTTGATTCAAAAAGCTTTGTTTGAATGTGTTTGACTTTAATTTGATTCAAAAAGCTTTGTTTGAATGTGTTTAACTTTCATTTGATAAAAAATGTTTTGTTTAAATGTGCTTTACTTTCATTTGATACCAAAAGCATTGTTTGAATGTGTTTGACTTTAGTTTGATTTTATTAGCTTCGTTGAATGCATTTGACCTTCATTCGATTCGAAAAGCTTTGTTTGAATGTGTTTGTCCTTCATTTGATTCAAAAATCTTTGTTTGAATGTGTTTGCCTTTCATTCAATTTAAAAAGCTTTGTTTGAATGTGCTTGATTTTCGTTTGATTCGAAGTGCTTTGTTTGAATGTGTATAACTTTCCTTTAACTCAAAAAGCTTTGTTATTTGTTTTTAACTTTCATTCGATTCAAAAAGCTATGTTTGAATGTCTTTGACTTTTATTTGATTCAAAAAGCTTTGTTTGAATGTGTGTGATTAAAAAAATTTTGTTTGAATGTGATTTACTTTTATTTGATTCCAAAAGCTTGGTTAGAATGTGTTTGACTCTAATTTGTTTTAATTAGCTATGTTGAATGCATTTGACTTTCATTCGATTTAAAAAGCTTTGTTTGAATGTGTTCGACTTTCATTCGATTCAAAAAGCTTTGTTTGAATGAGTTTTACTTTATTTGATACAAAACGATTGGTTTGAATGTGTTTGGCTTTTATTTAATTCAAAAGGCTCTGTTCGAATGTGTTTAACTTTCATTTGATTTAAAAATCTTTGTTTGAATGTGTATGACATTTATTTGATTAAAAAAGTTTTGTTTGAATGTGCTTTACTTTCATTTGATACCAAAAGCTTTGTTTGAATGTGTTTCACATTTTTTTATTTAATTAGATTCGTTGAAATGCATTTGACTTTCATTCGATTCAAAAAGCTTTGGTTAGTTGAATGTGTTTGTCCATCATTGAATGTGTTTGACTTTCATTCGATTCAAAAAGCTTTGCTTGAATGTGTTGGAATATGTTTGAATGTATTTGTCTTTCATTTAATTCAAAAGCTTTGTTTGAATGTGTTTGTCTTTCACTTGATTCCAAAAGCTTTCATTTAATTAAAAAAGCTTTGTTGAATGTGTTTTATTTTCATTGTATTTAAAAAGCTTTTTTTCAATGTATTTGACTTTTATTTAATCCAAAAAACTTTGTTTGAATATGTTTTATTTTCATTTGATTCAAAAGGCTTTGTTTTAATGTGTTTGATTTTCATTTGATTCAAAAAGCTTCGTTTGAATGTGTTAAACTTTCATTTGACTCTAAAAGCTTTGTTTGAATGTATTTGACTTTCATTCGATTCAAAAAGCTTCGTTTGAATGTGTTTGACTTTCATTTGACTCTAAAAGCTTTGTTTGAATGTGTTTGACTTTCATTTGATTATAAAACTTTGTTTGAATGTGTTTTACTTTTTTATTTGACAAAAGCTTTGTTTGAATATGCATGCCTTTTATTCAATTTAATGAGCTTCGTTGAATGCATTTGACTTTCATTCGATTCAAAAAGCTTTGTTTGGATGTGTTTGAATTTCATTTGATTCAAAAAACTTTGTTTGAAAGTGTTTGACTTTCATTAGATTAAAAATCTTTGTTCAATGTGTATTTCTTTCATTTGATTCAAAAAGATTTTTTTTTAATGTGTTTGACTTTTATTTGATTTAAAAAGCATTGTTTGAATGTGTTTGACTTTGATTTTATTAAAAAAGTTTTGTTTGAATGTGCTTTACTTTTATTTGATACCAAAAGCTTTCTTTGAATGTGTTTGACTTTTTTTTATTTAATTAGCTTCGTTGAAATGCATTTGACTTTCATCCGATTCAAAAAGCTTTGGTTGAATGTGTTTGACTTTCATTAGATTCAAAAAGCTTTGAATGAATGTGTTTGACTTTCATTCGATTCGAAAAGCTTTTTTTGAAAGCGTTTGACTTTCATTTTATTTAAAAAGCTTTGTTTGAATGTGTTTGAGTTTCATTCGATTCAAAAGGCTTTGTTAAATGTGTTTTACTTTAATTTGATTCCAAAAGATTATTTTAGAATGTGTTTGACTTTCATTCGAGTCAAAGAGGTTTGTCTGAATGTGTTTGACTTTCATTCAAGTCAAAAAGGTTTGTTTGAATGTGTTTTACTTTCATTTATTTCAAAAAGATTTTTTTAAATTTGTTTGACTTTCATTTTATTCAAAAAGATTTTTTTGGAATGTGTTTGACTTTCATTCAATTTAAAAAGTTTTGTTTAAATGTGTTTAACTTTCATTTGACTCAAAAAGCTTTGTATGAATGTGTTTGAACTTTATTTGACTCGAAAATCTTTGTTTGAATGTGTTACTTTCATTCAATTCAAAAAGTTGTGTTTAAATGAGTTTGAATTTCTTCCGATTCAAAAAGCTTGTTTTGAATGTGTTTGACTTTCATTTGACTAAAAAGACTTGTTTGAATGTGTTTGACCTTTATTCGATTAAAAAATCTTTGTTTGAATGTGTTAGACTTTCATTCGATTCAAAAAGCTTTGTTTGAATATGGTTGACTTTCCTTTGACTCAAAAAGCTTTGTTTGAATGTGTTGAACTTTTATTTGATATAATTAGCTTCGTTAAATGCATTTGACTTTTATTCGATTCAAAAAGCTTTGTTTGATTGCGTTTGTCTTTCATTTGATTCAAAAAGATGTGTTTGAATGTGTTTGAATTTTATTTGATTCAGAAAGCTTTATTAGAATGTGTTTTACTTTTATTTGATTTAAAAAGGTTTTTTTTAATGTGTTAAACTTTCATTTGATTCAAAAAAGCTTTTTTTTTAATGTGTTTAACTTTTATTTGATTCAAAAAGCTTTGTTTGAATGTGTTTAACTTTCATTTGATTCAAAAAGCTTTGTTTAAATGTGCTTTACTTTCATTTGATACCAAAAGCTTTAGTTGAATGTGTTTCACTTTTATTTTATTTAATAAGCTTCGTTAAATGCATTTGACTTTCATTTGATTCATAAAGCTTTGTTTGAATGTGTTTATCCTTCATTTGATTCAAAAAGCTTTGTTTGAATGTATTTGTCTTTCATTCGATTAAAAAAGCGTTATTTGAATGTGATTTACTTTCATTTGATTCAAAAAGCTTTTTATTGAAAGTGTTTGACTTTCATTTAATTTAAAAAGCTTTGTTTGAATGTGTTTGAGTTTCATTTGATTCATAAAGCTTTGTTTGAATGTGTTGGACTTTCATTCAATTCAAAAAAGCTTGGTTTGAATGTGTTTGACTTTCCTTTGACTCAAAAAGCTTTGTTTGAATGTGTTTAACTTTCATTCAATTTAAAAAGCTTTGTTTGAATGTGTTTCACTTTTATTTGATTCAGAAAGGTTTGTTTGAATGTGTTTATTTTTCATTTGATTAAAAAAATTTTGTTTGAATGTGATTTAACTTTATTTGATTCCAAAAGCTTTGTTAGAATGTGTTTGACTTTTATTTAATTGAATTAGCTTCGTTGAATGCATTTGACTTTCATTCAATTCAAAAAGCTTTGTTTGAATGTGTTTGACTTTCAGTTGATTCAAAATGCTTTGTTTGAATGTGTTTGACTTTCATTCGATGCAATAAGCTTTGTTTGAATTTGTTTTACTTTATTTGATTCAAAAAACTTTGTTTGAATGTGTTTGACTTTTATTTAATTCAAAAGGCTTTGTTCGAATGTGTTTGACTTTCATTTGATTCAAAAAGCTTTGTTTGAATGTGTTTGACTTTCATTTGATTCAAAAAGATTTGTTTGAGTGTTTTTGAATTTTATTTGATTCAAAAAGCTTTGTTTGAATGTGTTTTACTTTAATTTGATTTAATTGGATTCGTCGAATGCATTTGACTTTCATTCGATTCAAAAAGATTTGTTTGAATGTGTTTGACTTTCATTTGATTTAAAAATATTTGTTTGAATATGTTTGAATTTCATTCGATTCAAAAAGCTTTGTTTGTATGTATTTTACTTTCATTTGATTCAAAAAGCTTTGCTTTTTTTAATATGTTTGTCTTTCATTCAATTCAAAAAGCTTTGTTTGTATGTGTTTGACTTTCATTTAACTCAAAAAGCTTTGTTTGAATGTATTTGAATTTCATTTGACTCAAAAATCTTTGTTTGAATGTGTTACTTTCATATGATTCAAAAAGTTTCGTTTGAATGTGTTTGACTTTCATTCAATTCAAAAAGGTTTTTTTTGGTTAAATAGGGAATTTTATTACCAAAAAGAGACAAATTACAGCACAATGTTATTGCTCTCTAATGCTAAGCAAAAACAAGTATAAATACCACAGGACCAAAAGGCCAACCAAACACCAAAACAGTTCCTAGAACACTCCTAGCCACTTTCTAGGAAGGGTTCTAGGTGCCAGGACCAGACAAACAACCTATGAACAACACAACCAGCAACCAAACAAACAAACTACAAAAAACAGAAACAACAACAGCAGAAATTAAAATATAAGTAGTTTCCTGTCAGCAACAGAACATCATCACACCATTCTAAACACAACATATTTAAAAACAGGTTCTACAGGTAAACAACAACCTGTAAACACAGTGTTGTTTCTCTGAATCCAAATGGCATACACTGCCTTAGCAAAAACATCATAAACAATCTTCTAGCAGCTTCAGTCTTCCTGCAAAATTTGAGGGTCCAGGCAACTTCATGACTGAAGTCCTGCACATTTCTTCTGCAAGTTAAAAGATCAAGAACTCTCTGCCAGATTTGCTGAGAGTAGTTAAACTGAAAGAACAAGTGACTAACACTCTCAGCAGTTGTAAAGCAAAGAACACAAATAGGGTCACATTATAAATATCAAGACAAAAGCCTGTCCTTAGACATCAATCTGTTCCATAAAGCCAGCCAAAGGATAAAAATACTCTTTGGAGAAGCATGACTATTACAAACTAATCTTTTCCAAGGCACCTTAGGAGCTTGAGGTCTTAAACACCTATAAATCTTCTTGATTTACACTCTAATCCCTTTCCTGACCTTATCCCAACCACCAATATCATTGATAACCTGCCTAGATTTGGGAATTCTTCTCAAAACCCAAGAACTTTTCTTAGGGAAGCAACATCCCAGCAATTTTTGTTCTTAAAATAATATACATGCACCCACTTTACCCAAAGAGAGTCAGCCTTATGAGTAATATCCCATAATAGCTTAGAAATAGCTCAAGTATTCCACTCAGGGAGAGAAAGAACATTCCAGCCTCCACTTACTTTAGGCAAGCAAACAGAATTCCAGCCAACAAGAGACTTTCTGGAGTGGTTGGAGTGACCAGTCCATAACAACACCCTAAATCTGGTTTCAATTTCCTTCAAGATCTTCTTAGGGAGCACAAAAATTTAACTTCAGTAAGGCTGAACCCCAAATAACACACTCTTAATCAATTGCATCCTCCCAGCATAAGATAGATGCTTAGCAGCCCACCCATTGATCCTTGTTGTAAATCTATCAATTAGTGGCTTAAATTGCCTAATAGTGAGCTTTTTAGAAGATAACGGTACCCCAAGATACCTAAATGGAATGGAACTAGGAATCATTCCCAAGATATGTAGCAGAGCAGCCTCAGTTTGGTCAGAAATCCCCCCAAAATAAGTTCACTTTTTCAAATTAGCAGAAAGACCAGAAGCTAAAGAGAATTTAGTGAAAGCTTGAAGAAGCAACTTGACAGAACATTCATCAGCTCTAGCAAACAACAACAAATCATCAGTAAACATGAGATGAATCAAATGAAGCTTTTCACACCTAGGGTGGAAGTTGAAGTTAGGAACAGTATCAAGCTCATGTAAGCACCTTGAGAGATACTCCATACCAATAGCAAAGAGAAAGGAGGACATACGATCACCTTGTCTAAGCCCTTTCTTAGCAGCAAATGGAGGGGAAGGAACTCCATTAATGAGAGCAGAAAAAGAAACAGTAGTAATACAGCTTATAATCCATCCAATAAAAAGCCTAGGGAATCCCAACTCAGCTAAAACAGTTTCCAAGAAACTCCACTCAATGGAATCATAGGCTTTCTTTAAATCAACTTTGATCAAGCACCTAGGAGTGATATGCTTTTGAGTGTAACCCTTGATCAACTTAGTAGCCAAAAGAATTTTGTTACATATGTGTTTACCAGGAATAAAGCCAGCCTGAGCTTCATCAATAACTTCCCCTACAATCCTTGCAATTCTGGCTGTCAAAATCTTAGAAATGATCTTGTATAATACTGTACAGCAAGCAATGGGTCTGAAATCCTTAGTAAAAGAAGGATTCCGAACTTTAGAAACTAGAGTAATAGTTGTATAATTCCAGGCTTTAAATATAAATCCAGTTCTAAAGAACTCAAAAATAGCAGCATAAATATCATTCTTGATAATATGCCAAGACTTATGAAAGAAAAAAGAGTTAAAGCCATCAATACCAGGAGCTTTGGTGGCTTCAATTCCTTTTATAGCTTCATCAATCTCACTTGTAGTCACATCAGCAATAAGGGATTGCTGAGCAGAAACAGACAGTTGCTTTCCATTTCTTAATGTAACAAGATCAATTGCAAGCAAAGAGCTAGCAGCAGATCCCATCAAATCCTTGTAAAACCCAACAATTTCATACTCCACCACATCAGTTTTCTTTAGCAAAGTATTATTAGTAGTGTAAATAGAATTAGTTCTATTAACACTCTGTCTATGCTTCATTATAGAGAAAAAATAGTGAGTATTACCATCTCCCAACTTGATCCATTAAACTCTAGATTTCTGCTTGTAAATATTTTCTTGAACAGATCTCCAATATTTCACTTGCTGTATACAATCATTCTCAACAAGAACCAATGTAGGGTCAAAATCATCTTTTAGCTTCACCTGCACCTTTTCCAAAGCTGCTTGAGAAGCATCAATTCTAGAATCCACATTACTAAAGTGTTTAATATTCAATTCCTTCACTTTAGCTTTTACACTCTTCAATTTATTCCATACTTGACCCATAGCAGAAACATAGCCAGAATGATCCCAAGCTTCTTTAAATACAGCATCAAAATTAGTATGAGAGGCAATACAATTAAGGAATCTGAAAGGTCTTCCCTTACTAAGAAGAGAAGTAAAGACATCAAAAACCATAGGACTATGAGCATAGAGTGCAATCCAATTCTGATTAACCAGTTCCCTAACAATCCTAGTACAAGTTCTAGGCCCTAATTGAGCCTTATTAGACCTAGAGTAAAAGAAACCCTTCCTCTTAATCTCAAGAAACTCCATATCATCAATAAACTGTCTGAAATCCCTAATTTCATAAATAGTGACTTCAATTTCATCAATCTATCATTAGTGTGCAAAACAGAATTGAAATCCCCAGCACAAAGCCAAGGATGATTAGGGGTATGCAACCCTCTAATGCCAGCTAAAAGATCCTTTCTATCATGAATGGAATGTAAGCCATACACAAAAGTACAAGCAATTTCTTTCTAAAAATCCTTAGAACTAATAATACAATGCACAAATTACTCATTGACAGGCATAACCTACAAAGTGAGTCTATCATGTTTCCATCCTATCCATATTCTACCTTTCTGAGAACAAGAATAGTTATCAGTCCAAGCCCAACCTCTACTAAGCTTTCTCTGCATAACTACTTGATTCTTCTTTTTTATTTTTGTCTCAAACAAAGTAACAACATCCACATTTTGTTTATAAAGTAGTTGTTTAACATCAGCCACCTTATTGAGGTCATTAAGACCCCTTAAATTCCATGTAAGAACTATCATGACCCCAGAGGGGGATTGCCATCACCCCAATTAGAAAATAGACCAAGAGTATCACCTAAAGCAAAGTAAGAGTTTGAATTAGCAATTCCCGTAACAACATGAACAGAATCATGAGTCTTATTCCTTCTGCCAACTATTCTCCAGTCATCTGAGTTATGTTGGTGAGCAGTAGGGGCAGGAGTAATTATAGCATCACCATGAAGAGAGTTGTCAGCATTATTAGAAGATCCAGCAGCAAAGACAGTTACAAGAGCAGCTGATAGAACTGCAGGGGCAGCAGCAGGGACTGCAGGGCCAGCACCAGCAGGGCCAGTCTTAGTCTTCGGAACCCAAACCTTGACTGGTTCCTTTGCAGGCTGCTTAGTAGCTGGTTTCTTAGCTGGTGGCTTAGCGTCATAATTATGGCCAACCCTATAACACTTTTGTAAAAAGAGGAAGCCCACTCAAATATAATTTTTTGCTCAATTAACTCACCTACAGGACTCTCAACCCATATACTAGAAAAAAGAGGTTTAGTAGCATCCACCTCAATGAGAAGTCTATCAAAGGAGACTCTCATTTGCTTAGATGTGCATTCATCAGTACAAATAGGAACCCCAATAACACTCCCCAACCTGATAAGAGTTTCAATACCCCAGCAGTTCATAGGCAAGTTAGGGAGTTTAACCCACAAAGGAGTTGTTCTAAGCACTTCATCATGAAAATTAAATTTCTCTTACCATGACTAAACAATAGCAGATATAGCCATTTTCATATGAGGCCCAGCATTCAAAATATTATCCTTATCATCAGAATTTTGTAATTTAATGAGAAAATAATTATCATCATGCCAATATATATCATGCTTAGGGACACATTTCCAGTAATAAGAAATGTACCTGTGCACAGAAACAATAGTAGGATAATATCCCAAAACATAGAAAATGATAGTGTTCTTCCATTTAGCATTGCCCTGCTCTAATTCTGAAGTCTAAAGCTAAGAAATAGTCTTCCCCTCTCTGATTACAAGGGCAACAAAGGACAAACTGATACCCTTAGCAGTAAGTTTCTCCTGAGGAATTTTGCTCCATGGATTGCTATTCTGAGGTTGCTGACCAGTTTAAGGTTGTCCAAGTGGTTGATTACCACTTATAGGACCATTTCCCAAAGAAATCGAAGAAGAACCAGGGCTTGAATCCAATCAAACAGTACCCGGAGAAACTCTAGGTATTGTTGATCCAAAATTAACAGCATTACTAATTCCAGGCAGCTCAGAAGAACTATGTGAAGCAACTCCAACAACATTAGACCCAAAAACCAATGGAACAGTAACTTCAGGTACAGTTGCATTAGATTTGAACATTTGAGTACTCAACACATGAACTTTCTCAAGAGCTTCTAAATGAGCTGGAGGTGAAACAAGTTCCTTAAGATAATAAGTTTCCTCAGGAATTGCAGCAGTTCCAGAAAAACCATGAACATTCAATTGATTAAAACCATCATTCAAAGTAATCGATGAAGCTACCGTAGATTAAGTAAGGTTATTTTGAGGTATAGGGGTGGTTTTTTCTTCTTTCAAGCCATGTTAATCGATTAAGCTGAAGGAACAACCAGCAGAATCAGATCACCATGGAAGGAGAGAGAAGAAAGAAAAGTCAACGAAAGTCAACGCCCCTAATGCCCCATTTGATTTGATTCAAAAAACTATGTTTGAATGTGTTAGACTTTCATTTGAAAAAAAGCCTTTTTTGAATGTGTTTGACTTTCATTCGATTCAAAAAGCTTTGTTTGAATGTGTTTGACTTTCATTCGATTCAAAAAGCTTTGTTACAATGTGTTTCACTTTTATTTGATTTAATTAGCTTTGTTAAATGCATTTAACTTTCATTCGATTCAAAAAGCATTGTTTGAATGTGTTTCTCTTTCATTTAATTTAAAAAGATTCGTTTGAATGTGTTTAACTTTCATTTGATTAAAAAAGTTTTATTTGAATGTCATTTAAATTTTTTTTTATTCCTAAAGCTTTGTTAGAATGTGTTTAACTTTTATATGATTTATATAGCTTCGTTGAATGCATTTAACTTTTATTCGATTCAAAAAGCATCGTTTGAATGTGTTTCTCTTTCATTTGATTCAAAAAGCTTTGTTTGAATGTATTTGACTTTCATTTAATTCAAAAAGCTTTGTTTGAATGTGTTTTACTTTCATTTCATTCAAAAAGCTTTTTTTGAATGTGTTTGATTTTCATTTGATTCAAAATTCTTTGTTTGAATGTGTTTAACTATTATTTGATTCAAAAAGCTTTGTTTTAATGTGTTTGAATTTCATTTAATTAAAAAAATTTTGTTTGAATGTGCTTTACTTTCATTTGATACCAAACGCTTTGTTTGAATGTGTTTTGCTTTTATTTGATTTAATTAGCTTTGTTGAATTCATTTGACTTTTATTCGATCCAAAAAGCTTTGTTTGAATGTGTTTTGCTTTTATTTGATTTAATTAGCTTTGTTGAATTCATTTGACTTTTATTCGATCCAAAAAGCTTTGTTTGAATGTGTTTGTCCTTTATTTGATTCTAAAAGATTTGTTTGAATGTGTTTGTCTTTCATTCGATTCAAAAAGCTTTGTTTGAATGTGTTTTACTTTCATTTTATTCAAACAACTTTTTTTTGAAAGTGTTTGACTTTCATTTGATTCAAAAAGCTTAGTTTGAATGTTTTTGAGTTTCATTCGATTTGGAAAGCTTTGTTTGAATGTGTTTAACTTTCATTCGATTCAAAAAGCTTTGTTTGAATGTGTTCGCCTTTCATTTGATTTAAAAAGCTTTTATAAAAAGTGTTTGACTTTCATTTGGTTCTAAAAGCTTTGTTTGAATGTGTTTGAATTTCATTCGATTCAAAAATCTTTGTTTGAATGTGTTTGACTTTCATTCGATTCAAAAAGCTTTGTTTGAATGTGTTTGACTTTCCGTTGACTCAAAAAGCTTTCTTCGAATGTGTTTAACTTTCATCCGATTTAAAAAGCATTGTTTGAATACGTTTGACTTTCCTTAGGTTAAAAAAGCTTTGTTTGAATGTGTTTACCTTTCATTTGATAAAAAAAGTTTTGCTTGAATGTGATTTACTTTTATTTGATTCCAAAAGTTTTGTTTAAATGTGTTTGACTTTTATTTGATTCAAAAAGCTTTGTTTGAAGGTGTTTGACTTTTATTTGATTCAAAAAGCATTTTTTTGAGCGTGTTTGACTCTCATTTTATTCAAAAATCTTTGTTTGAATGTGTTTGAGTTTCATTTTAATTAAAAAGTTTTGTTTGAATGTGTTTCACTTTCATTCGATTCAAAAAGCTTTATTTATTTTGGTTGACTTTTAATTAATTAAAAAAGCATTGTTTGAATGTGTTTGATTTTCATTCGATTAAAAAAGCTTTGTTTGAAAGTTTTTGACTTTCATTTGATTCAAATACCTTTGCTTGAATGTGTTTGTCCTTCATTTTATTTAAAAAGCTTTGTTTGAATGTGTTTTACCTGCATTTGATTCAAAAAGCTTTATTTGAAAGTGTTTAGCTTTCATTTGATTCAAAAAGCTTTGTTTGAATGTGTCTTAGTTTCTTTCGATTTCGAAAGCTTTGTTTGAATGTGTTTGACTTTCATTTGATTCAAAATGCTTTGTTTGAATGTGTTTGACTTTCATTTGACTCTAAAAGCATTGTTTGAATGTGTTTGACTTTCATTCGATTAAAAAAGCTTTGTTTAAATGTGTTTGACTTTTATTTGATTCAAAAAGCTTTGTTTGAATGTGTTTGTTCTTCATTTGATTCAAAAAGATTTGTTTGAATGTATTTGATTTATATTTGATTCAAAAAGCTATGTTTGGATGTGTTTAACTTTCATTCTATTTAAAAAGCTAAATTTTAATGTTCTTTACTTTCATTTGATTCAAAAACCGTTGTTTGAATGTTTTTGAATTTCATTTGATTAAAAGAATTGTTTAAAT
Source organism: Chenopodium formosanum (assembly GCA_024500155.1). Lineage (NCBI taxonomy): Eukaryota > Viridiplantae > Streptophyta > Magnoliopsida > Caryophyllales > Amaranthaceae > Chenopodium > Chenopodium formosanum. The sequence goes on from CM044880.1 coordinate 46,253,680, forward strand.
GTGTTTTAATTTTATTTCATTCGAAAAACTTTTTTTGTATATGTTTGACTTTTATTTGATTTAAAAAGATTTGTTTGAATGTGTTTGACTTTCATTTGAATCAAAAAGCTTTGTTTGAATGTGTTTTACTTTCATTTGACTCAAAAAGCATTGTTTGAATATGTTTGAATTTCATTTGATTCCAAAAGCTTTCTTTGAATGTGTTTGACTTTTATTTGATTAAATTTACTTCGTCGAATGCTTTTAACTTTCATACGATTCAAAAATCTTTTTTTTTTTTTTGGTAAATAATGTATTTTATTACCAAAAGGAGAAGTTACAACTTACAGAAGCTAAGTTATAACAAACAACAAACCCCACAAGACCTAAAAACAGGCTAAACACCCACCAAACAGTTCAAGCTCATTCTCTAGCCACCTTCTAGGAAAGGTTCTAGAAAAAGAGACAAGAACAATCTAGACTCAAGCTTCCAGCCACCTTCTAGGAAGGGTTCTGAGAGCCAGAGCCAGACACAAAAGACACAGAAAAAGCAAGTAAAGAGCTTGCAAAATCTATACAAAAACCAAGCTGCAAACTGCAGCAAACAAAGAACCTCCACCTAGACTCAGCTGCAGAAAACAGCAAGGCTAGACAAAAGAGGCATTACACCAGAATGGACAAAAGAGACAAACTGTACTCAGACTGGTAACACCAAACTGAGCACCGAAAAAAACACCACAACTGTCAAAAAGCACAAGGTTACAGAATCAGCAAATTTCTGTCAAGAACAAGGCATCTACAGGCAACAGCAAACAGAACATCCCTGAGCACAGCTTCACTAGATTTGCAGCTTCCTATAGAGATCAAAGAGTTTCTCTGCAGCCAAATATGATAAACAACTTTAGCAAAACACATTCCCAAAAGTCTATTTTTAGCTCTATCCTTCCTGTAGATTTTAGAAATCCACATGACTTCAACATCAAAGCTTAAAATAGCCTGTTGTAACCAAAGATAGCCAAGATCCTTCCCCAAATATCCTTAGCAAATCTGCATTCAAAAAATAAATGCTTAACTGACTCAAGGTGCATATTACATAAAAAACAGATAGGATCACACTGCATATTCCATGAGCTCAATCTATCTTTTGTAAGCAATCTATTCCTAACATCAAGCCATAGAATGAACAAGCTTTTAGAGTAGCAGCATTGTTACAAAACAGCCTTCTCCATGAAACTTTGGGAGCTTGAGTCATGATCTTCAGATAGATTTTTTAATCTTGATTCTACCACCATGCTTCACAGCATCCCAACCACCAATATTCTCAATTACAGTTTTGCACTTCAAGATTCTACTAAGCACCCAAGAACATCTCCTAGGGGCTGGCTGATTCAAAAATCTTTGTTTTAATGTGTTTTACTTTCATTTGATTCAAAAAGCTATGTTTGAATGTGTTTGAGTTTTATCAATTCAGAACGCTTTGTTTGATTGTGTTTGACTTTCATTCGATTTAAAATTCTTTGTTTGAATGTGTTTTACTTTCATTGGAATCAAAAAGCTTTCTTTGAAAGTGTTTGACTTTCATTTCACTCATAAAGGTTTGTTTAAATGTGTTTGACTTTCATTCGATTCAAAAAGCTTTTTTTGACTGTGTTTGACTTTAATTTGATTCAAAATGCTATGTTTAAATGTGTTTGTCCTTCATTTGATTTCAAGAGCTTTGTTTGAATGTATTTGTTTTACATTTGATTAAAAACGCTTTGTTTGAATGTGTTTTACTTTCATTTGATTTAATTAGCGTCGTTGAATGTATTTGACTTTCATTCGATTTAAAAAGCTTTGTTTGAATGTGATTTACTTTCATTTGATTCAAAAGCTTTGTTTGAATGTGTTTTACATTCATTTGATTCAATTAACTTTGTTTAATGCATTTGAATTTTATTTTATTGAATTACCTTTGTTTGAATGTGTTTGTCCTACATTCTATTCAAAATGCTATGTTTAAATGTGTTTGCCTTTCATTCGATTCAAAAATATTTGCTTGAATTTGTTTTATATTCATTTGATTCAAAAATTTTTGTATGAATTTGTTTGACTTTCATTTGATTCAAAAACCTTTGAATTTGTTTGACTTTCATTTGATTCAAACAGCTTTGTTGAAATGTATTTGACTTTTATTTTTTATAATTAGCTTCATTGAATGCATTTAACTTTCATTCAAATCAAAAAGCTTTGTTTAAATGTATTTGAATTTTATTTTTTATAATTAGCTTCATTGAATGCATTTAACTTTCATTCAAATCAAAAAGCTTTGTTTGAATGTGTATGACCTTTATTTGATTAAAAATGTTTTGTTTAAATGTGTTTTACTGTCATTCGATTCAAAAAGCTTTATTTGAATGTGTTTTACTTTCATTTGATTTAAAAAGCTTTTTTTGAATGTGTTTGATTTTCATTTGATTAATAAAATTTTGTTTGAATGTGTTTGACTTTCATTTGATTCAAAAAGCTTTGTTTGAATGTGTTTTACATTCATTTGATTCAATTAGCTTCGTTGTCTTTCATTCGATTTAAAAAGCTTTGTTTGAATAGGATTGACTTTCATTGGATTTATTTAGCTTCGTTGAATGCATTTGACTTTCATTCGATTTAAAAATCTTTGTTTGAATGAGTTTGCCCTTCATTTGATTTAAAAAGCTTTGTTTGAATGTGTTTGACTTTCATTCGATTTAAAATTCTTTGTTTGAATGTGTTTTACTTTCATTGGAATCAAAAAGCTTTCTTTGAAAGTGTTTGACTTTCGTTTCACTCATAAAGGTTTGTATAAATGTGTTTGACTTTCCTTCGATTCAAAAAACTTTTTTTGACTGTGTTTGACTTTAATTTGATTCAAAATGCTATGTTTAAATGTGTTTGTCCTTCATTTGATTTCAAGAGCTTTGTTTGAAAGTATTTGTTTTACATTTGATTAAAAACCCTTTGTTTGAATGTGTTTTACTTTCATTTGATTTAATTAGCGTCGTTGAATGTATTTGACTTTCATTCGAGTTAATAAGCTTTGTTTGAATGTGCTTTACTTTCATTTGATTCAAAAGCTTTGTTTGAATGTGTTTTACATTCATTTGATTCAATTAACTTTGTTTAATGCATTTGAATTTTATTTTATTGAATTACCTTTGTTTGAATGTGTTTGTCCTACATTCTATTCAAAATGCTATGTTTAAATGTGTTTGCCTTTCATTCGATTCAAAAATATTTGATTGAATTTGTTTTTTATTCATTTGATTCAAAAATTTTTGTAAGAATTTGTTTGACTTTTATTTGATTCAAAAAGCTTTGAATGTGTTTGACTTTCATTTGATTCAAACAGCTTTGTTTAAATGTATTTGACTTTCATTTTTTATAATTAGATTCATTGAATGCATTTAACTTTCATTCAAATCAAAAAGCTTTGTTTAAATGTATTTGACTTTTATTTTTTATAATTAGCTTCATTGAATGCATTTAACTTTCATTCAAATCAAAAAGCTTTGTTTGAATGTGTATGACCTTTATTTGATTCAAAATGTTTTGTTTAAATGTGTTTGACTTTAATTTGATTCTAAAAGCTTTATTTGAATGTGTTTATTTTCATTTGATTTAAAAAGCGTTTTTTGAATGTGTTTGATTTTCATTTGATTAATAAAATTTTGTCTGAATGTGTTTGACTTTCATTTGATTCAAAAAGCTTTGTTTGAATGTGTTTTACATTAATTTGATTCAATTAGTATCGTTGTCTTTCATTCGATTCAAAAAGCTTTAGTATTTGACTTTCATTTGATTCAAAAAGCTTTGTTTGAATAGGTTTGATTTTCATTGGATTTATTTAGTTTCGTTGAATGCATTTAACTTTCATTCGATTTAAAAATCTTTGTTTGAATGAGTTTGCCCTTCATTTGATTTACAAAGTTTTGTTTGAATGTATATTACTTTCATTCGATTTAAAATTCTTTGTTTGAATGTGTTTTACTTTTATTGGAATCAAAAAGCCTTCTTTGAAAGTGTTTGACTTTCATTTCACTCATAAGGGTTTGTTTAAATGTGTTTGACTTTCATTCAATTCAAAAAGCGTTTTTTGACTGTGTTTAACTTTAATTTGATTCAAAATGCTATGTTTAAATGTGTTTGTCCTTCATTTGATTTAAAGAGCTTTGTTTCAATGTATTTGTTTTACATTTGATTAAAAAAACGCTTTGTTTGAATGTGTTTTACTTTATTTGATTTAATTAGCGTCGTTGAATGTATTTTACTTTCATTCGATTTAAAAAGCTTGGTTTGAATGTGCTTTACTTTCATTTGATTCAAAAGCTTTGTTTGAATGTGTTTTACATTCATTTGATTCAATTAACTTTGTTGAATGCATTTGACTTTTATTTTATTGAATTACCTATGTTTGAATGTGTTTGTCCTACATTCTATTCAAATTGCTATGTTTAAATGTGTTTGCCTTTCATTCGATTCAAAAATATTTGCTTGAATTTGATTTAAATTCATTTGATTAAAAAATTTTTGTATGAATTTGTTTGACTTTCATTTGATTCAAAAAGCTTTGAATTTGTTTGACTTTCATTTGATTCAAACAGCTTTGTTTAAATGTATTTGACTTTTATTTTTTATAATTAGCTTCATTGAATGCATTTAACTTTCATTTAAATCAAAAAGCTTTGTTTAAATGTATTTGACTTTTATTTGATTCAAAATGTTTTGTTTAAATGTGTTTGACTTTCATTCGATTCAAAAAGCTTTATTTGAATGTGTTTTACTTTTATTTGATTTAATAAGCTTTTTTTGAATGTGTTTGATTTTCATTTGATTAATAAAATTTTGTTTGAATGTGTTTGACTTTCATTTGATTCAAAAAGCTTTGTTTGAATGTGTTTTACATTCATTTGATTCAATTAGCATCGTTGTCTTTCATTCGATTCAAAAAGCTTTGGTGTTTGACTTTCATTTGATTCAAAAAGCTTTGTTTGAATAGGTTTGATTTTCATTGGATTTATTTAGCTTCTTTGAATGCATTTGACTTTCATTCGATTTAAAAATCTTTGTTTGAATGAGTTTGCCCTTCATTTGATTTACAAAGCTTTGTTTGAATGTGTATGACTTTCATTCGATTTAAAATTCTTTGTTTGAATGTGTTTTACTTTCATTGGAATAAAAAAGCTTTCTTTGAAAGTGTTTAATTTTCATTTCACTTATAAAGGTTTGTTTAAATGTGATTGACTTTCATTCAATTCAAAAAGCGTTTTTTGACTGTGTTTAACTTTAATTTGATTCAAAATGCTATGTTTAAATGTGTTTGTCCTTCATTTGATTTAAAGAGCTTTGTTTTAATGTATTTGCTTTACATTTGATTAAAAACGCTTTGTTTGAATGTGCTTTACTTTCATTTGATTTAATTAGCGTCGTTGAATGTATTTGACTTTCATTCGATTTAAAAAGCTTTGTTTGAATGTGATTTACTTTTATTTGATTCAAAAGCTTTGTTTGAATGTGTTTTACATTCATTTATTCAATTAACTTTGGTGAATGCATTTGACTTTTATTTTATTGAATTACCTTTGTTTGAATGTGTTTGTCCTACATTCTATTCAAAATGCTATGTTTAAATGTGTTTGCCTTTCATTCAATTCAAAAATATTTGCTTGAATTTGTTTTGTATTCATTTGATTCAAAAAATTTTGTAAGAATTTGTTTGACTTTTATTTGATTCAAAAAGCTTTGAATGTGTTTGACTTTCATTTGATTCAAACAGCTCTGTTTAAATGTATTTGACTTTTATTTTTTATAATTAGCATCATTGAATGCATTTAACTTTCATTCAAATAAAAAAGCTTTGTTTAAATTTGTTTGACTTTTATTTTTTCTAATTAGCTTCATTGAATGCATTTAACTTTCATTAAAATCAAAAAGCTTTGTTTGAATGTGTATGACCATTATTTGATTCAAAATGTTTTGTTTAAATGTGTTTGCCTTTCATTTGATTCAAAAAGCTTTATTTGAATGTGTTTTACTTTCATTTGATTTAAAAAAGCTTTTTTTGAATGTGTTTGATTTTCATTTGATTAATAAAATTTTGTTTGAATGTGTTTGACTTTCTTTTGATTCAAAAAGCTTTGTTTCAATGTGTTTTACATTCATTTGATTCAATTAGCTTCGTTGTTTTTCATTCGATTCAAAAAGCTTTAATGTTTGACTTTCATTTGATTCAAAAAGCTTTGTTTGAATAAGTTTGACTTTCATTGGATTTATTTAGCTTCGTTGAATGCATTTGACTTTCATTCGATTTAAAAATCTTTGTTTGAATGAGTTTGCCCTTCATTTGATTTAAAAAGCTTTATTTGAATGTGTTTGACTTTCATTCGATTTATAATTCTTTGTTTGAATGTGTTTTACTTTTATTGGAATGAAAAAGCTTTCTTTGAAAGTGTTTGACTTTCATTTCACTCATAAAGGTTTGTTTAAATGTGTTTAACTTTCATTCGATTCAAAAAGCTTTTTTTGACTGTGTTTGACTTTAATTCGATTCAAAATGCTATGTTTAAATGTGTTTGTCCTTCATTTGATTTAAAGAGCTTTGTTTGAATGTATTTGTTTTACATTTGATTAAAAACGCTTTATTTGAACGTGTTTTACTTTCATTTGATTTAATTAGCGTCGTTGAATGTATTTGACTTTCATTCGATTTAAAATGCTTTGTTTGAATGTGCTTTACTTTCATTTGATTCAAAAGCTTTGTTTGAATGTGTTTTACATTCATTTGATTCAATTAACTTTGTTGAATGCATTTGACTTTTATTTAATGAATTACCTTTGATTGAATGTGTTTGTCCTACATTCTATTCAAAATGCTATGTTTAAATGTGTTTGCCTTTCATTCGATTCAAAAATATTTGCTTGAATTTGTTTTATATTCATTTGATTCAAAAATTTTTGTATGAATTTGTTTGACTTTCATTTGATTCAAAAAGCTTTGAATGTGTTTGACTTTCTTTTGATTCAAACAGCTTTGTTTAAATGTATTTGACTTTTATTTTTTATAATTAGCTTCATTGAATGCATTTAACTTTCATTCAAATCAAAAAGATTTGTTTAAATGTATTTGACTTTTATTTTTTATAATTAGCTTCATTGAATGCATTTAACTTTCATTCAAATCAAAAAGCTTTGTTTGAATGTGTATGACCTTTATTTGATTCAAAATGTTTCGTTTAAATGTGTTTGACTTTCATTCGATTCAAAAAGCTTTATTTGAATGTGTTTACTTTCATTTGATTTAAAAAACTTTTTTTGAATGTGTTTGATTTTCATTTGATTAATAAAATTTTGTTTGAATGTGTTTGACTTTCATTTGATTCAAAAAGCTTTGTTTGAATGTGTTTTACATTCATTTGATTCAATTAGCTTCGTTGTCTTTCATTCGATTCAAAAAGCTTTGGTGTTTGACTTTCATTTGATTTAAAAAGCTTTGTTTGAATAGGTTTGACTTTCATTGGATTTATTTAGCTTCGTTAAATGCATTTGACTTTCATTTGATTTAAAAATCTTTGTTTGAATGAGTTTGCCCTTCATTTGATTTAAAATTTTTTGTTTGAATGTGTTTTACTTTCATTTGATTCAAATAGCTTTGTTTAAATGTTTTTTACTTTCATTTGATTAAAAAGCTTTATTTGAATGTGTTTGACTTTCATTTTATTGAAAAAGATAATTTTGAATCTGTGTGGCTTTCATTTGATTCAAAAAGCTTTTTTTGAAAGTGCTTTACTTTCATTTGATTCAAAATGCTTTGTTTGAATGTGTTTTACATCATTTGATTCAATTAGTTTTGTTGTATGCATTTGACTTTTATTATATTTAATTAGCTTTTTTTTAATGTGTTTGTCCTACATTCGATTTAAAAAGCTTTTTTTGAATGTGTTTATCTTTCATTTGATTCAAAAATATTTGTTTGAATGTGTTTTATTTTCATTTGATTCAAAAATCTTTGTTTGAATTTGTTTGACTTACATTTGATTTAGAAAGCTTTGAATGTGTTTGACTTTCTTTTTATTCAAACAACTTTGTTTAAATGTATTTGACTTTTACTTGATATAATTAGCTTCGTTTATTGCATTTGGCTCTCATTAATTTCAAAAAGCATTGTTTGAATGTGTTTGTCCTGCATTTGTTTCAAAAACTTTTGTTTGAATGTGTTTTATTTTCATTCGATTCAAAAAGCATTGTTTGAATGTGTTTGTCCTGCATTTGTTTCAAAAACTTTTGTTTGAATGTATTTTATTTTCATTCAATTCAAAAAGCTTTGTTTGAATGTGTTTAACTTTCATTTGATTCAAAAAGCTTTGTTTGAATGTGTGTTACTTTCATTTGATTCAATTAGCTTCGTTGTCTTTCATTCGCTTCAAAAATCTTTGGTGTTTGACTTTCATTTGATTTAAAAAGCTTTGTTTGAATAGGTTTGACTTTCATTGGATTTATATAGCTTCATTGAATGCATTTTACTTTCATTCGATTTAAAAATCTTTGTTTGAAAGAATTTGCCCTTCATTTTATTTAAAAAGCTTTGTGTGAATGTGTTTTACTTTGATTTGATTCAAACCGCTTTGTTTAAATGTGTTTGACTTTCATTTGATTAAAAAAGCTTTGTTTGAATGTGTTTTACCTTCATTTGATTCAAAAATATGTGTTTGAATGTGTCTGGCTTTCATTTGATTCAAAAAGCTTTGTTCGATTGTGTTTGACTTTCATATGATTGAAAAAGCTTTGTTTGAATGTGTTTGACTTTCATTTGATTCAAAAATCTTTTTTTGAATGTGTTTGACTTTCATTTGATTTAAAAAGCTTTGTTTAAATGTGTTTGACTTTCATTTGATTCAAAAAGCTTTTTTTGAATGTGTTTGACTTTCATTTGATTCAAAAGGCTTTGTTTGAATGTGTTTGACTTTCATTTGAATCAAAAAGTTTTGTTTGAATTTGTTTGACTTTCATTCGATTCAAAAAGCTTTGTTTGAATCTGTTTGACTTTCATTTGACTCAAAAAGCTTTGTTTGAATGTGTTAGACTTTCATTTGACTAAAAAAGCTTTTGTTGAATGTGTTTGACTTTCATTCAATTTAAAAAGCTTTTTTTTTTTTTGGTAAATTTAAATTATTATTACCAAAGAAGAAAATTACAACTTTCAAAAGCAAAGTTGTAACCCCAAGCTACACAAGCCTGAACACAGGCAAACAAACCCCCAAACTGCCCCTAGATCCCAAAGTGCCACCTTCTAGGAAGGGTTCACCAGGGAAAAGGAAACAGACCCTGCAAGCAAAATCCAACCACCTTCTATGAAGGGTGTCAGAAAAAGCAACCAGGAACACAAAAGAAACAAGCCTATCCTAGACTCAACTGCCAAAAACAAGCAGCAGGACTAGACAAAAAGGCATACAACAAAAACAGCACAAAACAAACAATTACAACACAAGCAGCTGTCTGTCAGAGACAGACATCTACAAGCTATAGAGAATAAAATATCTCTTAAAACACCAAAAGTAGTCTTATAGCTCCCTGTAAAAACTAAAGCATTCCTCTGCAGCCATATCTGATACACAGCCTCAGCAAAGCACATTCCTAATTGCCTATTTTTAGGTCTAGGCTTTCTGCAAATTCTTGAAATCCATTCTAATTCAACATCAAACTGGTTTACAGTTCTGTCATAGCCAAACACTGCAAGAACATGTTTCCAAATGCTGTTACTAAAAGAGCAATCAAAGAATAGATGTTGCACTGATTCCAAGCTCTGAGCACACAAAAAACAGATAGGATCACATTGAATGTTCTAGCTCTGCAATCTGTCTTTAGTAACTAGCCTATTTCTGATAGCAAGCCAAGTAATAAATAAACTCTTTGGAGAGGCAAGATTATTACAAATAACTCTTCTCCAAGTCACTTTGGGCACCTGACCAATAATGCAGTGATAAATATTTTTAATCTTGACTTTCCCACCATGCATAACAGAATCCCGGCTACCAATACTATCAATGATAGTTCTACATTTGAGAATTCTCTTAAGCACCCAAGAACATTTCTTGGGAGCAGGCATGCCCCACCAAGGCTTCCATTTGAAATAGTAAATATGAACCCATTTAACTCAAAGGCTATCAGCCTTATGAGCCAGATCCCATAAAAGCTTGGTAATTGCAGCAAGATTCCATTCAGGGAGAGAAATAAGGTTCCACCCCCCACTCACTTTAGACAGACAAACTTGAGACCAAGAAAATAGAGATTTCTTAGAGGGGTTAGCTTTCCCAGTCTAGAGAAACACTCTAAATCTTGACTCAATCTCTTTAAGAATCTTCTTGGGAAGGACAAAAATTTGAGCCCAATATGTCTGAATCCCAAAAAGAACACTCTTCACCAATTGTAATCTACCAGCATAGGAAAGATGCCTTGCAGTCCACCCATTGAACCTGGCAGTTACCTTGTCCACCAAGGGCTTTCATTGAGCAATAGTAAGCTTTTTAGAAGATAAAGGAACTCCTAGATATCTAAAAGGAATAGAACCAGGAGCAACCTCAATCAGAGCTCTAAGACTAATTTGCTCATCCTCTGGTAAGCCCCCAAAATAAACCTCACTCTTATCCAAGTTTGCAGCAAGTCCTGAAGCTTCAGAGAACTTAGTAAAAACTTGGAAAAGAAGAGAAACAGAACCAACATCTTCCCTAGAGAACATTAATAGATCATCAGCAAACATGAGATGGGTCAAGTTCATTTTCTCACATCTAGGGTGGTAATTGAAGTCTGGGTTCTGCTGTAAGTCAGAAAGACACCTGGAAAGATACTCTATCCCAATAGCAAAAAGAAAAGGGGACATGGGGTCACCCTGTCTAAGACCCTTCCTAGCTGGAAAAGGCTTAAAGGGGGTCCCATTGATCAAAATAGAGAAAGAAACAGTAGAAAGACACCCTTTTATCCAACTGATAAATTGAGCAGGGAAACTAAGCTCAGCCATAACAGTTGCAAGGAAACTCCACTTAACTGAGTCATAAGCCTTTTTGAGATCAATCTTGAGCATACACCTTGGAGTGATATACTTATGACCATACCCTTTAATCAATTCAGTAGCAAGCAAAATATTGTCACCAATATGCTTACCAGGAATGAACCCAGCCTGAGCATTATCAATGATCTCATGAAGAACAGAAGCCAATCTAGCAGTTAAAATCTTGGAAATTAGCTTATACAGAACAGTACAGCATGCAATTGGCCTGAAATCTTTAGCATAAGAAGGATTCTACACCTTAGGAACTAAGGTAACAGTTGTGCAATTCCATTGCCTTGATAATCTTCCAGTGTTAAAGAAATCTAAAACACTTGCATAAATATCTTCTTTCACTACACTCCAAACTTTTTTAAAAAAGAAAGGATTAAAACCATCAATGCCAGGAGCTTTGGTATTGTCAATACCTTTAAGAGCCAAGTCAATTTCATCAACTGTGACAGGGGAAATAAGAGAATTCTGGGAAGCAGCAAACAGTTGCCTACCCCTTCTCATAGTACTTAGATCAACTCCAGGAAGAGCAGTGGCTCTGGTACCCAACAAATTCTTATAAAACATAGTGATCTCATCTTCAATAGCAACAGGGGTCTTCAACAAATCACCATGCTCATTGAAAATAGAATCAATCCTGTTCTTACTTTGCCTCTGCTTCAAAATAGAGAAAAGGTAATGATTATTACCATCACCAAGCTGCATCCAGTCTATTCTTGACTTTTGCTTATAAACACTTTCTTGAATACTCAGCCAATGCTTCACATTTGCAATGGCTTCCATTTCCTGAGCATAAAGGTCAGCATTCATCACATCATCATAAATCTGTTGCTGAATGTCAGAAAGATGGTATTGAGCAGCCTCAAGTTTAGCATGAATATCACCAAATTTCTGAATATTTAGAGATTTTAGAGCACTCTTAATCTTCTTAAGCTTACACCAAACATTACCAGTACCAGCCTGCCAAGTATTCTCAATAATAGACAAGCAATTGTCATGATCAGCAAGAAAATTAAGAAACCTAAAAGGTTTCCCCTTCCCAAGCAGAGCAGGAAGAATCTCATAAGCAATGGGGTTATGGTCAGAAAGAGAGGGAGGCAAATAAAGAGCTTCAACATGACCATAACAATTAATCTAATCTTGGTTTACAAATCCCCTATCAATCCTAGAAAAAGTTCTGGGACCCACATGAGCTTTATTACACCAGGAATAAAAAGACCCTTTAGATTTTATTTCAACAAGGGCTAAATCATCAATACACTGCTGGAAATCTCTAGTCTCATAATCTGAGACAGGAGCCCCATTCAGCCTATCATCAGCAGATAAAATGGAATTAAAGTCACCAGTACATAACCAAGGCAAGAGAGTAGCAGGAAGCCCCTTAAGACCATCCCATAGCTGCAATCTATCATGAATAGTATGGAGACCATAGACAAAAGTAATCAAGATTTGAGTCTGCAAATCTTTAGTACTAAGAAGACAATGAACAAACTATTCAGTAGAGGCTAGAATATCCAAGGTAAGACAATCAGCTTTCCAGCCCACCCAAATTCTACCTTTAGGAGAGCCAGAATAGTTACAATGCCAAGACCAAGAGCTTCCAAAATTCCTCTGAATATCCATGCATTTTTGTTGTTTAACTTTAGTTTCCAGAATACACACAATGTCAGCTTTCTGATCAGAGAGTAACTTCTTAATAGAAGCTATCTTCCCAGGGTCATTAAGACCCCTAATATTCCATGAGAGGACTAACATTCCCCCAAAGAGGGATTACCTTCACCCTCATTAGGATCATCATTTCCATCAACAATATCATCTATATCATCCCTTTCATGAACCAAAGGAAAATAAGTGTTTGAGCTTGAGACAGGAAAAGAAATCTTCCTATTAGCTTTCATCTTTGATTTTTTCCCAAGGACTTGCCAATCTTTTGACTGAATTTGAACTTCAGGAGTGACCTTGACAGATTCAGGAGCTTTAGTCTCTGCAGGTTTGGTTGTCTTAGGTACCCAAACTTGCCTAACCAGAGGTTGCACAACTTTTTGGCCACCAGTTTGCTTCTTCTTTTGGGGTACATCACAATTATGCCCCACCTTATTACACTTCTTGCAAAATGGGGGTGTCCATTCAAAAAGGACCTTAATCTCAATCAATTCACCAGAAGGGCTCTCAACCCAAACAGAATTAGGCAGGGGCTTAGTAACATCAACTTCCACAAGAAGTCTAGCAAAAGAAACTCTAAGCTGCCTAGAAGTACACTCATCAGCACAAATTGGAACACCAAGAAGACTGCCAATTCTACTTAGAGTTTTAGCTCCCCAACAGTTCAATGGCAAATTAGGAATTTTAACCCATAAAGGAATAGTTCTCAATATTTCAGCATGAAAATCAAACTTATCCGACCAAGCTTTAACAATAGCTAGCTTACCAAAAAACATATGAGGACCAGAACATAAAATGGCATTCTTATCATCAACAGATTTCAAGTTGATTATAAAATACCCCTCATCATGCCAAAAAATATCTAGTTTAGCTATATTACTCCAATTATCAGCAACAAACTTAGAAAAATCAGAAATAGTAGGGGAATAACCAACAACATAGAAAATAATATCATTACCCCATTTCTTATTACCCTCACAAATATCAGCAGAGCTGAGCTTAGCAATCGATTTGCCGTCTCTAATCTCAGGAGCAATGAAAGACAGAGAGGTCCCTTTAGCATTGAGCTTCCCTTTGAATAAATCCTTCCATTCTTCAGTAGCAGCCTCAGGAACTTGAATCGAGCTATCAGGAACCCCAGAAGCTTCAGGACTAGCAGCAAAAAGAGCTATCGGGTTCTAATTTTGCTTAGAAACCAATGGAACAGTAACCGCAGAAACCCTAGTTATTGTTCCATAAGACCTTTCCAGTATCCTTACTTCACCTCTGGATATCATTCCACCAGATGGATGCACCAGATGTGGAGGGGGAGTTACCAGTTCATCTTCTTCAGCAATCGGTTCAGATGAAGAGATTCCAGATTTTTTCAGATTATCCAGAATCTTATAAAACGGAGCATGAGTAGAGTTTTGTGGAAGTGGAGTTGAAGTTGAAGTTTTCTTCTTACGTGCCATGGAGAAGGAGGAGCTAGATGAAGACCCAACCTAGCTGCAAATCGCCATGAAAATCACCTTGGAGAGAAAAGTCAACAAAAAGTCAACGCAAACAAAACCCTTTCGACATCCAATTCAAAAAGCTTTGTTTGATTGTGTTTGACTTTCATTTGATTTAAAAAGCTTTGTTTGAATGTGTTTGAATTTCGTTTGATTAAAAAAGTTTTGTTTGAATGTGTTTTAATTTCATTTGTTTCCAAAAGCTTTTTTTAAATGTGTTTGACTTTTATTTGATTAAAAAAGATTTGTTTGAATGTGTTTGACTTTCATTTGAATAAAAAAGCTTTATTTGAATGTGTTTTACTTTAATTCGATTTTAAAAGCTTTGTTTGAATATCTTTCACTTCCATTTGATTCCAAAAGCTTTCTTTGAATGTGTTAGACTTTTTTTTTTTATTTAATTATCTTCGTCGAATGCATTTGACTTTCATTTGATTCACTCCACACCCATTTACTCCAAGGAACCTTATCCATAATACCCTACAACCATTTGCAACAATCAGAGATCTTAAACCCCTTACTCATCTAGTTATTACTAGCAAAGCCATCTTTAAGCTCATCCTTGACCTTGCACATAAGCTTCGAGCCCCAACAAGCAATTCTCTTAGGAATATAATTCCACCAATCCTAGCTCTTGATGTAAACTGAATGAACCCATTTAACCCAAAGAGACTCAGTCTTCTTTGCTATTTTTCAAACATAATTTCCTAAAGCAACTTTATTCCAAGTAATACGGTTTCTGATCCCTAAACACCCGGCATACTTAGGTCTGCAAATCCAGTCCCAGGAAATGGGAGGAGCTCTACTTAGAACAACATTCTCATCCAAAAGAAAAGTCCTGAAAAGTTGAGTAATTCTAATCATTACAGTTTTAGGTATCAATAAGCATTGAGCCCAATAAATGTGAAAGCTCATCAGAATTGCATTAACCAGGGTCACTCTAGCCATATAAGAGAGATTTCTGCTGCTCCAGCAATGAATTTTAGCTAGCATTTTATCCACAAGAGCATCATAATCAACAACTTTCAAGTATTTATCATTTAAAGGGATACCCAGATACTTAAAAGGCATTTTTCCCAGGACAAACCCAAAGCACCTCAAAATTTCATCTTTCACAGGATCCTGAACATTCCCAAAATATATTGCAATTTTATCAGTATTGACCAGTAGACTAGATCTAGCATCAAAGCTTTTCAAAGCTTTTATCAGCAATTTGACAGAAGCAACATTCCCAAAGGAGAACAACATCAAATCATCAGCAAAAATGAGATGGTTTAACCCTAAACCCTCACATCTCTGGTGGAATCAAAATCTTCTTTTCTTCCCAATTTTCCTAAGCAACCTAGTCAAATACTCTATAACAATCACAAACAATAAAGGTGACATGGGATCACCCAGTCTAATGCCTTTCTTTCCTGCAAAGAATCCATGTAACCCCCCATTTGACAAAAGAGAGAAAGCAGGGGTGCACACATACTGCATAATCCAGTTAATAAACTGGTCAGGGAAACCCAAGGCAACCAACATTTCCTTGATAAACACCCAGCTTATAGAATCATAAGCTTTCCTAAGGTCAACTTTCATAGTGCATCTTGGGCGGTCCTTTTATTGCCATAATTCTTCAGCATATCTTGACACACCAAAATATTATCAAAAATAGACCTACCAGCAACAAAAGCACCTTGACTAGGATCAATAAGCTCAAGCAACACCTCCTTCAGTCTCTCACAAATCATTTTAGAAATAATTTTATAGATGATATTGTAGCAAGCAATAGGCCTATATTGAGTCACCATATTAGCATTCTCAACCTTAAGAACCAAGGTGATAGAAGTTAATTCACTTGCTTTACTAGTTTACCATTAGCAAAGAAATCAAGCACATCCTTGGTTACATCACAACCAGTAATAGACCAAGTTGCCTTAAAGAATTTGCTTGAAAACCTATCAGGCCTACGGGATTTATCATCCTCAATACTCCAAAGGGAAATTTTCACATCTTTATCAGTGAAACCCCTACACAGCCTATCCCTTTGAACTGCAGACAGACTGTAACACCCCAATAATTCTCTCTTAAAACCTATAAATACCCTGAACAAAATCCAAGAGAATTACTAGCGTGATACCACCACGTGTTCAAACGTTAAGGCTATATAAAATAATAGTAGCGGAATAACTAAATCAGTTACAAATAAGTTTCAAAACCAACAAATAAAACCAAATTAAGTGATACAAGCTGGAACCATTAAGGCCCTTATTTAAAACCCAACAACAGTAGTAAATAAATAAAATCTGAGTTTAAATAAATTCAAACTTATGAAAAGAAATAAACTGCGAATAATAACCAACTCTCCACTCAAAATCCCACCACCTTAATGCAAGTCCAAACTATGTAAACACCTCTGATGAGTCTGCTCCCCAATATTACAAGTGTAAAGATTGTATCATTACAGGGTCATTGAAAGGCGAAGGCCATGACCAAAGAAGGACACACAAAGCACGTAATTAGCAAAGCTGAGTACATACAAGCTGAGAAACATAATAAGAAATCCCTAGCATGCTACTAATAATTAATCATCACGCATCATTAGTTGTAGACTCGACACATGACTTAATTATTTACATTACTATGACTCCATTAATTAATAATAGGTAAATCATTATTTTTATTCATTGGATTACGCAATAGACAAGGTTGTCCAACCCCATGCTCCATTTGGAACATCAATAAAAGAAAAACCACATGCCTCCTGTTTTGGGTGTTTTTGTCCCTCGGGAGAGTTACAACACGAAGACTGATCCGGGATGAGCTGAACCTGCAAAACAAACGGAGACACCTGTTGGGTGGTGCTCCGCCTCCAACGCACAAGTTAATAACTTGAAACGGAATAAAGAGAACGGAAATTTAGGTGGGTATCTGCTCGGATTCCAAGCTCAGGTGTTTCTCTGATGTAAGAGAATGCAGTTGTAATAAATGGTAAAAAACGTGTCCTCAAAATGAGGGACATCTCCCTATTTATAGGGTCTTTGGGAATTGCCCCTAATTAGGTCACTGAACCCTAATCATTGGTGGGCTGCGCCGTATTCCGGCTTTCTCGGGATTTGGGCCTGAAGGCCGCCTTTTCCCCTTTATCTCTGGAATGACACGTGTCAAACAGGGATTGGTCCATTTTGGACCAATCTGAGGCTGACACGTGTCACCCTCTGATTGGGCCACGTGGCAGGGTAAAAATACCCTAAACATTTGCCCCTCACAGATGTGACGTGGCATGCCACGTGGCATCTGTGACACATGCCACTCTCCGGTTGGCGGTAATTTTACAGTTACACAGTAACCGTTCACCTTCCAAGTAAATTACGGAAATGCCCCCGTATTTACCCCATATATATAGCCGTTTTACCCTCATAATTTTGTACGTTTTACAAAAATTTTCTAGAGAGGAAAACTTTGAGAGAGCAGAAGTCATCCGTTTGAGTCAGGCGCAAGCAAGAAACTTTTGTTCTTCCGCAACCCAGCCGGACCCGCCCTCCTTCAGATACCACATACAAAGGTACCGTCTCTGTCTCTCTCAGCTCTTTTCTTTTTTCACCGCCTGTACATATTTCTTGCAATAAATGGATGCATCACCAACACACACGGCACAACCTAGGTTAGAGTCCAGCCGGTCACCGGGGACGGCTGAGTCTAGGACTGGGAGTGCCGGCTCGGGGTGTTGGGACCACCCTTTGCCATGGATTCCGACTAGTTATGTGTCTGTGCAGGACACCATGGCTCGGACAATGCAGACGGCTAATGATCCAAATTACAGAGGCGAAGGCTCAGGCGGCCAAACGCCTGAGGGAGACACGTCTGGTCAGGGTGATCAGACGACTCTGGAGAGATCCCCTCCGCGCGCCCCTTCAACCCCCACTGACTCTTTTCTAGAGGAGTGTGACCAAGGTGGCGACGATGCCGCCTCTACCCCCATGGACCAAAGTGAGGGGGAGACGGAGAGTGACAGCTCCGCCTCTACCTCCGAGAGCAGCGATGACTTGCCCCCTCTTCCGGATAGCGAGGAGGAAGAAAGGAAAAAGTGGAGTGAGAAGGACGATCCCTTCAGCATCCACGTCTCCTCCAAGGACCGGATCCAGATGGGGGAGAACTTAGAGAATTTTAAGAAAATGCACCCGCTAGGAGACGGGTATAAGATCCGGGTGCCGCCTGAACTTGGCACCATCGTCTGGGGGGATGATCAACAGAACGCCAACAGTAATTTTGGCTGTTACGAGGCGGCGTTCAAAGCCGGCCTTCGCTTCCCCCTTCACCAGGCGGTGAAGGCTATTTTGAGGGGCTACGGCCTGGGGCTCTGGCAACTTACCCCCAACTCCTGAACCAACATTCTGGGGTATGTTGCCGCCTGTGAGTTCCAAGGGCTTAACCCCGGCTGGGAGGCTTTTGCAAGCATGCATTACCTCAGCAGGAGCCCAGGCGGCTGGAGAGCGTGGTATACTCTAACCACACAGCCGCAATATATGATGACCTTGGACAAGGTCTCCAAGTTCGATGGCTGGAAGCACAGGTTCTACCTGATGTCAGCCCCAACCAGACGGGAGAATTATGAATTCCGTCTGTACAATAAGAAGCTTGACTTGTTAAGCAGGAAGTGCGCTCTTCCCCGGATCCCAGAGAAAGACTTTGACGAAATAATTGAGGCAGACTTTTTTGGCCTCACAGACGAAACTCTGTCAACCGGGGAAACAATAAAAGTTCCTAAGAACTGGATTCCCAAAAGCGCCTGGTTCAGGGATGAATGTTTCCTAGCCGCCTGTGGGCTAGGGCACATGTTTAATAAATGTACGCACCTGAGTTCATACCGTCTGTAGTACTTCTCTATCGGTATTGATTTATGATGACCAATATCTTTCTTTTTGCAGAAGAAGCATTGAACATGCTGCAGAAGGAGAAAACTCCCAAGCGGTCTTCTGCGACCATCCGCAAAGAGTTTGCGGAGAAAGCTGCGGTCGAGGTCAGGGCCAAGGTATTGAGCGTCTGACCCTTTCTTAAGTTCATTTTATAAACTGTCTTGCCCGGATACTAACCTTTACTTATTTATTTTCATAGGGGGGAGAAGTTGGGAAATCGTTTGAGAAGAATCTCAAACGGGCTAGGGAGGAGGCCCCAGCCGTTCTCAATAAAATAAAAAAGTCCGCCTCTGCATCAACTCCTAGCGCCTCAGCCGGGACAAAGACGATGCGAATAGCGGGGCGGCTCGAGAAAGTAGGTGGCAACCTGTGCCTAGACCTTGCCAACCCCTCAGGAGCCGCGGGGTTCACCACGCCTGCAAGCGTTCCCCACTTGGCCGGCTCTGAAGGTAAGAACCCTTTTGAATCCCCGTCTGAGCTGGGGTGGCCTTTATGGGTGAAATCCCACTCCCAACAGACGTCATCCTCAGACAGCCGGATACAAATAGGTGCCGCCTTAGTTTCGCACTCATCACCTATTGATTGTGGTGCAGATCAAACACAATCTCCCCGCTGGCCAGACGTCCAGAAGCACGCCAAAGCCATACTGGACGCCGTCCGGAAGAAGGATAAGGACAATATCCCTGGGATAGAGACGTTCAACCTTGAACGCATTCTATCCCTTCTGGCTGAGGTAAGAAACCTGTCAATTCCATGTTATTTGTTCCAAGTAATTTCCCCGCCCGTAATTCTTATACCGCCTGCTTTTTTGCAGGCCATGCTGCGGGTGGACGGGCTCAAACGTCCTTATTCCCGCAAACGGGAAGAGGTAAAAAGGGCCAAGAAGTCTGCCATAGACGCTGATAATATTGCTTTACACTCAACTATCGTAAATGAACTTGAAACTAAAGCAATAATTATGACACAGGCGTCTAAAATCCAACAGCTGGAGCTAGATCTGAAGGCGGCCGACAAGCGGGTGACGGATGCTGAGACGGCCAAGAAGGGGGCGGAGGAGGCCCAAAAGAAGGCAGACGAGAGCGCCAAGCAGGCTGATGAGGCGCTCAAGAAGGCCCAAGCGGACCTTGGCAAACTGAAAACCAAGGTTGAGAGGCTGGAGAAGGATGCTGCTCAAGCTCAGAAAAACATTGCAGCAACCCTGGAGGCGGAGCAAAATCGCCTCGTTGCTGAAAGCGATGCTGACAACGACGCCCGTATGAAGATTTCTTGGGCTGCCTTGTACCCAGAAGCTGATTATAGCATCTGGGAAATGGCACACAGCTATGCTGAGTACGTGGTGTACTTGAGAGAGCAAGGCGAGACAGAGCCTGCCTCCTTTGAAGCCTGGCTCAGCAACAATGAGCCGTCCGCGCCTGAGCTTCCTGGTCCTAATGAAGCGCAGGAAATTCCCTCAAACGATGAGGAGAAGGGAGAGGACTAGGAGGCTCCGTCTGCAGGCCAGAAGTGACCCTTCAGCGGCAGTATGCCAATCTTTGCTTTCTTTTAATTCTTTTTTATTCAGCGGCTGTATGCCAAAGCTTGCTTTTTCCGGCCCGCGTGCCGAGTATCCTTGTATTTACCGGCTGTGGAGCCGTGTTAATTAACAATTTCTCTCTCCCGGACGAGGTTCGGTTAACATTTGATTATTACAACCGTTTAGTTGGATGGACTTTAATGAATTGCACCGACTAAGTCGGTTTTGATTATTTTGCATTTGAATTTTTGCCTATCTTATTAAAAGCATGCGGCGATTCTTTGCCCAACTAGTCAATAGTCTAGCTGTCCTTGCCCCTTAACGGCTGTGTGATTGGTTTCAGTTGGAGCTGGTTGATTGACTTGTAAACGTCTGATGCTGCAAAGAGCATGATATGTTTGTAAGTCAATCAATCACAGTAGTGATTGCCCCAAACCAAGTGCACAGCCGTACATCCACAGGCATGTCGGTTACTACCCAGACGGGTTACGCCCGTCCTGGTAGAAATTTCATAACCATTGAACTCTTGCCCCAATTGGGGTGAGGTGCAATTTTGGAATGGATAACCTAAGTGAGAACTTCAGCTGGTGACCGTCTGATGCCTATGGGCATCCGGTATTTAGGGACTTATTCGTTCTTCGTAGGTTATTTCGGTCAAGCGGCTATGAGTTTACCAATTCGGTCGTTCAATTTTTGCCGTCTGTATGGATATGTAGAACCGACAGGTAGTCTATTCTCTGCGACGATTGCACCCGGAGGGGTGTCGCCGGACGCCTTTGTCCATGCTGGGACATGCGATTTTATAAAAAGAGCAACCATCCGGCCATTTTAGCCTCTGATCTTGTTTGAGACCGGTTGTGTAGCCACTAAACGTTTTTGTGCTTAGTTTCTTAATTAGTGTTGAATTTACACCAAGTATCGAACTTTACTTTTTAATCAAACGAGTCTGTCTAGGTATTACCCAGGCGATTATGCTAAGTATCAAACTTAGTTGAGAAAAATGGAGAATCCGTCTGTGTATTACACAGGCGGACCATGCTAAGTATCAAACTTAGTTAGAAAAATGGAGAATCCGTCTGTGTATTACACAGGTGGACCATGCTAAGTATCAAACTTAGTTAGAAAAATGGTTAAGCAGTTGAATAAACAAAGTATCCAACTTAAGTAAACAAGGGATCCGAGCATTACCCAGGCGGATAAACAAAATAAAAATGTACCCTTTACCAAGTATCGAACTTAGTTAGGTAGATGGGGAATCCGCCTGGATGTTACCCGGATGAATAATCAAACGATAACTCAAATTTTGCAAACAAATACTTAATCTTCAATAATTGACTCATTGTTTACAAAAAACTACAAACTCAGAAGTAGTACTTTTTTAGATTGTCTACATTCCAAGTTCTAGGCAGGCGCCTGCCGTCCGGAGTTTCCAGGCGGTAGGTGCCGTCCCTTACTTCTTCATAGATCCGGTAGGGGCCTTCCCAATTTGGAGTTAGCTTTCCCAGCTCATTGGCCCTACCGGTTGCCTCCATTTTTCGTAACACTAAGTCGTCAACTTTCAAAGGACGCTTGTGTACTTTTTTGTTGTAGGCTCTCGTCATTCTCAGACGGTAAATCTCATGACGCAAGGCGGCATTGCCCCGGCGTTCTGGGAGTGAATCCAATGCCAGCCACATTGCTTCCCAGTTTGCCTCTTCATCATACAGCATGACTCTGAGAGTCGGCTCGTAATGTTCGATGGGCAAGACGGCTTCAGCGCCGTAAACCATGAGAAATGGGGTTTTACCGGTTGCCCCTTTCGCTGTTGTCCGGATGGCCCACAGGACATGGATTAATTCTTCTGCCCATAAGCCACCAGCTCTTTCTATTTTCTTTTTAATGCCGTCTGAGATGAGTTTGTTGAAAGCTTCAACTTGGTCGTTTGCTTGTGGCCGGCCAACAGATGCGAAATAGCTTGAGATCCCCTGATCTCCCAACCAAGTTATTAGCTGAGGCGTCTCAAACTGAGGACCATTATCAAAAACCATAGACATGGGTACCCCGTACCGGGTGATAATGTTCTTCCAGATGAAGGAAATTACGTCTGAGGTCTTGATGTTTTTAACCGCCTCAGCCTCAACCCACTTGGTGAAGTAATCCAAAGCTACTAAGATATAGCGCTTTCCGCCTGGAGCAGGCGTGTAAGGACCTAGAATGTCCATGCCCCATTTTGCAAACGGGATTGGGCTGTGGATGGCTGTCAGATAATTAACTGGACGATGAATAAGTTTTCCAAACTTTTAGCACTTGTCACATTTTTTCACCAATTCCTTGGCGTCTTCCTCAAGAGTGGGCCAAAAGTAATGTCATCTGGCTCGGACAGCTAGGGACCTGCCGCCTATGTGGGAGGCGCAGAACCCTGAGTGCAAGTCTTCGAGAACTTCTTTCCCTTTTTCTGGGGTGACACACTTCAACAGAGGCTTAAGAAACCCCGCCTTGAAGAGCTCTCCATTTCTCAACTCAAAGCTTGCATCTCGCTTCTTCAGGACGGCTGCCTCCTGTGGCGAATCAGGAAGTGTGCCGTCTGAGAGATAAGTCCGGATGCCATCCATCCAGGTAGAGCTTTGGTCCAAAACTCCAATGGGATCTTCATTGATGCTTCTCTTTTCCAGAACTTCCCAAAAGACAGACCGAGGCGTATCATGGCAGGCGGAAGATGCCAGTTTTGACAACGCATCCGCCTGGTTATTTTCAGACCTAGGCCCTTGGTTCAGCCGGAATTCCTCAAGTGCCCCAGCCTCCTCTTTGACTGTCTGAAGATATTTGATCATAGCCGGATGGGTAGCTTCATAACTTCCCTCATATTGGCTAACAACCAATTGAGAATCAGAATAGGCGTCAATTTTCATGGCCCCTGCCGCCTTACACATGCGAATTCCGGATAGTAGGGCTTCATATTCCGCCTCATTGTTAGAGGCCTGAAACTTGAAGCGTAGTGCATACTCAAATCTGTCTCCTTCAGGAGATTCATAAATTACACCTGCACCACAGCCGTTCTTTGTAGAGCTCCCGTCTACGTACACTTTCCAAACCTGATCAAGATTATCCGGAGCCACCGGACGAGTCATTTCCACAATGAAGTCGGCAAACGCCTGACCTTTCACTGCCTTTCTTGGTTCGTAAGTGATTTCAAGGCTCTGCATTTCAATAGCCCATTTCAACATTCTCCCGGATGAGTCCAAGGTAGACATTGGCCGCTTAAGTGGCTGGTCCGTGTAAATCACCACCGGATGTGCCAAAAAGTAAGGCTTCAATTTTTTGAATGCCATGTACAAAGCAAGACCAAATTTTTCAACCATGGGGTACCGGAGCTCAGCATTTTTAAGAACATGGCTAATGAAGTAAACCGGGAGCTACACGCCGTCTCGCTCAGCAAGGAGAACGGCACTGAGGGCATGGTCTGAGACGGCTAAATACATGTACAACGTCTCCCTAGGCAAAGGACTGACCAACCTAGGCAGAGAATGTAAATGCTCTTTCAATCTCTGGAACGCCGCCTCAGCGTCATTCCCCCATTCAAATCAGGTCTTCTTCCTGATTGCTTGGAAGAAGTAAAGGCATTTGTCACCTGACCGACTGAGGAACCTTCCCAGGGCGGCCAGACAACCGGTGAGTCTCTGAACTTCCCTGACAGAGCGAATGTGACTTCATGTCAATCACCGCCTGTATCTTTTCGGGGTTAGCCTCTATCCCCCTTTGATCAATCAGGAACCCGAGAAACTTCCCAGACTCAACACTAAAGACGCATTTCTTAGGATTTAACATAACCTTATGCCGCCTGAGGGTGGTGAATGTTTCTCGGAGATCAGCAAGGTGATCCGTCTGTAGCTTGGATTTGACTATCATGTCATCAATGTACGCCTCCACATTCCTCCCAATCTGATTAATGAAGACCGTATTAATCATCCGTTGGAAAGTGGCAGGCGCATTTTTCACAGCCAAACGGCATCACAGTATAACAGAATAGCCCCTGATCAGTGACGAAGGCCGTCTTCTCTTGGTCTTTCTTCCACAGGGGTATCTGATGGAAGCCGGAGTAGGCATCCATAAAGCTCATCAAGGCGTGACCGGCTGTAGAATCGACAAGACTGTCGATCTTTGGAAGCGGATAACTGTCCTTTAGACACGCCTTGTTGAGGTCTGTGTAATCAACACACATGCGCCAGGTCCCATTCGGTTTCTTCACAAGGACTACATTGGCCACCCAGTCGGGGAAATTACAAGGCCGAATAAACCCAGCATCCAACAGCTTTTTGACTTCGGCAGCTGCCGCCTGACTTCTTTCCTCGCCATAGTTTCTTTTCTTTTGCCGGATGGGCTTCTTTTTGGGGTCCACGGCGAGTTTGTGGACAGCAAGGTCCGGGCTGACGCCTGGCATCTCTTCCACTTCCAAGGCAAAAATGTCTTTGAAATCTTTCAACAGAAGGTGCAAGCTTGCACCCAAGGTAGCATGAGCAACCGTCCCAACCTTAACAGTACGTTCTGGACGGCTGTCATACAGAACGAGATCAATGCTTTCGCCAGCCGGTTGGGGACGGAGCTCATCTGACCGTTCACCGGCCAGTGATTGCTATTTTTTCTCTTTTTTCACCTCCACCAGCAGAGGAGCCTTTCTTTTCTTTCCGGCTGCTGATGGGGCAGGAGCTGGGTCAGCATCCTTGACGTTGTAAAGGTCTATTGGTTCCTGACCGCCTGGGGCCACGGTATCTCGGACGGCTGAGAGATAACATTCTCGGGCCGAATCCCCATTCAAGGAACCAACAGAGCCGTCATCCCTCTCATACTTGATGAGCATCAGGGAAGGGATGATTACTGCCTTGGCTACGTTGAGGGTTGGCCTGCCAAGAATGATGTTATAGGCGGTCAACTCCTCAACGACCAAGAATCTGACGACAATATGTCGACCCTGGCCTTTCTCTCCCAGCCGGATGGGTAAATCAATTCTCCCGGCTGGGTAGACCATCCCACCCCCAAAACCAACCAAGGGGTGGGTGACTGGATGCATGCTGCTGACATTGTATTTCAGCTTTTGCAGGCACCGGAGGCTGATGATATCTGATGAGCTGCCGGTGTCAATAAGGATCCGTCCAACCAGTTGGTTGGCAACCTTACATTCAATGACCACCGGGTCATCATGCGAGCGGCGGACGCTGCCCCTATCCTTCTCAGTGATCAAGACGTCTGGGAAGGAGGAGCTGGCTTCCGCCTGCTCATCATCATCTTTGTCCATCTTTTGAAGATGGCTCTTGGTGCCCCGGATGGTAGGGCCACCACATGAGAACCCGCCTGCTATAGTGTAGACCGGCTCCTTATCGGTATCCGAGCTACTAGCAGGCTGGGGGGTAGTCTTGGAGGACTGACCCTTGTTTTTCTTTTTTGCCCCGGCTGGGGACTTAGAAATGTAGGACTTCAACAGCCCTTTGTCAGCCAGACGGACCAACGCACGCTGAAGACTGAAGCAGTCGTTGGTGTCATGGCCGACCTCCTCATGGAACTGACAGAATTAATTCTTGTTCCGTGACTGGACAGAACTCTTCATAGGATTCGGCTTCTCAATGGACAACCGGTCCTTTACCTCCATGAAGATGGAGTTGCAGTCTTTATTAAACTCGTACTTGGGGACGTACGGTTTAAATTCTTTCTTTTTCTTCTGGGACGGCTGGTCAGAGTCAGTAACCGCCCAGACTTCTTTTCTTTTCTTGCTCTCTTCTTTGTTTTTAGCCGGCTGAGCTGACCGACTGTCTTTCTGTTTGTCAGACTTCTTGGAGTCTGACTGGCTACCAGGCGAGCAGAGGTCGGTAGCTTGAATGTAGCTTTCCGCCTCCCTCAGGGCCGCCTGTAGGGTAAAAGCCCCTTTTCTGACTAGGTCGAACTTAAAGGCCGACCCGTCTCTCAGACCTTTAAAAAAGTCTGTAAAAGCTACCTCATCAGACAGTCCCTGAATCTGAATTCTGATCAGGTTGAACCGCCTGACATATGAGCGCAACCCTTCTCTCTCTCCCTGCTTAACATTGCTCAAATCAAGGCTTGTCTTTTTAGCAGGGATGTTCATTGAGAAGTTGGAAGCAAACAGGAAGGCAAGCTTCCTGAAGCTGTCTATAGACCCGGCTGGCAGGTTGCCAAACCATTGTTGGGCGATGCCCTTCAATGTAGCCGGAAAGCACCGACACCAAGTGGCATCATCCAACTCCTGCAGATACATGAGGTTGGTGTAAGCCATGAGGTGGTCTTCTGGATTGGTGGTACCATCATAGGTACCAACCAACACATTCTTAACCTTGGTCGGCTGAGCCGCCTCGGTTATCTCCCGAGTGAACGTAGAAGGCTGTTCACCCAGGCGCAGCAGTCGAAGCTGCCAGTCCAATGGCTGGACATTTGGATATGTCACCTGACCTCCAAAGAAGGCTGGCTGCATGAAGGGAGGAGAATACTGTCCGTAAGCCTGAGTGGGCACATACGGTACATTTCCAATCATATGAGGGCCAGAATGGACGGTATTACCGCCTGTTTGACTCTCTTGCAAGGAGGGTGCACTCCCTGCAGAAATATTGTTGAAGCTGTCCGGAAAGTTCGACGTTGAAGCCGACTTAGATAGCGATTGATTTCTCTTCCGGTTAATGATTTCCCGGGCATCGAGAGTTGATTTTTTACTTCTCACCGGCTGATGAGGCCGGCGAGGGTTATTAGTGTTTCCCCCAGGAAAGAGAATTTTTTACCAATCAATGGTCCCGGCTGCCTTCTCCTTTGGATGGGGAGTAGGCTGTCGGTTTCTGACTGACTTCCCCTTCTCTGGAGGAGTCTTCTTCACCGACTGACCTTTACTTGGGCCAGCCCTGCTTTTGGTGATCAGCTCTTTAATTTCACCCTTGAAACTCGTCATGAACCTCATGAGTTCGTCTCGGGTGACTGGGGCTGATCCAGCTGCCGTTTGGGTTGCCCCTTCCGGCTGCCAAGTAGGTCTGCTCGGACCCGCCTGGGTGGCACCCCGCTCCAGAGTCTCTCTGGGCCGGATGCGCTTAACTCTTAGAGAGCCGTCCTCGGCTGTAGAGGTTTTGACCTGAGGATCCTCATCCTCCTCATGGTCTGTAAAGACTTCTGGGTCTTCGCCCAGACGGTTTGGGGGTGCAGATTCTTGAACCATCATCGAGGTACTCTCCCCACAGACGGCGCCAAATGTTTAGGGTGTTTTTGTCCCTCGGGAGAGTTACAACATGAAGACTGATCCGGGATGAGCTGAACCTGCAAAACAAACGGAGACACCTGTTGGGTGGTGCTCCGCCTCCGACGCACAAGTCAATAACTTGAAACGGGATAAAGAGAACGGAAATTTAGGTGAGTATCTTCTCGGATTCCAAGCTCAGGTGTTTCTCTGATGTAAGAGAATGCAGTTGTAATAAATGGTAAAAAACGTGTCCTCAAAATGAGGGACATCTCCCTATTTATAGGGTCTTTAGGAATTGCCCCTTATTAGGTCACTGAAACCTAATCATTGGTGGGTTGCGCCGTATTCCGGCTTTCTCAGGATTTGGGCCTGAAGGCCGCCTTTTCCCCTTTATCTCTGGAATGACACGTGTTAAACAGGGATTGGTCCATTTTGGACCAATCTGAGGCTGACACGTGTCACCCTCTGATTGGGCCACATGGCAGGGTAAAAATACCCTAAACACCTCCTTTCGGAAACATTAATAAACATCCAACGACCACGGGTGCGACTCCGTGACCGTAGTTAGTATGAGATCTCATCTAACTCCTATTTTTGAAAAGTATTTGAAATAAGAGACTCATAGATTAGACGGCCTCGAGAAAAGTACACGGCTAATACCCCATGTACCCTAACCCCTGATTGTCATTACTCCAAATGTGCACCAATCCAGTGTTTTATTGTTCATCCATCTTGCACTTAACTTGATTTACTAGTTTAGATTTTTTGATGATTCATATGCATAACAATACAAACATTCCAAACACAATTCAATCAAACAAGGCAAATTTCCAATTTAAATTCTTGATTTATTAGGGACGAACAACATTTATCATTTATTCCTTTACTACCTCGGTGTATAAACACCTTGAGTGCATAAGGCACCCCAAAACCTTAACCTCATCTTATAAGACTTGAATTCCTCCTTTACTCATCCTGTTTGCATAATCATGAATGAGTAATAAATTAATCTTTACACCAATCACATACATTTGCCTTCAAGCGCACATTGCATAATTAGAGCACAAATAATACTTGCAATATAAAATAGTGCACATCATATGAAATTCACAATGTATAACCAAACAATTTAACCCAGTCATCCTTATACATGATACTAAGTTCTCGATCCGTCCTTATACATGCACCTAAAAGCAAGGTTTCGTAACTTGAATGTACCTTGAATAAACGAATTGGTATGCCACTTTACTATCTAGAAATCTCCTTCAATAAACTCCTCTCCTAAACCAAACAATAACATCTTAATCAGTACCCAATCAATCAAATTTACAGCAATACTAACTTACTTTAAAACCTTCAAAATCTAAATCAACCAACACTTTAAAACCTTCCCTTTAGTTAAAATTAAAGGCTTATATATAGTTCTTTAAATTTTCTTCATAAAAACCCTAAAATACACTCTTATACATGAAATTACAGCAAGTTTAAAGTTTAATAAAAATCTTAAAATTATTTAAAAACCCCTAATAATCTCCCTTTTTAATGGGTGATTAAACCCTCTTTATAAATCATCAAAAGTAGTACTTAGAAACTATTTCTAGCACTCAAAACTTCAATAAAAACATATATTTATGCGTAATTAACTTTAAACATGATTAATTTTATTAATCAAACTCAAGGATAATATTTTAAGTATAAAAAAAACTTGTTAAAATCAAAAACTGCCCGAAAATCATATTTAGAGACTGAATTTGGCCACGAGAGGGTGGTGCTCATTACCAAAGGTAGTGAGTCTTTCTTAAACACTGTTTCTAAATGGAAAACTTTTCTTTTTTTCATCAAAATCAGATGAGTTCAGAACCTGACTGGGATTAAAACGGGATTAATATTAACGAACAAAAATCTAAAAATTAAAACACGAATTTACACGTTTAAAATAATCTGGAATTAAGTTAAACTAATCATTAGTTATAATCACAAAAATTTCAAAACATTATTACTATAAAATCCCTAAATCAATTGTTCATAAAAACCCTAAAATCATGATTTTCAATAATTAAAAACCCTAGGTTATAAAATTTACAAAATCTTAAAATTATGACATTTTTAAAATCTGAAATTATCAAATTTAATCATCAAAATACAATTTGATACTAATTAAATTAATTTCAATCAATAAAATCAAAACCCATACATAAATAATTATAATTATACAAATTAATAAAACAAAGGAGAAAATAAGACTAACCTTTTTGTGTGGGAAAATTTTGGGGATTAATGGGGTATTTATAGGGGAGAATGTTGTAGGGTAAATTGAAAGATTGGGCCTCATGAATGGAGGTTTCTGGAGGTTATGCTTGGTGAGTTGGGGTTTCCTAACATGGTCATAAACTGGATAATGGGATGTATAACTTCTGTCTCTTACTCACTTATGATTAATGGTTATCCTTCTTTCCCTTTCCAGGCAAAAAAAGGCTTGAGGCAAGTTGACCCTATGTCCCCTTTCCTGTTTTCTTTGTGTATGTAGTATCTCTCAAGGTGTTTGCAGGACATGACTAAAAATCCAGATTTTAACTTTCATCCTAAATGTAAGAAACTTGGGATTACTCATTTGATGTTTGCTGATGATCTGCTACTGTTTGCTAGGGCTGATTTAGGGTCTATTAATCATCTTTTTCAGGCTTTCTAGAAATTTTCTGAGGCTTCTGGGTTGTCTGCAAACTTGGATAAGAGTGATGCCTATTTTGGGGGTGTCCTTGAACATGAGATAACTGATCTCCAGCAAGTGCTGGGAATGCCTTATGGTTCCTTGCCTTTTAAGTACCTTGGTTTTCCTTTTTCTTCTAAAAAGCTCACTATTTTTTAGTGTAAGCCTTTAGTTGAATGGGTTACTTGTAGAATTGATACTTGGGCTGCCAAACATCTCTCCTATGCTGGAAGATTGCAACTGATTAAAAGTGTTCTTTTTGGCATTCAAGCTTTTTGGGCTCAGATTTTTATTCTGCAAAAGAAGATTATAAGGGAAATGGAGTCCAGGTTTACGTGCCTTTTGTGGACTGGAAAAAGTAACCCTTCTAAGAAGCCTTGGTTGCTTGGAAGTTTTTATGCTTACCTAAGTCTTGTGGGGGTTGGAATATTACTTCTTTGGAAGATTGGAATAAGGCAGCTATAGCTAAGGTTCTTTGGGATCTAGCTAGCAAATCTGATAACCTATGGGTAAAATGGGTACATATATACTATTTTGCAAGCAAGGATATATGGACTGCTACTATTCCTAAGAAAGCTTCTTGGATTTTGAAGAAGATTCTTGCTTCAAGATTGCTTGTGAATGATATTGGTGGTTGGGATAGTGTCATTGTTAATGGGAAAATGCAAATTAAGAAGCTTTACAGTGTCATTAAGCCCTAGGGGCCTAAAGTTCCTTGGAAGAGAATTCCCTACAACAACCAGGCTTCCCAAAAAAGTTTATTTGTCACTTGGCTTGCTATTTTTGATAGGCTAGTCACTAAAGATAGGTTGTTGTCATGGCAGATTACTTATGACCCTTATTGTTTTTTCTGTGCTGCAGAAAATGAAACAGTGGAACATTTATTGTTTAACTGCAGGTTTTCTAAGGAAATTTGGTCTTCATTGCTGCAGATTCTGGATTTCTCTAGATCTATTCTTAGTTTCTCTGAGGAGCAGAAGTGGGTTGCTAAGCACTGCAGGATGGCTAACAATAGAAGCAGAAAGGTGGCTATTTGTTTTTCTGAAACAATTTATATTATTTGGCTTTAGAGGAATGCTTTGATGTTTATAGGGAATTGTAAAACAGGCACTGCTTTTGTTAGAGATATTATATTTCTTGTTGCTTGTAGATGTGATAGTGCTGACAAGTTTTTATTGTATGTTGTTTAGGTTCTTTTTCTGGTCCTGGTGCTTAGTACTCTTCCTAGAAGGTGCCTAATTTCCTTAGTCCAGTAGTTGTGTTCATGGTTCTTCCTAGAACCCTTCCTAGAAGGTGGCTAGGGTAGAGCTAGGAACTGTTTTTGGTGTTTGTTGGCCTTTATGGTCTCTTAGTGTTTGGGTTGTTGAAACTTAGATTATTATAGGTTGTAACTTGCTTCTCTTTTGGTAATAAAATCTCAATTTACCAAAAAAAAAAAATAAATTTCAAACACATTCAAATAAAGCTTTTCGATTCAAATGAAAGTCAAACACATTCTAACACATATTTTTGAATTAAATGAAAGTAATACACTTTCAAACAAAGCTTTTTGAGTCGAATGAAAGTAAAACACATTCAATCCAAGCTTTTTATATCGAATGAAATTTAAATGCGTTAAATGAAGCTAATTGAATCAAATGATAGTCAAATACATTCAAATAAAATTAAAGTAAAACACATTCAAAAATGCTTTTTGAATCAAATGAAAGTAAAACACATTTAACAAAGTTTTTTGAATCAAATGAAAGTCAAATACATTCAAACAAAGTTTTTTGATTCAAATGAAAGTCAAACACATTCAAACGAAGCTTTTTGAATCGAATGAAATTCAAACGCATTCAAACAAATCTTTTTGAATCAAATGAAAGTCAAACACATTGAAACAAAGCTTTTTGAATCTAATGAAAGTCAAACACATTCAAATAAAGCTTTCTGAATCGAATGAAATTCAAACACATTCAAACAAAATCTTTTTGAATAAAATGATAGTCAAACATATTGAAACAAAGCTTTTTGAATCGAATGAAAGTCAAATGCATTTAACGGAGCTAATTGAATCAAATGTAAGTAAAACACATTCAAACAAAGCTTTTTGAATTAAATTAAAGTTAAACACATTCAAACAAATCTTTTTGAATCAAATGAAAGTCAAATACATTAAAACAAAGCTTTAAGAATCAAATGAAAGTCAAACACATTCGAACAAACCTTTTTAAATTAAATAAAAGTAAAAAACATTCAAACATAACTTTTTGAATCTAATAAAATTAAAACTAATTCAAACAAAGCTTTTTGAATCGAATGAAAGTCAAACACATTCAAACAAATCTTTTTGGATCAAATGAAAGTCAAATACATTCAAACAAAGCATTTTGAATCAAATGAAAGTTAAACACATTCGAATAAACCTTTTTTAATTAAATAAAAGTCAACACATTCAAACAAAGCATTTTGAATCTAATGAAAGTAAAACACATTCAAACAAAGCTTTTTGAATCAAATAAAAGTCAAACATATCAAACAAAGCGTTCTGAATAAAATGAAAGTCAAACACATGCAAACAAATCTTTTTAAATCATATGAAAGTTTTACACATTTCAAAAAAGCTTTTTGTATCAAATTCTGCTACTGCTACTGTTCCTACACAAATCTTTTTAAATCAAATGAAAGTTTTAAAACATAGTTTGGGTTCCTAGGCAGCCTAATCCTGCTCCTACTACTATTCTTGTATCTAATTCTGTTAATGAAACAGTCCATGGTGATGCTGCTATTACTCCATCTCCTACTACACACAAAGCTAACTCTGATTATGATTGGAGAATAGTTGGCAAGAAGAATAGAAGTTTCAGTGTTTCTCATCCTGCTCCAGATTTGTCTAGCTCTAATCCTTATTCTTCTTTGTTTGAAGATACTCACACTGATCCTATCGGGGGTGATGGTAATCCCCTTTTGGGAGGATGATTGTTATCTCTTGGAACATTAGGGGTCTTAATGACCCTAATAAAGTAGCTTCTGTCAAGAAGTTACTCTCTGAGCAATCTGTTGATGTAATTGGTATTCTGGAAACCAAGGTGAAACTGAAAAATTGTGTCAAATTACAGAAGAAGTTCGGCAAAGCTTGGTCTTGGTTCTGCAATTATGACCATTCTTATAAAGGAAGAATTTGGGTTGGTTGGTTACAGGACAAAGTGAATGTGACTGTTTTTTCTTCTCATGAGCAATTTATTCATAGTGATATTTGTTCTAAAGACTTACAGCACCATTTCTTAGTTACCTTTTTGTATGGTCTTCACTCTATTCATGATAGGGTTCCTCTTTGGACTGGTATTAATAACATTTCAGTTTCTTCTGATCCTTGGCTTCTCATTGGTGATTTTAATTCTGTTCTTCATGATGGTGATAGGTTTAATGGTGCTCCTATTACTGATTATGAGGTAAAACACTTCAAAGAATGTATTGAGACCATGGACTTTTGTGAAATCAAGAGTAAGGGTTCTTTCTTTTCTTGGAATAATAAAGGGCATGGTGATGATAGGATTGCTACTAGAATTAATAGGGGTCTGGTTAATCAAGCCTGGATGTCTGTTTACAGTTCTGTTGAAGCTATCTTTCTCCCTCCCTTACTTTCTGATCACTATCCTATTTTGGTTGAGGTCTGTTCTCATAATCTTGGGAAGGGAAGGCCTCTCAGATTTTTGAATTGCCTTGCTGATCACAAAGATTTTTGCTCTATTGTTAAAGCTGGCTGGATTAAGGTGTCTAAGAGCACTGCTATGTCTGATGTTTGGCAGAATTTGAAAACTATTAAACAAGGTCTTAAGAGCTTAAACACCAAATATTTTGCAAATATTGATGAAAGAGTTGATCAAGCAAATGCTACTTTAATTCAAATCCAAGGAAAGCTTGCTGATGATATTACCAATGTAGATTTACAGTTACAGGAAGCTGCTGCTATTGAGCAAGTTAAACATTGGATGAGTATTCAGGAGCACATATACAAACAGAAAGCTAGAGTGGATTGGATCAAATTAGGAGATTCTAATTCCCACTATTTCTTTTCTGTTATGAAGCAAAGGCAAAGTAGGAATAGAATTGATTCTATTTTTACTGATCTTCATGTGTTACTGAAAGATCCTATTCAAGTGGAACAGGAGATTGTGGGTTTCTATAAGGTTCTTCTGGGTACTAGAGCTTCTTCTTTGCCTGCTGTTGATATTCAAACTATGAGAGCTGGTAAACAGCTAGACCAAACTGCTATAGATATCTTGTCTGCAAATGTTGCTTATTCAGAGATTGATGCTGCTTTGGCTAGTATTGGCAATGACAAGGCTCCTGGTATTGATGGCTTTAATGCTGTCTTTTTCAAGAAGGCTTGGCACATTATTAAGCATGACATCTACACTACTGTTACTCAATTCTTTCAAACTGGTATTATTGCTAAGCAATGGAGTTGCACCACAGTTACTTTAGTTCCTAAAGTCTCTCATCCTTCCTATGTTAAAGAATACAGACCCATTGCTTATTGTACTATGGTCTATAAATTAATCTCTAAAGTGCTTACTTATAGAATTGCTCAGGTTGTGGGCTCTGTTGTTAGTGATTCTCAATCTGGTTTTATTCCTGGGAAGCATATTGGGGATAATATTCTTTTAGCTACTGAGCTCATCAAGGGTTACACTCACAAATATATCACTCCCAGATGTATGCTCAAGATTGATTTAGGGAAAGCTTATGATTTTGTTGAATGGGGCTTTCTTAAGACTGTGCTTAAGGAAACTGGCTTTCCTCAAAAGGTGGTTAATTGGATTATGACCTGTGTCTCTTTTGTTTCTTACTCTATAATGGTGAATGGTTTTCCTTCTAAGCCTTTCCCAGCTCAAAAAGGGTTGAGACAAGGTGATCCTATGTATCCTTTCCTGTTTTCTCTTTGTATGGAGTATCTGTCTAGGTGTTTGAGAGAGATGACCCATGATCCTAATTTCAATTTTCACCCTAGAGGTGAGAAGCTTGGTATTACTCATATGATGTTTGCTGATGACTTATTGCTCTTTGCTAGAGCTTATGCTAGTTCCATTCAGCTTCTTTTGAATGCTTTTCAGAAGTTTTCTAGTGCCTCTGGTTTATCTGCTAACCTTAACAAAAGTGAGGTGTACTTTGGTGGTGTTCTTGAAGCGAAAAAAGATAACTTACAGGCGATTCTTGGGATGAGTTGGGGTACCCTTCCTTTCAAGTATCTTGGTGTTCCTCTTTCTTCTAAGAAGTTGACCATCTCTCACTGCAGGCCTTTGATTGAGAAAATTACTACCAGAATTGATAACTGGTCTGCTAGACATCTCTCCTATGCAGGAAGGTTACAACTCATTAAGAGTGTTCTTTTTGGCATTCAAGCTTATTGGGCTCAAATCTTCATTCTTCCCAAAAAGGTGCTTAAGGAAATTGAATCCAGATTTAGGGTGTTTCTTTGGACTGGCAAAAATGTTTATTCTAAGAAAGCTCCTGTTTCTTGGAATCATATGACCCTCCCTAAAGTTTGTGGTGGTTGGAATATCACTTTACTAAGTGATTGGAACAAAGCTACTGTTTGCAAGATTCTTTAGGATTTAGCTCATAAATCTGATAATTTATGGGTTAAATGGGTCCATATATACTATTTCAGCAACAAGGATCTTTGGTCTGCTGCGATTCCTAAAAAGTGCACTTGGGTTTTAAAGAAAATTCTAGGGTGCAGGGAAGTTATTGACAGCATTGGTGGTTGGCCTGCTGTTACTCATAATGGAAAAATGAGTATCTCTAGAGTGTACTCTAAAATAAGGCCTCAAGCTGATAAAGTGAGCTGGAATAGACTTGTTTGTAACAATCGAGCTTCTCCTAAGAGCATTTTTATAACTTGGATGGCTCTGAAGAATAGAATGGTGACTAAGGATAGGCTTATTCAATGGCATATTAACTGTGATACTTTATGCTTCTTTTGCCAGAACTGTGATGAAAGTGTTGCTCATCTTTTCTTTACTTGCTCTTATTCTAGAGAAATTTGGCAGAAAATTCTTGATTTGTTGAATATCCAAAAGACAGTGCAATGTTTTGAGCTTGAACAACAATGGGCTTCAAGGTTCTACAGGAAAGCTAACAGGAAGGGTAGGCTTTATTTGATGTTCTTTGTTGAAACTGTTCATAGCATTTGGCTTCAGAGGAACAATTTAATGTTCACTGGTAACTGTCAGTCTGCTGAGGTGGTCTTCAGAGAAATTGTTTATAGGGTTGCTGTTAGGTGCTCAAAGTCTGACA
Organism: Chenopodium formosanum; assembly: GCA_024500155.1. Lineage (NCBI taxonomy): Eukaryota > Viridiplantae > Streptophyta > Magnoliopsida > Caryophyllales > Amaranthaceae > Chenopodium > Chenopodium formosanum. Next base: position 46,290,486 of record CM044880.1, read on the forward strand.
AGAAATTCTTGTACTTTTGATGTTCTAGTTCTGGCTTGTTGCTGTTTTTGATTTGGGACTGTGTTCAGGGTGGCTGCTTTTGTTTTGCTCTGGTGGTCTGCTTGTGTTGCTGTTCTGAGTTGATGCAGGGGTCTGCTAGTTGTTGTGCTTTTCTGCTGCTGCTGTTCTGTTACTGCTACTGTATCTGTTGTTGTTCTGTGTGGTGCTGCTGTTTGCTAATGCTGTATCTGTTCTGTGTAGCTGGTTGCTGCTGCTTTTGTCTGCTTCAGCTGTTGTGTCTTTGTTGCTGCTGCTTGCTGTTGTTGTTGCTTGTTGTTGCTGTGTTCTGTGCAGTTGCTGCTTCTGTGTTCTGCAGGTGGTGCAATGTTGGTTTTGTTTGTTGCTGTTTGCTTGCTCTTTGTGGCAGTTGGTCTGGTGCTTGCTTGGTGCTGCTGTTCTGGGTTTGGCAGGGGTTTTAAGCTTGCAGTTTGCTTGTAGTTGCCTTGTTTTAATAGAGATTGTGTATTTAGGCTTGTGTTGTTTGCTTTGTTGTTGGTTGGCTGTGCTGTTGTCTGGTCCTGGTTTCCAGAACCCTTCCTAGAAGGTGGCTGGGAATCTGAGTCCAGTTTGTTCTAGGCCCTACCTAGAACCCTTCCTAGAAGGTGGCTAGGTAGGATCTAGAACTGGTATTGGGGGTTGGCCTGTTTTTCAAGTCTTGTGGTGTTCTGGTGGTAGTTATAACTTAGCTCTTGTAAGTTGTAACTTTCTCTCTTTGGTAATAAAATCTTATTTACCAAAAAAAAAAAAAAAACTTTTGGAATCAAATGAAAGTAAATAACATTCAAACAAAACATTTTAAATCAAATGAAAGTCAAACACATTCAAACAAAGCTTTTTGAAAAAAATGAAAGTCAAATACATTCAAACAAAGCTTTTTGAATCGAATGAAAGTCAAACACATTCAAACAAAGCTTTTTGAGTCAAATGAAAGTCCAACACATTCAAACAATGCTTTTTTAATCGAATCAAAGTCAAACATATTCAAACAAAGATTTTTTAGTCAAACGAAAGTTAAACACATTCTAATAAAGCTTTTTTAATCAAATGAAATTCAAAATCATTTAAACAAATCTTTTTAAATAAATTGAAAGTCAAACACATTGAAACAAAGCTTTTTTAATCGAATGAAAGTCAAATACATTTAAGAAAGATATTTGAATCAAATATAAGTAAAAAACATTCGAACAAAGCTTTTTTAATCGAATGAAATCCAAACACATTCCAACAAATCTTTTTTAATAAAATGAAAGTCAAACACATTCAAACAAAACCTTTTATATCAAATTAAAGTAAAACACATTCAAAAAAGCTTTATGAATCAAATGAAAATAAAACACATTCAACAAAGCTTTTTAAATCGAATGAAAGTCAAACACATTCAACCATAACTTTTTAAATCAAATACAGGAGAAACACATTCAAACAAAGCTTTTTGAATTAAATGAAAGTTAAATGCAATCAATGAAGCAAATGAAATCGGATAAAAGTCAATCACATTAAAACAAAGCTTTTTGAATTAAATTAAATTCAAACACATTCAAACAAAATTTTTTGAATCAAATGAAAGTCAAACACATTCAAACAAAGCTTTTTAATACAAATGAAAGTCAAACACTTTCGAAAAAATCTTTTTTAATTAAATATAAGTCAAACACATTCAAATAAAGCATTTTGAATCAAATGAAAGTCAAAGACATTCAAACAAAGCTTTTTGAATCGAATAAAAGTCAAACACGTTCAAACAAAGCTTTTTGAATCAAACGAAAGTCAAACACATTCAAACAAAGCTTTTTGATACAAATGAAAGTCAAACACTTTCGAACAAATCTTTTTTAATTAAATAAAAGTCAAACACATTCAAACAAAACTTTTTGAATCAAATGAAAGTCAAAGATAGTCAAACAAAGCTTTTTGAATCGAATAAAAGTCAAACACATTCAAACAAAGCTTTTTGAATCAAATGAAAGTCAAACACATTCAAACAAAGCATTTTAAATCAAATGAAACTCATATACATTTCAAAAAAAAAGTTTTTTGGATTAAATGAAAGTCAAACACATTCAAACAAAGCTTTTTGATACAAATGAAAGTCAAACACATTCAAACAAAGCTTTTTGATACAAATGAAAGTCAAACACTTTCGAACAAATCTTTGTTAATTAAATAAAAGTCAAACACATTCAAACAAAGCTTTTTGATTTAAATGAAAGTCAAACACATTTTAAAAAAAGTTTTTTGAATTAAATGAAAGTAATACAAATTCAAACAAAGCTTTTTGAATCGAATGAAAGTCAAACACATTCAAACAAAGTTTTTTTTAATCAAATGAAGGATAAAGACATTAAAAAAAGCTTTTTGAATCAAATGAATGTAAAACACATTCAATCAAAGCTTTTTATATCGAATGAAATTCAATTGCTTTGAACGAAGCTAATTAAATCAAATGAAAGTTAAACACATTTAAACAAAGCTTTTTGAACAAATGAAAGTCAAGCGTAATCAAACAAAGCTTTTTGAATCTAATGAAAGTCAAAGACATTTAACAAAGCTAATTAAACCAAATGAAAGTAAAATACATTTAAACAAAGCTTTTTGAATCAAATAAATGACAAACACATTCAAACAAAGCTTTTTGAATTGAATGAAAGTCAAAAACATTCAAACAAAGCTTTTTGAATCAAACAAAGGACAAACACATTCTAACAAAGCTTTTTGAATCAAATGCATTCAACGAAGCTAATTAAATCAAATAAAAGTCAAACACATTCAAACAAAGCTTTTGGAATCAAATCAAAGTAAAACACATTCAAACAAAACTTTTTTAATCAAAAGATAGTAAAAGATATTCAAACAAAGCTTTTTTAATCTAGTGAAAGTCAAACACATTCAAACAAAGCTTTTGTAATCAAATGAAGCACAAACACATTATAATAAAGCTTTTTGAATCAAATGAAAATCAAATACATTCAACGAAGCTAATTAAATCCTATAAAAGTCAAACACATTCAAACAAAGCTTTTTTAATCGAATGAAAGTCAAACACATTCAAACAAAGTATTTTGAATCAAATGAAAGTGAAACACATTCAAACAAAGCTTTTTGAATCAAAAAAAAGTCAAACACATTAAAAAAAAGTTTTTACATCAAATGAAAGTAAAACACAATCAAACAAAGCTATTTAAATCAAATGAAAGTCAAACACATTCAAACAAAAGCTTTTTGAATCAAATGAAGGAAAAACACATTTAAACAAATCTTTTTTAATCGAATGAAAGTCAAATGCATTCGAAGAGGCTAATGAAATCAACTAAAAGTCAAACACATTCAAACAAAGCTTTTGGAATCAAATGAAAGTAAAACACATTCAAACAAAGCTTTTTATATCCAATGAAATTCAAATGCGTTCAATAAAGCTTATTAAATCAAATGAAAGTCAAATACATTCAAACAAAGCATTTTAAACAAATGAAAGTCAAACACATTCAAACAAAGATTTTTGAATCGAATGAAAATAAAATACATTCAAAGAAGCTAATTAAATCAAATAAAAGAAAAATACATTTAAACAAAGATTTTTGAATCAAATGAATGACAAACACATTAAAACAATGCTTTTTGGATCAAATGAAAGCATAACATATTCAAACAAATATTTTTGAATCAAATGAAAGTCAAATACTTTTAAACAAAGTTTTTTTAGTCAAATTTAGGACAAACACATTCAAACAATGTTTTTTGAATCGAATGAAAGTCAAATGTATTTAACAAAACTAATTAAATTAAATAAACAGACAAACACATTCCAACAAAGCTTTTTTCATAAAATGAAAGTCAACACATTCAAACAAAGCCTTTTAAATCAAATTAAAGTAAAACACATTCACACAAGATTTTTGAGTCAAATGAAAGTAGAACACATTCAGCAAAGCTTTTTTAATAAAATGAAAGTCAAACACATTCAAACAAAGCCTTTTATATAAAAATAAAGTAAAACACATTCAAAAAAAAACTTTTTGAATCAAATGAAAGTAAAACACATTCAACAAAGCTTTTTAAATCGAATGAAAGTCAAACACATTCAAACAAAGATTTTTGAATCAAATAATGGACAAACACATTCAAAAAAAGCTTTTTGGATCAAATTAAAGTCAAATGCATTCAACGAAACAAATTAAATCAAATAAAAGTCAAACGCATTCAAATAAAGCTTTTTGAATCAATTGAAAGTAAAACACATTCGAACAAAGCTTTTAAAATTATACAAAAGTCAAACACATTCAAACAAAACGTTTTGAATCAAATGAAAGTAAAACACATTCTTTTTAAACCGATTGAAAGTCAAACACATTCAAACAAAACTTTTTAAATCAAATGAAAATTAAACACATTCAAACAAAACTTTTTGAATAAAATGAAAGTAAAACACATTCAAACAAAGATTTTTGAATCGAATGAAAATAAAACACATTCAACAAAGATTTTTGAATCGAATGAAAGTCAAATACATTCAAACAAAGATTTTTGAATCAAATGAAAGTCAAACACATTCAAACAAAGCTTTTTGAATCGAATGAAAGTCAAAAGCATTCAATGAAGCTAATTAAATCAAATAAAAGTCGAACACATTCATAGAAAGCTTTTTTAATCAAATGAAAGTCAAACACATTCAAAAAAAGCTTTTTGAATCGAATGAAAGTCAAATGCGTTCAACGAAGCTAATTAAATCAAATAAAAGAGAAAGACATTTAAAGAAAGCTTTTTTATTCAAATGAAAGTCAAACACATTCAAAAACAGCTTTTTGAATCAAATGAAAGTAATAAACATTCAAACAAAGTTTTTTAAATCGAATGAAAATCAAACACATTTAAACGTAGTTTTTTAATCAAATGAAGGAAAAACAAATTCGAACTAAGCTTTTTGAATCAAATGAAAGTCAAACACATACAAAAAAACTTTTTGAATCAAATGAAAGTATAACACATTCAAAAAAAACTTTATGAATCAAATGAAAGTAAAACACATTTAAACAAAGCTTTTTAAACAAATGAAAGTCAAACACATTCAAACAAAACAATTTGAATCTAATGAAAGCCAAACACATTTAAAAACCAAAGCTTTTTGAATAAATGAAAATCCAACACATTCAAACAAAGCTTTTGAATCGAATGAAAGTTTAACACATTCAAACAAAGATTTTTGAGTCAAATAAAAAGCAAATACATTCAAACAAAGATTTTTGATTCAAATGAAAGTCAAACTCTTTCAAATAAAGCTTTTTGATTCGAATGAAATTAAAACACATTCAAACAAATCTTTTTGAATCAAATAAAAATCAAACAAATTTAAACAAAGCTTTTTGAATCAAATGAAAGTTAAACATGTTCGAACAAAGCTTTTTGAATTAAAAAAAGTCAAACACATTCAAACACAGCTTTTTAAATCAAATGAAAGTAAAACCCGTTCAAACAAAGCTTTTTACATCGATTGAAAGTCAAACACATTCAAACTAAGCTTTTTTAATCAATTGAAGGTAAAAACACATTTAAACAAGGCTTTTTGAATCAAATGAAAGTGAAACACATTTTAAAAAAGCTTTTTGAATCAAATGAAAGTAAATCACGTTCAACAAAGCTTTTTTAATTGAATGAAAGTCAAACACATTCAAACAAAACTTTTTACATCAAATGAAGGACATACGCATTAAAACAAAGCTTTTTGAATCGAATGAAAGTCAATTGCATTCATCGAAGCTAATTAAATCAAATAAAAGTCAAACACATTCTAACAAAGCTTTTTGAATCGAATGAAAGTCAAATGCATTCAGCGAAACTAACTAAATCAAATAAAAGTCAAACACATTCAAACTAAGCATTTTGAAAAAATCAAAGTCAAACACATTCAAACAAAGCTTTTTGAATAAAATGAAAGTTCAACACATTCAAACAAAGCTTTTTGAGTCAAATGAAAGTCAAACACTTTCAAACAAAGATTTTTTATTCAAATGAAAGTCAAACTCATTCAAATAAAGCTTTTTGAATCGAATGAAATTCAAACACATTCAAACAAATCTTTTTGAATCAAATGAAAGTCAAACACATTGAAACATACCTTTTTGAATCGAATGAAAGTCAAATGCATATAACGAAGCTAATTGAATCAAATAAAAGTAAAACACATTCAAAGAAAGCACTTTGAATTAAAATAAAGTCAATCACATTCTAACAAAGCTTTTTGAATTAAATAAAAGTCAAACACATTCAAACAAAGTTTTTTGAATCAAATGAAAGTAAAACACAATCAAACAAAGCTTTTTAAATCGATTGAAAGTTAAACACATTCAAACAAAGCTTTTTGAATCAAATGTAAGTCAAACACATTCAAACATAGCTTTTTGAATGAAATGAAAGTCAAACACATTCAAACAAAACTTTTTACATCAAATGAAGGAGAAACACATTAAAACAAAGCTTTTTGAATCGAATGAAAGTCAAATGCATTCAACGAAGCTAATGAAATCAAATAAAAGTATAACACATTCAAATAAAGCTTTTTGATTCAAATGAAAGTCAAACACATTCAAAAAAAGCTTTTTTAATTAAATGAAAGTCAAATGCATTTAAACAAAGCTTTAGGAATCTTTCCCATTGGGTCCCTTTGCAAATGTATTTGACTTTCATTTGATTTAATTAGCTTCGTTGAATGTATTTTACATTTATTTAATTCAAAAGGCTTTGTTTGATTGTGTTTGACTTTCATTTGATTCAAAAAGCTTTGTTTGAATGTGTTAAAATTTCATTCGATTAAATACGCTTTGTTTGAATGTGTTTTACTTTCATTCGATTCGAAAAGCTTTGTTTGAATGTGTTTTACTTTAATTTGATTTCAAAACGCTTTGTTTGAATGTGTTTGAATTTCATTTTATTAAAAATGTTTTGTTCTAATGTGTTTGACTTTTTATTTAACTTAATTAGCTTCGGTTAATTCATTTGACTTTCATTCGATTCAAAAAACATTGTTTGAATGTGTTTGTCCTTCATTTGCCTCAAAAAGCTTTGTTTGAAAGTGTTTGATTTTCATTTAATTCAAAAATATTTGTTTGAATTTGTTAGGCTTTCATTTGATTCTAAAAGCTTTTTTTGAATGTGTTTACATTCTTTTGATTTAAAAAATCTTTGTTTGAATGTATTTTACTTTCATATGATTTAATTAGCTTCGTTGAATGTATTTGACTTTCATTCGATTCAAAAAGCTTTGTTTGAATTGTTTTGACTTTCACATTAGTAGAAAAACAGCAAAGGGCACCGGTTCAAACCCGGCCTAAGGCAGCGGTTACAATATGGGGGGGTGCCAATTACCCCCCCCCCCACTTTTGCGACCGGTTCAAAACCGGTGCCATAAACTAGTTTTGGCACCATTAACTGGTGCGTTCAATAATAATTTTTTTTCCCTTTTTTCTTGCAATAATATTTAAAAAAAATATCCTGTTATACCAGCAATAATAACCTGTAATTCCAGCGATAATATTAAATAAAATAATTAATAATATTATTATTATAATTACTAATAATAACAATATTATTAAATATTATAATAAGATACAAATAAAATTAAAAACAAGAATTCATATATGCATAGATATAAATATTACCAAATACAATACAATAAAAAAAAAGTGTTATGTATATATACAAATGATAGTCTGTAAATAATGAATAATAATATATAATTAAAAAGTTAACATAAATTTAAAATTAAAATGACATTTAATTTACATGTTGAAGGTGATAAAAGATGCCAACATGTCACGAACTTCATTAAGTTCCTTGATTGTCAACGGGCCATCCTTTTGTACCTTGCAAAAATTGAATTACAAAAATTATTATAATAGAATTAATTAATTAGGCTAAACAATATGTATTTTTATCAAATATGACCTCAATGACTTCTATTTAACCCATTTCCTACATTTCTTATCAAATGAACTATTTGTTTTTCATAACCTGTCAATGTCACCTAGTTTTATGTGTCTAAGCCCTAAAATTGAATCAAAAGAGCATTTTATTAAGGTTTAAAACGCTTTTTACTCAAAATGGCGCAAATATGGCCCATATGACTTTACTTTGCCCATTTCCTACATTTCTTATCAAATGAACTTTATTTATCTCATAACATGTCAATAATATCTAGTTATAGGTGTATAAGGAAAAAAATCACATCAAAAGAGCATATTAACACAAAATGGCCCAAATATGGCCCATATGATTTTTATTCAGCCCATTTTCTACCTTTCTTATCAAATGACCTATTTATTTCGCATAACATGTCAATGTTGGGTAATAATAGGTGTGTAAGGCTAGAAATCACATCAAAATAACATTTCATTAAGTTTTACAACGCATTTTAATCAAAATGGCCCAAATATGGCCTATATGACTTCTATTTAGCCCATTGCCTACATTTATTATCGAATGAACTATTTCTTTCTCATAAAATATCAATGTCACCTACTTTTATGTGTCTTAGCCCTAAAATTGAATCAACAGAGCATTTTTTTTTAAGGTTTAAGACGCTTTTTACTCAAAATGACCATAATATAGCTTATATGACTTTACTTTGCCCATTTCCTACAATTCTTATCAAATGATATTTATTTATCTCATAAAATGTCAATATTATCTAGTTATAGGTGTATAAGGAATGAATTCACATCAAAAGAGCAAGTTAACAGAAAATTGCCCAAAATATGGCCCATATGACTTCTGTTCAGCCCATTTTCTACCTTTCTTATCAAATGACTTATATATTTCTCATAACATATCAAGGTTGGGAATTATTAGGTGTCTAAGTCTACAAATCACATAAAAATTGCATTTCATTAAATTTAACAACGCATTTTACTCAAAATGGCCCAAATATGGCCTATATGACTTCTATTTAGCCCATTTCCCACATTTATTATCAAAATGAACTATTTTTTTCTCATAACATGTCAATGTCACCTATTTTTATGTGTCTAAGCCCTAAAATTGAATCAAAAGAACATTTTATTAAGGTTTAAGACACTTTTTACTCAAAAAGGCCCAAATATGACCTATATGACTTTACTTTTTTCCATTTCCTACATTTTTTATCAAATGAGCTTTATTTATATCATAAAATTTCAATTTTATCTATTTATAGGTGTATAAGGAAAGAAATCACATCAAAAGAAAATTATTAACACAAAATGGCCCAAATATGGCCCATATGACTTCTATTCAGCCCATTTTCTACCTTTCTTATCAGATGACCTATTTATTTCTCATAACATGTCAATGTTGGGTAATATTAGGTGTGTAAGGCTATAAATCACATCAAAATAGCATTTCATTAAGTTTTAGGACTTACCTCATCAAGCTGTTGACTGTCCGTATAGTGAGTCACTATGTCAAGCATGAATATCATCTCATACAAAGCACAATCAAGTCCATTTTCTTGTTGTGCACACTAGCATATGATAAACAAATCATATCAGTGAAACATGCAAAGGAAATTAGCAAATATTTTCTAACATAGATTCTGAAGATAATCACAATACCATGTACATTACCAACAGTGACTTTCATGTTGGGCCCTGAGGAGCACGACAATGTAGCTTCTTCATAACACTGTAGTTAATAAAGGATATTCAAATTTGATTAGTCTTTTGACTACTAAATTAGTTATTATTAGTAATAATCATCACTAGGTAGCTATATATATTTACTTTTGCAATATAGAATTCATTAGCCACTTCTCCGATGATCGAGCTGAATCAAGGTGATAAATTATGTTATTAGATTTATAAATAACCATGAGGCTCCAATGATCCCTACATAAGTTCACAATAGACAAGCAAATTAATATTTAGGAGTCAACATATAATAAGGCAAAATCGATTGAATTTGACATGGTTAGACTTACTCTCTATAACATGGGGCGAATATGAACTTGTCTCCCTCACACACTGATTCCTTGATACTCTGTTCAACATAGTACAACACGTCACGGGGGTTGCCTATGATTCTAGTAGTGGATAACTGCTCGGGGAATAACCACCCAACTTTACTAGGAGAATCAGTTTCATTTAAGTGCTCCTGTAGTGCTCTGCGTGCATGAACATTGAATAATTAATCAAATGAAAGATAATCACCATAAATTTGAATAACTTGAAAAAAGTGTAGATTATGTGGGCATTGAAGTACCTCATGAATGTTTGAATGAGGGAAATGTTAAGCTTTGCACCACGTAAAAATTCCTTCACACCTTCTTTGCTGATCTATGCAACGACATCCTCATCATAGTGGAACATTGCCTTAGGAAGTGCAACTTTCATGGGATCGACCAAACGACAAGAACGGTTGTGAAGAAAGGTCATGTTAGTAGAGAGTGATTGAAGAACAATGTGTTTAAAAAGTGGAGTAGGTTGCATGGGTGAACCTTTCGAAGAGTGCAACTTCGACGCTTGTTCACTCTTGGACCGTTGTTCACTTAGCTTCTTGTTCGGTTGATAAATGCTTTTAGGCTTTTCCACCCTCTTTCTCTTTGAATTTTTGCTTCCATGCAAAATCTGATATAGTTTGAGAAAGAATAAGTTTATAAGTTGAGAAATGAAGAAAATAGGCATATTATAAGTTATTTTAGCTTAAAATGGTTTTATTTTGATGAAATGGACCCATAAACTTATAAATTAGCTTCTTTTATGTAATTTCAACTCACATTAACTTATAAATATGTAATTATGAGATGGTTTGATAAAGAAGAAGTTTATAAGTTAAGTAATGAAGAAAATAGGTAAGTAAGAAGCCATTTCGGCTCAAAATGGCTTTATTTTGATGAAATGGACCCAAAAACTTAGAACTTAGCTTCTTTAATGTCATTTCAACTCACATTAACTTATAAATATGTAATTATGAGATGGTTTGATAAAGAATAAGTTCATAAGTTGAGAAATGAAGAAAATAGGCATGTGAGAAGCCTTTTTGGCTCAAAATGGCTTTATTTTGTTAAAATGGACCCAAAAAATTAGAACTTAGCTTCTTTTATGTCATTTCAAGTCACAATCACTAATAAATATGTAATTATGAGATGGTTTTAGAAATAATAAGTTTATAAGTTGAGAAATGAAGAAAATAGGCATGCTAGAAGCCAATTTGGCACAAAATGGCCTAATTTTGATGAAATGGACCCCAAAACTTAGACATTAGCTTCTTTTATGTCATTTTAAGTCACAATCACTTATAAATATGTATTTTTTATATGTTTTAGTTTATAAGTTAAAAATTGAAGAGAGTAGGCAAGTGAGAAGCCATTTTGCCTCAAAATGGGTTTATTTTGATGTAATGGGGCAAAAAACATAGAAATTAGCTTCTTTTTATGTCATTTCAAGTCACATTAACTTATAAATATGTAATTATGATATGGTTTGAGAAAGAATAAGCTCATAAGTTTAGAAATGAAGAAAATAGGCATGTGAGAAGCCATTTTGGCTCAAAATGGCATTAGTTTGATGAAATGGACCCAAAAACATAGAACTTAAATTCTTTTATGTTATTGCAAGTCACAATCACTTATAAATAAGTAATTATGATATAATGTAAATGACCGAGTGAGTTAATAAAGGCTTAAAATACTTTTTTAAAAAAAGTGCACCTTTCGCCGAGGCCGAAAAAGCCGAGGGAGCCGCCCCCGCTGCCGGAACAGTCCAGGAAGCCGTCGCGCGAGGCCGATGCTGCCCCTGGCAGCCCCGCCGAGGCTGCAGCAGCCCTGGCTGCAACAGCCTATCCAGACGCTGCCGGGTCTGCTACACCCTAGGCGGCCAGCTGATTCCAAGGCCGGAGAAGCTCGGGCAGCGGCTGCGAAGGTCGAAGCAGTCGCTGCCGGGGCTGCTGTAGCCAAGGCAGACGCAGTCGGGGCTGCTGCAGCCCAGACGACCAGTTGATTCTGAGGCCGGAGCAGCCGCGGCAGCGGCTGCCGAGGTCGGAGAGCCCGGGCAGCCGCTGCGAAGGCCGGAGCAGCACAGCGAGCATCAGCCGAGGCCGTTGTTGCCTCGGCATCGAAGATGGGGGCTGGGGAATCGTGCTATTTTGGAGGTTTTATTTTCAGAGGTGCAGTTAGAGAGTGCCTAACGGTTATTTAACACTAAAAAAATGAAAATAAATAAATTAACTCGTTAATCAACCTCACCCACGCACGTGGCTAATCAACAAAGCTACCTATAGCTTGCCAAAGCTTTGTTATCTCAAACTCCTCTATCGGTATGGGTAGTGGGATGTCTTCGAACTCCTCAACCATCAAAGCGATCCCAACCGAGTAATGATGTGGCCCCGCCGTAGCACCGATCGTCGCTTGTGCACTACCTTACGCCACGAAACTCAATTGCACACTATTTGCATGCCCCGTGGCTAGAAGTGCACACTAGGTGTCTTCCTACACTAGTACAAAAAGAAGTTATCTATATAGGTCTTTTACTACACCATTGATAACATAACGAAATTCATTAAGGTAGAGGGTTACAAATCACCTGTAAATGTGGATATTCATGCGGTGTTGGATTATCAAGCTCCCTCGAGTCCGCATGTATAGGAGTAGGAACCTGCAACAGTTCATCAATCATGCCAACTCATATCTTAATTAACGCATTATTTTAAAACTTTTAATTATCCAAATGAAATTACCTTAGGTAGCACATCTTCTCCATGTATCTCATCTCCTCCATGTCTATAACCTTCTCCTTGTTCTTTTGGTTGAGAACATGAGTCGACCGGTGTAGTCGCGAGGAACAACAAAGGCGGTAAGTTCATCTGCTTCGCCCAAGGATTGAATTCCCCTACTAACTCGTTGTGTACTTGTTCCTTAATTGATGCCACCTTGGCATCCAACTCCCCCGGTGAGTTAACACTGGCTCGAGATCTACCTAATTTCGTGTATTCTAGATCCAGCACCTTTTGCCATCCTATCAATGACCCTCCCGAACCTACTACTCGTCCTGAATGGTATGGCCTACCCAAAGCCATGGTGAAAGGGTCATTCTCCACACTTGGGACCAATTTACCCTCCACGAGTTCTTGAGTGTGCTCAAGTTGTAGCAAAAGGAAAAAGGATGTCAGTAATACAGTTAATGGTTTGTATAGTGATTTTGATGCAAAAGCGACTTAAAATTCAACAGTTCATAGGTAACTTACAAGTTTATCTGCCATTTTTTTGGTTTTCAGACCCTTGATGCCCATTTTTCGGTTTCCTTATCAAACGTATGGAGAGAACAAAAGAATTCACCAGCACGACTCACCAAAGTAGTGACCGTGGAACTAGAGGATTCCTTCAATTTAGGGTATAAACCCTTTTTTATCCACTCAGGCCTCTTTTCAGCAAATTTCTTAGCCCCCATACAATGATGGGTGTAATCCTTCTTCAATGGATTTTTTTATTTTGCTCTCGAAGTTCCTACATAAAAACAAATGTTGGTATCAGTACTATAAAAAGAGTTAAGCTATTATTCAATTGAGATCAGATTTACACAAACTTACAATGGCTTTCTTTTGAGTCTTCTGAATAACGAACTCTTCCCATTCTTATTTTGACACGATCGGCCATTTTTGCCACGGGGGAAGGTCATCCTCAACAGCTTTCTTCTTCTTTGATTTCTTCTTCTTGTAGATCCATCCATTAGTCAAGGTGGTCTTAAAGCCTCTGAATCTTTCCGCTAATAAAGATTCAAACACCCTTCTCTTCTTGGCATCATTAGGAATAGAAAATAGCCTCTGCAAGCACAAATACAAACCGATTATTAGTTTCTATTTACTAACAACCATAAGGTGAAGGTTTCTTAAATTGTCTAAATGTGCCAAAAACACACTTACCCTTGTATCATCCCAAAATGTTTGAATCAAACCCGGAGGTACTTGCCTCATTAGAAGTGTAATGGGGATTTTCCGCGCACACATGCCAACATAATTAGCATATTGTCGATGCCATTTGCTCCCGGGTTGGACATTGTTGTCATACTCCAAGACCATGGGACCGTCCGGTTTCTTAAAACTTCTCGTCGGACCCCTTCCATTTCTTTGAGTCGGTGCCTTTACCCCCCCTCCACCACCTGTGTTGTTTTGATCTTATCTTTGGCCATGAGTTTCAGGAGTCGGGTTCTCACCAACAATCTCACATGTTGTATTTACAATAGGCGGTGCACGTTCAGCTGAAATTTCAAATTATTCAAGCCTACGCTCAAACTCATCTTGAGCCTGATCCTCTAGCTCACCCAAGTCATCCTCCTTGTTCACATCATAAGGCTCATCCTTATCCTAATCCTCATCCTTGTACTCGTCATCATAGTCATCATCCTCAATGTCATCTATACAATCAGGGTTATGATCGTCCTCCATGAAATATAAGCACCTGTCAAAACAAACATAAAACAATATTAGTGTATAGTAAAGTATTAGTGCAAATGAGTACACTTAGGCAATTTCAAACTACAAACATGCTAAATTTACTGAATATGAGTTGTTAGAATGATTAAATGTTAGTTCATACACAAAACAAAGGACTAGCGTTAACTAGAAGCTCATTTAAGCCATTTTCACCTACTTATGGTCCTATAACCTTGTATATGCATGATAATTAGTACACTTAGGCAATTTCAAACTACAAACATGTTAAATATAACGAATATGAGTTGTTAGAATGATTAAATGTTAGTTCATACACAAAACAAAGGACTTGGGTTAACTAGAAGCTCATTTAAGCCATTTTCACCTACTTATGGTCCTATAACCTTGTATATGCATGATAATGAGTACACATAGGGAATTTCAAACTACAAACATGTTAGTTTATATACAAAACAAAGGATTTGGGTCAAATACAAGCTCATTTATGTCATTTATGGTCTTTTTTGCCTACTTATGCTCCTATATACATGATAACTAAACTATATTTGCAATGAAACAATTACTAACTTTAATCATACTACCTCAATCTGAAATTCCTTCGTTGTGGTCTGATCGCATATAACCTTCTTCATTGTCTATGTCATTTAGTACAACAGGTCTAGGAATAGTGAAAGGTGCAAAATCATCAAACGCATCATATTCTTCCTCATCCTCAACATCTCCAATGCCTAGGATTCTTCTTTTTCCAGCTAGCACTATAGACCATTTTGAATCGACTGGGTCAATTACGTAGAACACTTTCTTAGCTTGAGATTCAAGGATAAATGGTTCTGCACTATCATTCAAGTGGCCAAGATCTACAAGAGTAAAATCCTTATATTTGACGCTACGCCTGATATTATCAACCCACTTACACTTGAAGAGAGGAACCGTGAAGTTACAGTAATCAAGCTCCCATATTTCTTGAATTCAACCATAGTATGACAACTCTGCATCGACAGGTGATTTATCCTTAGCACTTGCAAACTCGCTTGGCGATGCCAGAAGCGTTACACCACTGTTTTGGGTGGAGGAAGATTTCAAATCACAACCCTCAGTTCAAAAAGTGTACCCATTGATGTCATATCCCTCAAATGAACGAACATCATCCCTAAGACCGTACGCAAGCCACCATACTTTATCGGTCACATTAGTATCATCCAATCGACTCATTACTCAATCACGAAACTAATTAACAAACCTCTTATTTTGAAATTTCATAAGTTCCCTTTCACCTTTCGATGGAAATTCATCACGCAAACTAGTCATGTGCTCGTCTAAATATGGGTGCACATCTGAAACATGGTGCAATACATAAAGGTGTTCTTGTAAGAACTGATCTCGGTCAGGTGACATTCGTTTTGAACCAATTGTGCCATGACCATCAAGTCTACCTTCATGTCGAGAAGTAGGAAGACCAATAGGTTGAGCAAGGGCTATGTAGTCCGCCACAAATTTACCTATCTCCTCACCCGCGGTCCCTTGCATCGTACTTCCTTTAGGGTGAGCCCAGTTCCGTACTTTATCTTTTAATGTACCCATGAGTCTTTTAAAAGGGTAGTGTAGACACCCATTTGTGTCTCCCCAAAACCAAACCCAGTGATGAGTACCTTTCGCGTCGAATCATAATCGAATGAAGTGAAAGTGTGGAAAGTCTAGTGTTGCGGAAAGTTTTATTTCTTTTCTCTTCTCTCTGTTTTTGAAAACTTTATTTTAAGAAAACAGACAATCCAGTTTGGTTGGTCCGTGATATGGGTCCAATAGTAGTGTAGTTGGATGGGGCTTGCAAAGACCTTTCCAATGATATATTATAAGCCCAATTCCAATGAATATTGAGGAAGTTATGGCTAATTTACCAAATTGGGCCCGGTTTGAGCTTTATATGCGGCCCAATGATCTAGGGGAGGGCCTAGTATGATTTATCATTCCTAATTGCTGAATGGTTTTAGTCTTCTAGAATATTCTAGAAGGTTCTTTTCATTCCTAATTCAATTAGCATTGACAAGTTGACTTTGTTGACTTTTCAGAGTTTTAATTAAAATCAAATAGCATTTTCGAACAAATTATATTATTTTATCCTCCAGTACGGTAAATTTATCAGATTTTCGAAAACGCGTCGAAATCAAGCTTGGCGTCCAACCCCAGGCCTTGGCGCCTGGCGCTAGTGCTGGTGCCTGGCGTCAGCTAGACAGGGTTGGCGCCAGCTCTGTTTCCTGAGCGTCAGACTCTGTTTTGTTGTTTTATCTTTTTTAGCTGATTTTCTCTATAAATATCGTATTAAAAATTCCGTTTTCAGGGATCATCTACATCTTTCATTCACCAATTCTCCTCATTCGCAAGTTAAATCATTCATGCATTAGCATTCTTTAAATCTCTTAATCATTCATCTCTTTCATTCATCTTTCCCAAAACTTTGTGTTTTCATACAAAATTCCGCATTCACAAGATTTAGAAACACCTAGCCATATTCGAAGTTGCCTTCGCCCTAGACGTGAAAGGTTTTAATTTCTGAGGGTTTGGTCCCAAATCTCTCTTTCAATTACTTAATTTAATTGTTTTGATTATTATTTTCCTTGAAGTTACTAACGTGTGTATTTTGTTATTAGAAAGAGATATGAGGTATCAAAGTAAGTACTTTAATTGATTTATTGATATTATGATGTAGAAATCATGTTTATATTGTTATTATGATATTCCTAGTATCATGTCTAGGGTAACTTTAATATTAAATATGATTGTTGTGATGCTTCCTATGTTCTTCCTAATATTTATGATTGTTAGTATCATGTTAGGGTTAAAGCTTTGATTTTTATTGCTTATTATGATGTAGAAATCATGTTTATATTGTTATTATGTTATTAATCTTGTTAGTATCATGTCTAGGATCTTGCTATTTTTATTATGCTTTAATATTAACATGAACATGATTGTGATTATAATTGTTATAATTTATGATGATGATTATTATTATTATTATTATTATTATTATTATTATTATTATTATTATTATTATTATTTTGATAATGATTATTTTATTTATGATTATTATTGTTTTGATTATGATTATAATTTTATGATGATTATTATTATTATCATGATTATTATTATGTTGCTTGATGCTTATTATTTATTGCTTGATCACACCTTTTATTGCATGTTTAAAGGAATTTGGTACTTGTAATCACGCTTAATAAGATAATTAATAATCTATTTAGGTTAACTTTGATTATAATTCAAGTGATCGCCAATAATAGTTTATGTGTGCATTAATATTCAACCAACATAGATTAAACAGGTTTAGGGTTAATCCTATTGATTGCATGTTAATCAGAAAGCGCACATGAATACGATCAGAATAAAGTAGAGGCCTATTATTAGGGCAGGTTCAATCTCTTTTAGGTTGGATTTGTACCATCATCCCCGAACCCTTATTTGGTTCTAGACCTTATGGAGTTGACGATCTCTTGGATCGTTAAGGGGTGTAACCTTCATCCTATGAACGGTTTACAAGTTCCTAAAAAACTTGTTGGCGACTCTTTTGCTCTATCTTCTTCCCTTTTGGACGCCACCGTACTTTAGTGTATGATCACAGTGGGGTTCAAGCTAGTGGGATTTAAAGGCTTGAAATATTTCCTACAGTTTTTTGGCGACTCCACTGGGGAGGATTTCTATTTTAATTCCTGAATTTGTTTCGGCGATGATTTAGAATGAGTGGATGAGACTCGAAAAGTTATAAGTATTTCATGTGCGTAATTTTGATTAACATTATTGTCATATGCATAAAAAAGATCTCATTGGAATGACCATCCATAATGAGTTAATAACATAGGATTTTACGCATAGGAAATTTGAGGAATGTCTTTCACAACTAGGACTGAAATAACACCACGCGAAACTGGAAAATTTTATCGAGCACAGAAAGCTGCTGAGGCATGTGGGAAGTAGGGTCAGGGGCCAGAGCTTGGCGCCAGTATTTTAGTTGTAGCGCCAGACGCCAGTATTGGCGCCAGGTGCTACAGTTAAAAGCTGGCGCCAATCTCTGTTTGCTGGCGCCAACTTCCCCCAATACCGAGCCAGAAATATGCGTTCTAATTTCGACCGGTTTTTCGTATTGTTTGCTCGATCCTACTTCCTGATTGAATTTTTTCTCACTTTTCTGAAACCCATATGTGTTCTACATATGGACATAACCCTCTGGGAATTCATGCTCCATCTACCCGATTGAACGCTCCGTGCAACAAAGGGTACATCCGAGATTGTTGAATTCACCAAACCATGGAAGCGAGTTTTTTCTAAAACTCGCGGTGTCCCATCCACTCGCGCCAACCCTTCACGGTTAGGCTTCCACACGGTGCATCCGGACAATTAACCATGGACCTTCTATTGACTAACCCATATCCCGAACTTTAGAGAACTAGAGCCATGGTTAGGTTGCAAACTCATTGCATCATATTGTGCCTACTTGACTACTTGTGCATTATTTGTTGTGCATACTCTATGTGATTTTTCCTAACCGTTTGTTTGACTTGTGTTAAGACTAAATAAACCGATTAATGACTAAAGGACTTTGTTTAATTAATTAATTTAAGAAAATAAATAAATATAAAATCGAGTCATAATTCCTTTAAGTGAACCCGGATTTTTATTCCCGTATACTGCACAAACGTCAACTTGTTTTGGTCATAGATAGAGTTCTAGAAAGAACTACGAGTTGAACAACCTATGGATCTGTAGCACCGAGTTTTATCTTTAATTTGGTGTTGGTTTCATCCAAATCAAAGTCACAGATAAAAAGATATGACTAAAATACCACAGTCTATTCAGTTTAATGCATATACGTGAAGTCTTAACTTAGTCTTTGCTTGAGTCTAGTCACATAGTTTAGCCACATGGTCATGACACGAGTCTTAACATGTCACCTACACTCACTAGTCTTATAACACACTTTATACATACTCTTTTCACATCATGACCATGTCTTAGGTTCATGCATGAGTCGGTCTTTTCCGTCATTTGAGTTGGGGGGTACATTCTATTCCTAATTCTTCATATCCCTCCATCTACATCATTTTTCCTTCACATTATATTCCAATATTTCTTCACTTCCTCCATCCATTGCATGTTGAATAAAGTTTGAGTCAAATAATTAACAATGAATATCCCCAAATTCCTTTTCCATGGTACTTGGTCGAGGAGAGAAGGGCGATTAATCATGGACAACCTCTTTGTTCAAGTCTCACTTTTTGATAAACCGATTCGTCAAAAGAGGAAGGCTAAGAAGATAATGGCAACTCAAGAGGAAGTTAATGAACTTAGGATCCAACTGGTTACCATGGCTGAAACACTGAAGCTCCTCACCCTCAAGGTCGATGATCCCGTGAAGCAACAACAAATGGACCTCATGCAAGTGAGTCTAAGCAAGCTATCTAGCGACTATAAATTTCAGGGCATGAGTTCACAAGGGGTCTTGCTGGATAAGGAACTTCTTCCACATAAGTTCAACGCCACTGACATCCCTAAATTCAAGGCAACAGATAACCCTTACTTCCATTTAAGAGCTTTCGAAACCATAATGAGTATTAAGGGTATCGATAAGAAGGTTTTCCCCTCTTTGTTCCCACTATCTCTTGAAACCGTTTGCCAACAATGGTTCTTCTCCCTTGACAAAGAGAAAACCTCTACCTGGGAATCGATAGTAAACGATTTCGTTGATAGGTACAAGTGCAATATCCAAGTTGAAACCGACCATAGACAACTTGAGATGCTAAGACAAAAAGAGAATGAAAGTTTTACTTCTTTCTTTAATAAATGGAGGGAAACTTCCGCCAAGATGATTGAGGTCCCCACCGAAAAGGAGTTTGTGAGGATGTTTATCAAGAATCTCCAAGAAAAGTATTCAAAGCACTTAAAATATCAACACAACTTGAATACTTTAAAGGCCGTTTATGACATCGGAAATGAAATCGAAGACGACCTCGCAAAGCAAAAAGCTACTAACAATAGTAACCACGGTGGCTGGAAAGGAAAGAAGAGCGACAATCCTTCTTCTTCCGAAAACGCCCAATCTAGTAATAATGTTAGTACCTTTGACGATAATGGTGTCTTAGCCATGGACAATCAAGGATCTAAAAGGAAACCCAGGCGAGAGTTCACACCCATTGGAATGACCTAAGATGCTGCTTTCGATCGTCTCTATAATCGAGGATTAATCAAACATATTGGCCCTACCGAGGATCCAACACCAGAAAATTGATCTTCGAGATGGAATCCAAACTCCTATTGCAAGTACCATCGAGGGCGCGGTCATACTACTGATGAATGCTACAGGTTTCAAAACCTCATTCAAGATCTCAAAGAAGCAAACAAGATCCCATTGCCTCTAGCTAGCGAGAAGACTGGGTGATGATGAAGCGAACAACAAAATAAAGAGGCGAGTTGCAACGACAAGATTTCATGACCTCTTTTTTTCTATTTCTTTTTCATTTTTACCCTTTCCCCAATAAGTCTAGCATAGGCACCCTTTTTAATCTCCTTAGATTTATTTTGTAGGATCATTATTTATTTTCTTTTAATAAAATGAGCATTTATTTCCTCATATATGATCATTTCATTTTATTTCATAAAAAAAAAAAAAAAAAAAAAAAAAAAAAAAAATCCATGTCGAATTAAGCACAAGGTATACCAATGATTTGAAACACCCCTTGTAGCCACATCATATCTCCTTTCACCTTTCAAATTTACAATCCTTTCTTCATAAACCACTTTGAGCCTCGTCTAACGATAGACCTTTATTTTTTCAACCTACATCTACCTAACCTTGGGATGCGATGGTGTGCAACTTATGCAATTCTAAAAAAAGCT
Organism: Chenopodium formosanum; assembly: GCA_024500155.1. Classification (NCBI taxonomy): domain Eukaryota; kingdom Viridiplantae; phylum Streptophyta; class Magnoliopsida; order Caryophyllales; family Amaranthaceae; genus Chenopodium; species Chenopodium formosanum. Next base: position 46,311,834 of record CM044880.1, read on the forward strand.
TGAGTGATTTCAAAAGATCAAAATAAAAATAAAAGCAAATATAAATAAAAGTGTACAAAAAGGCAAGTGTTCCAATGTCTTTGGTATGAAAATATCTTTGATATGAACACGTCTCAGATTGCGTCTCTTATCGAGTGCTCGGTACCGTGCCTGAGAAACATGAATGCCAAGTGAGTGATAGACCGCATGATCGGGATTGTCCACACTTATAAAAATAAAATAGATGTTAAAACAAAAGAAAGAGCTAAAAAAGAGTTAAAATCCTCAAGCATAAAAATACAAAGATTCAAAAGCGAGGTTGCACACCTTGGGGGCTTATCCAGGGTCTTGAGCCTTTATCCCCTTCTTCTTTAAAACTTTACCCTTAAAAAGACCTTTTTGAGGTATACACACTTGTGCGAGGTTCGGCTAGAGCTACGTTCGGCCTGAGTCCTAATGGATACGTAGGCAACCTCACATCGAGGTGTGGCCGTAATAAACATGCATTCATATTCACATTCACACACATGCACCATGATCATATCAAAGGATATCCTATGCTCATCCCTATTTACTTAGAGCTAGACTTGGGGGCTTGATCCTTATATCATTAGCTTACCTAGCCTAAGAGTCACCATCATTTGACTCTTCTAAAAATAATATTTTCCCACACACTTAGCCCTTGTGGCCTAGCTTTAGTGTCACTATCACACACATCACAGATACATGACCAAATACTTCCCTTAGGAACCCTTTGTCATGGAATCTTAATACAACGCTGAAGCATGCCTTGTCATATCAACATTACTCATCAATCATAATTATCATTGCATCACGAAGTATGAAGTGCTTAGCCTCCGTGCCTAAGTTACCCAAATACTTTCATCATGAAGTCAAAAGTTGAGATAGCCTAGGATGGATTAATCATTGCACCTTGAGAGATAGTATCAAATGACATTTGACTAAGCTCGTTCAACATGCATTCAAAAGCTTCTTTCTTTTTCACGTCTTTCTTTTTCGGGAGAAAGTCGGTACCCTCCACAAAAATGACGGAAATTTTTTGTTTTTTTGCGTTTTCGAGTCGCACGACCACATTACAATGCACACACGAGTCACGAGTCACGAGTCACATGTGTCAAGTCACATCGAGTCGAGTCAACCTCGAGTCAGTCAATCACAGTGAATCAAGTTTGTACCTTGAGTCGTGTCAAGTCAATGTGTCAAGCAACATTAAGCCTTAGGTCAACCCTAAGATAATTAAAAAGATCGGCAAAGTTCTATAGTCAAAATAAATACAGGTGCAGCAGAACAGAGAAGACCCTATAACATCGTTCGGCGACAGAGTCAATTCTTGGCGCCAGAGATATTTCAGCAGCGACAGAGCTCGAAGCCTCTCAGAAAGGTGATTCGACCTCATACAGCAATTTCGGGTTCCTTGGTATGCCAGTTAGCCCATATAAGCAATTTGACATGATTAAGTAGTCAGTTTGATTACAATCGCAATAAGTGATCGACCTGATGAAAGATCGTCTCACTTAGTTTAAAGCGCCTAATCACGGAGACGCCAACATACTGGTTTTAGCGGAATAAAGTTCAGGCGAGCTTTAGAGATTGACAAACGTTGGTCTTCGGAAATTTTTTCAGAGAATTATCGCAACAAACGTTCAAGTACTGAAGCTCTTTTATTCAGAGACGCGTGGACATTTCATTCAAGCTCTATTGTCTAGAGGCGCGTGGGCATATCACCATATCATCAAAGCTCTTTTGTTCAGAGACGCGTGGACATTTCATTCAAGCTCTATTGACCAGAGACGCGTGGGCATATCAATCAAGCTCTTTTGTTCAGAGACGCGTGGACAATCCTTTTCAAGCTCTTTTGTTCAGAGACGCGTGGACATTTCCTACAAACTCTTTTGCTTAGAGACGCGTGGGCATCCTATTATCAAGCTCTTCTTTTAGAGACGTGTGAACATATTAAAAAGAAGCTCTTTGTTCAGAGACGAGTGAACATCGAAACAGCAAGGTGGCGTTCCCTAGATTATGGAGAGTTGTCACAAACATCTGAGGATTGTTTCAAGAGAAGCAATCTTCGATGGTATTCCCTAGGATGTGGAATATTATCAATGCGGATGGAGATTTTTTCAAGAGAAATAATCTTCGATGGTATTCCCTAGGATGTGGAATATTATCAATACGGATGGGGATTGTTTTGAGAGAAATAATCTTCGATGATGTTCCCTAGGATGTGGAATATTATCATTACGGAGAGGATAGTTTCAAGTGAAGCAATCTTCTAATTTGGAAGCAGTTACGGGCGTAGCAGTTTTCAAGCGGGACGGCATTCTCTAGCTTGCAAAAGGTCATCAAAACAATCGGTTACTTTCAGAGACGTGTGCTCGACGGTACAAGATACGCATTTCTTAACTCTTTTATCTGTTTAACTAACGTTAGTTTGCAGGTATCGGCGTTACAAGAGTGGTTTAGGATCGCAGAACGTTCTGAATCATTCTCCGTCCCTATCGATACTTTGACTTTTGTTTTCGAAACTTGCGTTTCTCCAAACTCAGTCAAAGTGGGGGCTTCTGTAGACACCCATTTGTGTCTCCCCAAAACCAAACCCAGTGATGAGTACCTTTCGCGTCGAATCATAATCGAATGAAGTGAAAGTGTGGAAAGTCTAGTGTTGCGGAAAGTTTTATTTCTTTTCTCTTCTCTTTGTTTTTGAAAACTTTATTTTAAGAAAACAGCCAATCCAGTTTGATTGGTCCATGATATGGGTCTAATAGTAGTGTAGTTGGATGGAGCTTGCAAAGACCTTTCCAACGATATATTATAAGCCCAATTCCGATGAATATTGAGGAAGTTACGGCCAATTTACCAAACTGGGCCCGGTTTGAGCTTTATATGCGGCCCAATGATCTAGGGGAGGGCCTAATATGATTTATCATTCCTAATGCAATTAGGAATGGTTTTTGTTTTCTAGAATCTTCTAGAAGGTTCTTTTCATTCCTAATTCAATTAGCATTGATAAGTTGACTTTGTTGACTTTTCAGAGTTTTAATTAAAATCAAATAGCATTTTCGAACAAATTATATTATTTTATCCTCCAGTATGGTAAATTTATCAGATTTTAAAAAACGCGTCGAAATCAAGCTTGGCGTCTAACCCCAGGCCTTGGCGCCTGGAAACAGGCTTGGCACCTGGCGCTAGTGCTGGTGCCTGGCGCCAGCTAGCCAGGGTTGGCGCCAGCTCTGTTTCCTGAGCGTCAGACTCTGTTTTGTTATTTTATCTTTTTTGGCTGATTTTCTCTATAAATATCGTATTAAAAACTCCGTTTTCAGGGATCATCTACATCTTTCATTCACCAATTCTCCTCATTCGCAAGTTAAATCATTCATGCATTACCATTCTTTAAATCTCTTAATCATTCATCTCTTTTATTCATCTTTCCCAAAACTTTGTGTTCTCATACAAAATTCCGCATTCACAAGATTTAGAAACACCTAGCCATATTCGAAGTTGCCTTCGCCCTGACGTGAAAGGTTTTAATTTCTGAGGGTTTGGTCCCAAATCTCTCTTTCAATTACTTAATTTAATTGTTTTGATTATTATTTTCGTTGAAGTTACTAACGTGTGTATTTTGTTATTAGAAAGAGATATGAGGCATCAAAGTAAGTACTTTAATTGATTTATTGATATTATGATGTAGAAATCATGTTTATATTGTTATTATGATATTCCTAGTATCATGTCCAGGGTAACTTTAATATTAAATATGATTGTTGTGATGCTTCCTGTGTTCTTCCTAATATTTATGATTGTTAGTATCATGTTAGGGCTAAAGCTTTGATTTTTATTGCTTATTATGATGTAGAAATCATGTTTATATTGTTATTATGTTATTAATCTTGTTAGTATCATGCATAGGATCTTGCTATTTTTATTATGCTTTAATATTAACATGAACATGATTATGATTATAATTGTTATAATTTATGATGATTATGAATATTATTATTATTATTATTATTATTATTATTATTATTTTGATAATGATTATTTTATTTATGATTATTATTGTTTTTATTATGATTATAATTTTATGATGATTATTATTATTATTATCATGATTATTATTATGTTGCTTGATGCTTATTATTTATTGCTTGATCACGCCTTTTATTGCATGTTTAAAGGAATTTGGTACTTGTAATCACGCTTAATAAGATAATTAATAATCTTGTTAGGTTAACTTTGATTATAATTCAAGTGATCGCCAATAATAGTTTATGTGTGCATTAATATTCAACCAACATAGATTAAACAGGTTTAAGGTTAATCCTATTGATTGCATGTTAATCAGAAAGCACATGAATACGATCAGAATAAAGTAGAGGCCTATTATTAGGGCAGGTTCAATCTCTTTTAGGTTGGATTTGTACCATCATCCCCGAACCCTCATTTGGTTCTAGACCTTATGGAGTTGACGATCTCTTGGATCGTTAAGGGGTGTAACCTTCATCCTATGAACGGTTTACAAGTTCCTAAAAAACTTGTTGGCGACTCTTTTGCTCTATCTTCTTCCCTTTTGGACGCCACCGTACTTTAGTGTATGATCACAGTGGGGTTCAAGCTAGTGGGATTTAAAGGCTTGAAATATTCCCTACAGGTAACAACACCTCATAAACACTGGATCGCACAACTTAATCTCACGCACCAAATGAAGAACCAGATGAACCATTATGTCAAAAAATGAGGGTGAGAAATTGTAGGGAATATTTCAAGCGCTAATCCCCTAGCTTGAACCCCACTATGATCATACACTAAAGTATGGTTGCGTCCAAAAGGGTAGAAGAAAGAGCAAAAGAGTCGCCAACAAGTTTTTAAGGAACTTGTAAACCGTTCACGAGGTGAAGGTTACACCCCTTAACGATCCAAGAAATCGTCAACTCCATAAGGTCTTGAACCAAATAGGGTTCGGGGATGAAGGTACAAATCCAACCTAAAAGAGATTGAACCTGCCCCAATAATAGGCCTCTACTTTATTCTGATCTTATTCATGTGCGCTTTCTGACTAACATACCATCAATAGGATTAAACCTAAACTTGTTTATCTATGTTGGTTGAATTTAATGCACAAATAAATCTATTATTGGCGATCACTTGAATTATAATCATATTAACCCTAACAAGATTATTAATGATCTTATTAAGCGTGATTACAAGTACAAATTCCCTTTAAGCATGAGTAAAAGGCGTGATCAAGCAATAACAACAAATATCAAGCAACATAATTATAATCAATAAAAATAATAATAATCATAATAATAATCAAAACCATAATCATCATAATAATAATTATAATAATCATAAAATAATAATAATAATAATAATAATAATAATAATAATAATAATAATATTCATAACCATAATCATGAATCATAAAAATAATCATGTTAAAGCATAATAATAGCAAGATCCTAGGCATGATACTAACAAGATTAATAACAAACCCTAGCATGTCACTAAGCAATAAAAATCAAAGCTTTAGCCCTAACATGATACTAACAATCATAAATATTAGGAAGAACATAAAAGGCATCATACTTTTAATCATACTTGGTATTAAAGTTACCCTAGACATGATACTAGGAATCAAAATAACAATCTAAGCATGAACTCTATATTATAACATAAATTAAAACCATTAAAGTACTTACTTGGATGCCTCGTACCTCTTTCTAATAACAAAATACACACGTTAGTAACTTCAAGGAAAATAATAAAACAAACAATTAAATTAAATAAGTTAAAGAGAGATTTGGGACCAAACCCTTATAAATTAAACCTTTCACGTCTAGGGCGAAGGCAACTTCGAACTATGCTAGGTGAATCTAAGTCTTGCTATTGCGGAATTTTGTATTTGAGAGAAGGCTAGTTTAGAAAAGAGAGAGAAAAAGTAATCAAGAAAATCTTGATAAGAGTTGGTGAATGAAAACGGAGTTTTTACGACATTATTTATAAAGAAATCAGCCAAAAAGATAAAATATCAAAATAGAGTTCTGGCGCAGATAAAACCGAATTAGCGCCAACGTTGGCTATTAGCGCCATACGCCAACATTAACGCCAGGCGCCAATGCTAGCGCCATGCGCTACAGCTGGCGTTTGGCGCTGATTCAGAAATTCACGTGTTTTCTTAAAATCAAATAGAAATTATCGGACAGGGTGATAAAATCGTATTTTTCCTAAAAAATGCTCTTTGATTTTAATTAAAACTCTGAAAAGTCAACAAAAGTCAATTTATCAATTTTTGAATTAGGAATGAAAACAACCTTCTAGAAGAATCTAGAAGACTAAAACCATTCCTAATTGCGTTAGGAATGATAAATCTATATTAGGCCCTCCCCTAGATCATTGAGCCGCATATAAGGCTCAAATCGGGCCCAGTTCAGTAAATTGGCCATAACTTCCTCAATATTCATCAAAATTGGGCTTATAATATATCGTTGGAAAACTCTTGTCAAGCCCCATCCAATTACACTACTATTGGACCCATATCATGGACCAACCAAACTGGATTGGCTGTTTTCTTAAAATAAGTTTTCAAAAACAGAGAGAAGAGAAAAGAAATTAAAACTATCCGCAACACTAGACTTTCCACACTTTCACTTCATTCGATTATGATTCGACGCAAAAGGTACTCATCACCGGGTTTGGTTTTGGGGAGACACAAATGGGTGTCTACAAAAGCCCCCACTTTGACTAGGTTTGGAGAAACGCAAGTTTCGAAAACAAAAGTAAAAGTATCGATAGGGATGGAGAATGATTCAGAACGTTCTACGATCCTAAATCACTCTTGTAACGCCGATACCTGTAAACTAGCGTTAGTTAAACAGATAAAAGAGTTAAGAAACGCGTATCTTGCACCGTCGAGCACACGTCTCTGAAAGGTAACCAATTTGCTGCCGCTTACTATTGTTTTGATGACCTCCTGCCAAGAGAATGTCATCCCGCTTGAAAACTGCTACGCTTGCAACTGCTTCCAATATAGAAGATTGCTTCTCTTGAAACGATCCTCTCCCACTTTGATATTATTCCACGTCCAAGGGAATACTATCGAAGATTTCTTTGCTTGAAACAATCCTCTTCAAATTTATAACCATCCTCCACGTCTAAGGGAACATGATCGAAGACAACTTCGCTTGAAATCACCTTCAGTTGTTTGTGACAACTCTCCACAATCTATAGAACGCCATCTTGCTATTTCGATGTTCACTCGTCTCTGAACAAAGAGCTTCTTTTTGTAAGATATGTTCACGCGCCTCTAAACAATAGAGCTTCTTCTTTTATTGGATATGTCCACGCGTCTCCGAACAATAGAGCTTGAAAATAGGATGCCCACGTGTCTCTGGAGCAAAAGAGCTTGAAAGAAATGTCCACGCGTCTCTGAACAAAAGAGCTTAAAAGAAATGTCCACGCGTCTTAGAACAAAAGAGCTTTGATGATATGCCCACACGTCTCTGAACAAAAGAGCTTGAATGATATGCCCACGCGTCTCTGAACAAATGAGCTTAAAAATAGGATGCCCACGCGTCTCTGGAGCAAAAGAGCTTGATGGAAATGTTCACGCGTCTCTGAACAAAAGAGCTTGATAATATGTCCACGCGTCTCTAAACAAAAGAGCTTGAATGATATGTCCACGTGACTCTGAACAAAAGAGCTTGAAAGAAATGTTCACGCGTCTCTTAACAATAGAGCTTGAAAGATAATGTTTGTTGCGATAATATTCCGAAAAAAAAATTTCGGAAGACCAACGCTTGCCGATCTCTAAAGCTCGCTTGAACTTTGCTTCTACTATACCAGTATGTTGGTGTCTCCATGATGAGCCAATTCTTAGGCGCTTTAAGCTAAGTGAGACGATCTTTCGTCAAGTCGACCACTTATTGTGATTGTAATCGAACTGACTACTTAATCATGTCAAATTGCTTACAGGGGCTAACTAGCGTACCAAGGAACCCGAAATTGCTGTATGAGGTCGAAATCACCTTTCTGAGAGGCTTCGAGCTCTGTCGCCGCTGAAATCTAGCGCCAGACGATGAGATCTAGCGTCAGGCGCTAAAAGCTATTGTCAGACGCTGGAGTAGGGTCTTCCCTATTCTGCTGCACCTGTATTTATTTTTGACTATTGAACTTTGCTAATCTCTTTAATTATCTTAGGGTTGACCTAAGGTTTAACGTCGCTTGATTCATTGACTTAACACGACTCAAGGCATAAACTTGACTCGCTGTGATTAACTCGAGGTTGACTCGACTCGAAGTGTTTGACACATTTGACTCATGACCCGTGTGTGCATAGTGTTGATTGTGCGACTCGAAAATGCAAAAAAGCAAGAATTTTTCGTCATTTTTGTGGAGGGTCCGACTTTCTCCCGAAAAAGAAAGACGCAAAGAAGGATCGAAGTGTTGAAGGTGCATGTTGAATGAGCTTAGTCAAATGTTGTTTGATATTATCTCTCAAGGTGCAAGGATTAATCCATCCTAGGTTATCTCGATGGTTGACTTAATGATGAAAGTATTTGGGTAACTTAGGCACGGAGGCTAAGCACTTCATACTTCGTTATGCAATGACAATTTATGACTGATGAGCGATTTTGATATGACAAGGCATGCTTCAATGGTGTGTTAAGATTCCATGACAAAGGGTTCCTAAGGGAAGGTATATTTGGTCATGTATCTGTGCGGTGTGTAAAAGTGACACTAAAGTCAGGCCGCAAGGCTAAGTGTGTGGAGAAAATATTATTTTTAGAAGAGTCGAATAATGGTGGTGACTCTTAGGCTTGGTAAGCTAATGATGTAGGGATCAAGCCCCCAAGTCTAGCTCTACATGGATAGGGATGAGCATAGAAGATCCCTTGATATGATCAGGGTGTAAGTGTATGAATTTGAATGCATGTTTATTACGGCCGCACCTCGATGTGAGGTTGCCTACATATCCGTTAGGAATCAGGCCGAACGTAGCTCTAGCCGAACCTCGCACAAGTGTATGTATACCTCAAAAAGGTCTTTTTAAGGGTTGTAATGTGGTTAGGCTAAAGTTTATAGAAGAAGGGGATAAAGGCTTAAGACCCTAGATAAGCCCCCAAGGTGTGCAACCTCGCTTTTGAATCTTTATATTTTTATGCTTGAATTTCTACTCTTTTTTAGCTCTTTTTTTGCTTTAGCATTTATTTCATTTTTATAAGTGTGGACAATCCCGATCATGCGGTCTATCACTCACTTGACATTCATGTTTCTCAGGCACGGTACCGAGCATTCGATAAGAGATGCAATCTGAGACATGTTCATATCAAAGACATGTTCATGTCGAAGACATTAGAACACTTGCCCTTTTTGTACACTTTTATTTATTTTTTTGCTTATTTATTTATTTTGATATACTGAAGCTTTTGTTCTTTGAAAAATGCATAAGTTGCACACCATCCCATCCCGAGGTTAGGTAAATGTTGGTTGAAAAAAGAAAGGTCTATCGTTAGACGAGGCTCAAAGTTGTGTATCAAGAAAGGATTGCATATTTAAGGTGAAAGGAGATATGATGTGGCTACAAGAGGTGCCTCATATCATTGGTATACCTTGTGCTTAGTTCGACATGGATTTTTTTTTTTTTTTTTTTTTTTGAAAAGAAAGAATCTACAAAATTAATCTAAGGGAAAAGAAAGGTGCCTATGCTAGACTTATTGGGGAAAGGGTAAATAGAGAAAAAGAAAAAAGATGTCATGAAATCTCGTCGTTGAAGCTCGCCTCTTGTCTTTTGTTGTTTGCTTAATCATCACTCGCTCTTCTTGTTAACTAGAGGTATGGGAAGCTTGTTATTATCAATTAAATGTTGGATAGCCTCTTTTAGCTTCCAACAGCTCTCGGTAGCATGACCCCTACCTTGATGGTACTTACAGCGAACATTTGGATTCCAACTAGGCACCCTCTTCTCAAGCGGGGGATCTTGAAGAGGTCCAATAGGAGTGATGAGTCCCTTGGCATGGAGTCGATCGAAAGTATCATCGTATTTAATTCCAATAGGGGTAAAATCCCTTTTCGGTTGCTTTCTAAATCCTCGACTATCCATGGCTAGGATCTTACTAAGGTCGAAAGTACCAACACTATTGCTAGAGTAGGTGTTTTCGGAAGAAGAAGGATAGTCGTTCTTCTTTCCTTTACGGCCACTGTTGTTATTGTTACTAATCTTGGCCTTCTTGTCGCGCGGAGGAACATGAAGGAGATTTGAATTAATGAAGTCTTGGATACGATCCTTGAGGGCGAGATATTTTTTGATAGTGTGACCGCGACCTTTATGGTATCGACAATAGGAATTTGGATCCCAATTGGGAAAACGTTTTTCATGTGGAAGGTCTTGACTGGGACCAATGGAGTGAATATGATCTTGATCATAAAGACAGTCAAAAGCTTCATTGTAAGTCATTCCTATTGGTGTGTATTTTTCAATGGTCCATTTTGCTTGTGGCTTAGGAGCATTGAGTTCTTCATTAAACCCTTGGCGAGGATTTTATTCGATGGCCATCACCCGATTTGCTAATCCTTCTACAACATTCAAGAGCATGGCAATGACATCTTGCAGATTTCGAACGTCCTCTTTTAGACTTTGCGAGTCTTCCCTGGTATTATCTAAGAAAAGACTTTCATCCTCCCCAATCATGGCCACTTCATTGAGAGAGGTCATATAAGCTGTCTCGATCATGGGCTCTCCTACAGGTGTAATAAGAAGTGATGGATCGAAGGATGCTTGATCTTCTTCAATGGCTAGAATTTCGGAAGTTTCATTGTTATCGATCAGATCTTGAATAGCTTCTTTGAGCTTCCAACACTCCTCAGTGTCGTGACCCTTTCCTTGGTGATATTTGCAGTGCTTATTGGGGTCCCACTTGGGTGGCCTGGCTTCTGGAACTAGATCTTTGATGGGCCCTATGGGCATGACTAGTCCTTTGTGGTGTAGCTTCTCGAAAGTTGTTTCATAACTCATACCAAGTGGAGTGAACACTCTTTTTGACCTTTGGATTCGTGATTTAGAGGCATTTGTGGCATTGTAGACACCCATTTGTGTCTCCCCAAAACCAAACCCGGTGATGAGTACCTTTCATGTCGAATCATAATCGAATGAAGTGAAAGTGTGGAAAGTCTAGTGTTACGGATAGTTTTAATTTCTTTTCTCTTTTCTCTGTTTTTGAAAACTTATTTTAAGAAAATAGCAAATCCAGTTTGGTTGGTCCATGATATGGGTCCAATAGTAGTGTAGTTGGATGGGCCTTGCAAAGACCTTTCCAACGATATATTATAAGCCCAATTCCGATGAATATTGAGGAAGTTATGGCCAATTTACCAAACTGGGCCCGGTTTGAGCCTTATATGTGGCCCAATAATCTAGAGGAGGGCCTATTATTAATTATCATTCCTAAATCTATTAGGATTGATTATAGTCTTTTAGAATACTCTAGAAGGTTCTTTTAAATCCTAATGGAGTTAGGATTGATAATTATGTTTTAAAGAGTTTGAAATTGAATAAAACTACTCCTTTTAAGAATCCTTGTTTTGTACGAAGTGGAATATATTCAGATTTTTTTTTATCCAAATTTTATATGGTTGGATAGATCTTGAAATTATCTTTCCAATGATATATTATAATATTAAATCCGAGTTATAACGAAAAAGATATAAATGAGACATGAAACTTTATCAAAAACGGACACCCTTCCACTATCTCTACTATATCGTTTTATCTACAAAATATTTTAATCTGATTCTAACTGGGTTGGAAAGTAGACTTTAAGATCTTTCCAACGACATATTATATGCCTTATTTGGACTTCCAGATCAAAAGATATGATAAAAACAAAAACGCATTAAAAACAGGCTTGGCGCCTGACTCCAGGCATTGGCGCCTGACTCCAGGTCTGGCGCTTGGCGCCAGGCGTTAATGGCCAATACCTGGCCCCAACCTCGTTTTGCGTGCGCCAGACTCTGTTTTGTTAATTTTATATTTTTGGCTGATTTTCTCTATAAATAACGTATTAAAACTCCGTTTTCGATAACCAGATTTCATCAATTCTTATTTCAATTCACCAACTCTCATCAAGATTTTCTTGATTATTCTCTCTCTCTCTCTTTTTCTAAACTAGCCTTTTCTCAAATACAAAATTCCGCATTCACAAGATCTAGAAACACCTAGCCATATTTGAAGTTGCCTTCGCCCTAGACGTGAAAGGTTTAATTTATGAGGGTTTGGTCCCAAATCTCTCTTTCAATTATTTAATTTAATTGTTTTGTTTATTATTTTCCTTGAAGTTACTAACGTGTGTATTTTGTTATTAGAAAGAGGTACGAGGCATCAAAGTAAGTGCTTTAATTGATTAATTGATATTATGATGTAAAAATCATGTTTAATTTGTTATTATGATATTGCTAGTATCATGTTTAGGAAAAAGGTTATAATATCAAATATGCTTATTGTGATTCCTGCGATGCTTCCTATGTTCTTTCTAATATTAATTCATGTTAGTATCATGTTAGGGCTAAAGATTTGATTTTTATTGCTTAGTGACATGCTAGGGTTTGTTATTAATCTTGTTAGTATCATGCCTAGGATCTTTATACTATTATGCTTTAATATTAACATGAACATGATTATGATTATAATTGTTATAATTTATGATGATTATTTATTATGATTATAATTTTATTGTCATGATATTATTATTATTGTTATTATTATTATTATTATTATTATTATTATTATTATTATTATTATTATTATTATTATTATTATCTCAAAAACAAAAAGTCATACAACCTACAATAAATTAGTGGGAAGCCGAGATACAATCTGGGCCCCCACTCCTCTAGCTATGGCAAAGCCTACCCTAGTAAAAATATGAGCTGCAGCACGTGCTCCAATGTCTTGCGTCGTCGAGAACCTCTGAATTCGCTTAAGCAACGCAATAGCCTCCTTCTCTAATTCACCAAACGAAGAAAAGGAGAAGGGAATGAACCCATATCCAATCGCCTGACAACGAGCCTCATACTTATCCCGCTTCCGCTGAGCTGCATCAGCCACAACCCGTCCAGGAATAAAGTCAGATAACCTTGACTGTGTCAAAGGAGAAGATCCTGTCAAATCAACACAGACATCGCGACCACGATCCCAAGAATAAAGTAACACATCAGCAGGTCTGAGGGCATCACCGTTCCCTCCAGACAACCCAATATCAACCTCTTTCCTTGCTGAAATCCCAGAACGATAGCAAACATCAACTAGGGTATCCCGAACAACATTATGTCTATGTTTAATACCCACGATACCAGCACACGACACCGCGTGATCGCCAAAAATATCCCCTGGAAAAACCCTTGAACAAGCAGAGCACGGTGTCGAGGCAGAGAACAACGGAACACCCAATCGGTAGCATAATACACATCGATAAGTCTTTGCATTCATAATCTGACCCAATCCTGAAATAGGAACGGCCCGAAGCCAAGCAGATGTGTGATCTCCCTGCTGAGATTTCCACAATGCTGATAGACGAGGGGATAATGAAAAGGTGGATTCTGCAGATTCGGTAACCTTCGTGAAATATATATCTGCCAATTTCTTCATAAGTTTTGGGGCAGCGACCTCACTAGGATTACTTAAAAAATCAGACTCCACCACGCCATTAAACAAACCCAAGGCGTCTTCAAAAGCTCGACCATGACCAACAATGTCAGCATGTCGAAGAAGCTTTGTTTGCAACCCAGTAGACTGCAACCGAGAAGCAATAAAAGCATAATGCCGAACATCACCTGCAGAATAAACACCAAGCCCTCCAAACGCAAATGGTAAAGTGGCAAGCCGCCACTGCCAATCGCCAAACCCAGGTCCTGAAGCAGTAACAATACGCTCCAAAGAAGATCGAAGAGCCTCGTCAAAAGTGCGCTGAGCCGCCTCAAAAGTACTAGGGGGACAAGTACGCAACGCAAAGTAGAGTTTAGAAACTCCGGTACAAGCCCTAAGTAACAATAGCTCACACTGAGGATCATCCAGCGTAGCAACCTTATCCATAAGCGCAATGGTCTTGGTCACCCTATGCATCACAAGCTCACTACTAAAACCAGAATCAGAACTAGCAGGACCACCAAGCAACTTAACACCACGCGAAGGTCGAGCAATGTTAGGTGGAAAGCTCACTATTATTATGTTGCTTGATTATTTATTGTTATTGCTTGATCACACCTTAATGAATGTTAAAGGGAATTTTGTACTTGTAATCACGCTTAATAAGATAATTAGTAATCTTGTTAGGGTTAATTGTGATTATAATTAAAGTGATCGCCAATAATAGTTTGTTTGTGCATTAAATTCAACCAACATAGATTAAATAGGTTTAGGGTTAATCCTATTGATTGTATGTTAGTCAGAAAGCGTACATGAATACGAGTAGAATAAATTAGAGGCCTATTATTAGGGCAGATTCAATCTCTTTTAGGTTGAATTTGTATCATCATCCCCGAACCCTTATTTGCTTCTAGACCTTATGGAGTTGACGATCTCTTGGATCGTTAAGGGGTGTAATCTTCATCCTATGAACGGTTTACAAGTTCCTAAAAAACTTGTTGGCGACTCTCACTAGTGAAAAATTTTTCATTCGTAACAGGCAAAATACTGCCCGTTACAATATATAATATTCGTAACGGGCAAAATAATGCCCGTTACAAATATTATATTATTCGTAACAGGCATATTGTGCCTGTTACAAATAGTTTAGTCCAACTGATCATGACTTCATGAGAGGAGCCCAGAGCCCATTAGTTATTATATTAGGGTTTCACTCTTAGCCGTCAAAGCTTGTCCTCCCTTCTTTTCCTCTCTTCTCATTCATTTCCACTCATCTTTCTCACTCAATCTCTCTTTCTCTCTCACTCCTCACTCTCTTAGCCGTCAAAGCTTTGTCCTCCCCTCTTTAGCCGCCGCCGTCATTGTTGCTCCTTCCACATACAACACCATGGTAATCTTTTCTCATTTTTCAATTTAAATTCATCAATTTTCGTTGCTTTACTCTCAAATTAGTTAAATTTTGTGGGGGATTTCATGGGATTTGTGGGTTTGTGAGGGTAGTGTTTCTGACTTTCTGGGTTTGTGAGGGTGGTGTTTGTAAGGTTTTGTGGGGGATATCGTGGGATTTGGGGGTTTTTGACTTTCTAGGTTTCTAGCTTTGTGGGTATGAATTTGGTCGTGAAATCTGGGTGTGATTTCGTGGGATTTTATACTGTTTTTATTAATTTAATTAGAATGAATTTTTCTATTATTTTGTAATTGTAAATTATTTCTGCGTTTTTTGGCTTCTTTATATAATTTTATTCTTGATTTTCTCGTCTTATTATTATTCTCTTTTGAGATGTAGATCGATTTGTTGTTTTTATATTGTGTTACTTATTTTGTTTGCATTTTTCGGTGGAAGTATTTGTTGTTTGTAGATCGATTTGTTGTTTATTTATTTTGTATTATTCTCTTTTGAGATGTAGATGTAGATCGATTTGTTTTTGTTTTTTTTTTTTTTTTTTTAAATTTTGTGTTACTGGTTTTGTATTATTCTCTTTTGGGGTGATTCATTTAATTAACTTGTGTTTATATGTCATTGTATTAAATCGAGCTTTCGATTTTGTTTTGTAAGTTTCTTGTGGGAAGTGATTTGATTGCCATTTTGATTTTGAAAACAGGGATTACCTATCTAAAAAATGAGTATCAGCTGCAGTTCATAGCAAGAGATAATTGTGATAGGAATGAACAAGAAGTCGGGAGATGTTAACCAGATTCTTGTTTCTGAGGTCTACTCTTACTCTCCTTTTAATTGCATTGCTTTTCTTTTCTTCTTTTTTTTTTCCTTTTCTCAATTTGTTATATGATTTCTAACTTTAGGCATTGATGTTAAAATTGGTTTAAGACAAAAAAACTATATTGAATATATATACATGTATCACAAAATAAATTTGATTAATGAATAAGTATAGTAGAAAATTGAAAAACTGCAGAAACTATTGCTCGTTTTAGTCAGTTTGGATTATTCATTTTGTGAATAACTTACTAAGGAAAAAGAATGGAATATTACAATGAAATTGAAGTAAAACTGTAAAATTACAAGCTTATTGCTTTATATTTGTCACTCTAAGTTCACCTATTCTAAGCCAATCAACATTCCATGTTGCACAGAAGAAGAGCTGGAAAAAATTCTTTTCGCATGTGGGTCCTGGCTTCCTAGTCTCCATTGCTTACATTGATCCTGGAAATTGTAAGGCTTAAGTAATCCTCTTTTTTTTTTCCTTCCTAAACTTCTACATACTGTTCTAACCTCCTCAGTAACAATTTGTGTGAATTTTTTTTTTTGTCTCTGATTTGAATTTTTGTTCTGTGAGAATATGATTGGTTTTAGTGACAAAATGGGTGAATGGGTTGTACACCTAATACACTAGAGTTTAGCTGATTGTCCAATTCTTGCCCGATTTTCGTCTTTTGCTCATGGTACTCTCTTTATGATGTAGTTGTGTTGCATGATTCACTTTTTGTGAAGTGGGGGATTGAATATATTAAGTGAATGATCTGGAATGCGTTTTTTGATGCTTATTTTGGGACATTTTGTGGTGTTTGAGATATTTTAGGCTAATGTTTTGTTTAATAACTCTTATTTTTAGTTGAATAAAGCTAAACGTTCTGTTCCCGGCTGTGAATTAGGATTTTAAGTCTAAAAATATGCTTATTAATCTTCTTTCAATGAGTTAGTTTCAATTTTCTAATAGTTAAATAAGCAATATGTATAATATGTAATAATTTCTATCCTGTGATCCTATCTCTTAAAATTTTATTCTAACTGCATCTATCAGAGTTTGATCCTTATTCCTCATGACCATTGTTACATAGTTTTCAGTTGTTCAATGAATTTTGTGAATTGTGAATGGATTGAAATAGCCACTATCGAACCTGCTATCTAAATTATGTTCCAATGTCATATAGCACATGCATAGAAAACTAATCGAATTAAAAAATTGTACCAGAATTTCTTCACTAATTTGTCCTTTAATGTACTATTGATTTTAGGTTAATTAAGACTATTAGGTCAAATTATTGGCCTGTTATGTAACCTTTGATGTAACGAATCTTAAATGTACTTCTTGTTAGTTTGTGTTTCCATTGACCAGGTTGTTGCTGCTCGTTTATGCAGGTGAAAAACGGTGACTTTGGCTTGGCAACAATATTGGGTAAGAGCCATGTAGCACAAGAGTACATGGCACCAGAGCTGGGTACACAAGAGTACATGGCACCAGAGCTGTATGAGGATCTATAAGATCCTTCAAGTTCTTAGTCTTCTACGTAATCGAAAACTTGTTTAAATTTTCATGTTGTATAACGGAGTATTATTTATGTAGTAGCTTTTGATTCATGTTAGGGAGTTATTGTAAAGTCAATTTGGACATTTGTGAAAGTTGTATGAATTAAATTTTACATTTATTATTACTAGTTGTTGGAGCGCGCGCGATGCGCGCGCCCCCCAACGTTTGCGATATGTTATTATATTACTGTTAATTTTGTGTGGTAACTTCGAATGTTGTAAATAAGTCAATTGATTTAGGTCTATTAAAATTGGATATATTGTCAAGTAGCAAACATGATTTGTATTGGGAGTGAATAAGTTCTAAGTTTGCTTTTATTCAAAAAAAATTTTAAAAACAATAATATGTACAAGTGTTATGGTACTATTAGAGTTGAAATTGGCCTTTTAAAGTTTAGTTGGTTTGTTCCTTATTTTCATCATTTTTTTTAAAAAAAAATTGTTTATCAAGTCATTGATAGCATTATAAGTTTTCTTTTTGTTTTGTGATAAGTACTTCATTTAAATGGTATTGTCAATTGAAGGTGTAGTTCAAGTCTAATATAAAAAGAAAAGAGACAAAAGTTATACATATTAAGATAACTGATTTTATAGATAAGCATCATACTTTGTACATAACAGCCTTCTAAGGCTATGCTAAGAACTTAACTTATTTCTAAGGCAATATTTGCCACCATTACTTTGTACATTCTATTTTCCTAAGGCTATGCTAAGACTTTGCACCCAAAATACAACCACCTATGCAAAGTCGTTGAAGTCTTTAGCCATAGCTATTTAATTAGAGCAGTATGTACGTAATTGGTGTTTCTAGGGAACAAAAGACAGATTTAGTGTTCCTTTGAAACCCCCAAAAGATTTAGGTTTGTGGAAGCATATTCTATCTATTAAGTTGGATTGTGGGAAGCTGAACTGAACCTTTCAAACTTGGTCCAAAGTGCTTGTAGGGGAAGCTTGCTTGTCAGAGTCTTCCTGGTCATCTGAGTCCTGGAACAAGGCAGTGCGAACTTTCTTCTGGGCTGGATTTTCATCAGGTGTGGTAGTTGGTGCATCAGGAATCATTGGTTCTTTGTTTTTAGTACTGCTTCGAGTGCGAGAAAGTTGAGTCCATGTAGGAAGTGCTCTCTTTAAACCAGTAATTCCTGGAATTTTAAGAGCACCAAGTTTGCGTTCCCTTGGATCAACTCATGTTTTTTCATGTGTTGCACCAGGAACCTTATACTCCTCAAACTGAACAATCTGGGCAAGGAACTCATCATCCAATGCTGGTGGGTCTTCCCAGGTCATAGGTTCTTTCCCATGAGCTTGTAGTTCCATCAATAACTCTTGCTCTATCTGCTTTTCTTTTGCAGTAGCATTTGCAGATTCAAAGTTCAAAGGTTCAGTGTGCCTTGCTGTTTCAATTGGTGTGGGAATCTGTTGGCGTGAGAGACTTGCAGATGATGGTGCTATTTGCTCAGATGGTCGCTTCTCTTCTGGAATTTCGATTTCTTTCATAGTCCAGAGTAGAACATCATTTCTCTCCAGTTCTTCTGTTGGCACAACTTTGATTAGGAATGGCTTTGTGGAAATAAGCTGTTGTATTGGTTGAAAAGCTGCTGCATTTCCCTGTAATATGTGCAGTATAGCAAAAGCAAATTGTTTATAACAATAAATTCATCACTTCCAAACATTGAATATAAGTCGATATTCATTTTCCAAGCTATTAGACTTTAAATGCATATGTTGCATTATTTTTGTTTTTATTGATATCATGAGGTTTATTGGAAATAATAACTGTGCGGGTCGGATCATGGAGAGGTTTAGCCCAAGTTATGTTCATATAGTCTGCAAACTGGAATTAGTGATTGGTTACTGCCTAGAAAATACAATACAAGTTGAAATAAAATAATATAAGTTCATATAACACAATTTCAAAATGTGAAAAAAATAGATAAACTAAACGGAACCTTAGATACATCTAGCTCATTCCACATTAGTTTAAAATCTCTCTCATTTTTTAGTGCAAATGCATAACTCAACTATAATCACATAGCTCATTCCACAATATTTTGAAATACACTCAAACTAACAAGTGCATTCCCCTAATATAAGATCCTATACCAAACAAGCCACTTGAACCTTTAAAGTTTTTAAGTATATAAATAACAAGAACATAGGTTCACTGTAATCCCAAAGGGTTTGTCTAACCCCCTAATATATAATCAGGTTTTCTTTGACTTCTTCCTCACAAGTCACACTACTCACACACTCTAATGTAAAATAATTTGTAAATGACATAAATAAAATTAGGATTTGGAACTTGACGAGTGGAAAACTAGGTCGTTATCTAATCTTCCCTCGGTCAAACTAAATTTATAAACACTTAACAAACCTAAAATACGAGTATAGAGGCAAGTCAAGGGTCGAACCCAAAGGAACGGTAATGTTCAAGCACTTTCAATTATGCGCCTAAGCTAGGTCGAAGACGAAGGTAAGAGAGAATACTAACAACTAACAAAACAAGTAACCAAGGAAATAAAACACTAGGAACGGGGATTAACATGTAATCATGTCAATTGCAACAACTTGGGAAGAGCATGCCAATCAAAGGTTGTGAGGACTAAATGATAAGAGCAATCAATTGGAATCAAAGAGCTATCTCCTTATTGTTAAGCTAGAGTTCACTATGAATAACAAATCAAGAGAATCACATCAAAACCAATAGACAATTGCAATCCCTAAATCAATTGTTCGTGTCATTAGCAATTACAATGCAATCTAGTATAATTCTTAAGGCCTAATTGAATTACACACATGTAAACCTTCATTAATCACTTTAATCTCAACAATTAATCAACACAATTCCAAAATTAATCACAATTAATCAATCATACAAGTTTCACCCAATTCCTAGCCAACAACTACTCAAACAACATCATCAAATCAACTATCAACTATAGAGAACAAGAATCAACAAAATATCAAGAACAATTACTCTAATCAAACATCAAATATCAAAATCAAACAAAACAAACATCAAATTAAACAAAGCAATTGAATGAGATAGAGTTTAGAAATGTTCATTGATAATTAAGAAGATCTCCAACACAATTGTCACACTTGCATCTTCAATCTCTCAATCACCATTGAAATTCCTCACTCTCTCTCTCTAAAACTACTCCTAATCTAGCCTAATCTAGAGAGAGAAGCTCTCAACCTAAGAGAGAGAAAACTAAAACTAAAACTAAAGAATTACATGAATAAAGAATTAAGGAAACCAAAAACTATATAAACAAAAGGAGAAAAGAAGCTTAAAATCGTAAAAGACCCAGAAACCCGCGCCCATAGAGAAATCGGCCGCGCCCGCGGAGGGGAACAGACACCCCGATAGCCGCGCCCTCGGGACAACCGCGGGTGCTTACTGCCCAAATACGGCAGTTTTGGAGCTGCAGCAACCCCGCGCCCGCAGCAGTTTTCCAGGGCCAACTTCAGAAGGCTGTAACTTCCGATCTAAGAATCGTATGAAGGCGTGAAACCTATCATTGGAAAGCTCTTCAAGTCTAGTTTCCAACCCAACTTGAATCACCATAATCCAATTTGTAGAACTTGAGATATGACTAAAACAATGCACAAAGGTCCTATTTGATACTTTGCAATCCTTCGTTTTCCTTTGTTTCAAACTCAAATTCAATTCCGAAAAGTGTATATTGATCCTAGTGGGTGCTATTTTCAATTCCCATGCATATAGCCCGCGACGTACCTACAAAACAAAACAAAGAAACGGAGAAGCAAGAGAAATAGCCGAGAAACAAATAAAATGATAAGAAAGCCATTAAAAGCATGCATTTCTCTAAACTAACACAAAAACACGCGAATCAAGCATTATTCTCTAAAAACACGACATAAAAGACTACAAAGGAGCATAGAAATATAAAGAAAACATAGCCCAAAGGTGGCATAAATGGCACGGATCAAATTCCCCCAAGCTAAACTTTTGCTCGTCCTCGAGCAAAACAAAATCCAACCCAAGGGAAAAATGATGACATTATTCAAGCAAAGAAATAAACGAGAAAACTAAAGAAGATGGGAATATACACTAACTCACTTTCGTAGGAATCACGATCAATTTTAGCAACTAAAGACAAGCCATTTAAACCCCTAGATCGCCCTAGAGGATGAGTGATGCTCTCGTAAGGGTATCCTAAGAGTTTACCCATAACTCTCATAATAATACAAACAAGGAAAAGCATGAAAAAGAAAACAAAATACAAGAAAAGCAAACAAATGTTCTTGAAAGGACTTTTGCAAATGTACAAGGACAATGAATGCAAATCTTTCTAAACAAGTAAGGGAGTGCACGCTATAAGATACCTAAGGTTGATTGAAACATAAAAATGCTAAGCATAGGAACTAGTTATCACACTCCACTTTCATCCCAAACGGTCTTACCGCGTTCCCCCTACTAATCTCATATCTCCCCATAGTGAGCATCTCATAGATTCCGCGAAGGAACCGGAAAAAGATCAAATTTTTGGGCTACTCGACATCTTGACTTCGCATCCCCTTTCCTTAGGCAATGACCCATGATTCCCTCCCCCAAATAGTGACTCAACTTTCTAGGTTGAAAGGTCTTTTCCCAAGGTTGTAACATAAGGCATAAAGGGTGAAGGTAGGCTAAAATTTAAAATTTGGAGGCTTTCCTAAAAAGTGAAGCAAAAGGGTGATCAATCCTTAACAACACGATCAAGAAATCACCAAGCAAAAGCAACACCCCCAAGCTTATTTGAAGCTATACTCACAAGAAATATATACAAAAAGTGTAAACGCTTCTCCCCCAAGCTTAAATGAAGCATTGTCCTCAATGCTTAGAAGGAGAAAAGAAAACATCAAAATATTTTTGAATTTTCACTTTTTTCAAATTTTTTTTTTTTTTTTTTTACTTAAACTTGCAATGTCCTCGCCTTTTGCTAAATTCGGACGACTTTTTCTATAATGCAATTTATTAGTCCATGCCTTTTATGATTAAGGACGGCTTTTACTCAAACACTTGCCATTATTCACAAAGAAGACTTAATCACAAACTAGCACTCATAAAAACCAAATTTCCAACTTATCCACCACAAACTCCATCATACGTGATCAATTTGCTTCACAAAAAACCAAGAATAGAAAGAAAATGAAACAAAAGGCCAAATAACTAAAGATGTGGCTTGAAAAGAAGGTATAAGGCTCAAATGGTTGCAAGAAGGCAAATGGAAACCCAAAAACAAATATGAATCAAACTAACCTAAAAATGAAAAATACCACCCCGAAAAAGGTGCCTTTGTCCTCCCTAGATAGCTCAGTCTCGGGTTTAAGAATCATACATCAAGCTTTATAGATTAGGCTTGCAAAGTCAAGGACCCCATGCCTCTCATGCAAGAATATGATGAAAGCTTGAACAAATATAAATCTCACATGGTTGTAGCAAAAACTCACTAAGGTTATCAAATCGAAGATAGGGAGCAACTACCAACAAGCCACAAACAAGTAGAATCCGGTTTCATGATCCCCCTAGTTCTAGACAACTACCTTAGCATGCTTTATCCTAGAATCAACCAAACGTATCTCAAACCGTGCACACCACTACCATTCAGGAAGAAAAGCATTCAAGTATACAAGTCCAAATGTTATTATGTCCAAAGCAATAACAAAACAAAACACAATGCAATTTTGCCTTGATAGAAACAAAAATCTTTTTGGAGTTTTTTTTCAAAATATGATAACATGGAAAAGCATATACAAAGGTGCATGACATATATGAATCAACATTCCACCAAACATGATAGAATACCCTCCTCCAAGCTTGAATGAGACAACATGCTCAAACATAAATCAAATATTCCACGGGAGGGGAAAAACAAGGAGGTTAATCCAATCAAACCAACATATGTCCAACAAGTCATCATCCACTAGAGAAAGAGCAAGGAAGGATATTACCGGATAATAGGTGGGTGTAAATACCCGCAAATGACCCAATTTTAACCTTTCAAAGCTAACAACCTCTAATATTGAATCTTGCCTTCTATATGTTAGCAAATGTGGTGCCAATCTTCCTTGATTCTTGATCCAAATAGAAGCACCAAAGTATATCAAGTCATGTACCTAGAAAAAGGAACACAAACATTTCCATGAGATAAAATCTATTCTAAAAAGAAAAGAAAATGAAAGCAATAAAACACGGGTTACTTCCCGAGAAAGGCTTGCTTAAGGTCCAAGCTTGACCGCTCTAGAAAATAATAATTCAACGCGCGCAAAAGCTTGTCAAATGCACTACTACACATTTCATAGGAGAGAAGGTAGGCAAATGACGCGAAGAGTACGTGCAACAAGGATAGTGCACGCAAATGAGGAGAGAGATGCCAAGAAAAGGAAGAGGAAGAATAAAAAGAAAATTCAACAAAATATGAAGAAAAAGAAAAAGAAGAACAAGAAGAAAAAGAAGGCAAACTCTCCTCAAAATATTTTTGGGTGGCAACATCACCCTTTTCCTCAATTTGGGACGAATGAGCTTCATTCAAATCATCATAGACAAGAGGGTCCCCAATAGGCTCATTGACAAAAGAAGGGAGGGAAATAGGAGTGTAAGGGATATGGTTGAATCTTCTTGAAGAAGGGGTATGAGAAAAGAGAAAAGGGGCTATAGTCTCACAAATGAACTTTTTCTCACCACCATGCCTCAAATCACTAATAAGAGCATGGAAATCAATCATAGAGTCCTCAAAAGAAGAACACTCATGATATTCATCTCCCTCAAACATCCAACCTCCAAGAGGAACAACATAATCTCCTCCATAACAACTATGAACAACAACTCCCTCAACAACTTTAAAGCCCAAGGTCTCAAAACCATGCATAAATGGATGCAAATTCATTTCAAACTCATCTCTCTCCCATGAAGCATCCTCAATGAACTCATTTAAAAGGCTATGGGTTTTCTATTGACTCTCAAAGAATGCATTGGTCATAACCTTAATCGAGTCGAAATACTCATGGATAGAAGAGTCACAAACATGCACATGAGACTCATCAAGATGGGAAAGAGGGTTAGAAATTTCAATATCAACACTCTCTTCATTCTCAACTCCTTCACCATCACTCAAATGCTCACCAATGGGATCCTCATACTCTGTTGGTTGCTCAAAATCATCATCATCATCCTCAACACACACATTAAATTGGGATTTATCACAAACAAGCATCAAGGATGACAATTGGCTTTCTAACTCTTCTCCTCTTCTCTTCTACTCCTCAATACGCTCCTCATTCTTTTTCATTATCTCTAATTGACCTCTCATAGAATTAAGAATCATCTTCTTACTAGGCCCAAACTCATTATCAAGCTTAATGCGCCTAATTTGAGACTCAAATGTATCAACAAGAGATTCAAAAGATGTAGAAGTTTGAGGCTCAACAAGAGAAGAAGAAGTACAACCAATATTGGAATAATCAACATTAAGATCATGAGCATATACATCACATTGGGGAGTGGGGGCACAATTTATAACATGAGATTCATCATTAAGGGAATGAAGCACATCACAAGAAGACATGGTAAATAATGAAGAATATTGAAACACACCATTAGCATAAACTTGAGCTTGCACTTCATTATCATGAACAAAAGAAGAAATACAGTTGAAATCATGTGTTTTAGGTTCACTTAAGGGATCATGTGACAAATCATGGGAATTCATGCTAATATTAGAAGAATCAAGACATTGCATATCAATATTAGACTCATGATTACCCCTATCATAAACATCCCTAGAAAACCAAACATAAAAATCCCAAGCATCATCAATTGACAATGCTCTAAATTCACCATTATGCATACATTCAACTTCATCCCTAGTTTGCTCGTTCAAGCCAAAATAACAAATCTCACAAGCCTCCCAAGTATGTAATACCCCGTATTTTTATACGTATTTTATTTAAAGTATGTATTTTATAAAGTATTTAATGGTTGTAATTATTTTAATTAAAGTATTTTAAAATAATATTATTATTAAAGGAAAGTTTATTTAATTATTTTATTTAAAAGTTGGGGTTTTATTTTTGGAAGTTTAAATTTTTAACAAGTTTTATTAGGGAAGGAATTAGGAAAAACCTAGAAGAGGGTTAGTAGAGAAGGGGTATAAATATCCCACTTATGAGGCAAATCAAACTTTGCCCAGAGTGGAGAAAACCCAAGGTAAACTTCTCTCTCTCTCTTCCTTATTTTTTTCCTTTTTTTCTTTTTCCCCCTTCCCCTTAAACTTTCGGCGGCCCTCCCTCACCACCGCTGCCAGCCACCGGCAGCAGGCAGCCGCCGACGCCAGCAGCCGGCAGCCGGTGGTGGCTGCCGCCCTTCTTCCCCTTTCCCTTTTTTTTCGAACCATATAAAAAAAAAATTGAAGCTTTCTTGTTTTAATTGAATCTATTCTTGGGTCTAAATATAAATTATGAGTTTGGAGGTTTAATTTTGATGTTTGATAATTGTAATTGTATGAATTAATTTTCTGATTTGGTTTTAATTAAAAAGCCCTAATTTTTGAAACCCTAGGTCTTTGATTTATGAAAATTATGAAAGCATATGAGGAATTAATGTTTGGATCTTCAATTTAAGTGTTTTAAGACTAAATTACAGCAAGTTTTAATTAGAATAGAGTGCTGGAATTTTATGTAGAGCACTTAATATTATGTTTTTGAAGGAAATTTAAATTACCCATTAAGTTGGACTTAATTAGAGTGTTTTAAATATAATTTCAGCTTATTCTAATTATTCTAAGAGGGATTTTAGGATAGTATATATTGCTGAAAATTTGTTTAGAGTGGGTTTTAATGCTCTATTATAATTTTAATGCGTAGGAGACTTCGAAGTGAGCAATTTTTACTAGTTGTGACGATTTTAAGATTGTATTCAAGGTACGTTCGCGTACTTAGCATATTTTGATGATGTAGAATCATGCTAGGTTTAATTTCAATCAATTACAAGTACTATCATGCTAAGGTTTATGTATTAAATTGTGAATTTTTGGTGTTGGTGATTGAATTGTGAAGCATGAATTATTTGTGATGGTTTATGGATTGGAAAATTATATTTTGGCATGATTATATGGACTACATATTTATTTAGGGCATGATAGAGAGCATGTTTAATTAAACTAATTGTTTAATTATGTTTGGAATATTGAAAAGAAATTTAATTAAGGTTCATATAATTTTTATTGATGCTTTAAGCATGAAGAAGGAGTTAGATAAGTGTCTATGTACACGAGGAGTAAATTGTATGTCGGTGCCTTTGTGCACTTAAGGTGTGTTTAATACCGAGGGTTTGGATTTGTGGCGCATTATGCGTTTAAGGTGTCTTTGACACTGAGGTAGAATTAAAAAGGGTTCAACATTAAATCATATGTGGTCACTAATTATTCAAGAATTAAATTGGTATATTTGTTTGATTGAATAATTATTGTTGATTGACTTATTATGCCTTGAGAGTCATCACCAAGTCTAGTAATATGTAAATAACGTAAAGTGAAAGAGATTACGCACCAAAACTCTTGGAACGTATATACCTTGAGTATGAACATATGGGGGGAGTTATGTGACTTTATATTTGATCTTAACTTCTAACGGAGTACAGGACGCTGTATATTTCTTTTTTTAATGCGCTGGAATTCCGCCACCTATGTGTGGCACAGGTTTGTTGCTGGCACGGTTAGCTCCCGTGTCAGTTAACCCCAATTTATTGGGATAGGATTAGTTGGAAACCTGTTCGATGCGTAATCAACGTTAAATGATTTTAGTGTCTAGTTAAAGTGTCTTGTTGATTGTTGTGTGTGCTTGTAAACAGGTGCAATGAGGTAAGTGTGTGTGATGATAGGAGAATGCATATTAGTGTGTTTAATTACGCCTATGTACTCAGCTTTGCTGATTGTGTGTGTTGTTTGTGTCTGGCCATGTCTTTATCTTGGCCCTACGATGATCCATTTTAATGGAGAGTAATGGGGGCAAGTAGAGATACACTTTTCAGGTATTGAAGCTTGTTCATGACGGGGCATGAGTGAAGAGAGAATCATGCTAGCTTCTATTAGAATATGACGTGTTTTATGCATTGAATATTTTGTTATATTACTTTATGGACTAACACAAAAGATTGGTTGTTCGGTTTTGAATAAGGGCCTTAAATGGTTCTAAGTTGTAGTGGATTTTAATTGGCTTTGGTTTTGTTGATTTTCAACTTTATTTTCGTTGGTTTGGTTTTTAAATCGTATTATCTAAATAGTTTTGGTTTTCAAGTCTTCCGCTGTGTATCTTTGATAGTTGCCTTAGCCGTTTTCACGGTGGTGGTAATGTCTTAGATATTCCTAAAACGTATTTTAAAAGGAGTAAAATGTGCATTTAAAGGAAATGAATTTCTAGGGTGTTACAAAGTGGTATATGAGAGCTTAGGTTGAGATTTTAAATTACCACTAACACGAAAACGTTTTTTTTTTTTTTTTTTTAATTATGATTTAAACTTGGCCAAGTGCTAATTTAATTTTACAATGTCAATTTCATTCCGATTTTATTTTATTTTAAATTATTTCATTAAGAGGGCCGAATTTTTTTTTAAATTATTTCATTTTATTTTTTTTAATTTAGTCCGAAATTTTTTTTTTAGGGACACTCAAATTTTTTTTTAGTGTCCGAAATTCATTTTCTTTCTAAATTTTGTGAAGGCCGAAAGTTGGCCCTTCCTTATAATTTCAAAAATTTTTTTAGCAAAATAAAATATTTTTAGTTTGTTAATTTTGCAGGGAGCAAAGGATTGAGGTAAAAATTATGTGTTAAAAGCTTTTATTAACATGTTGGTGAGCTTGGGTAGGAAAGGAAAGGGCATATAGGCTAGAATTTAATTTCTTCCCTATATGCATAAATTTTATTTTAGAATATTCAAGCATGTTGAATGACCAAATGTTGTGATGAAAGCATGCAATATATGGATTATTTTATGTGATTTTTTCAGATTGTATGATTGAACACCGAACTTTGTATTATCTATTTAATTTTTAATTATTCCTTTAGGGGAGGGAAATCTTTTCTAAACCTTTTCTCTACAGGATGCCAATTTTTCCTAGCAAGTTTACCCAAATGGGATCTCTCGTAAAGAAAAATAATGAACACCCCTATGACTTTGTAGAAAAGATCTGATACTTTTGTTCCTACATGAGCAATGTCCTACGGGAGAAAGTTTATGACACCCCTGATCGTATTTCGGCAATGATTGTCCATTGTCTTCCAGAGGAGCCCCCTTACTTTGCTGTCAAACAAAAATTTTCTGATTTTTATCTCCCAGGAGACATCCTAAATTACCATAAGTACAGAGACTATTGTCAGCGCTTAAACCTTCCCTACCCTGACTACTACTTTGATAACCCAGCAGAGAACAATTCTCCTCCAAATCAACAACCAGAAAATTCCGCTTCTTCTTCTTCTTCTTCGTTAGGGGCAAATCCAGCAGAGAATGGAGAACAACAAGAGGGTGATAGTTCACTTATGGACATTTCTGATCCAAATCCACCTCCAACTCCAATAATTATAGATATCTCATCGGATGAGGAAGAAGAAGGGGAGTTTATTCCTTTAGAACCTGAACCTGAATCACCTAAACCAATGGAAGAGTCAAATGATTCTAACTTCGATCCTTCAAGCTACAAGCAATCCACCGACAAAAGGGACAACGTTCGAAAGGATTAAATCTTATGACTTTCCTCGCAAAGAGTTCATATTCTTTATTTTAAAATTTTTATTTGTTATTTCAGCTTTAACAAATAAGTGGCATGACCACATCCGTTTTTGGAACACATTTTTTTTTATTTTAATATCTCCAGTCTATTTTAATTAATAAACCTTAATTATTTTTTGATAAATTTTTATTTATAAATTCTTTTGTTTTACAAATATTCCATTTCACACCACTATTTGAACACGCAAATACTTGAATTCCGTCTGTTAATATTGATTTGTTTTAATCCCGATCAGGTTCTAAACTCCTCCAATTTTGATGAAAAAGTAGTGTTTTTCGAGTGGAAACAACGTTTTAAGAAAGACTCACTACATTAGTAGTGAGCACTACCCTCTCGTGGCCAAATTCAGCCTCTAAATACGATTTTTTAGCACTTTTTGATTTCAGGCAATTATCGAAATGCTAATCACCATTCCAATCAACTTATCTCCAACAAACAACTATAAACCAAACGTCCAAGGGAATTATTTTTATATTTATTGTGATGCATTATTAATTGATGGTTGGTTAGCAATCATTATTGATTGATAAAGCTACATTAAGGGAAATTTTAGCAATCGCTATCCCAAATTGTTAGCTTCACATTTTACTGTAAATGTTCGAAAGAGTTGTTAAAATATATAAGGGTGTTCGTCTTGAAATCTAAACCTAGCCAATTCTAATAGTTATCCTTGTCCTATATTCAGGAGAAACCAAATGGCAGGGGGACGAAGTTCAGGTAGTGGTGGAAATGATTTGAATGATGTAGTAAGACAATTGGCAGCGGTTGCCCAACAATTGGCAAGGAACTCAACTGGTAATGGGGATGCTCAAGGGGAGCTATTTAAAAAGGTGACTCAAAGCAAGCCACCAACCTATCAGGGCGAGCCTGATCCTGTGGTGTTGGAAAACTGGTTAAGGGAATTTGAGAAACTGTTTGGAGCTGTGGGGTGTCTTGAAAACTCCAAAGTAGGATGTGCTACCTACTATCTTAGGGGTGAAGTTGACCTTTTGTGGCAACAAAATGAGGCTACCATTAGAGCGTTACCTGGGTTTAACTAGACCAAATTCCAAGAAAAAGTGAGAGACAAGTTCTATCCTAGCTTTTTGCAGAAGCAAAAGGCTGAGGAATTTTCAAACCTTAGAATGGATAAGATGACAGTTACGGAATATTACACCAAGTTCATTGAGTTGTCCCGTTTTGCTGAAGGGTCCGTCTCCACAGAGAAAGCAAAAGCTAGGAAGTTTGTGAGTGGGTTAACTACTGATCTGCAGTTGAAGTTGTGCGGGCAGGTATTTGAGACCCTAGATGAAGTATATGGAAGGGCCGCACACCTTTATGCTCTGGAGGAAAAGAAGAAGAAAGAGTTAGCTGAGATAGAAGGAAGAGAGAAAAGGAAGGAGGTAGGACAAGTTTCTGGAAACCAACAGGGAAACCAGAATGGTTTTAAGAAGCAGAAGTACCACCACAACAATAATTTCCCCAATAATAATAATTTTCAGAATAATAATCGCCAAGGGGGACGTAGCAACAATGGGGGGCTAGAAACAATAACCAGGGGAATAATAAGAATGAAAGGTCTTACTTCTGCAAGAGGTGCAGGAACAATCACCCTGGGAGGGATTGTGAAGGCAATTTGGTTGCTTGTCGCGCTTGCAACAAACTGGGGCATAGGGAGTACGAGTGTTACTCCAAGAATGCTAATGGGAATAAACAGAACAACTATAACTCAGGAGGAAACCAGAAAAATTTCAAGGGGAACAACAACAATTTTTCTGGGAATAAGGGAGTGCAACAGAATGGGGCGAGAAACAGTAACACCAACAATGGTAACAACCAACAAAAGGGAGGAACTGCAGGGAAACTGAATGTTTTGAGTAGGCATGAGGCAGAGGCCACGAAAGATGTTATCACTGGTACTTTTTCTATTAACTCTATTCCTGTTAAAGTATTGTTTGATTCTGGTGCAACTTTCTCTTTTGTTTCTAAGGGTATTGTTTCAAAACTTAGGGACTGCTTAAAAATAGTAGAGGTAGTAGATTTACCTATAACCATCTCGACATGTGAGGTAGTGAATTGTACCAAAACTTTTAGAAACGTGCCTTTAGAAATAGAGGGAAAGATATTTCCGTCTGACCTTATCGAGTTTGGGCTGAGCGACTTTGACCTTATCTTGGGGATGGACTGGCTAAGTAAGTATAATGCTGAGATTAGTTGTAGATCACAGAAAGTGAAGATGATCACAAATGGAAATGAATTAGTGACTTACTGGATGGATGGTAAAACAAAGTGTCCAAGGATAATATCAGTGTTAAAATTAGCAAAGTACATGAAGAAGGGACATCTAGTATACTTCTGCAGCGTTAGGGATATGAACCATGAACAGGTGGCTAATCCAGAAAACATAGAAGTGGTCAACGAATTTCTGGATGTGTTTCCGGAGGAGATCCCCGGGATGCCCCCTAAAAGGGCGATCGATTTTACCATAGATTTGGTACCCGGAACAGCCCCAATATCCAAGGCACCATATAGAATGGCACCTGCAGAAATGAGTGAACTAAAGGATCAGTTACAGGACAAAGGGCACATTAGACCAAGTGCCTCCCCTTGGGGAGCACATGTTCTATTTGTGAAGAAAAAGGATGGAAGCATGAGACTGTGCATTGATTACAGGGAATTAAATAAGGTGACCATAAAGAATAAGTATCCCTTACCAAGGATAGATGATCTTTTTGACCAACGAAAGGGTGCCACAGTGTTTTCGAAAATTGACTTGAGGTCTGGATATCACCAATTGAGAATTGCCGATGAGGACATTCCTAAGACGACATTTAGGACAAGATATGGACACTACGAATTTACAGTTATGCCTTTCGGATTGACGAATGCTCCAGCAATCTTTATGGATTTTATGAATAGAGTGTTTCATCAATTTATGGATAAGTTTGTAGTGGTGTTCATAGATGACATTTTGGTATACTCAAAGGACAAAGAAGAGTATTCAGAACATCTAAGGACAATTCTGCAAACATTAAGAGAAAACCATCTTTATGCAAAATTCTCTAAGTGTGAGTTTTGGTTGGAGAAGGTAGCATTCTTAGGACACTTTGTGTCCAAGGACGGGGTAGAGGTAGACCCAGCCAAAATAGAAGCTGTTAAGAGCTGGCCGACACCCAAAACAGTATCTGATGTGAGAAGTTTCTTGGGTTTAACAGGGTATTATAGGCGCTTTGTTAAGGATTTTTCCAAGATTGCTAAACCTATGACAACTCTAATAAAGAAGGACAAGAAGTTTGAATGGGATGAAAAATGTGAAGAGGCGTTCCAACTCTTAAAATACAAATTAGTTACAGCACCAGTGCTTACACTTCCAGATGATAGTTGACTGTATGATGTATATAGTGATGCATTAAAGAATGGCTTGGGGTGTGTGCTTATGCAAAATGGAAAGGTGATTGCATACGCATCAAGGCAGCTAAAAACACATGAGGTAAACTATCCAACTCATGACTTGGAATTAGCCGCCATCATTTTTGCACTGAAAATTTGGCGCCATTATTTGTATGGAGTGAAATGTAGAATTGACACAGACCACAAGAGATTAAAGTACATTTTCACCCAAAAGGATTTGAACTCTTGTCAAAGAAGGTGGCTAGAGTATACGACGGATTACGATCTAGACATACAATACCACGAAGGGAAAGCAAATGTGGTTGCGGATGCTCTAAGTCGTAAAACTAGTCATGGATTAAACCCATTAGTAGTAGCTAATGAGTTATGTAGAGAAATGGCGAAATTGAATTTAGAAGTCGTGGAATAGGGAGTACAAGCAGGTATTCTTGCAAATTTGAGTATCCAACCAACAATATTCGACGTGATTCGACAAAACCAAGAAGGGGATGTAAAGTTGGACAGGATTCGTGAGAAAATTAAGCAAGGAAAAGCTATAGACTTCAAAATTCACGAAGATGGGAGCTTGAGGTATAAAGGTCGATGGTGTGTACCATAGAAATGTGAGGAAGTGAAGAAAAAGTTGATGGAAGAAGGACACAACACACCTTACTCAGTACACCCAGGAGGAGACAAGTTATACAAGGATTTGAAGAAGATGTTTTGGTGGCCTAGAATGAAAAAGGAGGTTGCTGAATTTGTGGCAAAGTGTTTAACATGTCAGAAGGTGAAAATAGAGCACAAGAGGCCTCAAGGGACTGTACAATCATTAGAAATCCCATGATGGAAGTGGGATTGCATTTCAATGGATTTCGTGACTGGCTTACCTAAGACAAGGTGTGGAAATGACACCATTTGGGTAGTGGTGGATAGACTTACAAAATCGACAGTGTTTATTCCAATGAAAGAAACTTGGAAGATGGAGCAACTTGCTAAGGCTTACATCAAGCATGTAGTAAGGTTACATGGAGTCCCAAAAGATATTGTTTCTGACAGGGATTCCAGATTTCTCTCAAAATTCTGGAAGAGTGTTCAGGAAAATTTTGGTACCATACTTAAGATGAGTACAACATTTCACCCTGCCACAGCTGGGCAAACCGAAAGAACCATCCAAACCTTGGAGGATATGTTGAGAGCTTGTATAATAGACTTCCAGGGAGGTTGGGAAGATAGTTTGGATTTAATTGAGTTTTCCTATAATAATAGTTACCACGCAAGTATAGGAATGGCACCATTCGAGGCTTTATATGGGAGAAAATGTAGAAGTCCAATTTGTTGGAACGACATTAGTGAAACTATGATTCTTGGGCCTCAGTTGATTGAGGACACGGTCAAGCAAGTAAGAGAAATCCAATCTAAAATCCAAGCAGCTCAAGATCGCCAAAAGAGTTATGCTGACTTAAAGCGAAGAGAAGAAGAATTTGAAATCGGTGATAAGGTGTTACTAAAAGTTTCACCGATGAAAGGAGTGATGAGATTTGGGAAGAAAGGAAAGCTTAGTCCAAAATACATCGGTCCATATGAAATACTACAAAGAGTAGGCAAAGTAGCTTATAGGTTAGCTTTACCTATAGAGCTTAGTAAAGTACATGACGTATTTCATGTGTCCCAATTGAGAAGGTACATCCCCGATAAATCCCATGTGCTACGACCCGAAACTATCGAGTTAGATCAAAGTTTAACTTATGAAGAAAGACCTCTCAAGATTCTTGACAGTAAAGTGCGTAGTACACGCAATAAGAACGTTAAGATTATAAAAGTACTTTGGTCTAACCAAGAATATGAGGAAGCCACCTGGGAGGCAGAGGATGAAATGAAAAAGAAATACCCAGAGTTGTTTCAGGTATGTAGAGTTACGGGGGCGTAACTCGTTTTCTTTAAGGGGGGTAGAATGCGGTAGAATTTCTCGCTTTTTCCCTATATTTCAGTTATTTTTGTGCTCTTTGCACGAATTTAAACAAGTATTTCGAGTATTTATGCTCCCAAAGAGACATAAAACAACAAAGGAGTGACAAAAAGTACAGCAATACTATACATATTAAGCAAAAAGGTTTGAATTTCGTTCCCCAAGTTTCGGGACGAAACTTTTTTTAAGGGGGGTAGACTGTAATACCCCGTATTTTTATACGCATTTTATTTAAAGTATGTATTTTATAAAGTATTTAATGGTTATAATTATTTTAGTTAAAGTATTTTAAATTAATATTATTATAAAAGGAAAGTTTATTTAATTATTTTATTTAAAAGTTGGGGTTTTATTTTTTTTTTTTCCCCTTTCCCTTTTTTTTTTCGAACCATATAAAAAAAAATTGAAGCTTTCTTATTTTAATTGAATCTATTCTTGGGTCTAAATATAAATTATGAGTTTGGGGGTTTAATTTTGATGTTTGATAATTGTAATTGTATGAATTAATTTTCAGATTTGGTTTTAATTAAAAAGCCCCAATTTTTGAAACCCTAGGTCTTTGATTTATGAAAATTATGAAAGCATATGAGGAATTAATGTTTGGATCTTCAATTTAAGTGTTTTAAGACTAAATTACAGCAAGTTTTAATTAGAATAAAGTGCTGGAATTTTATGTAGAGCACTTAATATTATGTTTTTGAAGGAAATTTAAATTACCCATTAAGTTGGACTTAATTAGAGTGTTTTAAATATAATTTCAGCTTATTCTAATTATTCTAAGAGGGATTTTAGGATAGTATATATTGCTGGAAATTTGTTTAGAGTGGGTTTTAATGCTCTATTATAATTTTAACGATTTTAAGATTGTATTCAAGGTACGTTCGCATACTTAGCATATTTTGATGATGTAGAATCATGCTAGGTTTAATTTCAATCAATTACAAGTAGTATCATGCTAAGGTTTATGTATTAAATTGTGAATTTTTGGTGATGGTGATTGAATTGTGAAGCATGAATTATTTGTGATGGTTTATGGATTGGAAAATTATATTTTGGCATGATAATATGGACTTCATATTTATTTATGGCATGATAGAGAGCATGTTTAATTAAACTAATTGTTTAATTATGTTTGGAATATTGAAAAGAAATTTAATTACGGTTCATATAATTTTTAATGATGCTTTAAGCATGAGGAAGGAGCTAGATAAGTGTCTATGTACACGAGGAATAAATTGTATGTCGGTGCCTTTGTGCACTTAAGGTGTGTTTAACACCAAGGGTTAGGATTTGTGGCGCATTATGCGTTTAAGGTGTCTTTGACACTGAGGTAGAATTAAAAAGGGTTCAACATTAAATCATATGTGGTCACTAATTATTCAAGAATTAAATTGGTATATTTGTTTGATTGAATAATTATTGTTGATTGACTTATTATGCCTTGAGAGTCATCACCAAGTCTAATAATATGTAAATAATGTAAAGTGAAAGAGATTACGCACCAAAACTCTTGGAACGTATATACCTTGAGTATGAACATATGGGGGGAGTTATGTGACTTTATATTTGATCATAACTTCTAACGGAGTACAGGACGCTGTATATTCCTTTTTTTTATGCGCTGGAATTCCGCCACCTATGTGTGGCACAGGTTTGTTGCTGGCACGGTTAGCTCCCGTGTCAGTTAACCCCAATTTATTAGGATAGAATTAGTTGGAAACCCGTTCGATGCGTGATCAACGTTAAATGAATTTTTAGTGTCTAGTTAAAGTGTCTTGTTGATTGTTGTGTGTGCTTGTAAACAGGTGCAATGAGGTAAGTGTGTGTGA
Source organism: Chenopodium formosanum (assembly GCA_024500155.1). Lineage (NCBI taxonomy): Eukaryota > Viridiplantae > Streptophyta > Magnoliopsida > Caryophyllales > Amaranthaceae > Chenopodium > Chenopodium formosanum. The sequence goes on from CM044880.1 coordinate 46,348,189, forward strand.
TGATAGGAGAATGCATGTTAGAGTGTTTAATTACGCCTATGTACTCAGCTTTGCTGATTGTGTGTGTTGTTTGTGTCTGGCCATGTCTTTATCTTGGCCCTACGATGATCCATTTTAATGGAGAGTAGTGGGGGCAAGTAGAGATACACTTTTCAGGTATTGAAGCATGTTCATGACGGGGCATGAGTGAAGAGAGAATCATGCTAGCTTCTATTAGAATATGATGTGTTTTATGCATTGAATATTTTGTTATATTACTTTATGGACTAACACAAAAGATTGGTTGTTCGGTTTTGAATAAGGGCCTTAAATGGTTCTAAGTTGTAGTGGATTTTAATTGGCTTTGGTTTTGTTGATTTTCAACTTTATTTTCGTTGGTTTGGTTTTTAAATCGTATTATCTAAATAGTTTTGGTTTTCAAGTCTTCTGCTGTGTATCTTTGATAGTTGTCTTAGCCGTTTTCACGGTGGCGGTAATGTCTTAGATATTCCTAAAACGTATTTTAAAAGGAGTAAAGTGTGCATTTAAAGGAAATGAATTTCTAGGGTGTTACAAATTATTACAACAATTATAGTCCAAAAATCCCTCAAGTCTAATGAAATATTCACAAAAAGGCTCATTGATAAATTGAGGAAATGATAGACATGCCATTTTTTTTTTCAAAACAAACAAAAATCAAATAAAAGTAAAAATATACACAAAGACCTAGACTCAAGCAATCAAAAACACTCAAACATAAACACCGTTCCCCGGCAACGGCTCCATTTTGACGAGTGAAAAACTAGGTCGTTATCTAATCTTCCCTCGGTAAAACTAAATTTATAAACACTTAACAAACCTAAATACGAGTATAGAGGCAAGTCAAGGGCCGAACCCAAAGGAACGGTAATGTTCAAGCACTTTCAATTATGCGCCTAAGCTAGGTCGAAGACGAAGGTAAGAGAGAATACTAACAACAAACAAAACAAGTAACCAAGGAAATAAAACACTAGGAACGGGGATCAACATGTAATCATGTCAATTGCAACAACTTGGGAAGAGCATGCCAATCAAAGGTTGTGAGGAAAGAGCTATCTCCTAATTATTAAGCTAGGGTTCACTATGAATAACAAATCAAGAGAATCACAATTAAAACCAATAGACAATTGCAATCCCTAAATCAATTGTTCGTGTCATTAGCAATTACAATGCAATCTAGTATAATTCTCAAGGCCTAATTGAATTACACACATTTAAACCTTCATTAATCACTTTAATCTCAACAATTAATCAACACAATTCCAAAATTAATCACAATTAATCAATCATACAAGTTTCACCCAATTCCTAGCCAACAACTACTCAAACAACATCATCAAATCAACTATCAACTATAGAGAACAAGAATCAACAAAATATCAAGAACAATTACTCTAATCAAACATCAAATATCAAAATCAAACCAAACAAACATCAAATTAAACAAAGCAATTGAATGAGATAGAGTTTAGAAATGCTCATTGATGATTAAGAAGATTTCCAACACAGTTGTCACACTTGCATCTTCAATCTCTCAATCACCATTGAAATTCCTCACTTTCTCTTTCTAAAACTACTCCTAATCTAGCCTAATCTAGAGAGTGAAGCTCTCAACCTAAGAGAGAGAAAACTAAAACTAAAACTAAAGAATTACATGAAAAAAGAATAAAGGAAACCAAAAACTATATAAACAAAAGGAGAAAAGAAGCTTAAAATCGTAAAAGACCCAGAAACCCGCGCCCACAGAGAAATCGGTCGCGCCCGCGGAGGGGAACAGACACCCCGATAGCCACGCCCGCGGCCCAAGTCCGCACCCGCGGCGCTAAGGCCCGCGCCCTCGGGGAGCCCTCGGGACAATCGCGGGTGCTTACTGCCCAAATACGGCGGGTTTGGAGCTGCAGCAACCCCGCGCCCGCAGGTACTATAGCCCGCGCCCGCGGCAGTTTTCCAAGGCCAACTTCAGAAGGCTGTAACATCCGATCTAAGAATCTTATTAAGGCGTGCAAGCTATCATTGGAAAGCTCTTCAAGTATAGTTTCCAACCCAACTTGAATCACCTTAATCCGATCTGTAGAACTTGAGATATGACAAAAACAATGCACAAAGGTCCTATTTGATACTTTGCAATCCTTCGTTTTCCTTTGTTTCAAACTCAAATTCAATTCCGAAAAGTGCATATTGATCCTAGTGGGTGCTTTTTTCAATTCCCATGCATATAGCCCGCGACGTACCTACAAAACAAGACAAAGAAACACAGAAGCAAGAGAAATAGCCGAGAAATGAATAAAATGATAAGAAAGCCATTAAAAGCATGCATTTCTCTAAACTAACACAAAAACACGTGAATCGAGCATTATTCTCAAAAAACACGACATAAACGACTACAAAGGAGCATAGAAATATAAAGAAAACATAGCCTAAAGGTGGCATAAATGGCATGGATCAGAACTCCAATTGTAAAGTAAAATCACAACCATCCAACCATAAAAGTTTAAGCAAGTCACTTATTCTAAGAACATATAGTAACAAAAGACAGTTGAGTAAGGGTATTTGATGCTTACAGTGTATTTGATGCTGCAAATTTCAATTGCTGGCATTCAAAACAACTTTTCCGTGTCATCATTAAAGGCAGTGAATGACATGACACCAGTAGTATCAGCACAGTCAAACTTAATTGCTACTCTGGAGTGCCAAAAAATTAAGAGTGTTAGTAGATAGAAGGTAAGCTTTCTATGTTTTAATGTGAGCTCAAAGAATACCTGTGCGCAGAACTCGTATTTGGTTTCTTGCAAAAGTTGCAAGGGAGTGGAGTGCCAACAGGAATCGCAGTGCGTTTTCCACAACCAGAGTATCCAATATATGTATGAACCCTATCTAAATCAGGTTATGGTATTGTGACTTGTATCCAAGCAAATTCTTCTTGCATAGTGGTTGCTGGCTGTATTATACAATAAGATTAATGATTTAGCCTGAGTTTGTTGGAATGTGTATAGATAATTAATGTGTGGATTGTTATAGGCTTTAGTTTAGGTAAAGTAAATGAATGTATACCTTTCTAGACCGTAGCTCTACAATCGTAACAATCTTTTTCTCAATGCTTGGATAACGAATGTTAAGAACTTTCTCTTGTCGCTTAAGTAGCAGTTGTGGATTCATCCTGGCCCTATAATAGCAGAATCATGAAGTTCAGTGTAATATTCTGTAAAGTGTTTGATTAGGTAGTAATAAACGAGGCTATTTACCATTCACAAAGTGCATCAGCTTTTTCTCCTTGTGGGTCACGAATAAATCGAGTGGACATGGTAGTTTTCAGAGAGAATACTGGGGAAAATCAGACATTTGGTGAGTTAGGCAATGTATAAATATTTATCGTTTTGTATGAATTGTGAAAGTAAAAGGTTTACCTTTTGTTAGCCGACTTTTCAGCGCGGTGAACCCTACGATGTGGAATTTTTCAGCCCAATTAGTTAGAGCCTCACATGGTTTCCCCGCGAGATCATTCCATGCTGAAATTGTAATGGGTCGTTCTTGGCTAAGTCACAAAAGAAAAAAAAAAGGCGTTTAGTTAATATAAAGGGCATTAGTGCATGAACAAGATATATTTAGAGGGTATGTGTAATACTGCACCTAGTATCGGTGATCATGATTTCACGGACTGGGCTTTCTCGTCCGCAAATGTTAGGAACCAGGCGAGGTTGGTCTTCCACAAAGAGCACAACAACAACCACATCTAACACAGAGACAAGGTGGTTTATTTAAAATTAAACACTGATGAGTAAGCAAAGACCATGTAAAATTTGTTGTAGCGCAAAGCATTTACTGGTGTAAGTAGTTTAGATATATACCATATATGTTGTCTGGTTCAATCGCTCTTGGAATAGTAGCCAAGGACTGATATTTAGGCAGAACAGGACTAATTTGTGGGTCTAATCGTTGTACAACAGTTTGTTGCCCAATGGTCATTTGATATGGACGTTCTTCTAAGTTGAACTTGTATTGATCTTCAACAATAGTTATGGGTGCTTTGGAAATTTCGTAGTTGGCATCTTTAGCAAAGACATGCTCGTAAGCTTGAATCTGGTCTCCAAATAGGACACAACGCATCTTGTTTTTTTGATATATCAAAGTGGTAAGATTAAGTATAAGTAAGTGTATGCATACCATACATTAGATATTAACAGTTAAAGGTTTGTAAATAGATAAAATATTTCCAAATTTTATATAAATTAATATAGCGTATGATCATCTACCTAGCAAGTGATCTTTTTACTTTGAAATTAGAGTTGTATAGAATTTTGGTTGGAACTTAGCTGTTGCTCATTAGCTCTTAATTTAATTTACATGACTTATTTATTTAACTTAGTTGTATTATCAATTGTGATGTTTTCATAGCGAATTCTACAATCAATATTTTAAAGTTTTATTAAAAAAAACTACATGTGAAACAAAGCTGTGCACTTTTTTTTTTTTATCAAATCATTAGTGTATTGTAATTTTTTTAGTAATCATGTTAGTGGGAGTATGATATAATTTAAAGCATATTGTATAAACAAACAGCAGCAAATGCACTGTATATAGGATTTTTTATTTTTATTTTTTAATTTTTATACAGTTGGTGATTACGTGACCGTAATGGAGAGTTAAGTGTTTAAGTAGATGTATGTAAAGTATCCATTCAAAAAAAAAAAAAAAAAAAGAAAAACAAATGTATGTAAAGTAATATGGCATGGGTATGAAACACACAAACCTTCTCATCTTCGAGGATGATAGACTGAAAGGTTACACCAGGTTTCTTCGGCGAAGGTTGAGCATGCCCTTTTTCAGCCACTTTGACTTTTACTTTGTAGTCTTTACTTTGAGTCGTAAGTTCATCTAGAGTAACAGGTTCGAGTTTTACTTTGTGCATGTGTTTGCTGCAACAATGAGAGTTGAAAATTAAATAAAGAAGTCAAGGCTAAGATAAATCAGTAGAAAAGTTTGATGGTTTGCAAGAGATTAACAACACATAGCAGTGGTACATAAATAAATTTGTCAAGGCTAATCTGATGTTGAACAATTTTTTATCTGCTTTAATCCTTTTCAGATTTACATGTATACATGCAGTGGTTTTTTCCATTGTATTTTTTCCCTTTTATGCTTTTCTTAAATGGTAAATTAAAGTAGTAAGATAAAATCTTTTTGAAATCGGAATATTCTATAATGTGTGAAGGTGTTCTACTTGTAGTCATGTCTAGAAATGCATTTATATAAGGGAATGTAATAAAAAGCAGATTCTAACTTAAAGTGAAGTTTTGTTATTTGAGATGGGACATAGCAGAGAAAAGTATGTAGATTGAAAAGCTAACAAAAAAAGTATTCATAAAATCTTGAATAAAATTCAGTGTAGCATGCATACATAATAAATGGCTAGTAAATACAAGAAGTGCAGTGCAGCAGAAAGAATAAAATTCCAATTTGAAGGAGTAAATGCTAGTTGTAGAGAAGGGATATACCTTTCAGAAGAAGTAGATTGCTGAGCTTGAACGTTGGTGCAGAATGAAGAAATGCCAGGGTATTTATAAGCAGAAACAAGTGTAATATAGGCCACAATTTTTGGTTGTTTCTTAAAATATATTAAAAAAATGCATACATGGTAAGAAAATCTACACTTAACAGTGCAGTCAAAGGGGTAAGTATGGCAGGTAGAATTACAGTACAATTTTTATAATAAATTATACATATTTAGTTTGTGTGTTCATTTTAATTTTACTTAGTCAGTAAGAATAGAGGACTTAAACCCATATTTTGTGGTAGAGAAATTATTATATAACCATGAAAAAAGGTAGACCACTTGTCAAGCAAGTCAATAGTACATAATTTAACTGTTCAAGTAAAAGTTTTTTTGACCATTGAATACTTTGCTTAAGCAAAAAGGAAACACTATATTTGTTGTAGTGAATGAGTTTGCTGGTTACATAGAAGTGAATTCTCTTTTATATTATACATTACAAAATGGACACTTTATTTATGCAGTCCAATTGGTAAAGGCCCAAGATTAAACCCAATAAACTGACTTAGGATGGGTATGAGATTTTTTTCATTATATTATTTGTAAAGTGCTGGTACTATCTAAGTACCAACTGTTTAGTAAAAAAAAAAAAAAAAGTACCAACTGATTTAAACAAAATGTCAGTGTCTTACTAATAGGTGTATGACCTTAGTCACACTTCTAAGTACATTTACATTGTTATAATTCACTTATTACTATATATATTTAATAGGAATCATACCTTAATCTCATTCCTGGTATTAATGCCTTAATCTCATATATGGCACTACTGGAGAAAATATCCATGATCTTGCTGAATATTGTCGAAAAGGCAGCCTTCATAAGGAATTCAGAACATTTGCTGTGATCAATACAGAAATGTCAAACAAAATCAAAGTAACAGTTCTAAAAAAATTTTTAAACGGGTGTTCAGTTAAAACCTTACTGTCAGCTGCGGGATTCCTTAGACCTGATCTTGTATAGACTCTGAAATGATACCTGCTAACTATAAAACTTCATAGGAGACAACATTCTTGACAGCAGTAGGTGGATGCTGATATGGTGGTTTTGCAGAGAGAACGTAAACATCTTTTGCTTTCTTGGCTCGAGACAGTGCGACATATAATTGTCCATGAGAAAAACATGGCCGAGGAAGATAAATAGATACTTGATTTAGAGTTTGCCCTTGAGATTTGTTAATGGTCATTGCAAAACTCAATTTAATTGGGAACTGCTTCCTTTCAAATTAGAATGGGTAATTAACTGATCTTGAAGGCCTAAGATTAATCCTGTGTATTAAAACCTCATCTCCTTTGTAATGTCCAGTAGCTATGACACATTGAATGACATTTGGGAAGAATTTTTTACAAATAAGACTGGTTCCATTGCATAAACCCGAAGAAGGAAGTAAATTCCTTAATAATATTACTGGACAATTTTTTTTAAGAACGAGCTCATGAGGACTCATGCCTCCTGGACATAAGCTATTTATGAATTCTGTAGGATATATATTGCATGTATCATTTAGTATGATATCAAAGCTTTTGTATGTAACAGGAACCCCATCAAATTTTTCAATCATGAATGAGTTGATTGTATCCACATCGTCATTCATCGGTGTTAAAATTGCCCTCTTTGTGAAGATGTCAGGGGAAAGGTTACCTTGAATCATTTCAGGAAACGTTGATGCAGTCAGATTACATATTAAATCTGTTCCAGTTTCAAATGAGTGTGCAACTGTACTTGGCAACTGCACATAAGCATATTTAGTGTCTTGTAATTCACCATTGCCTAAGGCAAGCAGATATGCAGAATACGGTGTATCTTCTCTGGCTCTAATGTTCTCTGTCAACTTAAATTTGATGAATTTCGGCCACAGATATGATGTAACAATACTTGTTTGTACTGCTTTTGTCATAGTTCGGTGAGGAAGAACTGGTAGAACCTGTCTGAAATCACCTCCGAAGACCACGATTTTACCTCCAAACATGCTTTCATTGCTACATAAGTCTTGCAACAATAGATCTAAGGATTCAATGTTTTGTTTCTTTGCCATCGAAGCTTCATCCCATATTATTAATGTGGCTTCCCTAAGAAGTGCTGCCAAGCTACCCTGCTTAGGGACATCACATGCTAAAGAAGCTTCACTGTCAATCGGGATTTTAAATCTTAAATGAGCTGTGCAACCTGATGGGATATTTGCTGCAGCGATACCTGATGTTGCTGTAGGAAGAACAATCTTGTTCATGAGACGGATTTCTGCATATAAAGCATTGTACAGAAATGTTTTGCCGGTGCCTCCAAGGCCATCAATGAAGAATGCTCCTGATTTATGTTCAATAACATGTTGCATTATACTTGTGAATGCAACATTTTGAGCAGCATTTAATTTGGATCTACAAGAAAGACACTCTTCTGGAATAGGTGCATCAAGAGCATCAATAATGTCTTTGGTCCGCCTGAACTCATCATCAAATTGGCTGTTTAAATGGTCTAAGCCAAAGGTTGATAATGATTTCCCCATTGCTTCTAGATGTTGTTCTATTGCTCTGATAGTAAGCCTGTGGACTTTTCCTGAGTTGTTTGGAAACTTATGCTGGAAATCTTCAGACAAAAAAGGATAGAACTTATACCATAGAGATTCAGGATCAGGTGTCTGACAGAACAGTAATACGGTTGCAAACAGGCGGCGCAAAGCAGCAGGCATTTGCACAGCAGATGCTTCAGACAATGTTAAATTTGGTATGTCATCATCTTCTATCAGCCCTAGCTTCAAAACAGCATCATGAAACGTTGAATATATTTGGCCATTGACAGTTCAAAGGTCTTCAAATGATGTAGGACTTTTGATATTCAATAACAACAGCCTTAGGAAGAACCTGTCACCTTCAGCAGGGAACACAAATGCTAACCGGCCTATAGAAACCCGATCATAAACTCTTTCTTTCCATTGTTTACTTCTCTGATCCCACCTAAAATGTTCACAGAATTCACCATAAAGGTAACCTATTCCTCCTTCAATTGCTGCATTCATTGCGAAGAACTCGGTCAATTGAGTACGCGAACGCTTAGAATTAGAAACAACAGCCTGAAGCCTTTCATGTGGATGTAGATGCACAGTCTGCATGTTAGGCAAATGTACTTGTAGAGGAAGAACAGGAGGATACATTTCAAATAAGTCAAAGCTAAAGATTCTCCATGCAGCTTCACAAGGAGACACCCATCTTCCTGATTGAAATTGTTTAATCTCATCCATAGTATTCTTGTCACTGGCTACTACACTATATGCAATTTTATCATGACCTTTGTATACGTATTTATATAGATATTTAACTGCTTTGATAGTGGAACAAACTTCAACATTTATATGACAATCAAATAACAAAGAAAGGTAAGGGTTATAAGGAATAACCCATCTGTTATCAAGCTCTGCACCTCGTATTTTCACTGTCTCCCCAGTCTCCCGCCTTCTATATATAGGGTAGCCATCTTTGTTGGTTGTTGTTTCTGGTGCATATTGTCGTGGAAATTTACTCTTGCAAGAGAATTTCCAGCCATCTGGCCGCATGCATGAGCATTCTGGGTTTAAATCACCACAAGGACCATGCATCATATGTGAAAGTATGATTTTTCGAAGGCTCATATTATTAGCAGGAGGTATTTCAGCACACATGAACTTATCATAGTCAGCTGGGCATTTCATTTTGAATTCTGGTTTGAGAATTATTAAGAAGTGAGAATGAGGTAAACCTCTTTTTTGAAATTCGACAACGTAGACCATTGCAGCAACCTCCCAAAACACCTTTTTCTCCATGATTTCTTTTTTCAGTGCAAGTAACTTTGCTCTGAAGATTCTTGCTACTAAATCCGGTCAATCTTGTGCCAATTCACCAACACCAAGCTCTGCTTTTATTTCAGGCCAATTAGCATTGCAAGTGATGGTGACAAATAAATCTGGTTTGCCAAATCTCTGAACTAAGGCCATAGCATTAAGGTAACGTTTCTTCATATCTCGGGGCCCTCCAATGAAAGTTGGAGGTAAGATTACTTTACGGCCCACGTTGTAAGCAATAGATTCTCCGCAATCCAATGAATCCAAAATACCTTGATACAGATCAGCTCTAATGCTTTGCTGGTTATTACGAAAAAAGTCGAGCCTTGTGTTTTCAATCTTTACATACATATCAACAATGTATTGTTGAAAACATCGACCAGCGCTCAACAACATATTGTTCGGCCGCATTTGTAACTTATAAGCGTAGTACTCCCTTGGTGAAATGAATCCGTCTGATCGTGTGTTTCTCTTACATGCACCTACAAAGTCAAACAATAATCAGGTTAAGAATATCCAAACTGCAAGATAAAGAAAGTAGTACTACACATTATAATGTAAGGGAAGTGACATTCATACGTTTCCCTTCTTCATCCAACAATTCTTCAGCAGTGTGTACAGCGCATGATCAAATAGGATCTGGTTGTGGGATTGCTTGTCTGGCATCACATTTTGATTTTTTTTTTAAACCTTGAGTCCAGCCACAATCACCACAAGGGAATAATAAAGGATATTGAGGTGGATCATAGCAACCGTAGTTATGGTATATGCGATGAGATGTAGCTGATTTTCCAGAGACCATAATGTGAGGACTCAAGCTTTCTCTAGATGAACTACTGTCTGGCTAAATTACAGCAACATCATCTACAGCCGGAGCATTGTAAACACGCTGATCAAGGACTGTGTTCTTATGAAGAAGGATCTTTGTGTCCACACTGATTTGTCTTTCTTTCAATGACCGGAAGAACGTAGATTGTGTTCTTATGGTTTGACATATGAGTAGAATGTTTACCATGAAATGAATATAGGCCAAAAGTAAAACACTATACCTAGCTCTTTGTTCCTTTCGTAAGCTATTAATAGATTGACTCCTTTTTGATACTCTAGTGAGAGGAGTCTGTTCAGTTTGATTTTCATTGCCCTTTGTTGATGAGCTGTAGGAGTAAGTCAATTAACTTAGCAGAAATGGTTGGATGTATAAGTAGAATGTTTACCATCAAAATGAATAAATGGGAAAAAGTAAAACACTATATCTAGCTCCCTGTTCGTTTGGTAAGTTATTAATAGATCGACTACTTTTTGATACTCTAGTGTGAGAAGTCTGCACAACTTGATTTTGATTGCCTTTTGTTGATGAGCTATAAGAGAAAGTCAATTACCCTTAGCATTTCATAATTAAGTTTCAGAAAGTAAATCAAAATCCTGCTAGTCTAAATTTTGGAGCTAATTAAATTAGGGATTGATATACCTAATAAATGCCGACTGTGATAATCGTTGGGCAGCTTGGTTTAGTCTCTTACAACTCTTTTGAGATAATCGGGGAAGGCCATATTGAATGTCTATCATACAAGCAGGAAACACTCAATAACAAGGAGAACTCTGCTATAGCAGGAAGGCCAGGAAACGATATGTAATAAACAATGTACTGGTGTTCAAATAAACATCTATGAATACCCATTATTGGAGGCAGTGGTTAAAACGCGTAAGTATGACAGTGATGTAATAGTTGGCACAATAACAAATCCATGCACACTCTGCAAGAATAAAGAACAAATAACAAGCATTAAAAGACCAGGTTCTGTATCCAAAATTTATACAGTTGCAACTGAAAAGCAAATTTTAAAACAACTATAGTTTAATTGCTAATAGAAACAATATATAACACAAAATTAAATGCTCGATATATTATTGTTAATAAAGATTTCATTACAGCAAAATAAGTAGCCATACAATTGGCATTGCACAACAGCCTTGTCTACATAACCTAGCTCTATAAATTTTAAGTAGCTGTGTGCTAGACCTACATCAGCATAAAACAAAATACAAACTGAACTACAACTTGTTTTGATACTGTACATCATTTAATCAAACTTAGCACTCTTAAAGACAGTTTCTAATTCAGGTAAATCAACAACAAGCTGTCCTGAAGTTCCTTCCCCCATTTCCTTCCCATGAGCCAACTGCAACATCTTTTTCCGCTTCACTGGACACTTAGGCGGATTACTCATGACAGGAATATGTGCTTCGTCATCATTTGGAGTCACATACCCCTCAGGAAGGACAGAGTTTAGAGGTTCAGGCTGGTTAGGAGACGCCTTTAGTTTTTCAACATGTTCTTTTAAAATTAAATATTTCTCTCCTATTATGCAACATTCTCTACTCCATTTGGCTGCAGATCCATAGTTAACATCAATAATTTCAATGTTGTATCTACAGTCTATATGGAAAGCATCCTTCTTTGCAACTCTTTGCTGAGCAATGCTTGCCTCGGAACAAGTTTCACTAAAAATGCACTCCATGCCAAAATTACTACGAGGACAAGTGACCATCACCCAAGAAATGTAGCCCTGCCCTTCTACCCAAGTAGTTACTATAGTAGTTGCAGAAACACCAGTTCTCTTCACGATAACCTCCAAGAACTGTGCATAGTCAATTGAAACATGCACATCATCTGATGGTAAACTGTTTCCTGAGTGCTGTCCAGCATCCGACCCCTGAACTCCCCTATTCTCTTCTAGGATTTCTACACATTTGTGCTTAAAAAGCCTCATACAAAGCTGGTACATCTTCACACGATCATAGGTAAAATCAGATACCTGCACCCCAAACCGAGTAACTAATCTCTTAACGGCCTTATGAGCTGCTTTTTCACGAGAGTCATGAACTGAAGAGGCATCACCACCATAAAATAAGAAATTCCCTTGGCTATTTGGTCGGCTAATACGAACAACAACATTATTCCTAGCAACATCTACAACTGCATAAATAGGTGGTGGAAAACGTAGCCATGTAGTGATCTTTTCCAAAAGCGGCTCAAAAGGGATGAAAACTTTGTTTGGTCGGGTTGACATAACCTGTAATTGGAGTAGGCATGTTTAGGACTATGGATACTTAAGAAAGGGCAAACTTAGAAATGGACCTTTAAAACACTCACGAATTCAGAATATCAGTTCCTCACATAGCGAAAACGAATGATACAAACATGTCGTCTCACATAAAAAATCTAATAACACCTACTAATACCTTCCACCTTAAACTTAAATTGTAACAAAACAAGGAATAAACACTCAATGCTTCCAGCATGGTCTACAATCACATAAAACAATGGCAGGAATCTATTATCTAACATGAAACAAACAAGTGTCTAATTGAATTTGCCGAAAATATAGGTGGCTACCTTTAAAGCAGGGCAAACAACTCAGACACTACTTCAGCTGCAACAAAAACACAACTGCGAATGCTGTAATGAAACCTGTAGGACAAAAGGAAAACCAAACGTGTCGAGCACTTTAAGAGTGGGATCTTGAAAATAAAACGAACAACACAATTATAGCAAAGACAATTGCCACCAACACACCAAAAACGACAATGCAGCAAATCCGTCTAAAAAACAAATCATAATGAGAACAAGAGCACACCCTAGTTTTAAATCCAGAGGAGAACTGAGTTAAACAGACTGATTAGTAAGCTAGGACAGATATGCCTTAAGCACTATATGTACCATATAAATATAAATATAAATATAAATTCAATAACAAATAACAAGGAAACAATTACATGTATAGAGGGAAATGCAAATTAGTTAAACTGCTTAGCAAAGTAGGTGCATTTTCATGTCAACCTATAATTCCAGAACAATTGTCCAATGTAGATTAGATTTGTAACAAGAACAAGCAGGATTTACCAATGTAGATTTATAGTAAGGTATAATTCAGTTCAAATGTTCAAGAGTTTGGATTTGTTCAAGTAGTTCAAAAGGCTGTACAATTAAACAAGCAAAGCAAATCCCAACCACAAACAAAATCCAACCATAACAAAATTTGCAAATGCATTGACATATATATATAGGCAAGCATTCATCCCATTAGCAACCCTTTACTCACCGACATTAGAAACAGAAGTACTACTTTAACAGCTCAGCATACACCCCAACCACAAACAAAATCCAAGCCTATTGTCAAAAGCTAAGAATATGTAGTCAAAGAAGAAGCAGCTACCCTATATGTACAAAATAGGGGCCAGAACTTTAAAAAATAACCCCCAAAACACCGACATGAAACTTCAACACAAAACCTAATCAACAAATAAATGTAACAATTAAATTTTTTTTTTGAAAGAACACATAAATGTAACTAAGGCACTGTTAACAAGTAATCTGAAAAAAAAATAGCTAAATGAAGTAAGCACGCACAAATGAACCACTCTAATCCACAATAACAGCTACTAAAACATGTATAAAGCAAAAACTCACCATCACTACATTAATTAAGGGTAAAATGTAATTTAACACCACTATTAACAGGAATTGTGCAAAACAATAGCTAAATTAAGTAACCATCTAGAATTTAACCATTCTAATCCACTTTAACATCAACCAAAAAGAATGTACTAAAAAAAGAGCTCACCAAAAGCAACAACAACGACCCATTGACACCCAGAAGACAACCATCGCCAACATGAACAACACCGAAAAGCCGTACCTTCCATCGTTAACATCCCACCAATTCACAAATTGAACAAAGGAAAACTCTTGAACACCTGCAATTTCAATTTGTGAAATTCAATAGTATCCATACTCTCTACTCACCGTACCACTCAATGTGAGATTTGTAATTTATTTTTTATTCTTTTTTATTAATTTTTTTTTTATTTTGATTGAAGAAAACCCACTCAATGTGAGATTTTACCATCTGCAATTTATGTAATGGTCAACTACAAAGGTAGGCTAGCTAGCTGGCAAAAAAGGGGATGGTAGATTGACACGTGCAAGCAAGGGTATAAATGGCAAACCATTGGAATTAGGGGCAGCAAGGTAAAAACGCCACTTTTCACTGTTCCTAAGACTAAATACTGTAGATAAGCACAGTATTTTTCGAATTGTATTTTTATAAAGTTTATAGATTCAATATTTAAACATGCTTATTTTTTTTAATTTTTATTTTGTTTTTTAATTTGGGTTTAATTGTATTCGTAACGGGCGGTTTAAATGCCCGTTACAAATAACATGTTATTCGTAACGGGCAGCCAAACTCTCCGTTACTAATAACAGGTTATTCGTAACGGGCGGTCAAACTGTCCGTTACAAATAACGGGTTATTCGTAACGGGCAGTCAAACTGTCCGTTACAAATAACGGGCTATTCGTAAAGGCGGTCAAACTGTCCGTTACGAATAGGCTATTTTTGCCCGTTACGGATAACTATTTTTCCACTAGTGTCTTTTGCTCTATCTTCTTCCTTTTAGGACGCCACCGTACTTTAGTGTATGATCACAGTGGGGTTCGAGCTAGTGGGATTAAAGCTTGAAATTTATTCCCTACAGGCATGTACTTCATTAATGGGGGAGGAAGAAGAAGGATGGTCGTTCTTCCTTCCTCTCGCACTATTATCTTTCAGAAGGTCATCTTCAATGTCAATGTCTATATTATAGACAGCCTTGAAAGTATTCAAGTTGTGTTGGTACTTTAAGTGCCTTGAATACTTCCCTTGGAGATTCTTGATAAACATCCTCACATATTCTTTTTCGGTAGGAGCCTTGACCGTATTAGCAGAAGTTTCCCTCCATTTATTGAAGAAAGATGTGAACCCTTCGTTTTCTTTTTGTTTTAACATCTCAAGTTGTCTATGGTCTGTTTCGTCTTGAATATTGCACTTATATCTATCTATGAAAGCGTTTGCTATGGACTCCCAGGTGGAGATTTTTTCTTTCTCGAGAGAAAAGAACCATTGCTGGCAAACGGTCTCGAGAGATAGTGGGAACAGAGAGAGGAAAACCTTTTTATCGATACTCTTAATGCTCATTATAGTTTCAAAAGCTCTTAGATGAAAGTAAGGGTTATCTGTTGCCTTGAATTTAGGGATGTCAGTGGTGTTGAACTTATGCGGAAGAAGTTCCTTGTCTAGCGAGACCCCTTGTGAACTCATGCCCTGAAATTTATAGTCACTAGATAGCTTGCTAAGACTCTCTTGCATGAGGTACATCTGTTGTTGTTTCACGGGATCATCGATCTTAAGTGTGAGGAGCTTCAGTGCCTCAGTCACGGTAATCAGTTGGTTCCTAAGCTCATTAACTTCTTCTTGACTTGCTATTATCTTTTTAGCCTTCCTCTTTTGACGAATTGGTTTATCAAAAAGTGAAACTTGAATAAAGAGGTTGTCCTTGATTAATCGCCCTTCTCTCCTCGACCAAGTATTGGAAATGGAATTTGGGGGTATTCATTGTTAATTATTTGACTCAAACTTTATTCAACATGCAATGGATGGAGGATGTGAAGAAAGATTGGAATAGAATGTGAAAAAAAATGATGTAGATGGAGGGATATGAAGAATTAGGAGTAGAATGTACCCCCCAACTCAAATGACGGAAAGACCGACTTATGCATGAACCTAAGACATGGTCATGGTGACATATACTCGAAGTGTGTGCTAAGACTAGTGAGTGTAGGTGATATGTTAAGACTCGTGTCATGACCATGTGGCTAGACTATGTGACTAGAATCAATTAATTACTTAACAATGTGTTATTGACAGCGAAGTTTAACTGACTTTATTGGCAAACTAGTTAATTAGACACTAGGTGATGACTCAATCAATAATCCGAACTGTCGGCAAAACGACAGGACTGGCGTCGCACTGTGTAGTGTAGCGCCAGACGACAAAGCTGTCATCAGGCGCCACACTTCACAGAGTGGCGCTACAGTCCTGAATTTGGCGCCATTGCTGGAGCTTCAATATGAAACTGTTTTCGGTGTTATAAATCAATTGGAGTATGCCTAAAGTCGTACTAGGTCAATTCTGATCAAAATATTAAACTTTATTTACTCAAATTAATTAATTAATTAATTAGGCAAAGTTCTATTAAACTTTATTTACTCATATTAATTAATTAGTAAGTCATTAATTTATTAAATCTCAACACAAGTCAAACAAACGGTTAAGAAATCATAGTATATGCGCAACAAATAATGCACAATTAGTCAAGTAGGCAAAATATGATGCAATGGGTTTGCAACCTAACCATGGCTCTAGTTCTCTAGAGTTCGAGATATGTTTAGTCAATAGAGGGTCCATGGTTAATTGTCCGGATGCACCGCGCGGAAGCCTAACCGTGAAGGGTTGGCGCGAGTGGATGGGACACCGCGAGTTTTAGAAAAATTTGCTTCCATGGTTTGGTGAATTCAACATTCTCGGATGTACCCTTTGTTGCTCAGAGCGTTCAATCAGGTAGATGGAGCATGAATTCCTAGAGGGTTATGTCCATATGTAGAACACATATGGGTTTCAGAAAAGTGAGAAAAAAGTCAATCAGGAAGTAGGATCGAGCAAACAATGCGAAAAAAACTGGTCAAAATTAGAACGCATATTTCTGGCTCGGTATTGGAAGAATTTGGCGCTAGCAAACAGAGCTTGGCGCCAGGTTTTAGCTGTAGCGCCTGGCGACAAGCCTGTCGTCTAGCGCTACAGTTAAATGTCTGGCGCCAATGCTCTAGTCGCTGATGCTAATTCCTACATGCCTCAGCAGCTTTTTGTGCTCGATAAAATTTTCCAGTTTCGCGTAGTGTTATTTCGGTCCTAGTTGTGAAAGATATTTCTCAAATTTCCTACGTGTAAAATCCTATGTTTTAACTCATTACGGATGGTCTTTCCAATGAAATCTTTTTTATGCATATGACAATAATGTTAATCAAAATTACGCACATGAAATACTTAGAACGTTTCGAGTCTCATCCACTCATTTTAAATCATTCCCAAAACAAATTCAGGAATTAAAATAGAAATCCTCCCCAGTGGAGTCGCCAAAAACTGTAGGGAATATTTCAAGCGTTAATCCCCTAGCTTGAACCCCACTGTGATCATACACTAAAGTACGGTGGCGTCCAAAAGGGAAGAAGAAAGAGCAAAAGAATCGCCAACAAGTTTTTAAGGAACTTGTAAACCGTTCACGAGGTGAAGGTTACACCCCTTAACGATCCAAGAGATCGTCAACTCCTTAAGGTCTTGAACCAAATAGGGTTCGGGGATGAAGGTACAAATCCAACCTAAAAGAGATTAAACCTGCCCTAATAATAGGTCTCTTCTTTATTCTGATCGTATTCATGTGCGCTTTCTGACTAACATACAATCAATAGGATTAAACCTAAACCTGTTTATCTATGTTGGTTGAATTTAATGCACAAATAAATCTATTATTGGCGATCACTTGAATTATAATCATATTAACCCTAACAAGATTATTAATTATCTTATTAAGCGTGATTACAAGTACAAATTCCCTTTAAGCATGAATAAAAGGCGTGATCAAGCAATAACAACAAATATCAAGCAACATAATAATAATCAATAAAAATAATAATAATCATAATAATAATCAAAACCATAATCATCATAATAATAATTATAATAATCATAAATCATAAAAATATTCATAAAATTATAATAATAATAATATTCATAACCATAATCATGAATCATAAAAATAATCATGTTACAGCATAATAATAGCAAGATCCTAGGCATGATACTAACAAGATTAATAACAAACCCTAGCATGTCACTAAGCAATAAAAATCAAAGCTTTAGCCCTAACATAATACTAACAATCATAAATATTAGGAAGAACATAAAAGGCATCATACTTTTAATCATACTTGGTATTAAAATTACCCTAGACATGATACAAGGAATCAAAATAACAACCTAAGCATGAACTCTATATTATAACATCAATTAAAACCATTAAAGTACTTACTTGGATGCCTCGTACCTCTTTCTAATAACAAAATACACACGTTAGTAACTTCAAGGAAAATAATAAAACAAACAATTAAATTAAATAATTTAAAGAGAGATTTGGAACCAAACCCTCAGAAATTAAACCTTTCACGTCTAGGGCGAAGGCAACTTCGAACTATGCTAGGTGTATCTAAGTCTTGTGAATGCGGAATTTTGTATTTGAGAGAAGGCTAGTTTAGAAAAGAGAAAGAAAGAGTAATAAAGAAAATCTTGATGAGAGTTGGTGAATGAAAACGGAGTTTTTACGACGTTATTTATAAAGAAAATCAGCTAAAAAGATAAAATATCAAAACAGAGTTCTGGCGCAGATAAAACCGAATTAGCGCCAATGCTGGCTATTGGCGCCAGACGCCAACATTAGCGCCAGGCGCCAACATTAGCGCCAGGCGCCAATGCTAGCGCCAGGCGCCAATGCTAGCGCCAGGCGCCAAGCGTAGCGCCAGGCGCTACAGCTGGTGTTTGGCGTTGATTCAAAAATTCACGCATTTTCTTAAAATCAGATAGAGATTGCCGTACAGGAGGATAAAATCGTATTTTTCCTCAAAAATGCTCTTTGATTTTAATTAAAACTCTGAAAAGTCAACAAAAGTCAATTTATCAATGCTAATTGAATTAGGAATGAAAAGAACCTTCTAGAAGTATCTAGAAGACTAAAACCAATTCTAATTGCATTAGGAATGATAAATCTATATTAGGCCCTCCCCTAGATCATTGGGCCGCATATAAGGCTCAAATCGGGCCCTGTTCAGTAAATTGGCCATAACTTCCTCAATATTCATCGAAATTGGGCTTATAATATATCGTTGGAAAGCTCTTGTCAAGCCCCATCCAACTACACTACTATTAGACCCATATCATGGACCAACCAAACTGGATTGGCTGTTTTCTTAAAATAAGTTTTCAAAAACAGAGAGAAGAGAAAAGAAATTAAAACTATCCACAACACTAGACTTTCCACACTTTCACTTCATTTGATTATGATTCGACGCGAAAGGTACTCATCACTGAGTTTGGTTTTGGGGAGACACAAATGGGTGTCTACAGAAAAACATCTCAAATTTTCACAAAGTGACAACCACATCTGCTTGCAAATTATCTAGTGTACAAGGATCAATCACTTTGCTACAAATTGTATTGAAAAATGAACAAAGGCATGTAATTGCTTCCCTAACGTGCTTCGGTAGAATACCACGGATTCTAATCGGTAGGAATACTTGAATCATAAGGTGACAATCATGGGATTTCATACTTGTCAACTTCAATTCTCCATTCAAGGTTACAAATCTTTTCATGTTAGATGAGTACCCTGATGGAACCTTAATGTCATACAGACATGCAAAAAACATACGTTTCTCTACTTTTGACAATGTATAGCAAGCCGGGGGTAAATATGTTGGGGTTTGGTGAGTTTGACTCACCGTGGAAACAAACTAGAAACCAAGACCGCCGAATAAATAAAACCATAAACATAAATAAAGTAATCACAAGATTAAGACAAGATAATTACCTTTGGAGCGTGCTTCGCCCAAACGGAAGGGGCTCTTACTTCGAAAGATAGCCTCGAAAATACGACGGCCTCCAACGATAGTCCACCCACAACTCGACCACCTAAAACGGTCCAATGCCTTGGAGTTAGCAAGGCCCGTTAAAAACCCGAGAGATTAGCGAGTTCAAAGGTTTTCACAATGGTGATGCCTTTTCCAACTCTCACTCAAGTGATTTTCCCAATACCCAAACTTGGGTAATTATAGGAAAAATAATAGAGTGAAAAGCTCTCCTATCAATGTGGGAGAATTTGATTTTTCCATTATATTTTAAAGTTAAAATAAAATTAATAATCAAACTAATAATAAATCAACAAGTGGCAAGCTCATGTGAGAGGTTTGGTGAGGACCATTTGGAGGAGGGGGGGCCCAAACTTGCTCCCAACTCTATCCCTCACCTTGCACCACTTGGTAACTCCCACTTGGGCACCAAGGCACTCAAGTGGGCTTCCAATTTACTCCCGCCCTTCTCTCGGCCCAGCCATCCCCGCCACACAAAATGCAGGCTGCTGCTCGCATTCTCTCGGCCAGCACCTCATGCACTTGTATGCGAGCTGCTGCTGCCAAGAGCTGCTACTAGCTTGCCGCTTACCTAGTGCGGGCTGCTAGCTGCAGCATGCTAGAACGCCACGCACTAGGTGCGGGCAGCTAGACGAAGCTTCCCAGCAAGCCCTTGCACTTGATGTGGGCTGCTAGCTTGGCTATACTTCCTAGCACTCAGTGTTTCGATGCTAGGGGTATTTTGGTCTTTGTTGATTTATTATTTATTTTCATGTCTCGTCTTTTACCATTTTTCGACTCGACTTCTGACATTCGGTTTTGACGCTCTAAGCTCAAAGTCCTGACGTCTAAATATTAATTACTCGGTTGACTTATTAATTAATTCATACTTAATTCGTCGCTTCGGTTCGTTAGTTGCTTGGGTGTGATCCAAAGGGTTCAGTCGAAATTAAGCTATAATATTAATTATGCATTAATATTACTGATCGGAAGTGGCCTCCACCCAGGCATTCCGATCACTTGACCTTACTAAATATATTATCTTTCTAATAATTCTAAACTCACTAACGGAATAGTACCTTGTTCGAAGGACACCATTCCTTTCAATCTCCCACTTGTCCTTCCGAACAAGTGCGCATTTAGTGTACAACCTTTTTCCTACGTCGCTTAATGTCTCTTCATGAAGTATAAGGTAAGATTATTTCGTCATCCTTATTACGTCCTGAAGTGTTTCTCGATTCCGAGTCCAGCTGTCAAAGTGGACTAGTACTCAAACAAGAGAACTCACAACACTCATGGTCAAGGAAATAGGTTCCGATAGCCATAATGAGAAGTATACTTATGACGATTTTTAATCTCTTAAAGTATTCTCATAGGTCGATCCAGTATGGTTCTAAACCAATACCCGTGCAAATGATTCATGACAATCATATCCTTTTAGCACATGAAACGGTGCTATAAATCAAACTACACACTAATTTCAACTAGTCATTAATCGTCCATCCTTTAAATGACCTCGATTAGGGATAATTTTCGATTATAATATTCAAGGTTTACTTAGTAGGTGTTTTCTTACCAAGACTGGTCTTGATACCCTATTTTGAATATTCCAAGAATCGAATGGACTCATTATTGAATTCTTAACCACAATTAAATAGCAAACTGAGTGATAAAAATTGCATGAAATTTTAAATTACTCCAAAACCTGAATGGTTCATCTTATGATAAATGGTTTTTCCGAATGTTTTAAGAGTATCACTCTTTATAAAACATTATAAAAATCACACCCATATCTAGTATGCTTGATTTCTTTCATGTAATTGTGAATGTTGTCGTTCACTCATTGCATAGGTTTGGTTATATTTACTTTGCTAATCTTAGCATCTTCATTACTGATCATTTTCATAATAAGATGATAAAATTTGAGAGTGTCATGGATTATATGTGATTTAGGATTTATTTTGCAAGTGATGGCTCCCACTCATTTTCATGATTGATACCTTCAACTTGACGACCTACAATCATTAACGTTCAGCAACGAACTTTCCATAGAACATCTTCTTTATTATCGCCATTAAGGCAACAATATTCTCAACATATATTTTAGTAGACTTCCTGATGATGCTTTGCTTGGGTTTCACTCCAAACGGCTCACAATGATTTAGGATACCCTTATCACTTGTGATCATGGAAATTTTCCTTAAACTCCTGCACATTACACATGGATCCACGTCCATATTACCATTCTCAAGCCGCGACTTATTGTTATCTCGTGCTTATAAACGACTTTCTTGTTAAGGATCTAATCCTTGTTAAGGTTTGTGCTTGCAACATCAATTCTCAAATCGTATTTGTTTCCACAAGTCAAGAACTCATCCTGTTACTTATCCAAGTACTTTGGATGTTCTTGGCCACAATCTAACGATCTATTACATAGATTCAGGTTGATTGGTACTACATACATACTTCAGATGCTCTAAGCAAGTAAGTCGTGCGACAATTTCATATCACAGCGTACATGATGGATTAAATTGCAGAGTAATTCTCAATCTTATTCCATCAATTTTTCATTTTAGCTCATTCAGTTTCACTGAGTCTTTGCTAAACAGTTTGCTATGTGATATGGTTGAAAGTCTCTATTAGAGTCTTTCATGTTTGACTTAGTATTTAACCTAGCTTATACTTGGTTCAAACATTTACTTAGTTTTATACATACGGGTCGAAAGTCTTTCAAAGTCCTTCAATTCATGTTTAACACGATAAACTCTTTTACACGTTCAAACATTTTATTAAGTCTATAAAATAGAACTTAATACCCAATACGTACTAAGTATCGTCTTTTGCTTGGTCCATTGTCAAAAATACTTTCAAATCTAAGCATTTAGCATTTGATAGTTATTTCACAACAGAGTTTGTAGACTTCTTATTGGACCTTTATATAATTTACTTTTGCTCCCACTAAACTTCTTATTCATAAGAATTTCTATGTTTCTTCATGAGTCAATCCTCTTATTAACTTGATAAGAAAACATGTTCCAATTCCTATATGCAATGCTTCCATTAATCCCATGACGGATTCCTTGAGCTTGCTTTTAAATCTAGCTTTTATTTAGATTTTCAAAACCCTTAGACTATTCCATAGTCACTTCCAAAATCCTATTTTAGGAAGGCGGTTTTGGTATCTATTTTGCCATATTTCGTATGAGCAATTTTGCTAAAAACAATCAGGAAACGACTTTAGCATTTCGATTGGTGAATAGTTTTTTATTAAAATCAACTCCGTGAATTTAATTGTATCCTTTTCAACCAATTTAGCTATGTATGCATATACATTTACATATTTGTTAGTTTTCTACTTGAAAACTTATTTGCAATCGATGGGTCTTTCACCCTTTATGCAAATTAATCAAGTTTCAAAGATGATTTTCATACACGGGGTCTGTTTTGGATTTTCATGGCCTCTAACCATTATTTGGAATTTGGATTTGTCGTAGCTATCTTACAAGACATTATTCCTGTACTATCTAATAGTAAATAGTATGCTTGTAAGCCTTAAGTTTATTTATAACTTGGGATTCAATCCAAGGCTTTGGCGAATTCTATACTTATACGAGGCAATTGCATCAACCACTGAGTTTCAAGGCGCTTCCAAAGCCCTTCTATAATGTTGATCTTACTCCAAAATTTCTAATGTTTTGTGAGTAATGAATTCTCTTTTAAGTCACTTGTAAAGTCCTTTGAGTATTCTTGATTAAGAATTCTCACGAAGCCCTTTTAAGGTCTTCCGAGATTCTTAGTTCTAGTTTGTTGCTAACCTCGATTGTCATCGAGTTCATTTTCCTCCCACTTATTGTTTTGGAAACGTGTTACTTTCCAGAAAGACACCACTTAGAGCAAAAAACACTATGTTCTCAATCAAGTTGTGAAGGTAATGCCCGTGGTCTCACTTTAATGCTTACAAAGAGACATTTATATTGTCTTTGGGTAAAAGTTTGTTTTAAAACAAACAGTTAGCTCCCACTTGAGCTATCTTAGCCTTTAATAATCCATTAAGCTCCCACTCAACCACCTAGCTCTTGCTAAGCTGGTGAGCTCCCACTGAGTCACTTAGCACCCATTGAGCCAATGAACTCCCACTGTGGCTAAGGGTTTTAGACATATATTTGAAAAGACATTTAGAAGATAAATCTATCGATAACTGAATATGGCGTCCTTTCTTAGCTTCGACATTTTGTTTAGTGTAACATTAGTCCTTCGTGCAAATCTTAAGAACTTTATAAGAAGGGATGTGATCCATCATTTTTCGAGTCATTTTAAATGGCATCGAGGTCTTCATGAAGTCACACTATGTTCTTTGTGGAGTTATTTATGAAAATTTCAATTTCATAACTTTGTGATGGTTATGCTTGGCTCAAGCAAACATCTCTTGATCTAATCTAGACGTTTTGATATCTTGCCAAGTCGATTCTGTACTTCACTTAACTCTTGAACTATTCAAGGTCAAGTTTGTTCACGTTTGATGAATATAGCCATATTCTTTCAAATTCTTTGTGAAACGTTGAAGTATACGAGTCCTCTTTAGCTTTCGGAGTCAATTGTCTATACCAAGAACAATAGCTCTTTACTTTGTCGATTTCAACAAGTAAGACTTGCTTGTCTTAGAACGATTCCGAATTGATCAACTATCAAGAGCCTATCTAATAGAGCCTTGAGTAAATTCTTGTCGATGTGACATTGCTAAAGATGTTCGGAATGCAAATCATGCCCATGACTTTGAGCTTTTGCCAGTTTATCATGTTAAGAAAATGTTTGTCTATAATCAAGCATTCTTGACTCATGGTTTAGAGAACCATGCCATTCAAATAAATTTGCAACTATTGCTCATTGCTTTAAATTTGAGTCTTTCCGTGTGTAAACGGATTAATTGCTGGTTATGGAACATAATAATAACCATTACGTGTTCCAGCCTTTTGCTCAAAAGGTCTTTAAACAAAGCATACGACCTTACAACTTATGTAGCTCTCCTTGCTTCATTCGAAGCTTGTAAGTCGATAACTTATCTTATCTTCAGTAGTTTGAGGTCACTTTCAAAGTGGAACACTCAAGCAGTATTCGATACTTGTAAAGATAACGAATTGCTAAGTTAACTACAATAACATGAATTCTTTAGTAAAATGGAATCTCATTTCTTTTCTTTGTTCCTTGTTTCTATATTTCTTATCATACTTTATCTCATAATCTTTAATAATCATTTCTTTAAGAGTCTTTGACTTTTATACTTTGTTAGGCATAATTAAGCATCTAATGCGCCGTAAAATAAAGTTCCATCTTTTCCTTTAATTCACGCTCGAATTACTACATCAATGAGTCCTACTCATCTATGTATTAAGCGAAAAGATATGTTGGTTGTCAATATTGACAATTTGAGTTTGCAACTCAATACGTCATGTTTTATCAAAACTACCTAGTATTTTGAATACATGATGTCCAACCGTCCTTTCGGACTTTTTTTATAAAAGTCATTTATGAGAATTGTATTTTAGAAATGCTTTAGTTTTCTTTGAGAACCATTCTCAAAGATTTCCTTTACCAATCATGGACAATATTATGTTATTTAGAATACTAAAAATATAAGTGCAAAGTATAACCATTTATCAAGTAAATACATAATAAGTTTGAAAATTAAAAGGTATTCATGCAAATCTTCAATCTTATTAAACGTCTTATCCACGCTTTACAATTGTCCCCTTTTGGCGAGAATAAGTCGATTCCAAGAGCCAAAGAAACAAAGAGTGGTTAAGCATGCTTTGCCTTGTCTTAACACTCAATCTCCTAAGGTAAGCAATGCTTTGCTAATGGCTCCAAGCCATTCTTGGTTGAATAAATCGTCGCGTCTAATGCTCTCTCAACAATTTATTCACTTTGCCACGACATTTAGGACTCCATCACTCATATCGTTGAGTAAACCAAAACCAACTTGCATACCCGGTATGCCTTACATTCCTTCGAGAGGTAGTGATGCCTCGCTTTAGTGTAGCCCACCACTACCCTCGTTCGGTTAGTAAGTGTTGTTTTGGAATGACAAGTTTTACTCAATATTTAGGGACCTAAGGTTTCTATGTTGGTTGATTTAAGTAAATTTAATTAATCATCACAACATTAGAAATTCTAAACATGCATCTAACATATAATTCATATACACATATATATATATATATATATGTATATGTATATATATATTATATTGAAAAATATAAATATAGATGCATTTGGCAACTAGCATGACCCCTTGAGATCTTCAAATCATCAAAAGGTCTTCATTTGCAACTAAATGGCTTTGTCTTCCAAGACTTGACCAAAATTAAATGCAACTACTAGTATCTACAATTAGGACTAATCTAAATATTAAGGTACAAAAATACTCAACAGTACGCAGACCGTATTTAGATTTACAAAAATACATCACGGATTGTAGTCCGTATTTTCTATCCTAATCGGGCCCCACTAGTTGCCATTTCATAAAACCTGTGAGAGAATATACATTCCATTCATCCATTCACTATCTGTGAATGGCCCATGCATTTTACAACGATAAACAAGTAATAATGCATGAACACGGGAGAACTAGTAACTAATCTAGGTGGTTAATCCAATTAACACGCCTAATCAAAACTAGTCAAAGTTGTCTTAAACCGGTTATGTAAATAAGCGCAATTAATATTTGAAGCTCCCACTAAATTCCGCATCCAACTTAATTAATCCAATTAATTAAGCCGGTAAAATTCAAAATTTGTCAAAATAAATTTTGCCAATGTCGCTGAAACCCGAGGCCTAGCCTCCAAAATTTATTCAAATAATTAAAACCAAATTAGATTATTAAAATAAAATAATAAAAAAGACAATTTAAGCAAAATTTACGTAGTCCAAAATGTCTAGGTGCCTAGCACTAAGACATGGAGTGCTCACATCCCGCACAACCGTTTGATGCTCAATGAACGTGGGAGTAGGCCTGATGTCGCTAAGCGTTACACCGCCCACATCAGCGAACTTTCACACATCAATAACGTGGCCCTTGATGGCCATGTCGTACGAACTCGTTGCACTATATTGCTCCGCAAGCAACGTCTTTGTTTATTCCCCTTTATTCGACGTATGCACCAAGCCCAAGCACACCATGCTCGTGCACCATGCACCACAGCAGCCCATACACCACGCACCACAGCACGCACGCACGCACCAAGGTAGCGTGCTGCTGCTGCTATGCGGCCGTGCGCACTAGCCACGGCTTGGCTGCACGCACCCTGAAGGCAGCCCTTGGCAGCCACATGCGGGCTGCTATGCAGCCCGGCTAGCTAAGGGTGCTTATGCCTTGATTTGCGTGCCATAGCCACGTGACTTTGATCCCAAAATTTTCCGTGACATTATAATTAATTTAAATTAATTTTAGAACTAATTTATTGAGCAAAATGAAAATTTAAACATGTCTAAATTAAAATAAAATTTTCAAAGTGCATCCAACCAAAATAATTCCCAAAAACCATTCTTTAATTAAATTGGTTTAACTTGGTGCAACAAAAATAAGAGGGCAATTACTCACTATTAATTTAAATTAATCTTGAGTTTTAGACAAAATAAGAAGGAGTTGGAAAAATAAACATAAGTTCAATAAAAATTCCAACTTTAATACTTGTGAATGCTTGAAAAATTATATCTTCCAATGTGAAGATAAACAATTTTCTATCACAATGTTTCAAACTTTATGATTCCAATCAACTAAAAACTGATTAAATCAACAAAGTTTAACAAAAATTCATGGAATTTAGTAACATAAAGTTTCAATCACTTAACATAATTAAAGATTGAATCGTTAGTACTTGGAAGCCTCAAAGAACAACAATTTCACACTTAATGCAATTAGTTTGCAATTATGTGAAAAATAAAACCAAGCTTTCAAACACAAACTACCACCAAGTAATCATGCCTAAAGAGGTTTAAAATTGCATATAAAATATGTATTGAACCAATTACATAACCACCATAAATATGAAATTAATTTTCAAGGTTAGAAAGACATAAAATTTTTCGTCAAAACGAAAAATCCCTCGAAAAGTGCATTTCTGGTCGTTTTTTGGCTAAAAACCGAGTCTGAAAAGGGTAAAAACATTTCCAGAACGCCTTTTCCACCCAAAATTCACTATTTATGGGTCGAAATCTGGGTTCGGGGTTGACGACACTTTAATACGAGGTTAAAATAAATAAAACGAGCTACTAATCTAATTAGCAACTCAAAACCAGAAAAATTAAGCCATAAAAACACCTTGAAAAATATTATGATTTTAAAAATAAACGATCTAGGCTCCGATACCGCTGTTGGGGTTTGGTGACTCCGACTCACAACAGAAACAAACCCAAAACCACGACCGCACTCGCAATAAATAAAACCATAAACATAATTAAATTAATCACAAGATTAAGACAAGATAATTACCTTTGGAGCGTGCTTCGCCTAAACAGAAGGGGCTCTTACTTCGAAAGCTAGCCTCGAAAATACGACGGCCCCCAATGATAGTCCACCCACAACTCGACCACCGAAAACGGTACAATGCCTTGGAGTTAGCAAGGCACGACCAAAACCCGAGAGATTAGTGAGTTCAAAGGTTTTCACAATGGTGATGCCTTTTCCAACTCTCACTCAAGTGATTTTCCCAATACCCCAACTTGGGTATTTACAGGAAAAATAAGTGAGTGAAAAGCTCTCCCATCAATGTAGGAGAATTTTGATTTTTCCATTTTATTTTAAAGCTAAAATAAAATTAATAATCAAACTAATAATAAATGAACAAGTGGCAAGCTCATGTGAGAGGTTAGGTGAGGACCATTTGGAGGAGTGGGGGACCAAACTTGCTCCCCACTCTCTCCTTCACCTTGCGCCACTTGGCAACTCCCACTTGGGCAACAAGGCACCTAAGTGGGCTTCCAATTTTCTGCTACCCTTCTCTCTGCCCAACCATCCCCGCCACACAAAATGCGGGTTGCTGCTTGCATTCTCTCGGCCAGCACCTTATGCACTTGCGTGCGGGCTGCTGCTGCCGAGAGCTACTGCTAGCATGTCACGCACCTAGTGCGGGCTGCTAGCTGCAGCATGCTAGCACGCCACGCACTAGGTGCGGGCAGCTAGCCACAGCTTCCTAGCAAGCCCTTGCACTTGGTGCGGGCTGCTAGCTTGGCTATACCCCATAACACTCGGTGTTTCGATGCTAGGGGTATTTTGGTCTTTATCTCGTCTTTTACCACTTTTCCACTCGACTTCCGACGTTCGGTTTCGACGCTCTAAGCTCGAATTCCCGATGTCTAATATTAATTACTCGGTTGACTTATTAATTAATTCGTCGCTTCGGTTTGTTAGTTGCTTGGGTGTGACCCGAAGGGTTCTGTCAAGATTAAGCTGTAATATTAATTATGCATTAATATTACTGATCTTAAGTGGCCTCCACCCAGGCATTCCGATCACTTGACCTTACTGAATATATTAGCTTTCTAATAATACTGAACCCACTAACAAAATAGTACACTTGTTCGAAGGACACCATTCCTTTCAAAATAAGTCTTTTCATCCTTTCCTTTACCCTCAGCTTTCTTCTTTGACGCATCTGTGGCCTTTCCCTTTCCCTTGCTCTTCTCCTTCCCCTTTTTGGAAATATTTTCATCTTCTTTTCTCGG
This sequence comes from Chenopodium formosanum, assembly GCA_024500155.1. Lineage (NCBI taxonomy): Eukaryota > Viridiplantae > Streptophyta > Magnoliopsida > Caryophyllales > Amaranthaceae > Chenopodium > Chenopodium formosanum. The sequence goes on from CM044880.1 coordinate 46,377,840, forward strand.
TTCCTTCCCCTTTCTAACCTTTTCCTGAGGCCACAATTCTGGATGAATCCCCATCTCTTTCAAATCTAACCGTGCACCCTTTCCGTCCTTTGTTTTGCCTTGGATATTCATAAGCGTTCCCAAAAGAGCATCACACACATTCTTCTCTATATGCATCACATCAAGACAATTCCTAACTCCATTTTCTCTCCAGTACGGAAGCTTCCAAAAGATTGATTCTTTCTTAAACAGAGCAGTTGAGACCATAGTTTTTTTTTATTTTCCAAATACCGTTTGTATCCTTTTCACCCGAGCACAAATCGCACCACCAGTCAATGGTCTAAACGTAGTATCCTCTTCCACTGTTCCATCGAAAGCCTTTATCTGCCTACGGTACGGGTGATCACGCCTAAGGAACCTTCGAGTCCGCAAGTAGACATCTTTGCGAGAATGAGTAAGGTATACGCTTGTACCCACACAATTTGCCATATGCGAGGAAGTCATTCATGGTCCACATAAGGGCTGCACGCAATGTGAACATCTCGTTCTGATGACCATCGAAAATGGAAACCCCTTTGTCCTACATCTTTCTCAAGTCGTCAATAAGCGACGCAAGGTAAACATCTATGTCGTTTCCAGGTTGCCTAGGCCCCGTTATTAGCAATGAAAGCATTACATACTTATGTTTCATGCACATCCAAGGAGGCAAATTATAAATAACTAAAAGTACCTGCCATGTGCTGTGTTGGGTACTAAGAGTTCCAAATGGATTCATCCCGTCTGTGCACAACCCAAGCCTTAAATTTCTGACTTTATCACCAAATTTCTCAAACTTCAAATCAAGGTTCTTCCACTATGGAGAGTCAGCTGGATGCTTCAGCATTCTGTTTTTCTTTCTTCCCTCTGCATGTCACCTTAAGCTTTTAGCGTCTTTTGGTATTTAGAATAGACGCTTAAACCTTGGAATAATAGGAAGATACCACAACACCTTAGCAGGAGGTCCTTCCGCATCAGGATTGCAACTCATGCGCTTGCAGCGCGACAGGTTGCACCGTAGACACTCCTGCAGTTGTTCATATTCATTTCAATACAGAATACAATCATTAGGACATGCATGTATCTTCTTATACTCCAAACCAAAGGGACACATGATCTTCTTTGCGTAATAGTAAGACTTAGGATTTTCATTCCCATCAAGAAACATATCACTTAATGCGGTCAACAAAGAAGTAAAACTAATGTCCGTCCACCCATGCTTCGACTTAATGTTGAAAAGTGTTAGCACGACTGATAGTTTGGAGTATTTTTTGCACCCAGGATACAAAGGCTTTTTGGAAGCCTCCGATAATAACTCAAACACTCCACCTTCAACACCTTGCAACATCTCATCCACGTGTTTATCCTCGACCTCATCTGCCTGATAATCATCGGCTCCATCCTCACCATTATCAACAATCTTGTCATCATACTCGTATTCCTCGTCCACATGAATCTCACTGCTTCTAACACGCACATCAATCCGATCAAGATCCCCACTGTACTCTCCACCTTCTCCGTGCCAAATCCACACATGGTATTTATGCCTAAACCCACGACATAATACATGATCTCTAATGATTTCAACACTACCGACCACATTTACATTATTACAATCAACACAAGGACAATAAAGGCCTTTGTCACCAAGTATGCGTTGATAAGCTAAAGCCCTCTTGCAAAACTATTGAACCCCATTCCAAAATTCTAATGTATCGCGTCTACCATACATCCAACCACAATCCTTCTCCATTTAGTAAATTGTTTCTAAATATATATAGCAACATATAATGAATAATGTGTAATTGCTACATATTTTATGTAAATCATATTCAAGTACAAAACGTGAATATACCATTCGTATAGTGAAAAAATGCATGTTTCCAAAGGGTCCTTATCACTCCAACCTAACCCATCCTTGAATGTCTACTCTCACTAGTGAATGTATGTCAACTTCCAATTTTAAGGAAAATCCGGCAGCATTTCCCTCTAGTTTTCTAAGTACACGATGTAGATATATAATTACCCACATATGTACCTAGAGAATATAGTGAGGAAATGGTAAGCCAAGATGTTCCTTAAAATCGAAAAGAAAACATACATTCACCACCTAAGTGAGAGTACACATTCAAGAACAATCCCAACCAAGGACTATTCAAGACTTTCTCCTAATGAGAAAGCCTTGAACGGGTATCTAGGCATATGTTAATGCAAGTATTCTATATATTGTTGTATTTATTTGCAATTAAACAATACACAAGTTGAAATATCATTAATAAACTTTTATAAAATGGATAAATAGAAAGAAATATAGCTTAGTAAAGTTTATAAGTCATACCAATATAGCAACTACCCACTTGAGCTCAATATGTAGTCCTCAAGCTAAACTCGTGCTTCAATTCACATATGAATCTATTAAAAAAAACAAAAAAAAAAAATTAGGTCAAATATTATGTATGTACTATTTCTTTCTCATAACATGTCAATTCACTAATTTATTTCTAAGCTAAAATACGTCATTCATAGAACTAACAATTGCTAAACTATGTATTCACTACTTTGTTCAAAATTCATCTAATTTTTTCAAAATTTCTAAAGTAACAAGGTTACTCATCTCTAATTTATTAAAAATTACCCATCAAAACAACTTAAAATTAACCATTAAAACATTCCAAAATTCAACTAATTTAGTAACAAGGTTACTAATCTCTAATTTAATAAAAAATACCCATTAAAACAACTTAAAATTAACCATTTAAACATTCCAAAATTCAACTAATTTAATACCAAGGTTTCTAATCTCTAATTTATTCAAAATTACCCATCAAAACAACTTAAAACTAACCATTATAACATACCAAATTTCAACTAATTAAGTAACAAGGTTAATATTCTCTACTTTATTCAAAATCATACATCAAAACAAATTAAATTAACCATTCAAACATACTAAAATCCAACTAAATGAGTAACAAGATTACTAATTTCTAATATTTTCACAATTTCCCAATAAAAAAATAAATATTGATAAAAATTGAAGTAAAATTATATTCAAACCTAAATTTTAATTTGCCTAACAATTCTTCAACATGCAAAAGAAATTAATATATGTACATAATTGGAAAATAATTGTGAATAAAGAAAAAAAATTATACCTAAAACACTCTAATTGTGGTTTAATGTAGCTTGAAGGGAAGGGGAGATGGAGCAGCAGCCGCGGAAGGTGGCGCGGCGGCGCGGCGGCGACCTTCAGGGTGGTGGCGAGGTTTCTTCGAATAGAAGAGAAGAGAGGTGGAGGGGGTTTTCGAACAGCAGAGAAGATAGGTGGCGCGGCGTCTTCGAACAACAAAGAAGAGAAGGACAGGGTCTTTGAACAGGGGACAAGAGAGGTGGCGCGGCGTCTTCGAACCTCCATTCAAGGTGGCAGATGTGGTGGGGGGAAAAGGGGAGGAGCATTCGGGATTTTGTGGGTTTGCTCGAATAAAACAGTGGCTGAACGAAATGAAAATGCTAAGGCAGATGTAGTGGGGGGAAAGGGGAGGAGCATTCAGGATTTTGTGGGTTTGCTCGAATGAAACAGTGGCTGAACGAAATGAAAATGCTAAGGAAAGAGAAGGAAGAAAGGAGTTTGAAGGAAGGAGAAAAAAGAGCGGCTTATTTTTTTCAAAATGCCACCGGTTCACAAAGGCATCGGTTCAAACCGGTGGTCTTTATGTCTTTCCCACCGGTTTGAAGTGAACTGGTGCCTAAACTCTTGGTTTAGTTTTTCGCCCTTTTTCTAGCCCATTTTAGCCACCGGTTTGGACTGAACCGATGGCAAATAGGGGGGTGCCTTTTATTATTTTCTACTAGTGTCATTTGATTCAAAAAGCTTTGTTTGAATGTGTTTAACTTTCAATTGATTTAATTGGCTTTGTTGAACGCATTTGAATATCATTCGATTTAAAAAGCTTTGATTGAATGTGTTTGAATTTCATTCGAATCAAAAAGCTTTGTTGGAATGTGTTTGTCCTTCATTTGATTAAAAAAACTTTGTTTAAAGTGTTTGACTTTCATTTGACTAAAAAGTTTTGTTTGAATGTGTTTTACTTTTATTTTATTCCAAAAGCTTTGTTTGGATGTGTTTGACTTTTATTTGATTCCAAAAGTTTTGTTTGAATGCATTTGACTTTCATTCGATTCAAAAAGCTTTGTTTGAATGTATTTGTCTTTCATTTGATATAAAAAGCTTTGTTTGAATGTGTTTTACTTTCTTTCGATTCAAAAAGCTTTGTTGTCTATGTTTTACTTTCATTTGATTCAAAAAACTTTTTTTAATTGAGTTTGACTTTCATATTATTCAAAAAGTATTGTTTGAATGTGTTTGACTTTCATTTGATTCAAAAAGCTTTGTTTGAATGTGTTTAACTTTCATTTGATTCAAAAAGCATTGTTTGAATGTGTTTTACTTTCATTTGATTTGAAAATCTTTGTTTGAATGTGTTTGACTTTAATTTAATTTAAAAATCTTTGTTCGGATGTGTTTGACTTACATTTGATTCAAAAAGATTTGTTTGAATGTGTTTGGCTTTCATTTGATTCAAAATATTTTTTTTGAATATATTTGACTTTAATGTGATTCAAAAATCTTTATTTGAATGTGTTTTACTTTCATTTGATTCAATTAGCTTTGTTGAATGCATTCGACTTTCATTCAATTCAAAAAGATTTGTTTGAATGTGTTTACCTTTCATTTGATTCAAAAAGATTTGTTTGAATGTTTTTGAGTTTCTTTCGATTCAAAAGGCTTTGTTTGAATGTTTTTTACTTTCAATTTATTCAAAAAGCTTTGTTTGAATATGTAAGACTTTCATTTGATTCAAAATCCTTTGTTTGAATGTGTTTGACTTTAATTTGATTCAAAAAGCTTTGTTTGAATGTGTTTGCTTTGCATTCGATTCAAAAGGCTTTGTTTGAATGTGTTTGACTTTCATTTGATTCAAAAAGCTTTGTTTGAATGTGTTTGACTTTCATTTGATTAAAAAGTTTTGTTTGAATGTGTTTTACTTTCATTTGATTCCAAAAGCTTTATTTGAATATGTTTGACTTCATTCGACTCAAAAACCATTGTTTGAATGTGTTTATCTTTCATTTGAATCAAAAAACATTGTTTGAATGTATTTACTTTCATTCGTTTCAAAAAGCTTTGTTGAATGTGTTTTACTTTCATTGTATTCAAAAAGCTTTGTTTGAATGTGTTTTAACTTTTCCTTGATTCAAAAAGCTTTGTTTAAACATGTTTGACTTTCATTTGATTCAATAAGTTTTGTTTTGATGTGTTTGACTTTCATTTGATTCAAAAAGCTTCGTTTGAATGTGTTTGACTTTCATTTGACTCCAAAAAGCTTTGTTTGAATGTATTTGACTTTCATTTGATTTAAAAAGATTAGTTTGAATGTGTTTGACTTTCATTTGATTCAAAAATCTTTGTTCGAATATGTTTGACTTTCATTTCATTAAAAAAGCTTTGTTTGAATGTTTTTTACATTCATTTGATTCCAAAAGCTTCGTTTGAATGTGTTTGCCTTTCATTCGATTGAAAAAGCTTTGTTTGAATGTGTTTGTCTTTCTTTTGATTCAAAAAGCTTTGTTTGAATGTGTTTGTCTTTCTTTTAATTCAAAAGGCTATTTTTTGAACGTGTTTGACTTTCATTGATTTCAAAAAGCTTCGTTGAATGTATTTGACTTAAAATTTTGTTTTGAATGTGTTTGACTTTCATTTGATTGAAAAACTTTGTTTGAATGTGTTTGACTTTCATTTGATTCAATAAGCTTTGTTTTAATGTGTTTGAGTTTTATTTGATTCAAAAAGTTTTGTTTGAATGTGTTTGACTTTAATTTGATTCAAAAAGCTTTGTTTGAATGTCTTTGACTTTCATTTTATAAAAAATGCTTTTTTTTTAATGTGTTTGACTTTTATTTGATTTATTTAGCTTTGTTTATATGTATTTGACTTTCATTCGATTCAAAATACATTATTTAAATATGTTTGTTCATCATTTGATAAAAAAATCTTAGTTTGAACGTGTTTGTCATTAATTTGATTCAAAAATATTTGATTGAATGTGTTTGGCTTTCATTTGATTCGAAAAAGCTTTGTTTGAATGTGTTTTTCCTTTATTTGATTCCAAAAGCTTTGTTTGAATGTGTTTGACTTTCAGTTAATTCAAAAAGCTTTGTTTAAATGTGTTTGACTTTCATTTGATTAAAAAAGTTTTGTTTGAATGTTTTTACTTTCATTTGATTCCAAAAGCCTATTTTTGAATGTGTTTTACTTTTATTTGATTTAATAAGCTTCATTCAATGCATTTAACTTTCATTCGATTCAAAAATCTTTGTTTGAATGTGTTTGTCCTTCATTTGATTCAAAAAGCATTGTCTGAATGTATTTTACTTTCATTCGATTAAAAAAGCTTTGTTGAATGTGTTTACTTTAATTTGATTTTAAAATCATTTTTTTGAAAGTGTAAGACTTTCATTTGATTCAAAAAGTGAATGTGTTTGACTTTCATTTGATTAAATTAGCCTCGTTGAATCCATTTGAGTTTCATTCAATTTAAAAAGCTTTGTTTGAATGTGTTTGTCCTTCATTTGATTCAAAAAGCTTTGTTTGAATGTGTTTTACATTCATTCGATTTGAAAAGCTATTTTTGAATGTGGTTACTTTCATTTAATTCAAAAAGAATTTTTTGAATGTGTTTGACATTCTTTTGAATCAAAAAGCTTTGTTTGAATGTGTTTGACTTTCATTTGATTTAATTAGCTTCGTTGAATGCATTTGAGTTTCATTCAATTTAAAAAGCTTTGTTTGAATATGGTTTACTTTCATTTGATTCCAATAGCTTTGTTTGAATGTGTTAGACTTTTAGTTAATTTAAATAGCTTTATTGAATGCATTTGACTTTCATTAGATTCAAAAAGCTTTGTTTGAATGTATTTGTCCTTCATTTGATTCAAAAAGCTTTGTTTGAATGTGTTTGACTTTTATTTGACTCAAAAAGCACTGTTTGAATGTGTTTGACTTTCATTTGATTTAAATAGCTTTGTTTAATGTGTTTTACTTTCATTTGATTGAAAAAACATTTTTTGAATGTGTTTTACTTTAATTTTAGTTATAAGGATTTTTTTTAAATGTTGTTGAATTTCATTTTATTAAAAAAGCTTTGTTGGAATGTGATTGACTTTTTATTTAATTTAATTAGCTTTGTTTAATGCATTTGACTTTCATTCGATTTAAAAAACAATGTTTGAATGTGTTCTTCCTTCATTTGTGTAACACCCTAGAAATTCCTTTCCTTTAAATATCCATTCTACCCTTTAAAATACGATTTAGGAATATCTAAGACATTACCGCCACCGTGAAAACGGCTAAGGCAATTATCAAAGATACACAGCGGAAGACTCAAAATTAAAAACCGTTCAAACAAGTCAACTCAAAAGTCAACCAAACGAAAGTAAAGTTTAAAACCAAACAAACAAAGTCAAATAAAATCAAACTACAACTTGGAACAATTAAAGGCCCTTATTCAAAACCGTTCCAAAACAAAACCTTTGTGTTAGTCCACATAAAATATGTCATAAATAAATAAAGCATAAAACACAGTGTAACCTAATGAAAGCTAGCAAGATTCACTCTTCTCTCATGCCCCATCATGATTATGCTTTAATACCTGAAAAGTTTATCTCTACTTGTTTCAACTACTCTCCATTAAAAATGGGTCATCATAGGGCTAAGGTAAAGACATGGCCAAACACATAAACACACAGAATCAGCAAAGCTGAGTACATAAACGTAAATTAAACACACTAACATGCTTTCACCTATCAACACACTTACCTCATTGCACCTGTTTACAAGCACACACATCAATCAACAAAACACAATGACTAGACACTAAATAATTCATTTAGCGTTGATTACGCATCGAACGGGTTTCCAACTATCCTCCCCCAAATAAATTGAGGTTAACTGACACGGGAGCTAACCGTGCCAGCGACAAAACCACTCAAAGGTGGCGGAATTCCTGCGCATAATAATAAATAAAAAGGAATGTACAGCGTCCTGTACTCCATTAGAAGTTATGGTTAAATATAAAATCCCATAACTCCCCCCATTTTTCATACTCAAGGTATATACGTTCCAAGAGTTTTGGTGCGTAATCTCTTTCACTTTACGTTATTTACCTTTTATTGGGCTTGGTGATGACTCTCAAAATATAATAAAACAATCAACATTAATTACTCAATCAACCAACATACCAAATTAATTCTTGAATAATTAGTGACCACATATTATTTAATGTTGAACCCTTTCTAATTCTACCCCAGTGTCAAAGACACCTTAAACGCATAATGCGCCAAAAGTCCTATCCCTCGGTGTTAAAAACACCTTAAGTACACAAAGTCACCAACATACAATTTATTCCTTGTGTACATAGACACTTATATAGCTCCTTCCTCATGCTTAAAGCATCAATAAAAGTTATTTGAACCATAATAAAATTCCTTTTCAATACTCCAAACATAATTAAACATGTAGTTTAATTAATCATGCATTCTAACATGCCATAAATAAAAGTGTGGTTCAAACACAACATGCCCAAAATATAATTTTCCAATTCATAAACCATCACAGATAATTCATGCTTCACAATTCAATCACCAACACCATTAATTCACAATTCTATACATAAACCTTAGCATGATACTACTTGTAATTGATTGAAATCAAGCCTAGAATGATTCTACATCATCAAAATATGCTAAGTACGCGTACGTACCTTGAGTACGATTTTAAAATTGCCACGACTAGTAGAAATTGCTTACTTCAAAGTCTTCTACACATTAAATTCATAATAGAGTATTAATATCCACTCTAAACAAATTTCCAGCAATATATACTATTTTAAAACCCCTCATAATTTAATTAAAGTAAGCTGAAATTATATTTAAAACACCAAAATTAAGTCCCAATTAATGGGTAATTAAAATTTCTTCAAGAAACATAATATTAAGTGTTCTACATAAGATTCCAACACTTTATTATAATTAAAACTTGCTGTAATTAAGCTTTAAAACACTTATAACAAAGGTCTACCACATTATACATCATAATCCTTCAATAACTCATGAATCAAGAACCTAGGGTTTCAAAAATTGGGGCTTTTTAATTAAAAACAAATCTGAAAATTAATTAACATGATTACAATAACCAAACATCAAAATTAAATCTCCAAACTCATAATTTACAATTAGATTAAAGCTTAGATTAGATTTGGGTAAGAAAGATTTGATTTTTAAAACTTTTTTTTTCGAAGGATGTGAGTGCCGACAGTAGGCCGGCGCCACTGCTGGCTGCTACCAGCGCCGGTGGTCGCCGTTGCTGCCGGCTGGTGCTGGTGGTCGGCGGCCCACCGGTGGTGGTGGTTGCCGGTGGTGGTGGTGCGCAACAAGAAGGGGAAGGTAAGGCGAGAGAAAAAGAAAAAGAAAAAGAAAGAAGAAAATAAAGAGAAAAGAGAGAGAAGTTTACGTTGGGTTTTCTCCACTCTGGGCAAAGTTGAATTGCCTCATAAGAGGGATATTTATACCCCTTCTCTATCACCCCTTTTACCCTAAATTTTCCTCCTTTAGTTTTTCCTAATCCCTTTCCCTACTAAAACTTGTTAAAATCATAATTTCTTAACATAAAACCTCAACTTCTATTAAATAATTAATTAAACAAACTTTCCTTTAATAAAATATTCCCAACTTACATGGGATAAATAATTAAAACATCATAATTAAAATACTAAATTATTTAAATACCCTTATAAAATACATAGTTTAAATAAAATACGTATAAAAATATGGGGTATTATAGTCTACCCCCTTTAAAACAAGTTTTGTCCCGAAACTTGGGAAACGAAATTCAAAACTTTTCCTTTTTATGTATAGTATAGCTGTACTTTTTGTCATTATTTTACTCTTTAGTGTCTCTTTGAGAGCACTAATACTCAAAATACTTAATAGAATTTGTGCAAAAAGCACAAAAAATATGTAAAATATAGGGAAAAAGCGCGAAATTTTATCACATTCTACCCCCCTTAAAGAAAACGAGTTACGCCCCCGTAACTCAACATACCTGAAACAGCTCCGGGTATTTCTTTTTCATTTCATCTTCTGCCTCCCAAGTGGCTTCCTCATATTCTTGGTTAGACCAAAGTACTTTCACAATGTTAACGGTCTTATTGCGTGTACTACGCACTTTACTGTCAAGAATCTTGACATGTCTCTCTTCATAAGTTAAGCTTTGATCTAACTCAATGGTTTCGGAATGTAGCACATGGGATTTATCAGGAATGTACCTTCGCAGTTAGGACACATGAAATACATCATGTAATTTACTAAGCTCCATAGGTAAGGCTAACCTATAAGCTACTTTGCCTATTCTTTGTAGTATTTCATATGGACCAATGTATTTTGGGATGAGCTTTCCTTTCTTTCCAAATCTCATCACTCCTTTCATTAGTGACACCTTCAACAACACTTTATCACCAATTTCGAACTCTTCTTCCCTTCGTTTCGAGTCTGCATAGCTCTTTTGGCGATCTTGAGCTGCTTGAATTTTAGCTTGAATTTCCCTTACTTGTTTAACTGTATCTTCAATCATTTGAGGCCCTAGGATCATAGTTTCACTAATGTCGTTCCAACAAATTGGACTACGAAATTTCCTCCCATACAAAGCCTCAAATGGTGTCATTCCTATGCTTGCATGGTAACTATTATTGTAGGAAAATTCAATTAAATCCAAACTATCTTCCCAACCTCCCTGGAAGTCTATTACACAAGCTCTCAACATGTCCTCCAAGGTTTGAATGGTTCTCTCAGTTTGCCCATCTGTGGCAGTGTGAAATGCCGTACTCATCTTAAGTATTGTACCAAAATTTTCTTGTACACTTTTCCAGAATTTTGAGAGAAACCTAGAATCTCTGTCAGATACAATATTTTTTGGAACCCCATGTAACCTCACAACATGTTTGATGTAAGCTTTCGCAAGTTGCTCCATCTTCCAAGTTTCTTTCATTGGTTTAAACACTGCTGATTTCGTAAGTCTATCCACCACTACCCAAATGGTATCATTTCCACTCTTTGACTTAGGTAGGCAAGTCACAAAATCCATTGAAATGTAATCCCACTTCCATCCTGGAATTTCTAATGACTGCACCGTCCCTTGAGGCCTCCTGTGCTCTATCTTCACCTTTTGACATGTTAAACGCTTTGCCACAAACTCAGCAACCTCGTTTTTCATTCTAGGCCACCAAAATATCTTCTTCAAATCCTTATATAGCTTGTCTCCTCCCGGGTGTACAGAGTAAGGTGTATTGTGGCCTTCTTCCATCAACTTTCTCTTCACTTCCTCACATTTCTGTGGTACACACCATCGTTCTTTGTACCTCAAACTCCCATCTTCGTGAATCTTGAAGTCTGTAGTCTTTCCCTGCTTAATTTTCTCGCGAATCCTATCCAACTTTACATCTCCCTCTTGGTTGGCTCGAATCTCGTCAAATATTGTTGGTTGGATTCTAAGACTCGCAAGAATACCCAATGGTACTCCCCATTCTACAACCTCTAGATTGAATTTCATCATTTCTCTACATAATTCATTAGCCACTACTAACGAGTTGATTCCATGACTAGTTTTACGTCTTAGAGCGTCCGCAACCACATTCGCTTTCCCTTCGTTGTATTGTATGTCTAAATCATAATCTGTCGTATACTCTAACCATCTCCGTTGACGAGAGTTCAATTTCTTTTGGGTGAAAATGTACTTTAAGCTTTTATGATCTGTGTAAATTCTACATTTCACTCCATACAAATAATGGCGCCAAATTTTTAGTGCAAAAATGATTGCAGCTAATTCCAAATCATGGGTTAGATAGTTTACTTCGTGGGTCTTTAACTGCCTTAATGCATATGCAATCACCTTCCCATTTTTCATAAGCACGCACCCTAAACCATTCTTTGATGGATTGTTGTACACATCATACAACCCACTATCATTCGGAAGTGTAAGTACTGGTGTTGTAATTAGTTTTTGTTTCAAGAGTTGGAACGCTTCTTCACATTTATCGTCCCAGTCAAACTTCTTGTCCTTCTACATCAAGGTGGTCATAGTTTAGCAATCTTGGAAAAATCCTTGACAAAATGCCTATAATACCCTGCTAAACCTAAGAAACTTTGCACATCAGATACTCTCTTGGGTTTAGGCCAACTCTTAACAACTTCTATTTTGGCTAGATCTACCTCTACTCTGTCTTTTGACATGAAATGTCCCAAGAAGGCTACCTTTTCCAACCAAAACTCACACTTAGAGAATTTTGCGTAGAGGTGGTTTTCTCTTAGTGTTTGCAGAATTGCCCTTAGGTGTTCTGCGTGCTCTTCCTTACTCTTTGAGTACACCAATATGTCATCTATGAACACGACTACAAACTTATCCATAAATTGATGAAATACCCTATTCATCAAATCCATAAAGATTGCTGGAGCATTAGTCAATCCAAAAGGCATAATTGTAAACTCATAGTGTCCATATCTTGTCCTAAATGCGGTGTTTGGAATGTCTTCATTGGCAATCCTCAATTGGTGATACCCAGATCTCAAGTCGATCTTTGAAAACACTGTGGCACCCTTTAGTTGGTCAAACAAATCATCGATTCTTGGTAAGGGATACTTATTCTTTATGGTTACTTTATTTAGTTCCATGTAGTCAATGCACAACCTCATACTTCCATCCTTCTTTTTCACGAATAGAACTGGTGCTCCCCAAGGAGAAGCAATTGGTCTAATGTATCCCTTGTCCAATAAATCTTGCAATTTCTCCTTTAATTCACTCATTTCTGCAGGTGCCATTCGATATGGTGCCTTGAATATTGGGGCTGTTCCGGGAACTAAATCTATGGTAAAGTCGATTGCCCTCTTAGGTGGCATTCCAGGGATCTCCTCCGGAAATACATCCAGGTATTCGTTGACTACTTCTATATTTTCTGGATTTGTCACTTGTTCATGGTTCATATTCCTAACACTACAGAAATATACTGGATGTCCCTTCTTAATGTATTTTGCTAATTTTAGCACTGATATTACCCTTGGGCACTTGGTTTTACCGTTCATCTAGTAAGTCACTGATTCATTTCCGCTTGTGACCATCTTCACTTTATGTGATCTACAACTAATCTCAGCATTATACTTACTCAACCAGTGCATTCCCGGAATAAGATCAAAGTCGCTCAGCCCAAACTCAATAAGTTTAGACGGGAATATCTTTCCTTCTATTTCTAAAGGCACATTTCTAAAGGTTTTGGTCCATCTCACTACCCCACCTGTTGGAATGGTTATGGGTAAATCTACTACCTCTACTGTCTTTAAATATTCTTTAAGTTTTGAAACAATACCCTTAGAAACAAAAGAAAAAGTTGCACCAGAATCAAACAATACTTTAACAGGAATAGAGTTAATAGAAAAAGTACTAGTGATAACATCTTTCGTGGCATCCGCCTCATTCTTACTCAGAACATTCAGTTTCCCTGCAGTTCCACCCTTCTGTTGGTTATTCCCACGGGTGGTGTTACTGTTCTTTGCCCCATTCTGTTGCACTCTCTTGTTCCTAGTAAAGTTATTGTTGTTTCCTTGGAAATTCCTCTGGTTTTCTCCTGAATTATTGTTGTTTTGCCTGTTCCCATTGCTATTCTTGAAGAAACACTCATATTCCCTATGCCCAAGTTTATTACAAACACGACAAGTGACCAAATTTCCCTCGCAATCCTTTCCAGGGTGGTTATTCCTACACCTCTTGCAAAAATAAATTCTCCCATTCTTGTTATTCCCCTGGTTATTGTTTCTAGTCCCTTCATTGTTGTTACGGTTTCCTTGACGGTTATTACCCTGGAAGTTATTATTGTTGTGAAAGTTATTGTTATGGAAGTACTTTTGCTTCTTAAAACCATTCTGGGTTCCCTGTTGGTTTCCAGAAACTTGCCCCACTTCCTTCCTCTTCTCTCTCCCTTTTATTTCTGCTAACTCCTTCTTCTTCTTTTCTTCCAAAGCATAAAGGTGTGCAGCCCTTCCATATACTTCATCCAGGGTCTCAAATACTTGCCTGCACAGCTTTAACTGCAAATCAATAGTTAAGCCACTCTCAAACTTCCTAGTTTTTGCTTTCTCTGTAGAGACAGACCCTTCAGCGAAACGGGACAACTCAATAAACTTGGTGTAGTAGTCCGTAACTGACATCCTGTCCATCTTAAGGTTTGAGAATTCCTCAGCTTTCTGCTTCTGTAAAAAGCTAGGATAAAACTTGTCTCTCACTTTCTCTTGGAATTTGGTCCAGTTGAACCCATGTAGCGCTCTAATGGTAGTCTCGTTTTGTTTCCATCAAAGGTCAGCTTCAGCCCTAAGATAGTAAGTAGCACAACTCACTTTCGAATTTTCAGGGCATCCCACAGCTCCAAATAGTTTCTCAAATTCCCTCAACCAGTTTTCCAATATAATAGGGTCTAGCTCGCCTTGATATGTTGGTGGCTTACTTTGTGCCACCTTCTTAAAGAGCTCTCCTTGAGCATCCCCATTACCAGTTAAGTATCTTGCCAATTGTTGGGCAACTGCTGCCAATTGCCTTACTACTTCATTCAAATCGTTTCCACCATTACCAGAACCTCTCCCCCCTGCCATTTTGCTTCTCCTCAATTGAGGACAAGGGTTTATATTAGAAATGGTTATGTTTAGCTCTCAAGACATACACTCATCTATTACTTAGCACTCTTTAAACATTCACAGTAAAATTTGAAGCTAACAATTTGGGATGGCGAAAGCTAAGAAATTCCCTTAATTTGTAGCTTTATCAATCAATTATTGATTGCTAACCAACCATACATTTAATAAAGCATCACATAGATAAAAAAAAATAATTCCCATAGATGCCCATATCTTAGAAATATTCGTTGGAATTAAGTTCTTTAGGATTTTGGTTATTAGAATAGTGATGTGAAATGGGAGATGGAAAACAAATGAATTTATTTATTTACATAAAAAAAATTGACAAGGAAATAAATAAGGTCTTATTAATTAAAATAGACTGAAATTACTAAAATAAAATTGTTTTCTAGAAACTTGTGTGGTCATGCCACTTATTGATTTAAAACTGAAATAACAATAATTAAAATAAAGACTATGAATTCGTGATGAGGAAATCTATAAGATCTAATCCTTTTAAACGTTGTCCCTTTTTGTCAGTGGATTGTTTGTAGCTTGAAAGAACGAAATTAGAATCATTTGACTCCTCCATTGGTTCTGGTGACTCAAGTTTAGGTTCTACTTGTACAAACTCCCCTTCTTCCTCCTCATCCGATGAAATGTCTATTATTATTGGAGTTGTAGGTGGATTAGGATCAGAAATCTCCATAAGTGAACTATCTCCCTCTTGTTGTTCTCCATTTTCTGCCTGACCACCCCCTGGCGAAGAAGAAGAAGAATTTCCTGATTTTTTATTAAGGGGAGGATTGTTCTCTATTGAGTTATCGTGGTAGTAGTCCGGGTAGGGAAGATTTGAGTGCTGAAAATGAGCTTTCTCCACTCTTACGAGATATTTAGTTAACAAAATATATTCTGGATACCACTGGCCATAATAGTCTTTGTATTTATGGTAATTCGGAACGTCCCCTGGAAGGTAAAAATCAGAAAATCTCTGTTTGACAGCAATGTAAGGGGGCTCCTCTAGAAGACAATGGACAATCATAGCCGAAATACGATCAGGGGTGTCATAAACTCTGTCTTGTAAGACATTTCTCATGTAGGAACAAAAGTATCTGATCTTTTCTACAAAGTCATAGGGGTGTTCATTATGTTTCTTTACAAGAGATCCCATTTGTGTAAATTTGCTAGGAAAGATTGGCACCCTGTAGAGAAAAGGCTTAGAAAAGAATTCCCTTCCCAAAAAGAAATAAAATAAAATAAATAATACAGTCTTGTAGGAAATTAAGTTCGGTGTTCAATCACACAATTTTGAAGGATCACATAAAACAATACACATATTTCATGCTTTCATCAACAAACATCTAGTCAAACAACATGCTAGAACACTCAAAATAAAATTATGCACATAGGGAATAAATTAAATTCTAGCCTATATGCCCTTTCTTTTTCCTACCCAAGCTCATCAACAAGTTAATAAAAACTTTTAACGCAGAATTCTTACCTCAATCCTTGCTTCCTGCAATACATTAAAAAAAATATATATATTTACCCTTTAATTTTTTTTTTTTTAATTTAATGAGAAGAGGGCCAAAATTTCAGCCCTAAAAATAAAAAAAAAAAATTTCCGACGCAAAAAAAAATTCGAGTGTCCCATAAAAAAAAAGCTTTTTTTAAATGTGGTTGAATTTCATTTTATTAAAAAAGCTTTGTTGGAATGTGGTTGACTTTTTATTTAATTTAATTAGCTTCGTTTAATGCATTTGACTTTCATTCGATTTAAAAAACAATGTTTGAATGTGTTCGTCCTTCATTTGTGTAACACCCTAGAAATTCCTTTCCTTTAAATATCCATTCTACTCTTTAAAATACGATTTAGGAATATCTAAGACATTACCGCCACCGTGAAAACGGCTAAGGCAATTATCAAAGATACACAGCGGAAGAATCAAAATTAAAAACCGTTTAAACAAGTCAACTCAAAAGTCAACCAAACAAAAGTAAAGTTTAAAACCAAACAAACAAAGTCAAATAAAATCAAACTACAACTTGGAACCATTAAAGGCCCTTACTCAAAACCGTTCCAAAACCAAACCTTTGTGTTAGTCCACATAAAATATGTCATAAATAAATAAAGCATAAAACAAAGCGTAACCTAATGAAAGCTAGCAAGATTCACTCTTCTCTCATGCCCCATCATGATTATGCTTTAATACCTGAAAAGTTTATCTCTACTTGTTTCCACTACTCTCCATTAAAAATGGGTCATCATAGGGCTAAGGTAAAGACATGGCCAAACACACAAACACACAGAATCAGCAAAGCTGAGTACATAAGCGTAAATTAAACACACTAACATGCTTTCACCTATCAACACACTTACCTCATTGCACCTGTTTACAAGCACACACATCAATCAACAAAACACAATGACTAGACACTAAATAATTCATTTAGCGTTGATTACGCATCGAACGGGTTTCCAACTATCCTCCCCCAAATAAATTGAGGTTAACTGACACGGGAGCTAACCGTGCCAGCGACAAAACCACTCAAAGGTGGCGGAATTCCTGCGCATAATAATTAATAAAAAGGAATGTACAGCGTCCTGTATTCCATTAGAAGTTATGGTTAAATATAAAACCCCATAACTCCCCCCATTGTTCATACTCAAGGTATATACGTTCCAAGAGTTTTGGTGCGTAATCTCTTTCACTTTACGTTATTTGCCTTTTATTGGACTAGGTGATGACTCTCAAAGCATAATAAAACAATCAACAATAATTATTCAATCAACCAACATACCAAATTAATTCTCGAATAATTAGTGACCACATATTATTTAATGTTGAACCCTTTCTAATTCTACCTCAGTGTCAAACCTTAAACGCATAATGCGCCAAAAATCCTATCCCTTGGTGTTAAAAACACCTTAAGTGCACAAAGCCACCAACATACAATTTATTCCTTGTGTACATAAACACTTATATAGCTCCTTCCTTATTCTTAAAGCATCAATAAAAATTATTTTAACCATAATAAAATTCCTTTTCAATACTCCAAACATAATTAAACATGTAGTTTAATTAATCATGCACATCAACTTTTTCTTTCTCACCTCCCTTGTTTTAATTCACACTCTCCTATGTTCCCTTCTTTTCCTCACTATCCCCCTTATTTGGCCCTTCTTAGGAAATTCCTGACCTTAATGTGATCACCTTGCATGTATCGGGTTTTGAGTTGTGAGAAGGGTTAGGTTTTGGTTGTCCGGGTAGAGTAGATGGTGAATTCAAAGGTGTTCTCTCGGCCAATTGAGCTAGTTGTGAATCAACAATCTTGTTGTGAGCTCTTATCTCTTACATTTGTTGCCTAAAATTTTGCATTTGAGCATGCATGGCCTGAAGGAGTTAAGTTTGTGTTAGCTCTGCTTGAGGTGCTTGCTCTTGATTTCTTTGAGGTGCTTGGGTTTGATTGCTGTATTGGTTGTTCCTTGGATAGCTTCCTCTTGGGTTTTGGGGTTAATATTGAGGTGGATTTTGATATTGAGGGTTGGAGTTGTAGGAAGGTTTAGCTTGTTGGTTCCATTGTTGAGGTGCAAACCCGGGTGGTTGTTGTCTCCAAGCTACTCCACCGCCACTTCCTCTAAATCCCTCTTGCCTTGTGTTGTATGCCGCTACATGATTGGGGCTCAAACCTCCACATTAAGATGTACCATGGTTCGTTTCTCCACAATTTTGACAAGAGAAATAGTTAACTTGAGAAGAGCTTGCTCCACCGCTTGAACTTGTATTCACACTCGTGTTCAACTTGGAAAGCCCTTTTGTTAGTTAATCAATTTGATATTGTAATCGATCAACTTTCTCCAATTCGTAAATACCACCTTTCTTTGGAGCATTTCTTCTTCGCCCCCCCCCCTCCAAGAGTAATTCTTTGCTACCTCTTCTATTATGGCTACAACTAGATTTTGAGGGATTTTGATTAATTGACAACCCGCCCCCGCATCCAAATTGGCTCTTGACATGGGCTCCAATCCGTCGTAGAAAAACCGCATGAGCAACCCTTGATTGTACTCATGGTGGGGACACGCTTACAGTAACTCTTTGAATCTCTCCCAAGCTTTACCAAGACTTTCAGTGGCTTCTTGCTCAAATGATACGATTTTCCTTCTCACTTTGGCGGTCTTCTCCTCAGAGATAAATTACTTCAAGAACGCCTTTACCACCTCCTTCCATGTTGTGAGAGTGTTAGGCTTTACTTGTTTTAGCCATTTCTTTGCTCGTCCGGTGAGAGATTGCCGGAAAAGGTGCATGCCAATGTAGTCTTGGCTCACTTCATTGGTTTACATCATTGCGCACAACTCAAGGAATCGGTCCAAATGTTCAATGGGGTCCTCACCCGAAAAATTGCTTCGATTGGACCATTCTAGTATATTGAGGATGGATTGAGAAGTTGGTTTCCGTGATGGGTAGAAAAATCCCTCCCGTGAGCTCATAAACCTCCGGATTTCCGAACTCACGAAACAAAACATCATCTTCTTGTCCCGCCATTGATCCGCTTTGTGAACTTGAAGAGTTAGTATCACTCTCACTATCAATTATGTCACCAAAACCTCTTCCCTCGTCTTGATAAAGCCTACGGACTTGTCTCAAGGTTCGGTTAATCTCGTGGTCAATTTGATGTGAGGGTTGAGACCTCCCAAGCATTTACCTAAGCTAAGCAAACAATTAGCAATGACAAGGATGATAGACTAACAAAACAAAAAGAAAAGCAAGTAAATGACGCTAACAAAAGCAAAAGTAGATGCTAAACAAGCAACTTCCCTGGCAACGGCGCCAAAATTTGATCAATGGTTAAATGTGTCGTTAAGCTACTACCCTAATCAAATTAATCATTTATAATACCTAAACTTACACCAAACTAGTTAGTGTGAATCTAAGGGTCGAACCAGTAGGGAAGCACACTAATTCAACATCAATAACCACTAATGCAAGAGTAAAAAGGGGATTGTTTTTTGTTGGTTTTGTTAGGTAAGAACAATAAAACTACAAATAAGCAAAAATGATGATTTAAATCAAGGGAAAATGACGCTAGGGTTACAGGGGTGTCAAATATTATTAGAATGTGGGGAATAATAATGATTATCATGAAACACATGCCAAAGAACACAAGGTTCTACCTAAACAACTCATTCTCATGCAATAGTCTAGGCAAATCAATGAAAGAGGACTATACTAATAAGGATCATTCTCATGCAATAGTCTAGGCAAATCAATGAAAGAGGACTATACTAATAAGGATCATTCTCATGCATCCTATTGATTACAATCAATTCAAGAGATTAAAGAAACACACTCCATAAAAACTCCACTTTAATAACTCATTCTCATGCAATCATTAAAATAGAGATTATCTTAATCAAGTTCAAATCACTTTCATGCATTTAAACTAGAAACATCAAATAGAGTGCAACAATAATCTCAAGCTATCAAAAATCAAGTCTTTCATCAATTTATGGCATGAGTTCAATCCAACCATCATAATTTATCCAATATTAATTCATATTTTTCACCCCCTTCCCCTAGCTAAAATATTAGCCTAGAGAAGGGAGATTAAACAAAATATCAAAACTAGAAACAAACTCAAGAAGCTCAAAACAAAACATGATTAAAAACAATGAAATCAATAACAACTAGATGAACTAATAAGATTAACAAAAATAAGCAACAATAAAGCAAATAAATAAAGCTAAAGGAAAGGATTAGAGATTACTCAAGAAAGGATTAATGAAATATGAAAACATAAAGTCTTGCTTGATTTAAGATTTAACTTGAGCAATGTTGAATACAATAAGGAAGCTTGATTAAAAATCTACTTTCTCTCTCTAGATTAGGCTAATATTCTATGGAATTAGAACTAAATGTTTTTCATTATTACAAAGTTTTCGGACTATATATATGTGGCTACCCCAAAAGAAAGAAACTGGAGCAACAAGGCGCAAAGAAACAAGAAACACAACGGTGCGCGCCTGCACACGAAGTATGCGCGCCTGCGCAGTAATAACGTGCGTCCTCTCAGCATATTGCGCGGTCGCAACTTTGAGGGTACAGGGAAATGAGGCGCGCCCGCACAGAAAAGGTGCACGCCCACACTAAGACCGCACAGAAGGTCGCACAAATTCTACCGTCTGGCTCTGTTTCATAAGCTTGGTTGCGCAAGTTCTGACAGGGATGCGCACCTGCACAGCCAAGGGTCCCCGCCCGCGCAGTAGCCGCGTAGTAGCCCGCGCAGAACAGCTTACTTGGCTCCTTGAAGTCCTCTTTCTTTTGACACATGATACCTACAAAACACAAGCATGGAAATAAATATAAAGCGATGGCAAAAAGACTAAGAAAAAGGAAGATAAAAGAGAAGGGAATGGAGAAAACAAAACTAAGTAAAAATGCTTAGAAAAGGGCCAAACAAGTGCAAATGAAGGGAGAATCCTTAGAGAAAAAAGGATAAAAGAGTGGCATAAATGCCACTCATCACTAATTAAATCAAATTAAAGTCAAACACATTCTAACAAAGCTTTTAGAATCAACTAAAAGTACATCACATTTGAACAAAAAAATTTTAATCAAATGAAAGTTAAACACATTCAAACAATGTTTTTTGAATCAAATGAAAGTTTTTTTTTTTTTTTTTTTTTTTTTTTTTTTTTTTTTTTTTTGAAACACAATCAAATGAAAGTTAAACACATTCAAACAAAGCTTTTTTAATCGAATTAAAGTTAAAAACATTCAAACAAAGCTTTCTGAGTCAAAGGAAAGTCAAACACATTCAAACAAAACTTTTTAAATCGAATGAAAGTCTAACACATTCAAACAAAGCTTTTTGAATCAAGGAATGTAAAACACATTAAAACAAACTTTTTTAACTCGAATGAAATTAAAACACATTCTAAAAAAATCTTTTTGAATCAAATGAAAGTTAAACAAATTCAACAAGGATATTTTAATATAAAGAAACTCAAACACATTCAAACAAAGGTTTTTAAATCAAATGAAATTCAAACACTTTCAAAAAAAACTTTTTGAATCGAATGAAAGTAAAACACATTCAACAAAGCTTTTTGAATCAAATGAAAGTCAAACATATTCAATGATGGAGAAACACATTAAAACAAAGCTTTTTTAAACGAATAAAAGTCAAATGCATTCAACGAAACTAATTAAATAAAACAAAAAGTCAAACACATTCAACCAAAGCTTTTGGTATCAAATGAAAGTAAAAAACATTCAAACAAATCTTTTTCAATTGAATGAAAGTCAAATACATTCAAAGAAGCTAATTAAATCATATGAAAATAAAATACATTCAAACAAAGATTTTTAAATCAAATGAATGAAAAACACATTCAAAAAAAGGTTTTTGAATCAAATGAAAGCATAACACATTCAAACAAATATTTTTAAATCAAATGAAAATAAAACACTTTCAAACAAAGCTTTTTGAGTCAAATGAAGGACAAACACATTCAAAGAATGTTTTTTGAATCGAATGAAAGTCAAATGAATTAAACAAAGCTAATTAAGTTAAAAAAAAAAAGTCAAACACATTTAAACAAAGCATTTTTAATAAAATGAAAGTCAAACACATTGAAACAAAGCCTTTTAAAATCCAATTAAAGTAAAACACATTTAAATAACTTTTTGAATCAAATGAAAGTAAAACACATTCAAACAAAGCTTATTTAATCGAATGAAATTTAAACACATTCAAACAAAGCTTTTTGAATCAAATGAAAGTCAAACACATTCAAATAAAGTTTTTTGAATCAAATGAAAGTCAAACACATTCAAAAAAGCTTTTTGAAATAAATAAAAGTAAAAAACATTTATACAAAGCTTTTTGAATCGAATGAAAGTTAAACACATTCAAACAAAGCTTCTTGAATCGAATGAAAGTAAAACACATTCAAACATAGCTTTTTGAATCAAATAAAAGTCAAACTCATACAAAAAAAAACTTTTTGAATCAAATGAAAGTTAAACACGTTCAAAATGAAAGTCAAACTCATTCGCTTTTTGCATTTAGGTTTGACTTTCTGTTAACTTTTCTCTCTTCTCTCTCCTCCCATGGCGATTTGAGTTTGCTGGTTTTCCTTTAGCTTGGTTGAGTTTCAATGGCAAAGAAGAAGAAGCAATCTACTCCTAAACCTTCAAATAACTTGAATCACCCTTCGAAATCTTCTTTATCTTTGTTGAATGATGATGTTAATCGATTGAATATTTCTAGGTTTTCTGGGTCTACTTCGATTCCAGAAGTTGATGAGGATTCTGATGCACTTGTCACTCCACCTTCTCATTTGAGTCGATTCTCGACTGAGAAGATTACTAGAGCTGATCTGAAAGCTCTTGAGGATTTCCATGCTCGATTGATCAAAGCTAATAAAATAGTACCCAATCTATTGTTCCATTGGATATCAGAGCTACCCCTTCTGATTTTAATGCAGGCAGTGCTTCGAAAGGTATTCTAAGATGCCTGAAGGTAATCATGACCTCAATTTTGGATCAATCCCTCGAATCCCAAATCCAGCAGTACGTAGGGTTTCTCAAACTACTATTCCATTGGTTTCTGAGCTCGATTCTATTCCAGTTGCTGACCCGATTACTTTGGAGAATGTTGATGTGGTGCCTCAAAAGCCTGATACTAATCCTGCTGCTATGCCAGGGTCTACTAAGCTTATAGCTAAGGGCTCTGCCCTCTCTTTTATGGCTCCTGTGCTCAAAGATGGCAAATCTGTTGCTCAATTACAGCAAGCTGAAATTAATGCAGGTAATCTCAAGTGGAAGAACTTTGTAGTTTTCTATATCATAGGCTATTATCCTACTATTGCTGCTGTTCATAGATATATTGCTGAGAATTGGAGTGTTGTAGCTAAACCTGATGTGTTTTGGCATGATGATGGCTTTTTTCTGATTAAAATGCAAAACTCTGATGATATGAATGTTATTCTTAGTGCTAGTCCACATATGTTCTTTGGTAAGGCAGCTATTGTGAAGCCTTGGTCTGAGAAATTTGATTTTCATGTTAAGGTTTTGAGAACTATTCCTATATGGGTTAAGTTACCTAACTTACCTCTAAATTGCTGGGGTGTGGACACTTTGAGCAGACTGGGAAGTGTCTTAGGAGTTCCTATATGTGCTGATAAATGTACTTCAAAACAGTTGAGGGTCTCTTTGCTAGGTTGCTCATTGAAGTTGATATAACCAAGGCTTTGCCCAAGACTATCTGGTTTGAGAGTCCAAATGGTGTTTTGATTGAACAAAAAGTTGTTTTTGAATGGACACCCCCTTTTTGTAGCAAATGCATCAAAGTGGGCCATGACTGTACTATTCCTAGGAAGAATCAGCCTCAAAAGAAGCAGGTGGCTTCTAAGGAGCAGCCTAAGCAGCAAGCAAAGGTTTGGGTTGCTAAGCCTCAACCTGCCACTGTTCCTGCACCTGAACCTAGTGTGTCTGAATCTGGGGGTAATGGTACTGTTCATAATGCTGGTGTTTTCACTCCTGCCCTAACTACTTTACAAGCTAATTCTGATAAAGATTAGAGAGTGGTGGGAAGGAGACATAGAAGTCATAGCAATCTTCCTGTCTTTACTAATGTTCCAAATTCAATTACTTATGTTGCTTTGATTAAGGATGGTGATGGTGCTGGAGATCTTGTTCCTATCGAGGGTGATGGTAATCCCGCTCTGGGTCATGATTATCCTATCCTTGAATATCAGGGGTCTAAATGATCCCTGCAAAGTAGTTTATGTTAAGAAATTGCTAGTTGAACAGTTTGTGGATGTTATTGGTATCATGGAAACTAAGGTTAAATGTGCTAAGAGTGTTAATTTTCAGAAGAAATTTGGGACTACTTTTTCTTGGTTTTGTAATTACTCCTCTTCTCATAGGGGTAGACTCTGGGTTGGCTGGTTACAAGACAAGGTTAACCTCTCAGTCCTCTCCTCTCATGAGCAGTTCAATCATGTCCAAGCTAGCTCTAAAGATCTTAACGTCAGATTTTTTGCACCTTTGTGTATGGCCTGCATTCTATTCATGACAGGTTACCTCTTTGGGATGCTATTTCTAGTCTTGGAGCTGTTTCTGGGCCTTGGCTTATTATTGGTGACTTTAATTCTGTTCTCAATTCTCATGATAGATTTAATGGTAATGATGTCACTGATTATGAGGTTAATCATTTCAGAAGTTTTGTTGATAATCTTGATCTTTTTGAGATCAAGAGCAAATGTTCTTTTTACTCTTGGTCTAATAAGGGTCATGGTGCTACTAGAACTGCTACAAGGATTGACAGAGGGCTTGTGAATCAGGCTTGGATGAACAATTATGCTTATGTTGATTCCATCTATCTATCTCCTCTTCTTTCTGATCATAATCCCCTCTTGGTTGAAGTGTGTAGATTTGTTCCTGCTAAGGGTAGACCTTTTAGGTTTCTTAATTTCCTAGCTGATCATGTTGATTTTCGTTCTATTGTGAAGAATAGCTGGCATGGTGTTACAGATTCTTCTGCTATGGTTACTATTTGGAAGAATTTGAAAACTGTTAAAAATAATCTGAAAAATATGAACAGTAAGTATTTTGCTAATGTTAATGAGAAAGTTGATATGGCTCTTGCTTCTTTGAAATCTATTCAAGGCCAGTTTGTTGTGGACTATTCTAATTCTGACCTCCATGATAAAGAGGCTGATGATGTAAATATGGTGAAGCATTGGATGAATATCCAAGAGTCCATTTATAAGCAAAAATCTAGGGTTGATTGGATTAAGCTGGGGGACTCCAATTCTCACTACTTCTTTTCTGTCATGAAGCACAGGCAAGGTAGAAATAGAATTGATTCTATCTTCACTGAGGATGATATCCTTTTGAAAGACCCTGTGCTTATTGAAAATGAGATTGAGGAGTTTTACAAAGGGCTCTTCGGTTCTAGTGCTAGCTCTCTCCCTGCTGTTGATTTGGCCACTATTAGGAAAGGTAATCAACTCAGTCCTGGATCCATTGACATTTTGACTAATGTTGTTACTAATTCTGAGATTGATAATGTTCTAGCTCAGATTGGAGATGATAAGGCACCTGGTATAGATGGTTTCAATGCTGTTTTCTTCAAAAAGGCATGGCATGTGATCAAAACTGATATTTATGCTGCTATCTTCTCTTTCTTTGAGACTAGTGTCATTGTTAAATAGTGGAATTGTACAACAATCACCTTAGTGCCTAAGGTCCAGCATCCTTCTTATGTTAAAGAGTTTAGGGCTATTGCTTGTTGTACCATGTTGTACAAGTTGATCTCTAGAGTTCTCACAAACAGGATTTCTAAAGTGGTGGGGACTGTTATTAATGATGCTCAAGCTGGGTTTATCCCGGGTAAGCACATTGGTGACAATATTCTTTTGGCTACTGAATTGATCAAAGGCTACTCTCATAAGTTTGTTTCTCCTAGGTGCATGATTAAGATTGACTTGAGAAAGGCCTATGACTCAGTTCAATGGCCCTTTTTGCAGATTGTCTTAGAAGAGCTTGGTTTTCCTCATACAGTTGTGAAGTGGATTATGACTTGTGTCTGTTCTGTTTCTTACTCTGTGATGGTTAATGATTTCCTGCTAAGCCTTTTCCTTCCTAAAAGGGTCTTAAACAAGGAGATCCTATGTCTCCTTTTCTTTTTGCTCTATGTATGGAGTACCTCTCTAGTTGCCTTAAGGAAATGACTGGGAATCCTAATTTTAATTTTCATCCTAGATGTGAGAAATTACACATTACCTACATGATGTTTGCAAATGATCTTCTCCTCTTCTCTAGGGCTGATTCTATCTCTATTCAGCTTCTCTTGTAGGCTTTTTAGAAATTCTCTTGTGCTTGTGGTCTGATGGCTAATTTAAGTAAGAGTGAGGTTTATTTTTGAGGCATTTTTTATTTTGATAAAGATCAGTTACAAAGTGTGCTTGGCATGAGTAGAGGTAGCTTACCTTTTAGATATCTTGAGGTGCCTTTTTCTTCTAAAAAGCTAACTGTTTCTTAGTGTAGACCTTTGGTTGAAAGGGTTACTGCTAGGATTGGATGCTGGACTTCTAGAAACTTGTCTTATGCTGGTAGGTTGCAGGTTATCAAAAGTGTTCTATTTGGTATTCAAGCTTATTGAGCTCAGATTTTCATCTTACCTAAGAAGTTTCTTAGGGAAATTGAATCTAAGTTTAGGATTTTTCTTCAGAATAGGAAGAACACTTATGCAAAAAAGGCTCTTGTCTCCTGGAATCATATGACTCTTCCTAAGGTGTGTGGTGGCTAGAATATTACCTCTCTTGGTGATTGGAATAAAGCTGCTATTTGCAAGATTCTTTGGGATCTTGCTCATAAAGCTAACAATATGTGGGTGAAATGGGTGCATAGCTATTATTTCTGCAATAGAAATATTTGGACTGCTTCTATTCCCAAGAAATGCTCTTGGGTGTTGATGAAAATTTTTAGTTGCAGAGATATTATTGATGATATTGGTGGCTGGTCATCTATTCTGAAATATGGGAAAATGAGTATTGCTAAACTTTATGCCCGGATTCGACCTCAGGCTGCTAAAGTAGGGTGGAAAAAAATTGTTTGCAATAACCAAGCTGCTCCTAAGAGTATTTTCATTACTTGGTTAGCCTTGCTTGATAAACTTGCTACTAAGGACAGAATTGTTAAATGGAATGCAAGTTGTGATCCCATTTGCTTTTTCTGCCAGAACTCCTGTGAAACTGTTTCTCACTTGTTTTTCTGCTGTCCTTACTCTAAGACTATATGGGAACAGATTTTGAAGCTTCTTGATGTTAAGAAATCAGTTCAGCCTTTTCACAGTATACAGCAATGGATAATTAAGTATTGCAGGAAGTCTAGCAGCAAGGGAAGAGTATACTCTATTTGTTTGGCTGAGACTATTTATAGTATATGGCTTCAAAGGAACAGTTTGATGTTTACAGGTGACTGTAAACTTGCAGAAACTGTGTTGAAAGATAGTGTTTTCCATGCTGTTGTTAGGTGTAACAATTCTGACAGGAAGCTGCTGCTGCTCTCCTGAGTTTCTGGTTTTGGGTCTGCTGTTTTGGTCTGAAGTCTACAGTAGCTTGTGTTTTTTTGTTGGCAGCTGGTGTTTTTGTTATTTTTATTTTTTTGTAGCTGTTCTAGCTTTATTTGGTTGCCGATCTTGGTTGTTTTGGATTTTACAGTTTCCTGTTCTGCTTGCTGTCTTAGATGTTCTTGTCTGGTCCTTGCTCTCAGAACTCTTCCTAGAAGGTGGTTGTGAGTCTGAACCTAGTAGGTGTCCTTTGGTCTCTTAAGCACCCTTTCTAGAAGGTGGTTTGGGAAGATTTTTGGACTGTTGGTCTTGGTTTGGCCTGTTTTAGGTCTCTGGTGTATGGTGTTTGTTACAGCTTAGCATTTTGTAAGTTTGTAACTTTCACTATTTTGGTAATAAAATTCCATATTTACCAAAAAAAAAAAAAGTCAAACACATTCAAAAAACGCTTTATGAAATATATGAAAGTAAAACACATTCAAATAAAACTTTTGAATCGAATGAAAGTCAAACACATTCAAACAAAGCTTTTAAAATCAAATTAAGGACATACACATTCAAACAAAGCATTTTGAATCGAATGAAACTCAAATGCATTCAACGAAGCTAATTAAATCAACTAAAAGTCAAACACATTCAAACAAAGCTTTTGGAATCAAATGAAAGTAAAACACATTCAAACAAAGCTTTATAAATTAAATGAAATGTAAATGCGTTTAACAAAGCTTATTAAATAAAATGAAAGTTGGTTGATCTAAGGAAAGCTTATGATTCTGTTAATTGGAGTTTCATTCATGAGATGCTGAGTGCTCTTAATTTTCCCACCAAGTTCATCTCCTGGATCATGCAGTGTGTTACCACTCCTTCTTTCTCTTTGTTACTCAATGGTGGTTCCTATGGTTTTTTCAAAGGGAAAAAGGGTGTGAGGTAGGGTGATCCTATGTCCCCTCTCTTGTTTGTCATTGTGATGGAGTATCTAACCAGGCTGCTCAGAAAGGTTGGTAAGAAGAAAGAGTTCAAATTTCATCAGAGATGTGCTCCTTTGGCTCTCAATCATTTGATCTTTGCTGATGATCTGATGCTTTTTTTGTTATGGTAACTTTGCTTCTGTTAAACTTCTTATCAGAGCCTTAAAAACCTTTGAGTCAAGATCAGGGCTTCAAGCTAATCTTGACAAAACAACAATTTACTTTAGGAATGTTCAATAGCAGATTCAGGACAATATCTTGATGAATTCTGGTTTTGTTACTGGGGATATGCCTTTTAGGTATCTTGGTATCCCTCTAAATGCTAAATATCTGACTGTGAGTGAGTATGATAGTCTCATTGATAAAATGTTGATGAGATTGCAATGTTGGAGTAGTAGGCACCTGTCCTATACTGCTAGAGTTACCCTTATAAACTCTGTTCTTATGAGTCTGCATACTTATTGGGCTTAGTGTGTTCTCCTGCCAAAGAGAGTGGTGGATAGAATCACTCAGCTTTGTAGAGCCTTTCTTTGGAGTGGTAATGTTGTTTTGTCTAAATCCCCTCCAATTGCTTGGGATTAGATTTGCAGACCCAAGAAATTTGGTCGGTTAGGTATAAGACACTGCAGAAACTGGAACAAAGCTGCCCTGGGAAGCTATGTCTGGAAAATTGCAAAAAAAATCTGATTCACTATGGGTTAGATGGGTTCATGCTGTTTATATCAAAGATGAGGATTGGTGGGATTATAAACCAAAGAAAGATGTTGGTTGGGCCTGGAAGCTGTTATGTAAGGTTAAAGATGACCTTAGACAGGAGTTTGAGGCTGAGGGCTGGTTAAATAAAAGGTACAGAATCAAAGATGGGTATAAGTGGCTTCAGGGTAACATGGAAAGAGTTACTTGGTATGGTTGGATATGGAACCCCTTTAACATTCCCAAGCATACCTTTATTAACTGGATTTCAGCTTTAGACAGGCCCAGAACTAGAGACAAACTTGTTCAGTTTGGGGTCTATGACTCTAGTGACTGTCTTCTCTGTGGAGAGGATGCCGAGACCAGTAATCACTTGTTCTTTGCTTGTAGTTATAGTGCAAAGATTATTGATGATATTGCTCACTGGCTTGAAATTCACAATTCCCTTCTGCTTTCTCTTAATGATTGGAAGAACTTGAAGCAAAGTTGCAAAAACTGTATTCAGCAGAAAGTGGCTCTGGCTTGCTTGTCTGCAGTTGTGTACAATATTTGGATGGCTAGGAATCATGCTCTCTGGTATAAGGTTGTTCTCAAGCCATATTTGGTTTCTAAAGGTTTAAAGACAGAAGTGGTGACTAGAAGCCACCTGATGATTAATCACATCTGGAGGATTGAAGACTGTAATTGGTTGCAGCACATCAAGTCTTGCATTTAACTTTTTGTTGGTTTTGTTGTTTAGCTTGGTTGTATGGGGTGTTGGGTGTAGGTTTTCTCGTCTCTGCAGGTCTGGTTTTCCCTAAGCCCTTCCTAGAAGGTACCAGGGATCTCTTTGACCTGGTTTTTGGTTTTTTGTTCCTATTTTACACCCTTCCTAGAAGGTGGTAAGACTGAACTTAAAACGAGGATGGTTGTTTGCCTTTGTAATTCTGAGGCTTGTGTAGCTTTGGGTTCCTGCTTGTCAGGATTATACTATTATTTGTACAGTTTTTTTGTTCAATATACTTTCTTACCTTTCAAAAAAAAAAAAAAAAAAAAAATGAAAGTCAAACACATTCAAACAAAGCTTTTTAAATCAAATGAAAGCTAAACACAATCAAACAAAGCTTTTTTAATCGAATGTAGAACAAACACATTAAAAAAAAGCTAAATGATTAAAATGAAAGTCAAATGATTTCAACAAAGCTTTTTAAATCAAATGAAAGTGAAACACATTCAAACAAAGCTTTTTAAATTGAATGAATGAAAAACATATTCAACGAAGCTTTTTGAACCGAATAAATTTCAAATGCATTCAACGAATGTAATTAAATCAAATGAAAGTCAAACACATTCAAACAAATTTTTTTGAATCAAATGAAAGTCAAACACATTCAAATAAAGCTTTTTGAATCAAATGAAAGTCAAACACATTGAAACAAAGATTTTTGGGTCAAATGAAAGGCAAACACATTCAAACATAGCTTTTTGAATCGAATGAAAGTCAAATAAATTCAAACAAAGCTTTTTTAGTCAAATGAAGGACAAACACATTAAAACAAAGCTTTTGTAATCAAATTAAAGTCAAACACATTCAAACAAAGATTTTTTAATTAAATGAAAGTTAAACACATTAAAAGAAAGCTTTTTGAAACAAATCGATAGTTAAACATATTCATACAATGGTTTTTGAATCAAATAAAAGTCAAACACATTTAAACAATGCTTTTTGAATCAAATTAAAGCCGGACATATTTAAACAAAGATTTTTGAATCAAATGAAAGTCAAAAACATTCAAACAAAGCTATTTAAATCAAATGAAAGTCAAACACATTCAAATCAAGCGTTTTAAATAAATTGAAGGACAAACATATTCAAACAAAGCTTTTTAAATCGATTGAAAGTTAAATGCAATCAACGAAACTAATTAAATCAAATAAAAGTCAAACCTATTGAAACAAAACTTTTTGAATCAAATGAAAGGCAAACAAATTCAAACAAAGCTTTTTGAATCGAATGAAAGTCAAATGCATTCAACAATTTAATTGAATCAAATGAAAGTAAAATACATTCAAACAAAGCCTTTTGAATTAAATGAAAGTCAAACACATTTAAACAAAGCTTTTTGAATCAAATGAAAGTCAAACACATTGAAAAAAAGCATTTTGAATTAAATGAAAGTAAATTACATGTAAACAAAAGTTTTGAATCGAATGAGAGTCAAATGCATTAAACGAAGCTAATTATATCAAATGATAGTCCATCACATTAAAACAAAGCTTTTTGAATAAAATGAAAGCCAAACACATTCAAACAAATATTTTTGAATCAAATGAAAGTCAAACATATTCAAACTATGTTTTTGAATCAAATGAAAGGCAAACACATCCAAATAATGTTTATTGAATCGAATGAAAGTCAAATGCATATAAATGAAGCTAAAAAAATCAAATAAAAGTCAAACACATTCAAACAAACCTTTTTTTATAAAATGAAAGTTAAACACATTCAAACTAAGCTTTTTGAATCAAATAAAAGTTAAACACATTCAAACAAAGCTATTTGAATCAAATGAAAGAAAAACACATTCAAACAAAGGATTTTGAATCGAATGAAATTCAAATACATTAAATAAAGCTTTTTAAATCAAATGAATGACAAACACATTTCAAAAAATCTTTTTGAATCAAATGAAAGTAAAACACATTCAACAAAGCTCTTTGAATCGAATGAAAGTCAAACACATTCAAAAAATTCTTTTTGTATCAAATGAAAGTAAAAAACATTCAAACAAATCTTTTTGAATCGAATGAAAGTCAAACACATTCAAACAAAAGATTTTTGAATCAAATGAAGGACAAACACATTTAAATAAAGATTTTTAAATCAAATGAAAACCATACACATTTAAACAAATATATTAGAATCAAACGAAAGTCAAACACTTTCAAACAAAGCGTTTTAAGTCAAAATGAAGGACAAACACATTCAAACATTGTTTTTTAAATCGAATGAAAGTAAAATGCATTCAATGAAGCTAATTAAATTAAATAAAAAGTCAAACCCATTCCAACATAGATTTTTTAATAAAATAAAAATCAAACATATTCAAACAGAGCCTTTTTAATCGAATTAAAGAAAAACACATACAAAAAAAGCTTTTCAATCAGATGAAAGTAAAATACATTCAACAAAGCTTTTTATATCGAATGAAAGTAAAACACATTCAAACAATGCTTTTTGAGTCAAATGAAAGTCAAACACATTCAATTAAAGCTTTTTGAATCAAATGAAAGTCAAACACATTCAAACAAAGCTTTTGAGTCAAATGAAAGTCAAACAAATAAAAACAAAACTTTTTAAATCAAAATGAAGGACAAACACATTCAAACAAAGTTTATTTAATCAAAATAAAGTCAAATGCATTTAACGAAGCTAATTAAATTGAATAAAAAGTAAAACACATTCAAACAAAGCTTTTGGAATCAAATGAAAGTTAAACACATTCAAACAAAACTTTTTTAATCAAATGAAAGTCAAACACATTCAAACAAAGCTTTTTGAATCAAATGAAAGTCAAACATATTCAAACAAAGCTTTTTTAATCAAACGAAAGTCAAACACTTTTAAACAAAGCTTTTTGAATCGAATGAAAGTCAAACCCATTTAAACAAAGCTTTTTAAATCGAATGAAAGACAAACACTTTCAAACAAAACTTTTTTAATCTAAAGAAGGACAAACACATTCAAACGCACCTTTTTGAAACAAAAGAAAGTTAAACACATTTTAAAAACGCTTTATAAAATAAATGAAAGTAAAACATATTATAACAAAGCTTTTGAATTGAACGAAAGTCAAACACATTCAAACAAAGCTTTTTGAATCGAATGAAAGTTAAATGCATTTAACGAAGCTAATTAAATCATCTAAAAGTCACCCACATTCAAACAAAGCTCTTGGAATCAAACAAAAGTAAAACACATTCAAACAAAGCTTTATAAATTAAATAAAATGTAAATGCGTTCAACGAAGCTTATTAAATAATATGAAAGTCAAACACATTCAAACAAAGCTTTTGGAATCAAATGAAATCCAAACACATTCAAACAAAGCTTTTTGAATCAAATATAGGTCAAACACATTCAAACAAAGCTAAATGAATAAAATAAAAGTCAAATGATTTCAACAAAGCTTTTTT
Source organism: Chenopodium formosanum (assembly GCA_024500155.1). Lineage (NCBI taxonomy): Eukaryota > Viridiplantae > Streptophyta > Magnoliopsida > Caryophyllales > Amaranthaceae > Chenopodium > Chenopodium formosanum. Next base: position 46,411,541 of record CM044880.1, read on the forward strand.
AATCAAATAAAAGTGAAACATATCAAAAAAAGCATTTGGAATTAAATAAAATAAATCGCATTCAAACAAAAAAAAATTAATGAAATGAAAGTTAAACACATTTAAACAACGCTTTTTGAATCTAATGAAAGTTAAACACATTCAAACAAAGCTTTTTAAGTCAAAGGAAAGATAAACACATTCAAACAAAGCTTTTGGAATCAAATGAAAGTACGACACTTTCAAAAAATGCTTTCTGAATCAAATGAACGTGAAACACATTCAAACAAAGCTTTTAGAATCGAATGAAAGACAAATACATTCAAACAAATCTTTTTAAATCAAATGAAGGACAAACACATTCAAACAAAGCTTTATAAATAAAACGAAGGTCAAATGCATTTAACGAAGCTAATTAAATCAATTAAAAGATATACATATTCAGCCAAATCTTTTGGTATCAAATGAAAGTATAACACATTCAAAAAAAGCTTTTTGAATCAAATGAAAAACAAACACATTTAAACAAAGCTTTTTGAATTGAATGAAAGTCAAATGCATTCAATGAAGCTAATTAAATCAAATAAAAGTCAAACACATTATAACAAAGCTTTTGGAATCAAATAAAAGTAAATAACATTCAAACAAATTTTTTTTAATCAAATTAAAGTTATACACATTCAAACAAAACTTTTTGAATCAAATGAAAGTCAAACACATTCAAACAAAGTTTTTTGAATCGAATGAAAGTTATACACATTCAAACAAAGCTTTTTGAGTCAAAGGAAAGTCAAACACATTCAAACAAAGCTTTTTGAATCGAATAAAAGTCAAACACATTCAAACAAAGCTTTTTGAATCAAATGAAATTAAAGTAAAATACATTCAAACCAAGCTTTTTGAATCGAATGAAATTCAAACATATTCAAATAAAAGTCAAACACATTCAAACCAATCTTTTTGAATCGAATGAAAGTTAAATGCATTTAACGAAGCTAATTAAATCAAATTAAAGTAAAAAAAACTTCAAACAATGCTTTTTGAATCAAATTAAAGTCAAACACTATCAAACAAATCTTTTTGAATCAAATAAAGTAAAACAAATTCAAATCGAGCTTTTTGAATCGAATGAAAGTCAAACACATTAAAACAAAGCCATTTGAATCAAATGAAAGTCAAACACATACAAACAAAGCTTTTTGAACAGAATGAAAGTCAAATGCTTTCAACGAAGCTAATTAAATCAAATAAAAGTCAAACACATTATATCAAAGCTTTTGGAATCAAATAAAAGTAAATAACATTCAAACAAATTTTTTTTAATCAAATTAAAGTTAAACACATTCAAACAAAACTTTTGAAATAGAATAAAAGTCAAACACATTCAAACAAAGTTTTTTGAATCGAATGAAAGTTAGACACATTCAAACAAAGCTTTTTGAGTCAAAGGAAAGTCAAACACATTCAAACAAAGCTTTTTTAATCGAATAAAAGTCAAACACATTCAAACAAAGCTTTTTGAATCAAATGAAATTAAAGTAAAATACATTTAAACCAAGCTTTTTTAATCGAATGAAATTCAAACATATTCAAATAAATTTTTTAAAATCAAATGAAAGTCAAACACATTCAAACCAATCTTTTTGAATCGAATGAAAGTTAAATGCATTTAAAGAAGCTAACTAAATCAAAATAAAGTAAAAAAACTTCAAACAAAGCTTTTTGAATCAAATATAAAGTCAAACACAATCAAACAAATCTTTTTGAATCAAATAAAGTAAAACAAATTCAAATCGAGCGTTTTTAATCGAAGGAAAATCAAACACATTAAAACAAAGCCATTTGAATCAAATGAAAGTCAAACACATACAAACAAAGCTTTTTGAACATAATGAAAATCAAATGCATTCAACGAAGCCAATTAAATCAAATAAAAGTCAAGCACATTCCAACAAAGCTTTTGGTATCAAATGAAATTAAAGCACATTTAAACAAAACTTTTTTAATCAAATGAAAGCTAAACACATTCAAACAAAGTTTTTTTAATCAAATGAAAGTCAAACACATTAAAACAAAGCTTTTTAAATCGACTTAAAGTTAAAAACATTCAAACAAAGCTGTTTGAGTCAAAGGAAAGTCAAACACATTCAAAAAAAGCTTTTTGAACAGAATAAAAGTCAAACACATTCAAACAAAGCCTTTTTGAACGGAATAAAACGCAAACACATTCAAACAAAAGCTATTTAAATAAAATGAAAGTAAAACACATTCAAACAAAGATTTTTGAATTGAATGAAAGATAAACACATTCAAACAAAGCTTTTTGAATCAAATGAAGGACAAACACATTCAGACAAAGCTTTTTGAATTGAATGAAAGTCAAATGCATTCAACAAATCTAATTATATCAAATAAAAGTCATACACATTCAAAAAAAGCTTTTGGTATCAAATGAGAGTAAAGCACATAAAAACAAAACTTTTTTAATCAAATGAAAGTTAAACACATTCAAACAACGCTTTTTGAAACAAATAAAGTCAAACACATTCAAACAAAGCTTTTTTAATTAAATGAAAGTCAAACACATTCAAACCAAGCTTTTTGAGTCAAATAAAAGTCAAACACATTCAAACAAAGCTTTTTGAGTCAAACGACAGTCAAACACATAAAAACAAAGTTTTTTTTAATTGATTCGAAGACAATCACATTTAAACACAGCTTTTTAATCCAATGAAAGTCAAACGCATTCAAACAAAGCTTTGGGAATCAAATGAAAGTCAAACACATTAAAAAAAAAACCTTTTTGAATCAAATGAAAGTAAAACACATTCAAACAAAGCTTTCTAAATCAAATAAAACTTAAACATATTCAAACAAAGCTTTTTGAATCAAATGAAAGACAAACCAAATCCAACAAAGCTTTTCGAATCGAATAAAAGTCAAATGCACTCAACGAAGCTAATTATATCAAATAAAAGTTAAACACATTCTATTAAAGCTTTTGGAATCAAATAAAAGTAAATCACATTCAAACAAAATTTTTTTAATCAAATGAAAGGTAAACATATTCAAACAAAGATTTTTGAATCAAATGAGAGTAAAACACATTCAACCAAAGCTTTTAAATCGAATGAAAGTCAAACACATTCAAACCAGGCTTTTTTAGTCAATGGAAAGTCAAACACATTCAAACAATGCTTTTAAATCGAATGAAAGTCAAACACATTCAAACAAGGCTTTTTTAGTCAATGGAAAGTCAAACACATTCAAACAAAGCTTCTTGAATCGAAAGAAAGTCAAACACATTTAAACAAAGTCTTTTGATTCGAATGAAAGTAACACATTCAAACAAAGATTTTTGAGTCAAATGAAATTCAAACACATTCAAACAAAGTTTCTTGAGTCAAATGAAAGTCATACACATTCAAAAAAAGCTTTTTGAAATGAATGAAAGTCAAACACATTCAAACAAAGTTTTTTGAATCAAATGAAAGTCAAACAAATTCAAAAAAGCTTTTTGAATCAAGGAAAGTAAAAACACATTCAATCAAACCTTTTTGACTCGAAAGAAAGTCAAACAGTTTAAAAAAAATCTTTTTGAATCAAATGAAAGTTAAACACATTCAACAAAGCTTTTTAAATCGAGTGAAACTCAAACACATCAAAATAAAGTTTTTTAAATCAAATGAAAGTCAAACACTTTAAAAAAAAAAAAGCTTTTTGAATCGAATGAAAGTCAAATGCACTCAACGACGCTAATTAAATAAAAATAAAGTTAAACACATTCAAACAAAGCTTTTGGTATCAAATGAAAGTAAAGCACATTCAAACAAAACTTTTTTTATCAAATGAAAGTCAAAAACATTCAAACAAAATTTTTTTAATCAAATAAAAGTCAAACACATTAAAAACAAATCATTTTGAATCAATTGAAAGAAAAACACATTCAACAAAGCTTTTTGAATCGAATAAAAGTGAAATGCATTCAACGAAGCTTATTAAATCAAATAAAAGGCAAACACATTCAAACAAACCTTTGAAATCAAATGAAAAAGTAAAACACACTCAAACAAAGCTTTTATAATCAAATGAAAGTCAAACACATTCAAAAACAGCTTTTAGAGTCAAACGGAAGTCAAACACATTAAAACGAAGCTTTTTGAATCGAATGAAAGTCAAAGATAGTCAAACAAAGCTTTTCGAGTCAAATGAAAGTCAAACACATTCAAACAAAGCTTTTTAAATCAAATGAAAGTCAAACACATTAAAACAAAGCTTTTTGAATCAAATGAAAATAAAACACATTCAAACAAAGCTTTTTCAATTAAATAACAGTCAAACACATTCAAAAAAAGCTTTTTGAATAAAATATAAGTAAAACACATTCAACAAAGCTTTTTGAAACGAATGAATGTTAAACACATTCAAACAAAGCTTTTTGAATCAAATAAAAGTCAGACACATTCAAACAAAGCTTTTGGAATCAAATTAAAAAAAAAGTACATTCAAACAAAACTTTTTTATCAAATGAAAGTCAAACACATTCAAACAAATATTTTTGTATCAAATGAAAGTCCAACACATTCAAACAAAGCTTTTTGAATTGAATGAAAGTCAAACAAATTCAAACAAAGCTTTTAGAATCAAATGAAAATTAAACACATTCAAACAAAGCTCTTTGAATAAAATGAAACTAAACACATTCAAACAAAGCTTTTTGAAGAGAAAGTAATTCAAATACATTTAACCAAATCTTTTTGAATCAAGGGACAGGTAAACACATTCAAACAATGCTTTTTGAATCAAATTAATGTCAAATACATTCAAACAAATTTTTATGAATCAAATAAAAGCCAAACACATTTAAACAAAGCTTTTTGAATCAAATAAAAGTCAAACACATCTGAACAAAGCTTTTGGTATTAAATAAAAGTCAAACACATTCAAGGTTTTGAGTCAAAAGAAAGTAAAACACAATCAACAAAGCTTTTTGAATCGAATGAAAGTTAAATGCATTCAACGAAGCTAATTAAATAATAAAAAGTCAAACACATTCAAACAAAGCTTTTGGTATCAAATGAAAGTTAAAAACATTCTAACAAAGCCTTTTCAATTAAATGAAAGTCAAATACATTCAAAGAAGCTAATTAAATCATATGAAAATAAAATACATTTAAACAAAGATTTTTAAATCAAATGAATGACAAACACATTAAAAAAAGGGTTTTTGAATCAAATGAAAGCCTAACACATTCAAACAAATATTTTTAAATCAAATGAAAACCATACAATTTCAAACAAAGCTCTTTGAGTCAAATGAAGGACAACCACATTCAAAGAATTTTTTTTGAATCGAATGAAAGTCAAATGAATTAAACAAAGCTAATTAAGTTAAAAAAAAGTCAAACACATTCAAACAAAGAATTTTTAATAAAATGAAAGTCAAACACATTGAAACAAAGCCTTTTAAAATTAAACTAAAACACATTCAAATAAAGCTTATTTAATCGAATGAAATTAAAACACATTCAAACAAAGCTTTTTGAATCAAATGAAAGACAAACACATTCAAACAAAGCGTTTTGAATCGAATGAAAGTCAAATGCATTTAAACAAAGTTTTTAAAATCAAATAAAAGTCAAATATATTCAAACAAAGCTTTTGTAATCAAATGAATGTAAAACACATTCAAACAAAACTTTTTTTAATTAAATGAAAGTCAAACACATTCAAACAAAGCTTTTTTAATCAAATGAAAGTCAAACACATTCAAACAAAACTTTATAACTCAAATGAAAGAAAAACACATTCAACAAAGCTTTTTGAATCGAATGAAAGTAAATCACATTCAAACAAAGCCTTTTGAATCGAATGAATGTCAAACACATTCAATGATGGAAAAACACATTCAAACAAAGCTTTTTGAATCAAATCAAAGTCAAATGCACTCAACGACGCCAATTAAATAAAAAAAAGTCAAACACATTCAAACAAAGCTTTTGGTATCAAATGAAAGTAAAGCACATTCAAACAAAACTTTTTTAATCAATTAAAAGTCAAACACAGTAAAAAAAAGTTATCTAAATAAAATAATAGTTAAACACATTCAACAAAAATCTTTTTAAATCAAATGAAAGAAAAACACATTCAACAAAGCTTTTTGAATCGAATAAAAGTTAAACACATTCAAACAAAGGCTTTTGAATCAAATGAAAGACAAACAAATTTAAACAAAGCTTTTTGAATCGAATGAAAGTCAACTGCATTCAACAAAGCTCATTAAATCAAATTAAAGGCAAACACATTCAAACAAAGCTTTTGAAATCAAATGAAAAAGTAAAACACACTCATACAAAGTTTTTTAATCAAATGAAAGTAAAAAACATTCAAAAAAAGCTTTTAGAGTCAAATGAAATTCAAACCCATTCAAACAAAGCTTTTTGAATCAAATGAAAGTCAAATACATTAAAACTAAGGTTTTTGAATCAAATAATAATAAAACACATTCAAAAAAAGCTTATTTAATCAAATAAAAGTCAATCACATTAAAAAAAACCTTTTTGAATAAAATAAAAGTAAAACACATCAACAAAGCTTTTTGAAACGAATGAAAGTCAACCACAGTCAAACAAAGCTTTTTAAATCAAACGAAACACAAACACATTCAAACAATGCTTTTTGAATAAAATGAAAGTCAAACACATTCAAACAAAGCTTTTGGAATGAAATGAAAAAAAAGCACATTCAAACAAAACTTTTTAATTAAATGAAAGTCAAACACATTTAAACTAATATTTTTGTATCAAATGAAAGTCCAAAACATTCAAACAAAGCTTTTTGAATCGAATAAAGTCAAACACATTCAAACAAAGCTTTTAGAATCAAATGAACTTCAAACACATTCAAACAAAGCTCTTTGAATAAAATGAAAGTAAAACACATTCAAACAAAGATTTTTGAAGAGAAAGTAATTCAAAAACATTCAACCAAATCTTTTTGATTCAAATGACAGGTAAACACATTCAAACAAAGCTTTTTGAATTGAATGAAAGTCAAATGCATTCAACGAAGCTAATTGAATCTAATGAAAGTAAAAAACATCCAAACAAAACTTTTTGAGTCAAATTAAAGTCAAATACATTCAAACAAATCTTTTTGAATCAAATGAAAGCCAAACACCTTTAAACAAAGCTTTTTGAATCAAATGAAAGTCAAACACATCGAAACAAAGCTTTTAGTATTAAAAAAAAGTCAAACACATTCAAGGTTTTGAATCAAATGAAAGTCAAACACATTCAAACAAAACTTTTTAAATCGAATGAAAGTCAAACACATTCAAACAAAGTTTTTTTTAATCAAATAATGAAGGACAAACACATTCAAACAAAGATTTTTAATCGAATAAATGTCAAACACATTCAAACAAATCTTTTTGAATCAAATGAAAGTCAAACACATTAAAATAAAGGTTTTTGAATCAAATGAAAGTCAAACACATTCAAACAAAAATTTTTGAATCAAATAAAAGTAAAACACATTCAAACATAGCTTTTTGAATCGAATGAAAGTCAAACACATTCAAACAAAGCCTTTTTAATCAAATGAAGGACAAACACATTCATACAAAGCTTTTTTAATCAAATGAAATGAAACACTTTCAAACAAAGCATTTTGAATCAAATGAAAGTTAAACACATTCAAATAAAGCTTTTTGACTCAAATCAATAGTTAAACATATTCAAACAATGCTTTTTGAATCAAATAAAAGTCAAACACATTTAAACAAAGATTTTTGAATCAAATGAAAGTCAAACACTTTCAAACAAAGCTATTTGAATCAAATTAAAGTCTAACACAATCAAACAAAGAGTTTTATATCTAATGAAGGAAAAAAATATTCAAATAAAGCTTTTTAAATCAATTGAAAGTTAAATGCATTCAACGATGCTAATTAAATCAAATGAAAGTTAAACCTATTGATACAAAACTTTTTGAGTCAAATGAATTTTGAACAAATTCAAACAAATCTTTTTGAATCGAATGAAAGTCAAATGCATTCAACGAGACTAATTGAATCAAATGAAAGTAAAATACATTCAAACAAAGATTTTTTAATCAAATGAAAGTCAAACACATTCAAACAAAGCTTTTTGAATCAAATGAAAGTCGAACACATTTTAAAAAGCATTTTGAATCAAATGAAAGTAAAACACATTCAAACAAAGGTTTTTGAATCGAATGAAAATGAAACACATTAAAACAAAGCTTTTTAAATAAAAATGAAAGCCAATCACATTAAACAAATATTTTTTAATCAAATGAAAGTCAAACACATTCAAACTATGCTTTTTGAATCAAATGAAGGACAAACACATTCAAATAATGTTTTTTGAATTAAATGAAAGTCAAATGCATATGAATGAAGCTAAATAAATCAAATAAAAGTGAAACACATTCAAACAAAGCTTATTTATAAAATGAAAGTCAAATACATTCAAACCAAGCTTTTTGAATCAAATTAAAGTTAAACACATTCAAACAAAGCTATTTGAATCAAATGAAAGCAAAACTCATTCAAACAAAGCAGTTTAAATCAATGAAATTCAAATACATTGGACAAAGCTTTTTGAATCAAAGAATGACAAACACATTTCAATAAAGCTTTTTGAATCAAATTAAAGTAAAACACATTCATCAAATCTTTTTGAATCGAATGAAAGTCAAACACATTCAAAAAAAGCTTTTTGCATCAAATTAAAGTAAAAAACATTTAAACAAATCTTTTTGAATCGAATGAATGTCAAACACATTCAAACAAAAGCTTTTTGAATCAAATGAAGGATAAACACATTTAAACAAAGATTTAAGAATTAAATGAAAGCCTAACACATTCAAACAAATATATTTGAATCAAACAAAAGTCAAACACTTTCAAACAAAGTGTTTTAAGTCAAAATGAAGGGAAAGCACAATCTAACATTGTTTTTTAAATTGAATGAAAGTCAAATGCATACAACGAAGCTATATAAATTAAATAAAAATTCAAACAAATTCCAACAAAGCTTTTTTAATAATATAAAAGTCAAACATATTCAAACAAAGCCTTTTATATCGAATGAAAGTTAAACACATTCAAACAATGCTTTTTGAGTCAAATGAAAGTCAAACACATTCAATTAAAGCTTTTTGAATAGAATAAAAGTTAAACATATTCAAACAAAGCTTTTTGAGTCAAATGAATGTCAAAAACATTCAAACAAAGCTTTTGAATCAAATGAATGAAAAACACATTCAAACAAAGCTTTTTGAATCAAATGAATGTTGAATGTATTCAATGAAGCTAGTTAAATTAAATAAAAAGTCAAACACATTTAAAAAAATCTTTTAGAATCAAATGAAAGTTAAACATATTCAAACAAAACTTTTTTAATCAAATGAAAGTCAAACACATTCAAACAAAGCTTTTTGAATTAAATGAAAGTCAAACACATTTAAACAAACTTTTTAAATCTAACGAAAGCCAAACACTTTTAAACAAATCTTTTTGAATCGAATGAAATTCAAACACATTTAAACAAAGCTTTTTTAATCTAATGAAAGTCAAACACATTCAAAAAAAAAATTTAGGGCTTGACTTTTCTCTCTTCTCTCTCTTTTCCAATGGCGAATTTCTGAGCTGGTTTCTTTGCTTAGCTTGATCATCAATAGCAAAAAAGAAGAATCAATTTACTCCATGCCCTAATAATGCATCTCAAACACAAAAACAAACTATGCAAGTATCGAATGATAGATCATTAGTTGTTGTGACTTCATTTGGTTCAATCCCAGAATGTGGTGATGAAGATCTAGTTACACCGCCGCCTCGCTTGTTTCACCAATCTGCTGGGATGATATCAAAGGCTGACCTCCGATTGCTTGAGATCCATCATCAATTGGTAATGGCTAGTCAACAGAAGAAATCGACTGAATCAGTCACTAGGGTTTCTCCGGTTACTGTTCCATTGAATCCTGCTGGTGTTTAAAGCCTGATTACTGTTCCGGTGGATCCTGTTCATTCCGTGAGCCCGATTCCGATTGTGAATCAAGGTAATCAATCATCTGAAGTTACTGAAGTCATGCATGCAGGAGTTGAAGGGAAATGGGATGGGAAGCCTACTGCTAAAGGAGTTCCCCTGTCTTTTGTTACTCCGAAGGTTTAAGATGGTAAAAGAATTGCTCAATTGCAGGAATATGAACTGAATGCAGGTAACTTGAAATGGAAGAATGCTATTGTGTTTTATGTTGTTGGATATTACCCTACTATTGCTGCTGTTCATAGATTTATTGCTGAAAACTGGAGTAGTATAGGGAAACCTAAAATATATTGGCATGATGATGGTTATTTTGTTATTAATCTGAAGTCTGAGGATGATATGAATACGATTTTATGCTCTGGACCCCATATGTTTTCTGGTAAGCCAGCTATAATTAAAGGTTGGAGTTCCAAGTTTGATTTTCAGGCTGAAGTTTTGAGGACTGTTCCTCTATGGGTAATTAAGTTCCCTAACCTTCCTTTAAATTGTTGGGGAGTGGACACTCTTAGTAGAATTTGTAGTTTGTTGGGTGTGCTTATCTGTGCAGATGAGTGTACTACTAGACAGATGAGGGTTTCTTTTGCTAGGGTGTTAATTGAGGTTGATATAACCAAAGAATTGCCTAGTTCTGTTCTGATTGAAAGCCCTAATGGTGAGATAATTGAACTAAAGGTTGTTTTTGAGTGGAAGCCGCCTTACTATAAGAAGTGTAACAAGGCAGGGCACATTTTTGCTGTTATTAAAAGTGGCAAGCAAACTCAAATTTAGAAACAAAAACCAGCAAATAAGCCTCTACCTCAGGCAAAGGTGTGGGTGACTAAGCAGAAGCAATCTGTTCCTACTGAAGCTCCACCTGACCCTAAGCATGTTCAAGCCACTCCAGCTGTAGCTCCTGGTAATTTTAATTCTGATGATGGCTGGAGAGTTGTAGGAAGGAAGAACAGAAGCAGCCACAATGTCAGAAATTCACAGCCAATTGCACAGTCTAGTGCCTTTTTGGCTCTCAATGTAGAAGATGGTGGGTTTTTCATCAATACTGGCGAGGGTCAGTCAATACCCCCTCCTGTTCCATGATTATCTACTCCTGGAATGTCAGGGGTTTGAATGACCCTAACAGGGTAGCTAATGTTAAAAGGCTACTTAGAAATCATTCAATTGAGGTCATTAGTTTACTTGAAACTAAGGTAAAGCAGGGAAAATGCAAGATTCTCCAGAAGAAGTTTGGATTATCTTAATCTTGGGTTGATAACTATTACTACTCTCAGAAAGGTAGAATTTGGGTTAGGTGGAATTCTGATGTTCTTAATCTTGATGTACTAACAGTTCATGAGTAGTTTATTCACTGTGCAGTTAGTCATAGAGATTTTACAGCTCCAATCCTTTGCACTTTTGTTTATGATCTTCACTCTATCCATGATAGGAAAGCTTTATGGACTGGGATTCAGAATCTTGGTTTGCAGCAGAATCCTTAGATTTGTGTTGGGGACTTCAATTCTGTTTTGTGTTCTGATGATAGAATCAATGGCAATCCTGTCTCTGATTATAAGGTGAGAGATTTTCAAGGCTTTGTGGATGTTATGGAATTTTGTGAGATTAAGAGCAAAGGTCCCTTTTATTCTTGGTCTGACAAGGCTCATGTTGGGCCTAGGACCTGTACTAGAATTGATAGTGGTTTGGTCAACCATGGGTGGTTGGATATCTATGGGCATGTTGAGGTTCTTTACCTTAATCCTGCTCTTTCTGACCATATCCATATCTTGATTGAGCTCTATTCTGCTCCTCCTTCTCAAGGAAGGCCTTTCAGATTTCTGAACTGTATAGCAAAGCATGATCAATTTCAGAATACTTTCAGGGATTCTTAGGGTGATACTGTGACTGGAAATGCAATGCTTAGAGTGTGGAATAAACTTAAAAAAGTTAGAAGTAAAATTAAGGGCTTTCACTTGAAGCACTTTGCTAAAACTGCTGAAAGGCTTGAAGCTGCCCTTGTTGATTTGGATAGCATTCAGAATGATTTGGCTAGAAATGCTGATAGTCTTGAGCTTCAAATTAAAGAGATTAAAGCTATTGCTCAGGTCAAGTACTGGACTGGAATCCAGGAAAGTATTTATAACCAGAAATCTAGGGTGGAAGGGGTGAAACTGGGTGATGCTAATAATCACTACTTCTTTTCTATGATGAAGCAAAGGCACTCTAGGAATAGAATTGACTCTATCTATAATGAGCAAGATGTGTTTCTTAGAGGTCCTAATCAAGTGGCTGCTGAAGTGTGCAACTTTTATAAGAAGCTTCTGGGTGATAAAGCTGTCTGGTTGTCTGCTGTAGATTTGGTGACTATAAGAAAAGGGAAGCAGTTAAGCTCTGCTTCTCAGCAACTTTTGATTGCCCCTATTACTCATGCTGAGATTGACAAAGCTTTAAAAGACATTGATGACTCAAAAGCTCCGGGGATAGATGGTTTTAATGCTTACTTCTTCAAGCAAGTTTGGAATGATGTAAAACCAGATGTCTATGCTAGGGTGCAGGAGTTCTTTGCTACTGGGATTATGTAGAGGCATTGGAATTGTACTACCATTACTTTGGTCCCTAAAGTTCCAAATCCTTCATATGTGAAAGAGTTCAGACCCATTGCTTGTTGTACTGTGTTGTATAAGTTAGTTTCTAACGTGATAACAGCAAGGCTAGCTTAGGTCATTGGAAAGGTTGTTAATGATGCTCACGCAGGGTTTATTCCTGGGAAGCATATTGGGGACAATATATTGCTTGGTACTGAGTTAATTAAAGGTTATTCCCATAGATTCATCACCCCAAGGTGCATTCTCAAAATAGATTTGAAAAAGGCTTATGATTCCCTTTAATGGAGCTTCTTAAGGGCTGTTATGGAAGAGATGAGTTTCCCTAAGCAGTAAATTGATTGGGTTATGGGATGTATTACTTCTGTTTCCTTCTCAATTCTCTTAAATTGGTTTCCTAGTATCCCTTTTGATGCAAGGAAAGGGTTAAGGCAAGAAGACCCTATGTCTCCCTTCCTTTTTGCTATTGGGATGGAGTATCTTACAAGGTGCTTACATGATCTGAAGTCTACTCCTGACTTTAATTATCATCCCAGATGTGAGAAAATGAGTATCACTCACCTTATTTCTGCAGATGATTTACTGATGTTTGCTAGAGCTGATATGATCTCTGTTCAGTTGCTTTTTCAAGCTTTTCAAAAGTTTTCTAAGGCTTGTGGCTTGTCTGCTAATTTGGATAAGAGTGAGGTGTTCTTTGGTGGTGTAAATGAAGATGAGCAACAGATTTTAAGAGATGCTCTTGGTGTTTCCCAAGGCACTCTTCCTTTTAGGTATCTTGGGGTACCTTTGTCTTCAAAGAAACTTACTATTAACCAGTGTAGGCCCTTGGTTGAAAGAGTTACTACTAGAATTATAAGATGGACAACTAGGCATCTCTCTTATGAAGGTAGGATCCTGTTGCTGAAAGGGGTTCTTTTTGGGATCCAAACTTATTGGGCTCAAGTTTTTATCCTTCCAAAGAAAATTCTTAAACAAAATTGAACCTAGGTTTAGAGCTTTTCTTTGGACTGGAACAGCTAATTTTTCAAGGAAAACTCTGGTGGCTTGGGATACAGTTTGTTTTCCTAAAGTATGTGGAGGGTGGAATGTCCTATCTCCTCCAACTTGGAACAAAGCAGCTGTGACTAAGTTACTCTGGGACTTATCTCACAAAGCTGACAATTTGTGGGTGAAATGGGTGCATATCTACTACTTTAAAGGCAGGGATTGTTGGGATTTCCCTGTTCCTAAGAAATGCTCTTGGGTTCTTAGAAACATCTTACATTGTATAGATGTTGTAGATAGTGTGGGGGGGGGGGTAACTTTGTTCAAGGTACAGTGATGAAGATTAGGAAGCTTTATGCCTTGCTTAGACCCCAAAGACAGAAAGTTAATTGGAGAAGATTGGTATGCAATAATAGAGCTACTCCTAAAAGTGTTTTCATTTTGTGGCTAGTTCTTTGGAATAGGTTGGTGACAAAGGATATGTTATTGACTTGGAATATCCATTGTGATCCTATCTGTTTGCTTTGTTTACAGAAAGCTGAAACAATTCAGCATTTGTTCTTTGAATGTTCCTATGCTCAGAAAGTGTGGAAAGCTGTTTTAAAGATTCTGCATTATAATAGGCAAATTTTGCAATTTGCTGATGAAATCAAGTGGTTGATAAAGAATTGTAGAGTTAAGAAAGGGTTGCTGATTATGGCTTTTGCTGAGACAGTCTACAGCATTTGGATTCAAAGGAACATTGTTGTCTTTAATGGAGTTTGTAAACCTGCTAAGGTTGCTGCCCGAGATATTGTTTTAAATATGGCTTGTAGATGTAATGAGACAGACTGTGCTTTGCTTATTAACTATTCAAACAAAGGTTTTTGAATCAAATGAAAGTCAAACATATTCAAACAAATCTTTGTGAATCAAATGAAAGTCAAACACATTTAGGGGTTTGACCAAGCTTTGACTTTTCTCTCTTCTCTCTTCATATGGCGATTTAATCCTGCTGGTTTTACTTTACTTGATCGATAAAAAATGGCGAGAAAGAAGAAACAATCTACTTCTTTCCCTCGTTATGTAAATACTCAAGCTAATCCTATTACTGTTGATGTGTTATTGAATCAGTTGAAGAATTTGGGATCATCTTTCCAACCTAGTCCGATTGATGAAATTGATGAGCTGGTATCTCAGGCACTTGGAACTGTACATCCTTCTGTGGGATTAATCTCTAGAAGGGATGTTGAGACTATTGCCTCTATCCTGGGACTCAATTTTGGATCTATTCAAACGAAATCCAATGGAACACTAACTAGGGTTTCTACGATTATTGTTCTGCTAATTTCTGAAGCTAATATTCCTGCTATGGAATCGATATCATCTAAGCTTGATGCTAAGCAACCTGGGCATGCTGATGAAGATCAGAACACTAATCAGTGGACTTGTTTATTCAAGGGAAAGCTTACTGCTAAAGGAAACCCTCTCTCCTTTGTTGCTCCTATTTTTAAAGAGGGCAAATCAATTTCCAAATTGCAGAGCTGTGATCTTTAGGAAGGTAATACTAAATGGAAGAATTCTATAGTGTTTTGTGTTGTTGGTTATGAACCTACTATTGCTGTTGTTCATCGTTTTATATCTGATAATTGGAACAATGTTCTGAAGCCTGAATTTTATGGCATGATGATGGTTATTTTCTAATATGTTTGCGAAATTCTGATGATATGACAACTGTTATGAGTGTTGGCCCTCATATGTTCTTTGGGAAACCAGCCATGGTGAAGCCTTTGTTTGAAAGTTTGACTTCAAGGCTGAGGTTCTAAGGACTATCCCTCTTTGGGTTAAGTTTCCTAATCTACCTCTTAATTGCTGGGGGTGGGGACCTTGAGTAGACTTGGTAGTGTCCTTGGGGTGCCCATTTGTGTTGATGAGTGTACATCTAGGCAGTTAAGAGTCTCTTTTGCTTGTTTACTTATTGAAATTGATGTAACTAAACCTCTTCCTAAGAGTGTTTGGATGGAAAAACCTGAGGGGCAGCTATTAGAACAGAGAGTGATCTTTGAGTGGACTCCTCCCTTCTGCAAAAAATGTAATAAGGTGGGCCATAATTGTGAAGCTCCTAGTAAACAACATCAGAAACAAAAGAAACAGCCTTTCTCTAAGGAACAGGACAAAGTATAGGTCCCTAAAAAGCCTAGTTCTATCCCTCCAACTGATGCTACTGTTTCTACTACTGGTACTGGTGAGAATGTAACTGTGCATGGTTCTGCTATCATTACCCCTGCCCCAAACTCCCAACAAGCCAATTCTAACAAGGATTGGAGGGTGGTTGGCAGGAACAACAGAAATGTGAGCTCCTCTATCTTTCAACCAGCTGTTTTTAGCTCAAACTCTCATGAAGCTTTGTTTGAGGACATTGACAATGATAGTACTGCTATCCCTATCGGGGGTGATGGTAATCCCCTTATGGAAACATGACTGTCCTCTCTTGGAATATTAGGGGTCTGAATGATCTCAATAAAATAGTTTCTATTAAGAAACTATTGCATGATCAATCTTTAGATGTAATTCGTCTTTTGGTAACCAAGGTTAAAATTCATAAAAGTGTCACTCTTCAGAAGAAATTTGGAAATGCTTGGGTTTTGTGTGATAACTATGTTGCTTCTCCTACGGGCAGGATTTGGGTGGGTTGGCATTCTGATAGGGTTGATGTGTCTATTCTTGCTATTCATGAACAATTTATTCATACTACAATCAGCTATAAGGATGGCAACCATGTTATTGCTTGTACTTTTGTTTATGGTCTTCACTCTATCCATGATACAATCCCTCTCTAGGACAAAGTTGTTTCTCTGGGTTTTGCTTTTGTCCATCTGCTCTTAACTAGTGATATTAATACAGTTCTTCATTCCGAAGATAGAGGTAATGGTCATCCTGTCACTTATTATGAAGTGAAGCATTTCAAAGAGTTTATTGTTCATATAGATCTAATTGAAATTAAAAGAAAGGGTGCCTTTTTCTCTTGGAACAATAAAGCTCATGGTGTGGACAAAATTGTAACCAGAATTGACAGGGACTTGGTGAACCAATCTTGGATTCAAGCTTACAATCAGGTGGAAGCTATCTATCTTCCTCCTGCTCTCTCTGATCATAGCCCTCTCCTCTTTGAAGTTTATAAGGAGTAGTAGGGGAAGGGTATGCCTTTCAGGTTTCTTAATTTCCTTACTGATCATCCTAATTTTGTTGAGGTTGTGAGGGATTCCTGGAAAATTGGTTCTAATGGGTCTGTTATGACTTAGGTTTTGTTAGGGCTTAAGAATGTTAAGCATGCTCTTAAAGGCCTTAATACTAAAAACTTTGCAAAAGTTGCTAAGAAGTTGGATCAGGCTCAAGCTCACTTAACTGACATTTAGAATAACATTACTATGGATTATGCAAATTCTGATCTTCATTTACAAAAATCTGCAACTGTAGATATGGTGAAGCATTGGAGTCATGTTCTTAATAGCATTTATAGGCAAAAATAAAGAATTGACTGGCTTAAGCTAGGTGATGCAAATACTCATTATTTTTTCAATGCTATGAAGAACAGACAGAGCAGATCAGGATTGATTCGATTTATACTGATTTTAGTACCTTAATTAAAGATCCTTGGCTTATTAAGAATGAGGTGGTGGGTTTTTACAAAGTTTTGCTTGGTTCTAATGCTTTTTCTCTTCCTGGTGTTGATTTATAGACCATAAGTGTAGGGAAACATCTCTCTGCTGCTTCTATGGATACTCTTACTTCTCCTATCACTTATGCTGAGATTGATCAAGCTCTTACTAGTATAAGGAATGATAAAGCCCTAGGGATAGAAGGTATTAATGTTTTTTTTCTTTAAGAAATCTTGGCA
Organism: Chenopodium formosanum; assembly: GCA_024500155.1. NCBI lineage: Eukaryota > Viridiplantae > Streptophyta > Magnoliopsida > Caryophyllales > Amaranthaceae > Chenopodium > Chenopodium formosanum. The sequence goes on from CM044880.1 coordinate 46,429,027, forward strand.
TATTGTTAAATCTGAGGTATATGCAGCTACCTTGGACTTCTTTGATCATGGTGAGCTTTGTCATCAGTGGAATTACACCACCATTACTCTTATTCCCGAAGTCCAGAATCCTTGTCTTGTATAGGCCTATTGCATGTTGTACCATGGTTTACAAGTTGATTTCTAAGATCATTACTTGCTGACTGGAAAAGGTGGTTGGCTTAGTTGTTAATGAGGCTCAGGCTGGGTTTATTCCAGGAAAACATATTGGGGAGAATATACTGCTTGCTACTGAACTCATTAATGGATATTCTCATAAGTTTATTACCCGCAGATGTATGCTGAAAATTTGTCTTGGGAAATCTTATGACTTGTTGAGTGGTCTTTCCTTAGAAATGTTCTATAGGAGCTTGGTTTTCCTAGCAAAATGTTGCATTAGATTATTACTTGTATGACTTATTTTTCCTATTCCATCATGATTAATGGCTATCCTTTTATGTCATTCCCAGCAAAGAAAGGTTTAAGACAAGGTGACCCTATGTCTCCCTTTCTTTTTGCTTTATTTATGGAGTACTTGTCTAGATGCTTGCATGAGATGACTCTTGATACAAATTTCAATTATTATCCTAGATGTGAGAAACTTGGTATCACATATATAATGTTTGATGATGATCTGCTCTTATTTGCTAGAGCTGATGTTGTTTTTGTCCAGCTCCTCCTCAAAGCTTTTCAGAAATTGTTTGAGGCCTCTGGTTTGTCTGCAAATCTCAGCAAAAGTGAAGTTTATTTTGGTGGAATCTCTAGGGATGAGAAATCTAAACTGCAAACTGTTCTTGGTATGTCCAGGGGCACTATTCCTTTCAGATACCTTGGAGTTCCTCTTTCTTCTAAGAAGCTCATTGTTGCTCAATGTAGACCTCTTATTAAAAGAATTACAGCTAGAATTGATTGCTGGACTGCTAAACATCTCTCATATGCTGGTAGATTACAGTTAATCAAGAGTGTGCTATTTGGAATTCAGACTTATTGGGCTAAGATCTTCATTCTCCCTAAAAAGATCTTTAGGAAAATTCAGTCAAGGTTTAGAATTTTCCTTTGGACTGGAAAAGGTTATAAGTCTAAGAAGGCTCCTGTCTCTTCGAAGTTCATGACTCTTCCTAAGGTTTGTGGGGGCTGGAAAGTTACCTCCCTTGAGATTTGGAACAGGGCGGCCATTTGTAAGGTTCTTTGCGATTTAGCACACAAAGCTGATTATATGTGGGTAAGATGGGTGCATTACTTACTATTTAACCAATAAAGATCTCTAGACTGCTACTGTGCCAAACAAAATTTTCTTGGGTCCTTAAAAAGATCCTTGGATGTAAAGAATATATTGATCAAGTTGGTACTATTGCAATGCATAACAACAAGTTTTGTATTTCTAATCTTTATGCTAGGTTTAGGCCTCAAGGTAACAAAGTGGATTGGAAAAGGATTATATGTAATAATACTGCTTCTTCTAAGAGAATTTTTATCACTTAGCTCACTTTATTGAACAGATTGGTTACTAAAGACAGGCTTCTGCAATGGAATATTAATTGTGATCCTTTCCGTTTCTTCTGTCAGAATAATGCTTAATGTGTTTCTTACTTGTTCTTTCTTTGCCCTTTTTCTAGAGCAGTCTGGGAGGAGGTTCTTGCTTTGTTGAAGATTCAAAGATTTGCTCAAGACTTTCAGAGTGAACAACAATGGCTTCTTAGGAATTTAAGAAGATCTAGCAGTAAAGGAAGAGTGTATGTGATGTGTTTTACTAAGACTATTCATAGCATATGGCTTCAAAAGAACAATTTGATGTTTACTGGTGAATGTCAACCTGCAGAATTAATTTTTAAGGAAATTGTGTATAGAATTGTTGTAAGGTGTAATGCTGCTGATAGGTAGTTATTGTATCTGTGATATTCTGGTCTTGTGTGTGGCTTTGTCCTGTCACCTCTTAGTCTAGTTTGCTGTTTTTGGTACACGACTGCTGTCCTGTTTCTTTGGTTCTCTTTTGTGTTGTCTGGTCCTTGTTCCCAAAACCCTTCTTAGAAGGAGGATGGGAACTTGAGTCCAGTTGCTGTTCCTTTTCTTCCCAGAACACTTCCTAGAAGGTGGCTAGGATAGTATTGTGGATCTGCTTTGGGGTGGTTGGCCTGGTTCAAGTCTTGTGGTGACTTGTGTTAGCTATAACTAACCTTTGTAAGTTGTAACTTTTCACTTTGGTAATAAAATTCCTTATTTACATAAAAAAAAAATTAAACACAATTCAATAATGCTTTTTGAATTGAATGAAAGTAAAACACATTCAACAAAGCTTTTTGAATCGAATGAAAGACAAACATATTAAAACAAAGCTTTTTGAATCAAATGAATATCAAATGCATTCAACGAAGCTAATTAAATCAAATAAAATTAAAACACACTCAGACAAAGTTTTTGGAATCAAATGACAGTAAAATACATTCAAACAACGTTTTTACTCAAATGAAAGTCAAACACATTCAAACAAAGCTTTTTGAATCCAATGAAAGTCACACATTTAAAACAACGCTTTTTGAATCGAATGAAAGTTAAACACATTCAAACAAAGATTTTTTAGACAAAAGATAGTTAAACACATTCAAACAAATATTTTTAAGACAAATGATAGTAAAACACTTTAAAACAAAGCTTTTTGAATCGAATGCAAGTCAAACACATTCAAACAAAGCTTTTTGAGTCGAATGAAAATCCAACACATTCAAACAAAGCTTTTTGAACCGAATGAAAGTAAAACACATTCAAATAAAGCTTTTTGAGTAAAATGAAAGTCAAACATATTCAAACAAAGCTTTTTGAATCAACTGAAAGTCAAACACATTCAAACAAAGCTTTTTGAATCAAATAAATGTCAAACAAATTCAATAAAAGCTTTTTGAATCAAATGAAAGTAAAACACATTCAACAAAGATTTTTAAATCGAATGAAAGTCAAACACATTCAAACATAGCTATTTGATTCAAATAAAAGACCAACACATTCAAACAAAGTTTTTTGATTAGAATGAAAGTCAAATGCATTCAACAAAGCTAATTAAATAAAATAAAAGTCAAACACATTCAAATAAAGCATTAGGAATCAAATTAAAGTAAAACACATTCAAACAAAAAAATTTTAATCAAATGAAAGTCAACCACATTCAATAAAAGCTTTTGGGAAATTCTACATGGTGGCCTCCTACTTTTTCAGTTTTCCACATGGGAGACGATGTTTTTTTGGAATCTCTAAAGTGACATCCAAATTTCTTTAATTTACAATTAGTGGCCTAATTGTCATTAAATCGACTAACCATCTCTTAAATGGCTCGTTTTTTAACTAAATTACACAAAATTACTAACCTACCCCTGATTTAATGTATCCCCTCCCTTTTTTCATATCAGTTTCCCGCCTAACATCAATCCCCCTTTTCCAATTAATTTTCTAGGGTTTCATCTGCAATTTCAATTGCGAAAAAAAAGCTCTGCAATTGCATTTGGGTAAGGATGAATTATCGAGGAATGTCTTCAAGGAAGAGCGGCGCATCTAAAGCAGTTGTTCGTTATTATGATGCGTCACAAAATTCAGAGATTGCTGCAATTGTTCGTTTACATGAAATCTTAAATTGGGAATCCTAAATTGTACGGGTTTTATGAATGAATTTATGTAATTCTTCTAATTATAAATAAAAATTGGTATTTTATGGGGTTTTATTGTCTCCTACATTTAATGGATGTTTATTCTTCTGAGTATGAATTTATGTTATGTTAATTTAGCCAACAATTTTATGGAGTATATGACTTAAATATGATATCAAAAGCCTGTTGCAATAATCTCATATGATAGCAACTAATATGAAATGATATTTTGCATAAATATGATATCAAAATCATGTTGCAATGTCAAAATACAAGACATTAAAGTATTTAGTCAAAATACAGATCATATATGTATCTTAGGCTCCAAAAAACAAACCACAATACTTAAGCTTAGACTTTGTTCAGTAAGCTACATGTCACAGGACAACTTAGACTTTGTTCTTTCCTTTGGCATTTGTCTTTGACCTAGTCATAGGTTGGCTGCTGGGACCCTCATAAGCTTTCTGGGAAGCCTGAGTTTTATTAATGGAGGGCTCAGGTTGAGAAGCAAACTTAAGTGAGCTTCTTGTGAATCTTGTCTTTCCAACTGGCTGTGATGTGGAAGTGCTCTGTTTTGCACTTTGTTTAGTAGCTTTCCTTGATGCACTTTGTTTAGCCTTTGCAATCTTCTTGCCAACCTTCGCACTTTGCTCAGCTGCAGTAAGTCCACCCTTACAGATCTGCTTGTTGTGACCATAGGACTGACACTTAGAACATTGCACTGTTGTTGACCTTTTCCCTTTGTCTGGTTCATCAGCTGCCCTTTTCCTCTGTCTAGATGGCCTACCAATGGCTCTTGTCATTTGTGGTGGGAGGATTGTGGGCATGTCAATCTCTGGCCAGTGCTCAAAATCAGGTACAGAGTGAATAGAGTTGGCATAAGCTTGCTTATATGTTTGGACTGAGAACCATGTGCTGCAGAAGTTGTAAGGGTTCAATCCAGCAGCCAATATTGCTCTAACTGCATGATTGCAAGGCAAACCTGAAATTTGCCATAAACCACAAATACAAGTTTTTTTGTTAAGTGATACAGGAAGCATAGACTTCCCATCCCTCACTTCATATTCACCCTCCCTTGATTGATAAGCTTTGCAAGTTCTTGATTCAAAGGTTAACACCCTTATTCTCTTTACTATTTTTGGGCAAGGTTCATCTTCATTCCAACTGTTGCACTTTTGTCTTCTAGTTGATAGCCTCACCATACACATTCTTCTTATACCTATTCAAGCATGGTATGCTATGTTAGCAACATTATACACAATGTAAAGCAACATTAAAGCAAGTTACAAAACAAAAGTTATACCTTCTAATAGTGTTAAAATAGGCCTGCATCTATCCACACCCAATGTTGAATTGAAACTCTCTACAAAGTTGGTTTTATTTTCTTCATTGCATATCTTGGGATCAAATTTGTGCCTTGTCCACCTTGACTGGTTCCCCAAATCAGCCAACCATTCACAAGCCTTAGGATTTACTGCCTTAATCCTATCCATGGCCTTTTTAAATGTGAAAGGTGATGTGGCACTGCATGCCAACCAGAAGAGTGAATGCATCAAAGGGCCAGGAAATGCTCCTTTCCAATTTGCTGCTAAGTGTTTGCAGCAATACCTCCTGTCCACCTCAGGCCATATCTCAGTCAGTGCTGGATCTATTCCCTGTATACAAGTACACAATAATTAGTTTAGCTATTAGTTGCATTAAATTAACATCTGGTTGGATCAAATATCAGATAAAGCTTACTTTTTGTCTGTCTGAAATGATACACCAGTCATTACCCCTCCCAGAGTTTGACAGGATCTTTTTCAAGTGCCAAAAGAAAAACTTCCATGTGTCAGCATTTTCCTTGGGAACTACAGCCCAAGCAAATGGAAACAGTTCATTGTTTCCATCTAATGCCACAGCAGACAGAAGAACCCCACCAAAATGGCCTTTCAAGTGGGCTCCATCAACTCCCACCAAACTCCTACATCCTGCAATTACACCATCTATGGCAGCCTTGAATGAAATGAATATTGTTGAAAAGGTGAGGGCTGGATCAGGTGGATTCAGTTGCTTCCAAACACAGTGTGCCTCAGATCCTGGGTTGGTTGATTTAACCATTTCATAGTATTTTGGCAAATGCCCAAAAGAAGTATCATGCCCACCATTGATCTGCCTTAAAGCCACCCCTCTCATCTTATACAGAGTACTTGTTGCCATTACCACACCATATCTACTAAATAAGAGCTCATTTAATGTCTTCCCAGAGATGTCATTATTAGCCCTTATGTCTTCCATTAGCTTTTCTGAAGCCCATTTCACAGTCACCAGGGGATTTCTTTCATCTAATCCTCTACATGTATGCTCAGAGTCAGTTATGCTCTTTATTGCCCAAGTCACTCCATCTGGTAGCCTGCTTGAATGGAGTCTCCAACTACAATGCAAATCAAGACATGAAGCAGTGAACCTCCTTGGACTGCTCCTATCAACCACCACTGCAAAGCCACACTGTATACAATAATCTCTGAAGACAGACATGAAGTGGTCTTTATCAGTAAATATCATCCAAGGCTTCAACACTATACTGCCAAACTCAATATCAGAGACAAATTCTCCATTTTTATACATCCTACTAAAATATGTCTCATCTGCACCTAGTTCCTTTTGCCATTCCTCTGATATGTATGGGTTATATGAGTCATGAATGTCCCCAATTTCTTCATCATCTTCACCATCACCATTCCTGTCATCTTGAAGCTCAACATCTTCATCATCTTGAAGCTCAGCATCTTCATCAACTTGAAGCTCAGCATCTTCATCAACTTCCACCCTATTACTATCATCTACAACCAGATTTTCCACCTGATTTTCCACCCTATTACTATCATCATCCACCTGATTTTCTACCCTATTACTGTCATCATCCACCTGATTTTCCACCATATTACTGTCATCTACCACCTGATTTTCCACCCTATTACTGTTATCTACCACTTTATCTTCCCTCTCCTTTCTATTATTTAATGCTTCATTGTATTCACTCTCACTCACCACCATTGCCTCAACAACAGTGTTATTGTTCTGAGAACCCTTCTTCCTAGCAGCTGTAGTCTTTGGAATTTTGTGTAAGACATTAGGAAAGGGTTTTTGAAAGACAGCACTTTGTGTTTGAGGAGCAATAGGGGCATCTGAGAAAGTTTCTTGTGGGGTTATGGTTTCTGAACTAGTGCCTACTTTTAGCTTTCTCTTAACAGGTAGTTTCTTACTTTTCTTAGATTTAGATGCAATCTTTCTTTTACCTTTTTCTTGATTCTGCTCTTCATATTCATCTTCCTCTTCAGTTGGTGCATTGTAATTTAACTCAGCTTCTATCCTAATATCATTGATGTAATCATCACTTTCAAGATTTCCTACAATCCAACCTTGTTCAAGATCATTTAACCCCTCATTTATCTGAGACTGTTCCTTTTCTGGACTATTCAAGTTTTTAGGTGGGCTAGCAGGGTTGTTTTTCTTCAGTGTTTCAGCAAGCTTTCTAGCAGCAATAACACAATCACTAGCTTTATCCCCAAACACAATCCAAATAGTAATCTCTTCCCTATCCTTCAATCTATCCAACATACTCATTAGATCACTGTCAGAAGTAATGTTAACATCTTTCATTTTATAACAGTAGTGAAACTTAGGAAAAATAGGGAAGTCATAGTTGTTTTTCCTAAACCCTTCCTCACACTCAATGATTAAATCAATCCACATGACTTTGTCCACATCTTCAACAAAAACATCAATTACATTACCCATATGAGCAAATTTAATCATAACTTGATCCATTCTGCAACATAACAACCAGACGCATAAATTTAAACATCAAACACCCACATAGAAGCATAAAGTTATCATCTTTAATCAACATATACACACACAACAAATAACAGAGCACCTATCTTCTGCAAGTCTAAAAGAACATAAAAAAACCGTAATATTTAAAGACATACCTTGCTTAAGGTCTGTATAGCACTTAACAACTCCTAGGATGTCCACGATTGTTAGAAATCTGCTTCAAATCGATCCAAAAACCCTAAATTTCGCTCCCCTAAATTTGCCAAATTTCGATCTTCACCAAACCCTTAATCGCTACCAATTGCTCAATAATTTTGAAAAATAAAGCGTCACTCAGTTGTGTTTGTTTCACCCTAATTAAAACACACTAAGTTTCAGTTGTGATTTGATGTATGTTGAATGAAGAAGAAAGGTTTTGGGATTTTTGTTGGATGAATGTCGAGGAACAGTGAAGTGTAGTTGGCATTAATGAAAAAAGGGAGGGGATACATTAAATCAGGGGTAGGTTAGTAATTTTGTGTAATTTAGTTAAAAAACGAGCCATTTAGGAGATGGTTAGCCGATTTAATGACAATTAGGCCACTAATTGTAAATTAAAGAAATTTGGATGTCACTTTAGAGATTCCAAAAAAACATCGTCTCCCATGTGGAAAACTGAAAAGTAGGAGGCCACCATGTAGAATTTCCCAAAGCTTTTTGAATCAAATGAAAGTCAAACACATTCAAACAAAGCTTTTCGAATCGAATGAAAGTAAAACACATTCAAACAAAGCTTTCAGAGTCAAATAAATGTCAAACACATTCAAACAAAACTTTTTGAATAAAATGAAAGTCAAACACATTCAAAACAAGCTTTTTGAATAAAATGAAAGTAAAACACATTCAAACATAGCTTTTTGAAGCGAATGAAAGTCAAAAACATTCAAACAAAGCTTTTTGAATCAAATGAAAGTAAAACACATTCAAACATAGCCTTTTGAATCAAGTGAAAGTCAAACACATTCAAACAAAGCTTTTTGAATCAAATGAAGGACAGACACATTCAAACACAACTTTTTGAATCGAATGAAAGACAAATGCATTTAACGAAGCTAATTAAATCAATTTAAAGTCAATCACATTCAAACAAAACTGTTTGAATAAAATGAAAGGTAAAATTCATTTAAACAAAGCTTTTTTTTTCGAATGAAAGTCAAATGAATTCAACGAAGCTATATAAATCAAATGACAGTTAAACACATTCAAACAAAGCTTTTTGAATCAAATGAAAACCAAACATATTCAATCAAATATTTTTGAATCAATTGAAAGTCAAACATATTCAAACAAAGCTTTTTTTTTTAAAAAAATGAAGGACAAACATATTCAAATAATGTTTTTTTAATCAAATGAAAGTCAAATGCATAAAACCAAAGCTAAATAAATCAAATAAAGGTCAAACACATTCAAACAAAGCTTTTTTTTATAAAATTAAAGTCAAACACATTCAAACAAAGCTTTTTGAATCATATTAAAGTCAAACACATTTAAACCAAGCTTTTTGAATCAAATGAAAGTCAAACACATTCAAACAAAGCTTTTTGAATCGAATGAAACTCAAACACATTCAAACAAAGCTTTTTGAATCAAATGAAAGTCAAACACATTTAAACAAAGCTTTTTGAATCAAATGAAAGTTAAACACATTAAAAAAAATCTTTTTGAGTCAAATGAAAGTAAAATACATTCAACAAAGCTTTTTGAATTGATTGAAAGTCAAACACATTCAAACATATCATTGTGAATAAAATAAAAGATAAACACATTCAAACAAAGCTTTTTGAATCGAATGAAAGTCAAATGCATTCAACAAAGCTAATTAAATCAAATAAAAGGTAAACACATTCAAACAAAGCTTTAGGAATCAGATGAATGTAAAACACATTCAAACAAAGCTTTTTTAATCAAATGAAAGTCAAACACATTCGAACAAAGCTTTTTGAATCAAATGAAAGTCAGACACATTCAAACAAAGCTTTTTGAATCGAACGAAAGTCAAATACATTCAAACAAAGGTTTCGGAGTCAAATGAAAGTCAAACACATTCATACGAAGCTTTTTGAATCAAATGTAAGTCAAACACATTAAAACAAAGCTTATTGAATTAAATGAAAGTCTATAGACACCCATTTGTGTCTCTCCAAAATAAAGCCCAGTGATGAGTACCTTTCATGTCGAATCATAATAGAATGAAGTGAAAGTGTGCAAAGTCTAGTGTTGCGGTTAATTTTTATTTCTTTTCTTTCTCTCTATTTTTGAAAACCTATTTTAAGAAAATAGATAATCCAATTTGGTTTGGTCCATGGCAAGGGTCCAATAATGGTGTAGTTGTGTAAGGTTCGAAAAGTGCGTTCCAACGATATAATATAAGCCCAATTCCGATGAATAATGAGGAAGTTATAGCCAAATTTCTAAACTAGGCCCGATCTGATATTTATATGCGGCCCAAATTTTCTAAAGGAGGGCCTAATATTGAATTGTCATTACTAATGCAATTAGAATTGATTATAGTCTTCTAGGTTCTTCAAGAAGGTTCTTTTTATTCCTAATTTAATTAGCATTGATAAATTGACTTTAGTTGACTTTTAAGAGTTTTAATCAGAATTAAAGAAGTGTTTTTAAGAAAACATGATTTTTCCCTCTCGTACGGCTAAATTTAATCAAATTAAGAAAATCCGTGGAAATTTATTTCCAGCGTCTGACGACAGGACTAGCGCCTGGCGCCATACCTGGCGTTTGGCGCTAGAGTCCAGCGTTTGGCGCCACACGCGTGTTTGGCGCTGCGGTCGTGTTTTATTCTTTTTAAAACTCTGATTTGTTTTTTATCACATCCGGGTTATTTTCTCTATAAATAGCCTCCTAAAACCTCCGTTTCCATCACCAACACTCATCAAGAATTTCTTGATTACTCTCTCTCTCTCTCTTTTTTCTAAACTAGCCTTTTTCATACAAAATTCTGCATTCATAAGATCTAGAAACACCTAGCCATGTTCGAAGTTGCCTTCGCTCTAGACGTGAAAGGTTTTAATTTTTGAGGGTTTGGTCTCAAATCTCTATTTCAATTATTTAATTTAACTGTTTTGATTTTATTTTCCTTGAAGTTACTAACGTGTGTATTTTTGTTATTAGAAAGAGGTACGAGGCATCCAAGTAAGTGCTTTAGTTGTTTAATTTATTTATGATACATAAATCATGCTTAGATTGTTATTTTGATTCCTAGTATCATGTTAAGATGTTTTGATATTCCTAGTATCACCTGGCGTCATACCTGGCGTCTGGCGCTAGAGTCCAGCGTTAGGCGCCACGCGCGTGTTTGGCGCTGCGGTTGTGTTTTATTCTTTTTAAAACTCTGATTTGTTTTTTATTACATCCGGGTTATTTTCTCTATAAATAGCCTCCTAAAACCTCCGTTTTCCATCACCAACTCTCATCAAGAATTTCTTGATTACTCTCTCTCTCTTTTTTCTAAACTAGCCTTATTCATACAAAATTCTGCATTCATAAGATCTAGAAACACCTAGCCATGTTCGAAGTTGCATTCGCTCTAGACGTGAAAGGTTTTAATTTTTGAGGGTTTGGTCTCAAATCTCTATTTCAATTATTTAATTTAATTATTTTGATTTTATTTTCCTTGAAGTTACTAACGTGTGTATTTTTGTTATTAGAAACAGGTACGAGGCATCCAAGTTAGTGCTTTAGTTGTTTAATTGATTTATGATACATAAATCATGCTTAGATTGTTATTTTGATTCCTTGTATCATGTTTACGGTAATAACTATAATTCCTAACTAGGTTAGAACCCGTGCCATGCACGGTTTTTTTTTACTCTCTATTACGGTGTATTAATTTAAAATTATATTTAAATATATAATAATTAATTTGGTCCAAAATAAATTTTTTATTTTATTCCAAATTAAGAAACTTAATTTTTTTTTTTTTATCCTTTATGATTGCATATTGTATTTAGTCAAACTTTCTTATATTTTGAACCCTAATGGCATATTATTTTTTATTCTATGCTTGATTATTTTTTTTTTTACTAATTAAATGTTAGCTTGAACGATACATGTTAATTATTTTTTACTATAAATAATCATACATTTAAAAGTAATTGTTTATAAAGGAATTTATATAAAGATATGGTTAGATACCAAGTTGCTAAATATATTACTGAGTATTTTATAATTATTTCTCGTTATTTTTGGAAGAAAATATTTGCATATATTTTCTTCGAATTTTTGTAAAAGGTTTTTTTTTTTTTTTTTTTTAAAAAAAAATATACTAAGGACACACCAGAAGATGACACGTGTCATTGCAGGTGTGTCTTTTAGTATATAGTTATTGAATCAAGTATGATTAAAAAAATGCTTCCTATTTTCTTTCCTAATATTCATGTTAGTATCATGTTAGGGCTAAAGCTTTGATTTTTATTGCTTAGTGACATGCTAGGGTTTGTTCTTAATCTTGTTAGTATCATGCCTAGGATCTTGCTATTAATATTATGCTTTATTTTTAACATGATTATTTTAATTATGATGATTATGATTATTATTTTGATGATGATTATTATTATGTTGCTTGATATTGATATATGTTATTTATTGCTTGATCACACCTTTTATAAATGTTTAAAGGGAATTGGTACTTGTAATCACGCTTAATAAGATAATTAATAATCTTGTTTAGGGTTAATATGATTATAATTCAAGTGATCCCCAATAATAGTTTTGTTTATGCATTAATATTCAGCCAACATAGATTAAACATGTTTAGGGTTAATCCTATTGATTGCATGTTAGTCAGAAAGCGCACATGAATACGATCAGAATAAAGTAGAGGCCTATTATTAGGGCAGGTTCAATCTCATTTAGGTTGGATTTGTACCTTCATCCCCGAACTAACAGTCATGGTTCCAGACCTATTGGAGTTAACGATATCCTGGATCGTTAAGGGGTGTAAACTTCATCCTGTGAACGGTTTACAAGTTCCTAAAACTTGTTGGCGACTCTTTTGCTCTAGCTTCCTTCCCTTTGGATGCCACCGTACTTCAGTGTATGATCACAGTGGGGTTCAAGTTTGGGGTAATGCTTGAAATATTCTCTACAGTTTTTGGCGACTCCACCGGGGAGGATTTCTATTTTAATTCTTAAAATTTATTTTGGCAATTATTTAGAAAGAGTGGATGAGACTAAAAAAGTTCTAAGTATTTCATGTGCGTAATTTTGATTAACATTATTGTCATACGCATTAAAAAGATCTCATTGGAAAGACCATCTGTAATGAGTTAAAACATAGGATTTTTACACGTAGGAAATTTGAGGAATATCTTTCACAACTAGGATCGAAATAATGCTGCGCGAAACTGGAAAATTTTATCGAGCACAGAAAGCTACTGAGGCATGTAGGAACTAGCGTCAGAAAATAGAGTCTGTCGCCGAGAATTTGACTCTAGCGCCTGGCGACATTCTTGTCCCCAGGCGCAAAAGCCAAATTGAGGCACCGGCCTTTGTTCGCTGGCGCCAAGTTCTTCCAATATCGAGCCAGAAATATGCATTCTAATTTTGACCATTTTTTAGCACTGTTTGCTCGATCCTACTTCTTGATTGAGTTTTTCTCACTTTTCTGAAACCCATATGTGTTCTACATATGGACATAACCCTCTGGGAATTGATGCTCCATCTACCTGATTGAACGCTCTGTGCAACAAAGGGTACATCTAAGAATGTTGAATTCACCAAACCATAGAAGCGAGTTTTTTACTAGCGGTGTCCCAACCACTCGCGCCAACACTTCAAAAGGTAAGGCTTCCGCGCGGTGCATCCGGACAATTAACCATGGACCCTCTTTGACTAACCCATATCCCTAACTTTAGAGAACTAGAGCCATGGTTAAGTTGCGAACTCATTGCATCATATTACGCCTACTTGACTAATTGTGCATTATTTGTTGTGCATACTCTATGTGTTTTTTTCCTAGCCGTTTGTTTGACTTGTGTTTAAGACTAAATAAAATGATTAATGAATAAAAGGACTTTGCCTAATTAATTAATTTGAGTAATTAAAGTCTAATAATTTATTCAAAATTGACTTATTACGACTTTAGGCATACCCTGTAAAGTAATAATACCGAAAGTAGTCCCATATCAACGTTCCAGCAATGGCGCCGCGATTTGGACTACAGCGCCATACTGTATTGTGCAGCGCCTAGCAACAACTCTGTTGTCTGGCGCTACACTACAAAGTGCGGCGACAGTCCTGTTGCATCGGCAACAGTTCGGTATTTTGCTCGAGTCATCACTATGTTTCTAATTAAATAGTTTGCTAATTAATTCGATTATTTTGTTAATAATAATACCTTGTTAAATCCTTAATTGAGTCTAGACACTAAGTCCCATTGTCTTACACAAGATTCAAAGCATGTCAGTTGCACTCACAATATAAAGCACACGCTAATATATATGTACACTTTGACCATGTTAAGAAAGATTTTTATGCGTTTGTTTTCCGTCATTCGAGTGAGGGGGTCCAATCTATTCCCATCGTCTTCCACAATTTCTTCAATGTTGAATAGATCTTAAGTCAAAATAAATAATACAAAAGAGAAAACTTACCCCTAACTTCCTTTTCCTCATCATTTGATCATGGAGAGAAGAGCACTTAAACAAGACAACACTTTTGATAAAGCATCACTTTTCAAAAAAAGGGTTGTAATAATGGCCGGCGAAAAAGAAATTTTCTTAAGTAATACTTGTAGACACCCATTTGTGTCTCCCCCAAATCAAACCCGGTGATGAGTACCTTTCACATCGAATCATAATCGAATGAAGCGAAAGTGTGGAAAGTTTGGTGTTGCGGATAGTTTTAATTTCTTTTCTCTTCTCTCTGTTTTTGAAAACTTATTTTGAGAGAACAGCCAATCCAGTTTGGTTGGTCCATAATATGGGTCCAATAGTAGTGTAGTTGGATGGGGCTTGACAAGAGCATTCCAACGATATATTATAAGCCCAACTTTGATGAATATTGAGGAAGTTATGGACAATTTACTAAAATGGGCCCGGTTTGAGCCTTATATACGGCCCAATGATCTAGAGGTGGGTCTAGTATGATTTATCATTCCTAATGCAATTAGGAAAGGTTTTAGTCTTCTAGATTCTTCTAGAAGATTCTTTTCATTCCTAATACAATTAGCATTGACAAATTGACTTTTGTTGACTTTTCAGAGTTTTAATTAAAATCAAAGAACATTTTTGAGGAAAAGATACGATTTTATCCTCCTGTACGGCAAAATTTATCTGATTTGAGAAAGCGCGTAAAAAACAGTGTTAGCGCCAAACGCCAGGCATTGGCGCCTAGCGCCAGCTCTGTTTTAGGTGCGCCAGATGCTTTGTTTTGATATTTTATATTTTTGGCTGATTTTCTCTATAAATAATGTCGTAAAAACTCCGTTTTCATTCACCAATTCTCATCAACATTCATCTAGATTCACCTACAACTAGTTTTCAATTCTCTTTCATTCTCTTTAATCATTCGCTAATTCTCATCAAGTTTTCCTTACTCATTCATTTCTCTCCCTCTTTTTCTAAACTTGTCTTTTACATACAAAATTCCGCATTCATTAGATCTAGAAACACCTACCCTTATTCGAAGTTGCCTTCGCCCTAGACGTGAAAGGTTTAATTTCTGAGGGTTTGTTCCCAAATCTGTATTTCAATTATTTAATTTAATTGTTTTGATTATTATTTTCCTTGAAGTTACTAACGTGTGTACTTTGTTATTAGAAAGAGGTACGAGGCATCAAAGTAAGTGCTTTAATGGTTTTAATTGATATTATGATGTAGAAATCATGTTTAATTGTTATTATGATATTCCTAGTATCATGTCTAGGGTAATTTTAATACTAAATATGCTCATTATGATTCTTACGATGCTTCCTATTCTCTTCCTAATATTTATGATTGTTAGTATCATGTTAGGGTTAAAGATTTGATTTTTATTACTTAGTGACTTGCTAGGTTTTGATATTAATCTTGTTAGTATCATGCCTAGGATCTTGCTATTGTTATTCTACCTTAACATGATTTATGATTATTTTAATAATTGTTTTGATTATGATTATAATTTTTATAATTATTATTATGATGATTATTGTTTTGATTATTATTATGATTATTTTAATTATTATTATTGATTATCATTATGTTGCTTGATACATTATTTATTGCTTGATCACACCTTTTTATGCGTGTTTAAAGGAAATTAGTACTTGTAATTATGCTTAATAAGATAATCAATAATCTTGTTAGGGTTAATGTGATTATAATTTCAAGTGATCGCCAATAATAGATTTATTTGTGCATTAATATTCAACCAACATAGATAAATAGGTTTAGGGCTAAACCTATTGATTGCTTGTTAGTCAGAAAGCGCACATGAATACGATCAAAATAAAGTAGAGGCCTATTATTAGGGTAGGTTCAATCTCTTTTAGGTTGGATTTGTACCTTCATCCCCGAACCCTTATTTGGTTCTAGACCTTATGGAGTTGACGATCTCTTGGATCGTGAAGGGGTGTAACCTTCACCTCGTGAACGGTTTACAAGTTCCTAAAAAATCTTGTTGGCGACTCTTTTGCTCTATCTTCTTCCCTTTTGGACGCAACCGTACTTTAGTGTATGACCACAGTGGGGTTCAAGCAAGGGGATTAACGCTTGAAATTATTCCCTACAATTTTTTGGCGACTCCACTTGGAAGGATTTCTATTTTAATTCCTGATTTTGTTTAGGCAATGATTTAGAATGAGTGGATGAGACTCGAAACGTTCTAAGTATTTCATGTGCGTAATTTTGATTAACATTATTGTCATATGCATAAAAAAGATCTCATAGAAAAGACCATCCATAATGAGATAAAAACATAGGATTTTACACGTAGGAAATTTGAGAAATATCTTTCACAACTAGGACCGAAATAACACCGCGTGAAACTGGAAAATTTTATCGAGCACAGAAAGTTGTTGAGGCATGTGGGAAGTAGCATTGGCGCCATGTATTTAACTGTAGCGCCAGACGCCAGCATTGGCGCCAGGCGCTACAGCTAAATCCTGGCGCCAGTCTCTGTTTGCTGGCGCCAACTTCCCCCAATACCGAGCCAGAAATACGCGTTCTAATTTCGACCAGTTTTTTGTATTGTTTACTCGATCCTACTTCCTGATTGAATTTTTTCTCACTTTTCTGAAACCCATATGTGTTCTACATATGGACATAACCCTCTGGGAATTCATGCTCCATCTATTGGATTGAACGCTCTGTGCAACTAAGAGTACATCCGAGATGTTGAATTCACCAAACCATGGAAGCGATTCTTTTCTAAAACTCACGGTGTCCCATCCACTCACGCTAACCTTTTACGATTAGGCTTCCACGCGGTGCATCTGGACAATTAACCATGGACCCTCTATTGACTAAACCATATCCCGAACTTTAGAGAAGTAGAGCCATGGTTAGGTTGCAAACTCATTGCATCATATTGTGCCTACTTGACTAATTGTGCATTATTTGTTGTGCATATAATCTATGTTTCTCTTAACCGTTTGTTTGACTTGTGTTGAGATTGAATAAATTAATGAATTAAAGAACTTTGCCTAATTAATTAATTAATTAATTAGAGTAAATAAAGTCTAATATTTTAATCGGAACTGACGTAGTACGACTTTAGGCATACCCCAGTTGATTAATAACACCGAAAATAGTCCCAGATTAAAGCTCCAATATTGGCGCCAAAGTCAGAGTTGTAGTGCCACACTGTGGAGTGTGGCGCCTGGCGATAGCTCTATCGTCTGGCGCCAAGCTACACAGTGTGACGCCAGTCTTGTCGTTTGGCCGACAATTCGGATGATTGGTCGAGTCATCACCTAGTGTATAATTAACCAGTTTGCTAATTAATTCGGTTGATTTTCGTTGTCAATAGTACCTTGTCGAGTCATTAATCAAGTCTAGTCACATAGTCTAGGCACATGGTCATGACAAGAGTCTTAACATACTACCTACTCTCACTAGTCTTGGCACACACTTTGAGTATATGTCACCATGACCACGTCTTAGGTTCATGCATGAGTCGGTCTTTTCCGTCATTTGAGTTGGGGGTATATTCTATTCCTAATTCTTCATATCCCTCCACCTACATCATTTTTTCTTCACATTCTATTCCACTTTTATTCACTTCCTCCATACATTGCATGTTAAATAAAGTTTGAGTCAAATAATTAATAATGAACATCCCCAAATTCCTTTTCCACAGTCCTTGGTCGAGGAGAGAAGGGTGATTAATTAAGGACAATCTCTTTATTCAAGTCTCGCTTTTTGATAAACCGATTCGTCAAAAGAGGAAGGCTAAAAAAATAATGGCAAGCCAAGAAGAAGTCAATGAGCTCAGGAAACAATTGGTTACCGTGACTGAGACACTGAAGCTACTCACACTCAAGATCTATGATTCCGTGAAGCAACAACAGATGGACCTCATGCAAGAGAGTCTAAGCAAGCTATCTAGTGACTATAAATTTCAGGGCATGAGTTCACAAGGGGTCTCGCTGGACAAGGAACTTCTTCCGCATAAGTTTAACGCCACTGACATCCCTAAATTCAAGGCAACAGATAACCCTTACTTCTATCTAAGAGCTTTTGAAACTATAATGAGCATTAAGGGTATCGATAAGAAGGTTTTCCCTTCACTGTTCCCACTATCTCTTGAAATCGTTTGTCAACAATGTTTATTTTCTCTCGAGAAAGAAAAAACCTCTTCTTGGGAGTCGATAACAAAAGCTTTCATAGATAGATATAAGTGCAACATCCAAGACGAAACAGACCACAAACAACTTGAGATGTTAAAACAAAAAGAAAACTAAGGGTTCACTTCTTTCTTCAATAAATGGAGGGAAATTTCTGCTAATATGGTCAAGGCTCCTACCGAAAAAGAATCTGTGAGGATGTTTATCAAGAATTTCCAAGGGAAGTATTCAAAACACTTAAAGTACCAACACAATCTAAATACTTTCAAAGCTCTCTATAATATAGGCATTGACATTGAAGATGACCTTCTGAAAAATAATGGTGCGAGAGGAAAGAAGAACAACCATCCTTCTTCTTCCTCTCTCATTAATGAAGTACATGCCACGAACGCCTCTAAACCACGAATCCAAAGATCAAAAAAGAGTGTTCACTCCACTTGGTATGAGTTACGAAACAGCTTTCGAGAAGCTACATCACAAAGGACTAGTCATGCCCATAGGGCCCATCAAAGATCTAGTTCAAGAAGCCAGGCCACCTAAGTGGGACCCTAATAAGCACTGCAAATGTCATCAAGGAAAGGGTCACGACACTGAAGAGTGTTGGAAACTCAAAGAAGCTATTCAAGATCTGATTGATAACAATGAAACTTCCGAGATTCTAGCCATCGAAGATGACCAAGCATCCTTCGATCCATCACTTCTTATCACACTTGTAGGAGAGCCCATGATCAAGACAACTTATATGACCTCTCTCAATGAAGTGGCCATGATTGGGGAGGATGAAAGTCTTTTCTTAGATAATACTAGGGAAGACTCGTCAAGTCTAAAAGAGGACGTTCGAAAACTGCAAGATGTCATTGCCATGGTCTTGAATGTGGTAGAAGGATTAGCAAATCGGGTAATGGACATCGAACAAAATTCTCGCCAAGAGTTTAATGAAGAACTCAATGCTCCTAAGCCACGGGAAAAACAGACCATTGAAGAATATACACCAATAGGAATGACTTACAATGAAGCATTTGACCGTGTTCACGATCAAGGTCAAGACCCTCCACCTAAAAAACGTTTTCCCAATGGGATCCGAATTCCTATTGTCAATACCATAGAGGTCGTAGTCACACTACTGAAAAGTGTCTCGCCCTCAAGGATCGTGTTCAAGACTCCATTGATTCAAATCTCCTTCATGTTCCTCCGCGCGACAAGAAGGTCAAGATTAGTAACAATAGTAACAGTGGCTGTAAAGGGAAGAAGAACGAAAATCCTTCTTATTCCGAAAACGCCCACTCTAGTAATAATGTTAGTACCTTAGACCATAATGGTGTCTTAGCCATGGACAATCAAGGATCTAAAAGGAAACCTAGGCAAGAGTTCACACCCATTGGAATAACCTGCGATGCTGCTTTCGATCGTCTCTATGATCGAGGAATAATCAAACCTATTGGCCCTACCGAGGATCCAACACCAGAAAATCGATCTTCAAGATGGAATCTAAACTCCTATTGCAAGTACCATCGAGGGCGCTGTCATACTAGTGATGAATGCTACAGGTTTCAAAACATCATTCAAGATCTCATAGAGGCAAATAAGATCCCATTGCCTCTAGCTAGCGAGAAGACTGGATGATGTCGGAGCAAACAACACAAGACAGAGGCGAACTTCAACGACAAGATTTCATGACCTCTTTTTCTATTTCTTTTTCATTTTTTCCTTTCCCCAATAAGTCTACCATAGACACCTTTTTTTTTTCCTTTAGATTAATTTTGTAGTTTTTTTTTCTTCTCCTTTTTCTCTTTTTAATAAAATGAGCATTTATTTCCTTATATATGATCATTTCATTATGTTGCACTAAAAACAAAAAAAAATAAAAAAAAAAAGCAAAATAAAAAAAAAACAAAAAAAAAAAAAACAAAAATAAACAAAAATAAAAAATAAAAACTAAAAAAAATAAATAAATAAAAATCCATGTCGAATTAAGCACAAGGTATACCAATGATTTAAGGCACCCCTTGTAGCCACATCATATTACCTTTCACCCTTCAATTATACAATCCTTTCTTCATAAACCACTTTGAGCCTCGTCTAGCGATAGACCTTTCTTTTTTCAACCTACATCTACCTAACCTTGGGATGGGATGGTGTGTAACTTATGCAATTCTAAAAAAGGCTTGAGTGAATTCAAAAGATAAAAATAAGCAAAAATAAATATATAAGAGTGTACAAAAAGGGCAAGTGTTCTAATGTCTTCGATATGAAAATGTCTTTGTTAAGAACATGTCTCAGATTGTGTCTCTTATCGAGTGCTCGGTACTGTGCCTGAAAAACATGAATGCCAAAAGAGTGATAGACCGAATGATCGGGATTTCCCACACTTATAAAAATGAAATAAATGCTAAAACAAAAGAAAGAGCTAAAAAAAGAGTAGAAAACCTCAAGCATGAAAATACAAAGATTCAAAAGCGAGTTTGCACACCTTGGGGGCTTATCTAGGGTCTTGAGCCTTTATCCCCTTCTTCTATAACCTTTAGCCTAATCACGTTACAACCCTTAAAAGGACCTTTTTGAGGTATACATACACTTGTGCGAGGTTCAGCTAGAGATACGTTCGGCCTGATTCCTAACGGATACGTAGGCAACCTCACATCGAGGTACGACCGTAATAAACATGCATTCATATTCACATTCACACACTTACACCATGATCATATCAAGGGATTTCCTATGCTCATCCCTATTCCTTTAGAGCTAGACTTGGGGGCTTGATCCCTACATCATTAGCCTACCTAGTCTAAGAGTCACCACCATTTGACTCTTCTAAAAATAATATTTTCCCACGCACTTAGCCTTTGTGGCTTAGCTTTAGTGTCACTTTCACACACTGCACAGATACATGACCAAATATACTTCCCTTAGGAACCCTTTGTCATGAAATCTTAACACAACGATGAAGCATGCCTTGTCATATCAAAATCACTCATCAATCATAATTGTCATTGCATCACGAAGTATGAAGTGCTTAGCCTCCGTGCCTAAGTTACCCAAATACTTTCATCATGGAGTCAACAGTTGAAATAGCCTAGGATGGGTTAATCCTTGCACCTTGAGAGATAGTATCAAACAACATTTGGCTAAGCTCAATCAACATGCATCTTCAAACTTTCGATCCTTTTTCGCGTCTTTCTTTTTTGGAAGAAAGTCGGTACCCTCCACAACAATGACGGAAATTTTTTGCTTTTTTGCATTTTTGAGTCAAATTGAATCAACACTATGCACACACGAGTCACGAGTCACACGTGTCATTTCACTTTGAGTCGAGTCAACCTCGAGTCAATCACAGCGAGTCAAGTTTATACCTTGAGTTGTGTCAAGTCAATGAGTCAAGCAATGCTAAACCTTAGGTCAACCCTAAGATGATTAAAGAGAATAGCAAAGTTCTATAGTAAAAAAAAAAATACAGGTGCAGCAGAATAGGGAAGACCCTACTCCAATTCTTGGCGTCAGAGATATTTCAGCAACGACAGAGCTCGAAGCCTCTCAGAAAGGTGATTTCGACCTCATATAGCAATTTCGGGTTCCTTGGTACGCTAGTTAGCCCCTATAAGCAATTTGACATGATTAAGTAGTCAGTATTATTACAATCACAATAAGTGGTTGACCTGATGAAAGTTTGTCTCACTTAGCTTAAAGCGCCTAAGAATTGGCTCATCACGGAAACACCGACATACTGGTTTTAGCGGAAGCAAAGTTCAAGCGAGCTTTAGAGATCGAAAAACGTTGTTCTTCGGAAATTTCTTCTTCAGAATATTATCGCAACAAACGTTCAAGTATCGTAGCTCTTTTGTTCAAAGACACGTGAACATCTCCATCAAAGCTCTTTTGTTCATAGACGCGTGGACATTCCTTTCAAAAGCTCTTTTGCTCCAGAGACGCGTGGGCATATTATTCAAAAGCTCTTTTGTTCAAAGACGCGTGAACATTTCCATCAAGCTCTTTTGCTCCAGAGACGCGTAGGCATATCATTCAAGCTCTTTTGTTCAGAGACGCATGGACATTTCCTACAAGTTCTTTTGCTTAGAGACGCGTGGACACATTATTCAGAAGATTATATAAAAAAGAAGCTCTTTGTTCAGAGACGCGTGAACATATAAAAAAGAAGCTCTTTGTTCAGAGACGAGTGAACATCGAAACAGCAAGGTGGTGTTCCCTAGATTGTGGAGAGTTGTCACAAACAACTGAGGACTGTTTCAAGAGAAGCAATCTTTGATAGTATTCCCTTGGACGTGGAATATTATCAATGCGGAGGAGAATCGTTTCAAGCGAAGCAATCTTCTATATTGGAAGCAGTTACAGGCATAACAGTTTTCAAGCGGGATGGCATTCTCTAGCTTGCAGAAGGTCATCAAAGCAAATCGGTTATTTTCAGAGACGTGTGCTCGACGGTGCAAGATACGCGTTGCTTAACTCTTTTATCTGTTTAACTAACGTAAGTTTGCAGGTATCGACGTTACAAGAGTGATTTAGGATCGTAGGACGTTCTGAATAATTCTTCGTCCCTATTGATACTTTGACTTTCGTTATCGAAACTCGTGTTTCTCCAAACTCAGTCAAAGTGGGGGCTTCTGTAGACACCCATTTGTGTCTCCCCAAAACCAAACCCGGTGATGAGTACCTTTCACATCGAATAATAATCGAATGAAGCGAAAGCGTGGAAAGTTTGGTGTTGCGGATAGTTTTAATTTCTTTTCTCTTCTCTCTGTTTTTGAAAACTTATTTTGAGAGAACAGCCAATCCAGTTTTGTTGGTCCAAGATATGGGTCCAATAGCAGTGTAGTTGGATGGGGCTTGACAAGAGCTTTCCAACGATATATTATAAGCCCAATTCTAATGAATATTGAGGAAGTTATGGCCAATTTTCTAAACAGGGCCCGGTTTGAGCCTTATATGCGGCCCAATGATCTAGAGCAGGGCCTAGTATGATTTATCATTCCTAATGCAATTAGGAAAGGTTTTAGTCTTCTAGATTCTTCTAGAAGGTTCTTTTCATTCCTAATTCAATTAGCATTGATAAATTGACTTTTGTTGACTTTTTAGAGTTTTAATTAAAATCAAAAAACATTTTTGAGGAAAAGATACGATTTTATCATCCTGTACGGCAAAATTTATCTTATTTGAAAAAGCGCCAGGCGCCTGGCGCCAATGGCCAATTCCTGGCGCCAGCTCTGTTTTAGGTGCGCCAGATGCTCTGTTTTGATATTTTATCTTTTTGGCTGATTTTCTCTATAAATAACGTCATAAAAACTCCGTTTTCATTCACCAATTCTCATCAACATTCATCTAGATTCACCTACAACCAGTAGATTCTCTTTCATTCTCTTTAATCATTCGCTAATTCTCATCAAGTTTTCCTTAATCATTCATTTCTCTCCCTCTTTTTCTAAACTTGTCTTTTACATACAAAATTCCGCATTCATTAGATCTAGAAACACCTACCCATATTCGAAGTTGCCTTCGCCCTAGACGTGAAAGATTTAATTTCTGAGGGTTTGGTCCCAAATCTGTATATTAATTATTTAATTTAATTGTTTTGATTATTATTTTTCTTGAAGTTAATAACGTGTGTATTTTGTTATTAGAAAGAGGTAAGAGGCATCAATGTAGTGCTTTAATGGTTTTAATTGATATTATGATGTAGAAATCATATTTAAATTGTTATTATGATATGCCTAGTATCATGTCTAGGGTAATTTTAATACTAAATATGCTTATTATGATTCCGATGATGCTTCCTATTCTCTTCCTAATATTTATGATTGTTAGTATCATGTTAGGGTTAAAGATTTGATTTTTATTGCTTAGTGTAGGCGTCGCTCAAAGTGCGCCTACGTTAAAAGCATGTTGTGAATATGATTGACACTCATAGGAAGTGGGAATTGACATATACGATTAGGGACAAGGAAAGTAGGGAGCCGCCAAAAAGTTTTTAAGGAACTTGTAAATCGTTCACGGATCATTTAAGGCAACCACGATAAGGGACAACGATAGGCAACAACGATTGACCCGTGAAGGTTACACCCTATTCATAATCCATGATATTAATAACTCCATATGGTTCGGAACCACGAAAGGAGGATCGGGGATGATGGTACGAAGTGAGTCATGAAGTCACATTCGCCCGTATTGGCCTCTACTCGATTCTTATATTGAAAAGCATTCCTGTGATCTTAAAGGCATACAAACAATAATTCAATTCGCTCCAAACTATTATTTAACTAAATTGGTTCAAGATTAATACACACATAATTCTAAAATATTAGTGATCACTTCAATTAATAATAAGATTAAAAGGAACCTAAACCGGTTGTCCAAATTATCTTATTAGTCGTGATTTTCAATTACATATTCCCTTTAAACATGTAATATGGTGATCAAAAAAAATATAATAGAACAAACATTAATATTAAAACCAACTTAATCACAATTCCAACAACATAAAATCGTTAGAAAAATAATAATAACAAAAGGAACACGATCCTTTCACGCAACTATAAAATAATAAACGAGTTAGTAACTTCAAGGAAATAATAAAACAATAACTAAATTAAATTAAATGAAATAAAGTTGATTTTTGGGCCAAACCCTCAAACAGTTCTACCTTTCACGCCTTGGCTTAAGGACAGAACCTTGAGTAAAATATTGGCTCCTTTGAGTGCTTGAAGAAGGAATTTTGAAGTGAAAAGGGTAGGCTAGTGATTAGGTTAATAACATAGAAGAGAGAAAATAAAAATAATAAAATTCTCGGTGCCCCGTTCATCAGAAAGGGGGTATTTATAGGGAAAATGTGCTGAGGGAGCACACGGAACCCTAAAATGATAAAAACCCTAAAAAAGTATCCCGTGACACGGTCAGACTGTCCTGTGACACGGGAAGCTCCACCGTCAGACGGTACACTTTCCCGTGATACGGTACACTTTTGGAGTGACGCGGGAAATTTTCAGAAAACGGGATGAAAAACGCGTTAAGGGTTTACGCGGAAAGGACACGAAATGTCCCATGTCATGGAAGACCTCCCGTCTCATGGGAAGTCTCATCGTTAGACGGGAAGGGTTCTCGTGACACGGTGGCAGTCTGCCGTGGCGCGGGAAATTCCAGTCCATTTTCCGTCTAAATTCATTTTTAACCCTAATTTCATTCGGCTTTTTAAGTGCCGATTGATAATTTCGGGCTTTTTCTGACTTTTATTATTCGGGCTAAAATAAGAAAATAATTAAATAAAAATAAATAAAAGGTTTGGGCCAAAAATAAATAATAAAACAATAAAATAAAAAGGTTTGGACTTAAAATAAGTTGGGCTGAAATTAAAACTATACTTTTACCAAACATCAAGACTAATCCATGGACCGTTCAAAAGTATGGATTTAATAAAATACAATTTTTTTAAGCACTCTCGGGATTAAATACTAAACCCGACCAATAGTGGCGGTGATAGGTTATTTATCATCGGGTTTGGTTTTGGGGAGACATTTTTAGGTGTCTACAGAAGCCCCCACTTTGACTGAGTTTGTAGAATCGTCTGTTTCGAAAACGATAGTCAAAGTAGCCGATAGGGACGGAGAATGATTTAAGACGTTCTGCGATCCTAAATCATTCTGTATACGCCGATACCTGCAGAAAAATGTTAGTTCTACAGATAAAAGAGTAAAGAGATAGAATGCGTATCTGACACTAGTGTATTGGTGACAAACGAATTTGGCAGCTTCCTAAGCTTGAAGGAATCCACCGAGTGACATTTGTTGAAACGCTTTCCATGCTTGAGGAAAGCCGACTGAAGAATTTGGTAGTTTTCTAAGCCTGAAGAAAGCTACCGGATAATACTTTCCATGCCTGAGGAAAGTCGACGTATGAATTTGGTGTCATTCTATGCTTGAAGAATTCCACCGATAATGCCTTCCATGCTTGAGGAAAGCCGACAAAGGAATTTTGTGGTTTTCTATACTTGAAGAAAAATCCACCGATAATGCTTTCCAAACCTGAGGAAAGCCGTCTTGGCGGTTTTCTATACTTGAAGAAAAATCCACCGATAATGCTTTCCATGCCTGAGGAAAGCCGACTTGTCGGTTTTCTATACTTGAAGAAAAATCCACCGATAATGCTTTCCATGCTTGAGGAAAGTCGACAGATGATGAGATTGCAAGTCTCTGTGTATCGAGAACCTTGCGTCATGAAATGATGGTGGTTCGATTGTCCCCGAACGTGGGATGTAGATGGTCCGCTTGTCCCCGGACGTGGGCTGTAGTTGGTTCGCTTGTCCCCGGACGTGGGCTGTAAATGGTTCACTTGTCCCCGAACGTGGGTTGTAGATGGTCCGCTTGTCCCCGGAAGTGGGCCGCAGATGATTCACAATTTTAAGCCGATTATCCGACCATATTAAGTGCTTAAAATGCCGAAAAATAAACTTTGATGCTTGCTAGGGGTAAAATGGTAATTTTAGTCCCATTTAAGTATCAGTTAGAATTTTTCGCGTAATTCCAGCAAAAAATAAATGTCCGATTTATGCAAGAAATCGTGCAACTTTAGTCAAAATGTCAGAATATTCGCAAATAACTTGAACTAAAACGCCGTGTCACAAGAAAATATTCCCGTGGCACGGTCAGGGCCCCCGTCACGCGGATCTGCTTCCCGTGACACGGCAAGACGGTCCCGTGTCACGGGAACCGAATGGTTGAAAAACGGTCAAAAAGGAATCTTTGACCGGTCAAGGCTTGTGCACCACACAAAAATCTGACCGTTACGTGGGAACGGGGTCCGTTGCAACGGTTACTTTTTTTTTTGCTTTAAATTCACATTTTGCTTCACCATTTCGCCATTTCTCATCTGATTCTCACTCCAAAAAGTTCAAAAACTCCTTGAGTTGCGGTGTCTCGTCGAGTTTTCACCGGTGCCCGGTTTTGCTTCCCGTCGGCCGGAGTTTACCACCGTGTCACGGCGGTTTTCCTCTTCTCTTTCCTTTTTATTTTTTTATTTTTTTTGCGACCTGCTGCTGCTTTCGTTTCGTGCTACCTACTGCTGTTGTTGTTGTTCGAAGTTTCTGACAGAGTCACCGGAGCTGCCGTCTGAGTCACCGGAGCTCCGTCGCCTGTGAAGCTCACCGTGACACGAGACAGCTTCGCCGTGTCACGAATTTTGTTGACCGTGTCGCGGCGGTCCTGCTGGTGGCCGGAGCTTTTTTCGAGCTTTTGGAGTTCGAATTTTCACCAATTTGCTGTTATTTCTTTCTATCTTCCTCATTTTCGACCCTCTACAAGCATCCATGTAAGTTTCCTTTGATTTTTGACTTGAATTTGCTTCACATAAGTAATTTCATGAAAAACCCTTAAAAATCAATTTGGGGATTTTTGATTTTGAGGTTTTATGTTGAAATTCTTGCCATGATTTTACTTGTATATATATGCATGTGTGTTTGTGAGGAATTTGAGACAAAAATTGCATGATTTGGTGGAGAATTGAGCAAATCACCATTTTTGGGCACTACTTTGTGAAATAATGTTCATGTTATTCCTTTGTTCTTGAAATGGTGAAAAAATGGTGGTGAATCTTGTGAAATGATGTGTTGATTCATATTTTGCATATGTACTATATTGTCATGGAGAACATAGTATCATGCGGCTAGGAGAAGTGAAGTATTAGTTTGTCATGGAGAAACTAAATACCATAATTTTGCCAATTTTTAGCCTGGAGGTAAAAATTTAGCATATAATTCAAGAAATTAAATAACTTAGGAAATGATGCTAAGTATTTTTATTTTTATTTTTATAAATATGTCACTTGAATCAAATGTTTAGGAAATGATGCTAAACATTTAGATTTTGACAATAGCATGCCTAGACAACGAGATTGTGATCTTTCTACCCATGGTCGGCGTCGGGCTTTTCGAGAGGACACTCCCACTGTCCCTGAGGGCATGGACGACGATGTCTTAGAGTCCGAGCCTCGGACTTCTACGAGTAGGGGTAGGTGGGTTCCACCTCCGTGGACTCCAGACCAGTTGGTTTTCTGCCGTGAAAACCATGTCTCTCATCGCCCACTTTCCGGCATAGTCGATGGCACGCTTCGCCAACATGGTTCCGGAGCCGGTGATTTGATCCCTCGACTTCACCAGGTCATTACGAGGGATCCTGCTACGAACGCCCTATGGGAATCGGCTAGCTTAGTAGATTTCTACATGGCGGTTGTAGGGTTTCGCAGCCCCCGAGGTTGCGGCGCGACAGCCGTTCGCGCTTTGTTGGAGTATTTTTGGGATACTACCAACACTTTTCATTTTGCTTGGGGGGAGATAACGGTGACCCCTCTAGACTTCAGTATGATCAGCGGGCTGCGCTTCACCGACCGGGCTGTTGGTAAGATGTCCGATCTATCTTGGGGATCGGCTGAGGCAGTTGATTTGTTGGGTCCGATCGTTCAGCACATCGACCAGTGTCTCGAGGTGGTCCTAGGAGTGGACGATCGGAGCTGGCTTTAGTTCTAGCTCGCGGTTTTCAGATGGAGGATACGACGGTTGAGCAGCGGGTGCAGATCTTCATCCTGATCCTGATCTCTATGACCCTCTCTCCTGACAGGAGTTAATGCGTGCTCCTTTGCTATCTCCCCTCTTTGGCCAGGATCCATGAGATAGGATCCTATAGCTGGGCCAGTCTTGGGTACGCGGATCTTCTTTTGTCTCTACGTCATGGCTGCCGGCAGTTGAATGACGAGTCTCCCATCACCGTCTATGGTTTGTGGAGAGTCGTAGAGGTGATGATCTTTTTCCTTTTTGTTTCACTTTAGCTTGTTCGACTCATGTGCTAAAGATTACTTTTATCGCAGCTATGGTTCTACGAGTACTACCCAGGTTTGGCTCCTCGCCGGCGTCGCGGAGCGGTCCATGATTTCCCTGTCGGGGCCAGCTGGCATGACCGAGGAGAGTCGCGGGTGGAGTCCGTCCTTGCACTGCGTGGGCTACTACGCCGAGGCACCTCTTCTGTTGGCGTAAGGATTAGTTTTGTTGCGTTTTTTTCCTTCTGATGTTGTTTCCGTTGTTTCACGCCAACTTTTTATGGTTTCCAGGTTCCCATTGATGTCCAGTATCGTCCTTGGAATAGGATGACTGATCTACCTGAGGCCCTGCGTCTTTCAGTGTACTGTACCATTTTGGTTGGTACAGGACGCTTTGTCTGGTATTTGGGGGAGCGAGTCGTCCGTCAGCATAGCGGCGATTGCTTTGTGGTGCCCTCATCTCCACCAGAGTCGATACTGGACTCCCGCTTGATCAGAGAGTTGATCAAAAGGGGAGAGCGCTATACTCTTCCATGGTAGGAGCTTGTTCACATGGAGAGTGACTATGCGCGGGACTTGCTTCCCTCTCTGGCTCCTCCACCTCGCCTTTTCGAGGTATGATTTATTTTGAGGATTTTCTTTACTAGTCTCTGTTTTAAATAGTCGAATAACTTGATTATTTGATCATATTTTCAGACAACCATCCTCCCTGTGGGAAGGATCGAGATTCCTCCTCAGTCTGTCCGTTATCCAGGGTCGATTGGTATCACCGAGGATCATATTGCTGACGCGCCAGAGGGTTACAAACAGGCGCAAGAGTCTCTGCCCGAGGTCTTTGAGCCGGTGAGTTTTCTTTGATGCATTATTCATCTTTTTAACGCCGCTTGTTACTGACTTTTCTTTGTTTTATCCTCAGCCTAACCGCCCGGAGATGATGGGATTCACGAAGCTGGTTGACGCCCTGAAGTATTGCATCATCAAGCTTCAGCGTGGTGCGAGTTGTCGGAGCTCTAGCGACGTTCTTGAGGTATCATTCATTTTTTACTTCTACCATTTGTTTTATTTTGCATTGTTGACACCTTTTGATTTTGTATCTTTCAGGAGCGACGGAGGTCCCGCTCGCGCTCGAGGCCTAGAGGCTCGGACGAGGAGGAGCTTGGTCGTGGTAGACGATCTCCTAATATTCGTCGGCGTTCTCATTCTCAGCGAGAGCCTCAGGCTACCCAGCCATTTCAGGAGGCTCAGTGGCAGCAACCTCAGTCTTCCCAGCGCTTTCCGGGCCAGAGTCAGGGGCAGCGACAGTTGTTTTCACAGCCTCCGCAGCCTGAGCTTGGGTCTGTTTTGACTCCCTTGGATTCTGGTTCATTTTTAGCTCCATTGTCCGGGATTCCTCCACCGGTGTCGGGCTTGTTCTCAGTTCCGATGTATGGGACGATGCCTTCATCGACGATTCTAGTGTCTTTGGGCCAGTCTACACTGTTTTCCGGCTGGACGGGTCCTGCCTTGAGCTTGGCTACCGCTGGGGTTACAGGGACTAGTAGGGACACTACTCCCCGTACTCGGATGGTGGAGGGACTCTTCGGTTCGCCGTTCCCATATGCACAGGGTGGAGACGAGACTGATTCTGGCTCTAGGGACTTTTGACCGAGGGTTTTTGTTTGTACATACTATGATGACACTTGACATATTCATGTATTACGACTCTTTGTACATTATTTACGGTTTATGTATTTGTTATTGTGTGTTAGTGTGTGCTTGAAACTCCTTGTGTGTGATTGTGTATTTATTAACGACGCGACGAAAAAAACATAAGTTGAGTAATGGAGGGTACCGACCTTCCCCAAAAGAAAAAAAATAAAAAGACAAGCAAAATAAAATTACCTTCCCCAAAAGAAAAGAAAATAAAAAGACAAGCGAAAATAAAAGAAATAAAATAAATAAACGAAATTATCTTCCCCGAAAGAAAAAAGAAATAAATAAAATAAAGTGATGAATAAATAAAATAAAATAAAGATAATAATAATAATATAGATAAAAAAAAGGTGAGAAGTTTATTAGCAACAAAACTCTCAAAAAACTGGAAAATAAACGGTGAAGATAAAATACTATAAAAAATCCGGATAAATACGGGAAAGGATGAAAAAAAGAAGACGCGTGAAGTGCCGTGACACGGCACTATGTACCGTGTCACGACAGAACTTGTCGTGTCACGGAAAAAGTTCCCGTGACACGGTGGAACTTCCCGTGTCACAGGACGCGTATTATTTAGCGGTGTGTTTTACGCGTATGAAAAGATAAATTGTGGGCAGTTTCGAGCGCTTTTGCTATAAAATAAGACCAGATTATTCATGATATGCATAATTACGAAACACAAAATAATTTACACCTTTTTTTTTTTTTTTTTTTATTCGACTGATTTTTTTTTCTCTTATTTTTATTTATTTATTTATTTTTGCAGATTTGGTTGATGGAGCGTTTGGAACTATTCGAAGCCCCCGATGATGTTGAAAAATATGGCCCTAACGACCTAGTCTGCAGGAAAAAGAATTACTCTGCGAACATGTCGTATGAAGATTGGAAAAATTTCTTTGCAAAGAGAGAATTTTCCATTCGTTGGGTGGTGCCTTGGTGGAGGCTTACTAGGATGGTTGGCACGAATGATACTCCATATTGCCGAGTTCCTAGTATCTCAAAACTGACCTTTTATTGCCCTTCTCGACTGATGCGGCAGTATGGACTTGAACAAGTAATTTCACGCTATAACGATAGTCCTCGTGAAGTATCGTTGCATGAAAGTAACGTTCACAAGTACAAAGCTTATTGGATTGGAAAACCTTTGTGGACCGTTTCTTTAAGTGACCAAGCCCCTCCTCCTTTATCTAGTGCATACAAGGCATGGTTGAACCCTAGAAGTAGGAGGGAACGATTTGGATCACGCAAGTCTGATGTGAAGAGTCGTCTTGGAAATAAGAAAGCTCCTCCTAAAGATCGTCTGGGTTCGAAAACACAAGGGATTGAGTTTAAGACTCCTATAATGCCAAGAAAGAAGAATTATGTGAAAGGGAAGGGTAAAGAAAAGATAGTCTATAGGGAGAAACAACCGAAAAAATTCAAGAAAGGTGAAAGGGGTGAAAGTTCGACTAGGGGTGTGACGGTTCGGGCTACGAAAGACACATTAATGGTGAAAGCCGACCTAATTGACCAAGAGAAGGATGTTCCTAAAGAGAAGAGAGATTAGATCAATAGTGCTTTGCTTTTTATGATTTAATTTTTATTTAAAATAAGGCATATGATGCCAATACTTGTAGTCGCATTTATTTTAATAATAGCACATTTATTTCAGCCTTAAAAAATAAAAATTACTTTTATTTATTAGTTATTTATCCGAGTCAAGGAGTCGGACGCAATGGAAGAACGAAAACAAAAACTCGAACAATGAATTCGCAACGAATGCGCCAATATTCCAAAAATAAAACGGAAAAACTTAAATTCCACCGTGTCACGGTGAAAGGGTCCCGCGACACGATACAAATTCCCGCGTCACGGCAATATTATTTTTTTTTGGCGACAGAAGATGACGTGGCACGGGAACTTCTCTCGTCTAACGGGATAAATTCCCGTGTTACGGGAATTTCCCTTCCCCCTTTTTTTCGTTCAGGCCCACCGTGTCACGGTGAACAGTACCGTGACACGGTGGGATGTCCCGTGTCGCGACAATTTTCCTTTTTTTTTTTTTTTTTTTTTTTTTTGGCCGTGACGCAATGCTGAACCGACGCGCATATTTGATCAACAGAGGGCGGATTTTTTTTTTTTTAAGTGGCCGGGCCCCCTTGAGGGGTTGCCTACGTATCCTAAAAAGGAATTAGGCCAAACGTAGCTCTATTCAGTTATGAACCCATGCGACTAGGCATAGAATTTCTTGAGTTGATCCAAGTTAGTTAAATTATGGAAGCCGTTACCGTCCATGTCTACCAATTGTGCCGCTCCGCCAGCCAAGATGGCTTTAACAATGTACGGGCCTGACCAGTTCGGTCTGAATTTTCCTCTTGGATCTAACACATTTTTACGATGTGCCTTAAGCACTAGGTCACCCTCTTTGTTAATTCTGGTCTCGACTTTTTTATTAAAATGTCGTGCCATACGCTGTTGGTAGGTTTGGACATGATGCAAAGCTGCCAAGCGTTTTTCATCAAGCAAGACCAGTTCGTCGTATCTTGCTCTAATCCAGTCGACTTCATCTAGTTGGCTTTCCAATGCGATTCGAAGAGAAGGTATTTCGAGCTCGATGGGTTGTACAACTTCAACTCCATAGACCAAAGAGAAAGGGGTAGCCCCTATCGATGTACGAACGGAGGTTCGATAACCCAAAAGGGCAAAATGTAGCTTACTTGGCCAATGCTTGTAATTTTTTGTCATCTTTTCGATGATAGTTTTCACATTTTTGTTGGCCGATTCGACTGCTCCGTTTGTTTGTGGTCTTTAAGGCGATGATCGGTGATGTTTGATATGATATTTCTGTAATAATTCCGCGTATTCGGCTTGGAAATGTGTCCCATTATCACTGATCATCTCATGTGGTACCCCATAGCGGCATATGATATTTTTCTCAATGAATTGAGCTACGTGTTTTGTTGCCAGCTTGGCATATGAGGCAGCCTCGACCCATTTGGTGA
Organism: Chenopodium formosanum; assembly: GCA_024500155.1. Lineage (NCBI taxonomy): Eukaryota > Viridiplantae > Streptophyta > Magnoliopsida > Caryophyllales > Amaranthaceae > Chenopodium > Chenopodium formosanum. The sequence continues at coordinate 46,462,797 of CM044880.1, forward strand.
AGTAGTCGATTGCTACGAGAATGAATTCATGCCCCCCTTGTCCTGGTGGTGTTATATTTCCAATGATGTCAATGCCCCAAGTGGAGAAAGGCCATGGAGAAGTATACGTGTAGAGAAGCGAAGGTGGAACATGTTGTAAGTTTGCATAGATTTGACACTTCTTACATTTCTTGACGTATTCGTGACAACCTCTCTCCATAGTAGTCCAATAGTAACCTTGTCGTTGAATCTTTTGGACTAACATCTTTGCATTCATCTGAGTTCCACATATACCAGCATGAAGGTTTTCCATGGTTTTATGTGCTTCTTTCTTAGCTATACATAAGAGATTTCTTCCCATTGCAGTTCTCTTGTGGAGTTCTCCCCTGATGAGCACATACTGTGAGGCCAGGAGCCTCAAAGCACGGCGTGCCCTTTTATCAGTATTAGGAGGGTATTCTCCTCTTGTCACATAATTAAGGATGTCCGTATACCATGGCTCTTCATCTTCTTGTTGTGGTTCCTGTTCATCGTCAAGTGCATGAACATAAGCTGGTTCATATCTTCTCTCTATGGTCAGTGGCATTCTGATTGTGTCAGCTGGAATTCGCACCATTGATGCTAATTTAGCTAGTGCGTCGGCGAACTGGTTTTCTTCTCTTGGCAAATACGTATATTCCACTTCATCTAGTTGCTCCATGAGAGTTTCTAAATGAGCTTGATACGTAGCGAGACTTTCACTTCTCACTTTCCATCTCTTGGAGATTTGGTTAATGATTAGTGAAGAATCACCGTAGATTCTGAGTTTCTTAATTCCCAAGGCGACAGCTGTTTCTAACCCCAAATTACATGCTTCATATTCTGCGGCATTGTTGGTGACATCAAAGTCGAGCTTCATGGAAATTGGGATGTGTTCTTCATTGGGTGATACGAGCAAGACTCCTACACCACATCCCTTTTGGTTTGAAGCTCCATCGAAATAGAGCGTCCAACTATCATCTTCGGTCATGAGTAGATCTTCGTCAGGAAAATCGTACTCATCTTCTATTTCAGCTTCTTCTAGCGGAAAGTCTGCTAAGAAGTCAGAAACTGCAGAACCTTTGATGGCTTTTTGTGGCACAAATCTCAAGTCAAATTGAGCTAGATTAACTATCCACCTTGATAATCTGTCGTTGAGTGTTTCTTTCTCGAACAAGTATTTGAGAGGATCCATCTTAGACACGACATGCACTGTATGAGTGAGCATGTAATGTCTTAGTTTCTGTGCGGCTCATACAAGTGTGAGACACAACTTCTCGAGTGGTGTGTATCGCGTCTCATATCCTTGAAGTTTCTTTCTCAAGTAATAGATTGCATTCTCCTTGCTTTCGATCTCTTGTGCTAGCATTGCCCCCATCGTTTCTCTTGTGACCAGAAAAGGTAGAGTCGAAGAGGAAAGTCAGGTATTGCTGGCGCTAGCACGGGTGGGTTTGCCAAATACTCTTTGATTTTGTCGAAAGCCTTTTGGCAATCATCATCCCATGTGACTGGGACATTTTTCTTAAGCTTCTTGAATATAGGTTCACATATCGCTGTGAGCTTTGATATGAACCTACTTATATACTGCAACCTTCCAATGAAGCCTCGAATCTCCTTCTCATTTTTGGGTGGTGGCATGGCCATGATCGCTTTTACTTTTGAAGGATCTATTTCAATCCCTCGAGAACTGATCACATATCCAAGTAACTTACCTGACGTGACTCCAAAGGCACATTTTGCTGGATTTAATCTCATTTTGTACTTACGGAGTCTTTCAAAAAACTTGTGAAGTGCAACAATATGGCCTGGGCAATCTTTAGACTTAAAGATCATATCATCGACATAGACCTCCACCTCTTTGTGCATCATGTCATGTGACAATGCTGTAGTTGCTCTTTGGTAGGTGGCACCCGCGTTTTTTTAACCCGAATGGCATTACCGTATAGCAATATGTACCCCATTGTGTGATGAATGTGGTTTTCTCCATGTCTTCTTCGGCCATCAATACCTGATTATATCCGGCATAACCATCCATGAATGACAGGAGTTCATGGTTTGCTGTATTATCGACCAGAATGTCAATGTGAGGTAGAGGGAACCCATCTTTTGGGCTTGCTTTATTAAGATCCCTGTAATCAACACACATTCTGACCCTTCCATCCTTCTTTGGAACTGGAACCACATTTGCTATCCATTCCGGATACTTGGATACTCTGATGAAACCTGCGGCCAATTGTTTCCTAATTTCTTCCTTGATTTTGAGAGCAACATCTAGTTTCATTCGGCGCAGCTTTTGTTTGACAGGCTTCTTACCTGGAATGAGTGGTATCGTATGCTGAGCTATATCCCTGTCAATTCCTGGCATATCTTGGTATGACCAAGCAAATACATCAACAAATTCACTAAGCAAATTAATTAGCTCTTTGCGTTCATCTTGACTTAGTGTTAATCCAATTTTTACTTCTTTAACAGTCGTATCATTGGAAATGTTAACTGTTTCTGTATCTTCAATAACTGCTGTTTTATTTTCGTGTTCTTCCATTGCTTTTATTATTTCTTTGTCATTTTTATCACTAGCAAAGCAATATTGATCAGGGCTAGGGGAATGGCACGCATCGTAAGCAAAGGTACTCATTTTATTGAATTCATTGGCTAATACATCAAGAGAGGCAAGGTCGGCTGCGACCTCACCGGAATTATTAGGACTAGAAAGAGAGGACTCAACAAGAGACTCAGGGTTGAACTCTATAGCAGAAAGAGGGTCGGCCTCAGACTCTAAGGACTCGTCTACAGACTTAGACTCAGACTCAGACTCAGACCCAGACGACTCAGACTCATCAAACATAGGACCCTCGCCAGCGGTTATTTCCAACTTCTCTCCACTCGGCGTAGTGATCCTCAATGTCTTGCGCCATCCCCCTAAAATGTTGTCAGATTGGACAATTAACTCGGAGGGGTCAAAATCCTTATTTTCTATGACAGCTTGAACGAGCTTGGAGTTATCATTGCAGACCGGCTTGGATTCATTTTTCTCTATTCCAAAAAGAAGGTTGATTCCCAGATCATCAGAGTTCAGGCTAGCTGGCTTCTCGGCTGTGGAGAGCTCTTCGTCTTCATCGATGAAGTCACAATCGAGGAACACCTCAATGGACAAATGGTTCAGGGAATTCATAGCATGGGAAGTCTTCCCCTTCTTTGATGTACTAGCCATTGAGGGTAAACGGATATGGATCCATGGCCATTTCCGTCTTTGTGATTCGAGCGTTGTTGCGAGCCTTCATTTTCAATGCAGCTCGTTTCAGATCTTCTTTTGTTAGCTTGAATCCCAAGCCGAAAGTATCCTTCTTGAGCGCACCAGGATGGCCCCAAGATTTAGCCATTTTATTCTTAAGCCCAAGGGTCATTCCAGGGAAATGACCTTGCTTCTTCAGAATGGCATTGATACTGGTATTTGAATAGGGATCGAAGTCGAGATGGCACTTTTCCTCCTCTTCGATCACGAGAACATCATCTAGTGAAAACCCCCAAAGATCTTCATCTTCTTCGTCATGTTCAACATGGACGATAGGAGTATCAATAACTTGAATGCGCATAGGAGAAGCATCGATAGTAATCGAAACCCCTCCAATTATGGCTTTCACTTTCTGGTGAAGCGATGACGGAATCGCCTTTAGCTCATGAAGCCAAGGGCGTCCTAACAACAGATTGAAAGAGGCCTTAATGTCCACCACCTGAAATTTGGTGCGACATTCAATGGCCCAGTAGTTATATTCAGTATGATAATACCCACGGCTTGACGACAAGTATTATCGTAAGCTCGAATCCCTTGAGTGGAGGGAGTCAATTCTTCATTCTTTATACCCAACTTCTTTGCAGTACGGAGTGGGCACACATTGATTGCAGAGCCATTATCAACAAGGCTCATGGGAACATTCATCTGCCTACACACTACAATGAGGTGCAAGGCCTTATTATGTTGGTCCCCTTCCGGGGGTAGATCCTTATCAGAAAAGGAAATCAGATTGCTAGTACTCGGCAGCTTAGTAGTGAGAAAGTTGACCAATCCTTGAGGAGTCATGTCATCATCGAATCCTATTTTCACCAGAGCATTCATCACAGCCTTTCGATGCTCGTGAGAAGTGGCCAAAAGCTTCCATACATTTATATCCACCTTGGTCTTTTGCAGTTGTTTGACCACATCGCTATTCACAGGGTCGATGGGATCAACTATCGGATGTGATTGTGGTGAAGGTGGAGGTGGGTTAGGTTGTTGCAACCGTCTACTTCTGGTGATGAACAGGCTATGTCTTTGAGATAGACGTCTTCATCATCACTATCCCAGATCCCATTCACTTCTTTAGTACTTGAGATAAATACAACTTCCGGCAGAGGTTCATTCACAGGTTGAATGAGTATTGACGGATCAAAGGAGACTTCATCTCCCATGATAGCCAAAGCATCAGAAAGAGGACCTGTTTGAATGTTAGGCTTCTTGCCCCCTGGAGGGACAGGAAGTTGGTTAGCATCAATCAGGTCTTGGATTGCATCTTTCAGCCTCCAACACTTCTTAGTGTTGTGACCCTTGCCTTGATGAAACTTGCAATAAGCACTGGGGTCATAGCTAGCGGTCCTATGCTCAGGTCGAGGTTCTGGAAATGGTCCGATTGGCATAATCAGTCCCTGACCATGCAAACGGTCATAAGCAGCATCATAAGTCATTCCCAATGGCGTATAAACCCTCCTTTTCCTTTGAAATCTTTGAGGAGGAGTATTAAGGGCCAGCACATCATTGACGTTGATATTATTGGTAGCATTATTGGGCTTAGAAGACGAAGAAGAAGGAGTGTCGTTCTTCTTGTTTTTGCAAGTGCTGTTGTTATTGTTGCTACCAACAGACTTCATCAGTTCATCTTCAATATTGATTCCAATATCGTATACAGCTTCAAAGGTACTTAGGGGCAAAAACTTCAAGTGTTGCTTTTACTTATGAGTCAGATTGGCAATGAACAAGCGAACCATTTCCTTCTCCTTGGGAGGATCCACCAGGAGCGCAGCTGTTTCTCTCCACCTGCTTAAGTAAGTGGTGAAGCCTTCATTCTCTTTCTGTTTGAGAATGGAGAGTTCACGTTCAGAAGTCTTGGCTTGGATGTTACACTTGTACCGATTCATAAAGCTTTCAGCAACATCCTCCCAGGTCGCGACATGCTTGGATTCCAAAGAATAGAACTACTGTTGACATGCATGCTCTAAGGAAAGAGGAAACACCGTAGGGAAGAGTGTCACGTCTACCCCCTTAAGAGCCATAGTTGCAGAAAAAGCCTTTTAATGGAAAAGCGGATTATCAGTAGGCTTGAATTTGGGAATATCAGCAGTGGAAAACTTCTCAGGAAGCTTCTCTCTTATGGACGAAGAGGTGACAGGTTGTTCCACATAAGTGAACTCTACAGAAATCTTGCTCATCTGTTCCTTAATCTTGTCCATTGCAGCAGTAGTGACATTGTTTTGATTGTCTTGCTCTACAGTGCTGACTCTAGTGGTGAGTGTCTGCATCATGTCAGACAATCTTTCGATTGTCTTGTTGAGGTTCTTAATGTCTTCCTTAGTGGCCATTGGTTAAAAGTAGACTGGAGATGGTCTTGTGGAGATGATTGAGGTGGTTTCCTTGTACGCCTCTTTGGTATAAGAGGTTGTTGAGGTATGGACTCGAACCGTAACAATCTACCCCTGCTTCTTGTCCAAGCGCTGTGACACCGAAACAAACACACCTTTAATGACCAAACTTAACCTTAACCTATCCACATTAAAAAAAGAAATTTTTTTTTATTAAAAAACTATAATTTTGAAACTCTACTTATTATTTTTTTTGAAAAAAAACATGAGAGGATACCATCCGACTTACTCCGAAAAAAAAACGACACAAAAACGAGACTTCCCTAAAATACGGTCAAAAAGTAGTGCACGACTAAAGAAAAAGTGTGTGAACACGATATATGAGTGATTAGGTGAGGTTATAGACGCGTGTTTTGACCATATAGCTAGACACGACACAAAACTGGACACAGCATTCGCACAAAAATCGAGAAAAAGACTGTCAAGACACTTTCCTGGGCACCGTGTCACGGTGCAGACTGTCGTGACATGGTGCAGTATACCGTCAGACGGGAGACTTCCTCATGTCACGACACTGTTCACCGTGGCGCGGCAGAACATGCCGTGACACGGTGCGCAGTTCCAGGTCAGTTTTGTGATTTTTTCATATTTTAATCGATTTTAGGTCCGTACTAATTACTATGTAAGAATAAAAACCCCCGGTCATGGGTTAAAAAAAAGAGCAAACACATGAGGGTTAGCACCAAACAACCACGTAGCATTTAAGCACGATGATAAAAAAAAGTTCGCAACCTAGAGTCGAGATCTATGTTCAACTATTGGTCCAGCTTTGGGTGTCAAAAGGGTACCATGGTTAAGAGTTTGGACGCATTAGAAAGGCAGCCTCCCTTGAGGGTGTATGCCAACGGGCGGCTCCGCGAGTTCGTGATGAAATCGAACTCGACTCCATGGTTTGGGTGGATTTAATAACTCGGATAAACCCTTATTGCCATAAGCGTTTTTGGGTCGACAGAGCTTAAATCCCCCGGGGCTAAGACGCATGTAGAACACATACGTTTTTTCAGAAAAATCGTAGGAAGTCGACTGTGAGAAAAGAAAATAAGCCACCGGACTGATTTTAGGACTGCCGTGACACGGCAAAAATTCCCGTGTAACGGTACTGTGCACCGTCAGACGGTGCACTGTACCGTGACACGACAGATTCTCCCGTGGCACGGCAGTCAGAAAATCTGACTGGTGCCCTGTTTTCTTTTGCGCGCAACCAAGTTATCCAATTTTTCCTACGGGACAAACCTGAACGTGACGTTAGAATGTCTATGCAGATGAAAAAATGCCAAATTAATCACAGGAATATTTTTTTCAAGAATCTTTCAAGTCTCATCCACTCATCTTAATTAAATACTGATCACTCAAATCGATAAATAATTAAGAATCCTCCCCATTGGAGTCGCCAAATTGTAGGCGTCGCTCGAAGTGGGCCTACGTTAAAAGCATGTTGTGAATATGCTTGGCACTCTTAGGAAGTCAGAATTGACATATACGATTAGGGAAAAGGAAAGTAGGGAGCCGCCAACAAGTTTTTAAGGAACTTGTAAACCGTTCACAGATCATTTAAGGCAACCACGATAAGGGACAACGATAGGCAACAACGATTGACCCGTGAAGGTTACACCCCATTCATAATCCATGAGATTACTAACTCCATATGGTTCGAAACCACGAAAGGAAGATTGGGGATGATGGTACGAAGTGAGTCATGGAGTCACATTCGCCCGTATTGGCCTCTACTCGATTCTTATATTGAAAAGCATTCATGTGATCTCAAAGGCATACAAACAATAATTCAATTCGCTCCAAACTATTATTTAACTAAATTGGTTCAAGATTAATGCACACATAATTCTAAAATATTAGTGATCACTTCAATTAATAATAAGATTAAAAGGAACCTAAACCGGTTGTCCAAATTATCTTATTAGTCGTGATTTTCAATTACATATTCCCTTTAAACATGCAATATGGTGATCAAAATAAATATAATAGAACAAACATTAATATTAAAACTAACTTAATCACAATTCCAACAACATAAAATTGTTAGAAAAATAAAAATAACAAAAGGAACACGATCCTTACTTTGATTATGTTTGTTTGCAACTACAAAATAATAAACGAGTTAGTAACTTCAAGGAAATAATAAAACAATAACTAAATTAAATTAAATGAAATAAAGTTGATTTTGAGGCCAAACCCTCAAATAGTTCTACCTTTCACGCCTTGGCTTAAGGACAGAACCTCGAGTAAAATATGGACTCCTTTGAGTGCTTGAAGAAGGAATTTTGAAGTGAAAAGGGTAGGCTAGTGTTTAGGTTAATAGCATAGAAGAGAGAAAATAAAAATAATAAAATTCTCGATGCCCCGTTCATAAAAAATGAGGGGGGTATTTATAGGGAAAATGTGCTGAGGGAGCACACGGAACCCTAAAATGAAAAAAACCATAAAAAAAAGTATCCCGTGACACGGTCAGACTTTATCGTGACACGGGAAGCTCCACCGTCAGACGGTACACTTTCCCGTGACACGGTACACTTTTGGAGTGATGCGGGAAATTTTCTGAAAACGGGATGAAAAACGCGTTAAGGGTTTACGCGGAAAGGACACGGAATGTCCCGTGTCATGGCAGACCTCCCGTGTCACGGGAAGTCCCACCGTCAGACGGGAAGGGTTCCCGTGACACGGTGGCAGTCTGCCGTGGCGCGGGAAATTCTTGTCCATTTTCCGTCTAAATTCATTTTTAACCTTAATTTCATTCGGCTTTTTAAGTGCCGATTGATAATTTCGGGCTTTTTCTGACTTTTATTATTCGGGCTAAAATAAGAAAATAATTAAATAAAAATAAATAAAAGGTTTGGGCCAAAAATAAATAATAAAACAGTAAAATAAAAAGGTTTGGACTTAAAATAAGTTGGGCTGAAATTAAAACTATACTTTTACCAAACAACAAGACTAATCCATGGACCGTTCAAAAGTATGGATTTAATAAAATACAATTTTTTTAAGCACTCTCGGGATTAAATACTAAACCCGACCAATAGTGGCGGTGAAAGGTTATTTATCATCGGGTTTGGTTTTGGGGAGACATTTTTAGGTGTCTACACTTAGTGACATGTTAGGGTTTGTTATTAATCTTGTTAGTATCATGCCTTGGATCTTGCTATTTTTATTATGCTTTAACATGATTTATGATTATTTTTATAATTGTTTTGATTATGATTATAATTTTTATAATTATTATTATGATGATTATTGTTTTGATTATTATTATGATTATTTTAATTATTATTATTGATTATCATTATGTTGCTTGATACATTATTTATTGCTTGATCACACCTGTTTTATGCGTGTTTAAAGGGAATTAGTACTTGTAATCATGCTTATTAAGATAATTAATAATCTTGTTAGGGTTAATGTGATTATAATTTCAAGTGATCGCCAATAATAGATTTATTTGTGCATTAATATTCAACCAACATAGATAAACAGGTTTAGGGCTAAACGTATTGATTGCATGTAGTTAGAAAGCGCACATGAATACGATCAAAATAAAGTAGAGGCCTATTATTAGGGCAGGTTCAATCTCTTTTAGGTTGGATTTGTACCTTCATCCCCGAACCCTTATTTGGTTTTAGACCTTATGAAGTTGACAATCTCTTGGATCGTTAAGGGGTGAACGGTTTACATGTTCCTAAAAAAACTTGTTGGCGACTCTTTTTCTCTATCTTCTTCCCTTTTGGACGCCACCGTACTTTAGTGTATGACCACAGTGGGGTTTAAGCAAGGGGATTAACGCTTTAAATTATTCCCTACAATACTAGTGAAAGCTCATCAAGTCTAGAAGAGGATATTCAGAAATTACGAAATATCGTTGTAACGATTATGGGTGCAATAGAAGGATTAAGAGAGTGGATAATGGTTATCGAACATCGTTCTCATTATCAACATCATAGAGGCCATGATCACACTACCGAATGACGCTTCATCCTCAAAGATCGCGTGCAAGACCTCATTAAGTCAGGTCTCGTCCATATTTCTCCAAGCAACACTAAGGCCAAGGTTAGTAACGATAACAACAGTGGCTAGAAAGGAAAGAAGAACGACTATCCTTCTTCTTCCGTAAACACCTACTCTAGTAATAGTGTTAGTACTTTCGACCTTAATGAAATCTTAGCCAGGGATAATCGAGGATTTAGAAAGCAACTAAGATAGGATTTCACCCATATTGGAATTAGCTACGATACTGCTTTCGATCAACTCCATGCAAAGGGACTCATTACTCCTATTGGACCCATTCAAGATCCCCCACCTGAAAAGAGATTGCCTAGTTGGAACCCAAATGTACGTTGCAAGTACAATCAAGGTAAGGGACTGTAGACACCCAAATGTGTCTCCCCAAAACCAAATCCTATAATGAATATTTTTCACGTCATTTGATTATCGAAGAAAGCGAAAGTGTGAAAAGTCTAGTGATGAGGATGTTTTTATTAAATATCTCTTCTTTCTGTTTTTGAAAATATTTCTTTTCTTATCTTATTTATGAAAAACGTGCATTCCAGTTTAGCTTGGTCCATGATAAGGGTCCAATAATAGTGTATTTGGATGGGGTTGAAAAGACCTTTCCAACGACATATTATAAGCCCAATTTCGATGAATAATGAGGAAGTTATGGCCAAAATACTAAACTGGGTCTGGTTTGGTTTTTATATGCGGCTCAATGATCTAGAGGAGGGCCTATTATTAATTATCATTTCTAAAGCTATTAGGATTGATTATAGTCTTCTAGAATACTCTAGAAGGTTCTTTTAAATCCTAATGGATTAAGGATTGATAATTATGTTTCAAAGAGTTTGAAATTGAATAAAATTACTCCTTTTTAGAATCCTTGTTTTGTACGAAGTGGAATATATTCAGATTTTATTTTCGTACCTCATAATCTTTATCCAAATTTTATGTGGTTGGATAGATTTTGAAATTATCTTTCCAATGATATATTATAATATTAAATCCGAGTTATAACGAAAGAGATATGAATGAGATATGAAACTCTATCCAAAACTATTTCGGCCATATTTTTTATTTACAAAAGATTTTAACCTGATTACATTTGGGATAGAAATTAGACTTCAAGAGCTTTCCAATGACATATTATATGCCTTATTTGGACTTCCGGATCAAAAGATACGATAAAAACAAAAAACACGTGAAATTGATTATTAGCATCTGACGAAAAGCATTAGCGCCTGGCGCTAAGGCTCGGCGGTTGGCGCTAATGACCAACTTCTGGCGCTAATTGTGTTTTATTCTCGTTGAAACTCTTATTCTTTTTTTTTTATCCATCCGACTGGTTTTCTCTATAAATAGCCTCTTAAAATTCTATTTTCAATCATCAATTATCATCAATTCTTCTCATCAACTCTCATCAAGAATTTATTGATTCTCCCTCGCTTATTCTAACCAACCCTTTTACAAACAAAATTCCTCATACATTAGCACTAGAAACACCTAGCCAAGTTCGAAGTTTCCTTCGCCCTAGACGTGAAAGGTTTTAATTTCTGAGGGTTTGATCCCAAATCTCTATTCCAATTATTTAATTTAATTGTTTATTTTATATTTTCCTTGAAGTTACTAACGCGTGTATTTTGTTATTAGAAAGAGATACGAGGCATCCAAGTAGGTACTTTAATTGCTTGCATTGATATTATGATATAGAAATCATGTCTAGGTTGTTATTATGATTCCTAATATCATGTCAGGATGCTTGATGTTTTAAATGACAACAATGATTCCTAGTATTATGTTTAGGGAAAAGGTTATAATATTAAATATGTTTATTATGATTTATGTGATGCTTCCTATTTTCATTCCTAATAGTATCATGTTAGGGCTAAAGCTTTGATCTTTGATGTTTAGTGACATACTAGGGTTTGTTATTAATCTTGTTAGTATCATGTCTAGGATCTTGCTATTATTATGCTTTAACATGATTATGATTATTTTTATTATTATTATGGTTATTATAATTGTTATAATTATTATGTTGCTCGATATTATATTTTTTTTTGTTATTGCTTGATCACACCTTTTATGCATGTTTAAAGGGAATTTGGTACTTGTAATCACGCTTAATAAGATAATTAATAATCTTGTTTAGGTTAATTCTATTATAACTCAAGTGATCGCCAATAATAGTTTTATTTGTGCATTATATTCAACCAATATAGATAAACAGGTTTAGGTTAAACGTATTGATTGCATGTTAGTCTGAAAGCGCACATGAATACGATCAGAATAAAGTAGAGGCCTATTATTAGGGCAGGTTCAATCTCTTTTAGGTTGGATTTGTACCTTCATCCCCAAACTACCAGTCATGGTTCCAGACCTATTGGAGTTGACGATCTCCTTGATCGTTAACGGGTGTAACCTTCACCTCGTGAACGGTTTAAAAGTTTCTAAAACTTGTTGGTGACTCTTTTGCTATATCTTCTTTCCCTTTGGACGCCACCATGCTTAAGTGTATGATCACAGTGGGGTTAAAGTTTGGGGTAATGTTTGAAATATTCCCTACAGGGTCATACTAGTGAGAGCTGTTGGAAGCAATCCAATATTTGATCGACAATAACGGGCTTCCAATACCTCCAGACGGCAAGAACACCAAGTGATGATAAGCCAAGGGACAAGAGGCAAACTTCAACGACAAGATTTCATGATCTTTTTTCTATTTATATATTTGCCCATTCCCCAATAAGTCTAGCATAGGCACCTTTTTATTCTCCTTAGATTTATTTTGCTTAAAAATTCATCAAATGCCATTGCACTTTTCAGAATTCACCAAATGCCACTCACAAATAGTAAAATGTCACATCGTGCCATTAATGAGGCCTGGACGTTAACAGTTCGTCAATGGGATTTTTAATTCACCAAATGCCACTGAATATTTTCTAATTTCACCAAATGCCATTACTTATTAAAGTTATTACACAATATACCTCTAAAGTAAAGGCTATTTTTTTTAACAATTTTGAATTATTGATGGGGCAAAGTAGCCGTTGCACACACATTCTTGTATAAATGTAAGCCTTTAAAAAACTTTTAAATTCTGTTTTGAAATTAGGTGTATTGATGAAGTGAACAACATGTAATTGAGATGAAATTGAATAAAGTGTTTACTTGAACATGTCTTCCATATATTTCTTCCTGTTTCAATCATGTTCATCCAAAAAATTAAGGCCACTGTTGCCAATGAATTTGTCTAAAGTTTACACAATATTTCCCAAAAAATTACCATCACAACACAACACACATTGGAATTATATTGTTCAACAACTAGACTACATTAACCTAGGTTACTGTGCAGTGAAAAGTGTAGGGGTTTGGAGCTCAAGCAGCTTTCTTTGCTCTCTTCTTGGACCTTGAAGTGCTTGCTTCAACTTCTGCATTGTTGTTGGTTGCTGTAGTTGTTGCTTCAGCTGCTGCAATCTTTTTCTTTGCAGCACATGTCAACATGTTGTGCCCCAACTCCTTGCATAGGCTGCACTTAACTATGCTATGCCTCTTCCCTTTTCTTGCTTCACTTGCACCTCTTCTTCTCTGCTTTTTAGGTCTGCCTGCAGATCGTTTCACTGGGGGTGGTAGTATGTCAGGCAGGTTGAAAGAAGGCCACTGGGTTTGGTCAGGCATTGGGTGCATATGCTCAGCATAAGTGCTTTTGTATGCCCTCCCTTTAAAATAAGGTGACAAAAAATCTATAGCCAGCAGCCTTTGGTGGTAAATCACCCTAAGCACATGCTTATAAGGGATCCCTGAAAGTTGCCACTTTCCACAACCATAAGTTCCAGCCCCAAGTTTAATGGGATAGTGCACATGTTGATCCCTCACCTCAAACTCATCACCCCCACATGGTGTAGTATAGCAGAACCTAGACTCATCTGATCTTGTTTGCAAGATCTTAGTAGCATACTCAGTGAGCTCCCCATCTCCCATTGATGTTGCTTTATCAAACCTTGGAGCCATCCTACTCATGCACCATTGCCTAATAGCTGCAAAATAGAAATCAATATAGAAATTACAGTAAAGAAAGGTAGAAATTGCATTTAGAAACTAACTTAACAACAGAGCAAATTCAATTTTAAACCTTCAAGTAGCTTTAACACAGGTAGATCTCTGTATGGCTTGGTGCAAGAGTTGAATGATTCCACAAAATTTGTTGTGTTATGGTCACAACAAATTGCTGGCTCAAACTGATGCCTTGACCAAACCTCAGTGGCGTTGTTCAAGTAATCAACAACCTTTGGATGGTAGGCATGAATCTTCTCCATTGCTTTGTTGAAGACATATGGATTGTAAGCATCAGCAGCAACCCAAAAGAGCTTGTGAAAAGATGTTCCACTAAAACCATTTGTTTTGCAGTTGCTGTACAAGTGTTGAGAGCATATTCTTCTACTGGCTTTGGGGAATGTCTCCATAATTGCTGCATCAACTCCCTGCAAAGGAATGTAACTAGTCAGAAGGGAGAACTTTGCCCTTTGAAAAAAAAATTAACAGCAAATTGAGAGTTACCTTCCTCCTGTCAGAGATAAAAGTCCAATCATCTCTGTTGCATCCCTCTTTCTGAAAAAGGCACTTCAAATTCCTCATAAAATAACCCCAAGTCTCAACACTCTCTGTGCTTACTATGCCATAAGCAAACACAAAGATCTCATTGTTCCCATCAATTCCAACTGCTGTTAGCAGAATCCCCTTATAATAACCACTTAGATGGGCCCCATCAATGCCAATGATAGGCCTACACCCTCTCAAAAAGCCTCTAACTTGGGCAGCAAAGGAGAAGAAGCATGCCTTGAACCTAGGTTGGACATTTGCAGATAATTGTGTCCATGTCACTAGTGCATAACTTCCTGGATTGGTCTCTTTCACCATCTCAGCAGATTTTGGAAGGAGACTGTATGCCTCTCCAAAGCCACCATGAATCATCTCCATGGAAACTGCTTTCACCTTGTAAAACAACCTTTTTTTCACATGAATTCTGTACCTTTCCATACAGATTCTTTGCAAAGACTCTATTGGAATGTCTGGATTGGCTTGAATATGTGACTGCAGATGTCTGCAAAGCCAATCACATCTAACAACAGGGTTTACCTCAAGCCTGTCACAGGTTGCATGCTCCCCTGTCAATGTCTTGATTGCCCAACTGACTTTGTCAGGCATTGTTGAAGCATGAATTCTCCAGTTGCAGCCATCAATAGCACATCTTGCTATAAACCTTTGAGGGTCACTCTTTTCAACAAAGACTCCAAACCCTTCTTGTACACAAAAATCCTTAAAAACTTCAGTGAATGACTATTTGTCTGGAAAAATCAGCCATGGCTCTAGTTTAATGCTACAAAATTCACAGTGTCTCCAAACCTTGCCATTCTTGTATGTTTTATTCATTGCTTGGCTCCCATCAAGATAATCTTCAAATTGTTTGTCTAGGATGTCATCATTCAAGAATTCATATTGTTCCTCTTCTTCTATGAAGTCCCCAAGATCATCAGCATCATCAAAGTCTTCACTACCAGATTCTATGTAATCTGAGTCCTCACTGTCATCATCATCAGATCTATCATCCTCACTACTGTCAACCCTAGTTGGATCCCTCCCAATTCTTTCAGATCTCCTTAAACTGACCCTCTCATAGCTTCCCCCAGCAACCCCTTTCCCACTCTTCTTTTTTGTTCTGAACCCTAGTGGTCTTGACCTTCCCACCTTTTTGGATTTCTGAGGTGGTGGAGGTTCAGATGTTTCTGCTTCAGGTTCAACTGCTGCTTCAGGTGATTGAGGTGGTGGGGTTGTTCTTGGTTTAGGTGAAAGTGGTGGTTCAGGTGTTGGGGTTGTTTGTGGTTGAGGGGAGAGTTGGGTTCTTCCAGTTGACCTTTTTTTTGGTGTTGTTTTTTTCCTTTTTTGAGGAGTCCTTTTTTTGCTTGCACTTGAAGATTTGGGCTGGTTCATAGGAGAAGTTTGTTGAGGGTGTTTAGGTGGAGTGGAAGGCTGAGTACTCTATTCAGGCTCAGGCTAAGATGCCCCTGGGAATACCTCATCAGCTCCTGGATTGTCAAACACTTTAACATACTTCATATCACCACCATCAACATTAGCAACAGGCACCTCAACTGCAACTTTAAAAGGTTGTTGTTCCTCCAACTCTCTCTCAGCCTTGGCCTTTTCCTCCTCCAATCTAGCTTTATCAGCCGTGGCCTTAACCCTTCTTTGCCAATTAGCCTCAGCATCCTTAAACACCTGCCTAGGACTTTGCTCTTCCTCCAAGAATATTTCTACTGTCTCCTTCCCTTGAAACCACTCCCACATTTTGAGCATGTCCCTATCCCCAGCTAACTCCAACTTCCTATTAGTTCTAGGTGGCAATACAAACAAAGTGAAGCATTTGGGAAGAATCACATTTTGTTTCACAGAATCCTCAAACATAAACTCATACAAGTCCATTAGACTTGTTCTATCAGTATCATCAACCAACACATCAAAGCCCTGATCTCTGTAATGGACATCAAGCCACACTTTACTCATCCTATCATCAACAAATTACACATAACATCAACACACATCATTCAAATTCACAACCATATACCAACACATCAGTCATATCACAAAACAACATACCAACACAACATTGACCAAATTGAATTTCAAGCACTTCACAAACCCAAAATTCATATCAATGCAAAATCAATACCCACAAATAACCATATTTAACATGAATTTTAACAATAAATCACATAGGTCAAGTCAAATAAGCGCATAAAACTGATCATTTCATAAAACCCTAACCCTAACTCAATTTTCGATAAAAAAATTCAGAATCAAAGCGCAAAATGAAGATCGAAAGGGAAAATAATACCTTGATTGCTATTTCCAGTACCCCGAAAAAAATTTGAACTCAACTATTTTCCTTGTAGTACCCCGAGTACAATTCACCGATTTTCAAGTTCGCCCAAGTTCAACAAACGATAAAGCGTCAATGTAGTTGCGTCTGTCGTTCAGGTGTTCGAAGAAAGCTTCTTCCTTGATTGTGGTTTGAAGGTATGAGTGTTGCTGAAAGCTCGAAGAACAGGGGAAGGTTTGAGAAGAACAACGAGGGAATTTTTTTTTTTTTTATCTAAATTTTACAAGTCAGAGAGTCAATGCACTTTAGGGCGCCATAAAAGACAATAAGGGCATAGAGGTCATTTCGTGATAACAGACTGTTAACGTCCAGGCCTCATTAATGGCACGATGTGACATTTTACTATTTGTAAGTGGCATTTGGTGAATTCTGAAAAGTGCAATGGCATTTGATGAATTTTTAAATTTGTTAGTGGCATTTGATGAACTTAACTAAGCACAAGGTATACCAATGATTTGAGGCAACCCTTGTAGCCACATCATATCACCTTCTACCCTTCAAATATGCAATCCTTTTTTGATAAACCACTTTGAACCTCGTGTAACGATAGACCCTTCATTTTTCAACCCATATTTACGTAACCATGGGATGGCATGGTGTGCAACTTATGCAATTTTCAATTTCATTAAATGCTTGAGTGTTTTCAAAAGATTAAATAGCAAAAAAAATAAAGAATAATAATAATAATAATAATAATAATAATAATAATAATAATAATAATAATAATAATAATAAAAATAAAAATAAAAGTGTACAAAAGGGCAAGTGTTCCAATATCTTTGATATGAAAATATCTTCGATAAGAACACGTCTCAGATTGCGTCTCTTATCGAGTGCTCGGTATCGTAATTGAGAAACATGAATGCCAAGTGAGTGATAGACCGCATGATCGAGATTGCCCACACTTATCAAAAAGGTTCAAAAATAAAAATTGCAAAAGCAAAAAAAAGGAGCAAAAATAAAAAAGAAATAGGGTTTTTCTAAGCTATACCCCTAAGGTATTCGAGTTTCAAAGGTGTACGCATGCTTTTTCAAGTTTCTAAGTTGTGCCCCTCAACTCACTACCATTAATGAATGGTACCCTCCTTAGGACTTCCACGTCACCTAAAGCTAACTATTAATTAAATAGAAAGATGATAAAAGGTAAGGAAATGGTAGGAGAAAGAAATCTTAGCCAGTGCAACCCTAATAATGAAAACTGAAACTACAAAATCACACTCTCAAATAACTTTTAAACAACTAATAAGGGTACATTTTAGTATTGATAAGGAGTTGAAGGGCACAACTTAGAAACTTGAAAAGACATGGGTACACCTTAGAGACAAGAATAACATAGGGGTATAGCTTAGAAAAACCCAAAGAAATAAAAGAAAAAAGAGAGCTGAAAAAGAGTTAAAAAGCCTCAAGCATACCAATATAAAGATTCAAAAGCAAGGTTGCACACCTTGGGGGCTTATCTAGGGTCTTGAGCTTTTATCCCTTTCTATAACCTTTAGCCTAACCACGTTACAACCCTTGAAAGACCTCTTTGAGGTATACACACACTTGTGCGAGATTCGGCTAGAGCTACGTTCGGCCTGATTCCTAACGGATACGTAGGCAACCTCACATCGAGGTGCGGCCGTAATAAAAATGCATTCATATTCACATTCACACAATCACACCATGATCATATCAAAGGATCTCCAATGCTCATCCCTATTCATTTAGAGCTAGACTTGGGGGCTTGATTCTTACATCATTAGCTTACCTAGCTTAAGAGTCACCATTATTTGACTCTTTTCAATGTATTTTTCTCACACACTTAGCCCTTGCGGCCTAACTTTAGTGTCACTTTCACACACATCACAGATACATGACCAAATATAGTCCTTCCCTTATGTAACCTTTGTTATGAAATCTTAACACAACGCTGAAGCATGTCTTGTCATATCAACATAAATCGTTATAGCTTCACGAAGTATGAAGTGCTTAGCCTCTGTGCCTAAGTTACCTACATACTTTCATTATTGAGTCAACTAGGATAGCCTAGGATGAATTAACCTTTGCACCTTGACAGACAGCATCAAATGCATATACTTGGTTAAGCTCATTCAACATGCACCTTAAAAAACTTCTTCCTTTTTGTGTCTTTTTTTTTGGGAAAAGTCGGTACCCTCCATAAAAAATGACAAAAATTGTTTGCTTTTCGTGCTCACACGAGTTATGTACGTTGAGTCATATCGTGTCATATTATCTTGAGTTTAGTCTAACGCATGTGTTAAACACTTTGAGTCGAGTCATGACAAGTCATATGTGCTAAAATCACATTAAGTCTTAATTGAGCCTTAGGACAGTCCTAAGATAATTAAAGAGATGAGCAAAGTCCTATAGTCAAAAATATAAATACAGGTACAATCCAAAGAGCAAACGAGTAAGAATATTCCCGGATTTTTTTTCGAAAAACCGCGAATATAAATACATGAGATTCTTATAGGGATAAGAGGGGGTTAATCAAAACTTACAAATTAGAGATGAAGATCGTTAATTAAAGCAGATTTGGATGAAAGGAAACAACCAAGTTTAAGGTTAGTAGCGAAACCAGGCAATGAACAGCAGCAGCATAAGGAAAGAGGATTTATCAGAAAATCGCGCGTGCAATGCCTGACGACAAAATTGTCACCTAGTGACAAGCCCGTCATCTGGCGACAAGCAAAAAGTGTGGCAACAAGTCCTTCTAGCAGGCGCTGATACGGCGACAAAGTGTGAGGCCCTGTAATATGGTTATATGGACCTCGTGCAGCAGTTTGGGTTTCTTGGTACGCCAGTTAGCCTCTCTAAGCAACTTTACGTGATCTAGTAATTAATTCGATTACAATCGCATTAAGTGATCGACTTGATAAATGATCATCTCACTTAGCTTAAAGCGCTTAAGCATTGGCTCATCGGAGGCACCGACGTAATGATTCATAAATAGCAGAGGCACCTGCATAATGGTTAACAAGTAGCAAAAGCGCCGACGTATTGGCATAGCGGAAGCAAAGTTGAAGCGAGCTTTTAAGGATTGACGAGCATTGATCTTCGGTAATTTCCTTCGGAATATTATCGCAACCACTGGAGATGACTTCAAGCGAAGATATCTTCGACAACATTCCCTAGCTTGCGGAGGGTTGTAACAAACAACTGAAGGTGATTTCAAGCAAAGTTATCTTCGATCATATAATCTGGCTTGCGGAAGATGGTCACAAAGCAGTAGAAGATCGTTTCAAGCGAAGCAATCTTCGATAGTGTTCTTTAGCTTGCAGAAGACTATCTTGGCGGAAATTGGAGGCAGTTACAAGCATAGCAGTCTTCAGGCGGTATCCTCTAGCTTAGGGAAGATCGTTAAAACAGCAGGATAGAGTTCCCTAGCTTGTGGAAGATTGTCGCGACATCAGCAAACAGGAACAAATGGGTTACCTTCAGAGACGTGTGCTCGACGGTGCAAGATACGCGTTTGTTAACTCTTTTATCTGTTTAACTAATGCTAGTTTGCAGGTATCGGCGTTACAAGAGTGGTTTAGAATCGCAAAACGTTCTGAATCATTCTCCGTCCCTATCGCTACTTTAACTTTTGTTTTCAAAACTTGCGTTTCTCCAAACTCAGTCAAAGTGGGGGAATACGTAGACACCCATTTGTGTCTCCCCAAAACCAAACCTATTGATGAGTAGCTTTCACGTCGAATCATAATCAAATGAAGTGAAAGTCTTGAAACTCTAGTGTTGCGGTTAGTTTTTATTTCTTTTCTTTCTATTTGTTTTTGAAAACCTATTTTAAGAAAGAAGCCAATCCAGTTTGTTTAGGTCCATGCCAAGGGTCCAATAATGGTGTAGTTGGGTCAGGTTCAAAAAGAGATTTTCAACGATATATTATAAGCCCAATTTGAATGAATAATGAGGAAGTTATGGCCAAATTACTAAACTAGGCCCGATTTGATATTTATATGCGGCCCAATGATCTAGCAGAGGGCCTAATATTGATTTATCATTCCTAATGCAATTAGAATTGATTATAGTCTTCTAGGTTCTATTAGAAGGTTCATTTCATTCCTAATTTAATTAGCATTGATAAATTTACTTTCGTTGACTTTTAAGAGTTTTAATCAGAAAAAATGAAGTGTTTTTAAGGAAAATAGGATGTTGCCCTCTCGTACAGCTAAATTTTATCAAATTAAGAAAACGCGTGGAAACTTATTTCCAGCGTCTGACGACAGGACCAGCGCCTGGCGTCTGGCGCTAGAGTCCATCGTTTGGCGCCATGCGCGTGTTTGGCGTTGCGGCCGTGTTTTATTATTTTTGAAACTTTGATTTTTTTTATCACATCCGGCTGATTTTCTCTATAAATAGCCTCCTAAAACCTCTGTTTTCCATCACCAACTCTCATCAAGACTTTCTTGATTACTCTCTCTCTCTCTCTCTCTCTTTTCTAAACTAGCCTTCTGCATACAAAATTCCGCATTCACAAGATCTAGAAACACCTAGCCAAGTTCGAAGCTGCCTTCGCCCTAGACGTGAAAGGTTTTAATTTATCCGGGTTTGGTCCCAAATCTCTATTTCAATTATTTATTTTAATTGTTTTGATTTTTATTTTTCTAGAAGTTACTAACGTGTGTATTTTGTTATTAGAAAGAGGTACGAGGCATCTAAGTAAGTGCTTTAGTTGTTTAATTGATATCATGATACATAAATCATGCTTAGATTATTATTTTGATTCCTATTATCATGTTAGGATGTTTTTATCTTCCCAGTATCTTGTTTAGGGTAATAACTATAATTCCTAATATCAAGTATGATTAACAGAATGCTTCCTATTTCCTTTCTTAATATTCATGTTAGTATCATGGTAGGGCTAAAGCTTTGATTTTTATTGCTTAGTGACATGCTAGGGTTTGTTATTAATCTTTTTAGTATCATGCCTAGGATCTTGTTATTAATATTATGCTTTATTTTTAACATGATTATTTTAATTATGATGATTATGATTATTATTTTGATGATGATTATTATTGTGTTGCTTGATATTGATATATGTTATTTATTGCTTGATCACACCTTTTATAAATGTTTAAAGGGAATTGGTACTTGTAATCACGCTTAATAAGATAATTAATAATCTTGTTTAGGGTTATTATGATTAAAATTCAAGTGATCGCCAATAATAGTTTTGTTTATGCATTAATAATCAGCCAACATAGATTAAACATGTTTAGGGTTAATCATATTGATTGCATGTTAGTCAGAAAGCGCACATGAATACGATCAGAATAAAGTAGAGGTCTATTATTAGGGCAGGTTCAATCTCTTTTAGGTTGGATTTGTACTTATTTTATTAAAATTAATGTAATGATGATTTTGAAGTACTAAGTTTATGCCTTTTGTATTAGTTTATATGCCTTGTTTTCAATGTAAAGATGATGAAGTTTTTTTTTTATTTTGTTCTGACTCTGTTATGGAGATGTAGGAAGAAGGCATTCACTTTGTATTAAAAATCATGAATAATATTATTTCTTTTAGGATTATTATTTTTTAGTCAAGTATTATATTATTTAGGGCAGGAAATAAATCATATTTCTTAGAAAATTATTTTTGTTGTATTTTTCTAAGGAATTATAAAATTTAATTCAGTTATTCGTATATTATAGTCAGATATAAAATAATTCTTGTAAAATATTACTATATTTTAGTCAGGATTTAAATATTTTCAATGTTTAAATAGTGTTTTGGAATTAATATTTTTAACTCAGAAATAAGTTTAACTTAGATAGGAATTAGATATTAATAGTCAGATATAATTTGATTCATCTTAGGCATTGGTTGATTTAAGACAGGCATAACATTTTTTTCAGGTAATACATTATGTTGG
Organism: Chenopodium formosanum; assembly: GCA_024500155.1. Classification (NCBI taxonomy): domain Eukaryota; kingdom Viridiplantae; phylum Streptophyta; class Magnoliopsida; order Caryophyllales; family Amaranthaceae; genus Chenopodium; species Chenopodium formosanum. The sequence continues at coordinate 46,485,281 of CM044880.1, forward strand.
GAATGAGTTAGTTTATAATTATCAGGAATTAAAAAATATTTTTCAGAAATATAATTATTTTTATAATTAAATAGATTTTTGAATGAGAATAAGATAGTTTTATTCAGGTATTATATTACTTTTGTCAGGAATTAAAACTTAAATATCAGGATTAAGTTTTCTTAATTCATGATTAAATATTTTGAATTTAGGAATTAAAAAAAAAATTGAATCTGTTATTAATATTTAGTCAGTTATTGTATTATTTTTCAGAGAAATTATATTTTATTGGTTAAGAATTAAGCTATATTAAAAATTACTTAGATTGTGTTAAGTTATCTGATACAAATAACATATTCCAATATAAAATACAAATATTATGAAGCTAAAACTGCTTACCTCTTGTATGACGTTGCTCATTGCAAAATCTTGATCAGTGAAGATTGATTTTGGTTCAATTCTACACATTGACTTTTTGAAGATTGAAAGCAGCCAAACAAATGTATCAGTCTTTTCATCAGTTATGAATTCACATCCAAACATTGTTGTTCTCCAGTGATTGTTTATACCAACAAACGGAGCACATATCAACCCATATTTGTTTGTTCAATATGTTGTATCGAAGATTAAAACATCACCAAAAGCTTTGAAATCTTCAAGCATTTTAGAGTCACGCCAAAAATAGCTCACAACATTATTTTGTTCTCCAAATTTTAGTCTATAAAAGAATGAAGGATCTTGATCCGCTCTTTCTTGAAGGGTGTCTAATACATTCTGCATGTCTCCACCTTTAACCATACTCATTTTCACCCTTGATACATAGTTAAGGTGATCTCTCTTAGTATGACCTACACATTCTTCTCCTCCAGCTTCATTGCTTATATAATTATAAGCATCCATTGGTTTAATACCATTCTCAATCATGCTCTCAATTAGCTCACCCATTAGAGCTGATATTTGCCTAGCTATCTGATCTTAGATGATGTCGATGAACTGTCATTACCAGTTCATGATTATGTTCCAACTCATGTGTAAGAACATCAAATCTACCTTCTTCATTTTTCTTAAAACGAATATGAGCTTTGCATCAAGTTCTTGTTTCATTTACCTCCCTTTATTTTCTCTTTCTTTCATCAGTTTTACCCAATATGGGTATTTCTACTGAATGTTGTTCACCTGCTATCTTCATTTTACCATTTGTATGCCCTTCTTTAGAGCATCTAAAATAAAACTCATATAGTTTATCTTTCGTATCTCTTCTTTTTGTTGATTTTTTGACACTGAAACCAACAGATCTTGAATGAGCTTTGTATAAAAAAAAAAAAAATCATTGTAGTCCAACATAGGTTAACCTACTAGACATCTACTTATGTTTTTATCCTTGTCATATTTGTAATAATCTGCAACAAAAGTAAATATAAATCATATCATACTGTATTTTTGTCAAGAATTACAATATTATACACAGTAATTAAATATTTTTTAAAATTTATAATACTCAGGAATTAACATTTCTTAGTCAGAAATTAGATTATTCGGATCAGGAATTACAATATATTAGTCAGGAAATAAATTATCACAGTCAAGTATAGGATAATATTAGTCAGAAAAAAAATAAAAAAAAGTCAGGAATTATATAGGAAATGAAAACGATATAGATAGTATTAGTCAGGAAATAGATAATAATGATCAAGTTTAATATAATAATAGTCATTTAGATTATAGCATATAGGAATTAGATTTTTTAATTTAGTCATAAATACATTGAAATTGTCAGGAATTAGATAATATTAGCCAGGAAATAGATAATTATAAACAGGTTTAATATAAAAAGTCAGTTATACTATAGCATACAGGAATTAGATTTTTTAATCTATTCATAAACACATTGAAATTGTCCGGAATCAGATTATTTTCACAAATTACCATATTAGTCAGGAAATAGGTTCTATTAGTCAGGAATTATATTATTTTTGTCAGAAATTAGACTATATTAAATTAATTGTCTGCATTTACATTATTAAATCACATAGCACTTAATTATCAATATATCTATTATAGCAGCATCTTCATCTCTTTCTTCATCATCTCTTTCTTCATTGATGTTTTCTTCTATAATTACATTATCTACTGCATACGTCATTAGTATTAGTATATTTTAATTTTACTTTAAAATTATAAAAACAAATAGATTCAAATTTAAATTAATTTTCTACGATATCTTATATATACAATTCGAATTAAAATAGCTTTGCATGCAAATTACAAGTACAAATTAAATACGATTGAAAAATAAATTAGCCTTGATTGCAAGTTATTAGTCGAACTTAAATGCGATCGGAATATAATTAGCATTGATTTTAAATTATAAGTTGAAATTAACTACGATTTAAAATTAAATTATGCATCATTCAAAATTAACAACGATTTGAAATTAAATTATGCTTTATTTAAAATTAACAACGATTTGTAATTTATTAAGCATTGATTGCAAATTATAGGTCTAAATTAACTCGAATTTAAATACGATCTGATATTAAATCGAAATTTAATACGATATGAAATTTAATTTGACTTGCATGTAAATTATAAATCGAAATTCATAATACAAATTCACTATTACATTTAATCAAATATGATTTGAAATTAAAAACAATCTGAAATTATGAATTGTATTGTACCTTTTTCAGCAATAATTGTACTAGAATTTGATTCTATGGGTGAATCAGATTCTACTTCAGTCATCATTGTGTTGTTTGATTTCTCCATTTTTTTTATTTGAATTTTTTGAAATTTGAAGATTTAAATGCTCTGAAATTTGAGGAAATGAAGTCATTGAAATTCGACGAAATAAAGGAATTCGAAATTTTGAGTAAATGACGGCGCTAAAAATTTTAGGGAAATGATGAAAACGAAAAAATTCAGAAATTTTATAAATTGGCACAAGGCTTTGGTTGGGTTTATCAGGCCCGCACCTCTTTCATTTAGAGCCCGGTCTCATGTGAGTCCAGTCTCACACAAAACGCTTTGACATAAATTATAATATGCCTATTTTCTTCATTTCTCAACTTATAAACTTAATCTTTCTCAAACTATATCAGATTTTGCATGGAAGAAAAACTTCAAAGAGAAAGAGGGTGGAGAAGCCTAAAAGCATTGATCAACCTAACAAGAAGCTAAGTGAACAACGGTCCAAGAGTGAACAAGCGTCGAAGTTGCACTCTTCGAAAGGTTCAGCCATGCAACCTACTCCAATTTTTAAACACATTGTTCTTCAATTGTTCTCTGCTGACATGACCTTTCTTCACAACCGTGCTTGTCATTTGGTCGATCCCATGGAAGTTGAACTTCCAAAGGCAATGTTCAACTATGATGAGGATGCAGTTACATGGATCAACAAAGAAGATGTGAAGGAATTTCTACGTGGTGCAAAGCTTAACATTTTTCTCATTCAAACATTCATGAGGTACTTCAATGCCCACATAATCTACACTTTTTTCAAGATATTCAAATTTATGGTGATTATACTTCATTTGATTAATTATTCAATGTTCATGCACGTAGAGCACTACAGGAGCACTTAACTAAAACTAATTCTCCTTGTAAAGTTGGGTGGTTATGCCCTGAGCAGTTATCCACTACTAGAATCATGGGCAACCCCCATGACGTGTTTTACTATGTTAAATAGAGTATCAGGGAATCAGTGTGTGCGGGAGATAAGTTCATATTCACCCCATGTTATAGAGAGTAAGTCTAACCATGTCAAATTCAATCGATTTGGCCTCATTATATGTTGACTCCTAAATATTAATTTTCTTGTCTATTGTGAACTTATGTAGGGAGCATTGGATTCTCATGGTTATTTGTAATTCCAATAACATAATTTATCACCTTGATTCAGCTCGATCATCGGAGAAATGGCTAGTGAAGTCTATATTGCAAAAGTAAATATATATAGCAACCTAGTGAGGATTATTGCTAATAATAACTAATTTAGTAGTCAAATGACTAATCAAATTTGAATGTACTTTATTTACTATAGTGTTATGAAGAAGCTACATTGTCGTGCTCCTCAGGGTCCAACATAGAAGTCACCGTTGGTAATTTACATGATATTGTGATTATCTTCAAATCTAAGTTAGTAAATATTTGCTAATTTCCTTTGCATGTTTCACTAATGTGATTTGTTCGTCATATGCTAGTGCGCACAACAAGAAAATGGACTTGATTGTGCTTTGTATGTGATGAGATTCATGCTTGACATAGTGACTCATTGTACGGACAATCAACAACTTGATGAGGTAAGTCCTAAAACTTAATGAAATTCTATTTTGATGTGATTTCTAGCCTTACACACCTAATACTACCCAATATTGACATTTTATGAGAATTAAATAGCTCATTTAATAAGAAAGATAGAAAATGGGCTAAATAGAAGTCATACGGGCCATATTTGGGCCATTTTGTGTTTATATGCTCTTTTGATGTGATTTATTTCCTTATACACCTATAAATAGATAATATTGACATGTTATAAGATAAATAAAGTTCATTTGATAAAAAAATGTAGGAAATGGGCAATGTAAAGTCATATAGGCCATATTTTGGCCATTTTGAGTAAAAATCATTTAAAACCGTAATAAAATGCTCTTTTGATTCATTTTTAGGACTTATACACATAAAACTAGGTGACTTTTACATGTTATGAGAAAGAAGAAGTTCATTTTTTAAGAAATGTGGGAAATGGGCTAAATAGAAGTCATATATGCCATATTTGGGCCATTTTTGAGTAAAATGCATTGTTCAATTTAATGAAATGCCATTTTTTTGTGATTTCTACCCTTAGACACCTAATATTACCCAACCATGACATGTTATGAGAAATAAATAGGTCATTTGATAAGAAAGGTAGAAAATAGGCTGAATAGAAGTCATATGGGCCATATTTGGGCCATTTTGTGTTAATATGATTATTTGATGTGATTTCATTCCTTATACACCTATAACTAGATAATATTAACATGTTATGAGATAAATAAAGTTCATTTGATAAGAATTGTAGGAAATGGGCAAAGTAAAGTCATATATGCCATATTAGGGCCATTTTGTGTAAAAAGCGTCTTAAACCTTAAAAAATGCCCTGTTAATTAAATTTTAGGGCTAAGACACATAAAAGTAGGTGCATTGACATGTTATGAGAAAGAAATAGTTCATTTGATAAGAAAGGTAGGAAATGGGCTAAATAGAATTCATATAGGCCATATTTGGGCCATTTTGAGTAAAATGCGTTGTAAAACTTAATGAAATGCTATTTTTATGTGATTTCTAGCCTTAAACACTTAATATTACCCAACATTGACATGTTATGAGAAATAAGTATGTCATTTGATAAGAAAGGTAGAAAATGGGCTGAATAGAAGTCATATGGGCCATATTTGGGTCATTTTATGTTAATATGCTCTTTTAATGTGATTTCATTCCTTATACACCTATAACTAGATAATATTGACATGTTATGAGATAAATAAATTTCAATTGATAAGAATTGTAGGAAATGGGTAAAGTAAAGTCATATATGCCATATTTGGGCCATTTTGAGTATAAAGCGTCTTAAACCTTAAAAAAATGCTCTGTTGATTCAATTTTAGGGAAAAGACACATAAAAAATGGTGACATTGACATGTTATGAGAAATAAATAGTTCATTTAATAAGAAATGTAGCAAAATAAGCTAAATAGAAGTCATATAGTCCATATTTGGGCCATTTTGAGTAAAATGCGTTGTAAAACTTAATGAAATGCTATTTTTATGTGATTTCTAGCCTTACACACTAAATATTATCCAACATTGACATGTTATGAGAAATAAATAGGTCATTGGATAAGAAATGAAGAAAATGGGTTGAATAGAAGTCATATGGGCCATGTTTGGGCCATTTTGTGTTAATATGCTCTTTTGATGTGATTTCTTTCCTTATACACCTATAACTAGATAATATTGATATGTTATGAGATAAATAAAGCTCATTTGATAAAAAATTTAGGAAATGGGCAAAATAAAGTCATATAGGCCATATTTGGGTCATTTTGAGTAAAAAGCGTCTTAAACCTTAATAAAATGCTCTTTTAATTCAATTTTAGGGATTAGACACATAAAACTAGGTGACATTGACATGGTATTCGAAAGAAATAGTTCATTTTCATAAGAAATGTGGGAAATGGGCTAAATCGAAGTCATATAGGCCATATTTGGGACATTTTGAGTAAAATGCATTGTTAAATTTTGTGAAATGTTATTTTTTTTATGTGATTTCTAGCCTTAGATACCTAGTATTACCCAACCTTGACGTGTTATGTGAAATAAATAGGTCATTTGATAAGAAAGGTAGGAAATGGGCTGAATAGAAGTCATATGGGCCATATTTGGGACATTTTGTGTTAATATGCTCTTTTGATGAGATTTCTTTCCTCATAAACCTATAACTAGATAGTTTTGACATGTTATGAGACAAACGAAAATCATTTGCTAAGAAATGTAGGAAATAGGCAAAGTAAGTCATATAGGCCATATTTGGGCCATTTTGAGTAAAAAGCATCTTAAACCTTAATAAAATGCTCTTTTGATTCAGTTTTAGGGATTAGACACATTTAACTAGGTGACATTGACATGTTATGAGAAAGAAATAGTTCATTTCATAAGAAATGTGGGTAATGGGCTAAATAGAAGTCATATAGGCCATATTTGGGCCATTTTGAGTAAAATACATTGTTAAATTTAATGAAATGCTATATTTTTTATGTGATTTCTAGCCTTAGACACCTATTATTACACAATCTTGACATGTTATGAGAAATAAATGGGTCATTTAATAAGAAAGGTGTAAAATGGCCTGAATAGAAGTCATATGGGCCATTTTGTGTTAATATGCACTTTTGATGAGATTTCTTTCCTTATACACCTATAACTAGATAATATTGACATGTTATGAGATAAATAAAGTTCATTTGATAAAAAATTTAGGAAATGGGCAAAATAAAGTCATATAGGCCATATTTGGGCCATTTTGAGTAAAAATCGTCTTAAACCTTAATAAAATGCTCTTTTAATTCAATTTTAGGGATTAGACACATAAAACTAAGTGACATTGACATGTTATTCGAAAGAAATAGTCCATTTCATAAGAAATATGGGAAATGGGCTAAATAGAAGTCATATAGGCCATATTTGGGCCATTTTTAGTAAAATGCATTGTTAAATTTAATGAAATGTGTTTAGGGTAATTTTACCCCACCACGTGATCCAATTAGAGGATGACACGTGTTTTACCCCACCAATGATTAGGGTTCACTGACCTAATCAGGGGCACAATTCCCAAGGACCTTATAAATAAAGAGATGTCCCTCTTTTTGAGGGCACATTTTGACCATTTATTACACTAGCATTCTCTCACATCAGAGAAACATCTGAGCTTGGAATCCGAGCAGATACCCACCTAAATTTCCGTCCTCTTTATTCCTTTTCAAGTTACTAATTTGACCGTCGGAGGCGGAGCTCCAACCACCCGGAGTCTCCGTTATTTTGCAGGTACAGCTCGGCCGGATCAGACTTCGTGTTGTAACTCTCTCGAGGGACAAAAACACCCAAAACATTTGGCGCCGTTTGTGGGGAGAGTACCTCGAAGATTGTTCAACAGTCTGTGCCACCCCCTAACTGTCTGGGCGAAGACCCAAAAGTCTTCACAGACCATGAAGATGAGAATCCTCAAGTCGAAACCTTTATAGCCGAAGACGGCTCTCTCAGAATCAAGCGCATCCGGCCTAGAGACACTCTGGAGCGGGGTGCCTCCCAGGCGGGTACAAACTGACCCTCTTGGCAGCCGGAAGGGGAAACCCAAACGGCCGCAGGATCAGCCCCTGTCACCCGAGACGAACTCATGAGATTCATGACAAGTTTCAAGGGTGAAATTAAAGAGCTGATCACCAAAAGCCGGGCTGGCCCAAGTAAAGATCAGTCGGCGAAGAAGACTCCTCCAGAGAAGGGGAAGTCAGTCAGAGACCGACAGCCCACTCCTCATCCAAAGGAGAAGGCAGCCGGGACCATTGATTGGTCAGAAATTCTCCTTCCTGGGAAGAACACCAATAACACTCGCCAGACTCAGCAGCCGGTGAGAAGTAAAAATTCAACTCTTGATGCCCGGGAGATCATAAACCGGAAGAGAAACCAATCGCTGTCTGAGTCGGCTTCAACGTCAAACTTTCCAGACAGCTTCAACAACATTTCTGCAGGGAGTGCACCCTCATTGCATGAGAGCTAGACAGGCGGTAATACCGTCCATTCTGGCCCTCACATGATTGGAGTTGTACCGTATGTGCCTATTCAGGCTTACGGACAGTATCCCCCTCACTTCATGCAGCCGGCCTTCTTTGGAAGTCAGGCGGCATATCCAAATGTCCAGCCATTGGACTGGCAGCTTCGTCTGCTGCGCCTAAGTGAATAGCCTTCTGCGTTCACCCGGGAGATAACCGAGGCGGCCCAGCCGGCCAAGGTTATGAATGTATTGGTTGGTACCTATGATGGTACCACCAATCCGGAAGACCACCTCATGGCATATACCAACCTCATGTATCTGCAGGGGTTGGATGATGCCACTTGGTGTCGGTGCTTCCCGGCTACATTGAAGGGCATTGCCCAGCAATGGTTTGGCAATTTGCCAGCCGGGTCCATTAATAGCTTCCAACTTCTCAATGAACATCCCTGCTAAGAAAACAAGCCTTGATTTGAGCACTATTAGGCAGGGGGAGAGAGAAGGCCTGCGCTCATATGTCAGATGGTTCAATCTAATAAGAATTCAGATTCAAAGACTGTCTGACGAGGTAGCTTTTACAGACTTTTTCAAAGGTTTGAGAGACGGGTCGACCTTTAAGTTCAACCTAGTCAGAAAAGGGGCTTTCACCTTACAGGCGGCCCTGAGGGAAGCGGAAAGCTACATCCAAGCTACCGACCTCTGCTCGCCTGGAAGCCAGTCGGACTCCAAGAAGTCCGACAAACAGAAAGATAGCCAGTCAGCTCAGCCGGCCAAAAACAAAGAAGAGAGCAAGAAAAGAAAAGAAGTATGGGTGGTTACTGACTCTGACCAGCCGTCCCAGAAGAAAAAGAAAGAGTTTAAACCGTACGTCCCCAAGTACGAGTTTAATAAAGACTGCAACTCCATCTTCATGAAGGTAAAGGACCGGCTGTCCATTGAGAAGCCGAATCCTATGAAGAGTTCTGTCCAGTCACGGAACAAAAATAAATTCTGTCAGTTCCATGAGGAAGTCGGCCATGACACCAACGACTGCTTCAGTCTTCAGCGGGCGTTGGACCGTCTAGCTGACAAAGGGCTGTTGAAGTCCTACATTTCTAAGTCCCCAGCCGGGGCAAAAAAGAAAAACAAGGGTCAGTCCTCCAAGACTACCCCCAGCCTGCTAGTAGCTATGATACCGATAAGGAGCCGGTCTACACAATAGCAGGCGGGTTCTCCTGTGGTGGCCCTACCATCCGGGGCACCAAGAGCCATCTTCGAAAGATGGACAAGGATGATGACGAGCAGGCGTCTGCAAGCACCTCCTTCCCAAAGTCTTGATTACTGAAAAGGATAAGGGCAGCGTCCGCCGTCCGCATGATGGCCCGGTTGTCATTGAATGTAATGTTGCCAACCAACTGGTTGGAAGAATCCTTATTGACACAGGCAGCTCATCAGACATCATCAGCCTCCGGTGCTTGCAAACGCTGAAATATAACGTCAGCAGCATGCATCCGGTCACCCACCCCTTGGTTCGTTTCGGGGGTGGGATGGTCTACCTAGCCAGAAGAATTGACTTACCCATCCGACTGGGAGAGAAGGGCCAAGGATGACATATTGTCGTCAGATTCTTGGTCGTTAAGGAGTAAACCGCCTACAACATTATCCTTGGCCGACCGACCCTCAACGCAGCCAAGGTAGTAACCATCCCATCTCTCATGCTCATCAAGTATGAGAGGGATGACGGCACTGTTGGTTCCCTGAATGGGGATCAGAAGACGGCCCGAGAGTGTTATCTCTCAACCGTCAGAGACACTATGGCCCCAGACGGCCAGGAACCAATAGACCTTGACAATGTCAAGGATGTTGACCCTGCACCTGTCTTACCAGCAGCCGGGAAGAAAAGAAAGGCACCCCTGCTGGTGGAGGTGAAGAAAGAGAAAAAATAGCAATCACTGATCGGTGAACGGTCAAACGAGCTCCGCCCTCAACCGGCTGGTGAAAGTATTGATCTCGTTCTGGATGACAGCCGTCGAGAACGTGCTGTAAAGGTTGGGACGGTTGCTCATGCTACTTTGGGTACAAGCTTGCACCTTCTGCTGAATGAATTTAAAGAAATTTTTGCCTTTGAAGTGGAAGAGATGCCAAGCGTCAGCCCGGATCTCGCTGTCCACAAACTCGTCGTGGACCCCAAAAAGAAGCCCATCCGGCAAAAGAAAAGAAACCACGGCGAGGAAAGAAGTCAGGCGGCAGCTGCCGAAGTCAAAAAGCTGCTAGACGCCAAGTTCATCCGGCCTTGTAATTTTCCCGACTGGGTGGCCAATGTGGTCCTTGTTAAGAAACCGAATGAGACCTGGCACATGTGTGTTGATTATACAGACCTCAACAAGGCGTGTCCAAAGGACAGTTACCCGCTTCCAAAGATTGACAGTCTGGTCGACTCTACAGCTGGTCACGCCTTGATGAGCTTCATGGATGCCTACTCCGGCTTCCATCAGATACCCCTGTGGAAGAAAGATCAAGAGAAGACGACCTTCGTCACTGATTAGGGGTTATTCCGTTATACAGTGATGCCGTTTGGCTTGAAAAATGCGCCTGCCACTTTCCAACGGATGATTAATACGGTCTTCATTAATCAGATTGGGAGGAATGTGGAGGCATACATTGATGACATGATAGTCAAATCCAAGCTACAGACGGATCACCTTGTTAATCTCCGAGAAACATTCACCACCCTCATGCGGCATAAGGTTATGTTAAATCCTAAGAAATGCGTCTTTGGTGTTGAGTCTGGGAAGTTTCTCGGATTCCTAATTGATTAAAGGGGGATAGAGGCTAACCTTGAAAAGATACAGGCGGTGATAGACATGAAGTCACCCCGTTCTTTCAAGGAAGTGTAGAGGCTCACCGGCTGTCTGGCTGCCTTGGGGAGGTTCCTTAGTCGGTCAGGCGACAAGTGCCTCTACTTCTTCCAAGCAATCAGGAAGAAGACCAGATTTGAATGGGGGGAGGATGCTGAGGCGGCATTCCAGAGGTTGAAAGAGCATTTACATTCTCTACCTAGGTTGGTCAGTCCTTTACCTAGAGAGACGTTGTATATGTACTTAGCCGTCTCATATCATGCCCTCAGTGCCGTTCTCCTTGCTGAGTGAGACGGCGTGCATCTCCCGGTTTACTTCATTACCCATGTTCTTAAAAATGCTAAACTCCGGTATCCCATGGTTGAAAAATTTGGCCTTGCTCTGTATATGGATTTCAAAAAATTGAAGCCCTACTTTCTGGCACACCCGGTGGTGATTTACACCGACCAGCCACTTAAGCGGCCAATGTCTACCTTGGACTCATCCGGGAGAATGTTGAAATGGGCTATTGAAATGCAAAGTCTTGAAATCACTTACGAACCAAGAAAGTGAAAGGTCAGGCGTTTTCCGACTTCATTGTTGAAATGACCCGTCCGGTGGCTCCGGATAATCTTGATCAGGTTTGGAAAGTGTATGTAGACGGGAGCTCTATTAAGAACGGCTATGGTGCTGCCATAATTTACGAGTCTCCTGAAGGGGACAGATTTGAGTATGCACTACGCTTCAAATTTCAACCCTCTAACAATGAGGCGGAATATGAAGCCCTGCTAGCCGGCATTCGCATGTGTAAGGCGGCAGGGGCCATGAAAATTGACGCCTACTCTGATTCTCAATTGATTGTTAGCCAGTATGAGGGAAGCTACGAGGCTACTCATCCGGCTATGATTAAATATCTTCAGGCAGTCAAAGAAGAGACCAAGGCACTTGAGGAATTCTGGCTGAGTCAAGTGCCTAGGTCGGAAAACAACCAGGCGGATGCATTGTCAAAGCTGGCGTCTTTCGCCTGCCATGATACGCCTCAGTCAGTCTTTTGGGAAGTTCTTGAAAAGAGAAGCATCTATGAGGATCCCATTGGAATTCTGGACCGAAGCTCTACCTGGATGGATGGCATCCGGGCCTACCTCTCAGACGGTACACTTCCTGATTCGCCACAGGAAGCAGCCGTCCTGAAAAAGCGAGCTGCAAGATTCGAGTTGAAAAATGGAGAACTCTTCAAGGCGGGTTTTCTTAAACCTCTGTTGAAGTGTGTCACCCCAGAAAAGGGGAAGGAAGTTATCGAAGACTTACACTCAGGATTCTGCGCTTCTCATATAGGCGGTAGGTCCCTAGCCGTCAGAGCCAGACGACATTACTTTTGGCCCACTCTTGAGGCAGACGCCAAGGAGTTGGTGAAGAAATGTGACAAGTGCCAAAAATTGGCAAACTCATTCACCGTCCCGCTACTGATCTGACGGGCAACCACAGCCCAATCCCGTTTGCAAAATGGGGCATGGACATTCTAGGTCCTTACACGCTTGCTCTATGCGGAAAGCGCTACATCTTGGTGGCTGTGGATTATTTCACCAAGTGGGTGGAGGCTGAGGCGGTTAAAAACATCAAGAACTCAGACGTAATTTCCTTCATTTGGAAGAACATTATCACCCGGTGTGGGGTACCTATGTCTATGGTGTTTTATAATGGTCCTCAGTTTGAGATGCCTCAGCTAAAAACTTGGTTGGGAGATCAGGGGATCTCAAGCTATTTTGCATCTGTTGGCTGGCCCCAAGCAAACGGCCAAGTTGAAGCCTTCAACAAACTCATCTCAGACGGCATTAAGAAGAAAATAGAAAGAGCCGGTGGCTTATGGGCAGAAGAGTTAATCCATGTCCTATTGGCCATCCGGACAATAGCAAAAGGGGCAACCGGTGAAACCCCATTTCTCATGGTTTACGGTGCTGAAGCCGTCTTGCCCATCGAACATTACGACCCGACTCTCTAAGTCATGCTATATGATGAAGAGGCAAACTGGGAAGCAATGCGCCTGGCATTGGATTCACTCCCAGAACGCAGGAGCAATGCCGCCTTAAGGCATGAGATTTACCGTCTGAGAATGACTAGAGCCTATAACAAAAAAGTACACAAGCGTCCTTTGAAAGTTGACGACTTACTGTAACGAAAAATCAAGGCAACCGGTAGGGCAAATGAGCTGGGAAAGCTAACTCAAAATTGGGAAGCCCCTACCGGATCTATGAGGAAGTGAGAGACGGCACCTACCGCCTGGAAACTCCAGACGGCAGGCGCCTGCCTAGATTTTGGAATGTAGACAATTTGAAAAAGTACTACTTCTGAGAATGTAAGTTTTTTGTAAACAGTCAGTCAATTAATGAAGATTCAGACTTTGTTTGCAAACTTAAGTTATTGTTTGATTACCCATCCGGGTAATATCCAGACGGATTCTCCATTTACCTAACTAAGTTTGATACTTAGTAAAGGTTACATTTGTTTGACCGCCTGGGTAATACTCGGATCTCATGTTTATTTAAGTTTGATACTTTGTTCATTTAACTAAGTATGATTATCCGCCTGGGTAATACTCAGACGAATTTTTCATTTACCTAACTAAGTTTGATACCTGGTAAGATTAAATAATTGCTTGTTCGTCTGGGTAATACCCAGACAGACTCGTTTGTTTAAACAACTAAGTTCGATACTTAGTGTAAATTCAATACTCCGACTAAAAACAAAGCACAAAAATGTTTAGTGGCTATACAACCGGTCTCAAACAAGACCAGAGGCCAAAATGGCCGGATGGTTGCTCATTTTATAAAATCGCCTGTCCCAACATGGACAAAGGCGTCTGGCGACACCCCTCCGGGTGCAATCGTTGCAGAGAACAGACTATTTGTCGATTTTACGTACCCATGCAGACGGAAAAGATTGAACGACCTAATTGGTCAACTCATAGCCGTCTGACCAAAATGACCTGTGAAGAATGATCAAGTTGTCGAATACCGGATGCCCTGGGGCATCAGTCGGTCACTGGCTGAAGGTCTCACTTAGGTTATTTATTCCAAAATTGCAATTCCTACCTCAAATGGGGCAAATGAGTCGTTCAATGGCTATGAAATCTCTACCAAGATGGATAAACGCCGTCTGGGTAGTGACTGGGACGCCTGTTGGTGTACGGCTGTGCACTTGGTTTGGGGCAATCACTACTGTGATTGATTGACTTGCAAACATATCATGCTCTTTACAGCATCAGACGTTTTCAAGTGAATCAACCAACTCCATTTGAAACCAATCACACAGCCGTCTAGGGGCAAGGACAGCCCGACTATTGATTAGTAAGGCAAAAATCGCCGCATGCTTTTAATAAGTTAGGCAAAAATGAAAAACTAAAATTTGCAAAATTAAAATTCAAATGCAAAATGATCCAAACCGACTCAGTCGGTGCATTTCATAAAGTCCACCCAACCAAACGGTTAAAGTGGATTAAAGTGTTAACCGGACCCCGTCCGGGAGAAAGAGAAATTGTTAATTAACCCGGCTCCTCAGCCGGTAAATACAAATATACTCGGCACGCAGGCCAGAAAAATAAGTTTTGGCATACTGCCGCTGAATGAAAGAAAAAGACAAAAACAGAGATTGGCATACTGCCGCTGAGAAGTCACTTATGGCCTGCAGGCGGCTCTTCCTAGTCCTCTTCCTCACCGTCTGAGGGAATCTCTTGTGCTTCACTTGGACCAGGTAGCTCAGGCACGAGGGGCACATTGTTGGAATTAACCCAGGCGTCAAAGGACTCAGGCTCTAGATCACCCTTCTCTCTCAGGTCACCACGTCCTTGCCGTACCTGTGAGCCACTGCCTAGACGCCATAATCCGCGTCCGGGTACAGGGCAGCCCAAGCGATCTTCATCCGGGCATCATTATCAGCGTCACTCTCAGCAACAAGGCGGTTTTTCTCCGCCTCCAAGGTTGCTGCAAAGTTCTTCTGAGCCTAAGCAGCCTCCTTCTCCAGTTTTTGAACCTTAGTCTTCAGGTTGGTGTTCTCTTCAGAAACACCCTGAAGACTGCCAAGGTCCGTCTGGGCCTTCTTGAGCGCCTCATCAGCCTTTTTGGCACGCTCAGCAGCCTTCTTCTGGGCCTCCTCCGCCTCCTTTCGGGTCGTCTCAGCATCAGTCGCCCGCTGTTTGGCCGTATCCAGATCCACCTCCAGCTGCTGGATTCTAGACGCCTGTGTCATTATGATTGCTTTAGTTTCAAGCTCATTTACGATAGTGGAGTGTAAAGCAATATTGTCAGCGTCTAGGGCGGATTTCTTGGCCCTTTTTTTCTCTTCCCGTTTGCGGGAATAAGGACGTTTGAGCCCGTCCACCCGCAGCATGGCCTGCAAAAAAGCAGGCGGTATAAGAATTGTAGGCGGGATAAAACACTTGGAAAAAATAAAAGTGAATTGGCAAGTTTCTTACTTCAGCCAGAAAGGATAGAATGCGTTCAAGATTGAACGTCTCTATCCCAGGGATACTATCTTTATTTCTCTTCCGGACGGCTTTCAGCATGGCCTTGGCATGCTTCTAGACGTCTGGCCAGCGGGGAGATTGATCTGCACCACAATCAATACGTGATGAGTGCGAAACTAAGGCAGCACCTATTTGTTGCCGGTCGTCTGAAGATGACGTCTGTTGAGAGTGGGATTTCACCCGCAAAGGCCACCCCAGCTCAAGCGGGGATTCAAAAGGGTTCTTACCTTCAGAGCCAACCAAGCGAGAACCGCTTGCAGGCATGGAGAACCCCCCGGTCACGGTTACGGGGTTAACGAGGCTGAGGCCCAGGCTGTCGCCTACCTTCTCGTTCCGCCCCGCTATCCGCATCAGCTGATGCCCGGCTGAGGCGCTAGGGGTGGACGCAGAGGTGGATTTTTTTATTATGTTGAGAACGGCGGGGGTCTCCTCCCTAGCCCGTTTGAGTTGTTTCTCAAACGTTTTTCCAACCTCTCCCCCCTGCGAAAATAACCAAGTTAAAGTTAGCATCCGGGGAAAAATAATTGTTGAGATCAATTTACGAAAGGGTCAGGCGTTTACTACCTTGGCTTTGACCTCAGCCGCAGCTTTCTCCACAAGCTCTTCGCGGATGACAGCAGAGGATCGCTTGGGAGTCTTCTCCGTCTGCAACATGTTTAATGCTTCCTCTGCAAAAAACAAGGAATTTGGTCAATATCATAAATCAATTCTAGTAAAAAGCTACTACAGACGGATATAAACTCAGGCGCATACGTTTGGTAAACATGTGTCCTAGCCCGCAGGCAGCTAGGAAACACTCGTCCTTGAACCAGGCGCTCTTGGGGAGCCAGTTCTTGGGGACCTTTATTGTTTCCCCGGTGGACAAGGTCGCGTCTGTGAGGCCAAAAAAGTCTGCCTCAATGATCTTGTCAAAGTCCTCCTCCGGGATCCGGGGAAGAGCACACTTCCGGCCCAACAAGTCGGGCTTCTTATTGTACAGACAGAATTCATAATTCTCCCGTTTGGTTGGAGCTGACATCAGGTAGAACCTGTGTTTCCAGCCGTCGAATTTCGAGACCTTGTCCAAGGTCATCATATATTGGGGTTGTGTGGTTAGAGTGTACCACGCCCTCCAGCCGCCTGGGCTTCTACTAAGATAATGCATACTAGCAAAAGCCTCCCAGCCAGGGTTAAGCCCTTGGAACTCGTAAGCGGCAACATACCCCAGAATGTTTGTCCAAGAGTTGGGGGTAAGTTGCCAGACTCCGAGGCCGTAGCCTCTCAAAATTGCCTTCACCGCCTGGTGAAGGGGAAAGCGGAGACCAGCCTTGAACGCCGCCTCATAACAGCCAAAGTAGTTATTGGCGTTCTCTTGATCGTCCTCCCAGGCGACGGTGCCATTCTCAGGCGGCACCCGGATCCTATACCTGTCCCCTAGCGGGTGCATTTTAGTAAAATTCTTCAAGTTTTCCTCCATTTGGATCCGATCCTTGGAGGAGAAGTGGATGTTGAAGGGATCATCCTTCTCGCTCCACTTTTTCCTTTCTTCCTCCTCGCTATCCGGAAGCGGGGGTAAGTCGTCACTGCTCTCGGAGGTAGAGGCGGAGCTGTCGCTCTTCGTCTCCTCCTCACTTTGATTCAAGGGGCAGAGGCGACCTCGTCGTCGCCTTAGTCACATTCCTCCAAGAAGGAATCAACAGGAGTTGAAGGGGCGCGCGGAGGGGATCTCTCCAGAGCCGTCTGGCCTCCCTGACCAGACGTTTCTCCCTCAGGCGTTTGGCCGCCTGAGCCTTCGCTCTTGTAATTTGGATTAGTTGTCGTCTGCATTGTCCGAGCCGTGGTGTCCTGCATAGACACATAACTGGTCGGAATCCAAGGCAAAGGGTGGTCTTAACACCCCGAGACGGCACTCCCAGTCCTAGACTCAGCCGTCCCTGGTGACCGGCTGGACTCTAACCTAGGCTGTGCCGTGTGTGTTGGTGATACATCCATTTATTGCAAGAAATATGTACAAGCGGTGAAAAAAGAAACAGAGCTAAGAGACGGTACCTTTGGATGTGATATCTGAAGGTAGGCGGATCCGGCTGGGTTGATGGAGAACAAACTTTTTTAGTCGCGTCTGACTCAAGCGGATGACTTCTGCTCTCAAAGTTTTCTCTCTGGAAGATTTTTTGTAAACGTACCAAATTATGAGGGTAAAACGGCTATATATAGAGGGTAAATACGGGGGCATTTCTGTAATTTACTCGGAAGGTGAACGGTTACTCTTTAATGGTAAAATTACCACCAACCGGAGGGTGACATGTGTCACAGATGCCACGTGGCGTGCCACGTTACATCTGTGAGGGGCAAATGTTTAGGGTAATTTTACCCCTCCACGTGGTCCAATCAGAGGATGACACGTGTCAGCCTCAGGATGGCCCAAAGTGGACCAATCCCCGCTTGACACGTGTCACTCCAGAAATTAAGGGAAAAAGGCGGCCTTCAGTCCCTAATCCCGAGAAAGCCGCAAAGCGGCGCGGCCCACCAATGATTAGGGTTCAGTGACCTAATCAGGGGCACAATTCCCAAGGACCCTATAAATAGGGAGATGTCCCTCTTTTTGAGGGCACGTTTTGACCATTTATTACACTAGCATTCTCTCACATCAGAGAAACACCTGAGCTTGGAATCCGAGCAGATGCCCACCTAAATTTCCGTCCTCTTTATTCCTTTTCAAGTTACTAATTTGACCGTCGGAGGCGGAGCTCCAACCACCCGGAGTCTCCGTTATTTTGCAGGTACAACTCAGCCGGATCAGACTTCGTGTTGTAACTCTCCCGAGGGACAAAAACACCCAAAAAAAAATGTTATTTTTTTTTATGTGATTTATAGCCTTAGACACCTAATATTACACAAACTTGACATGTTATGAGAAATAAATAGGTCATTTGATAAGAATGGTAAAAAATGGGTTGAATAGAAGTCATATTGGCCATATTTGGGCCATTTTGTGTTAATATGCTCTTTTGAAGTGATTTCCTTCCTTATACACCTATAACTAGATACTATAGACTTGTTATGAGATAAATAAATTTCATTTGATAAGAATTGTAGGAATGAGTAAAGTAAAGTCATATACGCCATATTTGACCATTTTGAGTAAAAAGCGTCTTAAACCATAAAAAATGCTTTGTTGATTTAATTTTAGAGCTAAGACACGTAAAACTAGGTGACATTGACATGTTATGATAAAGAAATAGTTCATTTGCTAAGAAATGTAGGAAATGAGCTAAATAGAATTCATATAGGCCATATTGAGTAAAATGCGTTGTAAAACTTAATGAAATGCTATTTTGATGTGATTTCTAGCCTTACACACCTAATAATCTAATATTACCCAACATTGACATGTTATGAGAAATAATTAGGTCATTTGATAAGAAAGGTAGAAAATGGGCTGAATATAAGTTATATGGGCCATATTTGGGCCATTTTGTGTTAATATGCTCTTTTGATGATTTCTTTCCTTATACACCTATAACTAGATAATATTGACATGTTATAAGATAAATAAAGTTCATTTGATAAAAAAATGTAGGAAATGAGAAAAGTAAAGTCATATAGGCCATATTTGGGCCATTTTCAGTAAAAAGCGTCTTAAACCTAAATAAAATGCTCTTTTGATTCAATTTTTAACCTTAATAAAACTAGGTGACATTGACATGTTATGATAAAGTAATAGTTCATTTGATAAGAATTGTATGAAATGGGCTAAATAGAAGTCATAGAGGTCATATTTGATAAAATACATATTGTTTAGCCTAATTAATCAATGCTAACATAATTTTTTTTGTATTTCAAGTTTTGTCAGGTACAAAAGGATGGTCCGTTGACAATCAAGGAACTTAATGAAATTCGTGACATGTTGGCGTCTTTTATCACCTTCAACATGTAAATTAAATGTCATTTTAATTTTAAATTTATGTTAAATTTTTAATTTTATATTATTATTCATTATTTACTTACTATTACACTTGTAATTTTTTATTGCATTTGGGAATATTTATATCTGTACATATATGAATTCTTGTTTTTAATATTATTTGTATCTTATTATAATATTTAATAATATTATTATTATTAGTAATTATGATAATATTATTAGTAATTATAATAATAATATTATTAATTATTTTATTTAATATTATCGCTGGAATAACAGGGTGTTTTTTGTTTAATATTATTGCAAGAAAAAAGGAAAAAAATTATTATTGAAAAGGCACTGGTTAACCGGTGCCAAAAACTGCTGCCACCAAAAAAAAAATTGCACGGGACTATACTTAAGGCATCGGTTAACCGGTGGCCAAAATAATTAAATGCACTTGTTAATCGGTGCCAAAACCAGTTTATGGCACCGATTTTTAACCGGTGGCAAAAAGGGGGGGAATTGGGCACTCCCACATTGTAACCGGTGCCTTAGGCCGGGTTTGAACAGGTGCCCTTTGCTGTTTTTCTACTAATGTGAAAGTCAAAAACATTCAAACAAAGCTTTTTGATCGAATGAAAGTCAAATACATTCAACGAAGATAATTGAATCATATGAAAGTAAAATACATTCAAACAAAGATTTTTTAATCAAAAATATGACACACATTCAAAAAAAGCTTTTTGAATCAAATGAAAGCCTAACACATTAAACAAATAGTTTTGAATCAAATGAAAATCAAACACTTTCAAACAAAGCTTTTTGAGTCAAATGAAGGACAAACACGTTCAAACAATGTTTTTTGAATCGAATGAAAGTCAAATGAATTCAACGAAGCTAATTAAGTTAAATAAAAAGTCAAACACATTCAAACAAAGCATGTTTAATTAAATGAAAGTCAAACACATTCAAACAAAGCCTTTTGAAATCAAATTAAAGTAAAACATATTCAAACAAAGCTTTTTGAATCAAATGAAAGTAAAACACATTGAAACGAAGCTTATTTAATCGAATGAAATTTTAACACATTTAAACAAAGATTTTTAAATCAAATGAAAGTCAAATACATTCAAACAAAGATTTTTAAATCAAATGAAAGTCAAACACATTCAAACAAAGCTGTTTGAATTAAATTAAAGTCAAACACGTTCAAACAAAGCTTTTTGAATCAAATCAAAGTCAAAAACATTTAAAAAAAAGCTTTATGAAAAAAATGAAAGTAAAACACATTCAAACAAAGCTTTTGGAATCAAATGAAAGTAAAACACATTCAAACAAAGCTTCATAAATTGAATAAAATTGAAATGCGTTCAACGTAGCTTATCAAATCAAATGAAAGTCAAACACATTCAAACAAAGCTTTTTGAATCAAATGAAAGAAAAACACATTCAAACAAAGTTTTTTGAATGGAATGAACATCAAATACATTCAACGAAGCAAATTAAATCTAATGAAAGTAAAATACATTCAAACTAAGATTTTTTAATCAAATGAATGACAAAAACATTCAAACAAAGCTTTTTGAATCAAATGAAGGACAAACACATTCAAACAAAGCTTTTTAAATCGAATGAAAGTCGAATGAATTTAACGAAACTAATTACATTTAATAAGAAGTCAAACACATTCAAACAAAGCTTTTTTAATTAAGTGAAAGTCAAACACGTTCAAACAAAGCCTTTTGAATGAAATTAAAGTAAAACACATTCAACACTAGTGGAAAATTTCTCATTCGTAACAGGCTATCTGTAACGGGCAAAGCTTTGCCCGTTACAATTAAGATATTCGTAACGGGCAAAATAGTGTCCGTTACGAATACTTATTTATTCGTAACGGGCAAAATAGTGCCTGTTACGAATAAAGATATTCGTAACGGGCAAAATAGTGTCCGTTACGAATAAATAAGTATTCGTAACGGGCAAAATAGTGTCCGTTACGAATAAATAAGTATTCGTAACGGGCAAAATAGTGTCCGTTACGAATAAATAAGTATTCGTAACGGGCAAAATAGTGTCCGTTACGAATAATAATTATTCGTAACGGACACTATTTTGCCCGTTACGAATACTTATTTATTCGTAACGGACACTATTTTGCCCGTTACGAATACTATATTACACGTAAATGACCAAACTTAGCCCAACTGATGAGAGGAGAGCCCAATACTTTGCTTTTTAGGGTTTCACTCCCTCTCTCACTCATCAGTCCCTCACACCCTCCTCTGGCCGTCATTCTCCTCTCTCTCTCTCTCCTCTCCTCTCTCTCTCCTCTCCGTCATCTCTTTCTCTCCTCTTTCTCCGTCATTCACCTCTCTATCTCCTATCCTCTCTATCTCCTCTCCTCTTTCTCCGTCATTCTATCTTCGGAGATGATTATTTTGGTGTTTTGGGCGGAGGTGTAACCGACGGTGACGGAACTCCGGTCCAAACCTGGTTAGCGTCGATTGAGCAAAGGAAGGAAGGATAGATCTGCCCGTTGGGATTCTATAGCGACGTTGAGAACAACCAAGCCCGTAGGCTTCTTCCTCTAATTTAGATCTAAGTCGTTGAACAAATTCACAGGTTTGTTTCGATTTTTTTCTCTTTTGCTTTCTTTTCGTTCTTCGATTTGATGTGCTCGTTGTTTTGATCTTCGCATTGAATTTTTTAGGATTTATAATTGGTTATTGTTCGAGAATTATTTAGTTTTTTGAGTGATTTAATAGATTTATAATGTGATTATTGATTCAGCATTTGATCTGATTTTTCAGTACGTGTTGTTAGTGAATTTGTGAAATCATGCGTTCTCATCATCAGTAAGATTTGAGAATTTTTCGTCTAGGTGTTTGATTCTTAGTGTTGATTTTAGGATTTGTGATTTTGGATTGTTTATTTCAATGATCTGAAGAGGATTTTGTGGTGTAAATCTTGTAGATCTGTAAATTTATTTGAATTTTGAAAATGGTTATTTAGTTTTGTTGTTTGTGAATTTGAATTTAGCTTGGAAATGAGATGCGATTTGGTAGTTATGACTTTAAATTGGTGAAAAACTTTCTGATTTCTGAGATCTTTAAGTAATGCGCAAATGTTCGTAGTTCTGAAGCTTAATTATGTAATTTTATGGTGAAATCAGCTTATTTTTTTTTTAAAATTTTGATTTTTTTTTAAATCAACTTATTTTATGTAATTCAATTATTATTATTATTATTATTATTATTATTATTATTATTATTATTATTATTATTATTATTATTATTATTATTATTATTATTATTATTATTATTATTTACGGGCTGATTCAATTATGATTCAACTATTTTTTTTAATTTTGATATTTTTTTTTTTCAATTATGTTAATTTTGGTTTGTTGTAATTATTGAATGTAGGTGGAGCATATAATATCTACACAAGGGAGCTTAAGACTCAACGTCCCAGACCATAAATGTTGGGATAAAACTTGTTTTTAATTACAATTACGATTTTTTTGCTCTTTTATTAGTCTTAGTCTTAAGAAACTTGCGACAAGTTGATGTATTTTTTTTTTTTGAAACAAAAGTTGATGTATTTTTGAGTATATTAAATGTGTATTATACTTATGAAATAATAAAAAAAAATATATATGTGTATTATATTTGTGTAAAAAAAAAATAATCTCATTATTTGATAAAATGATCCAGCATGTGCTAGCACGTGCTGGATATTTTTTTAATTGCATTGAACACTATTCGTAACGGGCAGATGTAATGCCTGTTACGAATAATGGGTTATTCGTAACGGGCAAAATAAATGCCCGTTACGAATAACGGGTTATTCGTAATGGGCATTTTATCAGCCCGTTACGAATAACGGGTTATTTGTAACGGGCACTTGAAACGCTCGTTACGAATAACTACTTATTCGTAACGGACAATGTAAGTGCCCGTTACGAATAAGTAGTTATTCGTAACGGACGGTGCCCGTTACGAATAATAATGGCCATCCGTAACGGCCGCATACGTAACGGACGCTGCCCGTTACGGATGGGCCCTTTTTGCCCGTTACGGATGGGCTTTTTTCCACTAGTGCAAACAAAGCTTTATGAATCAAATGAAAGTAAAACACATTCAAACAAAGATTTTTGAATCGAATGAAATTCAAACACATTCAAACAAATCTTTTTGAATCAAATGAAAGTAAAAAACATTCAAACAAAACTTTTTGAATAGAATGAAAGACAGATGCATTCAACGAAGCTAATTGAATTAAATAAAAGTAAAACACAATCAAACAAATCTTTTTGAATTAAATGAAAATCAAACACATTCAAACAAAGCTTTTTGAATCAAATGAAAGTAAAACAAAATCAATCAAATCTTTTAGAATCGAAAGAAAGTAAAAAACGTACATACAAAGTTTTTTGAATCATATAAAAGTCAAACACATTCAAAAAAAGCTTTTTAAAGCAAATGAAAGTAAAACACATTCAATACATTCAATGAAAGTTTTTTAAATCGAATGAAAGTCACACACATTAAAACAAAGCTTTTTGAAAC
The DNA here is from genome assembly GCA_024500155.1 of Chenopodium formosanum. Classification (NCBI taxonomy): domain Eukaryota; kingdom Viridiplantae; phylum Streptophyta; class Magnoliopsida; order Caryophyllales; family Amaranthaceae; genus Chenopodium; species Chenopodium formosanum. Next base: position 46,509,357 of record CM044880.1, read on the forward strand.
AAATAAAGGACAAACATATTCAAACAAAGTTTTTTGAATCAAATGAAAATTAAACACATACAAACAAATAATTTTGAATATAATGAAATTAAAACAAGCAAACAAAGCTTTTTAAATCAAATGTAGGACAACCACATTCTGGGAAAGCTAGTTGAATCAAATGAAAGTCAAATGCATTCAACAAAGCATTTTAAATCGAATGAAAGTGAAACTCATTCAAACAAAGTTTTTTGAATCAAATGATAGTAAAACACATTCAAACAAATATTTTTGAATAGACCAAAAGTCAAACACATTCAAACAAAGATTTTTGAATCAAATGAAAGCCAAACACATTCAAACAAAGCCTTTTGAATCGTATGTAGGAAAAACACATTCAAACAAAGCTAATTGAATAAAATGAAAGTCTATTGATTTCAACAAAGCCTTTTGAATCAAATGAAAGTGAAACACATTCAAATAAAGCTTTTAGAATCCAATGAAAAAAAACACTTTCAACGAAGCTTTTTTGAATCGAATAAAAGTCAAATACATTTAACAAAGCTAATTAAATCAAATGAAAGTCAAACACATTCAAACAAATCTTTTTGAATCAAATGAAAGTCAAACACATTCAAATAAAACTTTTTGAATCAAATTAAAGTTAAACACATTCAAACATAGCTTTTTGAATTGAATGAATTTCAAACACATGCAAACAAAGCTATTTTAATTAAATGAAGGACAAACACATTCAAACAAAGCTTTTTTAATCGAATGAAAGTCAACTACATTCAACGAAGCTAATTAAATCAAGTGAAAGTCATACACTTTCAAACAAAGCTTTTTGAATTAACTGAAAGTCAAACTGATTCAAATAAAGCTTTTTGAATCAAATCAAAAGTCAAACATAATCAAACAATGCTTTTTGAATCAAATGAAAATCAAACACACTTAAACAAGTCTTTTTGAATCAAATGTAAGCCAAACACATTAGAACAAATATTTTTGAATCAAATGAAAGTCAAACACATTCAAACAAAGCTATTTGATTCAAATGAAAGTCAAACACTTTTAAACAAAGTTTTTTTAAATTAAATGAAGGACAAACGTATTCAAACAAAGCTTTTTAAATCGATTGAAATTCAAATGCATTCAACGAAGCTAATTCAATAAAATGAAAGTCAAACCTACTGTAACAAAGACTTTTTAAATCAAATGAAAGTCATACAAATTCAAGCAAAGCTTTTTGAATCGAATGAAAGTCAATGCATTCAACGAAACTAATTGAATCAAATAAAAGTAAAATACATTTAAACAAAGCTTTTTCAATCAAATGAAAGTCAAACACATTCAAACAAAGCTTTTTGAATCAAATGAAAGCCAATCACATTAAAAAAAAAGCATTTTGAATCAAATGAAAGTAAAAAACATTCTAACAAAGGTTTTTGAACCGAATGAAAATTAAATGCATTGAAAGAAGCTTATTACATCAAATGCAAGTCAAACACATATAAAACAAAGCTTTTTGAATAAAATGAAAGCCAAACACATTCAAACAAATATTTTTGGATCAAATAAAAGTTAAACACATTTAAAATAAGCTTTTTAAATCAAATGAAGGACAAACACATTCAAATAATGTTTTTTGAATCGAATGAAAGTCAAATTCATATAAACAAAGCTAAATAAATAAAATAAAAGTCAAACACATTCAAACAAAGCTTTTTTTATAAAATAAAAGTCAAACACATTCAAATAATGCTTTTTGAATCGAATGAAATTCAAATACATTCAAACAAAGCTTTTTGAATCTAATGAATGACAAATACATTCAAATAAAGCTTTTTGAATTAAATGAACGTCAAATGCATTCAAAAAGTTAATTAAATCAAATGAAAGTCAAACACATTCAAACAAAACTTTTTGAATCAAATGAAAGCCAAAAACATTCAAACAAATATTTTTGAATCAAATAAAAGTCAAACAGATTCAAACAAAGCTTTTTGAATCAAATGAAGGACAAACACATTCAAAAAAAGATTTTTTAATCAAATGAAAGTAAAACACATTCAACAAAGCTTTTTTAATCGAATGAATGTCAAACACATTCAGATAATGCATTTTGAACAAAATGAAGGACAAACACATTTAAACAAAGCTTTTTGAATCGAATGAAAGTCAAATCCATTCATCGAAGTTAATTGAATCAAATAATAGTCAAATACATAAAAAAATAGGCTTTTGGAATAAAATGAAAGTAAAACACATTAAAACAAAGCTTTTTGAATCAAATGAAAGTCAAACACATTCAAACAAATCTTTTTGAATTAAATGAAAGTCAAACACATTTAAACAAATATTTTTGAATCAAATGAAAGCCTAACACATTCAAACAAAGATATTTGAATCAAACAAAAGTCAAACACTTTCAAACAAAGCTTTTGAGTTAAATGAAGGATAAACACATTCAAACATTGTTTTTGTTAATCAAAAGAAAGTCAAATGCATTCAACGAAGCTAATTAAATTAAATAAAAAGTCAAACACATTCCAACAAAGCTTTTTTAATAAAATGAAAGTAAAACACATTCAATAAAAGCTTTTTGAATCAAATAAAAGTAAAATTCTTTCAACAAAGCTTTTTAAATCAAAAGAAAGTCAAACACATTAGAAATGTGCTTTTTGAGTCAAATGAAAGTCAACCACATTCAAACAAATCTTTTTGAATCAAATGAAGGTCAAACACATTCAAAAAAGCTTTTTGAACAGAATGAAATTATAATGCATTCAACGAAGCAAATTTAATTAACTAAAAGTCAAACCCATTTAAATAAAGCCTTTAAGAATCAAGTAAAAGTAAACCACATTCAAATAAAGCTTTTTAAATTGAATGAAACATAAATGCACTCAACGAAGCTAATTAAATCAAATGTAAGTCAAACACATTTACTTTTTGAATCAAATGAAAGTCTTACACTTTCAAAAAATGCTTTTAAAATCAAATGAAAGTAAACACATTCAACAAAGCTATTTAAATCGAATGAAAGTAAAACACATTCAGACAAACTTTTTTGAACCAAATGAAGGACAAACACATTAAAACAAAGCTTTTTGAATCGAATGAAAGTAAAAAACAATCAAACAAAGCTTTTTGAATCGAATGAAAGTCAAACACATTCAAACAAAAGCTTTTTGAATCAAATAAAGGACAAACACATTTAAACAAATATTTTTGAATCAAATGAAAGCCTAACACATTCAAACAAATATATTTGAATCAAACGAAAGTCAAACACTTTCAAACAAAGCTTTTGAGTTAAATGAAGGATAAACACATTCAAACATTGTTTTTGTAAATCCAAAGAAAGTCAAATGCATTCAACGAAGCTAATTAAATTAAATAAAAAGTCAAACACATTCCAACAAAGCTTTTTTAATAAAATGAAAGTAAAACACATTCAAAAAAAGCTTTTTTAATCAAATGAAAGTAAAATTCTTTTAACAAAGCTTTTTAAATCAAATGAAAGTCAAACACATTTAAACAGTGCTTTTTGAGTCAAATGAAAGTCAACCACATTCAAAAAAAGCTTTTTAGATCAATTGAAGGTCAAACACATTCAAAAAAGCTTTTTGAATTGAATGAAATTCAAATGCATTCAACGAAACTAATTTAATTAACTAAAAGTCAAACACATTCAAACAAAGCCTTTAAGAATCAAATAAAAGTAAACCACATTCAAATAAAGCTTTTTAAATTGAATGAAACTTAAATGCATTCAATGAAGCTAATTAAATCAAATGTAAGTCAAATACATTTACTTTTTGAATCAAATGAAAGTCTTACACTTTCAAAAAATGCTTTTAAAATCAAATGAAAGTAAACACATTCAACAAAGCTATTTAAATCGAATGAAAGTAAAACACATTCACACAAATTTTTTTGAACCAAATGAAGGACAAACACATAAAAACAAAGATTTTTGAATCGAATGAAAGTCAAATGCATTCAACGAAGCTAACTAAATCAAATAAAAGTCAAACACATTCAATAATAGGCTTTTGGAATGAAATGAAAGTAAAAAGCATTCAAACAAAACTTTTTTAATCAAATGAAAGTCAAACACATTCAAAAAAAGCTTTTTGAATCGAATGAAAGTCAAACACATTTAAACAAAGCTTTTTATATCGAATGAAAGTCAAACACATTCAAACAAAGATTTTGAGTAAAATGAAAGTAAAACATATTTAAACAAAGCTTTTTGAATCGAATGAAAGTGAAACACATTCAAACAAAGCTTTTTGAAACAAATAAAGGACAAACACATACAAACAAAGCTTTTTAAATTGAATGAAATTCAAATGTAGTCCACGTAGCTAATAAAATGAAATAAAAGTCAAACACATTCAAATAAAGCTTTTTGAATCAAATGAAAGTCAAACACATTCAAACAAAGCTTTTTTAATCAAATGAAAGTCCAATACATTCAACGAAGCAAATTAAATCAAATGAAAGTCAAACACATTCAAGCAAATCTTTTTGAATAAAATGAAAGTCAAACACATTCAAACAAAGCTTTTTGAAGCAATTAATAGTAAAACGCATTCTACATTGCTTTTTTAATCGAATAAAAGTCAAACACATTCAAAAAAAGCTTTTTGCATCAAATGAAAGTAAAAAACATTCCAACAAATCCTTTTGAATCGAATGAAAGTCAAACACATTGAAACAAAAGGGTTTTATATCAAATGAAGTACAAGCACATTTAAACAAAGATTTTTGAATCAAATGAAAGCCTAACACATTCAAACAAATATATTTGAATCAAACGAATGTCAAACACTTTTAAAAAAATCTTTTTGAGTCAAATGATGGACAAACACATTTAAAAATTGTTTTTTAATTCAAATGAAAGTCAAATGCATTCAATGAAGCTAACTAAATTAAATAAAAAGACACTTATTGGGCTCAATGCTTGTTACTTCCTAAGACTGTGATGCTCGGAATTGTGCAACTTTGCAGAGCTTTCTTATGGGATGGAAAGGCTGTTCTGAGTAGAGCTCCTCCCTTGGCCTGGGATTGGGTTTGCAGACCTAAAAATGCTTGTGGTCTGGGAGTTAGAAATTGTTTGCTTTGGAACAGGGCAGCTATTGGTAGCTATGTTTGGAAGATTGCAAAGAATACTAAGTCTTTGTGGGTTAAATGGGTGCATTCAGTTTACCTTATAGTCCTAAGAGAAGTGTTGGGTGGGGGTGGAAATTGATGTGTAAGGTCAAGGAGGAGCTAAAAGAAGGGTTTACTAGTAATATGTGGCTCAGTACTACTTTCACATGTCCATATGGGACATTTGCATACCGAAGAATGCCATTTGGTTTATGAAATGCTCATTCTACCTTTCAAAGATGCATGACCTCTATTTTCTCCGAGATGCTTGAAAAAGAAATTGAAGTTTTCATGGATGATTTTAGTGTTGGTGGCTCGTCTTTTGACACTTGTCTTTTTAACCTTGAAAAAGTTTTGAAAAGGTGTCAAGAGACTAGTTTGGTTTTGGATTGGGAAAAATGCCACTTCATGGTCGAGGAGGGCATTAACCTCGGCCATAAAGTTTTAAAACATGGCATTGAGGTTGATCCGGCCAAAGTTTCGGTGATTGAGAAATTGCCCCCTCTTACTTCTATCACGGGAGTACGAGCTTTTCTTGGGCATGCCGGTTTCTACTGGAGATTTATCAAAGATTTTTTCGTCAATCACAAAACCTTTGACCGAATTACTCAAAAAGGATGTTTCTTTTAACTTCAATGAGGATTTCCTTGAGGCATTTCGTAAGCTCAAGGAAGCTCTCATTTCCTCTCCCATTGTGCAAGCTCTGGATTGGAGCTTGCCTTTTGAGCTAATTTGCGATGCGAGTGATTTTGCAGTAGGTTCCGTGCTTGGACAAAAGAAAGAAGGAAAATCATGTTTCATCTACTATGCAAGTAGGACTCTTGATGAAACTCAAAAGAACTATACAACAACGGAGAAGAAAATGCTAGCGGTTGTTTTTGCCTTTGATAAGTTTAGGTCCTATCTTATTTGCTCTAAGGTGATTGTGTACACGGATCATATTGTGGTGCGATATCTCATGTCTAAGAAGGAAGCAAAGCCTCGCCTAATCCATTGGGTTCTCTCTCTCTTTATGATTTTCACATGAAAATGAGGGACAAAAAGGGAGCGGAGGACTACGTTGCGGATCATTTGACTAGGCTACCTTTTGAGAACAAAAGAGATGTACCAATCAATGATGAGATAGGATTTGAAGCTCTCATGGCTATGTCTTCAACATGTAGCCCTTGGTATGCGGACATTTCCGATTATCATGCTTGTGGAGTTATTCTCCCGGAGTTTTCTTCTCAACAAAAGAAGAGGTTTTTCAAGGAAGTGAGGAGGTACTTTTGGAACGACCCATACTTGTTAAAACAATGTGGAGATGGCCTTTTTCGAAAATGTGTTCCAGATCATGAAATTGAAGGAGTTATTGAGCATTGCCACTCACTACCATGCGCAGGACGTGGGGGTGTTGATAAGACGGTGGCAAAAATTTCTCAATCTCTATTGTGGTGGCCAACGATGCATAAGGATGCCCACAAGTTCGTTTCACAATGTGGTAGGTGTCAAAGAAGTGGTGGCATAACCAAAAGAGATGAAATGCCTCAACAAAATGTCTTCGAAGTTGAGCCCTTTGATGTTTGGGGGGTGGACTTTATGGGGCCTTTCGTTTCTTCTTGTGGAAATCTATATATATTGGTAGCGGTTGATTATGTGACAAAATGGATTGGAGCCATACCCTCACCTACCAATGATCGCAAGGTTGTGCTTAAGCTTTTAAAGAAGATCATTATTCTTAGGTTTGGGGTTTCGAGGGTGCTAATTAGTAATGGAGGCTCCCATTTCGCCAAAAAGCAATTTGAAGCTCTTCTCAAGAGGTATAGCTTGCATCGCAAGGTTGGATTACCTTACCATCCTCAAACTCATGGACAAGTGGAGGTCTCGAATCGTGAAATCAAGAATCTTCTTGAAAGGATGGTGAACAAATCAAGAAAGGATTGGTCTCTCAAGCTTGATGACACACTATGGGCTCTTAGGATGACATACAAGACTTTAATCGGCACAACCTCTATAGGTTGGTCTATGGAAAGGCTTGTCACCTGCTAGTTGAGTTAGAATACAAGGATTGGTGGGCCATCAAAGAACTCAATATGGATATATCGTTGGCCGATGAGAAGAGATTGCTTAAGCTCAATGAACTTGAAGAGCTTAGAGATGATGCTTATGAGAGCTCAAGATTATTTAAGGAGAAGACCAAAAAGTGGCATGACCAACATATTCGAAACAAGAGCTTTAAGGTTGGAGACAAGGTTTTGCTTTTAAACTCAAGGCTTCGTTTGTTTTTGGGTAAACACAAGTCTAAGTGTTTGGGTCCTTTTATGATATCTAAGACTACTCTTTATGGTTCTTTTGAGCTAGATGTGGATGGTAACAGGTTCATGGTCAATGGTCATCATTTAAAGCATTACTTTTGCAAGGAAGAACTTGGTGTCATCGAATGTATAATGCTTGATCCTTTGGATCCAAAGCCTCCCCCTTGAAAAATTTTCCTCACGCTTAAGCTAGTGACCTCATAAAGAAGCGCTTCTCGGGAGGCAACTCGAGTTTCTAACTATTTTCTACCTTTTTTTTTATATTCCGATTTCACTTTTCTTTATTGAATTTGAATTTTATTTTTACTCTTTTGGTTGATAGGTGTTTGGATGATGAGGGGGTAAAGGCTTTTTTATATCGAAAATGAGAGAAGAAAGAAATTCAAGGCTGCTTTGCGCGATCCAGTGCGCGACCTTTGTGCGGGCGCACAGGGAAAGGTGTGCGGGCTCGCAGCCCTGTCAGAACCCGCACACTTTTGTTCGAAATTTAGGATTTGAGGCAGAGAGTCTGCGCGACCCCTGTGCGGGCGCGCATGTGTCTGTGCGGGCACGCAGATCTCGTGTGCGGGCGCGCAAAGCTGGATAAATCGGGTTTTAAGTTCCTCTTCCCCATTTCACCCTCACAATTTCATGAACCATCTTTCATGCTCTCTTCTCTCTCCTCTTAAACTCAAACCCTAATCCTACAATTTCACCCATAACTCACAAATTGCATTGATTTTCCTTCAAATCCATCAAACTTTTTCACTTTACTCACAAATTTACCCACTTTCTCTCTCTAAAATACCCAAATTTCCTCCATTTTCATGGTTGTGCAAGCTTGGTTGAAGGTGGTATTCTTGGGGGTTCTTGGTGGTGTTCAAGCTTCTCCTTAGTGGTATAACTCTTAATTTTGCTACTTTATTGCTTATTTTCACTTGTTTATGCAAAATTTTTAGTTATTAAGCATGGTTTAGCTTAAGTGAGTTTTATGTGATTTTGGTTTTCTTTGCTAAGGATTTGTTGGGTTTAAGTGTGATATTTATTGATTTTGGAACATTGTTGTTGACATTATTGGTTTTGAAGCTATTTTCATGGAATTTAGTTGAGTAATTTTGTGTTATTGTTAATATTGAAGATAATGCAACTATTTACATGAAAATTGCTTATTATCATAATCAATTGTGATTGTGTGCATTATTGTTGATCCTAGTTGTTCTTGGAGATATATTTTTGTGGTTAGTTGTTGGTACTAACCTTTTTACGGTTTGTTAAAGCTCGGTTTGTTGTTGTTGTGTTTCAATTATTGGTTGAGTTCGAAGTGAGTTCTCTTTTGGTTTGGTTGTTTGTATTGCTTGAGGCCACAATGAACAAAAGGAAGAGTATAAAGGAGCCTCGGTTAAGGGTTGAGGAGCCTAGTGCTCAAGCTCAAAGTTAAGGATCAAATGTTCCCCCTCGATTGAAGTTCTTAAACAAGCTCTATGCTACCTTCTTCAATGATCTTCAGAGACGAAAGCTAAATCCCACAAGGCACTATGATCAACGCTCCATGAGAGCTTTGGGGATTGATGATGACATAAGGTCACTCCTTGAAAACTTAGGGATGAGTGAGTTCATCAAGCACCAACATCGACCATATAAAGAGCCCACTTTCAAATTCCTAGCCTCATTTGAAAAAGAGCCATATAGGAAGAACGACTTCCAAATTTCCTTCCAACTATTCAACAACCAGCATACCATGACTCTTAGTGATCTCAATACATTGTTGGATTTGAACCCCGAGGTGGACCTCCTTGCCCCTTCCTTGAGTCTATTCCCCGAGTACGATGCATTTCGTTTGTGGCAAACAATTACCGATTTTGAAGAGTTCAATACTAGTTATTCGGTGGCAAACCAAATTATTTACCATTTTCTCCGTATCCTTCACCACATCTTGGGGTATGCGGTGTTTAGTAAGCAAGACTTGAGTAAGCTCTTGCATGAAGAGCTCTTTACTTTGTGGATAGCTACTAGAGAGGAGTTGAGAGGGTGGCTCAACATGGGGTATTGGTTCGTCCTGTACTACAAGGCAATCAAGTCGGGCAACAAGACGGGTGAAATTGCCCTTGGTAGGATGATTACTAGGATTGCTAAGAAGCTTAACTATGAACGCTCCTTTTCCCGTATGCACTCATGTTGGGTTCGACAAAGATTTATTCATTGATATCCAACAAATACGAAGGTCGGGGTTCATCCAAGGAACTGCAGATGCAAACAATTTTCATGCTTGGTATGTTGAGCGCGAGCACCATTGTATCTTGCCTTACCCCAACCGTACATCTTTGGATCGGAATGCTAGGACTGTATGGAAAATACAGCGAGACAATGGTCTGTTACCCACCGCTTAGGGTGGCGCAAGGAATTTGGTAGTCGAACAATAATAGCAATAACAACAACAATAACAACAGCATCATCATCACCAACAACAACAACATTAAGGCATGAGTAGCTTTGAGCAGCAGATGAGCATGCAACTTGGCATGCAAAGCTTGATGGAGAACCAACACGATATGTTTATGCAAACCCAAGCTCCTTATGGTGCGGCCGTGGATAGAGGTGAGATCACTCCCCCGGTCAATTACCCCTATTGGCCGCCTCAGCAATGCCCGATCCCTCAATGGCAGGATCGCAACCTACTTTGCCTTATTGGCAAGGGCCTCCTCCTAAGGCGTTTTCTGGGTAGACTATCCGACGGAAACCGGGTACGATTATTGTGCCCCGGGAGGGAGTGATTTTAGGGGTGACCCCAACTATCCTTATGTCGACCCTTCCCACCCTTCCCCTCTTCAGCTTCCCGCCCCATTCGACCCGTTGCCTCAATGGCAACAAGACCTCTATCGAGGTCACTATGGTTGGCCTCCGGGTTTCACTAGTGGTTAGGACCCACACGGAATTCCTCCGAACGGTTTCTCTTATGACCCCGAGGATGATGACAAAGCCGACCCTAGTGGCCACTTGCCCCCCTTGTTTTTTATTTCTCCCCTTTGCCCCCTCCCAATTTTTTTTTAATTTGGCGCACCGCGGACGGTGCATTGTTTTAGTGTGGCCGGGGGTGTAAGAAGCAAAGGGATGTTTTTTTTTTTTTTTGTGGTGCAGGGGAAGGCTTAGCATCACGCTAATGTGGGGTTCAAATTGATTCCCAACCTTAATCCTTAGCCATTACATTACAACCCTAGTTAAGACCCTTAGACTTTGGAGGAGAGAGGTCAAAGACCGGTGGAGGGAGATAGATTCCAACCCTATGGAGAGAGTATGCATAGTTGTGATGTTGGGATGACCTTATGGTTCCACCTAAAATTTCTTTTTCCGGGTCCCTCGAGGAATCATGAGGAGCTAGCTAAGGGATGAATTGAAGCTAGTGGAGAGAACGCGGACCGTCTTGGTTGGGGCTAGGGCGGAGAATGAAATCATTAGTTCTCTATGCTTAGCTTAAGTTTGTCTGTTTCAACCTTGAGCATCTTGGAACGTGTTTTCCCTCTTTGAATTGAGAAAGATAAGTATTCTTTGGTGCATTTATTTGCGTGTGAGTCCAAATGGAGCATTTCATTACCTTGAGGCTTGATTGGTTTTTCTAAAACTTTGTCATGTTATGTTTGTTATGTTTGTCTCTTTGTTCTAGTTTTCCATGCTTGAGGACAAGAAAGAGGCAAGTGTGGGGGATTTGGATGAGCGGCATTTATGCCACTCTTTTATCCTTTTTTCTATAAGGATTCTCCCCTCACTTGCACTTGTTTGGCCCTTTTCTAAGCACTTTTACTTAGTTTTGTTTTCTCCTTTCCCTTCTCTTTTATCTTCCTTTTTCTTAGTCTTTTTGCCTTCGCTTTATTTTGATTTCCATGCTTGTGTTTTGTAGGTATCATGTGCCGAAAGAAAGAGGACTTCAAGGAGCAAAGTAAGCTACTCTGCGCGGGCTACTGCGCGGCTAATGCACGGGGGCGCACCCTTGGCTGTGCTGGCGCATAGCCCTGTACGAACCCGCGCAAACAAGCTAATGAAACAGAGCAAAACTAGAGAATTTATGCGACCTTCTGTGCGGTCTCCGAGCTGGCGCACGACCTGCTACGCAGGCACGCAGCTTTATTGTGCGGGCGTGCCTCATTTCCCCGTACCCTCAAAGTTGCGACCGCGCAATATGCTGAGAGGGTGCACGTTATTACTGCGTGGGCGCGCATACTTCGTGTGCGGGCGCGCACCGCTGGGTCTCTGATTTCTTTGCGCCTTGTTACTCAAGTTTCTCTTTTTTGGGGGAGCCACATATGTATAGTCCGAACACTTTGTAAAGAAAAACACTTAGTTCTAATTCCATAGAATATTAGCCTAATGTAGAGATAGTAAGTAGATTGTTAATCAAGCTTCCTTATTGTATTCAACATTGCTCAAGTTTAATCTTCAATCAAGCAAGACTTCAAGTTTTCATCTTTCATTAATCCTTTCTTTAGTAATCTCTAATTTTTTTCTTTAGCTTTATTTATTTGCTTTATTGTCGCTTATTTTTTTTTTATCTTATTAGTTCATCTAGTTATTATTGATTTCATTGTTTTTAATCATGTTTTGTTTTGAGCTTCTTGAGTTTGTTTCTAGTTTTGATATTATGTTTAATCTCCCTTCTCTAGGCTAATCTTTTAGCTAGGGCAAGGGGGTGGAAAATATGAATTGATGTTGGATAAATGATGATGGTTGGATTGAACTCATGCCATAAATTGATGAAAGACATGATTTTTTATAGCTTGAGATTATTGTTGCACTCTATTTGATGTTTTCAAGTTTAAATGCATGAAAGTGATTTGAACTAGATTAAGATCATCTCTATATTAATGATTGCATGAGAATTAGTTATTTAAGTGGAGTTTTTATGGATTGTGTTTCTCTAATCTCTTGAATTGATTGTAACTAATAGGATGCATGAGAATGATCCTTATTAGTGTAGACCTCTTTCATTGATTTGCCTAGACTATTGCATGAGAATGAATTGTTTAGGTAGAACCTTGTGTTCTTTGGCATGTGTTTCACGATAATCATTAGTATTTCCCTTTTTCTAATCATATTTGACACCCCCGTATCCCTAGCGTCATTTTCCCTTGATTTAAATCATCATTTTTTCTTATTTGTAGTTTTACTGTTCTTAATCAACAAAACCAACAAAAAACAATCCCCTTTTTACTCTTGCATTAGTGATTATTGATGTTGAATTAGTGTGCTTCCCTAGTGGTTCGACCCTTTGATTGCCACTAACTAGTTTGGTGAAATTTTAGGTATTATAAATGATTAATTTGATTGATGTAGTTGCTTAACGACTTATTTAACCCTTGATCAATTAGCTTTGTTGGACGCATTTGACTTTCATTCGATTCAAAAAGCTTTGTTTGAATGTGTTTGACTTTCATTTGATTCAAAATGCTTTATTTGAATGTTTTTGACTTTCATTCGATTCAAAAGCTCTATTTGAATGTGTTTTACTTTATTTGACTCAAAAAGATTTGTTTGAATGTGTTTGACTTTAATTTAATTCAAAAATATTTGTTTGAATCTTTTTTACTTTAATTTGATTTAATTAACTTCGTTAAATGAATTTGACTTTCATTAGATTCAAAAAGATTTGTTTGAATGTGTTTGACTTTCATTATATTTAAAAAAATTTGTTTAAATATGATTGAATTTCATTCGAATCAAAAAGCTTAGTTTGAATGTATTTTACTTTAATTTCATTTGATTAAAAAATCTTTGTTTGAATGTGTTTCACTTTCATTCGATTCAAAAAGCTTTGTTTGAACGTGTAACTTTCATTCGATTCAAAAAACTTTGTTTGAATGTGTTTGACTATAATTCAATTCAAAAAGCTTTGTTTGAATGTGTTTAACATTCATTTGATTAAAAAAAATATTTGTTTGATGTGATTTACTTTTATTTGATTCCAAAAGCATTGTTAAAATATGTTTGACTTTTATTTGATTTAATTAGCTTTGATGAATGCATTTGACTTTCATTCGATTCAAAAAGCTTTGTTTGAATGTGTTTGTCTATCATTTGATTCAAAAAGCTTTGTATGAATGTGCTTTACTTTCATTTGATACCAAAAGCTTTTGTTGAATGTGTTTGACTTTTATTTGATTTAATTAGCTTCGTTGAATGCATTTGACTTTCATTTGATTTATAAAGCTTTGTTAAAATGTTTTTGTCCATCATTTGATTTAAAAAGCTTTGCTTGAATGTGTTTATTTTGCATTTGATTCAAAAAGCTTAGTTTGAATGTGTTTGAGTTTCATTTGATTCAAAAAGATTTGCTTGAATGTTTTGGACTTTAATTCGATTCAAAAAGCTTAGTTTGAATGTGCTTGATTTTCCATTGACTCAAAAGCTTTGTTTGATTTAATTAGCTTGATTTTTTTTCAAAGTTTTTGGCACCGGTTAACCGGTGCCAAAAAACCCCCAAATTTTTTTTTTCATAAAAATTAAGTAACTAATTTAAATAAAAACACAAAATATAAATCAAACATCACAATAAATATAAACGTCTAAACGATTCTGTTTAATATATAATCAATAAAATTTTACAACATAGATCAATAAAAAAATTACTTATAAATAAAAAAAAATTACAACATATAAATAAATAAAAAAAACTACAATATAAATCAAAAAAAAATATATTACAACATCACAATCTAAAAATTCCCATATTCTTGATTCTTGATTCTTGGATTATGTATACCTGCGCCAATTAAAACATCAAAAATAAATTGATTAAAATGAACAAGCTGCGAAAAAAAAAAAAACCCAGAAAAAAAAAATCGAATTAAAATCGATTAAATTAAAAATAAAATCGAAAAAAACCCAGAAATCAAAACATCAAAACAAAATCGAAATAATAAAAACAAAATCCCAGAAAAAAAATTAATAAACCTAGAAATCATAAAAATAAAAACAAAATCGAACAATTAAAAAACCCAGAAATCAATTAAAATAAAAACAAAAACAAAAAAAAAATTGAAATCGGAAAAACCCAGAAAAAATTGACAATCAAAATCGAAAAACAAAAATCAAAATCAAAATAAGACAACGAAAGTAAAATCGAAACATAAAAATCAAAATAAAAAAAAAAAGAAAAACAAAAATCAAGATCGAAAAACAAAAACAAAAAATCGAAATCAGACAACAAAAGTAAAAATCGAAACACAAAAATCAAAATCGATAAAAAAGAAAATCAAAAATCAAAAATCAAAAATCAAAAATCAAAATCGAAAAACAAAAATAAAAATTGAAAAACCCAGAAATCGAAAAAATAAAAACAAAAACGAACAAATAAAAAAACTTAGAAATCAATTAAAATAAAACAAAAACAAAAAAAATATGAAATCGAAAAAACCCTGAAAAAATCGAAAATCAAAATCGAAAAACAAAACTCAAGAATCAAAAATCAAAATCACAACACAAAAACCCAGAAATTGAGGGAGGAGGAGTGGTCTACGTGGTGTTGGTGCATGTGCTTGCGGTGGTGTTCGTGGTGGTCTCTGTGGTGGTGTTCGTAGTGGTCTCCGTAGTGAGCTTGAAGGAGGAGATGAGAACGAAGAAAGGGAAGGAGGAGATGAGAAGGAGGAGATCGATGAGAAAGGGCATGGAGTGAAAGAGGAGGAGAGGAGAAGAGGAGAGAGAAATAGTAGGAAAGAAGAGGAGAGGAGAATAAAGCGGCGAGCTAAATAGGATTTCATATTTATATGGCCATTTTTTTTTTTTTATTTTTTTTTAAGTTTAACCGGTTTTTTTTAAAGTAAGGAACGGTTCAATTGGCACCGGTTCAAACCGGTGCCATTTTAATTTTTGGCACCGGTTCAGGACAAACCGGTGCCTTTTCTCTTTTGGTAAAATCCCACCCATTTCCAGACCGGTTTTGGGCACCGGTTTAGCCTGAACCGGTGCCATATGGAGGGTGCCTAATGCTTTGTTTCTACTAGTGATGTGTTTAAGGAAGATAGAGCAAAAGAGTCGCCAACAAGTTTTAGGAACATGTAAACCGTTCACGAGGTGAAGGTTACACCCTTTAACGATCCAGGAGATCGTTAACTCCAATAGGTCTGGAACCATGACTGGTAGTTCAGGGATGAAGGTACAAATCTAACCTAAAAGAGATTGAACCTGCCCTAAAAATAGGCCTCTACTTTATTCTGATCGTATTCATGTGCGCATTCTGACTAACACACAACCAGTAGGATTAACCCTAAACCTGTTTAATCTATGTTGGATGAATATTAATGCACAAATAAAACTATTATTTGCGATTACTTGAATTATAATCATATTAACCCTAATTAAACAAGATTATTAATTAACTTATTAAGCGTGATTACAAGTAACAATTCCCTTTAAACACGCATAAAGGCGTGATCAAGCAATAACAATAAATGTCAAGCAACATAATAATCATAAAAATCATTATTAAAATCATGTTAAAGCATAACAATAATAGCAAGATCCTAGGCATGATACTAACAGAATTAATAACAAACCCTAGCATGTTACTAAACAATAAAGATCAAATATATAGCCCTAACATGATACTAACATGAATATTAGGAAGAAAATAGGAAGCATCATAAAAGTCATAATTGTCCTATTTGATATTAGAAATTATAGTTAATACCCTAAACATGATACTAGGAAGAGCAAAACGCCCTAACATGACACTAGGAATCATAATAGCAATCTAAGCATGATTTCTATATCATAATATCAATAAAATCAATTAAAGCACTTACTTGGATGCCTCATATCTCTTTCTATTAACAAAATACTCGCGTTAGTAACTTCGAGGAAAATATAAACAAAACAATTAAATTAAATAATTGAAAGAGAGATTAGGGACCAAACCCTAAGAAATTAAAACATTTCACGTCTAGGGCGAAGACAACTTCGAACTTGGCTAGGTGTTTCTAGATCTTGTGAATGCGGAATTTT
Organism: Chenopodium formosanum; assembly: GCA_024500155.1. Taxonomy (NCBI): domain Eukaryota; kingdom Viridiplantae; phylum Streptophyta; class Magnoliopsida; order Caryophyllales; family Amaranthaceae; genus Chenopodium; species Chenopodium formosanum. The sequence continues at coordinate 46,525,760 of CM044880.1, forward strand.
GTATGCAAAAGCTAGAGAGAGAGAGAAAGCAATCAAGAGATTCTTGATAAGAATTAGAAAACTAGAGAGTTGATGATATTTGATGATTGAAAACGGAGGTTTTAGGAGGCTATTTATAGAGAAATCAGCTAGACGGATAGAAAAACAAATCAGAGTTTCGAAGAGAATAAAACAAATTAGCGCTAGACGCCAGACATTAGCGCCAGGCGCTAAGGCTAGCGCCAAACGCTAAGCATTAGTGTCAGGCGCTAATCTTGTAGTCAGGCGCTAGAAAATTATTTCACTCGTTTTCTTAATTTTTATAAAATTCAGCCGTACAGAAGGGAAAAATCGTATATTTCCTTAAAACACTTCTTTATTCTTATTAAAACTCTAAAAAGTCTTCAAAGAAGCTTACTATTGCTCAATGTAGGCCTTTGGTGGAGAGAGTCACTGCTAGGATTCAAGGGTGGATGGCTAAACACTTGTCCTACGCTGGGAGGCTTCAATTGGTGAAGAGTGTGTTGTTTGGTATTCAGACTTATTGGGCTCAAATTTTTATTCTTCCGAAGAAAATTCTGAAAGAGATTGAGGCTAGGTTCAGATGCTTTCTTTGGACGGGATCCTCTGCTCCTGCTAAGAAGTCTTTGGTTGCTTGGAATAATGTTTGTCTTCCTAAAGTTTGTGGTGGCTGGAATCTGCTTTCTCTTCCTGAGTGGAATAAAGCAGCTGTCACTAAGTTACTTTGGGATATTGCTCACAAGGCTGATAATCTTTGGGTTAAGTGGGTTCATATCTACTATTTCAAGCACAAGGATTGTTTGACCACACCTACCCCTGCTAGATGCTCCTGGTTCTTGAAGAAGATTTTGAGTTGTAGAGATATTGTAAATGATCAAGGGGGATGGGATGGTTTCGTTCAAGGCAACAAGTTGAAAATCAAGAAGCTTTATGCTGCTATTAGGCCTCAAGTGCCTAAAGTTCCTTGGAAGAGAGTTACTTGCCGTAACTTAGCAACTCCCAAGAGTGTTTTCATATTGTGGCTAGCTTTATGGAATAGGCTTGTCACTAAGGATAGGCTGCTTCAATGGCACATCTCTTGTGACCCAAAGTGTTTCCTTTGTCTGAATGGCAATGAAAGTGTTCAACATCTTTTCTTTGATTGTGATTTCTCTAGGAAGGTTTGGAGTAAGGTTTTGGGGATCTTACGTGTTTCCAAGCCTGTTCAGCACTTTAGTGATGAGATTGATTGGATGAAAAAAATCTGCAAAAGTTCCAAATTGAAGAATAAAGTGATCCAGGTGGCCTTCACTGAAACGGTTTATGGTATTTGGATTCAAAGGAATGCAGTTCTCTTTACTGGTTGTTGCAAATCAGTTGATGCTCTTGTTCGGGATATTGTCTTTCACTCAGTTTGTAGAATCCCAGCGGGAAGCAAATATTTGATCGTTTAGGGCTTGTCTCGGGCTCTTTGCGTTTTTTTTCTGGTTTCCTTGGTTTGGGTTCTGATACTGGGTTTCCCGTTGTTTCTTTTTGTATTGGTTCCCTTTTCTGCAGGCTGTTTCTAGTTATTGTCTACTAGTAGCTCTGCTGGTTTTGTGTTGCTGTGCTCTGCTGTGCTGCTGTGTTGCTGCTGCCTGCTTTCTGTGCTGCTGCACTACTGGTGTGTTACTGCTTTTGTTGTTGCAGTCTGTTTGCTGGTTTTGCCGTGGTTTGTTTGCTGTTGCACTGCTGTTTGCTATTGCTGATCTGCTGGATTGCTGTGTTGCTATTACTGCTGCATTGCTGTCTACTGTTGCTGCACTGATGTATGCTGTTGCTGCTGCACTGCTATCTGTTGCTGATCTGATCTGCTGTCTGCTGTGCCTGCTGTTTGCTGCAGTCTGCTGATGGTGTTGCTGGGTTGCTGTTGCTGTGCCTGCTGCTCTTGTCAATGCTGCTGGTTTGCTCTCCTGATGCTGCTGCTGCTCCTTTCTGTTTCTGCAGTTGCTGTTCTGGTTTGTTGTTGCTGTTTCTGGTTTGCTGTTTCAGGTGTGCTACTGCTGTTTTCTGGTCAGCAAGTCTTGAAGGAAAGTATGCTGCAGCTTGGGTGTTGGTGTTGCCTTTTTGTTTTGGCAGCTTGTAGTTTGGTGTTTTTTCTGTTGTTTTAGTTGCTCTTGCTTCTTTGTATGCTGGTTTAGGCTAGTTTTGGTGTTTTCAGCTGCTCTTTTTTTTATATTTTGAGTGCTGGTTTTGTCTTAGGTGTTCTTGTCTGGTCCTTGCCCTCAGAACCCTTCCTAGAAGGTGGCTGCGAGATTGAGTCCAGTAGGTGTCCTTGTTTCTCTCAAGCACCCTTCCTAGAAGGTGGTTTGGGTAGATTCTTGGATTGTTGGTGTTGGTTTGGCCTTTTTGGTCTGTGGTGTTTGGTCTTGTTACAGCTTAGCTCTTGTAAGTTGTAACTTTCTTATTTTGGCAATAAAATTCATATTTTCCAAAAAAAAAAAAAAAAAAAAAACTCTAAAAAGTCAACCAAAGTCAATTTATCAATGCTAATTGAATTAGGTATGAAAAGAACTTCTAGAAGAATCTAGAAGACTAAAATCAATTCTAATTGCATTAGGAATGATAAATCAATATTAGACCCTCCTCTAGATCATTGGGCCGCACATAAAAATCAAACCGGGCCCAGTTTAGTAATTTGGCCATAACTTTCTCATTATTCATCGGAATTGGGCTTATAATATATCGTTGGAAAGCTCTTTTCAAGCCCCATACAACTACGCTATTATTGGACCTTTACGATGGACCAAAACAAACTAGATTGACTGTTTTCTTAAAATAGATTTTCAAAAATAGATAGAAAGAAAAGAATTAAAAACTAACCGCAACACTAGACTTTCCACACTTTCACCTCATTCGATTATTATTCGGCGTGAAAGGTATTCATCACTGGGTTTGGTTTTAGGGAGACACAAATGGGTGTCTACAAAAGACCCCACTTTGACTGAGTTTAGAGAAACACAAGTTTCGAAAACAAAAGTCAAAGTATCGATAGGGACGGAGAATGATTTAGAACGTTCTGCGATCCTAAATCACTCTTGTAACGCCGATACCTACAAACTAGCATTAGTTAAACAGGTAATAGAGTTAAGAAATGCGTAACTGATTTGTTACTGTTGCATTGCTGTTGTTGTGACAACATTCCACAAGCTAGGGAACACCATCCTGTTGTTTGTTTTGACGATCTTCTACAAGCTAGAGAATACCGCCGGAAGACTGCTACGCCTGTAACTGCCTCTAATTCTGCTGTGATAGACTTATGCAAGCTAGAGAACACCATCAAAGATTGCTTCTCCTGAAACGACCTTCTAGCGCTTTGTGACCATCTTTCGCAAGCCAGGGAACACGATTGAAGATAACTTTGCCTGAAATCACCTCCAGTTGTTTGTGACAACTCTCTGCAAGCTAGGGAATGTTTTCGAAGATATCCTCGTCTGAAGCTATCCTCATTTAAGGCGATAATATTCCAAGGAAATTACCGAAGACCAACACCCGTCAATCTTTTTGCTATGCCTGTACGTCGGTGCTTTTGTTGCTTGTGAACAGGTATGTCGGTGCTTTCTGAATTGTGAACCAGTATGTCGGTGCATTTGCTGTTTATGAACAATTATGTCGGTGTATTTCCTGCATGAACCATTATGTCGGTGCTTTTGCTGCATGAACCATTATGTCAGTGCTTTTTGATGAGCCAATGCTTAGGCGCTTTAAGCTAAGTGAGACGATCATTCATCGAGTCGATCACTTTATGCAATTGTAATCAAGCCGATTACTAAATGATGTCAAATTTCTTAGAAGGGCTAACTGGTGTACCAAAGAACCCAAAATTGCTGTATAAGGTCGAAATAACCATTCTGAGTGGCTGAGCGTTCTGTCGCCACTTAAATATTGTTGGCGCCACAATGTTGGCTCTAGCGCCAGGCGCTGGACCCAAGCGTCTGGAGCTAAAGCTTGTCGTTTGGTGCTAGAGTCGGGATTTCCGTATATATCCCTTCTCTTAGTCATTTTGCCGCTACTGCTTGCTTTTCTTCGAGAAATTGTCGCAAGAGTTCAATTTGCTCATTCTTGCTCGTTTCTCAACCAAATTCACTCAAATTTGTTGCAAATCGAAGCTTCTTTCATCTACTTTCCCGATCTATGTAAGTTTTCTTCAAACTCACTCCGGTTTTGATGAATTTTGCACATGTTTATTCACGAATTTCTTGAAAATTTGAAACTTAAATTGCTTAATTAGCTTTGTTTGTCAAATTATATGCCATGAAATTACTTGATTATGTTTATATATTGCCTTGGGAGTAATTTGAGACTTGTTTGATTCAATTTGGTGAAGAAATGAACAAATCACCATTGTTGGACCTCTTAAGGTCGTGAATACAATGTGGCTTGTTCTTGATGTTTTTGCTAGCAATTTTTTTCCAATTTGTTACAATAATTACTATAGTATTGCAAGAAATTGTTTCGGTGCTTGAAAAATACCGTGTATGCTCAATTTAAAATTATGCTCTGTTTTAGTACTACGTACTCTGTTTTTTGCGAACATAGTATCATGCTGCTAGGCGAACCTTAGATACTATAGAACCTTAATTTACGTTGATTTTTCATAATGTTGTATGGCTAGACAACGAGGTTCGGGTTCACGATCTCGAGACACACGACGGGAGCATGAGCCCGTAGAGGAGGACGCCGACCCGTCCACTTCTCTCGGTCCCCTTCTTGAGTGGGATAAGCGGACTATGTACTTTTCCCCCGTCCATCACATTTCTGAGAGGGTGCGGCGTGGGATTAGTGCTGGTAGGACGTGTTACCATGGCTCGGGCAGCGATACTCTAGGCGACCTGTATAGGATGGACATCAGCGTCGACGGAGAGGTGAGACTTCTTTGAGAGTCTTGCGGGTTGACTGCGCTGTTCGAGGCCGCGGGGGCCATGATCGCTTCTTCTGACGGGGGTCACTGCGTTGCTCGTGGCCTGGTGGAGTTCTTCTGGGACACAACCAACACTTTCCATTTTCCACTTTCCTTGGGGGTGAGATGATGGTCACCCCGATCGATTTTTATCTCATTACGGGACTGGAGTTTAGTTCTACTACGCTAACATTTAACAGCAACAATAATGTCTTCTCTCCTGAGGTTGAGGAGCTTTTGGGTCCGATTGCTGTTCGGGCTCGTGCTTAGGTAGAGGTGACTTAGTTTAGCGCTAAGGGTATTCGCTGATCGACTATGACGGTGCGCATCTTTGCGCTTATCTTACTGTCAGAGACGTTTTCCCCTGACAAGGGTAGTAGAGTGCTGCTTTACTACCTGCCTACGGTCCGTGATCTTCACTTGATTGGGACTAGAGCTTTCAAAAGCTTACCCGACCCGAACATTAACCGACCTAGAGACGACCCGACTCGAATGTAACCCGTAAATTATTGACCCGAACCGAACCTGACCAGAACCGAAATTTACCCAAACCCGTTTTAACCCGTCAAATCCCAAATTCAACCTGACATGTTCCTAACCCGACCCGAATTCCCAACCTGTTCCTAACCTGACCTTCTACAAACTTTACTCAAATTTCAACCCGACCTGTTACAAACCCGACCCGAATAAACCCGACTTGTTATTGACCCGACCCAAATTCAACCCTTACTTTTTATCGAATCAATATGTATAGGTCAATATCTCATGTTGGTATTGGAACGAAAATTAAATCCTAACTCTATTCCTTCAATGTTTCACTTTGAATTTTAAGAGGTTAGTTTCACAACATCTTTTTAGGGACGAATTTCAGGGACGAAACATGTTTTCCGCAAATTATTGAATTGAACCGAACTCTACTCGAATTCGAGAATGACCCGACATGGAAATGACCCGACTTGATTATAACCTGTAAATTATTGACTTGAACGAACCCGACATGAACCCGAGAATGACCCGACCTGATTATAACCCGTAAATAATTGACTTGAATCTAACCCGACTTGAGCCCGAGAACGACCCTAACTCGTTTAAACTTGTAAAGAACTGAATTTAACCCGACCTTTTTTTCACCTGACCCGAATGTAACCCGACCTTTTACTAACCCGACCTAAACCCGACCCAAACCCGATAAGATGTATGACCCAACGTGACCCGACTCAAGCATGACTCAACCCAAACCCGACCCGCATCTGTTATGACATTTACCTGTATTGACCCGACTCGAGATGACCCGACTCACACTAACCCGACTCAAACCCAAATCATTTACCCGAATTAACAGCTCTAATCGGGACTTAGGACTGGGCCAGCTTGGCCTATGCTGATTTTGTTCGAGTGTTGCGAGACTCGTGTTAACACCGGTCCTTCACAGGGAACGTCGCTCTATCCGGCTTCTGGAGAGTCGTAGAGGTATACTTTATCTCCCATAAAGTTTAGCTCTAAGCTTTGGTTAGCATTTGCTGATTCTTTTTGTCTTTTGTAGATCTGGTTCTACGAGTACTTTCCTTCAGTTGCGCCGGCGAGACCGTCGCCATGCGGGTTTCCAGTGAGCGCCTGTTGGGGAGGTCCTCGCGTTGGGATGTCTACGGTTTATGTTTGATATCATATCCTCTCGGTATGATACTTTGCATAGTTGAATACTTTTGTATTATCTTTGTTAGATTCTTATCTCACAGGCATTCTTCACAGGATCCTGATGTGCAATACCGGCCGTGGAACGACTTGGTTGTCCCTGGGTTAGCTACGCAGTACACCGTTGAGCGTCGCTACTTCTTAGGGGCGTATGGAGCGGTTGCGTATCTTGGAAAGAGGGTTGCTATTCAGCATTCCTCGGACATTTTCGTCGTTCTTGCACCTCCGCCGCGTCATATGTTCAATGGCGCGAGGCTAGTGAGCATGTCGGAGAGGGCTGGCACCCCTTAGCGATCTCATGCGATCCCTGGGCAATGCTATGAGAAGGAGCTGCTGCAGCTCTTAGCTCTGGCTCCTGTTCTGTCTGAGGAGGTGGCGGTATGATTTTCATATTTTATCTTTTGTTAAGTAACCCCCAAGTGATATTTTACTGACTTTGACTTGCTTTTGCCAGGTTGGGCCTACTGAGTTCGTGCCACCTCGTATGTCTATCCATTACCAGGGGACATGCGGGCCCATCGAGGAGATGATCCCTCCTGCTCCTAAGGATGAACGCTTCATGGAGCGGTCGATTCCTCGCCACCAGTTTTGGGTAAGCTTTATTTATTTGCAATTTATTCATATATGTTATGCATTGTTAATGACTTTATTTCTTTGACAATTCTCGCGCGAGGTGGTGATCGAGATGGCACTGTGTATAATACGCCTTCCAGAGCCACCTCGTTCAGATGAGGAATGTGGCTACGTGTTGTTGTGACGGTGCTGTTCAGGAGGTAGCCTTTCTTTCTTATTTCTGCATTATTGCTTCTATTTTGATTGTTTCTGACTTGGTTTCTTCTTGTAGGGTCAGCCTATTGCTTCTCGTACCCAGACGAGACCTAAGGTCTGGAGAGACCCGATGAGGTCTAGCTCGAGACGTCGCCGTAATGACTTTGGTGGTTGGGTCGGTCGTTCTGAGGCTGCTCGAATCGAGGCGGTGGAGGGCTCGGGCTCTTCATCTGAGGGTACACGTACTGAACCGGTAGGCAAGGGAGAGGCTACCTCAACTCCTAGAGGTGGTGGGATGTACGAGGTTGGCTCGTCATCGCAGCAGCCTCCGCTACCTCAGCCTCAAGACGATTTTGGGTGGACGGGTCCTGTGTTGAGTTTTCCACCTCCCGAGGAGGCTGGAGCTGGAGCTGGTGGAGAGGTTACTCCTTGCACTGCGCAGTTCTATGACATGATGGGCATCTCTCATCATCTCCGTCCTCCGGCGCCGTAGTTTATACCTGTGTTTTTTATTTTTGTTTTGACTTGTATAGAACTTTGCCTAATTGACTCATTTATTAGACATTTGTATATACATATTACTGTGAGTTTATTTGTTTAGCATTTATTTTTCATTTTTACATGTGTATTTATATGTGCAAAGAATTGTGATAATTAATAATTTTGCACAAAAATTCCATCATTTTCTGTCAGCTTTATTATTGATGGAGGGTATCCGACTTTCTCCCCCAAAAAAAAAATGAAAAATAAAAAATTGGACTTACAAAAAAAAACTTAAAGTTAAGTTAAAATAAAATCTAAAAAAGAAAAATATAAATAATATATTAATTAAAAGGGTATAAAAAAGGATAAAAAAATCGTAAAGCCATTGTTCAGATTCGAATCAGCCAAAAAACACAGTTTTTGAAAAAGCTCGCTGATAAGACAAGTCAGCGTCACATGGCGCCATGCGTTTTGTGTTGGCGCCAGATGCTACTGCTGGCGCTAGGCGCCTGACTCTGGCTTTTGGCGCTGACTCGGAATCCTTTCCGGATTGAAATTGTGTCGATGTTGTGTATAAATAGCCCCTTGGTCTGCCGATTTTCTTCATAATTTCAGCAGATTAAACATTGTCTTAGCTTTTGAAAAAATAATCATGTCTTTAATTACTAAGAGTTATACCAACTTCACTCACGAATGGTGTTGGTCTCTGACTGCCAAGGAGAGAAAAGAATTAGACTTTTTTCATATGGGGGGTATTTATGGTGTCAAGGGGGTAGATCTTGATATAGACTTCATTCATACCGTCTTAGAATATTTTTTGATGTGGATACTCATTGTTTTACACTAGGATGTGATGAAATTAGCCCTTTACCGGAAGAATTCGGTGCTATCTTAGGCTTCCCTACATTAGATCTTTCAGTAATCCCTATAAAAACGAATATTATTATAAAGATTTCGAGCTCTTCTTTAATTTAAAAGACAAAGATCTAACAAATTTTGTACATGGTAGCATAGTTAATTTGAAATAATTTGCACGCCATTATTTTGATAGACCTTTTTTTTAGTCTTTTCATGTTTATAGAAGAAGGGATTTTCTCTTTTGCATTCTTAACCAATATCTTCTCACTAGTGGTAGAACTAATGAGGGCCAAGCAATTATATCAACTGTTTTGGAGCAAATTGAATCTAGGAGAAATCCAATGCCATTAATTGTTGGAGAGACTATGCTTAGTCTTGATGAATTGAAGAGAAATCCAAAAGCATTTTTTCGGGGCTCTCTAATTTTATTACGGGTAGAAAAATAATATTTTTAATTACAGAAATGAAAAACATATTTTTGTATAGTAATATTAATTTGTTTGTATTTAATTTTTGCAGATGTGGCTGATGGAGGGACTAGAATTAATTAGTCCTCCGGACAATGTTGAAAAATACACTCCAAATTGCTTTGTGAGAAGTAAGAAACACTTCTCTAAGATGGGGCGCCATGAATGGAAGAAATTTTTTGCCTCTTGCAACTTTGCCGTCAAATGGGTCATCCGTTGGTGGAAAAAAGAGAAGATGGTTGGTGTTAACAAGCAACTTTCCTGCCGTCTTCCAAGCTTAACCAAGATGACTTTTAATTATCCTTGCAGGGTAAAAAGACAGTACGACCTACTTCAAATAGTTCCTTCCGGGGATCTACGTCGTCCCTATGAATTCCCTGTTTCTCAAGAAGTAAAAAAATTTGATGCATATTGGAGCGCTAGACCTTTATGGGAAGTGATTACCCAAAAGGTTCCTCCTTCCTTGCCCAATGATGTGAAGAGGTGGCTTCTCAAGAAACCATCAAGGGAGATGAAGAAAAATCAGAGTAAAACTGTTGTACAGAGTCGTCTAGATGACAAGGTAATTCCCGTTAAGGATCGCTTGGGTGAAAAGGTTGAATTTAAAAAACCTACGATGCCAAAGAAGAAGAGCTCTACAAAGGATGAAGGGAAGAGAAAAGCCGACACTTTAGAAAAGAAGACTTGGGTAGAGAAGAAACATAGAGTCCTAGCTAAAGGAGAAATTATTTACTCCAAAATTGAATGTAGGTCCTCTAAAAGATGTCTACTAGCTAAAGCCATGGATGATGAAGAGGATGCAGATAAAAATTGGAATAGAGCAAAGAAAGAGAAGAAAGATTGAAGCATTGCTTAACTTTTAATTATTAAACTTAGTTTTAAATTTAAAGTTAATTATTATTAAGCTTTTTTAAAATTTCATTAATAATGTAATTTGTTAGTTTATTTTATTAATGAAATTTCAGCTTTTTAAATAAATCATCTCCTTTAAATTTAATTTATTAAAGCAACGAAAACCAAAAATTTAGTTTTCCTGAAATTTTTTCGCGTACAGAAGTAGAAAATTTTCCGAAAATCACCGAAATATTCCTAGGTGCTCCCAGAAAAATGGTGCCGCTTCTTTACAACTGGCGCCGGCTGCGACAGTCTGGCGTTAGACGACTGACATTGTCGTTTGGCGCTAATGTTCATCTGCCAGCGACAGGGTTTTTTCGGTGCCGCCGAAGCTTCGTCAAATTTATGTCGAATTTATTTTTAAACTTATGATGCGAGGTTTGCAAAAAGTAAAGTGGCCACACCCTGTAAAGGGTTGCCTACGTATCCTTTCCTAAGGAATCAAGCCAAACGTAGCTCTCTTGAGTATCCTACTCAAGTAATTATGGGTAGTATTTTTTAAGTTGGACAAGATTTGTCATGTTCGAGAACTCATTGCCATCCACATAAATTAATTTTGCTGCCCCTCTTGATAGGATTGTTTTGACAAAGTAGGGTCCAGACCAATTAGGCCTAAATTTTCCCCTTGGATCTAAAACATTCTTCCTTAATGCTTTTAACACCAAGTCTCCTACTTTGATGTTCCTTGTCTTGACCTTCTTGTTAAAATGCCTAGCCATACGAGTTTGATAACATTGAGTATGATGTAGAGCTTTTAGTAGTTTTTTATCAAGTAAAATTAGCTCCTCATATCTTGCCCTAGTCCATTCAACTTCATCGAGTTTACTTTCTAATACAATGCGTAGAGATTGTTTAGGGTATTTTTACCCTGCCACGTGGTCCAATCAGAGGGTGACACGTGTCAGCCTCAGATTGGTCCAAAATGGACCAACCCCTGTTTGACACGTGTCATTCCAGAGATAGAAGGGAAAAGGCGGCCTTCAGGCCCAAATCCCGAGAAAGCCGGAATACGGCGCAACCCACCAATGATTAGGGTACAGTGACCTAATCAGGGGTAGTGCCCAATGACCCTATAAATAGGGGGATGTTCCTCCTTTTGAGGGGACGGTTTTTTGACCAATTATTGCAACTGTATTCTCTAACACCAGAGAAACACCTGAGCTTGGAATCCGAGCAGATACCCACCTAAATTTCCGTTCTCTTTATCCCGTTTCAAGTTACTAACTTGTGCGTCGGAGGCGGAGCACCACCCAACAGGTGTCTCCGTTGGTTTCGCAGGTACAGCTCACTGCGGATCAGTTTTCGTGTTGTAACTCTCCCAAGGGACAAAAAACACCCAAAACATTTGGCGCCGTCTGTGGGGAGAGTACCTCGAAGATGGTTCAAGAGTCTGTACCACCTCCTAACCGCCTAGGCGAAGACCTAGAAGTCTTTACAGACCATGAGGAGGATGAGGATCCTCAGGTCGAAACCTCTACAGCTGAGGACGGCTCCCTCAGAGTCAAGCGCATCCGGCCCAGAGAGACTCTAGAACGGGGCGCCTCCCAGGCGGGTCCAAGCAGACCTACTGGGCAGCCGGAAGGAGCAACCCAAACGGCAGCTGGATCGGCCCCTGTCACCCGAGACGAACTCATGAGGTTCATGACGAGTTTCAAGGGTGAAATCACAAAGCTGATCACCAAAAGCCAGGCTGGCCCAAGCAAAGGTCAGCCAGCAAAGAAGACTCCTCCAGAGAAGGGGAAGTCAGTCAGAAACCGACAGCCTACTCCCCATCCAAAGGAGAAGGTAGCCGGGACCATTGATTGGTCAAAAATTCTCCTTCCTGGGGGAAACACTAATAACCCTCGCCGGCCTCATCAGCCGGTGAGAAGTAAAAAATCAACTCTCGATGCCCGGGAAATCATCAACCGAAAGAGAAATCAATCGCTGTCTGAGTCGGCTTCAACGTCGAACTTTCCGGACATCTTCAACAATATTTCTGCAGGGAGTACACCCTCCTTGCATGAGAGTCAAACAAGCGGTAATACCGTCCATTCTGGCCCTCATATGATTGGAAATGTACCGTATGTGCCTACTCAGGCTTACGGACAGTATTCTCCTCACTTCATGCAGCCAGCCTTCTTTGGAGGTCAGGCGGCATATCCAAATGTCCAGCCATTGGACTGGCAGCTTCGACTGCTGCGCCTGGGTGAACAGCCTTCTGCGTTCACTCGGGAGATAACCGAGGCGGCTCAGCCGGCCAAGGTTAAGAATGTGTTGGTTGGTACCTATGATGGTACCACCAATCCAGAAGATCACCTCATGGCTTACACCAACCTCATGTATTTGCAGGGGTTGGATGATGCCACTTGGTGTCGATGCTTTCCGGCTACATTGAAGGGCATCGCCCAACAATGGTTTGGCAACCTGCCAGCCGGGTCTATAGACAGCTTCAGGAAGCTTGCCTTCCTGTTTGCTTCCAACTTCTCAATGAACATCCCTGCTAAAAAAACAAGCCTTGATTTGAGCACTGTTAAGCAGGGAGAGAGAGAAGGGCTGCGCTCGTATGTCAGGCGGTTCAACCTGATCAGAATTCAGATTCAGGGACTGTCTGATGAGGTATCTTTTACAGACTTTTTTAAAGGTCTGAGAGACGGGTCGACCTTTAAGTTCGACCTAGTCAGAAAAGGGGCTTTCACCCTGCAGGCGGCCCTGAGGGAGGCGGAAAGCTACATTCAAGCTACTGACCTCTGCTCGCCTGGTAGCCAGTCAGACTCCAAGAAGTCTGACAAACAGAAAGACAGTCGGTCAGCTCAGCCGGCTAAAAACAAAGAAGAGAGCAAGAAAAGAAAAGAAGTCTGGGCGGTTAATGACTCTGACCAGCCGTCCCAGAAGAAAAAGAAAGAATTTAAACCGTACGTCCCCAAGTACGAGTTTAATAAAGACTGCAACTCCATCTTCATGGAGGTAAAGGACCGGTTGTCCATTGAGAAGCCGAATCCTATGAAGAGTTCTGTCCAGTCACGGAACAAGAATAAATTCTGTCAGTTCCATGAGGAGGTCGGCCATGACACCAACGACTGCTTCAGTCTTCAGCGTGCGTTGGACCGTCTGGCTGACAAAGGGCTGTTGAAGTCCTACATTTCTAAGTCCCCAGCCGGGGCAAAAAAGAAAAACAAGGGTCAGTCCTCCAAGACTACCCCCCAGCCTGCTAGTAGCTCGGATACCGATAAGGAGCCGGTCTACACTATAGCAGGCGGGTTCTCATGTGGTGGCCCTACCATCCGGGGCACCAAGAGCCATCTTCGAAAGATGGACAAAGATGATGATGAGCAGGCGGAAGCCAGCTCCTCCTTCCCAGACGTCTTGATCACGGAGAAGGATAGGGGCAGCGTCCGCCGCCCGCATGATGACCCGGTGGTCATTGAATGTAAGGTTGCCAATCAGCTGGTTGGACGGATCCTTATTGACACCGGCAGCTCATCAGACATCATCAGCCTCCGGTGCTTGCAAAAGCTGAAATACAATATCAGCAGCATGCACCCGGTCACCCACCCCTTGGTTGGTTTTGGGGGTGGGATGGTCTACCCAGCCGGAAGAATTGATTTACCCATCCGGCTGGGGGAGAAAGGCCAGGGACGACATATTGTCGTCAGATTCTTGGTCGTTGAGGAGTTGACCGCCTATAACATCATTCTTGGCAGGCCAACCCTCAACGTAGCCAAGGCGGTAATCATCCCTTCCCTCATGCTCATCAAGTATGAGAGGGATGACGGCTCTGTTGGTTCCCTGAATGGGGATCAGAAGACGGCCCGAGAGTGCTATCTCTCAGCCGTCCGAGATACCGTGGCCCCAGGCGGTCAGGAACCAATAGACCTTGACAACGTCAAGGATGCCGACCCAGCTCCTGCCCCATCAGCAGCCGGAAAGAAAAGAAAGGCTCCACTGCTGGTGGAGGTGAAAAAAGAGAAAAAATAGCAATCACTGACCGGTGAACGATCAGATGAGCTACGTCCCCAACCGGCTGGCGAAAGTATTGACCTTGTACTGGACGACAGCCGTCCAGAACGCACTGTTAAGGTGGGGACGGTTGCTCATGCTACCTTGGGTGCAAGCTTGCTCCTTCTGCTGAAAGAATTCAAAGACATTTTTGCCTTTGAAGTGGAAGAGATGCCAGGCGTCAGCCCGGATCTTGCTGTCCACAAACTCGCCGTTGACCCCAAAAAGAAGCCCATCCGGCAAAAGAAAAGAAATCACGGCGAGGAAAGAAGTCAGGCGGCAGCTGCCGAAGTCAAAAAGCTGGTAGACGCCAGGTTCATTCGGCCTTGTAATTTCCCCGACTGGGTGGCCAATGTGGTCCTTGTTAAAAAACCGAATGGGACCTGGCGCATGTGTGTTGATTACACAGACCTCAACAAGGCATGTCCAAAGGACAGTTATCCGCTTCCAAAGATCGACAGTCTGGTCGACTCTACAGCCGGTCACGCCTTGATGAGCTTTATGGATGCCTACTCCGGCTTCCATCAGATACCCCTGTGGAAGAAAGACCAAGAGAAGACGGCCTTCGTCACTGATCAGGGGCTATTCTGTTATACTGTGATGTCGTTTGGCTTGAAAAATGCGCCTGCCACTTTCCAACGGATGATTAATACGGTCTTCATTAATCAGATTGGGAGGAATGTGGAGGCGTACATTGATGACATGATAGTCAAATCCAAGCTACAGACGGATCACCTTGCTGATCTCCGAGAAACATTCACCACCCTCAGGCGGCATAAGGTTATGTTAAATCCTAAGAAATGCGTCTTTGGTGTTGAGTCTGGGAAGTTTCTCGGGTTCCTGATTGATCAAAGGGGGATAGAGGCTAACCCCGAAAAGATACAGGCGGTGATTGACATGAAGTCACCCCGCTCTGTTAAGGAAGTTCAGAGACTCACCGGTTGTCTGGCCGCCCTGGGGAGGTTCCTCAGCCGGTCAGGTGACAAATGCCTCTACTTCTTCCAAGCAATCAGGAAGAAGACTAGATTTGAATGGGGGGATGATGCTGAGGCGGCGTTCCAGAGGTTAAAAGAGCATTTACATTCTCTGCCTAGGTTGGTCAGTCCTTTGCCTAGGGAGACGTTGTACATGTACTTAGCCGTCTCAGACCATGCCCTCAACGCCGTTCTCCTTGCTGAGCGAGACGGCATTCAGTTCCCGGTTTACTTCATTAGCCATGTTCTTAAAAATGCTGAACTCCGGTACCCCATGGTTGAAAAATTTGGCCTCGCTTTGTATATGGCATTCAAAAAATTGAAGCCTTACTTTTTGGCGCATCCGGTGGTGATTTACACGGACCAGCCACTCAAGCGGCTAATGTCTACCTTGGACTTAACCGGGAGAATGTTGAAATGGGCTATTGAAATGCAGAGCCTTGAAATCACTTACGAACCAAGAAAGGCAGTGAAGGGTCAGGCGTTTGCCGACTTCATTGTGGAAATGACTCGTCCGGTGGCTCCGGATAATCTTGATCAGGTTTGGAAAGTGTACGTAGACGGGAGCTCTACAAAGAACGGATGTGGTGCAGGTGTAATTTATGAGTCTCCTGAAGGAGACAGATTTCAGTATGCACTACGCTTCAAATTTCAGGCCTCTAATAATGAGGCGGAATATGAAGCCCTGCTAGCCGGCATTCGCATGTGTAAGGCGGCAGGGGCCATGAAAATTGACGCCTACTCTGATTCTCAATTGGTTGTTAGCCAGTATGAGGGAAGCTACGAGGCTACCCATCCGGCTATGGTTAAATATCTTCAGGCAGTCAAAGAAGAGACCAAGGCGCTTGAGGAATTCCGGCTGAATCAGGTGCCTAGGTCGGAGAACAACCAGGCGGATGCATTGTCAAAACTGGCATCTTCCGCTTGCCATGATACGCCTCGGTCTGTCTTCTGGGAAGTTCTTGAGAAAAGAAGCATCTATGAGGATCCCGTTGGAATTCTAGACCGAAGCTCTACCTGGATGGATGACATACGGGCCTATCTCTCAGACGGTACACTTCCTGATTCGCCACGGGAAGCAGCCGTCCTGAAAAAGCGAGCTACAAGATTCGAGTTGAAAAATGGAGAACTCTTCAAGGCGGGCTTTCTAAAGCCTTTATTGAAGTGTGTCACCCCAGAAAAGGGGAAAGAAGTTCTCAAAGACTTGCACTCGGGGTTCTGCGCCTCGCAAATAGGCGGCAGGTCCCTAGCCGTCAGAGCCAGACGACATTACTTTTGGCCCACTCTTGAGGCGGACGCCAAGGAGTTGGTGAAGAAATGTGACAAGTGCCAAAAATATGGCAAACTCATTCACCGTCCGGCTACTGATCTGACGGCCATTCACAGCCCAATCCCGTTTGCAAAATGGGGCATGGACATTCTAGGTCCTTACACGCCTGCTCCAGGCGGAAAGCGCTATATCTTAGTGGCTGTGGATTACTTCACCAAGTGGGTTGAGGCTGAGGCGGTTAAAAATATCAAGACCTCAGACGTAATTTCCTTCATCTGGAAGAACATCATCACCCGGTATGGGGTACCCATGTCTATGGTTTTTGATAATGGTCCTCAGTTTGAGACGCCTCAGTTAAAAACTTGGTTGGGAGATCAGGGGGTCTCAAGCTATTTCGCATCTGTTGGCCGGCCCTAAGCAAACGGCCAAGTTGAAGCTTTCAACAAACTCATCTCAGACGGCATTAAAAAGAAAATAGAAAGAGCCGGTGGTTTATGGGCAGAAGAGTTAATCCATGTCCTGTGGGCCATCCGGACAACAGCAAAAGGGGCAACCGGGGAAACCCCATTTCTCATGGTTTACGGTGCTGAAGCCGTCTTGCCCATCGAGCATTACGAGCCGACTCTCAGAGTCATGCTGTATGATGAAGAGGCAAACTGGGAAGCAATGCGCCTGGCATTGGATTCACTCCCAGAACGCAGGGGCAATGCCGCCTTGCGTCATGAGATTTACCGTCTGAGAATGACGAGAGCCTACAACAAAAAAGTACACAAGCGTCCCTTGAGGGTTGACGACTTAGTGTTACGAAAAATGGAAGCAACCGGTAGGGCAAATGAGTTGGGAAAGCTAACCCCAAATTGGGAAGGCCCCTACCGGATCTATGAGGAAGTAAGGGACGGCACCTACCGCCTGGAAACTCCAGACGGAAGACGCCTGCCTAGAACTTGGAATGTAGACAATCTAAAAAAGTACTACTTCTGAGAATGTAAACTTTTTGTAAACAGTGTCAGTTAATGCAGATTCAGACTTTGCTTGCAAAGTTATCATTTGATTATTCATCCGGGTAATATCCAGGCGGATTCCCCATTTATCTAACTAAGTTCGATACTTAGTGAAGGTTTCGTTTTTTAGTCCGCCTGGGTAATACTCGGATCACTTGTTTATTTAAGTTTGATTCTGTTTATTCAATTGCTTGACTATCCGCCTGGGCAATACTCAGACGGATTCTCCATTTACCTAACTAAGTTTGATACTTAGTATGATTCTATCCGCCTGGGTAATACTCAGACGGATTCTCCATTTACCAAACTAAGTTTGATACTTAGTGTAAATTCAACACTGATTAAGAAACTAAGCACAAAAACGTTTAGTGGCTACACAACCGGTCTTAAAAAGGACCAGAGGCTAAAATGGCCGGATGGTTGCTATTTTTATAAAAATCGCCTGTCCCAACATGGACAAAGGCGTCCGGCGACACCCCTCCGGGTGCAATCGTCGCAGAGAACGGATTATCTGTCGGTTCTATGTATCCATAGAGACGGCAAAAATTGAACGACCAAATTGGTCAACACATAGCCGTCTGGCTAAATAACTTGCGAAGGACGAATTTCCTAAATACCGGATGCCCATATGCATCAGTCGGTAATCAGCTGAAGTTCTCGCTTGGTTATTTATTTTAAAAAAATGCACCTCACCCCAATTGGGGCAAGAGTTCAATGGCTATGAAATCTCTACCAAGACGGGCAAAAAACCGTCTGGGTAGTGACTGAACGCCTGTGATGCACGGCTGTGCACTTGGTTTGGGGCAATCACTATTGTGATTGATTAACTTACAAACATATCATGCTCTTTGCAGCATCAGACGTTTTCAAGTCAATCAACCAGCTCCAGCTTAAACCAATCACACAGCCGTCCAGGGGCAAAGACAGCCAGACTACTGATTAGTTAGGCAAGAAATCGCCGCATGCTTTTAATAAGATAGGCAAAAATTAAAAATTCAAATGCAAAATAATCAAAACCGACTTAGTCGGTGCAATTCATTAAAGTCCATCCAACCAAACGGTTGTAATGGATCAAATGTTAACCGGACCCCGTCCGGGAGAAAAATTGTTAATTAACACGGCTCCACAGCCGGTAAACACAGGGATACTCGGCACGCAGGCCGGAAAAATCAAGTTTTGGCATATAGCCGCTGAATAAAAAGAATTAAAAGAAATGATAAATTGGCATACTGCCGCTGAAGAGTCACTTCTGGCCTGCAGACGGAGCCTCCTGGTCCTCCCCCTTCTCCTCATTGTCTGAGGGAATTTCCTGTGCTTCACCAGGACCAGGAAGCTCAGGCGCGGACGGCTCATTGTTGCTGAGCCAGGCTTCAAAGGAGGCAGGCTCTGGCATGCCTTGCTCTCTCAAATACACCACGTACTCAGCATAGCTATGTGCCATTGCCCAGATGCTATAATCAGCTTCTGGGTACAAGGCAGCCCAAGCAATCTTCATACGGGCGTCGTTGTCAGCATCGCTTTCAGCAACGAGGCGGTTTTGCTCCGCCTCCAGGGTTGCTGCAAAGTTTTTCTGAGCCTGAGCAGCATCCTTCTCCAGCCTCTCAACCTTGGTTTTCAGTTTACCAAGGTCCGCTTGGGCCTTCTTGAGCGCCTCATCAGCCTGCTTGGCGCTCTCGTCTGCCTTCTTTTGGGCCTCCTCCGCCCCCTTCTTGGCCGTCTCAGCATCCGTCACCCGCTGGTCGGCCGCCTTCAGATCTAGCTCCAGCTGCTGGATTTTAGACGCCTGTGTCATAATTATTGCTTTAGTTTCAAGTTCATTTACGATAGTTGAGTGTAAAGCAATATTATCAGCGTCTATGGCAGACTTCTTGGCCCTTTTTACCTCTTCCCGTTTGCGGGAATAAGGACGTTTGAGCCCGTCCACCCGCAGCATGGCCTGCAAAAAGCAGGCGGTATAAGAATTATGGGCGGAGAAATTACTTGAAAAAAATAACACGGAATTGACAGGTTTCTCACCTCAGCCAGAAGGGATAGAATGCGTTCAAGGTTGAACGTCTCTATCCCAGGGATATTGTCCTTATCCTTCTTCCGGACGGCGTCCAGCATGGCTTTGGCGTGCTTCTGGACGTCTGGCCAGCGGGGAGATTGTGTTTGATCTGCACCACAATCAATAGGTGATGAGTGCGAAACTAAGGCGGCACCTATTTGTATCCGACTGTCTGAGGATGATGTCTGTTGGGAGTGGGATTTCACCCGTAAAGGCCACCCCAGCTCAGGCAGGGATTCAAAAGGATTCTTACCTTCAGAGCCGGCCAAGCGGGAAACGCTTGCAGGCGTGGTGAACCCCGCGGCTGCTGAGGGGTCGGCAAGGTCAAGGCACAGGCTGCCTCCTATTTTCTCGAGCCGTCCCTCTATTTGCATCGTCTTTGTCCCGGCTGAGGCGCCAGGAGTTGATGCAGAGGCAGACTTTTTTAGCTTATTGAGAACGGCTGGGGCTTCCTCCCTAGCCCGTTTGAGATTCTTCTCAAACGATTTCCCAACTTCTCCCCCCTGTGAAAATAAATAAGGTTAGTATCCGGGCAAGACAGTTTATAAAATGAGCTTAAGAAAGGGTCAGGCGCTCAATACCTTGGCTTTGACCTCAGCCGCGGCCTTCTCCGCAAGCGCCTTGCGGATGACAGCAGAGGATCGCTTTGGGGTTTTCTCCGTCTGCAACATGCTTAATGCTTCCTCTGCAAAAAGAAGGAAGTTGGTTAATATCATAAAACAATTTTGATAGAAAAATACTACAGACGGATATAAACTCAGGCGCATACGTTTGGAAAACATGTGCCCTAGTCCGCAGGCGGCTAGGAAGCACTCGTCCCTGAACCAGGCGCTCTTGGGGATCCAGTTCTTGGGGACTTTTATTGTCTCCCCGGTTGACAAGGTTGCGTCTGTGAGGCCAAAAAAGTCTGCCTCAATAATCTTGTCAAAGTCCTCTTCTGGGATCCGGGGAAGAGCGCATTTCCTGCCTAACAAGTCAGGCTTCTTATTGTACAGACGGAATTCATAATTCTCCCGTCTGGTTGGGGCCGACATCAGGTAGAACCTGTGTTTCCAGCCATCGAACTTGGAGACCTTGTCCAAGGTCATCATATATTGCGGCTGCGTGGTTAGAGTGTACCACGCCCTCCAGCCGCCTGGGCTCCTGCTGAGGTAATGCATGCTTGCAAAAGCCTCCCAGCCGGGGTTAAGCCCTTGGAACTCACAGGCGGCAACATACCCCAGAATGTTGGTCCAGGAGTTGGGGGTAAGTTGCCAGAGCCCCAGGCCGTAGCCCCTCAAAATAGCCCTCACCGCCTGGTGAAGGGGGAAGCGAAGGCCGGCTTTGAACGCCGCCTCGTAACAGCCAAAATAACTGTTGGCGTTCTGTTGATCATCCCCCCAGGCGATGGTGCCAAGTTCAGGCGGCACCCGGATCTTATACCCGTCTCCTAGCGGGTGCATTTTCTTAAAATTCTCTAAGTTCTCTCCCATCTGGATCCGGTCCTTGGAGGAGACGTGGATGTTGAAGGGATCGTCCTTCTCACTCCACTTTTTCCTTTCTTCCTCCTCGCTATCCGGAAGAGGGGGCAAGTCATCGCTGCTCTCGGAGGTAGAGGCGGAGCTGTCACTCTCCGTCTCCCCCTCGCTTTGGTCCATGGGGGTAGAGGCGGCATCGTCGCCGCCTTGGTCACACTCCTCTAGGAAAGAGTCAGCGGGGGTCGAAGGGGCGCGCGGAGGGGATCTCTCCAGAGTCGTCTGATCTCCCTGATCAGACGTGTCTCCCTCAGGCGTTTGGCCGCCTGAGCCTTCGCCTCGGTAATTTGGATCAGTGGCCGTCTGCATTGTCCGAGCCATGGTGTCCTGCACAGACACATAACTAGTCGGAATCCATGGCAAAGGGTGGTCCCAACACCCCGAGCCGGCACTCCCAGTCCTAGACTCAGCCGTCCCCGGTGACCGGCTGGACTCTAACCTAGGCTGTGCCGTGTGTGTTGGTGATGCATCCATTTATTGCAAGAAATATGTACAGGCGGTGAAAAAAGAAAAGAGCTGAGAAAGACAGAGACGGTACCTTTGTAATTGGTATCTGAAGGAGGGCGGGTCCGGCTGGGTTGCGTAAGAACAAAAAGTTTCTTGCTTGCGCCTGACTCAAACGGATGGCTTCTGCTCTCTCAAAGTTTTCCTCTCTAGAAAATTTTTGTAAAACGTACAAAATTATGAGGGTAAAACGGCTATATATATGGGGTAAATACGGGGGCATTTCCGTAATTTACCTGGAAGGTGAACGGTTACTCTGTAACTGTAAAGTTACCGCCAACCGAAGAGTGACATGTGTCACAGATGCCACGTGGCATGCCACGTCACATCTGTGAGGGGCAAATGTTTAGGGTATTTTTACCCTGCCATGTGGTCCAATCAGAGGGTGACACGTGTCAGCCTCAGATTGGTCCAAAATGGACCAACCCCTGTTTGACACGTGTCATTCCAGAGATAGAAGGGAAAAGGCGGCCTTCAGGCCCAAATCCCGAGAAAGCCGGAATACGGCGCAACCCACCAATGATTAGGGTACAGTGACCTAATAAGGGGTAGTGCCCAATGACCCTATAAATAGGGGGATGTTCCTCCTTTTGAGGGGACGGTTTTTTGACCAATTATTGCAACTGTATTCTCTGACACCAGAGAAACACCTGAGCTTGGAATCCGAGCAGATACCCACCTAAATTTCCGTTCTCTTTATCCCGTTTCAAGTTACTAACTTGTGCGTCGGAGGCGGAGCACCACCCAACAGGTGTCTCCGTTGGTTTCGCAGGTACAGCTCACTGCGGATCAGTTTTCGTGTTGTAACTCTCCCAAGGGACAAAAAACACCCAAAACAGAGATGGTATCTTTAGCTCTACAGGTTGTACGACATCAATTCCATAAACCAAGGAGAATGGCGTATTTCCTGTTGATGTGCGAATGGACGTGCAATAACCCCAAAGTGCGAAATGGAGTTTATCAGGCCAATCCTTGTAATTTTTTGTCATTTTCTCGATGATAGTCTTTAGATTTTTATTAGCTGCTTCAACTGCTCCATTTGCTTGAGGTCTATAAGGAGAAGAATGATGGTGTTGAATGTCATATTTTTGTAACAATTTTTCACACTCATTTTGAAAGTGAATTCCATTGTCACTTATCATTTCATGTGGGACTCCATATCGACAAATAATATTCCTTTCGAAAAAGAGTGCTACATGTTTTGCAGTGAGTTTAGCATATGATTGTGCTTCAACCCAGTTTGTGAAGTAATCAATTGCTATTAGGATGCATTCATGACGTCCTGTCCCTGGAGGAGTAATTTTACCAATAATGTCAATTGCCCATGTAGAGAATGGCCATGGTGAAGTGTAGGTGTAGAGTAGAGATGGAGGAACATGTTATAAATTGGCATAAATCTGGCACTTAGGGCATCTTTTTACATATTGATGAAATCCCTATTCATAGTAGTCCAATAGTATCCTTCTCGCATTATCTTTTGGACTAGTATTTTGTCATTAACGTGAGTTCCACAAATGCCTTCGTGGACTACACTCATTGCTCTTTGAGCATCCTTTTTTCCTACACATAAGAGAGCTCGTGTAATACCCCGTATTTTTATACGTATTTTATTTAAAATATGTATTTTATAAGGGTATTTAAATAATTTAAGTAATTTAATTATGATGTTTTAATTATTTATCCTATGTAAGTTTGGAAATATTTTTACTAAAGGAAAGTTTGTTTAATTATTTATTTTATAAAAGTTGGGGTTTTATTTTAGGAAATTATGATTTTAACAAGTTTTAGTAGGGAAGGGATTAGGAAAAACTAAAGGAGGAAAGTTTAGGGTAAAAAGGGTGATAGAGAAGGGGTATAAATATCCCTCTTATGAGGCAATTCAACTTTGCCCAGAGTGGAGAAAACCCAAGGTAAACTTCTCTCCCATTTCTCCTTATTTTTCTTCTTTCTTTTTCTTTCTCTATCCCTTCTCCTTTTGTTTTCCCACCACCACCACCGGTGGGCCGCCGACCACCAGCCGGCAGCAGCGACGACCACCAGTGCTGGCAGCAGCCGACAGTGGCGCCGGCCTGTTGTCGGCAGTCGGGGGTTTCGAAAAAAAAAATTAAAAATCAAATCTTTTTTGCTCAAATTTAATCTATGCTTTAATCTAATTGTAAATTATGAGT
Organism: Chenopodium formosanum; assembly: GCA_024500155.1. Taxonomy (NCBI): domain Eukaryota; kingdom Viridiplantae; phylum Streptophyta; class Magnoliopsida; order Caryophyllales; family Amaranthaceae; genus Chenopodium; species Chenopodium formosanum. The sequence goes on from CM044880.1 coordinate 46,549,296, forward strand.
TTTGAGATTTAATTTTGATGTTTGATTATTATAATTATGTTAATTAATTTTCATATTTGGTTTTTAATTAAAAAGCCCCAATTTTTGAAACCCTAGGTTCTTGATTTATGAGTTATTGAAGGATTATGATGTATATTGGGGTAGAACTTTGTTTTAAGTGTTTTAAGGATTAACTACAGCAAGTTTTAATTAAAATAAATTGCTGGAATTTTATGTAGAACACTTAAATTATGTTTCTTGAAGAAATTTTAATTACCCTTTAATTGGGGCTTAACTATAGTGTTTTAAATATAATTTAAGCTTACTTTATTTAATTATGAGGGGTTTTAAAGTAGTATATATTGCTGGAAATTTTTTTAGAGTAGATTTTAATACTCTATTATGATTTTAATGTGTAGGAGACTTTGAAGTAACCAATTTCTTCTAGTCGTGGCAATTATAAAATCGTACTCAAGGTACGTACGCGTACTTAGCATATTTTTGGTGATGTAGTATCATGTTAGGCTTGATTTAATTAATCCTAAATAGTATCATGCTAAGATTTATGATTGGAAATTGTGGATTATTGATATTGGTGATTAAATTAGAAAGTATGATTTATTTGAGATGGATTAATAGTTGGAAAATTAATTTTTTGCATGTTGTGTTTGAACCACACTTTTATTTATGGCATGTTAGAATGCATGATCAATAAAATTACATGCATAGTTATCTTTGGAATATTGAAAAGGAATCTTATTATGGTTTGAATAATTTTTATTGATGCTTTAAGCATGAGGAAGGAGCTATATAAGTGTCTATGTACACAAGGAATAAATTGTATGTTGGTGCCTTTGTGCACTTAAGGTGTTTTTAACACCGAGGGATAGGATTTTTGGCGCTTTATGCGTTTAGGTGTCTTTGGAACTGAGGTAGAATTAAAAAGTGAAAGGAATGGTGTCCTTCGAACAAGTGTACTATTCCGTTAGTGGGTTCAGAATTATTAGAAAGCTAATATATTCAGTGAGGTCAAGTGATCGGAATGCCTGGGTGGAGGCCGCTTCCGATCAGTAATATTAATGAATAATTAATATTACAGCTTAATCTTGACTGAACCCTTCGGGTCACACCCAAGCATTCAACAAACCAAAACGACGAATTAATTCGGAAGGAATTAATGAGTCTACCGAGTAATATTTATTTAGACGTCGGAAATTCGAGCTTAGAGCGTCGAAACCGAGCATCGGAAGTCGAGTCGAAAAATAGTGAAAGACAAGACGAGAAATAGTAATAAATCAACAAAAGATCAAAATACCCCTAGCATCGGAATGCCCAAGAAAACCGAGTGCTAAGGGCGTATAGCCTAGCATGGTGGCTAGCATGCACACCAAGCCGAGCCTAGGCTGGCTGGTGCGTTCTAGCGCACCCATGCTAGCATCGCAAGGCTAGTAGTGCGTGCTAGCATGCTAGGCACGCCAGCTCGCCACAGCTAGCAGCAGCATGGCTAGGCCATTGTTTGCTGCCTAGCAGCGCTGGCCAAGGCACAAGGCCAGCAGCAGCCCGCACAAGCATGCTGGGCTTGCTAGCCAGCAGCGCTTGGCAGCCCGCATGCGAGTGCTGGGCTTGCTGGGCGTGGCTGCCATGGACAGCAGCACATGGCAGCCCACCTTGGCTGCCTTGGTGCCCAAGGGTGGGTGCCATGTGCCTTGTGGTCCTTGAGTGTGTGTGGAGTGAGGTGGCCGGTTATGGGAGAGGGAGTGGGGAGCAAGTTTGGTCCCCCCCTTCTCCAAGTGGTCCTCACCTAACCACTCGCATGAGCTTGCCACTTGTTGATTTATTACTAGCTTGATTATTAATTTTATTTTAGCTTTAAAATAAAATGGAAAAATCATACTATCCCACATTGATGGGAGAGTAAATGATACTCCCATCATTTCCTATAAATACCCAAGTATGGGAATTGGGAATGATGCTTGAGTAAGAGTTGGAAAAGGCATCACAATTAGTGAAAACCTTTGAACTCAATATAATTACTCGGGTTTTATTGGTCGGGTCTTGCTAACCCCAAGACATTGGGCCTAGTCAGATTTGTTGGTGCGGGTGGACTTCGTTGGAGGTCTCCGTGTGAGCGGGACTTGAAGCTTTCAAGTAAGAGCTCATTTTAGAGCGAAGCACACGTCAAAGGTAATTAGCTTATCTTAATCTTGTGATTAATTTAATTATGTTTATGGTTTTATTTATTGCGAGTGCGGTCTTGTTTTTGGGTTTGTTTCCGCAGTGAGTCGGACTCACCAAACCCCAACAAAAAGGGATCAACATTAAATAATTTGTGGTCACTAATTATTCAAGAATTAAATTGGTATGCTTGGTTGATTGAATGATTATTGTTGATTGTTTATTATGCTTTGCGAGTCATCACCAAGTCCAATAATATGTAAATAACGTAAAGTGAAAGAGATTACGCACCAAAACTCTTGGAACGTATATACCTTGAGTATGAACAATAACAGGAGTTATGGGGTTTTATATTTAACCACAACTTCTAATGGAGTACAGGACGCTGTACATTCCTTTTTATTTATTATTATGCCCAGGAATTCCGCCACCTTTGAGTGGTTTTGTCGCTGGCACAGTTAGCTCCCGTGTCAGTTAACCTCAATTTATTTTTGGGAGGTATAGTTGGAAAACCGTTCGATGCGTAATCAAAGCTAAATGAATTATTTAGTGTTTAGTTAAAGTGTCTTGCTGATTATTGTGCGTGCTTGTAAACAGGTGCATTGAGGTAAGTGTGTGTGTTGATAGGTAAAAGCATGTTAGTGTGTTTAATTACGCTTACGTACTCAGCTTTTGCTGATTGTGTGTGTTTGTGTGTTTGGCCATGTCTTTATCTTGGCCCTATGATGACCCATTTATAAGGGAGAGTAGTGGGGACAGGTAGAGATAAACTTTTCAGGTTTTGAAGCATATTCATGACGGGGCATGAGTGAAGAGTAAATCATGCTAGTTTCCAATAGTTTACGATTTGTTTTATGCTTTGTTTATTCATGATACTTCTCATGTGGAGTAACGCGAAGGCTTGGTTTTGGAACAGTTTAGAATAAGGGCCTTTAATGGTTCCAAGTTGTAATTTGATTTTATTTGACTTTGTTTGTTTGGTTTTAAACAATACTTTCGTTTGGTTGACTTTTGAGTTGACTTGTTTAAACGGTTTTTAATTTAAAGTCTTCCGCTGTGTATCTTTAATAGTTGCCTTAGCCGTTTTCACGGTGGCGGTAATGTCTTAGATATTCCTAAATCGTATTTTAAAAAGTAAAGTGGGTATTTAAAATAAAGGAATTTCTAGGGTGTTACAGCTCGACCCTTAGGTACCCTTTTATGCAACTCGTTGTCTATGAATACGTATTGGGAAGCCAAGAGTCTTAATGCTCGTTTGACTCTTTTGTCGGCATGGGGAGGGTATTCTCCTTTGGTGACGTAGTTAAGTATATCCGTATACCACGGTTCTTCTTCTTCTTCTTCATCTTGGATCACTTCATCATCTTCTATATCTTGAAAATAAGCCGGTTTATGCCTTTTTTCTATATTTAGAGGCATTTGCTCGATTTCCGTAGGAATCCTAACCATTGAGGCTAGGCTTGCCAAGGCATCAGCAAATTGATTTTCCTCTTTAGGTAGATATGTGTATTCTACCTTTTCTAACTGATTGGTGAGAGTTTCCAGATAAGTTCGGTAAGGGGCTAGATTTTCGCTCCTTACTTTCCATCTTTTAGAAATCTGGTTGATGAGTAATGAAGAGTCCTTGAATATTCCTAATTTCTTCACTTCTAATGCCAAAGCTGTTTCAAGGCCTACCACGCATGTTTCGTATTCAGCAGCGTTGTTGGTAACGTCGAAATCTAGCTTTATGGAGATTGGAACATGCTCTTCCTTAGGTGATACTAGTAATACTCCAACCCCACATCCCTTTTGGTTTGAGGCTCCATCGAAGTATAGGCTCCAAGTATCATCTTCTGTGACCATCAAGTCTTCGTTTGGAAATTCATTGTCGTGTATTAGCGTTGAATCTTTTATTGGAAAGTTAGCTAGAAAATTAGAGACCACAGATCCTTTAATCGCTTTTTGAGGCATGAATCTTACATCGAACTGGACTAATTTGACTATCCATCTTGATATGCTCCCATTGAGTGTAGATTTCTCGAATAAATACTTGAGTGGTTCCATTCGAGAAACTACAAAGACTGTATGCACGAGCATATAATGCCTTAACTTAGTTGTGGCTCACACCAATGCGAGGCGTATTTCATACTCGACCATCTTTTTACTAAGATAGTAGATTGCATTTTCTTTACCTTCTACTTCTTGTGCAAGCATGGCTCCCATTGTTTCCTTGGTGACCGTTAGGTACAACCTGATAGGTATTCCTGGGAGTGCTGGTGCTAATACGGGAGGATTTGCAAGATAGGCTTTGATCTTTTCAAAGGCTTTTTGACACTCATTGTCCCATATTACTGTAGACACCTGAAAATGTCTCCCCAAAACCAAACCCGATGATGAACAACCTTTCATCGCTATTATTGGTCGGGTTCAGTATTTAATCCCGAGAGTGCTTAAAAAATCGTATTCGTATTTTTGAACAGTCCATGGATTAGTCTTGATGTTTGGTAAAAAAATAGTTTTAATTTCAGCCCAAACCTTTTTATTGTTTTTTTATTTATTTTTGGCCCAAACCTTTTATTTATTTTATTTATTTATTTTCTTATTTTAGCCCATATAATATTAAATCAGAAAAAGGCCCGAAAATATCAATCGACACTTAAAATGCGGAACGAAATTAGGGTTAAAAATGTGTTTAGACGGAAAAGCGGGCTGAAAATTCAAGCGCCACGGCAGGAACCCACCGTGTCACGGGAATTATTCCCGTTTGACGGTGGGATTTCCCGTGACACGAGAATCTTGCTGTGACACAGGAATTTCCGTGTCCTTTCCGTGTAAACCCTTAACGCGTTTTCTATCCCATTTACTAAAAATTTCCCGCGTCACACAAAAATTGCACCGTGTCACGGGAACGTTTCCCGTCTAACGGTGACACTTCCCGTGTCACGGTACAGTTTTCCGTGTCGCGGGATACTTTTTTAGGGCTTTTTATCATTTTAGGGTTCCGTGTGTTCCTTCAGAACATTTTCTTAATAAATACCCCCTCATTTCTGATGTACAGGGCATCAATTAATTCTCTAGTTTTTTCTCTCTTCTATGCTTTAGCCTAAACACTAGCCTACCCTTCTTATTTCAAAATTCCTCCTTCAAGTACTCCAAGAAGTCCGTACTTTACTCGTGGTTCTGTCCTTAAGCCAAGGCGTATAAGGTAGAACCGTTTGAGGGTTTGGCCCCAAACCAATTCTATTTAATTTAATTTAATTATTGTTTTATTTTTGTTTCCTTGAAGTTACTAACTCGTTTATTGTTTTGTAGTTGCAAACAAATAGAATCAAAGTAAGAATTATGTTCCTCTTATTTCTATTATTTTTCTGACGATTTTGTATTGTTGGAATTATTGCTAAATTGCTTCCAATGTTGATGTTATTCTATTATATTTTTTATGATCACCATATTGCATGTTAAAAGGGAATATGTAATTGAAAATCACGACTAATAAGATAATTTGGACAACCGGTTTAGGTTCCTTTTTAATCTTGTTGTTAATTCAAGTGATCACAAATATTTTAGAATTATGTGTTGCATTAATATTCAACCAATTTAGCTTAATAATAGTTTAGAGCAAATTGAATATTTTGTTGTATGCCTTTGAGATCGCAGGAATCACTTTTCACTATAAGAATCGAGTAGAGGCCCATACGGGCAAATGTGACTCCATGACTCACTTCGTAGCATCATCCCCGATCCTCCTTTGGTGGTTCCTAACCATATGGAGTTAGTAATCTCATGGATTATGAATGGGGTGTAACCTTCACGGGTCAATCGTTGTTGCCTTCGTTGTCCCTTTATCGTGGTTGCCTTTTATGATCCGTGAACGGTTTACAAGTTCCTTAAAAACTTGTTGGCGGCTCCCTACTTTCCTTGTCCCTAATCGTGTCCCTTATCGTATATGTCAATTCCCACTTCCTATGAGTGCCAAGCATATTAACCATATGCTTTTTACGTAGGCGCACTTCGAACGACGCCTACAATTGATGGTACATTATTTTTAAGCTTCTTGAATATTGGTTCACTTATTGTTGTTAATTTGGATATGAACCTACTTATGTATTGCAACTGGCCAATAAATCATCGAATTTGTTTCTCGATTTTGGGCGGCGGCATTGACATGATTACCTTGATCTTGGTTGAGTCTATCTCTATTCCTCTAGAGCTTATGACATAACCCAAAAGCTTGCCTGAGGTGACTCTAAAAGCATACTTGGATGGATTCAACCTCATGTTATATTTCCTTAGCCTTTCAAAGAATTTTCTCAAGGCTACTTGATGGCCTAGGCGATCTTTGATTTTACAATCATATCGTCCACATATACTTCAACTTCTTTGTGCATCATGTCATGGAGTAAGGCATTCGCTGCTCGTTGGTAAGTAGCACCCGCGTTTTTCAACCCGAATGGCATTACCGTGTGGCAGTAAATACCCTATGGTGTTATGAAGGTTGTTTTCTCCATGTCTTCTTCTGCCATGAGAATTTGATTGTATCCCGCGTATCCGTCCATGAACGAGAGAAATGCATGATTCGCTGTATTATAAAATATCGATGTGTGGTAAAGGGAAGTCGTCCTTTGGACTTGCCTTATTTAGATCTCGATGGTCGACACACATTCTTACCCTTCCATCCTTTTTTTGAACTGAGTCGACGTTGGCCACCCATTCAGGGAATTTGGATACCTTGATAAAACCTGCAGTTATTTGTTTTGAACTTCTTATTTTATTTTAAGAGCTACGTCGGGTTTCATTCGACGCAACTTTTGTTTTACAAGTTTCATTCTTGGAATTAGCGGTATAGTGTGTTGAGCTATTTCTCTATTAATACCTGGCATATCTTCAAATGACCAAGAAAATTCATCAATAAATTCTTTAAGTAGATTGATTAAATCAATTCTTTTTGTTCATAAGTGTTAACCCGATTTTAACTTCTCTTTCAATGGTTGAATCATTTGAGCTATCAACCGTCTCAGTTTCCTTAATTATCAATGCTTTCTTTTGAAGTGTTTCCATTGCTTTAATAATTTCTTTGTCATTTTCATTGTTAGTTAAGCAATGCTCGTCATCTTGGGTTAAAGAAAAGCACAAGGAGTAAGCGGAAGAAGACATATTATTGAACTCAGAAATCATTACATCAAAAAGAGATATGTCCTCAGGGACTTGATTTCTAACTATCCTAGGGGAAGAGATAGAAAAAGGGGGTGCTACAACTAAGGACTTAGATGACTCTACAGGAAAAGACTTTGACTCTGACTATGACTCAGACGACTCTTCGAACATCGGTCCTTGCCCTGTTGTTATGAAGATCTTCCTTCCACATGGAGTTGTCACCTTGAATGTCTTGCGCCAACCTTGTAGTGATCCTTCTGCTGGAGTGATGAGCTTTGAGGGTTCAAAGTTCTCTCTTTGTAGGACCGTTTAGATGAGCGAGGATTTATCCTCTATGTACTTTGGCTCATCTTTTTCTCGCCCAAATAGTAATCCCATGACATTAAAGTCAAAGCATGGGGGTGCTTTCTCCTTGTGGGTAGAAGTTGAGATTTCATCTAGAAAATAGCAATCTAAGAAAATTTTGAATCCCGGTTGCGTTATGACATTTACAACAAAAGGCTCGGGAAATTCATAGCACAGATAATCCTCTTCTTCTTTTATGAATTGTCCATTGAGAGTAAGAGGATACTGATCCATTGGGATTGCTTTCTTTTGGATACGAGCATTCCTACGCGCCTTAGACCTTTCCTAGGCTCGCTTAAGATCTTCTCGAGTCGGTTTGAAACCAAGTCTGAAAGTATCTAACTTAAGGAGACCAGGTAATTCCAGCCGTTCCGCTATTCCTTTCTTCTTTCCTAGAGTTATTCCAGGAAAATGCCCTTGTTTTTTAAGAATAGCATTTACTGTCAAATTGGAGTAGGGGTCATGGCAAAGAGCAGTCTTGTCATCCTCCTTGATTAAGGAGACCTCTTCATTAAAGCTTCACAAATCTTCATCGTCTTCATCGTGCTCCACATTAATGATTTGATTTTCTATAGCTTTAATGCTCATGTGTGAAGCATCGATCGTGATAGGAATTCCTCCAACTATGGCCTTTACCTGTTGTTCGTGGAGAGAAGAAGGGACGGCCTTTAGGTCATGAAGCCAAGGGCATCCTAATAATAAATTGAATGAATCTTTGATATCTACCACGTGAAATGTAGTAGTGTGTTCTATTACTCCCACCGTTATATTCATGGTAATCTTACCAAGGGCTTGACGACGAGTGTTGTCATAAGCTCTTATTCCTTGTGTTGACGAAGTTAAGTCTCCATCCCTTATGCCTAACATCCTCGCAGTTTTGAGTGGACACACATTAATTGTCGATCCATTGTCTACAATATTCATTGAGACGTTCATTCTCTTGCAAACTACTGTGAGGTTTAATGCCTTATAATGCTTGTCAACTTCTGGAGGTAAATCTTTGTTAGATAAGGTGATCAAGTGGGTAGGACTAGGGAGATCACTCGTGATGAAGTTAGCCAACCCCTTAGGAGTGGTATCAGAATTTATCCTTATCTTATCCAGGGCATTCATTACTGCCAACCTATGTTCTCGAGATATTGCTAGAAGCTTCCATACATTCATCTCAACCTTGGTCTTCTTGAACTACTTGACAATATCATTGTCTTCTATGATAGGTATGGGAGCTTGTTGTGTAGTCGGCATAGGTTGTGTTGAAATGGGAGGTTGTGCTCTCCCAGATCTTGTGAGGACGTCTATAGATGAATCCTCTTCATCCAAAAAATCGCTTAATTGATATATGACTGAAAGTGGAGGTTCTTCCATATCCTTAATATAGACGTCTTCATCATCGTTGTCCCAAACCCCATTGATGCTAATATCTTCTTGTGGAATTTGGACTAGCTTTTTATCATCAATCATTTTCTAAATTAAATCTTTAAATTTAAAACTGTTTCCAATAGTGTACCTCCTGATTGATGATATTGACAATAGAATCTATATGTCTTTTTTAGCGATTCAAATGGTCTCGGTTCGAGAGGTTTGACCTTACCACTCTCGGAGAGCATTTTGAACATTCTAGCGTATGAAGTCCCAATTGGAGTATAAAGCTTATTACTCTTCTTGGGTCCGTTAGTTACTTGTAGAGAGAAGGGTTTCTTCTTTGTGGGTTGGACCTTATCACACTTTTTCTGAAGCTCCTCTAATTGTTTCTTTGCGACTTTGAAAGCTTCACGTAGCAAACTTGATCCCTCCCACATGGACCATATAAGCATCCTTACTTTTTCTTTGCTTGCTGGTTCAGGAAAGTCATCCATGGCATCGAAAAAGATCTCCTCCTCTTCTTCGATAACATGAATTTATTTAATAGGTTTGATGAGAGATGAAGGATCAAACTCATTTTCTTCATCAGGGATGGCCAAGGAATGAGCGAGAAGTGCATTGTCAATTCTTGGCTTCTTATAGGCAGGAGGCAATGGCAGTTTATTGTTATCAATTAAATCATGGATAACTTCCTTAAGCTTCCAACAATTTTCAGGAAGATGGCCCCTACCTTGGTGATATTTTCAATGTGCATTGGGGTTTTAGTTAGTTGTCCTTTTCTCAATTGGTGGGTCCCCAAATGGTCCAATAGGAGTTATAAGACCTTTTGCATTTAGTCGGTCAAATGCGGTGTCATAACTCATACCTATAGAAGTAAAGTTCCTCCTAAAAGGTTTCTTTTGTCCTTGGTTATTCATAGCAAGGACTTCACTCAAATTAAAGGTGCTTATATTGTTTGAGTGGGTGGTTTTGGAAGAAGAAGGATAGTCGTTCTTCTTGCCTTTCCAGCCATAGTTGGACTTACTGTTAGCAGCTTTCAGCTTAGCCAGGTCGTCTTCAATATTAATTCCAATGTCATAGACGGCCTTCAAGGTATGGATATTGTTTCAGGGGTTTTTGTCCCTTGGGAGAGTTACAACACTGAGACTGGATTCAGCAAAGGACGCTTGTACCTGCAAAGCAAACGGACCGTCGGATGGTCGACGGTCCGCCTCCGAAGATTAAGTTAGTAAGCGTTCGGTAATAAAACGTGCGGAAGTAAAGTTATCTGCTCGGATTCCAAGCTCAGGTAAAGTGCTGTCTGTTCTTGAAAATGACAACTCGGTAATAAGTGACGTATTGTCTCGTATTGCGTGTATTCTCTTTTGTCATAAATGTAAGAATGTCCCTATTTATAGGGTCCTTTTGGAAAGTGTGCCCTCCCTAGGATCTGGTGACCTAGGAATTAGGTCACGCCACAAAACGGCGCCTCGAGATTTGGGCCCTTCAAGGCCGCAATTCCAGAGGCAATGCCTGAGTGACACGTGTCACTGAGCCCAAAAGGCCTTTGGGCATCTTGTTGGATGACACGTGTCGCCGTCTAAATGGTCCATGCTGGATCATCAGTCTATTTAGGACAGAAGAATGTCCGCCCTCCACGTGTCATCATCTCATAGGTCTAAATGGCACCTTTATTGAGGACACGTGGCGTTTTCTTATTGGGCCACATGACCGGGTAAAAATACCCAAATCATTTGCCCCTCACAGGGGTTATGTGCATTGCACGTGACACCTGTGACAGATGTCATCACATGACTAGGGGGGATTTTCAAATTACATTTTGGGGGGAAAAAATTAGGGTTTCCCCTCTCTATAAATAGGAAGGTTTGACTTCATTTTTGTTTTCACACCTTTGCGAATCTTGGAGAATCTCTGGACTTTTGACTCTCAAAGATTCTTAAAGACCTTGACTTTTGTCAAGCATCTGACACTCGACCTTTCTTACCGACTGCTTCAGCCAACCAGGCGTCTCAAATACCTTCTTCTAAGGTAACCGCATGCTCTTTTCTTTTATTTTTTCTTGTGTTTTTCGTTTATTCAAATGGTTTCCCAAACGTACACGGCACGACCTAGGTTAGCGATCAGCCGGTCACCGGGGACGGCTGAATCTAGAACTAGGAGTGCCGAATGCTCGTTCGAGAACTTTCCTTTAAGTACATCTCCAAATCCGACAGTGTCTGTGCATCTGCAGGACACGATGGCCCGAACAAAGCAAACAACAAGGAGATATAGACCAGATGGCTCCATTTACCATTCAGACAGTGAGACTCCAAATTCAGACGGCTCCATTAGGGTGCCAGATAGTGAGATTTCATAGCACCCCCCAAACCCTTCTTCTGACCTTCCCCCAACTCCAACTTATTATTCTCCCTCTTCTTCAAGCGGCACCCCCAGTGATACTATACTGCGGGAAGCCGACAGGCAGTACCAGGCCAAACCTTCAGAACAGGCGCCTGAGGAGAGTCTAGTGGAGGACCCTGTTGGCCTCGTCATCTTCTGATAGCGCCTCTGTTAAGTCAGAGAAGGCCCGAGCAAAAATAGATACTGCAAGGGAGTCTTTGTCCGTAGAAAAAGGGGAAGGCTGGGCAGAGCCGAGTGCTTCCAGGCGCTTGGAGCGCGCCCCCAATTTTCACCATGTCTCGCAGAGCAAGCGGGCCTCCATGACATCCGGTCTTGCCAATTACAGGAGAAATGTCGTAATGGGGCATGGCTTCTTGACAAGGGAATAATCGTGTCGTTAAGCGACTACACCTAAGTCAAATTAATTTATAACGCTCTACCAACCTAATATGTGTATAGGGTAAATAGAGGGGTCGAACCACAGGGAGACATGCATAAACACCGCATTCACTACTTAAGACTTTAAGCTATCTCGGGACAAGAAGTATGAATAACTAAGAGATTAAACTAAGGATTAAGAATGATTAAAGACCAATATAACTAAACACCAAGGGAAGTGGGTAGATGTAGATGTCACTTGATCATGCAATGACACAGAAGCAAACCAATGGTAAACTAAGCATGCAAGAATATCGAAATAAAGCTCGATCTGACCACCTTCCGGGGTTAATCGATTTCTCCTAACATAGTCTTTATGCTTCCACATTAGAACCATATATTAGAAGGTGCAAACAAAGAATTATCGATAGTAATGAATCTCAACTAAGTCAACTTCCGTTAGTTGTTAGTAAAGACTCATCTTTGATCAACTAACAATGTGCACTTGCAAGAAAGACCAAAGAATATCAAGCATACAAAGACTTTAATCACCATTAACATAACCCCCAACATCATAAGCATGAATCAATTAACAACTACACCATCCCCACACCCTTGGCTAGGTGACTACTCACAAATCATATTGAAGACAATTTCAATCATCAAATCAATAAGCATCAACATGATCAATAAGCAAAGAAGGAAAATCAAAATAAGCAAACAAAACTAGATACAAAAGTAAAGAGAGAGAGTAAGAGATTGCTCATTCATTAAAAATGAAGATTTACAAAGGTTCAATCAAGCTCCTTCTTCAATATCCAAGTTCATCAATAGAAATCCACGCTTTCTCTCTCTACTAATGAAGTTTCTCTCTCTAGATTAAGCTAAAAATGTAGAAAATTAAAACTAAGTTAATCCCCCAAAACGTTCTAAAAAAGGGACTTATATAGTCCGTACAGAGTCAGCTGACAAAAGGAGAGGTCCGACCGAACAAATGGGAAGGTTCGGCCGGACTACAGGGTAGGTTCGGCCGCACCATGGGTAGGTTCGGTTGAACCTCCCTGATCCTGGTCTGGTCGAACTCCTGCGGTTCGCCCACTCCTGCAAAACTGTCGATTTTCATCTTGTCCCTGCCTCGAAGTTCGGCCGAACCACTGAGCAGGTTCGGCCACACCTTGGTTCGGCCACACCATCAGGAGGTTTGGCCGAACCTCTTCTAAATCATGCTTCCTCTAGCCTCGTTTGAGCTTAGCTTCCTCCTCTTGAAAATCTCGATGGTTCCTACAAAGCATAAGCATGAAAAGCACAGTAAGAACATAGCGGGAAGACTAAGAAAAGGGAGGATAAAGGAGAAAGAAAAGAGAAAGAAAAACTAAGTAAAAATGCTTAGAAAGAGGGCCAAACAAGTGCAAACGAGGGGAGAATCCTTAGAGAAAAAGGATAAAAGAGTGGCATAAATGCCACTCATCAAAATCCCCCACACTTGCCTTTTGCTTGTCCTCAAGCAAGGAATACTAAAACAAAAAGGCAACACACACAACAAGCATAATATGACAAGGGTTAAGAAAATCAATCAAGTTTCACGATGGGAAATGCTCCAAATGGACTCTAACATAGGGACATGAATCAAATAATGCTTACTTTTCTCAACTCAAAGAGGGGGAACACGTTCTAAGATGCTCATGGTTGAGGGAGACAAACCTAAGCTAAGCGTAGAGAACTAATGATTTCATCCTCTGCCCTAGCTCCAACCAAGACGGTCCGCGTTCTCTCCACTAGCTTCAAATCATCCCCAAGTTAGCTCCTCATGGTTCCTCGAGGGAACCGGAAAAAGAAATTTATTGTGGAGTCATGAGGTTATCCCGACATCTCAACTATGCACACTCTTTCCATAGGGTTGAAATTTATCTCCCTCCACCGTTCTTTGACCGCACTTCTCCAAGTCCAAGGGTCTTAACTTGGGTTGTAATGTCATGGCTAAGGGTTAAGGTTGGGAATTAATTTGAAATTTTTTTTTTGTGGCAAATCCTAAGTGAAGCAAAAGAGTGGCCATCTCTCAAGAACCACCTAAGAATTGAACCTAAATTCAAATTACAACCTTCAATACAAAATTTCATAACATTACTTCATTTCTCTCATCATTTCCTCTTCCTCTTCCTTTCCCCTTTTTTTTTTCTTTTTTTTTTTTTTTTTTTTTTGAACTTCATACGTTGCATCCTTCCTCACAAACTTTTTGCAAATATTTCCTTTCATGAATAACTTTCAAAATCTCACTTGAACCAATATTCACAACTTTCTTGCTCTAAAACCAACACTCTCGAATTCGTACCTCAAAAACCAATGCTTCACTAACTACAAGGGTTGGTAGAACATAGGCCGATAGGTTTGTAATATGGCTAGATCAAGAAAGGGGAATGAGGCCCAAGTTGGTTAGCAAGTGGGTGGATGTAAAAATGAAAACCAAATTTGTAACAAAACACAAAGAAAACAAAGAAAAATGAGAAGAAATGCCCTCTTCCTCCTTTAAAGTTGTTTGGTCACGATCTCGGGAGCTAACTACCAACACAAAGATTAAGACATGCATAGTTAAGGATCCAAAACGCCGCTCACAAGAGTGATGAAGGCTAGAACAAATGACGCTCACACGGGATAAAAATAAGCAAATACCAACCAAGGGAATCCTATTCACTACGGAGAGCAACATCATCTTACCACTTTCCCGTGAACTAAGGGGTTCAAACGTCATCAAGAGTTCTAAACCGGGCTACCTTAGCTTACAATGTGTCTAATTCAGCCTTAAGCATTCTTAAACCGTGTAAACCCTCATCAACTAGGAAGGTAAGCATTCAAAGCCATGTCATAAAAAAGGCACATAAATTCTTAAATCCAAATGAATGAGCAAATCCACATAAAAAATGTTTCAACTTGTCTTAGTCATGCTCGTTACACAAAAGAGAACAAGAAAAACACACAAAAGGGAGGAAGAAATTAAAAAGGTTCATAATTGAGGCATGTAAATCAAATAAATCCCAATCGACGTACAAGTGATCGTTGATATCAACATCAACGATCCCAGGTTCCTTGGAACCAAAATCAATCAACCTCGAACCATTCAACTCTTCCTAAACTAGACCTAAACTAAGCACTCATAGAAAAAGAAAAAGAAAGAGAGGAAAGGTCTCACCGAATGCCGCTTGAAATATAGGACAAGGTAATATATCCAATCTCACCAAGGGAGCTAGTGCTGCTCCTTAACGTCCTACATCTCCGCTTCAAGCTTCAATAAAGGTGAGCCAAACAAAAGAAACTACAACAAAACAAGAAAAGGTTAGAAAACAAAGAAAAAGACTAAAGAATCAAACAAAAAGAAGAAAAATTAATAAAAAGCTATCTACAAAGTTAGGATTAAGGGGATTTGGAGTTTCGGGAATTTTGGATTTTTTTTTTTTTTTTTTTTTTCGGGAGCATCTCCACCTACAAAGACTCGGGGATCATCAAAGAAAATCATCAGAAATCAGCAAAAATAACCATAAAACATCATCATCATCATCACATCAATAATCATAAAACATCACCATCTCATCACATCACCATCACAACATCACCAACATCATCACCACCGCCACAACGCCACATCAATACCACAAAGCCACTATCCTCACTATCCTCCCTATGTGCAAGCAACTACCCTACCATCCTACCTTCCTATGTACACTTCAACCAACCAAAAGGACATCCTCCCCCACACTATTCTTTTGCTTGTCCCGAGCAAAAGTGACAAGTGAGAAGATCGGGGGGAAGGGAAAAGTTCCCACAGCATCACTGGTTATCATCTCCTCGCCCCCTAGGTTGAGGGGGGTTGTTAGGATCAAACCCAGGAGTGTCCATGAAAGGGTGGAAGGGTTGATTAAAGTGCTCATAGGGCCACCCTTGGGCACCCCAACCACCATCAAAAGGAGCGGGGATGGATGCGGATGCCGGGTCATAAGACGGATCACACCCACCCAGACGATAGGGGTCGTATGGGGGGGTGCCAACGCGTTGGGTAGGGTCAATGGGACCTTCCCAATAGGCGTAGCAAGGGGGGGGGGGGGTGGGGTGTTGAGGGTCATAGGGTCCCCAATGATTGACCGGACCCTCTTGAGGAGGGTGGTAGGGGTAGTTCACATAGGGCGCTTGAATGCCCGCTTGCACAAGATTGTCATAATTTGCCCTCGCGTAGTACCCCCATTGCTCAATGGAAGCTTGATTGTCTCGACGAATATCGTCGAGGGTACTACGAAGGGCATTGAGATCAAAAGGAGGAAAGGAAGAAGAAGAAGATGCCTCACCTCCCCCGCTAAGGGGGGGATTGATTTGCTCTTGATGGAGGACCGGTGGAGGTTGAGGAGCTCCACCCCAGGCTCTAGTTCGCCTCAGCTCATTGGGGATGATTTGCTGAGGGATCTTCCATTTGAGAGGAGCGGAGTGGTCCACCGTAGTGAGGTCGGGGTCCGGGAGGACACACCATTCGATCTCCCTATCGACCAGGAGGATAAAACGGCGTTTGCTAGTAGTGAAATTGAGGAAGCGGCTGTGACGGAGGGCGCTGATGGATAGAGCATAGGGAGGGAACTCGTCGGTGAGCTCTTCTCGGTTTTGGTGCACGGGTGGGAGCAATTCAATTTGGTCCTTGTATGCTCCACCCTTCAAAGAGAGAGCAATGATAGTAATCATGCCACCCATAAATATCTCATCACCTAGACGGTTGTCCCTAGTATCCAAGAGCCGTTGGATAAAGGTGGAGGAGCATTGAAATTTTAGCCGTTGAGGATTGTCGGCCAAGAATAGGCAAGCAACCTCGTCTTTTACCATGGAGCCGAGGTTGGCTTTGAAGAACACGGCGTATTGTAGAAGCCGTACAAAATACCTCAAGGCTAAATGGATGATGTTGTTGACCTTTGAGGTATTAGTTTGGAACCTATCTTTGTTTGTGATGCTCCTCCACCACTCTTGCTCGTTGTAAGGAAAGCGATGGGAGGAGGTCATTTCAGACGGGTGATCAAGGCCAGTGGCGTGCCAAAAGAAGATCTCATTTAGATCACTCTCCGTTAGAGAGTGATCCTCGTTGAACATCCTGAAGTGTATAATGAGTTGAGGATCCTCATCGACATCTTCCGGCTCAAAAACTTCCTTGCGGAGGGAGGCAAGGAATTCCAAGGTCACACGCTCGTAAGTGTGAGCGTGGAGGTGGATGAAGTCGCCCCAACCAAAGTTTTGAGCCAACCTGGTCACCTCATCCAATATTCCCAGCTTCCTCAAAGTTTGAGGGCAAAAGAACCTTGTGGACCTAATCGGACGCTTGATGAGTGATGCATATATAGGCCAAAATTGCTCGTCCGGAGCAATAATGCCATGATCGTTGATGCCGGGAGGAGGTGGGAATTGCGTTGCTGAGGATTCTCCCACCCTCTTCCTCTTTGACTTTCCTTTTCCCTTGCCGAACATCGTGGTTCTACAAATTCACCAAGAGCATATCATTAGAACAAATTGATAGGAAATGACATAAGAAGCCAAGTACTTAACCAAGGTAAAAGTGTATGTTTGAGAGTATACAATTCAAGGCACGCATGAATACATTTGGACCAAGGTTTGAATAAGGATTCCTATGTCATTCCTAAATTAGTCCTAACAAGGTCTAAGGGAAGTTTGGCATGATGTCCCCTTATTTTCATGATATCCAATCATCAAACCATCAAAATCAAGCCAAAACCATGAATAACAATCTCCAATAACATCCAACTCATGCATTTCTCAATCATAAAATGGTAACATGAACACCCTAGTATGGAATCAACACTCAATTACATTGAGATCAAAATAAAACCAAGATAAACATGCATAATCATCATAAGAACATGTTCTACTATGAACAACCAATCAATTGCAACAAGTCAATCCAAAGAACCACATGAAATAAACAAGTCATTACTAATAATTTCAAGAATACCATAATTCACACTTAAATATGTAAAACATGGTAAAACTATAAGAAATTAAAGAAATAAACTTGCAAAAGCTAGAACAAACATACCACAATTGATTGGAAGGAAGTAAAAACCCAAAAACACCGAAGCACTTAAACCCTTGAAATTGGGGAAAATGGAAAGATGGGTTTGTTTGGTAGGAATTTTTGGTAGAGATTGCAAAAGTTGAGTGAAGGATGGAAAATAAGTGAGAAAGGATGAAGATTGGAGTGATTTTGATGGATATTTGAGGTTGTAAGGGGAGGTGCAATGGAGGTTTAGAGTGAGAAGGAGAAGAATGGGTAGGTGACGAATATGGAAGTGATATTCACGAAAATGCAGCAAAATAGAAAACATGGCAGCATTTTTTTTTCGATTCTGGAGATAGGTTCGGCCGAACCGAGGGTATGTTCGGTCAAACCACAGTAAAAGTTCGGCCGAACTCCCCTTTGGTTCGGTCGAACCATTGCCAAAACTCTACATTTTAAAATCCGGGCAGAAAGTTCCAGCAAAATCGCAAAAAGAGAGGAGTGACCGAACCCAGAGAAGTTCGGCCGCACTACGAATTAAGTTCGGTCGAACCATACTTGGGTTCGGTCGAACCTATGCTGGAACTGCAAATTTTCAGATTCTGGCAGAAAGTTGCTGGAAATTTCAAAAAAATAAGGAGTGACCGAACCAGGGAAGTTCGGCCGCACTACAGTATAAGTTCGGTCGAACCTCCCATGGGTTCGGTCGAACCTTCTGCCAGAAGTCAATATTTTTGTTTTTGGCAGAATGTTGCCATAAATCCTTGAAATTGCTACAGTGGCCGAACATGAAGTGGTTCGGCCAAACTTCCATAAAGAATCACGCAAGTAAAAATAGTCCTTTATCACACATCTAAACGCATTACAATCATGCTAGATGCAAACTATATCTAAAGCCCAAGCACAATCAAAACTCAAAAATCCAAACAATCCAAAGTCGTAGATGGAAAAATAGAAGCAACATGAAAAGAAAAAGTATAATAGGGTTAGAAACTCGGGTTGCCTCCCGGAAGCGCTTTTGGTTAACGTCGTTAGCTCGACGTTCCTTGAGTCGATCAAGGAGGGTCGAATTGACGATGCACATCAAGAAGTGTCACAGAAACTGGTTCATCACTTGGGAATCCTTCATGATAGGGCTTGAGACGGTGACCATTAATAATCGTGTCGTTGAGCGACTACACCTAAGTCAAATTAATTTATAACGCTCTACCAACCTAATACGTGTATAAGGTAAATAGAGGGGTCGAACCACAGGGAGACATGCATAAACACCGCATTCACTACTTAAGACTTTAAGCTATCTCGGGACAAGAAGTATGAATAACTAAGAGATTAAACTAAGGATTAAGAATGATTAAAGACCAATATAACTAAACACCAAGGGAAGTGGGTAGATGTAGATGTCACTTGATCATGCAATGACACAGAAGCAAACCAATGGTAAACTAAGCATGCAAGAATATCGAAATAAAGCTCGATCTGACCACCTTCCGGGGTTAATCGATTTCTCCTAACATAGTCTCTATGCTTCCACATTAGAACCATATATTAGAAGGTGCAAACAAAGAATTATCGATAGTAATGAATCTCAACTAAGTCAACTTCCGTTACTTGTTAGTAAAGACTCATCTTTGATCAACTAACAATGTGCACTTGCAAGAAAGACCAAAGAATATCAAGCATACAAAGACTTTAATCACCATTAACATAACCCCCAACATCATAAGCATGAATCAATTAACAACTACACCATCCCCACACCCTTGGCTAGGTGACTACTCACAAATCATATTGAAGACAATTTCAATCATCAAATCAATAAGCATCAACATGATCAATAAGCAAAGAAGGAAAATCAAAATAAGCAAACAAAACTAGATACAAAAGTAAAGAGAGAGAGTAAGAGATTGCTCATTCATTGAAGATGAAGATTTACAAAGGTTCAATCAAGCTCCTTCTTCAATATCCAAGTTCATCAATAGAAATCCACACTTTCTCTCTCTACTAATGAAGTTTCTCTCTCTAGATTAAGCTAAAAATGTAGAAAATTAAAACTAAGTTAATCCCCCAAAACGTTCTCAAAAAGGGACTTATATAGTCCGTACAGAGTCAGCTGACAAAAGGAGAGGTCCGACCGAACAAATGGGAAGGTTCGGCCGGACTACAGGGTAGGTTCGGCCGCACCATGGGTAGGTTCGGTCGAACCTCCCTGATCCTGGTCTGGTCGAACTCCTGCGGTTCGCCCACTCCTGCAAAACTGCCGATTTTCATCTTGTCCCTGCCTCGAAGTTCGGCCGAGCCACTGAGCAGGTTCGGCCACACCTTGGTTCGACCACACCATCAGGAGGTTCGGCCGAACCTCTTCTGAATCATGCTTCCTCTAGCCTCCTTTGAGCTTAGCTTCCTCCTCTTGAAAATCTCGATGGTTCCTACAAAGCATAAGCATGAAAAGCACAGTAAGAACAAAGCGGGAAGACTAAGAAAAGGGAGGATAAAGGAGAAAGAAAAGAGAAATCAAAACTAAGTAAAAATGCTTAGAAAGAGGGCCAAACAAGTGCAAACGAGGGGAGAATCCTTAGAGAAAAAGGATAAAAGAATGGCATAAATGCCACTCATCACTTCTCCTTGTTCGTCCCCAACAAGGAGGATACTATAACCTGGCCCTCCCTGACCAGTTATAAGGACAAAGCCTTCGGCTGCTACGAGGCAGTCCTTCAGGCTGGCTTACGCTTCCCTCTCCATCCGGCCGTGGAGAGGATACTGGATGGATACCAACTGGGTATCTGGCAACTTGTCCCGAATTCATGGATAAATATCATCAGGTACGTTGCCGCATGTGAAATGCTGGAGGTGGATCCCAACTTTGAGGCATTCGCCCACATGCACTATCTCTCAGCCGAGCGCCTGCCAAGGGCGGCAAAGACTGGTACACCTTGACCACCTGTAAGGGGTACATGATGGCAGTCGGCAAAGAGAACAAATGGAAGGACTGGAGAACTAAATTCTACATTGTTCATTCCCCTGAAAGCCGACTAAACCAAAAATACAATCGGTGGAACAAGGATCCGCCCCTCTTGGCTGGCAAGAGTGCCTTGCCCCCTCTCCCTTGGCGGGCCCAGGAGGAAATTTTTGACCGGGGTCTGTTTACAGTGTCCATTCGGACAAACGAGCATGGGGAGAAAATAGTCGTCCCCAAGATCTACATTTCCCTTTACAAGTGGCTAGAAGATGGGGTGTTCTTGGCCGCTTGTGGTCTAAGTTCTGAGATGCCGAGAGGTAGTCGGCTGTCTGCCTTTAAGTAAACTTAAAATTATTTTCAGTGTATGCTTATAAAGCCTAACTTCCTCGTTTTGGTGCAGACAAAGCAATGGAAAAGCTCTCGGTAACGAAGAAGCCGGCTACTGTCTCTGTAGCTAAGTACCGCACCAACGTCCTCAACAGGGCGAGTGACGAGCAAAAGGCAGCCGGTACCCCCAAGGTAGTAATTTTATGATACTTGGTATATTTTTTCAATAGAGGTTACATTTTGCCCGCCTGCTTTTCTTACGCTTTTCCTTTAACTCATGCATAGCGTTTCTACCAGGCCTTCTCCCTCCAAGCAACCCCACCTAAAATCCAAAAAACAGGGGCGGGTGATGTGAGTGCATCCGGCAAGAACCGGAAACACATCGCTCACAAGCCCAAAAGAGGGGACGGCTCTACTCTCAAAGCTGACAGGGAGGTCAGCAAACCGGATGCCACTCAGGCATTAAAGGGTGGCTTTAAGCAACCCAGCACTGCTGTCGGCTCAGCATGAAAGAAGAGACGTTAGGGGAATGAGAATGAGGAGGAGGCCCAGCCGGACGGTATGGGCCGCATCTTTATTAAACTTCAATACTTAATGTTGCTTCTTGGAACTTGACTAACTTATAATTTTGCAGCCCCCCCCCCCCCACAATGGCCGACCGTCGTCCAGATGGCCAAGGAGATGTTACGGTCGCTTGATCCTGAGGACAAGGCGTCCGTAAGAGGAGTCGGCACCCTTAACTTGGATGCCATCTTGGGGAACCTCTACGAGGTAAAAGAGTTAGCTAAATTTCCCTTAACATTTAACACATATCCGACTGGTTTTGACCATTCGGTCTTTTCTTATTTCCAGGCCATGCTGCGCGTCCAAGGGCTCAGACGGCCAGTCCAGGAAAAATCAAAAGAGGTAATAACCGCTAAAGCTTGAGTCGAGTCCGCCTTAGACCGAGCTCAATTTGAAATTGCTCAGAATGAGCTTCTGACCCTTGATATGATGTATTCCCAGGCGGACGCCAACCTGCAGGTGAAGAAGAACCTGGATTCGGCCCGCTCCAGAATCAATGATCTTAAGGCCGAAGTTAAAGGCCTTAAGGAAAAGCTTGAGCCTTTTCAAGAGGCCAAGAAAGAGGCCAAGAGGGCCAAGGAGCGGGTTAGCCGCCTGGAGGGGCGTCTAGCGAACCAGCAGGAGCAGCTAAAGGCCAAGTTCCAATTTCGGGCTGAGGAGGAGAAGTAGGCCCTTGTCAAACAAATGATGGAAAACTACGAATCCATCATGCGGGCGACATGGGAGGCAGTACAACCGGGTGCTGATTTTGGCATCTGGAAATCCAAGTTTGATAAGGCGAACGAGGATTACAATGCTGAACTCCTTCGCCAGGTTGAAGAGGAGGATGTGGATGGTGAAGGTGAAGAGGCCGACTCCTCTTCAGGCTCCTCCGGGGATGAAGACGGGGAAGAGGATGATGATGACAATGAAGAGCAGCCGGTAACCGATGATGCGGCTGACAATGCTGACAATCCCTCTGCCCCTTAAAGCTTTTTAGTAGTTTTTTTGCGGCCGAATGGCCATTCATTTCATCTTCCGGCCTGCGTGCCGAGTATCCATGAATCTTTACTGATCGAGGGGTCGGGTGATTTGACAATTCCTCTGGCTTTGCCAGCTAACAATCTTACCCAATCGTCTGATGGCGATTGGGCCTTTTTAATTTGAAATCATTCGGCCATTTGACTGAAGTTATTCATATTGTAGTTCTTTAAATTTTTTCATTGCATGTTTTTTTGGCTAAGTATTATAACCTGTATAGCATGCGAATGTTCTTGCCCCTGGACGGATGTCTAGTGGTTTCGGTATTGATACTTAGAAGAGTATACATGGTTTCTAAGTCAATCAATCACTATGGTGATTGCCCCAAACCACGCGATAGACAGCCATCAGGAGCGAATGAATAATTATTTTCATTCAGTCATTGGCTCAAGCGAAATACAATATTTTTGACTTAGCAAATTTTGCTAAAAAGAAATCCCTCGCCTGTTTTGTTCCAAGAACTAGAAGCAGGCGCATTCGGCCTTAGTCCTCGACGAGATAAGGTGCTAAGTTTTAACTTAGTCTTAATTTTACTTTAGAATAATCCGACTGTTTTGCCCCAAGAGCAAAGAACAGGCGCATTCGACCCACAAGTCTCTTTTTAATCTGCTAAGCATTTTAGCTTGTTTTCTGGATAAGTAATAGTTCGCCTGTCCTGCGTTTGGGCAAAAACAGGCGTATCTGGCCAAGGGCCTCACTAGTTGTCTTGTAAATTAGTAAAAAATTTCCGCCTGTTTTGCATTAGAACAAAAACAGGCGCATGCGGCCTAATGCCTCAATAGCCTCTACTTATGTAACAGTGACCCTTTTCCGACTGTGCTAGAACAGTTAGAAAATTTATGGCCTTTTAGATTTCACTTTCGATTAAACCAAACGATAGCGAATGCTACCTTAGCATTCGGTAGGGCCGCTTAGTGTATTTGTAGAGCAATGTGCCACCAAAATGGGAGATGCTTCTCCTCGACAAATTCTCCCGAATGGACGTCGTCGGTTATCTGACTCATGTTGGAGCAGACGGTCATACTCATGTTGGAGCAGACTGTGACCATTCGACCTCTATGTGTTTTTCCTGATATCCGGCCATTGGCCTCAAAATGATCTTATCTGGCCTTGGGCCTTCTAAAGAGTTAAGCAAATATTAGTTAAGTGTTGGCGTAAATTTAAAGTATTTCGTAGAAACGACTACTTTAAAGTAGTCGGCTTCTTCAGAAGGATTGGGACGTCTGCTGTTGGGATAGACGCCATCCAAATGCATTGGTTGTCTGTATTTTGTACAGGCGCCACTAATAATAAGAAAAGACAAGCTGGAAATGAAGGCATATTCTCATTAAACAAATTTTTAAATGACAAAATTTGAGGTATTTACATTCGTACTTAGAAGTAGTACTTTTTCAAGTTATCTACATTCCAAGTCCTAGGCAGCTTCCTGCCGTCTGGTTCTTCCAGGCGGTAGGTGCCGTCTCTTAATTTCTCATATATTCGGTAAGGGCCTTCGAATTTGGAGTTAACTTTCCCTGCTCATTCGCCCTACCGACTGCCTCAATTTTCCGTAGCACAAAGTCCCCCACTTTGAGATGACGCTTGTGTACTCTCTTATTGTAAGCTCGTGTCATTCTCAGACGGTAAATCTCATGGCGCAAGGCAGCATTGCCCCTGCGCTCTGGAAGCGAGTCCAATGCCAGCCGCATGGCCTCCCAGTTAGCTTCCTCGTCATATAACATGACTCGAAGAGTCGGCTCATAGTGTTCAATGGGCAGGACAGCTTCTGCACCATACATCATGAGGAACGGGGTTTCTCCAGTTGCCCCTTTAGCATTCGTTCTTATGGACTAGAGGATGTGTGGTAATTCATCCGTCCAAAGACCACCAGCCCGTTCAATTTTCTTTTTAATCCCGTCTGAGATTAACTTGTTGAAGGCTTCAACCTGGCCGTTGGCTTGGGGCCAGCCGATTGATGCAAAGAGGCTTGAGACCCCTTGCTCTCCTATCCAAGTCTTGAGTTGAGGCGTCTCAAATTGAGGACCATTATCAAAAACCATAGACATGGGCACTCCAAAGCGAGTGATAATGTTCCTCCAGATGAAGGAAATAACGTTTTTTGTCTTGATGTTTTTGACCGTCTCTGCCTCTACCCACTTGGTAAAGTAATCCACAGCTACCAATATGTAGTGCTTTCCGCCTGGGGCCGTGGTGTAAGGCCCAAGTATGTCCATGCCCCATTTAGCAAAGGGAATTGGGCTGTGGATGGCCGTTAGGTCTGTGGCAAGACGATGGATGAGCTTGCCAAACTTTTGACACTTGTCACATTTTTTGACCATTTCCATAGCGTCCGACTCTAGAGTTGGCCAGAAATAGGGCCGCCTGGCCTTGGCAGCTAAAGACCTGTCGCCTATATGGGAGGCGTAGAAACCAGCATGCAAATCTTTGAGGACCTCTCTACCCTTTTCTGGGGTAACACACTTCAATAGGAGTTTCAAGAAACCAGCTTTGAAGAGTTCTCCTTGTCTCAGCTCGAAGTTTGCCGCTTTCTTTTTTAGAGCAGCCGCCTCCTGGGTGAATCAGGGAGCGTGTCGTCTGTAAGATAAGCCCGGATGCTGTCTATCCAGGTAGAGCTTTGGTCGAGAATTCCAATGGGGTATTTTATCATGGCCGGATGAGTGGCCTCGTACGTTCCATTAACCTGGAGTACGACCAGTTGAGAATCAGAGCAGGCGGCTATCTTCTTTGCCCCTGCCGCCTTGCAGTACCGAATGCCGGCCAGCAGGGCCTCATACTCGGCCTCATTGTTAGAGACCTGGAACTTGAACCGTAGTGCGTATTCGTACTTATCTCCCTCAGGAGACTAACAGATAATCCCTGCACCACAGCCGTTCACAGTGGAGCTCCCATCCACATACATTTTCCAAACCTGGTCTGTATTGTCCGGTACAACCGACCTTGTCATTTCGACAATAAAGTTGGTGAATGCTTGCCCCTTTATTTCCTTCCTTGGTTCGTAAGTGATTTCTAATCCTTGCATTTCAATAGCCTATTTAAGCATTTGATTAGAAGACTCCAAGGTTGTGAGTGGCCATTTGATCGGTTGGTCAGTATAGACCTCTACCGCATGCGCCAAGAAGTAAGGTTTTAGCTTCTTGATGGCCATGTAAAGGGCAAGGCCGAATTTCTCAACCATGGGGTACCGAAGCTCCGCGTTTCTCAGAACATGGCTAATGAAATACACCGGGAGCTGGATGTTGTCTCTTTAAGCTAAGAGAACGGCATTAAGGGCATGATCAGAGACGGTTAAGTACATGAAGAGCTTCTCTTTGGGCAAAGGGCTGACAAGCCTTGGCAAAGAGTGCAAATGAGATTTTAGCTTTTGAAAGGCCACCTCTGTATCATCCCCCCATTCAAAGTTGGTCTTCTTTTTTATTGCCTGGAAGAAGTATAGACACTTGTCGCCTGACCGACTGAGGAATCTCCCCAAGGCCGCCAAATAACCTATTAGTTTTTGCACTTCCTTCACAGTATGGGGCGACTGCATGTCGATTACCACCTGTATTTTCTAAGGGTTGGCCTCTATTCCCCTTTGGTCAATCAAGAATCTGAGAAACTTCCCAGACTTAATGCCAAAGACACACTTTTTTGGGTTTAGCATGACCTTGTGCTGCCTGAGTGTGGCGAATGTTTCTCGAAGATCAGCAAGATAATCTGCCTATTGTTTGGATTTGACTATCATGTCATCAATGTACGCCTCTACATTCCTTTTGATTTGATTAATAAAGACCGTATTAATCATTCGTTGGAAAGTAGCAGGCGCATTCTTCAAAACAAACGGCATCACCGTATAACAGAACAACCCCTGATCAGTGACGAATGTCGTCTTTTCTTGATCTTTTTTCCACAGGGGAATCTGGTGGAAACCTGAATAGGTGTCCATAAAACTCATCAAGGCATGTCCGGCTGTTGAGTCGACCAGACTTTTGATCTTAGGCAATGGATAACTATCCTTTGGACATGCCTTATTGAGGTCTATGTAGTCAACACACATCCGCCAAGTTCCATTTGGCTTTTTTACTAACACAACGTTAGCTACCCACTCAAGGAAATTGCACGGCCGAATGAACTTGGCATCCAACAGCTTTTTTACTTCGGAAGCTGCCGCCTGACTTCTTTCTTTTTCGTGGTTTCCTTTCTTTTGCCAGATGGGCTTCTTTTTAGGTCCACGGCGAGTTTGTGGACAGCAAGATCCGGGCTGATGCCTGGCATCTCCTCCACTTCAAAGGCAAAGATGTCTTTGAATTCCCTCAGCAGCTGGTGAAGGCTTTCACCCAGCTTTGCAAATGTGACCGTCCCCACCTTAACAGTCCGCTCTGGACGGCTGTCGTCTAGAGGGGTATCAATTTGTTCACCAGCAGGCTGGGGAAGGAGATCATCTAACCGTTCCCCGGTCAGTGATTGCTATTATTTTTCTTTTTTGACCACCACCAGCTGATCAGTTTTTCTTTTCTTTCCCGCTGGTGGGGCCGACTGTTTTTCCTCAACATCGTCGAGGTCGATCGTTTGCTTGCCCCGACCGGATGCTACGGCCGCGGGCTTGATGTCCGAGAGGTAACACTCTTGAGCTGTCTTTTGGTCCCCATTAAGGGAACCAACTGTTCCATCATCCTTCTCATACTTGATTAGCATGAGTGCAGGGATGATGACGGCCTTGCACTCATTAAGAGTGGGACGGCCAAAGATGAGGTTGTAAGATGTGAGCTCTTCAACCACTAGGAAACGGATGGTCATGTGCCGACCGTCTCCCCTGCTTCCCAGGCGGACAGGTAAGTCAATTTGTTCGACTGGGTGCACTAGTCCTCCCCTAAACCCAACAAGGGTGTGGGAGACTTCCATCATGCTATCCGGTTTGTACTTGAGATTGGATAAGCATTTGAGGCTGATGAGGTCAGAGGAGCTTTTTGTGTCAATCAGAATTCAACCAACTAGCTGATTGGCGACCTTGCATTCAATGACAACAAGGTCATCATGCGGCCGACGGACTTTTCCTCTGTCCTGCTCGGTGATGACAACTTTAAGGAAGGCAGATGTGCCTGCCGCATCCCCTTTCTCAACAGAGTTGACCATCTTCCTTAGATGGTCCTTGGTGCCCCAAATGGTCGGGCCACCACCGGCAAAGTCACCTGCTATGGTGTATACCGGTTCTTCATCAGTTTCGACACTCACAGAAGGCTAGGGAGTCTTTTTCTTGGACTGCCTTTGATTTGCCTTTGAAGTCACTTTGGACTTCACATAGGACTTCATATGTCCTTTATCGGCCAGACGGTCGAGCTCCTGCTTGAAACTAAAGCAATCGTTCGTGTCATGGCAAACACCCTCATGGAAATGGCAATGCTTGTTCTTATTCCAATTTTCAGCGGAACCTTTCATAGGAGTCGACTTCTCAAGAGTCATCCGATCCTTAATTTCCAAGAGGATGGAGCAACAATCCTTATGGAATTCGTACCTTGGGACGTACGGTTTTCACTCTTTTTTCTTCTTCTGGGCCGGTTGATCAGAGTTATCAATGGCCTAGACTTGCTTTTTCTTTTTGCTCTCTTCTTGCTTTGGAGCCGGTTGAGTAGGCCGACTCTCTTTCTGCCGATCGGACTTCTTATGGTCCGACTGCTTATTGGAGGAGCAGAGTTCGGTCGCCTGTATATTGGCTTCCACCTCTCGCAAGGCTCCTTGAAGAGTAAAGAGTTGTTTGCGGACAAGTTCGTACTTAAAAGTAGACCCGTCCTTCAGACCCTTAAAGAAGTTTGTGAAAGCGACCTCATCAGACAGGCCATGAATCTGGATTCGGACCAGATTGAACTGCCTGACATAGGAATGCAACCTGTTTTGGGTGTTTTTTGTCCCTTGGGAGAGTTACAACACGAAAACTGATCCGCAGTGAGCTGTACCTGCAAAACCAACGGAGACACCTGTTGGGTGGTGCTCCGCCTCCGACGCACAAGTTAGTAACTTGAAACGGGATAAAGAGAACGGAAATTTAGGTGGGTATCTGCTCGGATTCCAAGCTCAGGTGTTTCTCTGGTGTCAGAGAATACAGTTGCAATAATTGGTCAAAAAACCGTCCTCTCAAAATGAGGAACATCCCCCTATTTATAGGGTCATTGGGAATTGCCCCTGATTAGGTCACTGTACCCTAATCATTGGTGGGCTGCGCCGTATTCTGGCTTTCTCGGGATTTGGGCCTGAAGGCCGCCTTTTCCCTTCTATCTCTGGAATGACACGTGTCAAACAGAGGTTGGTCCATTTTGGACCAATCTGAGGCTGACACGTGTCACCCTCTGATTGGACCACGTGGCAGGGTAAAAATACCCTAAACACAACCCTTCTCTATCTCCCTGATGTACATTGCCCAAGTCAAGACTTGTCTTTTTGGCAGGGATGTTCATAGAGAAGTTTGAAGCAAACAAGAACGCAAGCGTCTTGAATCTATTTATGCACCAAGCCGGCAGATTGCCAAACCACTGCTGGGTTATGCCCTTCAGGGTGGCTTGAATGCAACGACACCATGCGGCATCATCCAACCCCTATAGAAACATGAGGTGGGTGTATGCTAACAGGTGGTCTTCCGGGTTGGAGGTCCCGTCATAAGCTCCAACCAGAACATTTTTAACTTTGGCCGGCTGTACGGCCTCAGTTATTTCCATGGAGAAAGCAGAGGGTTGATCTCCAAGGTGCTGCAGCCCAAGATGCCAGTCCATCGGCTGATAGCCGTATGCCGCCTGTCCTACAAAGAGGGCAGGTTGCATCTAAGGTAAAACCGGCGCATGGTACAATGGTTGTGCCATGTACTAGGCCGACTAGATCATATGAGGACCAGAATGAACCCGTGGGCTGCTTGCTGGAGTCTCATGTACAGACTGGGAACACCTAACAGAGGTATTCCGAAAGCTATCACGATAAGTCGACGTTGAAGCCGACTCTGATAGTTGGGTCCTCTTCTGCTCAATGTATTGCCGAGCGGTAGAGAATGTTTTCTTGCTACCATCCGGCTGTATGTGCCGGATGTCTTTTCTTGTGCCCGTTTCTGGGAAACGAAGCCGAGTAAGGTCAAATTGGGGCCGGGCCTTCTCCGTAGGGGCAGGATGAGGAGTCGGCTGACGGTCCCTGACCGACTTCTATTTGCCAGCTTGGGCTGGCTTCTTGGTCGACTGCTTCTTTCTAGGAGTAGGCGACTTCTTTGAGGCGAGTTGTTTGATTTCACCCCTGAGGCTGCTCAGGGGAGTCATTAGTTCATCTCGAGTAACGGGAGTTGATCCTGCCGCTTGGGAAGGATCAACCGGCCGCCCCGAGGGCTTCTTTGGCTGACTAGCAGTTTTGCTTGGCCCTGCCTGGTCATGGTGACGCTCCCGCCTCTCCATACTGCGGATGCATTTAGAGATGAGGGATCCATTTGGATCCACATAGGTTTCGACGTCAGCGTCGTCACCTGAGTCATTGTCCGTTTGGACCACTATATCTTCTGGAGGCCGATTGGCCTCTGGGTTCGGTACAGGTACTTGTGAAGCCATTTTAGAGGTACTCTCCCCACAGACGGCGCCAAATGTTTCGGGGGTTTTTGTCCCTTGGGAGAGTTACAACACTGAGACTGGATTCAGCAAAGGATGCCTGTACCTGCAAAGCAAACGGACCGCCGGATAGTCGGCGGTCCGCCTCCGAAGATTAAGTTAGTAAGCGTTCGGTAATAAAACGTGCGGAAGTAAAGTTATCTACTCGGATTCCAAGCTCAGTTAAAGTAATGTCTGTTCTTGAAAATGACAACTCTGTAATAAGTGATGTATTCTCTCGTATTGCGTGTATTCTCTTTTATCATAAATGTAAGAATGTCCCTATTTATAGGGTCCTTTTGGAATGTGTGCCCTCCCTAGGATCTGGTGACCTAGGAATTAGGTCACGCCGCAAAACGGCGCCTTGGGATTTGGGCCCTTGAAGGCCGCCATTCTAGAGGCAATGCCTGAGTGACACGTGTCACTGAGCCTAAAAGGTCTTTGGGCATCTTTTTGGATGACACGTGTCGCCGTCTGAATGGTCCATGCTAGATCATCAGTCTGTTTATGACAGAAGAATGTCCGCCCTCCACGTGTCATCATCTCATAGGTCCAAATGGCACCTTTACTGAGGACACGTGGCGTTTTCTGATTGGGCCACATGGCCGGGTAAAAATACCCAAATCAGAGATTATTTTGGTATTTGAGATTCTTGCAGTACTTCTCTTGAAGGTTCTTGATGAACAACCTCACAGATTCTTTGTTGTTTGGTACATCAATCATCTTAGTAGAGGTTTCTCTATATTTGTTAAAGAAAGAAGTGAAACCTTCATTTTATTTTTGCTTGAGTATTTCAAGTTCCCTATAATCAGTTTCAACTTGAATGTTGCACTTGTACCTATCAATGAAAGCGTTCACTATTGACTCCCAAGTAGAGGTTCTTTCTTTCTCAAGAGAGAAGAACCATTTTTGGCAAACGGTTTCAAGAGATAGAGAAAACAAAAAGGGAAATACCTTCTTATCAATACCCTTAATACTCATTATTGTTTCAATAGCTCTTAGATGAAAGTAAGGGTTGTCAGTTGCTTTGAATTTCAGGACGTCTTTGGCATTGAATTTCTGTGGAAGAAGATCCTTGTCCACCGAGACCCCTTGTGAACTAATGCCTTGAAACGTGTAGGCACTAGACAACTTTCTCAAGCTTTTTTTCATGCGGTCCATTTGTTGTTGCTTCACAGGGTCATCAATTTTGAGGGTTAAAACCTTCAACGCCTCAGCCACAGTAATCAATTGGTTCCTGAGTTCATTAACTTCCTCTTGAGTTGCCATTATGTTCTTAGCTTTCTTTTTTCGAGTGATTGGCTTGTCGAAAAGTTGAACTTGAATGAAAAGGTTGTCTTTGATCAAGCGCCCTTCCTTTCTTCACCACACGCTATAAATTAAACCATTTTTGCTTTAATGACTTGACTCAAATTGACTTTGACTTTATGGGTTTAGAAAAAGAAAAAGCGAAAATAAGATGTATATTTTTGGGAATTAAGTATGGGGTTCAAAAAAGTGGTTTTAATTGGAGGATTAATATCCGAATTATCCCCCTAAAAAATGACGGAAAATACACGCATACAAGACTCTCTTAGACATGGTTAAAGTGTGCATACATATTAGTGTGTGTGTTTTATATGGTGAGTGCAAGTGACATGCTTTGACTCTTGTGTAAGACCATGGGACTTAGTGCCCAGACTCGGTTAAGGACTTAACAAGATATTATTATTAATAAAAATTAATCGAATTGATTAGCAAACTGCTCAATTAGACACAAAGTGATGACTGGAGCAATAAACCGAACTGTCGCCAAAACGACAGGAGTGGCGCTGCATTGTAAAATGTAGCGCCAGACGACAGAACTGTCGCCAGGCGCTGCACTCCACAGAGTGGCGCTGGAGTCCAAACATCGGCGCCATTGCAGGAACGTTGATCCGGGACTACTTTCGGTATTATTACTCTACGGGGTATGCCTAAAGTCGTACTAAGTTAACTCTGATTAAATTATTAGACTTTGATTACTCTCATTAATTAATTAATTAATTAGGAAAATTTCTTTTAGTCATTAATCAATTTATTTAGTCTTAACACAAGTTAAACAAACGGTTAGGAAAAAACACATAGAGTATGCACAACAAATAGTGCGCAATTAGTCAAATAGGCACAATATGATGCAATGAGTTTGCAACCTAACCATGGCTCTAGTTCTCTAAAGTTTGGGATGTGGGTTTGTCAAAGAGGGTCCATGGTTAATTGCTCGAATGTACCGCATGGAAGCCTAACCGTGAAGGGTTACGAGTGGATGGGACACCGCGAGTTAAGAAAAACTCGCTTCCATGGTTTGGTGAATTAAACATTCTTGGATGTACCCTTTGTTGCACAGAGCGTTAAATCAGGTAGATGGTGCAGGAATTCCTAGAGGGTTATGTCCATATGTAGAACACATTTGGGTTTCAGAAAAGTGAAAAAAACTCAATTAGGAAGTAGGATCGAGCAAACAGTGCTAAAAACTAGTCAAAATTAGAACGCATATTTCTGGATCGGTATTGGAAGAACTTGACGCCAGCAAACTGAGGTCGGCGCCGCGATTTGGCTCTGGCGCCTGGCGATGGAAGCTGTTGCCTGGCACCAGAGTCAAATACTCGGTGCTAGACTCTGTTTTCTAACGCTAGTTCCTACATGCCTCAACAGCTTTCTGTGCTTAATAAAATTTTCCAGTTTCGCGCAGCATTATTTCGATCCTAGTTGTGAAAAATATTCCTCAAACTTCCTACGTGTAAAAATCCTATGTTTTAACTCAATACGGATGGCCTTTCATATGAGATCTCTTTTATGCATATGACAAACAATAATGTTAATCAAAATTATGCACATGAAATACTTAAAACTTTTCGAGTCTCATCCACTCATTCTAAATCATTGCTGAAATAAATTTCAGGAATTAAAATAGAAATCCTCCCTAGTGGAGTCGCCAAAAAACTGTAGGGAATATTTCAAGCATTATCCCAAGCTTGAACCCCACTGTGATCATACACTAAAGTACGGTGGCGTCTAAAGCGAAGGAAGCTAGAGCAAAAGAGTCGCCAACAAGTTTTAGGAACTTGTAAACCGTTCACGAGGTGAAGGTTACACCCCTTAACGATTCAAGAGATCGTTAACTCCAATAGGTCAGGAACCATGACTGGTAGTTTGGGGATGAAGGTACAAATCCAACCTAAAACAGATTGAACCAGCCTTAATAATAGGCCTCTACTTTATTCTGATCGTATTCATGAGCGCTTTTTGACTAACATGCAACCAATAGGATTAACCCTAAACCTGTTTAATCTATGTTGGATGAATATTAATGCACAAATAAAACTATTATTGACGATCACTTGAATTATAATCATATTAACCCTAAACAAGATTATTAATTATCTTATTAAGCGTGATTACAAATACCAATTCTAACTTTAAACATACATAAAGGCGTGATCAAGCAATAACAATAAATATCAAGAAACATAATAATCATAATAATCATTATTAAAATCATGTTAAAGCATAACAATAATAGCAAGATCCTAGGCAAGATACTAGCAAGATTAATAACAAACCCTATCATGTCACTAAACAATAAAGATCAAATATATAGCCCTAACATGATACTAACATTAATATTAGGAAGAAATTAGGAAGCATCATAAAAATCATAATTGTCATATTTGATATTAGAAATTATAGTTATTACTTTAAACATGATACTAGGAAGATCAAAACGCCCTAACATGACCCTAGGAATCATAATAGCAATCTAAGCATGATTTCTATATCATAATATCAGTAAAATCAATTAAAGCACTTACTTGGATGCCTCATATCTTTTTCTAATAACAAAATACACGCGTTAGTAACTTTGAGGAAAATATTAAAAAAAAACAATTAGATTAAATAATTGAAAGAGAGAGTAGGGACCAAAACCTCAAAAATTAAAACCTTTCACGTCTAGGGTGAAGGCAACTTCAAACTTGGCTAGGTGTTTATAGATCTTGTGAATGCGGAATTTTGTATGCAAAAGCTAGAGAGAGAGAGAGAAAGTAATCAAGAGATTCTTGATGAGAATTAGAAAACAAGAGAGTTGATGATATTTGATGATTAAAAACGGAGGTTTTAGGAGGCTATTTATAGAGAAAATCAGCTAGACGAATAGAAAAACAAATTGAAGTTTCGAAGAGAATAAAACAGATTAGCGCCAGACGCCAGACATTAGTGCAAGGCGCTAAGGCTAGCGCCAGACGCCAAGCATTAGCGCCAGGCGCTAATCCTGTCCTCAAGCACTAGAAAACAATTTAACGCATTTTCTTAATTTTGATAAAATTCAGCCGTATAGAAGGCAAAATCGTATTTTCCATAAAACACTTCTTTTATTCTGATTAAAACTCCAAAAAGTCAACCAAAGTCAATTTATCAATGGTAATTGAATTAGGAATGAAAAGAACCTTCTTGAAGAATCTAGAAGACTAAAATCAACTCTAATTGCATTAGAAATGATAAATGAATATTAGGCCCTCCTCTAGATCATTAAGCCGCACATAAAAATAAAACCGGGCCCAGTTTAGTAATTTGGCCATAACTTCCTCATTATTTATCGGAATTGGGCTTATAATATATCGTTGGAAAGCTCTTTTTATACCCCATCCAAATACGCTATTATTGGACCTTTACCATGGACTAAATCTAACTAGATTGGCTGTTTTCTTAAAATAGGTTTTCAAAAATTGAGAGAAAAAAAGAATTAAAAACTTATTGCAACACTAGACTTTCCACACTTTCACCTCATTCGATTATAATTCGACATGAAAGGTACTCATCACTAGGTTTATAGACTTTCGTTTGACTAAAAAATCCTGCTTTGAATGTGTTTGACTTTCATTCGATTATAAAAGCTTTGTTTGAACATGTTTGACTTTCATTCGATTCAAAAAGCTTCGTTTGAATGTGTTTGACTTTCCTTTGACTCAAAAATCTTTGTTTGAAGGTGTTTAAGTTTCATTCGTTTCAAAAAGTTTTGTTTGACGGTGTTTGACTTTCATTTGATTCAAAAAGCTTTATTTGAATGTGTTTAACTTTCATTTTATTAAAAAAAGTTTTGTTTGAATGTGATTCACTTTTATTTGATTCCAAAAGCTTTATTAGAATGTGTTTAACTTTTATTTAATAAAATTAGCTTCGTTAAATGCATTTTACTTTCATTCGATTCAAAAAGCTTTGTTTTATTGTGTTTGCCTTTCATTTGAATCAAAAAGCTTTGTTTGAATGTGTTTGAATTTTGTTTGATTCGAAAAACTTTATTTGAATGTTTTTTACTTTCATTTGATTCAAAAAGGTTTTTTTGAATGTGTTTGACTTTTATTTGATTCAAAAAGCTTTTTTTGAATGTGTTTAACTTTCATTTGAATGAAAAAGCTTTGTTTAAATGTGATTGTCTTTGATTCGTTTAAAAAAACTTTGTTTGTATATATTTGACTTTCATTTGACTCAAAAAGCTTTATTTTAATGTGTTTGACTTTTATTTGACTCAAAAATCTATGTGTGAATGTGTTTGACTTTCATTCGATTCAAAAAGCTTTATTTGAATGTGGTTGACTTTTATTTGATTCAAAAAGCTTTGTTTGAATGTGTTTAACTTTCATTTGATAAAAAATGTTTTGTTTAAATGTGCTTTACTTTCATTTCATACCAAAAGCTTTGTTTAAATGTGTTTGACTTTAGTTTGATTTAATTAACATCGTTGAATGCATTTGACCTTCATTCGATTCAAAAAGCTTTGTTTGAATGTGTTTGTCCTTCATTTGATTCAAAAATCTTTGTTTGAATGTGTTTGTCTTTCATTAACTTTAAAAAACTTTTTTTGAATGTTTTTTATTTTCATTTGATTCGAAATGCTTTGTTTGAATGTGTTTAACTTTTCTTTGACTTTAAAAGCTTTGTTATTTGTTTTTAACTTTCATTCGACTCAAAAAGCTATGCTTGAATGTGTTTGACTTTCATTTGATTCAAAAAGCTTTGTTTGAATGTGTTTAAATTTCATTTGATCAAATTTTTTTTGTTGGAATGTGATTTACTTTTATTTGATTCCAAAAGCTTTGTTAGAATGTATTTGACTCTAATTTGATTTAATTAACTTTGTTGAATGCATTTGACTTTCATTCAATTCAAAAAGCTTTGTTTGAATTTCATTAGATTCAAAATCTTTAATTGAATGAGTTTTACTTTATTTGAATCAAAAAGCTTTCTTTGAATGTTTTTGACTTTTATTTAATTCAAAAGGTTCTATTCGAATGTGTTTGACTTTCATTTGATTCAAAAATCTTTATTTGAATGTGTTTGACATTCATTTGATTTAAAAATATTTGTTTAAATGTGTTTGACTTTAATTTGATTCAAAAAGCTTTGTTTGAATGTTTTTTACTTTAATTTGATTTAGTTAGCTTTGTTGAATGCATTTAACATTCATTCAATTGAAAAAGATTTGTTTGAAGGTGTTTGACTTTCATTTGATTTTAAAAAATTTGTTTAAATATGTTTGAATTTCATTCGATTCAAAAAGCTTAGTTTGAACGTATTTTACTTTAATTTCATTTGATTCAAAAAGCTTTGTTTGAATGTGTTTGACTGTCATTCGATTCAAAAATCTTTGTTTGAATTTGTTTGTCTTTTACTCGATTCAAAAAGCTTTGTTTGAATGTGTATAACTTTCATTTAATTAAAAAATTTTTGTTAAAAAGTAATTGTCTTTCATTTGTTTTAAAAAGCTTTGTTTGAATTTGTTTTACATTCATTTTATTCAAAAAGCTTTTTTTGAAAGTGTTTGACTTTCATTTGATTCAAAAATATTTGTTTAATTGTGTTTGAGTTTCATTTGATTCAAAAAGCTTTGTCTGGATGTGTTGGACTTTCATTCGACTCAAAAAGCTTGGTTTGAATGTGTTTGAATTTCCTTTGACTCAAAAAACTTTGTTTGAATGTGTTTAACTTTCATTCGATTCAAAAAGCTTTGTTTAAATGTGTTTGACTTTCATTTGATTCAAAATGCTTTGTTTGAATGTGTTTGTGTTTCATTTGATTAAAATTTTATTGTTTGAATGTGATTTATTTTTATTTGTTTCCAAAAGCTTTGTTAGAATGTGTTTGACTTTTATTTGATTTAATTAGTTTCATTTAATGCATTTGACTTTCATTCAATTCAAAAAGCTTTGTTTGAATGTGTTTGAATTTCATTTGATTCAAAAAGCTTTGTTTGAATATGTTTGACTTTCATTTAATTCAATAAGCTTTTTTTTTATTACCACTTACTTTATTTGATTCAAAAAGCTTTGTTTGAATGTGTTTATCTTTTATTTTATTCAAAAGGCTTTGTTCGAATGTGTTTGACTTTCATTTGATTCAAAAAGCATTGTTTGAATGTGTTTGTCTTTCATTTGATTCAAAAAGCTTTGTTTGACTGTGTTTGACTTTCATTTGTTTCAAAAAGCTTTGTTGAATTTCTTTTACTTTCATTGTATTCTAAAAGCTTTTTTTGAATGTGTTTGACTTTTATTTGATTTAATAAGCTTTGTTTGAATGTGTTTTATTTTCATTTGATTCAAAAAGATTTGTTTTAATGTGTTTGATTTTCATTTGATTCAAAAAACTTTGTTTGAATATGTTTGACTTTCATTTAACTCTAAAAGCTTTGTTAGAATGTATTTGACTTTTATTCGATTCAAAAAGGTTCGTTTGAATGTGTTTGACTTTCATTTGACTCTAACAGCTTTGTTTGAATGTGTTTGACTTTCATTTGATTATAAAAGCTTTGTCTGAATGTGTTTTACTTTTTTATTTGATTTCAAAAGTTTTGTTTGAATGTGTTTGCCTTTTATTTGATTTAATGAGCTTCGTTGAATGCATTTGACTTTTTTGTTTTTTTTTTTTTAGGAAAAAAAGATTTTATTACCAATGAGAGAAAGTTACAACTTACAAGAGCTAAGTTATAACTACCACCAGAACACCACAAGACCTGTAAAAACAGGCCAACCCCCCAAAAACCAGTTCTAGATCCTACCCTAGCCACCTTCTAGGAAGGGTTCAAGGAAGGGCCTAGAACAAACTGGACTCAGATTTCCAGCCACCTTCTAGGAAGGGTTCTGGAAACCAGGACCAGGCAACAACACAAGCAGCAAACTACAAGGCAAACAACCCAAAACCACCAAAACAACAAAAGCCTAAAAATACAAAGGATTTCTATTAGAGAAGAGGCAACTACAAGCAAACTGCAAGCTTGAAACCTCTGCCAAACCCAGAACAGCAGCACCTAGAAAGCTGCCACCCAGAGCCAGCAAACAACAACAAGAACAGAACCAATCCCAAGAGCAGAACCAGCTGCCACCCTAGCCAAAAGACCAGACCAGCAGCAGCAAAAAAGCTGCACCAGCTGCCAAAACAGCAGCAACCTAACAAGAGAATAAACGCGTCGTCAATTGTCTATCCCTAGATCAAATACAATTTATACAACCTAAACAAACCTAATGCGAGTATAAGGCAAGCATAGGGGTCGAACCACAGAGAACGGTAAACACCACCAAATGTTATCGACAATTAAGCTAGTCCGGAATAGGAGATAAATAAACTAAAGTCTAAAGATGCTAAAACAAGAAATAAAACATTAAGGCACCAAGGGAAATGGGTAGGTGAAGTTGACGCTTGACCATACAATAACAAATTAGCATATCAATGGTAAACTAAACATGCATGAATATCAAAGTAAAGGGTCCAATCTAGCCGCCTTCCGGGGTCAATTGGCTTCTCCTAACATAGCCTCTATGTTTCCACATTAGAACCATATACTAGAAGGT
Source organism: Chenopodium formosanum (assembly GCA_024500155.1). Classification (NCBI taxonomy): domain Eukaryota; kingdom Viridiplantae; phylum Streptophyta; class Magnoliopsida; order Caryophyllales; family Amaranthaceae; genus Chenopodium; species Chenopodium formosanum. The sequence continues at coordinate 46,588,395 of CM044880.1, forward strand.
ACTATTAAATAACAATTGATAGTAATGAATCTCAACTAAGTCAACTTCCGTTACTTGTTAGTAAAGACTCATCTTTGATCAACTAACAATGTGCACTTGCAAGAAAGACCAAAGAATATCAAGCATGCAAAGACTTTAATCACCATTAACATAACCCCAACATTAAAAGCATGAACAATTAGCAACTACACCATCCCCACACCCTTGGCTAGATGACTACTCACAAATCATATTGAAAACAATATCAATCATCAAATCAATAAGCCTCAACATGATTAATAAGCAAAGAAGAAAAATAAAAGCAAATAAGAAAAATAAAAAACAAAGGTAAAGAGAAAGAGTAAGAGATTGCTCATTAATTGAAGATGAAGGTCTACAAAGGATTGAACAAGCTCCTTCTTCAAAATCCAAGTTCATTAATGAAGAAAACCACACTTTCTCTCTCTACCAATGAAGACTAATCCTAACCTAACCTAAAACTAAAACTAATTAGAGAGAAGAATAGATAGTTCTTCAATGTTTTTCCTAATTACCACAAAATTGGGTATTTATACTAAGCTAGCCAAAGTAAGAAAAATAAAAGAAGGAAAAATAAAATAGAAAAGAAATAAAAGAGAAAAGAAATAAGAAAAGGAAAAGTAAAACAAAAGAAATAAAAATAAAAACAAAAGAAAAAATAAACCCACAAATCCCCCAAAAACTATCAGCTACACCGATTTCCCCTTCTTCCCAATTCATGGCTGCTCTCTAATGGGGAAATAATCCCCTACACCATACTTCACCAAGCTCCACCATCAATTATCTTCATTGCATCACCACCCTCCGATTTCACTCAAGCACCAAACGAACGGCTATCACCACCAATCGCATAATCAACGCGTATTATGAGCATCAATCAAGGTCGTTGGTCTTCATTAACAATCGCGTGCGAAGCTCGTGGAATGGTTCGATCGAACCGATGGTGGGTTCGACCGAACTACGAGGTTGGTTCGGTCGAACCAAGGGTATGTTCGACCACTCCTCTTCGAATAAGAAAACCCCCAAAGTCTCTGACTCGACGTTCGGCCGAACTTCTCAATGGGTTTGCTCAAACCCAAATGAACTTGCATTTCTCTCTGATTTGGGGTTGTTGCTGTGCGAATTGGTGATAATGTGGCACAATTGTTGCTGTAATTGATGCTGGTGGTGGCTGCTCTGTTGCGCGGTGGTGGTAAGGTGTGAGGTTGTTTGTGCTGTTGTGTGTGGTGTTTGCGGGATGAAGCAGGGGCTGTTGCGGCTGAGCGTGAAGGTGGTGGCTGGTGCTGGTGTGTGTTGGTGGTGTTGCGGGGTGATTGTGTGGCTGCTGTGTGCTGTGGTGGTGCGGCGTTTGGTTGTGTGGTGGGCTGCTAGGTGTGCGGCTGCTGTAATTGATTGAGGGAGCTTGATTTCGGTGGTAGTTGAAGGTGGGTCAGGGCTGCTAGATGCGGTTTGTGGGTGTTGGTGGTGATGTGTGGGGTGAAGCAGGGGAAGATTGTTGTTGGTTGGGGTGGTGTAGGATAATGAAGGGTTCGGTGATGGATAAGGTTTGGCAGCAGCTTTGGGGCTTGAAAGCTTCTTGGATTGACACCTTTGACCCGAGCCTCCGACCTCCGAGCACGATCCTACACAACCAAATAAAAACAAGGGAGAATCGGGACAAAGATAAAATAAAATAAAATGAAAATAAACAAAGGACGAAATAAAACAAAACAACGACAAATAGAATAAAAATAAATAAAATAGAAATAAATAAAATGAAATAGAAAATAAGAGAGATAAAACTAAACTAATAAAAAATAAAAACAAAAACTATACAAGCAAATAAAGTAAAATAAAATACGAAAATAAACTAAAGCTAATAAAATAAAGAAAATAAACTAAAACGCTCCAAAATTACCAAAATAAACTAGAAACTTTACTAATGAGAAAACAAGAGAATAAAAGGAAAAATAAGATAAAATAAACACAAAAATGACTCTAAAACTACTCCCTAAGAGTGACATAAATGTCACTCATCAAATTCCCCCAAGCTAAACCTTTGCTCGTCCTCGAGCAAAGCTAAGGCAAAAGAGAACAAGATGGAATTATTAAAGGCAAAAGAAACAAAAAAGAAACAAAGAGAAAGAATGTACACTAACTCACTGTCGTAGGAATCACGGATGCATTTAGCGTATGCATCAAGCCCTTTAAACCCCTATGTCGCCAAAGAGGACGAGTAAGCTCTCGTGAGGGTTTCCTAAGAGGTTTAACCCACAACTCTTGGCAACACATAACATTCAAGGGAAAGGTGAAATCAAGAAAACTCGAGTTTTGATATTTCAAACCAAACACAAACAATGGGCTAAATGCACAAGAATACAATCCTTTCTAGACATTAAAGGGTAGCCAAGCAAAAGAATAGCTGAGGTTGATGCACACATAAAGCATGCAAAGGGTAGAGAACTTAGAGGGACTTACACTCCTCCTTATCTCCGACCAAACTCCCGCATCCTCACTAGTTTTGCATCCACTTTTAAGGTGATATCCCGAGATTCCTCGAAGGAATCGGAACAAAATAAGTAATAAAAAACATTTAGGCTACCCGACATCTTGGCATTGATAGCTCGCTCAATAGGCTTGGCTTGATTACCCTCCATCGGTAGTAACTAAACCTCACTAAGGTCAAAAGGTCTTAAAAGGGTTGAAACGTTTAGGTTAGGGTAAGGGTGTGGAAATAAATTTGGAAATTGGTGGTAAACTTAGAAGTGAAGCAAGGTTGATCATTCCTCAATTCAAATTCATTAAACTACCAACTTTAAAATCAAAAATTCTAGCAGCTCCTCCCCCAAGCTTATTCTTTTTCAACCAAACAACAAATATATTTGTATTTTCTCAATATTTTCTTCTTTTTTTTCATTTCTTTTTATTCTTTGCTCTCGCCTCTTTTAACTTTGAGCGGCTTTTTCTTTCATTTCCTTTATTTTCTTCTCATTTACTCAAACCATTCAACATAACAAATATAATCACAAGTACCAAAATTTGAGTTTTTCACTTCTTTTTCATTCTTTTTCTCACTTTCATTAACCAAAAATACAAATCAAGTCCCAAGAATGCTTCACAAAAACTAATAAAGGTTAAAATAAAGCAAAGGTCCATAGGTTTGTAATGTAGTTATGCCAAAGAAGGGAAAATGGCTCAAATTGGGTTACTAAATGAGCAAATGCAAAAGAAAAATAAGAGAATAGAAAATAATAAAACAAAACAAAAATCCTAATTGCCTTCGTCTTCCCCTAGGTTGGTTCGGTCTCGATCTTGGGTAGATTAAGCCAAATTCTCGATATAAGCTAGCAATGCCAAGGATCCAATCGCTACACATGCAAGAAATGTAGAAGGCTAGAACAAAATAGACACATCCTCACAAAAATGACGATAGTGGAGTAGCAAAAATCACCTTTAAAGCTTCAACTAGCTAGAGAGCGACAACCATCTTACCACAAACCAAGAGAGCTAAGGTCTCATAGCCCTTAAGTTCTACTACCTTGGCAATGTTATATGTGTGAACCAACCTCGACATTCAAGTGCACAAAAACCTCTAACAACTAGCAAAGAGGGTATTCTAAGTGCTAAATCCCAATTATCTCCAAGTTTAAAACAAAACATTTTGAAACTTGCCTTGAATGCCATGGAAAGACACTATACACACAAATATTCACAAAACCAACAATACTCAAGAATGTATATACAATTGTGCAAGATGAAAGCATGATCAATCAAAGCTACAAATACCAAAAGTTAACTCAATAAGGCGCTCATGGCCATCCAAACATAGAAAACCAATCTCAATAATAGACTTTGGCAAGTATGAGAGAAATAAATCAAGCAATCATGAGACTATGGATTAAGAAACCACCAAGAGATATAGATAACCCCCCCCTAAGCTAGCGAATAGCTACTCCCCCAAGCTAGTATGGAGCATTGTCCTCAATGCTCAAAATAAAGGCACAAAGGGTGGGTGGGATGGGAAGAAAGAAAACGCATTCACACAACAAATCATATTCATTCAATCCAAATGCAAATAAGAAAGCAAATCCAAGATGAGGGAAGAAGGAAAGAGTAAACCAAATGTGAGGTGGGTGTTGAAACCCGCAATTGAGCACATTGTCCACAATTTCATCTAATTCCTAGTCTTTGTTGCTTTTCCAAATGCAAGCAATCATTGGTGTGCTTCTTCTCAAGGAGCTCAATCCAAAATCCTTGCACATGAGTATATGCATCGAGTACCTATACACATAGACAAGAGAGTAAACAAAAATGAGAAGCACAAAAGAAAGAAAAAGAAAGCACTAAAACACGGGTTACTTCCCGCAAAGGCTTGCTTAACGTCCAAGCATGACCAATCTAGTAAATAACCCGACAAAGAACGCAATATCTTGTCATATGCACCGGCAAACATATCAAGAAATAGAGCATACGCGATGCTCATATGACAAGCAAACATAAAGTACAAGGAGAGTTTATGCTTGAGAGAAGGGAGAAAAGAAAAAGTAAAAGAATCAAAAGAAAAAACAAGAAAATAAGAAGAGAAAGTAGAAGAAGAAAAAGAAAAATCCTCACAAAAATCTTTTTGGTTGGCATTATAACTCTTTTCCTCATCAACAATGAAAGAGTTTGGGGCTTCGGAAGCATGAATAGGAAGAGGATCCCTAAGAGGTTCTTCGAGAAAAGAAGGGAGGAACATAGGATAGTAGGAGATATGGTTAAACCTTTGGGAAAAAGGTGTATGAGAAAGGGGAAAAGGGGTAGCTAATCCCTCATCACAAGATCTCACATCACTAATGAGGGAATGAAAATCAATCATGGAATCCTCAAATGAAGAACCCTCATGTTCTTCATCTCCCTCAAGCTCAAAAACTCCAAATGATTCAATCTCAACCTCCTCTTCACATCCTTGAACAACATCTCCCTTAAATTTCTCAAGGCCTACCATCTCAAAATCAAGAGTGAATGGGGGCAAATTTCTCTCAAACTCATCTCTTTCTAATGAAGCTTTATCAATGAACTCACTCATAAGGTTATGGGCTACCGTTTGAAACTCAAGAAATATTTGGGCCATAATCTCAAATGAGTCCAAATCATCATGAATAGACGAGTCAAAAGCTTGCTCATTGGAATCATCTAGGGGACTATGGGGCACACCTTTAGAATTCATGCAAAAATCGGATGCAATATGAGAAAGAACATGCACTTCATCATCATTAGAATGTACCTCATTACATTGAGCTATAGAGGGAGGGGAGTTCAAATCATGCATTACATGGTCACTATGGGGAGCATCAAGCACATCATGGGAATTCATATTAGACAAATCATGACAATTAGCATTAACATTAAAAGCATGAGAATCCCGAACATAAGTCTCATGATTGGCCCTCTCCCAATCATAATTATCCCTAGCTAACCATGAAAAGAAATCCCAAGCTTCATCCGAAGACATGTCTTGAAATTTACCATTTAACATATTATCAACTACTCCTCTAAAACGCTCATTTAATCCCAAATTAATGATTTCACAATAATCACCCTTGGTTAAAACTTTAACACCATCTAGGAAATCCTCAAGTCTATTGAAATACACCAAAAACGGTTCATTATCAAATTGAGGAATAGAAATATAAGCCATTTTTTCTCAAATAAAGCAACACAAATAAAAAACCAACAAATCAAAAGAAAATTATAAACAAGGGACTAGTCTCAATAATATAACACAATGGTAATGGAAGCCGTTCCCCGGCAACGGCGCCAATTTGACAAGAGAATAAACGCGTCGTCAATTGTCTATCCCTAGATCAAATACAATTTATACAACCTAAACAAACCTAATACGAGTATAAGGCAAGCATAGGGGTCGAACTACAGAGAACGGTAAACACCACCAAATGTTATCGACAATTAAGCTAATCCGGAATAGGAGATAAATAAACTAAAGTCTAAAGATGCTAAAACAAGAAATAAAACATTAAGGCACCAAGAAAAATGGGTAGATGAAGTTGACGCTTGACCATAAAATAACAAAGTAGCATATCAATGGTAAACTAAACATGCATGAATATCGAAGTAAAGGGTCCAATCTAGCCGCCTTCCGGGGTCAATTGGCTTCTCCTAACAGAGCCTCTATGTTTCCACATTATAACCATATATTAGGAGGTACTATTAAATAACAATTGATAGTAATGAATCTCAACTAAGTCAACTTCTGTTACTTGTTAGTAAAGACTCATCTTTGATCAACTAACAATGTGCACTTGCAAGAAAGACCAAAGAATATCAAGCATGCAAAGACTTTAATCACCATTAACATAACCCCAACATTAAAAGCATGAACAATTAGCAACTACACCATCCCCACACCTTTGGCTAGATGACTAATCACAAATCATATTGAAAACAATATCAATCAGCAAATCAATAAGCATCAACATGATTAATAAGCAAAGAAGAAAAATAAAAGCAAATAAGCAAAATAAAAAAACAAAGGTAAAGAGAAAGAGTAAGAGATTGCTCATTAATTAAAGATGAAGGTCTACAAAGGATTGAACAAGCTCCTTCTTCAAAATCCAAGTTCATTAATGAAGAAAACCACACTTTCTCTCTCTACCAATGAAGACTAATCCTAACCTAACCTAAAACTAAAACTAATGAGAGAGAAGAATCGATAGTTCTTCAATGTTTTTCCTAATTACCCCAAAATTAGGTATTTATACTAAGCTAGCCAAAGTAAGAAAAATAAAAGAAGGAAAAATAAAATAGAAAAGAAATAAAGAGAAAAGAAATAAGAAAAGGAAAAGTAAAACAAAAGAAATAAAAATAAAAACAAAAGAAAAAATAAACCCACAAATCCCCCAAAAACTATCAGCTACCCCGATTTCCCCTTCTTCCCAATTCATGGCTGCTCTCTAATGGGGAAATAATCCCCTACACCATACTTCACCAAGCTCCACCATCAATTATCTTCATTGCATCACCACCCTATGATTTCACTCAAGCACCAAATGAATGGCTATCACCACAAATCGCAACATCAACGCCTATTATGAGCATCATTCAAGGTTGTTGGTCTTCATTAACAATCGCGTGCGAAGCTCGTGGAATGGTTCGATCGAACCGGTGGTGGGTTCTGTTTAGGGTAATTTGACCTTGCCACGTGACCCAATCAGAGTTGACACGTGTCAGCCCCAGATTGGTCTAAAATGGACCAATCCCTGCTCGACACGTGTCATTCCAGAAATCAAGGGAAAAGGCGGCCTTCAGGCCCAAATCCCAAGAACGCCGCAAAACGGCGCAGCCCATCAATGATTAGGGTTCAGTGACCTAATCAGGGGCACAATTCCCAAAGACCCTATAAATAGGGAGATGTCCCTCATTTTGAGGGGACGTTTGACCATTTATTACACCTACATTCTCTTACATCAGAGAAACACATGAGCTTGGAATCCAAGCGGATCCCCACCTAAGTTTCCGTACTCTTTATTGCGTTTCAAGTTACTAACTTGACCGTCGGAGGCGGAGCTCCAACCACCCGGAGTCTCCGTTGTTTTGCAGGTACAGACCGGCCAGACCAGACTTCGTGAAGTAACTCTCCTGAGGGACAAAAACACCCCAAACAGGTTCGACCGAACTACGGGTTTGGTTTGGTCGAACCAAGGGTATGTTCGACCACTTCTCTTCGAATAACAAAACCCCCAAAGTCTCTGACTCGACGTTCGGCCGAACTTCTCAATGGGTTTGCTCGAACCCAAATGAACTTGCATTTCTCTGTGATTTGGGGCTGTTGCTGTGCGAATTGGTGACGATGTGGCGCAATTGTTGCTGTAATTGATGCTGGTGGTGGCTGCTCTGTTGCGCGGTGGTGATAAGGTCTGAGGTTGTTTGTGCTGTTGTGTGTGGTGTTTGCAGGATAAGGCAGGGGCTGTTGCGGCTGAGCGTGAAGGTGGTGGCTGGTGCTGGTGTGTGTTGGTGGTGTTGCGGGGTGATTGCGTGGCTGCTGTGTGCTGTGGTGGTGCGGCGTTTGGTTGTGTGGTGGGCTGCTAGGTGTACGACTGCTGTAATTGGTTGAGGGAGGTTGATTGCGGTGGTAGTTGAAGGTGGGTCAGGGCTGCTAGATGCGGTTTGTGGGTGCTGGTGGTGATGTGCGGGGTGAAGCAGGGGAAGAGTGTTTTTGCTTGGGGTGGTGTAGGATAATTAAGGGTGCGGTGATGGATAAGGTTGGGCAGCAGCTTTGGGGCTTGAAAGCTTCTTGGATTGACACCTTTGACCCGAGCCTCCGACCTCTGAGCACGATCCTACACAACCAAATAAAAACAAGGGAGAATCGGGACAAAGATAAAATAAAATAAAATGAAAATAAACAAAGGACGAAATAAAACAAAACCACGCCAAATAGAATAAAATAAATAAAATAGAAATAAATAAAATGAAATAGAATATAAGACACATAAAACTAAACTTATAAAAAATAAAACAAAAACTATACGGGCAAATAAAGTAAAATAAAATACGAAAATAAACTAAAGCTAATAAATAAAGAAAATAAACTAAAACGCTCCAAAATTACCAAAATAAACTAAAAACTTTATTAAAGAAAAAACAAGAGAATAAAAGGAAAAATAAGATAAAGTAAACACGAAAACGACTCTAAAACTACTCCCTAAGAGTGACATAAATGTCACTCATCACAACCAAACAAAACCAGCAGCTCTAGCAGAAACCAAACAACAACCTCAAACAACTACAATAGCAACAAAACCAACACAACACTGCAGTAAGAAAAAGAAACAGCACAAAGAACAAAAACAACAGCACAACAACAAAACAAGGCCAGCAGCAGAACTGAGCATTAGCATCATAACATTCAGCAGCAGGCAGGAGGCAACAAAGCAGCAACAACATACCAGCTGCTGACTATCATAGCAACTTAACAACAGCAGCTGAGGAGAAACAACACAGGACAGCAACATCATCTGAACAGCAGCACCACAACAATGCAACAACAGTAGCAAAGCAGCAAGGCAGCAGAGCTGTAGGACAGCAGCAACAGAAAAGCAGCAGCAGCTTGCAGCACAACACCAGAACAGCAGGCCACATAACCAGCAGATCAGAAGCAGCCAGAAGCAAGGCAACAAACCGGTAGGGCAAAAGTAGTAGCGGAGAAGCAGCAGCCAGCCGCAAAATATAAATTTTAAAACCAAAAATAGCTTTAAAGAGTAAACCAGCAGCAACACACATCACTCAATACCCAAAAAAAAAACAACAAAAGCAAAACCAGCAAAAACAAACCCAACACTAGAAACCAGCACCCAGAAACAAGGAACCAGAAATATCAAGAACCAGCAACAACACCAGAAAACCAGAGAAGCAGAAGAAGCCCTAAACAATCAAAAATTTGCTTCCCGCCGAGATTCTACAGACTGAATGAAAGATAATATCCTTATCAAGGGCATCAACAGATTTGTAGCACCCAGTAAACAAGATTGCATTCCTCTGAATCCATATACCATAAACCGTTTCAGTAAAGGCTACATAGATCACTTTATTTTTCAATCAAGAACTTCTACAGATTTTCTTCATCCAATCAATCTCATCACTAAACTGCTGAACAGGCTTGGAAATATGTGAAATACCCAACACCTTGTTCCAAACCTGTCTAGAGTATTCACAATCAAAGAATAGATGTTGAACACTTTCATTGCTATTCAAACACAAGAAGCACCTTGGATCAGAAGGAATGTTCCATTTGAGCAACCTATCCTTAGTGACAAGCCTATTCCACAAAGCTAGCCACAAGATAAAACACTTTTAGGAGTTGCCAAGTTATGAAAAATGACTCTCTTCCAAAGAACCTTAGGGACTTGAGGTCTAATAGCAGCATAAAGCTTCTTGATTTTCACTTTGTTGCCCAGCATGAAACCATCTCATCCCCCTTGATCATTCACAACATCTCTACAGCTCAAAATCTTCTTAAAGAACCAAGAGCATTTAGCAGGGGTAGGGGTGGTCCAACAATCTCTATGCTTGAAGAAATAGATATGGACCCACTTAACCCAAAGATTATCAGCCTTGTGAGCAATATCCCAAAGTAACTTAGTGACAGCTGCTTTATTCCATTCAGGAAGAGATAGCAAATTCCAGCCACCACAAACTTTAGGGAGACAAACATTATTCCAAGCCACCAAAGATTTTTTAGCAGGGGCAGAGGAACCAATCCAAAGAAAGCATCTGAATCTAGCCTCGACCTCTTTCAAAATTTTCTTTGGTAAGATGAAAATTTGAGCCTAATATGTCTGAATACCAAAAAACACACTCTTCACCAACTGAAGCCTCCCAGCATAAGACAGGTGTTTAGCCATCCACCCTTGGATTCTAGCAGTCACCTTCTCCACCAAAGGCCTACACTGAGTAATAGTAAGCTTCTTGGAAGAAAGAGGGACCCCAAGATACCTAAAAAGGATAGTACCTTGAGAAACACTAAGAAGCTCCTTCAGCTCTGTCTGAACATCAGTAGAAACCCCTCCAAAATAGACTTCATTTTTATCAAGATTAGCAGAAAGTCCAGAGGCACCTGAGAATTTTAAGAAGGCTTGGAAGAGGAGCTTAACAGAAACACTATCAGCTCTAGAGAATATCGGAAGATCATCAGCAAACATCATGTGATTTAGGTTTAACTTTTCACATCTAGGATCAGTAAACCTAAGCTCGTCAAGGCATGTAGAGAGGTAATCCATACCAATAGCAAAAAGAAAGGGAGACATAGGGTCACCTTGCCTTAGGCCTTTTTTAGCTTCAAAGGGAGGAGTAGGAAAACCATTAATAAGAATAGAATAGGAGACAAAAGTAAGACAAGTCCAGATCTGGCTAACAAATCTCTGAGGGAAACCAAGCTCCTGCAAACAGTGATAAAAAATCCCAACTCAACTAAATCATAGGCTTTCTTCAAATCCACCTTAACCATGCACCTAGGAGAGATAAATTTGTGATCATAGCCTTTGATCAATTCAGTTGAAAGAAGGATATTGTCACCAATGTGCTTGCCTGGAATGAATCCTGCCTGAGCATCATCAATCACCTCACCAATGATAGCAGCAAGCCTAGCAGTTATGATTTTAGAAATGAGCTTATAAACCACCGTACAACAAGCTATAGGTCTAAAATCCTTAACAAGAGAGGCATTAAGGATTTTAGGAACAAGAGTGATAGTTGTACAATTCCATTGCTTAGGAAAGGTCCCTTTAGTGAAAAAATCAATAACACAAGCATAAATATCATCTTTCAAAATATGCCAAGCTCTCTTAAAGAAAAAGGAGTTAAAGCCATCAATACTAGGAGCTTTAGTGTTATCAATTCCCTTATAAGTAGCATCAATTTCATCGTGAGAAATAGTCCTAATGAGATAGCTCTGAGCAGCAAACCTAAGCTGCTTACCCCTCCTCATAGTGACAAGGTCAACATCAGGGAGCCAAGGAGCCTCAATCCCTAAAAGAGACTTATAGAAGGAGATAATTTCATGAGAAATAGTAGTCGGATCCTTGAGCAACACCTGATTAGAATAAAACATGGAGTCAATTCTATTCCTTGTTTGTCTAATCTTCATCATAGAGAAGAAATAATGAGAGTTGCCATCTCCAAGCTTAACCCAATTGATCCTTGAGTTTTGTTTGAAGATGCTTTCCTTAATATCATTCTAGTGTTTGACAACCTTAATAGCATCAGATTCTTTAGCATAAAGATCCAAATCATCAGGATTCTGAGCCATTAAGTTCTGAATTCCAGAAAGCTCAATATTTGCTTGATCAATCTTTTCCTCAATGTTTCCAAACTGCTTGCTATTAAGAGACTTAATACTAGCCTTCAGGATTAAGCTTCTGCCAGACAGAACAACCAGAACCCCAAGCCTGAGAAACAGTATCAAGAAAATCAGGGTGATCAGCAATACAGTTTAGAAACCTGAAAGGCCTACCTCTCCCAGCAGGGGCAGAACAAACATCCAACAGAATTGGACTATGATCAGATAAAGAGGGGGGGAGATAGACAGTCTCAACATGCCCATGAGAGGCCAGCCAAGTTTGGTTACCAAAGACTCTATCAATTCTAGAGAGAGTTCTAGGGCCAGTGTGAGCCTTATTTGACCAAGAGTAAAAGGTCCCTTTGCTTTTGATCTCAGTGAGGTCCAAATCATCAACCAAACTCTGAATATCTCTAGTCTCATAATCAGTATCATCATTACCATGAAGCCTATCTAAAGTATAAAGAACAGAGTTATAGTCACCCAGCACAAAGCCAAGGAGAATGTTGAATAGAGATGCTTCTAAGACCCTCCCACAAAGGAAGCCTATCATGAATGGAGTGAAGCCCATAAACAACAGTAAGATGAATTTGCGTAGAGAGGTCCTTAGAAGCAACACTACAATGAATGAACTGTTCATGAACCTTCAAGACATTAACAGTTACTCTATCTGCATTCCAACCAAGCCAAATCCTCCCTCTGGGAGAATGGTCATAATTACACAACCAAAGCCAAGAAGAGCCAAACTTCCTCTGATAAGTGAGAACATTTTTCAATTTGATTTTAGTTTCAAGCAAACCAACAACATCAACTGAATGAGAATGAAGCAACCTCTTTACAGAGACAACTTTTCCAAGGTCATTCAGGCCCCTGACATTCCAGATAGAGTAAATCATGACACCAAAGGGGGATTAACCTCACCCCCGCTTGGATTTATAATGAAACCACCTGCACCATCCATTTCATTTGCAAATAGAGCAACAAAAGCATTAGAGGTAGAAGAAGGCTGATGAACTCTTGTTTGTTGGACTTTTGTCTTCCTTCCAACTATTCTCCACCCCTCATCTGAATTTTGAGAAGTATGAACCTATGGAGTAATAATAGATTGTCCATGAACAAAAACACCAACATTAACAGCAATAGTAAGAGCATGGGCTTGGCTAGGCTTAGGAACCAAGACCTGCTTTTGCTTAGGAGGAACAGGAGTCGACTGCTTAGGAGCCTGCTTAGGCATAGCAGGCTTAACAGAGCAATCATGACCAACCTTGTTGCACTTAGAACAAAAAGGAGGGGCCCACTCATACACTACCTTGAGCTCCAATAGTTCCTTTGAAGGACTCACAATCCATACAGAATTGGGCATAGGCTTTGTAACATCAATTTCAATTAGAACCCTAGCAAAAGACACTCTAAGTTTTCTAGTAGTACATTCATCAGCACAAATTGGCACTCCAAGCAAACTACCAATGTGGCTAAGAGTGTCAGATCCCCAACAATTAAGTGGGAGATTAGGGAACTTAACCCAGAGAGGAACAGTTCTAAGAATTTTAGCATTAAAATAAAAATTAGGACACCAAGGCTTCACTATTGCTTGTTTTCCAAGGAACATATGAGGACTAGAACAAAGTATAGTATCTTTATCATTAATAAAACATAGATTAACGATAAAGTACCCATCATCATGCCAATAAACATCTGGTTTTTGCATATCATTCCATTGTTGAGCAAAAAAACGAAGAACAACAGCAATAGTGGGGTAAAAGCCAACCACATAGAAAACTAGAGCATTAGCCCATTTTTGATTACCTGCCTCAAGCTCGGCTGCCTGTAGCTTAGCAATATGTTTCCCTTCCAGCACTTTCAGAGCAACAAAACATAAAGAAGCCCCTTTAGCAACCAATTTTCCAGTAAAAGGAGCAGCTCAATCTTCATTGATTTTGCGCGAGTTCAGCTCTAGAGCAGGGAAAGCAACAGCCCGATCATCACTATTCTTATGCGTGTTTTGCTCCAGAGAGGGTGAGGAATGGCAAGGATGACTTCCTGGCTCAGCACGATGCTTAGATCCATCAGCATCAAATGGAACAGTAAACCCAGAAACCCTAGGTACTGTTCCATTGGATTGTCTTAAAACCGGCCTAGCAGTAGCTTCAGCAAAGAGAGAAATGGTCTCATCATCACTTCTGGGAATAGCTCCACAAGCTGGATGTACTAACGCCGGCGCCGGAGTAACTAATTCACCCACCTCTTGAATCGGACTAAGAACGAAAGATGTGCCTGAGTTTCTCAAATTCTGCAATATCGAATCAAAAGCTTCATGAGCAGTCTTTTGTTGCGCGACTTGAGGTGTAGAAATAGCCCATTTCTTCTTCTTAGCCATTGAAATTCAAAATTGATGAAGAAATCAATCAAAGATGAAGAACCATGGAGAAGAGAGAGAAGAGAGAAAGTCAACGCAAGTCAACGCTCTATATATTGTTTAGTCTTTGGATGTTTAGCACAACAATGCATTAGACTTTCATTCGATTCAAAAACCTTTGTTTAAATTTGTTTGAATTTCATTTGATTCAAAAATTTTTGTTTGAAAGTGTTTTAATTTCATTAGATTAAAAAGCTTTGTTGATGTGTTTTTCTTTCATTTGATTCAAAAAATATTTTTTTAATGCGTTTGACTTTTATTTGATTCAAAAAGCATTGTTTGAATGTGTTTGAATTATATTTGATTAAAAAAACTTTTGTTTGAATGTGCTTTACTTTCATTGATACCAAAAGCTATGTTTGAATGTGTTTGACTTTTTTTTTTATTTAATTAGCTTCGTTGAAATGCATTAGACTTTAATTCGATTCAAAAAGCTTTGGTTGAATTTGTTTGTCCGTCATTGAATGTGTTTGACTTTCATTCGTTTTAAAAAACTTTGATGGAATGTATTTTAGTTTCATTCAATTCAAAAAGCTTTTTTTGAAAGTGTTTGACTTTCATTTGATTCAAAAAGCTTTGTTTGAATGTCTTTGAGTTTCAGTCTATTCAAAAAGCTTTGTTGAATGTGTTTTACTTTCATTTGATTCCAAAAGATTTTTTTGAATGTGTTTGACTTTCATTCGAGTCAAAAAGGTTTGTTTGAATGTGTTTTACTTTCATTTTATTCAAAAATCTTTTTTTGAATTTGTTTGACTTTCTTTTGATTTAAAAAGATTTTTTTGAATGTGTTTGACTTTCATTCAATTCAAAAAGTTTTGTTTGAAAGTGTTGGACCTTTATTCGATTCAAAAATCTTTGTTTGATTGTGTTTTACTTTCATTCGATTCAAAAAGCTTTATTTGAAAGTGTTTGACCTTCATATGATTCAAAAAGCTTTGATTGAATGTGTTTGAGTTTCATTCGATTCAAAAAGCTTTGTTAAATGTGTTTTACTTTCATTTGATTCCAAAAGATTTTTTTTTAATGTGTATGACTTTCATTCGAGTAAAAAAGGTTTGTTTAAATGTGTTGTAATTTCATCTGATTCAAAAAGCTTTTTTTGAATTTGTTTGACTTTCATTTGATTCAAAAAGATTTTTTTGAATGTGTTTGACTTTCATTCGATTCAAAAAGCTTTGTTTGAATGTGTATGACATTCATTTGACTCAAAATCTTTGTATGTATGTGTTTGAATTTCATTTGACTCAAAAATCTTTATTTGAATGTGTTACTTTCATTCGATTCAAAAGGTTGTGTTTAAATGTGTTTGACTTTCTTTCGATCCAAAAAGCTTTGTTTTAATGTGTTTGACTTTCATTTGACTAAAACATACTTGTTTGAATGTGTTTCACCTTTATTTTATTCAAAAATATTTGTTTGAATGTGTTTGACTTTCATTCGATTCAAAAAGCTTCGTTTGAATGTGGTTGACTTTCCTTTGACTCAAAATGCTTTGATTGAAGGTGTTTAACTTTCATTCGATTCAAATGCTTTGTTTGAATGTGTTTGACTTTTATTTGATTCAAAAAGATTTGTTTGAATGTGTTTAACTTTCATTTGATAAAAAGTTTTGTTTGAATGTGATTTACTTTTATTTGATTAAAAAAGCTTTATTAAAATGTGTTTAACTTTTATTTGATATAATTAGCTTCATTGAATGCATTTGACTTTTATTCGATTCAAAAAGCTTTGTTTGATTGTGTTTCTCTTTCATTTGATTCAAAAAGATGTGTTTGAATGTGTTTGAATTTTATTTTATTCAAAAAGCTTTATTAGAATGTGTTTTACTTTCATTTGATTTAAAAAAGGTTTTTTTTTTAATGTGTTTAACTTTCATTTCATTCAAAAAAGCATTTTTTGAATGAGTTTGACTTTCATTTGAGTAAAAAATCTTTGTTTGAATGTGTTTGACTTTCATTCAATTCTAAAAGCTTTGTTTTAATGTGTTTAACTTATATTTGATTTAAAAAGCTTTGTTTGAATGTGTTTAACTTTAATTTGATTTATAATGTTATTTTAAATGTGTTTTACTTTCATTTGATTCCAAAAGCTTTGTTTGAATGTGTTTGACTTTTTTTTATTTAATAAGCTTCGTTGAATGCATTTGACTTTCATTCGATTCAAAAGGCTTTGTTTGAATGTGCTTGTCCTTCTTTTGATTCAAAAAGCTTTGTTTTAATGTGTTTGTCTTTCATTCAATTTAAAAACCTTTGTTTGAATGTGTTTTACTTTCATTTGATTCAAAAAGCTTTATTTTAAGTGTTTGACTTTCATTTTATTAAAAAATCTTTGTTTGAATGCGTTTGAGTTTCATTCTATTCAAAAAGCTTTGTTTGAATGTGTTTGACTTTCATTCGATTCGAAAAGCTTTGTTTGAATGTGTTTAACTTTCATTCGATTCGAAAAGCTTTGTTTGAATGTGTTTGAGTTTCCTTTGACTCAAAAAGCTTTATTTGATTATTTTTAACTTTCACTCGATTCAAAAAGCTTTGTTTGAATGTGTTTGACTTTCATTTGATTCAAAAACCTCTTTTTGAATGTGTTTAACTTTCATTTTATTAAAATTTTTTAATTTGAATGTGATTTACTTTTATATGATTCCAAAAGCTTTGTTAGAACGAGTTTGACTTTAATTTGATTAAAATAGGTCCGTTTAATGCATTTGACTTTCATTCCATTCATAGAGCTTTGTTTGAATGTGTTTGACTTTCATTTCATTCAAACGCTTTGTTAGAATGTGTTAGACTTTCATTGGATTCAAAAGGCTTTGTTTGAATGAGTTTCACTTTATTTGATTCAAAAAGCTTTGTTTGAATGTGTTTGAATTTTGTTTAATTCTAAAGGCTTTGTTCGAATGTGTTTGATTTTCATTTAATTCAAAAAGCTTTGTTTGAATGTGTTTGACTTTCATTTGACTCAAAAAGCTTTGTTAGAATGTGTTTGACTTTCATTCGATTCAAAAAGCTTTGTTTGAATGAGTTTTACTTAATTTGATTCAAAAAGCTTTGTTTGAATGTGTTTCACTTTTATTTATTAAAAAGGCTTTGTTCGAATGTGTTTGACTTTCAGTTGATACAAAAAGTTTTGTTTGAATGTGTTTGTCATTCATTTGATTAAAAAAGATTTGTTTGAATGTGTTTCACTATAATTCGATTCAAAAAGATTTGTTTGAATTTTTTTACTTTAATTTGATTTAATTAGCTTCGTTAAATGCTTTTGACTTTCATTCGATTCAAAAAGATTTGGTTGAATGTGTTTGACTTTCATTTGATTTAAAAAAATTTGTTTGAATATGTTTAAATTTCATTAGATTCAAAAAGCTTAATTTCAATGTATTTTACTTTAATTTCATTTGATTCAAAATGCATTGTTTGAATGTGTTTGACTTTCATTCGATTCAAAATCTTTGTTTGAATGTGTTTGACTTTTATTCGATTCTAAAAGCTTTTTTTTTTTGGTAAATATGGAATTTTATTACCAAAATTAGAGAAAGTTACAAACTTAAAAAATGCTAAGCTGTAACAATACCAAACATCACAGACCAAAACAGGCCAAACCAACACCAATAGTCCAATAATCTGCCCAAACCACCTTCTAGGAAGGGTGCTTTAGAGACTAAAGGACACCTACTGGACTCAAACTCACAACCACCTTCTAGGAAGGGTGCTGAGAGCCAGGACCAGACAAGAACACCTAAGACAGCAAGCAGCGCAGGAAATAATGGAGAACAAAAACTGTAAACTGCAAAACAACCTAGAACAGCAACCAAATAAAGCTAGAACAGCTACCAAAAAATAGAATAACAAAAAAAACACCAGCTGCCAATAAAAAACAGCATACACAGCACCCAAGCTGTTGCAGACTTTAGACCAGAACAGCATACACAAAACCAGAAACTCAGGAGAGCAATAGCAGCTTCCTATCAGATTTGTTGCACCTAACAGCAACATTAAAAACAATTTCTTTAAACACAGTTTCTGCAGGTTAACAGTCACCTGTAAACATCAAACTATTCCTTTGCAGCAATATACTGTAAATAGCCTCAGCAAAACACATAGAGTATACTCGTCCCTTGCTGCTAGACTTCCTACAATTCTTAATTATCCATTGTTGTTCACTATGAAAAGGCTGAACTGATTTTTAACATCAAGAAGCTTCAAAACCTGTTCCCATATAGTCTTAGAGTAAGGACAACAGAAAAATAAGTGAGAAACAGTTTCACAAGAGTTCTGGCAGAAAAGGCAAATGGGATTACAACTTGCATTCCACTTAACAATTTTGTCCTTAGTAGCAAGTTTATCAAGCAAGGCTAACCAAGTAATGAAAATACTCTTAGGAGCAGCTTGGTTATTGCAAACAATTCTTTTCCACCCTACTTTAGCAGCCTGAGGTCGAATCCGGGCATAAAGTTTAGCAATACTCATCTTCCCATTTTTCAGAATAGATGACCAGCCACCAATATCATCAATAATATTTCTACAGCTCAAAATTTTCTTCAACACCCAAGAGCATTTCTTGGGAATAGTAGAAGTCCAAATATTTCTATTGCTGAAATAATAGGTATGCACCCATTTCACCCACATATTGTCAGCTTTATGAGCAAGATCCCAAATGATGCAAGTCTAAGCATGGAGAACTTCGAAGATTTGCTTATCATGCATCAAGATAGCTTGTCCCTAAACATTGATTCAAGCCAAGCATTACATGGACACTTTCTTGGATATCAAATTAAAGCCACGGTTTGCTTAGTGGCTTTTCTTGGAGTCTAGTTCACTTTCTTGAACTTTCTTGAATTTTCTTTACTTAGATTTTGCTTACAAGTTTTTACCTTTCACTTGAAAGGGTTTTTCTTGGTTCAAGCATTAGGATCTTTAATCTTTATTTAGTTCTTTAATTTTTATTTATTTATTTAGTTAGCAAAATAAATCAGTTCAGGCGTGTGCTTGTTCTCCAAGGAGTTTGGTGTATGCTTGTGCGCCAAGGTGCTTGCTCTTCAAGCAAGTTAGAATTCTAGTTTAATTAGGATTGAATTAGGGACTTGTCCTAATCTTCCTAGGAAAACTAAGTCTTATAAATAAGGCTGTAAACACACGAATAAATATACATAGATTAATATTCAGATTTATTTCTTAAGTTGCATACTTGAGTTTTGGTTGATTGCGATCAATTGCTGTTTTGCTTGTTTTAGTTAAAACATTCGTTTGGATTGATTAATTAGGTGGATTCTTAATTTATTAATCTTAGTTTTTGTTTAATTGTTGGTGGATTTCCTGTATAGAATTAGACTTAAACATATCCCTTGTGTTTTGTTGATTTTCGGATCAATAATTCACATCACCAAAGAATCTTACAAATAGCAACTTTATTCCAATCACCAAGAGAGGTAATATTCCAGCCACCACACACCTTAGGAAGAGTCATATGATTCCAGGAGACAAGAGCCTTTTTTGCATAAGTGTTCTTCCCAATCCAAAAAAATATTCTAAACTTAGATTCAATTTCCCTAAGAATCTTCTTAAGTAAGATGAAAATCTGAGCCCAATAAGCTTGAATACCAAATAGAACACTTTTGATAAGCTGCAACCTACCAGCATAAGACAAGTTTCTAGAAGTCCAGCATCCATTCCTAACAGTAACCCTTTCAACCAAAGGTCTACACTGAGCAACAGTTAGCTTATTAGAAGACAAAGGCACCCCAAGATATCTAAAAGGCAAGCTACCTCTACTCATGCCAAGCACACTTTGTACCTGATCTTTATCCAGATCAGAAATGCCTCCAAAATAAACCTCACTCTTACTTAAATTAGCCATCAGACCAGAAGCACAAGAGAATTTCTGGATAGCCTGCAAGAGAAGCTGAATAGAGATGGAATCAGCCCTAGAGAAGAGAAGAAGATCATCTGCAAACATCATGTGGGTAATGCCTAATTTCTCACATCTAGGGTCAAAATTGGATTTAGGATTCCCAATTATTTCCTTAAGGCACCTAAAGAGGTACTCCATACATAGAGCAAAAAGAAAAGGAGACATAGGATCTCCTTGTCTAAGACCCTTTTTGGCAGGAAAAGGATTAGCAGGAAAACCATTAACCATCACAGAGTAAGAAACAGAATAGACACAAGTCATAATCCACTTCACAACTATATGAGGAAAACCAAGCTCTTCTAAGTTAGTCTGCAAAAAAGGCCATTCGACTGAGTCATATGCCTTTCCCAAGTCAATCTGGATCATGTACCTAGGAGAAACAAACTTATGAGAGTAGCCTTTGATCAATTCAGTAGCCAAAAGAATATTATCACCAATGTGCTTACCTGGGATAAACCCAGCTTGAGCATCATTATTAACAGTCCCCACCACTTTAGAAATCCTGTTAATGAGAACTTTAGAGATAAACTTGTACAACATGGTACAAAAAGCAATATGCCTAAACTCTTTAACATAAGAAGAATGCTGGACCTTAGGCACTATGAAGATTGTTGTACAATTCCACTGTTTAGCAATGACACCAGTATCAAAGAAAGAGAAGATAGCAGCATAAATATCGGTTTTGATCATAGGCCAGGCCTTTTTGAAGAAAACAGCATTGAAACCATCTATACCAGGTGCCTTATCATCTCCAATCTGAGCTAGAGCATTATCAATCTCAGAAGTAGTAAC
This sequence comes from Chenopodium formosanum, assembly GCA_024500155.1. Taxonomy (NCBI): domain Eukaryota; kingdom Viridiplantae; phylum Streptophyta; class Magnoliopsida; order Caryophyllales; family Amaranthaceae; genus Chenopodium; species Chenopodium formosanum. The sequence goes on from CM044880.1 coordinate 46,609,340, forward strand.
AACAGCAGTCAAAATGTCAATGGAGCTAGGACTGAGTTTATTCTAAAAGTTTTGTTTGAATGTGTTTGACTTTCCTTTGAATGAAAAAACTTTTTTTAATGTGTTTATTTTTCATTTGATTAAAAAAGTTTTGTTTGAATGTGATTTACTTTTATTTGATTCCAAAAGCTTTGTTAGAATGTGTTTGACTTTTATTTGATTTAATTAGCTTCATTAAATGCATTTGACTTACATTCGATTTAAAAAGCTTTGTTTGAATGTGTTTGTCTTTCATTTGACTCAAAAAGCTTTGTTTGAATGTGCTTTACTTTCATTTAATACCAAAAGCTTTGGTTGAATGTGTTTGACTTTTATTTTATTTAATAAGCTTCATTGAAGGCATTTGACTTTCATTTGATTCATAAAGCTTTGTTTGACTATGTTTATCTTTCATTTGATTCAATGAAATTTGTTTGAATGTATTTGTCTTTTATTCGATTCAAAAAGCTTTGTTGAATGTATTTTATTTTCATTTGATTGGAAAAGCTTTTTTTTGAGTGTTTGACTTTTTTTTTTTTTTTTTTTTTGCTAAATAAAATTTTATTACCAAAAAAAGAACAAGAAAGCAATTTACAAAAAGCTAAGTTGCAAACCTCAACCTACAAAGCCTGTAACAGGCAAAAAACCCCAAATCAGGTCCTGCAACTAAGGTGCCACCTTCTAGGAAGGGTTCACCTTAGAAGCAAAACCAGAGCCTGTCCCCAAACAACAAAAGGAAGAAAGGGAGCAGGAGAAAAGGCAACAACAGAACAAAATCCCTTTCCAGACTCAGCTAAACCAATAGCAGGACTGAACAAAGAGGCTATACAACAAACCAACAGCAGACAAAAACACTAGCTTACAAGTAAAGCACCGTCTGACTCAGAACACCTACATGCCATATTAAAGACAATATCTCGGACAACAATTTCAGCAGGTTTACAGACTCCATTAAAAACAATCGAGTTTCTTTGAATCCAAATGCTGTATACTGTCTCAGCAATAGCCATAATCAGCAACCCTTTCTTAGCTCTGCAATTCTTCATCAACCACTTGATTTCATCAGCAAAGTGCAGAATTTTCCTATTATAATGCAAAATCTTTAAGACAGCTTTCCACACTTTATGAGCATAGGAACATTCAAAGAACAAGTGTTGAACTGTTTCAGCTTTCTGTAAGCAAAGCAAACAGATAGGATCACAAGGGATATTCAAAGTTAATAACCTATCCTTTGTCACCAACCTGTTCCAAAGAACAAGCCATAAAATGAAGACACACTTAGGAGTAGCTCTTTTATTGCAAATAAGTCTTCTCCAATCAACTTTCTGACTTTGGGGTCTAAGCAAGGCATAAAGCTTCCTAATCTTCATTACAGTACCTTGAACAAAGTTACCCCATCCCCCTACAGTATCTACAACCTCTCTACACTGCAGGATTTTCCCAGCAATCCTTTCCTTTGAAGTAGTAGATATGAACCCATTTCACCCACAAATTATCAGCTTTGTGAGACAAATCCCAGAGTAACTTAGTCACAACTGCTTTGTTCCAAATTAGAAGAGAAAGGACATTCCACCCTCCACTTACTTTAGGCAAACAAATTGTATCCCAAGCCACCAGAGCTCTCCTTGAGAAATTAGCTGTTCCAGTCCAAAGAAAAGCCCTAAACCTAGCCTCAAGTTCTTTAAGGATTTTCTTTGGAAGGATAAATATTTGAGCCCAATAAGTTTGGATCCCAAAAAGCACCCCTTTCACCAATTGGATCCTACCAGCATAAGAAAGATGCCTAGCTGCCCAGCTTATGATTCTAGCAGTAACTTTTACAACCAAGGGCCTACATTGGTTTATAGTAAGCTTCTTTGAAGACAAAAGTTCCCTAAGATACCTAAAAGGAAGATTGCCCTAGGACATACTAAGAGCATCTCTTAAAATCTGTTGCTCATCTTCACTAACACCACCAAAGAACACCTCACTCTTATCCAAATTAGCAGACAAACCAAATGCCTTAGAAAACTTCTGAAAAGCTTGAAAAAGCAACTAGACAGAGACCAAATCAGCTCTAGCAAACATGTAAATCATTTGCAAACATAAGGTGAGTGATACTCATTTTCTCACATTTGGGATGATAATTAAAGTCAGGAGTAGACTTCAAATCATGTAAGCACCTTGTGAGATACTCCATCCCAATAGCAAAAAGAAAGAGACATTGGGTCTCCTTGCCTTGACCCTTTCCTTGCATCAAAAGGAACACTAGGAAACCCATTTAAGAGAACTGAGAAGGAAACAGAAGTAATACACCCCATAACCCAATCAAAAAACTGCTTAGGGAAACTCATCTCTTCCATAACAGCCCTTAAGAAGCTCCATTCAAGGGAATCATAAGCCTTTTTCAAATCTATTTTGAGAATGCACCTTGGGGTAATGAATCTATGTGAATAACCTTTAATTAACTCAGTAGCAAGCAAGATATTATCCCCAATTTTCTTCCCAGGAATAAACCCTGCCTGAGCATCATCAACAACCTCCCCAATGACCTGAGCTAGTCTTACTGTTATCACCTTAGAAATTAACTTATACAGCACAGTACAGCAAGCTATAGGCCTAAACTCTTTCACATAAGAAGGATTTGGAACTTTAGGAACCAAAGTAATGGTAGTACAGTTCCAATGCTTCTGCATAATCCCAGTATCAAAGAATTCTTGTACCCTAGCATAAACATCTAATTTAACATCATTCAAGACTTGCTTAAAAAAGTAAGCATTAAAGCCATCTATCCCGGGAGCTTTTGAGTCATCAATGCCTTTTAAAGCTTTGTCAATCTCACCATGAGTGATAGGGGCAATCAAAAGTTGTTGAGAAGCAAATCTTAACTGCTTCCCTTTTCCCATAGTCACCAAATCAACAGCAGGCAACCAGTCAGCTTTATCACCTAGAAGCTTCGTATAAAAATTGCACACTTCAGCAACCACTTGACTTGGATCTCTAATAAGCATATCTTGCTCATTAAAGATTAAGTCAATTCTATTCCTAGAGTGTCTTTGCTTCATCATAGAAAAGAAGTAATGGTTATTAGCATCACCCAGTTTCACCCTTTCCACTCTAGATTTCTGCTTATAAATACTTTCCTAGATTCCAGTCCAGCACTTGACCTGAGCAATGGCTTTAGTCTCTTTAATTTGAAGCTCAAGATTTTCAGTATTTACAACAATATCACTATAATACTATCCAAATCAACAAGAGCAGCTTCAAGCCTTTCAGCAGTTTTAGCAAAATGCTTCAAATGCAAATCCTTATTTTTGCTTTTAACATTTTTAAGTTTATTCCACACTCTCAGCATTGCATTTCCAGTCACAGCATTACCCCAAGCATCCCTTACAATATTATGAAACTGATCATGCTTTGCTATACAGTTCAAGAATCTGAAAGGCCTTCCTTGGGAAGAAGGAGCAGAACAAAGCTCAATCAAGACATGGCTATGGTCAGAAAGAGCAGGATTAAGATAAAAGGCCTCAACATGCCCATAAATATCCAACCAGCTCTGGTTGACCAAACCCCTATCAATTCTAGTACAGGTCCTAGGCCCCTCATGAGCCTTGTCAGACCAAGAATAAAAAGGACCTTTGCTTTTAATCTCATAAAACTCCATAATATCTACAAAACCTTGTAAATCTCTCACCTCATAATCTGAAACAGGATTCCCATTGATTCTATCATCAGAACACATAACAAAATTGAAGTCCCGAACACAAATCCAAGGATCCTGCTGCAAACCAAGATTCTGAATCCCAGTCCATAAAGCGTTCCTATCATGAATAGAGTGGAGACCATAAACAAAAGTGCAAAGGATTGGAGCTATAGAATCTCTATGACTCACTACACAGTGAATAAATTGCTCATGAAATGTTAGAACATCAAGATTAAGAACATCTGAATTCCACCCAACCCAAATTCTACCTTTCTGAGAGTAGGAATGGTTATCAACCCAAGACCAAGATAACCCAAACTTCTTCTGGAGAATCTTGAATTTTCCCTGCTTTACCTTAGTCTCAAGTAAGCCAATGACCTCAATTGAATGATTTCTAAGTAGCCTTTTAACATAAGCTACCCTGCCAGGGTCATTCAAACCCCTGACAATCCAGGAGCAGATGATCATAGAACAGGAGGGGGTATTGACTAACCCCCGCCAGTGTTGATGAAAAACCCACCATCTTCAACATTGAGAGCCAAAAAAGCACTAGATTGTGCAATTGGCTGTGAATTTTTGACACTTTGGCTGCTTCTGTTCTTCCTTCCCACTACTCTCTTGCCATCATCAGGATTAACATTACCAGGAGCAGCAGCTAGAGTAGCTTGAACCTACTCAGGGCCAGGTGGGCCTTCAGTAGGAATAGTCTGCTTCTGCTTTGGCACCCACACCTTTTCCTGAGCTAGAGGCTTATTTGCTGGTTTTCGTTTCTTTGTGTGAGTTTGCTTGCCACTTTTAACAGCAGCACAATCATGTACTGTCGTATTACACTTCTTACAGAAAGGCGGCTTCCACTCAAAAATAGCCTTTACTTCAATTATCTCACCATTAGGGCTTTCAAGTAGAACAGAACTAGGCAATTCTTTGGTTATATCAACCTCAATTAACACCCTAGCAAAAGAAACCCTCATTTGTCTAGTAGTACATTCATTTGCACAGATAGGCACTCCCAACAGACTACCTATTCTACTAAGAATGTCAACTCCCCAACAATTTAAGGGAAGATTGGGGAACTTAACCCATAGGGGAACAATCCTCAGAACTTCAGCCTGAAAATCAAACCTGGAACTCCAAGCTTTAACTATAGCTGGCTTACTAGAAAACATATGAGGTGCGGAGCATAAAATCATATTATATCATCCTCAGACTTCAGATTAATAACAAAGTAACCATCATCATGCCAATATATTTCAGTTCTCAGCAAAATATCTATGAACAGAAGCAATAGTAGGGTAATACCCAACAACATAGAACACAATAGCATTTTTCCATCTCAAGTTACCTGCATTCAGTTCAGATTCCTGCAATTGAGCAATTCTTTTACCCTCTTGAACCTTTGGAGCGACAAAAGACAGGGGAGCTCCGTTAGCAGTATGCTTCTCGTCCCATTTCCCAACTCCTGCACGCATGGCTTTAGGAACTTCAGATGGTTGATTACCTTGATTCTCTGTCGAAATCGAGCTCATAGAACGAGCAGGATCCACCGGAACAGTAATCATGCTTGAATCAGGAACAGGATTCAATGGAACAATAACTAAGGAGACCCTAGTGACTGATTAAGTCGATTTCTTCTGTTGACTAGCCATTACCGATTGATGATGGATCTCAAGCAATCGGAGGTCAGCCTTTGATATCATCCCAGATTATTTGTGAACCAAACGAGGCAACGGTGTAACTAGAACTTCATCACCGCATTCTGGGATAGGACCAAATGAAGTCACAACACCTAATGATCTATCATTCAACACTTGCATAGATTGTTTTTGAGTTTTTGATACATTATTAGGGCATGGAGTGAATTGCTTCTTCTTCTTTGTCATTGATGATCAAGCTAAGCAAAGGGACCAGCTTAGAAAATCGACATTGGAGAAGAGAGAGAAGAGAGAAAAGTAAAGAAAAGTCAAGCCCTAAAGTGTGTAATCCGAAAAATGTTTGACTTTCATTCGATTCAAAAAGCTTTGTTTGAATGTGTTTGAGTTTTATTTGATTTAAAAAGCTTTGTTTGAATTTGTTAGACTTTCATTCGATTTAAAAAGCTTGGTTTAAATGTGTTTGACTTTCCTTTGATTCAAAAAGCTTTGCTTCAATGTGTTCAACTTTCATTCGATTCAAAAAGCTTTGTTTGAATGTGTATGACTTTCATTTGATTGAAAAAGCTATGTTTGAATGTGTTTAACTTTCATTTGATTAAAATTATTTTGTTTGAATGTGATGTACTTTTATTTGATTCCGAAAGCTTTGTTAAAATGTGATTGACTTTAATTTTATTTAATTAGATTGATTGAATGCATTTGACTTTCATTCGATTCAAAAAGCTTTGTTTGATTGTGTTTGACTTTAATTTAATTCAAAAATCTTTGTTTGAATATGTTTGACTTTCATTCGATTTAAAAAGCTTTGTTTGAATGAGTTTTACTTTATTTGACTCAAAAAGCTTTGTTTGAATGTGTTTGATTTTTGTTTAATTCAAAAGGCTTTGTTCCAATGAGTTTGACTTTCATTTGATTCAAAAAGCTTTGTTTGAATGTGTTTGATTTTAATTTTGATTCAAAAAGCTTTGTTTGAATTTTTTACTTTAATTTGATTTAATTGGCTTCGTTGAATGAATTTGACTTTCATTCGATTCAAAATGATTTGTTTGAATGTGTTTAATTTCATTAGATTTAAAAAAATTTGATTGAATATGTTTGAATTTCATTCGATTCATAAAGCTTAGTTTGAATGTATTTTTCTTTAATTTCATTTTTTTTAAAAAGCTTTGTTTGAATGTGTTAGACTTTCATTTGATTTTAAAAAATTCTTTTTAAATATGTTTGAATTTCGTTTGATTCAAAAAGCTTAGTTTGATGAGTTTTACTTTATTTGATTCAAAAAGCTTTGTTTGAATGTGTTTGACTTTTATTTAATTCAAAAGGCTTTGTTCGAATGTGTTTGACTTTCATTTGATTCAAAAAGCTTTGTTTGAATGTGTTTGACATTCATTTGATTTTAAAAGATTTGTTTGAATGTGTTTGACTTTAATTTGATTCAAAAAGCTTAGTTTGAATGTTTTTTACTTTAATTTGATTTAATTAGCATCGTTGAATGCATTTGACATTTATTCGATCGAAAAAGATTTGTTTGAAGGTGTTTGACTTTCATTTGATTTTAAAAAATTCTTTTTAAATATGTTTGAATTTCGTTTGATTCAAAAAGCTTAGTTTGAACGTATTTTACTTTAATTTCATTTGATTCAAAAAGCTTTGTTTGAATGTGTTTGACTGTCATTCGATTCAAAAATCTTTGTTTGAATTTGTTTGACTTTTATTCAATTCAAAAAGCTTTGTTTGAATGTGTTTAACTTTCATTTAATTAAAATTTTTTTGTTTGAAAGTAATTGTCTTTCATTTATTTCAAAAAGCTTTGTTTGAATGTATTTTACTTTCATTTGATTCAAAAAGCTTTTTTGAAAGTGTTTGACTTTCATTTGATTCAAAAAGATTTGTTTAAATGTGTTTGGGTTTCATTTGATTCAAAAAGCTTTGTCTGAATGTGTTGGACTTTCATTCGACTCAAAAAGCTTGGTTTGAATGTGTTTGAATTTCCTTTGACTCAAATTTTTTTTTTTTGAATGTGTTTAACTTTCTTTCGAATCAAAAAGCTTTGTTTGAATGTGTTTGTCTTTCATTTGATTCAAAATGCTTTGTTTGAATGTGTTTATGTTTCATTTGATTAAAATTTTATTGTTTGAATGTGATTTACTTTTATTTGATTCCAAAAGCTTTGTTAGAATGTGTTTGACTTTTATTTGATTTAATTAGTTTCATTTAATGCATTTGACTTTCATTCAATTCAAAAAGCTTTGTTTGAATGTGTTTGAATTTCATTTGATTCAAAAAGCTTTGTTTGAATGTGTTTGACTTTCATTTAATTCAATAAGTTTTTTTTTATTACCATTTACTTTATTTGATTTAAAAAGCTTTATTTAAATGTGTTTATCTTTTATTTTATTCGAAAGGCTTTGTTCGAATGTGTTTGACTTTCATTCGATTCAAAAGGCATTGTTTGAATGTGTTTGTCTTTCATTTGATTCAAAAAGCTTTATTTGACTGTGTTTGACTTTCATTTGTTTCAAAAAGCTTTATTGAATTTGTTTTACTTTCATTGTATTCTAAAAGCTTTTTCTGAATGTGTTTGACTTTTATTTGATTTAAAAAGCTTTGTTTGGATGTGCTTTTATTTTCATTTGATTCAAAAAGCTTTGTTTTAATGTGTTTGATTTTCATTTGATTCAAAAAGCTTTGTTTGAATATGTTTGACTTTCATTTGACTCTAAAAGCTTTGTTATAATGTATTTAATTTTCATTCAATTCAAAAAGCTTCGTCTGAATGTGTTTGACTTTAATTTGACTCTAACAGCTTTGTTTGAATGTGTTTGACTTTTATTTGATTATAAAAGCTTTGTTTGAATGTGTTTTACTTTTTTATTTGATTGCAAAAGTTTTATTTGAATGTGTTTGCCTTTTATTTGATTAAATGAGCTTCGTTGAATGCATTTGACTTTCATTCGATTCAAAAAGATTTGTTTGAATGTGTTTGAATTTCATTTGATTCAAAAATTTTTGTTTGAAAGTGTTTTACTTTCATTAGATTAAAAAGCTTTGTTGAATATGTTTTTCTTTCATTTGATTAAACAATATTTTTTTTAATGTGTTTGACTTTTATTTGATTCAAAAAGCATTGTTTGAATGTGTTTGACTTTCATTTGATTAAAAAACTTTTGTTTGAATGTGCTATACTTTCATTTGATACCCAAAGCTTTGTTTGAATGTGTTTGCCTATTTTTTATTTAATTAGCTTCGTTGAAATGCATTAGACTTTCATTCGATTCAAAAAGCATTGGTTGAATGTGTTTGTCCATCATTGAATGTGTTTGACTTTCATACGTTTCAAAAAGCTTTGTTGGAATGTGTTTTACTTTCATTTGATTCAAAAAACTTTTTTTGAAAGTGTTTGACTTTCATTTGATTCAAAAAGCTTTGTTTAAATGTGTTTGAGTTTCATTTAATTCAAAAAGCTTTGTCTGAATGTGTTGGACTTTCATTCGATTTAAAAAGCTTGGTTTGAATGTGTTTGAATTTCCTTTGACTCAAAAAACTTTGTTTGAATGTGTTTAACTTTCACTCGATTCAAAAAGCTTTATTTGAATGTATTTGAATTTCATTTGATTGAAAAAGCTTTGTTTGAATGTGTTTGACTTTCATTTATTTCAATAAGCTTTGTTTGATTACCATTTACTTTATTTGATTCAAAAATCTTTGTTTGAATGTGTTTAACTTTTATTTTATTCAAAAGGCTTTGTTCGAATGTGTTTGACTTTCATTCGATTCAAAAAGCATTGTTTGAATGTGTTTGTCTTTCATTTGATTCAAAAAGCTTTGTTTGACTGTGTTTGACTTTCATTTGTTTCAAAAAGCTTTGTTGAATTTGTTTTACTTTCATTGTATTCTAAAAGCTTTTTTTTTAATGTGTTTGACTTTTATTTGATTTAATAAGCTTTGTTTGAATGTGTTTTATTTTCATTTGATTCAAAAAGCTTTGTTTTAATGTGTTTGATTTTCATTTGATTCAAAAAGCTTTGTTTGAATGCGTTTGACTTTTATTTAACTCTAAGAGCTTTGTTAGAATGTATTTGACTTTTATTCGATTCAAAAAGGTTCGTTTGAATGTGTTTGACTTTCATTTGACTCTAACAGCTTTGTTTGAATGTGTTTGACTTTCATTTGATTGTAAAAGCTTTGTTTGAACGTGTTTTACTTTTTCATTTGATTTCAAAAGTTTTGTTTGAATGTGTTTGCCTTTTTTTTGTTTTTTTTTTTGGAAAATAAGATTTTATTACCAAAGAGAGAAAGTTACAACTTACAAGAGCTAAGTTATAAATACTACCAGAACACCACAAGACCTGTTAAACAGGCCAAACCCCAAAAACCAGTTCTAGATCCTATCCTAGCCACCTTCTAGGAAGGGTTGAAAGGCCTAGAACAAACTAGACTCAGATTTCCAGCCACCTTCTAGGAAGGGTTGTGGAAACCAGGACCAGACAACAACACAAGCAGCAAACTACAAGGCAAACAACCAAAAACCACCAAAACAACAAAAGCCTAAAAATACAAAGGATTTCTATTAGAGACAAGGCAACTACAAGCAAACTGCAAGCTTGAAACCTCTGCCAAACCCAGAACAGCAGCACCTAGCAAGCTGCCACCCAGAGCCAGCAAACAGCAACAAGAACAGAACCAATCCCAAGAGCAGAACCAGCTACCACCCTAGCCAAAAGACCAGACCAGCAGCAGCTAAAAAGCTGCACCACCTGCCAAAACAACAGCAACCAAACCAAACCAGCAGCTGTAGCAGAAACCAAACAACAACCTCAAACAACTGCAACAGCAATAAAACCAACACAGCACTGCAGCAAGAAAAGGAAACAACACAAAGAACAAAAATAGCAGCACAGCAACAGAACCAGGCCAGCAGCAGAACTGAGCATCAGCATCATATCATTCAGCAGCAGGCAGCAGGCAACAAAGCAGCAACAGCAGACGAGCTGTTGACTAATACAGCAGCTTATCAACAGCAGATGAGGAGAAATAGCACAGAACAACAACATCATCTGAATAGCAGCAGCACAACAATGCAAAAACAGCAGCAGAGCAGCAACAGAAAAGCAGCAGCAGCTTGCAGCACAGCACCAGAACAACAGAGCAGCAGGCCATAGAACCAGCAGATCAGAAGCAGCCAGAAGCAAGGCAACAAACCGGCAGGTCAAAAGTAGTAGCGGAGAAGCAGCAGCCAGCCGCAAAATATAAATTTTAAAACCGAAAATAGCTTCAAAGAATAAACCAGCAGCAACAACACATCACTCAATACCAAAAAAAAACAACAAAAGAAAAACCAGCAAAAACAAACCCAACACTAGAAACCAGCACCCAGAAACAAGGAACCAGAAATATCAAGAACTAGAAACAACACCAGAAAATCAGAGAAGCAGAAGCAGCCCTAAACAATCAAACATTTGCTTCCCGCCGGGATTCTACAGACTGAATGAAAGATAATATCCCTAACAAGGGCATAAACAAATTTGCAGCACCTAGTAAACAAGACTGTATTCCTCTGAATCCATATACCATAAACCGTTTCAGTAAAGGCTTTGTTTTTCAATCTGGAACTTCTACAGATTTTCTTCATCCAATCAATCTTATCACTAAACTGCTGAACAGGCTTGGAAACATGTAAAATATCCAACACCTTCTTCCAAACCTGTCTAGAGTATTCACAATCAAAGAATAGATGTTAAACACTTTCATTGCTATTCAAACACAAGAAGCACCTTGGATCAAAAGGAATGTTCCATTGGAGCAACCTATCCTTAGTGACAAGCCTATTCCACAAAGCTAGCCACAAGATAAAACACTTTTAGGAGTTGCCAAGTTATGACAAATGACTCTCTTCCAAGGAACCTTAGGGACTTGAGGTCTAATAGCAGCATAAAGCTTCTTGATTTTCACTTTGTTGCCCTGCATGAAACCATCCCATCCCCCTTGATCATTCACAACATTTCTACAGCTCAAAATCTTCTTCAAGAACCAAGAGAATTTAGCAGGGGTAGGGGTGGTCCAACAATCTCTATGCTTGAAGTAATAGATATGGACCCACTTAACCCAAAGATTATCTGCCTTGTGAGCAATATCCCAAAGTAACTTAGTGACAGCTGCTTTATTCCATTCAGGAAGAGACAACAAATTCCAGCCACCACAAACTTTAGGGAGACAAACATTATTCCAAGCCACCAAAGGTTTTTTAGCAGGGGCAGAGGAACCAGTCTAAAGAAAGCATCTGAATTTAGCCTTAACCACTTTCAAAATTTTCTTTGGTAAGATGAAAATTTGAGCCCAATATGTCTGAATACCAAACAACACACTCTTCACCAACTGAAGCCTCCCCGCATAAGACAGGTGTTTAGCCATCCACCCTTGGATTCTAGTAGTCACCTTCTCCACCAAAGGCCTACACTGAGCAATAGTAAGCTTCTTGGAAGAAAGAGGGACCCCAAGATACCTAAAAGGGATAGTACCTTGAGAAACACCAAGAAGCTCCCTCAGCTCTGTCTGAACATCAGTAAAACCCCTCTAAAATAGACTTCACTTTTATCAAGATTAGCAGAAAGTCCTGAGGCACCTGAGAATTTTAAGAAGGCTTGGAAGAGGAGCTTAACAGAAACACTATCAGCTCTAGAGAACATCAGAAGATCATCAGCAAACATCATGTGAGTTAGGTTTAACTTTTCACATCTAGGATGAAAGTTGAAATCAGGAGTTAACCTAAGCTCATCAAGGCATCTGGAGAGGTATTCCATACCAATAGCAAAAAGAAAGGGAGACATAGGGTCACCTTGCCTTAGGCCTTTCTTAGCTTCAAAGGGAGGAGTATTAAAACCATTATTAAGAATAGAATAGGAGACAGAAGTAAGACTAGTCCAGATCAAGCTAACAAATCTCTGAGGGAAACCAAGCTCCTGCATAACAGTGATCAAAAATCCCCACTCAACGGAATCATAGGCTTTCTTCAAATCCACCTTAACCATGAACCTATGAGAGATAAATTTTTTATCATAGCCTTTGATCAATTCAGTTGCAAGAAGGATGTTGTCACCAATGTGTTTGCCTGGAATGAACCCTGCCTGAGCATCATCAATCACCTCACCAATGATAGCAGCAAGCCTAGCAGTTATAATTTTAGAAATTAGCTTATAAACTACCGTACAACAAGCTATAGGTCTAAAATCCTTAACATGAGAGGCATTTGGGATTTTAGGAACAAGAGTGATAGTTGTACAATTCCATTGCTTAGGCAAGGTCCCTTTAGTAAAAAAATCAATAACACAAGCATAAATATCATCTTTCATAATATGCCAAGCTCTCTTACAGAAAAGGGAGTTAAAGCCATCAATACCAGGAGCTTTAGTGTTATCAATTCCCTTAAGGGCAGCATCAATTTCATCATGAGAAATAGTCCTAATGAGATAGCTCTGAGCAGCAAAGCTAAGCTGCTTACCCCTCCTCATAGTGACAAGGTCAACAGTAGGGAGCCAAGGATCCTGAGTCCCTAAAAGAGACTTATAGAAGGAGATAATTTCATGAGAAATAGCAGCCAGATCCTTGAGCAACACCTGATTAGAATATAAAATGGAATCAATTCTATTCCTTGCTTGTCTACTCTTCATCATAGAGAAGAAATAATGAGAGTTGCCATCTCCAAGCTTAATACAATTGATCCTTGATTTTTGTTTGAAGATGCTTTCCTGAATATCATTCCAATGTTTGACAACCTTAATAGCATCAGATTCTTTAGCATAAAGATCCAATTCATCAGGATTTTGAGCCATTAAGTTCTGAATTCCAGAAAACTCAATATTTGCTTGATCAATCTTTTCCTCAATGTTTCCAAACTGCTTGCTATTAAGAGACTTAATACTAGCCTTCTCAGAATTAAGCTTCTGCCAGACAGAAAAACCAAAACCCCAAGTCTGAGAAATAGTATCAAGAAAATCAGGGTGATCCAAAACCTGAAAGGCCTACCTCTCCCACCAGGGGCAGTACAAACATCCAACAGAACTAGACTATGATTAGATAAAGAGAGTGGGAGATAGACAGTCTCAACATGCCCTTGAGAGGCCAGCCAAGCTTTGTTACCAAAGACTCTATCAATCCTAGAAAGAGTTCTAGGACCTGTGTGAGCCTTATTTGACCAAGAGTAGAAGGCTCCTTTGCTCTTAATCTCAGTGAGGTCCAAATCATCAACCAGACTCTGAAAATCTCTAGTCTCATAATCAGTAACATCAGTATAATGAAGCCTATCTGAAGTATGAAGGACAGAGTTATAGTCACCAGCACAAATCCAAGGAGAATGCTGAATAGAGATGCTTCTAAGACCTTCCCACAAAGGAAGCCTATCATGAATAGAGTGAAGCCCATAAACAACAGTAAGATGAATTTGAGTAGGGAGGTCCTTAGAAGAAACACTATAATGAATGAACTGTTCATGAACCTTCAAGACATTAACAGTTACTTTATCTGCATTCCTACCAAGCAAAATCCTCCCTTTGGGAGAATGGTCCTAATTACACAACCAAAGCCAAGAAGAGCCAAACTTCCTCTGATAAGTGAGAACATTTTTCAATTTCATTTTAGTTTCAAGCAAACTAACAACATCAACTGAATGAGAATGAAGCAACCTCTTGACAGAGGCAACTTTGCCAGGGTCATTTAGGCCCCTGACATTCCAGATACAGTAAATCATGACACCAAAGGGGGAAAAACCTTTGTTTGAATGTGTTTTACTTTCATTTGATTAAAAAAGCTTTGTTAGAATGTGTTTGACTTTCATTCGATTCAAAAAGCTTTGTTTGAATGAGTTTTACTTTATTTGATTCAAAAAGCTTTGTTTGAATGTGTTTCACTTTTATTTATTCAAAAGGCTTTGTTCGAATGTGTTTGACTTTCATTTGATTCAAAAAGTTTTGTTTGAATGTGTTTGACATTCATTTGATTAAAAAAGATTTATTTCAATGTGTTTCTCTATAATTCGGTTCAAAAAAATTTGTTTGAATATTTTTTACTTTAATTTGATTTAATTAGCTTCGTTAAATGCTTTTGACTTTCATTCGATTCAAAAGGATTTGTTTGAATGTGTTTGACTTTCATTTTATTCAAAAAAAATTTGTTTGAATATGTTTAAATTTCATTAGATTCAAAAACCTTAATTTAAATGTATTTTACTTTAATTTCATTTGATTCAAAATGCATTGTTTGAATGTGTTTAACTTTCATTTCATTCAAAAAAGCTTTTTTTGAATGAGTTTGACTTTCATTTGAATCAAAAAGCTTTGTTTGAACGTGTTTGACTTTCATTCGATTCTAAAAGCTTTGTTTTAATGTGTTTAACTTATATTTGATTCAAAAAGCTTTGTTTGAATGTGTTTAACTTTCATTTGATATATAATGTTTTTTTAAATGTGTTTTACTTTAATTTGATTCCAAAAGCTTTGTTTGAATGTGTTTGACTTTTATTTGATTTAATAAGCTTCGTTGAATGCATTTGACTTTCATTCGATTCAAAAGGCTTTGTTTGAATGTGCTTGTCCTTCATTTGATTCAAAAAGCTTTGTTTAATGTGTTTGTCTTTCATTCAATTTAAAAACCTTTGTTTGAATGTGTTTTACTTTCATTTGATTCAAAAAGCTTTTTTTTTAGTGTTTGACTTTCATTTTATTAAAAAATCTTTGTTTGAATGCGTTTGAGTTTCATTCTATTCAAAAAGCTTTGTTTGAATGTGTTTCACTTTCATTCGATTCGAAAAGCTTTGTTTGAATGTGTTTGAGTTTCCTTTGACTCACAAAGCTTTATTTGATTATTTTTAACTTTCACTCGATTCAAAAAGCTTTGTTTGAATGTGTTTGACTTTCATTTGATTCAAAAACCTCTGTTTGAATGTGTTTAACTTTCATTTTATTAAATTTTTTTGATTTGAATGTGATTTACTTTTATATGATTCCAAAAGCTTTGTTAGAACGAGTTTGACTTTAATTTGATTAAAATAGGTCCGTTTAATGCATTTGACTTTCATTCCATTCATAAAGCTTTGTTTGAATGTGTTTAACTTTCATTTCATTCAAAAAAGATTTTTTTGAATGAGTTTGACTTTCATTTGAATCAAAAAGCTTTGTTTGAACGTGTTTGACTTTCATTCGATTCTAAAAGCATTGTTTTAATGTGTTTAACTTATATTTGATTCAAAAAACTTTGTTTGAATGTGTTTAACTTTCATTTGATTTATAATGTTTTTTTAAATGTGTTTTACTTTCATTTGATTCCAAAAGCTTTGTTTGAATGTGTTTGACTTTTATTTGATTTAATAAGCTTCGTTGAATGCATTTGACTTTCATTCGATTCAAAAGGCTTTGTTTGAATGTGCTTGTCCTTCATTTGATTCAAAAAGCTTTGTTTAATGTGTTTGTCTTTCATTCAATTTAAAAACCTTTGTTTGAATGTGTTTTACTTTCATTTGATTCAAAAAGCTTTTTTTTAAGTGTTTGACTTTCATTTTATTAAAAAATCTTTGTTTGAATGCGTTTGAGTTTCATTCTATTCAAAAAGCTTTGTTTGAATGTGTTTAACTTTCATTCGATTCGAAAAGCTTTGTTTGAATGTGTTTGAGTTTCCTTTGACTCAAAAAGCTTTATTTGATTATTTTTAACTTTCACTCGATTCAAAAAGCTTTGTTTGAATGTGTTTGACTTTCATTTGATTCAAAAACCTCTGTTTGAATGTGTTTAACTTTCATTTTATTAAAATTTTTTGATTTGAATGTGATTTACTTTTATATGATTCCAAAAGCTTTGTTAGAACGAGTTTGACTTTAATTTGATTAAAATAGGTCCGTTTAATGCATTTGACTTTCATTCCATTCATAAAGCTTTGTTTGAATGTGTTTGACTTTCATTTCATTCAAACGCTTTGTTGGAATGTGTTAGACTTTCATTGGATTCAAAAGGCTTTGTTTGAATGAGTTTCACTTTATTTGATTCAAAAAGCTTTGTTTGAATGTGTTTGAATTTTGTTTAATTCTAAAGGCTTTGTTCGAATGTGTTTGATTTTCATTTAATTCAAAAAGCTTTGTTTTCAAAAAGCTTTGTTTGAATGTGTTTGACTTTCATTTGACTCAAAAAGCTTTGTTAGAATGTGTTTGACTTTCATTCGATTCAAAAAGCTTGGTTTGAATGAGTTTTACTTAATTTGATTCAAAAAGCTTTGTTTGAATGTGTTTCACTTTTATTTATTCAAAAGGCTTTGTTCGAATGTGTTTGACTTTCATTTGATTCAAAAAGTTTTGTTTGAATGTGTTTATCATTCATTTGATTAAAAAAGATTTATTTGAATGTGTTTCACTATAATTCGATTCAAAAAGATTTGTTTGAATATTTTTTACTTTAATTTGATTTAATTAGCTTCGTTAAATGCTTTTGACTTTCATTCGATTCAAAAAGATTTGTTTGAATGTGTTTGACTTTCATTTGATTTAAAAAAATTTGTTTGAATATGTTTAAATTTCATTAGATACAAAAACCTTAATTTGAATGTATTTTACTTTAATTTCATTTGATTCAAAATGCATTGTTTGAATGTGTTTGACTTTCATTCGATTCAAAAATCTTTGTTTGAATGTGTTTGACTTTTTTTCGATTTTAAAAGTTTTTTTTTTTTGGTAAATATGGAATTTTATTTCCAAAATTAGAGAAAGTTACAAACTTAAAAAATGCTAAGCTGTAACAATACCAAACATCATAGACCAAAACAGGACAAACCAACACCAGCAGTCCAAGAATCTGCCCTAACCACCTTCTAGAAAGGGTGCTTTAGAGACTAAAGGACACCTACTGGACTCAGACTCACAACCACCTTCTAGGAAGGGTACTGAGAGCCAGGACCAGACAAGAACACCTCTGACTGCAAGCAGCACAGGAAATATTGGAGAACAAAAACTGTAAACTGCAAAACAACCTAGACCAGCAACCAAATAAAGCTAGAACAGCTACCAAAAAATATAATAACAAAAAAAACAGCAGCTGCCAATAAAAAACAACATACACAGCACCCAAGCTGTTGCATACTTCAGACCAGAACAACATACACATAACTAGAAACTCAGGTGAGCAATAGTAGCTTCCTATCAGATTTGTTGCACCTAACAGCAACATGAAAAACAATTTCCTTAAACACAGTTTCTGCAGGTTAACAGTCACCTGTAAACATCAAACTAGTCCTTTGCAACCATATACTGTAAATAACCTCAGCAAAACACATAGAGTATACTCTTCCCTTACTGCTAGACTTCTTGTAATTCTTAATTATCCATTGTTGTTCACTGTAAAAAGGCTTAACTGATTTTTAACATCAAGAAGCTTCAAAGCCTATTCCCATATATTCTTAGAGTAAGGACAACAGAAAAACAAGTGAGAAACAGTTTCACAAGAGTTCTGGCAGAAAAGGCAAATGGGATCACAATTTGCATTCCACTTAACAATTCTATCCTTAGTAGCAAGTTTATCAAGCAAGGCTAACCAAGTAATGAAAATACTCTTAGGAGCAACTTGGTTATTGCAAACAATTCTTTTCCACCCTACTTTAGCAACCTGAGGTCGAATCCGAGCATAAAGTTAAGCAATACTCATCTTCCCATTTTTCAGAATAGATGACCAGCTACCAATATTATCAATAATATCTCTACAGCTTAAAATTTTCTACAACACCCAAGAGCATTTCTTGGGAATAGTAGTAGTCCAAATATTTCTATTGCTGAAAAAATAGGTATGCACCCATTTCACCCACATATTGTCAGCTTTATGAGCAAGATCCCAAAGAATCTTACAAATAGCAGCTTTATTCCAATCACCAAGAGAGGTAATATTCCAGCCACCACACACCTTAGGAAGAGTCATATGATTCCAGGAGACAGGAGCCTTTTTTGCATAAGTGTTCTTCCCAGTCCAAAGAAAAATTCTGAACTTAGATTCAATTTCCCTAAGAATCTTCTTAAGTAAGATGAAAATCTGAGCCTAGTAAGCTTGAATACCAAATAGAACACTTTTGATAAGCTGCAACCTACCAGCATAAGACAAGTTTCTAGAAGTCTAGCATCCAATCCTAACAGTAACCCTTTCAACCAAAGGTCTACACTAAGCAACAATTAGCTTATTAGAAGACAATGGCACCCAAAGATATCTAAAAGGCAAACTACCTCTACTCAAGCCAAGCACACTTTGTAGCTGATCTTTATCCAAATCAAAAATGCCTCCAAAATAAACCTCACTCTTACTTAAATTACCATCAGACCAGAAGCACAAGAGAACTTTTGGAAATCATGCAAGAGAAGCTGAATAGAGATGGAATAAGCCCTAGAGAAGAGAAGAAGATCATCTACAAACATCAAGTGGGTAATGCCTAATTTCTCACATCTAGGGTCAAAATTGGATTTAGGATTCCCAATTATTTCCTTAAGGCACCTAAAGAGGTACTCCATACATAGAGCAAAAAGAAAAGGAGACATAGGATCTCCTTGTCAAAGACCCTTTTTTGCAGGAAAAGGATTAGTAGGAAAACCATTAATCATCACAGAGTAAGAATTAGAATAGACACAAGTCATAATCCACTTCACAACTGTATGGGGAAAACCAAGCTCTTCTAAGTTAGTCTGCAAAAAGGGCCATTCAACTGAGTCATATGCCTTTCTCAAGTCAATCTGGATCATGCACCTAGGAGAAACAAAATTATGAGAGTAGCCTTTGATCAATTCAGTAGCCAAAAGAATATTATCACCAATGTGTATACCTGGGATAAACCCAGCTTGAACATCATTATTAACAGTCCCCACCACTTTAGAAATCCTGTTAATGAGAACTTTAGAGATCAACTTGTACAACATGGTACAACAAGCAATATGCCTAAACTCTTTAACATAAGAAGAATGCTGGACCTTAGGCACTATGGAGATTGTTGTACAATTCCACTGTTTAGCAATTACACTAGTATCAAAGAAAGAGAAGATAGCAGCATAAATAACGGTTTTGATCATAGGCCAGGCCTTTTTGAAGAAAACAACATTGAAACCATCTATACCAGGTGCCTTATCATCTCCAATCTGAGCTAGAGCATTATCAATCTCAGAAGTAGTAACAACAGGAGTTAAAATGTCAATGGAGCCAGGACTGAGAGGCTATACAACAAACCAACAGCAGACAAAAACACTAGCTAACAAGTAAAGCACCGTCTGACTCAGAACACCTACAAGCCGTATTAAAGACAATATCTCGGACAGCAATTTCAGCAGGTTTACAGACTCCATTAAAAACAATCGAGTTTCTTTGAATCCAAATGTTGTATACTGTCTCAGCAAAAGCCATAATCAGCAACCCTTTCTTAGCTCTGCAATTCTTCATCAACCACTTGATTTCATCAGCAAAGTGCAGAATTTTCCTATTATAATGCAGAATCTTTAAGACAGCTTTCCACACTCTATGAGCATAGGAACATTCAAAGAACAAGTGTTGAACTGTTTCAGCTTTCTGTAAGCAAAGCAAACAGATAGGATCACAGTGGATATTCCAAGTTAATAACCTATCCTTTGTCACCAACCTGTTCCAAAGAACAAGCCATAAAATGAAGACACACTTAGGAGTAGCTCTATTATTGCAAATCAGTCTTGTCCAATCAACTTTCTGACTTTGGGGTCTAAGCAAGGCATAAAGCTTCCTAATCTTCATCACAGTACCTTGAACAAAGTTACCCCATCCCCCTACACTATCTACAACCTCTCTACACTGCAGGATTTTCCTAAGCACCCAAGAGCACATCTTAGGAACAGGGAAATCCCAGCAATCCTTTCCTTTGAAGAAGTAGATATGAACCCATTTCACCCACAAATTATCAGCCTTGTGAGACAAATCCCAGAGTAACTTAGTCACAACTGCTTTGTTCCAAATTGGAAGAGACAGGACATTCCACCCTCCACTTACTTTAGGCAAACAAACTGTATCCCAAGCCACCAGAGCTCCCCTTGAAAAATGAGTTGTTCCAGTCCAAAGAAAAGCCCTAAACCTAGCCTCATGTTCTTTAAGGATTTTCTTTGGAAGGATAAATATTTGAGCCCAATAAGTTTGGATCCAAAAAAAAGCACCCCTTTCACCAATTGGATCCTACCAGCATAAGAAAGATGCCTACCTGCCCAGCTTATGATTCTAGCAGTAACTTTTTCAACCAAGGGCCTACATTGGTTTATAGTAAGCTTCTTTGAAGACAAAGGTACCCCAAGATACCTAAAAGGAAGATTGCCCTGGGGCATACTAAGAGCATCTCTTAAAATCTGTTGCTCATCTTCACTAATACCACCAAAGAACACCTCACTCTTATCCAAATTAGCAGACAAACCAAATGCCTTAGAAAACTTCTGAAAAGCTTGAAAAAGCAACTAGACAGAGACCAAATCAGCTCTAGCAAACATGTAAATCATCTGCAAACATAAGGTGGGTGATACTTATTTTCTCACATCTAGGATGATAATTAAAGTCAGGAGTAGACTTCAAATCATGTAAGCACCTTGTGAGATACTCCATCCCAATAGCAAAAAGAAAGAGACATGGGGTCTCCTTGCCTTAACCCTTTCCTTGCATCAAAAGGAACACTAGGAAAACCCATTTAAGAGAACTGAGAAGGAAACAGAAGTAATACACCCCATAACCCAATCAAAAAACTGCTTAGGGAAACTCATCTCTTCCATAACAGCCCTTAAGAAGCTCCATTCAAGGGAATCATAAGCCTTTTTCAAATCTATTTTGAGAATGCACCTTGGGGTAATGAATCTATGTGAATAACCTTTAATTAACTCAGTAGCAAGCAAGATATTATCCCCAATTCGCTTCCCATGAATAAACCCTACCTGAGCATCATCAACAACCTCCCCAATGACCTGAGCTAGTCTTACAGTTATCACCTTAGAAATTAACTTATACAGCACAGTACAGCAAGCTATAGGCCTGAACTCTTTCACATAAGAAGGATTTGGAACTTTAGGAACCAAAGTAATGGTAGTACAGTTCCAATGCTTCTGCATAATCCCAGTATCAAAGAATTCCTGCACCCCAGCATAAACATCTGATTTAACATCATTCAAGACTTGCTTAAAAAAGTAAGCATTAAAGCCATCTATCCCGGGAGCTTTTGAGTCATCAATGCCTTTTAAAGCTTTGTCAATCTCACCATGAGTGATAGAGGCAATCAAAAGTTGTTGAGAAACAAAGCTTAACTGCTTCCCTTTTCCCATAGTCACCAAATCAAATGCAGGCAACCAGTCAGCTTTATCACCTAGAAGCTTCTTAAAAAATTGCACACTTCAGCAACCACTTGACTTGGATCTCTAATAAGCATATCTTGCTCATTATAGATTGAGTCAATTCTATTCCTAGAGTGTCTTTGCTTCATCATAGAAAAGAAGTAATGGTTATTAGCATCACCCAGTTTCACCCTTTCCACTCTAGATTTTTGCTTATAAATACTTTCCTAGATTCCAGTCCAGTAGTTGACCTGAGCAATGGCTTTAATCTCTTTAATTTGAAGCTCAAGATTATCAGTATTTACAGCAATATCACTCTGAATACTATCAAAATCAACAAGAGCAGCTTCAAGCCTTTCAGCAGTTTTAGCAAAATGCTTCAAATGCAAATCCTTATTTTTGCTTTTAACATTTTTAAGCTTATTCCACACTCTCAGCATTGCATTTCCAGTCAAAGCATTACCCCAAGCATCCCTAACAGTATTATGAAACTGATCATGCTTTGCTATACAGTTCAAGAATCTGAAAGGCCTTCCTTGGGAAGAAGGAGCAGAACAAAGCTCAATCAAGACAAGGCTATGGTCAGAAAGAGCAGGATTAAGATAAAAGGCCTCAACATACCCATAAATATCCAACCACCTTTGGTTGACCAAACCCCTATCAATTCTAGTACAGGTCCTAGGCCCCTCATGAGCCTTGTCAGACCAAGAATAAAAAGGACCTTTGCTTTTAATCTCACAAAACTCCATAATATCTACAAAACCTTGAAAATCTCTCACCTCATAATCTGAAACAGGATTGCCATTGATTCTATCATCAGAACACAGAACAGAATTGAAGTCCCGAACACAAATCCAAGGATCCTGCTGCAAACCAAGATTCTGAATCCCAGTCCATAAAGCTTTCCTATCATGAATAGAGTGGAGACCATAAACAAAAGTGCAAAGGATTAGAGCTGTAGAATCTCTATGACTCACTGCACAGTGAATAAATTGCTCATGAAATGTTAGAACATCAAGATTAAGAACATCTGAATTCCACCCAACCCAAATTCTACCTTTCTGAGAGTAGGAATGGTTATCAACCCAAGACCAAGATAACCCAAACTTCTTCTGGAGAATCTTGAATTTTCCTTGCTTTACCTTAGTCTCAAGTAAGCCAATGACCTCAATTGAATGATTTCTAAGTAGCCTTTTAACATTAGCTACTCTGCCAGGGTCATTCAAACCCCTGACATTCCAGGAGTAGATGATCATAGAACAGGAGGGGGTATTGACTGACCCCCGCCTGTGTTGATGAAAAACCCACCATCTTCAACATTGAGAGCCAAAAAAGCACTAGATTGTGTAATTGGATGTGAATTTTTGACACTTTGGCTGCTTCTGTTCTTCCTTCCCACTACTCTCTAGCCATCATCAGGATTAACATTACCAGGAGCAGCAGCTAGAGTAGCTTGAACCTGCTCAGGGCCAGGTGGGCCTTCAGTAGGAACAGTCTGCTTCTGCTTTGGCACCCACACCTTTTCCTGAGCTAGAGGCTTATTTGCTGGTTTTCGTTTCTTTGTGTGAGTTTGCTTGCCACTTTTAATAGCAGCACAATCATGTACTGCCTTATTACACTTCTTACAGAAAGGCGGCTTCCACTCAAAAATAGCCTTTACTTCAATTATCTCACCATTAAGGATTTCAAGTAGAACAGAACTAGGCAATTCTTTGGTTATATCAACCTCAATTAACACCCTAGCAAAAGAAATCCTCATTTGTCTAGTAGTACATTTATCTGCACAGATAGGCACTCCCAATAGACTACCTATTCTACTAAGAATGTCAACTCCCCAACAATTTAAGGGAAGATTGGGGAACTTAACCCATAGGGGAACAGTCCTCAGAACTTTAGCCTGAAAATCAAACCTAGAACTACAAGCTTTAACAATAGCTGGCTTACTAGAAAACATATGAGGTCCGGAGCATAAAATCATATTATATCATCCTCAGACTTTAAATTAATAACAAAGTAACCATCATCATGCCAATATATTTCAGTTCTCAGCAAAATATCTATGAACAGAAGCAATAGTAGGGTAATACCCAACAACATAGAACACAATAGCATTTTTCCATCTCAAGTTACCTGTATTCAGTTCAGATTCCTGCAATTGGGCAATTCTTTTACCCTCTTGAACCTTTGGAGCGACAAAAGACAGGGGAGCTCCTTTAGCAGTAAGCTTCCCGTCCCATTTCCCAACTCCTGCACGCATGGCTTCATGAACTTCAGATGGTTGATTACCTTGATTCTCTGTCGGAATCGAGCTCATAGAACAAGCAGGATCCACCGGAACAGTAATCATGCTTGAATCAGGAACAAGATTCAATGGAACAGTAACTAAGGAGACCCTAGTGACTGATTCAGTCGATTTCTTCTATTGACTAGCCATTACCGATTGATGATGGATCTCAAGCAATCGGAGGTCAGCCTTTGATATCATCCCAGATTATTTGTGAACCAAACGAGGCAGCGGTGTAACTAGATCTTCATCACCTAATAATCTATCATTCGACACTTGCATAGATTGTTTTTGTGTTTTTGATGCATTATTAGGGCATGGAGTGAATTGCTTCTTCTTCTTTGCCATTGATGATCAAGCTAAGAAAAGGGACCAGCTCAGAAAATCGCCATTGGAGAAGAGAGAGAAGAGAGAAAAGTAAAGAAAAGTCAAGCCCTAAAGTGTGTAATCCGAAAAATCTTTGACTTTCATTCGATTCAAAAAGCTTTGTTTGAATGTGTTTGAGTTTTATTTGATTTAAAAACCTTTGTTTGAATTTGTTAGACTTTCATTCGATTTAAAAATCTTGGTTTAAATGTGTTTGACTTTCCTTTGATTCAAAAAGCTTTGCTTCAATGTGTTCAACTTTCATTCGATTTAAAAAGCTTTGTTTGAATGTGTATGACTTTCATTTGATTGAAAAAGCTATGTTTGAATGTGTTTAACTTTCATTTGATTAAAATTATTTTGTTTGAATGTGATGTACTTTTATTTAATTCCGAAAGCTTTGTTAGAATGTGATTGACTTTAATTTTATTTAATTAGATTGGTTGAATGCATTTGACTTTCATTCGATTCAAAAAGCTTTGTTTGATTGTGTTTAACTTTAATTTAATTCAAAAATCTTTGTTTGAATATGTTTGACTTTCATTCGATTTAAAAAGCTTTGTTTGAATGAGTTTTACTTTATTTGACTCAAAAAGCTTTGTTTGAATGTGTTTGTTTTTTGTTTAATTCAAAAGGCTTTGTTCCAATGAGTTTGACTTTCATTTGATTCAAAAAGCTTTGTTTGAATGTGTTTGACTTTAATTTTGATTCAAAAAGCTTTTTTTGAATTTTTTACTTTAATTTGATTTAATTGGCTTCGTTAAATGAATTTGACTTTCATTCGATTCAAAATGATTTGTTTGAATGTGTTTAAATTTCATTAGATTTAAAAAAATTTGATTGAATATGTTTGAATTTCATTCGATTCATAAAGCTTAGTTTGAATGTATTTTTCTTTAATTTCATTTTTTTCAAAAAGCTTTGTTTGAATGTGTTAGACTTTCATTTGATTCAAATAGGTTTGTTTAAATGTGTTTGACTTTCATTCGATTCGAAAAGCTTTGTTTGATGAGTTTTACTTTATTTTATTCAAAAAGCTTTGTTTGGAAGTGTTTGACTTTTATTTAGATCAAAAGGCTTTGTTCGAATGTGTTTGACTTTCATTTGATTCAAAAAGCTTTGTTTGAATGCGTTTGACATTCATTTGATTTTAAAAGATTTGTTTGAATGTGTTTGACTTTAATTTGATTCATAAAGCTTTGTTTAAATGTTTTTTACTTTAATTGGATTTAATTAGCATCGTTGAATGCATTTGACATTCATTCGATCGAAAAATATTAGTTTGAAGGTGTTTGACTTTCATTTGATTTTAAAAAATTTGTTTAAATATATTTGAATTTCATTCGATTCAAAAAGCTTAGTTTGAACGTATTTTACTTTAATTTCATTTGATTCAAAAAACTTTGTTTGAATGTGTTTGACTGTCATTCGATTCAAAAATCTTTGTTTGAATTTGTTTGACTTTTATTCGATTCAAAAAGCTTTGTTTGAATGTGTTTAACTTTCATTTAATTAAAAAATTATTGTTTGAAAGTAATTGTCTTTCATTTGTTTCAAAAAGCTTTGTTTGAATGTGTTTTACTTTCATTTGATTCAAAAAGCTTTTTTGAAAGTGTTTGACTTTCATTTGATTCAAAAAGATTTGTTTAATTGTGTTTAAGTTTCATTTGATTCAAAAAGCTTTGTCTGAATGTGTTGGACTTTCATTCGACTCAAAAAGCTTGGTTTGAATGTGTTTGAATTTCCTTTGACTCAAAAAAATTTGTTTGAATGTGTTTAACTTTCTTTCGAATCAAAAAGCTTTGTTTGAATGTGTTTGACTTTCATTTGATTCAAAATGCTTTGTTTGAATGTGTTTATGTTTCATTTGATTAAAATTTTATTGTTTGAATGTGATTTACTTTTATTTGATTCCAAAAGCTTTGTTAGAATGTGTTTGACTTTTATTTGATTTAATTAGTTTCATTTAATGAATTTGACTTTCATTTAATTCAAAAAGCTTTGTTTGAATGTGTTTGAATTTCATTTGATTCAAAAAGCTTTGTTTGAATGTGTTTGACTTTCATTTAATTCAATAAGTTATTTTTTATTACCATTTACTTTATTTGATTTAAAAAGCTTTGTTTGAATGTGTTTATTTTTTATTTTATTCGAAACGCTTTGTTCGAATGTGTTTGACTTTCATTCGATTCAAAAGGCATTGTTTGAATGTGTTTGTGTTTCATTTGATTCAAAAAGCTTTATTTGATTGTGTTAGACTTTCATTTGTTTCAAAAAGCTTTGTTGAATTTGTTTTACTTTCATTGTATTCTAAAAGCTTTTTTTGAATGTGTTTGACTTTTATTTGATTTAAAAAGCTTTGTTTGAATGTGCTTTTATTTTCATTTGATTCAAAAAGCTTTGTTTTAATGTGTTTGATTTTCATTTGATTCAAAAAGCTTTGTTTTAATATGTTTGACTTTCATTTGACTCTAAAAGCTTTGTTAGAATGTATTTAATTTTCATTCAATTCAAAAAGCTTCGTCTGAATGTGTTTGACTTTAATTTGACTCTAACTGCTTTGTTTGAATGTGTTTGACTTTTATTTGATTATAAAAGCTTTGTTTGAATGTGTTTTACTTTTTTATTTGATTGCAAAAGTTTTATTTGAATGTATTTGCCTTTTATTTGATTAAATGAGCTTCGTTGAATGCATTTGACTTTCATTCGATTCAAAAAGCTTTGTTTGAATGTGTTTGAATTTCATTTGATTTAAAAATTTTTGTTTGAAAGTGTTTTACTTTCATTAGATTAAAAAGCTTTGTTGAATATGTTTTTCTTTCATTTGATTAAAAAATATTTTTTTAATGTGTTTGACTTTTTTTTGATTCAAAAAGCATTGTTTGAATGTGTTTGACTTTCATTTGATTAAAAAACTTTTGTTTGAATGTGCTTTACTTTCATTTGATACCCAAAGCTTTGTTTGAATGTGTTTTCCTTTTTTTTTTTATTTAATTAGCTTCGTTGAAATGCATTAGACTTTCATTCGATTCAAAAAGCATTGGTTGAATGTGTTTGTCCATCATTGAATGTGTTTGACTTTCATACGTTTCAAAAAGCTTTGTTAGAATGTGTTTTACTTTCATTTGATATAAAAATCTTTTTTTGAAAGTGTTTGACTTTCATTTGATTCAAAAAGTTTTGTTTAAATGTGTTTGAGTTTCATTTAATTCAAAAAGCTTTGTCTGAATGTGTTGGAGTTTCATTCGATTTAAAAAGCTTGGTTTGAATGTGTTTGAATTTCCTTTGACTCAAAAAAACTTTGTTTGAATGTGTTTAACTTTCATTCGATTCAAAAAGCTTTGTTTGAATG
This sequence comes from Chenopodium formosanum, assembly GCA_024500155.1. Taxonomy (NCBI): domain Eukaryota; kingdom Viridiplantae; phylum Streptophyta; class Magnoliopsida; order Caryophyllales; family Amaranthaceae; genus Chenopodium; species Chenopodium formosanum. Next base: position 46,637,021 of record CM044880.1, read on the forward strand.
TATTTGAATTACATTTGATTAAAAAAGCTTTGTTTGAATGTGTTTGACTTTCATTTATTTCAATAAGCTTTGTTTGATTACCATTTACTTTATTTGATTCAAAAATCTTTGTTTGAATGTGTTTAACTTTTATTTTATTCAAAAGGCTTTGTTCGAATGTATATGACTTTCATTCGATTCAAAAAGCATTGTTTGAATGTGTTTGTCTTTCATTTGATTCAAAAAGCTTGTGGTTGACTGTGTTTGACTTTCATTTGTTTCAAAAAGCTTTGTTGAATTTGTTTTACTTTCATTGTATTCTAAAAGCTTTTTTTTTTAATGTGTTCGACTTTTATTTGATTTAATAAGTTTTGTTTGAATGTGTTTTATTTTCATTTGATTCAAGAAGCATTGTTTTAATGTGTTTGATTTTCATTTGATTCAAAAAGCTTTGTTTGAATATGTTTGACTTTCATTTAACTCTAAAAGCTTTGTTAGAATGTATTTGACTTTCATTCGATTCAAAAAGCTTCGTTTGAATGTGTTTGACTTTCGTTTGACTCTAACAGCTTTGTTTAAATGTGTTTGACTTTCATTTGATTGTAAAAGCTTTGTTTGAACGTGTTTTACTCTTTTATTTAATTTCAAAAGTTTTGTTTCAATGTGTTTGCCTTTTTTTTGTTTTATTTTTGGAAAATAAGATTTTATTACCAAAGAGAGAAAGTTACAACTTACAAGATTTAATTTATAAATACAACCAGAACACCACAAGACTTGTTAAACTGGCCAAACCCCAAAAACCAGTTCTAGATCCTATCCTAGCCACCTTCTAGGAAGGGTTCTAGGAAAGGCCTAGAACAAACTATACTCAGATTTCCAGCCACCTTCTAGGAAGGGTTCTGGAAACCAGGACCAGACAACAACACAAGCAGCAAACTACAAGGCAAACAATCAAAAACCACCAAAACAACAAAAGCCTAAAAATACAAAGGATTTCTATTAGAGACAAGGCAACTACAAGCTTGAAACCTCTGCCAAACCCAGAACAGCAGCACCTAGCAAGCTGCCACCCAGAGCCAGCAAACAGCAACAAGAACAGAACTAATCCCAAGAGCAGAACCAGCTACCACCCTAGCCAAAAGACCAGACCAGCAATAGCTAAAAAGCTGCACCACCTGCCAAAACAGCAGCAACCAAACCAAACCAGCAGCTGTAGCAGAAACCAAACAACAACCTCAAACAACTGCAACAGCAACAAAACCAACACAGCACTGCAGCAAGAAAAAGAAACAGCACAAAGAACAAAAATAGCAGCACAGCAACAGAACCAGGCCAGCAGCAGAACTGAGCATCAGCATCATATCATTCAACAGCAGGCAGCAGGCAACAAAGCAGCAACAGCAGACCAGCTGCTGACTAATACAGCAACTTATCATCAGCAGATGAGGAGAAATAGCACAGGACAGCAACATCATCTAAACAGCAGCAACACAACAATGCAACAATAGCAGCAGAGCAGCAGGACAGCAGCAACAGAAAAGCAGCAGCAGCTTGCAGCACAGCACCAGAACAGCAGGCCACAGAACCAGCAGATTAGATGCAGCCAGAAGCAAGGCAACAAACCGGCAGGGCAAAAGTAGTAGCGGAGAAGCAGCAGCCAGCCGCAAAATATAAATTTTAAAACCGAAAATAGCTTCAAAGAATAAACCAGCAGCAACAACACATCACTCAATACCCAAAAACAAACAACAAAAGCAAAACCAGCAAAAACAAACCCAACACTAGAAACCAGCACCCAGAAACAAGGAACTAGAAATATAAAGAACCAGAAACAACACCAGAAAACAAGAGAAGCAGAAGCAGCCCTAAACAATCAAAAATTTGCTTCCCGCCGGGATTCTACAAACTGAATGAAAGATAATATCCCTAACAAGGGCATAAATAGATTTGCAGCACCCAGTAAACAAGACTGTATTCCTCTGAATCCATATACCATAAACCGTTTTAGTAAAGGCTACATGGATCACTTTGTTTTTCAATCTGGAACTTCTATAGATTTTCTTCATCCAATCAATCTTATCACTAAACTGCTGAACAGGCTTGGAAACATGTAAAATACCCAACACCTTCTTCCAAACCTGTCTAGAGTATTCACAATCAAAGAATAGATGTTGAACACTTTCATTGCTATTCAAACACAAGAAGCACCTTGGATCAAAAGGAATGTTCCATTGGAGCAACCTATCCTTAGTGACAAGCCTATTCCACAAAGCTAGCCACAAGATAAAACACTTTTAGGAGTTGCCAAGTTATGAAAAATGACTCTCTTCCAAGGAACCTTAGGGACTTGAGGTCTAATAGCAGCATAAAGCTTCTTGATTTTCACTTTGTTGCCCTGCATGAAACCATCCCATCCCCCTTGATCATTCACAACATTTCTACAGCTCAAAATCTTCTTCAAGAACCAAGAGAATTTAGCAGGGGTAGGGGTGGTCCAACAATCTCTATGCTTGAAGTAATAGATATGGACCCACTTAACCGAAAGATTATCTGCCTTGTGAGCAATATCCCAAAGTAACATAGTGATAGCTGCTTTATTCCATTCTGGAAGAGACAACAAATTCCAGCCACCACAAACTTTAGGGAGACAGACATTATTCCAAGCCACTAAAGATTTTTTAGCAGGGGCAGAGGAACCAGTCTAAAGAAAGCATCTGAATCTAGCCTCGACCACTTTCAAAATTTTCTTTGGTAAGATGAAAATTTGAGCCCAATATATCTGAATACCAAACAACACACTCTTCACCAACTGAAGCCTCCCAACATAAGACAGGTGTTTAGCCATCCACCCTTGGATTCTAGCAGTCACCTTCTCCACCAAAGGCCTACACTGAGCAATAGTAAGCTTCTTGGAAGAAATAGGGACCCCAAGATACTTAAAAGGGATAGTACCTTGAGAAACACCAAGAAGCTCCCTCAGCTCTGTCTGAACATCAGTAAAACCCCTCTAAAATAGACTTCACTTTTATCAAGATTAGCAGAAAGTCCTGAGGCACCTGAGAATTTTAAGAAGGCTTGGAAGAGTAGCTTAACCGAAACACTATCAGCTCTAGAGAACATCAGAAGATCATCAGCAAACATCATGTGAGTTAGGTTTAACTTTTCACATCTAGGATGAAAGTTGAAATCAGGAGTTAACCTAAGCTCATCAAGGCATCTGGAGAGGTATTCCATACCAATAGCAAAAAGAAAGGGAGACATAGGGTCACCTTGCCTTAGGCCTTTTTTAGCTTCAAAGGGAGGAGTAGGAAAACCATTAATAAGAATAGAATAGGAGACAGAAGTAAGACAAGTCCAGATCTAGCTAACAAATCTCTGAGGGAAACCAAGCTCCTGCATAACAGTGATCAAAAATCCCCACTCAACTGAATCATAGGCTTTCTTCAAATCCACCTTAACCATGCACCTAGGAGAGATAAATTTTTTATTATAGCCTTTGATCAATTCAGTTGCAAGAAGGATGTTGTCACCAATGTGCTTGCCTGGAATGAACCCTGCCTGAGCATCATCAATCACCTCACCAATAATAGCAGCACGCCTAGCAGTTATAATTTTAGAAATGAGCTTATAAACTACCGTACAACAAGCTATAGGTCTAAAATCCTTAACATGAGAAGCGTTAAGGATTTTAGGAACAAGAGTGATAGTTGTACAATTCCATTGCTTAGGCAAGGTCCCTTTAGTGAAAAAATCAATAACAAAAGCATAAATATCATCTTTCATAATATGCCAAGCTCTCTTAAAGAAAAGGGAGTTAAAGCCATCAATACCAGGAGCTTTAGTGTTATCAATTCCCTTAAGGGCAGCATCAATTTCATCATGAGAAATAGTCCTAATGAGATAGCTCTGAGTAGCAAAGCTAAGCTGGTTACTCCTCCTCATAGTGACAAGGTCAACAATAGGGAGCCAAGGAGCCTGAGTCCCTAAAAGAGACTTATAGAAGGAGATAATTTCATGAGAAATAGCAGCCGAATCCTTGAGCAACACCTGATTAGAATAAAAAATGGAGTCAATTCTATTCCTTGCTTGTCTACTCTTCATCATAGAGAAGAAATAATGAGAGTTGCCATCTCCAAGCTTAATCCAATTGATCCTTGATTTTTGTTTGAAGATGCTTTCCTGAATATCATTCCAGTGTTTGACAACCTTAATAGCATCAGATTCTTTAGCATAAAGATCCAAATCATCAGGATTCTGAGCCATTAAGTTCTGAATTCCAGAAAGCTCAATATTTGCTTGATCAATCTTTTCGTCAATGTTTCCAAACTGCTTGCTATTAAGAGACTTAATACTAGCCTTCACAGAATTAAGCTTCTGCCAGACAGAAAAACCAAAACCCCAAGTCTGAGAAACAGTATCAAGAAAATCAGGGTTATCCAAAACCTGAAAGGCCTACCTCTCCCACCAGGGGCAGTACAAACATCCAACAGAACTGGACTATGATTAGATAAAGAGAGGGGGAGATAGATAGTCTCAACATGCCCTTGAGAGGCCAGCCAAGCTTGGTTACCAAAGACTCTATCAATCCTAGAAAGAGTTCTAGGACCAGTGTGAGCCTTATTTGACCAAGAGTAGAAGGCTCATTTGCTCTTAGTCTCAGTGAGGTCCAAATCATCAACCAAACTCTGAAAATCTCTAGTCTCATAATCTGTAACATCAGTACCATGAAGCCTATCTGAAGTATGAAGGACAGAGTTATAGTCACCAGCACAAATCCAAGGAGAATGCTGAATAGAGATGCTTCTATGACCTTCCCACAAAGGAAGCCTATCATGAATAGAGTGAAGCCCATAAACAACAGTAAGATGAATTTGAGTAGGGAGGTCCTTAGAAGAAACACTATAATGAATGAACTGTTCATGAACCTTCAAGACATTAACAGTTACTCTATCTTCACTCCTACCAAGCCAAATCCTCCCTTTGGGAGAATGGTCCTAATTACACAACCAAAGCCAAGAAGAGCCAAACTTCCTCTGATAAGTGAGAACATTTTTCAATTTGATTTTAGTTTCAAGCAAACTAACAACATCAACTGAATGAGAATAAAGCAACCTCTTGACAGAGGCAACTTTGTCAGGGTCATTCAGGCCCCTAACACTCCAGAAAGAGTAAATCATGACACCAAAGGGGGAAAAACCTTTGCTTGAATGTGTTTTACTTTCATTTGATTCAAAAAGCTTTGTTAGAATGTGTTTGACTTTCATTCGATTCAAAAAGCTTTGTTTGAAAGAGTTTTACTTTTTTTGATTCAAAAAGCTTTGTTTGAATGTGTTTCACTTTTATTTATTCAAAAGGCTTTGTTCGAATGTGTTTGACTTTCATTTGATTCAAAAAGTTTTGTTTGAATGTATTTGACATTCATTTGATTAAAAAAGATTTGTTTGAATGTGTTTCTCTATAATTCGGTTCAAAAAGATTTGTTTGAATATTTTTTACTTTATTTGATTTAATTAGCGTCGTTAAATGCTTTTGACTTTCATTCAATTCAAAAGGATTTGTTTTAATGTGTTTGACTTTCATTTGATTTAAAAAAATTTGTTTGAATATGTTTAAATTTCATTAGATTCAAAAACCTTAATTTGAATGAATTTTACTTTAATTTCATTTGATTCAAAATGCATTGTTTGAATGTGTTTAACTTTCATTTCATTCAAAAAAGCTTTTTTTGAATGAGTTCGACTTTCATTTGAATCAAAAAGCTTTGTTTGAACGTGTTTGACTTTCATTCGATTCTAAAAGCTTTATTTTAATGTGTTTAACTTATATTTGATTCAAAAAGCTTTGTTTGAATGTGTTTAACTTTCATTTGATTTATAATGTTTTTTTAAATGTGTTTTACTTTCATTTGATTCCAAAAGCTTTGTTTGAATGTGTTTGACTTTTATTTGATTTAATAAGCTTCGTTGAATGCGTTTGACTTTCATTCGATTCAAAAGGCTTTGTTTGAATGTGCTTGTCCTTCATTTGATTCAAAAAGCTTTGTTTAATGTGTTTGTCTTTCATTCAATTTAAAAACCTTTGTTTGAATGTGTTTTACTTTCATTTGATTCAAAAAGCTTTTTTTTAAGTGTTTGACTTTCATTTTATTAAAAAATCTTTGTTTAAATGCGTTTGATTTTCATTCTATTCAAAAAGCTTTGTTTGAATGTGTTTGACTTTAATTCGATTCGAAAAGCTTTGTTTTAATGTGTTTGAGTTTCCTTTGACTCAAAAAGCTTTATTTGATTATTTTTAACTTTCACTCGATTCAAAAAGCTTTGTTTGAATGTGTTTGACTTTCATTTGATTCAAAAACCTCTGTTTGAATGTGTTTAACTTTAATTTTATTAAAATTTTTTAATTTGAAGGTGATTTACTTTTATATGATTCCAAAAGCTTTGTTAGAACGAGTTTGACTTTAATTTGATTAAAAGAGGTCCGTTTAATGCATTTGACTTTCATTCCATTCATAAAGCTTTGTTTGAATGTGTTTGACTTTCATTTCATTCAAACGCTTTGTTGGAATGTGTTAGACTTTCATTGGATTCAAAAAGCTTTGTTTGAATGAGTTTCACTTTATTTGATTCAAAAAGCTTTGTTTGAATGTGTTTGAATTTTGTTTAATTCTAAAGGCTTTGTTCGAATGTGTTTGATTTTCATTTAATTCAAAAAGCTTTGTTTTAAAAAAGCTTTGTTTGAATGTGTTTGACTTTCATTTGACTAAAAAAGCTTTGTTAGAATGTCTTTGACTTTCATTCGATTCAAAAAGCTTTGTTTGAATGAGTTTTACTTAATTTGATTCAGAAAGCTTTGTTTGAATGTGTTTCACTTTTATTTATTCAAAAGGCTTTGTTCGAATGTGTTTAACTTTCATTTGATTTAAAAAGTTTTGTTTGAATGTGTTTGACATTCATTTGATTAAAAAATATTTGTTTGAATGTGTTTCACTATAATTCGATTCAAAAAGATTTGTTTGAATATTTTTTACTTTAATTTGATTTAATTAGCTTCGTTAAATGCTTTTGACTTTCATTCGATTCAAAAAGATTTGTTTGAATGTGTTTGACTTTCATTTGATTTAAAAAAATTTGTTTGAATATGTTTAAATTTCATTAGACTTAAAAACCTTAATTTGAATTTATTTTACTTTAATTTCATTTGATTCAAAATGCATTGTTTGAATGTGTTTGACTTTCATTCGATTCAAAAATCTTTGTTTGAATGTGTTTGACTTTTATTCAATTCTAAAAGTTTTGTTTTTTGGTAAATATGGAATTTTATTACCAAAATTAGAGAAAGTTACAAACTTAAAAAATGCTAAGTTGTAACAATACCAAACATCACAGACCAAAACAGGACAAACCAACACCAACAGTCCATGAATCTGCCCAAACCACCTTCTAGAAAGGGTGCTTTAGAGACTAAAGGACACCTACTGGACTCAGACTCACAACCACCTTCTAGGAAGGGTACAGAGAGCCAGGACCAGACAAGAACACCTCTGACTGCAAGCAGCACAGGAAATATAGGAAAACAAAAACTGTTAACTGTAAAACAACCTAGACCAGCAACCCAATAAAGCTAGAACAGCTACCAAAAAATATAATCACAAAAAAAACACCAGCTGCCAATAAAAAACAGCATACACAGCACCCAAGCTGCTGCAGACTTCAGACCAGAACATCATACACATAACCAGAAAATCAGGAGAGCAATAGCAGCTTCCTATCAGATTTGTTGCACCTAACAGCAACATGAAAAACAATTTCTTTAAACACAGTTTCTGCAGGTTAACAGTCACCTGTAAACATCAAACTATTCCTTTGCAGCCATATACTGTAAATAGCCTCAGCAAAACACATAGAGTATACTCTTCCCTTGTTGCTAGACTTCTTGCAATTCTTAATTATCCATTGTTGTTCACTGTAAAAAGGCTTAACTGATTTTTAACATCAAGAAGCTTCAAAACCTTTTCCCATATAGTCTTAGAGTAAGGACAACAGAAAAACAAGTGAGAAACAGTTTCACAAGAGTTCTGGCAGAAAAGGAAAATGGGATCATAACTTGCATTCCACTTAACAATTCTGTCCTTAGTAGCAAGTTTATCAAGCAAGGCTAACCAAGTAATGAAAATACTCTTAGGAGCAGCTTGGTTATTGCAAACAATTCTTTTCCACCCTACTTTAGCAACCTGAGGTCGAATCCGGGCATAAAGTTTAGCAATACTCATCTTCCCATTTTTCAGAATAGATGACCAGCCACCAATATTATCAATAATATCTCTACAGCTCAAAATTTTCTACAACACCCAAGAGCATTTCTTGGGAATAGTAGTAGTCCAAATATTTCAATTGCTGAAAAAATAGGTATGCACCCATTTCACCTACATATTGTCAGCTTTATGAGCAAGATCCCAAAGAATCTTACAAATAGCAGCTTTATTCCAATCACCAAGAGAGGTAATATTCCAGCCACCACACACCTTAGGAAGAGTCATATGATTCCAGGATACAGGAGCCTTTTTTGCATAAGTGTTCTTCCCAGTCCAAAGAAAAATTCTGAACTTAGATTCAATTTCCCTAAGAATCTTCTTAAGTAAGATGAAAATTTGAGCCCAGTAAGCTTGAATACCAAATAGAACACTTTTGATAAGCTGCAACCTACCAGCATAAGACAAGTTTCTAGAAGTCCAGCATCCAATCCTAACAGTAACCCTTTCAACCAAAGGTCTACACTAAGCAACAGTTAGCTTATTAGAAGACAATGGCACCCAAAGATATCTAAAAGGCAAGCTACCTCTACTTAAGCCAAGCACACTTTGTAGCTGATCTTTATCAAAATAAAAAATGCCTCCAAAATAAACCTCACTCTTACTTAAATTAGCCATCAGACCAGAAGCACAAGAGAATTTCTGGAAATCCTGCAAGAGAAGCTGAATAGAGATGGAATCAACCCTAGAGAAGAGAAGAAGATCATCTGCAAACATCAAGTGGGTAATGCCTTATTTCTCACATCTAGGGTCAAAATTAAATTTAGGATTCCCAGTTATTTCCTTAAGGCACCTAAAGAGGTACTCCATACATAGAGCAAAAAGAAAAGGAGACATAAGATCTCCTTGTCTTAGACCCTTTTTGACAGGAAAAGGATTAGCAGGAAAACCATTAATCATCACAGAGTAAGAAACAGAATAGACACAAGTCATAATCCACTTCACAACTGTATGAGGAAAACCAAGCTCTTCTAAGTTAGTCTGCAAAAAGGGCCATTCAACTGAGTCATAGGCCTTTCTCAAGTCAATCTGGATCATGCACCTAGGAGAAACAAACTTATGAGAGTAGCCTTTGATCAATTCAGTAGCCAAAAGAATATTATCACCAATGTGCTTACCTGGGATAAACCCAGCTTGAACATCATTATTAACAGTCCCCACCACTTTAGAAATCCTGTTAATGAGAACTTTAGAGATCAACTTGTACAACATGGTACAACAAGCAATATGCCTAAACTCTTTAACATAAGAAGAATGCTGGACCTTAGGCACTATGGAGATTGTTGTACAATTCCACTGTTTAGCAATGACACCAGTATCAAAGAAAGAGAAGATAGCAGCATAAATATCGGTTTTGATCATAGGCCAGGCCTTTTTGAAGAAAACAGCATTGAAACCATCTATACCAGGTGCCTTATCATCTCCAATCTGAGCTAGAGCATTATCAATCTCAGAAGTAGTAACAACAACAGTCAAAATGTCAATGGAGCCAGGACTGAGTTGATTCTAAAAGTTTTGTTTGAATGTGTTTGACTTTCCTTTGAATGAAAAAACTTTTTTTTAATGTGTTTATTTTTCATTTGATTAAAAAAGTTTTGTTTGAATGTGATTTACTTTTATTTGATTCCAAAAGCTTTGTTAGAATGTGTTTGACTTTTATTTGATTTAATTAGCTTCGTTAAATGCATTTGACTTACATTCGATTCAAAAAGCTTTGTTTGAATGTGTTTGTCTTTCATTTGATTCAAAAAGTTTTGTTTGAATGTGCTTTACTTTCATTTAATACCAAAAACTTTGGTTGAATGGGTTTGACTTTTATTTTATTTTATAAGCTTCATTGAATGCATTTGACTTTCATTTGATTCATAATGCTTTGTTTGACTATGTTTGTCTTTCATTTGATTCAATGAACTTTGTTTGAATGTATTTGTCTTTCATTCGATTCAAAAAGCTTTGTTGAATGTATTTTATTTTCATTTGATTTAAAAAGCTTTTTTTGAAAGTGTATGACTTTAATTCAATTCAAAAAGCTTTGTTTGAGTTTTATTTGATTTAAAAAGCTTTGTTTGAATTTGTTGGACTTTCATTCGATTTAAAAAGCTTGGTTTGAGTGTGTTTGACTTTCCTTTGATTCAAAAAGTTTTGTTTCAATGTGTTCAACTTTCATTCGATTCAAAAATCTTTGTTTGAATGTGTATGACTTTCATTTGATTTAAAAAGCTATGTTTGAATGTGTTTAACTTTCATTTGACTAAAATTATTTTGTTTGAATGTGATTTACTTTTATTTGATTCCAATAGCTTTGTTAGAATGTTATTAACTTTAATTTGATTTAATTAGATTGGTTGAATGAATTTGACTTTAATTCGATTCAAAAAGCTTTGTTTGATTGTGTTTGACTTTAATTTAATTCAAAAATCTTTGTTTGAATATGTTTGACTTTCATTCGATTTAAAAAGCTTTGTTTGAATGAGTTTTACTTTATTTGACTCAAATTGCTTTGTTTGAAAGTGTTAGATTTTTGTTTAATTCAAAAGGCTTTGTTCCAATGTGTTTGACTTTCATTTGATTCAAAAAGCTTTGTTTGAATGTGTTTGACTTTAATTTTGATTCAAAAAGCTTTGTTTGAATTTTTTACATTAATATGATTTAATTGGCTTCCTTGAATGCATTTTACTTTCATTCGATTCAAAATGATTTGTTTGAATGTGTTTAACTTTCATTAGATTTAAAAAAATTTGATTGAATATGTTTGAATTTCATTCGATTCATAAAGCTTAGTTTGAATTTATTTTACTTTAATTTCATTTTTTTCAAAATGCTTTGTTTGAATGTGTTAGACTTTCATTTGATTCAAATAGCTTTGTTTAAATGTGTTTGACTTTCATTTGATTCGAAAAGCTTTGTTTGATGAGTTTTACTTTATTTGATTTAAAAAGGTTTGTTTGAATGTATTTGACTTTTATTTAATTCAAAAGGCTTTATTCGAATGTGTTTGACTTTCATTTGATTCAAAAAGCTTAGTTTGAATGTGTTTGACATTCATTTGATTAAAAAAGATTTGTTTGAATGTGTTTCACTATAATTTGATTCAAAAAGCTTTGTTTAAATGGTTTTCCCTTTAATTTGATTTAATTAGCTTCGTTAAATGCTTTTGACTTTCATTCAATTCAAAAAGATTTGTTTGAATGTGTTTGACTTTCATTTGATTTAAAAAAATTTGTTTGAATATGTTTGAATTTCATTAGATTCAAAAAGCTTAGTTTGAATGTATTTAACTTTAATTTCATTTAATTCAAAATGCATTGTTTGAATGTTTTTTACTTTCATTCGATTCAAAAATCTTTGTTCGAATGTGCTTGACTTTTATTCGATTCTATAAGCTTTGTTTGAATGTGTTTATTTTTCCTTTTATTTAAAAAAGTTTTGTTTGAATGTGATTTACTTTTATTTGATTTCAAAAGCTTGGTTAGAATGTGTTTGACTTTTATTTGATTTAATTAGCTTCTTTAAATGCATTTGACTTACATTAGATTAAAAATAGCTTCGTTTTAATGTGTTTGTCTTTCATTTGTTTGAAAAAGCTTTGTTTGAATATGCTTTACTTTCATTTAATACCAAAAGCTTTGGTTGAATGTGTTTGACTTTTATTTTATTTAATAAGCTTTGTTGAATGCATTTGACTTTCATGTGATTCATAAAGCTTTGTTTGACCGTGTTTGTCTTTCATTTGATTCAATGAACTTTGTTTGAATGTATTTGTCTTTCATTCGATTCAAAAAGCTTTGTTGAATGTATTTTATTTTCATTTGTTTGAAAAAGCTTTGTTTGAAAGTGTTTGACCTTCATTCGATTCAAAAAGCTTTCTTTGAATGTGTTTGAGTTTCATTTGATTCAAAAAGCTTTGTTTGAATTGTTTGGAATTTTATTCGATTTAAAAAGCTTGGTTTGAATGTGTTTGACTTTCCTTTGATTCCAAAACCTTTATTTCGATGTGTTCAACTTTCATTCGATTCAAAAGGCTTTGTTTGAATGTGTATGACTTTCATTTGATTTTAAAAGCTTTGTTTGAATGTGTTTAACTTTCAGTTGATTAATTTTTTTTTGTTTGAATGTGATTTACTTTTATTTGATTCCAAAATCTTTGTTATAATGTGTTTAACTTTAATTTGATTTAATTAGATTTGTTGAATGCATTTGACTTTCATTCGATTCAAAAAGCTTTATTTGATTGTGTTTGACTTTAATTTAATTTAAAAAGCTTTGTTTGAATGTGTTTGACTTTCATTAGATTTAAAAAGGTTTTTTTTGGTTAAATAGGGAATTTTATTACCAAAAGGAGACAAATTATAGCACAATGTTATTGCTCACAAAAGCTAAGCAAAAACAACTACAAAGACCACAAAACCAAAAGACCAACTAAACACCAAAACAGTTCCTAGAACATTCCTAGCCACCTTCTAGGAAGGGTTCTAGGAGAGACTAATTACAACTATTGGGCTCAGGCACCTAGCCACCTTCTAGGAAGGGTTCTAGGTGCCAGGACCAGACAAACAACCTAAGAAAAACACAACCAGCAACCAAACAAACAAACTACTAAAACAGAAACAGCAACAGCAGAAATTAAACTATAAGCAGTTTCCTGTCATCATCAGATCACTCTAAACACAACAACTTTAAAAACAACTTCTACAGGTAAACAACAACCTGTACACATAGTGTTGTTTCTCTAAATCCAAATGGCATACACTACCATAGCAAAAACATCATAAACAATCTTCAAGTAGCTTTAGTCTTCCTGCAAAATTTGAGGGTCCAGGTAACTTCTTGACTGGAGTCTTGCACATTTCTTCTGCAAGTTAAAAGATAAAAAACTCTCTGCCAGATTTGCTTAGAGTAGTTACACTGAAAGAACAAGTGACTAACACTCTCAGCAGCGTTAAGGCAAAGAACACAAATAGGGTCACATTGTAAATTCCAAGACAAAAGCCTGTCCTTAGTAATTAATCTGTTCCATAAAGCCAGCTGAAGGATAACAATACTCTTTGGAGAAGCATGACTATTAGAAACTAATCTTTTCCAAGGCACCTTAGGAGCTTGAGGTCTTAAACACCTATAAATCTTCTTGATTTACACTCTAGGCCCTTTCCTCACCTTATCCCAACCACCAATATCATTGATAACCTGCCTACATTTGGGAATTCTTCTCAAAATGCAAGAACTTTTTTTAGGGAAAGCAACATCCCAGCAATTTTTGTTCTTGAAATAATATACATGCACCCACTTTACCCAAAGAGAGTCAGCCTTATGATTAATATCCCATAACAGCTTAGAAATAGCTATAGTATTCCACTCAGGGAGAGAAAGAACATTCCAGCCTCCACTTACTTTTGGCAAGTAAACAGAATTCCAGCCAACAAGAGACTTTCTGGAGTAGTTGGAGTGACCAGTCCATAAGAACACCCTAAATCTAGTTTCAATTTCCTTCAAGATCTTCTTAGGGAGCACAAAAATTTGATTCCAGTAAGTTTGAACCCCAAATAATACACTCTTAATCAATTGCATCCTCCCAGCATAAGATAGATGCTTAGCAGCCCATCCATTGATCCATGCTGCAACTCTATCAATAAGTGGCTTACATTGCCTAATAGTGATCTTTTTAGAAGATAAAGGTACCCCAAGATACCTAAATGGAATGGAACCAGGATTCATTCCCAAGATATGTAGCAGAGCAGCTTGAGTTTGGTCAGAAATCCCCCCAAAATAAGCTTCACTTTTTCCAAATTAGTAGAAAGACCGAAAGCTAAAGAGAACTTAGTGAAATCTTGAAGAAGCAATTTGACAGAACATTCTTTAGCTCTAGCAAACAACAAAAAATCACCAATAAACATGAGATGACTCAAATGAAGCTTTTCAAACCTAGGGTGGAAATTAAAGTCAGGAACTGTATCAAGCTCATGTAAGCACCTTGAGAGATACTCTATACCAATAGCAAAGAGAAAGGGGGACATAGGATCACCTTGTCTAAGCCCTTTCTTAGCAGCAAACGGAGGGGAAGGAACTCCATTAATGAGAACAGAAAAAGAAATAATAGTAATACAACTCATAATCCATCCAATAAAAAGCCTAGGGAATCCCAACTCAGTTAAAACAGTTTCCAAGAAACTCCACTCAATGGAGTCATAGGCTGTCTTTAAATCAACTTTGAACAAGCACCTAGGAGTGATATGCTTTTGAGTGTAACCATTGATCAACTTAGTAGCCAAAAGAATGTTGTCACATATGTGTTTACCAGGAATAAAACCAGCCTGAGCTTCATCAATAACTTCCCCTACAATCCTTGTAATTCTGGCTATCAAAATCTTAAAATTGGTCTTGTATAATATTGTACAGCAAGCAATGGATTTGAAATCCTTAGTAAAAGAAGGATTCTAAACTTTAGGAACCTGGGTAATAGTTGTATAATTCCAGGCTTTAAATATAAATCCAGTTCTAAAGAACTCAAAAATAGCAGCATAAATATCATTCTTGATAATATGCTAAGACTTATGAAAGAAGAAAGAGTTAAAGCCATCAATATCAGGAGCTTTGGTGGCTTTAATTCCTTTTATAGCTTCATCAATCTATCCTGTAGTCACATCAGCAATAAGGGTTAGCTGAGCAGAAACATACAACTGCCTTCCATTTCTCAAAGTAACAAGACCAATTGCTAGCAAAGAGCTAGCAGCAAATCCCA
Source organism: Chenopodium formosanum (assembly GCA_024500155.1). NCBI lineage: Eukaryota > Viridiplantae > Streptophyta > Magnoliopsida > Caryophyllales > Amaranthaceae > Chenopodium > Chenopodium formosanum. The sequence continues at coordinate 46,652,044 of CM044880.1, forward strand.
TTAAATCCTTGTAAAACCCAACAATCTCATACTCCACCTCATCAGTTTTCTTCAGCAAAGTATTATCAATAGTGTAAATAGAATTAGGTCTGTTAACACTCTGTCTATGCTTCATTATAGAGAAAAAATAGTGAGTATTACCATCTCCCAACTTGATCCATTCAACTCTAGATTTCTGCTTAAAAATATTTTCTTGAATAGATCTCCAATATTTCACTTGTTGTACACAATCATTCCAGCAAGAACCAATGTAGGGTCAAAATCATCTTTTAACTTCACCTGCACCTCTTCCAAAGCTGCCTGAGAAGCATCTATTCTAGAATCCACATTACTAAAGTGTTTAATATTCAATTCCTTCACTTTAGCTTTTACACTCTTTAATTTATTCCATACTTGACCCATAGCTAGAATGATCCCAAGCTTCTTTAACAGCAGCATCAAAATCAGTATGAGAGGCAATACAATTAAGGAATCTGAAAGGTCTTCCCTTACTAGGAAGAGAAATAAAGACATAAAAAACCATAGGACTATGAGCATAGAGTGCAATTCAATTCTAATTAACCAAGCCCCTATCAATCCTAGTACAAGTTCTAGGCCTTGATTGAGCCTTATTAGACCTAGAGTAAAATAAACCTTTACTCTTAATCTCAAGAAACTCTATATCATCAATAAATTGTCTGAAATCCCTAATTTCATAAACAGTGACTTCAGTTCCATTTAATCTATCATTAGTGTGCAAAAGAGAATTGGAATCCCCAGCACAAAGCCAAGGAAGATTAGGGGTATGCAACCCTCTAATGCCAGCTCAAAGATCCTTTCTGTCATGAATGGAATGTAAGCCATACACAAAGTACAAGCAATTTCTTTCTGAAAATCCTTAGAACTAATAATACAATGCACAAATTACTCATTGACAGGCATAACCTACAAAGTGAGTCTATCATGTTTCCATCCTATCCATATTCTACCTTTCTGAGAACAAGAATAGTTATCAGTCCTAGCCCAGCCTCTACCAAGATTTCTCTGCATAACTACTTGATTCTTTTTTTTTGTCTCAAAAAAAGCAACAACATCCACATTTTGTTTATAAAGTAGCTTTTTAACATCAGCCACCTTATTGAGGTCATTAAGACCCCTTATATTCCATGTAAGGACTATCATGACCCTAGAGGGGGATTACCATCACCCCCATTAGGAAATAGACCAAGAGTATCACCTAAAGCAAAGTAAGAGTTTGAATTAGCAATTCTAGTAACAACATGAACAAAATCATGAGTCTTATTCCTTCTACCAACTATTCTCCAGTCATCTAAGTTACGTTGATGAGTAGTAGGGGCAGGAGTAAATATAGAATCACCATGAAGAGAGTTGTCAACAATATTAGAAGATCTAGCAGCAAAGACAATTATAGGAGTAGATGATAGAACTGCAGGGGCAACAGCAGGGACTGCAAGGCCAGCACCAGCAGGGCCAGTCTTAGTCTTAGGAACCCAAACCTTGGATGGTTCCTTTGCAGGCTTCTTAGTAGCTGGTTTCTCAGCTGGTGGCTTAGCTTCACAATTATGGCCAACCCTATTACACTTTTGCCAAAAAAGGGAGCCCACTCAAATATAATTTTTTGCTCAATTAACTCACCTGCAGGACTCTCAACCCATATACTAGAAGGAAGAGGTTTAGTAGCATCCACCTCAATGAGAAGTCTAGCAAAGGAGACTCTCATTTGCTTAGATGTGCATTCATCAGCACAAATAGGAACCCCAATAACACTCCCCAGCCTGATAAGAGTTACAATACCCCAGCAGCTCAAAGGCAAGTTAGGGAGTTTAACCTACAAAGGAATTGTTCTAAGCACTTCATTATAAAAATTAAATTTCTTTGACCATGACTAAACAATAGCAGGTCTACCCATATTCATATGAGGCCCAGCATTCAAAATATTATCCTTAACATCAGAATTTTGCAATTTAATGAGAAAATTACCATCATCATGCCAATATATATTAGGCTTAAGGACACATTCCCAGTTATCAGAAATGTACCCGTGTATAGCAACAATGGTAGGATAATATCCCAAAACATAGAAAATGGTAGTGTTCTTCCATTTAGCATTGCCCTGCTCCAATTCTGAAGTCTAAAGCTGAGAAACAGTCTTCCCAACTCTGATTACAAGGGCAACAAAGGACAAACTGATACCCTTAGCAGTAAGCTTCTCATGAGGAACTTTGCACCATGGATTGTTATTCTGAGGTTGCTGACCAGTTTTAGGCTGTCCAAGTGGTTGATTACCACTTATAGGAGCATTTCCCAAATAAATCGAAGAAGAACCAGGCCTAGAATCCAATCAAACAATACCCAGAGAAACCCTAGGTATTGCTGGATTTTCATCCCTTGCAATTGATCCAAAATTAATAGCATTACTAATTCCAGGCAGCTCAGAAGAACTATGTGAAGCAACTCCTGGAGCAACTCAAGCAACATTAGACCCAAAAACCAATGGAACAGTAACTTCAGGTACAGTTGCATTAGATTTAAACAACTGAGTACTCAACACATGAACTTTCTCAAGAGCTTCCAAATTAACTTGAGGTGAAACAAGTTCCTTAAGATAATAAGTTTCCTCAGGAATTACTGTAGTTCCAGAAAAACCATGGACATTTAATTGATTTAAACCATCATTCAAAGTAATCAATGAAGCTACAGTAGATTGAGTAAGGTTATTTTGAGGTATGGGGGTGCATTTTTTTCTTCTTTTAAGCCATGTTAATCGATTGAGCTGAAGGAACAACCTGCAGAATCAGATCACCATGAAAGGAGAGAGAAGAAAGAAAATTCAACGAAAGTCAACGCACCTAATGCCCCATTTAATTTGTTAGACTTTCATTTGACTAAAAAAACCTTTTTTGAATGTGTTTGACTTTCATTCGATTCAAAAAGCTTTGTATGAATGTGTTTGACCTTCATTCGATTCAAAAAGCTTTGTTTGAATATGTTTGACATTCCTTTGACTCAAACAACTTTGTTTCAATGTGTTTAACTTTCATTCGACTCAAAAAGCTTTGTTTGAATGTGTTAGACTTTCATTTGATTCAAAAAGCTTCGTTTGAATGTGTTTAACTTTCATTTGATTAAAAAAGTTTGATTTGAATGTGATTTACTTTTATTTGATTCCAAAACCTTTTTAGAATATGTTTTACTTTTATTTGATTTAATTAGCTTTGTTGAATGCATTTGAATTTCATTCGATTCAAAAAGCATTGTTTGAATGTGTTTCTCTTTCATTTGATTCTAAAAGCTTTTGTGTTTGACCTTCATTTGATTCAAAAAGCTTTATTTGAATGTGTTTTACTTTCATATCATTCAAAAAGATTTTTTTGAATGTGTTTGATTTTCATTTGATTCAAAAAGATTTGTTTGAATGTGTTTAACTTTTATTTGATTCAAAAAGCTTTGTTTGAATGTGTTTGACTTTCATTTGATTCCAAAAGCTTTTTTTGAATGTGTTTGACTTTCATTCGATTAAAAAAGCTATGTTTGAATGTGTTTGACTTTAATTTGATTTAAAAAGCATTGTTTGACTGTGTTTGACTTTCTTTTGATTCAAAAAGCTTTTTTTGAATGTGTTTTACTTTCATTCGATTCAAAAAGCTTTATTTGAAAGTGTTTTCCTTTATTTAATTCAAAAACCTTTGTTTGAATTTGTTTGACTTTTATTTAATTCAAAAGGCTTTGTTTGAATGTGTTTGACTTTCATTTGACTCAAAAACATTTGTTTAAATGTGTTTGAATATATTTGACTCAAAAAACATTGTTTAAATGTGTTTGCCTTTCATTTGATTTTAAAATCTTTGTTTGAATGTGTTTTACTTTTATTTGTTTCAAAAAGCTTTGTTTGAATATGTTTGTCTTTAATTTGATTAAAAAAATTTTGTTTGAATGTGATTTACTTTCATTTGATACCAAAAGCTTTGTTAAAATCTGTTTAACTTTTTTTTGATTTAATTAGCTTCGTTGAATGCATTTAACTTTCGTTCGATTCAAAAATCTTTGTTTAAATGAGTTTGTCCATCATTTGATTTAAAAATCTTTGTTTGAATGTGTTTTAATTTCATTTGATTTATAAAGCTTTTTTTTTAAAGTGTTTGACTTTCATTTGATTGAAAAACCTTTGTTTGAATGTGTTTGAATTTCATTCGATTTAAAAATCTTTGTTTGAATTTGTTTGACTTTCATTTGATATAAAAAGCTTTGTTTGAATGTGTTTGACTTTCCTTTGACTCAAAAAGCTTTCTTTGAATGTGTTTAACTTTCATTTGATTCAAAAAACATTGTTTGAATAAGTTTGTCTTTCATTTGATTGAAAAAGCTTTGTTTGAATGTGTTTAACATTTATTTGATAAATAAAGTTTTGTTTGAATGTGATTTACTTTTATTTGATTCCAAAAGATTTGTATAAATGTGTTTAACTTTTATTTGATTCAAAAAGCTCTCTTTGAATGTGTTTGACTTTCATTTTAATTAAAAAGTTTTGTTTGAATGTGTTTGACTTTCATTCGATTCTAAAAGCTTTATTTGAATGTGGTTGACTTTTAATTGTCTAAAAAATCATTGTTTGAATGTGTTTGATTTTCATTCGATTCAAAAAGCGTTGTTTGAAAGTGTTTGACTTTCATTTGATTCAAAAAGCTTTGTTTTAATGTGTTTGTCCTTCATTTTATTTAAAAATCTTTGTTTGAATGTGTTTGACTTTCATTCATTTCAAAAATCTTTGCTTGATTGTGTTCTACCTTTGTTGACTCAAAAAGCTTTTTTGAAAGTGTTTAGCTTTCATTTGATTCAAAAAGGTTTGTTTGAATGTGTATGAGTTTCATTCGATTCAAAATGCTTTGTTTGAATGTGTTTGACTTACATTCGTTTCAAAATGCTTTGTTAGAATGTGTTTGACTTTCATTTTACTCTAAAAGCATTGTTTGAATGTGTTTGACTTTCATTCGATTAAAAAACCTTTGCTTAAATGTGTTTTACTTTTATTTGATTTAGAAAGCTTTGTTTGAATGTGTTTGTACTACATTTGATTCAAAATGATTTGTTTAAATGTATTTGATTTACATTTGATTCAAAAAGCTGTGTTAGAATGTGTTTAACTTTCATTTAATTTAATTAGCTTTGTTGTATGTATTTAACTTTCATTCTATTTAAAAAGCTAAATTTGAATGTGCTTTGCTTTTATTTGATTCAAAAACCTTTGTTTGAATGCTTTTGAATTTCATTTGATTAAAACAAAGTTTTGTTTGAATGTGTTTTAATTTTATTTTATTCCAAAAACTTTTTTTGAATGTGTTTGACTTTCATTTAATTCAAAAAGATTTGTTTGAATGTGTTTGACTTTCATTTGAATCAAAAATCTTTGTTTGAATGTGTTTTACTTTCATTTGAGTCAAAAGATTTGTTTGAATATGGTTTACTATCATTTTATTCCAAAAGCTTTCTTTGAATGTGTTTGACTTTTTTTTAATTTAATTAACTTCGTCGAATGCATTTGACTTTCATTCTATTCAAAAAGCTTTGTTCTAATGTGTTTTCCATTCATATAATTCAAAAAGCTTTGTTTAAATGTGTATGACTTTCGTTTAATTCAAAATGCTTTGTTTGAATATGTTTTACTTTCATTTGATTCAAAAACCATTTTTTGAATGTGTTTGACTTTCATTTGATTGAAAAAGCTTTGTTTGAATGTGTTTGACTTTCATTTGAATCAAAAAGTTTTGTTTGAATATGCTAGACTATCATTCGATTCCAAAAGCTTTGTTTGAATGTGATTGAATTTCATTTCACTCAAAAAGCTTTGTTTGAAGGTGTATTAGTTTCATTTGATTTAAAAAGCTTTTTTAGAATTTGTTTGACTTTCATTCGATTCAAAAAGCTTTGTTTGAATGTGATTGACTTTCATTTGACTCAAAAAGCTTTGTTTGGATGTGTTTAACTTTCATTCGATTCAAAAAACTTTGATGTAGTGTGTTTTACTTTTATTTGATTCAAAAAGCTTTGTTTAAATGTTTTTGTTCTTCATTTGATTCAAAAAGATTTGTTGAGTGTATTTGATTTACTTTTGATTCAAAAAGCTTTGTTTGAATGTGTTTTACTTCCATTTAATTTATTTAGCTTCGTCGTATATATTTGACTTTCATTAGATTTAAAAAGCTTAATTTGAATGTGCTTTACTATTATTTTATTCAAAAACCTTTGTTTGAATGTTTTTTAATTTTATTTGATTAAAAAAGTTTTGTTTGAATGTATTTTAATTTCATTTGATTCCAAAAGCTTTTTTTTAATGTGTTTGACTTTCATTTAATTCAAAAAGATTTGTTTGAATGTGTTTGACTTTCATTTGAATCAAAAAGCTTTGTTTGAATGTGTTTTACTTTCATTCGATTTAAAAAGCTTTGTTTGAATATGTTTGACTTTCATTTGATTTCAAAATCTTCCTTTGAATGTGTCTGACTTTTATTTTATTAAATTTGCTTCGTTGAATGCATTTGACTTTCATAAGATTCAAAAATCTTTGTTTTAATGTGTGTTCCCTTCATATGATTCGAAAAGCTTTGTTTAAATGTGTTTGACTTTCATTTAATTCAAAAAGCTTGGTTTGAATGTGTATCACTATCATTTGATTCAAAAATCTTTTTTTTTAATGTGTTTGACTTTTATTTGATTCAAAAATCTTTGTTTGAATGTGTTTGACTTTCATTTGAATCAAAAAGTTTGGTTTGAATGTGTTAGAATTTCATTAGATTCAAAAAGCTTTGTTTGAATGTGATTGACTTTCATTTGACTTAAAAAACTTTGTTTCGATGTATTTGACTATCATTTAATTCAAGAAGCTTTGTTTGAATGTGTTTGTTCTTCATTTGATTCAAAAAGATTTGTTTGAATGTATTTGATTTACTTTTGATTCAAAAAGCTTTGTTTGAATGTGGTTTACTTCCATTTAATTTAATTAGCTTCGTTGAATGTATTTGACTTTCATTAGATTTAAAAAGCTTAATTTGATTGTGCTTTACTTTCATTTGATTCAAAAACCTTTGTTTGAATGTTTTTGAATTTTATTTGATTAAAAAAGTTTTGTTTGAATGTGTTTTAATTTCATTTGATTCCAAAAGCTTTTTTTTGATGTGTTTGACTTTCATTTAATTCAAAAAGATTTGTTTGAATGTGTTTGACTTTTATTTGAATCAAAAAGCTTTGTTTGAATGTGTTTTATGTTCATTCGATTTAAAAATTTTTGTTTGAATATGTTTGACTTTCATTTGATTCCAAAAGCTTTCTTTGAATGTGTTTGACTTTAATTTTATTTAATTAGCTTCGTCGAATACATTTGACTTTCATTTGTATTAAAAAGATTTGTTTTAATGTGTTTGCCCTTCATATGATTCAAAAGGCTTTGTTTAAATGTGTTTGACTTTCCTTTAATTCAATAAGCTTTGTTTGAACGTGTTTTACTTTCATTTGATTCAAAAACCTTTTTTTGAATGTGTTTGACTTTCATTAGATTCAAAAATCTTTGATTAAATGTGTTTGACTTTCATTTGAATCAAAAAGCTTTATTTAATTGTGTTAGACTTTCATTCGATTCAAAAATCTTTGTTTGAATGAGATTGACTTTCATTTGACTCAAAAAGCTTTGTTTGAATTTGTATGAGTTTCATTTGACTCAAAAAGCTTTGATTGAATGTGTTTGACTTTCATTTGATTAATAAAGTTTTGTTTGAATGTTCTTTACTTTCATTTGATACCAAGAGATTTGTTTGAATGTGTCTGACTTTTACTTTATTTAATGAGTTTTTTTTAATGCATTTGACTTTCTTTCTACTCAAAAAGCTTTGTTTGAATGTGTTTTTCCTTCATTTAATTTAAAAAGCATTGTTTGAATGTGTTTCACTTTCATTGAATTCCAAAAGCTCTGTTTGAATGTGTTTTACTTTCATTGGAATAAAAAAGCTTTCTTTGAAAGTGTTTGACTTTCGTTTGATTCAAAAAGATTTGTTTGAAAGTGTTTGAGTTTAATTCGATTTAGAACGCTTTGTTTGAATGTGTTTGACTTTCATTCGATTAAAAATTCTTTGTTTGAATGTGTTTTACTTTCATTGGAATGAAAAAGCTTTTTTGAAAGTGTTTGACTTTTATTTCACTCAAAAAGGTTTGTTTGAATGTGTTTGACTTTCATTCGATTCAAAAAGCTTTTTTTGACTATTTTTTACTTTAATTTGATTCAAAATGCTTTGTTTAAATATATTTATCCTTTTTTATTTTGGAAAATAAGATTTTATTACCAAAGAGAGAAAGTTACAACTTACAAAAGCTAAGTTATAACTACCACCAGAACACCAAAATACCTGAAAACAACAGGCCAACCCCACAACCAGTTCTAGATCCAAGTCTAGCCACCTTCTAGGAAGGGTTCTAGGAAGGACCTAGAACAACTGGACTCAGATTTCCGGCCACCTTCTAGGAAGGGTTCCGGAAACCAGGACCAGACAACAAACAACCAGAAAAACAACAAAACCAAACACCCGAAAGTCACCAAAAACTACAGCCAGGAGCAGACAAGCCTGCAAACCGACTAAAGAAACCAAAAGAACAAAGATAAACAACAAAAAGAGAACCAAAGCAACACTAAAAACAAACAACAGCAACAAAGACAGCACCAAAACAGCCGTGCAACAACAAAAACAGCAGGCAGCAAAGCACAGCAAGCAGCAGCAACAAATACCACTCATAGTCTACAGCAGCACACAGCAGCAAAGGCAGAAGAACAGCTGCGCAACAAGAGCAAAAAGCCAAAACAGTAGACCATCAGCAACAGCAATCAGCAGGCACAGCAACAGCAATACAGCAACACCAACAGCAGACTGCAGCAGACAGCAGGCACAACACAACAGCATAAACTAGCAGATCAGCAACAACATATAGCAGGCAGCAGCAACTAAACCCCAACAAAACCAGCAACCATACCGCAGCAACAATAGCAGTAGCACACCAGCAGTGTAGCAGCACATAAAGCAGGCAGTAGTAACACAGCAGCACAGTAGAGCACAGCAACACAAAACCAGCAGAGCTACCAGCAGACAGCAGCTAGAAACAGCCTGCAAAAAAAGGAAAACGATACAAAAAGAAACGACGGGAAACCCAGTATCAGAACCCAATCCGAAGAAACCAGAACATAAACACAAAGAGCCCGAGACAAGCCCTAAACAATCAAATATTTGCTTCCCGCCGGGATTCTACAAACTGAGTGAGAAAGACAATATCCCGAACAAGGGCATCAACTGATTTGCAACAACCAGTAAAGAGAACTGCATTCCTTTGAATCCAAATACTATAAACCGTTTCAGTAAATGCCACCTGGATCACTTTATTCTTCAATCTGGAACTTCTGCAGATTTTCTTCATCCAATCAATGTCATCACTAAACTGTTGAACAGGCTTGGAAACACATAAGATCCCCAAAACCTTACTCCAAACCTTCCTAGAGAAATCACAATCAAAGAAGAGATGCTGAACACTTTCATTGCCATTCAGACAAAAGAAACACTTTGTAAATATATTTATCCTTCATTTGATTCAAAGAGCTTTGTTTGAATGTATTTGATTTACATTTGATTAAAAAACGCTTTGTTTGATTGGTTTTACTTTCATTTGATTTAATTAGCGTCGTAGAATGTATTTGACTTTCATTCGATTTAAAAAGCTTTGATTGAATGTGCTTTACTTTCATTATATTCAAAAGCTTTGTTTGAATATGTTTTACATTCATTTGATTCAATTAACTTTGTTGAATGTATTTAACTTTTATTTTATTGAATTACCTTTGTTTCAATGTGTTTGTCCTACATCCTATTCAAAATGCTTTGTTTAAATGTGTTTGACTTTCATTCGATTCAAAAATATTTGTTTGAATTTGTTTTATATTCATTTGACTCAAAAAACTTTGTATGAATTTCTTTGACTTTCATTTGATTCTAAAAGCTTTAAAAGTGTTTGACTTTCATTTGATTCAAACACCTTTGCTTAAATGTATTTGACTTTTATTTAATATAATTAGTTTCATTGAATGAATTTAAATTTCATTCGAATCAAAAAGCTTTGTTTGAATGTGTATGGCCTTTATTTGAATCAAAATGTTTTGTTTATATGTGTTTGACTTTCATTCGATTCAAAAAGCTTTGTTTGAATGTGTTTTACTTTCATTTGATTTTAAAAGCTTTTTTTGAATTTGTTTTATTTTCATTTGATTAATAAAATTTTGTTTGAATGTGTTTGACTTTCATTTGATTCAAAAAGCTTTGTTTGAATGTGTTTTACATTTATTTGATTCAATTAGCTTTGTTGTCTTTCATTCGATTCAAAAAGCTTTGGTGTTTGTCTTTCATTTGATTCAAAAAGTTTTGTTTGAATAGGTTTGTCTTTCTTTGGATTTATTTAGCTTCGTTGAATGCAATTGACTTTCATTCGATTTAAAAATCATTTTTTGAATGAGTTTGCCCTTCTTTTAATTTAAAAAACTTTGTTTGAATGTCTATTACTTTCATCTAATTCAAATAGCTTTGTTTGAATGTTTTTTACTTTCATTTGATTAAAAAGCTTTGTTTGAATGTGTTTCACTTTCATTTGATTCAAAAAGATTTGTTTGAATGTGCTTGGCTTTCATTTGATTCAAATAGCTTTGTTTAAATGTGCTTTACTTTCATTTGATTCAAAATGCTTTGTTTGAATGTGTTTTATATTCATTTGATTCAATTAGCTGTGTTGAATGGATTTGACTTTCATTATATTGAATTAGCTTTTTTTGAATGTGTTTGTCCTACATTCGATTCAAAAAACTTTGTTTCAATGTGTTTGACTTTCATTCGATTCAAAAATATTTGTTTGAATGTGTTTTACTTTGATTTGATTTTAAAAGCTTTTTTTGAATTTATTTGATTTTCATTTGATTAATAAAATTTTGTTTGAATGTGTTTCACTTTCATTTGATTCAAAAAGCTTTGTTTGAATGTGTTTTACATTCATTTGATTTAATTAGCTTTGTTGTCTTTCATTTGATTCAAAAAGGTTTGGTGTTTGTCTTTTATTTGATTCAAAAAGTTTTGTTTGAATAAGTTTGTCTTTAATTGGATTTATTTAGCTTCGTTGAATGCATTTGACTTTCATTCAATTTAAAAATCTTTTTTTGAATGAGTTTGCCCTTTATTTAATTTAAAAAACTTTGTTTGAATGTCTATTACTTTCATCTGATTCAAATAGCTTTGTTTGAATGTTTTTGACTTTCATTTGATTAAAAAGCTTTGTTTGAATGTATTTCACTTTCATTTGATTAAAAAAGATTTGTTTGAATGTGTTTGGATTTCATTTGATTCAAAAAGCTTTGTTTGAATGTGCTTTACTCTCATTTGAATCAAAATGCTTTGTTTTAATGTGTTTTAAATTCATTTGATTCAATTAGCTTTGTTTAATGCATTTGACTTTTATTATATTGAATTAGCTTTTTTTGAATATATTTGTCCTACATTTGATTCAAAAAACTTTGTTTAAATGTGTTTGACTTTCATTCGATTCAAAAATATTTGTTTGAATGTGTTTTATTTTCATTTGATTCAAAAAGCTTTGTTTGAATGTCTTTGACTTTCATTTGATTCAAAAAGCTTTGAATGTGTTTGACTTTCATTTGATTTAAACCGCTTTGTTTGAATGTATTTGACTTTTATTTGATATAATTAGCTTCGTGGATGTCATTTGACTTTCATTCGTTTCAAGAAACTTTGTTTGATTGTGTTTGTCCTGCATTTGTTTCAAAAACTTTTGTTTCAATTTGTTTTACTTTCATTCGATTCAAAAAGCTTCGTTTGAATGTGCTTTAATTTCATTTGATTTAAAAAGCTTTTTTTGAATGAGTTTGAATTTCATTTTTTTTAAAATTCTTTGTTTGAATGTGTTTGACTTTCATTTTATTAAAAAAGCTTTCTTTGAATGTGTTTTACCTTTATTTGATTCAATCAGCTTCGTTGTCTTTCATTCAATTCAAAAATCTTTGGTGTTTGACTTTCATTTGATTCAAAAAGCTTTGTTTGAATAGGTTTGATTTTCATTGGATTTATATAGCTTCGTTGAATGCATTTTACTTTTATTTGATTTAAAAATCTTTATTTGAACGAGTTTGCCCTTTATTTGATTTAAAAAGCTTTGTTTGAATGTGTTTTATAGTGATTTGATTCAAATAGCTTTGTTTAAATGTGATTGACTTTCATTTGATTCAAAAAGCTTTGTTTGAATGTGTTTGACTTTTATTTGATTCAAAAATATTTGTTTGAATGTGTCTGGCTTTCATTTGATTCAAAAAACTTTGTTTGAATGTGTTTGACTTTTATTTGATTCAAAAAGTTTTGTTTGAATAGGTTGGTCTTTCCTTGGATTTATTTAGCTTTGTTGAATGCATTTGACTTTCATTCGATTTAAAACTCTTTTTTTGATTGAGTTTGCCCTTCATTTAATTTAGAAAAACTTTGTTTGAATGTCTATTACTTTCATTTGATTCAAATAGCTTTGTTTGAATGTTTTTGACTTTCATTTGATTAAAAAGCTTTGTTTGAATGTGTTTCACTTTCATTTGATTCAAAAAGATTTGTTTGAATGTGTTTGGCTTTCATTTGATTCAAAAAGCTTTGTTTGAATGTGCTTTACTTTCATTTGATTCAAAATGCTTTGTTTGAATGTGTTTTAAATTCATTTGCTTCAATTAGCTTTGTTTAATGCATTTGACTTTTATTATATTGAATTAGCTTTTTTTGAATGTATTTGTCCTACATTTGATTCAAAAAACTTTGTTTAAATGTGTTTGACTTTCATTCGATTCAAAAATATTTGTTTGAATGTGTTTTATTTTCGTTTGATTCAAAAAGCTTTGTTTGAATGTGTTTGACTTTCATTTGATTCAAAAAGCTTTGAATGTGTTTGACTTTCATTTGATTTAAACCGCTTTGTTTGAATGTATTTGACTTTTATTTGATATAATTAGCTTCGTGGATGTCATTTGACTTTCATTCGTTTCAAGAAACTTTGTTTGATTGTGTTTGTCCTGCATTTGTTTCAAAAACTTTTGTTTCAATTTGTTTTACTTTCATTCGATTCAAAAAGCTTTGTTTGAATGTGTTTTAATTTCATTTGATTTAAAAAGCTTTTTTTGAATGAGTTTGAATTTCATTTTTTTTTAAATTCTTTGTTTGAATGTGTTTGACTTTCATTTTATTAAAAAAGCTTTCTTTTAATGTGTTTTACCTTCATTTGATTCAATCAGCTTCGTTGTCTTTCATTCAATTCAAAAATCTTTGGTGTTTGACTTTCATTTGATTCAAAAAGCTTTGTTTGAATAGGTTTGATTTTCATTGGATTTATATAGCTTCGTTGAATGCATTTTACTTTTATTTGATTTAAAAATCTTTATTTGAACGAGTTTGCCCTTTATTTGATTTAAAAAGCTTTGTTTGAATGTGTTTTATATTGATTTGATTCAAATAGCTTTGTTTAAATGTGATTGACTTTCATTTGATTCAAAAAGCTTTGTTTGAATGTGTTTGACTTTTATTTAATTCAAAAATATTTGTTTGAATGTGTCTGGCTTTCATTTGATTCAAAAAACTTTGTTTGAATGTGTTTGACTTTTATTTGATTAAAAAAGTTTTGTTTGAATAGGTTTGTCTTTCTTTGGATTTATTTAGCTTTGTTGAATGCATTTGACTTTTATTCGATTTAAAAATCTTTTTTTGATTGAGTTTGCCCTTCATTTAATTTAGAAAAACTTTGTTTGAATGTCTATTACTTTCATTTGATTCAAATAGCTTTGTTTGAATGTTTTTTACTTTCATTTGATTAAAAAGCTTTGTTTGAATGTGTTTCACTTTCATTTGATTCAAAAAGATTTGTTTGAATGTGTTTGGCTTTCATTTGATTCAAAAAGCTTTGTTTGAATGTGCTTTACTTTCATTTGATTCAAAATGCTTTGTTTGAATGTGTTTTAAATTCATTCGATTCAATTAGCTTTGTTTACTGCATTTGACTTTCATCATATTGAAATAGCTTTTTTTGAATGTATTTGTTCTACATTCGATTCAAAAAACTTTGTTTAAATTTATTTGACTTTCATTCGATTCAAAAATATTTGTTTGAATGTGTTTTATTTTCAATTGATTCAAAAAGCTTTGTTTGAATGTGTTTGACTTTCATTTGATTCAAAAAGCTTTGAATGTGTTTGACTTTCATTTGATTCAAACCGCTTTGTTTGAATGTATTTGACTTTTATTTGATATAATTAGCTTCGTGGATGTCATTTGACTTTCATTCGTTTCAAGAAACATTGTTTGATTGTGTTTGTCCTGCATTTGTTTCAAAAACTTTTGTTTCAATTTGTTTTACTTTCATTCGATTCAAAAAGCTTTGTTTGAATTTGTTTTACTTTCATTTGATTTAAAAAGCTTCTTTTGAATGAGTTTGAATTTCATTTTTTTAAAAATTCTTTGTTTGAATGTGTTTGACTTTCATTTTATTAAAAAAGATTTCTTTGAATGTGTTTTACTTTCATTTGATTCAATCAGCTTCGTTCTCTTTCATTCGATTCAAAAATCTTTGGTGTTTGACTTTCATTTGATTCAAAAAGCTTTGTTCGAATAGGTTTGATTTTCATTGGATTTATATAGCTTCGTTGAATGCATCTTATTTTTATTCGATTTAAAATCTTTATTTGAATGAGTTTGCCCTTTATTTGATTTAAAAAGCTTTTTTTGAATGTGTTTTATATTGAATTGATTCAAATAGCTTTGTTTAAATGTGTTTGACTTTCATTTGATTCAAAAAGCTTTGTTTGAATGTGTTTGACTTTCATTTGATTCAAAAAGATTGTTTGAATGTGTCTGGCTTTCATTTGATTCAAAAAACTTTGTTTGAATGTGTTTGACTTCATTTGATTCAAAAATATTTGTTTGAATGTGCCTGGCTTTCATTTGAATCAAAAAGCTTTGTTTGAATGTGTTTGACTTTCATTTGATTCAAAAAGCTTTATTTGAATGTGTTTGACTTTCATTTGATTCAAAAAGCTTTTTTTGAATGTGTTTGACTTTCATTTGATTTAAAAAAGCTTTGTTTGAATGTGTTTGACTTTCATTTGATTCATAAAGCTTTTTTGAATGAGTTTGACTTTTATTTGATTCAAAAAGCTTTGTTTGAATGTGTTTGACTTTCATTTGAATCAAAAAGTTTTGTTTGAATGTGTTTGACTTTCATTCTATTTAAAAAGTTTTGTCTGAATATGTTTGCTTTTAATTTGACTCAAAAAGCTTTGTTTGAATGTGTTGGACTTTAATTTGACTAAAAAAGCGTTGTTTGAATGTGTTTGACTTTCATTCGATTCAAAAAGCCTTGTTTGATTATGTTTGACTTTCATTAGATTCAAAAAGCTTTGTTTGAATGTGTTTGAATTTCTTTTGATTAAAAAAGTTTTATTTGAATGTGTTTTAATTTCATTTGTTTCCAAAAGCTTTTTTCAAAGGTGTTTGTCTTTTATTTGATTCAAAAAGATTTGTTTGAATGTGTTTGACTTTCATTTGAATCAAAAAGCTTTGTTTGAATGTGTTTTACTTTCATTCGATTCAAAAAGCTTTGTTTGAATATGTTTCACTTTCATTTGATTCCAAAAAGTTTCTTTGAATGTGTTTGACTTTTTTTTTATTTAATTAGCTTCGTCGAATGCATTTGACTTTCATTCAATTCAAAAAGCTTTGTTTTAATATGTTTGCAGTAGTATAGGAAAGGGATATTGCAACGCTAGGGGCTCCTATGACGCAAAAAAGCGCTGCTACATCCTTTACCAATGCCACGAAAAGTGTGGTTTAAGCCGGTGCCGCAAGACCCTATAGCGACACTATTGATTAACGTCGCTATAGTATTTAAAAAAGCGTCGCGACCTTGACGCACTTTTTGGCATCTTAAAGAGGCTCTTATAAGCATCGCCAATTCCTTAGAATCCGCATAGTACACAACCTACCAAGGCACTTGTAAGGGCCGCCATAGCTTGTAAGGAGTGCTTTTCTATACTTTTAGCGTCACTTTTAAGCGCCGACATTTTTTATGTAACACACTTACCTATAGCCTATAAAGGCACTTTTAAGCGTCGTAAGAGGTAAACTAGCACAATATGTAAAGACACTTTTTAACGTCGCAAGATGTACAAGGTGCGGTTCTGTAATAGCATCTATAACAAAATTTAAAGCGTTGCTGAATTACCTATTTTTACATGATAAAATTGTAAACACTAAAAATTTTATTAAAAATAAATTATTGTCATAAATGTCATCGAACAAGAAACATTGAAATAAAGTATCTAAAATCATTTAAACAAATGACCATCTAAATTCCTAAACCAAAATTATGCAAATATAAGATTTATTTTATAAGACTAAATATTGATTAAAATTGTCTTCATGTTCCAACTTTGAAGTTGCCAAAGCATAACCTGCATGAGTGAAAATAAATAGTCAACTACTATATTAAAAATTATTATATGATGATAAAAATATAATAATTTTTAATATAGTAGTTGACTATTTGTTAGACATTTAATATAATATGGTAGTCCATGAGCTACCAAGATTTTCTAGGGGTTCGAGACTTGGAGTAAATATATGTTAGACATTTAATAACCAATCTAACCTTCAATTAAAGATCTTGGTAACGCAATAACTAATCTCTACGATTAGTGTCATTGTTAGCTCTGGAAGAAGCTTCAACATCCTAGAAAAACAACAAAGGAGAAAAGTTATCAACGTCATAACATCAACTTAAAAGGCGCAAATGTACCAATCAATAATACGAAATCGAACCTGGAAAATTACTACATACATATTACTAACATTCCCAAAATTAAACACTCAAAGATGAAAGAGACATTCCCAACATTAAACAAAGTATTACTTAATAGTACTTACATTACTACATTATCATCAATGTAATATGCAAAAGTGTTAATTTAGAATTTTGCAAACGACAATGTTCAACCAATTTCACTTAAAAGTAATGAAATTTTTTTTTAACCAAATTAGTACGATCCTTAATTAAGTGTTCCAAGTTCACACAACATATTTCTTTTATATGACTCTGGTAAGTAATCATCAAAAAAAAAAAAATAAGCAACTTATGTAACTATGAGACGTAACCATTTTCTACTTAGTACAATTACTTTAAATGCAGGCTAACTACCAAACAAATACTTTACAGTTGTATAGGCGTGGAAAAAAAAAAGAGCAAGGTTCCCATTAAATGGGTTTTGCATACCGAGAACCATATCAAGACCATGCCATAGCTATAAAAGACACAAAATAGGAGCTGTAATATAGTATTATAATTAATCACCTGATCATCTTCTGGCTCTGATTCATACTCATCAGATTCGGAAGCAAGAGAATCAGTTTCAGATTAAGTTTCTAAGACAAGAGTCACAAGAATGTTATGATCTTTTAGCATCCTTTTCACCTTTGTAATATTATATGCTTGCTTTCTAACACGATGTCTCAATCTATTCACTTTATCCTTCAGTCCTCGAAAATAATGTATAATTGCTGCTTCATTATCAGAGGACATTTTCAAACCATTGCAAAATCGAGGGTAAGAGGAATCGCCCACATCCGATAGCTTAACACCTAATCCTAAACCACGGACACGACCATATTGATATTTTCCTAAAAATTTTGAAACAGGATCATCATCTGAGTCTTTTTAGTCTCCTTGCTCAGTTGCAACTTTTTTTATTTGATTCTATAGAGCATGTACAAATTCATGATAATTTATGAGAAAATAATTTAACTAAATAAAGATTCTAGCAAGGAAAATATAACTCACCGTTATATCCGCTTCACTTTCATGTTAGTGACATTGTAAATAAACTTAAGTACGTGATAGGCTCTTGTTTAAATTTTTTTTCTAAGATTTTCATCAAAGAGATGTTACAAATTAGCCAATAATCAACAAAGATAAACTGTGTACAAAAAGTTAAATTATACAGTTTCAGGGTTAAAAAAAGATACCATCTCTTCACGAACACGTGCATGACTCTTAGTACCAGTAGTATGAATTGGCTTCACTTTAGCCTTTGCATGTGATTCTTTACTGCTCTTGCTTTTTTTCTGCCATAATAAAAAATAAAGGAGAATATAAATTTATATTATACATAAAAATACATAGGGCAACCAGCTATCTAACTCATAGATTTCCAAACAATATCTTGATTCTTTAGATTAGATCCTAGTTTCTAATACTTACATAAAAGAAAAACTAGAAAAACTAAATGTTAAAGTAAGAAATTTCTAATAGATTGCAAAATCATACTACTTTACTATACAAATATCTCGCAGATTATAAATCAAAAAATGGTTAACCTGGTTATTTTAAGCAATAGCAAAGTCGCCTATATAATGTTCAAAGTAACTAGCAAGTTTAATATAAACAAAACTAATATATAAAATAGACCTGTCCTTCTTCTGACCTCCAGAAATTGACAAGACTAACCCATTGATCATAATAAACATCATCATCCGGACAATTATCATAAAGAGTGTTTACATCTGTATCATCATCATATCCTTTTCCTTTTAAGTAGCATTTGTAATCTCTCCATTTATGCCCAATTGACTTCAATATCCACTTCTCAAGTGCTTTTGGGTAAAGAAATCTTCTCTAAGACAAAGAAATATTATAACAATATAAAATATGTATATTTTTCACACAAAAAAAAAGAAAGAAAGAAATAAAATCATATTACCTCAACTTCCTGTAATATCATTTTTTGGTTGTTTTTATTACAACCTTTTTTCAGTAAATCCCATCTTGTATATGTTAAATAGTAAAGCGACCCATTCCTAGCAACTGTTCCATAAAAGTAGCCTAATACTCCTCTTTCATCACCAATTGGTTGATTATCTTTATTAATTTCAACTACAATTCTTTTCCCTTCTTGTAGATTCCAAACATCTGCTAGAACAGTCTTTCCACGTCTTCTATTTCCATTTGTATCTTTTTTAATAAATAGAACAATATAGTTCCACTAAATTTAAGCAAATGAAAATAAGAAAAAAAATAGAAATCCATTTTGCATCCATTTGTATCTTCAATTGTGTATTCATAAACATGTCCATCATTTCTGTGACTAGAACCACCTGATTCTTCACTAGAATTGTTCTGCCTCAAGTTTGAAGATTGTTGATTTATTTGACTCCCTTGCTGCATGTGCTCTCTTCTTTCATTAACTTGACCCCTTTAACTACTTTGATGCATTTCATATGAAGGATTTTGGTTTCTTTGTTCCCTTTACTCCCATAAATCATGATTAGAAATTTGATCTCTTTGTATCCTTTGTTGCATTCCATTTGTAGGAGTTTGGTCTCTACGATCCCTTTCATTTGAAGGTTGTTATTTTTGCACCCTTTGCTATCTTTCGTTTGTAGATCTTTGAGCATGTGACCCATTCACGGAGTTGTTTGTTTGATGCACAATACTTCCATTATCTTGCTGAGGATTGGTAGTTAATCGCAATATCATGTTCTTGCGCAATGCCATACCCCTACCAATAAAAGAAACTTGAATAAGATTTTGGTGAACAAAAACCAACACAATCAACACCAGATTTTGGTAAACCAGAATTAGATTAGAAAAACAACTCAAAACCACTAGATTTATCATGTAATTAGAATACAATACATCAACGCAAATCTTCATAGTTCAGTGGTTTTTAGTTGCTAATGGATTTGAGCTATTCTCTTGCAATAAATAATAGGTTATACATCGAAAAAGTTGCAAGTTTCCTATAGTCAAGACAAAAGCTTTAGAAACAGAATATCAGAATAGCATGAAACAAAATTTAGATCAGAACGCAAAACATGAAACAGAATAGCAGACTTTAGCAGAAGACCATGAATCAGAATAGCAGAATAGCATGGAACATAACTCAAACCATGAAACAGAATAACAAACTTTAGATCAGAGCAACTGTAAATAGGGGGGGGATCTCAAAGTGACTCAATATTAATATTTTTTAATATAATTATGCTCAAATGCAACATTTTTGAGCTTATCCTCATATTGTCAGAAGCTAACAATAGGGATACCCAAGATTAAGTCTACACCCCAAACTGTAAAAAAAAAAATAAAAAAAAAATAAACAAAAAAAAACATAAGCCCCAATTTTATAACCAGAATAATAATAATAATAAGATACGACTTTTTAATATATATAAATAAAGACAACAAAAAGTTGCTGAAAAAAAGTTATCATGATACTAAGACACGTAGGGAAAATAAAGATAACATGAGTAGATTTAATGGTTTAAGATTCATCATCAACCATGGTTCCTTCCACACCCCTCCTAAGCCAACTATGATTTCCATGTGCATCAGTTAAAATAGTTTTCAAAAATGAAACTTGATAAGGTGCATCTTCGTTATCTTCCCTCATGTCATCGTCTCCTAAATCATATACATCTTTAGGCTTCATTTTATAGCAACAGACCAACTAGAGTCATTATGGTCTTCTACGTAGAAAACTTGTTTAGCTTGTGATGCAAAAATATGTGGCTCGTTCTCTATGCTTTCCCTTGTGTGCATAAGACGAGAGGTATTAAATAATGTATAGCCCAATTCATCTTTCCTTATACCTCTTCCACTAGTATAATTAAACCATTCACATTTGAAAAACACAACTAAATATCCTCCCAGGTATTTCAATTTTATGATTTCGACCACTTAACCATAGTAAGCAACATCTCCCAACACTGGAATCCTATCACCAGAACTAGCATAGCTTGATGTCTTTGCGATTACAACTACACCACTATTTTGAGTACACTTGTCATATTGCTTGGATCTGAAACAAAATCCATTGACATTGTACCCTCGATATTTTGTGACAACATCAAGTGGACCTTGTGCTAGCATTCGAATTTCTTCCTTCAAAGAATCTATGCCATTTACTTCCTCCAATTTGATGACCTATTATGGATGCTTCACATTAAATAATAATATATTAAATAAGGAGATAATAGGATTACATAATAAGATTCTTACGTGTTGTCTAAACCAATCATGAAATGTTTCATGTTGAATGCATTCAATGGCATTCAATGTCAAGCGCCTTGGACGACTACGTCTCCTAAGCTCAACAACTTGTACTCTTAAAAGAAGAGATGTTTATTAGATTACAAGTAAAACCTCAATTAAAAGGTATTAGATAAAATACTTTTTGTAAGTATACTTCAGAGTTATAAGATAAAATACTTACTGGAAGAATTCAGTGGTATCCGGACAATTGAATTGCACATAACGATGTGCTTGTATTTTACTCATTTGGCTAATGGTGTGTGTAATAGACTTCCCTAAAGACTTTCCCACTTGTGAAAAACTAGAAACTCCTCCTCAATATTATTAGAAGTGTCTACCACAGAAGCATCATTGGTATCCCGTGATACCATATTAAATACAACGTCGAATTCTTCAATGTATAAAAAACAAAAATTAATGCATTCTAGAGCTCTTACAACTTCAGCAATGGACGCCTCAGGGTGAGATTTATTACGTACATGTGATTTCAAAGAGCCAAGGTACCTCTGTATAAAATACATCCATCTAAATAACACTAGACCTGCAATCTTTGCTTGGGTAGCTAAATGCAGAACCAAATGTGCCATTATTGTAAAAAAACTAGGTGGAAATATCATCTCCAAGTGACACATAATTATAGGTATATCAACCTCGAGTCGTTTAATCTCTTCCACATCAAGATTTTTCCTACTAATATCTCTAAAATAACCACATAAATCAAACAAAACTGCCAGCACATCCTTTGAAAGAAGCCCCCGTAATGCAATAGGAAGAATTTGCTGCACTAAAATATGACAATCATGGCTTTTAAGCCCAAGTAATTTTACTTGTTGCAAATTCACACATCTTGATATATTTGAAGCATAACCATTTGGAACTTTAATGTCACTAAGAGTTTTGAAAAATGATCTCTTTTCATCTTTAGACATTGTATAAGGGGCTGGTGGCAACTCATACCTTTTTATTCCACTCCTTGAAATTTTCTCTATTGGATGAAGTTCTTCGCTAATACCCCATTTTTTCAAATCCCAACGGGCTTTCAAATTATCTTTAGACTTCCCCTCCAAATTCAATAATGTGCCAACCACATTATCATAAACATTTTTTTTGATGTGCATGACATCTAGATTGTGTCGAATTAAATGAGACTCCCAATAAGGCAATGACCAGAAAATGTTCTCTTTCTTCCATGTGTTTGAGTCATCAAAGTCTTCCATCTCTTTTTTTTTTGTTGTAACTCTTCATCACCGGTTAGCATCGTGGGTGCTTCCCTAAATTCTTCTATGCCATTGAAAGCATCTTTATTTCAGCGAAATGGATGGATTTCATTTAAGAAGCGATGATTACCCAAAAAAACAATATTTATGCCCATTTTCTAGCCATTTAGAATTTGTTTTAATATTGCAACAAGGACATGCTTTATCACTGTATACATTCCAACTAGAGATCATTTCATATCCTGGAAAGTCACTAATTGTCCATAACAACTAGCACGCATATTAAAAGTTTCATTCTTAAAGGCATCATATGTCTCAGTTCCATCATTCTAAAGCTCAAGCAATTCTTAAATTAAAGGTTGTAAATAAACATCAATTTTATTCCCTGGGCTGGTCGGTCCAGGAATTAATGTTGATAGAATAAGAGACAATTGTTTCAAACACATCCAAGGTGGCAAATTATATGGTACTAAAACAATTGGCCAACAACTATACGTGGAGCTCAACATCCCAAATGGATTAAATCCATCACTAGAAAGCCCAAGCCTAACATTACGGCTCTCTCCACTAAACACTAGATATCTAGTGTCAAAGCTTTTCCATGCTTCAGAATCAACTAGATGACTTAACACCTTATCATCCTTAGAACATTCTTCATCATGCCACCTCATCAAGGCAGCGGTTGTCTTAGACATATACAACCTCTTAAGTCTTGGTTTTAACGTAAAATAGCGTAATACTTTTGTAGGGGACTCGTTTTTCTTCTTTCCCGTCGAATTGGTTTGCTCAGGTTCTCTTTTCCACCTAGAAGCACCACATACGGAGCATGTATCATCATTAATCTTGTCCTTCCAGAAAAATTGACAATGGTTCGGGCATGCATGAATTCGAACGTAACCAAATCCTAACTTGTCAATGACCTTTTTTACCTCCTTAAAAGAATTAGGCAAGTTTGTAGGAATTGCAAGTTTTAATATTTGTAATAAATTACTGAATGACTTATTAGTCCATTTACTAGTGCTATTTACATGAAATAAAAGCACTAACAAGGACAACTTCGTCAATTTGCACCCTGGCCACAATTCTTCCTCAGCATCTTTAAGCAAATCATAGAAACTTTGATCTTCTTTGTTAGGACCCGGTATACCTTCATTCATGTTCTCACCAATATTTTGCCCATCACATCTATGATCATATATGTCATGTACCAACTGAATCATATCCATATGCGTAATAGTCTCATCATTTTCTACCATAGATTCTACAGAAGTTGTAGTGAAAACTTGATCTAAACTTTCACAATGAAACAACCAAGTTAAATAATTACGCATTATTCCATCATGGAGCATGTGGTAATTTACATAATCAGGTTTCAAAAGCTTGTTATTAACACACCTCACACAAGGGCATCTAAGTTTACCATCAAGTGTTAAAGAATTGTTAGCGTAACTCATAAAGCCATCAACCCCTTTTTTGTATTCTGGTGCTTTTATTGGAAAAGCTAAGTTTTCCTTAATTGTTCTCAAATCCATTATCAACAACACTGGAAAACGGAAAGTTTATGAGTTTAATTTATTAGGCAAAAAGGAAAACGACAATCACGATATAACATATAGTAAATATAATTTTTAGATAATCTAATAACTTTAAGTAGCTTAAATGTATTAAATTAAGAAGATATTTTAGCCTAATGTAGACTTCTTTCTTTGGTTTTTAATAGGTTCTTTTTGGTGGAGGATATCTTATACACTACCAACAATTTAAATTTTTATAATTGCAAATTAAAATTCATCCCCCACCCCCAAATATCAAGAATGCAGTGCTTTACTAGTCTTCCTATAACTTTAGAAAAGAAATTTGATCCCTTGACACCTATAAGCACTAACCTTTAAGATTCTTGTCCTATATCATACCATGTGAAACACCAGATTATAGTATATATATATATATATACCCTTGTGTAGGATTACAGAAATATCACTTGAGATTAAAATACAAGTTGTTCTCCAAAAGTCTTGGCTCATGTTATTTATAACGGAAGCCGATGTGATTTTTGACCCAAAAAATTGAAGGAGAACAAAAAGTCAAAGGCAAGAATTAGAGCAGCAACTCTTTACTTACAAATATATCATGTAAACAATTCATGCCCCACATACATGAAGTCCAGCCTTCTCTAGCATTCGATTCAAAAAGATTTGTTTTAATGTGTTTAAAATTTATTTGATTCAAAAAGCTTTGTTTGAATGTGTTTGTCCATTATTAGATTCAAAAAGATTTGTTTGAATGTATTTGATTTACATTTGACTCAAAAAGCTTTGTTTGAATGTGTTATACTTTCATTTAATTTAATTAGCTTTGTTAATTGTATTTTACTTTCATTCGATTTAAAAAGCTTAATTTGAATGTTCTTTACTTTCATTTGATTCAAAAAGCTTTGTTTGAATGTTTTTGAATTTCATTTCATTAAAAATGTTTTGTTTGAATGTGTTTTAATTTTACTTTGATTCCAAAAGCTTTTTTTTGAATGTGTTTGACTTTCATTTGATTCAAAAAGATCTGTTTGAATGTGTTTGACTTTCATTTGAATCAAAAATCTTTTTTTAAATGTGTTTTACTTTCTTTCGATTCAAAAAGCTTTGTTTGAATACGTTTGACTTTCATTTGATTCCAAAAGCTTTCTTTGAATGTGTTTGACTTTTATTTGATTTAATTAGCTTCGTCGAATGCATTTGACATTATTCAATTCAAAAATCTTTGTTTTACTGTATTTTCCCTTCATATGATTTAAAAATCTTTGTTTGAATGTGTTTGACTTTCATTTAATTCAAAAGGCTTTGTTTGAATGTGTTTTACTTTCGTTTAATTTAAAACCTTTTTTTGAATGTGTTTGACTTTCATTTGATTCAAAAAGCTTTGTTTGAATGTGTTTGACTTTCATTTGAATAAAAAAGTTTTGTTTGAATGTGTTAGACTTTCATTCAATTCAGAAAGCTTTGTTTGAATGTGATTAACTTTCATTTGACTCAAAAAGCTTTGTTTGAATGTGTATGAGTTCCATTTGACTTAAAAAGCTTTGATTGAATGTGTTTGACCTTCGTTTGATTTAAAAAGCTTTGTTTAAATGTCATTGACTTTCATTTGATTTAAAAAGTTTTGTTTGAATGTGTTTGACTTTAATTTGATTAATAAAGTGTTGTTTGAATGTGCTTTACTTTCATTTGATACCAAAAGATTTGTATGAATATATTTGGCTTTTATTTAATTTCCTTAGCTTCGTTGAATGCTTTTGACTTTCATTTGACTCAAAAATCTTTGTTTGAATATGTTCGTCCTTCATTTGATTTATAAAACTTTGTTTAAATGTGTTTGACTTTCATTCAATTCAAAGAGCTTTGTTTGAATGTGTTTTATTTTCATTGGAATCAAAAAGCTTTGTTTTAATGTGTTTGACTTTCATTCGATTCAAAATTCTTTGTTTGAATGTGTTTGACTTTCATTTCACTAAAAAAGCTTTGTTTGAATGTGTTTTACTTTATTCGATTCAAAAGACTTTGTTTGAATGTGTTTGACTTTCATTTCACTAAAAAAGCTTTATTTGAATGTGTTTTACTTCATTTGATTCAAAATTCTTTGTTTGAATGTGCTTAATTCGAATTTGTTTAATCCTTCACTTGATTCAAAAAGCTTTGTTTGAATGTATTTGATTTACATTTGATAAAAAAAGCTTTGTTTGAATGTGTTTTACTTTCATTTGATTTTATTAGCTTCGTTAAATGTATTTGATTCAAAAAGCTTTGTTTGAATGTGTTTTACATTCATTTAATTCAATTAGCTTTGTTGAATGCATTTGAATTTTATTTTATTGAATTAGCTTTGTTTGAAAAGGTTTGTCCTACATTATATTCAAAATGCTTTGTTTAAATGTGTTTAACTTTCATTTGATTCAAAAATATTTGTTGGATTGTGTTTTACTTTCATTTGATTTAAAAAGCTTTGTTGGAATTTGTTTGACTTTCATATTTGATTCATAAAGCTTTGAATGTGTTTGACTTTCATTTTATTCAAACAACTTTGTTTGAATATATTTGACTTTTATTTGATATAATTAGCTTCATTGAATGCATTTGACTTTTATTCGATTTAAAAAGTTTTGTTTTAATGTGTTTTTCCTTCATTTGATTCAAAAAGTTTTGTTTGAAACTGTTTGACTTTCATTCTATTCAAAAAGCTTTGTTTGCATGTGTTTTAGTTTCATTTGATTTAAAAAGCTTTTTTAAAATGAGTTTATATTTCATTTTATTTAAAAAGCTTTGTTTGAATGTGTTTTACTTTCATTTTATTCAAATTGCTTTGTTTAAATATGTTTGACTTTCAATTGATTCAAAAACCTTTGTTTGAATGTGTTTGAATTTCATTTGATTCAAAAAGCTTTGTTTGAATGTGTTTGAGTTTTATTTGATTCAAAAAGCTTTATTTGAATGTGTTTGACTTTCATTTAATTCAAAAAGCTTTGTTTGAATGTGTTTTACTTTTATTTGATTCAATAAGCTTCGTTGAATGTATTTGATTTTCATTCGATTAAAAAAGCATTGTTTGAAGGAGTTTTATTTTATTTGATTCCAAAAGCTTTGTTTGAATGTGTTTGACTTTCATTTGATTTAATTAGGTTTGTTGAATGCATTTGACTTTTATTCAATTCAAAAAGCTTTGTTTAAATGTGTTTGCCTTCATTTGATTCAAAAAGCTTTGTTTGAATGTGTTTGATTTACATTTAATTCAAAAAGCTTCGTTTGAATATGCTTTACTTTCATTTGATTCAATTAGCTTCGTTGAATGCATTTGAATTTCATTCAATTCAAAAACTTTGTTTGAATGTGTTTGACTTTCATTTGATTCGAAAAGATTTGTTTGATTAGGTTTGACTTTCATTTGATTTAATTAGCTTCGTTGAATGCATTTGACTTTCATTCGATTTAAAATTCTTTGTTTAAATGTGTTTTACTTTCATTTGATTTAAAAAGCTTTGTTTGAATGTGTTTTACATTCATTTGGTTCAATTAGCTTTGTTAAATGCATTTCGCTTTTATTTTATTGAATTAGCTTTATTTGAATGTGTTTGTCTTACATTTGATTCAAAAAGCTTTGTTTAAATGTGTTTGACTTTCATTTGATTTAAAAATATTTGTTTGAATGTGTTTAACTTTCATTTGATTAAAAAAGCTTTATTTGAATTTGTTTGACTTTCTTTTGATTCAAAAAGGTTTGAATGTGTTTGACTTTCATTTGATTAAAACAGCTTTGTTGGAATGTATTTCACTTTTATTTGTTATAATTCGCTTCATTGAATGCATTTAACTTTCATTCAATTCAAAAAGCTTTGTTTGATTGTGTTTGTCCTTCATTTGATTCAATAAGTTTTGTTTGAATGTTTTTGACTTTCATTCTATTCAAAAAGCTTTTTTTTGAATGTGTTTTAGTTTTATTTGATTTAAAAAGCTTTTTATGAATAAGTTTCACTTTCATTTGATTAAAAAAGTTTTGTTTGAATGTGTTTGAATTTATTTGATTCTAAAAGCTTTGTTTGAATGTGTTTTACTTACATTTGATTCAATTAGATTCGTTGTCTTTAATTCGATTCAAAAAGCTTTGGTGTTTGACTTGAATTTGATTAAAAAAGCTTTGTTTGAATAGGTTTGACTTTCATTGGATTTATTAAGGTTTATTTATTTTAATTTTTTTTTTTTTTTTTTTTTTTTTTTTTTTTTTTTTTTTTTTTGGAATATAAGATTTTATTACCAAAGTGAGAAAGTTACAACTTACAGGAGCTAAGTTATAACTACAACCACAAGACCTTAAAAACAGGCCAACCCCAAAAACAAGTTCTAGATCGAATCCTAGCCACCTTCTAGGAAGGGCCTAGAACAAACTGGACTCAGATTTCCAGCCACCTTCTAGGAAGGGTTTTGGAAACCAGGACCAGACAAAACACCAGTAGCAAACTACAAGGCCACCAACCCCAAAACCACAAAAAAAATCAGAAGCAGACAGACCTGCAAACTGACCAACAAAAACAATAAAAACCTAAACAAAGGTTTTCTATTAAAATCAAGGCATCTACAAGCAAAAACAGCCAGCAACAAGACCAACAGCAGACAAACCCTTGCCCCAGCTGCCAAAACAGCCACACATAACAGCAGCACTAGCAAACCCCTGCACCAGCTCAGAACAATAGCCTGCACCAGCTTAGAATAGTAGCAAACCACTAGAGCAGAAACACTAGCAACCACCCTGACCACAATAGTGTTAGGGTTTGGTGAGTCCGACTCACCGCGGAAACAAATCCCGACCCAAGGAACCACTCGCAATAATTAAAATCATAAAGCATAAATAAATAATCACAAAGAAAAGATAACGAATCTTACCCTCGAAGCGAGCTTCGCCCAAAAACCGGGGCTCTTACTTGAAAGCTACGAGCACGTCAAGCGTCGCGCCTCCGACGGTATCCACCCACAAAAAGGCGAACACAACTTTAAGGTCTACTACCTGGGGGTTAGCGAGGTCCGACCAAAACCCGAGTGTTATATGAGTTTAAGAGTTTTTCCAATATTATGGAATGCTCTATTTAACTCCCACTCAAGCAAAGAATTCTCAAGTCATTCCATGACTATTTATAAGGAAGTATGCCTTGTGAATTTTACTCATCTTTCAATGTGGGACTTTTCACAAAAAGATCCCACATGGAAAGATTGGTGAATTCAACCCTTAGTTAAATAAACAAAGGAACAAGTGACAAGTGTCACATGGTTAGGTGTGGACCACTTTCTCACTTGGTCCCCAAGGCATTTCACATGCAATGTGAACTAACCATGTGTCACCCAACCTTGAGCCCCAAGATGGGTTCGGTTGGCCCATTTTATTTTAGCCCGTGTCCATGACCCATCAACCCGGGTCCACGGCCATAGCCACATGTCGCCACCGTGGCGCGCCGCCACCATGGCGCTGCCAACGTGGCACGCTGCCACTTGGTGGCTGCCAATGTGGCGGCTGCCAACGTGGCTACTGCCACTTGGCGACTGCAAATGTGGCGGCCGCCAACGTGGCTGCCACGTGTGCTGCCACATCGCGTTTTGCCATGTGTGCTGCCACGTGGCATGCTCCTATTGGGCATGTATTCTTAGCCTTTTGCGTGGCTAGGATTTTACTTGTTACTTGATGCATTTTCCCGTCTCGCCAAATCCTAAATTTTGGCTCGACATTTGAGACTCTCTGATGCTCGGTTTCGACGCTCCAAGCTCGAAATTCCGATGTCTAAATGTTTAACACTCGGGCGACGAATTAATTTCTTCTGAATTAATTCGTCGAGTTGGTTCGTATATTTTGCTTGGGTGTGACCCAAAGGGTTCAGTCAAGATTAAGTTGTAATATTAATTATATTAATATTACTGATCGGAAGCGGCCTCCACCCAAGCATTCCAATCACTTGACCTTGCTGAATATATTAGCTTTCTAATAAATCTGAACCCGCTATCAGAATAATACACTTGTTCGAAGGACACCATTCCTTTCAATCTCCCACTTGTCCTTCCGGACAAGTGTGCATTTAGTGTATAGCCCTTATCCTATGTCTCTTCATGTCTCTTGATGAACTACAGAGTAAGATTACTAGTCATCTCTGTTACGTCCAGAAGTGTTTCTCAAAATCCGAGTTTGACTGTCAATAAGCAGATGATTTCTAAAATCCATCTGAGCACGGCCATGCATTTTTCACAGTCTCGCTCTTCGAGAGGCCTTGTTAACAACAAAACATGTTCCCTATTGTTAGTAGGGGGACATTTCCAGTCTTGTAATGTAGCTTCTCTTACTAAGAGGACTCACCCGCCCAATATCTGTCTTTATAATCCCCAGTTACGGCGAACGTTTGGCGGATACCAAAGCGGACCAGTACTCAAACAAGAGATCTCCCACTACTCATGGTCAAAGGAAAAGAGTTTCGATAGTAATAATGAGAAAATACTTATGACGATTTTAAATCTCTTAAAGTATCCTCATAGGTCGATCCAGTATGGTTCTAAACCAATACCTGTGCAAATGATTTATATCCTCATAGCACAAGAAACGGTGCTACAAATCATACTACACTCTAATCTCTGATGGTCATCAATCGTCCACAAAATATGACCTTGATTAGGGATAATTTTCGATTAAAATATTCAATGTTCACTTAATAGGTGTTTCTTTATCCAAGCCATTGACTTGATACCCTATTTTGAATATTTATTAAAATCGAATGGACTCATTATTTAATTCTAAACCACAATTAAATAGTTTTGTGGAATATTTAGAAATATTTTATTCCACTATGAAACTTCACAATGTTTCATCTTATGATAAATGGTTTTTCCCTAATGTTTAAAGAGTAATACTCTTCATAAAACATTCATAGAAATCACACCCATATTTGATATGCTTGATTTCTTTCATGCAATTATGAATGTTGTCGTTCACTTATTGCATAGGTTTAGTTATAATTACTTTGCAAACCTTAGCATCTTCATTATCCACCATTTCCATAATAAGATGATAAAATTTTGAGAGTGTTAATGGATTACACGTGATTCAGGATTTATTGTCCAAGCAATGGCTCCTACTCATTTTCATGATTTAAGACCTTCTACTTGACATCCTACAATCATTAATGTTCAACAACGAACCTTTCCATTTAACATCTATCTTATTATTGCCTTTAAGGCAACAATATTCTCAACATATATTTTAGTAGACTCCCCGATGATGCCTTGCTTGGGTTTTACTCCAAGCGACTCACAATGATTTGGGATACCCTAATCACTTGTGATCATGGAAATTTTCCTTAAATTCCCGCACATTATACATGGATGCACATCCATGTTACCATTCTCAAGCCACGACACTTCTTGCCTCGTGCTTATAAATGGCTTCCTTGCTAAGGATCTAATCCTTGCTAAGGTTTGTGCTTGCAACATCAAAACTCAAATTATATTTGTTTCCATGCGTCAAGAACTCATCCAACTACTTATCTAAGTTATTTAGATGTTCTTGACTATAATCTAATGATCTAATACTTAGATTAATGTCGATTGGTATTACATACGTACTTCACATGCTCTAAGAATGTAAGTCATCTGACGATTCCATATCATAGCCTTACATGATGGATTTAATTCTAGAATGATTCTCAATTTTATTCCATCCATGTGACATTTAGCTCATACAGTTACACTGAGTCTTGCCAAATTGTTCGCTATATGATATGATTGAAAGTCTCTTACTAGAGTCTTTCTTGTTTGATTTAGTACTTAGCCTAGCTTATACTTAGTTCAAACATTTACTTAGCTTCATACATATGGGTCGAAAGCCTTTCAAATTCTTTCATGTTTAACATGGTAATTTCTTTTACTCATTTAAACATTTAATTAAGTCTATACCATAGAACTCAATTCCCAACATGTACTAAGTATCGTCTTTAGCTTGGTCCATTGTCGAAAATACTTTCAAATCTAAACATTTAGCATTTGATGGCTGTTTCACAATAGAGTTCGTAAACTTCTTGTTGGACCATTACTTTTGCTCCCACTAAACTTCTTGTTCATCAGAATTTCTATGTTTCTCCATAAGTCAATCCTCTTATTAACTTTATGAGAAAACACGTTCCAATTCCTTCATGCAATGCTTCCTTTAATCCCATGACGGATTCCATGTGCTTGCTTTCAAATCTAGCATTATTTAGATTTTTAAAACCCTTAGACTATTCCATAGTCACTTCCAAAATTCCATTTTGGGAAGGCGGTTTTGGTATCTATTTTGCCATATTTGATATGCGCAATTTTGCTAGATCAATCACGAAAAGACTTGAGCATTCCGATTGGTGAATGGGATTTTATTAAAATCAACTCCTTGAAATTAATTATATCCTTTACAACCAATCTAGCTATGTATGCATATACATTTCCACATTTGTTAGTTTTCTCCTTGAAAACTTATTTGCAATCGATGGGTCTTTCACCTTTCATGCAAATTAATCAAGTTTCAAACATGACTTTCAAACATGGAGTCTATTTCGGAATTTCATGGCTTTTAACCATTATTCGGAATTTGGATTTGTCGTAGCTATCTTACAAGACATTATTCC
Source organism: Chenopodium formosanum (assembly GCA_024500155.1). Lineage (NCBI taxonomy): Eukaryota > Viridiplantae > Streptophyta > Magnoliopsida > Caryophyllales > Amaranthaceae > Chenopodium > Chenopodium formosanum. Next base: position 46,684,612 of record CM044880.1, read on the forward strand.
TTTACTATCTAATAGTAAATAGTATGCTTGTAAGTCTTAGGTTTGTTTCTAACTTAATAGAAAATTTATAGGATCCAATCCAAGCCTTTGGTGAATTCTATACCTATACGGGGCATCAAACACTGAGTTTTAAGGCGCTTTCAAAGCCCTTTTATTACGTTGATCTTACTCCAACATCTTTAATGTTTTGTGAGTAATGAATTCTCTTTTAAGGCACTTGTAAAGTCCTTTTGAGTATTCTTGATCAAGCATTATCACGAAGTCCTTTAAGGTCTTCCGAGATTCTCAGTTCTAGTTTGTTGCTAAGATCGATGGTCATCGAGTTCATTTTCCTCCTACTTGTCGTTTTGGAAACGTGTTACTTTCCAGAAAGACACTACTTAGAGCAACAAACAATTTTTTTTGTTCTCAATTGGGATGTGGAGGTAATACCCGTAGTCTCACTTGAATGCTTACAAAGAGACATGTATATTGTCTTTGGGTAAAAGTTCGTTGTGAAACAAACAGTTAGCTCCTACTTGAGCTATCTTAGTCTTTATTGAGCCATTCAGCTCCCACTGAGTCACCTAGCTCCCACTGAGCCACTTTGCTCCCACTGAGCTAGTGAACTCCCACTGAGACTAAGAGCCTTAGACATATACTTGAAAAGACTTTTAGAAGTTATTTCTATCCATAACTGAATATGGCGTCCTTTCTTAGCTTCGACACATTGTTTAGTGTAACATTAGTCATTTGTGCAAATATTTAAGAACTTTATAGGAAGGGTTGTCAACCATCATTGTTCGAGTCATTTTCAAATGACACCGAGGTCTCCGTGAAGACACACCATGTTCTATGTGGAGTTATTTATGAAAATTTCCATTCATAACTTTGAGATAGTCACACTTGGCTCAAGCAAACATCGCTCGATCTAATCTAGACATTTTGATATATTGCCAAGTCGATTATGTACTTCACTGAACTCTTGAGCTACTCAAGTCAAGTTTGTTCACATTTGATGAATATAGCCATATCCTTTCAAATTCTTTGTGAAACGTTGAAGTAATTGAATCCTCTTTAGCCTTCGGAGTCAACTGTCTATACCAAGAACAATAGCTCTCTGCTTTGTCGGTTTCAACAAATAAGACTTTCTTGTCTTAGAACGATTCCAATTCAAGCAACTATCAAGAGCCTATTTAATAGAGCCTTGAGTACGTTCTTGTCGATGTGACATTGCTAAAGATGTTAATGGAACGCAAATCAAGCCCATGACTTGAACTTAGTGAGTTTATCATGTTAGAGAAATGTTTGTTTATAATCAAGCATTCTTAACTCAACGCTTGGATAACCATCCCATTCAAATAAATCTTGCAACTATTGCTCATTACTTTGAATGTGAGTCTTTCCGTGTGTAAACGGATCAGTTGCTGATTATGGAACATAATAACCATTACTTGTTCCAGCCTTTGGCTTAAAAGGTCTTTAAACAAAACATACGATCTTACAATTGATGTAGCTCTTCTTGCTTCATTCTAAGCTTGTAAGTCGATAACTTAGCTTAACTTCAATAGTTTGAGGTCACTCTCATAGTGGAACACTCAAGCAGTATCCTATACTTGTGAAGATAACGAATTGCTAAGTAAACTACAATAACATGAACTCATGAGTTGAAATGAAATCTAATTCCTTTTCTTCGTTCTTTCTTTCCTATATTTCTTATCATACAATATCTCATAATCTTACTTTAAGAATCATTTCTTTAATTACCTTGACTCTTATACTTTGTTAGGCATAATCAAGCACCTAGTGCGCCGTAAAACAAAGTTCCATCTTTTCCATTAATTCTTACTCGAATTACTACATCAATGAGTCCTACTCAATTGCGATGCGAAAAGATACGTTGGTTGTCAAAAATTGACAATATTGAGTTTGCAACTCAATACCTCATGTTTTATCAAAACTACCTAGTATTTTGATTACATGATGTCCAACCGTCCTTTTGGACTTAATTATAAAAGTCATTTATGAGAATTGTATTTTAGAAATGCTTTTCCTTTCTTTGAGAACTATTCTCAAGGATTTCCTTTACCAATCATGAAAACAATATTATTTGATTTGGAATACTATAAATATAAGTGCTAAGTATAACCATTTATCAAGAACATAATAAGTTTGAAATTTAATAGCATTCATGCAAACTTCAATCTTAATAAACGTCTTATTTACGCATAATAATTGTCCCTATTTGGCGAAAATAAGGCGATTCCAAGATCCGAAGAAACAAAGAGTGGTTAAGCATGCTTTGGCTTGTCTTAAACACTCAATCTTCTAGGGTAAGCATTGCCTTGCTAATGGCTCTAAGCACTCTTGGTTAGACAATCGTCGCATCTAATGCATCTTTGACGATGTATCTCTTTTGCCACGGTATGTGAGGACTCCTCACTCATACCGATGAGTTAAACCAAAACCAACGTGCACACCCGGTGTGCCTTATGCCCCTTGGAGAAGTGATGGCACCTCACTTTGGCGTAGCCTACCATTACTCTCGTTCAGTTAGTAAGTGTTGTTTTGGAAAGGCAAGTTTGACTCAATATTTTTAGGGACCTAGGATTTCTATGTTGGTTGATTTAAGTGAACTAAACTAATCATTGCAACATTAAAAAAACCTAAACATGCATCTAACGAATAATTCACACACATATATATAGGCATAAAATATAAAGCGAAATTATAGATGCATATTGGCAACTAGCATGACCCCTTGAGATCTTCATATCTTCAAAAGGTCTTCATTTGCAATTCAAGGCTTTGTCTTCCAAGATACGCCGTCTTCAAGACTTCACCAAACTTATGCAAAAACTAGTGTCTACAACTAAGAATGATCTAAATAATAAAGTACAAAAATACTTAACGGTGCATAGACCGTATTTAGATTTAAAAAAATACATAACGCCACGTAGTCCGTATTTTCTATCCTAGTCGGGTCCCACTAGTTGCCATTTCATAAAACCTGTAAGAGAGAGAATATATGTATATTTCTTTCATCCATTCACTATTTGTGAATGGCCCATGCAATTTACAAATTGAAACAAAGTAAAATGCAATTAAACAACGCGCGCACTAGTAACTAATCTAGGTGGTTAATCCGATTAACACGCCTAATTAAAACTAGTCAAAGTTGTTTAACCGATTATATAATTTACGTCATTAATAATTGAAGCTCCCACTAAATTCCGCAATTCCATAATTAATCTAATTAATTAAGTCGGTAGCACCCAAACTTGTCAAAATGAAATTTTGCCAATGCCGCTCAAAACCGAGGCCTAGCCTCCCAAAATTTTAATTAAAATAAACAAAATTAATTAAAATAGATAAAACGAAAAAATAAGCAATATTACGGCTAGTCACCTCACCGCACCGCATACGCACATGCCAAAAAAACACGAGCACACGACTCACGGCACATGCCCGCGGGCTGCTGCCACGGCATGGCCGCGCGTGGCTGCTGTCGTGCGTGGCTGCTGCCGCGCGTGTGGCCACAAACAAGGCGGCGCTGCCACCTTGGCAGCCACATATGGGCTGCTATGCAGCCCGGCTCGCCAGGTGATGCATTGCCTCGTTTTGCGTGCCACGGCCTCGGGATTTGATCCCTTTTCGCGAGACAACAATAATTAATTCTAAATTAATTTTAGAACTAATTTAGAGAGCAAAATAAAATTTTAAACAAGTCTAACTGAATAAAATTTTCAAAGTGCAAATAACCAAAATAATTCCAAGAACCATTCTTAATTAAATTGGTTTATCTTGGTGCAACATAAAATTGAGGCAATTTCTCACTTTCAATTTAATCAATTTAAATTAAACTTGAGAATTTGACAAAGTAAAGGGAAGTTGGAAAAATATGAACTTTAATGTTCAAATGAAAATTCCAACATCTAAATTTTGTGAATCCTTGAAAATTATATCTTCCAACATGAAGATAACCAAATTTCTATCACAATAATCGAAACTTTATGTTTCCAATCAACTCAAAATGATTAAAACATCAAAGTTTAACACAAAATAACATGGAATTTAGTGGTTTTTAAAGTTTCAATCACTTATCACAAATAAAGATTGAATCTTTAACACTTAGGAAGCCTCAAAAATAAAACTTTCACACTAAAAAGCAATTAGTTTGCAATTATGTGAAAATAAATCAACCTTTAAGCATCAAATACTACCAAGTAAGTGTGCTTTAAGGGGACATAAAAATGCAGAAAATAATGCAAATAATCAACCATATAATCAACAATTTATACCATTAATTTCAAGGTTAGAAAAGACTTAAAATTTTTCGACAAAAACGAAAAACCCCTCGAAAAAGGAATTTCTGGTCAGAATTTGGCTAAAATCACAGCCCTTTTTGGGGGTAAAAACCTTTCCAGATTACGTTTTCCACCCAAAATTCACTAGTCTTGCGCGAAAATCTGGGTTCTAGGCCAAAATCGACATTAAAACCGGGATTAAAATAAATAAAACCGAGCTACTAATCTAATTAGCAACTTAAACCAGAAAATTAAGCCAAAATAAACCTTGAAAAATATGATTATATAAATAAACGAGCGGGGCTCCGATACCGCTGTTAGGGTTTGGTGAGTCCGACACACCGCGGAAACAAACCCCGACCCAAGGAACCACTCGCAATAATTAAAATCATAAAGCATAAATAAATAATCACAAAGAAAAGATAACGAATCTTACCCTCGAAGCGAGCTTCGCCCAAAAACTAGGGCTCTTACTTGAAAGCTACGAGCACGTCAAGCGCCGCGCCTCCGACGGTATCCACCCACAAAAAGGCGAACACAACTTTAAGGTCTACTACCTGGGGGTTAGCGAGGTCCGACCAAAACCCGAGTGTTATATGAGTTTAAGAGTTTTTCCAATATTATGGAATGCTCTATTTAACTCCCACTCAAGCAAAGAATTCTCAAGTCATTCCATGACTATTTATAAGGAAGTATGCCTTGTGAATTTCACTCATCTTTCAATGTGGGACTTTTGACAAAAAGATCCCACATGGAAAGATTGGTGAATTCAACCCTTAGTTAAATAAACAAAGGAACAAGTGACAAGTGTCACATGGTTAGGTGTGGACCACTTTCTCACTTTGTCCCCAAGGCATTTCACATGCAATGTGAACTAACCATGTGTCACCCAACCTTGAGCCCTAAGATGGGTTCAGTTGGCCCATTTTATTTTGGCCCGTGTCCATGACCCATCAACCCGGGTCCACGACCATAGCCACATGTCGCCACCGTGGCGCGCCGCCACCATGGCGCTGCCACGTGGTGGCTGCCAATGTGGCGGCTGCCACTTGGCGGCTGCCAACGTGGCGGCCACGTGTGCTGCCACATGGCGTTTTGCCATGTGTGCTGCCACGTGGCATGCTCCTATTGGGCATGTATTCTTAGCCTTTTGCTTGGCTAGGATTTTACTTGTTACTTGATGCATTTTACCGTCTCGCCAAATCCTAAATTTTAGCTCGACATTTGAGATTCTCCGACGCTCGGTTTCGACGCTCCAAGCTCGAAATTCTGACGTCTAAATGTTTAACACTCGGGCGACGAATTAATTTCTTCCGAATTAATTCGTCGAGTTGGTTCGTGTATTTTGCTTGGGTGTGACCCGAAGGGTTCAGTCAAGATTAAGTTGTAATATTAATTATATTAATATTACTGATCGGAAGCGGCCTCCACCCAGGCATTCCGATTACTTGACCTTGCTGAATATATTAGTTTCCTAATAATTCTGAACCCGCTATCAGAATAATACATTTGTTCGAAGGACACCATTCCTTTCAAATAGCAAACTGCAGCTAAACACAGCAACACAGTCAGCAGGAAACATAAAAAAGCAACAGCAACAAGGAGCAGCAGTACAGCAAGTCAGCAGCAGCAGAAATAGAGCAACAGAGCAAGCAGCAGCAAACACAAGCTGCTGCACAGACAGCAGCACCTGCTGACCAACACAGCAAGCAGTGCAGCCAGCAACAGCCACTACAGCAGAACAGTAGCAGAATAGCAGGGAAGACAGACAGCAGATAGTAGACAGCAGCTGCAGCACAACACCAACCACAGACAGCTACTGATTAGAACAGAACCAGAGCAGACAGCAGAGAAAACCTGTCAGCAGTAGCAAAAGAAACATCAACTACAACTGGAATTCAGCAACAACAAGAAAGCAGAAGCAACAGCAGAACCCAGCATCACCAATATAGCCAAAAGAGCAACCAAAACAAGAACGCTATAACAAAAACCCCAAAAAAAAAAACCAGAACTCAAAAGTTAGGAACCAGAAATCAGAAAGAACCATCAACAGCAATAGAAGACCAAGAAACAGGAGAAGCTCCTAAACGATCAAATATTTGCTTCCCGCTGGGATTCTACAGACTGAATGAAAGACAATATCCCTAACTAAAGCATCAACAGATTTGCAACAACCAGTAAAAAGAAATGCATTCCTCTGAATCCAAATACCATAAACTGTTTCAGTGAAGGCCACCTGGATCACTTTGTTTTTCAATCTGGAACTTCTGCATATTTTCTTCATCCAATCAACCTCATAACTAAACTGCTGAACAGGCATGGAAACACGTAAGATACCCAACACCTTGCTCCAAACCTTTCTAGAGTATTCACAATAAAAAAAAAATAAGTGCTTAACACTTTCATTGCTATTCAAGCACAAGAAACACCTTGGATCACAAGAAATGTGCCATTGAAGCAACCTATCCTTAGTGACAAGCCTATTCCACAAAGCTAGCCACATGATAAAAACACTTTTAGGAGTTGCTAAGTTATGACAAATAACTCTCTTCCAAGGAACTTTAGGCACTTGAGGCCTAATAGCAGCATAAAGCTTCTTGATTTTCAACTTGTTGCCCTGTATGAAACCATCCCATCCCCCTTGATCATTCACAACATCTCTACAACTCAAAATCTTCTTCAAGAACCAACAGCACTTAGCAGGGGTAGGGGTGGTCCAACAATCCTTATGCTTGAAGTAGTAGATATGGACCCACTTAACCCAAAGATTATCAGCCTTGTGAGCAATATCCCAGAGTAACTTAGTGACAGCTGCTTTATTCCACTCAGGAAGAGAAAGCAAGTTCCAGCCACCACAAACTTTAGGTAGACAGACATTATTCCAAGCAACCAAAGATTTCTTAGCAGGGGTAGAGGATCCAGTCCAAAGAAAACACCTGAACCTAGCCTCAATCTCTTTCAGAATTTTCTTCAGCAAGATAAAAATTTGGGCCCAATAAGTCTGAATACCAAACAATACACTCTTCACCAATTGAAGCCTCCCAGCATAGGACAAGTGTTTAGCCATCCACCCTTGGCATAGGACAAGTGTTTAGCAGTGACCTTCTCCACCAAAGGCCTGCATTGAGCAATAATAAGCTTCTTGGAAGAGAGAGGGACCCCAAGATACCTAAAAGGAATGGTACCTTGAGAAACACCAAGAAGCTCCCTCAGCTTTTTCTGAACATCAACAGAAACTGCTCCAAAATAGACTTTACTTTTATCAAGATTAGTAGAAAGCCTAGAGGCACCCGAAAATTTCGAGAAGGCTTGAAAGAGAAGCTTAGCAGAAACACTATCAGCTCTAGAAAACATCAATAGATCATCAGCAAACATTATGTGAGTTAGGTTTAACTTTTTCACAACTAGGGTGAAAGTTAAAATCAGGAGTTAACCTAAGCTCATCAAGGCATCTGGAAAGGTATTCCATACCAATAGCAAAAAGAAAGGGAGACATAGAGTCACCTTGTCTTAACCCTTTCTTAGCTTCAAAGGGAGGGGCACGAAAACCATTAATAAGAATAGAGTAAGAGACAGAAGTAAGACAAGTCCAGATCCAGCCAACAAATCTCTGAGGGAAACCAAGCTCCTGCATAATAGTGATCAAGAATCCCCACTCAACTAAATCATAGGCTTTCTTCAAATCCACCTTAACCATGCACCTAGGAGAGATAAATTTGTGATCATAGCCTTTGATCAATTCAGTTGCAAGAAGGATATTGTCTCCAATGTGCTTGCCTGGATTGAACCCTACCTGAGCATCATCAATCACCTCACCAATGATAGCAGCAAGCCTAGCAGTTATGACCTTAGAAATGAGCTTATAGACCACATTACAACAAGATATATGACTAAAATCCTTAACATGAGAAGCATTAGGGATTTTTTGAACCAGAGTGATAGTTGTGCAATTCCATTGCTTAGGCAAAGTCCCTTTAGTGAAGAAATCAATAACACTAGCATAAATATCATCTTGCACAATATGCCAGGCCCTCTTAAAGAAAAAGGAGTTAAAGCCATCAATACTAGGAGCTTTAGTGTTATCAATTCCCTTAAGGGCAGCATCAATTTCAGCATGAGAAATAGGCCTAATGAGGTAGCTCTGAGCAGCATAGCTAAGCTGCTTACCCCTCCTCATAGTGACAAGGTCAACGGTAGGAAGCCAAGGAGCCTGAGTCCCTAATAGAGACTTATCAAAAGAGATAATTTCATGAGAAATAGCATCTGGATCCTTGAGCAACACCTTATTAGAATCAAAGATGGAGTCAATTCTAATCCTTACTTGTCTATTCTTCATCACAGAGAAGAATTAGTGAGAATTGCCATCTCCAAGCTTAACCCAATTGATCCTAGATTTTTGTTTGAAGATGCTTTCCTGAATATCATTCCAGTGTTTAATAGCCTTAATAGCATCAGATTCTTTAGCATATAAATCCAAATCATCAGGATTCTGAGCCATTAAGTTTTGAATTCCAGAAAGCTCAACATTAGCTTGATCAATCTTTTCTTCAATGTTACCAAACTGCTTGCTATTAAGAGACTTGATACTAGACTTCACAGAATTAAGCTTCTGCCAAGCAGAACTACCAAAACTCCAAGCCTGCGAAACAGTATCAAGGAAATCAGGGTGATCAGCAATACAATTTAGAAATCTGAAAGGTCTACCTTTCCCACAAGGGGCAGAACAAATATCCAACAGAACTGAACTATGATTAGATAAAGAAGGGGGGAGATAGACAGTCTCAACATGCCCATGAGAGGCTAACCAAGCTTGGTTACCAAAGACTCTATCAATTCTAGAGAGAGTTCTAGGGCCAGTGTGAGCCTTATTTGACCAAGAGTAAAAGGTCCCTTTGCTTTTGATCTCAGTGAGGTCCAAATCATCAACCAAACTCTGAATATCTCTAGTCTCATAATCAGTATCATCATTACCATGAAGCCTATCTGAAGTATAAAGAACAGAGTTATAGTCACCCAGCACAAAGCCAAGGAGAATGTTGAATAGAGATGCTTCTAAGACCCTCCCACAAAGGAAGCCTATCATGAATGGAGTGAAGCCCATAAACAACAGTAAGATGAATTTGAGTAGAGAGGTCCTTAGAAGAAACACTACAATGAATGAGATGTTCATGAACCTTCAAGACATTAACAGTTACTCTATCTGCATTCCAACCAAGCCAAATCCTCCCTTTGGGAGAATGGTCATAATTACACAACCAAAGCCAAAAAGAGCCAAACTTCCTCTGATAAGTGAGAACATTTTTCAATTTGATTTTTGTTTCAAGCAAACTAACAACATCAACTGAATGAGAATGAAGCAACCTCTTCATAGAGGCAACTATGCTAAGGTCATTCAGGCCCCTGACATTCCAAATAGAGTAAATCATGACACCAAAGGGGGATTAACCTCACCCTTGCTTGGATTTATAATGAAACCACCTGAACCATCCATTTCATTTGCAAATAAGGCAACAAAAGCATTAGAGGTAGGAGAGGGCTGATGAACTCTAGTTTGTTGGCTTTTTGTCTTCCTTCCAACTATTCTCCACCCCTCATCTTAATTTTGAGAAGTATGAACCTGTGGAGTAATAATAGATTGTCCATGAACAGAAGCACCAACATCAATAACAGTAGTAGGAGTAGGGGCTTGGCTAGGCCTAGGAACCCAGACCTGCTTTTTCTTAGGAGGAACAGGAATCGGCTGCTTAGGAGCCTGCTTAGGCATAGCAGGCTTAACAAAGCAATCATGACTAACCTTGTTGCACTTAGAACAAAAAGGAGGGGCCCACTCATACACTACCAATGCGTCTAAGAGTGTCAAATCCCCAACAATTAAGTGGGAGATTAGGGAACTTAACCCAAAGAGGAACAGTTCTAAGAATTTCAGCATTAAAATCAAAATTAGGACACCAAGGCTTCACTATTGTTGGTTTTCCAAGGAACATATGAGGACCAGAACAAAGTATAGTATCTTTATCATCACTAGAACATAGATTAACGATAAAGTACCCATCATCATGCCAATAAACATCTGGTTTTTGCATATCATTCCATTGTTGAGCAAAAAAATGAAGAACAGAAGCAATAGTGAGGTAAAAGCCAACCACATAGAAATCTAAAGCATTAACCCATTTTTGATTACCTGCCTCAAGCTCGGCTGCCTGTAGCTCAGCAATGTGTTTCCCTTCCTGCACTTTCGGAGCAACAAAAGATAAAGAAGCCCCTTTAGTAGCCAACTTTCCAGTAAAAGGACCAGCTCGATCTTCATTGATTTTGCGAGAGTTCTGTTCCAGAACAGGGGAAGAAGCAGCCCGATCCTCACTATTCTTGTGCGCATTCTGCTCCAGAGAGGGTGAGGAATGGCGAGGATAACTTCCTAGCTTAGCACGATGCTCAGATCCATCGGCATCCAATGAAATAGTAAACCCGGAAACCCTAGGTACTGTTCCATTGGATTGTCTTAAATCCGGCCTAGCAGTAGCTTTAGCAAAGAGAGAAACGGTCTGAGCATCACTTCTTGGAATAGCTCCACAAGCTGGATGCACTAACGTCGGCGCCGGAGTAACCAATATTTAAAAAGATTTGTTTGAATGTGTTTTACTTTCATTTGATTCAAATAGCTTTGTTTAAATGTGTTTGACTTTCATTTGATTAAAAAGCTTTGTTTGAATGTGTTTGACTTTCATTTGATTCAAAAATCATTTTTTGAATGTGTTTGGCTTTCATTTGATTAAAAAGGCTTTGTTTGAATGTGCTTTACTTTCGTTTGATTATATTAGCTTTGTTGAATGCATTTTACTTTTATTATATTAAAATAGCTTTGATTGAATGAATTTGTCCTATATTCTATTCATAAAGCTTTGTTTAAATGTGTTTGACTTTTATTCGATTCAAAAATATTTGTTTGAATGTGTTTTACTTTCATTTGATTCAAAAAGATTTATTTGAATGTGTTTGACTTTCATTTGACTCAAAAAGATTTGAATGTGTTTGACTTTCATTTGATTCAAACAGCTTTGTTTGAATGTATTTGACTTTTATTTGATATAATTAATTTCGTTGAATGCATTTGACTTTCATTCAATTCATAAAGCTTTGTTTGAATGTGTTTTACTTTCATTTGATTCAATTAGCTTCATTGCCTTTCATTCGATTTAAATAGCTTTGGTGTTTGACTTTCATTTGATTAAAAAAGCTTTGTTTGAATAGGTTTAACTTTCATTTGATAAAAAAAGCTTTGTCTGAGTAGGTTTGACTTTCATTTGATTTATTTAGTTTTGTTGAATGCATTTGACTTTCATTCTATTTAAAAATCTTTTTTTGAATGAGTTTGCCCTTCAGTTTAATTAAAAAGCTTTGTTTAAATATGTTTGGCTTTCATTTGATTCATAAAGCTTTGTTTGAATGTGCTTGACTTTGATTTGATATAAACATCTTTTTTTGAATGTGTTTGGCTTTCATTTGATTCAAAAAGCTTGTTTGAATGTGTTGACTTTCATTTGATTCAAAAAGCTTTTTTTGAATGTGTTTGACTTTCCTTTGATTAAAAAAGGCTTTGTTTGATTGTGTTTGACTTTAAGTTGATTCAAAAAGTTTTGTTGAATGTATTTAACTTTCACTCGATTAAAAAAGCTTTGTTTGAATGAGTTTTTTTTTTTCATTTGATTCAAAACGGTTTGTTTGAATGTGTTTGACTTTCATTTAATTTAATTAGGTTCGTTGAATGCATTTCAGTTTTATTCAATTCAAAAAGCTTTGTGTGAATGTGTTTGTCCTTCATATGATTCAAAAAGCATTGTTTGAATGTGTTTGATTTACAATTAATTCAAAAAGCTTTGTTTGAATGTGTTTTTACTGTCATTAGATTCAATTAGCTTCGTTGAATGCATTTCACTTTCTTTCGATTCAAAAACTTTGTTTGAATGTGTTTAACATTCATTTGATTCAAAAAGCTTTGTTTGATTAGGTTTTACTTATATTTTATTTTATTAGCTTCGTTGAATGCATTTGACTTTCATTCGACTTAAAATGCTTTTTTTGAATGTGTTTTACTTTCATTTGATTCAAAAAGCTTTGTTCTAATGTGTTTTACATTTATTTGATTAAATTAGCTTTGTTAATTGCATTTGTTTTTTATTTTATTGAATTAGATTTGTTTGAATGCGTTTATCTTACATTCGATTCAGAAAGCTTGGTTTAAATGTGTTTGATTTTCATTTGATTCAAAAATATTTGTTATAATGTGTTTTACTTTCATTGGACTTAAAAAGCTTTGTTTGAATGTGTTTGACTTTCATTTGATTCAATAAGCTTTGAATGTGTTTGACTTTCATTTGTTTCAAACAGATTCGTTTGAATGTATTTGACTTTTATTTGATATAATTAGCTTCGTTTAATGCATTTGACTTCCATTCAATTCAAAAAGCTTTGTTTGAATGTGTTTGTCCTTTATTTGATTCAAAAAGTTTTGTTTGCATGTGTTTGACTTTCATTCGATATAAAAACCTTTGTCTTTCACCAAAATGACCAACAAGAATGGACACTAAGCCTACATATACAAATATTTCTTATCAGAATAAAGGAATTTACAAGAAACAGAAAAAATAATATCCCTAAAAGCAATATCTGCAGGCTTGTAATCTCCAGTGAACATCAAAGTATTTCTCTGAATCCAAATGCAGTGAACAGTCTATGCAAAATGCATAAGCAGCAGCCTTCCTTTAGTAGTAGCTCTTCTACCATGCTGCAACACCCAATGAACTTCAAAGTCAAAATTTTTGCCTAACTCTGACATAACCAAGGAGCTGCAAAACCCTAATCCAAATACTAGCAGAATATGGACAATCAAAAAATAAGTGAGAAACATTTTCTGCAACATTAGAACAGAAAAAGCACAAAGGATCACATAGTATGCTCTAAGTAGAAAGTCTATCTTTAGTGACAAGCCTGATCCAAAGAGGCAACCAAGTGATAAACACACTCTTAGGAGAAGCCCTATTATTGCAAATAATTCTCTTCCAAATCACATTCCCACCTTTAGGTCTGATCTAAGTGTAGAGCTTTTGAATGCTCATTTTGCCATTAACTGTAATTCCAGACCATCCACCAACACTATCAACCAAAGCTCTGCAATTCATGATCTTCCTTTAAGACCCAAGAACACTTCTTAGGGACAAGAGCACACCCACAAGTTGTCAGATTTATGAGCAATGTCCAAAAGAACTTTAGTGACTGCATCTTTATTCCAATCTTCAAGTGAAGTCAAATTCCAGCCACCACAAGTCTTGGGCAAACACAAATATTTCCAAGAAACCAGGGCATTCTTTCTAGGATCACCTTTGCCAATCAAAAGAAAGAACCTAAACCTTGAATCTGTTTCTCTCAAAATCTTCTTAGGAAAAATAAAAATTTGAGACCAGTAAGCCTGAATGCCAAAAGAGACACTCTTGATCAACTGAAGCCTTCCTGCATAAGAAAGATGTCTAGCAGCCCAATCCTCAATCCTAGCAGTCACCCTCTTTATCAAAGGCTTACACTGAGAAATTGTAAGCTTTTTGGGTGACAGAGGGACACCCAAGTATCTAAAAGGTAAAGCCCCTTTAGGAACCCCCAGCACAGACTGAAGATTAGCTTGAACTTGCTTATTAATCCCACCAAAATAAACATCACTCTTGTCCAAATTGGCAGCAAAACCAAAAGCACCAGAGAACTTCTAAAAAGCTTGAAAAACCAATTGAATAAAGATAAGGTCAGTTCTAGAGAAAAGGAGTAAGTCATCTGCAAACATTATATGAGTAATGCCTAACTTTGAACATCTTTAATGAAAATTGAACTAAGGATTCTCAGTCATCTCCTTTAAACACCTTGAAAAGTATTCCATACAAATAGAAAAAAGAAAAGGGGACATAGGGTCACCCTGCCTTAGCCCCTTTCTTGCAGCAAAGGGGGCAGAAGGAAACCCATTGACAAGGACAAAATAAGAAACAGTAGAAACACATCCCATAATCCAAGAGATAAACCTGTTAGGAAAGCCTAACTCCTTCAGAATAGTTTCTAAAAAGCACCACTCAACATAATCATAGGTTTTCCTAAGATCAATCTTGAGTAAGCATCTTAGAGTTACAACCTTATGAGAATAACCTTTGATAAGCTCAGTAGCAAGGAGAATGCTTACCAGGGATAAAACCTGCTTGAACATCATTGATAACAGAACCAATGACCTTAGAGAGCCTACCAGTGATTACTTTAGAGATCAGTTTATGAACTATAGTACAATAAGCAATGGGTCTGTACTCTTTAACATACGAAGGATTAGAAACTTTAGGAACTAAAGTAATAGTAGTACAATTCCATTACCTAACAACCTTCCCATGGTAAAAGAAGTAAAAAATTAGCAAAATAGATGTCACCTTTGATAATAGACCAAGCTTGCTTGAAGAACACAACATTAAAGCCATCAATTCCAGGAGCTTTTCATTACCAACATCATTAAGAGCATGATCAATTTCAGCATAAGTAACATCTGCCAAAAGGAATTGTCTAGCATCCATATCAAGATGCTTCCCTTTTCTCATAGTAATTAAATCCACCCCAGGGAGAGAAGGGGCAGCAACCCCCAAAAGACCCTTGTAAAAATCAAGAATCTCTGTATGTATGAGATCCTTCAGAAGATCCCCTTGACTATTAAAAATAGAGTCAATTATATTCTTGTTTTGTCTTTGATTCATCATAGAGAAGAAAAAGTGAGAATTAGCGTCCCCAAGCTTGATCTAGTCAATCCTAGGCTTCTGCCTGTAAATGCTACTTTTAATATTCATCCAATGCTTGACCTTCTCAATTGCTGCATTTTTAAGACTTTGCAAATGAGCATTGGTCCAATCTCCAGCCAGTCTCACCTGAATCTCACTGATATCAGTGTAAGCTTGATCCAAAGTCTTAGTAATCTTAGCAAAATGATTGACATTTTACTCCTTGAGACCTGTTTTAACATACTTCAATTTATTCCAAACAGTAATCATTGGAGAGGAATGATGACCACCAGAAATCCAAGAATCCTTAAATGTCTTCTGAAAATCCTTGTGCTCAGCAAGGCAATTCAAAAACCTAAAAGGTCTTTGTAGGGAATATTTCAAGTGTAAACCCCTAGCTTGAACCCCACAGTGATCATACATTAAAGTACGGTGGCGTCCAAAGGGAAAGAAGATAGAGCAAAAGAGTCGCCAACAAGTTTTTTAGGAACTTGTAAACCGTTCACGAAGTGAAGGTTACACCCCTTAACGATCCAAGAGATCGTCAACTCCATAAGGTCTTGAACCAAATACGGTTCGGGGATGAAGGTACAAATCCAACCTAAAAGAGATAGAACCTGCCCTAATAATAGGCCTCTACTTTATTCTGATCGTATTTATGTGCGCTTTCTAACTAACATACAATCAATAGAATTACCCTAAACCTATTTATCTATGTTGGTTGAATATTAATGCACAAATAAAACTATTATTGGTGATCACTTGAATTATAATCAAATTAACCCTAAATAAGATTATTAATTATCTTATATAAGCGTGATTACAAGTATCAATTCCCTTTAAACATGCATAAAAGGTGTGATCAAGCAATAACAATAAATATATATCAAGCAACATAATAAATTAAAATAATTTAAAATAATCATGATCATAAATTATAACAATTATAATCATAATTAACATAATAATTTTAAAGCATAATAATAGCAATATCCTAGGCATGATACTAACAAGATTAATAACAAACCCTAGTATGTCACTAAGCATATAAAAATCAAAGCTTTAGCCCTAACATGGTACTAACATGAATATTAGGAAAGAGAATAGAAGGCATCATAACAATCATACTTAGCATTAAATTTACCCTAAACATGATACTAGGAATATTATAATAACAACCTAAGCATGATTTCTATATCATAATATCAATAAAAACAATTAATGCACTTACTTGGATGTCTCGTACCTCTTTCTAATAACAAAATACACACATTAGTAACTTCAAGGAAAATAATAATCAAACAATTAAATTAAATAATTGAAAGAGAGATTTGGGACCAAACCCTTAGAAATTATAACCTTTCACGTCTAGGGTGAAGGCAACTTAGAATATGGCTAGGTGTGTCTAAATCTAATGAATGCGGAATTTTTATATTTAAGAGAAGGCTAGTTTAGAAAAGAGAGAGAGAGTAATCAAGAAAACTTTACAAGAGTTGGTGAATTAAAACAGAGTTTTTAACACGTTATTTATAAAGAAAATCAGCCAAAAAGATAAAACATCAAAAACAGAATTCTGACGCAAAACGCCAAGTTAGCGCCAAACGCTGACCTTGGCGCCAGACGCTAATGCTAGCGCCAGGCGCCAAGCATAGCGTCAGGCGCTACAGCTGGCGTTTGGCGCTTACTCAGAATTTCAAGCGTTTTCTTAAAATCAGATAGAAATTGCCGTACAGTAGGATAAAATCGTATTTTCCTCGAAAAACGTTCTTTGATTCTGATTAAAACTCTATAAAGTCAAAAGTTAATTTATCAATGCTAATTGAATTAGGAATGAAAAGAACCTTCTAGAAGAATCTAAAGATTAAAACCATTCCTAATTGTATTAGGAATGATAAATCCATATTAGGCCCTCCTCTAGATAATTGGGCCGCATATAAGGCTCAAACCAAACCTAGTTTAGTAATTTGGCCATTACTTCCTCAATATTCATCGGAATTAGGCTTATAATATATCGTTGGAAAGCTCTTTTCAAGCCCTATCCATCTACACTGTTATTTGACCCATATTATGGACCAGCAAAACAATTTTGGCTGTTTTCTTAAAATAGGTTTTCAAAAACAGAGAAAAGAGAAAAGAAATTAAAACTACCCGCAACACTAAACTTTCCACACTTTAACTTCATTCGATTATGATTTGACGTGAAAGATACTCATCACTGGGTTTGGTTTTGGGGAGACACAAATGGGTGTCTACAAAAGCCCCCACTTTGACTAAGTTTGGAGAAACGCAAGTTTCAAAAACAAAAGTCAAAGTATCGATAGCGATGGAGAATGATTCAGAACGTTCTGCGATCCTAAATCACTCTTGTAACGCCGATACCTGCAAACTAGCGTTAGTTAAACAAATAAAAGAGTTAAGAAACGCGTATCTTGCACCGTCGAGCACACGTCTCTAAAAGTAACCGATTTGCCGCTATATTTTGTTGTTTTGATGACCTCCTCCCAAGAGAATGCCATCCCGCTTGAAAACTGCTACACTTGTAACTGCTTCCAATATAGAAGATTGCTTTGCTTGAAACGATCCTCTTCCGCTTTGATAATATTCCACGTCTAAGGGAACACTATCGAAGATTCCTTCGCTTGAAACAATCTTCTTCCGCTTTGTGTCCATTTTCCATGTCTAAGGTAACATGATCGAAGACAACTTCGCTTGAAATCACCTTCAGTTGTTTTTGACAACTCTCCACAATCTAGGGAACGCTGCCGAAGATATCCTAGTGACAGGGTAAAGTCGTATCCCCTAATAAAAAATAATTACCTAAATCACTAACTAAAGTAGATAGGGAAGTAGGGTCGAACTCCACAGGGAAACAGTTCTTTTTAATTCTAATTAATTATTATAATCTAAATTATCTAAGTAACCAATATTTTTAGGTATGAATTCTATACTACGAAGAATAAGTTTAGGGAGAAAAGAAACAATAATAAGGAAGCCTAGGGCCACAGGTTCACCAATAATTAATATTCCGGGATAGAACGAAGTAATTAATAATTAACAATGCATAGATAACATGATTAACAGGCTCTCGCAATTTACTAATCAACATAGATCTAACAGGCTCTCGCAATTTACTAGATCTAAGTTCCTATTAAAAATAGCCTTTAATATTAAATCAACATCTGCTCGATTCATCAATTTAATATTGCTAAACATTCACAATCAAATTACATCTGCTCAATTCATAGTCTAATTGCAAAGAATTAAAACAATTCAATAAGAAATTATCATGCAATATCAATAATCAATAATAACAAACTATCCCTTCATATTAATTATGGATCCTCATAAACCCTTGAATGGAACTACTCACAAATCATCATAATTAAGCCAATCAAGTAAATAATTAAAAGCATAATCAAGAAAACAATTAAAATAGCTGAAATTAAAAGGGAAGAAATTGTACCAAAAATAAATCTGGAATTAAAGGAAGTATTAAGAACAAAAGTTTAGAGAGAATTTCAGAGAGAGAGAAATACTAAGTACAGAGAGAAAGTCTAAGAAAGAAGGTAATCTAATAATTCCGTACAAAATCGTATTTAAACACTTCCTAAAACAAGAATTAAAACTAAACTTAATCAAGTCCTCCAGAAACGCGCGCCCAATCGGGCGCGCCTTTTTCTTTTTGTTCCTACCCAACAGCATCGCCCGATCGTGCTAGATGCTCGCACGATCGGGCGCGCCTCAGCACGCTCAGCCTAATAGTCCTGCCGCGCCCGATCGTGCTAGAGGTAGCCCGATTGGGCGGTTGCTACTCCTTGAGGCTTGGACATCGATTGGGCTAGATTTCTCAGCCCAATCCGGATTTCCTCTCGGGTCTCGAATACTTGGTCCAAATGCCTCTTGATCCCAATTATCGAGCCCTTAATCACCGGCTCTCACCGATCCTTGGCTCCAAAAGTGGTCGTGTCCTTTTAGCTCCCGTAGTCAATCCATAAAGCCAGGGAAAATGCTCCAAAAGTGCAATTTCCTGTAAAATACAACTAAAACTACGAAAACACTAGAACACACAATTTAGTAATAAAAGTGGCCCAAAAGAGCCAAAAACACTACTAATAACGACCAAGGGACGGGGGTAAAACACTACATAAAATGGACATATCAAACTCCCCCAAGCCAAACCTTTGCTTGTCCCTAAGCAAAGAGCTCATCAATGAACATATAAAACATACTTCACCCCAATAATCAAATCAAAAACCAACGATTCAAGGCAAATCTAATGAACAAGCTTCAACATCAATCAATCTTATTCGTCTAATCACCCTTCCTCCCCAACAATTGTCAAGTAGAGCAAACCACAAGAGCATATAGAATTCGAGACTAGTGCTCACACACTCAACTCTCATTTATGTGCGAGTAAAGAATGTACTCGATCGCTCTCCAACCAACCCCTTTAATGTGAAAAATGCCCTCCCAACTCACACTCTTGTGTGTATAAAAACATTGAACGCTCATCCTACTAGTCGACTCGAAATATGCCAAGTCATAACTTGCATTGATAAACAACACTTTCAAATTTACATAGCTTCTATGCACAAGGTCGGAAGGTCTTTAAAGCTTGTAATGTAAGGCTAGGGTAAAGTTAGGATAGATTTGGGATTATGTGAGAGAAAAGCTATGCATTAAGGGAGCCAAAACCTAATAAACCCATGATCAAAATAATGATGATCATACATCTCCATAAACATAACCAACTCCAACAAAAACCACCAAATACAACTCCAATCATCATAAACAATCCCAACACTCACAATAATCACTAATAAAAATATGATAATGTAGAACTTTGAGTGAAAAACAAACTTTGAACTCATTCTTTATTTCTTTTTTTTTTCAAACTTGAATTTTTTTTCACTTTTTTTTTTCTTTAGAACAACCTTCAAATAGAACATTTGAGCATTAATTTTTTTTCTTTTGCTCTTTTTTTTTCTTTTTAACTCATATTGGAATTTTTAACTCATATAGAAAAACTACCGGGATCCTTTAATTTAGGAGGGGATTTATTTTGCAAATAAGCGCTACACTCCTCTATGAAAGCTACAGTTTCTACTTCATTAAAGGCCCTTTTCCTAGTCAGAATGTCTTTCATAAATTTAGCATAAGCAGGTACTTAAGTGATTAAATCAGTGAAAGGAACTGTTACCTGCAGGTTTTTCACAACCTCTAAAAACTTACCAAATTGTTTATCAAGCTTACTCTTCAGTTGTCTATTAGGGAATGGAAGCTTGATAACTGGGCTCTGCACATATCCTCCCTTATTCTGCTATTTACCCTGCACAGAAACATTAGTAGGGTTAGTATCTATTTGTAGCCCTGCAGGGCTAGCAGGATTAGCATTTGGTATAGAGGAATCTAGATCAGAAACTGGTCCATCTTCCTTTGGCATAGGAGGTCCATCATAATGTGAACCACTCCTTAGAGTGAATGCATTAGCATGATCTGTAGGATGGATAGGTTGTGATGGTAGAGCTTCCTGCTGACGGGATTGTAGGGTAGATGAAAGTTGTGCAATTTGATTGTCCATGATTTTATTATGGGCTAGGATAGAATCAATTTACGCATCCCTACTCTCTATATGCTTTTGCATGTTGGCAAGCATTGCTCTAATTTCTGTCATGACAGGGTCGGAAGATGATGAGGGTGATGCTTGGCTTTTCTGGCCGGAATTAGGATGATAATATTTTTGTTATGGAGGTGTTTGTTGTTGTGGTTGTTGTGGAGGTGGAGGATTTTGTACATTGGTACTCCGGTATGAAAGATAAGGATGATTTTTATAACCGGCATTGTAGGAATTGGAATAGGGGTTATTTTGCCTATAAGTTTGAAAGGCATTAACTTATTCCATAGAGCTCCTACAATCTTGCTCCCAATGACCTACAATTCTACAATTTTCACAAAAAGCTTCATGGTTAGCAACAGCAGAAACATTAGCTACAGAGTTAGGGGCAGTAGTAAGATTATCTAATTTTTGACAAATAGATGTTAACTGAGCTTGCAAAAAGGATACGGAATCGACATTATGTTTTCCTTTATTGGGAATTGTGTATTGCCATATCTTCGATAACCTGTCCTGCATCATCCACATTTAAATTCATAAACCTCCCACTAGCTGCCGAGTCTAGTACTGATCTAGAAGAATTTCCAAGTCCATTATAAAATGCTTGGATCAATTTCCATTGTGCTAGATTGTGGTGGGGGCACTCTCTTTGTAGATCCTTGAACCTCTCCCAAGCCTCATATAATGTTTCGTCGACCTCTTGAGCGAAGTTCTGAATAGCACTCCTTAGCACCGCTGTTCTCTCTGCAGGATAATATTTATTATAGAAATTCAAAGCAAGAGTTTCCCAGTCAGTAATACCAAGTGCAATTCTATTCAAACCATTAAACCATAATTTTGCTTTGCCACATAATGAAAAGGGAAAAAGAATCTCCCTGATTAGGTCTTGCGTGACCCCGGCTTGTCTAATGGTGTTACAATATTGGCAGAAATCTGCGATGTGAAGATTAGGATCTTCACCCTTAGCTCCGCTGAACTGCTTCCTCTCTATAATAGTGATAAATTGGGGCTTGATCTCAAATTGAACTCCATCTAGAGCCGGAGTGGGAGTAAGGTGCGGGAAATCTGTGAGCTTCGGTTGCGAATAGTCACTGAGTTTCTTCTGGGTCGTCATCTCTGATTCTGAATCTGAAGTAATATCTGTGTCACTAGAATCAGTGGGAGGATCTCCTTTGCCTATGAAAAGAATGCTCGATCTCAGGATCAAAAGGGATGTAACCTGAGCTGGAACACCTGGGCGTAAACAAAGAACTAAAGACAAATATGAAAATTGCCTCAAAGAACTAATGTTCTCTGAGGCAAAAAGGGGGATAATCTAGACTACAAAAATATAATCAGAAAACAAAAATAAAACCGTTTCCCCATCAACGGCGCCAAATTTTGACAGGGTAAAGTCGTATCCCCAAATAAAAAAAAATTACCTAAATCACTAACTAAAGTAGATAGGGAAGTAGGGTCGAACTCCATAGGGAAACAGGTCTTTTTAATTCTAATTAATTATTATAATCTAAATTATCTAAGTAACCAATATTTTTAGGTATGAATTCTATACTACGAAGAATAAGTTTAGGGAGAAAAGAAACAATAATAAGGAAGCCTAGGGTCACAGGTTCACCAATAATTAATATTCCGGGATAGAACGAAGTAATTAATAATTAACAATGCACAGATAACATGATTAACAGGCTCTCGCAATTTACTAATCAACATAGATCTAACAGGCTCTCGCAATTTACTAGATCTAAGTTCCTATTAATAATAGCCTTTAATATTAAATCAACATCTGCTCAATTCATCAATTCAATATTGCTAAACATTCACAATCAAATTACATCTGCTCGTTTCATAATCTAATTGCAAAGAATTAAAACAATTCAATAAGAAATTATCATGCAATATCAATAATTAATAATAACAAACTATCCCTTCATATTAATTATGGATCCCCATAAACCCTAGAATGGAACTACTCACAAATCATCATAATTAAGCCAATCAAGTAAATAATTAAAAGCCTAATCAAGAAAACAATTAAAATAGCTGAAATTAAAAGGGAAGAAATTGTACCAAAAATAAATCTGGAATTAAAGGAAGTATTAAGAACAAAAGTTTAGAAAGAATTTAAGAGAGCGAAAAATACTAAGTAGAGAGAGAAAGTCTAAGAAAGAAGGTAATCTAATAATTCCGTACAAAATCGTATTTAAACACTTCCTAAAACAAGAATTAAAACTTAAATTAATCAGGTCCTCCAGAAACGCGCGCCCGATAGGGCGAAGGGCCGCCCGATCGGGCGCGCCTTTTTATTTGCGTTCCTACCCAGCAGCATCGCCTGATCGTGCTAGATGCTCGCATGATCGGGCGCGCCTCAACACGCTCAGCCTAATAGTACTGCCGCGCCCGATCGTTCTAGAGGTAGCCGGATCGGGCGGTAGCTTCTCCTTGAGGCTTGGACTTCGATTGTGCTAGATTTCTCGGCCCAATCCGGATTTCCTGTCGGGTCTCGAATACTTTGTCTAAATGCCTCGTGATCCCAATTACCGAGCCCTTAATCACCGGCTCTTACCGATCCTGGGCTCCAAAAGTGGTCATATCCTTCTAGCTCCCGTAGTCGATCCATAAAGCCTGGGAAAATGCTCCAAAAGTGCAATTTCCTGTAAAAGACAACTAAAACTACGAAAACACTAGAACACACAAATTAGTAATAAAAGTGGCCTGAAAGAGCCAAAAACACTACTAATAACGACCAAGGGACGGGGGTAAAACACTACATAAAATGGACATATCACCTAGCTTGAAGCTATCCTCACTTGATGCGATAATTTTCCTATGGAAATTACCTCTCCGTTTGTCGATCCTAAAAAGTTTGCTTGAACTTTCCTTCCGTTACGCCTGTACGTCGGCGCTTTACTTCTTAAACCTGTATGTCGGTGCCCTTTGCTGAATGAATGAACCAATACGTCGGTGCCTTTCCGAATGAACCCGTATGTCAGTGCCTTTTGTTAATGAGTCAATGCTTAGGCGCTTTAAGCTAACTGAGACGATCTTTCATCAGGTCGATCACTTTATGTAATCAAGCCGATTACCAAAAATAGTGTCAAATTTCTTAGAGGGGATAACTGGCGTACCAAGGAACCCAAAATATATTTAGAAACCATACTAAGTGGCTGACTGTTCTGGCGCCGTTGAAATAACATCAGTGCCACACAACTGGCCTTAGCGCCAGACGCTGGAATTAGCGCTAGGTGCCAAGCCTATCTGTTGACGCCAAGGTCTCGCGCTTGGCGCTAGAGTCGGGTTTTACTTAAATACCATTCTCTTCTTCATTTTCACTGCTGCTCTTTGCATTTCGTCTTCGAAAACTCCCAAAACTTCAATTGCTTTGTTCTTGCTCGTTTCTCAACCAAACTTGCTCAAATTTGTTGCAAATCAAAGCTTATTTCATCCCTTTTCCTGTTCTATGTAAGTTTTCTTCAAACTCACAATGGTTTTTATGAATTTTGCATGTGTTTATTCTCAAATTTCATGAAAATTTGAAATTTAAAATGCTTAATTCTCTTTGTTTGTCCAATTTTATGCCATGAAATTGCTTGATTATGTTTATATATTGCCTTGGGAGTAATTTGAGACTTGTTTGACTCAATTTGGTGAAAAAATGAACAAATTGCCATTGTTGAACCTCTTAAGGCCGGGAATGCAATGTGGCTCGTTCTTGATGTTTTTGGTAGAAATTCTTGTCCAATTTGTCACAATAATTACTATAGTATTACAAGAAATTGTTTGATTGCTTGAAAAATGCCGTTATGCTCAATTTGAATTTGTGCCCTGTTTTAGTACTACGTACTTTTTGTCTGCGAACATAGTATCATGCGGCTAGGCGAACCTTAGATACTATAGAACCTTAATTTATGATTATTCTGCACAATGTAGCATGGCTAGGCAGCGAGGTTCTGGTTCACGGTCCCGAGACGTTCGACGGGAGCATGAGCCCGTGGATGAGCGGAACTTGTTCTTTTCCCCCGTCCACCACATTTCTAAGAGGGTGAGACGGGGTATCACCGTTGGGAGGACGCACTTTCATGGTTTTGGCTGTGACGGTTTGGGCTATTTGTACAAGATGTACATCGCCAGAGACGATCAGACGAGACTTCTATGGGAGTCTTGCGGTATTACTGCGCTGTATGAGACCTCTAAGGCAATTGTTGCCTCCAGTGGGGGTCGCCAAGTAGTTCATGCTCTGGTGCCAACACTTTCCACTTTCTTTGGGGTGAGATGATGGTCACTCCTACCGACTTCAGTCTCATTACAGGACTGGAGTTTAGTTCTGTGCCACTGCCATTCGACAGCGGGATCGACGTCTTTTCCCCTGAGGTCGAGGAACTATTGGGTCCGATTGCTATTCGGGCTCGAGATGAGGTAGAGTCGTCTCAGTTCAGCGCTAGGGGGATTCGCCGCTCGACTCTAGCAACGGCTTTGGACGATGGTGTGACTACCAGAGAGCAGCAGGTGCGCATCTTTGCTCTCATCTTGTTGTCAAGGACGTTCTCCCTTGACAAGGGTAGTAGAGCGCTGCTTTACTACCTTCCTGCCGTCCGCAATCTACACCGGATCAGGACTTATGACTGGGCCAACTTGGCCTACGCTGATTTCATTCGAGCGTTGAGGGACTCGTGTCGACATCGGTCCTTTGGGACGAATGTTGCTTTGTTCAGCTTTTGAAGGGTCATAGAGGTTAACCTTATTCCCTATAAATTTTAGCTGTACATTTTAGCTAGCATTTGTTGATAATTTTAACTCCTTGTAGATCTGGTTCTACGAGTACTTCCCTTCTGCTGCGCCGGCGAGATCGTCGCCGCGCAGGTTTCCAGTTAGTGCTTCCTAGGGCAGCCGCCGTGTGGGGATGTCCACTACATATGTCCAAGATTGGATAATCTCGGTATGATTCTAGTCTTTTGACATTTTGAGATGCCTTAGATAGACCCTTGCTTGATTGACGCTCTTTGCAAGAGCCTGAGGTGCTGTACCGACCATGGGTCGACCTAGCAGTCCCTGGGTTAGCCGCGTAGTATTCTGCTGAGCATCGCTATTTCTTGGGGATCTATGGAGCGATCACATATCTTGGAGAGAAGGTTGCTAGACAGCATTCCTCAGATACCTTTGTCATTCCTACTCCTCCACCACGTCACAAGTTTAACGCCGCGAGGTTGTTGAGCATGTCAGAGGGAGCTGTTACTCCTTGGCGATCTTACACAATCCCTAGACGATGCTATGCGGAGGAGCTATTGTCGTTGTTAGCTCCAGTTCCTGTACCGGCTAAGGATGTGGCAGTACGATCTTTCTCCTTTTACCTTTCGTTAAGTAGCCCCAAATTGAAGCTTCACTGACTTTGTTTTGCTTCATCAGGACAATGCTGCTGAGTTCGTGCCACCCCGTATGTCTATCCATTACCAGGAGACATATGGGCCGATTGAGGAGGTGATTCCTCCGACTCTTGAGGACGAGCGCTTCGTAGAGCGGTCGATTCCTCGCCACCAGACTCGAGTAAGCTTGTTTATTTGCAACTTTTGTCCATATACATTATGCATGTTTATTGACTTACTTCTTTGACAGTTCTCACGTGAGGTGGTTTTGGCGATGGCACGATGCATAGATGCCTTGCGGAGCCAGCTTGTCCGGATGAGGAACGTGGCTACCTGCCGTCGGGAGGACGTCGTTCAGGAGGTAGTCTTCCTTTCATATGTTTTTGCATTACTTCTCGACTTGTCTTGCTTTTGTTTTTTTTTTTGTAGGGTCAGCCCATTCCTTCTTGTACATGCACGAGACCTGAGGTGCGGAAGGATCCGGCGAGGTCCAGCTCGAGATGTCGCCACACTAGTTTAGGAGGTAGAGGCGGTCGCTCTGAGGCTGCCCGTACTGATGTGGTAGAGGGCTCAGGTTCCTCCTCTGAGGGTGCTCATGCTGCGCCGGTAGGCCAGGAAGAGGCTACCTCGGCTCTTAGAGGTGGTGGGATGTACGGGGTTGTTTTGTCATCGTAGCAGCCTCCGCAGTCTCAGCCTCAGGTTGATCTCGGGTCGACTAGTCCCACGTTGAGTTTTCCTCCTCCTACGGAGACTGGAGCAGATACTGGAGCTTGAGCTGGAGCTTGTGGAGAGGTTACTCCTCATACGACAGAGTTTTATGCGATGACGGGTTTACCTCCCCCGGCGCCGTAGTTTGTACCTGTGCTTTTTACTTATTTATTTGACTTTGTATAGAACTTTGCCTTTTAGTTAGACTCATTTTTTAGACGTATTTTGTATATACATACTATTAAGAGTTTATTTAATTTATCATGTTTTTTAATTTTTTATTATTATTATGTGTGTTTAGGGTAATTTCACCCTACCACGTGGCCCAATCAGAGGGCTACACGTGTCAGCCCCAGATTGGTCCAAAATGGACCAATCCCTGCTCGACACGTGTCCTCCCAGAAATCAAGTGAAAAGGCGGCCTTCAGGCCCAAATCCCGAGAATGCCGCAAAACGGCGCAGCCCACCAATGATTAGGGTTCAGTGACCTAATCAGGGGCACAATTTCCAATGACCCTATAAATAAGGAGATGTCCCTCATTTTGAGGGCACGTTTTACCATTTATTACGCCCGTATTCTCTTACATCAGAGAAACACCTGAGCTTGGAATCCAAGCAGATCCCCACCTAAATTTCCGTATTCTTTATTCCGTTTCAAGTTACTAATTTGACCGTCGGAGGCGGAGCTCCAACCACCCGGAGTCTCTGTTATTTTGCAGGTACAGACCGGCCAGACCAGACTTCATGACGTAACTCTCCCAAGGGACAAAAACACCCAAAACATTTGGCGCCGTCTGTGGGGAGAGTACCTCGAAGATGGTTCAAGGGTCAGTACTACCTCCTAACCGTCTGGGTGAAGACCCAGAAGTTTGTACAGACCATGAGGAGGATGAGGATCCTCAGGTCGAAACCTCCACAGCCGAAGACGGCTCTCTCAGAGTCAAGCACATCCGGTCCAGGGAAACTTTGGAGCGGGGTGCCTCCCAGGCAGGTCCGAGCAGGCCCACTGGGCAGACGGATGGGGCAACCTAAACGGGAGCAGAATCAACCCCTGTCACCCGAGACGAACTCATGAGATTCATGACGAGTTTCAAGGGTGAAATCACATAGCTGATCACTAAGAGCCAGGCAGGTCCAAGTAAAGGCCAGTCGGCGAAGAAGACTCCTCCAGGGAAGGGGAAGTCAGTTAAAAACCGGCAGCCGGGACCATTGATTGGTCAAAGATTCTCCTTCCTGGGAACAATACCAACAACACTCGCCAGCCTCAGCAGCCGGTGAGAAGTAAAAAATCAACTATTGATGCCCGGGAGATCATCAACCGGAAGAGAAATCAGTCGCTGTCTGAGTCGGCTTCAACGTCGAACTTTCCAGACATCTTCAACAACATTTCTGCAGGGAGTACACCCTCCTTGCATGAGAGTCAGACAGGCGATAATACCGTCCATTCTAGCCCTCATAATATTGGAGCTGTCCCGTATGTGCCTACTAAGGCTTACGGGCAGTATCCTCCTCACTTCATGCAGCTGGCCTTCTTTGGGGGTCAGGCGGCATATCCAAATGTCCAGCCTTTGGACTGGGAGCTTCGTCTGCTGCGCTTGGGTGAACAACCTTCTGCATTCACTCGGGAGATAACCGAGGCGGCTCAACCGGCCAAGGTTAAGAATGTATTGGTTGGTACCTATGACGGTACCTCCAACCCGGAAGATCACCTCATGGCTTACACCAACCTCATGTATCTGCAGGGGTTGGATGATGCCACTTGGTGTCGATGCTTCCCGGCTACATTGAAGGGCATTGCCCAACAATGGTTTGGTTATCTGCCAGCCGGGTCCATAGACATCTTAAGGAAGCTTGCCTTCCTATTTGCCTCTAACTTCTCAATGAACATCCCTGCTAAGAAAACAAGCCTTGATCTGAGCACTGTTAAGCAGGGAGAGAGAGAAGGGTTGCGCTCATATGTCAGGCGGTTCAACCTGATCAGAATTCAGATTCAGGGGTTGTCTGATGAGGTAGCTTTCACAGAATTTTTTAAGGGTCTAAGAGACGGGTCGACTTTGAAGTTTGACCTTGTCAGAAAAGGGGATTTCACCCTACAGGCGGCCCTGAGGGAGGCGGAGAGCTACATCCAAGCTACCGACCTCTGCTCGCCTGGTAGCCAGTCGAACTCCAAAAAGTCCGACAAGCAGAAAGACAACTGGCCTGCTCAGCCGGCAAAAAAGAAAGAAGAGAGCAAGAAGAGAAAAGTAGTCTGGGCGGTTAGTGACTCTGACCAGCCGTCTCAGAAGAAAAAGAAAGAGTTTAAACCGTATGTCCCAAAGTACGAGTTTAACAAAGACTGCAACTCCATCCTCATGGAGGTAAAGGACCGGCTGTCCATTGAGAAGCCGAATCCTATGAAGAGTTCTGTCCAGTCACGGAACAAAAATAAATTCTGTCAGTTCCATGAGGAAGTTGGCCATGACACCAACGATTGCTTTAGTCTTCAACGGGCGTTGGACCGTCTGGCTGACAAAGGGCTGCTGAAGTCCTACATTTTTAAGTCCCCAGCCGGGGCAAAAAAGAAAAACAAGGGTCAGTCCTTTAAGACTACCCCCCAGCGTGCTAGTAGTTCGGATACCAACAAGGAGCCGGTCTACACTATAGCAGGGGGGTTCTCATGTGGTGGCCCTACCATCCGGGGCACCAAGAGCCATCTTCGAAAGATGGACAAAGATGATGATGAGCAGGCGGAAGCCAGCTCCTCCTTCCCAGACGTCCTGATCACTGAAAAGGACAGGGGCAGCGTCCGCCGCCCGCATGATGACCCGGTGGTCATTGAATGTAAGGTTGCTAACCAGCTGGTTGGACGGATCCTTATAGACACCAGCAGCTCATCAGACATCATCAGCCTTCGGTGCCTGCAAAAGCTGAAATACAATGTCACCCACCCCTTGGTTGGTTTTGGGGGTGGGATGGTCTACCCAGCCGGGAGAATTGACTTACCCATCAGGCTGGGGGAGAAAGGCCAGGGACGACACATTGTCGTTAGATTCTTGGTCGTTGAGGAGTTGACCGCCTACAACATCATCCTTAGCAGGCCAACCCTTAACGTAGCCAAGGCAGTAATCATCCCGTCTCTCATGCTCATCAAGTATGAGAGGGATGACGGCTCTGTCGGTTCCTTAAATGGGGATTAGAAGACGGCCCTAGAGTGCTATCTCTCAGCCGTCCGAGATACTGTGGCCCCAAGCGGTCAGGACTAATAGACCTTGACAATGTCAAGGATGCCGATCCGGCTCCCGTCCCACCAGCATCTGAGAAGAAAAGAAAGGCACCTCTGCTGGTGAAGGTGAAGAAAGAGAAAAAATAGAAATCACTGACCAGTGAGCAGTCAGATGAGCTCCGTCCCCAACTGGCTGGCGAAAGCATTGATCTCGTTCTGGACGACAGCCGTCCAGAACGTACTGTTAAGGTTGGGACGGTTGCTCATGGTACTTTGGGTGCAAGCCTGCACCTCCTGCTGAAGGAATTCAAAGACATCTTTGCCTTTGAAGTGGAAGAGATGCCAGGCGTCAGCCCGGATCTCGCTGTCCACAAACTTGCCGTGGATCCCAAAAAGAAGCCCATCTGGCAAAAGAAAAGAAACCACGGCGAGGAAAGAAGTCAGGTGGCAGCTGCCGAAGTCAAAAAGCTGCTAGACGCCAGGTTCATTCGGCCTTGTAATTTTCCCGACTGGGTGGCCAATGTGGTCCTTGTTAAGAAACCGAATGGGACCTGGCGCATGTGTGTTGATTACACAGACCTCAACAAGGCGTGTCCAAAGGACAGTTATCTTCTTCCAAAAATCGACATTCTGGTCGACTCTACACCCGGTCACGCCTTGATGAGTTTATGGATGCCTATTCCGGCTTCCATCAGATACCCCTGTGGAAGAAAGATCAAGAGAAGACGACCTTCGTCACTGATCAGGGGTTATTCTGTTATACTGTGATGCCGTTTGGCTTGAAAAATGCGCCTGCCACTTTCCAACGGATGATTAATACAGTCTTTGTTAATCAGATTGGGAGGAATGTGGAGGCGTACATTGATGACATGATAGTCAAATCCAAGCAGCAGGCGGATCACCTTGCTGATCTCCGAGAAACCTTCACCACACTCAGGCGGCATAAGGTTATGTTAAATCCTAAGAAATGCGTTTTTGGTGTTGAGTCTGGGAAGTTTCTTTGATTCCTGATTGATCAATGGGGGATAGAGGCTAACCGCGAAAAGATACAGGCGGTGATTGACATGAAGTCACCCCGCTCCGTCAAAGAAGTTCAGAGACTCACCAGTTGCCTGGCCGCCTTGGGAAGATTCCTCAGCCGGTCAGGTGACAAATGCCTCTACTTCTTCCAAGCAATCAAGAAGAAGACCAGATTTGAATGGGGGAATGATGCTAAGGCAGCGTTCCAGAGGCTGAAAAAGTATTTACACTCTCTGCCTAGGTTGGTCAGTCCTGTGCCTAGGGAGACGTTGTACATGTACTTAGCCGTCTCAGACCATGCCCTCAGTGCCGTTCTCCTTGCTGAGCGAGACGGCGTGTAGCTCCCGGTTTTCTTCATTAGCCATGTTCTTAAAAATGTTGAACTCCGGTACCCTATGGTTGAAAATTTTGGCCTTGCTTTGTATATGGCATTTAAAAGATTAAAGACTTTCTTTTTGGCACATCCGGTTGTGATCTACACGGACCAGCCACTCAAGCGGCCAATGTCTACCTTGGACTCATCCGGGAGAATGTTGAAATGGGATATTGAAATGCAAAGTCTTGAAATCACTTACGAACCAAGAAAGGCAGTGAAAGGTCAGGCGTTTGCCAACTTCATTGTGGAAATGACTCATCCGGTGGCTCCGGATAATCTTGATCAGGTTTGGAAAGTGAATGTAGACGGGAGCTCTACAAAGAACGACTGTGGTGCAGGAGTAATTTATGAGTCCCCTGAAGAAGACAGATTTAAGTATGCACTACGCTTCAAGTTTCAAGCCTCTAACAATGAGGCGGAATATGAAGCCCTACTAGCCGGCATGCGCATGTGTAAGGCGGCGGGGGCCATGAAAATTGACGCCTACTCTAATTCTCAATTGGTTGTTAGCGAGTATGAGGAAAGTTATGTGGCTACCCATCCGGCTATGATCAAATATCTTCAGGCGGTCAAAAAGGAGGCCGAGGCACTTGAGGAATTCTGGCTGAACCAAGTGCCTAGGTCTGAAAATAACCAGGCGGATGCGTTGTCAAAACTGGCATCTTCCGCCTGCCATGATACACCTCGGTCCGTCTTTTGGGAAGTTCTGAAAAAGAGAAGCATCAATGAAGAAACCATTGGAGTTTTGGACCGAAGTTCTACCTGGATGGATGGCATCCGGGCTTATCTCTCAGACGGCATGCTTCCTGATTGGCCACAGGAAGCAGCCGTCCTGAAGAAGCGAGCTGCAAGCTTTGAGTTGAGAAATGGAGAGCTCTTCAAGGCGGGGTTTCTTAAGCCTCTGTTGAAGTGTGTCACCCCAGAAAAGGGGAAGGAGGTTCTCGAAGACTTGCACCCGGGATTCTGCGCCTCTCATATAGGCGGCAGGTCCCTAGCTGTCAAAGCCAGACGACATTATTTTTGGCCCACTCTTAAGGCAGACGCCAAGGAGTTGGATAAGAAATGTGACAAGTGCCAAAAGTTTGGCAAACTTATTCATCGCCCGGCTACTGATCTGACGTCCATCCACAACCCAATCCCGTTTGCAAAATGGGGCATGGATATCCTAGGTCCCTACACGCCTGCTCCAGGCGGAAAGCGCTACATCTTAGTGTCTTTGGATTATTTCACCAAGTGGGTTGTGGCTGAGGCGGTAAAAAACATCAAGAACTCAGACATAATTTCTTTCATCTGGAAGAATGTTATCACCCGGTATGGGGTACCTATGTTTATGGTGTTTGATAATGGTCCTCAGTTTGAGACGCCTCAACTTAAAACTTGGTTGGGAGATCAGGGGATCTCAAGCTGCTTTGCATCTGTTGGCCGGCCCCAAGCAAACGGTCAAGTTGAAGCCTTCAACAAACTCATCTCAGACGGAATTAAGAAGAAAATAGAAAGAGCCGGTGGCTTGTGGGGCAGAAGAGTTAATCCATGTCCTATGGGCCATCCGGACAACAGAAAAAGGGGCAACCGGCGAAACCCCATTTCTCATGGTTTATAGTGCTGAAGCCATCTTGCCCATCGAACGTTACGAGCCGACTCTTAGAGTCATGTTATATGATGAAGAGGCAAACTGGGAAGCAATGCGCCTGGCATTGGATTCACTCCCAGAGCGCAGGGGCAATGCCGCCTTGCGACATGAGATTTACCATCTGAGAATGACTAGAGCCTACAACAAAAAAGTACACAAGCGTCCTTTGAAAGTTGACGACTTAGTGTTACGAAAAATGGAGGCAACCGGTAGAGCCAATGAGCTGGGAAAGCTGACACCAAATTGGGAAGGCCCCTACCGGATCTATGAAGAAGTAAGGGACGGCACCTACCCCTGGAAACCCCAGACGGCAGGCGTCTGCCTAGAATTTGGAATGTAGATAATCTGAAAAAGTACTACTTCTGAGAATGTAATTTTTTTGTAAACAAATCAATGAAATTAGACGTTTGCAAGATTAAGTTATTTTTGGAGTGATTATTCATCCGGGTAATACCTAGGCGGGTCCCTCTCTACTCAACTAAGTTTGACACTTAGTAAAGGTTACATTGGACCGCCTGGGTAATACTCGGATACCTTGTTTATCAAAGTTTGATACTTTGTTTATTCAACCGCCTGATTATCCGCCTAGGTAATACTCAGACGGACCTATTTGTTTAAAAACAGCTAAGTTTGATACTTAGTGCAAATTCAATAATAACTAGAAACGAAGCACAAAAACGTTTAGTGGCTACACAATCGGTCTCGAACAAGACTAGAGGTTAAATTGGCCGGATGGTTGCTCTTTTATAAAATCGCCTGTCCCAACATGGACAACGGCGTTCTTCGACACCCCTCCGGGTGCAATCGTTGCAGAGAACGGACTATTGTCGGTTCTACGTATCCATGCAGACGGCAAAAATTGAATGACCAAATTGGTCAACTCATAGCCGCCTGACCAAAATAACCTTTGACGAACGAACAAGTTCCCAGATACCGGATGCCCAAAGGCATCAGTCGGTCACCGGCTGAAGTTCTCACTTAGGTTGTTTATCCCAAAATTGCACCTCTACCCAATTGGGGCAAAGGAGTTGTTCAATGGCTATGAAATCTGTACTAAGACGGACATACACCGTATGTGTAGTGACCGAAATGCCTGTTGGTGAATAGCTGTGCACTTGGTTTGGGGCAATCAATAATGTGATTGATTGACTTACAAACGTATCATGCTCTTTACATCATCAGACGTTTTCAAGTCAATCAACCAACTCTACTTAAAACCAATCACACAGCCGTCCAGGGGCAAGGACAGCCAGACTATTGACTTGATAGGCAAGAAATCGCCGCATGCTTTTGATAAGTTGGGCAAAAATTAAAATTTGCAAAAATTAAAATTCAGATGCACAATGATCAAAACCGACTTAGTCGGTGCAATTCATAAAAGTCCACCCAACCAAACGGTTGTAGTGGATTAAATTTTATCCGGACCCCGTCCGGGAGAAAGAGAAATTGTTAATTAACCCGGCTCCTTAGCCGGTAAATACAAATATACTCGGCACGCAGGCCGGAAAAGCAAGTTTTGGCATACTGCCGCTTAATAAATAAAAGAAAAGATAAAAACAAAGATTGGCATACTCCCGCTGAATGGTCACTTCTAGCCTGCAAACGGAGCCTCCTGGCCCTCTCCCTCCTCATTGTCTGAGGGAATTTCCTGCGCTTCGCTAGGACCAGGAAGCTCTGGCGTGGACGGCTCAGTGGAGTTGACCCAAGCTTCAAAGGAGGCAGGCTCTGGTTCGCCTTGCTCTCGCAAGTACACCACGTACTCGGCGTAGCTGTGCGCCAGTGTCCAAACGCTGTAATCTGTGTCTGGGTACAACGCAGCCCAGGCAATCTTCATACGGGCGTCATTGTCAGCGTCACTCTCAGCAACCAGGCGGTTTTGCTCCGCCTCCAGGGTTGTTGCAAAGTTCTTGAGCGCCTCAGTAGCCTGTTTGGCGCTCTCGTCTACCTTTTTTTGGATTTCCTCCGCTCCCTTCTTGGCCGTCTCAGCATCTGTAGCCCGCTGGTTGGCCGCCTTCAGATCTAACTCCAGCTTCTGAATTTTGGACGCCTGTGTCATAATTATTGCTTTAGTTTCAAGTTCATTTACGATAGTTGAGTGTAAAGCAATATTATCAGCGTCTATGGCAGACTTCTTAGCCCTTTTTACCTCTTCCCGTTTGCGGGAATAAGGACGTTTGAGCCCGTTCACCCGCAGCATGGCCTGCAAATAAGTCAGGAGGAATAAGTATTGCAGGCGGGATAAAACACTTGAAAAAAATAAAATTAAATTGACAAGTTTCTTACCTCAGCCAGAAGGGATAGAATGCGTTTAAGATTGAACGTCTCTATCCAAGGGATTTCGTCCTTATCCCTCTTCCGGACGGCCTCCAACATGGCCTTGGCATGCTTCTGGACGTCTAGCCAGCATGGAGATTGAGTTTGATCTGCACCACAATCAATAGGTGATGAGTGCGAAACTAAGGCGGCACCTATTTGTATCTGGCCGTCTGAGGATGACGTCTATTGGGAGTGGGATTTCACCCGCAAAGGCCACCCCAGCTCAAGTGAGGATTCAAAAGGGTTCTTACTTCAGAGCCGGCCAAGCGAGTAACGCTTGCAGGCGTGGAGAACCCCCTGGTCGCTGTAACGGGGTCAACGAGGTCGAGGCCCAGGCTGCCGCCTACCCTCTTGTTGCGCCCCGCTATCCGCATCTGTTGCTGACCGGTTGAGCCGCCAGGAGTCGACGCAGAGGCGGCCTTCTTAATTTTGTTGAGAACAGCTTGGGCCTCCTCCCTAGCCCGTCTGAGTTGTTTCTCAAACGTCTTTCCAACAACCTCTCCCCACAGCGAAAAATAATCAAAGTCAAAGTTAGCATCCGGGCAAAATAGTTTTTAAGGTCAATTTAAGAAAAAGTCAGGCGCTTATTACCTTGGCCTTGAGTTCGAACGCAGGTTTTTCCGCAAGATCTTTGTGGATGGCTGCAGAAGACCGCCTGAGAGTTTTCTCCGACTGCAGCATTCTCAACGCTTCTTCTGCAGAAAGAAAGAAATTGGTTAACATCATAAAACAATACCGATAGAAAAATACTACAGACGGTATGAACTCAGGTGCATACGTTTATTAAACATGTGCCCTTGCCCGCAGGCAGCTAGAAAGCACTCATCCCTGAACCAGGCGCTCTTGGGAATCCAGTTCTTAGGGACTTTTATTGTTTCCCTGGTTGACAGAGTTGCGTCTGTGAGGCCGAAAAAGTCTGCCTAAATTATTTTGTCAAAGTCTTCCTTTGGGATCCGGGGAAGAGCGCACTTCCTGCCCAACAAGTCAGGCTTCTTGTTGTACAGACGAAATTCACAATTTTCCCGTCTGGTGGGGGCTGACATCAGGTAAAACCTGTGCTTCCAGCCGTCGAACTTTGAGACCTTGTCCAAGGTCATCATGTGTGGCGGATGGGTGGTTAGAGTATACCACGCCCTCCAGCCGCCTGGGCTTCTACTGAGGTAATGCATACTTGCAAAGGCCTCCCAGCCGGGGTTGAGCCCTTGAAACTCGCAGGCAGCAACATACCCCAGAATATTGGTCCAAGAATTGGGGGTAAGTTACCAGACTCCAAGGTCGTAGCCTCTCAAAATTGCCTTCACCGCCTGATGAAGGGGGAAACGAAGGCCAACTTTGAACGCCGCCTCATAACAGCCAAAATAGTTGTTGGCGTTCTGTTAATCGTCCCCCCAGGCGATGGTGCCAAGCTCAGGCGGCACCCTGATCTTATACCCGTCTTCAAGCGGGTGCATTTGCTTAAATTTCTCTAAGTTCTCCCCCATTTAGATCCGGTCTTTGGAGGAGACGTGGATGCTGAAGGGATCGTCCTTCTCACTCCACTTTTTCCTTTCTTCCTCTTCGCTATCCGGAAGAGGGGGCAAGTCGTCGCTGCTGCTCTCAGAGGTAGAGGCGGAGCTGTCATTCTCTGTCTCACCCTCACTTTGGTCCAAGGGGGCAGAGGCGGCCTCGTCGCCGCCTTGGTCACATTCCTCTAAGAAAGAGTCAGCGGGGGTTGAAGGGGCGCGCGAAGGGGATCTCTCCAGAGCCGTCTGATCTCCTTGACCAGACGTTTCTCCCTCAAGCGTTTGGCCGCTTGAGCCTTCGCCTTTGTAATTTGGATCGGTGGCCGTCTGCATAGTCCGAGCCATGGTGTCTTGCACAAACACATAACTGGTCGGAATCCCTGGCAAAGGGTGGTCCCAACACCCCGAGCCGGCACTCCCAGTCCTAGACTCAGCCGTCCCTGGTGACCGGCTGGACTCTAACCTAGGTTGTGCCGTGTGTGTTGGTGATGCATCCATTTATTGCAAGAAATATGTACAAGCGGTGAAAAAAGAAAAGAGCTGAGAGAGACAGAGACGGTACCTTTGGATTTGATATCTGAAGGAAGGCGGGTCCGGCTGGGTTGCGGAAGAACAAAGTTTCTTGCTTGCGCCTGACTCAAACGGATGACTTCTGCTCTCTCAAAGTTTTTCTCTCTAGAAAATTTTTGTAAACGTACAAAATTATGAGGGTAAATGGCTATATATAGAAGGTAAATATGGGGGCATTTCCGTAATTTACCCGGAAGGTGAACGATTACTATGTAACGGTAAAATTACCGCCAACCGGAGAGTGACATGTGTCACAGATGCCACGTGGCGTGCCACGTCACATCTGTGAGGGGCAAATGTTTAGGGTAATTTCACCTTGCCACGTGGCCCAATTAGAGGGTGACACGTGTCAGCCCCCAGATTGGTCCAAAATGAACCAATCCCTTCTCGACACGTGTCCTCCCAGAAATCAAGGGAAAAGGCCCAAATCCCGAGAATGCCGCAAAACGGCGCAGCACACCAATGATTAGGGTTCAGTGACCTAATCAGGGGCACAATTTCCAATGACCCTATAAATAGGGAGATGTCCCTTATTTTGAGGGCACGTTTTACCATTTATTACGCCCGTGTTCTCTTACATCAGAGAAACACCTGAGTTTGGAATCCAAGCAGATCCCCACCTAAATTTCCGTACTCTTTATTCCGTTTCAAGTTACTAACTTGACCGTTGGAGGCGGAGCTCCAACCACCCAGAGTCTCCGTTATTTTGCAGGTACAGACCGGCCAGACCAGACTTCGTGACATAACTCTCCCGAGGGACAAAAACCCCCTAAACAATGTGCATGTTTGTGTGTGCAAGAAAATGTGACAAATAATATTGCGCAAAAATTCCGTCATTTTTTCTTTTCATGGAGGGTATCCGACTTTCTCCCCCAAAAAAGAAAAAAATTGAAAAAAGGAAAAGGCAAGTAAAATATTGGATTTATAAAAACTCGGAAATTAGTCTAAATAAAATCCAAAAAAAAAAATAATATAATTAATATAATAGCTATATTAACTAAAAAAAGAATAAAAAGATGTTTAGAAAAAGATAAGGAAGCCGTAAAGTCATTAGCAGACTCGAATTAAGTTAAAAACGCGGTTTTAGAAAGCGCGTACGATGAGGCAAATTGGCGCCAGCTGGCGCCACGCGTTTTGGTGTAGCGCCAGGCGCTACACTTAGCGTTTCGCGCCAAGCTCTGGCGTCAGGCGCCAATAATAGCGTTTTGCGCTAAAGATCGCTGATCCCGTATCCTTCCCAGAATAAAACTGCTCCGATTTCGTGCATGAATAGCCCCCTGCCCAGTCAATTCTTTTCATAATTTCAGCAGATAAAATATTTCTTAGCTTTAGAAAAAATAATATCATGTCTCTAGTCACCAAGACTTTCACCAAGTACACTCATGAATGTTGTCGGTCTCTTAATGCCAAAGAAAAAAAAGAATTAGATGTTTTTCACTTAGGGGGTATTTATGGTATCAAAGGGGTAGATCTTGACTTAGATTTTATTCATACCGCTCTAGAATATTGGGATGTTGATACTCATTGCTTTAGAAAAGGGTATAACGAAATTAGCCCTTTGCCGGAAGAATTTGGTGCTATTTTAGGTTTTCCTGCAATAGATCGTGTAGTAATCCCTAGGGTAGATGCATATTATTATAAGGATTTTGAACGCTTCTTCTATTTAAAAGGAAGGGATCTATCAAAAATAGTAGATGGCAACGTAGTTAATTTCAAAGAATTTGCTCGCCATGATTTTGATAAACCTCACTCCAAATCTTTTCATATTTATAGAAGAAGGACTTTCTTATTTTATATGCTTAATCACTTTTTTCTTACTAGTGGTAAAAATAATGAGGGTCAATCAATTATAACCACCGTATTAGAACAAATTGAATCAGGGAGAGATCCAACGCCATTGATAGTTGGAGAGACTATGATTAGTCTTGATGAATTAAAAAGGAACCCAAAAGCACCTTTTCGAGGCTCTCCAATTTTTTTACAGGTAGAAAAATAATATTTTTAACTACAGAAATCAAAAATATATTTTTGTATAGTAATAATAATTTATTTGCATTGTAAATTTTTTTTACAGATATGGCTAATGGAAAGGCTAGAATTAATTAGCCCTCCAGACAATATTGAGAAGTACACTTCGAATTGTTTCATGAGTGGAAGAAACGCTTCTCTAAGATGGGGCACCACGAGTGGAAGAGGGTATTCGAATCCTGCAATTTTGCCATCAAGTGGGTCATCCCTTGGTGGAAAATAGAAAGGATGGTTGGTGTCAACAAGCAACCTTTTTGTCGTCTTCCACGCTTGTCTCGTATGACTTATTATTATCCCTGCAGGGTAAAAAGACAATACGACCTACTTCAGACTATTCCTTCTGGAGATCTTCGTCCTCCCTACGAGTTCCCTGTCTCCCAGGAAGTAGAAAAAATTGATGCTTATTGGAGCGCCAGACCTTTATGTGAAGTAATTACACAAAAGGTTCCTCCTTCCTTTCCCAATGATGTGAAGAAGTGGCTGCTGAAGAAACCTTCAAAGGATTTGAAGAAAAATCAGGGAAAGCCGATGTGAAGAGTCGTCTAGGTAACAAGGTGGTTCCTGATAAGGAACGCTTAGGTGAAAGAATTGAATTCAAAACACCTACAATGCCCAGGAAGAAAAGTACTACAAAAGATAAGGGAAAAAGGAAAGCTAACACCACAGAGAAGAAAACTTGGGTAGAAAAGAAGCATGGAGTCCTAGCTGAAGGGGAAACTATCTACTCCAAGATTGAATGTAGGTCCTCTAAAGGATGCCTACTAGCTAAGGTTATGGATGAGGAGGAGGAAGCAGACAAAAATTGGAAAAGGGCTAGGAAAGAAAAGCAAGATTAGGAGCATTGCTTAATTTCCAATTATTAGACTTAGTTTATATTTTTAATTTAAAGTTAATTTGTTTAAGCTTTATTTAAATTCCATCAATGATGTAATTTTATTTTATTAATGAAATTTAAGCTTTTATTTAAATTATGTACTTTAAATTTATTTTATTAAAGCAATGAAAACCAAAAATAATTAATTTTCCAGAAATTTTTTGAGTACGGAAGTTGAAAATTTTCCGAAAAACACCGAAATATTCAGAATTTAAACTGTGAATTGGCGTTGCGATTTCGAGATAGGCGCCGGCCGCGGTAGTCTGGCGTCAGGCGACGGACGCCGTCGTTTGGCTCTAACGGTCATCTACTGACGCCAGAATTTTTTCTGCGATGCCGATATTTCGCCGATCTACTGTCGAATTTTTAATTAATTCTGGGGCGCGAGATGTTTAGAAAACTAAAGTGGCCACACCCGTAAAGGGTTGCCTACGTATCCTTTCTTTAAGAATCAGGCCAAACGTAGCTCTCTTGAGTATCGTACTCAAGTAATTATGGGTAGTATTTCTTAAGTTGGTCAAGATTTGTCATGTTCGAGAACTCATTGCCATCCATATCAGTTTATTTTGCTGCTCCTCTTGACAAGATTGTTTTGACAATGTAGGGTCTAGACCAATTAGGTCTAAATTTACCCCTCGGATCTAAAACATTTTTCCTTAATGCTTTTAAAACTAAGTCTTCTACTTTGATGTTTCTTGTCTTGACCTTCTTATTAAAATGCCTAGCCATACGAGTTTGATAGCACTGAGTGTGATGTAGAGCTTCTAGTCGTTTTTCATTGAGTAGGATTAATTCTTCATATCTTGCCCTAGTCCATTCAACTTCATCGAGTTTACTCTCTAACGCTATGCGTAGAGATGAAATTTCTAGTTCGACAGGTTGTACGACATCCATTCCATAAACTAAGGAAAATGGCGTATGTCATGTTGATGTGCGAATTGACGTGCGGTAACCCCACAATGCGAAGTGAAGCTTGTCAGGCCAATCCTTATAATTTTCCGTCATTTTCTCGATGATAGTCTTTAAATTTTTATTAGCTGCCTCAACTGCTCCATTTGCTTGAGGCCTATAAGGGGAAGAATGATGGTGTTGAATGCTATATTTTTGTAGCAATTCTTCACATTCGACTTGAAAGTGAGTTCCATTATCACTTATCATTTTATGTGGGACTCCGTATCGACAAATAATATTTTTCTCGATAAAGAGTGCTACATGTTTTGCAGTGAGTTTAGCGTATGATTGCGCTTCGACCCACTTTGTGAAGTAATCAATTGCTACTAGGATGTATTCGTGGCCTCCTGTTCCTGGGGGAGTGATTTTGCCGATGATGTCAATTCTTCATGTAGAGGAACATGTTTTAGATTGGCATAGATTTGGCACTTAGGGTATCTTTTTACATATTGATGGCAATCCCTATTCATTGTAGTCCAATAATATCCTTCTCGCATTATCTTTTGGACTAACATTTTGCCATTTATGTGAGTGCCACAGATTCCTTCGTGGACTATCCTCATTGCTCTTTGTGCATCCTTTTTTCCTACACATAAGAGAGCTCGACCCTTAGGTACCCTTTTACGTAACACGTTGTCTATGAGTACGTGTTGGGAAGCCAAGAGTCTTAAAGCTCGTTTTGCTCTTTTGTCAGCATGGGGAGGGTATTCTCCTTTGGTGACATAATTGAGTATGTCTGTGTACCACGGTTCTTCTTCTTCTTCTTCTTTGTCTTGGACTACTTCGTCATCTTCTATATCCTGGATGTATGCTGGTTTGTGCCTTTTCTCTATAGGTAGAGGCATTTGCTTGATTTCCGTGGGAATCCTAACCATCGAGGCTAGTCTTGCCAAGACATCAGCAAATTGATTTTCTTCTCTAGGTAGATATGTGTATTCTACCTTTTCTAACTGATCAGTAAGAGTTTCCTGATAGGTTTGGTAAGGGGCTAGACTTTCGCTCCTTACTTTCCACCTTTTAAATATTTGATTGATGATTAACGAAGAGTCTCCGAATATCCGTAACTTTTTTACTCCCAATGCCAAGGTTGTTTCATGGCCTACCACACATGCTTCGTATTCAAAAGCGTTGTTGGTAACGTCGCAATCAAGCTTTATGGAGATTGGAACATGCTCTTTTTTAGGTGATACTAGTAATACTCCAACGCCACATCCTTTTTGGTTTGAGGCTGCGTCGAAGTACAAGGTCCAAGTATCATCTCCAGTAACCATTAAACCTCATCTAGAAATTCATTGTCTTGTATTGGCGTCGATTCTTCTATTGGAAAGTCCGCTAGAAAGTCTGACACCACATATCCTTTGACAGCTTTTTGCGGCAGAAACCTTGCATCAAACAAGGCTTGATTGACTATCCATCTTGATATGCGTCCATTGAGTGTAGATTTCTCGAAAAGATACTTGAGTGGATCTAATCGGGAGACTACGAAAACAGTATGCACTAGCATCTAATGTCTTAACTTGGCTGTGGCCCACACCAAGGCGAGGCACAATTTCTCAAGTGGTGTGTAACGTGCTTCGTAATCGAGCATCTTCTTGCTTAGATAGTAGATTGCGTTTTCTTTTCCTTCTACTTCTCTTGCTAGCATAGCTCCCATTGTCTCTTTGGTGACCATCAAATACAACCTAAGAGGTATTCCAAGAAGTGCTGGTGCTAATACGGGAGGATTTGCGAGATAGGATTTGATCTTTTCAAATGCTTTTTGACACTCGTCATCCCATATCACTGGTACATTCTTCTTGAACTTTTTGAAGATTGGTTCACATATCGTCGTCAATTTTGATATGAACCTACTTACGTATTGCAACCGGCCAATAAATCCTCGAATCTGTTTCTTAGTTTTGGGCAGTGGCATTGACATGATTGCTTTAAACTTGGTTGGGTCTATCTCTATTCCTCTAGAGCTTATGTTATAACCCAAAAGCTTGCTTGAGGTGACTCCAAAAGCACACTTAGATGGGTTCAACCTCATATTATATTTTCTTACCCTTTCGAAAAATTTCCTTCAGGCTACTTCATGGCCTGGACGGTCTTTTGATTTTACAATTATGTCGTCGACATATACTTTGACTTCTTTATGCATCATGTTATGGAGTAAGGCAGTTGCTGCACGTTGGTAAGTAGCACCCGCGTTTTTCAACCCGAATGGCATTACCGTGTAGCAATAAGTGCCCCATGGTGTTATAAAAGTTGTTTTCTCCATGTCTTCTTCTGCCATGAGGATCGGATTGTAACCTGCGTATCCATCCATGAACGAGAGAAGCGCGTGATTTGCCGTGTTATCTACTAGAATGTCGATGTGTGGTAAAGGGAAGTCGTCCTTTGGACTTGCCTTATTTAGATCTCGATAATCGACACACATTCTTACCCTTCCATCTTTTTTCGCAACTAGGACAACGTTGGCGACCCATTCAGGGTATTTAGACACCTTGATGAAACCTGCAGTTATTTGTTTTCAGACTTCTTCTTTTATTTTGAGAGCTACGTCGGGTTTCATTCGACGTAACTTTTGTTTTACAGGTTTCATTCCTAGAATTAGTGGTATAGTGTTTTGAGCTATTTCTCTATTAATGCCTGGCATATCTTCGTATGACCAAGAAAATACATCGATAAACTCTTTAAGTAAGTTAATTAAATCGGTTCTTTCTTGTTCGTTAAGTGTTAGTCCGATTTTAATTTCTCCTTTATTGGTTGAATCATTTGAGATATCAACCGTTTCAGTTTCTTCAATTACCGGTGTTTTTTTTCGAGTGTTTCCATTGCTTTAATAATTTCTTTGTCTTTTTCATTATTAGATAAGCAATGCTCGTCATCTTGGGTTAGAGAAGAACATAAGAAATAAGGAGAAGAAGAAATATTATTGTACTCTGAGATTATTACATCAAAGAGTGATACGTCCTCATGGACTTGATCACTAACTATTCTAGGAGAATAGATAGAGGGGGGAGGTGCTACTACTAAAGACTTAGATGACTCTATAGGGAGAGACTCCGACTCAGACTCTGACTCTGACGACTCTTCAAACATTGGTCCTTGCCCTGTCGTGATAGATATTTTTCTTCCACTTGGAGTAGTAACCTTGATAGTCTTGCGCCACCCTTGTAGTGATCCTTCCGCTGGACTGACTAGCTTCGAGGGATAGAAGCTTTCGCTTTGTAGGACTATTTGAATGAGCGAGGAGTTATCCTCTTTGTAAGTTGGCTCATTCTTTTCTCGCCCAAATAATAATCCCATGACGTTAAAGTCAAAGCATGGGGGTGCTTTCTCCTTATGGACAGGA
This sequence comes from Chenopodium formosanum, assembly GCA_024500155.1. Lineage (NCBI taxonomy): Eukaryota > Viridiplantae > Streptophyta > Magnoliopsida > Caryophyllales > Amaranthaceae > Chenopodium > Chenopodium formosanum. Next base: position 46,729,170 of record CM044880.1, read on the forward strand.
GTTGGGATTTCCTCTTTGAAATAACAATTCCAGAAAATTTCAAATCCCGGTAGCCTTATGCCGTTTACAACAAATGGCTCGGGAAATTCATGGCATGGATAGTCCTCTCCTTCTTTTATTAATTGACCATTAAGTGTAAGAGGGTACTGATCCATTGGGATTGCTTTCTTTTGAGTGCGAGCGTCTCTACGTGCCTTTGATTTTTCCTGGGCTTGCTTGAGATCTTTCCAAGTCGATTCGAAACCAAGTCCGAAAGTGTCTAACTTAGGGAGGCCAGGTGACTCCAGCGATTTTGCTATTCCTTTCTTTTTTCCTAAGGTCATCCTAGGAAAATGTCCTTGTTTCTTCAGAATAGCATTAATGATCATGTTGGAATGGGAATCATGGCAAAGAGGGGTCCTTTCATCCTCCTTGATTAAGGATACTTCTTCGTTAAAGCCCCATAAGTCTTCATCATCCTCGTCGTGCTCCACGTTGATTATTGGGTTTTCTATGGACTTGATCCTCATAGGTGAAGCATTGATGGTGATAGGAATTCCCCCAACTATAGCTTTTACATGCTGGTGGAGAGATGAGGGGACGGCTTTTAGGTCATGAAGCCAAGGGCGTCCCAATAGCAAATTGAATGAAGTTTTAATGTCTACTACCTGGAAAGTAGTAGCATGTTATATTGCTCCTGCCGTTATAGTCATGGTAATTTTACCGAGAGCTTGACGACGAGTGTTGTAGTAGGCCCTTATTCCTTGTGTAGACGGAGTTAAATCTTCATCCCTTATGCCTAGCATCCTCGCAGTTCTAAGTGGACAAACGTTGATGGCCGATCCATTGTCTACAAGAGTCATAGGGACATTCATTCTCTTGCAAACTACCTTGAGGTTTAATGCCTTGTAATGTTTGTCACCTTTTGGAGGTAAATCCTTGTCGGAAAAGGTGATCAAATTGATTGGACAAGGAAGATCCCTCGTGATGAATTTAGCCAACCCCTCAGGAGTGGTGTTAGAATCTATCCCTATTTTGTCTAAGGCATTCATTACAACCAACCTATGTTCTTGGGAAGTGGCCAAAAGTTTCCATACGTTCATTTCAACTTTTGTTTTCTTAAACCGTTTGATGATATCATTGTCTTCAATGATAGGTATGGGAACTTGTTGTGTGGTTGGCATAGGTTGTGTTGAAACGGAAGGTTGCATTCTCCCGGATCTTGTGAGGACGTCTATTGATGAGTCTTCTTCAGCCCAAAAGTCATCCATGGCGTATGACACAGAAGGTGGAGATCCTACTATGTCTTTTCAGTAGACGTCTTCTTCATCAATGTCCCAAACTCCATTAATGCTTGCATCGTCTTCTTGTGGAACTTGGACTAGTTTCTTTTCATCAATCATTTTCTGAATTAAATCCTTAAATTTAAAACAATTTTCGATAGTGTGACCCCCTGATTGATGATATTGACAGTAATATCTATCTGTCCTCTTTAGTGATTCGAATGGTCTCGGTTCGAGAGGTTTGATCTCGCAACTCTCGGAGAGCATTTCGAACATTTGTACATATGGGATCCCAATTGGAGTGTAGATTCTATTACTCTTCTTGGGTTTTTCAGTGACTTGTAAAGGGAAATGCTTTGCCTCATAAGTCGTTCCCATGGGTGTGAATTCTCTCTTAGGTTCATCTTTTAGGAGTGGAACCTCGTCATATTTCTTCTGAAGTTTCTTTATCGCTTTGAGAGTTTCACGTAGCAAGTGCGATCCTTCCATCATAGACAATGTGAGCGATTGTATGTCCTCTTTGCTTGCTGGTTCTAGAAGGCTATCCATGGCATCAAAAAAGATCTCCTCCTCTTCTTCGATGGCATGGATTTCTTTGACAGGTTTAATGAGAGACGAGGGGTCAACCTCGTTTTCCTCATCAGAAATAGCCAAAGCATGAGCGAGAGGTGCATTATCAATAATTGGCTTCTTACTGGCAGGGGGCAACGACAACTTGTTGTTGTCGATTAAGTCTTGGATAGCTTCCTTAAGCTTCCAACAGTTTTTGGTGAGATGGCCCCTACCTTGGTGATACTTGCAGTGTGCATTAAGGTTCCAATTAGTCGACCTCTTCTCAGCTGGTGGGTCCTTAAATGGTCCAATAAAAGTTATAAGAACTTTTGCATTTAATGGATCAAATGTGATGTCATAACTCATGCCAATATGAGTAAAGTTCCTCCTAAATGGTTTCTTTAGTCCTTGATTTTTCATAGCAAGGACTTCCCCTAGGTTAAAAGTGCTAACGTTGTTTGATTGGGTGGTTTTGGAAGAAGAAGGATTGTCGTTCTTCTTGCCTTTCCAGCCACTGTTGAAGTTGTTTTGAGGGTTTTTGTCTCTTGGGAGAGTTACGTCACGAAGTATGATCCGGCTGAGCTGTACCAACAAAACAACGGAAACTCCGGGTGGTTGGAGCTCCACCTCCAACGATCAAGTCAGTAACTTGAAACGGAATAAAGAGAACGGAAATTTAGGTGGGTATCTGCTCGGATTCCAAGCTTAGGTCTTTCTCTGATGTAAGAGAATAAGGGTGTAATAAATGATTCAATGTGTCCCCAAAATGGGGAAATATCTCCCTATTTATAGGGTCGTTGGAAAATGTGCCCCTACCTAGGTCACTTGACCTAGACTCTAGTGGGCTGCGCCGTTTTACGGCGCTCCTAGAGGTTTGGGCCTTTGAAAGCCGCCATCTCAGAAACATATATGAGGGCGCCAAGTGTCAAGAGGATGTTGAGACACATGGGCCATCCTGAGCTTGACACGTGACAACCTCTCATTGGTCCACGTGTCAAGAGGATGTTGAGCCATATGGGCCATCCTGAGCTCGACACGTGGCGACCTCTCATTGGTCCACGTGTCTAAGGTAAAAATACCCTAAACATTTGCCCCTCACCGGTCGCACGTGCATGTCACATGGGGCCTGTGACACGTGTCCACCTTTCATAGGTGAACAGTAACGGGTAAAATTTTGAATTTCAAATCAAAATTTTCCCCCCATTTTTATTTTCTATAAATAGAAAGTTACCCCCCCTCCTTTTCACACTTTAACTTAATATTGAATTTTTAGAGAGAGAAAAAGAGAGATTCTAGAGAGAGTTTTCTCTGCTCCCGCTTGATAATCAGTGAGTTTCAAGCTTCCGTGTGTTAGCAGTACATCACCCGGTTCACCGGCTGTAGCGGTTTTCAGATTTTCCAAAGTCAAAACAAGGTAACCGCCTGTACTGTTTTGGGGGTTTTTGTCCCTCGGGAGAGTTACAACACTGAAACTGGATTCAACTGAGGATGCCTGTACCTGCAAAGCAAACAGACCGCCGGATGGTCGGTGGTCTGCCTCCGAAGATTAAGTTAGTAAATGTTCGGAAATAAAACGTGCGGAAGTAAAGTTATCTGCTTGGATTCCAAGCTCAGGTAAAGTGTTGTGTGTTCTTTGAAAACGACAGCTCTGTGGTAAGTGACGTATTGTCTCGTATTGCGTGTCAAAAGTTCTCTCTCTTTTTTTTGTTGTTGTGTTGTCGTCATAAATGACATAATGTCCCTATTTATAGGGTCCTCTTGAAAAGTGTGCCTTCCTAGGATCTGGTGACCTAGGAGTTAGGTCACGCCGTTTGCGGCGCCTCGGGATTTGGGCCTTAGAAGGCCGTCATCCCAAGGCCAATGCCTGAGTGACACGTGTCACTGTGCCCAATGGATTTTGAAGCACTTTTTGTGTGACACGTGTCGCCACCTGAATGGTCCCTGCTGGACCTTCAGTCCACGTAGGACGGAGAAGAGTCCTCCCTCCACGTGTCATCATTCTATAGGTCCAAATGGCACCTATATGGAGGACAGTGGCACTTTCTGATTGGGCCACTTGGCCGGGTATAAAATACCCAAATCATTTGCCCCTCACAGGGGCCACGTGCATTGCATGTGACTCCTGTGACAGGTGTCAGTATCTGAGTGATCAGATTTGAAAATTTACTAGAGGGAAAAAATTAGGGTTTTACCCCCTATAAATAGTAAGGTTTGCCCCCCTTCTTGAATTCACACCTTGGCGAATCTCTGGAGAATCTTGGACTTTTTGACTTAAAGAATCTCAAAATTCCCTAAGCGTTTTTCAAGCATCCGACACTCGGCTACCAGTTCGACTGTTCTTTAGTCAACCAGGCGTCTTTCTCCCTTTTTCTAAAGGTAACGCCTGTATTTTCATTTTATTCTTCATTTTTTCTTTGTTTTCGAAAAAATGGTTCCCCAATTGCATGCGGCACGGCGTAGGATAGTGATCAGCAAGTCACCGGGGACGGCTGAATCTAGAACTAGCAGTGCCGAATGCTTGGCCAAAGATCCTGCTTTGCGAACTTCTCCAAATCCGACCGTTTCCGTGTCTGTGCAGGACACTATGGCCAGGAACAAAAGAACAACAAGGCAGTGTAGCTCCGATGGAGTTTTTTACCATTCGGACGGGTCGACTGTTTATTCAGACGACTCAATAAGAGTGCCTCAAAGTGAGCTGTCGGAACACCCTGACAGCCCTTCCTATCTTCCTCCAACCCCCACCTATTACCATTCGCCCACATCTAGTGGAACTCCCAGTGATGGAATCCTGGGGGAGGCGGATGAAGAATATCAACCCGGGCCTTCTGGACAGGCGCCAGAAGAGAGTCTAGGGGAGGACCCCGCTGGCACCAGTCGGCGGTCCCCTAGCTCTGATGGCGAGTCGGCCTCGTCATCTTCTACAGAGAATGCCTCCGTAACTTCAGAGGAGGCTAGATCAAACATAGATTCTGCCAGAGAGTCCTTGGCAGTGGATAGGGGGGAGAGCTGGGCCGAGCCGAGTGCTTCCAGGCGCTTGGAGAGAGCCCCCTACTATCAGCATGTTCCGCCAGGCAGGCGGAGCGCCATGACATCCGGCCTTGCCAATTTTAGGCGCAAGGTCGTCCTAGGCTATGGCTACACTTTGTCGGTCCCTAACGAGGGCGACACCATAACCTGGCCGAGCCTGGCCAGCTATCAAGACAAAGCATTCGGCTGCTATGAAGCGGCCTTCCAGGCTGGCCTCCGCTTCCCTCTCCATCCGGCCGTGGAGAGGATCTTGGACGGATACCAACTGGGTATCTGACAACTTGTACCCAACTCCTGGATCATTATTCTAGGGTACGTTGCCGCCTGTGAGATGCTGCAGGTGGAGGCGAGCTTTGAAGCGTTCGCCCACATGCACTATCTGAGCAGGGCGCCTGCTAGGGGCGGTGAAGGCTGGTACACCTTGACCACTTGCAAGGGGTACATGATGGCTGTTGGCAAAGAGAACAAGTGGAAAGACTGGAGGACTAAGTTTTATATAGTCAAGTCTGCCGACAGCCGCCTGAACCAAAAGTATAACAGGTGGAATAAGGATCCACCTCTTCTAGCAGGCAGGAGCGCATTGCCGCCTATTCCCAAGCAGGCAAAGGAGGAGATCATGGACGCGAGGTTGTTTACCGTGTCCGTGTGGACGAATGATGAGGGGGACAAGGAGGTCACCCCTGAATGCTATCTCCCTTTGTACAAGTGGTTTGAAGAAGAAACATTCTTAGCCGCCTGTGGGCTAAGTTCTGAGATGCCGAGAGGTAGTAGGCCGTCTGTTTTATATGCAATTTACTTCTGCTTTTCAATACTCGTTTAATGATGCTAATCACTTGTTCATTTTTGCAGACAAAGCAATGGAAAAGCTCTCGGTCACAAGGAAGCCGGCAGTATCTGCTGCTCGATACAGGTCGAATGTTTTAAACAGGGCAGAAGTAACCACTCGCACCAAAGTGGACGAGCAGAAAACTGGCGGCACCTCCAAGGTAGAAAATTGTTATACTTTCATATCTGACCAATATTAAATTTGCCCGAATGATTTCTAACTTGCGCTTATCTTGTGTTGATGTAGGGTGCGCCTTCCAAATCTCCTTCAAAACCATTCGACCCTAAAATTCAAAAGACAAGGGCGGGTGATGTGAGCGCATCCGGCAAGGGCGGCCGGAAGCACGTTGCTCATAAGCCCATGAAGGGCCCAGACGCCTCTTCTCTCGATGCTGAAAAGGAGATCAGCAAACCGGATGCCCAGAGGGCATCGAAGGGTGGCTTTAAGCAACCCACCACTGTTGTCGGCTCAGCAGGAGAGAAGAAGAGCCTGGGAGAGAGGAGGAACAGAAGGACGACGGTAAAATCCATTCGCCCCTATTGTTCTTCCATTTAGATGTACTTGAGTTATTTTTTTTTTCTAACTTTATCTCCATCTCAGTTCCTGTGCAGAGGCCGACTGTAGTCCAGATGGACAAGTCCATGCTGAGGGCGGGTTATCTTGACGACAAGGCGTCTGTTAGAGGAGTCGGCACCCTTGACTTGGATGGCATCTTGGGGAACCTCTACGAGGTATGAGTCTTAGCTCAAGCAATTTTTTAGCATTATTTCTTTTTCCGCCTGGTTTTAACCATTCGGTTCTTTTGCAGGCCATGCTGCGCGTCCAAGGGCTCAGGCAACCCCTCAAGGAGAAATCCAAAGAGGTAACAGTCGCCAAAGCTCGGGCCGAGTCCGCCTTGGATCGAGCTCAATTTGATATTGCTCAGAATGAGTATCTGACGCTTGATATGATGTATTCGCAGGCGGAAGCCAATATGCAAGTGAAGAAGGACCTGGATTCGGCCCGCCTGCGCATCACTTCCCTTAAGAAAGAGATTACAACTCTTAAGGAGAAGCTCGAGCCTCTTCAAGATGCCAAAGAAGAGGCCGAGAGAGCCAAGCAGAAGGTGGGCCGCCTGGAGCAGCGCCTCAGCAACCATGAGCATCAACTGAAGTCCAAGTTTGAGTCCGTGGCTGATCAAGAGAGAGAGGCTCTTGTTAAGCAAATGATGAGCGATTATGAAGCCATCATGCGGGACACTTGGGCGGCTGTACAGCCGGACTTGGACTATCAGATTTGGAAATCCAAATTTGACGAAGCCAGCAAAGCATTCGACGCTCGCCTTATTGAAGAGGCTGAGAATGTTGAGGCCGAGGAAAGTTCTGGGTCCGACTCTTCTGGGGAGTCGTCCTCGGGCGGCGAGGAGGAGGATCAAGCGGAAGAGCCAGAGAAAAAGGAGGAAGAGCAGCCGAAGGACGACAAGCCGGCTGCCACTGAAGAGGCTCTCCCCTGATCACTTAAGCGTTTATGCTTTTCTGCGGCCGAATGGCCATGTACTTTTCTTTTCCGGCTTGTGTGCCGAGTATTTGTATCTTTACCGACCGAGGGGTTGGGTAATTTGACAATCTTTCTAGCTTTTCCAGATAACAATCTTAACCAATCGTCAGGTGACGATTGGTCTTTTTAATTTGAATCATTCGGCCATTTGGATGAAGTTATCCATATAGTTGTCCTTTGCATTTTGAATTTTTCATTGCACGTTTTTAGCCAAGTATAATAACCTGTATATCATGCGAATGTTCTTGCCCCTGGACGGATGTCGAGTGGTTTCGGTTTATTGGATTGATTGGCTTAGAAATTTTTTATACTTAGAAGAGTATGCATGGTTTCTAAGTCAATCAATCACTATGGTGATTGCCCCAAACCACGCGACAGACGGCCATCAGGAGCGAATGAATAATTATTTCGACCATTGGCTCGAACTAACTCAAATTTCCAACTTAGCTAATTTGCTAAGGGTAAACCTCCGCCTGTTCCGCCCCATAAGCAAAAACAAGCGCCTCCGGCCATAGGCCTTTTTGAGATAAAATGCTAAGTTTGTAACTTAACCAATTTCCTTAAAAAATAATTGTCCGCCTGTCTTGCCCCATAGGCAAGGATCAGGCGTCATCCGACCAATAGCCTCAGTAAGTGTTTAGTTAACTTAACTCGTATATTAATCAAATATTCCGCCTGTTTTGCCCCTGAGCAATAACAGGCGCATCCGGCTTTATGCCTCGCTTAGCCTCTACTTATGAAACAGTGACCATTTTTGAACTGCGCTAGATAGAAATTTCAGGTCTTTTAGATTTCACTTTCGATTAAAACAAACGACTGCGAATGCTACCTTAGCATTCGGTAGGGCCGCTTGATATATTCGTGGAGCAATGTGCCACCCAAATGGGAGATGCTTCTTCTCGACGAATTCGCCCAAATAGACGTCGCCGGTTTTCTGACTCATGTTGGAGCAGACGGTCATACTCATGTTGGAGCAGACTGTGACATTCGGTCTCTTTTTGTTTATTAATATCCGGCCATGGGCCTCATCATGATTTTATCTGGCCTTAGGCCTCTTTAATGATTCGTCAAGTGTTGGTGTAAACTTGATGAATTTCGTAGGAACGACTATTCTAAAACAATCGGCTCCTTCAGAGGGATTGGGACGTCTGCTGTTGGAACAGACGCTTTCCAAACATATTGGTCGTCTGTATTTGGTACAGACGACACTTAAAAAACTTAAATAAAAAGATAAGTTGGGAAATGAAGGCATATTCTCATTAACAATACGTGAGATTTACAAAATTGAGGTCTTTTCATTCGTACTTAGAAGTAGTACTTTTTCAAGTTGTCTACATTCCAAGTTCTGGGCAGCTGCCTGCCGTCTGGTTCTTCCAGGCGGTAGGTGCCGTCTCTTACCTCCTCATAAATTCGGTAGGGGCCTTCCCAATTTGGGGTTAGCTTTCCCTGTTCATTCGCCCTACCGACTGCCTCCATTTTCCGTAGCACAAAGTCCCCCACTTTGAGAGGACGCTTGTGTACTCTTTTGCTGTAAGCCTGAGTCATTCTCAGACGGTATATCTCATGACGCAAGGCAGCATTGCCCCTGCGCTCTGGAAGTGAGTCCAATGCTAGGCGCATGGCCTCCCAATTTGCCTCTTCATCATACAACATGATTCGAAGGGTCGGCTCATAGTGCTCAATGGGCAGAACAGCTTCTGCACCATACACCATTAGGAATGGGGTTTCTCCCGTTGCCCCTTTAGCAGTCGTTCTGATGGACCAAAGGACGTGTGGTAATTCATCCGCCCAAAGGCCACCAGCCCACTCAATCTTCTTTTTAATCCCGTCTGAGATTAACTTGTTGAAGGCTTCGACCTGGTTGTTTGCTTGCGGCCGGCCGACTGATGCAAAGAAGCTTGAGACCTCCTGGTCTCCCAGCCAAGTCTTGAGTTGAGGCGTCTCAAATTGAGGACCATTGTCAAAAACCATAGACATGGGCACCCCGAAACGAGTGATTATGTTCCTCCAAACAAAGGAAATGACGTCTTTAGTCTTGATGTTTTTTACTGCCTCATCCTCTACCCACTTGGTAAAGTAATCCACAGCCACCTATATATAGCGCTTGCCGCCTGGTGCAGTTGTATATGGCCTCAGAATGTCCATGCCCCATTTGGCAAAGGGTATTGGGCTGTGGATGGCCGTCAGGTCTGTAGCCGGACGATGGATGAGCTTGACAAATTTTTGGCACTTGTCACATTTTTTCACCATTTCCATGGCATCCGACTCCAGAGTTGGCCAAAAGTAAAGCCGCCTGGCCTTGGCAGCGAGGGATCTGTCGCCTATATGGGAGGCGCAGAATCCCGAATGCAACTCTTCGAGAACTTCCTTCCCCTTTTCAGGGGTAACACACTTCAACAGGGGTTTCAAAAAGCCAGCCCTAAAGAGCTCTTCTTACCGCAACTCGAAGTTAGCTGCTCGTTTTTTTAGAACAGCCGCCTCCCATGGTGAGTCAGGGAGCGTGTCGTCTGCAAGATAGGTCCGGATGCTATCCATCCATGTTGAGCTTAGGTCAAGAATTCCAATGGTGTCTTCCTCATATATACTTCTTTTTTCCATGACCTCCCAGAAGACTGATCGAGGCATTTCAAGGGAGGCGGATGATGCCAACTTGGACAGAACATCCGCCTAATTGTTTGAAGACCTGGGCACCTGAGTTAGATGAAATTCTTCAAGTGACCCAACTTCACTCTTGACCGCCTGCAAGTATTTTATCATGGCCGGATGAGTGGCCTCGTACGTTCCATTAACCTAGAGTACGACCAGTTGAGAATCAGAGCAGGCGGATATCTTCTTCGCCCCTGTCGTCTTGCAATACCAAATGCCGGCCAACAGGGCCTCATACTCGGCCTCATTATTAGAGACCTGAAACTTGAACCGCAGTGCGTATTTGTACTTATCTCCTTCAGGAGATTGACAGATAATCCCCGCACCACAGCCGTTCACAGTGGAGCTCCCATCCACACACACTTTCCAAACCTGGTCCGTATTGTCCGGAACAACCGGCCTTGTCATTTCGACAATAAAGTCAGCGAATGCTTGTCCCTTTATTGCCTTCCTTGATTCATAAGTGATTTCTAATCCTTGTATTTCAATTGCCCATTTGAGCATTTGTCCAGAAGACTCCAAGGTTGTGAGTGGCCGTTTGATCGGTTGGTCAGTATAGACCTCTACCGCATGTGCCAAGAAGTAAGGTCTAAGCTTCTTGATGGCCATGTAAAGGGCAAGGCCGAATTTCTCAACCATGGGGTACCGGAGCTCCGCATTTCTCAAAACATGGCTTATGAAATACACCGGGAGCTGGATGCCGTCTCTTTCAGCTAAGAGGACAACACTGAGGGCATGATTAGAGACGGCTAAATACATGAAGAGCTTCTCTTTAGGAAAAGGGCTGACAAGCCTCGACAGAGAGTGCAGATGAGTTTTTAGCCTTTGAAAGGCCGCCTCTGCATTATCCCCCCATTCAAAGTTTGTCTTCTTTTTTATTGCCTGGAAAAAGTAGGGAAACTTGTCGCCTGAACGGCTGAGGAATCTCCCAGGGCCGTCAGACAACCTGTTAGTTTTTGCACTTCCTTCACAGTACGGGGCGACAGCATGTCGATTACCGCCTGTATTTTCTCAAGGTTGGCCTCTATTCCTCTTTGGTCAATCAAAAATCCAAGAAACTTCCAAGACTCAACACCAAAGACACACTTTTTTGGGTTAAGCATGACCTTGTGCCGCCTGAGTGTGGCGAATGTTTCTCGGAGATCAGCCAGGTGATCCGCCTGCTGTTTGGATTTGACTATCATATCATCAATGTACGCCTCTACATTCCTTCCGATTTGATTAATGAAAACCGTATTAATCATTCGTTGGAAGGTAGCAGGCGCATTCTTCAAACCAAACGGCATCACCGTATAACAAAACAACCCCTGATCGGTGATGAATACCGTCTTTTCTTGATCTTTTTTCCACAGGGGGATCTGATGGAAACCTGAATAGGCGTCTATGAAACTCATCAGGGCATGTTGAGTCGACCAGACTGTCAATCTTAGGCAGTGGATAGCTATCCTTTGGACATGCCTTGTTGAGGTCGGTTTAATCAACACACATCCGCCAAGTTCCAATCGGCTTTTTTACTAACACAATGTTAGCTACCCAATCAGGGAAGTTGCACGGTCGAATGAACTTGGCATCTAACAGCTTTTTTACTTCGGCAGCTGGCGCCTGACTTCTTTCTTCGCCGTGGTTTCTTTTCTTTTGTCGGATGGGCTTCTTTTTAGGATCCACGGCGAGTTTGTGGACAGCGAGATCCGGGCTGATGCCATGCATCTCCTCCACTTCAAAGGCAAAGATGTCTTTGAATTCCTTGAGTAGCTGGTGAAGGCTTTCACCCAGCTTTGCAAATGCAACCGTCCCCACCTTAACAGTCCGTTTTGGACGGGTGTCGTCCAGAGGGATGTCAATGTGCTCACCAGCAGGCTGGGGACGGAGATCATCCGACCGTTCCCCGGTCAGTGATTGCTATTGTTTTTCTTTTTTGACCACCACCAGCTGATCAGTCTTTCTTTTCTTTCCGGCTAATGGGGCCGACTATTCTTCCTCGACATTGTCGAGGTCAATCATTTTCTTGCCCCGGCCGGATGCTGCGGCCGCAGGCTTGACATTCGAGAGATAACACTCTCGAGCCGTCTTTTGGTCCCCATTAAAGGAACCAACTGTTCCATCATCCTTCTCATACTTGAGTAGCATGAGAGCAAGGATGATGACGACCTTACACTCATTGAGAGTGGGTCGGCCAAAGATGAGGTTGTAAGCCGTGAGCTCTTCAACCACTAGGAAACGGATGGTCATGTGCCGACCGTCTCCCTTGCTTCCCAGGCGGACATGTAGGTCGATTCGTCCGACTGGGTGCACAAGTCCTCCCCTAAACCCAACTAAGGTGTGGGTGACCTCCATCATGCTATCCGGTTTGTACTTGAGATTGGACAAGCATTTGAGGCTGATGAGGTAAGAGGAACTTCCTCTGTCAATCAGAATTCGACCAACCAACTGGTTGGCAACTTTACACTCAATGACAATAGGGTCATCATGCGGCCGACGGACTTTGCCTCTGTCCTGTTCGGTGGTGACAACTTTAGGGAAGGTGGATGTGCTAGCTGTATCCCCCTCCTCAACAGAATTAACCATCTTTCTCAGATGGTCCTTGGTACCCCGAATGGTCGGGCCACCACCGGCAAATCCGCCTGCTATGGTATACACCGGTTCTTCATCAGTTTCGGCACTCACAGCAGGCTGGGGAGTCTTTTTCTTGGACTGCCCCGGATTTGCTTTTGAAGTCACTTTGGACTTCACATAGGACTTCAGCTGTCCTTTGTTGGCCATACGGTCGAGCTCCCGCTTGAGACTAAAGCAGTCGTTCGTGTCATGGCCAACATCCTCATGGAAATGGCAATGCTTGTTCTTGTTCCGATTTTCAACGGAACCTTTCACAACAGTCGGCTTTTCAAGAGTTAGCCGATCCTTAATTTCCGAAAGGATGGAGCAGCAGTCCTTGTGGAATTCGTACCTTGGAACGTACGGCTTCCACTTTTTTTTCTTCTTCTGGGCCGGTTGATCAGAGTTATCAATGGCCCAGACTTGCTTTTTCTTTTTGCTCTCTTCTGGCTTAGGAGCTGGCTGAGTAGGCCGACTCTCTTTCTGTCGGTCACACTTCTTATGGTCCGACTGCTTATTGGAGGAGCAGAGTTCGGTCGCCTGTATCTAGGCTTCCGCCTCTCGCAAGGCTCCTTGCAGGGTAAAGATTTGTTTGCGGACGAGTTCGTACTTAAAAGTAGACCCGTCCTTCAGACCCTTAAAGAAGTCTGTGAAGGCAACCTCATCAGACAGCCCATGAATCTGGATTCGGACCAGATTGAACCGCCTGACGTAGGATCGCAAACCTTCTCTATCTCCCTGTTGTACATTGCCCAAGTCAAGACTTGTCTTTTTGGCAGGGATGTTCATAGAGAAGTTTGATGCAAACAAGAACGCAAGCGTCTTGAAACTATTTATGCAGCCAGCCGGTAGGTTGCCAAACCACTGCTGGGCTATGCCCTTCAGGGTGGCTGGAAAGCAACGACACCATGTGGCATCATCCAACCCCTGTAAATACATGAGGTGGGTGTATGCTAGCAGGTGGTCTTCTGGGTTGGAGGTCCCGTCATAGGCTCCAACCAGAACGTTTTTAACTTTAGCCGGCTGTACGGCTTCAGTTATTTCCCTGGAGAAAGCAGAGGGTTGATCTCCAAGGTGTTGCAGCCTAAGCTGCCAGTCCATCGGTTGATAGCCGTATGCCGCCTGTCCTCCATAGAGGGTAGGTTGCATGTACGGTACAACTGGCGCCTGGTACAATGGCTGTGCCATGTACTGGGCGGACTGAATCACATGCGGCCCAGACTGAACCCTTTGGCTGCTTGCTGGGGTCTCATGTACAGACTGGGAACACCTCACAGAGGTAATCCAAAAGCTATCATGATAAGTCGACGTTGAAGCCGACTCTGATTGTTGGGTTCTCCTCTCCTCAATGTATTGTCGAGCGTTAGAGAACGTTTTCTTGCTACCATCCGGCTGTATGTGCCGGATGGGTTTTCTTGCGCCCATTTTTGGGAAACGGAGCCGATTAAGGTCAAATTGGGGCCTGGCCTTCTCCTTAGGAGCAGGATGAGGAGTCGGCTGACGGTCCCTGACCGACTTCTGTTTGCCAGCTTGGGCTGGCTTCTTGGCCGACTGCTCCTTTCTAGGGGTAGGCGACTTCTTTGAGGCGAGCTGCTTGATTTTACCCCTAAGGCTGCTTAGAAGTGACATTAGCTCATCCCGAGTAACGGGAGTTGGTCCTGCCGCCTGGGAAGGATCAAACGGCCGCCCCAAGGGCTTCTTTGGCTGGCCAGCAGTTTTGCTTGGTCCTGCCTGAACATGGTGACGCTCTCGCCATTCCTTACTGCGGATGCGTTTAGAGATGAGGGATCCATTTCGATCCACATAGGTTTCGACATCAGCGTCGTCACCTGAGTCATGGTCCGTTTGGACCAGTACATCATTTGGAGGCCGAATGGCATCCGGATTTGGTACAAGCTCTTGTGAAGCCATTTCAGAGGTACTCTCCCCACAGACGGCGCCAAATGTTTCGGGGGTTTTTGTCCCTCGGGAGAGTTACAACACTGAAACTTGATTCAACTGAGGATGTCTGTACCTGCAAAGTAAACGGACCGTCGGATGGTCGGTGGTCCGCCTCCGAAGATTAAGTTAGTAAATGTTCGGAAATAAAACGTGTGGAAGTAAAGTTATCTACTTGGATTCCAAGCTCAGGTAAAGTGTTGTGTGTTCTTTGAAAACGACAGCTCTGTGGTAAGTGACGTATTGTCTAGTATTGTGTGTCAAAAGTTCTCTCTCTTTTTTTTGTTGTTGTGTTGTCGTCATAAATGACATAATGTCCATATTTATAGGGTCCTCTTGAACAGTGTGCCTTCCTAGGATCAGGTGACCTAGGAGTTAGGTCACGCCGTTTTGCGGCGCCTCATGATTTGGGCCTTAGAAGGCCGCCATCCCAGGGCCAATGCCTGAGTGACACGTGTCACTGTGCCCAATGGATTTTGAAGCACTTTTTCTGTGACACGTGCCGCCACCTGAATGGTCCCTGCTGGACCTTAAGTCCACGTAGGACGGAGAAGAGTCCTCCCTCCACGTGTCATCATTCCATAGGTCCAAATGACACCTTTATGGAGGACACGTGGCACTTTCTGATTGGGCCACTTGGTCGGGTATAAAATACCCAAATCATGTACCATTTTAGCTTTTTTCCCCTTTAATTTACATACCATTTTTTCCGCCTGTATGCCCGACTTTCTTTAGAAAATAGAAAATATAAATGAGTTCCCAATCCACCCACTCGGCACTGCCTAGGACACTCAGTCGATCCCCTGGAACGGCTGAGTTTATAACAGGGGGTGCCTCTTCAGGACTGTCGGAACCAATATGCTCATCTCCGAATTCCTCCCTCTCTGTGTCTATGCAGGACACAATGGCCAGAACGAAACAAACGGCCAAGCGGTCTAAAAGCCGGCACACCATGAGAGTGTCAGCCGATGAGGTTTTCTCGGAAGGGGATCCGAGGAATAGGGAGGAGAGCGGATCTGACGAAGAGGCTCCCTCTACCTCCGGGAGCTCTGGAGTGAGAGAAGTAGACGGCGAGGGAGCCGCCTCCTCCAATGAAGCCAGCGACGGTGAGGCCGGCCAGGGATCAAGAGCGGAATCCTCCGGCTCTGACCAGGGAGATTTTGCGGCTGAATATCAGCAGCCGCCCAAGGTAGCTGACAATCCCAACCCCAAAAGGACCTGGATGCTGCCGAGTAACATTGCCCTTCTTAATAGCGGGTTTAGGGCCTTTAAAGAGAAACATCCCTTTGGAAGGGGTTGGGAAGTTATTGTCCCTCCGGCTAATGCTGTGATGGCCTGGGGGGACGACATTGACCATGCAGATGACTACTTCATCTGCTATGAGGCGGTAATAGAAGCCGGCCTTCGGTTCCCCCTCCACCCCGGGATTAGGAAAATCCTTAAGGGGTATGATCTGGGGGTTTGGCAGCTCACCCCTAACTCGTGGGTGAACATATTAAGTTACATCGCCGCCTGCGAGTTCCAAAACTTGAACCCTAGTTTCTCTGCCTTCGCTCACATGCACTACTTGAGCAAGGCTCCAGGCGGCCATGGGGCATGGTATACGCTGACTACCCTGCCCCAATATCTAATGACTTTAGACAAAGTGTCCAAGTGGTCCGGGTGGAAGGACAAATTTAACTTGATTTCTTCCCCCACTTTTAGACACAACCGGACACTGCGTCGGTATAACACTGAACCGACCCTTCTTGGACGTATATGCCCTCTTCCGACACTATCTACTAAAGCCCTGGAGCAAATCATGGAGCCGGGATTTTTTGAAACCACAACTAAGCCCATGGGGGATGGGACTCACATTATTGTTCCCAAGAACTGGATCCCCCATCCGGACTTCTTCAAAGACGAGTGCTTCTTGTCCGCCTGCGGGCTGAGCACAATGTTTCCCAGGGGTAGAATACTTCTCATCCGGAATAATTGTTGTTTCATTTTTATTGCAAATTGCCTTAATGTTTTCTAACTTGAAATTCTTGTTTTTGCAGAAGAAGCCTTGAGGATGGTTGACCAGGACAAGACTCCTGCTAAATCTGCAGCGCAACTGTGCAAGGAGGCGGCCCTTGTCAAAAAGGCAGCCGTCGAGGCTAAAGATGCGAAGAAAGGCGGGGTAAGACCGCCTGACTTTATGTTTGCATTTTTTATTTTTTATTTTTTTATATATATACTGGTTGGGTATACTTATATTTTGCTTCTTTCTCAGGAGTCCGCCAAGAGAATCCCTCGATCATTCTCCAAGCTTCTCAAAAGGCAGGGAGATGATCTGGAGAAGGCTCCGGCTGCCAAAGCCGCAAGGAAGGATCCCCCCCAGAAGCAAAGTTCTGCCCAATCCGGTCGTCCAACGACTGGGGGCAAATCCCCTGCTGTTCTAAAGAAACTGAGTGAAAGCTCAGAACAGCAGAAAGCGCCGGAAGCCTCTACGGCTTCGAAGGGTGGCGAGCCACCTAAGGTTGCAAGCGGTGCGGCAACCACTGGGGAGGAGAACAAGCCGGAGACCTATCCGGAAGTTCATGGTAAGGAACGAACTGAAATACCTTGGCCACTTGATTTTATGAGGATTAAGACTAAGGTTGATTCTTCAAAAGGGTCAGTCAGCAGCCGGCAATGGATGAATGCCAGCTACGCTAATTCTATCTCACATAGAACTACTTTTGATGCAGATCTAACTCCTAACCCGCCGGATCTCGCCGGCTTCGCGAAGCAGATGGTGAGGACCCTCACCCGGTCTGAGAAGGCCTCCATACCTGATCTGCAGGTCGTGGACTTCGACCGGATAATGGGCTCTCTGGCTGAGGTACATGATTCCTCTATCTTGATGTCTTTAATCTTTATTTTGACTGAGTAACTCATAAACCGGTTGTTATTGACTCAGGCTATGGTGAGAGTGGACAATCTCCATGGTCCCTTCAGGCGGAAGCAAGAAGAGGTAAATGACGCCAAACGGAGAGCCCTAGAAAACCTCAACTTTGCTAAACATTCTGATTATATGTGTAATTTAAACATTAAAGCAGTAGAGTTGAAATAGGAGGAGTTGATCCGGATTGACAATGACCGCCTGAAACTTGAGCTCATGACCCTGCGCAACAAGCAGTCGGATGAGCTGGCCCGGAAGCAGACTCGGCTGACTGAGGAGAATGAACGGGACAACTTGGCCCGGCTGAAGATCACTTGGGGCCTCCTCTACCTAGAAATAGACTTTGAGGTCTATAAGCTGAGGTATGATTACGCCACTGAGGTGTATGATGCCCAGCAACTACGTGATGCTCCTCCGCCTCGCTTCCAAGACTGGGCTGCTGAGCAGGGATATGAAGTCTCTGATGATGAGGAGCCGGCGGATGATCATCAAGAGGGCCAAGCAAGCCAAACTCAGCCGGAGAAGACTCCGCCTCAGCCTTAGGCGAGCCTCCCACCTTTCTGCGGCAGTATGCCAATCAATGTTGTTTACCGGCTTGCATGCCGTGTTTTTTTGTATCTTTTTATTAACCATGGAGTTGGGTTAACATTTCCACTTTCCTTCTTTACCGGATTTGTCCGGTTAACAATTATTCTGGCCTTTGTGCCATTTCAAATATAAATGAAGTATTCCGACTCAGTTAGATTATATATATGTTTGTTTTGAGTTTTTTTCAATTTGAATTTTTCATGTGTATGCAATTCTTTAGTATTTTTCCTAACTTAAAAAAGCATGCGGCAATTTGCAATCCGGGTTCTCTTGCCCCTGGGCGGCTGTGTGGTTGGTTTTATGTCAAGCTGATTGATTGACTTGAAAACACTTGATACTTGGAGATGTATGGAGTGTTTTTAGGCCAATCAATCACAATAGTGATTGCCCCAAACCAAGTGCATAGCCGGCCATCAAAGTGGGTGCTTTGAGCTTCTTACCCAGACGGTTATTTTCCGTCTGGGGTTAACGCGTAGCCATTACACAATCCTTTGCCCCAATAGGGGAAGTGAGTGCAACTTTGGAATAAATAACCCAAGTAAGAATTTCTATCAATGACCGACTGATGCCTATGAGCATCCCGTATCTGGAAACTTATTCGTTCTTCATAGGTTATTTTGATCAGACGGCTATGAGTTGGCCAACTTGGTCGTTCAATTTTTGTCGTCTGCATGGGTACGTAGAACCGACAAATAGTCTGTTCTCTGCGACGATTGCACCCGGAGGGGTGTCGCCGGACGCCTTTGTCCATGCTGGGACAGGCGATTTTAAGAAATGAGCAACCATCTGGCTATTTTAGCCTCTGGTCTTGTTTGGGACCGGTTGTACAACCACTAAACGTTTTTGTGCTTAGTTTTTAGTCAGTATTGAATATACACTAAGTATCAAACTTAGTTTTTTTTTTTTTTATATTTTTTTTAAACAAGCGGGTCAGCCTGGGTATTACCTAGGCAGATAATCAGGCAATTGAATAAACAAAGTATCAAACTTAAATAAACAAGGGATCCAAGTAGTACCCAGGCGGTCCAACAAATATTACCACTAAGTGTCAAACTCAGTTAGGTAAAGAAGAATCCGCCTGGGTATTACCTGGATGGATAATTAAACAATAACTCGATTTTGCAAACAAAGTCCGACTCTTCATTAATTGACTCACTGTTTACAAAAAGTTTACAATCTCAGAAGTAGTACTTTTTTAGGTTGTCTACATTCCAAATTGTAGGCAGACGCCTACCGTCTGGGGTTTTCAAGTGGTAGGTGCCATCCTTTACTTCTTCATAGATCCGATAGGGGCCTTCCCAATTTGGAGTTAGCTTTCCCAGCTCATTGGCCCTACCGGTTGCCTCCATTTTCCGTAACACTAAGTCGTCAACTTTTAAAGGACACTTGTGTACTTTTTTGTTGTAGGCTCTAGTCATTCTCAAACGGTAAATCTCATGACGCAAGGTGGCATTGCCCCTGCGTTCTAGGAGTGAATCTAATGCCAGGTGCATTGCTTCCCAGTTTGCCTCTTCATCATACAACATGACTCTGAGAGTCGGCTCGTAATGTTCGATGGGCAAGACGGCTTCAGCACCGTAAACCATGAGAAATGGGGTTTCACCGGTTGCCCCTTTCGCTAGTGTCCGGATGACCCATAGGACATGGATTAACTCTTCTTCCCATAAGCCACCGGCTCTTTCTATTTTTTTTTTAATGCCGTATGAGATGAGTTTGTTGAAGGCTTCAACTTGGCCGTTTGCTTGGGGCCAGCCAACAGATGCAAAATAGCTTGAGATCCCCTGATCTCCCAACCAAGTTTTTAGCTGAGGCGTCTCAAACTAAGGACCATTATCAAACTCCATAGACATAGGTACCCCATACCGGGTGATAATGTTCTTTCAAATGAAGGAAATTACGTCTGAGGTCTTGATGTTTTTAACCGCCTCAGCCTCCACCCACTTGGTGAAATAATCCACAGCCACCAAGATGTAGCGCTTTCCGCCTGGAGCAGGCGTGTAAGGACCTAGAATGTCCATGCCCCATTTTGCAAACGGGATTGGGCTGTGGATGGCCGTCAGATCAGTAGCCGAACGGTGAATGAGTTTGCCAAATTTTTGGCACTTGTCACATTTCTTCACCAACTCCTTGGCGTCTGCCTCAAGAGTGGGCCAAAAATAATGTCGTATGGCTCTGATTGCTAGGGACCTACCGCCTATATGAGAGGCGCAGAATCCCAAGTGCAAGTCTTCGAGAACTTCCTTCCCCTTTTCTGGGGTGACACACTTCAACAGGGGCTTAAGAAATCCTGCTTTGAAGAGTTCTCCATTTTTCAACTCGAAGCTTGCAGCTCGCTTCATCAGGACGACAGCTTCCTATGGTGAATCAGGAAGTGTGCCGGTTGAAAGATAAGCCCGGATGGCATCCATTCAGGTGGAGCTTCGGTCTAAGGTTCCAATGGGCTCTTCATGTATGCTTCTCTTTTCAAGAACTTCCCAAAAGACCGACCGAGGAGTATCACAACAGGCGGATGAAGCCAATTTGGACAAGGCATCCGCCTGGTTGTTATTTAACCTGGGCACTTGATTAAGACGGAATTCCTCAAGTGCCCCAGTCTCTTCCTTGACTGCCTGAAGATATTTGATCATAGCCAAAGGAGTTGCCTCATATGCTCCTTCATACTGGTTAACAACCAACTGTGAATAAGAATAGGCATTCATCTTTGTTGCTCCTGCTGCCTTACACATGCGGATTTTGGCTAGCAGGGCTTCATATTCCGCCTCATTATTTGAGGCTTGAAACTTAAACCGCAGTGCACATTCAAATTTGTCCCCCTCTAGGGACTCGTATATAATTTCTGCACCACAACCATTCTTTGTTGAGCTTCCATCTACATGCACTTTCCAAACCTGGTCAAAATTATCCGGTTGCTCCGGTCGGGTCATTTCAACAATGAAGTCGGCAAATGCCTGACCTTTCACTGCTTTTCTAGGTTCGAAAGTGATTTCAAGACTTTGCATTTCAATAGCCCATTTCAACATTCATCCGGATGACTCCATAGTAGACATTGGCCGCTTGAGGGGCTGGTCGGTGTAGATAACCACCGGATGAGTCAGGAAGTATGGCTTCAATTTCTTGAAAGCCACATACAGAGCAAGGCCAAATTTTTCCACCATGGGGTACCGGAGCTTAGCTTTTTTTAAGACATGACTATTGAAATAGACCGGAAGCTGAACACCGTCTCTCTCAGCAAGGAGAACGGCATTGAGGGCATGATTTGAGACGGCTAAATACATGTATAACACCTCCCTTGGCAACGGACTAACAAGTCTTGGCAAAGAGTGGAGGTGTTCTTTCAGCCGTTGAAAGGCCGCCTCATCCTCATCCCCCCATTCAAATATGGCTTTCTTCCTGATTGCTTGGAAGAAGTAAAGGCATTTGTCGCCTGACCGGCTGAGGAATCTCCCTAGAGCAGCCAGGCAACCAGTTAGTCTCTGTGCTTCCTTGATAGTGCGGGGTGACTTCATGTCCATCACCGCTTGTATCATCTCAGGGTTAGCCTCTATCCCCCTTTGATCAATCAGGAATCCGAGAAACTTCCCATAGTCAACACCAAAGACACATTTCTTAGGATTTAACATGACCTTATGTCGCTTGAGTATGGTGAAGGTTTCTCGGAGATCAGCAAGGTGATCCGCCTGCTGTTTGGATTTGACTACCATGTCATCAATGTATGCCTCTACATTCCTTCCAATTTGATTAACAAAGACAGTATTAATCATCCGTTGGAACGTAGCCGACGCATTTTTCAAGCCAAACGACATCACCGTGTAACATAACAGCCCCTGATCAGTGACGAAGGCCGTCTTCTCTTGATCTTTCTTCCACAGGAGTATCTGATGGAAGCCGGAGTAGGCTTCCATAAAACTCATCAAGGCGTGACCGGATGTAGAGTCGACCAGACTGTCAATCTTTGGAAGCGGATAATTGTCCTTAGGACACGCCTTGTTGAGGTCTGTGTAATCAACACACATGCGCCAGGTCCCATTCGGTTTCTTAACAAGGACCACATTGGCCACCCAGTCGGGAAAATTACAAGGCCGAATGAACCTGGCGTCTAGCAGCTTTTTTACTTTGGCAGCTGCCGCCTGACTTCTTTCCTCATCGTGGTTTCTTTTCTTTTGCCGGATGGGCTTCTTTTTGGGGTCCACGGCGAGTTTGTGGACAGTGAGATCCGGGCTGACGCCTGGCATCTCTTCAACTTCAAAGGCAAAAATGTCTTTGAATTCCTTCAGAAGAAAGTGCAAGCTTGCACCCAAGGTGGCATAAGCAACCGTCCCAACCTTAAAAGTACGTTCTGGACGGCTGTCGTCCAGAATCAGATCAATGCTTTTGCCAGCCGCTTGGGGACGGAGCCCATCTGACCGCTCACCGGTCAGTGATTGCTATTTTTTCTCTTTCTTCACCTCCACCAGCAGAGGTGCCTTTCTTTTCTTACCGGTTGCTGGTGGGACAGGTGCTGGATCGGCATCCTTGACATTGTCAAGGTCTATTGGTTCCTGGACGCCTGGGGTTACATTGTCTCTGACGGCTGAGAGGTAGCACTCTCGAGCCGTCTTCTGATCCCCATTTAGGGAACCAACAACGCCGTCATCCTTCTCATACTTGATGAGCATGAGAGATGGGATGATTACTGCCTTGGCTACGTTGAGGGTTGGCCTGCCAAGGATAATGTTGTAGGCGGTCAACTCCTCAACGACCAAGAACTTGATGACAATATGTCGTCCTTGGCCCTTCTCTCCCAGCCGGATGGGTAAGTCAATTCTCCCGGCTGGGTAGACCATCCCACCCCCAAAACCAACCAAGGGATGGGTGACCGGATACATGCTGCTGATATTGTATTTCAGCTTTTGCAGGCACCGGAGGCTGATGATGTCTGATGAGCTGCCGGTGCCTATAAGGATCCGTCCAACCAGCTGGTTGGAAACCTTACATTCAATGACCACCGGGTCATCATGAGGGCGGCGAACGCTGCCCCTATCCTTCTCAATGGTCAAGACGTCTGGGAAGGAAGAGCTGGCAGACGCCTGCTCATCATCATCTTTTTCCATCTTTCGAAGATGGCTCTTGGTGCCCCGGATGGTAGGGCCACCATATGAGAACCCGCCTGCTATAGTGTAGACTGGCTCCTTGTTGGTATCCGAACTACTAGCAGGCTGGGGGGTAGTCTTGGAGAACTGACCCTTGTTTTTCTTTTTTGCCCCAGCTGGGGACTTAGAAATATAGGTCTTCAGCATCCCCTTGTCAGCCAGACGGTCCAACGTCCGTTGAAGGCTGAAGCAGTCGTTGGTGTCATGGCCAACTTCCTCATGATATTGACAAAATTTATTTTTGTTCCGTGATTGGACATAACTCTTCATAGGATTCGGCTTCTCAAGGGACAGCCGGTCCTTTATTTCCATGAAGATGGAGTTGCAGTCCTTGTTAAACTCGTACTTTGGGACGTACGGTTTAAATTCTTTCTTCTTCTTCTGGGACGGCTGTTCAGAGTCATTAACCGCCGAGACTTCTTTTTTCTTCTTGATCTCCTCTTTCTTTTTAGCCGGCTGAGCAGGCCGGTTGTCTTTCTGCTTGTCAGACTTCTTAGAGTCCGACTGGCTTCCAGGCGAGCAGAGTTCGGTAGCTTGAATGTAGCTTTTCGCCTCTCTCAAGGCCGCCTGCAGGGTGAAAGCCCCTTTTCTGACTAGGTCGAACTTAAAGGTCGACCCGTCTCTCAGACCTTTGAAAAAGTCTATAAAAGCTACCTCATCAGATAGCCCCTGAATCTGAATTCTGATCAGGTTGAACCGCCTGACATATGAGCGCAGCCCTTCTCTCTCTCCCTGCTTTACAGTGCTCAAATAAAGGCTTGTTTTCTTAGCAAGGATGTTCATTGAGAAGTTGGAAGCAAACAGGAAGGCAAGCTTCCTGAAACTATCGATGGACCCGGCTGGCAGATTGCCAAACCATTGTTGGGCAATGCCCTTCAATGTAGCCGGGAAGCATCGACACCAAGTGGCATCATCCAACCCATACAGATACATGAGGTTGGTGTATGCCATGAAGTGGTCTTCCGGATTGGTGGTACCATCAAAGGTACCAACCAATACATTCTTAACCTTGGCCGGCTGGGCCGCCTTGGTTATCTCCCGGGTGAACGCAGAAGGTTGTTCACCCAGGCGTAGCAGACGAAGCTGCCAGTCTAATGGCTGAACATTTGGATATGCCGCCTGACCCCCAAAGAAGGCCGACTACATGAAGTGAGGGGATACTTCCCGTAAGCCGGAGTAGGCACATACGGGACAGCTCCAATCATATGAGGGCCAGAATGGACGGTATTACCGCCTGTCTAACTCTCATGTAGGGAGGGTGCACACCCTGCAGAAATGTTGTTGAAGTTGTCTGGAAAGTTGAACGTTGAAGTCGACTCAGACAACGACTGGTTTCTCTTGCGGTTGATGATCTCCCGGGCATCAAGAGTTGATTTTTTACTTCTCACTGACTGCTGAGTCCGACGAGTGTTATTACTATTCTTCCCAGGACGGAGAATTCTTGACCAATCAATGGTCCCGGCTGCCTTCTCCTTTGGATGAGGAGTGGGCTGCCGGTTTCTGACTGACTTCCCCTTCTTAGGAGGGGTCTTCTTCGCCGACTGACCTTTACTTGGGCCAGCCCGACTTTTGGTGATCAGCTCTTTAATTTCACCCTTGAAACTTGTCATGAATCTCATGAGTTCGTCTCGGGTGACAGGGGCTGATCCAGCTGCTGTTTGGGTTTCCCCTTCCAGCTGTCAAGTGGGTCTGCTCGGACCCGCCTGGGAGGCGCCCTACTCCAGAGTCTCTCTGATCCGGATGCGCTTGATTCTGAGAGAGCCGTCTTCGGCTGTAAAGGTTTCGACCTGAGGATCTTCATCCTCCTCATGGTCTGTAAAGACTTCTGGGTCTTCGCCCAGACGGTTAGGGGGTGGTACAGACTCTTGAACCATCTTCGAGATACTCTCCCAACAGACGGCGCCAAATGTTTTGGGGGTTTTTGTCCCTTGGGAGAGTTACGTCACGAAGTCTGATCCGGCTGAGCTGTACCTGCAAAACAACAGAAACTCCGGGTGGTTGGAGCTCCGCCTCCAACGATCAAGTCAGTAACTTGAAACGGAATAAAGAGAACGGAAATTTAGGTGGGTATCTGCTCGGATTCCAAGCTCAGGTCTTTCTCTGATGTAAGAGAATAAGGGTGTAATAAATGATTTAATGTGTCCCCAAAATGGGGAAATATCTCCCTATTTATAGGGTCGTTGGAAAATGTGCCCCTACCTAGGTCACTTGACCTAGATTCTAGTGGGCTGCGCCGTTTTACGGCGCTCTTAGGGGTTTGGGCCTTTGAAAGCCGCCATCTAATAAACATATCTGAGGGCGCCAAGTGTCAAGAGGATGTTGAGCCACATGGGCCATCCCGAGCTTGACACGTGGCAACCTCTCATTGGTCCACGTGTCAAGAGGATGTTGAGCCACATGGGCCAGCCTGAGCTCGACACGTGGCGACCTCTCATTGGTCAACGTGTCTAGGGTAAAAATACCCTAAACAGGAGTTATTGTTGACAGCTTTTAACTTAGCCAGGTCGTCATCAATATTGATCCCAATGTCATAGATGGCCTTGAAGGTATGGAGATTGTTTTGATACTTGAGATGCTCAGAGTACTTTTCTTGAAGGTTTTTTTATGAACAACCTTACAAACTCTTTTTCACTCGACACCTTGATCATCTTAGCTGAGGTTTCTCTCCATTTGTTAAAGACGGAGGTGAAGCCTTCGTTCTCTTTCTGCTTGAGGATTTCAAGCTCCCTATGGTCAGTCTCAACTTGAATGTTGCATTTGTATCTATCAACGAAAGCGTTTGCTATGGACTCCCAACTAGAGGTATTTTCTTTCTCGAGAGAAAAGAACCATTGTTAGCAAACGGTCTTGATAGATAGTGAGAACAGAGTGGGGAAAACCTTCATATCGATACCCATAATACTCATTATTGTCTCGAAGGATCTTAAATGAAAATAAGGGTTGTCGGTTGCTTTGAATTTCGGGATGTCGTTGGCATTGAACTTCTGCGGAAGAAGATCTTTGTCAACCGAGACCCCTTGTGAACTAACCCCTTGAAACTTGTAGTCGCTAGATAGCTTGCTTAGACTCTCTTGCCTGAGGTCCATCTGTTGTTGCTTCACGGGATCGTCGATCTTAAGTGTGAGGAGCTTCAGTGCCTCAGTCACGGTAACCAATTGGTTCCTAAGCTCAATGACTTCTTCTTGTGTTGCCATTATTGTCCTAGCTTTCCTCTTACGAGCTATGGGTTTGTCGAAAAGTTGGACTTGTACAAAAAGGTTATCTTTGATTAACCATCCTTCCTTTCTTGACCACGCGCTGTAATTTAAACCATTTTGTGTTTTAATTACTTGACTCAAATCGACTTGACTTTACGGTTTTTAAAGAGGAAAAATGAAAAAATATGGGTGCATATTTTTACGCAAAAATAATGTATATATTTTTGGGGAACTAAGTATAGTTTTTAAATTGGAGGATTAATATCCTACTTACCCCCCTAAAAAAATGACGGAAAAAACGCGCATACAAGACTCTCCTAGACATGGTCTAAATGTGTGTATTGGTGTGTGCATTGAGTGTAAGTGACATGTTTGGAATCTTGTGTAAGACCATGGGACTTAGTGCCTAAACTTAATTAATGACTTAACAAAGTATTATTGACAGTAAATTTAACCGAATTAATTAGATACTAGGTGATGACTCGACCAATAATCCGAACTGTTGTCAAAACGACAGGACTAGCGCCTCTCTATGTAGTGTAGCGCTAGACGACAGAGCTGTCACCTGGCGCCACACTCCACAGAGTGGTGCTATAGTTCAAACTTTGGCGCCATTGCTGGAGCTTCAATGTGAAACTGTATTCGGTGTTATTAATCAACAGGGGTATGCCTAAAGCCGTACTAGGTCAATTCTGATTAAAATATTAGACTTTATTTACTGAAATTAATTAATTAATTAGGCAAAGTTCTTTTAAGTCATTAATTTATTTAATCTCAACACAAGTCAAACAAACGGTTAAGAGAAACATAAAATATATTCATAACAAATAATGCACAATTAGTCAAGTAGGCACAATATGATGCAATGAGTTTGCAACCTAACCATGGCTCTAGTTCTCTAAAGTTCGGGATATGGTTTAGTCAAAGAGGGTCCATGGTTAATTGTCCGGCTACACTGCGCGGAAGCCTAAACGTGAATGGTTGGCGCGACTGGATGGGACACCGCGAGTTTTAGAAAAAACTCGCTTCCATGGTTTGGTGAATTCAACATTCTCGGATGTACCCTTTGTTGCTCAGAGCGTTCAATCAGGTAGATGGAGCATGAATTCCCAGAGGGTTATGTCCATATGTAGAACACATATGGGTTTCAGAAAAGTGAGGAAAACTCAATCATGAAGTAGGATCGAGCAAACAATGCGAAAAACTCGTCGAAAGTAAAACGCATATTTCTGGCTCGGTATTGGAAGAATTTGGCGCCAGCAAACAGAGATTGGCGCCAGGTTTTAGTTGTAGCGCCTTGCGACAGAACTGTCATATGGCGCTACAGTTAAAATTCTGGCTCTAATACTCTGGTCACTGACGCTAATTCCTACATGCCTCAGCAGCTTTCGTTGGTCGATAAACTTTTCCAGTTTCGCGCAGTGTTATTTCGGTCCTAGTTGTGAAAGATATTTCTCAAATTTCCTACGTGTAAAATCCTATGTTTTAACTCATTACGGATGGTCTTTCCAATGAGATCTTTTTTATGCATATGACAATAATGTTAATCAAAATTACGCACATAAAAAATACTTAGAACGTTTCGAGTCTCATCCACTCATTCTAAATCATTGCCAAAACAAATTCAGGAATTAAAATAGAAATCCTCCCTAGTGGAGTTGCCAAAAACTGTAGGGAATTTTTAAGCATTTACCCCTAGCTTGAAGCCCAATGTTATCATACATTAAAGTACGGTGGCGTCCAAAGGGAAAGAAGATAGAGCAAAAGAGTCGCCAACAAGTTTTTTAGAAACTTGTAAACCGTTCACGAGGTGAAGGTTACACCCCTTAACGATCCAAGAAATCGCCAACTCCATAAGGTCTTGAACCAAATAGGGTTCAGGGATAAAGGTACAAATCCAACCTAAAAGAGATTGAACCTACCCTAATAATAGGCCTCTACTTTATTCTGATCGTATTCATGTGCGCTTTCCGACTAACATACAATCAATAGAATTACCCTAAACCTGTTTATCTATGTTGGTTGAATATTAATGCACAAATAAAAATATTATTGGTGATTACTTGAATTATAATCAAATAAACCCTAAATAAGATTATTAATTATCTTATATAAGCGTGAATACAAGTACCAATTCCCTTTAAACATGCATAAAAGGTGTGATCAGGCAATAACAATAAATATATATCAAGCAACATAATAAATTAAAATAAATTAAAATAATCATGATCATAAATTATAACAATTATAATCATAATTAACATAATCATGTTAAAGCATAATAATAGCAAGATCCTAGGCATGATACTAACAAGATTAATAACAAACCCTAGTATGTCACTAAGCATAAAAAAATCAAAGCTTTAGCCCTAACATGGTACTAACATGAATATTAGGAAAGAGAATAGATGGCATCATAGCAATCATACTTAGTATTAAATTTACCCTAGACATGATACTAGGAATATCATAATAACAACCTAAACATGATTTCAATATCATAATATCAATAAAAACAATTAATGCACTTACTTGGATGCCTCGTACCTCTTTCTAATAACAAAATACACACATTAGTAACTTCAAGGGAAATAATAATCAAACAATTAAACTAAATAATTGAAAGAGAGATTTGGGACTAAACCCTCAGGAATTAAAACCTTTCACGTCTAGGGCTAAGGCAACTTCGAAATGGCTAGGTGTGTCTAAATCTAATGAATGCGGAATTTTTATATTTGAGAAAAGGCTAGTTTAGAAAAGAGAGAGAGAGTAATCAAGAAAACTTAATGAGAGTTGGTGAATGAAAACGGAGTTTTTAACACGTTATTAATAAAGAAAATCCGCCAAAAAGATAAAACACCAAAAACCAAATTCTGACGCAAAAAGCCAAGTTAGCGCCAAACGCTGACCTTGGCGCCAGACGCTAAGGCTAGCACCACGCGCCAAGCGTAGCGTCAAGAGCTATAGCTGGCGTTTGGCGCTGACTCAGAATTTCACGCGTTTTCTTAAAATCAAATAGAAATCGTCGTACAAGAAGGATAAAATCGTATTTTCCTCGAAAAACGTTCTTTGATTCTGATTTTGAAGAAGGAGTTTGTTAAATACTTTGTAGACCTTCATCCTCAATTAATGAGAAATCTCTTACTCTTTCTCTTTACCTTTATTTTTTATTTGTTTATTTACTTTGATTTTCCTTCTTTGCTTATAGATAATGTTTATGCTTATTAATTTTATGATTGATATTGTTCTCAACATGATTTGTGAGTAGTCTCTTAGCCAAGGGTGTGGGGATGGTGTACTGGCTAATTGTTCATGCTTATAATATTGGGATTAAGTTAATTGTGATCAAAATCTTTGCATGCTTGATATTCTTTTATCTTCTTGCAAGTGCACATTGTTAGTTGATTAAAGGTGAATCTTTGCTAACAAGGAATGGAAGTTGACTTAGTTAAGGTTCATTACTAACGATTGTTCTTTGATTGCACCTCCCAATATATGGTTCTAGTGTGGAAACATAGAGGCTATGTTAGGAAAAATCGATTAACCCCGGAAGGCGGTTAGATTGAACCTTACATCGATATGCATGCATGTTTAGTTTACTATTGATTCGCTTTTATGTTATTGCATGATCAAGCGGCATCTACATCTACCCATCTCCCTTGGTGTTTAGTTATATTGATTTTAACTCGTTGTATCTTTAGTTTAATCTCTTAGTCATTCCTATACTTTGACCTGAGGTAGCTTAAAGTCTAGTGATGAATGCGGTGTTATGTGCTTCTCCCTGTTGTTCGACCCCTCTTCTTGTCATATACTTGTATTAGGATAAGTCCAGTGTGATAAACTGTATTTGATTTAGGTGTAGTTGTCTAACTACGCAATTATTCCTCTATGAAATTGGTGCCGTTTCCGGGGAGACGACTTCTACTGCTATTTCATTGCTTGTTTGATACTATCTCATTTTTTATTTGTTAGTGTTTGCTACTTTTGTTACTTGTCAATGCTTACGTTATTCTTATCTTTATTGTATGAACAGAGGACAAACCCGGTCAAGATCTTTGATTCCCATCGATCCGGAGCTAGAGAGGCCTTTGTCCCTACTTTGAAGAGAAGAACCCATGATGAGGGTTCCCTTCCTCCCCCTGGAACTTCTAACTTTTAACTTTTTCTCGGGACGTGCAAAAGGCTAGTGTGGGGGAGGATGTTCCTTTTGGGTTGGTTGAAGTGTACATAGGAGGGTAGTGTGATAGGGTAGTGGCTTGTACATGAGGAGGACTATTGAGGATTGTGGCCTTGTTGTAGTTGAAGATGTTGTGATGATGATGTTGTGATGTGATGATGATGATGGTGATGTGATGATGATGATGATGTGATGGTGATGATGGTGATGTTTTGATGATGTTTTTATGATGATTTTTGCTGATTTTTGATGATTTTTTATGATTATTGAGCTTTGTGTAATCGAAGATGCTATCAAGGAAAAATCCAAAATTCTCAACAATCTAAATTCCCTTAATCCAAACTTTGTAGATAACTTTTTATTTATTTTTCTTTTTCTCTATAACTTTAGTCTTTTTCTTTGGTTTCTAACTTTTTTTTTCATGTTTTGTCATAGTTTCTTTTGTTTTGGCTCACCTTTCTTGAAGCTTGAAAGCGGAGACGAAGGAAGTTAAGGAGCAACACAAGCTCCCTTGGTGAGATTGTATGAATTATCTTGTCTTCCATTTCAAGCGACATTTGGTGAGACCTTTCCTCTCTTTTATCTGCTCTTTCTTTGAGTGTTTACTCTAGGTTTATCTAAGGAAGATGTTGAATGGTTCGCAGATGTTTTCTTTTGGTTTTATGGAACCTGGGATCGTTGATGTTGTTATCGAACGATCACTTATATGACGATTGGAATTTAATTGGTTTATATGCCTCGTGTGTGAACCTTTTTTATTTCTTCCTCTTTCTTTTGTTTTGTTTATCCCTATTTGTGTTACAAACATGACTATGACAAGTTAAAATGACTTTTGATGTGGAATGTGCTCATTCATTTGGTTGTGTATGCCTTTTATGATGTTGCATCTTTGAATGCTTATCTTCCTAATTGATGAGGGTTTGCACGGTTTGAGAATGCTCAGGGTTGAGTTAGACACATTATAAGCTAAGGTAGCCCGGTTTAGAACTTTTGAGGACATTTGAACCTCTAGTTCACGAGAAAGTGGTATGATGGAGTTTCTCTATATAGTGGATAGGATTCCCTCTAGTTAGTATTTGTTTATTTCTTATCCCATGTGAGCGTCATTTGTTCTAGCCTTCATCATTCTTGTGAGAGGCATTTTTGATCCTTAACTATGCATGTCTTAATCTTTGTGTTAGTATCTAGCTCCCGAGATCGTGACCAAATAACTCTAGAGGAGGAAGAAGGCATTTCTTCTCATTTTTCTTTGTTTTCTTTATGTTTTGTTACAAATTTGGTTTTTATTTTTGCATCCACCTACTTGCTAACAAATTTGAGCCTTATTTCCCTTTCTTAACTTAGCCATATTAAAAACCTATCGGCCTATGTTCTACCTACCCTTGTAGTTAGTGAAGCATTGGCTTGTAAGGTTCAAGTTTGAGATTGTTGATTTTGAGTAAGAAATTTGTGTAATCGGTTCAAGTATGGTTATGAAAGTTGGTTAAGAATATGCAAAAAGTTTGTGAAGAAGGTTGCAACAAATGAAAACCAAGTGAAGTTGAAAAAAAAGGAAAAAAAAAAAAGAGTTAAAAAAAAAAGTGATGAAAAAAATGAAATGAAAAGAAAAAAAGATGAAAGAAATGAAAAGGGATGAAGTAATATTGTGAGCTTAGTATTGAAGGTTGTAATTTGAGGTTAGGTTCTACGCTTAGGTTGTTCTTGAGAGATGGCCACTCTTTTGCTTCACTTAGGATTTGCCACTAAAATTTTCAAATTGATTCCCAACCTTAACCCCTAGCCATGACATTACAACCCTATTTAAGACCCTTAGACTAGGAGGAGCGTGGTCAAAGACCGGTGGAGAGGGATAGATTTCAACCCTATGGAGAGAGTATGCGTAGTTGAGATGTCGGGATGACCTTATGATTCCACATAAAAATATCTTTTTTTGGTTCTCTCGAGAAATCACGAGGAGCTAGCTAGGGGATGACTTGAAACTAGTGGAGAGAACATGGACCGTCTTGGTTGGGGCTAGGGCGGAGAGTGAAGTCATTAGTTCTCTATGCTTAGGTTAGGTTTGTCTCTTCCAACCCCGAGCATCTTATAACGTGTTTTCCCTCATTGAATTGAGAAAGGTGAGTATTCTTTGGTGCATGTCTTTTTGTTCGAGTTCAAATGGAGCATTTTCTTCATAAGTACTTAATTGGGTTTCCTTAACCCTTGTCATGTTATGTTTGTTGTGTCTTTCTCTTTGTTTTGGCATTCCTTGCTCGAGGACTAGCAAGAGGCAAGTGTGGGGGAATTTGATGAGTTGCATTTATGCCACAATTAAGGTTCATTTTGATGGTCATTTTCCCACATTTGCGGCTTGTTTGCATCCTTTTCTTTGCACTTAGTTCCCTTTCCCTTTATGCATATTCTTTCCTAGATTTTTCCCCTTTTTCCTACTCTTTACTTTGATTTTCATGATTATGCTTTGTAGGAACAATCAGGGTTTTAAAGAGGAGGAAGCTAAGCTCAAGGAAAGCTAAAGGAAGAAAGATTCGGAAAAGGTTCGACCGAACCTCCTAAAGGTGTGGCCGAACCACGTTGTGGCCAAACCGGCTCAGTGG
Source organism: Chenopodium formosanum (assembly GCA_024500155.1). Classification (NCBI taxonomy): domain Eukaryota; kingdom Viridiplantae; phylum Streptophyta; class Magnoliopsida; order Caryophyllales; family Amaranthaceae; genus Chenopodium; species Chenopodium formosanum. The sequence continues at coordinate 46,762,139 of CM044880.1, forward strand.
TCCGGCCGAATGTCGAGGCAGAGTCAAGAAACAATTTGGCAATTTTGCAGGAGTGGTCGAACCTCAGAAGTTCGACCAGACCAGGTTCAGGGAGGTTCGACCGAACCTACCCATGGTTCGGCCGAACCTACCCTATAGTCTGGCCGAACCTTCCTAGTGTTTGGTCGGACCACAACTCTATTTCAGCTAGCTCTGTACGGACTACATAAGTCCCATTTTAGAACGTTTTAATGTAATTAGATTAACTTAGTTTTTATTTTCTGCACATTTTTAGCTTAATCTAGAGAAAGAAACATTATTAGTCTTCATTTTGGTTGAGAGAGAAAGTGTGGATTTCTTCATTGATGAACTTGGATTTTGAAGAAGGAGTTTGTTGAATCCTTTGTAGACCTTCATCCTCAATTAATAAGCAATCTCTTACTCTTTCTCTTTACCTTTATTTTTTATTTTGTTTATTTACTTTGATTTTCCTTCTTTGCTTATTGATCATGGTGATGCTTATTGATTTGAAGATTGATATTGTTCTCAACATGATTTGTGAGTAGTCTCTTATCCAAGGGTGTGGGGATGGTGTAGTTGCTAATTGTTCATGCTTATAATATTGGGATTAAGTTAGTTGTGATTAAAATCATTGCATGCTTGATATTCTTTGATCTTCTTGCAAGTGCACATTGTTAGTTGATTAAAGGTAAATCTTTGCTAACAAGGAACGGAAGTTGACTTAGGTAAGGTTCATTACTATCGATTGTTCTTTGATTGCACCTCCCAATATATGGTTCTAGTGTGGAAACATAGAGGCTATGTTAGGAGAAATCGATTAACCCCAGAAGGCGGTTAGATTGAACCTTATATCGATATTCATGCATGTTTAGTTCACTATTGATTTTCTTTTATGTTATTGCATGATCAAGCGGTATCTACATCTACCCATCTCCCTTGGTTTTTAGTTATATTGATTTTAAATCGTTTTATCTTTAGTTTAATCTCTTAGTCATTCCTATCCTTGGTCCCGAGATAGCTTAAAGTCTAGTGATGAATGCGGTGTTTATGTGCTTCTCCCTGTGGTTCAACCCCTCTTCTTGCCATATACTTGTATTAGGAGAAGTCGAGTGTTATAAATTGTATTTGATTTAGGTGTAGTTGTCTAACGACGCAATTATTCCTCTATCACTACTTTAGATTTTAATGGATTGGAGAACTCGAAGTTGTCTGGAAACTCTATTGTGACTCCTGAGGTTGAAGATGAAGGGGAGATGGTTACTTTACCTGCTCATCTTGTTAATCCCTCAGTTGGGAAGGTTTCTCGAGCTGATTTGAGGCTCCTTGAGATTCATCATAGTCTTCTTCAGAGGCAATTACAGCAAGAATCCAATGAAACATCACCTAGGGTTTCCTCGGTTACTATTCCATTGGATAATCGGATGGCTAATCACTCAAATGCTTCTTTTCCGGTTGTTCCTAGGTCTGAGGATCCTCCTGAACCACCTTAATCATCAAAACAGGCTACTAATTCTGAGAACTGGGCGATTTTATTTAGAGGAAAGGTGAGTGCTAAAGGTGTTGCTATGTCTTTTGTGGCTCTAGTTCTTAAGGATGGAGAACCTGTTCCTCAAATTCAGGCAAAAGATACTGAGGCAGGTAACTCTAAATGGTGCAATGCTATTATTTTTTATGTTGTGGGTTTTTACCCTACAATTTCTGCAGTTCACAAATTCATTGCTCAGACTTTGAGTAATTTTGCTAAACCTGAGATATTTTGGCATGATGATGGTTTTTTCATTATCAATTTGGGTTTTGCTGATGAAATGAATGTTGTTTTGAGTTCAGGACCTTATATGTTTATTAATAAACCTGCTATCGTTAAACCATGGAGTGATAAGTTTAATTTTCAAGCTGAAATTCTTAGAATTGTTCCTTTGTGGGTGAGACTCCCTAATCTCCCTCATAACTGTTGGGGAGCTGATACTCTGAGCAGATTTGGCAGTACTCTTGGAGTGCCTTTGTGTGGTGATGAGTGTACTTTTTGACAGCTTAGAGTGTCTTTTGCTAGGATTTTAATTGAAGTTGATATTACTAGGCCTTTACCTAGTTTTGTGAAGGTTGAGAGTCCTATAGGTGAAATTCTTGACTTGAAAGTCCAATTTGAGTGGACTCCTCCTTTTTATAAGAAGTGTGATAAAGTGGGGCATGATTGTAATGCTCCTAGACCACACTTTCCCTCTAAATCTAAGGCTTAGAAGGATGCTCCTAAAGATAAGCCCAAGTAGAAGAAAATATGGGTCCCAAAGTAGTCTAACCCTATTCCTGCAACTGCAAATGACTCAGTTCCGGAAGGTTCTGTTCCTATAGTTGACTCTAGTCAAGGAAAGGAAGCTGTTCAGATGCCTGCTTCTCAGCCTTTAATTACTCCTGCTCATACTTCTTTTGATGCATACTCTGATGATGATTGGAGGGTGGTTAGTAAGAGATCTAGACCTCAGATGGCTGGTGGGCAGTAGGGCATTCCTAGCACTATGAGTTCCTATTCTGCTCTTTTTCAAAATGAAATAGCTGATTCCAATCCTATCGGGGGTGATGATAATCCCTCTCTGGTAGAATGATTGTTGTCTCATGGAATATAAGGGGTCTTAATGACCCTAATAAGGTATTTGATGTTAAGAAGTTGCTTCTTGATCAGGATGTTGATGTGATGGGTATTTTGGAAACCCAAGTGAAGAGTCATAATCAGTGCTCTATATAGAAGAAGTTTGACAGGATTTGGTCTTGGCATTGTTCTTATGTTCACTATGTGAAAGGTAGGATTTGGGTTGGCTGGAAAGGTAATAAGGTTACTCTTGATAATTTGGTTGACCATGAGCAATTTGTTCATGCTAAGATTAATTCTAAGAATTTACATCATGTGTTTCTTTGCACCTTTGTTTATTGGTTGCATATAATTCATGATAGGAAGCCTCTCTACACTGGTTTACAAGCTCTAAGGAGTTCTTCTCTTCCTTAGATTTGGATAGGGGATTTCAATTCTATTCTTTGCTCAGAAGATAGATATAATGGTAATCCTGTTACTGATGTTGAACTTAAGATTTTAAGGATTGTTTGGATGAAATGGAGTTCACTAAACTCAAAAGTAAAGGCTCCTTCTACTCTTAGTCAAACAAAGAAGAAGGGGATAATAGAACTTCAACTAGAATTGATAGGGGAGTGGTTAATGAGGCCAGGATCAGTAATTTGTGTCAAGTTGAAGTTATATATCTCCCTCTTTCTCTCTCTAACAATTGTCCTTTGCTGATTAATTTTGTTACTATTGGTTCAGGGAAGGGAAGACTGTAGGCACCCATTTGTGTCTCCCCAAAACCAAACCCAATGATGAGTATCTTTCACGTCAAATCATAATCGAATGAATTGAAAGTGTGGAAAGTTTAGTGTTGTGGATAGTTTTAATTTCTTTTCTCTTCTCTCTATTTTTAAAAACCTATTTTAAGAAAACAGCCAATCTAGTTTGTCTGGTCCATGATATGGGTCTAATAATAGTGTAGATGGATAAGGCTTGAAAAGAGCTTTCCAACGATATATTATTAGCCCAGTTCCAATGAATATTGAGGAAATTATGGCCAAATTACTAAACTGGGCTTGGTTTGAGCCTTATATGGGGCCCAATGATCTAGAGGAGGGCCTACAATGGATTTATCATTCCTAATACAATTAGGAATGGTTTTAGTTATGTTCATCAATGAAGAAATCCACACTTTCTCTCTCTACTAATATGAAGACTAATAGTGTTTCTCTCTCTAGATTAAGCTAAAAATGTGCAGAAAATTAAACCCAAGTTAATCTAATTACATGAAAACGTTCTAAAATGGGACTTATATAGTCCGTACAAAGCTAGCTGAAATAGAGATGTGGCCCGACCGAACAATGGAAAGGTTCGGCCGGACTACAGGGTAGGTTCGGCCGAACCATGGGTAGGTTCGGTCGAACCTCCCTGATCCTGGTCTTGTTGAACTTCTGAGGTTCGACCACTCCTGCAAAATTGCCAAATTGCTTCTTGACTCTACCTCGACGTTCGGCCGGACCGTTGAGCAGGTTCGGCCATACCTTCAGGAGGTTCGGTCGAACCTCTTCTAAATCTTGCTTCCTTTAGCTTTCCTTGAGCTTAGCTTCCTCTTCTTAAAAACCCCGATGGTTCCTACGAAGCATAAGCATGGAAATCAAAGTAAAGAGTAGGAAAAAGGGGAAAAATCTAAGAAAGAAGATGCATAAAGGGAAAGGGAACTAAGTGCAAAGAAAAGGATGCAAACAAGCCGCAAATGTGGGAAAATGACCATTTAAATGAACCTTAATCGTGGCATAAATGCCACTCATCAAGTAGCTAATGATAAAAAGGTAGGGGCGTGTGGCAATAGAGTTACTTGCTTCTTCTTACGAGCCATGATCAATCAAGCCGAGTGAGAAAGCCACAATTAGCAAATCGCCGAATGTGTTTGACTTTCATTTGATTCAAAAAAATTTATTTGAATGTGTTTGACTTTCATTTTATTTAAAAAGTTTTTTTTGAATGTTTTTTACTTTCATTTGATTTAATAAGCTTTATTGAATGTATTTGACTTTCATTCAATTAAAAAAGCTAGGTTTGTATGAGTTTTACTTTCATTTGATTCAAAAAGCTTTATTTGAATGTGTTTGACTTTCATTTGATTTAATTAGCTTTGTTGAATGCATTTGACTATTATTCCATATAAAAAGCTTTGTTTGAATGTGTTTGTCCTTCATTTGATTCAAAAATCTTTGTTTGAATGTGTTAAACTTTCATTCGATTAAAAAAAGCTTTGTTTGAAATTGTTTTACTTTCATTTAATTCAAAAAGCTTTGTTTAAATGTGTTTGAGTTTCATTTGATTCAAAAAGCTTTATTTATATGTGTTTGACTTTCATTTGATTTAAAATTTTTTGTTTAAATGTATTTGACTTTTATTTGATATAATTCGATTCGTTGAATGCATTAGACTTTCATTCGATTCAAAATTTTTTATTTGAATGTGTATTTCATTCATTTGATTCAAAAAGCATTTTTTTAATTTGTTTGTCTTTCATTTGATTTAAAAAGCTTTGTTGGATTGTGTTTGACTTTCATTCAATTCAAAAAGCTTTGTTTGAATGTGTTTGACTTTTATAAGATTCAAATGCTTTGTTTGAATAGCTTTGACTTTCATTTGATTTAATTAGCTTCATTGAATGAATTTGACTTTCATTCGATTTAAAAAGCTTTGTTTGAATGCATGTGTCCTTCATTTGATTTAAAAAACTTTATTGTAATGTGTTTTAATTTTATTTGATTCAAATAGGTTTGTTTGAATGTATTTGACTTTCATTTGATTTAAAAAGCTTTGTTTGAATGTGTTTGACTTTTATTTCATTCCAAAATCTTTGTTTGAATGTATTTAAATTTCATTTGATATAAAAACATTTGTTTGAAAGTGTTTGACTTTCATTTGACTCAAAAAGCTTTGTTTGAATGCTATTGACTTTCATTTGATTTAAAAATCTTTATTTAAATGTGTTTGACTATCATTTGATTCAAAAAGTTTTGTTTAAATGTGTTTTACTTTCATCTAATTCAATTAGCTTCATTGAATGCATTTGACTTTCATTCGATTCTAAAAGCTTTGATTGAATGTGTTTGACTTTCATTTGTTTCAAAAGGCTTTATTTGAATGTGTTTGGCTTTCAATTGATTCAATTAGATTTGTAGAATGCATTTGACTTTCATTCAATTCCAAAGGCTTTGTTTGAATGTGTTTGTTCTTTATTTGATTCAAAAAGCTTTGTTTGAATGTGTTTGAATTTCATTCCATTCAAAAAACTATGTTTGAATGTGTTTTTTTTTTTCATTTGATTCTAAAAGCTTTGTTTGAATGTGTTTGACTTTAATTTGATTCAAAAAGCTTTGTATGAATGGGTTTTTTTTTCATTTAATTCAATTAGCTTCATTGAATGCATTTGACTTTCATTCGATTTAAAAAGCATTGTTTGAAAGTGTTTGACTTTCATTTCATTTAAAAAGCTTTGTTTGAATGTGTTTGACTTTCGTTTGATTTAATTATCTTCGTTGAATGCATTTGACTTTCATTCGATTAAAAAATCTTTGTTTAAATGAGTTTTACTTTCATTTGATTCAAAAAGTTTTGTTTGATTGTGTTTTACTTTCATTTGATTTAATTAGCTTCGTTGAATACATTTTACTTTCATTCGATTAAAAAACCTTTGTTTATATGTGTTTGTCCTTCATTTGATTGAAAAATCTTTGTTTGAATGTGTTTAATTTTCATTCGATTCAAAAATCTATGTTTGAATGTGTTTTACTTCCATTTGATTCAAAAAGCATTGTTGAATGTGATTCACTTTCATTTGATTAAAAAGATTTATTGAATGCATTTGACTTTCATTTTATTCAATTAGCTATGTTTGAATGTGTTTGACTTTCATCCGATTCAAAAATATTTGTTTTAACATGTTTAACTTTCATTTGATTTAAAAAGTTTTATTTGAATTTTTTTGAATTTCATTTGATTTAAAAAGATTTGTTTGAATGCATGTATTTGACTTTTATTTGATATAATTAGCTTCGTTGACTGTATTTGACTTTCATTCAATTCAAAAAGCTTTGTTTGAATGTGTTTTACCTTCATTTGTTTCAAAAACTTTTGTTTGTATGTGTTTTACTTTCATTTGATTTAATTAGCTTCGTTAAATGCATTTGATTATCATTCAATTCAAAAAGCTTCGTTTGAATTTGTTTGACTTTCATTTGATTCAAAATGATTTGTTTGAATAGGTTTGCTTTCATTTGATTTAATTAGCTTTCTTGAATGAATTTGGCTTTCATTCAATTTTAAAAGCTTTGTTTTAATGTGTTTGACTTTCATTCGATTCAAAAAGTTTTGTTTGAATGTTTTTATTTTCATTTGATTCAAAAAGTTATGTTTAAATGTGTTTGACTTTCATTTGATTCAAAAAGCTTTATTTGAATGTGTTTGACTTTCGTTTGATTCAAAAAGCTTTGTTTGAATGTGTTTGGCTTTCATTTGATTCAATTAGCTTCATTAAATGCATTAGACTTTTATTCGATTAAAAAAGCTTTGTTTGAATATGTTTGACTTTCATTTTATTTAATTAGTTTCGTTTAATGCATTTGACTTTCAATTGATTCAAAAAGCTTCGTTTAGTGTGTTTAATTTCATTCGATTGAAAAAGCTTTGTTTGAATTAGTTTCACTTTCATTTGATTCAAAAAGCTTTGTTGAATACATTTGTCTTTCATTTTATTCAGTTAGCTTTGTTTGAATGTGTTTGTCCTACATTCGATTAAAAAACCTTTGTTTTAATGTTTTCGACTTTCGTTCGATTCAAAAATATTCTTTTGAATGTGTTTTACTTTCATTTGATACAAAATGCTTTGTATGAATGTGTTTGACTTTGATTTGATTCAAAAACCTTTGAATGTGTTTTACTTTAATTTGATTCAAAAAGCTTTGTTTGAATGTATTTGACTTTTTTTTGATATAATTAGCTTCGTTGAATGCAATTGACTTTCATTATGTTTAAAAAGCTTTGTTTGAATGTGTTTTTCCTTCATTTGATTTAAAAATTTTTTTTGAATAGGTTTGACTTTCGTTTGATTAATTAGCTTCGTTTAATGGATTTGAGCTTCATTAGGTTCAAAAACCATTGTTTGAATGTGTTTGTCCTTTATTTGATTCAAAAAGCTTTGTTTGAATGTGTTTGACTTTAATTTTATTCAAAAAGATTTTTTGAATGTGTTTAACTTTCATTTGATTCAGCTTCGTTGAATGCATTTTATTTTCTTTCGCTTAAATATCTTTGTTTGAATGCATTTTATATTCATTCAATTCAAAAGGCTTTGTTTGAATGTATTTTACTTTTATTTGATTAAAAAAGCTATGTTTGAATGTATTTGACATTCATTTGATTTATTTAGCTTCGTTAAATGCATTTGACTTTCATTCTATTCAAAAGGCTTTGTTTGAATGTGTTTATCCTTCATTTGATTCATAAATCTTTGTTTGAATGTGTTTGACTTTCATTTGATTCAAAAATCTTTGTTTGAATGTGTTTGACTTTCATTCAATTCAAAAATATTTGTTTAAATGTGTTTGGCTTTCAATTGATTCTTAAAGCTTTGTATGAATGTGTTAGGCTTTCGTTCCATTCAAAAATATTGTTTGAATGTGTTTTACTTTCATTTGATTCAAAAAGCTTTGTTTGAATGTGTGTCACTTTCATTTGATTTAAAAAGTTTTGTTGAATGCATTTGACTTTAATTTGATTCAATTAGCTTTGTTTGAATGTTTTTGTCCTACATTCGATTCAAGAAGCTTTGTTTTAATGTGTTTGACTTTCGTTCGATTAAAAAAAAAAATTTAAAAGTGCTTTACTCTCATTTGATTCAAAAAGCTTTGTTTTAATGTGTTTGACTTTTATTAGATTTAATTGGCTTCATTGAATGCACTTGACTTTCATTCGATTAAAAAAACATTATTAGAATGTGTTTGTCCTTCATTTGATTCAAAAAGCTTTGTTTGAATGTGTTTGAATTTCATTTATTCCAAAAATATTTGTTTGAATGTGTTTGGCTTTCATTTGATTTAATAAGCTTTGTTTAGATGTTTTTTACTGCCAATTGATTCAAGAAACTTTGTTTGAATGTATTTGACTTTAATTTGATTTAATTGGTTTCGTTGAATGCATTTGACTTTCATTCGATTAAAAAAGCTTTGTTAGAATGTGATTTACTTTCATTTGATTTTAAAAGCTTTGTTTGAATGTGTTTGACTTTCATTTGATTCAATTAGCTTAGTTGAATGCATTTGACTTTCATTTGATTCAAAAAGCTTTGTTAGAATGTGTTTGTCCTTCATTTGATTCAAAAAGCTTTGTTTGAATGTGTTTGACTTTCATTAAATTTAAAATTCTTTGTTTTAATGTTGTTTACATTGATTTGATTCAAAATCTTTTGTTTAAATGTGTTTGACTTTCATTTGATTCAAAAAGCTTTGTTTGAATGTGTTTGTCTTTCATTTGACTGGAAAGCTTTGTTTGAATGTGTTTGACTTTCATTCGATTAAAAAAGCCGATTAAAAAAGCTATGTTTGAAATTGTTTTACTTTCATTTGATTCAATAAGCTTTGTCTGAATGTGTTTGAGTTTCATTTGATTCAGAATGCTTTATTAGAATGTGTTTGACTTTCATTTAATTTAAAAAGCTTTGTTTGAATGTGTTTGACTTTCATTCGATTTAAAAAGCTTTGTTTGAATGTGTTTGACTTATATTGGATTCAAATGCTATGTTTGAATGTGTTTTACTTTCATTTGATTTAAAAAGTTTTGTTTGAATGTGTTTGTCCTACATTCGATTAAAAAACCTTTGTTTAAATGTGTTCGACTTTCGTTCGATTAAAATATATTTGTTTGAATGTGTTTTACTTTTACTTGATAAAAAATGCTTTGTATGAATGTGTTTGACTTTCATTAGATTCAAAAAGCTTTGAATGTGTTTGTCTTTCATTTGATTCAAAAAGCTTTGATTGAATGTAGTTGATTCAATTCAAAAAGCTTTTTTATAATGTGTTTTCCTTCTTTTGATTCAAAAAGCTTTATTTGAATGTGTTTTAACTTTCATTCGATTCAAAAAGCTTTGTTTCAATGTGTTTTTTTTTCATTTGATTCAAAATGCTTTGTTTGTATTGTTTGACATTTAGTTGATTCAAAAAGCTTTGTTTGAATGTGTTTGACTTTCATATGATTGTAAAAGCATTATTTGAATGTGTATTATTTCATTTGATTCAAAAAGCGTTGTTTGAATGTGTTTGACTTTAATTTGATTCAAAAAGCTTTGTTTTAATGTGTTTTTAATTTCATTTAATTCGATTAGCTTTGTTAAATGCATTTGACTTTCATTCGATTAAAAATCATAATTTGAATGTGTTTTGCTTTCATTTGATTAAAAAAGATTAGTTTAAATGTGTTTTACTTTCATTTGATTTAAAAAGATTTGTTTGAAAGTATTTGAGTTTTATTTGATTTAAAAAGGTTTTTTTTAATGTGTTTGACTTTCATTTTATTAAAAAAGCCTAGTTTGAATGTGTTTGTCCTTTATTTAACTTAATTAGCTTTGTTGAATACATTTGACATTCATTCGATTCAAAAGGCTTTGTTTGAATGTGTTTGTCTTTCATTTGTTTCGAAAAGCTTTGTTTGAATGTGTTCGACTTTCATTCGATTCAAAAAGCTTTTTCTGAATGTGTTTTACTTTCATTTGATTAAAAAAGCTTTTGGTTGAATGTGTTTGACTTTCATTTGATTCAAAAAGCTTTGTTTGAATGTGTTTGACTTTCATTTGATTCACAAAGCTTTGTTTGAATGTGTTTGACTTTAATTTCATTAAAAAACTTTGTTTAAATATGTTTTATTTTCATTTGATTCAATTAGCTTCATTAAATGCATTTTATTTTCATTCGATTAAAAATATTTGTTTGAATGTGTTTGACTTTCATTGGATTCAACAAGCTTTGTTTAAATGGATTTAACTTTTATTAGATTCAAAAAGCTTTGTTTGAATGTATTTGAGTTTTATTTGATTCAAAAAGATTTGTTTGAATGTGTTTGAATTTCATTTGATTCAAAAACCTTTGTTTAAATGTGTTTGACTTTTGTTTGATTTAATTAGCTTCATTGAAGGCATTTAGCTTCCATTCTATTAAAAAAGCATTGTTTCAATCAGTTTGTCCTTCATTTGTTTCAAAAACCTTTGTTTGAATGTGTTTGACTTTTATTTGATTTAATTAGCTTCATTGAACGCATTTAACTTCCATTCGATTAAAAAAGCATTGTTTCAATCTGTTTGTCCTTCATTTGATTCAAAAACCTTTATTTGAATGTGTTTGACTTTTATTTGATTTTAAAAATATTTGTTTGAATGTTTTTGACTTTCATTTGAATTAAAAATATTTGTTTGAATGTGTTTGAGTTTCATTTGATTTATAAAGCTTTGTTTGAATTTGTTTGAGTTTTATATGATTCAAAAAGCATTGTTTAAAGGTATTTTAATTTCAATTTATTCAAAATTTTTTGCTTGAATGTGTTTGAATTTCATTTGGTTCAAAAAGCTTTGTTTGTATGTGTTTGACTTTAATTTGATTCAAAAAGTTTGTATGAATGTGTTGTACTTTCGTATGATTCAATTAGCTTCGTTGAATGCATTTGATTTTGACATGGGGAAAATGAGGTCTTTATCTAATCTTCCCTCGGTCAAACTAAATTTATAAACACTTAACAAACCCTAATACGAGGATAGAGGCAAGTTAAGGGTCGAACCCAAATGAACGGTAATGTTCAAGCACTTTCAATTATGCGCCTAAGCTAAGTCGAAGACGAAGCTAAGAGAGAATACTAACAACTAACAAAACAAGTAACCAAGGAAATAAAAATTTAGGAACAGGGATCAACAAGCAATCATGTCAATTGCAACAACTTGGAAAGATCAAGTCAATCAAAGGTTGTGAAGACTAATGATAAGAGCAATCAATTGGAATTAAAGAGCTATCTCCTAATTGTTAAGTTAGGGTTCACTATGAATAAAAAACTAAGAGAATCACAATAAAAACTAATCGATAGTTGCAATTCCTAAATCAATTGCTCGTGTCATTAGCAATTATAATGCAATCTAGCATAATTCTCAAGGCCTAATCGAATTACACACATGCAAACCTTCATTAATCACTTTAATCTTAACAATTAATCAACACAATTAATCAATCATACAAGTTTTACCCGATTCCTAGCCAACAACTACTCAAATATCATCATCTATCAACAATCAACTAAAGAAATCAAGAATCAACAAAATATCAAGAATAATTACACTAATCAAGCATCAAACATCAAAATCAAACCAACAAAACATGAAATTAAACAAAATAATAAGGTGAGATATAGTTAAGAATGCTCATTGATAATAAAGATGATCTTGAACACAATTGTATCACTTGTATCTTCAACCTCTCAATCACAATTGAAATCCTTCACTTTCTCACTCTAAAACCTACTCCTAATCTAGAGAGAGGAACTCCTAATCTAAGCTAATCCTCTTTAGAGGAGAGAGAAACTATCCTAAAATAAAGTATTTCATGTATGAAGAATAAAGAAGGCCGTACACTATATATACAAAAGGAGGAAATAAATGAAATTGCAAGTAAAACCCAGAAAGTCGCGCCCACATAGAAATCGGCCACGCCCGCAGGGTGCCCGCGGCTAGCCCTCTCCGAGCTCCTAGTAAAAAATGGACTGAAATAGGTTGCGGCAGCCCCGCACCCGCGGGTAGTGTTGCCCGCAGGGTTGCGGCAGCCCCGCGCCCGCAGGTACTGTAGCCCGCGGCAGATTTGCAAGGCAAGCTTTGGAAGGCTTTAACTCACATCTAGGAATTGTATGAAGGCGTGCAACCTATCATTTGAAAGTTCTTCAAGTCTAGTTTCAAACCCAACTAGAATCAACTCAATCGAATCTGTAGAACTTGAGATATGGCTTAAGCAATGCACAAAGGTCCTTTTTGATACTTTGCGAGCCTTCATTTTCCTTTGTTTCTTGGATTTGCTTGACTTGCGTGCTTGGCTTCCCTAACTTGGCTTCGTTAAATTCCTTGAATGCACTTAAGCACCCTCCTTGATTATTAAATCCGTGGGAACTCGACGTACCTACAAAAGAAGACAAAGAAATAGAGAAGTGAGAGAAATAGCTGAGAAATGAATAAAATGATAAGAAAACCATTGAAAGCACGCATTTCTCTAAACTAACAGAAAAACACGCAAATCGAGCATTATTCTGTAAAAACACGACATAAACGACTAAAAACGAGCATAGAAATATAAAGAAAACATAGCCTAAAGGTGCCATAAATGGCACGGATCCGATTTTCATTCAATTAAAAAGCTTGTTTGAATGTGTTTGACTTTCATTTTATTCAAAAACGTTTGTTTAAATGTGTTTTACTTTCACTTGATTCAAAAATCTTTATTTGAATGTGTTTGAGTTTTATTTGATTCAAAAAGCTTTGTTTGAATGTGTTTGATTTTCATTTGATTCAAAAAGCTTTGTTTGAATTTGTTTGACTTTTATTTGATTTAATTAGCGTTGTTGAATGTGTTTTATTTTCAATTGATTCAATTAGATTTGAAGAATGCATTTGATTTTCATTTGATTAAAAAGCTTTGTTTGAATGTGATTGACTTTCATTTTATCTAAAAAGCTTTGTTTAAATGTTTTACTTTGATTTGATTCAATAAGCTTTTGTTTGTATGTTTTTAACGTATTTTTTTGCCAAATAGAAGATTTTATTATCAAAAGAGAAAAGTTACAACTTTCAAAAGCTATGTTTCAACTAGCATCCAACACCATAAGACCTGAAAACCAAGACAAACACCCACTAAAAACCATTTCCAACAACTTCTCTAGCTACCTTCTAGGAAGGGTTCTAGAGAGAGAAATAGGAACAAACTGGACTCAAGCTTCCAACCACCTTCTAGGAAGGGTCTGGAAGCCAGGACCAGACAAACAAGAGCAAAGCAGAGAAACATATGACAAACCTTGCAACTAGCAAATAAAAAGCAGATAGTCTGCAAATTGTAGAAAACAGACACAACCTCCCCTAGACTTTGCTGCAGAAAACAGCAGGACTAGACAAAAGAGGTAGAACAGGAGAACATTTTATAGACCAAAACAGCAAACTAGACTCAAAACTAGGATAAATCAAACTTAGAACCAAGAAATCACAATAAAAGCAGCTTCTTATCAACATCATTGCATCTAATAGCTACTTTGTACACAATATCCCTAAACACCAACTCTGTGGGCAAAATGGTACCAGTGAACATTAAACTGTTCCTTTGAAGTCAAATACTATGGATAGCTTCAGCAAAACACATCATGTAAACTTTGCCTTTCCTGCTAGATCTCCTAGAGTTCCTGAGAAGCCATTTTTCTTCAGCCTGAAAATCTCGAGCTGGCCTTTGAATCTTCAATAAAGCAAGAATTAGCACCCAAATATCTTTGGAGTAAGGTCAAAGAAAGAACAGGTGAGACACACACTCATTATTGATTTGATAAAAGAAACAAACTGGATCGCAGTTGATGTTCCATTGCAGCAATCTATCTTTAGTGACCAACATGTTCATCAAAGTTAGCCAAGTAATAAAAATGATCTTAGGAGAAGCAGAATTGTTATAGATGATCCTTTTCCAGCTAACCTTAGCAGCCTGAGGTCTGATTAGAGCATAAATTTTAGAAATGCACACTTTACCAGCATGCAAATCAGAACACCAGCTACCGATCCTATCAATGATATACCTAAAACCTAAAATTTTCTTTAAAACCCATGTGAATTTGCTAGGAATAGGAGCAGACCACAAATCTTTGTTATGGAAATAGTAAATATGAACCCATTTAACCCATAAATTATCATATTTATGAGCTAAATCCCAAAGAATCTTGCAGATAAAAGCCTTATTCCAGCCACTTAGAAGAGTGATATTCCAGCCACCACAAACTTTAGGAAGATCCATTTGAGCCCAAGAGACAGAAGACTTCTTAAAAAAAGCACTTTTCTTAGTCCAAAGGAACACCCTAAACCTGGATTCAATTTCTCTTAGAATCTTCTTTGGCAAAATAAATATCTGAGCCCAATAAGCCTGGATGCCAAAGAGGACACTTTTAATAAGCTGAAGCCTGCCCACATAGGACAAGTGTTTAGCAGTCCAGCTATCAATTCTAGCAGTAACCCTCTCAATTGATGGCCTACATTGAGCAATGGTAAGCTTCTTAGAAGATAAAGGAACAACACGATACTTAAAAGGAAGACTACCTTTGCTCATGCCTAATATATTCTGCAAATTATCCTGCTCAGCCTCAGTAACTCAACCAAAATAAACCTCACTTTTACTGAGGTTAGCAACAAGACAAGAAGCACTAGAAAATTTCTAAAAAGCACCTAAGAGAAGCTAGACAGATATAGGATCAGCTCTAGCAAAAAGTAGAAGATTGTCTGCAAACATCATATGAGTGATTCCTAATTTTTCACATTGATAAGTGTAGACACCTAAAAATGTCTCCCCAAAATCAAATCCGATGATGAAAAACTTTTCACCACCATTATTTGTCGGGTTGAGTATTTCATCTTGGAGTGCTTAAATCCATATTTCTATTTCATAAAACAACCCAATTCCTAGCCCATTTCCCCAAACCATAACTTATTTTCCTCTTGTTGTGCCTTTAAACCAAAAATAATTCATTTCGTGTCCTTTAAAATCATTCATTTCGTGTCCTTTTTATAAAAACGTTTAGTCCAGTTTATTTTGGTACATTATCTGGGTTCAATGATTAAATAATTGGATGGGTCTTTAAAAGATCTTTCCAACGATATATTATAAGCCCAAACCCGAGTTATAACAAATAAGTTATGGAAAAAATATTAAACTGAGCCCAAACCGAACCTAAGCCAAACTTACCTACGACCCAATGATCATGTTGAGGGTCCAAATTATTTAATCCCATTCCTAAACAAATAAGGATTAATTAGAAGATTCTATAAGTTTCTAAAAGATCTTAATTATCCATTTTTAAAAGATAAGATTAAATAGTTTGAAATTGAATAAAACTCCTTTTTTTGAACGTTTTAATTCTATTCGAATCAAAAGACGTTCAAAGATAGAAAGATAATATTTTCGTGCCTTACAATTATTATCCAAATATTTGATTGTTGGATAGCCCTTGAAATTATCTTTTCAATGATATATTATAATATCAATTCCGAGCTATAACGGAAAAGATATGAATAAAATGTCAAACTCTATCAAAAACTGACACCGTCTCACTATTTCGGCCATATCTTTTATTCTACAAAATATTTTAATCTGATTCTAATTGGGTTAGAAAAAAGACTTCAATAGCTTTCCAACTATATCTTATTTATCTTATTCCCTTTTCTTGCATCAAAAGATATGATAAAAACCAAAACCGCAAAAACTGGAGTCTTCAAGTATCGTTAAAAAGACTAAAAGAACGAGATAGCGATAGCTGCGCCCTCCTGACCAGAGTGCCGTTAACTCTACTTCTTAAGCGGGAAGTACTTGTTCCCCTCACCAACCAAGTTATCGAGTTTTATTCCGATTTAATGCGGATCTTATATTTTTTTTTCGACCTTTCTTTTTTCTCCATAAATAGAGGTCATATCTCCCCCTTTTTCAAGAATCAACAATCTTGATCATCAAATAATTCTCTTCTCCCTCTTTAGCCTAAACACTAGCCTCCCCATTATTTCACTATTTCTTCCTTTAAGCACTCACAGGAGTCCATATAATACCCAAAGTTCTATACTTAAACCAAGGCGTGAAAGGAATAATTGACTGAGAGTTTGGACCAAATCAACTCTACCTTTATTTAATTTAATTGTTTCAATTTGATTTTTATTTTAACTGAAGTTTCTAACAGTTTATTCATGATGTAGCAATTTAAATTAACGTGCAAAATGTAAGTAATTAATTAATTTAATTACTTATTTTATTTTTATATTGCTAGTATCATGATTAGGTTATTTTATATTTGATTTGACTAACGCTATTATTGCTAAATTGCTTCCAATATTGATGTTTATTCTATTTGATCACCATATTGCATGTTAAAGGGAATATGTAATTGAAAATCACGCCTATTAAGATAATTTGGACAACTGGTTTAGGTTCCTTTTTAATCTTGTTGTTTAATCAAGTGATCACTAATATTTTAGAATTATGTGTTGCATTAATATTTAACCAATTTAGCATAATAATAGTTTGGAGCGAATTGAATAATTTGTTTGTATGCTTTTTAGATCCCAGGAATCACTTTTCACTATAAGAATCAAGTAGAGGGCAATACGGGCGAATGTGACTCCATGACTCACTTCGTACCATCATCCCCGATCCTCCTTTTGTGGATCCGAACCACATGGAGTTAGTAACCTCATGGATTATAAATGGGGTGTAACCTTCACGGTTCAATCGTTGTTGCCTTCGTTGTCACTTTATCGTGGTTGCCTTTTATGATCCGTGAACGGTTTACAACTTCCTTAAAAACTTGTTGGCAACTCCCTACTTTGCTTTGTCCCTAATCATTGTCCCTAATCGTAATGTCAATTCCAACTTCCTATGAGTGCCAATCATATTCACAACATGCTTTAACGTAGTCGCACTTTGAGCGACGCCTACAATTTGGCGACTCCACTGGGGAGGATTCTTGATTATTTATCGATTTGAGTGAACGGTATTTAATTAAGATGAGTGGATGAGACTTGAAAGATTCTTGAATTGTATTCCTGAAATTTAATTGGCATTATCACATATGCATATGCATTTTAGATTACCTATTTTGCCACAATAGTACGTGTTCTACGTATGTGGCTAGCCCGGGGGATTTAAGCTCTATCAACCCAAAAACGCTTATGGCAATAAGGGTTCATATGAGTTTTTAAATCCACCCAAACCATGGAGTCGATTTCGATTTCATCACAAACTTGTGGAGCCGCCCGTTGGCATACACCCTTAAGGGAGGCTGCCTTGATAACGTGTCCAAACTCTTAACCATGGTACCCTTTGACATCCTTTTAAACTTGACCATAGTCGAACATAGAACTTGACTTTAGGTTGCGAACTTCATTGCATCATTCGTGACAATGTGCTTATATGTGCATTTTTTTGAATTTTTATTTATTTATTTATTTTTTCTCTTATTAAATCCTTTTTTTTTATTATTATTATTAGAGTCGAGCCATAGATTTTTTTTTAAAATTTTTGAGTCACTCAGATTTTTATTCCCGTATACTGCACCTGAGTCAGCTTTTTTTTTATAATAGCCGGAGGTCTAGAAAGATTTACGTTTTGTGCCACCTATGGATCTGTAGCCCCGAGTTTTATCTTTCATTTGTAATTAGTTTCGTCCCAATCAAAGTCACAGATCAAAAGTTATAACCGATATACTACAACTTGTCCAATTTAGGTGTCTTTTTAGCGTCAACTTTTCTTTTCTTTTTTTTTTTTTTTGTAATTTTAAATTTTTCTTTATATCTTTTCTCGTCAAGCTAATCTTTGAAAAGTCCTTTAATCTGTGTCAACTCGAATAACATAGGATTATAGATTTTTATTTTTATTTATTTATTGTACCCATGAGTCATAACTCTTCTAGAATTATAGTCCTCTTCCTAGTTTCTTGTGATGGATTGTTGTGCTAACCTTAACATGTGTTTTTTGTCTTTGATTGTGGTTAATTTTATTTATGAATAACGATTGCCAAGGGACCATTTTCACCTAGTCCATATCATAAACATTAAAATTGAACAAAATTAATCAAGTTAGTTTGTCTTTTAGTCTTTCGTGCTATTTGGTCATTGGGTCCTTTGTTTTTCACAACGTCCTCTTGTCTAGCCATGCGATCATACCGCGAGTCTTAATTAACTCACCTAATCACACATGTTGAGTCGTTTCACACACTTTGTCTTCGAGTAATGCACTATATTATTTATGATCGTATACTAGGACCATGCATGCATTACTTTCCGTCGTAATAGGAATGAGTGGAGTATTTCCCATCGGTTTTCAAAATTATTTCATACACTCTTCTTTTCCAATCCGAGTATTGAGTAATTGCATTATATGAGCTCATTTTGTTACATAGTACTCGAGTTAAAAAATCACTAGGCAAGAGTTGGAAGAATAAGGGGAATGTCATTCCTTCCTTCCAATCAAAACATCAGCAACAACTAACCTTTTGACCCTCTTGGCGGTAACAAGTAATTCATAAGCAGCCATGAAGACGAAGCACAAGACAAGTTTTCGTACAAGATTTCATGTTTTTTTTCTTCTTTCGTTTCAACCCTTTTCCCCTAATAAGTCTAGCATAGGTTCTCCTTATCCTTATGTCTATATGCCAAGTTACATCAATGAGTATTTCATTTCCTTTGCATTCGATCATGTCATTCGCAAAAAAAAAAAAAGAAAAAAAAAACACTTAATTACCGAACTAAACACAAGGTACACCAATGACTTGAGGCACCTTTGCATCCCGGTCATTTCCTATTAATCATTCAATCACATATTCATCTCTTCGTCAGCCACTTTGAGCCTCGTCTAACGATTGACATTATTTATTCAACCTACATTCACTTAACCCTGGGATTGGAAGGCGTGCAATTTGTGTAACATTCATAAAGCAAGTTAAAAAAAAAAAAAGTAAATTAAAAAAAATGTCTAAAGGCAAGTGTTCCAATGTCTTCGAAATGAACACGTCTAAAATTGCGTCTCTCATCGAGTGCTTTGTACCGTGCCTGAGAAACATGAATTCTAAGTGAGTGATGGATTGCGTGATCTGAGATTGCCTACATTGATTCAAAAGAATGCAAAAAAAAAAAAAAAAAAGAAAGAAATTCAAAGCAAAAAAATATATGAAAAATAAAACTTGCAAAGTCTAATACATAATTGCATATCTTGGGGGCGTCTCACGAGTCTGTTGGAATTTTGTAAGTCCAACTTACCGCGAAAACAACCCCGACCCAAAGAACCACTCACAATTAATAAAACCATAAAGCATAACAAATAATCATAAAAGCATAAAATCGAAATTTACCTTTGTGGCGTGCTTCGGCCTCAAAATCGGGCTCTTACTTGAAAGCTTTAAGCTCCAAATATACGCGAGCCTCCAACGAAAGTCTACCCGCACAAACAACTACCAACTTTTAGGTTTGTTACCTCGAGGTTAGCGAGGTCCGACCAAAACCCGAGTATTATGTGAGTTTAAGAGTTTTTATTAATGCAATGCTCTATTGAACTCCTACTCAAGACTCTTCCCAAAAACCCAAGATGGGTATTTATAGGCAAGAGGGAGAGTGGGAATTTCTATCCCATCAATGTGGGAGTTATGAAATTCCACAATTTATTTTAAAGCTAAATTAAAAAAATAAGCAAACTAATAATAAATCTAAAAGTGGCACTATCATATGTAAAAGGTGGTGAGGACCACATGGAGAGTAGGGGACCATACTTGCTCCCCACTCAATACTCTCCTTGTGCCACATGTCCCTCACCCCACTTGCTTCCATATGCTCCCACTTTCTCCCCAAGTACACGACCCTATGGCCCAACCACAGCCCGGCTGAGAGCCCGGCCCCGTGCGTGCCCTGCTAGCTGCTGCTAGCACGCATGCTTGCAGCTGCTAGCTGCTGCTAGCATGCGTTGCTTGCGGCTGCTAGCACGCTGTTAGCCATGGTGCGCTAACACGCACCAGCCGGCCATGCATGGCTCGGCTTGGTGCGCTTGGCCACCTATGCTAAGACATTTTTGCCCCTAGTACTCTGATGTTCAGGGCACTCCGATGCTAGGGGAACTTTGAAAAATAGTGGCGATTTATTATTATTGGCGCGTCTCATCGTTTATTATTTTTTACTCGACTTCCGACGCTCGGTTTCGACGCTCTAAGCTCGAATTTTCGACGTCTAAATATTTAATACTCGGTCGACGAATTAATTTTTTCCGAATTAATTCGTCAAATCGGTTCGTTTACTGTTAAGGGTGTGAGCCGAAAGGTTCAGTCAAGATTAAGCTGTAATATTAATTATGCATTAATATTAGCGATCGAAAGCGGCCTCCACCTAGGCATTCCGATCACTTGACCTTACTGAATAATTTAGCTTTCTAATAATTCTGAACCCACTAACGGAATAGTACACTTGTTCGAAGGACACCATTCCTTTCAATCTCCCACTTGTCCTTCCGGACTAGTGCGCATTTAGTGCACAACCTTTTTCCTATGTCGCTTAATGTCTCTTCATGAACTATAAGGTATGATTATTTTGTCATCCTTATTACGTCTAGAAATGTTTCTCGATTCCGAGTCCGACTGTCAATAAACAAATGACTTCTAAAATCCATCAGAGCATGACGATGAATTTTCACAGTCTCGCTCTACGAAAGGCCTTGTATACAACAAAAACATGTTCACTATTTTAGTAGGGGAACATTCCCAATCTTGTAATGTAGTTAAAACGTCTGCCATAATAGGGGATTATTGGTTTAGTACTCAAACAAAAGAACTCATAATACTCATGGTCGAGGAAATAGGTTCCGATAGCCATAATGAGAAGTATACTTATGACATTTTTAATCTCTTAAAGTATTCTCACAGGTGGATCCAATATGGTTCTAAACCAATACCTATGCAAATGATTTATGACAATCATGTCCTCGTAACACAAGAAACAGTGCTATAAATCAGACTACACACTAATCTCAATTAGTCATTAATCGTCCATCGTTTAAATGACCTCGTTTAGGGATGATTTTCGATTATAATATTCAATGTTCACTTAATAGGTGTTTCCTTACAAAAACTGGTCTTGGTACCCTATTTTGAATATTCTAAGAATCGAATGGACTCATTATTTAATCCTAAACCACAATTAAATAACAAATGGATAAGATATTGCATGAAATTTATATTACACCAAAACTTGAATGGTTTTTCTTAGTGTCATACATTAGATGTTTAAAATTATAACTAAAACACTAAACAAGGAAATCAAAGCCAGTCTTCTAAATGCTTGATTCCCATTGCCTCAACATGCTTGTCGTGCTTCAATTGAGGCAAAGGTTTAGTAAGTGGATCGGCTACGTTGTCATCCGTTCCAACTTTGCAAATTCTGATTTCCATTCTCGAATCATGTGAAACTGCCGTTTGACATGTTTGACTTTCTGATGTTCCCTTGTCTCTCTGGCCAGAGCAATAGCTCCATTGTTGTCACAATAGAGGTCTATTGGACCCTTTATGGAGGGTACAACATCAAGTTTGCTAACGAACGTTCAAATCCAAAAAACCTCTTTAGCCACTTCAGCAGCTACTAAGTACTCGACTTCAGTTGTAAAATCTACAGTTATACTTTGCTTGGCACTCTTCCAACTGAACGCTCCTCCATTCAAATAGAACACATATCAAGATTGCGATTTGAAATCGTCTCTGTATGTTTAGAAGCCTAGGTTGGTATAACTTTCAAAAACTAATTCCTCTTAACCACCATACACCAGGAATTTATCCTTGTTTCTTTTCAGGTACTTTAGGATATTCTTGGCCGCAGTCCAATGGACCTCTCCTGGATCTGATTGGTAACGGCTCGTAGCACTCAAGGCATACGATACATCTGGCCTAGTACATATCATAGAATACATGATCGATCCAATAAGCGAAGCATATGGAATCAGATTCATTCTTACCCGCTCATCAAGTGTCTTTGGACACTGCTTCTTGCTTAAGGTTATTCCATGTGACATTGGCAGGTGACTTCTTTTGGCCTCCTCTATGCCAAATCGAGCAAGTACCTTATCAATATAAATACTTTGACTCAATCCAATCATCCTTTTTGATCTATCTCTATAGATCTTGATGCCTAGTATGTACTGAGCCTCTCCTAAGTCTTTCATTGAGAAGCATTTTCCAAGTCCGGCCTTTACAGACTCTAACAACGGAATGTTGTTTCCAATGAACAATATGTCGTCGACATATAAGACTAGGAAGGCGATGTCACTCCCATGACCTTCTTGTAAACACAAGATTCATCTAGATTCTTGATAAAATTAAATTTACCGATGGCTTCATCGAATCGCAGATTCCAAATTCTGCTTGCTTGCTTTAGTCCATAAATGGACTTCTTAAGCATACAAACTTTCCCATCATTGTTTTGGTCGACAAAACCTTAAGGTTGTGTCATATACACATTTTCTTCCAAGATACCATTAAGGAAGGCGGTTTTGACGTCCATCTGCCATATTTCATAATTATAATATGCAACAATCACTAGGAGGATCCGAACGGATTTAAGCACTGCGACTGGTGAAAAGGTTTCATCATAATCAATACCATGAACTTATCTGTAACCTTTTTCCAACAATCTAGCTTTGTCAATGAATACATTTCCATCTTTGTCGGCCTTCATCTTGAAAATCCTCTTACAACCGATAGGTGTATAACCTTCGGGTAAGTTAACCAAGTCCCAGACTTGATTTTCAAACATGGAATCCATTTCAGATCTCACGGCCTATTTCCATTAACTAGATTCGGTGCTTGCCATCGCTTGCTTGTAGGTTGCTGGTTCATCTCCATCCATGATCAGGATGTCCTGATTCTCGGTTAATACTAAACCAAGATATCTATCAGGATGAAATCTCGGCCTCTGAGACCTACGTAAGGTAATGGATTGAGCATTTGCATTGTCGGTTTGACTTTGCACATTTTGATCATTTTAACCTACGTCAACAGATGTTGTTTGAGCACTTTGACTGTCATTCTGATTTTGTTGCTCATCCTCACGAACTTCGTCGAGTTCGATTTTCCTCCCACTTGTCATTTTGGAAAGGTGTTCCTTCTCCAAAAAGACACCATCGCGAGCAACAAACACTTTGTTCTCCGATTTGTTGTAGAAGTAATACCCTTTGGTTTCTTTTGGGTAGCCCACAAAGTAAACCTTGTCAGACTTGGGATAAAGTTTGTCAGAAATCAATTTCTTGACATATGCTTCACATCTCCATATGTAATACCCCGTATTTTATACGCATTTTATTTAAAGTATGTATTTTATAAAGTATTTAATGGTTGTAATTATTTTAATTAAAGTATTTTAAATTAATATTATTATTAAAGGAAAGTTTATTTAATTATTTTATTTAAAAATTGGGGTTTTATTTTTGGAAGTTTAAATTTTTAACAAGTTTTATTAGGGAAGCAATTTGGAAAAACCTAGAAGAGGGTTAGTAGAGAAGGGGTATAAATATCCCACTTATGAGGCAAATCAAACTTTGCCCAAAGTGGAGAAAACCCAAGGTAAACTTCTCTCTCTCTCTTCCTTATTTTTTTTCCTTTTTTCTTTTTCCCCCTTCCCCTTAAACTTTCGGCTGCCCTCCCTCACCACCGGTGCCAGCCACCGGCAGGCTGGTGGCCGCCACTGCTAGCAGGCGCAAGCCGCCGGCAGCAGGCAGCCGCCGCCGCCAGCAGCCGGCAACCGGTGGTGGTTGCCGCCTTTCTTCCCCTTTTCCTTTTTTTTTCGAACCATATAAAAAAAAAAAAAAATTTGAAGCTTTCTTGTTTTAATTGAATCTATTCTTGGGTCTAAATATAAATTATAAGTTTGGGGGTTTAAATTTGATGTTTGATAATTGTAATTGTATGAAATAATTTTCTGATTTGGTTTTAATTAAAAAGCCCTAATTTTTGAAACCTAGGTCTTTGATTTATGAAAATTATGAAAGCATATGAGGAATTAATGTTTGGATATTCAATTTAAGTGTTTTAAGACTAAATTACAGCAAGTTTTAATTAGA
Organism: Chenopodium formosanum; assembly: GCA_024500155.1. Taxonomy (NCBI): domain Eukaryota; kingdom Viridiplantae; phylum Streptophyta; class Magnoliopsida; order Caryophyllales; family Amaranthaceae; genus Chenopodium; species Chenopodium formosanum. The sequence continues at coordinate 46,786,589 of CM044880.1, forward strand.
ATAAAGTGCTGGAATTTTATGTAGAGCACTTAATATTATGTTTTTGTAGGAAATTTAAATTACCCATTAAGTTGGACTTAATTAGAGTGTTTTAAATATAATTTCAGCTTATTCTAATTATTCTAAGAGGGATTTTAGGATAGTATATATTGCTGGAAATTTGTTTAGAGTGGGTTTTAATGCTCTATTATAATTTTAATGTGTAGGAGACTTCGAAGTGAGCAATTTTTACTAGTTGTGAAGATTTTAAGTTTGTATTCAAGGTACGTTCGCGTACTTAGCATATTTTGATGATGTTGAATCATGCTAGGTTTAATTTCAATCAATTACAAGTAGTATCATGCTAAGGTTTATGTATTAAATTGTGAATTTTTGGTGTTAGTGATTGAATTGTGAAGCATGAATTGTTTGTGATGGTTTATGGATTGGAAAATTATATTTTGGCATGATTATATGGACTACATATTTTCTTATGGCATGATAGAGAGCATGTTTAATTAAACTAATTGTTTAATTATGTTTGGAATATTGAAAAGAAATTTAATTACGGTTCATATAATTTTTATTGATGCTTTAAGCATGAGGAAGGAGCTAGATAAGTGTCTATGTACACGAGGAATAAATTTTATGTCGGTGCCTTTGTACACTTAAGGTGTGTTTAACACCGAGGGTTAGGATTTGTGGCGCATTATGCGTTTAAGGTGTCTTTAACACTGAGGTAGAATTAAAAAGGGTTCAACATTAAATCATATGTGGTCACTTATTATTCAAGAATTAAATTGGTATATTTGTTTGATTGAATAATTATTGTTGATTGACTTATTATGCCTTGACAGTCATCACCAAGTCTAATAATATGTATATAACGTAAAGTGAAAGAGATTACGCACCAAAACTCTTGGAATGTATATACCTTGAGTATGAACATATGGGGGGAGTTATGTGACTTTATATTTGATCATAACTTCTAACGGAGTACAGGACGCTGTATATTCCTTTTTTTTATGCGCTGGAATTCCGCCACCTATGTGTGGCACAGGTTTGTTGCTGGCACGGTTAGCTCCCGTGTCAGTTAACCCAAATTTATTGGGATAGGATTAGTTGGAAACCCGTTCGATGCGTAATCAACGTTAAATGAATTTTTAGTGTCTAGTTAAAGTGTCTTGTTGATTGTTGTGTGTGCTTGTAAACAGGTGCAATGAGGTAAGTGTGTGTGATGATAGGAGAATGCATGTTAGTGTGTTTAATTACGCCTATGTACTCAGCTTTACTGATTGTGTGTGTTGTTTGTGTCTGGCCATGTCTTTATCTTGGCCCTACGATGATCCATTTTAATGGAGAGTAGTGGGGGCAAGTAGAGATACACTTTTCAGGTATTGAAGCATGTTCATGACGGGGCATGAGTGAAGAGAGAATCATGCTAGCTTCTATAAGAATATGATGTGTTTTATGCATTGAATATTTTGTTATATTACTTTATGGACTAACACAAAAGATTGGTTGTTCGGTTTTTAATAAGGGCCTTAAATGGTTCCAAGTTGTAGTGGATTTTAACTGGCTTTGGTTTTGTTGATTTTCAACTTTATTTTCGTTGGTTTGGTTTTTAAATCGTATTATCTAAATAGTTTTGGTTTTCAAGTCTTCCGCTGTGTATCTTTGATAGTTGCCTTAGCTGTTTTCACGGTGGCGGTAATGTCTTAGATATTCCTAAAACGTATTTTAAAAGGAGTAAAGTGTGCATTTAAAGGAAAGGAATTTCTAGGGTGTTACAAAGTGGTATCAGAGCTTAGGTTGAGATTTTAAATTACCACTAACACGAAAATGTTTTTTTTTAATTATGATTTAAGCATGGCCAAGTGCTAATTTAATTTTACTATGTCAATTTAATTCCGATTTTATTTTATTTTAAATTATTTCATTAAGAGGGCCGAATTTTTTTTTAAATTATTTCATTTTATTTTTTTTTAATTTAGTCTGAATTTTTTTTTAGGGACACTCGAAATTTTTTTTAGTGTCCGAAATTCATTTTCTTTCTAAATTTTGTGAAGGCCGAAAGTTGGCCCTTCCTTATAATTTCAAAAAAAAAATTTAGCAAAATAAAATATTTTTAGTTTGTTAATTTTGCAGGGAGCAAAGGTTTGAGGTAAGAATTATGTGTTAAAAGCTTTTATTAACATGTTGGTGAGCTTGGGTAGGAAAGGAAAGGGCATATAGGCTAGAATTTAATTTCTTCCCTGTGTGCATAAATTTTATTTTAGAATATTCAAGCATGTTGAATGACTAAATGTTAAGATGAAAGCATACAATATATGGATTATTTTATGTGATTCTTCAGATTGTATGATTGAACACCGAACTTTGTATTATCTATTTAATTTTTAATTATTCCTTTAGGGGAGGGAAATCTTTTCTAAACCTTTTCTCTACAGGATGCCAATTTTTCCTAGCAAGTTTACCCAAATGGGATCTCTCATAAAGAAAAATAATGAACACCCCTATGACTTTGTACAAAAGATCAGATACTTTTGTTCCTACATGAGCAATGTCCTACGAGAGAAAGTTTATGACACCCCTGATCGTATTTCGGCAATGATTGTGCATTGTCTTCCAGAGGAGCCCCCTTACTTTGCTGTCAAACAAAAATTTTCTGATTTTTATCTCCCAGGAGACATCCCAAATTACCCTAAGTACAGAGACTATTATGGCCAGTGGTATCCAGACTATATTTTCTTAACCAAATATCTCGTAAGGGTGGAGAAAGTTTATTGTCAGCGCTTAAACCTTCCCTACCCTGACTACTACTTTGATAACCCAACAGAGAACAATCCTCCTCCAAATCAACAACCAGAAAATTCCGCTTCTTCTTCTTCTTCTTCTTCGTCAGGGGGAAATCCAACAGAGAATGGAGAACAACAAGAGGGTGATAGTTCACTTATGGAAATTTCTGATCCAAATCCACCTCCAACTCCAATAATTATAGATATCTCATCGGATGAGGAAGAAGAAGGGGAGTTTATTCCTGTAGAACCTGAACCTGAATCACCTGAACCAATGGAAGAGTCAAATGATTCTAACTTCGATCCTTCAAGCTACAAGCAATCCACCGACAAAAGGGACAACGTTCGAAAGGATTAAATCTTATGACTTTCCTCGCAAAGAGTTCATATTCTTTATTTTAAAATTTTTATTTGTTATTTCAGCTTTAGCAAATAAGTGGCATGACCACATCCGTTTTTGGAACACATTTTTTTTTTTTATATCTCCAGTCTATTTTAATTAATAAACCTTAATTATTTTTTGATAAATTTTTATTTATAATTTCTTTTGTTTTACAAATATTCCATTTCACACCACTATTTGAACACGCAAATACTTGAATTTTGTCTGTTAATATTGATTTGTTTTAATCCCGATCAGGTTCTAAACTCCTCCGATTTTGATAAAAAAGTAGTGTTTTTCGAGTGGAAACAACGTTTTAAGAAAGACTTACTACCTTTTGTAGTAAGCACTACCCTCTCGTGGCCAAATTCAGCCTCTAAATACGATTTTTTAGCACTTTTTGATTTCAGGCAATTATCGAAATGCTAATCACCATTTCAATCAACTTATCTCCAACAAACAACTATAAACCAAACGTCCAAGGGAATTATTTTTATATTTAATGTGATGCATTATTAATTGATGGTTGGTTAGCAATCATTATTGATTGATAAAGCTACATTAAGGGAAATTTTAGCAATCGCTATCCCAAAATTGTTAGCTTCACATTTTACTGTAAATGTTCGAAAGAGTTGTTAAAATATATAAGGGTGTTCGTCTTGAAAGCTAAACCTAGCCAATTCTAATAGTTATCCTTGTCCTATATTCAGGAGAAACCAAATGGCAGGGGGACGAAGTTCAGGTGGTGGTGGAAATGATTTGAATGATGTAGTAAGACAATTGGCAACGGTTGCCCAACAATTGGCAAGGAACTCAACTGGTAATGGGGATGCTCAAGGGGAGCTATTTAAAAAGGTGGCGCAAAGCAAGCCACCAACCTATCAGGGCGAGCCTGATCCTGTGGTGTTGGAAAACTGGTTAAGGGAATTTGAGAAACTGTTTGGAGCTGTGGGGTGTCCTTAAAACTCCATAGTAGGATGTGCTACCTACTATCTGAGGGGTGAAGCTGACCTTTGGTGGCAACAAAATGAGGCTACCATTAGAGCGTTACCTGGGTTCAACTGGACCAAATTCCAAGAAAAAGTGAGAGACAAGTTCTATCCTAGCTTTTTGCAGAAGCATAAGGCTGAGGAATTTTCAAACCTTAGAATGGATAAGATGACAGTTACGGAATATTACACCAAGTTCATTGAGTTGTCCCGTTTTGCTGAAGGGTCCGTCTCCACGGAGAAAGCGAAAGCTAGGAAGTTTGAGAGTGGGTTAACTACTGATCTGCAGTTGAAGCTGTACGGGCAGGTATTTGAGACCCTAGATGAAGTATATGGAAGGGACGCACACCTTTATACTCTGGAGGAAAAGAAGAAGAAAGAGTTAGCTGAGATAGAAGGAAGAGAGAAAAGGAAGGAAGTAGGACAAGTTTCTGGAAACCAACAGGGAAACCAGAATGGTTTTAAGAAGCAGAAGTACCACCACAACAATAATTTCCCCAATAATAATAATTTCCAGAATAAAAACCGCCAAGGGGGACGTAGCAACAATGGAGGGGCTAGAAACAATAACCAGGGGAATAATAAGAATGGAAGGTCTTACTTCTGCAAGAGGTGTAGGAACAATCACCCTGGGAGGGATTGTGAAGGCAATTTGGTTGCTTGTCGCGCTTGCAACAAACTGGGGCATAGGGAGTACGAGTGTTACTCCAAGAAAGCTAATGGGAATAAACAGAACAACTATAACTCAGGGAGAAACCAGAAGAATTTTCAGGGGAACAACAACAATTTTTCTGGGAATAAGGGAGTGCAACAGAATGGGGCGAGAAACAGTAACACCAACAATGGTAACAGCCGACAAAAGGGAGGAACTGCAGGGAAACTGAATGTTTTGAGTAGGCACGAGGCAGAGGCCACGAAAGATGTTATCACTGGTACTTTTTCTATTAACTCTATTCCTGTTAAAGTATTGTTTGATTCTGGTGCAACTTTCTCTTTTGTTTCTAAGGGTATTGTTTCAAAACTTAGGGACTGCTTAAAAATAGTAGAGGCAGTAGATTTACCTATAACCATCCCGACAGGTGGGGTAGTGAATTGTACCAAAACTTTTAGAAACGTGCCTTTAGAAATAGAGGGAAAGATATTTCCGTCTGACCTTATCGAGTTTGGGCTGAGCGACTTTGACCTTATCTTGGGGATGGACTGACTAAGTAAGTATAATGCTGAGATTAGTTGTAGATCATAGAAAGTGAAGATGATCACAAATGGAAATGAATCAGTGACATACTAGATGGATGGTAAAACAAAGTGTCCAAGGATAATATCAGTGTTAAAATTAGCAAAGTACATGAAGAAGGGACATCCAGTATACTTCTGCAGCGTTAGGGATACGAACCATGAACAGGTGGCAAATCCAAAAAACATAGAAGTGGTCAACAAATTTCTGGATGTGTTTCCGGAGGAGATCCCCAAGATGCCCCCTAAAAGGGCGATCGATTTTACCATAGATTTGGTACCCGGAACAGCCCCAATATCCAAGGCACCATATAGAATGGCACTTGCAGAAATGAGTGAACCAAAGGATCAGTTACAAGATTTGTTGGACAAAGGGTACATTAGACCAAGTGCCTCCCCTTGGGGAGCACCTGTTCTATTTGTGAAGAAAAAGGATGGAAGCATGAGACTGTGCATTGATTACAGGGAATTAAATAAGGTGACCATAAAGAATAAGTATCCCTTGTTAAGGATAGATGATCTGTTTGACCAACTAAAGGGTGCCACAGTGTTTTTGAAAATTGACTTGAGGTCTGGATATCACCAATTGAGAATTGCCGATGAGGACATTCCTAAGACGGCATTTAGGACAAGATATGGACACTACGAATTTACAGTTATGCCTTTCGGATTGACAAATGCTCCAGCAATCTTTATGGATTTGATGAATAGAGTGTTTCATCAATTTATGGATAAGTTTGTAGTGGTGTTCATAGATGACATTTTGGTATACTCAAAGGACAAAGAAGAGCATTCAGAACATCTAAGGACAATTCAGCAAACATTAAGAGAAAACCATCTTTATGCAAAATTCTCTAAGTGTGAGTTTTGGTTGGAGAAGGTAGCATTCTTAGGACACTTTGTATCCAAGGACGGGGTAGAGGTAGACCCAGCCAAAATAGAAGCTGTTAAGAGCTGGCCGACACCCAAAACAGTATCTGATGTGAGAAGTTTCTTAGGTTTAGCAGGGTATTATAGGCGCTTTGTTAAGGATTTTTCCAAGATTTCTAAACCTATGACAACTCTAATGAAGAAGGACAAGAAGTTTGAATGGGATGAAAAATGTGAAGAGGCGTTCCAACTCTTAAAATACAAATTAGTTACAACACCAGTGCTTACACTTCCAAATGATAGTGGACTGTATGATGTATATAGTGATGCATCAAATAATGGCTTGGGGTGTGTGCTTATGCAAAATGGAAAGGTGATTGCATACGCATCAAGGAAGCTAAAAACACACGAGGTAAACTATCCAACTCATGACTTGGAATTAGCCGCCATCATTTTTGCACTGAAAATTTGGCGCTATTATTTGTATGGAGTGAAATGTAGAATTTACACAGACCACAAGAGCTTAAAGTACATTTTCACCCAAAAGGATTTGAACTCTCGTCAAAGAAGGTGGCTAGTGTATACGACGGATTACGATCTAGACATACAATACCACGAAGGGAAAGCAAATGTGGTTGCGGATGCTCTAAGTCGTAAAACTAGTCATGGATTAAACTCGTTAGTAGTAGCTAATGAGTTATGTTGAGAAATGGAAAAATTGAATTTAGAAGTCGTGGAATGGGGAGTAGCAGCAGGTATTCTTGCAAATCAGAGTATCCAACCAACAATATTCGACGTGATTCGACAGAACCAAGAAGGGGATGTAAAGTTGTACAGGATTCGTGAGAAAATTAAGCAAGGAAAAGCTATAGACTTCAAAATTCAAGAAGATGGGATCTTGAGGTATAAAGGCCGATGGTGTGTACCACAGAAATGTGAGGAAGTGAAGAAAATGTTGATGGAAGAAGGACACAACACACCTTACTCAGTACACCCGGGAGGAGACAAGTTATCCAAGGATTTGAAGAAGATGTTTTGGTGGCCTAGAATGAAAAAGGAGGTTGCTGAATTTGTGGCAAAGTGTTTAACATGTCAGAAGGTGAAAATAGAGCACAAGAGGCCTCAAGGGACTGTACAATCATTAGAAATCCCATGATGGAAGTGGGATTGCATTTCAATGGATTTCGTGACTGGCTTACCTAAGACAAGGTGTGGAAATGACACCATTTGGGTAGTGGTGGACAGACTTACGAAATTGGCAGTGTTTATTCCAATGAAAGAAACTTGGAAGATGGAGCAACTTACTAAGGCTTACATCAAGCATGTAGTAAGGTTACATGGAGTCCCAAAAGATATTGTTTCTTACAGGGATTCCAGATTTCTCTCAAAATTCTGGAAGAGTGTTCAGGAAAATTTTGGTACCATACTTAAGATGAGTACAACATTTCACCCTGCCATAGATGGGAAAACCGAAAGAACCATCTAAACCTTGGAGGATATGTTGAGAGCTTGTATAATAGACTTCCAGGGAGGTTGGGAAGACAATTTGGATTTAATTGAGTTTTCCTATAATAATAGTTACCACGCAAGTATAGGAATGACACAATTCGAGGCTTTATATGGGAGAAAATGTAGAAGTCCAATTTGTTGGAACGACATTAGTGAAACTATGATTCTTGGGCCTCAGTTGATTGAGGACACGGTCCAGCAAGTAAGAGAAATCCAATCTAAAATCCAAGCAGCTAAAGATTGCCAAAAGAGTTATGCAGACTTAAAGGGAAGAGAAGAAGAATTTAAAATCGGTGATAAGGTGTTACTAAAAGTTTCACCGATGAAAGGAGTGATGAGATTTGGGTAGAAAGGAAAGCTTAGTCCAAAATACATCGGTCCATATGAAATACTACAAAGAGTAGGCAAAGTAGCTTATAGGTTAGCCTTACCTATGGAGCTTAGTAAAGTACATGACGTATTTCATGTGTCCCAATTGAGAAGGTATATCATCGATAAATCCCATGTGCTACGACCCGAAACCATCGAGTTAGATCAAAGTTTAACTTATGAAGAAAGACATGTCAAGATTCTTGACAGTAAAGTGCGTAGTACACGCAACAAGGACGTAAAAATTATAAAAGTACTTTGGTCTAACCAAGAATATGAGGAAGCCACTTGGGAGGCAGAGGATGAAATGAAAAAGAAATACCCAGAGTTGTTTCAGGTATGTAGAGTTACGGGGGCGTAACTCGTGTTCTTTAAGAGGGGTAGAATGCGGTAGAATTTCGCGCTTTTTCCCTATATTTAAGTTATTTTTGTGCTCTTTGCACGAATTTAAACAAGTATTTCGAGTATTTATGCTCCCAAAGAGACATAAAACAATAAAGGAGTGACAAAAAGTACAGCAATACTATACATATTAAGGAAAAAGGTTTGAATTTTGTTCCCCAAGTTTCGGGCGAAACTTTTTTTTAAGGGGGGTAGACTGTAATACCCCGTATTTTTATACGCATTTTAATTAAAGTATGTATTTTATAAAGTATTTAATGGTTGTAATTATTTTAATTAAAGTATTTTAAATTAATATTATTATTAAAGGAAAGTTTATTTAATTATTTTTTTTAAAAGTTGGGGTTTTATTTTTGGAAGTTTAAATTTTTAACAAGTTTTATTAGGGAAGGAATTAGGAAAAACATAGAAGAGGGTTAGTAGAGAAGGGGTATAAATATCCCACTTATGAGGCAAATCAAACTTTGCCCAGAGTGGAGAAAACCCAAGGTAAACTTCTCTCTCTCTCTTTCTTATTTTTTTTCCTTTTTTCTTTTTCCCCCTTCCTCTTAAAATTTCGGCTGCCCTCCCTCACCACCGCTGCCAGCCACCAGTATGCTGGTGGCCGCCGCTGCCAGCAGGCGCAAGCCGCCGGCAGGAGGCAGCCGCAGCCGCCAGCAGCCGGCAGCCGGTGGTGGCTGCCTCCCTTCTTCCCCTTTTCCTTTTTTTTCGAACCATATAAAAAAACAAATTGAAGCTTTCTTGTTTTAATTGAATCTATTCTTGGGTCTAAATATAAATTATGAGTTTGGGGGTTTAATTTTGATGTTTGATAATTGTAATTGTATGAATTAATTTTCAGATTTGGTTTTAATTAAAAAGCCCCAATTTTTGAAACCCTAGGTCTTTGATTTATGAATGTTATGAAAGCATATGAGGAATTAATGTTTGGATCTTCAATTTAAGTGTTTTAAGACTAAATTAAAGCAAGTTTTAATTAGAATAAAGTGCTTGAATTTTATGTAGAGCACTTAATATTATGTTTCTGAAGGAAATTTAAATTACCCATTAAGTTGGATTTAATTAGAGTGTTTTAAATATAATTTCAGCTTATTCTAATTATTCTAAGAGGGATTTTAGGATAGTATATATTGCTGGAAATTTGTTTAGAGTGGGTTTTAATGCTCTATTATAATTTTAATGTGTAGGAGACTTCGAAGTGAGCAATTTTTACTAGTTGTGACGATTTTAAGATTGTATTCAAGGTACGTTCGCATACTTAGCATATTTTGATGATGTAGAATCATGCTAGGTTTAATTTCAATCAATTACAAGTAGTATCATGCTAAGGTTTATGTATTAAATTGTGAATTTTTGGTGTTGGTGATTGAATTGTGAAGCATGAATTATTTGTGATGGTTTATGGATTGGAAAATTATATTTTGGCATGATTATATGGACTACATATTTACTTATGGCATGATAGAGAGCATGTTTAATTAAACTAATTGTTTAATTATGTTTTGAATATTGAAAAAAATTTAATTACGGTTCATATAATTTTTATTGATGCTTTAAGCATGAAGAAGGAGCTAGATAAGTGTCTATGTACACGAGGAATAAATTGTATGTCGATGCCTTTGTGCACTTAAGGTGTGTTTAACACCGAGGGTTAGGATTTGTGGCGCATTATGCGTTTAAGGTGTCTTTGACACTGAGGTAGAATTAAAAAGGGTTCAACATTAAATCATATGTGGTCACTAATTATTCAAGAATTAAATTGGTATATTTTTTTGATTGAATAATTATTGTTGATTGACTTATTATGCCTTGAGAGTCATCACCAAGTCTAATAATATGTAAATAACGTAAAGTGAAAGAGATTACGCACCAAAACTCTTGGAACGTATATACCTTGAGTATGAACATATGGGGGGAGTTATGTGACTTTATATTTGATCATAACTTCCAACGGAGTACAGGACGCTGTATATTCCTTTTTTTTATGCGCTGGAATTCCGCCACCTGTGTGGGGCACAAGTTTGTTGCTGGCACGGTTAGCTCCCGTGTCAGTTAACCCCAATTTATTGGGATATTATTAGTTGGAAACCCGTTCGATGCGTAATCAACGTTAAATGAATTTTTAGTGTCTAGTTAAAGTGTCTTGTTGATTGTTGTGTGTGCTTGTAAACAGGTGCAATGAGGTAAGTGTGTGTGATGATAGGAGAATGCATGTTAGTGTGTTTAATTACGCCTATGTACTCAGCTTTGCTGATTGTGTGTGTTGTTTGTGTCTGGCCATGTCTTTATCTTGGCCCTACGATGATCCATTTTAATGGAGAGTAGTGGGGGCAAGTAAAGATACACTTTTTAGGTATTGAAGCATGTTCATGACGGGGCATGAGTGAAGAGAGAATCATGCTAGCTTCTATTAGAATATGATGTGTTTTATGCATTGAATATTTTGTTATATTACTTTATGGACTAACACAAAAGATTGGTTGTTCGGTTTTGAATAAGAGCCTTAAATGGTTCCAAGTTGTAGTGGATTTTAATTGGCTTTGGTTTTGTTGATTTTCAACTTTATTTTCGTTGGTTTGGTTTTTAAATCGTATTATCTAAATAGTTTTAGTTTTTAAGTCTTCCGCTGTGTATCTTTGATGGTTGCCTTAGCCGTTTTCACGGTGGCGTTAATGTCTTAGATATTCCTAAAACGTATTTTAAAAGGAGTAAAGTGTGCATTTAAAGGAAAGGAATTTCTAGGGTGTTACACCATATCTTTAGAAAAGATAACCTAGGAGGTTTCTTTGTCCATAATTCATATGGAGTCTTTTCTACAGCTTTTGATGGTGCACAGTTAAGTGTTAGTGCCGCAGTTAGAAGTGCGTGTCACCAGAAAGAGATAGGAAGATCACTAAGACCCATTGTTGATTGTACCATGTCTAACAAGGTCCGATTTCTCCTTTCGGATACTCCGTTCCATTGTGGAGTCTCTGGAGGTGTCAATTCTGAAAGTATACCCTTTTCTTTCAGATGGTCATCGAATTCTTAGCTCAAAGCATTCACCACCTCAATCCGATTGAAGGGCTTTGATTTTCTTGCCAAGCAGATTTTAAACTTCACTCTGAAATTCTTTGAACTTTTCAAACGATTTAGATTTATGTGACATTAGGTAGACATAACCATATCTACTATAGTCATCTATGAAGGTGATAAAATATCGATGTTTATTCTTATGGTGGAGCTCATTGGTCCACATACTTCAGTGTGTGTTAGACCTAATAATTCTCCTGCCCTTTCTCCCAACTTGGAGAATGGTTGTTTAAACATCTTGCATAATAAACATCCCTGGCAATTCTCTAATGATTCTAAATCGAAAGAGTCAAGAACACCTTCCTGTAGAAGTTACTTGATGCGTTTGATTTTAATGTGGCCAAGATGATAATGCCACAAGTAAGTTTGGTTTGACTCCATGGTCTTAGCTCTTTTGTTAGTATTATTCACATTATAAACTTGTTTGTCAAAATCAAGCACATGCAGACCATTTTTATAATGTGCAATACCATATAAACTATTATCGAGATAAAACGAACCTTCATTGTCTTTTACTCAATATTCAAACCCCTTGGCGTCCAACGCCAAAATTGAAATGATTTTTGGTAATGTTAGGAACTTAATAAACATTATCTAGTTCCATAACTAGCCCAATGGGCAAAGACAAACTGAGAGTTCCTACAAATACGGCACTAATTATGGCTCCATTTCCGACCCGAAGTTCAACCTCTCCCTTCCCTAGCCTTCTAGCGTTCCTTAGTCCCTAAGAAGTGGAACAAATGTGTGAGCCACATCCGGTATCTAATACCCATGATGCTAAGCTAGTTAAGTTCAAGTCTATAACGAATATACCTGATTCAGAAGTAACGGTTCTGTTCTTCTTATCTTCCTTGTACTTGAGGAAATCTCTCTTCCAATATCCCTTCTTCTTACAGTAGAAACATTAGGAATCAAATTTAGAAGACGCTACCTTCTTGTCTTTGTTATCCTTGGTAGCTTTAGACTTAGGCAGAAAGGTTTTCTTTTTGCCCTTCCCCTTAAAGCCTTTCTTCTTCTTACTTGAGAATTTGAACGGCTTGCCCTTTTTAATCATGAGCATATCATGTTTCCCCTCATCCTTGAGCGTTTACTTTGCTTGCTTAAACATACCATGAAGCTCGGTGAGGGTTTTCTCCATGCTGTGCATAAAATAGTTCATCTTGAACTAATCATAGCCTTTGTGTTGCAAGTGGAGAATGATGTTAATTGCCATCTCGGTTGAATACCCCGCATCAAGCCTTCCCATGTTCTCAAACAATCCTATCATTTAAAGTACATGTGGGCTGATTGACTCTCCTTTCTTTAGCTTGCTCTCAAGGATCTGCATGTGGGTTTCAAACTTTTCAGTTCGGGCCTGCTCTTGAAACATATTCTTCAGTTTAGAAATGATCTCAAAAGTTGTCTCCTTCTAAAAGAAAGTCTTTTGAAGCTCTGGAGACATTGTTGCCAACATGATTCATTTGACATCTCGATTGGCACTTTGCCATCGATTTAGGGCAGCCTGAGTCACCTCCTCATTGGGAGCCTCGGGCATTTCCTCATCAAGGAAATATTCCTTTCGCTCTTGCATGAGAACAATTCTCAAATTCCTTTGCCAATCAAGAAAATTTGACCCACTCAACTTCTGCTTGTGGAGAATTGAGCGTAACGAGAATTGGTTGTTTGAGGTATTTGAAGACATGATTCTACAATTGAAAGAATTTAAAATGAAAAACCATTCATAATACTTTAAATAAGAATGAATTAATGCATTTTTAATCAAACTTATTTAAAACGTCTTATTCACACATTTAAAGTTGTCCCCATTTTCCTAGAAGGTGGCACTTGGGGTCTAGAGACAGTTTGTGCTGCTACTTGCGGTCGTGCGCACCAGCAACGACTTGGCTGCATGCACACACATGGAAGCCCCTTGGCAGCCACATGCGGGCTGCTATGCAGCTTGGCTAGACAAGGGTGCTTATGCTTTGATTTCATGCCATGGCCCCGGGATTTTGATCCCAAATTTTCCGTGACATTTTTAATTAATTCTAAATTTATTTTAGAACTAATTTATTGAGAAAAATAAAAAATTTAAACAAATCTAACTTAAAATAAAATTTTCAAAGTGCATGTAACGAAAATAAAACCCAAAAACCATTCTTTAATTAAATTGGTTTAACTTGGTGCAACAAAAATAAGAGGGCAATTACTCACTATGAATTTAATTAATTTAAATTAATATTGAGTTTTTGACAAAATAAGAGGGAGTTGGAAAAAAATGAATATATGTTCAATAAAGATTCCAGCTTTAATATTTGTGAATCCTTGAAATATTATATCTTCCCATGTGAAGATAAACAATTTTCTATCACAAAGATTCAAACTTTATGAATCCAATCAACTAAAAAATGATTAAATTAACAAAGTTTAAGAAAAATTCATGGAATTTAGTGACATAAAGTTTCAATCACTTAACATAATGAAAGGACAACAATTTCAGCCAAGAAATCATACTTGGAAGCCTCAAAGAACAACAATTTCACACTTAATGCAATTAGTTTGCAATTATGTGAAAAATAAAACAAAGCTTTCAAGCTTAAATTACTTCCAAGAAATCATGCCTAAAGAGGTTTAAAATTGCATATAAAATATGTATTGGACCAATTACATAACCACCATAAATATGCAATTAATTTTCAAGGTTAGAAAACTTAAAATTTTTCGTAAAAACGAAAAAAACCCTCGAAAATTGCATTTCTGATCGTTTTTTGGCTAAAAACTGTTCCCTGGAAGAATAAAACCATTTCCAGAACACATTTTCCACAAAAAATTCACTATTTTTGGGTCGAAATCTGGGTTTAGGGATGATGATAGCTTTAATACAAGGTTAAAATAAATTAAACGAGCTACTAATCTAATTAGCACTTCAAGACCAGAAAAATTAATTTATTAAACACCTTGAAAACAAATATTATGATTTTAAAAATAGACGAGCGAGGCTCTGATACTGTTGTTGAAGTTTGGTAAGTCCACCGTACCGCGGAAACAACCCCGACACATAGAACCACTCGTAATTAATAAAACCATAAAGCATAACAAATAATCATAAAAAGATAAAATCGGAATTTACCTTTGTAGCGTGCTTCGCCCTCAAATTCGGGCTCTTACTTGAAAGCTTTAAGCTCCGAAAATACGCGCATCCAACAGAAGTCCACCCGCAAAAACTACTAGCGACTTTAAAGTCCGTTACCTCAAGGTTAGCGAGGTCCGACAAAAATCCGAGTATTATGTGAGTTTAAGAGTTTTTGCTAATACGATGCTCTATTGAACTCCTACTCAAGCACTCTTCCCAAAAACCCAAGATGGGTATTTATAGGCAAGAGGAGAGTGGGAATTTCAATCCCATCACTATGGGAGTCATGAAATTCCACAATTTATTTTAAAGATAAATTAAAATAAATAAGCAAACTAATAATAAATCTACAAGTGGTACTATCATATGCAAAGGGTGGTGAGGACCACATGGAGAGTAGGGGACCATACTTGCTCCCCACTCAATACTCTCTTTGTGCCACATGTCCCTCACCCCACTTGCTTCCATATACTCCCACTTTCTCCTCTAGTACACGATCTTATGGCCCAGCAACAGCCCGCCCGAGAGCCCAGCCTTGTGCGTGCGCATCTAGCTGCTGTTAGCACGCACGGCTTGCGGCAGCTAGCTGCTGCTAGCGCGCATGCTTGCGGCTGCTAGCATGCATTTCTTGCGGCTACTAGCACGCTGCTAGCTATGGTGCGCTAGCACGCACCAGCCAGCCATGCATGGCTGGGCTTGGTGCGCTTGCTAGCCACCTATGCAGGGACATTTTTGCAACTAGCACTTGGATGCTCGAGGCACTATGATGCTAGGGGTATTTTGGGAAATATTGGCAATTTATTATTATTTGCGCGCCTCGTCATTTATTATTTTGGACTCGACTTCCGACACTCAATTTCGACGCTCTAAGCTCGAATTTCTAACGTCTAAATATTTAATACACGGGCGACGAATTAATTTCTTCTGAATTAATTCGTCGAATAGGTTTGTTTACTACTAAGGGTGTGGCCCGAAGGGTTCAGTCAAGATTAATCTGTAATATTAATTAAGAATTAAAATTACTGATCGGAAGCGGCCTCCACCTAGGCATTATGATCACTTGAGCTTATTGAATATATTAGCTTTTTAATAATTCTGAGCCCACAAATGGAATAGTACACCTGTTCGAAGGACACCATTCCCTTTAGGGTCTTGAGCCTTTTACCCCTTTCTTCCTTAAACCATCAGCTTAACCACATTACAATCCTTGGAAGACCTCTTTGAGGTTTACATACACTTGTGCAAAGTTCGGTTGAAGCTACATTCGGCATGATTCTTCACGGGTACGTAGTCAACCTCACATTGAGGTGCGACCACATTCATATGCATGATCGCGTCAAAGAATATCCAATGCTTAATCCTATGACCCTATCCATGTAGAGCTAGATTTAGGGGCTTGATCCCACATCATTTAGCCTACCTAGCCTAAAGAGTCACCATTTTGAGTCTTCTTATTATGGGTATTTTATACCCGGCCAAGTGGCCCAATTAGAGTTTGACACCTGTCACTAGAAGGGGCGCCACCTTGGACCTTCCAGATGGTGACACGTGTCAGGAAGATACCACCCTTGATTTGGGTTATTTGATGGTCTAAAGTAGACCAAAAAGAGAGCGACACGTGTCGCCCAATGAGACGCTCAAATGGGCTCTTAGGATGAGCGACACATGTCACTTAGATATTGCTTCTGAAATGGCGACCTTCAAAGGCCTAAACTTCGAGGCGCCGTTTTGCGACGTGCCCTAATCCCTAGGTCATCAAACCCTAAGGAGGGCACACTTCCCCAAAAGAACCTATGAATAGGGACAGCTCCCTCATTTATGGGGACGATTGAACAATTTTTGTATTAATTACCGTAACTAATACCGAGATGTCGTTCTCAAGGAATAGACAACACCTGAGCTTGGAATCCGAGATGATACCTTAATTTCCGCACGTTTTACTCCGAACCCTATATTAACTTAATCTTTGAAGGCAAACCATCGACCATCCGGCGGTCCGTTTGTTTTGCAGGTACAGGAGACCTTTGAATTCAGTCTTGAGCAGTAACTAACCAAAATAACACAAAAAACCCCAAAACATTCGGCGTCGTATGTGGGGAGAGTACCTCTAAGATGGCTTCTCTAGAACATCCCGTGCCGCCTCTAGAGCCCACTCAGCCTCTGGAAGAAGTACATGTCCAGACAGACCATGATTCAGGTGACGACGATGATGTCGAAACCTATGTGCCCCTAATGGGTCACTCATCTCTAAGCGCCGCAGCCAGAAAGACAGGCGAGAGCGTAATGGTAACCAGGCGGGTGCTAATAGGCCCCCTAGATCCAGTAAGCCCATAAGGCATACGACTGATGCCTCCCAGGCGGCAAGATCAGCCCTTGTCACCCGTGATGTGCTCATGAAATTCATGAGTAGCCACAGGGGTGAAATAAAAGGACTAATCAACAAGAGGACGGTTGCGCCTTGAAAGGAGCACTCAGCCACAAAGCCTACCAAGTCTGGGCAGGAGAAGTCGGTCCGAGACAAACAATCGACTTCTCATCCGGAGAAGACTCGGCCTCCATTCGAATTATCAAGACTCCGTTTCCCTAAGACAGGGAAAAGGAAATCCATCCGGCATATTAAACCGTATGGTAGCAAACAGACAATTCCTGATGCTCGTTAGTACATCGACCAGCTAAGGAATCAGCAATTGTCAGAGTCGGCTTTAACGTCGACTTACCATGATAGCTTCTAGAACACCTCGGTGAGGGATTCTCCTTCCAGGCCGAAGACTCCTTCAAGCGTCCCCTTCGTATAGTCGAGGCCTCACATAATCAATTTAGCGCAATATGTGGCACAGCCACCTTACATCCAGCCTGCCTCTTTCTGAGGATAGGCGACATATAACTACCAGCCCTTGGACTGGCATCTTCAGCTACAAAACAATGGGGAGTAGTCCTCTGAGTTCTCCAGGGAAATAGATGAGGCCGAGCAGCCGAGCAAGGTTAAAAATGTCATGGTTGGAACCTTTGATAGAACTTCAAACCCTGAAGACCACCTCTTTGCATACACCCACCTCATGTACTTACAGGGGTTGGATGATGCCGCCTAGTGTCGATGCTTCCCAGCTACCCTGAAGGGCATAGCCCAATAATGGTTTGGCAACCTGCCGGCTGGTTGCATAAACAACTTCAAGACGCTTGTATTTTTGTTTGCTTCTAACTTCTCTATGAACATCCCTACAAAGAAAACGAGCCTTGACTTAGGCCATGTGCCGCAGGGAGATAGAGAAGGGCTGCGTTCATATGTCAGGCGGTTCAATCTGGTGAGAATCTAAATACAAGGATTTTCTAACAAAGTGGCTTTCACAGACTTTTTCAAAGTTCTGAAGGACGGGTCGATTTTCAAGTTTGAACTCGTCCGAAAGAAAATATTTACCCTCCGAGGAGCCCTAATGGAGGTGGACGCTTATATACAGGCGACAGAGCTCTACTCTTCTAATAAGCAGTCGGACTCTAAGAAGTCTGACCGACAGAAGAAGAGTCGACCTGCTCAGCCGTCTCTAGAACCCGAAGAGAGCAAAAAGAAAAAACAAATCTGGGTGGTTAATAACTCCGATCAGCCGGCCCAGAAGAGAAAGAAAGAGTGGAAACCGTACGTTCCAAGGTACGAGTTCCACAAGGACAACCACTCCATCCTCATGGAGATTAAGGATCGGCTGACTCTTGAGAAGCCGACTCCTATGAAAGGTTTCGCTGAAAATCAAAACAAAAACAAACGCTATCACTACCATGAGTATGTCGGCCATGAAACGAACGACTGCTTCGGCATCAAGCAGGAGCTTGACCGTCTGGCCGATAAAGGAGCACTGAAATCCTATGTGAAGTCCAAAGTGGCTTCCAATAAAAATTATGGGAAGTCAAGCAAAAAGACTTCCCACCCTTCTATCAGCTCTGAAACGGATGAAGAACCCGTCTATACGATAGCATGTGGTTTCGCCGGTGGTGGTTCAATCATCCGGGGAAATAAGGACCATTTGAGAAATATGGTCCACTATGTTAATGAGGGACAGGCGGCCAGCACATCCGCCTTCCCTGAGGTCATCATCACCGAAAAGGACAGAGACAAAGTCCGTTGGTCGCATGATGACCCTATGGTCATAGAATGCAAAGTGGACAACCAATTGGTTGGTCGCATCTTGATTGACACAGGAAGGTCCTCAGACTTCATTAGCTACAAATGTCTATCCAACCTGAAATACAGACCGAATAGTATGACAGATGTCTCTAATCCCCTAGTGGGCTTTGGAGGAGGAGTTGTGCATCAAGTTAGACGCATTGATTTGCCCATCCGACTGGGAGAAAAAGGTAGCGATCGGCACATGACCATTCGCTTCTTGGTGGTCGAGGAGCTAACCGCCTACAACCTCATCCTTGCCCGACCCACTCTAAACGAGTACAAGGCCGTCATCAATCCACCTCTTATGCTTGTCAAGTATGAGAGGGATGATGGTACTGTTGGCTCCCTAAACGGGGACCATAAGACAGCCCAAGAATGTTATCTCTCGGACGTTAAGCCTGCGGCAGCTGCAGCCGTACAACCAAACGGTTGTGGTAGAGCATTGTTAATTGGACCCCGTCTTGGAAGTGAAGCAATTATTCAAATAACTCGACTCCTCAGCCGGTAAAGACAACAGATACTCGGCATGCAGGCTAGAAAGAAAGTAATTTGGCATACATGCGGTGAACAAGAAAAAAAATGGAAAATTGCCGCAGAAAATCATTGTTGAGCTGCAGACGGGTCCACCTGGTCATTGGCCCCTTCATCTTCTTCATGAGAAGGAATTTGTGTTTCGTTGTCTGGGAGCATGGCAAAAGCTTCTTCTGCAAAAAGAACAAAGATATCAATACTTACACAACATCTGACATGGAAATAGCCTAGACGGTCAAAATTTTAGGGGCGTACATTTGGAAAACATTGTGCTCAGTCCACAGGCGGATTAAAAGGCCTCGTCCCTGAACTTGGCGCTTTTTGGGATCCAGTTCTTTGGAACTTTAATTGCTTCCCCGGTTGACAGGGTAGCAGTCTCAAGACCAAAAGAGTTGGTCTCAATTATTTTGTAAGATTCCTCATCCGGAATCCAGGGAAGATAGCACTTTCGGCCCAGAAGGTCGGGCTTTTTATTATATCGGCGCAGCTAAAAATTCTCTTGTCGGCTGGGTGCAGACTACAAATAGAAGCAGTGCTTTCAGCCGTCAAATTTGGACACTTTGTCCAAAGTCATCATTAACTGAGGATGTGTGGTAAACGTATACCATGCCCTCTAGCCGCCTGGGTTGCGGCTAAGATAATGCATATGGGCAAAGGCCTCCCAGCCGGGATGCTACCCTTAAATTTGCAGGCGGCAACATACCAAAAGATGTTAGCCTAGGAATTGGGGGTTAGTTGCCACACTCCAAGGCCATAGCCTCTTAAAATTGCCTTCACCGCCTCATGAAGGGGAAATCTTAGCCCGGCTAGGAACGCCACCTCATAACAGCAAAAGTAGGCATTGACGTTCCTCTCGTCATCCTTCTAGGAGACGGTGCCCTCTTCAGGCAGCACCTGAATGCTGTAATTACTGGCTAGGGGGCGCATAAGTTTGAACTTCTCCAAGTTCTTCTCCATGTTTGCCCACTCTTTGGAAGAGATGTGGATCTTGAAGGGGTCGTCCTTTTCACTCCATTTTTTCCTCTCTTCTACCTTACTATCCTCAAGCGGTGACAAAGGTTCGTCACTACACTCGGAACTGGAGGCGGAGCTTTCTTTGGATGACTCCTCATCCTGCGAGCAAGGCATAGAGATAGCTTCCTCACCGTCTCCCTAATCGCATTCATCAAGGAAGGAATCTACAGGGGTTGAAGGGCCACGCGGAGGGGACCTCTCAGCAGCCGTCGGGTTTTCCCTAACTAACGTCTTCCCCTCACGCGGTTGCCTGCCTGAGCCCTCGCTCCTATAATCAGGATCTATTGTCGTTTGCATTGTCCGAGCCATTGTGTCCTGCACAGACACATAGACGGTCAGATTCCAAGCATAAGGGTGGTCCCAACACCCCAAGGCGGCACTCCCAGTCCTAGACTCAACCGTACCCGGAGATCGGCTAGAATCTAACGTAGGTTGTGTCGTGTGTGTTGGTGATGCATCCATTTATTGAAAGAAATATATACAAGCGGAAAAAATGAAAAGAGCTAAGAGAGACAGAGACGGTACCTTTAGATTTAATATCTAAAGGTATGACGCAACCGACTGTGGTAGACGGGAACGAGCTTGATTGCTTGCGATTAACACAGACATAAAAGCAAACTCCCTCTCTCTAGGTTTATCTCTCATAAAGTTTTTACAAACGTACAAATAATGAGGGTAAACGACTATATATAGGGGGTAAATCCGAGGGCATCTCTGTAATTTCCGTGGAAGGTGAACAGTAAAAAACTGGCGGTAAAATCACCCCCCAATGGAAGAGTGACACCTGTAACAGATTCCACGTGGAATTCCATGTCACATCTGTGAGGGGCAAATGTTTTGGGTAATTTTACCCTACCACGTGGCCTAACCAGAAAGTGACATGTGTCACCCTAGGGTTAGTTCAAAATGGACCAACACCTGTTTGACATGTGTCATTCCAAAAGAGTGGGAAAAAGGCTGTCTTCATGGCCCAATTCCCGAGAAAGCCGCAATGTGGCTCATCCCCCCAATGATTAGGGCTTGATGACCTAATAAGGGGTACAATCCCCAAGGACCCTATAAATAAGGAGATTTCCTCTATTTGGATGCACGTTTACCATTTATTACAAATTTTTTCTTTGAAAGAGACATCTCGAGCTTGGAATCCAAGCAGATACCCACCTAAATTTTGGCACCTTTTTACTCCTATTCAAGTTACTAACTTGATCTTCGGAGGCGGAACTCCAACCACCCGGAGTCTCCGTTGTTTTGTAGGTACAACTCACGCTGGACCAAACTTTGTGACGTAACTCTCCCAAGGGAAAAAAAAACTCAAAACAACTTTCATTTAATTTAAAAGGTTCTGTTTAAATGTGTTTGACTCTCATTTGTTTCAACTAGCTTTGATCAAAGGTGTTAGACTCTAATTTGATTCAATAAGCTTTGTTTGAATATGTTTGACTTTCATTTGATTCAATTAGCTTTGTTGAATGCATTTGACTTTCATTTAATTTAAAAAGCTCTATTTAAATGTGTTTGACTTTCGTTCGATTTAAAAACCTTTGTTTGAATGTGTTGGACTTTCATTTTATATAATTAGCTTTGTTGAATACATTTGACTTTCGTTTGATTCAAAAACTTTTTTTGAATGTGTTTGATTTTCATTAGATTGAATTAATTTTGTTGAATACATTTTACTTTTGTTTGGTTTAAAAAGCTTTGTTTGAATGTGTTTTTACTTGCACATGATTCAATCAGCTTTGTTGAATACATTTAACTTTTGTTTGATTTAAAAAAATTTATTTCATTGTGTTTTTTTTTCATTTTTTTCAATTAGCTTTATTTAATGCATTTGATTTTTGTTTTATTGAAAAAGTATTGTTTGAATATGTTTAACTTTCATTTGATTCAATTAGCTTTGATGAACGCATTTGACTTTCATTTAATTTAAAAATTTATGTTTTGATTTGTTTGACTTTGACATGATTCAAAAAGCTTAGTTTAAATGTGTTTAAATTTCATATGATTTAAAAAACTTTGTTTGAATGTTTTTTCTTTTCATTTGATTCAACTAGCTTTGTTTGAATATGTTTCACTTTCATTTAATTTGCTATGCTTTGTTGAATGCATATGACTTTCTTTTAACTTAAAAATCTCTATTTAAATGTGTTAGACTTTTAATTGATTCAAAAAGCATTGTTTAAATGTGTAAGACTTTCATTTCATACAATTAGCTTTGTTTAATGCATTTGAATTTCATTTGACGACTTAAAAAGCTATGTTTATATGTGTTTGACTTTCATTTGATTCAATAATATTTATTGAATAAATAAAACTTTTGTTTGATTTAAAAAGCTTTGTTTGAATGTGTTTACCTTATATTTGATGTAAAAAGCTTTGTTTGAATGTGTTTGACTTTCATTTGATTCAAAAAACTTTGTTTGAATGAGTTTAAAATTAATTTAATTCAATTAGCTTTGTTGATTGCATTTGACTTTCATTTAATTTAAAAACCTCAGTTTGGATATCTTGGACTTTCATTTGATTCAAAAAGTTTTGTTCGAAAGTTTTTTACTTTCATGTGATTCAAATACCTTATTTAAAGGTGTTTGACTTTCATTTGAATCAATTAACTTTGTTTAAATGTGTTTGACTTTTATTTGATTCAATTTATTTTTTTTGAATGCATTTGAATTTCATTTAATTTTAAAAGTTCTGTTTGAATTTGTTTTACTTTCATTTTATTTAAATAGCATTTTATGAAGGGGTTTGACTCTCATTTGATTTAAAATTCTTTGTTTAAATGTGTATAGTTTCATTTGATTCAATTAGTTTGTTGAATGCATTTGATATTCATTTAATATTAAAAGCTCTGTTTGAATATGTTTTATTTCATTAGATTCAAAAAGTTTTGTTTAAATATGTTTGACTTTTATTAGATTAAAAAAGTTTTGTTTGAATGTGTTTAATTATCATTTAATTCAATAAGCAATGTTTGAATTTTTTTTACTTTCATTTGATTTAATTAGCTTTGTTGAATGCATTTGACTATCATTTAATTTAAAAAGCTCTATTTGAATGTGCTTGACTTTCATTTGATTTTTTTTTTTTGAAAGTAAGAAAAGTATTATAAACAAGAATTGTACAAATGTACAAGAATTTGCAATATGTCAAACCAGGAAACACCAAACTACACAAGCCTTACAAGTAAGGCACACCACCCCCAGCAGATTCAAGGGTATCCTGTTCACCTTCTATGAAGGGAACCAGGACACACAAGAATCAGAAACCAGGTTCAAAGACCCCTGGTACCTTCTAGGAAGAGCACAGGGGAACCCAGACCTGCACAAGATACACAATGAACAAAACCTGCCAATACAGTCCAGCATATAGAAAAAAAGACTATCAAGAAACAACTAGACACTATTTTTAGGCTGATGAAGCCATTTACAGTCAGCAATTGTCCAAGTATGATTGATTAGCTGCTGACACCTAGTCACCACCTCCCTTATAAAGACCTTAGCAATGAACTAAGGTCTGAGCACAACCCTATGCCAGAGAGCATCATTCCTAGCAAGCAAAATACTGTAAACAACAGTAGTTAAACTAGCCAAGATCAAATTCTTTTGAACATGGTTCCTGCCCTCAGCTTTCCATAATTTCCATCTGTGAAGAATGTCTATCTGATTTTTATCAAACCCAATCCAATGAGAGACAACCTTCAGCACCTTCCTGATAAAATTGCAGGAGAAGAAAAGATGAGTACAAGTTTCCACAACATCACCACAAAGTAAGCAGTTACTGCTATTACTCACCCCAACTTTCATTTGATTCAATTAGCTTTGTTGAATGCATTTGACTTTCATTTAATTTAAAAAGCTCTATTTGATTTTGTTTAAATTTCATTTGATACAATAAGCTTGGAATATTATATCTTCCAATGTGAAGATAAACAATTTTCTATCACAAAGATTCAAACTTTATGAACCCAATCAACTAAATATGATTAAATTAACAAAGTTTAAGAAAAACTCATGGAATTTAGTGACATAAAGTTTCAATCACTTAACATAATGAAAGAACAACAATTTCAGCCAAGAAATCATACTTGGAAGCCTCAAAGAACAACAATTTCACAATTAATGCAATTAGTTTGCAATTATGTGAAAAATAAAACAAAGCTTTCAAGCTTAAATTAATGCCTAGAAATCATGCCTAAAGAGGTTTAAAATTGCATATAAAATATGTATTGGACCAATTACATAACCACCATAAATATGCAATTAATTTTCAAGGTTAGAAAACTTAAAATTTTTCGTAAAAACGAAAAAACCCTCGAAAATTGCATTTCTGATCGTTTTTGGCTAAAAACTGTTTCTTGGAATAATAAAACCATTTCCAGATCACATTTTCCACAAAAAATTCACTATTTTTGGATCAAAATCTGGGTTCAGGGCTGATGATAGCTTTAATACGAGGTTAAAATAAATTAAACGAGCTACTAATCTAATTAGCTCTTCAAGACAAGAAAAATTAAGCCATTAAACACCTTGAAAAAAAATATTATGATTTTAAAAATAGACGAGCGATGCTCTGATACCGTTGTTGGGGTTTGGTAAGTCCACCGTACCGCGGAAACAACCCCGACCCAAAGAACCACTCGCAATTAATAAAACCATAAATCATAACAAATAATCATAAAAGGATAAAATCGGAATTTACCTTTGTAGTGTGCTTCGCCCTCAAATTTGGACTCTTACTTGAAACCTTTAAGCTCCGAAAATACGCGAGCATCCAACGGAAGTCCACCCGCAAAAACTACTAGCGACTTTTAAGTCCGTTACCTCAAGGTTAGCGAGGTCCGACCAAAATCCGAGTATTATGTGAGTTTAAGAGTTTTTGCTAATGCGATGCTCTATTGAACTCCTACTCAAGCACTCTTCCCTAAAACCCAAGACTGGTATTTATAGGCAAGAGGAGAGTGGGAATTTCAATCCCATAACTATGGGAGTCATGAAATTCCACAATTTATTTTAAAGCTAAATTAAAATAAATAAGCAAACTAATAATAAATCTACAAGTGGCACTATCATATGTAAAGGGTGGTGAGGATCACATGGACAGTAGGGGACCATACTTGCTCCCCACTCAATACTCTCCTTGTGCCACATGTCCCTCATCCCACTTGCTTCCATATACTCCCACTTGCTTCTCTAGTACACGACCCTATGGCCCAGCCACAGCCCGCTGGAGAGCCTAGAGCCGTGCGTGCGTATCTAGCTGCTGCTAGAACGCACGGCTTGCGGCAGATAGCTGCTGCTAGCACGCATGCTTGCGGCTGCTAGCAAGTGTTGCTTGCGGCTGCTAGCATGCGTTTCTTGCGGCTGCTAGCTATGGTGCGCTAGCACGCACCCTAGGCGGCCATGCATGGCTTGGCTTGGTGCGCTTGCTAGCCACCTATGCTAGGACATTTTTGCCTCTAGCACTTGGATGCTCGTGGCACTATGATGCTAGGGGTATTTTGGGAAATATTGGCGATTTATTATTATTTGTGCGCCTCGTCATTTATTATTTTGGACTCAACTTCCGACACTCAATTTCGTAGCTCTAAGCTCGAATTTCCGACGTCTAAATAATTAACACTCAAGCGACGAATTAATTTCATCCGAATTAATTCGTCGAGTCGGTTCGTTTACTGCTGCTAAGGGTGTGGCTCGAAGGGTTCAGTCAAGATTAATCTGTAATATTAATTAAGAATTAATATTACTGATCGAAAGCGGCCTCCACCTAAGCATTCTGATCACTTGAGCTTACTGAATATATTAGCTTTCTAATAATTCTGAGCCCACTAACGGAATAGTACACTTGTTCGAAGGACACCATTCCTTTTAGGGTCTTGAGCCTTTTACCCCTTTCTTCCTTAAACCATCAGCTTAACCACATTACAACCCTTGGAAGACCTCTTTGAAATTTACATACACTTGTGCAAAGTTCGGTTAGAGCTACGTTCGGCATGATTCTTAACGGATACGTAGTCAACCTCACGTTGAGGTGCGACCACATTCATATGCATGATCGCGTCAAAGAATATCCAATGCTTAATCCTATGACCCTATCCATGTAGAGCTAGACTTGGGGGCTTGATCCCACATCATTTAGCCTAACTAGCCTAAAGATTCACCATTTTGACTCTTCTTATTTTGGGTATTTTATACCCGGCCAAGTGGCCCAATTAGAGTTTGACACGTGTCACTAGAAGGGGCGCCACCTTGGACCTTCAAGATGGTGACACGTGTCAAGAAGATACCACCCTTGATTTGGGGTATTTGATGATCCAAAGTAGACCAATAAGAGAGCGACACGTGTCTCCCAATGAGACGCCCAAATGGCCTCTTAGGATGAGCGACACATGTCACTCAGATATTGCTTCTGAAATGGCGGGCTTCAAAGGCCCAAACTTTTAGGCGCCGTTTTGCGACGTGCCCTAATCCCTAGGTCATCAATCCCTAGGGAGGGAACACTTCCCCAAAAGACCTTATAAATAGGGACAACTTCCTCATTTATGGGGACGATTGAACAATTTTTGTTTTAATTACCGTAACTAATACCGAGATGTCGTTCCCAAGGAACAGACTACACCTAAGCTTGGAATCCGAGAAGATACCTTAATTTTCGCACGTTTTACTCTAAACCCTATACTAACTTAATCTTTGAAGGCGGACCATCGACCATCCGGCGGTCCGTTTGTTTTGCAGGTACAGGCGACCCTTTGAATTCAGTCTTGAAGAGTAACTCTTCTAAGGGACACAAAAAACCCCGAAACATTCGGCGTCGTCTATGGGGAGAGTACCTCTAAGATGGCTTCCCAAGAACATCCTGTGCCGCCTCCAGAGCCTACTCAGCCTCTGGAAGAAGTACATGTCCAAACGGACCATGATTCAGGTGACGATGCTGATTTCGAAAACTATGTACCCTCTAATGGGTCACTCATCTCTAAGAGCCTCAGCCAGAAAGACAGGCGAGAGCACAATGGTAACCAGGAGGGTGCTAATAGGCCCCTTTGATCCAGTAAGCCATAAGGCATACGAATGATGCCTCCCGGGCCAAGGACTCCTTCAAGTGGCCCCTTCGTATAGTCGAGGCCTCACAAAATCAATTCAGCGCAGTATGTGGCACATCCACCATACAGACCGCCTGCTTTACCTTACATCCAGCCTGCCTCTTTCGGAGGATAGGCGACATATAATTACCAGCCCTTGGACTGGCATCTTCGGCTACAAAACCTTGGGGAGCAGTCCTCTGTGTTCTCCAGGGAAATATCTGAGGCCGAGCAGCCGACCAAGGTTAAAAATGTCCTGGTTGGAACCTATGATAGAACTTCCAACACTGAAGACCACTCTTTTGCATACACCAACCTTATGTACTTACAGGGGTTGGATGATGCCGCCTGGTGTCGATGTTTCCCAGCTACCCTAAAGGGCATAGCCCAATAGTGGTTTGGCAACCTGCCGGCTGGTTGCATAAACAGCTTCAAGACGCTTGCATTTTTGTTTGCTTCTAACTTCTCTATGAACATCCCTACAAAGAAAACGAGCCTTAACTTAGGCCATGTGCTGCAGGGAGATAGAGAAGGGTTGCGTTCATATGTCAGGCGGTTCAATCTGGTGAGAATCCAGATACAAGGACTGTCTAACGAAGTGGCTTTCACAGACTTTTTCAAAGTTCTGAAGGACGGGTCGATTTTCAAGTTTGAACTCATCCGAAAGAAAATATTCACCCTCCAAGGAGCCCTAATGGAGGTGGACGCTTATATATAGGCGACCGAGCTCTGCTCCTCTAATAAGCAGTCGGACTCTTAGAAGTCTGACCGACAGAAGAAGAGTCGACCTGCTCATCCGTCTCTAGAACCCGAAGAGAGCAAAAAGAAAAAACAAATCTGGGTTGTTGATAACTCTGATCAGCCAGCCCAGAAGAGAAAGAAAGAGTGGAAACCGTACGTTCCAAGGTACGAGTTCACAAGGATAACCACTCCATCCTCATTGAGATTAAGGATCAGCTGACTCTTGAGAAGCCGACTCCTATGTAAGGTTTCGCTGAAAATCACAACAAAAACAAACGCTGTCACTACCATGAGGATGTCGGCCATGACACCAATGACTGCTTCGGCATCAAGCAGGAGCTTGACCGTCTGGCCGATAAAGGAGCGCTGAAATCCTATGTTAAGTCTAAAGTGGCTTCCAAACAAAATCCTGGGAAGTGAAGCAAAAAGACTCCCCACCCTTCTACCAGCTCTGAAACGGATGAAGAACCCGTCTATACGATAGCATGCGGTTTCGCCGGTGGTGGTTCAATCATCTGAGGAAATAAGGACCATTTGAGAAATAGGGTCCACTATGTTAATGAGGAACATGCATCCGCCTTCCCTGAGGTCACCGTCACCGAAAAGGACAGAGGCAAAGTTCGTCGGTCGCATGATGACCCTGTGGTCATAAAATGCAAAGTGGCCAACCAATTGGTTGGTCGCATCTTGATTGACACAGGAAGGTCCTCAGACTTCATTAGCTACAAATGTCTATCCACCCTGAAATACAGGCCGAATAGTATGATAGATGTCTCCCATCCCCTAGTGGGCTTTGGAGGAAGAGTTGTGCATCAAGTCAGACGCATTGATTTGCCCATCCGACTCGAAGAAAAAGGTAGCGATCGGCACACGACCATTCGCTTCCTTGTGGTCGAGGAGCTAACCGCCTACAACCTCATCCTTGCCCGACCCACTCTAAACTAGTGCAAGGCCGTCATCAATCTAGCTCTTATGCTTGTCAAGTATGAGAGGTGTTTCGGGGGGTTTTTGTCCCTTAGAAGAGTTACAACACTGAGACTGGATTCAACAAAGGACGCCTGTACCTGCAAAGCAAACGGACCGCCAGATGGTCGGTGGTCTGATCGAGGTTAGATAGTGTCGTTAGTCTACTAACCCTAATCAAATTAACAATTTATAATACCTAAACTACCCTAATACGAGTATAGGGGTAAGTAAAGGGTCGAACCCAAAAGGACTAAGTGTATCAATCTATGCTAATTAGACTACTAGGAAAGCTTGTGAGGTAAAGAAGGGTTCAACTAAACACTACTAAGAGCAAATAACTAAAACTAGGGAAAGTGGAATCCAATTACATCAATGCATTCAACAACATCAAACAATTAGATGAAAATGACCTCAATTAGGACTATTTACACATTTAACTCACTCTCGCGCAATTAAACATGTTAATAATCCTACTATACTAATTCACTCTCGTGCAACTAGCCTAGCAAAGATATGGAGGAATTTAGGGCTCTGAAACAACTCACTTTCGCACAATTGATTGAAAACACAATTAAAAGCATAGAATCAATTAGCTAGAAAGATTCTAATCCATAAAAGCATCATCCATACACAATAATCAAGAAACAATTTCATACTAACCACAATCAATCATCAAATTAATTAACATAACATTCATCCATTTCCCTAGTACAAAACCTAAACTAACATAATGAACAAAAATATGGAAAATAAGATAAAATAATAATAAAAGCAAGAATCAACAACTAAACTAATTAAACTACTCAAATCAACTAATAAATAAGCAAAAACAATAATAAATGAAAGTAATAAAGGTGAGAGAAAGTTAGGAAAACTCATTGAATTTATGAGAGGAAAAATCCACAAATTTGCTTCTTCAAAATCCCAAAAACTCCATGAAAAATCTGATCTTTCTCTCTCTAAACTACTCCTAACCCTAAGAGAGAGAAAATAAAGGCTAAAACTAATCTAATCTAGGCTAAAATAATGTTAAGTGAATGTTATGAGAAAATAACCCCAAAGGGGTATTTATAATACAAGGCTAAAAACTAAAAAGAAATAAAAACTAAACTAAAATAATTAAAATAACTAAACTTAAAAACCAAAAATAAAACTAAACTAAAAATAAAATAAAATAAAAGAAAATAAAATAAAAATAAAAAAAGGAAAAAGAAAACAAAAACCAAAAAAATCCCCCCAAAACAGTACAAACCCACGAAACCCCATCAGCTTCCCCATTTTCTTTCTCTTTCGATCTTGGCTGCTCTGATTTTCTTTCCATCATCACCATCACGCACCATCAATCATCACTCAATCACCACCGTCAATCCTCATCGTCATCAATCAAGCGTCAATCAAAACCGTTCAATTCTCATTAAAAATCACGTGACAAGCTCGTGATTGACCCACGAATGCGCGCTCGCGAAGACACCGCGCAGAGGTCGCGCTAGCTTCTGCCTCGACTCTGATTTTGGACTCAATCTCGTGCGCTTTCTGACAGGGCTGCGCGGCCGCGATGATATGGGTTGCTGTTATTGTTGTGGCTGGTGGTGTGAGAATCGCGTGGTGGTTGATTGTGAGCTGAGGGAGCAGGGGAGGTGCGATTGGAGGCGGTTTTGTGGTGGCTGGTGTTTGCTTGGGTAAATTGGTGGCGGTGGCTGGTGTAATGGTGGTGTTGCGAGGTGAAGCAGGGGAGATGCGATTGCGAGGGAGTTTGGTTTAATTGGTGAGTGGTTTAATTGGTGATTGATAGGCGATTGGCGGTTTTGGCGGAGGTTGATTGGAGATGGCTGATGGTGTTGGTGTTGTTGACGGTTGTTGTCGCTGCTGTTGTTGTTGGTGTTGTGATGTGTGGTGGTTTGTGGTGAGTTGTGTGGTGTTGGTGGTGTTGTGTTGGTGGGTGGAGGTTGTTGTGAGGGCTGGTGGGAGCAGGGGATTGCGTGGTGTAGGTTTAGAAAGGGTGCGGTGTATGTTAAGCTGCTAGCAAGAGGGCAGCAGCTAGAGCATTTGCTTCGAACCTTGACCTCCGAACACAAATTTGACTTTGAAACCCGATCGACCACGGACCCGAAAACACCTACAACCAAAAACATCACGAGGGTGAAATGGAAAATAAAATAAAATAAAGTAAAATAAAATAAGATAAATAAGTATAATAAAATGCTAAAACTAAATAAATAATAAAATTAAATGAAATAAAATAAAATAAAATACGAAACTAAAATAAATAAGAAAACGAGATAAAAAGAAAAATTATTAAAAATATAAACTAACGACTTAAACTACAAACATTAAAAGAAAGAAAAATAAAATAAAACACGAAAATAAACTAAAAACTATAGAAAATTAAAAAAATACTCAAAATAAAGAATAAAAGACGAGAATAATAAAATAATAGAAATAAAGAACAAAATAGGCTAAATTATTGTAAGATAAGCCGGAAAGCGACTCAATAATCACCCTAAAAGTGACATAAAAGTCACTTATCAAACTCCCCCAAGCTAAACTTTTGCTCGTCCTCGAGCAAATTAACATGAAACACGAGAGAAGGAGAGTGATTTATTCAAGAAAATCTAAGACACTAAAGGAGACAAGAATGTAGACTAACTCACTTTCGTAGGAATCACGGTCACTTTTAGCAACTAATGACAAGCCCTTTAAACCCCTAGATCGCCCTAGAGGACGAGTGTGCTCTCGTGAGGGTGTCCTAAGAGTTTAACCCACAACTCTAAGTAAAAACCAAGGCACGGCAATAAAAAGAAAAGAAAAAGAAACATAAAACGAGGAAGAAAAACACAAGTTCATATTTGGACAAGAGATAGGAACAAGCACCAATGAATGTAAACCTTTCTAAATAGACAAATGTATGCACGTTCCAGGATGTCAATGGTTAATTGAAACATAACATATGCTAAGCATAGAGAACTAATGAGGACTCAATCCACCCTAGCCCCAACCAATCGGGTCGCGTTCTCTCCACTAGCTTCAAATCAACCCTTAAGCTAGCTTCTCATGATTCCTCAAAGGAACCGGAAAAAGATAAAGAAATGAAAAACTTTGAGAAGGTTATCCCGACATCTCAACTATGCATACTCTCTCCATAGGTTTGAAATCTATCTCCCTCCATCGTTCTTTGACCTAACCCTACTAAAGTCTAAGGGTCTTTTATTGGGTTGTAACATAAGGCTAAGGGTTAAGGCGGGGTAAAAATTTAAAAATTTTGGTGATATTTCCTAAGTGAAGCAAAAGAGTGGCCTACTCTCAAAAACAAACTCTAGAAATCGCAAAATATCAAACAAAAATACCAATAATGCCAACTCCCCCAAGCTTACTCAACACTAACACACAATATATACAAAAAAAATGAAGGAACGCTCCCCCCCCCCCAAGCTTGAACGAAGCATTGTCCTCAATGCTTAAACTAGGGAAGAAAACGAAACCAAATTAAAATATATTTGTGTTTATTTGTTTCTTTTTATATATTTTTTTTATTTTATTATGTGTCCTTGCCTTTTTCTAACCATGGACGGCTTTTTCTTGAAATTTCATTTGATTTTCTTGAATTGCATCTTTCTTCTCGAACTTTTTGCATTTTCTTTTCAAGCTCAACTTTCAATACCGTACTTAAACCAATTCACAAAGTTTTCTTACTCATGATCAACACTCTCAAAACTCAAACCTCACATGCCTATGCTTTACTAACTAAAAGGGTTGGTAAACATAGGCCATTGGGTTTGTAATGCGGTTTAAACAAGAGCGGGAAACATTAGGCTCAAATTGGTTAATAAGTAGGTTGATGCAAAATAGAAAATCAAATTTGTAACAAAATAAAAAGAAGAAAAGAAAAATGAGAAAAGGTGCCCTTTTCCTCCCCTAGAGAGGCCCGGTCACGATCTTGGGAGCTAGAGGTCAAAACAAGGATTAAGACATGCATAGTCAAGGATCCTAAATAGCCGCTCGACAAGGTGATGAAGGCTAGAACAAATGAAGCTCACAAGGGATTATAACCAAACAAATACCAACCAAGGGTTTCAAATCCACTATAGAGAGCAACTCTATCTTACCACATTCCCGTGAACTAAGGCTTCATGGACCCCTAAAAGTTCTTAAACCGGCTACCTTAGCATAATGTATCCTAGAGTCAACCAATGACACTCTCAAACCGTGCACACATTTACCACTTAGGAAGAAAAACATTCAAGAATACAAGTCCCAAAACAATATGTCCAAAATAAGAGCAAACAAAACACAATTTGCCAAAATTACCTTGTAAGTAAACCAAAATCTTTTTGGATTTTTCAAAACAAAAGAAAAGGCATGGAAATGCATATACTCAAGTGCATGGCATAAATGAATCAACATCCCACCAAAGCATGATAGAATACCCTCCCCCAAGCTTGAATGAGACAATATACTCAAACATAAACTAAATAATCCATGGGAGGGGACGAGAAAGAAATCAACCCAACAAACCAACACATGTCCAACGAGTCACCAACCATTAGAGAAAGAGCTAGGAAAGATGTTACCGGATATTGGTGGGTGTAAATACCCGCAAATGAACCAATTTAACCTTTCAAAGCCGATTTCCTTTTGAATTGAAATCTCGATTTCCACATGCTAGCAAAAATAGGCATCAAACTTCCTTGATTCTTGATCCAAACCAATGCATAAGTGTATATCAAGTCATGTACCTAGCAAAAGGCACACAAACATTTCCATGAGAGAAAATCTAATCTAAAAAGGAAAGAAAATGAAAGCAATAAAAACCTCGGGTTACTTCCCGAGAAAGGCTTGTTTAACGTCCAAGCGAGACCGCTCTAGTAAATAATATTGCAACGAACGCAAGAGCTTTTCAAATGCACTACTACACATTTCATATGATAACAAGTAGGCAAATGAAGGGAGGAGGACGTGCAACAAGATTATTGCACGTAAATGAGGAGGAAGATGCCAAAAGAAAGAAGAAAAATCAAAAGAAAAATCGAGAAAATAAGAAGAGAAAGAAGAAGAAAAATAAGGAAAAGAATAAAAAGGCAAAACCTCCTCAAAATCTTTTTGGGTGGCATAATCACCCATTTCCCCAATAATAGGAGGATGAAAAGGAAAAGTCTCATCAAACAAGAGAGGGTCCTCAATAGGCTCTTTGACAAAAGAAGGGAGGAACATGGGATAGTAGGAGATGTGGTCAAATTTCCTTGAGAAAGGGACATGAGGAAGGGGAGGAGAAACAATGGACTCACAAAGCCTCACATCACCAATGAGGGCATGAAAATCAATCATAGAATCCTTAAAAGAACACTCTTGACTCTCATCTCCCTCAAACAAAAACTCTCCAATAGAAACAACCTCATCCTCCTTTTTATCACAACGATGAACAACAACTCCCTCAAGATCCTCAAAGCCTAGAGTCTCTAAACCATGCATGAAAGGATAAAGGTTTCTCTCAAATTCATCCCTTTCCCATGAAGCATTGCCAATGAACTCTTTCAAGAGGCTATAATGATTTGTTACACCTTCAATGAACATACTAGCCATAACCTCAAATGAGTCCAAAGACTCATGGATAGAAGGGTCACAAACATGCAAGGTAGACTCATCAAGATGGGGAAGGGGGTTGGAAACCTCGAAATCGACAATTTCTTCATTCACAACTCTTCCACCATCACTCAAGGGACTCTCAATCTCTCTTGATTTCTCAAACTCATCATCATCATCCTTATGAAATCCCTCATTCAAAATTGAAGATGGCTCACTCACATCCTCACCAAGGGAAGCTCACAAAGGGGGTAAATAAGGGGAAGGATGGCATTCAAGCTCAAATGGGGAATGAAAAGGATCAAAATCCTCAAAAATCCCCTCATCACAAGAAAATCTCCCCTCAACTTCACACCCTTGGCCCACATCATTCTCAAAAACACTCTCACACTCCAAATGAGGTGCCTCACATCCATTTACATCAACCAAAGCACTCATCACTTGGGCAAGCCTCACTTCTCTCAATTTTTGTTCCTCTTGAAGCTCTTGGAGTTGTTGGGTGAGATATTGCATTTGAGAAAGAATTTGGGCTTCAATGTTATTAGGTTGAGGTTCATGATCAAAGTCAAATTGCACATCATCAAAATTAGCACAAACCTCATCAAAATGAGCATAAGGGGGAAAGGTGTCAATTTTCATACTTGGATTATCACTAGGCACATAAGAAGTATCGAGAGAATTCATGCAAAAATTAAAAGAATCTTGGCATTGAGAATCAAAGTAAGAAACATGAGATTCTCTATCTAAAGAAACCTTAGCAAGCCATGTGAAGAAATCCCACGCATCATGCATAGACAAATGACAAAATCTATCGTTATTCATGTCCTCAACCATTCCCCTAGTATACTCATTCATGCCCCAATAAGCTATACCACAAGCATCATTAAGAGAACACCCATGGTAACTAAGAAAACCATCAAGTCTTTCAAAGTAAGCATAAAAGGGTTCACCATCAAATTGAGGAAAAGATAAGCATGCCATTTTTATACAAAGAACAAAGAAAAGCAAACTCAAATCAAATTATATACAAGAACCTAGCTAATCTAATCAACACAAATTAATGAACGCCTTAGTCCCGGGCAACGACGCCAAAATTTGATCGAGGTTAGATAGTGTCGTTAGTCTACTAACACTAATCAAATTAACAATTTATAATACCTAAACTACCCTAATACGAGTATAGGGGTAAGTAAAGGGTCGAACCCAAAAGGACTAAGTGTATCAATCTATGCTAATTAGACTACTAGGAAAGCTTGTGAGGTAAAGAAGGGTTCAACTAAACACTACTAAGAGCAAATAACTAAAACTAGGGAAAGTGGAATCCAATTACATCAATGCATTCAACAACATCAAACAATTAGATGAAAATGACCTCAATTAGGACTATTTACACATTTAACTCACTCTCGCGCAATTAAACATGTTAATAATCCTACTATACTAATTCACTCTCGTGCAACTAGCCTAGCAAAGATATGGAGGAATTTAGGGCTCTGAAACAACTCACTTTCGCACAATTGATTGAAAACACAATTAAAAGCATAGAATCAATTAGCTAGAAAGATTCTAATCCATAAAAGCATCATCCATACACAATAATCAAGAAACAATTTCATACTAACCACAATCAATCATCAAATTTGATTTGGGTATTTTTATACCCGACCAGGAGGCCCAACCAGAAAGCGCCACGTGTCCTCCATATAGGTGCCATTTGGACCTATGGAGTGATGACACGTGGAGAGTGGCCTTTTCTCCATCCTACGTGGACTGAAGGTCCAGCAGGGACCATTCAGTCGGCGACACGTGTCACCCAAAAGGTGCTTTAGAATCCTTTTTGGCACAGTGACACGTGTCACTCATGTATTGGCCCTGGGATGGCGGCCTTCTCAGGCCCAAATCCCGAGGCGCCGCAAAGCAGCGTGACCTAACTCCTAGGTCACCAGATCCTAGGAGGGCACACTTTACCCTATAAAAAGGGAAATTACGTCATTTATGACGATACACGAAAAAAGAGAGAATTTTTAACACACAACACGAGACAATACGTCACTTACCACAGAGCTGTCGTTTTCAAGGAACACACAGCACTTTACCTGAGCTTGGAATCCAAGCAGATAACTTTACTTCCGCACGTTTCATCTCCGAATATTTACAGACTTAATCTTCGGAGGCGGACCACGGACCATCCGGCGGTCCGTTTGCTTTTTAGGTACAGGCATCTTCAGTTGAATCCAGTTTCAGTGTTGTAACTCTCCCGAGGGACAAAAACCCCCGAAACATTTGGCGCCGTGTGTGGGGAGAGTACCTCTGAAATGGCTTCACAAGAGCTTGTACCAAATCCGGAGACCATTCAGCCTCCAAATGATGTACTGGTCCAAACAGACCATGACTCAGGTGACGATGCTGATGTCGAAACCTATGTGGATCCAAATGGATCCCTCATCTCTAAACGCATCCGTAGTAAGGAACGGCGAGAGCGTCCCCATGTTCAGGCAGGACCAAGCAAAACTGCTGGTCAGCCAAAGAAGCCCTCGAGGCGGCCGGTTGATCCTTCCCAGGCGGCAGGATCAGCTCCCGTCATTCGGGATGAGCTAATGTCACTCCTGAGCAGCCTTAGGGGTGAAATCAAGCAGCTCGCCTCAAAGAAGTCGCCTACTCCTGGAAAGGAGCAGTCGGCCAAGAAGCCAGCCCAAGCTGGCAAACACAAGTCGGTCAGGGACCGTCAGCCGACTCCTCATCCTGCTCCTAAGGAGAAGGCCAGGTCCCAGTTTGACCTTAATCGGCTCCGTTTCCCAGAAATAGGCGCAAGAAAACCCATCCGGCACATACTGCCGGATGGTAGCAAGAAAACGTTCTCTGACGCTTGGCAATACATTGAGGAGAGGAGAACTCAGCAATCAGAGTCGGCTTCAACGTCGACTTATCATGATAGCTTTCGGAATACCTCTGTGAGATGTTCCCAGTCTGTACATGAGACCCCAGCAAGCAGCCAAAGGGTTCAGTCTGGGCCACATGTGATTCAGTCCGCTCAGTACATGGCACATCCATTGTACCAGGCGCTAGTTGTACCTTACATGCAACCTACCCTCTATGGAGGACAGGCGGCATACGGCTATCAGCCGATGGACTGGCAGCTTAGGCTGCAACATCTTGGAGATCAACCCTCTGCTTTCTCTAGGGAAATAACTGAAGCCGTACAGCCGGCCAAAGTTAAATACGTTCTAGTTGGGGCCTATGACGGGACCTCCAACCTAGAAGACCACCTGCTAGCATACACCCACCTCATGTAGTTACAGGGGTTGGATGATGCCGCATGGTGTCATTGCTTTCCAGCCACCCTGAAGGGCATAGCCCAGCAGTGGTTTGGCAACCTGCCGGCTGGCTGCATAAATAGCTTCAAGACGCTTGCGTTCTTGTTTGCATCAAACTTCTCTATGAACATCCCTGCCAAAAAGACAAGTCTTGACTTGGGCAATGTACAGCAGGGAGATAGGGAAGGTCTGCGATCCTACGTTAGGCGGTTCAATCTGGTCCGAATCCAGATTCATGGGCTGTCTGATGAGGTCGCCTTCACAGACTTCTTTAAGGGTCTGAAGGACGGGTCTACTTTTAAGTACGAACTCGTCCGCAAACAAATCTTTACTCTACAAGGAGCCTTGCGAGAGGCGGAAGCCTACATACAGGCGACCGAACTCTGCTCCTCCAATAAGCAGTCGGACCATAAGAAGTCTGACCGGCAAAAAGAGAGTCGGCCTGCTCAGCCGACTCCTAAGCCAGAAGAGAGCAAAAAGAAAAAGCAAGTCTGGGCCATTGATAACTCTTATCAACCGGCCCAGAAGAAGAAAAAAGAGTGGAAACCGTACGTTCCAAGGTACGAATTCCACAAGGACTGCTGCTCCATCCTTTTGGAAATTAAGGATCGGCTAACTCTTGAAAAGCCGACTGCTATGAAAGGTTCCGTTGAAAATCGAAACAAGAACAAGCATTGCCTTTTCCATGAGGATGTTGGCCATGACACGAATGACTGCTTTAGTCTCAAGCGGGAGCTCGACCGTCTGGCCGACAAAGGACAGCTGAAGTCCTATGTGAAGTCCAAAGTGACTTCAAAAGCAAATCCGGGGCAGTCCAAGAAGAAGACTCCCCAGCCTACTGTGAGTGCCGAAACTGATGAAGAACCGGTGTATACCATAGCAGGCGGATTTGCCGGTGGTGGCCCGACCATTCGGGGCACCAAGGACCATCTGAGAAAGATGGTTAATTCTGTTGAGGAGGGGGATACAGCTAGCACATCCACCTTCCCTAAAGTTGTCATCACCGAACAGGACAGAGGCAAAGTCCGTCGGCCGCATGATGACCCTGTTGTCATTGAGTGTAAAGTCGCCAATCAGCTGGTTGGCTGAATTCTGATAGACACAGGAAGTTCCTCTGACCTCATCAGCCTCAAATGCTTGTCCAATCTCAAGTACAAACCGGATAGCATGATGGAGGTCACCCACACCTTAGTTGGGTTTGGAGGAGGACTTGTGCACCCCGTTGGACGAATCGACCTACCTGTCCGCTTGGGAAGCCGGGGAGACGGTCGACACATGACCATCCGTCTCCTAGTGGTTGAAGAGCTCACGGCTTACAACCTCATCTTTGGCCGACCCACTCTTAATGAGTGTAAGGCCGTCATCATCCCTGCTCTCATGCTACTCAAGTATGAGAAGGATGATGGAACAGTTGGTTCCCTTAATGGGGACCAAAAGACGGCTCGAGAGTGTTATCTCTCGGACGTCAAGCCTGCGGCCGCAGCATCCGGCCGAGGTAAGAAAATGATTGACCTCGACAATGTCGAGGAAGAACAGTCGGCCCCACCAGCCGGAAAGAAAAGAAAGACTGATCAGCTGGTGGTGGTCAAAAAAGAAAAGCAATAGCAATCACTGACCGGGGAACGGTCGGATGATCTCCGCCCCCAGTTTGCTGGTGAGCACATTGTCATCCCTCTGGACGACAGTTGTCCAGAACGGACTGTTAAGGTGGGGACGGTTGCATTTGCAAAGCTGGGTGAAAGCCTTCACCAGCTACTCAAGGAATTCAAAGACATCTTTGCCTTTGAAGTGGAGGAGATGCCAGGCATCAGCCCGGATCTCGCCGTCCACAAACTCGCCGTGGATCCTATAAAGAATCCCATCCGGCAAAAGAAAAGAAACCACGGCGAAGAAAGAAGTCAGGCGGCAGCTGCCGAAGTAAAAAAGCTGTTAGATGCCAAGTTCATTCGGCCGTGCAACTTCCATGAGTGGGTGGCTAACGTTGTGTTAGTAAAAAAGCCGAATGGAACTTGGCGGATGTGTGTTGATTACACAGACCTCAACAAGGCATGTCCAAAGGATAGTTATCCACTGCCTAAGATCGACAGTCTGGTCGACTCAACAGCCGGACATGCCCTGACGAGTTTCATGGACGCCTATTCAGGTTTCCATCAGATCCCCCTGTGGAAAAAAGATTAAGAAAAGACGGCATTCGTCACTGATCAGGGGTTGTTCTATTATACTGTGATGCCGTTTGGTTTGAAGAATGCGCCTGCTACCTTCCAACGAATGATTAATACGGTCTTCATTAATCAAATTGGAAGGAATGTAGAGGCGTACATTGATGATATGATAGTCAAATCCAAACAGCAGGCGGATCACCTTGCTGATCTCCAAGAAACATTTGCCACACTCAGGCGGCACAAGGTCATGCTTAACCCAAAAAAGTGTGTCTTTGGTGTTGAGTCTGGGAAGTTTCTCGGATTTTTGATTGACCAAAGAGGAATAGAGGCCAACCATGAGAAAATACAGGCGGTAATCGACATGCAATCGCCCCGTACTGTGAAGGAAGTGCAAAAACTAACAGGTTGTCTGGCGGCCCTGGGGAGATTCCTCAGCCGTTCAGGCGACAAGTGCCTCTACTTTTTCCAGGCAATCAAAAAGAAGACAAATTTTGAATGGGGGATGATGGAGAAGCGGCCTTTCAAAGGCTAAAAACTCATTTGCACTCTTTGCCGAGGCTTGTCAGCCCTTTTCCTAAAGAGAAGCTCTTCATGTACTTATCTGTCTCTGATCATGCCCTCAGTGCTGTCCTCTTAGCTGAAAGAGATGGCATCCAGCTCCCAGTGTATTTCATAAGCCATGTTTTGAGAAATGCGGAGCTTCGGTACCCCATGGTTGAGAAATTCGGCCTTGCCCTTTACATGGCCATCAAGAAGCTTAAACCTTACTTCTTGGCGCATGCGGTAGAGGTCTATACTGACCAACCGATCAAACGGCCACTCACAACCTTGGAGTCTTCTGGACGAATGCTCAAATGGGCAATCGAAATACAAGGATTAGAAATCTCTTATGAATCAAGGAAGGCAATAAAGGGACAAGCATTTGCTGACTTTATTGTCGAAAAGACAAGGCCGGTTGTTCCGGACAATACGGACCAGGTTTGGAAAGTATATGTGGATGGAAGCTCCACTGTGAACGGCTGTGGTGCGAGGATTATCTGTCAATCTCCTGAAGGAGATCAGTACAAATACGCACTACAGTTCAAGTTTCAGGTCTCTAATAATGAGGCCGAGTATGAGGCCCTGCTGGCCGGCATCCGGTATTGCAAGGCGGCAGGGGCGAAGAAGGTATCCGCCTGCTCTGATTCTCAACTGGTCGTACTTCAGGTTAATGGAACGTACGAGGCCACTCATCCGGCCATGATAAAGTATTTGCAGGCGGTCAAGAGTGAAGTTGGGTCACTTGAAGAATTTCATCTAACTCAGGTGCCCAGGTCTTCAAACAATCAGGCGGATGCTCTGTCCAAGTTGGCATCATCCGCCTCCTGTGAAACACCTCGGTCAGTCTTCTGGGAGGTCATGGAAAAAAGAAGTATATAAGAGGAAGACCTCATTGGAATTCTTGACCGAAGCTCAACCTGGATGGACAGCATCCGGACCTATCTTGCAGACGGCACGCTCTCTGACTCACCACGGAAGGCGGCTATTCTGAAAAAACGAGCAGCTAACTTCAAGTTACGGCAAGGAGAGCTTTTTAGGGCGGGCTTTTTGAAACCCCTGTTGAAGTGTGTTACCCCTGAAAAGGGGAAGGAAGTTCT
Source organism: Chenopodium formosanum (assembly GCA_024500155.1). Taxonomy (NCBI): domain Eukaryota; kingdom Viridiplantae; phylum Streptophyta; class Magnoliopsida; order Caryophyllales; family Amaranthaceae; genus Chenopodium; species Chenopodium formosanum. The sequence goes on from CM044880.1 coordinate 46,828,480, forward strand.
CGAAGAGTTGCATTCGGGATTCTGCGCCTCCCATATAGGCGGCAGATCCCTCGCGGCCAAGGCCAGGCGGCTTTACTTTTGGCCGACTCTAGAGTCGGATGCCATGGAAATGGTGAAAAAATGTGACAAGTGCCAAAAGTTTGGCAAGCTCATCCATCGTCCGGCTACAGACCTGACGGCCATCCACAGCCCAATACCCTTTGCCAAGTGGGGCATGGACATTCTGGGGCCATATACAACTGCACCAGGCGACAAGCGCTATATATTGGTGGCTGTGGATTACTTTACTAAGTGGGTAGAGGCTGAGGCAGTCAAAAACATCAAGACTAAAGACGTCATTTCCTTTATCTGGAGGAACATAATCACTCGTTTTGGGGTGCCCATGTCTATGGTTTTTGACAATGGTCCTCAATTTGAGACGCCTCAACTCAAGACTTGGCTGGGAGACCAGGGGGTCTCAAGCTTCTTCGCATCAGTCGGCCGGCCACAAGCAAACAGTCAGGTCGAAGCCTTCAACAAGTTAATCTCAGACGGAATTAAAAAGAAGATTGAGCGGGCTGGTGGCCTTTGGGCGGATGAATTATCACATGTCCTTTGGTCCATCAGAACGACTGCTAAAGGGGCAACGGGAGAAACCCCGTTCCTAATGGTGTATGGTGTAGAAGCTGTTCTGCCCATCGAGCACTATGAGCCTACCCTTCGAATCATGTTGTATGATGAAGAGGCAAATTGGGAGGCCATGCGCCTAGCATTGGACTCACTTCCAGAACGCAGGGGCAATGCTGCCTTGCGTCATAAGATATACCGTCTGAGAATGACCCGGGCTTATAACAAAAGAGTACACAAGCGTCCTCTCAAAGTGGGGGACTTTGTGCTACGGAAAATGGAGGCAGTCGGTAGGGCGAATGAACAGGGAAAGCTAACCCCAAATTGGGAAGGCCCCTACAAAATTTATGAGGAGATAAGAGACGGCACCTACCGCCTGGAAGAACCAGACGGCAGGCAGCTGCCCAGAACTTGGAATGTAGACAACTTGAAAAAGTACTACTTCTAAGTACGAATGAAAAGACCTCAATTTTGTAAATCTCACGTATTGTTAATGAGAATATGCCTTCATTTTCCCAACTTATCTTTTTATTTAAGTTTTTTAAGTGTCGCCTGTACCAAATATAGACGGCCAATATGTTTGGAAAGCGTCTGTTCCAACAGCAGACGTCCCAGCCAGATAAAATCATGATGAGGCCCATGGCCGGATGTTAATAGACAAAAAGAGACCGAATGGTCACAGTCTGCTCCAACATGAGCATGACCATCTGCTCCAACATGAGTCAGATAATCGGCGACGTCCATTTGGGCGAATTCGTCGAGGAGAAGCAACTCCCATTTGGGTGGCACATTGCTCTACGAATATATCAAGCGGCCCTACCGAATGCTAAGGCAGCATTCGCAGTCGTTTGTTTTAATCGAAAGTGAAATCTAAAAGACCTGAATTTTCTATTTAACGCAGTCGTCACTGTTTCATGAGTAGAGGCTAATTGAGGCATAAATCCGGATGCGCCTGTTATTGCTCAGGGGCAAAACAGGCGGAATATTTTATACAAGTTAAGTTAACTACTTAGCAATTATTAAGGCTATTGGCCGGATGACGTCTGATCCTTGCCTATGGGGCAAGACAGGCGGACAATTAATTTTAAAAGAAAATTGGTTAAGTTACAAACTTAGCATTTTATCTCAAAGAGGCTTATGGCCGGAGGCGCTTGTTTTTTGCTTATGGGGCATAACAAGCGGAGGTTTACCCTTAGCAAATTAGCTAAGTTGGAAATTAGAGTTAGTTCGAGCCAATGGCCGAATGAACACTTATGCTTGCCAATTCTGGATGGACGTCTGCCGTGTGGTTTGGGGCAATCACCATAGTGATTGATTGACTTAGAAACCATGCATACTCTTCTAAGTATCAAAAATTTCTAAGTCAATCAATCAAATAAACCGAAACCACCCGACATCCGTCCAGGGGCAAGAACATTCGCATGATATACAGGTTATAATACTTAGCCAAAAACATGCAATCAAAAAAAAAAAAAAAAAAAAATTAAAATGCAAAGAACAACAACAATATGGATAACTTCAGCCAAATGGCCGAATGGTTCAAATTAAAAAGACCAATTGTCACCAGACGATTGGTTAAGATTGTTATCTGGTAAAGCCAGAAAGATTGTCAAATTACCCGACCCCTCGGTCGGTAAAGATACAAATACTCGGCACACAGGCCGGAAAAGAAAAGTACATGGCCATTCGGCCGCAGATAAGCATAAAAGCTTAAGTGATCAAGGGAGAGCCTTTTCAGTGGCAGTCGGCTTGTCGTCCTTCGGCTGCTCTTCCTCCTTTTTCTCTGGCTTCTCCGCCTGATCCTCCTCCTCGCTGCCCGAGGAAGACTCCCCAGAAGAGTCGGACCCAGAACTTTCCTCGGCCTCAGCATTCTCAACCTCTTCAATAAGGCGAGCGTCGAATGCTTTGCTGGCTTTGTCAAATTTGGATTTCCAAATCTGGTAGTCCGAGTCCGGCTGTACAGCCGCCCAAGTGTCCCGCATGATGGCTTCATAATCGCTCATCATTTGCTTAACAAGAGCCTCTCTCTCTTGATCAGCCACGGACTCAAACTTGGTTTTCAGCTGATGCTCCTGGTTGCTGAGGCGCTGCTCCAGGCGGCCCACCTTCTGCTTGGCTCTCTCGGCCTCTTCTTTGGCATCTTGAAGAGGCTCGAGCTTCTCCTTAAGAGTTGAAATCTCTTTCTTAAGGGAAGTGATGCGCAGGCGGGCCGAGTCCAGGTCCTTCTTCACTTGCATATTGGCCTCCGCCTGCGAATACATCATATCAAGCGTCAGATACTCATTCTGAGCAATATCAAAGTCAGCTCGATCCAAGGCGGACTCGGCCCGAGCTTTGGCGACTGTTACCTCTTTGGATTTCTCCTTGAGGGGTTGCCTGAGCCCTTGGACGCGCAGCATGGCCTGTAAAAGAACCGAATGGTTAAAACCAGGCGGAAAAAGAAGTAATGCTAAAAAATTGCTTGAGCCAAGACTCATACCTCGTAGAGGTTCCCCAAGATGCCATCCAAGTCAAGGGTGCCGACTCCTCTGACAGACGCCTTGTCGTTAGGATCAACTGCCCTAAGCATGGACTTGGCCATCTGGACCACAGTCGGCCTCTGCACAGGAACTGAGAAGGAGAGAAAGTAAGAAAAATAACTCAAGTACACCCAAATGAAAGAACAATAGGGGCGGATGGATTTTACCGTCGTCCTTCTGTTCCTCCTCTCTCCCCAGGCTCCTCTTCTCTCCTGGTGAGCCGACAGCAGTGGTGGGCATCCGGTTTGCTGATCTCCTTTTCAGCATTGAGAGAAGAGGCGTCTGGGCCTTTCTGGGGCTTATGAGCAACGTGCTTCCGGCTGCCCTTGCCGGATGCGCTCACATCACCCGCCCTTGTCTTTTGGACTTTAGGGTCGGATGGTTTTGAAGGAGATTTGGAAGGCGTACCCTACATCCACACAAGATAAACGCAAGTTAGAAATCATTCGGGCAAATTTAATATTGGTCAGAAATGAAAGTATAACAATTTTCTACCTTGGAGGTGCCGCCAGTTTTCTGTTCGTCCACTTTGGTGTGGGTGGTTGCTTCTGCCCTGTTTAAAACATTTGACCTATATCGAGCAGCAGATACAGCCGGCTTCCTTGTGGCCGAGAGCTTTTCCATTGCTTTATCTTCAAAAATAAACAAGTGATTAGCATCATTAAACAAGCACTAAAAAGCAGAAGTAATTGCATATAAAACAGACGGCCGACTACCTCTCGGCATCTCAAAACTTAGCCCACAGGCGGCTAAGAATGTCCCTTCTTCAAACCACTTGTACAAAGGGAGATAACATTGAGGGGTGACCTCCTTGTCTCCCTCATCATTCGTCCACACGGACACGGTAAACAACCCCGCGTCCATGATCTCCTCCTTTGCCTGCTTAGGAATAGGCGGCAATGCGCTCCTGCCTGCTAGGAGAGGTGGATCCTTATTCCACCTGTTATACTTTTGGTTCAGGCGGCTGTCGGCAGACTTGACTATATAAAACTTAGTCCTCCAGTCTTTCCACTTGTTCTCTTTGCCAACAGCCATCATGTACCCCTTGCAAGTGGTTAAGGTGTACCAGCCTTCACCGCCCCTAGCAGGCGCCCTGCTCAGATAGTGCATGTGGGCGAACGCTTCAAAGCTCGCCTCCACCTACAGCATCTCACAGGCGGCAACGTACCCCAGAATATTGATCCAGGAGTTGGGTACAAGTTGCCAGATACCCAGTTGGTATCCGTCCAAGATCCTCTCCACGGCCGGATGGAGAGGGAAGCGGAGCCCAGCCTGGAAGGCCGCTTCATAGTAGTCGAATGCTTTGTCTTGATAGCTGGCCAGGCTCGGCCAGGTTATGGTGTCGCCCTCGTTAGGGACCGACAAAGTGTAGCCATAGCCTAGGACGACCTTGCGCCTAAAATTGGCAAGGTCGGATGCCATGGCACTCCGCCTGCCTGGCGGAACATGCTGATAGTAGGGGGCTCTCTCCAAGCGCCTGGAAGCACTCGGCTCGGCCCAGCTTTCCCTCCTATCCACTTCCAGGGACTCTCTGGCAGAATCTATGTTTGATCTAGCCTCCTCTGAAGCTACGGAGGCATTCTCTGAAGAAGATGACGAGGCCGACTCGTCATCAGAGCTCTCATCAGAGCTAGGGGACCGCCGACTGGTGCCAGCGGGGTCCTCCCCTAGACTCTCTTCCGGCGCCTGTCCAGAAGGCCCGGCTTGATATTCTTCATCCGCCTCCCTCAGGATTCCATCACTGGGAGTTCCACTAGATGTGGGCGAATGGTAATAAGTGGGGGTTGGAGGAAGATAAGAAGGGCTGTCAGGGTGTTCCGACAGCTCACTATGAGGCACTCTTATTGAGCTGTCTGAATAAACAGTCGACCCGTCCGAATGGTAGAAAACTCCATCGGAGCTACACTGCCTTGCTGTTCTTTTGGTCCTTGCCATAGTGTCCTGCACAGACACAGAAACGGTCGGATTCGGAGAAGTTCGCAAAGCAGGATCTTTTGCCAAGCATTCGGCACTGCTAGTTCTAGATTCAGTCGTCCCCGGTGACCGGCTGATCACTATCCTACGCCGTGCCGCATGCAATTGGGGAACCATTTTTTCGAAAACAAAGAAAAAATGAAGAGTAAAAAGAAAATACAGGCGTTACCTTTAGAAGAAGGGAGAAAGACGCCTGGTTGACTAAAGAACAGTCGAACTGGTAGCCGTGTCCAATGTACGTGTCCCCTGTGAGGGGCAAATGATTTGGGTATTTTTATACCCGACCAGGTGGCCCAACCAGAAAGCGCCACGTGTCCTCCATATAGGTGCCATTTGGACCTATGAAGTGATGACACGTGGAGGGTGGCCTTTTCTCCGTCCTACGTGGACTGAAGGTCCAGCAAGGACCATTCAGACGGCGACACGTGTCACCCAAAAAGTGCTTCAGAATCCTTTTTGGCACAGTGACACATGTCACTCAGGTATTGACCCTGGGATGGCGGCCTTCTCAGGCCCAAATCCCGAGGCGCCGCAAAACAGCGTGACCTAACTCCTAGGTCACCAGATCCTAGGAGGGCACACTTTTCCCTATAAAAAGGGAAATTACGTCATTTATGACGATACACGAAAAAAGAGAGAATTTTTTACACATAACACGAGACAATACGTCACTTACCACAGAGCTGTCGTTTTCAAGGAACACACAGCACTTTACCTGAGCTTGGAATCCAAGCAGATAACTTTACTTCCGCACGTTTCATCTCCGAATATTTACTGACTTAATCTTCGGAGGCGGACCACCGACCATCCGGCGGTCCGTTTGCTTTGCAGGTACAGGCATCTTCAGTTGAATCCAGTTTCAGTGTTGTAACTCTCCCGAGGGACAAAAACCCCCGAAACAAAATTAATTAACATCACATTCATCCATTTCCCTAGAACAAAACCTAAACTAACATAATGAACAAAAATATGGAAAACAAGATAAAATAATAATAAAAGCAAGAATCAACAACTAAACTAATTAAACTACTCAAATCAACAAATAAATAAGCAAAAACAATAATAAATGAAAGCAATAAAGGTGAGAGAAAGTTAGGAAAACTCATTGAATTTATGAGAGGAAAAATCCACAAATTTGCTTCTTCAAAATCCCAAAAACTCCATGAAAAATCCCATCTTTCTCTCTCTAAACTACTCCTAACCCTAAGAGAGAGAAAATAAAGACTAAAACTAATCTAATCTAGGCTAAAATAATGTTAAGTGAATGTTATGAGAAAATAACCTCAAAGGGGTATTTATAATACAAGGCTAAAAAAAATAAAGTAAAAGAGAAAACTAAAAAGAAATAAAAACTAAACTAAAATAATTAAAATAACTAAACTTAAAAACCAAAAATAAAACTAAACTAAAAATAAAATAAAATAAAAGAAAATAAAAAGAAAAAAAGGAAAAAGAAAACAAAAACCAAAAAAATCCCCCCAAAACAGTACAAACCCACGAAACCCCATCAGCTTCCCCATTTTCTTTCTCTTTCGATCTTGGCTGCTCTGATTTTCTTTCCATCATCACCATCACGCACCATCAATCATCACTCAATCACCACCGTCAATCCTCATCGTCATCAATCAAGCGTCAATCAAAACCGTTCAATTCTCATTAAAAATCACGTGAAAAACTCGTGATTGACCCACGAATGCGCGCCCGCGAAGACACCACGCAGAGGTCGCGCTAGGTTCTGCCTCGACTCTGATTTTGGACTCAATCTCGTGCGCTTTCTGACAGGGCTGCGCGGCCGCGATGATATGGGTTGTTGTTATTGTTGTGGCTGGTGGTGTGAGAATCGCGTGGTGGTTGATTGTGAGCTGAGGGAGCAGGGGAGGTGCGATTGGAGGCGGTTTTGTGGTGGCTGGTGTTTGCTTGGGTAAATTAGTGGCGGTGGCTGGTGTAATGGTGGTGTTGCGAGGTGAAGTAGGGGAGATGCGATTGCGAGGGAGTTTGGTTTAATTGGTGAGTGGTTTAATTGGTGATTGATAGCCGATTGGCGATTTTGGCGGAGGTTGATTGGAGGTGGCTGATGGTGTTGGTGTTGTTGACGGTTGTTGTCGCTGCTGTTGCTGTTGGTGTTGTGATGTGTGGTGGTTTGTGGTGAGCTGCGTGGTGTTGGTGGTGTTGTGTTAGTGGGTGGAGGTTGATGTGAGGGCTGGTGGGAGCAGGGGATTGCGTGGTGTAGGTTTAGAAAGGGTGCGGTGTATGTTAAGCTGCTAGCAAGAGGGCAGCAGCTAGAGCATTTGCTTCGAACCTTGACCTCCGAACACAAATTTGACTTTGAAACTCGATCGACCACGGACCCGAAAACACCTACAACCAAAAACATCACGAGGGTGAAATGGAAAATAAAATAAAATAAATAAAATAAAGTAAAATAAAATAAGATAAATAAGTATAATAAAATGCTAAAACTAAAGAAATAATAAAATTAAATGAAATAAAATAAAATAAAATACGAAACTATAATAAATAAGAAAACGAGATAAAAAGAGAAATTATTAAAAATATAAACTAACGACTTAAACTACAAACATTAAAAGAAAGAAAAATAAAATAAAACACGAAAATAAACTAAAAACTATAGAAAATTACAAAAATACTCAAAATAATGAATAAAAGACGAAAATAATAAAATAATAGAAATAAAGAACAAAATAGGCTAAATTATTGTAAGATAAGCCGGAAAGCGACTCAATAATCACCCTAAAAGTGACATAAAAGTCACTTATCATGGTCCGCCTCCGAAGATTAAGTTAGTAAGCTTTCGGTAATAAAACGTGCGGAAGTAAAGTTATCTGCTCGGATTCCAAACTCAGGTAAAGGGCTATCTGCTCTTTGAAAATGACAACTCTGTAGTAAGTGACGTAACGTCTCGTATTGCGTGTATCTCTGTCTTGTCATAAATGTAAGAATGTCCCTATTTATAGGTTCCTTTTGGAAAGTGTTCCCTCCCTAGGATCTAGTGACCTAGGAATTAGGTCACGCCGCAAAACGGCGCCTCAGGATTTGAACCCTGGAAGGCCGCCATTCCAGAGGCAATGCCTGAGTGACACGTGTCACAAAGCCTTAATGGCCTTTGGGCATCTTTTAGGGTGACACGTGTCGCCACCTGAATGGTCCATGCTGGATCATCAGTCTATTTAGGACAGGAGAATGTCCGCCCTCTACGTGTCATCATCTCATAGGTCCAAATGGGACCTTTATTGATGACACGTGACGCTTTCTGATTGGGCCACCTGGCCGGGTAAAAATACCCAAATCATTTGCCCCTCATAGGGGTCAAGTGCATTGCACGTGGCGCCTGTGACAGATGTTATCATATGACTGGGTGGATTTTCAAATTGTTTTTGGGGGGAAAAATTAGGGTTTCCCCTTCCTATAAATAGGAGGGTTTGACTTCATTTTTGTTTTCACACCTTTGCGAATCTTGGCGAATCTCTGGACTTTTGACTCTCAAAGACTCTTACAGACCCTGACTTTTGTCAAGCATCCGACACTTGGCTTTCCTGACCGACTGCTTCAGCCATCCAAGCGTCTCAAATACCTTCTTCTAAGGTAACCGCATGCTCTTTTCTTTTATTTTTTCTTGTGTTTTTCGTTTATTCAAATGGTTTCCCAAACGTACACGGCACGGCCTAGGTTAGCGATCAGCCGGTCACCGAGGACGGCTGAATCTAGAACTAGGAGTGCCGAAGGCTCGTTCAAGAACTTTCCTTTAAGTACATCTCCAAATCCGACAGTCTATGTGCATATGTAGGACACGATGGCTCGAACAAAGCAAACGACAAGGAGATATAGGCTAGATGGTTCCTTTAACCATTCAGACAGTGAGACTCCAAATTCAGACGACTCCATTAGGGTGCTAGCTAGTGAGATTTCTTAGCACCCCCCAAACCTCTTTTCTAACCTTCCCCAAACTCCAACTTACTACTCTCCCTCTTCTTCAAGCGGCACCCCAGTGATACTATACTGCGGGAAGCCGACAGTCAGTACCAGGCCAAGCCTTCAGAACAGGCGCCTAAGGAGAGTCTAGGGGAGGACCCTGCTGGCCCTAGCCGGCAGTCCCCTAGCATAAGGGAAAGCTCTGATGACGATTCGGCCTCATCATCTTCAAATAGCGCCTCTGTTAAGTTAGAAGAGGTCCGAGCAAAAATAGATACTGCAAGGGAGTCCTTGTCAGTAGCAAAGGGGCAAGGCTGGGCGGAGCCGAGTGCTTTCAGGCGCTTGGAGCGCGCCCCTTATTTTCACCATGTCCCGCAAAGCAAGCGGACCTCCATGACATCCGGTCTTGCCAATTACAAGTGCAAGATCGTAATGGGGCATGGCTTCTCCTTGTCCGTCCCCAACAAGGAGGATACTATAACCTGGCCCTCCCTGGCCAGTTATAAGGACAAAGCCTTCGGCTGCTACGAGGCGGTCCTTCTGGCTGGTTTACGCTTCCCTCTCCATCCGGCCGTGGAGAGGATACTTGATGGATACCAACTGGGTATCTGGCAACTTGTCCCGAATTCATGGATAAATATCATCGGGTACGTTGCCGCCTGTGAAATGCTGGAGGTGGATCCCAGCTTTGAGGCATTCGCTCATATGCACTATCTCAGTCGGGCGCCTGCTAAGGGCGTCGAAGGCTGGTACACCCTGTCCACCTGCAAGGGGTACATTATGGCAGTCGGCAAAGAGAACAAATGGAAGGACTGGAGAACAAAGTTCTACATTGTCCGTTCCTCTAAAAGCCGATTGAACCAAAAATACAATCGGTGGGACAAGGATCCGCCCCTCTTGGCTGGCAAGAGTGCCTTGCCCCCTCTCCCTAGGCGGGCCCAGGAGGAAATTTTTGACCGGGGTCTGTTTAAAGTGTCCGTTCGGACAAACGAGCATGGAGAGAAAATAGTCGTCCCCCAGAGCTACATTTCTTTTTACAAGTGGCTAGAAGATGGGGTGTTCTTGGCCGCTTGTGGTCTAAGCTTTGAGATGCCGAGAGGTAGTCGGCCGTCTGACTTTAAGTAGACTTAAAATTGTTTTCAGTGTTTGCTGATAATGCCTAACTCCCTTTTTTTGGTGCAGACAAAGCAATGGAAAAGCTCTCGACAACAAAGAAGCCGGCTGCCGTCTCTACAGCTAAGTACCGCACCAACGTCCTCAACAGGGCGAGTGATGAGCAAAAAGCAGTCGGTACTCCCAAGGTAGTTATTTATGATACTTGGTATATTTTTTCAATAGAGGGTAAATTTTGCCCGCCTGCTTTTCTGACGCCTTTCCATTTACTCATGTAGAGCGTTTCCACCAGGACTTCTCCCTCCAAGCAATCCCAACCCAAAATCCAAAAAATAGGGGCGGGTGATGTGAGTGCATCCGGCAAGAACCAGAAACACATCGCTCACAAGCCCAAGAGAGGGGACGGCTCTACTCTTGAAGCTGACAGGGAGGTCAGCAAACTGGATGCCACTCAGGAATCAAAGGGTGGCTTTAAGCAACCCAGCACTGCTGTCGGCTCAACAAGAGAGAAGAGGCGTCAGGGAAAGGAGGAGGAGGAGGCTCAGCCGACGGTATGGGCTGCAGCTTTATTGAATTCCAATGCTTAATATTGCTTCTTGGAACTTGACTTAACTTATAATTTTGCAGCCCCCCCAAAAAGGTTGACCGTCGTCTAGATGGCCAAGGAGATGCTACGGGCGCTTGATCCTGAGGACAAGGCGTCCGTAAGAGGAGTCGGCACCCTTAACTTGGATGCCTTCTTGGGGAACCTCTGCGAGGTAAAAGAATTAGCTAAATTTTCCTTAACATTTAGCACATATCCGACTGGTTTTGACCATCCGGCTTTCTCTTATTTTCAGGCCATGCTGCGCGTCCAAGGGCTAAGACGGCCAATCCAGGAAAAATCAAAACAGGTAACAGCCGCTAAAGCTCGAGCGGAGTCCGCCTTAGACCGAGCTTAATTTGAAATTGCTCAGAATGAGCTTCTGACCCTTGATATGATGTATTCCCAAGCGGACGCCAACGTGCAAGTGAAGAAGGACCTAGATTAAGCCTGGTCCAAATTCAATGATCTTAAGGCCGAGGTTAAAGGCCTTAAGGAAAAGCTTGAGCCTCTTCAAGAGACCAAGAAAGAGGCCGAGAGGGCCAAGGAGCGGGTTAGCCGCCTGGAAGGGCGCCTGGCGAACCAGGAGCAACAGCTGAAGGCCAAGTTCCAGTCCCAGGCCGAGGAGGAGAAACAGGCCCTTGTCAAAGAAATGATGGAAGACTACGAATCCATCGTGTGGGCGACATGGGAGGTTGTACAGCCGGGTGCTGATTTTGGCATATGGAAATCTAAGTTTGATCAGGCAAACGAGGATTATAATGTTGAACTCCTTTGCCGGGCTGAAGAGGAGGATGCTGATGGTGAAGAGGCCCACTCCTCTTCAGGCTCCTCCGGGGATGAAGACGGGGAAGAGGATGGCGATAAAAAGTAAGAGCAGCCGACAAATGATGATGTAGCTGCCAATGCTGTCAATCCCTCTGCCCCTTAAAGCTTTTTATTAGTTATTTCTGCGGCCGAATGGCCATTGATTTCATCTTCCGGCCTGCGTGCCGAGTATCTATGTATCTTTATCGACCGAGGGGTCGGGTAATTTGACAATTTCTCTGGCTTTGCCAGCAAACAATCTTACCCAATCGTCTGGTGGCGATTAGGCCATTATTTTTGAAATCATTCGGCCGCTTGGCTGAAGTATTCATATTGTTGTTCTTTAAATTTTTTTCATTGCAGGTTTTTTGGGTAAGTATTATAACCTGTATAGCATGCGAATGTTCTTGCCCTTGGACGGATGTCGAGTGGTTTCGGTTGAGTGGATTGATTGACTTAGAAATTATTGATACTTAGAAGAGTATACATGGTTTTTAAGTCGATCAATCACTATGATGATTGTCCCAAACCACGCGACAGACGGCCATCAGGAGCGAATGAATAATTATTTTCATTCAGCCATTGGCTCAAACAAAATACAATATTTTTGACTCAGCAAATTTTTCTAAAAAGAAATCCCTTTCCAGTTTTGTTCGAAGAACTAAAAGCAGGCGCATTCGGCCTTAGGCCTCGATGAGATAAGATGCTAAGTTTTAACTTAGTCTTAATTTTACTTTTGAATAGTCCGCCTGTCTTGCATTAGAGCAAAAACAGGCGATGCCTCAATAGCCTCTACTTATGAAAAAGTGATCCTTTTCCGACTGTGCTATAACAGTTAGAAAATTCTGGCGTTTAAGATTACACTTTCGATTAAACCAATTGACTGCGAATTCTGCCTTAATATTCGATAAAGCCGCTTGGTGTATTTGTAGAGCAATGTGCCACCCAAATGGGAGATGCTTCTCCTCGACGAATTCGCCCGAATGGACGTCTTCGGTTATCTGACTCATGTTGGAGCAGACGGTCATACTCATTTTGGAGCAGACTGTGACCATTCGCTCTGTATTTGAATCTATGTGTTTTTCCTAATATCCGGCCATTGGCCAAAAAATGATCTTATCTGGCCTTGGGCCTTTTAAAGAGTTAAGCAAATATTCATTAAGTGTTGGCGTAAATTTAAAGAACTTCGTAGAAACGACTGCTTTAAAGCAGTCGGCTTCTTCAGAGGGATTGGGACGTCTGCTGTTGGGACAGACGCTATCCAAATGCATTGGCCATATGTATTTTGTACAGGCGCCACTAATAATAAGAAAAGATAAGCTGTAAATGAAGGCATATTCTCATTAAACAAATTTTTAAATGACAAAATTTGAGGTATTTACATTCGTACTTAGAAGTAGTACTTTTTCAAGTTGTCTACATTCCAAGTCCTAGGCAGCTTCCTACCGTCTTGTTCTTCCAGGCGGTAGGTGCCGTCTCTTACTTCCTCATATATTCGGTAACGGCCTTCCCAATTTGGATCCGGTCCTTGGAGGAGACGTGAATGTTGAAGGGATCGTCCTTCTCATTCCATTTTTTCCTTTCTTCCTCCTCACTATCCGCAAGCGGAGGTAAATCGTCACTGCTCTCACAGGTAGAGGCGGAGCTGTCGCTCTCCGTCTCCTCCTCATTTTGGGTTAAGGGGGCAGAGACGGCCTCATCGCCGCCTTGGTTGCACTCTTCCAAAAAAGAGTCAGCGGGGGTTGAAGGGGCGCGCGGAGAGGATCTCTCCAGAGCCGTTTGGTCTCCCTGACCAGACGCTTCTCCCTCAGGCGTTTGGCCGCCTGAGCCTTTGCCTTTGTAGTTTGGATCAGTTGCCGTCTGCATTGTCCGAGCCATTGTGTCTTGCACAGACACACAATTGGTCGGAACCCAAGGCAAAGGGTGGTCCCAACACCCCGAGACGGCACTCCCAGTCCTAGACTCAGCTGTCCCTTGTGACCGGCTGGATTCTAACCTAGGATGTGCCGTGTGTGTTGGTGATGCATCCATTTATTGCAAGAAATATGTACAAGCGGTGAAAAAAGAAAAAGAGCTGAGAGAGACAGAGACGGTACCTTTGGATGTGATATCTGAAGGTAGGCGGGTCCGGCTGGGTTGATGGAGAACAAACTTTCTTACTCGCGTCTGACCTAAACAGATGACTTCTACTCTCTCAAAGTTTTCTCTCTAGAAAATTTTTGTAAACGTACAAAATTATGAGGGTAAAACGGCTATATATAGAGGGTAAATATGGGGGCATTTCCGTAATTTACCCGGAAGGTGAACGGTAACTCTTTAATGGTAAAATTACCGCCAATAGGAGCGTGACAAGTGTCACAGATGCCACGTGGCGTGCCACGTCACATTTGTGAGGGGCAAATGTTTGGGGTAATTTTACCCCGCCACGTGGTCCAATCAGCGGATGACACGTGTTAGCCTTAGGCTGGCCCAAAGTGGACCAATCCCTGCTTGACACGTGTCACTCCAGAAAATAAGAGAAAAAGGCGGCCTTCATACCCTAATCCCGAGAAAGCCGCAAAACGGCGCAACCCACCAATGATTAGGGTTCAGTGATCTAATCAAGGGCACAAATCCCAAAGACCCTATAAATAGGGAGATGTCCCTCATTTTGAGGGCACATTTTACCATTTTTTACACTTGTATTCTCTTACATCAGAGAAAGACCTGAGCTTGGAATCCGAGCAGATACCCACCTAAATTTCTGTTCTCTTTATTCCGTTTCAAGTTACTAACTTGACCGTCGGAGGCGGAGCTCCAACCTCCCGGAGTCTCCGTTATTTTACAGGTACAGCTCAGCCGGATAAGACTTCATGACGTAACTCTCCCAAGGGACAAAAACACCCAAAACATCAAGTACAACCGATTTAGCAACAGGAACAAAATCGGGCTCAAAAACCAATGGAGCAGTATCTTGAGGAACCCTAGGTGTTGTTGCACTTGGATTGCTGGGAATAGTCCCTAAATTAAGTTAGGAATTACCTTCCAGCAAATCATAGTTAGTAATCGAAGTGATTCCTGGAGTATTTCCAGCAGAGTTTGTCCTTAAATCCAATGGAACAATAGTTTTTGGTACTGTTTGAGATGCTTTGATCAACCAGGCATGGAAATCCTCAAGAGCTCTCAGTTCAGCCCTAGTAACCTTCCCACCTGAAAAACAACTCAGATGAGGTGGAGAAGTGATAAGCTCCTCAGGATCTTCATCAATTTCTAGAATCAATGAAGATCTAGTAAAACCAGGCGCATTTAATCAATTAACATCATTACTCAACAAAGTCAAAGAAGATTTAAAAGGGTGATTCAAGTTATTTGGAGGCTTAGGAGTGGATTGCTTCTTCTTTTTCGCCATTGAAACTCAATCAAGCTAAAGCAAAACCAGCAAAATCAAATCGCCATGGGAGGAAGAAGAAGAGAGAAAAGTCAACGCAAAGTCAAACCTCCTTGAATATTGTTTTCATTTTATTCAAAAAGCATATTCAATTAGCTTTGTTTGAATTTATTTGACTTTCATTTGATTCAATTTATTTTAGTTGAATGCATTAATCTTTTATTTTATTTAAAAGCTCTATTTCAATTTTTTTTGACTTTCATTATGTTAAAAATGCTTTGTTTGAATGTGTTTAACTATCATTTGATTCAAAAATCTTTGTTTTGAATGTTTTTTACTGACATTTTTTTCAATTAGCTTTTGTTTCAGGTGCTTTTTGGATTTCCTCGGATACTGGTCACGCTCTTCTGGCAACGAGACTGAGACACCTAAAAAACAACGAATATTCCGTTGTCGGAATATTCCCCTTCGACGAACAAGTCAGCGTTCGGAAACAGAAAAGGCTAGAGAGAGAAAGTAGAGAGAAGTTAAAGCTATTAATGCTCTTTTTCTTGTAATGTCTTAATTAGTGCTATTCCCAAGTTCCAGGTGTCATGCTTGATCCCTTTCATGGTTGGGCCGCTTGAGGCGAAACCTCCTTATATCACGGCCACAAAGCCTGAATCGGTGTTATTCCCATCATCTTCCTTGTCTTTGTTCTTATCATTTTTCTTCCTCTTCTCGGTCGTGTTGTTTGTTCGTGTGTAAGTGAATTTGGACTTCATCACATAAGAGTTCTGCATGCCCTTCTCGGCTAGCTTGTCCAACAATCTCTTCAAATTGATACAATCGTTCGTGTCATGCCCCACGTCCTTATGGTAATGACAGTACTTGTTCTTGTTCCTGTACTTCGTCGGTCCTCTCAGTGGATGTGGCTTTTCAAACTCAAACTTATCCTTGATTTCCATCAAGATGGAGTAACATTCCTTGTTGAACTCATATTGGGGCTCGTACGTCTTGACCTTCTTGGACTTCTGCGGCTGGCCATCGGCCACCCTAACTTCATTTCTCTTTTTTCCTTCTTTCTTTATGTCCGCCGAGTCTTGCTGAGAAGATTGTTTCTTCTCAGCCCCCCTTGCCCAGCGCTTCTGATTTTCTGAGCGAACAAAAGTTCGTCGCTTCAATATAAGCTTCGGCTTCTCATAAAACACTTGCGTATGTCCGAGTCTTTTTCCTTACTAGGTCAAATTTAAAACCATTATTCCTTAATCCCCAGAGAAATTCAGAGTAAGCCATTTCATCCGGCAGATTATGAATTTGGGCTTTTCTTGGTTGAATCACTAGACGTACGACGGTAGGTCGTCATTCTTCCCTTGAACAATTGTTGCCAAATTTAGGCTAGTCTTTCGAGGCGGTATGTTGTATGAAAAATTTCCCACAAATAGCAAACTAAGAGTACTGAAGCAATTGATACATCCGGTCGGGAAACTATTGAACCAATCTTGTGCCACACCCTTTAAAGTGGTCGGAAAGCATTTGCACCAGGTAGCATCATCTACACTTTGCAAGTACATCATGTTTCTGTACGAGGTGATGTGTTCTTATGGGGTGCATGTACCATCATAAGCTCCCATAAGTACACTCTTCACCTTCGGCGGCTGAGGGGCAGTTAAAATATCTTACGAAAATGGAGGCGACTTATCTCCCTGAGTTAGCAGACGCATCTGCCAGTCAATTGGCTGTGGCTGCACGGACGGTCCAGCTACGTAGGGAGCCTGACCGCACGTCTGTCTGTATGGCCCATATTGTCCGAAGACTTGAGGATTCGGCTGCATCAAGCCATTGAAACCCTAAGGAGGTTGATATTGAAGTGATTGAACTGGAATAGGAGTTGGAGTACGGAAAACTGGAATAGGAGTTGGAGTGCGGACAGCTTGACTTCTGCTTGAGATGGCCGTGTTAGTATGCTTGGAGAGAGAATGATTTGAAAAATCATCCGGCATAGTTGGGGTTGGGGTCGTGTCCGAGTAAGCAGCATGTTCCCGCTGCTTATGCCGAAGGAAATCCCTTGCATCCTCCCATCGTCTAGACGGCTCAGGCTCTTCTCTTCAAGGCTGCCTACTCTTCCCCCAGCCGACTGTGTTTTTGCCAACAGATTAGAGAAATTTGTCCGATGTACCCTTGGGGACCTTCTAATCGGCCTACAAAATGGGGTGTTCCCAGCGTCCGTTGCATTAGCCGCTTTGCTTTGTGGTTTCTTAGGAGCCCTCTCCCCCTCTCTATTGGGCGGCTGCCTAGAGGGAGAGGCTTTGTTGCTCTTAAACTCCTTACGGAGCTCGTTGAGTGCGTCCTTCAGAGAGGCTGCGGTAACAGGAGGGTCATCAGCTTCTTAAAATGTGGCAATCAGCAGATCACTGGTACGGATTGTAGGGATTATATCCTCTACATGTGCGTCCTCGCCTGGATTAGGTGTCTGACCGTCTATTGCCATAACGGACGAGTATCCCCTTAGACGGCGCCAAATGTTTCGGGTGTTTTTTGGATTTCCTCGGATAATGGTTACGCTCTTCTGGCAATGAGACTGAGACACCTGCAAAACAACAAATATCCGTTGTCGGAATATTCGCCTCCGACGATCAAGTCAGTGGTCGAAAACGGAAAAGGCTAGAGAGAGAAAGTAAAGAGAAGTTGGAGCTATTAATGCTCTTTTTCTTGTAATGTCTTAATCCACCCCTCCCATCATAAATGATTGAGGTATTTATAGGGGTGGATCTTGTGTCCATTTTAGGGTTTGTACCTTAAAATTGCGTGACATGATTGGCTGCACAATCGGAGATCACCACATGTTGTTTTGGGGGCGCCGCTTTGCGGCTTTCAATGATATTTCTCAGGATTTAGGCCCTGATATAATTAGGCATCTTTTGCGTGTTGATTTCAGGGGTCATATATGCCCTAAACACGTGGCATCTTCCTGTAACGACACGTGTCACTCTCTCATTGGGCCACGGGTCGCTACAGGATTGGCCTGAGCTCTTGAGTGCTTTTAAGCTGAATGTGTGGCATCTTCCCATAGTGACACGTGTCACCCTCTAACTAGGCCACGTGTCGCTACGGGACTACTCCACGTGTACGGGGTATTTTTACCCTCTACAGCTTTGTTTGAATGCGTTTGACTTTCATTTGATTCAATTAGCTTTGTTTGAATGTGTTTAACTATAATTTAATTTTAAAAGGTCTGTTTGAATTTGTTTGACTTTTTTTTTATTCAATTATTTGTTAATTGCATTTGACTTTCATTTAATTTAAAACCTTTGTTTGGATGTGTTTGACTTTCATTTGATTCAAAAACCATTGTTTGAATATGTTTAACTTACATTTTATTTAATTAGATTTATTCAATATATTTGAATTTCGTTTTATTTAAAAAGCTTTGTTTGAATGAGTTTGAGTATCATTTGGTTCAATTAGCTTTGTTAAATGCATTTGATTTTCGTTTGATTGAAATAGTTTTGTTTAAATGTGTTTGACATTCATTTGAATCAAAAACCTTGGTTTGAATGTGTTTAACTTTTTTTTGATTCAAAAAACTTTGTTTTAATGTGTTTGACTTTCATTTGACTCAATTAGATTTTTTTATTGCATTTGAACATTTAATTTAAAATGCTTTGTATCAATTTGTTGGACTTTCATTTTATTAAAAAAAAGCTTTGTTTGAATGTATTTGAATCTCATTTGATTCTAAAAACTTTATTTAAATGTATTTAACTTTCATTTGATTCAATCAGCTTTGTTTGAATGTGTTTGACTTTCATTTGATTCAATTATCTTCGTATGATTGTGTTTGACTTTTATTTAATTTAAAAAGTTGTATTTGAATGTGTCGGACTTTCATTTGATACAATTACCTTTGTTGAATACATTTGAATTTCGTTTAATTCAAAAAGCTTTGTTTAAATGTGCTTGACTTTCATTTTATTGACTTAGATTTGTTGAATATATTTGACGTTCATTTGATTTAAAAAATTTTGTTTGAATGTGTTAGAATTTCATTTTATTTAATTAGCTTTGTTGAATGTATTTGATTTGCGTTTGATTGAACAAGTTTTGTTTGAATGTGTTTGACTTTAATTTATTCAATTAGCTTTGTTGAATGCATTTGACTTTAATTTATTTTAAAAGCATATGTTTGAATATGCTTGATTTTTATTTGACTCAAAAAGCGTTGTTTGAATGTGTCGGACTTTCATTTGATAGATTTGGCTTTCATGAGTACATTTGAATTTAAATTATTCAAAATTTTTTTATTCTATGTGTTTGACTTTCATTTGATTCAAATAAAGTTGTGTAATATATTTGACTTTCGTTTTATATAAAAAGCTTTGTCTGAATGTGCTTGAGTTTCATTTGATTTAATTACCCTTGTTGAATGCATTTGACTTTCATTTAGTTTAAAAAGCTCTGTTTGAATTTGTTTTACTTTTATTTATTCAAAAAGTTTTGTTTGAATGTATTTGACTCTCATTTAATTCAATCACTTATGTTTGAATGTGTTTTATCTCCATTTGATTCAATTAGCTTTGTTTGAATATGTTTGACTTTCATTTGATTTAATTAATTTTTGTTGCATGCTTTTGACTTTTGTTTAATTTAAAAGGTAAAATGTAATATAGTAGTCCCACCTTTAGTCAGTCTTCCATAAACAATCTGATCTTTTAAAATTCCAGAAATAATCCCACCTTTGACCCTTATCTTCCACTAACGAACCCATTGACCTACAACCCGTTAAACAAATTAATTCTTTTTTTTTTCCTTTTTTTAACTACTTTTAATGTTAAGCCACTAGTCTAATCACCATGGCTACCGCAACACTTACTTCTTACCGGCACCCTCACCTACTAAGCCACCACGAAACCCTCCAACCACGCCGGAAAACCCTATAACCACCCCCAAAACCCTAACCCTACCTCGAAAACTCCAGAAAAGGGGAATAGCAGGAGAAGGAGAAAGAGGGGTTGCGGTAGTGCTTGCGGCCATTGCGGGTGCTTGAGATTCGCGGTAGTGGTTTTTGGGTTGCGTTGGCAGGAAAAGCAAGGCGGTTCGGGGATCGGAGCGGAAGCGGTGGCAGAGATGGGGAGGGGATGCGCTTGCTGGGGATGGGGGTATTGTTTCTTTTTTTGTTTTTTGTTTTTAATTTTTTTTCATTAAAAAATAAACCTATTAAAATATGACACAGGTCTTATAACCTAAGAAAACTGGTTATCAAAACAATCCAACTTGTTAGGGATCATTAGTGGACGATTGGGGCTCTAGGTGGGATTGTTTCTAGAATTTCAAAAGGTGGGATTGTTTATGGAATACCGACTAAAATTGGGATTATAAGATTACATTTTTCCATTTAAAAAGCTTTGTTGAAATTTGTTTAACTTTCATTTTATTCAAAAAGCGTAGCTTGAATGTTTAACTTTCATTTTATTCAAAAAGCTTAGCTTAATGGATTTTACTTTCATTTGATTCAATTAACTTTGTTTCAATGGATTTGACTTTCATTTAATTCAAATAGCTTTGTCCGAATGTCTTTGACTTTCATTTAATTTAAAAAGCTCTGTTTGAATGTAATTGACTTTTATTTGATTCAAATAGCTTTGTTTGAGTGTGTTTGACTTTTATTTTATTCAAAAAAACTTTGTTTGAATGTGTTTGACTTTCATTTGATTCAATTTATTTTTGTTGAATAAATTTAAATTTCAGTTATTTAAAAAGCTCTGTTTAAATTTGTTTGAATTTAATTTTATTCAATTAGCTTTGTTTGAATTTGTTTGACTTTCACTTGGTTCAATTTATTTTTGTTGAATGCATTAATATTTTATTTTATTTAAAAAGCTCTACTTCAATTTGTTTGACTTTCATTATGTTAAAAATGCTTTGTTTGAATGTGTTTGATTCTCATTTGATTCAAAAATCTTTGTTTTGAATGTGTTTGACTCTCATTTGATTCAATTAGATTTGTTTGAATGTGTTTGACTTTCATTTGATTCAATTAGCTTTGTTAAATGCATTTGATTTTCGTTTGATTGAAAAAGTTTTGTTTGAATGTGTTTGACAATCATTTGAATCAAAAACCTTGGTTTGAATGTGTTTAACTTTCTTTTGATTCAAAAACCTTTGTTTTAATGTGTTTGACTTTCATTTGACTCAATTAGATTATTTTTATTGCATTTGAACATTTAATTTAAAATGCTTTGTATTAATTTGTTGGACTTTCATTTTATTAAAAAAAAAAGCTTTGTTTGAATGTATTTGAATCTCATTTGATTCTAAAAACTTTATTTAAATGTATTTAACTTTCATTTGATTCAATCAGCTTTGTTTGAATGTATTTGAATCTCATTTGATTCTAAAAACTTTATTTAAATGTATTTAACTTTCATTTGATTCAATCAGCTTTGTTTGAATGTGTTTGACTTTCATTTGATTCAATTATCTTCGTATGATTGTGTTTGACTTTCATTTAATTTAAAAAGCTGTATTTGAATGTGTCGGACTTTCATGTGATACAATTACCTTTGTTGAATACATTTGAATTTCGTTTAATTCAAAAAGCTTTGTTTAAATGTCGTTGACTTTCATTTTATTGACTTAGATTTGTGGAATATATTTGACTTTCGTTTGATTTAAAAAATTTTATTTGAATGTGTTAGAATTTCATTTGATTTAATTAGCTTTGTTGAATGTATTTGATTTACGTTTGATTGAACAAGTTTTGTTTGAATGTGTTTGACTTTAATTTATTCAATTAGCTTTGTTGAATGCATTTGACTTAAATTTATTTTAAAATCCTATGTTTGTATTGGTTTGATTTTCATTTGATTCAAAAAGCGTAGTTTGAATGTGTTAGACTTTCATTTGATACAATTGGCTTTCATAAGTACATTTTAATTTCAATTGATTCAAAAAGTTTTTATTATATGTCTTTGACTTTCATTTGATTCAAATAAATTTGTTGAATATATTTGACTTTCGTTTTATATAAAAAGCTTTGTCTGAATGTGCTTGAGTTTCATTTGATTTAATTACCCTTGTTGAATGCATTTGACTTTCATTTAGTTTAAAAAGCTCTGTTTGAATTTGTTTTACTTTCATTTATTCAAAAAGTTTTGTTTGAATGTATTTACCTCTCATTTAATTCAAACACTTATGTTTGAATGTGTTTTATCTCCATTTGATTCAATTAGCTTTTTTTTAATGTGTTTGACTTTCATTTGATTTAATTTATTTTTGTTGCATGCATTTAAATTTTGTTTAATTTAAAAGGAAAAATGTAATAGAGTTGTCCCAACTTTATTCATTCTTCCATAAACAATCTGACATTTTAAAATCCCAGAAATAATCCCATCTTTAACCCTTATCTTCCACTAACGAACCCATTGACCTACAACCTGTTAAACAAGTTAATTCCTTTTCTTTCTTTTTTTAACTACTTTAATGTCAAGCCACTAGTCCAATCACCATGGCTACCCCAACACTTACTCCTTACCGGCACCCTCACCTACTAAGCCACCACGAAACCCACCAGCCACGCCGGAAAACCCTATAACCACCCCCAAAACCCAAATCCAACCTCGAAAACTCCACCCACAGCCTCGAAAAACCCCACACAAGTCCTGAAATTCAATCCTCAGCCCTGAATTTTCCAGCCCATCCGCAAAATTCCACCAACAACCTCGAAAAATGCCACCCATCATCTCTCAATTTGATTTTTGGCTTGAAATTAAACGCAAATCATGATTTCAATCAACTGAAAAATCGAATTAAAAGGAAATTGATGGTTTAGAGGAGAGAAACATACTAAAGAGAAAAGGGGAATAGCAGGAGAAGGAGAAAGAGGGGTTGCGGTAGTGCTTGCGGCCATTGCGGGTGCTTGAGATTCGCGGTATTGGTTTTTGGGTTGCGTTGGCAGGAAAAGCAAGGCGGTTCGGGGATCGGAGCGGAAGCGGTGGCAGAGATGGGGAGGGGATGCGCTTGCTGGGGATGGGGGTATTGTTTCTTTTTTTGTTTTTTGTTTTTAATTTTTTTTCATTAAAAAATAAACCTATTAAAATATGACACAGGTCTTATAACCTAAGAAAACTGGTTATCAAAACAATCCAACTTGTTAGGGATCATTAGTGGACGATTGGGGCTCTAGGTGGGATTGTTTCTAGAATTTCAAAAGGTGGGATTGTTTATGGAATACCGACTAAAATTGGGATTATAAGATTACATTTTTCCATTTAAAAAGCTTTGTTGAAATTTGTTTAACTTTCATTTTATTCAAAAAGCGTAGCTTAAAGGTTTAACTTTCATTTTATTCAAAAAGCTTAGCTTAATGGATTTTACTTTCATTTGATTCAATTAACTTTGTTTCAATGGATTTGACTTTCATTTAATTCAAATAGCTTTGTCCGAATGTCTTTGACTTTCATTTAATTTAAAAAGCTCTGTTTGAATGTAATTGACTTTTATTTGATTCAAATAGCTTTGTTTGAGTGTGTTTGACTTTTATTTTATTCAAAAAAACTTTGTTTGAATGTGTTTGACTTTCATTTGATTCAATTTATTTTTGTTGAATAAATTTAAATTTCAGTTATTTAAAAAGCTCTGTTTAAATTTGTTTGAATTTAATTTTATTCAATTAGCTTTGTTTGAATTTGTTTGACTTTCACTTGGTTCAATTTATTTTTGTTGAATGCATTAATATTTTATTTTATTTAAAAAGCTCTACTTCAATTTGTTTGACTTTCATTATGTTAAAAATGCTTTGTTTGAATGTGTTTGATTCTCATTTGATTCAAAAATCTTTGTTTTGAATGTGTTTGACTCTCATTTGATTCAATTAGATTTGTTTGAATGTGTTTGACTTTCATTTGATTCAATTAGCTTTGTTAAATGCATTTGATTTTCGTTTGATTGAAAAAGTTTTGTTTGAATGTGTTTGACATTCATTTGAATCAAAAACCTTGGTTTGCATGTGTTTAACTTTCTTTTGATTCAAAAACCTTTGTTTTAATGTGTTTGACTTTCATTTGACTCAATTAGATTATTTTTATTGCATTTGAACATTTAATTTAAAATGCTTTGTATTAATTTGTTGGACTTTCATTTTATTAAAAAAAAAAGCTTTGTTTGTATGTATTTGAATCTCATTTGATTCTAAAAACTTTATTTAAATGTATTTAACTTTCATTTGATTCAATCAGCTTTGTTTGAATGTATTTGAATCTCATTTGATTCTAAAAACTTTATTTAAATGTATTTAACTTTCATTTGATTCAATCAGCTTTGTTTGATTGTATTTGAATCTCATTTGATTTTAAAAACTTTATTTAAATGTGTTTAACTTTCATTTGATTCAATCAGCTTTGTTTGAATGTGTTTGACTTTCATTTGATTCAATTATCTTCGTATGATTGTGTTTGACTTTCATTTAATTTAAAAAGCTGTATTTGAATGTGTCGGACTTTCATGTGATACAATTACCTTTGTTGAATACATTTGAATTTCGTTTAATTCAAAAAGCTTTGTTTAAATGTCGTTGACTTTCATTTTATTGACTTAGATTTGTTGAATATATTTGACTTTCGTTTGATTTAAAAAATTTTGTTTGAATGTGTTAGAATTTCATTTGATTTAATTAGCTTTGTTGAATGTATTTGATTTACGTTTGATTGAACAAGTTTTGTTTGAATGTGTTTGACTTTAATTTATTCAATTAGCTTTGTTTAATGCATTTGACTTTAATTTATTTTAAAATCCTATGTTTGTATTGGTTTGATTTTCATTTGATTCAAAAAGCGTAGTTTGAATGTGTCAGACTTTCATTTGATACAATTGGCTTTCATAAGTACATTTTAATTTCAATTGATTCAAAAAGTTTTTATTATATGTCTTTGACTTTCATTTGATTCAAATAAATTTGTTGAATATATTTGACTTTCGTTTTATATAAAAAGCTTTGTCTGAATGTGCTTGAGTTTCATTTGATTTAATTACCCTTGTTGAATGCATTTGACTTTCATTTAGTTTAAAAAGCTCTGTTTGAATTTGTTTTACTTTCATTTATTCAAAAAGTTTTGTTTGAATGTATTTACCTCTCATTTAATTCAAACACTTATGTTTGAATGTGTTTTATCTCCATTTGATTCAATTAGCTTTTTTTTAATGTGTTTGACTTTCATTTGATTTAATTTATTTTTGTTGCATGCATTTGAATTTTGTTTAATTTAAAAGGAAAAATGTAATAGAGTTGTCCCAACTTTATTCATTCTTCCATAAACAATCTGACATTTTAAAATCCCAGAAATAATCCCATCTTTAACCCTTATCTTCCACTAACGAACCCATTGACCTACAACCTGTTAAACAAGTTAATTCCTTTTCTTTCTTTTTTGTAACTACTTTAATGTCAAGCCACTAGTCCAATCACCATGGCTACCCCAACACTTACTCCTTACCGGCACCCTCACCTACTAAGCCACCACGAAACCCACCAGCCACGCCGGAAAACCCTATAACCACCCCCAAAACCCAAACCCAACCTCGAAAACTCCACCCACAGCCTCGAAAAACCCCACACAAGTCCTGAAATTCAATCCTCAGCCCTGAAATTTTCCAGCCCATCCGCAAAATTCCACCAACAACATCGAAAAATGCCACCCATCATCTCTCAATTTGATTTTTGGCTTGAAATTAAACGCAAATTATGATTTCAATCAATTGAAAAATCGAATAAAAAGGAAATTGATGGTTTAGAGGAGAGAAACATACTAAAGAGAAAAGGGGAATAGCAGGAGAAAGAGAAAGAGGGGTTGCGGTAGTGGTTGCGGCTATTGCGGGTCCTTGAGATTCGCGGTAGTGGTTTTTGGGTTGCGTTGGCAGGAAAAGCAAGGGCGGGCCGGGGATGGGAGAGGATGCGGTGGAAGAGATGGGGAGGGGATGCGCTTGCTGGGGATGGGGGTATTGTTTCTTTTTTTGTTTTTTGTTTTTAATTTTTTTTCATTTAAAAATAAACCTATTAAAATATGACACGGGTCTTATAACCTAAGAAAACCGGTTATCAAAACAATCCAACTTGTTTGGGATCATTAGTGGACGATTGGGGCTCTAGGTGGGATTGTTTCTAGAATTTCAAAAGGTGGGATTGTTTATGGAATACCGACTAAAGGAGGGATTATAAGATTACATTTTCCTTTTAAAAAGCTTTATTGAAATTTGTTTAACTTTCATTTTATTCAAAAAGCTTAGCTTGAATGTTTAACTTTCATTTTATTCAAAAACCTTAGCTTGAATGTGTTTAACTCTCATTTTATTAAAATAGTTTTTTTTTTGAATATTTTTTACTTTCATTTGATTCAATTAACTTTGTTTCAATGTATTTGACTTTCATTTAATTCAATTAGCTTTGTCCGAATGTCTTTGACTTTCATTTAATTTAAAAAGCTCTGTTTGAATGTGTTTGACTTTTATTTGATTCAAATAGTTTTGTTTGAGTGTGTTTAACTTTTATTTTGTTCAAAAAACTTTGTTTGAATGTGTTTGACTTTCATTTGATTCAATTTATTTTTGTTGAATGCATTTGACTTGCATTTATTTAAAAAGCTCTGTTTAAATTTGTTTGACTTTAATTTTATTCAATTAGCTTTGTTTGAATATGTTTGACTTTCATTTGGTTCAATTTATTTTTGTTGAATGCATTAATCTTTTATTTTATTTAAAAAGCTCTACTTCAATTTGTTAGTTTGACTTTCATTATGTTAAAAATGCTTTGTTTGAATGTGTTTGATTCTCATTTGATTCAAAAATCTTTGTTTTGAATGTGTTTGACTCTCATTTGATTCAATTAGCTTTGTTTGAATGTGTTTGACTTTCATTTGATTCAATTAGCTTTTTTTTTTTGGTAAATTGAAATTATTATTACCAAAGAAGAAAATTACAACTTTCAAAAGCAAAGCTACAACCCCAAGTTACACAAGCCTTAAAATAGGCAAACAAACCCCCAAACTGTCCCTAGACCCCAAGTGCCATCTTCTAGGAAGGGTTCACTAGGGAAAAAGGAGACAGACCCTGCAAGAAAAATCCAACCACCTTCTATGAAGGGTGTCAGGAAAAGCAACCAGGAACACAGAAGAAACGAGCCTATCCTAGACTCAACTGCCAAAACAAGCAGCAGGACTAGACAAAAAGGCACACAACAAAAACAGCACAAACAAATAGTTACAATACAAGCAGTTGTCTGTCAGACAGAACATCTACAAGCTACAGAGAATAAAATATCTCTAAAAACACCAGAAGTAGTCTTACAGCTCCCTGTGAAAACTACAGCATTCCTCTGCAGCCATATCTGATACACAGTCTAAGCAAAGCACATTCCTAAAAGCCTATTTTTAGGTCTAGGCTTCCTGCAAATTCTTGAGATCCATTCTAATTCAGCATCAAACTGGTTTACAGAGTTTTCATAGCCAAACACTGCAAGAACCTGTTTCCAAATGCTGGTACTAAAAGAGCAATCAAAGAATAGATGTTGCACTGATTCCAAGCTCTGAGCACACAAAAAACAGATGGGATCACATTGAATGTTCCAGCTCTGCAATATGTCTTTAATAACTAACCTATTTCTGATAGCAAGCCAAGTAATAAATAAACTCTTTGGAGAGGCAAGATTATTATAAATAACTCTTTTCCAAGTCACTTTGGGCACCTGACCAATAGTGCAGTGATAAATCTTTTTGATCTTGACTTTCCCACCATGCATAACAGAATCCC
Organism: Chenopodium formosanum; assembly: GCA_024500155.1. Classification (NCBI taxonomy): domain Eukaryota; kingdom Viridiplantae; phylum Streptophyta; class Magnoliopsida; order Caryophyllales; family Amaranthaceae; genus Chenopodium; species Chenopodium formosanum. The sequence goes on from CM044880.1 coordinate 46,856,156, forward strand.
AGCTACCAATATTATCCATGATAGATCTACATTTGAGAATTCTCTTAAGCACCCAAGAACATTTCTTGGGAGCTGGCATGCCCCACCAAGACTTCCATTTGAAATAGTAAATATGAACCCATTTAACCCAAAGGCTATCAGCCTTATGAGCCAGATCCCATAAAAGCTTGGTAATTGCAGCAAGATTCCATTCAAGGGAGAGAAATAAGGTTCTACTCCCCACTCACTTTAGACTGACAAACTTAAGACCAAGAAACTAGAGATTTCTTAGAGGGGTTAGCTTTCCCAGTCCAGAGAAACACTCTAAATCTTTATTCAATCTCTTTAAGAATCTTCTTGGGAAGGACAAAAATTTGAGCCCAATATGTCTGAATCCCAAAAAGAACACTCTTCACCAAGTGTAATCTACTAGCATAAGAAAGATGCCTTGCAGTCCACCCATTGATCCTGGCAGTTACCTTGTCCACCAAGGGCTTACATTGAGCAATAGTGAGCTTTTTAGAAGATAAAGGAACTCCTAGATATCTAAAAGGAATAGAACCAAGAGCAACCCCAATCAGAGCTCTAAGACTACTTTGCTCATCCTCTAATAAACCTCTAAAATAGACCTCACTCTTATCCAAGTTTGCAGCAAGCCCTGAAGCTTCTAAGAACTTAGTAAAAGCCTGAAAAAGAAGAGAAACAGAACCAGCATCTGCCCTAGAGAACATCAATAGATCATCAGCAAACATGAGATGGGTCAAGTTCATTTTCTCACATCTAGGATGGTAATTAAAGTCTGGGTTCTGCTGTAAGTCAGAAAGACACCTGGAAAGGTACTCCATCCCAATAGCAAAAAGAAAAGGGGACATGGGGTCACCCTGTCTAAGACCCTTCCTAGCTAGAAAAGGCTTAGAGGGGGTCCCATTGATCAAAATAGAGAAAGAGACAGTAGAAAGGCACCCTTTTATCGAACTGATAAACTGAGCAGGGAAACTAAGTTCAGCCATGACAGTTTGAAGAAAACTTCACTCAACTGAGTCATAAGCCTTTTTAAGATCAATCTTGAGCATACACCTTGGAGTGATATACTTATGCCTATACCCTTTAATCAATTCAGTTGCAAGCAAAATATTGTCACCAATATGCTTACTAGGAATAAACCCAGCCTGAGCATTATCAATGATCTCATGAAGAATAGAAGCCAATCTAGTAGTTAAAATCTTGGAAATTAGCTTATACAAAACAGTACAATATGCAATTGGCCTGAAATCTTTAGCATAAGAAGGATTTTGCACCTTAGGAACTAAGGTAACAGTTGTGCAATTCCATTACCTTGATAATCTTCCAGTGTGAAAGAAATCCAAAATACTTGCATAAGTATCTTCTTTCACAACACTCCAAACTTTTTTAAAAAAGAAAGCATTAAAACCATTAATGCCAGGAGCTTTGGTATTGTCTATACCTTTAAGAACCAAGTCAATTTCATCAACTGTGACAGGAGAAATAAGAGAATTCTGGGAAGCAGCAGACAGTTGCCTACCTCTTCTCATAGTACTTAGATCAACTCCAGGAAGAGCAGTGGCTCTGGTACCCAACAAATTCTTATAAAAACCTAGTGATCTCATCTTCAATAGCAGTAGGGGTCTTCAACAAATCACCATGCTCATTAAAAATAGAATCAATCCTGTTCTTACTTTGCCTCTGCTTTAAGACAGAGAAAAACCAATGATTATTACCATCACCAAGCTGCATCCAGTCTATTTTTGATTTTTGCTTATAAACATTTTCTTGAATACTCAGCTAATACTTCACATTTGCAATGGCTTCCATTTCCTGAGCATACAGGTCAGTATTCATCACATCATCAGAAATCTATTGCTGAATGTCAGAAAGATGGTATTGAGCAGCCTCAAGTTTAGCATGAATATCACCAAATTTCTTAATATTTAGAGATTTTAGAGCACTCTTAATCTGCTTAAGCTTGCACCAAACATTACCAATACCAATCTGCCAAGTATTCTCAATAATAGACAAGAAATTGTCATGATCAGCAAGAAAATTAAGAAACCTAAATGGTTTCCCCTCCCCGAGTTGAGCAGGAAGAATCTCATAAGCAATGGGGTTATGGTCAGAAAGAGAGAGAGCCAAATAAAGAGCTTCAACATGACCATAAAAATTAATCCATTCCTAGTTTACAAATCCCCTATCAAACCTAGAAAAAGTTTTGGGACCCACATGAGCTTTATTACACCAGGAATAAATAAACCCTTTAGATTTTATTTCAACAAGGGCTAAATCATCAATACAGTGCTGGAATCTCTAGTCTCATAATCTGAGACAGGAGCCCCATTCAGCCTATCATCAGCAGATAAAATGGAATTAAAGTCACCAGTACATTACCAAGGCAAGAGAGTAGTAGGAAGCCCCTTAAGACCATCCCATAGCTGCAATCTATCATGAATAGTATGGAGACCATAGACAAAAGTAATCAAAATTTGAGTCTGGGAATCTTTAGTACTAAGAAGACAATGAACAAACTGTTTAGCAGAAGCCAGAACATCCAAGGTAAGACAATCAGCTTTCCAGCCCACCCAAATTCTACCTTTAAGAAAGCCAGAATAGTTACAATGCCAAGACCAAGAGTTACCAAACTTCCTCTGAATATCCATACATTTTTGTTGTTTAACTTTAGTTTCCAGAATACACACAATGTCAGCTTTCTGGTTAGAGAGTAGCTTCTTAACAGAAGCTATCTTTCCAGGGTCATTAAGACCCCTAATATTCCATGAGAGGACTAACATTCCCCCAAAGATGGATTACCTTCACCCTCAGTAGGATCATCATTTCCATCAGCAATATCATCTATATCATCCCTTTCATGAACCAAAGGAAAATAAGTGTTTGAGCTTGAGACAGGAAAAGAAATCTTCCTATTAGCTTTCATCTTTGATTTTTTCCAAGGGACTTGCCAATCTTCTGACTGAATTTGAACTTCAGGAGTGACCTTGACTGATTCAGGGGCTTTAGTCTCTGCAGGTTTGGTTGTCTTAGGTACCCATACTTGCCTAACCAGAGGTTGCACAACTTTTTGGGCACCACTTTGCTTCTTCTTTTAAGGTACAGCATAGTCATGCCCCACCTTATTACACTTCTTGCAAAATGGGGGTGTCCATTCAAAAAGGACCTTAATCTCAATCAATTTTTCAGAAGGGCTCTCAACCCAAACAGAACTAGGCAGGGGCTTAGTAACATCAACTTCCACAAGAAGTCTAGCAAAAGAAACTCTAAGCTGCCTAGAAGTACACTCATCAGCACAAATTGGAACACCAAGCAAACTGCCAATTCTACTTAGAGTTTTAGCTCCCCAACAGTTCAATGGCAAATTAGGAATTTTAACCCATAAAGGAATAGTTCTCAATATTTCAGCATGAAAATCAAACTTATCCGACCAAGCCTTAACAATAGCTGGCTTACCAAAAAACATATGAGGACCAGAACATAAAATAGCATTCTTATCATCAGCAGATTTCAAGTTGATTATAAAATACCCCTCATCATGCCAAAAAATATTTGGTTTAGCTATATTACTCCAATTATCAGCAACAAACTTAGAAACAGCAGAAATAGTATGGGAATAACCAACAACATAGAAAATAATAGCATTATCCCATTTCTTATTACCTTCACAAATTTCAGCAGAGCTGAGCTTAGCAATCGATTTGCCATCTCTAATTTCAGGAGCAATGAAAGACAGAGAGGTCCCTTTAGCATTGAGCTTCCCTTTGAATAACTTCTTCCATTCTTCAGTAGCAGCCTCAGGAACTTGAATCGAACTATCAGGAACTCCAAAAGCTTCAGGACTAGCAGCAGAAGGAGCTATCGGGTTCTGATTTTGCTTAGAAACCAATGGAACAGTAACCACAGAAACCCTAGTTACTGTTTCATTGGATCTAGCTTGAGATTGAGCAATCGAACTTCTATAAGACCTTTCCAGTATCCTAACTTCACCTCTAGATATCATTCAACCAGATGGATGCACCAGATGTGGAGGAGGGGTTACCAGCTCATCTTCTTCAGCAATCGGTTCAGATGAAGAGATTCCAGATTTTTTCAGGTTATTCAGAATCTTATCAGACGGAGCATGAGTAGAGTTTTGTGGAAGTGGAGTTGAAGTTTTCTTCTTACGTGCCATGGAGAAGGAGGAGCTAGATGAAGACCCAACCTAGCTGCAAATCGCCATGAAAATCACCTTAGAGAGAAAGTCAACAGAAAGTCAACGCAAACAAAACTCGATTCAATTATCTTTGTTTGAATGTGTTTGACTTTAATTTAATTAAAAAGCTCTTTTTGAATTTGTTTGACTTTTTTTTTATTCAATTATTTGTTGAATGCTATTGACTTTCATTTAATTTGAAATCTCTGTTTGAAAGTGTTGGACTTTCTTTTTATTCAAAAATCATTGTTTACATATGTTTGACTTTCATTGATTCCATTAGATTTGTTGAATATATTTGAATTTTGTTTGATTTGAAAAGCTTCGTTAGAATGTGTTTAAGTATCATTTGATTCAATTAGCTTTGTTAAATGCATTTGATTTTCATTTAATTGAAAAGGTTTTGTTTGAATGTGTTTGACTTTTATTTGAATTAAAAACCTTGGTTTGAATGTGTTTGACTTTCTTTTGATTCAAAAAAATGTGTTTGACTTTCTTTTGATTCAAAAAACTTTGTTTGAATGTGTTGGACTTTCATTTGACTCAATTAGCTTTTTTTATTGCTTTTGAATTTCATTTAATTTAAAAAGCTCTGTTTAAATTTGTTTTACTTTCATTTTATTAAAAAAATCTTTGTTTGAATGTATTTGAATCTTATTTGTTCAAAAAGCTTTATTTGAATGTATTTGGCTTTTTTTTTTTGGTAAATAAAGAATTTTATTACCAAAAGTAAAGAGTTAATACCCATAAAAGTAGCAACTACTAGAAATGAAAGTTCAGTCCATGCCCTTTAGGCCAAAGAAGTAACAAAACCAAAGCCCGAAGGCAAAACAAAGACAACAACTACGGAACCTCTAACTAACAAAGGGAGAGGAAACCGAAGCTAAAACCAAAAGTGGGTAACAGACCCAAACATCCAAAGATATCAAATAAGGTGAGTATAAAAAAGCATTAGCTTAGCTTGAAAGCAAACACCATCCACCAGCATCATCATAAAATGCAGCTTGGTAACAATCCCACAGTCAGCCTACCAGGACAGAACAACAGCATGCATGCAGTACAATCCAGGACAAAAGATCGCAACCATGAACCATCATCCAGCAGCACAAACATAAGGAAGCTCAAGCAAGAAAGAGAAGCACAAGATGCCACAATAAAGTAGATCGACAGCTACCACAACGGAAAAGGAAAGAGAAGGAGTCCTGGAAGAACCAACAAACAAGGTAGCAATAGGAATATCACCCACCATACAATCCAGGCCATCAACTAGCACCTCATACTAGGAGATATCACTAAAAATAGAGCCTCAACCTACTACACACCAAGTAAGCTAGAATAATCTAGACTCACCCATGATAACCAACTTCCACCACACCAAAACAACAACAAAGAATACACCACCACCAGTATCACCATAGAACAGCTTGATAACACTCCATAGCCATCCTGCCAGGATAGAACAAAAGCATACATGCAGTACAAACCAGAACAAAAGATCGTAGCCATGAACCATCAGCCAGCAGCACAAACACAAGGAGGCTCAAGTAAAACATAATAGCAGAAGATGCCTGGATAGAGGTAGATCAACATCCGCCACAACAAAAGAGGCAAAAGAAGGAGCCTGGACAAAAGCAAGAACCAAGGTAGAAAGAAGGATACCACCCACCATACAATCCAAGCCATCAACAAGCACCTCATACTAGGAGACAACACTAAAAACGGCTTCATCCCACTATATACCAGGCAAGCTAATAAGACCAAGACTCAACCATGACAATCAACCTCCACCAAATAAAACAAAGAAAAAATACCTTCCATCAGCATCACCATAAAATTAGCTTGGCAAAAATCCCAAAGTCTGCATGCCAGGACAGAACAATATCATACATGCAATACAAACCAGGACAAAGGATCGCAGCCATGAACCATCAACCAGCATCACAAACATAAGGGCTCAAGAAAAGTAGAAAAGCATAAGATGCCGAGGAAAAGATAGGTCACCAACTACCACAAAAGAAGAGGGATAAAAAGAAGTCCACACAGAAGCAAACAAGGTAGTAAAAGGAGAAGCACCCACCATACAACCAGGCCATCAACTAGCACCTCATGCTAGGAGACATCACTAAAAACGGGCCTCATCCCACTACACACCAAGCAAGCTAACAAGACTTAGACTTAACCATGACAACCAACCTCCAAAAGAAAGAAACTATCCACCATCAATAGACATAATCATAATATCACAGCTAAATAACAACCCAGAAACCAGCCTGTTAGGACGACAGCACGGCAAGCATACAATACAAAACAGGATAAAGGATCGCTACCATAAACCATCATCCAACAACACTAATCACTAGGAAGCCTAAGCTGACAAAATAACACAATACATCTAGACAGTAGTTACAACCAAAGAAAATAATTCCCATTTTAACAATGATAGCAAAAGGGAGGCAAACAAGAGATATTCAACCTTCCTTTAACAATTGAAGAACATCAGGGAATACCTCAACATCTACGAATCTACAATTCAGGGGAGCTGCCACAAACCTCAAGTTCAACCTCCAAATATAGAGCAACACCCCAACAACCAAGGGAGCTGCCACCAGCCTAAGAGCAACCCGCAAGCACCAGACCCCAAAGAACGATGAACCTAGAAAAGAACACCAAACAGGGGGAGAAATCAGAGCAAAGACAACCGACGAACCACCCGTCAATCACATCAAAGCGCACCCTGACCTGCTAAACAGCTCCGACACCAGTAAAAGGGATCAAAAAGAAACCCATCCACCAGCGAACTAGAGCAAAAATCCACAACAATCGCTGAACAAAACCTCACAGCCCAACGAAGAAAAATCAACACTTTCAATTCCGGCTGCTATGAAATAGAATAGGCAAGAAACACCACCCAGCAGCCAATTTAACCAAAACAGCCGCCGGAACAATAAAACTCAGACCCTTTTTCAATCTTGAGCGAGGAACTCAAAAAATCGAAGAAGGGATCCGATTAGACTCGCCGCATCTTCCAGCCGCCGATTCTCACTAAACTAAATTTGACACCAGCGAACTAGCCCAGAAACCAACATCATCCAAAGAACGAAAACCCAGAAAATCAAGGGTTTGATGAACAAAACCAAATGAAAGAAAAAACGACACTTTTAGATTTCGGCTGCTATGATAGAATAGCCTGAAACACCGCCCAGCCGTCGCGCCAACCAAAACAACCGCCGGAACACCGAACTCAGACCCTTCTTCAATCTTGAGCAAGGAACCCAGAAAATCGAAGAAGGAACCGATAAGCCTCGCAGCACCTTCCAGAAGCCGATTTGCCCAACACAACCACTAGAACAACAAGCCCTTCTTCAATAGGATGAAGAGCAGACCGAGTTCCAACAGCCCTTAGGGTTTGAATTTTGGGGAAATGAAGAACAAGAAACCTGCTTCCCGACCTAACCCTTTGAAGAACGAATCCGATGAAGGCAACCACCGAATCCGTCTCCTAAGGGTTAGAGTGAAGCTAGAGTTTCTCTCTCTAGAAACAAACCCTGATTCCCAATTAAAAAAACAGTGAATGTATTTGACTTTCATTTGTTTCAATTAGCTTTGTTTCAATGTGTTTGACTTTCATTTGATTCAATTAGCTTTGTATGAATGTGTTTGACTTTCATTTAATTTAAAAGTTGTATTTGAATGTGTCGGACTTTCATTTGATACAATTACCTTTGTTGAATACATTTGAATTTCGTTTAATTTAAAAGGTTTTGTTTAAATGTGCTTGACTTTCATTTTATTGAATTAGATTTGTTGAATATATTTGACCTTCGTTTGATTTTAAAAGCTTTGTTTGAATGTGTTTGAATTTCATTTGATTCTTTTATTGTTTTTTGGTAAGTAACCAAATATATTACTATCAAAAACTGTACAAAATGTACAAATCTACATGCTTGTCAAAATAGGAAACTCCAGAACAACACAAGACCAAAAGGCCACACACACACAAAGCTCCTAACTTCTAAATTGCCACCTTCTAGGAAGGATTTAACTTAAAAAGAAAGGAGCAACCTTATCAGAAGCAGTTATTCCATGCAATGATTCTTAGCTAACCAGATCAGGGTACAGAGATTTCTGCCAAAACCATGATTCTAAGCTAACCAGATATGGTAAATCAAGCCTGCAGGCACTACCAGAATCACACCTTGCTGAATTTTGTTTTTACCAGTTTTCTTCCAAGTTTTCAAAGAATCTTCAATGCTAGTGCTATTAACAGTAAGCCCGAGCCAACCAGTGATGCTACTCAAACATCTAGCACTATAACTGCAATTGAAAAATAAGTAACAATTAGTTTCAGCATGTAAACCACATAGCAGACACAGGTCATCATCACAAGCATTATACATTGAACTTGCTCCACACCCATTTACTCCAAGGAACCTTATCCATAATACCCTACAACCATTTGCAACAATTAGAGATCTTAAACCCCTTACTCATCCAGTTATTACTAGTAAAACCATCTTTAAGCTCATCCTTGACCTTATACATAAGCTTCCAGCTCCAACCAGCACTTCTCTTAGGAATATAAGTCCACCAATCCTGGATCTTGATGTAAACTGAATGAACCCATTTAACCTAAAGAGACTCAGTCTTCTTTGCTATTTTCCAAACATAACTTCCTAAAGCAGCTTTATTCCAAGCAATACAGTTTCTGATCCCTAAACCCCCGGCATACTTAGGTCTGTAAATCCAATCCCAGGAAATGGGAGGACCTCTACTTATAACAGCATTCCCATCCCAAAGAAAAGTCCTGCGAAGTTGAGTAATTCTCATCATTACAGTTTTAGATATCAATAAGCATTAAGCCCAATAAATGTGAAAGCTCATTAGAACTGCATTAATCAGGGTCACTCTAGCCATATAAGAGAGATTTCTGCTGCTCCAGCAATGAATTTTAGCTAGGATTTTATCCACAAGAGCATTATAACCAAAAACTTTCATGTATTTATCATTTAAAGGGATACTCAGATACTTAAAAGGCATTTTTCCCAAGACAAACCCAAAGCACCTCAAAATTTCATCTTTCACTAGATCCTGAACATTCCCAAAATATATTGCAGTTTTATCAGTATTGACCTGCAAACTAGATCTAGCCTCAAAGCTTTTCAAAGCTTTTATCAGCAATTGGATAGAAGCAACATTCCCAGAGGAGAACAACATCAAATCATCAGCAAAAATGAGATGGTTTAACCCTAAACCCTAACATCTCTGGTGGAATCTAAATCTTCTTTTCTTCTCAATTTTACTAAGGAACCTATTCAAATACTCCATAACAATCACAAACAATAAAGGTGACATAGGATCACCCAGTCTAATGCCTTTCTTTCCTGCAAAGAATCCATGTAACCCTTCATTTATCAAAAGAGAGAAAGCAGGGGTGCACACATACTACATAATCCAGTTAATAAAATGGTCAGGGAAACCCAAGGCAACCAGCATTTCCTTGATAAACACCCAGCTTATAGAATCATAAGCTTTTCTAAGGTCAACTTTCATAGTGCATCTTAGGGGGTCCTTTTATTGCCATAATTCTTGACACACCAAAATATTATCAAAAATAGACCTACCAGCAACAAAAACACCTTGACTACAATCAATAAGCTCAAGCAACACCTCCTTCAGTCTCTCACAAATCATTTTAGAAATGATTTTAAAGATGACATTGCAGCAAGCAATAGGCCTATATTGAGTCACCATATTAGCATTTTCAACTTTAAGAACCAAGGTGATAGAAGTTACATTCACTTGCTTTACCAGTTGACCATTAGCAAAGAAATCAAGCACATCCTTGGTTACATCAGAACCAGTAACAGACCAAGTTGCCTTAAAGAATTTGCTTGAAAACCTATCAGGCCTAGGGGCTTTATCATCCTTAATACTCCAAAGGGCAATTTTCACATCTTTATTAGTGAAACCCCTACACAGCCTATCCCTTTGAACTGCAGACAGACTGTAACACCCCAATAATTCTCTCTAAAAACATATAAATACCCTGAACAAAATCCAAGAGAATTACTGGCTTGATACCGCCACGTGTTCAAACGTTAAGGCTATATAAAATATTAGCAGCGGAAAAACTAAATCAGTTATAAATAAGTTTCAAAACCAACAAATAAAACCAAATAAGTGATACAAGCTGGAACCATTAAAGACCCTTATTCAAAACCCTACAAAAATAGTAAATAAATAAATTCAGAGTTTAAATAAATTCAAACTTATGAAAAGAGATAAACTGCGAATAATAACCAACTCTCCACTCAAAATCCCACCACCTTAATGCAAGTCCAAACTATGTAAACACATGTGATGAGTCTGCTGCCCAGTATTACAAGTGTAAAGATAGGATCATTACAGGGTCATTGAAAGGCGAAGGTCATGACCAAAGAAGGACACACAAAGCACGCAATCAGCAAAGCTGAGTACATACAATCTGAGAAACATAATAAGAAATCCCTAGCATGCTACTAATAGTTAATCATCACGCATCATTAGTTGTAGACTCGACACATGACTCAACTATTTACATTACTATGACTCTATTAATTAATAATAAGTAAATCATTTTTTTTTTATTCATTGGATTACGCAATAGACAAGGTTGTCCAACCCCATGCTCCATTTGGAATATCAATAAAAGAAAACCCCATGCCTCCTTTCGAAAACATTAATAAACATCCAACGACCACGGGTGCGACTCCGTGACCGTAGTTAGTATGAGATCTCATCTAACTCCTATTTTTGAAAAGTATTTGAATAAGAGACTCGTAGATTAGACGGCCTCGAGAAAAGTACACGTCTTATACCCCATGTACCCTAACCCCTGATTGTCATTACTCCAAATGTGCACCAATCCAGAGTTTTATTGCTAATCCATCTTGCACTTTACGTGATTTACAGGTTTAGATTTGGTGATGATTCATATGCATAACAATACAAACATTCCAAACACAATTCAATCAAACAAGACAAATTTCCAATTTAAATTCTTGATTTATTAGTGACAAACAACATTTATTATTTATTCCTTTACTACCTCAGTGTATAAACACCTTGAGTGCATAAGGCACCCCAAAACCTTAACCTCATCTTATAAGACTTGAATTCCTCATTTACTCATCCTGTTTGCATAATCATGATTGAGTAATAAATTAATCTTTACACCAATCACATACATTTGCCTCTAAGCGCACCTTGCATAATTAGAGCAAAAATAATACTTGCAATATAAAATAGTGCACATCATATGAAATTCACAATGTATAACCAAACAATTTAACCTAGTCATCCCTATACATGATACTAAGTTCTCGATCTGTCCTTAAACATGCACCTGAAAGCAAGGTTTTGTAACTTGTATGTACCTTGAATAAACGAATTGGTATGCCACATTACTATCTATAAATCACCTTCAATAAACTCCTCTGCTAAACCAAACAATAACATCTCAATCAATACCCAATCAATCAAATTTACAGCAATACTAACTTACTTTAAAACCTTCAAAATCCAAATCAACCAACACTTTAAAACCTTCCCTTTAGTTAAAATTAAAGGCTTATATATATTTCTTTAAATTTTCTTTATAAAAACCTTAAAATACACTCTTATACATTAAATTACAGCAAGTTTAAAGTTTAATAAAAATCATAAAATTATTTTAAAACCCCTAATAATCTCCCTTTTTAATGGGTGATTAAACCCTCTTTATAAATCATCAAAAGTAGTACTTAGAAACTATTTTCAGTAGTTAAAACTTCAATAAAAACATATATTTATGCTTAATTAACTTTAGTCATAATTAATTTTATTAATCAAACTCAAGGATAATATTTCAAGTATAAAAAAAACTTGTTAAAATCAAAAAATGCCCAAAAATCATATTTAGAGACTGAATTTGGCCACGAGAAGGTGGTGCTCACCACCAAAGGTGGTGAGTCTTTCTTAAAACATTGTTTCTAAATGTACAACTTTACTTTTTTATCAAAATTGGATGAGTTCAGAACCTGACCGGGATAAAAACGGGATTAATATTAACGAACAAAAATCTAAAAATTAAAACACGAATTTACATGTTCAAAATAATCTGGATTTAATTTAAACTAATCATTAGTTATAATCACCAAAATTTCAAAACATCATTACTATAAAATCCCTAAATCAATTGTTCATAAAAACTCTAAAATCATGATTTTCAATAAATAAAAACCCTAGGTTATAAAATTTACAAAATTCAAAAATTATGATATTTTTAAAATATAAAATTATCAAATTTAATCATCAAAATAAAATTTGATACTAATTAAATTAATTTCAATCAATAAAATCAAAACCCATAAATAAATAATTATAATTATACAAATTAATAAAACAAAGGAGAAAATAAGACTAACCTTTTTTAGTGAGAAAATTTTAGGGATTAATGGGGTATTTATAGGGGAGGATGTTGTAGGGTAAATAGAAAGATTGGGCCTCATGAATGTAGGTTTCTGGAGGTTATGCTTGGTGAGTTGGGGTTTCCTAACAGGGTCATAAACTGGATAATGGGATGTATAACTTTTGTCTCTTACTCCCTTATGATTAATGGCAATCCTTCTGTCCCTTCCAAGGCAAAAAAAGGCTTGAGGCAAGGTGATCCTATGTCCCTTTCCTGTTTGCTTTGTGTATGGAGTATCTCTCAAGGTGTTTGCAGGACATGACCAAAAATCCAAATTTTAACTTTCATCCTAGATGTAAGAAACTTTGGATTACTCATTTGATGTTTGCTAAGGATCTGTTGCTGTTTGCTAGGGCTGATTTAGGGTCTATTAAGCTTCTTTTTCAGGCTTTCTAGAAATTTTCTGAGGCTTCTAGGTTGTCTGCAAACCTGGATTAGAGTGATGCCTATTTTGGGGGTGTCTTGGAACATGAGATAACTGATCTCCAGCAAGTGCTGGGAATGGCTAATGGTTCCTTGCCTTTTAAGTACCTTGGTGTTCCTCTTTCTTCTAAAAAGCACACTATTTCTGAGTGTAGGCCTTTAGTTGAAAGGTTTACTTGTAGAATTGATACATGGGCTGCCAAACATCTCTCATATGCTGGAAGATTGCAACTGATTAAAAGTGTTATTTTTGGCATTCAAGCTTTTTGGGCTCAGATTTTTAATCTGCCAAAGAAGATTATAAGGGAAATGGAGTCCAGGTTATGGTGCTTTTAGTGGGCTGGAAAAAGTAACCCCTCTAAGAAAGCCTTGGTTGCTTAGAAGTTTTTTTGCTTAACTAAGTCTTGTGGGGGTTGGAATATTACTTCTTTGAAAGATTGGAATAAGGCAGCTATAGCTAAGGTTCTTTGGGATCTAGCTAGCAAATTTGATAACCTATGGGTAAATTGGTACATATCTACTATTTTGCAGGCAAGGATATATGGACTGCTACTATTCCTAAGAAAGCTTCTTGGATTTTGAAGAAGATTCTTGCTTCAAGAATGCTTGTGCATGATATTGGTGGTTGGGATAGTGTCATTGTTAATGGGAAAATGCAAATCTAGAAGCTTTATAGTGTCATTAAGGCCCAGGGGCCTAAAGTTCCTTGGAAGAGAATTCTCTACAACAATCAGGCTTCCCCAAAAAGTTCATTTGTCACTTGGCTTGCTATTCTTGATAGGCCAGTCACTAAAGATACGCTGCTGTCATGACAGATTACTTGTGACCCTTATTATTTTTTCTGTGCTGTAGAAAGTGAAACAATGGAACATTTATTGTTTGACTGCAGGTTTTCTAAAGAAATTTGGTCTTCATTGCTGCATATTCTAGGTTTCTCTAGATCTATTCTTAGTTTTTCTGAGGAGCAGAAGTGGGTTGCTAAGCACTGCAGGAAGGCTAACAATAGAAGGAGAATTGTGGCTAAGCGTTTTTCTGAAACAATTTATAATATTTGCCTGCAAAAGAATGCTTTGATGTTTAAAGGGAATTGCAAAACAGGCACTGCTTTTGTTAGTGATATTATATTTCTTATTGCTTGTAGATGTAATAGTGCTGACATGTTTTTATTGTATGTTGTTTAGGTTCTTTGTCTGGTCCTGGTGCTTAGTACCCTTCTTAGAAGGTGCCTAAGTTCCTGAGTCCAATAGTTTTGTTCCTGGTTCTTTGTAGAACCCTTCCTAGAAGGTGGTTAGGGTAGAGCTAGGAACTGTTTTTTGGTGTTTGTTGGGCTTTGTGGTCTCTAAGTGTTTGGGTTGTTGCAACTTAGCTTATTAAAGGTTGTAACTTGCTTCTTTTTTGGTAATAAAATCACTATTGACCAAAAAAAACATGACAAACACATTTAAATAAAGCTTTTTGAATCAAATGAAAACATAACACATTCTAACAAATATTTTTGAATCAAATGAAATTCAAACACTTTCAAACAAAGCTTTTTGAGTCAAATGAAGGACAAACACATTCAAACAATGTTTTTTAAATCGAACGAAAGTCAAATGCATTCAACGAAGCTAAATAAATAAAATAAAAAGTCAAACACATTACAACAAAGCTTTCTTAATAAAATGAAAGTCAAACACATTCAAATAAAGCCTTTTACATCAAATTAAAGTAAAAAACATTCAAAAAAGCTTTTTGAATCACATGAAAGTAAAACACATTCACCAAAGCTTTTAAAATCGAATGAAAGTCAAACATATTCAAACAAAGCTTTTTGAATCAAATGAAAGTCAAATGCATTCAACGAAGCTAATTAAATCAAATAAAAGTCAAACACATTCAAACAAAGCTTTTTGAATTGCTCCCAGGAAGTGCTCTGGGGTGCTGAGTAGAATTTTGAAATATAGATCTGTTATTGATGATATTGGCGGTTGGGATGCTGTTAAACAGGGTGACAAAATCAAGATTAAAAAAATCTATTTGAAAATTATGGCTCAAGCTCCCAAAGTTCCTTAGAGAAGAATGTTCAGTAACAATTTTACTACCCCTAAGAGCTTGTTTATTCTCTGGCTTGCTCTTAGGAATAGATTACTTACAAAAGACAGATTGACTCTATGGAATATGCAATGTGATCCTACATATTTTCTTTGTAATCTGCATCTTGAGTCTGTTCAGCATTTATTTTTTTATTGCATATTTGCTAAGGACATTTGGGGAAGGATTTTGGCTATTTTTGGTTACAAAAGATCAATTTTGGCCTTTGATACTGAAGTCATGTGGGTTTCTAAAATCTGCAGGAAAGACAGAGCTAAAAATAGACTGTTGGGGATGTGTTTTGCGGAAGATGTTTACCATATTTGGTTGCAAAGGAATTCTTTGATCTTTACAGGAAGTTGCAAGCATGGTGAAGCTGTTCTTAGAGATATTCTTTTTGCTGTTTCCTACAGATGTCCTGTTCATGACAGGAAATTGCTAATTCTGTAATTTTTATCTGTTTCTTTGGTAGTTTTGTGGTGTTGTGGTCCTTAGTCTTGTATTACCAATTTTCAGTTCAGGTTGCTATTTTGGTCTGTTTTTTGTGTGTTTACTGTATAGCCTCTCTTGTCTAGTCCTGCAGCTTTCTGCAGCTAAGTCTAGGTGGAGGATGTGTTATTTTATGCAGTTTGCAATCTAGGTTGTTTGTGTGCTGGTTGCAGGTAGTGTCCTGGTTCTCTGTTTGTTCCTGTTTATCTGGTCCTAGCTTCTAGAACCCTTCCTAGAAAGTGGCTGGAAGTTTGAGTTCAGTTTGTTCATGTTCCTTTCTTTAGATTCCATCCTAGAAGGTGGCTAGAAAAAGCTCTAGAATTGGTTGGTGGGTGGTTGGCTAGTTTTTTTTGGTCTTGTGGTGTTTGGTATTAGTTATAACTTAGCTTTTGTAAGTTGTAACTTTTTCTCTTTCGGTAATAAAATCCCCTATTTACCGAAAAAAAAAAGCGTTTTGAATTCAATTAAAGTCAAAAACATTCAAGCAAATCTTTTTGAATCAAATGAAAGTCAAACAAGTTCAAATAAAGCTTTTTGAATCAAATGAAAGTCAAACACATTCGAAAAAACCTATTTAAATTAAATAAAAGTCAAACACATTCAAACAAAGTATTTTGAATCAAATGAAAGTAAAACACATTAAAACAAAGCTTTTTGAATCGAATAAAAGTTAAACACATTCAAACAAAGCGATTTGAATCAAATGAAAGTCAAACCCATTCCAACAAAGCATTTTAAATCAAATGAAAGTCATACACATTTCAAAAAAGCTTTGTGAATCAAATGAAAGTAAAACACATTCAACAAAGCTATTTAAATCGAACGAAATTCAAACACATTCAAACATAGCTTTTTGAATCAAATGAAGGACAAACACATTAAAACAAAGCTTTTTGAATCGAATGAGAGTCAAATGCATTCAACGAAGCTAATTAAATCAAATAAAATTCAAACACATTCAAATAAAGCTTTTTGATACAAATGAAAGTCAAACACATTCAAAAAAAAATTTTGAATTAAATGAAAGTAATACGCATTCAAACAAAGCTTTTTGAACCGAATGAAAGAAAAAAACATTCAAACAAAGCTTTTTAAATCGATTGAAAGTCAAACACATTCACACAAAGGTTTTTGAATAAAATGAAAGTCAAACACATTCAAACAAAGCTTTTAGAATCAATTGAAAGTCATACACATTTTAAAAAAGCTTTTTAAATCAAATGAAAATAAAACACATTCAACAAAGATTTTTGAATATAATGAAAATAAAACACATTCAAACAAAGCCTTTTGAATCAAATGAAGGACAAACACAATAGAACAAAGCTTTTTGAATCGAATGAAAGTCAAATGCATTCAAAAAAGCTAATGAAATCAATTAAAAGTCAAACACATTCAAAAAAAGCTTTTTGATTCAAATGTAAGTCACACACATTCAAAAAAAGCTTTTTGAATTAAAGGAAAGTCAAATGCATTTAAACAAAGCTTTTTGAACAAATGAAATTCATACACATACAAAAAAAACTTTTTGAATCAAAGGAAAGTCGAACACATTCAAAAAAACTTTATGAATCAAATGAAAGTCAAACACATTTAAACAAAGCTTTTTTGAATAAATGAAAGTCAAATACATTCAAACAATAGTTTTTTAATAGAATGAAAGTTTAACACATTCAAACAAATCTTTTTGATTCAAATGAAAGTCAAACTCTTTTAAACAAAGATTTTTGATTCAAATAAAAGTCAAACTCGTTCAAATAAAGCTTTTTGAATCGAATAAAATTCAAACACATTCAAACAAATCTTTTTAATCAAATGAAAGTCAAACACATTGAAAGATAGCTTTTTGAATCGATTGAAAGTCAAATACATATAACGAAGCTAATTGAATCAAATGTAAGTACAAGACATTCAAGGAAAGCATTTTGAATTAAATCAAAGTCAAACACATTCGAACAAAGCTTTTTAAATTAAATAAAAGTAAAAAACTTTCAAACAATGCTTTTTGAATCAAATGAAAGTAAAAAACATTCAAACAAAGCTTTTTAAATCGATTGAAAATCAAACACATTCAAACAAAGCTTTTTGAATCAAATGAAAGTCAAAAACAATCAAACAAAGATTTTTGAATGAAATGAACGTCATACACATTTTAAAAAATCTTTTTGAATCAAATGAAAATAAAACACATTCAACCAAGCTTTTTGAATCGAATGAAAGTAAAACACATTAAAACAAAGCTTTTTAAACAAATGAAAGTCAAACACATACAAAAAAAACTTTTTGAATCAAATGAAAGTCAAACACATTCAAAAAAACTTTATTAATCGAATGAAAGTCAAACACATTTAAACAAAGCTTTTTGAATAAATGAAAGTCAAACACATTCAAACAAAGGTATTTTATTCAAATGAAAGTCGAACTCATTCAAATAAAGCTTTTTGAATCGAATAAAATTCAAACACATTCAAACAAATCTTTTTGAATCAAATGAAAGTCAAACATATTGAAACATAGCTTTTTGAATCGAATGAAAGTCAAACACATTCAAACTAAGCTTTTTACATCAATTAAAAGTTAAACACATTTATACTTTGCTTTTTGAATCAATTGAAGGTAAAACACTTTTAAACATAGCTTTTTGAATCAAATGAAAGTCAAAAACGTTTCAAAAAAGTTTTTTGAATCAAATGAAAGTAAAATACATTCAACAAAGCTTTTTGAAATGATTGAAATTCAATCAAATTCAAACAAAACTTTTTAAATCAAAAGAAGGACATACGCATTAAAACAAAGCTTTTTGAATCGAATGAAAGTCATATACATTCTTCGAAGCTAATTTAATTAAATAAAAGTGACATTAAAACAAAGCTTTTTGAATAGAATGAAAGTTAAATGCATACAATGAAGCTAATTAAATCAAATAAAAGTCAAACACATCCAAAGAAAGCTTGTTGAAAAAATTAAAGTCAAACACATTCAAACGAAGCTTTTTGAATAAAATTAAAGTCAAACACATTTAAACATGGAGATAGTGACTGTCCTAATCATAGAATTAAGATTCAGAAGCCACCAGTTAGGAATCAGCAACAAAGGCAGCAGAAGAAACCTGAGGTGAGGAAGGTTTGGATGCCAAAGGCTCAACAAAGGAATCAACAGACAGAACAACCTCACGGCATTAGAGTGGATAAGAACAAGTTTGATGTTGATGTTGATCCAGGTATTGTTTCTGGAACAGCTGGTGGTTATAAATGTGTTATGGGATCATTGTGCAGAACAACAAATGGGAGGGTGTTGTTTGGTGACTGGGAGACAGGGGAGTGTTCATACAATCTACAAGGATAATTGGGGATTTTGGAATGTCAAGAGCCTTAACAAACTGAATAAAATTTGTGATGTTCTTTTGTTAATGAAAAACCAAGGAATTGGTTTGTTTGGGCTCCTGGAGACTAAAGTGAAGGCTGGTAACTTTGGTAAGGTCTTCATTGGTTTTGGTGGCAAGTGGTCTATAACTGCAAACTATAGTAAGCATCATGGAGGGAGAATATGGATTGTGTGGTTACCTGATATCTTTCAGGTAGAGATTGATAGAGTAGAAGCTCAATTAATTCATATGAAAGTTGTTCACAAGGCTTCTAAGTTTGTGTTCTTGTATACTGTTGTCTATGGACTGAATACTGCAGATGAAAGGGAGGTGTTGTGGCATCAGATTGGGGAGATAGAAAAAGATATTGTAGGTCCATGGGTTTTGGGAGGTGATTTCAATAATGTCCTTAATACCGAGGACATAATTGGATCCCCGGTTACTTTTGCTGAGATTGAGAAGTTCAGACAATGTGTTAGGCAAAACTTGCTAATTGATTTTAAAGCTGGGGGTTTATTTTACACTTAGAATAATAAGCAGCAAGGGAGTGATAGAGTGTGCACAAAGATTGATAGGATTTTGGTTAATGAGCTTTGGACTGAAAAATGCAGGGAGTTTAGAGCAGATTTCTTGCCTGAGGGATTAATGGATCATTGTCCTTATATTATGAGATTATTTTGGTGTAATGGGAATGTTAAGAAAACTTTTAGGTTTTTTAATATGTGGATTAATGCTCCAGGCTACCAGGAAGCTGTAAAGTAGGCTTGGAATAGTGAGGTGAAAGGAACTAATATGTTTATTGTGGTGAAAAAGCTGCAAAAGGTGAAAGAAGCTCTTAAGTTGTTAAATCTAACTAATTTCTCCTCAGTTGAGAGTGCAGATGCTAGTGCTGAGGCTTAGTTAGAAAAGGTATAGTGTCAGCTGAATAATGATCCTCAGAATTTGGAGTTGATTCAGCTGGAAAGTGATGCCAGGGAAAGGTTTTCGGCTGCTCTTACTTCAAAAGTGAAGTTTTTGAAGCAGAAAGCCAAATTACATTGGATGAAAGAAGGTGATGTTAATTCTTCCTACTTTCATGCCTGTATTAGGAAGAGAAGAATGCATAATAATGTGTACAACATCCAACTTGAAAATGGTGATATCATTCAGGATCCTGATAGTATTGCAGAAGCTTTTTTGGATTCTATGAAGAGTTATTAGGCACTGGTGGGACCCTTTCTAGACATGTTCATCTTGATGTTATAGCTGCAGGTCCTATTTTGGATGATGAGTAACATTTGAGTCTATGTAGAGGGTTTATTAGAAGAGGATGTGAGAAGTGATGTCTGAGTATTGAGGATGACAAGGCTTCTGGTCCTGATGGTTTCTCCAGTAAGTTTTTCAAGAATGCTTGGGGAGTTTTGAAAAATAAGGTGTGTAAGGAAGTTTTGGGCTTCTTTGAGCATGGTCAGCTGCTGAAACAGGTGAATGCAACTACTTTGACTCTGGTTCCTAAATTAGATAATGCTACTAGAGTTACTTATTTTAGGCCAATGGCATGCTGTAATGTGTTGTACAAGATCATTTCTAAGATGTTGTGTGAAAGGTTCAAAGAGGTTCTGCCTGGTTTGATTAGTGAGAATCAAAGTGCTTTTATTGCTGGTAGATCTATCATAGATAACATCTTAGTATGCCAAGATATGTTAAAAGAGTACAATAATAAGAGAAAATCTCATAGGTGTACTATTAAGGTGGATTTGAGGAAAGCTTATGATTCTGTGCACTGGTCTTTTATTCATGATATGCTGCAGGCTTTGAATTTCCTAAGTAAATTCATTTCTTGGGTCATGGAGTTTCTTTCTCTATTATGATTAATGGTGGTCTGAATGGCTTCTTTAAGGGCAAGAAAGGGATCAGGCAAGGTGATCCTATGTCATCATTGGTGTTTGTCATTGTGATGGAGTATCTATCAAGATTGCTAAAAAAAGTGGGTGCAAAAAGAGGCTTTAGATTCCATCAAAGATGCAAGTCTTTGAGGTTAAATCACTTGATTTTTGCTGATGATTTGATGTTGTTCTCCTATGCTGATAAGATATCTGTCTCCCTGTTAGTGAGGGCTCTTAAAGCTTTTGAGGGTTGTTCTGGTCTCCAGGCTAATGCTGATAAGTCTGTTATCTATTTTGGGAGTGTGCAGCCTGAAGTGCAGCAAGGACTTGTGAATGAGTCTGGATTTGTAATAGGAGAAACTCGTTTCAAATATCTTGGCATCCCTTTGAATGCTAAATATTTGAGAGTATCAGACTTTGATGCTATTGTTGATAAGATGCAGGCTAGAATCACTTGTTGGTCCAGCAGAAATTTGTCTTATACTGCAAGAGTAGTGATGGTGAATTCTGTATTGATTAGTTTGCACACTTACTGGGCTCAGTGTGTGTTGTTACCTAAATCAGTTATTTTGAGGATTACTCAGCTTTGCAGTGCTTTCCTTTTGTGTGGAGATAATGTTTTGTCTAAGGCTCTCCCAATTGCTTGGGATTGGGTTTGCAAGAGCAAAGCTGAGGGTGGTTTAGGAGCTAGAGACTGTGGGATGTGGAACAGGGCAGCTTTGGGGAAATATGTGTGGAAAATAGCTAAGAAAGAGGATTCTCACTGGGTGAAATGGGTTCATGTTGTGTACATCAAAGGTAAAGACTGGTGGACTTATAGCCCGAAGAGATCTGTAGGTTGGGCTTGGAGGAGATTGTGTGCAGTCAAAGACCATTTAAAAGAAGGATTTGAGCAAAACAGCTGGTTGAGTGGTCCTTATAGAATCTCTGAGTGTTATAAGTGGTTGCAGGGAACTGGCACAAAGGTGGATTGGTGTAAATGGGTATGGAATAAGTTCAATGTTCCTAAGCACTCGTTTATTCTTTGGTTTGCTATGCATGATATACTTAGAACAAGGGAGAAGCTCTAGAAATATAATTCATGTGTTGAAGATAGTTGTTTGTTGCATGGTGCTGGAATTGAGGACAGACATCATCTGTTCTTTAATTGCGGATACAGTCAAGAATGTTTGCTGAGAATTGCTCATTGGATCCATATTCCAATTCACAATCTCTGCATTGATGAGGTTTGGATTGGCTAAGAGAAGTAAAAGATAAGGTGCAGCAGAAGGTTGTTTTGGCAGTTCTTGCATGTGTTATCTACCATATTTGGTTTGCTAGGAATACTGCTTTCTGGCAGAAAGCTGTTATTCACCCTTCAAAACTCTGTAAGGCCATTGGTAGGGTGAGCATGGAGAGAATCAAGCAGCTCTTAAACAAGAAGTGGAGCAGATTGTAGTGCAAATGGATTCAAGAGCTGTACATCAGCATCCCAAATTAGTTTTGTTTGTGTGTTGTTGTATTGTTTGTTGTTTTGGTTTTTTTGTAAGTACTTTTCAGTTGTGGTATGTGTCCTTCCTAGAAGGCAGCAGACTGCTTCTGATTAGGTTTGCTTTCCTCTCCTTCAGTTAAACCCTTCCTAGAAGGTGGCAACTGAGGAGTATAAAGATTAAGGAGGGGGGTGGCCTTAGTTTTAGGTCTTGTGTAGTTTTGGAGTTGCCTGGTTCAGGCTTGTAAATTTGTACATTTCTACAATTTTTTTTATAGTAATACACTTTCTTAGTTACCAAAAAAAAATAATCAAATAAATGTCAAACACATTCAAACAAAGCTTTTTGAAAAACTTGAAGGCAAACACATTCAAACAAAGCTTTTTGAATAAAATGAAAGTTAAACACATTCAAACAAAGCTTTTTTGAATAAAATGGAAGTCAAACACATTCAAACAAAGCTTTTTGAATCGAATGAAAGTTTAACACATTCAAACAAAGCTTTTTTGAGTCAAATGAAAGTCAAACACATTCAAACAAAGATTTTTTATTCAAATGAAAGTCAAACTCGTTCAAATAAAGGTTTTTGAATCGAATGAAATTCAACCACATTCAAACAAATCTTTTTGAATCAAATGAAAGTCAGACACATTGAAACATAGCTTTTTGGATCGAATGAAAGTCAAATGCATATAACGAAGCTAATTGAATCAAATGTAAGTAAAACATATTCAAAACAAGCATTTTAAATTAAATTAAAGTCAAACACATTCTAACAAATCTTTTTGAATCAAATGAAAGTCAAACACATTCAAATAAAGATTTTTAAATAAAATGAAAGTAAAACACATTCGACCAAAGCTTTTTTAATTAAATAAAAGTCAAACTTATTCAAAAAAAGCTTTTCGAATCAAATGAAAGTGAAACACATTCAAACAAAGCTTTTTAAATCGATTGAAAGTCAAACACATTCAACCAAAGCTTTTTGAATCAAATGAAGGACAAACACATTCAAACAAAGGTTTTTGAATCAAATGAAAGTCAAATGCATTCAACGAAGCTTATTAAGTCAAATAAAAGTATAACACGACATTAAAACAAAGCTTTTAGAATCAAATGAAAGTAAAACACATTCAAACAACACTTTTTTTATTAAATAAAAGTCAAACACATTCGAACAAAGCTTTTTGAATCAAATAAAAGACAAACATTTTCAAACAAAGTTTTCTGAATCGAATGAAAGTCAAACATATTCAAACAAAGCTTTTTTAGTCAAATGAAAGTCAAACACATTGAAACAAAGATTTTTAATTCAAATGAAAGTTAAACAAATTTAAACAAAGCTTTTTAAGTCGAATAAAAGTCAAATGCATTCAACGAAGCTAATTGAATCAAATGTAAGAAAATTCATTTAAACAAAGCTTTTTGAATTAAATTAAAGTGAAACACATTAAAAACAAATCTTTTTGAATCAAATGAAAATCAAACACATTTAAACAAAGTTTTTTGAATCAAATGAAAGTCAAACAAATTCGAACAAAGCTTTTTGAATTAAATAAAAGTCAAACACATTCAAACAAAACTATTTGAATCAAATGAAAGTAAAAGACATTCAAACAAAGTTTTTTGAATCGATTGAAAGTCAAACACATTCAAACAAAGCTTTTAGAATAAGTTGAAGGTAAAACACATTTAAACAAAGCTTTTAGAATAAGTTGAAGGTAAAACACATTTAAACAAAGCTTTTTGAATCAGTTGAAGGTAAAACACATTTAAACAAAGCTTTTTGAATCAAATGAAAGTCAAACACATTTTAAAAAAGCTTTTTGAATAAAATAAAAGAAAAACACATACAACAAAGCCTTTTGAATTAAATGAAAGTCAAACACATTCAAACAAAAATTTTAAAATCAAATAATGGACATACGCATTAAAACAAAGCTTTTTGAATCGAATGAAAGTCAAATGCATTCAACAAAACTAATTAAATCAAATAAAAGTCAAACACATTCAAACAAAGCTTTTTGAAAAACTTAAAGTCAAACACATTCAAACAAAGCTTTTTGAATAAAATGAAAGTCAAACACATTCAAACAAAGCTTTTTGAATAAAATAAAAGTCAAACACATTCAAACAAATCTTTTTGAATCGAATGAAAGTTTAACCCATTCAAACAAAGCTTTTTTGAGTCAAATGAAAGTCAAACACATTCAAATAAAGATTTTTATTCAAATGTAAGTCAAACTCATTCAAATAAAGGTTTTTAAATCTAATGAAATTAAAACACATTCAAACAAAAATTTTTAATCAAATGAAAGTCAAACACATTGAAACATAGCTTTTTGAATTGAATAAAAGTCAAATGCATATAACGAAGCTAATTGAATCAAATGTAAGTAAAACACATTCAAAGAAAGCATTTTAAATTAAATTAATGTCAAACACATCAAATGAAAGTCAAACACATTCATATAAAGTTTTTTTAATCAAATGAAAGTAAAACACATTTGAACAAAGCTTTTTGAATTAAATAAAAGTCAAACACATTCAAACAAAGCTTTTTAAATAAAATGGAAGTCAAACACATTCAAACAAAGTTTTTTGAATCGAATGAAAGTTTAACACATTCAAACAAAGCTTTTTTGAGTCAAATGAAAGTCAAACACATTCAAACAAAGATTTTTTATTCAAATGAAAGTAAAACTCATTCAAATAAAGATTTTTGAATCGAATGAAATTCAAACACATTCAAACAAATCTTTTTGAATCAAATGAAAGTCAGACACATGTAATAGCTTTTTGGATCAAATGAAAGTCAAATGCATATAACGAGGCTAATTGAATCAAATGTAAGTAAAACACATTCAAAACAAGCATTTTGAATTAAATTAAAGTCAAAAACATTCTAACAAATCTTTTTGAATCAAATGAAAGTCAAACACATTCAAATAAAGCTTGTTAAATAAAATGAAAGTAAAACACATTCGAACAAAGCTTTTTTAATTAAATAAAAGTCAAACACCTTTAAAAAAAAGCTTTTTAAATCAAATTAAAGTCAAACACATTAAAATAAAGCTTTTTGAATAAAATAAAAGTCATACACATTTTTAAAAAGCTTTTTGAATCAAATGAAATTAAAACACATTAACAATGCTTTTTAAATCGAATGAAAGTCAATCACATTCAAACAAAGTTTTTTTAATCAAATGAAGGACAAACACATTCAAACAAAGGTTTTTGAATCAAATGAAAGTCACATGCATTCAACGAAGCTCATTAAGTCAAATAAAAGTATAACACGACATTAAAACAAAGCTTTTAGAATCAAATGAAAGTAAAACACATTCAAACAAAACTTTTTTTATTAAATGAAAGTCAAACACATTCGAACAAAGCTTTATGAATCAAATGAAAGACAAACATTTTCAAACAAAGTTTTCTGAATCGAATGAAAGTCAAACAGATTCAAACAAATCTTTTTGAGTCAAATGAAAGTCAAACACATTCAAACAAAGCTTTTTGATTCAAATGAAAGTTAATCAAATTGAAACAAAGCTTTTTAAATCGAATAAAAGTCAAATGCATTCAACGAAGCTAATTGAATAAAATGTAAGAAAATTCATTCAAACAAAGCTTTTTGAATTAAATTAAAGTGAAACACATTAAAACAAATGTTTTTGAATCAAATGAAAATCAAACACATTTAAACAAAGTTTTTTGAATCAAATGAAAGTCAAATAAATTCACACAAAGCTTTTTGAATTAAATAAATGTCAAACACATTCAAACAAAAAGCTTTTTGAATCAAATGAAAGTATAATACATTCAAACAAAGCTTTTTGAATCGATTGAAAGTCAAACACATTCAAACAAAGCTTTTAGAATCAGTTTAAGGTAAAACACATTTAAACAAAGCTTTTTGAATCAGTTGAAGGTAAAACACATTTAAACAAAGCATTTTGAATCAAATGAAAGTCAAACACATTTTAAAAAAGCTTTTTGAATAAAATAAAAGAAAAACACATACAACAAAGCCTTTTGAATTAAATGAAAGTCAAACACATTCAAACAAAACTTTTTAAATCAAATGAAGAACATACGCATTAAAACAAAGATTTTTGAATCGAATGAAAGTCAAATGCATTCAACGAAGCTAATTAAATCAAATAAAAGTCAAACACATTCAAACAAAGCTTTTCGAATCAAATGAAAGTCAAATGCATTCAACGAAGCTAATTAAATCAAATAAATGTCAAACACATTCAAACAAAGCTTTTTGAAAAACTTAAAGTCAAACACATTCAAACAAAGCTTTTTGAATAAAATGAAAGTCAAACACATTCAAACAAAGCTTTTTGAATAAAATGAAAGTCAAGCACGTTCAAACAAAGCTTTTTGAATCGAATGAAAGTTTAACCCATTCAAACAAAGCTTTTTTGAGTCAAATGAAAGTCAAACACATTCAAACAAAGATTTTTTATTCAAATGTAAGTCAACTCATTCAAATAAAGGTTTTTGAATCTAATGAAATTCAAACACATTCAAACAAATCTTTTTTAATCAAATGAAAGTCAAATACATTGAAACATAGCTTTTTGAATCGAATGAAAGTCAAATGCATATAACGAAGCTAATTGAATCAAATGTAAGTAAAACACGTTGAAAGAAAGCATTTTAAATTAAAGTAATGTCAAACACATCAAATGAAAGTCAAACACATTCAAATAAAGTTTTTTGAATCAAATGAAAGTAAAACACATCCGAACAAAGCTTTTTGAATTAAATAAAAGTCAAACACATTCAAACAAAGCTTTTTGAATGAAATGAAAGTAAAACACATTCAAACTAGCTTTTTAAATCGATTGAAAGTCAAACACATTCAAACAAATCTTTTTGAGTCAAATGAAAGTCAAACTGATTAAACCAAAGCTTATTGAATCAAATGAAAGTCATACACATTTTAAAAAAGCTTTTTGAATCAAATGAAAATAAAACACATTTAACAAACTGTAGGGAATATTTCAAGCATTATCCTTAGCTTGAACCACTCTGTGATCATACACTAAATTACGGTGGAGTCCAAAGGGAAGGAAGATAGAGCAAAAGAGTCGCCAACAAGTTTTAGGAACATGTAAACCGTTCACAAAGTGAAGGTTACACCCCTTAACGATCGAGAAGATCGTCAACTCCAATAGGTCTGGAATCATGACTGTTTGTTCGGGGATTAAGGTACAAATCCAACCTAAAAGAGATTGAACCTGCCCTAATAATAGGCCTCTACTTTATTCTGATCGTATTCATGTGCGCTTTCAGACTAACATACAATCATTAGGTTTAGCCCTAAACCTTTTTATCTATGTTGGTTGAATATAATGCACAAATAAATCTATTATTGGCGATCACTTGAATTATAATCAAATTAATCCTAAATAAGATTATTAATCTTATATAAGCGTGATTACAAGTACCAATTCCTTTTAAACATGCATAAAAGGCGTGATCAAGCAATAACAAACAAATATCAAGCAACATAATAATGATCATAATAATAATAATCATAATCATAAAAACAATTATAATCATCATCATCATAAAATAATCATATTAAAGCTTAATAATAGCAAGATCTTAGGCATGATACTAACAAGATTAATAACAAACCGTAGCATGTCACTAAACAATAAAAATCAAAGATTTAACCCTAACATGGTACTATAAAGCAATAAAACATCCTAACATGATACTAGGAATCAAAATAACAACCTAGACATGATTTCTATATCAAAATATCAATAAAATAATTAAAGCACTTACTTGGATGCCTCGTATCTCTTTCTTTCACGTCTAGGGAGAAGGCAACTTCGATCTTGGCTAGGTGTTTCTAGATCTTGTGAATGGGGAATTTTGTATGCAAAATGGTAGTTTAGAAAGAGAGAGAGAAAGAATAAATTTTAGCTTAGAGATAGAAGATAATTAGAGATTTGTTGATTATTGATGAGAATTCATGATTGAAAACGGGGAGATATGACCTCTATTTATAGAGAAAAAAGAGGGTCGAAGAATAAGAAAAGAATTTGAATTTCAATTCGAATCGAAATAAAACTCGATGGACAGCAGTTTTTGCGGATTTTGTTTTTATAATATCTTTTGATCCAGAAGTCTAAATAAAGCATATAATGGTTCGTTGGAAGATGACTTTTGTAATCGCTTTGTGGCATATTTGGAAGCAAAGGAACACTACTATTTTTTATTTGAAGATGTATAATTCTAGAGTAGTGTTTAGTCGATTTATCATTGATTACCAATGCACTAACCATATTATGCAGGGCAAAGCTTTAGCTACATCTGTTGCAAGTAGCTCCAACCAAAGAAAGCTTTGGAATCCACCACCAAAAGGATGGGTGAAGATTAACACGGATGGAGCTTGGGTGAGAATCAATGTTGCTGCAGGTGGAGGAGTGGTGAGGAGGGATGATGGTTCATGGATCATGGGGTTCTCGAGCAAATATAATGCGATCTCAGCTTTTGCAGCAGAGATTCTTGCTGTCAGGGAAGGACTAGAGATGGTGAAGAGACTTGAAATGAAGGAGGTGGAGCTTGAGGTGGATGCCTTGTTAATTGTTGTCATGCTTCGTTCTGCAGGGAACAATCTCCATCACGAGCTTGCTGCCGTGGTAAAGGATATTGAGAAGACAATAGAGTACTTTGATGTTTTTGAAATCATTCATGTGCAAAGAAATCATAATGTTGTGGCACATGAGTTGGCTGCTATTGGGCTGGAAATGAGTGTAGGACACTGTCTTCACATGGCTTGCCCCAAGAATATTCGACCCATCTACAATGTTGAGTTGGCTGCCATTATTGCTGCACAAGAGGAAGCTCAAGAAGTGCAGGTGGATGACTAACTCCCCTACCAAGCTAAATCACAAATGTACTCCAATTAGTTGGTATAAGTTTAAGTTTACGTTTAAGTGTTTTAATGCTTTAAGGAGGGGCACTAGTATTTCGGAAGAAACGTTCACTAATTTTCAGTGGCATAGGTTTTCGTTTTCTTCTACTGATTTAGCCTCAGATTTTGTTTTCGGATTGAGGCTTTACTTTGTTAATTTGGATATTTGTGTTGTAAACGTTATTATTAAGTAATATATCGTCTTTTATGTGTTAAAAAAAATGGTTCTTTGGAAAGCTCATGAAGTCTACTTTCCAACCCAATTAGAATCAGATTAAAATATTTTTTAGATAAAATGATATGGCTGAAATAGTAGGAGGGTGTTAATTTTGGATAGAGTTTCATATTCCATTCATATCTTTTTCGTTATAACTCGGATTTAATATTATAATATATCATTGGAAAGATAATTTCAATATTTATCCAGCCATATAAAATTTGGATAAATATTATGAGGCACGAAAATAAAATCTGAATATATTCCACTTCGTACAAAACAAGGATTCAAAAAAGGAGTAGTTTTATACAATTTCAAACTCTTTGAAACATAATCATCAATCCTAACTCCATTAGGATTTAAAAGAACCTTCTAGAGTATTCTAGAAAAATATAATCAATCCTATTAGCTTTAGGAATGATAATTAATAATAGGCCCTCCTCTAGATCATTGGGCCGCATATAAAAACAAAACCAGGCCCAGTTTAGTATTTTGGCCATAACTTCCTCATTATTCATTGGAATTGGGCATATAATATATCGTTGGAAAGGGATTTTCAAGCCCCATCCAAATACACTATTATTGGACCCTTATCTTGGACCAAACTAAACTGGAATGCATATTTTTCATAAATAAGGTAAGAAAAGAAATAATTTCAAAAACAGAATGAATAGATATTTTAAAAAAAACATTCTCATCACTAGACTTTTCACACTTTCGCTTTGTTCGATAATCAAATGACATGAAAGGTATTTATCACTGGGTTTGATTTTGGGGAAACACAAATGGGTGTCTACACAAAGCTTTTTGAATCGAACGAAAGTAAAACATATTTAAACAAACCTTTTTGAATCAAATGAAGGACAAAAAAATTAAAACAAAGCTTTTTGAATTGAATGAAAGTCAAATGCATTCAACGAAACTAATGAAATCAAATAAAAGTCAAACACATTCAAAGAAAGCTTTTCGATTCAAATGAAAGTCAAACACGTTCAAAAAAAGCTTATTGAATCGAATGAAAGTCAAATGCATTTAACGAAGCTAATTAAATCAAATAAAAGTCAAAACACATTTAAAGAAAGCTTTTTGATTAAAATGAAAGACAAATACATTCTAAAAAAGCTTTTTGAATCAAATGAAAGTAATACACATTCAAACAAGGTGTAATACCTCGTATTTTTATGTATTTTTATAAATTATTTAAGTATTGTTTATTTATTAATAAAATGTATTGTTAAGGGCCAAATGTTAATTAATTATTGGGTAATGTATTGTTAAGGGCTCAAGTATTTTAATTAAATATTTTAAAGGGTAAAATATTTTATTTATAAGGTTTTATAAATGTAAAATATATTTTGGGCCAAATGTTTATTAATTATTGGGTAATGTAAATTATTCCTACATACTCTTATTGGAATAACCCATTCCAAAACCCATAACTTAAGCCCACATTTTTATAAGCCCAAATTTAACCCTACACTCTCTACTCTATAAATACCCCATGAATCCCTAAAATTTCCCACACAAAAAGGTTAGTCTTATTTTCTTTATCCTTTGTTTTATTAATTTGTGTAATTATAACTATTGATTTATGGGTTTTGATTTTAATGTTTGAAATTAATTTAATTAGTATCAAATTGTATTTTTAATGATTAAACTTTATAATTTTCAGATTTTGTAAATTTTATAACCTGGGGTTTTTAATTATTGAAAATCATGATTTTAGGGTTTTTATGAATAATTAATTTAGGGCTTTTATAGTAATGATGTTTTGAAATTTTGGTGATTATAACTACTTATTAGTTTAACTTAATTCCAGATTATTTTGAACACGTAAATTCATGTTTTAATTATTAGATTTCCGTTTGTTAATATTAATCCCGTTTTAATCCCGATCTGGTTCTGAACTCCTCCGATTTTGATAAAAAAAAAGTAGTGTTTTTTGTGTGGAAACAACGTTTTATGAAAGACTCACTACCTTTGTAGTGAGCACCACCTACTCGTGGCCAAATTCAGCCTTTAAATATGATTTTTGGGCAGTTTTTGATTTTTAACGAAGTTTTTTGTTTTATGCTTTAAATTTTATCCTTGAGTTTAAAGGGTAAGAGATAATTTAATGTTTCTATGGATAATTTAAGTATAAAGATGTATTTTGATGAAGTTTTAAAGGATTTTTTATTAGTTTAAAATGTTGGAATTTTATTTAAAGTAGTATAATTGTGATTTTAAATAAAAGGGTGTGATTACCCATTAAATAGGAGTTTAATTAGGGGTTTTAAAATAATTTTCAGATTATTATAAGTTATTTAAAGTAAGTTTAAGTTGCTAGAAATTGTGTATGCTAGGGTAATTAATATAGCATTATTGTCCCTTTATGTAGGAGACTTGGTTCGAGAATTGTTGTAGAGTACTCGGTTATTTTAAGAGGTTATTTGAGGTACGTTCGCGTACTTATCATATTTAGGTGATGTAGAATTATGCTGGGCTTGATTTCAATCAATTACAAGTAGTATCATGCTAAGGTTTATGTATGGAATTGTGAATTAATGGTGTTGGTGATTGTATTGTGAAGCATGAATTATTTGTGATGGTTTATGGATTGAAAAATTATATTTTGGGCATGTTGTGTTTGAACAACACTTTTAATTATGGCATGTTAAAATGCATGATTATTTAAACTACATGTTTAATTATAATTGGAATATTGAAAAGGAATTTTATTATTGTTCAAATAATTTTTATTGATGCTTTAAGCATGAGGAAGGAGCTATATAAGTGTCTATGTACACAAGGGATAAATTGTATGTTGGTGCCTTTGTGCACTTAAGGTGTTTTTAACACCGAGGGATAAGATTTTTGGTGCTTTATGCGTTTAAGGTGTCTTTGACACTGAGGTAGAATTAAAAAGAGTTCAACATTAAATAATATGTGGTCACTAATTATTCAAGAATTAAATTGGTATGTTCGGTTGATTGAATAATTATTGTTGATTGATTTATTATGTTTTGAGAGTCATCACCAAGTCCAATAACATGTAAATAACGTAAAGTGAAAGAGATTACGCACCAAAACTCTTGGAATATATATACCTTGAGTATGAACAATGGGGGGATTTATGGGGTTTTATATTTGACCATAACTTCTAATGGAGTACAGGACGATGTACATCCCTTTTTATTTATTATTATCCGCAGGAATTCCGCCACCTTTGAGTGGTTTTGTCGTTGGCACGGTTAGCTCCCGTGTTAGTTAACCTCAATTTATTTGGGGGAGGTATAGTTGGAAACCCGTTCGATGTGTAATCAACGCTAAATGAATTATTTAGTGTCTAGTTTAAAGTGTCTTGTTGATTTTTGTGTGTGCTTGTAAACAGGTGCATTGAGGTAAGTGTGTGTTGATAGGTGAAAGCATGTTAGTGTGTTTAATTACGCTTATGTACTCAGCTTTGCTGATTGTGTGTGTTTGGCCATGTCTTTATCATGGCCCTATGATGACAAATTTTTAATGGAGAGTAGTGGGGACAAGTAGAGATAAACTTTTCAGGTATTTAAGCATATTCATGATGGAACATGAGAGAAGAGTGAATCATGCTAGTTTCCATTAGTTTACGATGTGTTTTATGTTTTATTTATTTATGACATATTTTATGTGGACTAACGCAAAGTTTTGGTTTTGGAACGGTTTTGAATAAGGGCCTTTAATGGTTCCAAGTTGTAGTTTGACTTTATTTGACTTCGTTTGTTTTGATTTTAAACTTTACTTTCGTTTGTTGACTTTTAAGTTGACTTATTTTGAATGGTTTTGATTTTAAGTCTTTCGATGTGTATCTTTGATAGTTGCCTTAGCCATTTTCACGGTAGTGGTAATGTCTTAGATATTCCTATTCAGTATTTTTTAAAAGGGTAAAAGAGGTATTTTAAGGAAAGGAATTTCTAGGGTGTTACACAAAGCTTTTTGAATCGAATGAAAATAAAACACATTCAAACGAAGTTTTTTTAATCAAATGAAAGATAAACACATTTGAACAAAGCTTTTTGATTCAAATGAAAGTCAAACACATACAAAAAAAACTTTTTGAATCAATAAAAGTCAAACACATTCAAAAAAACTTTATGAATCAAATGAAAGTAAAACACATTCAAACAAAACTTTTTTAACAAATGATAGTCAAGCACATTCAAACAAAACTATTTGAATCAAATGAAACTCAAACACATTCAAAAAAACTTTATGAATCAAATGAAAGTCAAACACATTTAAACAAAGCTTTTTAAATAAATGAAAGTCAAAAACATTCAAAAAAAGCTTTTTTAGTAGAATGAAAGTTTAACACATTCAAACAAAGTTTTTTGAGTCAAATGAAAGTCAAACACATTCAAACAAAGATTTTTGATTCAAATGAAAGTCAAACTCATTCAAATAAAGCTTTTTGAATCGAATGAATATCAAACACAGTCAAACAAATCTTTTTGAATCAAACGAAAGTCAAACACATTGAAACATAGCTTTTTGAATCGAATAAAAAACAAACGCGTATAACAAAGCTAATTGAATAAAATGTAAGTTAAACACATTCAAAGCAAGAATTTTAAATTAAATTAAAGTCAAACACATTCTAACAAATCTTTTTAAATCAAATGAAAGTCAAACAAATTAAAATAAAGCTTTTTAAATCAAATGAAACTAAAACACATTCGAACAAAGCTTTTTGAAATAAATAAAGGTCAAACACATTCAAACAAAGCTTTTTGAATTAAATGGAAGTAAAACACATTCAAACAAAGCTTTTTAAATCAATTGAAAGTGAAACACATTCAAACAAAGCTTTATAAATCAAATGAAAGTCAAACACATTCAAAAAAAGCTTTTTGAATAAAATGAAAGTCATACTCATTTTAAAAAAGCTTTTTGAATCAAATGAAAATAAAACACATTCAACAAAGCTTTTTGAATCGAATGAAAGTAAAACATATTCAAACAAATCTTTTTGAATCAAATGAAGGACAAACACATTAAACCAAAGCTTTTTAAATCGAATGGAAGTTAAATGTATTCAGCGAAGCTAATTACATCCAATAAAAGTCAAACACATACAAACAAAGCTTTTTCAATCAAATGAAGGACAAACACATTAAAACAAAGCTTTTTTAATCAAATGAAAGTAAAATGCATTCAATGAAGCTAATTAAATCAAAGAAAAATCAAACACATTCATAGAAAGCTTTTTGATCCAAATGAAAGTCAAACACATTCAAAAAATGCTTTTTAAATCAAATAAAAGTACTACACATTCAAACAAAGCTTTTTGAATCGAATGAAAATAAAACACATTCAAACGAAATTTCTTTAATCAAATGAAGGATAAAAACATAAAAACAAAGCTTTTTGAATCAAAAGAAAGTCAAACACATACAAAAAAAACTTTTTGAATCAAACGAAAGTCAAACACATTAAAAAAAATATATGTATCAAATGAAAGTAAAACACATTTAAACAAAACTTTTTAAACAAATGAAAGTCAAACACATTTGCTATTTGAATCAAATGAAAATCTAACACAGTAAAAAAAAAACTTTATGAATCAAATGAAAGTCAAACTCATTTAAACAAAACTTTTTGAAAAAATGAAAGTCAAACACATTCAAACAAAGCTTTATGAATCGAATGAAAGTCAAATACATTTAACAAAGCTTTTAGAATCAAATGAATGACAAACATATTTAGATAAAGCTTTTTTAATCAAATGAAAGCCTAACACATTCAAACAAATATTTTTGAATCCAATGAAAGTCAAACACTTTCGAACAAAGCTATTTTAGTCAAATGAAGGACAAACACATTCAAACAATGTTTTTTAAATCGAATGAAAGTCAAATGCATTCAACAAAGCTAATTAAATCAATTAGAAAGTCAAACACATTCGAACAAATGTTTTTTAATAATATGAAAGTCAAACAAATTCAAAAGAATCCTTTTAAATCAAATTAAAGTAAAACACATTAAAAAAAAGCTTTTTGAATCAAATGAAAGTAAAACACATTCAACAAAGTTTGTTAAATTGAAAGAAAGTAAATGACATTCAAACAAGGATTTTTGAATCAAATGTAGGACAAACACATTCAAACAAAGGTTTTTGAATCAAATGAAAGTAAAACACATGCCAACAAAGCTTTTAGAATCAAATGAAAGTAAAACACATTCAAACAAAACTTTTTTAATCAAATGAAAGTCAAACACATTCAAACAAAGCGTTTTGAATCAAATGAAAGTCAAACACATTCAAATGAAGCTTTTTGAATCGAATGAAACTAAAACCCATTCAAATAAGTCTTTTTGAATCAAATGAAAGTCTAATAAATTGAAACAAAGCTTTTTAAATTGAATAAAAGTCAAATGCAATTAACGAAGCTAATTGAATCAAATGTAAGTAAAACACATTGCAATAAAGCTTTTTGAATTAAATTAAAGTGAAACACATTCAAATAAATCTATTTAAATCAAATGAAAATCAAACACAGTTAAACATAACCTTTTGAATCAAATGAAAGTCAAACACATTAAAACAAAGCCTTTTGAATTAAATAAAAGTCAAACACATTCAAACAAAGTTGTTTGAATCAAATGAAAGTAAAACACATTCAAACAAAGCTTTTTGAATCGATTGAAAGTCAAATACCTTCAAACAAAGCTTTTTGAATCAATTGAAGGTAAAACATATTTAAATAAAGCTTTTTGAATCAAATGAAAGTCAAACACATTTAAAAAAAAAAAGCTTTTTGAATCAAATGAAAGTAAAACACATTCAACAAAGCTTTTTGAATTGAATGAAAGTAAAACACATTCAAACAAAGCTTATTAAATCAAATGAAAGACATATGCATTAAATCAAAGCTTTTTAAATCCAATGAAAGTCAAATGTATTCAACGAAGGTAATTAAATCAAATAAAAGTTAAACACATTCAAACAAATCTTTTTGAATCGAATGAAAGTTAAACACATTCGAACAAAGCTTTTTAAATTTAATAAAAGTAAAACACATTCAAACAATGATTTTTGAAAAAAATTAAAGTCAAACACATCAAAAAAAAGCTTTTTGAATCAAATGAAAGTCAAACACATTCAAACAAAGCTTTTTGAATCAAATGAAAGTTAAACACATTCAAAAACATCTTTTTGAATCAAATGAAAGTAAAACACATTCAAAAAAAGCTTTTTAAATCCAATGAAATTCAAACACATTAAAAAAAGCTATTTTAATCAAATGAAAGTCAAACACATTCAAACAAAGCTTTTTGAACCAAATAAAGGACAAACACATTCAAACAAAAATATTTGAATCAAATGAAAGTCAAATGCATTCAACGAAGCTAATTAAATCAAATAAAAGTCAAAAACATTTAAACAAAGCTTTTGGAATAAAAAAAAAGTACAACACATTAAAACAAAAGTTTTTTAATCAAATGAAAGTCAAACACATTCGAACAAAGTTTTTTGAATCCAATGAAAGTCAAACTCATTCAACCAAAGAATTTTGAATCGGATGAAAGTCAAACACATTGAAACAAAGCTTTTTGAGTAAAATGATAGTCAAACACATTCAAACAAAGCTTTTTGAATCAAATGAAAGTTAAACACATTCAAACAAAGCCTTTTGAGTCAACTGAAATTCAAACACAATGACACAAAGCTTTTTGAATAGAATGAAGTCGAACACATTCAAACAAAGCATTTTGAATCAAATTAAAATCAAACACATTCAAACAAATCTTTTTGAATCAAATAAAATTCATACACATTAAAAAAAAGCTTTTAGAATCAAATGAAAGTAAAACACATTCCACAATGCTTTTTGAATCGAATTAAAGTCAAACACATTCAAACAAAACTTTTTTAATCAAATGAAAGTCAAACACATTCAAACAAAGCGTCTTGAATCAAATGAAAGTCAAACACATTCAAATGAAGCTTTTTGAATCGAATGAAATTAAAACCCATTCAAATAAGTCTTTTTGAATCAAATGAAAGTCTAACAAATTGAAACAAAGCTTTTTAAATCGAATAAAAGTCAAATGCAATTAACGAAGCTAATTGAATCAAATGTAAGTAAAACACATTGCAATAAAGCTTTTTGAATTAAATTAAAGTGAAACACATTCAAATAAATCTATTTAAATCAAATCAAAATCAAACACAGTTAAACATAACCTTTTGAATAAATTGAAAGTCAAACACATTAAAACAAAGCCTTTTGAATTAAATAAAAGTCAAACACATTCAAACAAAGTTGTTTGAATCAAATGAAAGTAAAACACATTCAAACAAAGCTTTTTGAATCAATTGAAAGTCAAATACCTTCAAACAAAGCTTTTTGAATCAATTGAAGGTAAAACACATTTAAATAAAGCTTTTTGAATCAAATGAAAGTCAAACACATTTTAAAAAAAAAAGCTTTTTGAATCAAATGAAAGTAAAACACATTCAACAAAGCTTTTTGAATTGAATGAAAGTAAAACACATTCAAACAAAGCTTATTAAATCAAATGAAGGACATATGCATTAAATCAAAGCTTTTTAAATCCAATGAAAGTCAAATGTATTCAACGAAGGTAATTAAATCAAATAAAAGTTAAACACATTCAAACAAATCTTTTTGAATCGAATGAAAGTTAAACACATTCGAACAAAGCTTTTTAAATTTAATAAAAGTAAAACACATTCAAACAATGATTTTTGAAAAAAATTAAAATCAAACACATCAAAAAAAGCTTTTTGAATCAAATGAAAGTCAAACACATTCAAACAAAGCTTTTTGAATCAAATGAAAGTTAAACACATTCAAAAACATCTTTTTGAATCAAATGAAAGTAAAACACATTCAAAAAAAGCTTTTTAAATCCAATGAAATTCAAACACATTAAAAAAAGCTATTTTAATCAAATGAAAGTCAAACACATTCAAACAAAGCTTTTTGAATCAAATAAAGGACAAACACATTCAAACAAAAATATTTGAATCAAATGAAAGTCAAATGCATTCAACGAAGCTAATTAAATCAAATAAAAGTCAAAAACATTTAAACAAAGATTTTGGAATCAAAAAAAAAGTACAACACATTAAAACAAAAGTTTTTTAATCAAATGAAAGTCAAACACATTCGAACAAAGTTTTATGAATCCAATGAAAGTCAAACTCATTCAACCAAAGATTTTTGAATCGGATGAAAGTCAAACACATTGAAACAAAGCTTTTTGAGTAAAATGATAGTCAAACACATTCAAACAAAGCTTTTTGAATCAAATGAAAGTTAAACA
The DNA here is from genome assembly GCA_024500155.1 of Chenopodium formosanum. Taxonomy (NCBI): domain Eukaryota; kingdom Viridiplantae; phylum Streptophyta; class Magnoliopsida; order Caryophyllales; family Amaranthaceae; genus Chenopodium; species Chenopodium formosanum. The sequence continues at coordinate 46,895,000 of CM044880.1, forward strand.
CATTCAAACAAAGCCTTTTAAGTCAACTGAAATTCAAACACATTCACACAAAGCTTTTTGAATTGAATGAAGTCGAACACATTCAAACAAAGCATTTTGAATCAATTTAAAATCAAACACATTCAAACAAATCTTTTTGAATCAAATAAAATTCATACACATTAAAAAAAAGCTTTTAGAATCAAATGAAAGTAAAACACATTCCACAATGCTTTTTGATTCGAATGAAAGTCAAACACATTCAAACAAAACTTTTTTAATCAAATGAAAGTCAAACACATTCAAACAAAGCGTTTTGAATCAAATGAAAGTCAAACACATTCAAATGAAGCTTTTTGAATCGAATGAAATTAAAACCCATTCAAATAATTCTTTTTGAATCAAATGAAAGTCTAACAAATTGAAACAAAGCTTTTTAAATCGAATAAAAGTCAAATGCAATTAACGAAGCTAATTGAATCAAATGTAAGTAAAACACATTGCAATAAAGCTTTTTGAATTAAATTAAAGTGAAACACATTCAAATAAATCTATTTAAATCAAATGAAAATCAAACACAGTTAAACATAACCTTTTGAATCAAATGAAAGTCAAACACATTCAAACAAAGCCTTTTGAATTAAATAAAAGTCAAACACATTCAAACAAAGTTGTTTGAATCAAATGAAAGTAAAACACATTCAAACAAAGCTTTTTGAATCGATTGAAAGTCAAATACCTTCAAACAAAGCTTTTTGAATCAATTGAAGGTAAAACACATTTAAATAAAGCTTTTTGAATCAAATGAAAGTCAAACACATTTTAAAAAAAAAAGCTTTTTGAATCAAATGAAAGTAAAACACATTCAACAAAGCTTTTTGAATTGAATGAAAGTAAAACACATTCAAACAAAGCTTATTAAATCAAATGAAGGACATATGCATTAAATCAAAGCTTTTTAAATCCAGTGAAAGTCAAATATATTTAACGAAGGTAATTAAATCAAATAAAAGTTAAACACATTCAAACAAATCTTTTTGAATCGAATGAAAGTTAAACACATTCGAACAAAGCTTTTTAAATTTAATAAAAGTAAAACACATTCAAACAATGATTTTTGAAAAAAATTAAAGTCAAACACATCAAAAAAAGCTTTTTGAATCAAATGAAAGTCAAACACATTCAAACAAAGCTTTTTGAATCAAATGAAAGTTAAACACATTCAAAAACATCTTTTTGAATCAAATGAAAGTAAAACACATTCAAAAAAAGCTTTTTAAATCCAATGAAATTCAAACACATTAAAAAAAACTATTTTAATCAAATGAAAGTCAAACACATTCAAACAAAGCTTTTTGAATCAAATAAAGGACAAACACATTCAAACAAAAATATTTGAATAAAATGAAAGTCAAATGCATTCAACGAAGCTAATTAAATCAAATAAAAGTCAAAAACATTTAAACAAAGATTTTGGAATCAAAAAAAAGTACAACACATTAAAACAAAAGTTTTTTAATCAAATGAAAGTCAAACACATTCGAACAAAGTTTTATGAATCCAATGAAAGTCAAACTCATTCAACCAAAGATTTTTGAATCGGATGAAAGTCAAACACATTGAAACAAAGCTTTTTGAGTAAAATGATAGTCAAACACATTCAAACAAAGCTTTTTGAATCAAATGAAAGTTAAACACATTCAAACAAAGCCTTTTAAGTCAACTGAAATTCAAACACATTCACACAAAGCTTTTTGAATTGAATTAAGTCGAACACATTCAAACAAAGCATTTTGAATCAAATTAAAATCAAACACATTCAAACAAATCTTTTTGAATCAAATAAAATTCATACACATTAAAAAAAAGCTTTTAGAATCAAATGAAAGTAAAACACATTCCACAATGCTTTTTGAATCGAATGAAAGTCAAACACATTCAAACAAAACTTTTTTAATCAAATAAAAGTCAAACACATTCAAACAAAGCGTTTTGAATCAAATGAAAGTCAAATGCATTCAACGAAGGTAATTAAATCAAATAAAAGTCAAAAACATTCAAACAAACCTTTTTGATTCAAATGAAAGTCAAGCACATTAAAAAAAAGCTTTTTGAATCAAATAAAAGTAATAGACATTCAAACAAAGATTTTTGAATTGAAAGAAAGTCAAACAGATTCAAACAAAATTTTTTTAATCAAATGAAGGATAAACTCATTCAAACAAAGCTTTTTGAATCAAATGAAAGTAAAACACATTCAAACAAAGCTTTTTGATCAAATGAATGTCAAATACATTTAACAAAGCTAATTAAATTAAATGAAAGTAAAATACATTTTATTAGGAGAGGTTCTCAACTCAACTCTAGCTTCATTGATTGATAATGCTCTAGCTCAAATTGGAGATGATAAGGCGGTTTGGATTGATGGTTTCAACGCTGTTTTCTTCAAAAAGGATTGGCCTATGATCAAAACTGATATCTATGTTGCTATCTTCTCTTTCTTTGAGACTGGTGTTATTGCTAAATAGTGGAATTGTACAACAATCACCTTAGTGCCTAAGGTTCAGCATCCTTTATATGTCAAAGAGTTTAGGCCTATTGCTTATTGTACCATGTTGTACAAGCTGATCTCTAAAGTTCTCACAAACAGGATTTCTAAAGTGGTGGGGACTGTTATTAATGATGCTCAAGCTGGGTTTATCCCGGGTAAGCACATTGGTGATAATATTTTCCTGGCTACTGAATTGATCAAAGGCTACTCTCATAAGTTTGTTTCTCCTAGGTGCATGATCAAGATTGACTTGAAGAAGGCCTATGACTCTGTTGAATGACCCTTTTTGCAGGTTGTTTTAGAAGAGCTTGGTTTCCCTCATTTTGTTGTAAAGTGGATTATGACTTGTGTCTGTTTGTTTCTTACTCTGTGATGGTTAATGGCTTTCCTGCTAAGCCTTTTTCTGCAAAAAAAGGTCTTAGACAAGGAGATCCTATGTCTCCTTTTCTCTTTGCTCTATGTATGGAGTACCTATCTAGGTGCCTTAAGGAAATGACTGGGAATTCTAATTTCAATTTTCATCCTAGATGTGAGAAATTAGGTATTACCCACATGATGTTTGCTGATGATCTTCTCCTCTTCTCTAGGGCTAATTCCGTCTCTATTCAGCTTCTCTTGCAGGCTTTCCATAAATTCTCTTGTGCTTCTAGTCTGATGGCTAATTTAAGTAAGAGCGAGGTTTATTTTGGAGGCATCTTTGATTCTGATAAAGATCAGCTGCAGACTGTTCTTGGTATGAGTAGAGGTAGTTTACCTTTGCGATATCTTGGGGTGCCCTTGTCTTCTAAAAAGCTTACTGTTGCTCAGTGTAGGCCTTTGGTTGAAAGGGTTACTACTAGGATTAGATGCTAGACTTCTAGACACTTATCTTATGCTGGCAGGTTACAACTTATCAAAAGTGTTCTCTTTGGTATTCAAGCTTATTGGGCTCAGATTTTCATTCTACCTAAGAAGATTCTTAGGGAAATTGAAACTAAGTTCAGGATTTTTCTTTGGACTGAGAAGAACACTTCTGCAAAAAAGGCCCCTGTCTCCTAGCATCATATAACTCTTCCTAAGGTTTGTGGTGGCTGGAATATTACCTCTCTTGGTGATTGGAATAAAGCTGCTATATGCAAGGTTCTTTGGGATCTTGCTCACAAATCTGGCAATATGTGGGTGAAATGGGTGCACACCTATTATTTCAGCAATAGGAATATCTGGACTATTACTATTCCCAAGAAATGCTCCTAGGTTTTGAAGAAAATCTTGACTTGCAGAGATATTATTGATGATATTGGTGGATGATCCTCTATTATGAAAAATGGGAAAATGAGTATTGCTAAACTTTATGCCTGGATTCGACCACAGGCTTCTAAAGTAGGGTGGAAAAGAATTGTTTGCAATAACCAAGCCGCTCCTAAGAGTATTTTCATTACTTGGTTAGCTCTGCTTGATAAACTTGCCACTAAGGATAGAATTGTTAAGTGGATACAAGTTGTGATCCTATTTGCTTTTTCTGCCAAAACTCTTGTGAAACTATCTCTCACTTGTTCTTTTGCTGCCCTTACTCTAAGACTATTTGGGAACAGATTTTGAAGCTTCTTGATGTGAAAAAAGCAGTTCAACCTTTTCACATTGAGCAACAATGGATAGTTAAGAATTGCAGGAAGTCTAGCAGCAATGGTAGAGTATACTCTATGTACTTTGCTGAGGCTATCCACAGTATATGGCTGCAAAGGAATAGTTTGATGTTTACAGGTGACTGTAAACCTGCAAAAACTGTTTTTAAAGACATTATTTTTCATGTTGCTACTAGATGTAATGGAGCAGATAGGAAGCTGCTTTTGCTTCACTGATTTTCTGGTTGTAGCAGTTTGTTTCTGGTCTGCTGTTTTTCTGGTGTTGTTATGTTTGGATGGTAGCTGGTTTCTGGTCTGCTTTCTGTCTGTGCTGTCTGCAGTCTTCAGCAGCCTGGTTTTCTCTGATGGTAGTTGGTGGTTTGTTTTCTGGCAGCTAGTTGTTGTTTTGGGTTGCTGTTGCTGATTTCTTGATGTTGTTGTTCTGTTGTTGTTGCTGTTGCAGTTCTATCTTGCTGTTTCAGGTCTGCTGCAGGCTGTTCTGGGTGGTAGCTGGTGGCTTGGAGCTGCTCTTGGTCTGTAACTAGTTCTGACAGTTTTTCTGGTCTGCTGTCAAGTTGTCAGTTGCTGATGCTGCTGTTCGGTTCTATTGTTGTTGCTCCTGGCTGCTGCTGTTGCTGTTTTCTGGTCTGCTGCTGCTGTTTTTGGTCTGCTGCTACTACTGGTTTTAGTCAGCTTTTGAAATTTATTTTGTTTGCTGGTGCTTTGCTAGGTTGTTTCCTTGGGTTGCTGTGTTCCCTCTTTTGTCCAGTCCTGTTGATTTTGAAGCTGAGTCTAGGTGGGGGTTGTGTGGTTTGGTGTTTGTTACTTCTTAGCTTTTGTAAGTTGTAACTTCCCTTTTTGGTAATAAAATTCTTCATATTTACCAAAAAAAAAAGGTAAAATACATTTAAACAAAGCTTTTTTAATCAAATGAATGATAAACAGACAACATACTTCCCAAGGACCCTATAAATAGGGACATTCCCCCATTTATCGGGGCACTGTAATACCCCGTATTTTTATGTATTTTTATAAAGTATTTTAGTATTAATAAAATGTATTGTCAAGGGCTTAATTAAATATTTTAAAGGGTAAAAGTATTTTAAATATAAAGTTTTATAAAAGTAAAATAAGTTTTGGGCCAAACGTTTATTAATTATTGGGCAATGTAAATTATTCCTACATACTCTTATTGGGATAACCCATTCCAAAACCCATAACTTAAGCCCTATTCCATAACTCAAGCCTACATTTTTATAAGCCCAAACTTAACCCTACACTTTTTACTCTATAAATACCCCATGAATCCCCAAAAATTTCCCACACATAAAGGTTAGTCTTATTTTCTCTCTCCTTTGTTTTATTAATTTGTGTAATTATAATAATTGATTTATGGGTTTTGATTTTATTAAATTGTATTTTGATGATTGAATTTTATAATTTTCAGATTTTGTAAATTTTATAACCTAGGGTTTTTAATTATTGAAAATCATGATTTTAGGGTTTTTATGAATAATTGATTTAGGGCTTTTATAATAATGATGTTTTGAAATTTTGGTGATTATAACTACTTATTAGTTTAACTTAATTCCAGATATATTTTGAACACACAAAATTCATGTTTCAATAATTAGATTTCCGTTCGTTAATATTAATCTCGTTTTAATCCCGATCAGGTTCTAAATTCCTCCGATTTTGATAAAATAGTAGTGTTTTTCGAGTAGAAACAACGTTTTAAGAAAGACTTACTACCTTTAGTAGGGAGCACCACCCTCTCGTGGCCAAATTCAGCCTCTAAATATGATTTTCAAGCAGTTTTTGATTTTTAACGAAGTTTTTTTTTATGCTTTAAATTTTATCTTTGAGTTTAAAAGGGGTAAGAGATAATTTAATGTTTCTATGGATAATTTAAGTATAAAGATGTATTTTGATGAAGTTTTAAAGGATTTTTGATTAGTTTAAAATGTTGGAATTTTATTTAAAGTAGTATGATTGTGATTTTTAATAAAAGGGTGTGATTATCCATTAAAAAGGAGTTTAATTAGGGGTTTTTAAATAATTTTCAAGTTATTATAAGTTATTTAAAGTGAGTTTAAGTTGCTGGAAATTGTGTATATAAGGGTAATTAATATAGTATTATTTTCCCTTTATGTAGGAGACTTGGTTCGAGAATTGTTGTAGAGTACACGATTATTTTAAGAGCTTATTTGAGGTACATTCGCGTACTTAGCATATTTTGATGATGTATAATCATGCTAGGTTTAATTTCAATCAATTACAAGTAGTATCATGCTAAGGTTTATGTATTGAATCGTGAATTATTGGTGTTGGTGATTGAATTGTGAAGCATGAATTATTTATGAAGGTTTATGGATTGGAAAAATTATACTTTGGCATGATTATATGGACTACATATTTATTTATGGGATGATAGAGGGCATGTTTAATTAAACTAATTGTTTAATTATGTTTGGAATATTGAAAAGAAATTTTATTATGGTTCATATAATTTTTATTGATGCTTTAAGCATGAGAAAGGAGCTATATAAGTGTCTATGTACACAAGGAATAAATCGTATTTTGGTGCCTTTGTGCACTTAAGGTGTTTTAACACCGAGGTGTAGGATTGTTGGCGCTTTATGCGTTTAAGGTGTCTTCGACACTGAGGTAGAATTAAAAAGGGGTTCAACATTAAATATTATGTGGTCACTAATGATTCAAGAATTAAATTGGTATATTTGTTTCATTGAATAATTATTGTTGATTGACTTATTATGCCTTGAGAGTCATCACTAAGTCTAATAATATGTAAATAACGTAAAGTGAAAGAGATTACGCACCAAAACTCTTGGAACGTATATACCTTGAGTATGAACATATGGGGGGAGTTATGTGACTTTATATTTGATCATAACTTCTAACGAAGTACAGGACGCTGTATATTTCTTTTTTATGCGCTGGAATTCCGCCACCTATGTGTGGCACAGGTTTGTTGCTGGCACGGTTAGCTCCCGTGTCAGTTAACCCCAATTTATTAGGATAGGATTAGTTGGAAACCCGTTCGATGCGTAATCAACGCTAAATGAATTGTTTAGTGTCTAGTTAAAGTGTCTTGTTGATTGTTGTGTGTGCTTGTAAACAGGTGCAATGAGGTAAGTGTGTGTGATGATAGGTAAATGCATGTTAGTGTGTTTAATTACGCTTATGTACTCAGCTTTGCTGATTGTGTGTGTGTTGTTTGTGTCTGGCCATGTCTTTATCTTGGCCCTACGATGATCCATTTTAATTGAGAGTAGTGGGGGCAAGTAGAGATACACTTTTCAGGTACTGAAACATGTTCTTGACGGGGCATGAGTGAAGAGAGAATCATGCTAGCTTCTATTAGGATATGATATGTTTTATGCATTGAATATTTTATTATATTACCTAATGGACTAACCCAAAAGTTTGGTTGTATCGGTTTTGAATAAGGGCCTTAAATGGTTCCAAGTTGTAGTGGATTTTATTTGACTTTGGTTTTGTTGATTTTCAACTTTACTTTTGTTGGTTTGGTTTTAAATTGTGTTATTTAAATTGTTTCGGTTTTCAAGTCTTCCGCTGTGTATCTTTGATAGTTTCCTTAGCCGTTTTCACGGTGGCGGTAATGTCTTAGATATTCCTAAAACGTATTTGTAAAAGAGTAAAGTGTGTATTTAAAGAAAAGGAATTTATAGGGTGTTACAAAGTGGTATCAGAGCTTTGGTTGAGATTTTTATTACCACTAAAGCCAAAAACGTGTTTTACAGTGTTTTATTCTAAAACTTGGCCAAGTGCTTATTTAATAAAGTAATTTTAAAAGCGAGTTATTTTATTTTATTTTATTTTGATTTTAAGAGGCCCAAAATATTTACTTATTTTTTTTTTACGAGGTCCAAAATTTTTAGGACATCCGAAATTTTTTTAGTATGCCCGAATTATTTTTTTTTGTGATGGTCGAATATTTTGGACCTTTTTCGAAACTTATTTTCAAATTTTATTTTTGAAAAGAGGAGTCAAAATATTTTTAGTTTTTCATGTTGCAGGAAAGCAAGGATTGAGGTAAGAAATATGTGTTAAAAGCTTTTATAAGCATGTTGGTGAGCTTGGGTAGGAGAAGAAAGGGCATATAGGCTAGAATTTAATTTCTTCCCTATGTGCATATTTTTATATGAGGTGTTCAAGCATGTTGTATGACTAAATGTTTATTGATGAAAGCATGCAATATGTGAAATATTATATGTGAGCTATCAAGATTGTTTGATTGAACATCGAACTTAATTTTCTGCAAGAACTGTATTATATGGTTATAGGAAGGGTTTGTTATTGGTAGTTGATCCCGTTTTCTTGTAGGATCTCTAAACCTATACCTTGTGAGTTTCTATGATGAGAATTTTGAGAATGTTAAGGATTTTGAGAGTTCAATTGCTTATGATAGGATGGTTCGCTTCGATGGTCTTATTTGAGATGTATTTTCGAAGAAATTTTGGATGCACATCATCACATGAATGTGAGTATTGTTTTTGGGATAATTTTTTGTTAAGATACGTTGTCTAGGTATTAAAATAAGTAATTTGAGTTTTTTGCACTTGTGTATGGAGACACCAAGTTATAAGGATAAAGAGATTGATTTTAATGCATATGGTTAAGGAGCTTAAGATGAAATCATTTGGGATATTATCTATTTTGAGGAATATGTTTTGTCTTCGAGTATGAGTTTGAATTGGAATCGAAATTAAACAAGAGCCCAAATGAGGTGAGCATAGGAGTTGATTAGAGATGAGTGATGATGGAAGTTATTATATGAGCTAAGAGATAATCAATGCGGATCAATTGAAGTTTGACATTTTATTCTTAGTAACTTATCATTTCTTATGATTAAAGTTATTTAATTTGGGATGAGAGTTGAGCATATATATTTTAATATATGGTTGGAGTTTTGAGAAGTTATGATCTTGTTGGAATATTGAGGACTTTTGTTTTGTCGAACCTTAAGAACATTGTCACAAGTTCAACCTTGAGAATATTAACACATATCATTTAAAAGTTATGAGTATTTACTCATTAACCTTGGGATATGAAGATAATTATCTTACGTTAAGGAGTCATAGCAAAGCTATCATTTTGGAGAGAGTTCTTGAACTTATTCACTTACTCTTTTAGAGTTGTTCAACGACCTTATGATTTCTATTGTTTTCCAAGAGCTACTCATTTCTTTCTCTCCTTTTGGGTAGCAGTCATGGGGATATTTATATTTTTTATTACTTGTTTAATTATATGAACTATGGTTTTTTATCAATCATAATTTTATGCATTTGAATTATTGGAAATGAGGACAAAAATATGTTACCTCAAACCTTAATTCGAATTAAATAATAATTGTTCCTTGATTAAGTTGTTTAAAGGCAAAATGTATCTTGAGAATTTGAGAGGGAATGAAAGTTTGTATGATAAGTATTGGAAAGAGTTAATTTTACCATGTCAATGAGAACGAACAAGTTGTGAATCCACCCAATCTTATCTGAGGGACATTTGAGATAGCAAACTCGAAATAAGTTTTACCGAACTTTCATGCAGATGGAAGGAACATGTAGTGAATTTTGGGTGGAAATGAAAAAATTGTTTGCTTTGGAGTAGCACTCCAAGTTGTTAAGATCTCGAAGTTTTCAAGGGAGTAGTATTGCTTAGAAGCCCAAGGAACAAGTTAAAGGAGGGTGATCTTTATATGAGTTCCAATGATAATTGTCAACATATAATGTTTTTAGGAGTTTGACTAAATTGTATAAAGAGTGAACAATTCATATATTCGCTAAAAAAAAAAAAAAAAAAAAAAAAGTGAGACTAAGGATGAGGATAAGGGATCAAACCAGAAAAAAAGTGGGTGAAAGATCAACAAGATGACTAAAGGAGTTTTAAAAAGATATATTAGGAATAAGAAGAAACAGGAAGGTGGCTTAAGTAATTCTTGGAGGTTAAGAATATTAAAACCATGAAGAAATAATATACTTAAAGGTATTGAAATTATTGAACTATGAATATGAAAATGTCATAAAGGAGAAGAATTTATGACAAGATTTATGAATTTGATTGGAATGTGTTGATATGATTTAGGTAAGGATTGGTTATAAAGTGATTGAAGTTGAGATTATTTGGGGGTCACAAGTTTATTCAAGGGATTCTAGAAGAGAGATTATGGATTTAATTGGAGGAAAGATGTAAGCATGGGAAATATAAGCAAGGATATAAAGGTTAAGTGAAGTTGGAGGTATTATATGGACATATTTGCGTGTGGAGAAAAGGTTGATGTTGCATTGCTTAAAGGGGATTGAAAGATACTATTGAGGTCATTTAAAGAAGGTTACATCACCCTGGAGAGCGCATGTAATTGTTAAAGAAAGGGATGGAAGTGTCTGTAAAGTGCCTATGGGAGATTGATCGATGTGACAAAGAAGTATAATTATTTTTTAATTTGCTTTAAAGCGACGATTAGTTTGATCAAATGAAATGAGCAAATATAATTTCGATATTAGACTTGAGGATAGAACTACTAAGTAAAAATATTCGAAAGAGGATATTTAGAATTTGGCGCTTATGACAAGGTTTGGACGATTCGAGTTTTCATTTTTGCCTTTTAGGATAATGAATCACCTATAATTTCCATGGACTTATGGAATTCAGTATTTTCAATGAAGGTATTTTTGGTAAATTCTAAGAATTGGAAGGAAAGGACAATGTGAACACTTGTGATAAAGTTATCAATACAGAGATAGAAGCAAATGCACACATGGTTTTTCCTAAGAGTGAGTTATGATTAAGAAAGGACCATCTTGGGAGACCTTGTGATAAAGTATAGAGGTAATTGCTGATGAGGGATAGAAGCGGTGAATTATGGACAATAAATTAGTTGTCATTTGAAGTCTTCAAGTTGGATAATGGGGGTAAAATAATTTTTGTATGGAAACATGATTATTTGAATGAAGTTTAAAGTTGAAATAGACTCTCACACACAAGGATTTAAATATGTAGCAAAGAAATGATTGAAGTTGATAAAGGAATATGGGTGAGGCATTCAATATTATTGAAAGGGGAGGTAATATGGTGGATTGATACAAAGTAAATAGGAAATAAGGAAATTAACCCCCTCAAAAGTGTTGGAAAAGAAAGTAAAAAAAAAAATGTTGGGATAACTAGAGTTTGAGACCAACGATATTCGAGAAATGCAGGAAATCAAGAAGAGAATGTGAATTTGGGTCGAATTCGTAGGAGGATATGCTATTTTATTGGTCATGGAAATAACCTTAAATATACATTTAAGAGTAAGAAGTTGAAGTGAAATTAATGGAAGGAAGGTGAAATACACCCAGGAAAGGACAAGTTGTAAAAGGATGCGATAAAGGTGTATTGATGAGTAAGAGTGATTGTTTGATTTGAATTGTGGTGGATAAAATGTCTAAGTCCACAATGTGTAAAACTGATGAAGGAGACTTGGAGAAAGGAGCAACTTGCAAAGGCTTACATCAAATTTTTTTCTTTTTTTTGTGAGACTACATGGAGTTCCTAAGGATATCATTTTAGATTGAGATTCCTAGTTTCTTTCAAGATCCTAGGAGGTATACAGGAGAACTTTGGTGATACACGGAGGATGATTACTACAACCACCAAAAAATAATGGACAAACAAAAGGAATATTTACGTTGGAAGTCATTAGAGAGCATGAAGCATTGGAGAGAAAACAAATGAAAGATAACCATGCAAGGCCGCATTGGCATGGCAACATTTCGAGGTTGGTGTAAAAAGAACTATGAAAGTTCACTATGTCGGGGAATATTAGTAAGAAGATCGTCCTAGGACTTCAAACGAGTAAAGTTATGGAGAAGCAAGAAGAGTATCCATGAAGGGATTTAAGTGGTGCAAGTTAAACAGGGGACAAAAAAAAACAAGTGTTATTGAAAGTGTAACCCATAAAACAAAGTTAAAGTATGGAAAGAATAAAGAGAATAAGCCAAGGTATATAGAAATATATGAATTTGTATAGAATTGGTAAAGTGGATAATAACTTGGCATATTATTGGACCTTGGTAAGGTATAAGATATTCTTCATAAGTCATTGACTAAAAGTAGGACTTGCAAAGGAAACCATTGAATGAAACCAATTTGATCAAAAGAAAGCTAGACAAAAATCAAGGTTTTGAATAGCAAAGTGCTTCATACTTTTACTAGAGGATTGGTAAAAGATAGTATAGATGGTATTGATTATTTTTGGTATAATGAGTACGAAATTGATGAGACTTTTGGGTACTTGCAACAAGGAATGCATACAGAGAAGTGTTATGACCTTACCAAGGATGGAATGAGAAAAGATCAACATGATTCTAAAGTTGAGTTAAGTGGAGTTACGGGGGCATAACTCGTTTTCTTTAAGGGGGGTAGAGTGCGATAGAATTACGCGCTTTTTCCTTAATTTTGACATTCTAAAGTGCTTTTTCGTCAGTTTTACACTGATTTAGTTGATAAGTTTCATTATTTTACACACTAAGATGTGTAAGTTTATTACCAAAGTTGACTTTTACACTAATGCTAGTGTGAGTTTGTTAGATAGTTTAATAGTTTATACATTATTTTGTGTAAGTTTGTTAGCAAAGTTGTTATCTTACACATTATTTTGTGTAAGTAGGTCAGCAAGTTGGTTACTTTACACACTAGTTTGTGTGTGAATGAATAGATGAGGTAGAAAGGAAGTATCACAAAAGTACAACAACTAAAAGTATTAAAAAAAAGTTTTTGAGATTTTAAGTATTTATTTGCCTTTAAACGAGTTTGTAAAGTTTTCATACCTAAGTTTCGAGGACGAAACTTCTTTTAAGGGGGGTAGACTATAAAACCCCGTATTTTATGTATTTTTATAAAGTATTTAAGTATTAATAAAATGTATTGTCAAGGGCTTAATTAAATATTTTAAAGGGTGAAAGTATTTTAAATATAAAGTTTTATAAAAGTAAAATAAGTTTTGGGCCAAACGTTTATTAATTATTGGGCAATGTACATTATTCCTACATACTCTTATTGGGATAACCCATTCCAAAACCCATATCTTAAGCCCTATTCCATAACTCAAGCCCACATTTTTATAGGCCCAAACTTAACCCTACACTTTTTACTCTATAAATACCTCATGAATCCCCAAAAATTTCCCACACAAAAAGGTTAGTCTTATTTTCTCTCTCCTTTGTTTTATTAATTTGTTTAATTATAATTATTGATTAATGGGTTTTGATTTTATTAAATTGTATTTTGATGATTGAACTTTATAATTTTCAGATTTTGTAAATTTTATAACCTAGGGTTTTTAATTATTGAAAATCATGATTTTAGGGTTTTTATGAATAATTGATTTAGGGCTTTTATAATAATGATGTTTTGAAATTTTGGTGATTATAACTACTTATTAGTTTAACTTAATTCCAGATTTATTTTGAACACGCAAAATTCATGTTTCAATAATTAGATTTCCGTTCGTTAATATTAATCTCGTTTTAATCCCGATCAGGTTCTAAACTCCTCCAATTTTAATGAAATAGCAGTGTTTTTCGAGTAGAAACAACGTTTTAGAAAAAGACTTACTACCTTTGGTAGTGAGCATTACCCTCTCGTGGCCAAATTCAGCCTCTAAATACGATTTTCCAGCAGTTTTTGATTTTTAACGAAGTTTTTTTTTATGCTTTAAATTTTATCTTTGAGTTTTAAAGGGGTAAGAGATAATTTAATGTTTCTATGGATAATTTAAGTATAAAGATGTATTTTGATGAAGTTTTAAAGGATTTTTTATTAGTTTAAAATGTTGGAATTTTATTTAAAGTAGTATAATTGTGATTTTTAATAAAAGGGTGTGATTATCCATTAAAAAGTAGTTTAATTAGGGGTTTTTAAATAATTTTCAGATTATTATAAGTTATTTAAAGTGAGTTTAAGTTGCTGGAAATTGTGTATACAAGGGTAATTAATATAGTATTATTGTCGTTTTATGTAGGAGATTTGGTTCGAGAATTGTTGTAGAGTACTCGATTATTTTAAGAGCTTATTTGAGGTACGTTCGCGTACTTAGCATATTTTGATGATGTAGAATCATGCTAGGTTTAATTTCAATCAATTACAAGTAGTATCATGCTAAGGTTTATGTATTGAATCGTGAATTATTGGTGTTGGTGATTGAATTGTGAAGCATAAATTATTTGTGAAGGTTAATGGATTAGAAAAATTATATTTTGGCATGATTATATGGACTACATATTTATTTATGGCATGAAAGAGAGCATGTTTAATTAAACTAATTGTTTAATTATGTTTGGAATATTGAAAAGAAATTTTATTATGGTTCATATAATTTTTATTGATGCTTTAAGCATGAGAAAGGAGCTATATAAGTGTCTATGTAAACAAGGAATAAATTGTATGTTGGTGCCTTTGTGCACTTAATGTGTTTTAACACCGAGGTATAGGATTGTTGGCGCTTTATGCGTTTAAGGTGTCTTCGACACCAAGGTAGAATTAAAAAGGGGTTCAACATTAAATATTATGTGGTCACTAATGATTCAAGAATTAAATTGGTATATTTGTTTAATTAAATAATTATTGTTGATTGACTTATTATGCCTTAAGAGTCATCACCAAGTCTAATAATATGTAAATAATGTAAAGTGAAAGAGATTACGCACCAAAACTCTTGGAACGTATATACCTTGAGTATGAACATATGAGGGGAGTTATGTGACTTTATATTTGATCATAACTTCTAACAGAGTACAGGACGCTGTATATTCCTTCTTTATACGCTGGAATTCCGCCACGTATGTGTGGCACAGGTTTGTTGCTGGCACGGTTAGCTCCGGTGTCAGTTAACCCCAATTTATTGGGATAGGATTAGTTGGAAACCCGTTCGATGCGTAATCAACGCTAAATGAATTTTTTAGTGTCTAGTTAAAGTGTCTTGTTGATTGTTGTGTGTTCTTGTAAACAGGTGCAATGAGGTAAGTGTGTGTGTTGATAGGTGAATGCATCTTAGTGTGTTTAATTACGCTTATGTACTCAGCTTTGCTGATTGTGTGTGTGTTGTTTGTGTCTGGCCATGTCTTTATCTTGGCCCTACGATGATCCATTTTAATGGAGAGTAGTCGGGGCAAGTAGAGATACACTTTTCAGGTACTGAAGCATGTTCTTGACGGGGCATGAGTGAAGAGAGAATCATGCTAGCTTCTATTAGGATATGATATGTTTTATGCATTGAATATTTTATTATATTACCTTATGGACTAACCCAAAAGTTTGGTTGTATCAGTTTTGAATAAGGGCCTTAAATGGTTCCAAGTTGTAGTGGATTTAATTTGACTTTGGTTTTGTTGATTTTCAACTTTACTGTCGTTGGTTTGGTTTTAAATTGTTTTGGTTTTCAAGTCTTCCACTGTGTATCTTTGATAGTTTCCTTAGCCATTTTCACGGTGGCGGTAATGTCTTAGATATTCCTAAAACGTATTTTTAAAAGAGTAAAGTGTGTATTTAAAGGAAAGCAATTTCTAGGGTGTTACAAGCACGTTCTAATCATTACTGATTTTTCATTCTCAAGAAACAGACAGCACCTGAGCTTGGAATCCGAGCACATAACTTAATTTAAAACTCACATTTCAGCTTGCTAGGTCGGGTTTTCAAAAATAGGATGGGAGCGTTAACTTTCTGTTGACTTTCTCTATAAGCAATTTCCTTGGCGATTTCAGCTTGCTAGGTTGGGTTTTCATCCAGCTTCTTCATCATCATGGCTCAAAAGAAGAAATCTTCAACTCCACTCCCGCAAAACACTAATCATGCTCCCATTGATAAGACTCTGGATAATCTGAGAAAATCTGGAATCTCATCATCAGAACCGATTGCTGAAGAAGATGAACTGGTAACTCCCCCTCCACATCTGGTGCATCCATCTGGTGGAATGATATCTAGAGGTGAGGTAAGGATACTGGAAAGGTCTTATAGAAGTTCGATTGCTCAATCTCAAGCTAGATCCAATGGAACAATAACTAGGGTTTCTGCGGTTACTGTTCCATTGGTTTCTAAGCAAAATCAGAACCCGATAGCTCCTTCTACTGCTATTCCTGAAGCCTCTGGTGTTCCTGATAGCTCGAATCAAGTTCTTGAGGCTGCTACTGAAGAATGGAAGGATTTATTCAAAGGGAAGCTCAATGCAAAAGGGACCTCTCTGTCTTTCATTGCTCCTGAGATTAGAGATGGCAAATCGATTGCCAAGCTAAGCTCTGCTGATATTTGTGAGGGTAATAAGAAATGGGGTAATACTATTATTTTTTATGTTTTTGGTTATTCCCCTATTATTTCTGCTGTTTTTAAGTTTGTTGCTGATAATTGAAGTAATATAGCTAAACCAGATATTTTTTGGCATGATGAGGGGTATTTTATAATCAATTTGAAATCTGTTGATGATAAGAATGCCATTTTATGTTCTGGTCCTCATATGTTCTTTGGTAAACCAGCTATTGTTAAAGCTTGGTCTGATAAGTTTGATTTTCATGCTGAGATTTTAAGAACTATTCCCTTATGGTTTAAGCTGCCTAATTTTCCATTGAACTACTGGGGAGCTGAAACTTTAAGTAAAATTGGTAGTTTGCTTGGTGTTCCAGTTTGTGCTGATGAATGTACATCTAGGCAGTTAAGGGTTTCCTTTGCTAGACTCCTTGTGGAAGTTGATGTTACTAAACCCCTGCCTAACTCTGTTTGGGTTGAGAGCCCTGCTGGTGAACTGATCGAGATTAAGGTTCTATTTGAATGGACACCACCATTTTGAAAGAAGTGTAACAAGGTGGGGCATGACTTTGATGTTCCTCAAAAGCTTGTGCAAAAGAAGAAGCACACTGGTGATCAGAAGACTGCACACGCTCAGGTTAAGAAAGTGTGGGTCCCTAAAACAGTCACTACTGAGAATACAACCTCTGAACCTGTTAAGGTTACCCCAGAGCCTCATGTTCAGATTCAAAAACCAGAAGAATGACAAGTTCCTGGGAAAAAATCAAAGAAAAAACCTAACAGGCAGATTACTTTTCCTGTTTCAAGCTCAAACACTTACCTTCCTTTGATAAATGATAGTGCTGATGTTGTTGATATCGTTGATGAAACTGATGGTCCTAACGGGGGTGATGGTAATCCCTCTTTAGGGAAATGATAGTCCTTTCATGGAACATAAGGGGTCTTAATGACCCTGGGAAGGTAGTTTCTGTCAAGAAGCTACTCTCTAATCAAAAGATTGATGTTATGTGTCTTTTAGAAACCAAAGTTAAACTTAAAAATAGTGTGAGTATTCAGAGGAAGTTTGGCATCTCTTAGTCTTGTCATTGTAACTATACTCACTCTCCTAAAGGCAGAATTTGGGTGGGGTGGAAAGCTGAGTATCTTACTTTGGATGTTCTTCATTCTACTGAATAGTTTATTCATTGTTTACTCAGCACTAAGGATCTACAGACTCAAATTATGGTTACCTTTGTTTATGGTTTGCATACTATTCAAGACAGAATGCAATTATGGGCTGGTCTTAAAGGGCTGCCTAGTACTCTCTTGCCTTGGTTATGTATTAGAGACTTTAACTTTATTTTGTCTACTGAAGATATACTGAATGGAGCTGTTGTTTCTAACTATGAGACTAGAGACTTTCAGCATTGTATTGATCATTTGGCTCTTGTTGAGATTAAGAGCAAGGGTTCTTTTTTCTCTTGGTGCAACAAAGCCCATATGGGTCCTAGAACCTTCTCCAGGATTGATAAAGGTTTTGTTAATCAAGAGTGGATTAACTGTTATGGTCATGTTAAAGCAATGTACTTACCCCCCTCTCTCTCTGACCATAACCCTATTGTCTATGAGATTTTTCATGTGATGCCCGGGAAAGGGAGACCTTTCAGGTTTCTTAATTTTTTGGCTGAGCATGACAATTTTGTGTCTATGGTTGAAACTGCTTGGCAAAACTCCAGTTCTGGAAATCCTATGATTGACATCTGGCATAAGCTCAAGCATGTTAAGGATGCTCTCAAATCTCTGAATACTCAGAAATTTGGGGACATTAACGCTAAACTTGATTCTGCTCAGAACTATCTTAATGATATTCAGCAGCAAATCTCTAGTGATGCCACTAATGTTGATTTGTATAATTTGGAGATGGAAGTTATTGTAAATGTCAACCTCTGGCTTGGCATCCAGGAGAGTGTCTATAGACAAAAAGCTAGGATTGATAGGATGCAGCTTGGTGATGGGAATAATCACTATTTCTTCTCAGTTATGAAGCAAAGGCAAAGCAGGAATAGAATTGACACTATATATACAGAACATGATGTTTTTCTTAAGGCCCCTGCTGCTATAGAGGATGAGATCACTGGTTTCTATAAGAAACTTCTTGATTCTAGAGCTTCTGCTCTTCCTAGGGTGGATCTGAATACAATGAGGAAAGGAAAGCAATTATCTAGAACTGCTCAAGATTCCCTTATTGCCCCTGTGACTATTGAGGAGATTGACTTGGCTCTTAAGGGAATTGATAATACTAAAGCCCCTGGTATTGATGGTTTCAATTCCTTGTTCTTTAAGAGAACTTGGAATATTGTGAAATCCGAGGTTTATACTGGTGTGCTGCATTTCTTTAACACTAGCAATATGACTAGGCAGTGGAATTGTACTATTGTTACCTTAGTCCCTAAGGTACAGAATCCTTCCTATGCCAAAGATTACAGGCCAATTGCTTGCTGTACAGTCTTGTATAAGCTGATCTCTAAAATTTTGACTGCTAGGTTGGCTTCTGTGCTTCATGAGATTATTGATAGTGCTCAGGCTGGGTTTATTCTTGGCAAGCATATAAGTGATAACATATTGCTTGCAACTGAATTAATAAAGGGTTATAGGCACAAGTATATCACTCCAAGGTGTATGCTCAAGGTTGATCTTAAAAAAGCTTATGATTCAGTTGAATGGAGTTTTCTTGAAACTGTTATGGCTGAGATTGGCTTTCCTGCTCAGTTTATTAACTAGATTAGGGGATGTCTTTCAACTGTTACTTTCTCTATTCTGATCAATGGGATTCCTTCCAAACCTTTTCCTGCTAGAATGGGCCTTAGGCAAGGTGACCCTATGTTCCCTTTTCTCTTTGTAATTGGGACGGAATATTTATCTAGATGTCTTTTTGAACTGAAGTAGAATCCTGACTTTAATTATCACTCTAGATGTGAGAAAATGAATTTGACTCATCTCATGTTTGCTCATGATTTACTTATGTTCTCTAGGGCTGATTGTGGTTCTGTTACTCTTCTTTTCCAAGCTTTCACCAAGTTCTCTGAAGCTTCAGGGCTCTCTGCAAATTTGGATAAGAGTGAGGTTTACTTTGGTGGTTTACCTAAGAATGTGTAGGCTATTCTTAGATCTTTGGTTGGTGTTGCTCCTGGGATTATCCCTTTTAGATACCTTAGGGTTCCTCTTTCTTCAAAGAAACTTACTATTGCTCAGTGCAAACCTTTGGTGGATAAGGTGACTGCTAGAATTAATGGATGGGCTGCCAGGTTTCCGTCTTATGCTGGTAGATTATAGTTGGTGAAAAGTGTCCTTTTTGGTATTCAAACCTACTGGGCTAAAATTTTTGTCCTTCCTAAGAAGATTTTAAAAGAGATTGAATCAAGATTTAGAGGTTTTCTTTGGACTGGGAAAGCTAACCCCTCAAAGAAATCTCTAGTTTCTGGGTCCCAGGTTTGTCTTCCTAAGGTCAGTGGTGGGTGGAATGTTATCTCTCTCCCTAAGTGGAATCTTTCTACTATCACCAAATTACTTTGGGATCTGGCTCACAAAGCTGACAGTTTATGGGTCAAATGGGTCCACACCTATTATTTCAAAAACAAACCTTGGTGGGGTATGGATGCTCCTAAGAAATGCTCTTGGGTTCTCAAAAGAATTTTGAAATGCATGGCTATTATTGACACTATTGGCAACTGGGAGTCTGTAATGTATTGTGGTAAGGTGAAGATCAAGAAAATATATCAGTGCCTTAACTTACAGGTTCCCAAGGTTGAATGGAGAAGGGTGATTTGTAATAATGCTGCCTCTCCAAAGAGTTTATTTGTTACTTGGCTTGCTATCAAAAACAGGCTTGTGACTAAAGACAGATTGCTTAGCTAGAACATCAATTGTGACCCTGTCTGTTTTCTCTGTAATCAGAGTTTTGAAAATGTGCAGCACCTGTTCTTTGATTGTTCTTTTAGCAAAAATGTTTGGGTGCAAGTTCTCAAAGTCTTGGGCTATAAGAGAACTGTTAACCAGTTTGATGCTGAATTAGCTTGGGTCTCTAAGGTTTGCAGAAAATCTAAACCTAGGAACAAGCTTTTAGGGATGTGCTTTGCTATGCTGTTTACTAGATTTGGTTACAGAGGAATGCTGTGATCTTTTCAGGAAGCTGCAAGTCTGCTGGAAATGTGATTAGAGACATTCTATTTGTTGTTTCTTGTAGATGCTCTAAGGCTGATAGACATTTGCTAATCCTGTAATATTTGTTTTTATTGGCTTTTGTTGTTTTGTTTTTTTTAGCCTATTATTTGCAGATCCTTTGTTCTGCTGTTTTTGTAGTGTTTCTTTGTCTGGTCTCGATTCCCAGAACCCTTCTTAGAAGGTGGTTGGGACTCTAAGTCCAGTTGGTGCCTCTAGACCTCCCTAGAACCCTTCATAGAAGGTGGCTAGGCTGGTTTTTAGGTTGTTGGTGGTGGTTTGGCCTAGTTCAGGTCTTTTGGTGTTTGTTGTTGTTGTTGCAACTTTGGTTTATAAGTTGTAACTTTCCCTTTTTGGTAATAAAATTCTCTATTTACCAAAAAAACAATTATAAACATATTTAAAAAAAAACCTTTTTGAGTCAAATGAAAGTCTAACTTATTTAAACAAATATTTTTGAATCAAATAAAAGTCAAACACTTTCAAAAAAAGCTTTTTGAGTTAAATGAAGGACAAACACATTCAAGCAATGTTTTTAAAATCGAATGAAAGTCAAATGTATTCAACAAAGCTAATTATATTACATAAAAAGTCAAATACATTACAACAAAGCTTTTTTAATAAAATTAAAGTCAAACACATTCAAACAATGCATTTTAAATCAAATTAAAAAAAAAATACAATCTAAAAAGCTTTTTGAGTCAAATGAAAGTAAAACACATTCAACAAAGCTTTTCAAATTGAATGAAATTCAAACACATTAAAACAAAGCTTTTCGAATCAAATGAAAGGCAAACACATTCTAAAACAACTTTTTGAATCAAATGAAAGACAAACACATTCAAACAAAGCTTTATGAATCGAATGAAAGTCTAATGCATTCAACGAAACTAATTGAATCAAATGAAATATAAACACATTCAAACAAAGCTTTTTGAATCAAATGAAAGTTAAATGCATTAAACAAAGCTAATTAAATCAGATAAAATTCAAACACATTTAAACAAAGCTTTTGGAATCAAATGAAAGTAAAACACATTCAAATAAAACTTTTTAATCAAATGAAATTCCAACACATTCGAACAAAGTTTTTTGAATCCAGTGAAAATCAAACACATTCAAACAAATCCTTTTGAATCGAATGAAAGTTAAACACATTCAAACAATGTTTTTTGAGTAAAATGATAGTCAAACACATTTAAACAAAGCCTTTTGAATCGAATGAAAGTCAAACACATTCAAATAAAGCTATTTTAGTAAAATGATAGTCAAACACATTCAAACAAAGCTTTTTGAATTGAATGAAAGTCAAACACATTCAATCAAAGCTTTTTTAGTCAAATGAAAGTCAAACACATTCAAACACGGCCTTTTGAATTAAATGAAAGTCAAACACATTCAAACAAAGCTTTATGATTCAAATGAAAGTCAAACACATTCAAAAAAAGCTTTTTACATCAAATGAAAGTGAAACACATTTAAAGATTTTTGAATCTAACATTTGAGGGTTGACTTTTCTTGACTTTTTTCTCTCCCATAGCGATTTTCTGAATTGGTTTTTTCACTCGGTTTGATTGATTATGGCTAAGAAGAAGAAGTAGGAAACTCCAACTCCTCAACCCTCAAACTTAGCATCATCGACTTCATTAAATTCTGGCTTGAATCAGCTCAATGCTGATGGTTTTTCTGCAAGTATTTCTTTGATTCCTGAGGAGTCTGATATGGATGAACTGGTTACACCACCTTCTCATCTAGTGAATCCTTCTTCTGCTACTGGTAAGATTTCTAGAGCTGAACTTAGAGCCCTTGAATTGAATCATTAATCTGTTTTACATAGTTTTCTGCTGAAATCCAATGAAACAGTAACTAGGGTTTCTCGGGTTACTGTTCCATTGGATGCTGGAGCTATTAAGGGAAATCCAACTCAATTGAATGGTGTTAGCAGCAATTCTGATGTTCCTAATGCTGGTGCTAGTCTCAGTTTTGGAGATATTGCTCCAGATCTAACCTAATCAGTTGTTAGGGCTCCTCGAGTTACTGTTTCATTGAATACTGGAGCTGGTTCTGCTACTGATGATCTGGTTGTGCCTGAGAATGATGGTGGTTTTCCTGTGGGTGTTGAAGTGCCTCAGAAAGCTAATCCTTGGTCCAATTCCAAACTCACTGTTAAGGAGCTTCCCTGTCATTTGTTTCTCCTATTCTTAAGGATGGAAAGTCTATTGCTCAGTTGCAGAGTGCTGAACTGCAAGCAGGTAATCTTAAATGGAAAAACTCTGTCGTTTTCTATGTTATTGGTTACTACCCTACAATTGCTGCTGTTGATAGATTCATTTCTGAGAATTGGAATTCTGTTGCTAAACCTGATATATTCTGGCATGATGATGGTTACTTCTTGATTAAGATGCAAAACTGTGATGATATGCATAGTTTTATGAATGCTGGTCCACATATGTTCTATGGCATGGCAGCTATTGTTAAACCTTGGAGTGATAAGTTTGACTTTTATTCTAAGGTTCTCAGAACTGTTCCTTTATGGGTGAGACTTCCTAATCTTCCTCTCAATTGATGGGGGGTTGATACCTTGAGTAGAATTGGAAGTGTTATTGGGGTGCCTCTATATGCTAATGACTGTACTTCTAAGCAATTAAGGGTTACTTTAGCTAGATTGCTTATTGAAGTTGATATTACTAAACCTTTGCCTAAGAGTATTTGGGTTGAGAATCCAGATGGCAACCTCATTAAACAGAAGCTTATCTTTGAATGGACTCCTCCTTTTTGCAAGAAATGTAATAAGGTAGGTCATGACTGTAGTGTTCCTGCTAAGCCTAAGACTCTGGCTCAGAAGAAAAAGCCTAATACTAAGGAGCAAGCTAAGGTTTGGGTTCCTAGGCAGCCTAATCTTGCTCCTGCTACTGTTGCTGCTGTTCCTGTCTCTAATGCTAGTATGAATGAGACAGTTCATGGTGCTGCTATTATTACTCCTGCTCCTACTACACACAAAGCTTTTTGAGTCAAATGAAAGTCAAACACATTCAAACAAAGCTTTTTGAGTCAAATGAAAGTCAAACACATTCAAACAAAGCTTTTTGAGTCAAATGAAAGTCAAACACATTCAAACAAAGCTTTATGAATCGAATGAAAGTCAAACACATTCAAACAAAGATTTTTGAGTAAAATGAAAAAATAACACATTCAAATAAAGCTTTTTAAATCGAATGAAATTTAAACACATTTAAACAAATATTTTTGAATCAAATGAAAGTCTAACACATTGAAAAAAAGCTTTTTGAATCGAACGAAAGTCAAATGCATTCAACGAAGCTAATTGAAAAAAATATAAGAAAAACACATTCAAGCAAAGCTTTTTGAATTAAATTAAAGTAAAAACATTCAAATAAATCTTTTTGAATCAAATTAAATGAAAGTCAAACACATTCAAACAAATCTTTTTGAATCAAAAGAAAATCAAACACATTCGAACAAAGCTTTTTGAATTAAATAAAAGTCAAACACATTTAAACAATGCCTTTTTAATCAAATGAAAGCAAAACACCTTTCAAACAAATCTTTATTAATCTATAGGAAGACAAACACTTTCAAACAAAGCTTTTTGAATTAAATGAAAGTCAAACACAATCAAAACAAGCTTTTTGAATAAAATAAAAGTAAAACACATTCAACAAAAGTTTTTGAATCAAAAGAAAGTCAAACATAATCAAACAAAGCTTTTTGAATCAAATAAAACACAAACACATTAAAATGAAGCTTTTTGGTTCGAATGAAAG
Organism: Chenopodium formosanum; assembly: GCA_024500155.1. Taxonomy (NCBI): domain Eukaryota; kingdom Viridiplantae; phylum Streptophyta; class Magnoliopsida; order Caryophyllales; family Amaranthaceae; genus Chenopodium; species Chenopodium formosanum. The sequence continues at coordinate 46,919,428 of CM044880.1, forward strand.
TGAAATGCATTCAACGAAGCTAATTAAATTATAAAAAAAAAAGTCAAACACATTCAAATAAAGCTTTTTTGATTCAAATGAAAAACAAAAACTTTTAAACAAAGCTTTTAGAATAAAAAGCCAATGGCTAGCGCCAGGCGCCAAGGCCTGGGGTTGGACTCCAAGCTTGATTTCGACGCGTTTTCGTCTGATAAATTTAACGTACTGGAGGATAAAATAATATAATTTCTTCGAAAATGCTATTTGATTTTAATTAAAACTCTGAAAAGTCAACAAAGTCAACTTATCAATGCTAATTCAATTAGGAACGAAAAGAACCTTCTAGAAGAATCTAGAAGACCAAAATCATTTCTAATTGCATTAGGAATGATAAATCATATTAGGCCCTTCCCTGGATCATTGGGCCGCATATAAAGCTCAAACCGGGCCTAGTTTGGTAAATTGGCCATAACTTCCTCAATATTCATCGGAATTGGGCTTATAATATATCGTTGGAAAGTTCTTTGCAAGCCCCATCCAACTACACCACTATTGGACCCATATTATGGACCAACCAAACTGGATTGACTGTTTTCTTAAAATAAAGTTTTCAAAAACAAAGAGAAGAGAAAAGAAATAAAAACTTTCCGCAACACTAGACCTTTCCACACTTTCGTTTCATTCGATTATGATTCGACGTGAAAGGTACTCATCACTGGGTTTGGTTTTGGGGAGACACAAATGGGTGTCTACAGTCAGACTTTCATTTGATACAAAAGCATTAGTTTTGTTGAATACATTTGAATTTTTATTGATTCAAAAAGCTTTGATTCTATGTGTTTGACTTTCATTTGATTCAATTAAATTTGTAGAATATATTTGACTTTCGTTTAATTTTTAAAGCGTTCTTTTAATGTGTTTGACTTTCATTTAATTCAATTTGCTTTGTTAAATGCATTTTATTTTTGTTTGATTTAAAAACTTTTGTTCAAATGTGTTGGACTTTCATCTTATTTAAAAAGATGTTTTATAATTTCATTTGATTCAATATAATTTGTTTGAATGTGTTTGACTTTCATTTGATTCAATTAGCTTTGTTGGAATGTGTTTTGATTTTCATTTAATTTAAAAACCCTTGTTCGAATGTGTTTTACTTCATTTGATTCAAAAAGAATTGTTTGAACGTGTTTGACTTTCATTTGATTTAGAAAGTTATGTTTGAATGTGTTTGACTTTCATTAGATTAAATTAGCTTTGTTAAATGCATTTGACTTTCATTAAATTTAAAAGCTCTATTTGTATGTGTTTGACTTTCATTTAATTTAAAAAGCTTTGTTTTAATGTGTTTGATTTTTATTTGATTCTCAAATCTTTGTTTGAATGAATTAGACTTTCATTTGATATAATTATCTTTGTTGAAAACATTTGACTTTTGTTTGATTCAAAATACATTGATTGAATGTGTTTGACTTTTATTTGATTCAATTTGCTTTGCTGATTTTTTTTTCGTTTGATTTAAAAAGTTTTGTTTGAATGTGTTTGACTTTTATATGACTCAAAAATTTTGTTTGAATGTGTTTCACTTTCTTTTAATTCAATTAGCTTTGTTTGAATGTGTTGACTTATCAGATTAAATTAGCTTAGTTGAATGCATTTGACTTTCATTTAATTTAAAAAACTCTTTTTGAATGTCTTTCACTATCATTTGATTCAAAAATCTTATTTTTAATGTGTTTGACTTTAATTTGATTCAAAAATCTTTTTTTTTTTTGGCAAATAAAGATTTTATTACTAAAGAAAGAGAGTTACAACTTAAAAAAGCTAAGTTATAACTACCACCAAAACACCACAAGACCCGAAAAATAAACCACTCCCCAAACACCAGTTCTAGGACCCACCCTAGCCACCTTCTAGGAATGGTTCTAGGAAGGACCTAGAACAAACTGGACTCAGACTTCCAGCTACCTTCTATGAAGGGCTCTGGAAACCAGGACTAGACAACAAAAATAGCTGCCACTTTGTAAAACAGCAACTAGCAAACATGCCTACCAACTGTACTAGTAAACAACAAAACCTAAACATACAAATATTTTCTATCAGATTCAATGAATCTACAAGCAACAGAAAAGATAATATCCCTAAAAGCAATATCTGCAGGATTGTAGTCTCCAGTGAACATCAAAGTATTTCTCTGTATTCAGATGCAATGAATAGTCTCAGCAAAACACATAAGCAGCAACCTTCCTTTAGTAGTGGCTCTTCTACCTTGCTGCAGCACCCAAAGGACTTCAGAGTCAAATCTCTGCCCAATTCTGCCAAATCCAAGAAGTTGCAAAATTCTATTCCAAATACTAGCAGAATAAGAACATTCAAAAAATAAATGAGAAACATTTTCTGCAGTACTAGCACAAAAGAAGCACAAAGGATCATAGGGTATATTCTAGGTAGCAAGTCTATCTTTAGTGACTAATCTGTTCCATATAGCCAAACAAGTGATAAACATACTCTTAGCAGAAGTCCTGTTATTACAAATTTTTCTCTTCCAAGTCACTCTCTCTTTTTGTGGTCTGATCCGAATGTAGAGCTGTTTGATGCTCATTTTACCATTAACTGTAATGCCAGTCCATCCACCAACATTATCAACGAACATTCTGCAATTCATGATCTTCCTTAGAACCGAAGAACATTTATTAGGAACAGGAGAAGACTAGAAATCTTTGTTGCTGAAATAATATGTTTAAATCCGTTTTACCCATAGATTATCTGACTTTTGAGCAATGTCCCAAAGAACTTTGGTGATTGCTACTTTATTCCAATCTTCAAGAGAGGTATGGTTCCACCCTCCACAACTCTTAGGCAAGCATAAAAACTTCTAAGAGACTAGAGCTTTCTTGCTAGGATTAGATTTCCCAGTCCAAAGAAAACATCTAAATCTTGATTCCATTTCTCTCAAAATATTTTTTGGTAAAATAAAAATCTGAGACCAATAAGCTTGGATACAAAAAAGAACACTCTTTATCAGCTGAAGCCTGCCTGCATAAGAAAGGTGCCTAGCTGCCCACCCTTCAATCCTAGCAGTTACTTTCTCAACTAAAGGCTTGCATTGAGAAATAGTAAGCTTTTTAGAGGAAAGAGGTACACCCAGATATCTAAAAGGCAAGGAGCCTCTAGCAACCCCCAAAACAGACTAAAGCTCAACTTGATCCTGCTCAATTATCCCTCCAAAATAAACATCACTCTTATTCAGATCAGCAGCCAAACCAGAAGCACCAGAGAATTTCTGAAAAGCTTGAAAAATCAACTGAATAGAGATAAGGTCAGCCCTGGAGAAAAGAAGTAAATCATCTGCAAACATCAAATGTGTAATCCCCAACTTTGCACATCTTGGGTGGAAATTAAAATCAGGGTTCAAAGTCATCACTTTTAAGCACCTTGAAAGATATTCCATACAAACAACAAAGATAAAAGGGGACATTGGATCACCTTGCCTCAAACCCTTTTTAGCAGAAAAGGGAAGAGAAGGGTATCCATTAATCAGAACAGAATAAGAGACAGTTGTAACACACCCCATAATCCAAGAGATAAATATGTTAGGGAAACCTAACTCAGCAAGAATAGTTCTCAAAAAACTTCATTCAACAGAATCATAAGCTTTCCTAAGATCAACCTTAAGTAAACATCTAGGAGTGATGAACTTATGAGAATAACCATTAATAAACTCAGTAGCAAGAAGGATATGATTACCAATATGTTTACCAGGAATAAAGCCAGCCTGAGCATCATTAATGACACCTCCTATAACCTTTGAAAGCCTGGCTGTAATGATTTTAGAAATAAGCTTGTAGACCAAAGTACAACAGACAATAGGTCTGTACTCCTTTGCATAAGAGGGATTAGAGACTTTAGGAACAAGAGTAATGGTAGTGCAATTCCACTGCCTAACAATTTGACCATTAGAAAAGAAATCCAAGACAGCATCATAAACATCATTTTTAACAATATCCCAAGACTTTTTGAAAAACACATCATTGAAGCCCTCAATTCCAGGAGCTTTATCATTATCCATACCCTTAATCAATTTCACTGAAAGTAACTTCAGCCAGAAGAAAGTCCTTAGCATCCTAATCAAGCTAAGGGCCAGTTCTCATAACAGCTAAATCAACCCTAGGGAGAGAAGAAGCAACAGAACATAAAAGATTCTTATAAAAGTCCAAGATTTCAGCAACAATGAGATCAGGATCCCTGAGCAAAACCCCTTCACTATTATAAATGGAATCAATTCAGTTCTTGTTTTGCCTCTGCTTCATTATAGAGAAAAAGAAATGAGAGTTATCATCTCCAAGCTTAATCTAGTCAATTCTAGATTTTTGCCTGTAGATACTACTTTGAATATGCATCCAATGCTTCACTTTATCAATAGCAATATTCTCAAGAGTCTGAAATTGAGTATTAGTCCAATCATCAGCCAACTTCATTTGAATATCACTAAGATCCCTGTGAGCTTGCTCCAATTTTTCAGTGACATTAGCAAAGTGTCTGATATTCAGAGCCTTCAAACCTAATTTAACAACCTTTAGTTTATTCCAAACAAACAACATTGTGGAATCATGCTGACCACAAGACTCCCAAGAATCCCTGACAGTCTGCTAGAAATCTTTATGTTTAGAAAAGAAGTTAAGAAATCTGAAGGGCCTACCCTTCCCTAGACCAGCAGTACTAATATCAAACAAAAGAGGACAATGATCAGAGAGGGAGGGAGGGAGATAAATGATTTCAGTTTGACCATAATCATTGATCCAAGCTTCATTGACAATTCCCCTATAAATTCTAGTAACAATTCTACTAGCACCTTCACCCTTATTAGACCAAGAATAGAAAGAGCCTTTACTCTTAATCTCAGTGAAGTCCATTGATTCCATACAATCCTTAAAGTCTCTAACTTCAGCATCAGCCACAGGATTGCCATTATATCTATCTTCAGAGCAAAGAACAGAATTAAAGTCCCCCATACAAATCTAAGGAACAGGAGAACTCCCAAGAGACTGCAATCCAAGCCACAAAGGTTTCCTATCATGAATTGAATGCAGTCCAAATACAAAGGTACACAAGAAAAGATATTGTAAATCTTTAGAGCTAATCTGAGTATGAACAAACTGCTCATGATCAGATAAAACATCAATAGTAACTTTATCAGTTTTCCAACCCACCCAAATTCTGTCTTTAACAGCATGATTATAGTTACGGTGCCATGACCAAAATCTACCAAACTTCTTCTGAATTGAATTTTGATTATGAATTTTGACTTTAGTTTCCAGAATTGCAATCACATCCACATTATGATCTCTTAGAAGCTGCTTAATAGCAGCTACCTTATCAGGGTCATTAAGACCTCTGATGTTCCAAGAAACTACAATCATTTAACCAAAGAGGGATTACCATCACCCTCGATAGGATTTGTTTCAGCAATTTCATCTTCTAGCATAGCAGAATAAGAATTGTTAGTTCTAGGAATATTCTGATTAACCCCAACAGCATGAGATCTAACCCTTTTGCTTACCACCCTCCAATCAACAGCAGAATAAGTAGCAAAAAAAGTATGAGCAGGAGTAATCCTGGGTTACAAATCAGAACTTTGATCCTTCCCCTGATCTTGTTCAGAAACAGCAACTATAGGGTCTGGAACAAGCTGTTTCTGAACCCAAACTTTCTTTGGTTGAGCTTTTGGCTAGGGATTAGCTTGCTAAGCCTTAGGCTTATCCTTTGGCTTATGAGCATTACAATCATGCCCCACTCTATCACACTTCTTGCAGAAGGGAGGAGACCATTCAAATATGATTCTTAGTTCAAGCATCTCTCCCAGAGGACTCTCAACAATCACAGTAGTAGGTAAGGGCCTAGTTATATCAACTTCAATGAGCATTCTAGCAAAGGAGACTCTCAGTTGTCTAGTTGTACATTCATCAGCAAACAAAGGTACCCCAATTGTGCTACTAATTCTACTTAAGGTATCTGAGCTCTAGTAATTCAAAGGCAAATTTGGTATTCTTACCCACAAAGGAATAATACTAAGAATTTCAGCTTGAAAATTAAACTTATCACTCCATGGTTTAACAATAGCAGGCTTATTATTGAACATATGAGGTCCAGAGCTTAAAATATTATCCTTCTCAGCAGAGGAATTCAAATTGATTATAAAATAACCATCATCATGCCAAAAAATCTTAGGTTTAGCGAAGTTACTCCAAGTCTGAGCAATGTATTTGTGAACAGCTAAAATTGTAGGGTAAAAACCAACAACATAAAAGATAATAGCATTGCACCATTTAGAGTTACCTGCCTCAATATCTTTAGCCTGGATCTGAGCAACATGTTTCCCATCCTTGAGCACAGGGGCCACAAAAGAAAGAGCAGCACCTTTAGCAGTTAGTTTGCCTCGAAATAGATTTACCCACTTCTCAGAATTAGCTGCCTGTTTCAATGATTCAGCTGGTTCAGGAAGATCCTTAGCCCTCGAAACAACTGGAACAGAAGCATTTAGGTCACTATCCAACGGATTATCCAATGGAACAGTAACCGGGGAAACCCTAGTTACTATTTCATTGATTTTCTGCATCTGAGAAGCAGCAAACGATTCCTCTAAAATCTTCAATTCAACCATAGTAATCCTACCTCCTGATGGGTGAACAAGATGAGCTGGAGAAGACACCAGCCCAGTCTCATCTTTAACCTCTGGAATAGTACGGGGGTTCATATTCAAATTCTTCAATCGATTGAGATCAGCAGGAGTGAGAGATCCAAAAGCAGGGGAACGAGGAAGTGGTGTAGCTTGTTTCTTCTTCTTAGCCATGATGATTAGAGCTGAGTGAAAACAACCAGCATCACCTAAAACCACCATGAAAATCACAGAAAACTAGAGCTTCTCTCTCTTGATTCAAAAATCTTTATTTGAATGTGTCGGACTCTCATTTTATACAATTAGGTGTGTTGAATACATTTGACTTTTGTATAATTTCAAAAGCTTTTAAAAAATGTATTAGACTTTCATTTTATTTAATTAGCTTTCATGAATACATTTCACATTCGTTTGATTTAAAAATCTTTCTTTAATGTATTTCTTTTTTACATGATATAATAAGCTATGTTACATACATTTGACTATCGTATAATACAAAAAGCTTTATTTAAATGTGTTAGACTTTCATTTGAATGAATTAGCTTTGTTCAAACATTTGCCTTTCGTTTGATTCAAAAGCTTTGTTTGAATGTGTTTGACTTTTATTTGATTCTATTTGCTTTTGTTGAATGACCTTTATTTTCATTTGATTTAAAAAATTTTGTTTAAATGTGTTTGACTTTCATCTGATTCAAAAAGCTGTGTGTGAAATTGTTTGTCTTTCATTTGATTCAAAAAACTTTGTATGAACGTGTTTGACTTTGATTTAATTCAATTAGCCTGTTTTAATGCATTTGACTTTCATTTAATTTAAAAAGCTATGTTTGAATTTGTTTGACTTTTATTTAATTAAAAAAGCTTTGTTTGAATGTGTTTGACTTTAATTTTATTTAAAATACTTTAATTGAATGTGTTTGACTTTCATTTGATTCAGTTAGCTTTGTTTGAATGTTTTTGACTTTCATTTGATTTAATAAGCTTTGTTGAATGCATTTGACTTTCATTTTATTTAAAAAGCTTTGTTTCTATGTGTTTGGCTTTCATTTGATTCAATTAGATTTTTTGAATATATATAACTTTCATTTGATTCAAAAAGCTTTGCTTGAATGTGTTTGACTTTCATTTGATTCAATTAGATTTGTGGAATATATTTGACATTCGTTGGATTTAAAAAACTTTGCTTGAATGTGTTTTAATTTCATTTGATTCGATTAGCTTTATTGAATGCATTTGATTTTTGTTTGATTGAAAAAGTTTAGTTTGAATGTGTTTGACTTTCTTTTGATTCAAAAGCTTTGTTTGAATGTGGTTGACTTTCACTTAACTTAATTAGCTTTTTAATGCATTTGATATTCATTTAATTTAGAAGGCTATGTTTGAATATGTTTGACTTTCATTTGAATCAAAACGCTTTGTTTGAATGTGTTTACTTTCTTTTGATTCAAAAAACTTTGTTTGAATGTGTTTGCCTTTCATTTGATTCAATTAGCTTTGTTTGAATTTTTTTGACTCTTATTTGATTCAAAGAGCTTTGTTTGAATGTGTTTGACTTTCATTTGATTTAAAAAGCTTTGTTAAAATGTGTCGGACTTTCATTTGATATAATTAGCTTTGTTAAGTATATTTGAATTTCAATTTATTCAAAAAGCTTTTATTCTATGTGTTTGACTTTTATTTGATTAAATTAATTTATTGAATATATTTGAATTCATTTGATTTAAAAGGCATTGTTTGAATGTTTTTGACTTTCATTTAATTTAATTAGCCCTGTTGAACGCATTTCACTTTCCTTTAATTTAAAAAGCTCTGTTTGAATTTGTTTGACTTTCATTTAATTCAACCACCTTTGTTTGAATGAGTTTTATTTTCATTTTATTCAAGAAGCTTTGTTTGAATGTTTTTTACTTTCATTTTATTTAATTAGCTTTGTTGAAAGCATTTGACTTTCATTTAATTAAAAAGGCTCTGTTTGAAAGTTATTGACTTTCATTTGATTTAAAACCTTTGTTTGAATGTGTTAGACTTTCATTTGATATAATTAGCATTGCCGAATACATTTGACTTTTGTTTCATACAAAAACTTTGTATGAATGTGCTTGACTTTCATTAGATTGAATTAGCTTTGTTGAATACATTTGACTTTTGTTTGAATGTGTTTTTACTTGCATATGATTCAATCAGCTTTGTTGAATACATTTAACTTTTGTTTGATTTAAAAAGATTTATTTGAATGTGTTTGTTTTTCATTTTATTCAATTCGCTTTATTGAATGCATTTGATTTTTGTTTTACTGAAAATGTATTGTTTGAATGTGTTTGACTTTCATTTGATTCAATTACCTTTGATGAATGCATTTGACTTTCATTTAATTTAAAAACCTCTGTTTGAATATGTTTTACTTCATTAGAATCAAAAAGTTTTTTTTGAATGTGTTTAACTCTCATTAGATTAAAAAAGTTTTGTTTAAATGTGTTTGACTATCATTTGATTCCATTAGCCATGTTTGAATGTGTTTGACTTTCATTTGATCCTATCAGCTTTGTTGAATCTAGTTGATTGTCATTTAATTTAAAAAGCTCTATTTGAATGTGTTTAACTTTCATTTGATTCAATTACCTTTGATGAATGCATTTGACTTTCATTTAATTTAAAAAGCTCTATTTGATTATGTTTGACTTTCATTTGTTTCAAAAAGCTTTATTTGAATTTGTTTGACTTTAATTAAATTAAAAAGCTTTGTTTGAATTTGTATGACTTTCGTTTGATTCAAAAAGCTTTGTTTGCGTTTGTATGACTTTCATTTGATTAAAAAAAAACTTTGTTTGAATATGTTTGACTTTCATTTAAATTCAACTAGATTTGTTTGAATGTGTTTTACTTTCATTTGATTCAATTAGCTTTGTTGATTGCATTTGACATTCATGTAATTTAAAAAACTCAGTTGTATGTGCTTGACTCTCATTTGATTCAAAAATCTTTGTCTGAATGTGTTTGACTCTCATTTGATTTAATTATCTTTGTTTAAATGTGTTGAACCTTCTTTTGATTCAATTAACTTTGTTTGAATGTTTTTGACTTTCATTTAATTTAAAAATCTCTGTTTAAATTTGTTTGACTTTTTTTATTCAATTAGCTTTGTTGAATGCATTTGACTTTCATTTTATTTAAAACCTCTATTTGAATGTGTTTGACTTTATTTTATTAAAAAACCTTTATTTGAATGTGTTTGACTTTCATTTGATTCAATTAGATTTGTTGAATATATCTGAATTTTTTTTTTATTTAGAAAGCTTTGTTTGAATGTGTTTGAGTTTCATTTAATTCAATTAGCTTTGTTAAATGCAGTTGATTTTCGTTTGATTGAAATAGTTTTATTTGAATGTATTTGACTTTCATTTGAGTAAAAAACCTTGGTTTAAATGTGTTTGACTTTCTTTGGATAAAAAAAACTTTGCATGAATGTGTTTGAATTTCATTTGACTCAATTAGCTTTTTTGATTGTATTTGACTTTCTTTTAATTTAAAAAGCTCTTTTTAAATTTGTTTGACTTTCATTTTATTAAAAAAGCTTTGTTTGAATGTATTTTACTCTCATTTGCTTCAAAAAACTTTATTTGAATGTGTTTGATTATCATTTGATTCAATTAGCTTTGTATGAATGTGTTTGACTTTCATTTGATTTAAAATGTTGTATTAGAATGTGTTTGACTTTCATTTGATTTATTTAGCTTTGTTTGAATTTTTTTAACTTAAACTTGAGTTAAAAAGCTTTCTTTGAAAGTGCTTGACTTTCAATTGATTTAAAAAGCTTTGTTTGAATGTGTCGGACTTTCATTTGATACAATTACCTTTGATGAATAAATTTGAATTTCGTTTATTTCAAAAAGCTATGTTTAAATGTGTTTGACTTTCATTTTATTGAATTAGATTTGTTGAATATATTTGACTTTTAATTGATTTAAAAACCTTTGTTTGAATTTGTTTGACTTTCATTTGAGTCAAAAAGCTTTGTTTAAATGTATTTGACTTTCTTTTGATTAAACAAACTTTGTTTGAATGTGTTTGCCTTTCATTTGATTCAATTATCTTTGTTTGAATGTGTTTTTCTTTCAATTGATTCAAAAAGCTTTGTTTGAATTTGTTTGAATTTCATTTTATTTAAAAAGCTTTGTTTGAATGTATTGTACATTCATTTGATTCAAAAAGAATTGTTTAAATGTGTATGACTTTCATTTGATACAATTAGTTATGTTGAATACATTTGAGTTTCAACTGATTCAAAAAGTCTTTTTTTTTTTTTTTGGTAAATGAACTATTTTATTACTAAAAGAGATAAAAGATTACAACTTACACAGCTAAGGTTTAACCCCAAACAATACAAGCCTGCAAACACAAGCAACCAAACACCTAAAGCTCCTGCTAAAATGATGCCACCTTCTAGGAGGGGTCCACCACAAAAGCATGAACTTAGCTATTCCAAAACTAGCCCCATCCACCTTCTAGGAAGGGAAATAGGGGGAAAGGAAAGCTAAAACAAAACAGACCCTAACTCAGACTCTGCTGTAGGACAAACTGACAACAAGTTTGATCACTAAAACAAAGAACCAAAAAACACCAAACAACAAAAGCAGCAAAAAAGAAGCAAGCCCCTCCCTATACTTAACTATAAACCAAGCTTTACAGCAGGACTAGACAACCAGGACAAACAATAAAGGCACCAAATCCAAGTTACAAAATAAGCAAATGCCTATCACCGCTACTACACCTATAAGCAACTGCAAATAAAATGTCTCTAAAAACTGTATAAGCAGTTTTACAGTCACTTGTGAAGGCTAAAGAATTTCTCTGCAGCCAGATGTGATACACAGTTTCAGCAAACACATTCCTATTAGCTTGTTCCTTAATCTGTTTTTCCTACAGATTCTGGAAATTTAGGACAGTTCAACATCAAAAACAAGTGCAGGTCTACGAACTCCAAACAACTTCAACACTTTCATCCAGATCACTCTAGCATAAGAACAATCAAAGAAAAGATGCTAAACACTCTCTAAATATTGGTTACACAGAAAGCGAATAGGATCACATTGAATATTCCAAGCTAGGAGCCTATCTTTAGTAACCTGTCTATTTCTCACAGCAAGCCAGAGAATAAACAGGCTTTTAGGAGAAGCAGCATTATTGCATGACTCTTCTTCAAGAAACCTTTGGAGCTTGAACAGTAATTAAACTGTAAATCTTTTTAATGTTAACTTTGTCACCATGCTGAATAGCACCCCATCCACTAATATCATTAATGATATTCCTGCATTTCAGGATTCTACTTAGAACCTAAGAGCACCTTTTAGGGGCAGGGCTAGACCACCAAGCCCTATCTTTAAGGTAATAACTATGGACCCACTTAACCCAAAGATTATCAACTTTATTTGCAAGATCCCAGATAAGCTTACAAATAGCAGCAGAATTCCATTCAGGTAGGGAAATCAAGTTCCACCCACCACCGACCCTAGGAAGACAGACTTGAGATCAAGCTACTAAAGATTTCTTTGAGGGATTAGCCTTTCCGTTCAAGACAAATGCCTAGCTGACCAACCATTAATTCTAGCAGTTACCTTATCAACTAAAGGTTTACAGTGAGCAATAGTGACTTTCTTAGAGGATAAAGGAACCCCTAAGTATATGAAAGGAATAGTACTAGGGATCACCCCAATCAAGCATCTTAAAGCTTCTTGCTTAACCTCATAAATTCCACCAAAATAAACCTCACTTTTATCTAAGTTTGCAGAAAGACCAGAGGCTGGACAAAACTTAGTAAAAGCCTGGAAAAGCAATATGACAGAGTCTTTATCAACTCTAGAGATCAATAACAAATCATCAGCAAACATTAAATTAGTTAACATCATTTTTTCATATCTAGGGTGGTAGTTGAAATTAGGATCAAGATGTAACTCAACAAGGCATGTTGACGGATATTCCATGCTAATTGCAAAAAAGAAGGGAGACATATGATCTCCTTGCCTAAGCCCCTTCTTAGCCTCAAAGGATTTGCAGGGAATACCATTGAGCATAATAGAGAAAGAGACAGAGGAGAGGAAGACCATAATCCATTTAACAAACTTACTAGGGAAACCAAGCTCAGACATAACAGTCTCAAGGATGCCCCATTCTACAGAGTCATAGCCTCTTATAAAAACCAGTAATTTCATCTTCAATTTTAGCAAAAACTTTGAAAAGAACATCACTCTCATCAAATAGAGTATCAATCTTGTTCTATGTGTTTGACTTTCATTTGATTTAATTAAATTTGTTGAATAAATTTGTCTTTCGTTTGATTTAAAAAGCTTTGTTTTAATGTGTTTGACTTTCATTTGATTCCATTAGATTTGTTGAAATGTGTTTTGATTTTCATTTAATTTAAAAAGACTTGTTCGAATGTGTTTGACTTTCATTTGATTTAGAAAGTTGTGTTTGACTTTCATTAGATTCAATTAGCTTTGTTGAATGCATTTGACTTTCATTAAACTAAAAAGCTCTGTTTGTATGTGTCTGACTTTCATTTGATTCAAAAAGCTTTGTTTGAATGTATATGACTTTCATTTGATGTAATTAGCTTTGTTGAAAATGTTTGACTTTCGTATGATTCAAATTGCATTATTTGAATGTGTTTAATTTTCATTTGATTCAATTGGCTTTGTTTGACTTTCATTTGATTCAAAAATTTTGTTTTAATGTGTTTGACTTTCATTTAATTCAATTATCTTTGTTTGAATGTGTTGACTTATTTGATTTAATTAGCTTAGTTGAATGCATTTAACTTTCATTTAATTTAAAAAGCACTATTTGAATGTGTTTCACAATCATTTGATTCAAAAAGCTTTGCTTGTATTTGTCTAAGTTTCACTTGTTTAAAAAGCTTTGTTTTATTGTGTTTGACTTTCATTTGAACTAAAAATCTTTGTTTGAATGTGTCGGACTCTCATCTTATACAATTAGCTGTGTTGAATATATTTGACTTTTGTATAATTCAAAAAGCTTTTTTTTTTTAATGTGTTAAGACTTTCATTTGATTTAATTAGCTTTGTTGAATACATTTCACATTCGTTTGATTTAAAAAGATTTATTTGAATGTGTTTCTTTTTTACATGATATAATTAGTAGTGTTGATTACATTTGACTTTCGTATAATTAAAGAAGCTTTATTTAATTGTTTTAGACTTTCATTTGATTGAATTAGCTTTGTTGAATACATTTGACTTTCGTTTGATTTAAAAAGCTTTGTTTGAATGTGTTTGACTTTCATTTGATTCTATTTGCTTTGTTGAATGAATTTTATTTTTGTTTGATTTAAAAGTTTTATTTTAATGTGTTTGACTTTCATCTGATTCAAAATGTTGTGTTTGAAGGAGATTAACTTTCAGTTGATTCCAAAAACTTTTTTTGAATGTGTTTGACATTGATTATATTCAATTAGTTTTGTTTAATGCATTTGACTTTCATTTAACTTACAAAGTTAGGTTTGAATATTTTTACTTTCATTTAATTACAAAAGCTTTGTTTAAATTTGTTTGACTTTTATTTGATTTAAAAAACATTAATTGAATGTGTTTAACCTTCATTTGATTCAATTAGCTTTGTTTGAATGTATTTATCTTTCATTTGATTTAATAAGCTGTGTTTAATGCATTTGACTTTCGTTTAATTTAAAAAGCTCTATTTGATAGTGTTTGACTTTCATTTGATTCAAAATAGCATTATTTGAATTTGTTTGACTTTCATTTGATTCAAAAAGCTTTGTTCGAATGCGTTTGACTTTCAATTGATTCAGTTAGATTTGTTGGATATATTTGAATTTCGTTGGATTTAAAAAGCTTTGTTGGAATGTGTTTGAGTTTCATTTGATTTAACTAGTTTTATTGAATGCATTTGATATTCGTTTGATTAAAGAAGTTTTGTTTGAATGTGATTGACTTCTTTTAAATTAAAATACTTTGTTTGAATGTGTTAGACTTTCACTTTACTGTATTAGCTTTTTTGAATGTATTTTACTTTCATTTAATTTTTTTTTTGGAAAATAAGATTTTATTACCAAAGAGAGAAAGTTACAACTTACAAAAGCTAAGTTATAACTACCACCAGAACACCACAAGACCTGAAAAAACCAGGCCAACCCCAAAACAAGTTCTAGATCCAAACCTAGCCACCTTCTAGAAAGGGTTCTAGGAAGGGCCTAGAACAAGCTGGACTCAAATTTCCAGCCACCTTCTAGGAAGGGTTCTGGAAACCAAGACCAGACAACAACACAAGCAACAAACAACAAGGCCAACCACTCAAAACCACCAAAAACAACAATCAGAAGCAGACATGCCTGCAAACTGACCAGCAAAAACAACAAAAACCAAAACAAGCAGCAGCAAAAGCATCAGGGTGAGGCCAATAACAAGCAACAGCAGACCAAACCCGTGTCCCAACTTCCAAACAGCAGCACAAAACAGCAAAAAGCATACTCCAACACCATCAGAACCAAGGGGCAGCCGTACAGCAAGACATCAGCAGCATGCAGCAGACAGCAGTGCAGACATCAGCACCTGCTGACCAGCTCAGCAGGAGTAGACTGCAGGCAGGCAGCCAGCAGAGCAGAAACAACACAGACAACAGACAACAAAGCAAGGACAGCAGACAACAGTTCAGAAAGCAGGCAGACAGCCAGCAGAGCAAAAACAACATAGACAGCAGATAGCAAAACAGCCAGCAGCTGGAGCAGACAGCAGCTACATACAGCACCAACCAGACTAGAACAGCAGAGCAGCAGATCAGACCAGCAGATGCAGGCAGCAGCAACAGCAAAACACCCCTGCCAGCAACAGCAAAAAAACAACAACAACAGATGCAACTGGGATTCACAACAGCAAGAAAACAAAAACATCAGTGGAACCCAGCACCAAATAAAGAGCCAAACGAGCAACCAAAACAAGACAGAAAGAATAGTAACCCCAAGAAAAAGAAACCAGAATGCAAAAGCTAGGAGCCAAAAACCAGAAAGAACCAGCAACAGCAAAAGAAGACCAAGAACATGAGAAGCTCCTAAACGATCAAATATTTGCTTCCCGCCGGGATTCTACAAACTGAATGAAAGACAATATCCCTAACTGATCGAGGTTAGATAGTGTCGTTAGTCTACTAACCCTAATCAAATTAACAATTTATAATACCTAAACTACCCTAATACGAGTATAGGGGTAAGTAAAGGGTCGAACCCAAAAGGACTAAGTGTATCAATCTATGCTAATTAGACTACTAGGAAAGCTTGTGAGGTAAAGAAGGGTTCAACTAAACACTACTAAGAGCAAATAACTAAAACTAGGAAAAGTGGAATCCAATTACATCAATGCATTCAACAACATCAAACAATTAGATGAAAATGATCTCAATTAGGACGATTTACACATTTAACTCACTCTCGCGCAATTAAACATGTTAATAATCCTACTAAACTAATTCACTCTCGTGCAACTAGCATAGCAAAGATATGGAGGAATGTAGGGTTCTCAAACAACTCACTTTCGCACAATTGATTGAAAACACAATTAAAAGCATAGAATCAATTAGCTAGAAAGATTTTAATCCATAAAAGCATCATCCATACACAATAATCAAGAAACAATTTCATACTAACCACATTCAATCATCAAATTAATTAACATAACCTTCATCCATTTCCCTAGAACAAAACCTAAACTAACATAATGAATAAAAATATGGAAAACAAGATAAAATAATAATAAAAGCAAGAATAAACAACTAAACTAATTAAACTAATCAAGTCAACAAATAAATAAGCAAAAACAATAATAAATAAAAGCAATAAAGGTGAGAGAAAGTTAGGAAAACTAATTGAATTTATGAGACGAAAAATCCACAAATTTGCTTCTTCAAAATCCCAAAAAATCCATGAAAAATCCCATCTTTCTCTATCTAAACTACTCCTAACCCTAAGAGAGAGAAAATAAAGGCTAAACTAATCTAATCTAGGCTAAAATAATATTAAGTCAATGTTGTAGAAAATAACCCCAAAGGGGTATTTATAATACAAGGCCAAAATAAAATAAAGTAAAAGAGAAAACTAAAAAGAAATAAAAACTAAACTAAAATAATTAAAATAACTAAACTAAAAAAAAAAACAAAAAAAAAACTAAACTAAAAATAAAAGAAAATAAAAGAAAATGAAAAGAAAAAGGAAAACAGAAACAAAACCCCACAAATCCCCAAACCCACGAAACAATCAGCTTCCCCCTTTCCTTCCCCTTTCGATCTTGGCTGCTCTGGTTTTCAATCCATCATCACCATCACGCATCATCAATCATCATTCAATCACCACCGTCAATCCTCATCGTCATCAATCAAAGCCGCTCAATTCTCATTAAAAAAACACGTGAAAAGCTCGTGATTGACCCACGAATGCGCGCCCGCGAAGACACCGCGCAGAGGTCGCGCATAGCTTCTGCCTCGACTCTGAATTTGGACTCCAATCGTGTGCGCTTTCTGACAGGGGTGCGCAGCCGCGATGATATGGGTTGCTGTTATTGTTGTGGCTGGTGGTGTGAGAATCGCGTGGTGGTTGATTGTGAGCTGAGGGAGCAGGGGAGGTACGATTGGAGGCGGTTTTGTGGTGGTTGGTGTATGCTTGGCTAAATTGGTGGCGGTGGCTGGTGAAACAGGGGAGATGCGATTGCGAGGGAGTTTGGTTTAATTGGTGATTGATAGGCGATTGGCGATTTTGGCGGAGGTTGATTGGAGGTGGGTGATGGTGTTGGTGTTGTTGACAGTTGTTGTCGCTGCTGTTGCTGTTGGTGTTGTGATGTGTGGTGGTTTGTGGTGAGCTGCGTGGTGTTGGTGGTGTTGTGTTGGTGGGTGGAGGTTGTTGTGAGGGCTGGTGGGAGCAGGGGATTGCGTGGTGTAGGTTTAGAAAGGGTGCGGTGTATGTTAAGCTGCTAGCAAGAGGGCAGCAGCTAGAGCATTTGCTTCGAACCTTGACCTCCGAACACAAATTTGACTTTGAAACCCGATCGACCACGGACCCGAAAACACCTACAACCAAAAACATCACGAGGGTGAAATGGAAAATAAAATAAAATAAATAAAATAAAGTAAAATAAAATAAGATAAATAAGTATAATAAAATACTAAAACTAAAGAAATAATAAAATTAAATGAAATGAAATAAAATAAAATACGAAACTAAAATAAATAAGAAAATGAGATAAAAAAAGAAATTATTAAAAATATAAACTAACGACTTAAACTACAAACATTAAAAGAAAGAAAAATAAAATAAAATACGAAAATAAACTAAAAACTATAGAAAATTACAAAAATACTCAAAATAAAGAATAAAAGACGAGAATAATAAAATAATAGAAATAAAGAACAAAATAGGCTAAATTATTGTAAGATAAGCCGGAAAGCGACTCAATAATCACCCTAAAAGTGACATAAAAGTCACTTATCAAACTCCCCCAAGCTAAACTTTTGCTCGTCCTCGAGCAAATTAACATGAAACACGAGAGAAGGAGAGTGATTTATTCAAGAAAATCTAAGCCACTAAAGGAGACAAGAATGTACACTAACTCACTTTCGTAGGAATCACGGTCAATTTTAGCAACTAAAGACAAGCCCTTTAAACCCCTAGATCGCCCCAGAGGACGAGTGTGCTCTCGTGAGGGTGTCCTAAGAGTTTAACCCACAACTCTAAGTAAAAACCAAGGCACAACAATAAAAAGAAAAGAAAAAGAAACATAAAACGAGGAAGAAAAACACAAGTTCATATTTGGACAAGAGATAGGAACAAGCACCAATGAATGCAAACCTTTCTAAATAGGCAAATGTATGCACGTTCCAAGATGTCAATGGTTGATTGAAACATAACATATGCTAAGCATAGAGAACTAATGAGGACTCAATCCACCCTAGCCCCAACCAATCGGGCCACGTTCTCTCCACTAGCTTCAAATCAACCCTTAAGCTAGCTTCTCATGATTCCACGAAGGAACCGGAAAAAGATAAAGAAATGAAAAACTTTGAGAAGGTAATCCCGACATCTCAACTATGCATACTCTCTCCATAGGTTTGAAATCTATCTCCCTCCACCGTTCTTTGACTTAACCCTACTAAAGTCTAAGGGTCTTTTATTGGGTTGTAACGTAAGGCTAAGGGTTAAGGCGGGGTAAAAATTTGAAAATTTTGGTGATATTTCCTAAGTGAAGCAAAAGAGTGGCCTACTCTCAAAAACAAACTCAAGAATTCACAAAATATCAAACAAAAATACCAATAATGCCATCTCCCACAAGCTTACTCAACACTAACACACAATATATACAAAAAAAATGAAGGAACGCTCCCCCCCAAGCTTGAACGAAGCATTGTCCTCAATGCTTAAACAAGGGAAGAAAACGAAACCAAACTAAAATATATTATTTGTGTTTATTTGTTTCTTTTTTCTTTTTTTTTTTTTATTTATTTTTATTTTATGTCCTTGCCTTTTTCTAACCATGGACGGCTTTTTCTTGAAACTTCATTTGATTTTCTTGAATTGCATCTTTCTTCTCGAACTTTTTGCATATTATCTTCAAGCTCAACTTTCAAATCCGTACTTAAACCAATTCACAAAGTTTTCTTGCTCATGATCAACACTCTCAAAACTCAAACCTCACATGCCTATGCTTCACTAACTAAAAGGGTTGGTAAATATAGGCCATTGGGTTTGTAATGCGGTTTAAACAAGAGCGGGAAACATTAGGCTCAAATTGGTTAATAAGTAGGTTGATGCAAAGTAGAAAATCAAATTTGTAACAAAATAAAAAGAAGATAAAGAAAAAATGAGAAAAGGTGTCCTTTTCCTCCCCTAGAGAGGCCCGGTCGCGATCTTGGGAGCTAGAGGTCAAAATAAGGATTAAGACATGCATAGTCAAGGATCCTAAATAGCCGCTCAACAAGGTGGTGAAGGCTAGAATAAATGAAGCTAACAAGGGATTATAACCAAACAAATACCAACCAAGGGTTTCAAATCCACTATAGAGAGCAACTCCATCTTACCACATTCCCGTGAACTAAGGCTTCATGGACCCCTAAAAGTTCTTAAACCGGCTACCTTAGCATATAGTATCCTAGAGTCAACCAATGACACTCTCAAACCGTGCATACATTTACCACTTAGGAAGAAAAACATTCAAGAATGCAAGTCCCAAAACAATATGTCCGAAATAAGAACAAACAAAACACAATTTGCCAAAATTACCTTAAAAGTAAACCAAAATCTTTTTGGATTTTCAAAATATAAGAAAAGACATGGAAATGCATATACTTAAGTGCATGGCATAAACGAATCAACATCCCAAGCATGATAGAATACCCTCCCCCAAGCTTGAATGAGACAATATACTCAAACATAAACTAAATAATCCATGGGAGGGGACAAGAAAGAAATCAACCCAACAAACCAACACATGTCCAACGAGTCACCAACCATTAGAGAAAGAGCTAGGAAAGATGTTACCGGATATTGGTGGGTGTAAATACCCGCAAATGAACCAATTTAACCTTTCAAAGCCGATTTCCTTTTGAATTGAATCTCGATTCCTTATGCTAGCAAAAATAGGCGTCAAACTTCCTTGGTTCTTGATCCAAACCAATGCATAAGAGTATATCAAGCCATGTACCTAGCAAAAGGCACACAAACATTTCCATGAGAGAAAATCTAATCTAAAAAGGAAAGAAAATGAAAGCAATAAAAACCTCGGGTTACTTCCCGAGAAAGGCTTGTTTAACGTCCAAGCGAGACCGCTTTAGTAAATAATATTGCAACGAACGCAAGAGCTTATCAAATGCACTACTACACATTTCATATGATAACAAGTAGGCAAATGAAGGGAGGAGGACGTGCAACAAGATTATTGCACGTAAATGAGGAGGAAGATGCCAAAAGAAAGAAGAAAAATCAAAAGAAAAATCGAGAAAATAAGAAGAGAAAGAAGAAGAAAAATAAGGAAAAGAATAAAAAGGCAAAACCTCCTCAAAATCTTTTTGGGTGGCATAATCACCCATTTCCTCAATGATGGGAGGATGAGAAGGAAAAGTCTCATCAAACAAGAGAGGGTCCTCAATAGGCTCTTTGACAAAAGAAGGGAGGAACATGGGATAGTAGGAGATGTGGTCAAATTTCCTTGAGAAAGGGACATGAGGAAGGGGAGGAGAAACAATGGACTCACAAAGCCTCACATCACCAATGAGGGCATGAAAATCAATCATAGAATCCTCAAAAGAACACTCTTGACTCTCATCTCCCTCAAACAAAAACTCTCCAATAGAAACAACCTCATTCTCCTCTTTATCACAACGATGAACAACAACTCCCTCAAGATCCTCAAAGCCTAGAGTCTCTAAACCATGCATGAAAGGATAAAGGTTTCTCTCAAATTCATCTCTTTCCCATGAAGCATTGCCAATGAACTCTTTCAAGAGGCTATAATGATTTGTTACACCTTCAATGAACATACTAGCCATAACCTCAAATGAGTCCAAAGACTCATGGATAGAAGGGTCACAAACATGCAAGGTAGACTCATCAAGATGGGGAAGGGGGTTGGAAACCTCGAAATCGACAATTTCTTCATTCACAACTCTTCCACCATCACTCAAGGGACTCTCAATCTCTCTTGATTGCTCAAACTCATCATCATCATCCTCATGAAATCCCTCATTCAAAATTGAAGATGGCTCACTCACATCCTCACCAAGGGAAGCTCTCAAAGGGGGTAAATAAGGGGAAGGATGGCATTCAAGCTCAAATGGGGAATGAAAAGGATCAAAATCCTCAAAAATCCCCTCATCACAAGAAAATCTCCCCTCAACTTCACACCCTTGGCCCACATCATTCTCAAAAACACTCTCACACTCCAAATGAGGTTCCTCACATCCATTTACATCAACCAAAGCACTCATCACTTGGGCAAGCCTCACTTCTCTCAATTTTTGTTCCTCTTGAAGCTCTTGGAGTTGTTGGGTGAGATATTGCATTTGAGAAAGAATTTGGGCTTCAATGTTATTGGGTTGAGGTTCATGATCAAAGTCAAATTGCACATCATCAAAATTAGCACAAACCTCATCAAAATTAGCATAAGGGGGGAAGGTGTCAATTTGCATAGTTAGATTATCACTAGGAACATAAGAAGTATCAAGAGAGTTCATGCAAAAATTAAAAGAATCTTGGCATTGAGAATCAAAGTAAGAAAAATGAGATTCTCTATCTAAAGAATCCTTAGCAAGCCATGTGAAGAAATCCCACGCATCATGCATAGACAAATGACAAAATGTACCATTATTCATGTCCTCAACCATTCCCCTAGTATACTCATTCATTCCCCAATAAGCTATATCACAAGCATCATTAAGAGAACACCCATGGTAACTAAGAAAACCATCTAGTCTTTCAAAGTAAGCATAAAAGGGTTCACCATCAAATTGAGGAAAAGATAAGCATGCCTTTTTTATACAAAGAACACAGAAAAGCAAACACAAATCAAATTATATACAAGAACCTAGTTAATCTAATCAACACAGATTAATGAACGCCTTAGTCCCCGGCAACGGCGCCAAAATTTGATCGAGGTTAGATAGTGTCGTTAGTCTACTAACTTTAATCAAATTAACAATTTATAATACCTAAACTACCCTAATACGAGTATAGGGGTAAGTAAAGGGTCGAACCCAAAAGGACTAAGTGTATCAATCTATGCTAATTAGACTACTAGGAAAGCTTGTGAGGTAAAGAAGGGTTCAACTAAACACTACTAAGAGCAAATAACTAAAACTAGGAAAAGTGGAATCCAATTACATCAATGCATTAAACAACATCAAACAATTAGATGAAAATGATCTCAATTAGGACGATTTACACATTTAACTCACTCTCGCGCAATTAAACATGTTAATAATCCTACTAAACTAATTCACTCTCGTGCAACTAGCCTAGCAAAGATATGGAGGAATTTAGGGTTCTCAAACAACTCACTTTCGCACAATTGATTGAAAACACAATTAAAAGCATAGAATCAATTAGCTAGAAAGATTCTAATCCATAAAAGCATCATCCATACACAATAATCAAGAAACAATTTCATACTAACCACAATCAATCATCAAATTAATTAACATAACCTTCATTCATTTCCCTAGAACAAAACCTAAACTAACATAATGAACAAAAATATGGAAAACTAGATAAAATAATAATAAAAGCAAGAATCAACAACTAAAATAATTAAACTACTCAAGTCAACAAATAAATAAGCAAAAACAATAATAAATGAAAGCAATAAAGGTGAGAGAAAGTTAGGAAAACTCATTGAATTTATGAGACGAAAAATCCACAAATTTGCTTCTTCAAAATCCCAAAAACTCCATGAAAAATCCCATCTTTCTCTCTCCAAACTACTCCTAACCCTAAGAGAGAGAAAATAAAGGCTAAACTAATCTAATCTAGGCTAAAATAATGTTAAGTCAATGTTGTAGAAAATAACCCCAAAGGGGTATTTATAATATAAGGCCAAAATAAAATAAAGTAAAAGAGAAAACTAAAAAGAAATAAAAACTAAACTAAAATAATTAAAATAACTAAACTAAAAAAAAAACAAAAATAAAACTAAACTAAAAATAAAAGAAAATAAAAGAAAATGAAAAGAAAAAGGAAAACAGAAACAAAACCCCACAAATCCCCAAATCCACGAAACAATCAGCTTCCCCCTTTCCTTCCCCTTTCGATCTTGGCTGCTCTGGTTTTCTATCCATCATCACCATCACGCATCATCAATCATCATTCAATCACCACCGTCAATCCTCATCGTCATCAATCAAAGCCGCTCAATTCTCATTAAAAAAAACACGTGAAAAGCTCGTGATTGACCTACGAATGCGCGCCCGCGAAGACACCGCGCTGAGGTCGCGCATAGCTTCTGCCTCGACTCTGAATTTGTACTCCAATCATGTGCACTTTCTGACAGGGGTGCGCGGCCGCGATGATATGGGTTGCTGTTATTGTTCTGGATGGTGGTGTGAGAATCGCGTGGTGGTTGATTGTGAGCTGAGGGAGCAGGGGAGGTGCGATTGGAGGCGGTTTTGTGGTGGCTGGTGTATGCTTGGGTAAATTGGTGGCGGTGGCTGGTGAAACAGGGGAGATGCGATTGCGAGGGAGTTTGGTTTAATTGGTGATTGATAGGCGATTGGCGGTTTTGGCGGAGGTTGATTGGAGGTGGCTGATGGTGTTGGTGTTGTTGACGGTTGTTGTCGCTGCTGTTGCTGTTGGTGTTGTGATGTGTGGTGGTTTGTGGTGAGGTGCGTGGTGTTGGTGGTGTTGTGTTGGTGGGTGGAGGTTGCTGTTAGGGCTGGTGGGAGCAGGGGATTGCGTGGTGTAGGTTTAGAAAGGGTGCGGTGTATGTTAAGCTGGTAGCAAGAGGGCAGCAGCTAGAGCATTTGCTTCGAACCTTGACCTCCGAACACAAATTTGACTTTGAAACCCGATCGACCACGGACCCGAAAACACCTACAACCAAAAACATCACGAGGGTGAAATGGAAAATAAAATAAAATAAATAAAATAAAGAAAATAAAATAAGATAAATAAGTATAATAAAATACTAAAACTAAAGAAATAATAAAATTAAATGAAATGAAATAAAATAAAATACGAAACTAAAATAAATAAGAAAATGAGATAAAAAGAGAAATTATTAAAAATATAAACTAACGACTTAAACTACAAACATTAAAAGAAAGAAAAATAAAATAAAACACGAAAATAAACTAAAAACTATAGAAAATTACAAAAATACTCAAAATAAAGAATAAAAGACGAGAATAATAAAATAATAGAAATAAAGAACAAAATAGGCTAAATTATTGTAAGATAAGCCGGAAAGCGACTCAATAATCACCCTAAAAGTGACATAAAAGTCACTTATCACTAACTAGAGCATCAACAGACTTGCAACAACCAGTAAAAAGAACTACATTCCTCTGTATCCAAATACCATAAACTGTTTCAGTGAAGGCCACCTGGATCACTTTGTTTTTCAATCTGGAACTTCTGCAGATTTTCTGCATTTAATCAACCTCATCACTAAACTGCTGAACAGGCTTGGAAACACGTAAGATACCCAACACCTTGCTCCAAACCTTCCTAGAGAATTCACAATCAAAAAATAAATGCTGAACACTTTCATTACTATTCAGACACAAAAAAACACTTTGAATCACAAGAAATGTGCCATTGAAGCAACCTATCCTTAGTGACAAGCCTATTCCACAAAGCTAGCCACAAGATAAACACACTTTTAGGAGTTGCTAAGTTATGGCAAATAACTCTCTTCCAAGGAACTTTAGGCACTTGAGGCCTAATAGCAGCATAAAGCTTCTTGATTTTCAACTTGGTTCCTTGTATGAAACCATCCCATCCCCCTTAATCATTCACAACATCTTTACAACTCAAAATCTTCTTCAAGAACCAAGTGCATCTAGCAGGGGTAGGGGTGGTCCAAAATGCTTTGTTTGAATGTGTTTACTTTCTTTTGATTCAAAGAACTTTGAGTGTGTTTGCCTTTCATTTGTTGGATTATCTTTGTTTGAATGTGTTTGACTTTTATTTAATTCAAAAAAATTTGTTTGAATTTGTTTAACTTACATTTTATTTAAAACGCTTTGTTTGAATGTGTTTCACTTTCATTTGTTTCAAAAAGCTTTGTTTGAATGTGTCGGACTTTCATTTGATACAATTTGCTTTGTTAAGTACATTTGAATTTCAATTTATTCAAAAAGATTTTATTCTATTTGTTTAACTTTCATTTAATTTAATTAAATTTGTTTAATGTACTTGACTTTTGTTTGATTTAAAAAGCTTTGTTTGAATGTGTTTGACTTTCATTTGATTTAATTAACCTTGTTAAATACATTTGACTTTCATTTAATTTAAAAAGCTCTATTTTAATTTGTTTGACTTTCATTTGATTCAAAGAGTATTGTTTGAATGTGTTTGACTTTCATTTGATTTAATTAACCTTGTTAAATACATTTGACTTTCATTTAATTTAAAAAGCTCTATTTTAATTTGTTTGACTTTCATTTGATTCAAAGAGTATTGTTTGAATGTATTTGACTTTAATTTAATTTAATTCAAATACCTTTGCTTGAATGTGTTTGACTTTCATTTGATTCAATTTATTTTTGTTGAATGCATTTGATTTTCATTTAATTTAAAAAGTTTGGTTGAAATTTGTTTGACTTTCATTATATTAAAAAAGCTTTGTTTGAATGTGTTAAACTGTCATTTGATTAAATAAGCATTGTTTGAATGCGTTTGACTTTAATTTGATTCAATAAACTTTGTTTTAATGTGTTTGACTTTCATTTAATTTAATTATCTTTGTTCGAATGTATTTGACTTTCATCTGAGTTAAAAAGCTTTATTTGAATGTGTTTGACTTTTATTTGATTAAAAAGTTTTGATGAATGTGTCAGACTTTCATTTTTTACAATTTTCTTTGTTGAATGCATTTGATTTTCATTTTTTTTAAAAGCATTTTTTGAATGTGTTTGACTCTTATTTGATTCAAAAATCTTTGTTAGAATGTGTTAGAATTTCATATGATTTAATTAGATTTGTTTGAATGTATTTGACTTTCATTTGATTCAGTTAGCTTTGTTTGAATGTGTTTGACTTTCATTTTATTTAAAAAGCTCTATTTGAATGTGTTTTACTTTCATTTGATTCAATTAGCTTTGTATGAATTTGTTTAACTTTCATTTGAAATAAAAAGATTTGTTTGAATGTGATTGACTTTTCTTTGATCAATTAGCTTAGTTGATTGAATTTGACTTACATTTAAAATAAAAAGCTCTATTTGAATTTGTTTGACTTTCATTTAATTCTTTAAGTTTTTTTTAATATGTTTGACTTTCATTTATTTCAAGCACCTTTTTTTGAATGTGTTTGAATTTCATTAGATTCAAGTAGCTTTTTTGAATGTGTTTGACTTTCTTTTGATTCAATTTATTTTTGTTGAATGCATTGAATTTTGTTTAGGGTAATTTTACCCTGCCACATGGCCTAACCAGAAAGTAACACGTGTCTCCCTAGGGTTAGTCTAAAATGGACCAACCCCTATTTGACATGTGTCATTCCAAAAGAGTGGGAAAAAGGCGTCCTTCATGGCCAAAATCCCGAGAAAGCCGCAATGCGGCGCAGGCCCTCAATGGTTAGGGATTGATGACCTAATCAGGGGCACAATTCCCAAGGACCCTATAAATAGGAAGATTTCCTCCATTTTGGAGGCACGTTTTACCATTTATTACACATTTACTCTTTGAAAGAGACATAATGAGCTTGGAATCCTAGCAGATACCCACCTAAATTTCCGCAACTTTTTACTCCTATTCAAGTTACTAACTTGGACGTCGGAGGCGGAGATCCAACCACCCGGACTATGTGACGTAACTCTCCCGAGGGAAAAAAAACCCAAAAAATTTGGCGCCGTCTGTTTGGAGAGTACCTCAAAGATGGTTCAAGAGTCTGTACCACCTCCTGAATCAAACAACCCTCAACCTATTACCCGACCGGGTAATATAAGCATTTCTCAACCGGTTCATCAACCGGGTAGTTCAAGCATTCTTCCACCGGTACATCAGCCGGAGGTCTTCACTGACCAAGATGATGATGATGATGTGGAGACATATGTGACCAAAGATGGCTCATTCATTTCTAAATACACTCGTTCCAGAGATCAGCTGGAACGTGAAGCAGCCCAGGCGAGTCGAATCAGACCCACTGGGAGGCCAGAAGGGGAATCCATGAAGGCCAGAGGATCAGCTCCGGTCACCCGGGACGAGCTCATGACTTTCATGAACTTCTTCAAGGGTGAAATTAAGGAGATGATCAACAAAAACAAGGCTGGCCCCAACAAGGGTCAGCCGGATAAGGCACACCCGGCAAGGAAAAGGAGAGAGCAGACGGTCAAGGACAGGCAGCCTACTCCTCATCCCAAGGAAAAGGAGAGAGCAGCCACAAGACTTGGCTGGACCAAGATCCTTTTGCCAAAGGGTCCTTAGAGGCACACCCGGCAAGAGCAACCGGAAGCCATAAAGAAAACTGTTTCCGACCCTCGACAAATCATTGAGCGGAGGAGACACCAGTAGCTTTCTGAGTCAGCCTCCACCTCGAGCTTTCTAGATAGCTTCAAACACACTTTTGTAAGGAACTCCTTGTCCTTACATGAGAGTCGGACAGGCGACAAGTCCGTCAACACCGACCCTCAGATGATGATAAGGTCTGTCCCGTTTGCGCCTGAGGCGCAATATGGACAATATGACCTTCCATTTATGCAGCCACCTCCTTTTGGAGGATAGGCGACATTCAACAACGTCCAACCTTTGGAGTGGCAGCTCCAACTGCTCAAACTTGGTGAAAAACCCTCTACGTTCACCAGGAATATAACCGAGGCGGCGCAGCCGGCCAAGGTTAAGAATGTGTTGGTAGGTACTTATGATGGTACTTCCAACCCAAAAGATCACCTAATGACATACACCAACCTCACGTGTCTACAGGGGTGGGATGATACGATGCCACTTGGTGCCGATGCTTCCCGGCTACATTGAGGGGCATTGCCCAACAATTGTTTGGCAACCTGCCAGCCGGCTCTATTGATTGCTTCAAGAAGCTAGCCTTCTTGTTTGACACAAACTTCTCAATGAACATCCCTGCTAAGAAAACGAGCCTTGATTTGAGCACCGTTTAGCAGGGTGAGAGAGAAGGGCTACGCTTATATGTCAGGCGGTTCAACCTGGTCAGAATCTAGATTCAGGGGCTGTCTAACAAAGTGGCATTCACAGAATTCTTCAACGATTAGAGACGGGTTAAACTTTAAGTTTGACCTCGTCATAAAGGGGGCATTTACGTTGTAGGCGGCCATGAGGGAGGCGGAAAGCTATATACAAGCTACCAACCTCTGCACGCTTGGCAGACAGTCAGACTCCAAGAATCCTAACAAACAAAAAGAAAGTCGGACTGCTCATCTGGCAAAAAAGAAAGAAGAGAGCAAGAAGAGAAAAGAAGTTTGGGCGGTTAGTGATTCTGATTAGCCGTCTCAGAAGAAAAAAAAAGAGTTTAAACCGTACGTCCCCAGGTACAAGTTTAACAAGGATTTTAACTCCATCCTCATGGAGATAAAGGACCGGCTGACCATTGAGAAGCCGAATCCAATGAAAAGTTATGTCCAGTCACGGAACAAGAACAAATTTTGCCAGTTCCATGAGGAAGTTGGTCTTGACACCAATGACTTCTTTAGCCTTCAATGGGCGTTGGACCAGCAGGCTGATAAAGGGATGTTAAAGTCCTACATTTCTAAGTCCAAAGGGACTAATAAGGAGAACAAGGGGCAATCGTCCAAGACTCCCCAGCCTACTAGTAGTTCGGACACCGATAAGGAGTCGGTCTACACCATAGCTAGCGGATTATCATGTGGTGGCCCTACCATCCGGGGCACCAAGAGCCATCTTCGAAAGATGGACAAGGATGATGATGAGCATGCGTTGGCTAGCTCTTCTTTCCAAGACGTCTTGATCACTGAGAAGGATAGGGGTAGCGTCCACCGTCCGCACGACAACCCGGTCGTCATTGAATGGAAGGTCGCCAACCAGCTAATTGGGAGAATCCTTATTGACACCTGCAGCTCGTCGGACATCATCAGTCTCTGGTGCATGCAAAAGCTGAAATACAATCTCAGCAATATGCATCTGGTTACCCACCCATTGGTTGGTTTTGGGGGTGAGATGGTTTATCCAGTCGGTACGATCGACTTACCTATCCTGTTGGGAGAAAAAGGAAAAGGACGACACCAAGTTGTCAAATTCTTGGTCACTGAGGAACTAACCGCCTATAACATCATCTTAGGCCGTCTGACCCTCAACGAAGCCAAGGCTGTAATCATCCCTTCTGTCATGCTCATCAAGTATGAGAGGGATGATGGTTGTGTTCTCAGCCGGTCAGGCGACAAATGCCTTTACTTCTTCCAACCAATCAGGAAGAATACCAGATTTGAATGGGGGGATGATGCTGAGGAAGCCTTTCAAAAGCTAAAAGAGAACTTGCCCTCGTTGTCGAGGCTCATTAGTCCTCTTCCTAGAGAGACCCTGTACATGTACCTAGCCGTCTTAGATCATTCCCTCAGTGTTGTTCTCCTTGTTGAACGAGACGGCGTCCAGCTCCCGGTCTTTTTCATTAGCCATGTACTCAAAAACGCTGAACTTTGGTACCCAATGGTTGAAAATTTCGGTCTTGCTCTGTATATGAAATTCAAGAAATTGAAGCCTTATTTTCTGGCACATCTGGTGGTGATATACACCGATCAGCCACTCAAGCAGCCTATGTCCACCTTGGAGTCATCTAGAAGAATGCTAAAATGGGCTATAGAAATGCAAAGTCTTGAAATCACTTACAAACCAAGAAAGGCACTAAAAGGTCAAGCGTTTGACCCGTCCGGTGGCTCCGGATAATTTTGACCAGGTTTGGAAAGTGTATGTATACGGGAGCTCTACAAAGAACGGCAGTGGTGCAGGCGTAATATATGAATCTCTAGAAGGAGACAAATATGAGTAAGCACTACAGTTCAAATTTCAGGCCTCAAACAATGAGGCCGAGTACGAAGCCCTGCTAGCCGGAATCCGCATGTGTAAGGCAGCAGGAGCAACAAAAATTAACGCCTATTTTAATTCTTAATTGGTCGTTAGCTAGTACAAAGGTACAAATGAAGCTACCCATCCGGCAATGGTCAAATATCTTCAGGCGGTCAAAGAGGAGGCTAGGACACTTGAAGGATTCACTCTGAGCCAAGTGCCCAGGTCCGGCAACAACCAGGCAGATGCCTTGTCCAAATTGGAATCCTCCTCCTGTTGTGATACGCCTCGGTCAGTGTTTTGGGAAGTTCTTGAAAAAAGAAGCATCTATGAAGAGCCCATTGGAATTCTAGACCAAAGCTCTACCTGGATGGATGGCATCCGGGCTTTCTTAACAAACGACACGCTCCCTGATTCGCCATAGAAGGAATCCGTCATGAAAAAGAGAGCGACAAACTTCAAGATGAGAAACGGAGAACACTGCAAGGTGGGGTTTTTAAAGCCTCTTCTAAAGTGTGTTACCCTAGAAAAGGGGAAGGAAGTTCTTGAAGAGTTGCATTTGGGATACTGTGCCTCCCATATAGGCGGTAGATCCCTAGCCGTTAGAGCCAAGCGGCACTATTTTTGGCCTACCCTTGAGGCAGACGCCAAAGAGCTGGTGAAGAAATGTGACAAATGTAAGAAATTTGGCAAACTTATTCACCCCCCGGCTACTGATCTGGCGGCAATCCACAGCCCAGTCCCGTTTACTAAATGGGGCATGGACATTTTAGGCCCTTATACGCCTGCACCAGGCAGAAAATGCTACATTCTAGTGGCTGTAGATTACTTCACCAAATGGGTGGAGGCGGAGGCGGTCAGGAACATCAAGACAAAGGACGTCATCTCTTTCATTTGGAAGAACATCATCACCCGGTTTAGGGTGCCTATGTCTATGGTGTTTGATAATGGCCCTCAGTTTGAAACGCCTCACCTTAAGCCTTGGTTGGGAGATCAAGGGATCTCAAACTGTTTTGCATCAGTCAGCCAACCCCAAGCAAACGGCCAAGTTGAAGCCTTCAAAAAACTCATCTCAGACGACATTAAGAAAAAGATTGAAAGAGCCGGTGGATTATGGGTAGAAGAATTAATTCACGTCCTATGGGCCATCCGGACAACAACAAAAAGGGCAACCGATGAAACCCCAATTCTCATAGTTTACGGTGTTTAAGCCGTATTTCCCATTGAACATTACCAGCCTACTCTTTGAGTCAATCTTTATGATGAAGAGGCAAACTGGGATATACCGTGTGAGAATGACAAGAGCCTACAACAAGAAAGTGCACAAGCGCCCTTTGAAAGTTGGCGACTTCGTGTTACGAAAAATGGAGGCAACCGGTAGGACAAATGAACTGGGAAAGTTAACTCTTAATTGGGATGGCCCTTAATGGATCTATGCTGAAGTTGGAGACGACACCTATCGCCTAGAAACCCTAGACGGAAGACGCCTGCCTAGGACTTGGATTATAGACAATTTGAAAAAGTACTACTTCTGAGTTGTAAATTTTTGTAAGCAAGAAGTCTGTTAATAAGAAATCGCTTTTTGTTTTCAATTATGTTATTTCCTTTTTCAGCTTTAAAACAATCTAGGCAATTCATAGACGGTCCAATTGTTGAACTCTCTAAGTTAGAAACTTATTAGAAAATTCGACGTTCAGTTTACATGAGGCCACTGCCAGATAACTAAACTAGGCACAAAATCGCTTCGTGGCTATACAGCCGGTCTCAACCAAGAATAGAGGCCAACGGTCGGATGGTTGTTTATTTTATAAAATCGCCTGTCCCAACATGGATAAAGGCGTTCGGCGACACCCCTCCGGGTGCAATCATCACAAAGAACAACCTACCTTCCGAAATTATACGCGTCTTCCCAATTGGGTAGTGGACTGGAAAGTATAATTGGATTGCAAACCCCCCAGGCGGCCATCTGCCTCATGTCTTATGAAAGGACAGGCGGCTTTTCGCCTCCTGCAAGTTTCTCAGACGATCTTTTTCTATCTAGTTGAGAGTCTAGAGCGCCTGTCGTTTGGACGATTGTGTACTTGGTTTGGGGAAATCACTATTGTGATTGATTGACTTGCAAACATATTATGCTCTTTAAAGCATCAGACGTTTCCAAGCTAATCAATTGACTTTAAGTTGAAACCAACCACACAGCCGCCTAGGGGCAAGAACAGTCGGATTGTCAATTGCCGCATGCTTCCTGTAAGTTAGGCAAAAATATCAAGCATACTTACAAAACTAAAAGTACAAAATTCAAGCGCAAAATGACCAAAACCAACTCAGTCGGTACATTCATTAAAAAGTACCCAACCAAACGATTGTGGTAGAGCATTGTTAACCGGACCTGTGTGGGAAGTGAAGCAAATATTAAAATAACTCGGCTCCTCAGCCGGTAAAGACAACAGATACTCGGCACGCAGGCTGGAAAGAAAGTAATTTGGCATACAGGCGCTGAACAAGAAAAAAAAATGGCATACTGCCGTAGAAAATCATTGTGGAGCTGCAGACGGGTCCACCTGGTCATTGGCCCCTTCATCAGAAGGAATTTCATGCGCATGACCCTGGACAGGATGCTCAGGCTCCGGCGGCTCAGTATTGGCCCAGACTTAAAAAGACTCCGGCTCTGGCTCACCCTTCTCCCTCAACTATACAACCTCCTCATCATACTTGTGAGCCAGTGTCCAAACGCCGTACTCCTTGTTTGGATACAAGACGTTCTAGGCAATCTTCATCCGGGCGTCGTTATTAGCCTCACTCTCATCAACCAGGCGCTCTTGTTCCGCTTGCAAGGTTGCCGCAAAGTTAAGTTGCGCCTGGGCAGCCGCCTCCTCTAGCTCTTTGACCTTGGCCTTGAGGTTGGTGTTCTCTTAGGAATAACCCTTGAGCTTATCTAGCTCCGCCTAAGCCTTGCCAAGTCCTTCTCTAGCTGCTCAATCTTCGCCGCCTGTGTCATTATTGTGGCTTTGGTCTCAAGTTCATTTATTGTACAAGAGTATAGAGCAACGTTGTCAATGTCTCTAGCTGACTTATTGGCTCTCTGTACCTCTTCCCACTTGCGGGAGTATGGACGTTTAAGACCGTCCACCCGCAACAGAGCCAGCAAGAACAAATCATGTCAGATATGCAGGCAGAATAAAACTTGAAGTTTATCTTCTTTACTTATCACGTCAGCTAGAAGGGAGAATGCGTTCCTGATTGAACGTCTCTATCCCAGGGATATTGTTTTTGTCCCTCTTCCAGACGACATCAAGCATTGCCTTGGCATGCTTCTGGACGTCTGGCCAGTAGGGAGAGTGATCTACACCACAATCAACATTTGATGAGTGCAAAATATAGGCAATTTTTATCTGATTTTAAGAAAACGCGTGAATTTCCAGGTCAGCACCAAACGCCAGCTATAGCGCCTGGCGCTACGTTTGGCGCTTGGCGCTAGCCTTGGCGCCTGGCCCCAATAGCCAGCGTTGGTGCCAACCTTGTTTCATGTGCGCCATACTCTGTTTTGATAATTTTATATTTTTGGCTGATTTTCTTTATAAATAACGTCGTAAAAACTCCGTTTTCATTCATTCACAATCATCAATTCTCTCTCATTCTCTTCAATAATCATTCACCAACTCTCATCAAGATTCCCTTGATTTTTCTTTCTCTTTCTTTTCTAATATAGCTTCTCTCAAATATAAAAATTCTGCATTCATTAGATCTAGAAACACCTAGCCATATTCGAAGTTGCCTTCGCCCTAGACGTGAAAGTTTTAATTTCTGAGGGTTTGGTCCCAAATCTCTCTTTCCATTATTTAATTTAATTTTTTTGATTATTACTTTCCTTGAAGTTACTAACGTGTGTATTTTGTTATTAGAAAGAGGTACAAGGCATCCAAGTAAGTGATTTAATGGTTTTTATTGATGTTAGTATGTAGAAATCATGTTTAGATTGTTATTTATATTTTTAGTATCATGTTAGTATGACTAAAAGTATGATGCTTCCTATGTTCTTCCTAATATTTATGATTGTTAGTATCATGTTAGGGTTAAAGATTTGATTTTTGATGTTTAGTGACATGCTAGGGTTTGTTATTAATCTTGTTAGTATCATGCCTAGGATCCTGCTATTATTATGCTTTAACATGATTATTTTAATTATGATTATTTTTATTATTATTATATTGTTTTGATTATTATTATGTTGCTTGATATTTATTGTTATTGCTTGATCACGCCTTTTATGCATGTTTAAAGGGAATTTGTACTTGTAATCACGCTTAATAAGATAATTAATAATCTTGTTTAGGGTTAATATGGTTATAATTCAAGTGATCGTCAATAATAGATATTTTTGTGCATTAATGTTCAACCAACATAGATAAACAGGTTTAGAGTTAATCCTATTGATGACATGTTAGTTAAAAAGCGCACATGAATACGATAAGAATAAAGTAGAGGCCCATTATTTAGGCAGGTTCAATCTCTTTTAGGTTGGATTTGTACCTTCATCCCCGAACCCTTATTTGGTTCAAGACCTTATGGAGTTGACGATCTCTTGGATCGTTAAGGGGTGTAACCTTCACCCTGTGAACGGTTTACAAGTTCCTAAAACTTGTTGCCGACTCTTTTTCTCTATCTTCTTCCCTTTTGGACGCCACCGTACTTCAGTGTATGATCACAGTGGGGTTCAAGCTAGGGGATTAATGCTTGAAATATTCCCTACATTTTATGGCGACTCCACTGGGGAGGATTTCTATTTTAAATCCTGAATTTGTTTCGGCAATGATTTAGAATGAGTGGATGAGACTCGAAACGTTCTAAGTATTTCGTGTGCGTAATTTTGATTAACAATATTGTCATATGCATAAAAAAGATCTCATTGGAAAGACCATCCGTAATGAGTTAAAAACATAGGATTTTACACATTGGATATTTGAGAAATATCTTTCACAACTAGGACCGAAAGAACTCTGCGCGAAACTGGTAAATTTTATCGAGCACAGAAATTTGCTGAGGCATGTAGGAATTAGCGTCAGCGACCAGATCATTGGCGCCAGACGCTACAGCTAAAATTCGGTTCTAAGCTCTGTTTGTTGGCGCCAAATTCTTCCAATACCGAGCCAGAAATATGCGTTCTAATTTCGACCAGTTTTTCGTATTGTTTTCTCGATCCTACTTCCTGATTGAATTTTTTTTCATTCTTCTAAAACCCATATGTGTTCCACATATGGACATAACCCTCTGGGAATTCATGCTCCATCTACCTGATTGACTGCTCTTAGCAACAAAGGGTACATCCGAGATTGTTGAATTCACCAAACCATGGAAGCGAGTTTTTTCTAAAACTCGCAGTGTCCCGTCTATTCGCCACAACCCTTCAAGGTTAGGCTTCCGCGTGGTGCATTCGGACAATTAACCATGGACCCTTTATTGACTAAACCATATCCCGGACTTTAGAGAACTAGAGTCATTGTTAGGTTGCAAACTCATTGCATCATATTGTGCCTACTTAACTGATTGTGCATTATTTGTTGTGCATATATTCTATGTTTTCTTAACCGTTTGTTTGACTTGTGTTGAGATTAAATAAGTTAATAACTTAAAGAACTTTGCCTAATTAATTAATTAATTTTAGTCAGAATTGACCTAGTACGATTTTAGGCATACCCCTGTTGATTAATAACACTGAAAACAGTCCCAGATTGAAGCTCCTGCATTGGCGCCAAAGTCTGGACTGTAGCGCCACTCTGGGGAGTGTTGCGCCTGGCGACAGTGCTGTCGTCTGGCGCTACGCTACACTGTGCGACGCCAGTCCTGTCGTTTTGCCGACAGTTCAGATTATTGGTCGAGTCATCACCTAGTGTCTAATTAATCAGTTTGCTAATTAATTCGGTTAATTTTCGCTGTCAATAGTACTTGGTTGAGTCATTAATGGAGTTTAGGCACTAAGTCCCATGGTCTTAAACAAGAGTCCAAACATGTCACTTACACTCAAAGCACACACCAATACACACACTTTGACCATGTCTAAGGGAGTCTTGCATGCGCGTTTTTTCCGTCATTTTTTTTAGGGGGGTAAGTCGGATGTTAATCCTCCAATTTAAAAACTATACTTAGTTCCCTAAAAATAAATACGTATTAGCTCCCTAAAAATAAATATGTACATTATTTTTGGAAAAAATATGCACCCATTTTTTTTTCCTCTTTAAAAAACCGTAAAGTCAAGTCTATTTGAGTCAAGTGATTAAAACGCAAAATAGTTTAAATTCCAACGCGTGGTCAAGAAAGGAAGGACGGTTAATCAATGACAACCTCTTCGTATAAGTCCAACTTTTCGACAAACCCATAGCTCGAAAGAGGAAAGCTAAGACCATAATGGCAACACAAGAAGTCAATGAGCTTAGGAACCAACTGGTTACTGTGACTGAAACACTGAAGCTCCTCACACTTAAGATCGATTATCCCGTGAAACAACAACAGATGGACCTCATGCAAGAGAGTCTAAGCAAGCTATCTAGCGACTACAAGTTTCAAGGGCTTACTTCACAAGGGGTCTCGGTGGACAAAGATTTTCTTCCGCAGAAGTTCAATGCCAACGACATCCCGAAATTCAGAGAAACTGATAATCCTTATTTTCATTTAAGAGCATTCGAAACGATAATGAGTATTAAGGGTATCGATAAGAATGTTTTCCCCTCTCTGTTCTCACTATCTCTCAAGATCGTTTGCCAACAATGGTTCTTTTCTCTCGAGAAAGAAAAGACCTCTACCTGGGAATCCATAACAAACGCTTTCGTTGATAGATACAAGTGCAACATTCAAGTTGAGACTGACCATAGGGAACTTGAAATCCTCAAGCAGAAAGAGAACGAAGGCTTCACCTCTTTCTTTAACAAATGGAGAGAAACCTCAACTAAGATGATTGAGGTGCCAAGTGAAAAAGAGTTTGTAAGGTTGTTCATCAAGAACCTTCAAGAAAAATACTCCAAGCATCTCAAGTATCAAAATAATCTCCATACCTTCAAGGCTGTCTACGACATTAGGATCATTATTGAAGACGACCTGGCTAAGTTAAAAGCTGCCAAAAATAACTCCAACAGTTGCTGGAAAGGAAAGAAGAACGACAATCCTTCTTCTTCCAAAACCACCCACTCAAACAACATTAGCACTTTTAATTTAGGAGAATTCCTTGCTATGAACAATCAAGGACAAAAGAAACCATTTAAGAGAAACTTTACTCATATTGGCATGAGTTATAACACCGCATTTGTCGATTAAATGCAAAAGGTCTTATAACTCCCATTGGACCATTTTGAGATCCACCAGTCGAAAAGAGGTCGGCTAATTGGAACCCCAATGCACACTGTAAGAATCATCAAGGTAGGGGCCATCTCACCGAAAACTGTTGGAAGCTCAAGGAAGCTATCCAAGACTTAATCGATAACAACAAGCTACCATTGCCCCCTACCAGTAAGAAGCTAAGCATTGATAATGCACCTCTCGCTCACGCCTTGGCTATCTCTGATGAGGAAAATGAGGTTGACTTCTCGTCTCTCATTAAACCTGTCAAAGAAATCCATGCCATTGAAGAAGACGAAAAGATATTCTTCGATGCCATGGATAGCCTTCCAGAATCGGCAAGTAAAGAAGACATACAATCGCTCACACTGTCTATGATGGAAGGGTTGCGCTTGCTACGTGAAACTCTCAAAGCTATAAAAGAACTTCAAAAGAAATATGACGAGGTTCCACTCCTGAAAGATGAACCCAAGAGAGAATTCACACCCATGAGAACGACTTTTGAGGCAAAGCGTTTTCCTTTACAAGTCACTGAAAAACCCAAGACGAGTAATAGAATTTACACTCCAATTGGGATCCCATATGCACAAATGTTCGAAATGCTCTCCGAGAGTGGCGAGATCAAACCTCTCGAACCAAGACCATTCGAATCATTGAAAAGGGCAGATAGATATTACTGTCAGTATCATCAATCAGGGGGTCACACTACCGAAAACTTTTTTAAATTTAAGGATTTAGTTCATAAAATGATTGATGAAAAGAAACTAGTCCAAGTTCCAGAAGAGAACGATGCAACCATTAATGGAGTTTGGGACAGTGATGAAGAAGACGTCTATTTAAAAGACATAGTAGGATCTCCACCTTCTGTGTCGTACGCCATGGATGACTTTTGGGCTGAAGAAGACTCATCGATAGACGTCCTCACAAGATCTGAGAGAATGCAACCTCCCGTTTCAAGAGAACCTATGCCGACCACACAACAAGTTCCCATACCTATCATTAAAGACAATTTAAGAAGACAAAAGTTGAGATGAACGTATGGAAACATTTGGCGACATCTCGAGAGCATAGGTTGGCTGTAATGAATGCCTTGGACAAAATTGGGATAGATTCTGACACAACTCCTAAGGGGTTAGCAAAGTTCCTCACAAGTGATCTCCCTAGTCCAATTAATTTGATCACCTTTTTTGACAAGGATTTACCTCTAGAAGGTGACAAACATTACAAGGCATTAAACCTCAAACTAGTTTGCAAGAGAATGAATGTTCTTATGAATCTTGTAGAGAATGGATCGGCCATCAACGTCTGTCCACTTAGAACTGTGAGGATGCTAGACATAAGGGATGAAGATTTAACTCTGTCAACACAAGGAATAAGGGCCTACGACAACACTCGACGTCAAGCTCTTGGTAAAATTACCCTGAACATAACGGCGGGAGCAATAGAACATGCTACTACTTTCCAAGTGGTTGACATTAAAGCTTCGTTCAACTTACAATTGGGGCGCCCTTGGCTTCATGACCTAGAAGTCTTCCCCTCATCTCTCCACCAACAAGTAAAAGATATAGTTGGGGTAATTCCTATCACCATCGATGCTTCGCCTATGAGGATCAAGTCTATAGAAAATCCAATCTTTAATGTGGAGCACGACGAGGATGATGAAGACTTATGGGGCTTTAACGAAGAAGTCTCTTTAATCCAGGAGGATGAAAGGACCCCTCTTTGCCATGACCCCTATTCCAACATGGTTGTAAGTGCTATGCTGAAGAAACAAGGACATTTTCCTAGGATGACCCTAGGAAAGAAGAAAGGAATAGCAAAGTCGCTGGAGTCACCTGGCCTCCCTAAGTTAGACACTTTCGGACTTGGTTTCGAACCGACTCAGAAAGATCTCAAGCGAGCCCAGGAAAAGT
Organism: Chenopodium formosanum; assembly: GCA_024500155.1. NCBI lineage: Eukaryota > Viridiplantae > Streptophyta > Magnoliopsida > Caryophyllales > Amaranthaceae > Chenopodium > Chenopodium formosanum. The sequence continues at coordinate 46,959,022 of CM044880.1, forward strand.
CAAAGGCACGTAGAGACGCTTGCATTCAAAAGAAAGCAATCCCAATGGATCAGTACCCTCTTACACTTAATGGCCAATTTATAAAAGAAGGAGAAGACTATCCATGCCATGAATTTCCCGAGCCATTTGTTGTAAACGGGATAAGGCAACCGGGATTTTAGATTTTCTTGGATCGTTATTTCACAGATGAAATCCCAACTCCTGTCCATAAGGAGAAAGCACCCCCATGCTTTGACTTTAACGTCATGGGATTACTATTTGGGCGAGAAAAAAATAAGCCAACTTAGAGAGAAGACAACTCCTCGCTCATTCAGACAATCCTATAAAGAGAAAGCTTCGATCCCTCGAAGCTAATCACTCCAGCTGAAGGATCACTACAAGGGTGGCGCAAGACTATCAAGGTGACTACTCCAAGCGGAAGAAATATATCAATCACAACAGGGCAAGGACCAATGTTTGAAGAATCGTCTGAGTCTGAGTCTGAGTCGGAGTTTCTCCCTATAGAGTCTTCTAGGTCTTTAGTAGTAGCACCTTCCCTTCCTATTTCTTCTCCTTGAATAGTTAGTGATCAAGTCCCTGAGGACATATCACTCTTTGATGTAATGATCTCAGAGTATAATAATATTTCTCCTTCTCCTTATTTCTTGTGCTCGTCTCTAAGCAAAGATTACGAGCATTGCTTAACTAACAATGAAAAAGACAAAGAACATATTAAAGCAATGGAAACACTCGAAAATAAAACACCGGTAATTGAAGAAACTGAAATGGTTGATATCTCAAATGATTCAACCAATAAAAGAGAATTTAAAATCGGATTAACACTAAGTGAACAAGAAAGAACCGACTTAATTAACTTACTTAAAGAATTTATCGATGTATTTGCTTGGTCATACGAGGATATGCCAGGCATTAAAAGAGAAATAGCTCAACACGCTATACCTCTAATTCCAGGAATGAAACCCGTAAAACAAAAGTTACGTCGAATGAAACCCGACGTAGCTTTTAAAATAAAAGAAGAAGTCCAGAAACAAATAACTGCAGGGGTAAGAATGGGTCACCAACGTCGTCCCAGTTTCGAAGAAAGACGGAAGGGTAAGAATGTGTGTCGACTATCGATATCTAAATAAGGCAAGTCCAAAGGACGACTTCTCTTTGCCACACATCGATATTCTGGTAGATAACACGACAAATCACGCGCTCCTCTCGTTCATGGATGGGTACGCAGGTTACAACCAGATTCTCATGGCAGAAGAAGACATGGAGAAAACAACTTTTATAACACCATGGGGCACTTACTGCTACACGGTAATGACATTCGGGTTGAAAAACCCGGGTGCTACTTACCAATGCGCAGCAACTTCCTTACTCCATGACATGATGCATAAAGAAGTCGAGGTATATGTCGACGACATGATTGTGAAATCAAAAGACCGTCCAGGCCATCAAGTAGCCTTAAGGAAATTTTTAGAAAGGCTAAGAAAATATAATATGAGGTTGAATCCATCTAAGTGTGCTTTTAGAGTTACCTCAGGCAAGCTTTTGGGTTATGTCATAAGCTCTCGAGGAATAGAGATAGACCCAACCAAGATCAAAGGAATCATGTCAATTCCACCGCCCGAGACTGAGAAACTGATTCGAGGATTTGTTAGTCGGTTGCAATACATAAGTAGGTTCATATCAAAATTGACAACAATATGTGAACCAATCTTCAAAAAGCTCAAGAATAATGTACCAGTGATACGGGATAATGAGTGTCAAAAAGCCTTTGAAAAGATCAAAGCCTATCTTGCAAATCCTCCCTTATAGCACCAGCACTTCCCGGAATACCTCTTAGGTTATATTTGACGGTTACCAAAGAGACAATGGGAGCCATGCTAGCACAAGAAGTAGAAGGCAAAGAAAACGCAATCTACTATCTAAGCAAGAAGATGCTCGAATACGAAGCACGCTATACACCACTTGAGAAGTTGTGGCTCGCCTTGGTGTGGGCCACAACCAAGTTAAGACATTACATGCTAGTGCATACCGTCTTCGTAGTCTCCCGATTAGATCCACTCAAGTATCTATTTGAGAAATTTACACTCAATGGACGCATATCGAGATGGATAGTCAATCTAGCCCAGTTTGATATAAGGTTTATGCCACAAAAAGCTATCAAAGGATCCGTGGTGTCAGACTTTCTAGCAGACTTCCCAATAGAAGACTCGACACCAATACAAGACAATGAATTTCCAGATGAAGACAAAATGGTCACTGAAGATGATACCTGGACCTTATACTTCGACGGAGCCACAAACCAAAAGGGATGTGGCGTTGGAGTATCACTAGTATCACCAAAAGAAGAGCATGTTCCAATCTCCATAAAGCTTGATTTCGACGTTACCAACAATGTTGCTGAATATGAAGCATGCGTGGTAGGCCTTGAAACAGCTTTGGCATTGGGAGTAAAAAAGTTAAGGATATTCGGAGACTTTTCTTTAATTATCAATCAAATATCTAAAAGGTGGAAAGTAAGGAGCGAAAGTCTAGCCTCTTACCAAAACTATCTGGAAACTCTCACCAATCAGTTAGAGAAGGTAGAATACACATATCTACCTAGGGAAGAAAATCAATTTGTCGATGCCTTGGCAAGACTAGCCTCAATGGTTAGGATTCCACAGAAATCGAGCAAATGCCTCTAACTATAGAGAAAAGGCACAAACCAGCATACATCCAGGCTATAGAAGAAGATGAAGAAGAAGAAGAAGAAGAAGAAGAAGAAGAACCGTGGTACACGGATATACTCAATTATGTCACCAAAGGAGAATACCCTCCCCATGCTGACAAAAGAGCAAAACGAGCATAAAGACTCTTGGCTTCCCAATATGTACTCAAAGGCAACGAGCTACATAAAAGGGTACCTAAGGGTCGAGCTTTCTTATGTGTAGGGAAAAAGGATGCACAAAGAGCAATGAGAATAGTCCACGAAGGAATATGTGGCACTCATATAAATGGCAAAATGTTAGTCCAAAAAATAATGCGAGAAGGATATTATTGGACTACAATGAATAGGGATTGCCATCAATATGTAAAAAGATGCCCTAAGTGCCAAATCTATGCCAATTTACAACATGTTCCTCCATTCTTACTCTACACCTATACGTCACCATCGCCATTCTCTACATGGGGAATTGACATCATCGGCAAAATCACTCCCCCAAGAACAGGAGGCCACAAATATATATTAGTAGCAATTGATTACTTCACAAAGTGGGTTGAAGCGCAATCATACGTTAAACTCATTGCAAAACATGTAGCACTCTTTATCGAGAGGAATATTATTTGTCGATATGGAGTCCCACATGAAATGATAAGTGACAATGGAACTCACTTTCAAGCCGAATGTGAAGAATTGTTACAATAATATAGCATTCAACATCATCATTCTTCCCCTTACAGACCTCAAGCAAATGGAGCAGTCGAGGCATCTAATAAAAATCTAAATACTATCATCGAGAAAAAGACGGAAAATTATAAAGATTGGCCTGACAAACTTCACTTCGCATTGTGGGGTTACCGCACGTCAATCTCTACGCATCGCGTTAGAGAGCAAACTCGATGAAGTTGAATGCACTAGGGCAAGATATGAAGAGCTAATTTTACTCGATGAAAAACGACTAGAAGCTCTACATCACACTTAGTGTCATCAAAATCGTATGGCTAGGCATTTTAATAAGAAGGTCAAGACAAGAAACATCAAAGTAGGAGACTTGGTGTTAAAAGCATTAAGGAAAAATGTTTTAGATCAAAGGGGAAAATTTAGACCTAATTGGTCTGGACCCTACATTGTCAAAACAATCCTGTCAGGAGGTGCAGCAAAACTATCTGATATGGATGGCAATGAGTTCTCAAACATGACAAATCTTGACTAACTAAAGAAGTACTACCCATAATTACTTGACTAGGATACTCATGAGAGCTACGTTTGGCCTAATTCCTTAAGAAAGGATACGTAGGCAACCCTTTACGGGTGCGACCACTTCATTTTTTGATATTCTCGCGTCCCAGAATTAATTAAAAATTCGACAGAAGATCGGCGAAATATCGGCCTCGTAGAGTAAACTCTGGCGCCAGCCAACAACCATCAGCGCCAGCCGGCAGCACTGTCGCCTGACGCTAGACTATTGTGGCCGGCGCCAGTCACAGATAAGCGGCGCCAATTCACAGCTAAATTATGGGCATATTTCGGTGTTTTTCAGAAAATTTTCGACTTCCGTACTCGAAGAATTTCTGGAAAATTAATTTTTTTTTCGGTTTTCATTGCTTTAATAAAATAAATGTAAAGTAAATAATTAATTAAAAACTGAAATTTCATTAATAAAATAAAATTACATTATTGATGGAATTTTAATAAAGCTGAAATAAATTAACTTTAAATAAAAAATATAATCTAAGTCTAGTAATTGGAAATGAAGCAATGTTCCTAATCTTTCTTTTCTTTCCTAGCCGTTTTCCAATTTTTGTCTGCTTCCTCCTCCTCATCCATAACCTTAGCTAGTAAGCATCCTTTAGAGGACCTACATTTAATCTTAGAGTAGATAGTTTCCCCTTCAGCTAGGACTCCATGCTTCTTTTCTACCCAAACCTTTTTATCTGTGGTGTCAGCTTTCCTTTTTCCCTTATCTTTTGTAGTACTTTTCTTCCTAGGCATTGTAGGTGTTTTGAATTCAACTCTTTCATCTAAGCGTTCCTTGGCAGGAATAACCCTGTCACCTAGATGACTCTTCATATCAGTTTTACCCTGATCTTTCTTCATGTCCTTTGAAGGTTTCCTCAGCAACCACTTCTTCACATCATTGGGCAAGGAAGGAGGATTCTTTTGGGTAATTACTTCCCATAAAGATCTAGTACTCCAATAAGCATCAAATCTGTCTACTTCCTGGGAGACATGTAACTCATAGGGAGGACGAAGATCTCCGGAAGGAATATTTTGAAGTAAGCCGTATTGTCTTTTTACCCTGCAGGGATAGTAATAACTCATACGAGACAAACTTGGAAGACGGCAGAAAGGTTGCTTGTTGACACCAACCATCCTTTCTATTTTCCACCATGGGATGACCCACTTGATAGCAAAATTGCGAGATTCGAAGACCCTTCTCCACTCGTGGCGCCCAATTTTAGAGAAGTGTTTCTTCCTCCTCACGAAGCAATTCGGAGTGTATTTCTCAATGTTCTCCGGAGGGCTAATTAATTCTAGCCTTTCCATTAGCCACATCTGTAAAATAAATTGCAATGAAAGTAAATTATTATTACTATACAAAAATATATATTTTGATTTCTGTAATTAAAAATATTATTTTTCTACCTGTAATAAAATTGGAGAGCCTCAAAAAGGTGCTTTTGGGTTCCTTTTCAATTCATCAAGACTAATCATAGTCTCTCCAACTATCAATGGCATTGGATTTCTCCCTGATTAATTTGTTCTAGTATGGTGGTTATAATTGATTGACCCTCATTATTTTTACCATTATTAAGGAAAAATTGATTAAGCGTGCAAAATAAGAAAGCCCTTCTTCTATAAATATGAAAAGATTTAGGAAGAGGTTTATCAAAATCAAGGCGAGCAAATTCTTTCAAATTAACTATGTTGCCATCTACTATTTTTGATAAATCTCTTTCTTTTAAATTGAAGAAGCGTTCAAAATCCTTGTAATAGTATGCATCTATTCTAGGGATTACTATGAGGTCTATTGCAGGGAAACCTAAAATAGCACCAAATTCTTCCGGCAAAGGGCTAATTTCATCATACCCTATTCTAAAGCAATGAGTATCAACATCCCAATATTCTAGAGCGGTATGAATGAAATCTAAGTCAAGATCTACCCCTTTGATACAAAAAATTCCCCCCATGTGAAACAAATCTAATTCTTTTCATTCTTTGGCATTAAGAGACCGACACTATTCATGGGTGTATTGGGTAAAAGTTTTGGTGACTAGAGACATGATATTATTTTTTCTAAGGCCAAGAATTATTTTATTTGCTGAAATTATGAAAAGAATCGGCTGGGCAGGGGGCTACTTATGCAAGAAGTAGGTGCAGTTTTAATCGGGGTAGATTACGGAGTCAGCGCTACTTGGCGCTAGACGCCGCGATTGGCGCCAGACGCCTAAGCTTGGCGGCACACGCTACGTTTAGCGCCTGGCGCTACATCCAGTTGCATGGCGCTAGTTCTATACAAAGTAAAAATAAAGTACAGGAACAAACTACGGCGCCGGAGGGCGTACACCCATCATCTTGTAAAACTGCGTCGTACGAGGAGTAACCACTCCACCAGCTCCGGCTCCAGTTCCAGTCTCCGCAGGAGGAAGAAAGCTCAATGTGGGTCCACTCCACCCGAGATCAACCTAAGGCTGAGGCTGCGGAGGCTGCTGCGATGACGAGCTAACCTCGTACATCCCACCACCTCTAAGAGCCGAGGTAGCCTCTCCCTGGCCTACCGGTGCAGCATGAGCACCCTCAGAAGAAGAACCCGAGCCCTCCGCCACATCGACATGGGCAGCCTCAGAGCGACCGCCTCTACCCCCTGATGTAGAGCGGCGACGTCTCGAGCTAGACCTCGCCGGATCCCTCCGCACCTCAAGTCTCGTGCAGGTATGAGAAGCAATAGGCTGACCCTGCAGAAAAGAATTAAAATCAGAAACAAGGCAAAATTGAAGCGGTAGTGCAAAGACAAATGAAAGAAAGATTACCTCCTGGACGGCGTCGTCCCGACGGCAGGTAGCCGCATTCCTCATCCGAAAGGCATCTATACATCGTGCCATCGCCGAAACAACCTTGACGAGAACTGTCAATGAAATAAGTCAGTAAACATGCATAATATATATAGACAAAAATTGAAAAAATAATAATCTTACCCTAGTCTGGTGGCGAGGAATCGACCGCTCTACGAAGCGCTTGTCCTCAGGAGCCGAAGAAATAATCTCCTCAATCGGCCTGTATGTCCCGTGGTAATGGATAGACATACGAGGTGGCACGAACTCAGCAGCATCGTCTTGATAAAGCAGAAACCAAGTCAGTAAAGCATTACTTGGGGGCTACTTAACGAAAAGTAAAAGCTGAAAAATCTTACCGCCACATCCTCAGCCGGTACAGGGACTGGAGCTAACAATTGCAGTAACTCTTCCGCATAGCATCGCCCAGGGATCGTGCAAGATCGCCAAGGGGTACCAGCTCCCTCTAACATGCTCAATAACTTCGCGGCGTCAAACATGTGACGTGGTGGAGGAGCAGGAACGACAAAAACATCGGAGGAATGATGTCTAGTAACCCTCTCTCCCAGGTATGCGATCGCTCCGTAAGTCCCCAGGAAATAGCGACGCTCAGCAGAATACTGTGCGGCTAACCTAGGGACTGCCAAGCCAACCCATGGCTGGTACACCACCTCAGGCTCCTGCAAAAAGCATTAATCAAGCAAGGTTCTGTCTAAAGCATCACAAAATGGAAAATAAGAAAAAATCGTACCGCGATGATCCAGTCTCGGACATACGCAATGGACATCCCCACACGACGGCTGCCCCAAGAAGCACTCACTAGAAACCCGCGCGGCGGCGGTCTTGCCGGCGCAGCAGAAGGGAAGTACTCGTAGAACCAGATCAAAAAGGAGTTAAAATTATAAGCAAGTGCTAGATAAACTGTAGAGCTAAACTTTATAAGGAATAATGTTTACCTCTACGACCCTCCAAAATCCGAACAAAGCAACATTTGTCCTAAAGGACCAGTGTCGACACAAAGTCCCTTAGCGCACGAATGAAGACAACATAAGCCAAGCTGGCCTAGTCATAAGTCTCAATCCGGTGTAGATCGCGGACAGCAAAGGTAGTAAAGCAGCGCCCTACTACCCTTGTCAGGGGAGAACGTCCCTGACAACAAAATAAGCGCAAAGATGTGCACCCGCTGCTCTCGCGTGGTTGCACCATCATCGAAAGTCGCTGCTAGAGTCGAGCGGTGAATCCCCCTAGCACTGAACTGAGACAACTCGACCTCAGCTCGGGCCCGAAGGTTAATCGACCCAAACAGCTCCTCGACCTCGGGAGAAAAGACGTCGATCCCACTGTCAAACGACAGTGGCAAAGAGCTGAACTCCAGCCCTGTGATGAGACTGAAGTCGGTAGGAGTACCATCATTTCACCCCAAGGAAAGTGGAAAGTGTTGGTGGTGTCCCAAAAGAACTCCACCAGAGCATGCACTACGTGGTGACCCCCGCTGGAGGAAACCATCGCCTCGGAGGTCTCAAACAACGCAGCAAGACCGCAAGACTCCCATATAGGAGTCTCGTCTTAACATCCCTGGCGATGTACATCTTGTACAGGTCGCCTAAACCGTCACAGTTTGAGCCATGACAACGCGTCCTCCCAACGGTGATGCCCCATCTCACCCTCTACGAAATATGGTGGACGTGGGCAAAGAACATGGTCCGCTCGTCCCACTCGGGGAGTCGACCAAGCGAAGTGGACGGCGCGGCGTCGCCCTTCACGGGCTCATGCTCCCGTCGAGTATCCAGGGACCGTGAACCAGAGCCTCGCTGTCTAGCCATGTTACATTGTGCAGAACTATCATAAATTAAAGTTCTATAGTATCTAAGGTTCGCCTAGCCGCATGATACTATGTTCGCAAAAAACAGAGTACGTAGTACTAAAATAGAGCAAATTCAAATTGAGCATATACGGCAATTTTCAAGAAATCAAACAATTTCTTGCAATACTATAGTAATTATTGTGTCAAATTGGACAAGAATTGCTAGCAAAAACATCAAGAACAAGTCACATTGCATTCCTGACCTTAAGAGGTCCAACAATGGCAATTTGCTCATTTCTTCACTAAATTAAGTCAAACAAGTCTCAAATTACTCCCAAGGCAATATATAAACATAATCAAGCAATTTCATGGCATAAAATTTGATAAATAAAGAGAATTAAGCATTCTAAATTTGTAAATTTTATGAAATTCGAATATAAACATGTGCAAAATTCATAAAAACCGGTGTGAATTTGAAGAAAACTTACATAGATCGGGAAAATGGATAAAAAGAGCTTTGATTTGCAACAAATTTAGAGTGAATTCGGTTGAGAAACGAGCAAGAACGAAGCAAATGAAGTTCTGCGGTTTTTCGAGCAAAGCACGGCGAGCAAAACAACAAAAATGAAGAAGAAAGGGGTATTTAAGGAAAATCCCATTCTGGCGCCAAGCGCTAGGCTTTGGCGTCAACAATCAGGCTTGGCGCCTGGCGCCAATCTCAGCGCCTGGCGCTAAGGCCATTTGGGTGGCGCTGATGCTTTTTCTACGGCGCCAGAACACTCAGCCACTCTGTGGGGTTGTTCTACCTTTTTGCTACATATTTTGGGTTCCTTGGTACGCTAGTTAGCCCCTCTAAGAAATTTGACACGATTTTTAGTAATCTGCTTGATTGCACAAAGTGATCGACCTGATGAAAGATTGTCTCACTTAGCTTAAAGAGCCTAAGCATTGGCTTATTCACAAAAGACACCGACATAGTGGTTCATTCGCAAAAGGCACCGACGTACAGGTTCAAAGCAACAAAAGCGTTGACGTACAGGCATAGCGGGAGCAAAGTTCAAGCGAGCTTTTAAAGATCGACAAGCGAAGATCTTCGGTAATTTCCTTTGGAAAATTATCGCAATAAATGAGGATGGCTTCTAGCGAGGATATCTTCGACGACATTCCCTAGATTGTGGAGATTTGTCACAAACAAGTGAGGCAATTTCAAGTGAGGTTGTCTTTGACCATGTTCCCTTAGACGTGGAAGATGGTTATAATGCGGAAGAAGATTGTTTCAAGCGAAGCAATCTTCGATAGTATTCCCTTGGACGTGGAATATTATCAATGCGGAAGAGGATTGTTTCAAGCGAAACTATCTTCGATGGAATTCCCTTGGACGTGGAATATTATCATAGCGGGAGAGGATTGTTTCAAGCGAAGCAGTCTTCTATATTGGAAGCAGTTTCAAGCGTAGCAGTTTTCAAGCGGGATGACATTCTCTTGGCAGGAGGTCATCAAAACAACAGTAAAGCAGCAGCAAATCGGTTACTTTCAGAGACGTGTGCTCGATGGTGAAAGATACGTGTTTCTTAACTCTTTTATCTGTTTGGATAACACTAGTTTTGCAGGTATCGACGTTACAAGAGTAATTTAGGATCGCAGAACGTTCTGAATCATTCTCCGTCCCTATCGATACTTTGACTTTTGTTTTCGAAACTTGCGTTTCTCCAAACTCAGTCAAAGTGGGGGCTTCTGTAGACACCCATTTGTGTCTCTCCAAAACCAAACCCAGTGATGAGTACCTTTCACGTCAAATCATAATCGAATGAAGTGAAAGTGTGGAAATTTAGTGTTGCGGATAGTTTTAATTTCTTTTCTCTTCTCTCTGTTTTTGTAAACTTATTTTAAGAAAATAGCCAATATAGTTTTGTTGATCTGTGATATGGGTCCAATATTAGTGTAGTTGGATGGGGCTTGACAAGAGCTTTCCAACGATATATTATAAGCTCAAATCCGATGAATATTGAGAAAGTTATGGCCAATTTACTAAAATGGGCCCGTTTTGAGCCTTATATGCGGCCCAATAATCTAAAGGAGGGCCTAATATGATTTATCATTCCTAATGCAATTAGGAATGGTATTAGTTTTCTAGATTTTTCTACAAGGTTCTTTTCATTCCTAATTCAATTAGCATTGATAAATTGACTTTTGTTGAGTTTTTAGAGTTTTAATTAAAATCAAAGATCATTTTTGAGGGAGATACGATTTTATCCTCCTGTACGGCAATTTTTATCTGATTTTAAGAAAACGCGTGAATTTCCAGGTCAGCGCCAAACGCCAGCTGTAGCGCTTGGCGCTAGCCTTGGCCCCCAGCGCCAGGGTCAGCGTCTGGCGCCAATAGCCAGCGTTGGCGCCAACCTTATTTCATGTGCGCCAGACTCTGTTTTGATAATTTTATCTTATTGGCTGATTTTCTTTATAAATAACGTCGTAAAAACTCCGTTTTCATTCATTCACAATCATCAATTCTCTCTCATTCTCTTCAATAATCATTCACCAACTCTCATTCAAGATTCCCTTGATTATTCTCTCTCTTTCTTTTCTAAACCAGCTTCTCTCAAATATAAAAATTCCGCATTCATTAGATCTAGAAACACCTAGCCATATACGAAGTTGCCTTTGCCCTAGACGTGAAAGGTTTAATTTCTGAGGGTTTGGTCCCAAATCTCTCTTTCCATTATTTAATTTAATTGTTTTGATTATTATTTTCCTTGAAGTTACTAACGTGTGTAATTTGTTATTAGAAAGAGGTCCGAGGCATCCAATTAAGTGCTTTAATGGTTTTTATTGATGTTAGTATGTATAAATCATGTTTAGATTGTTATTTTGATTCCTAGTATCATGTCTAGGGTAAATTTAATATCAAGTATGATTAAAAGTATAATGCTTCCTATGTTCTTCTTAATATTTATGATTGTTAGTATCATGTTAGGGTTAAAAATTTGATTTTTGATGTTTAGTGGCATGCTAGGTAGGGGTGTTCAAAAATACCCGACCTGATAACCCGCTGACCCGACTTAATTTTACCGGGTATTTTTTAAATTTTTTTAAAAATAGCGGGTCGGGTACCCGACCCGGAATATTTAACGGGTCATCGGGTCGGGTCATGGGCCGACTTTTATAAGTGGCAGGTACCCGCTGACCCGTGTTTGAGTGTGTTTCTGTTTTTTTTTAAGAAAAAAAAAAACTTATCAGTACTTTTATTGGGTTAGGGTTTATATTTTTTAACTTTCAATTCTCTCTCTTCATTCATAGCTGTCATCTCCCTATTTGGATCTCTTTAATTTTGCATAGCCCCACCATGTTTCCTCCCTATTTTTGCATCTTTACCCATTTTCTTACATGCATTCCCATCAATCCATTATTTAATGAAGTCCGAATTCATCTCTATCTCGCGTCGCCTTACCCACAACCTAGGTGTGGTGCAGTGCAGTGCTTACTTGCTTCAATCGTGACTTCTCGATCCCACTTTGCTTTCACTGGTCATGCTTAGATCTAAATGAAGGTTACAAGGTTGCCATATAAGTGGAGTATATTTAATGTGGGTTTTGGTGTTTACAATTCAATCGTAAATCAATTTTTGTATTGTTTGGGTGAAGCTTTATTTTAATTAATTTGATACAGAGTACTAGTGAGGTTGAATTACAATCTTTTGATGGTTTGAGTTGGGTTTGTAACCTTTGTATAAATGAAATTATACTGATGCTGCAGTTGTAATGTTATTTGATTTTTTTTTAATTTTCTTTTTATATAATATAATTAAAAACCTTATAAACCGGGTACCCTATGACCCGACCCGGGAAATCCGGGTACCCGATATCCGGGTACCCGCTTTTCTCGGGTCGGGACATGGGTCCGTACTCTAACTACCTGAAATCCCGGGTACCCGGGTTTTCGGGTACCCGGGTTTTCGGGTACCCAAAATCTCGGGTACCCAAATTTGAACATCCCTAATGCTAGGGTTTGTTATTGATCTTGTTAGTATCATGCCTAGGATCCTGCTATTATTATGCTTTAACATGATTATTTTAATTATGATTATTATTATTGTTTTAATTATTATTATTATGTTGCTTGATATTTATTGTTATTACTTGATCACGCCTTTTATGCATGTTTAAAGGGAATTTGTACTTGTAATCACACTTAATAAGATAATTAATAATCTTGTTTATGGTTAATATGGTTATAATTCAAGTTATCGTCAATAATAGACTTATTTGTGCATTAATGTTCAACCAACATAGATAAACAGGTTTAGGGTTAATCCTATTGATTGCATGTTAGTCAAAAAGCGCACATGAATACTATCAGAATAAAGTAGAGGCCTATTATTAGGGCAGGTTCAATCTCTTTTAGGTTGGATTTGTACCTTCATCCATGAACCCTTATTTGGTTCAAGACCTTATGGAGTTGACGATCTCTTGGATCATTAAGGGGTGTAACCTTCACCCTGTGAACGGTTTACAAGTTCCTAAAACTTGTTGGCGACTCTTTTGCTCTATCTTCTTCCCTTTTGGACGCCACCGTACTTTAGTGTATGATCACAGTGGGGTTCAAGCTAGGGGATTAATTCTTAAAATATTCCCTACAATTAGATTAAAAAAAGCATTGGTTAAATTTATTTGACTTTCATTTGATTCAAAAAGCTTTGTTTGAATCAAATTGACTTTAATTTGATTCAATTAGATTTATTGAATATATTTCAGTTTCGTTGGATTTAAAAAACGTTGTTTGAATGTGTTTGATTTTCATTTGATTCAATTAGCTTTGTGAAATGCATTTGATTTTCGTGATTGAAACAGTTTTGTTTGAATGTTTTTTACTTTCTTTTGATTCAAAAACTTTGTTTGAATGTGTTTGACTTTTATTTGACTCAATTAGCTTTTTTGAATGCATTTGAATTTCAATTAATTGAAGAGGCTATGTTTGAATTTGTTTGACTTTCATTTGATTAAAAACGCTTTGTTTGAATGTGTTTACTTTCTTTTTCTTCAAAAACTTTGTTTGAGTGTGTTTGCTTTTCATTTGATTCAAAAAGCTTTGTTTGAATGTGTCAGATTTTCATTTGCTACAATTAGCTTTCATAAGTACTTTATAATTTTTTTTTTTTTTTGGTAAATAAGTACTTTATTATTTCAATTGATTCAAAAAGCTTTTATTCTATGTGTTTGACTTTCATTTGATTCAAATAAATTGTTTGAATATATTTGACTTTTGTTTAATTTAAAAAGCTTTGTTTGAATGTGTTTGACTTTCATTTGATTTAAATAGTCTTGTTAAATGCATATGACTTTCATTTAGTTTAAAAAGCTCTGTTTGAATTTGTTTGACTTTCATTTGATTTAAAAAGTTTTGTTTGAATGTATTTGACTCTCATTTAATTCAAACACCTATGTTTGAATGTGTTTTATTTTCATTTGATTTAATTAGTTTTTGTTTGGAAAATAAGATTTTATTACCAAAGAGAGAAAGTTACAACTTACAAGAGCTAAACTACCACCAGAACACCACAAGACCTGAAAAACAGGCAGACCCCAAAAACCAGTTCTAGATCCAATCCTAGCCACCTTCTAGGAAGGGCCTAGAACAAACTGGACTCAGATTTCCAGCCACCTTCTAGGAAGGGTTCTGGAAACCAGGACCAAGCAAAACACCAGCAGCAAACTACAAGGCCACCAACCCAAAAACCACCAAAAAACAATCAGAAGCAGACAGACCTGCAAACTGACCAACGAAAACAACAAAAACCTAAACAAAGGTTTTCTATTAAAATCAAGGCATCTACAAGCAAAAACAGGCCAGCAACAAGAGCAGCAGCAGACAAACCCCTGCCTCAGCTATCAAAACAGCCACACAAAACAGCAGACCCCTGCACCAGCTCAGAACAACAGCCTGCACCAGCTCAGAAAAAGTAGCAAACCACCAGAGCAGAAACACTAGCAACCACCCTGACCACAACAACAAATTGCAGCTAAACACAGCAACACATTCAGCATGAAACAGCAAAAAGCAACAGCAACAAGGAGCAGCAATACTGCAAGTCAGCAGCAACAGAAATAGAGCAACAGAGCAAGCAGCAGCAAACACAAGCTGTTGCACAGACAACAGCACCTGCTGACCAACACAGCAAGAGCAGACAGCAAGCAGTGCAGCCAGCAACAACCACTGCAGCAGAACAGTAGCAGAATAGTAGGGTAGGCAGACAGTAAACAGCAGCAGATGCAGCCAGCTGCTACAGCACAACACCAACCACAGACAACTACTGATCAGAACAGAACCAGGGCAGACAGCAGAGCAAACCTGTCAGCAGCAGCAAAAGAAACATCAACTACAACTGGAATTCAGCAACAGCAAGAAAGCAGAAGCAACAGCAGAACCCAGCATCACAAATATAGCCAAAAGAGCAACCAAAACAAGACAGCTATAATAAAAACCCAAAAAAAAAAAAAAACCAGAACTCAAAAGTTAGGAACCAGAAATCAGAAAGAACCAGCAACAGCAATAGAAGACTAAGAAACAGGAGAAGCTCCTAAACGATCAAATATTTGCTTCCCGCCGGGATTCTAAAAACTAAATGAAAGACAATATCCCTAACTAGAGAATCAACAGATTTGCAACAACCAGTAAAAAGAACTGCATTCCTCTGAATCCAAATACCATAAACTATTTCAGTGAAGGCCACCTGGATAACTTTGTTTTTCAATCTAGAACTTCTGCAGATTTTCTTCATCCAATCAACCTCATCACTAAACTGCTGAACAGGCTTGGAAACAGGTAAGATACCCAACACCTTGCTCCAAACCTATCTATAGTATTCACAATCAAAAAATAAGTGATGAACACTTTCATTGCTATTCAAGCACAAGAAACACCTTGGATCACAAGAAATGTGCCATTGAAGCAACCTATCCTTAGTGACAAGCCTATTCCACAAAGCTAGCCACAAGATAAAACACTTTTAGGAGTTGCTAAGTTATGACAAATAACTCTCTTCCAAGGAACTTTAGGCACTTAAGGCCTAATAGCAGCATAAAGCTTCTTGATTTTCAACTTGTTGCCCTGTATGAAACCATCCCATCACCCTTGATCATTCAGAACATCTCTACAACTCAAAATCTTCTTCATGAACCAAGAGCATTTAGCAGGGGTAGGGGTGGTCCAACAATCCTTATGCTTGAAGTAGTAGATATGGACCCACTTAACCCAAAGATTATCAGCCTTGTGAGCAATATCCTAGAGTAACTTAGTGACAGCTACTTTATTCCACTTAGGAAGAGAAAGCAAGTTTTAGCCACCACAAACTTTAGGTAGACAGACATTATTCCAAGCAACCGAAGATTTCTTAGCAGGGGCAGAGAATCTAGTCCAGAGAAAACACCTGAACCTAGCCTCAATCTCTTTCAGAATTTTCTTCGGCAAGATAAAAATTTGGGCCCAATAAGTCTGAATACCAAACAACACATTCTTCACCAATTGAAGCCTCCCAGCATAGGACAAGTGTTTAGCCATCCACCCTTGGATTCTAGCAGTGACCTTCTCCACCAAAGGCCTACATTGAGCAATAGTAAGCTTCTTGGAAGAGAGAGGGACCCCAAGATACCTAAAAGGAATGGTACCTTAAGAAACACCAAGAAGCTCCCTCAGCTCTTTCTGAACATCAATAGAAACTCCTCCAAAATAGACTTCACTTTTATCAAGATTAGCAAAAAAACCCAGAGGCACCCGAAAATTTCAAGAAGGCTTGAAAGAGAAGCTTAACATAAACACTATAAGCTCTAGAAAACATCAATAGATCATCAGCAAACATCATGTGAGTTAGGTTTAACATTTCACATCTAGGGTGAAAGTTAAAATCAGGAGTTAACCTAAGCTCATCAAGGCATCTTGAAAGGTATTTTATACCAATAGCAAAAAGAAAGGGAGACATAGGGTCACCTTGTCTTAACCCTTTCTTAGCTTCAAAGGGAGAAGCAGGAAAACCATTAATAAGAATAGAGTAAGAGACAGAATTAAGACAAATCCAGATCTAGCCAACAAATCTCTGAGGGAAACCAAGCTCCTACATAACAGTGATCAAGAATCCCCACTCAACTGAATCATAGGCTTTCTTCAAATCCACCTTAACCATGCACCTAGGAGAGATAAATTTGTGATCATAGCCTTTGATCAATTCAGTTGCAAGAAGGATATTGTCACCAATGTGCTTGCCTGGAATGAACCCTGCCTTAGCATCAACAATCACCTCACCAATGATAGCAGCAAGCCTAGCAGTTATGACCTTAGAATTGAGCTTATAGACCATAGTACAACAAGCTATAGGTCAAAAATCCTTAACACGAAAAGCATTAGGGATTTTAGGAACCAGAGTGATAGTTGTGTAGTTCCATTGCTTAGGCAAAGTCCCTTTAGTGAAGAAATCAATAACACTAGCATAAATATCATCTTTCACAATATGCCAGGCCCTCTTAAAGAAAAAGGAGTTAAAGCCATCAATACCAGGAGCTTTAGTGTTATCAATTCCCTTAAGGGCAACATCAATTTCAACATGAGAAATAGGCCTAATGAGGTAGCTCTGAGCAGCACATCTAAGCTGCTTACCCCTCCTCATAGTGGCAAGGTCAGCAGCAGGCAGCCAAGGAGCCTGAGTCCCTAAAAGAGACTTATATAAAGAGATAATTTCATGAGAAATAGCATCTGGATCCTTGAGCAACACCTGATTAGAATCAAGGATGGAGTCAATTCTATTCCTTGCTTGTCTATTCTTCATCACAGAGAAGAAATAGTGAGAATTGCCATCTCCAACCTTAACCCAATTGATCCTAGATTTTTGTTTGAAGATATTTTCCTGAATATCATTCCAGTGTTTGACAACCTTAATAGCATCAGATTCTTTAGCATATAAATCCAAATAATCAGGATTCTGAGCCATTAAGTTTTGAATTCCAGAAAGCTCAACATTAGCCTGATTAATCTTTTCCTCAATGTTACCAAACTGCTTGCTATTAAGAGACTTGATACTAGACTTCACAGAATTAAGCTTCTGCCAAACAAAACTACCAAAACTCCAAGCCTGCGAAACAGTATCGAAGAAATCAGGGTGATCAACAATACAGTTTAGAAATCTAAAAGGTCTACCTTTCTCAGCAAGGGCAGAACAAATATCCAACAGAACTGGACTATGATCAGATAAAGAAGGGGGGAGATAGACAGTCTCAACATGTCCATGAGAAGCTAAACAAGCTTGGTTACCAAAGACTCTATCAATTCTAGAGAGAGTTCTAGGGCCAGTGTGAGCCTTATTTGACCAAGAGTAAAAGGCCCCTTTGCTTGTGATCTCAGTGAGGTTCAAATCATCAACCAAACTCTGAAAATCTCTAGTCTCATAATCAGTAACATCATTACCATGAAGCTTATCTAAAGTATGAAGAACAGATTTATAGTCACCAGCACAAAGCCAAGTAGAATGCTGAATAGAGATGCTTCTAAGACCCTCCCACAAAGGAAGCCTATCATGAATGGAGTGAAGCCCATAAACATCAGTAAGATGAATTTGAGTAGAGAGGTCCTTAGAAGAAACACTACAATGAATGAACTGTTCATGAACCTTCAAGACATTAACAGTTACTCTATCTGCATTCCAACCAAGCCAAATCCTCCCTTTGGGAGAATGGTCATAATTACACAACCAAAGCCAAGAAGAGTCAAACTTCCTTTGATAAGTGAGAACATTTTTCAATTTGATTTTTGTTTCAAGCAAACCAACAACATCGACTGAATGAGAATGAAGCAACCTCTTCACAGAAGCAACTTTGCCAGGGTCATTCAGGCCCCTGACATTCCAAATAGAGTAAATCATGACACCAAAAGGGGATTAACCTCACCCCGCCTGGATTTATAGTGAAACCACCTGCACCATCCATTTCATTTGCAAATAAGGCAACAAAAGCATTAGAGGTAGAAGCAGTATGATGAACTCTAGTTTGTTGGCTTTTTGTCTTCCTTCCAACTATTCTCCACCCCTCATTTGAATTTTGAGAAGTACGAACATGTGGAGTACTAATAGATTGTCCATGAACAGAAGCACCAACATCAACAGCAGTAGTAGGAGCAGGGGCTTGGCTAGGCTTAGGAACCCAGACCTGCTTTTGCTTAGGAGGAACAGGAGTCGGCTGCTTGGGAGCCTGCTTAGGCATAGCAGGCTTAACAAAGCACTCATGACCAACCTTGTTGCACTTAGAACAAAAAGGAGGGGCCCACTCATACACTACCTTGAGCTCCAAAAGTTCCTTTGAAGGACTCTCAACCCATACAGAATTGGGCATAGGCTTTGTAACATCAATTTCAATTAGAACCCTAGCAAAAGACACTCTAAGTTGTCTAGTAGTACATTCATCAGCACAAATTGGCACTCCAAGCAAACTACCAATGCGACTAAGAGTGTCAGATCCCCAACAATTAAGTGGGAGATTAGGGAACTTAACCTAAAGAGGAACAGTTCTAAGAATTTCAGCATTAAAATTAAAATTAGGACACCAAGGCTTCACTATTGCTGGTTTTCCAAGGAACATATGAGGACCAGAACAAAGTATAGTATCTTTATCATCACTAGAACATATATTAACAATAAAGTACCCATCATCATGCCAATAAACATCTGGTTTTTGCATATCATTCCATTGTTGAGCAAAAAAACGAAGAACAGAAGCAATAGTGGGGTAAAAGCCAACCACATAGAAAACTAAAGCATTAGCCCATTTTTTATTACCTGCCTCAAGCTCGGCTGCCTGTAGCTCACCAATGTGTTTCCCTTCCTGCACTTTCGGAGCAACAAAAGATAAAGAAGCCCCTTTAGCAGCTAACTTTCCAGTAAAAGGAGTAGCTCGATCTTCATTGATTTTACGCGAGTTCTGCTCCAGAACAGAGGAAGAAGCAGCCCGATCCTCACTATTCTTGTGCGGATTCTGCTCTAGAGAGGGTGATGAATGGCGAGGATAACTTCCTGGCTCAGCACGATGCTCAGATCCACCAGCATCCAATGGAACAGTAAACCCAGAAACTCTAGGTACTGTTCCATTTGATTGTCTTAAATCTGGCCTAGCAGTAGCTTCAGCAAAGAGAGCAATGGTCTCAGCATCACTTCTTGGAATAGCTCCACAAGCTGGATGCACTAACGCCGGCGCCGGAGTAACCAATTCATCCACCTCTTGAATCGGACTAGGAACAAAAGATGTGCCTGAGTTTCTCAAATTCTGCAATATCGTATCAAAAGCTTCATGAGCAGTATTTTGTTGCGCTACTTAAGGTGTAGAAATAGCCTGCTTCTTCTTCTTAGCCATTGAAATCAAAAATTGATGAAGAAACCAATCAAAGATGAAGAACCATGGAGAAGAGAGAGAAGAGAGAAAGTCAACGCAACCTTGACCATGATTCAAAAAAACTCAATTTAATTAGCTTTGTTTGAATGTGTTTGACTTTCATTCAATTTAAAAGGGAAAATGTAATCTAATAATCCCACCTTTAGTCAGTCTTCCATAAACAATTCGACCTTTTAAAATTCCAGAAAAAAATCCACCTTTGACCCTCATCTTCCACTAACTATACCATTGATCTACAACCCGTTAAACAAGTTAATTTCCTTTTTTTTTTTTTCTTTTTTAACTACTTTTATTCTCAGGCCACTAATCCAACCACCATGGCCACCCCAACACTCACTCCTTACCGCCACCCTCACATACTAAGCCACCACAAAACCCTCCAACCATGCCAGATAATCCTATAACCACCCCCTAATCCCAACTCCAACCTCGAAAACTCCACCCACAGCCCTAAAAAACCCACCTTTGCCCTGAAACTCAATCCTCTGCCCCGAAATATTCCACCCCAGCCCCGAAATTTCACACATAACCTTGAAAAATGCCACCCATCATCTCTCAATTTGATTTTTGGCTTGAAATTAAACGTAAATTATGATTTCAATCAACTGAAAAGTCGAATTGAAAGGGAATTGATGATTCAGAGGAGAGAAACATACCAAAGAGAAGAGGGAAAGAGCTGGAGAAGGAGAAAGAGGGGTTACGGCAGTGGTTGCGGCCATTGCGAGTGCTTGAGATTTGCGGCAGTGGTTTTTGGGATGGGTTAGCTAGAAAAGCAAGGGCGGACCGGGGATGGAGGAGATGCGCCGGCGAGGATGGGGAGGGGATGCGCTGGCTAGGGATGGGGGTTTTGGTTTTTTTTTGTTTTTTTAAAATAAAAAATAAACCTATTAAAATTTGACATGTGTCATATAACCTAAGAGAACCGGTTATCAAAATAATCCAACCGATTAGGGGATGTAGTGGAAGATTGGGATCATGGGTTGGATTGTGTCTAGAATTTCAAAAGGTGGGATTGTTTATGTAATACCGACTAAAGGTGGGATTTGAAGATTACGTTTTTCCATTTAAAAAGCTTTGTTGAAATTTGTGTAACTTTCATTCTATTCAAGAAGCTTAGTTTGAATGTGTTTAACTCTCATTTGATTAAAAAAGCTTTATTTAAATATGTTTGAATTTCATTTTATTCAATTAACTTTGTTTCAATGTATTTGACTTTCATTTAATTAAATTAGATTTGTTCGAATGTCTTTGACTTTCATTTAATTTAAAAAGCTCTGTTTGAATGTGTTTGACTTTTATTTGATTCAAATAGCTTTGTTTGAATGTGTTTAACTTTTATTTTATTCAAAAGACTTTGTTTGAATGTGTTTGACTTTCATTTGATACAATTTGTTTTTGTTGAATGCATTTGACTATCATTTATTTAAAAAGCTCTGTTTAAATTTGTTTGACGTTAATTTTATTCAATTAGCTTTTTTTTTTTTTTTGGTAAATAGTGATTTTTATTACCAACAGAGAGAATTTACAACTTACAAAGCTAAGTTATAATAGACACCTAAACAACACAAGACCTGCAAAACAACAGGTCAAACAATTACCAGACAAAGGTTCCAGATTCAAGCCTAGCCACCTTCTAGGAAGGGTTCTAGGAAGAACCAGGAACACAATTGGACTTAGACTATCAGCCACCTTCTAGGAAGGGTACTAAAAGACAATACCAAAATAGACACCAAAAGCAAACAGCAAAGCAGACAGGCCTGCAATTACAAAAACCAACAACAGACTAAATAAATAATAAATACTTCTCACTAGGGTTACATCTACAAGCAACTAAAAACACAATGTCCCTAATAACACTCTTAACAGATTTACAATCTCCATTAAACACCATAGCATTTCCCTGCATCCAAATATTATAAACAGTTTCAGCAAACATCATATCAAATAATTTGTTCATGACAGTAGACTTCCTACAACACATGGCAATCCATTGATGTTCTTCAGAAAACTTCAAAACTGGTCTGGAAAAATCCAGCATATGCAAAACAGATCTCCAGATTTCTTTTTAGTATGGGCAGTCAAAGAATAGATGTTCCACAGATTCAGCAGCTCCAAAGCAAAGAAAACAGATAGGATCACAAGGAATGTGCCAGGAAAGTAACCTATCTTTAGTCACCAGTCTGTTCATCAAAACTAACCAAGTTATGAAAAGGCTTTTATGAGAAGCATGGTTGTTACAAATGATTCTTTTCCACTCAATTTTGGGGCCTTGAGGTCTGATTAAATCATAGAGTTTTTTTATACTCATTTTACCCTTAAAAGTCACAGCAAACCACCCCCCAACATCATTAATCATGTCTTTACAGGACATGATCATTTTAAGAACCCAGGAGGACTTCTTAGGAATAGAAGCAATCCAGAATTTCTTATTAGCAAAATAATAGGTGTGAATCCACTTAGCCCATAAGTTATCAGACTTATGAGCAATATCCCAAACAATCTTAGCAATAGCAGCTTTGTTCCAATCATTAAGGAAAGTGATGTTCCACCCACCACAAGACTTGGGAAGAGACATAAACTTCCAAGCAACCAAAGCTTTCTTAGAAGGATTGCCATTGCCTGTCCAAAGAAAGCATCTGAACTTTGATTCAATTTCTCTAATGATTTTCATTGGGAGAACAAAAATCTGAGCCCAATAAGCTTGAATACCAAAGAGCACACTATTGACAAGTTGGAGCCTACCAGCCTAGGACAAATGTTTAGTAGTCCAAGATTCAATTCTAGAGGTGATTCTCTCAACTAAAGGGCTACATTGTGAAATTGTAAGCTTTTTAGCAGAAAGAGGAACACCAAGATACCTAAAAGGCAAAGTACCCTTATTCATTCCCAAGGTTCCCTATAAAGAGTCTTGCTCTGAATTAGTGAGGCCACCAAAATAGACATCACTTTTATCTAGATTAGCAGCAAGACTTGAAGCACTAGAGAATCTCTTAAAAGCCTGAAGAAGAAGATGCAATGAAATAAGATCACCTCTAGAGAAAAGAAGCAAATCATCAGCAAACATAATATGAGTAATTCCCAGCTTTTCACATCTAGGATGAAAATTAAAGTTTTGATCCTCTATCATCTCAGATAAACACCTAGAAATGTATTCCAGGAGACATAGGATTCCTTTGTCTTAAGCCTTTTCTAGCTGGAAAAGGAGCAGTAGGGTAGCCATTCAGAAGAATAAAATAAGAAACAGTGGTCATACAGCTCATAATCCAATCAATAACTTTGTTAGGTAAACCTATCTCTCTAAGAACAGTTCTAAGAAAGCCCCATTCAACAGAATCATAAGCCTTCCTCAAGTCTATCTTGAGCATGAATCTAAGAGTGATGAATTTATGAGAGTAACCTTTAATAAGCTTAGTAGCAAGTAAGATGTTATCACCAATATGCCTACCAGGAACGAACCCAGCTTGAGAAGAGCTAATAGCAAAATTGATAACTTGAGTAATCCTAGCTATAAGAACCTTAGAAATAAGCTTATACACCATAGTACAGCAGGCAATAGGTCTATATTCCTTGACATAGGAAGGGAATTGAACTTTGGGCACAAGAGTAATTGTAGTGTAATTCCACTATCTAGCAATCTGACCATGATCAAAGAAATCAAGAACAACACTGTAAACATCACCTTTGATCTGACTCCAAGCTTGTTTAAAGAACACATCATTAAAACCATCAATACCAAGAGTTTTGTCATCACCAATAGCAGCTAGAGCTTGGTCAATCTCAGAGTCAGTAACAGGCTTAGACAGAAGTAAATAGTCTTCATGGCTAAGCTGCTTTCCAGCTCTGAGATTATTAAGGTAAGTAGCAGGCAAAGAGGTAGCAGCAAACCCTAGTAGGGCCTTATAAAACTTCAGAACCTCAGCCTTAATCAGAGCAGGATCCTTAAGCAAATCACTAGAATCATTATAGATAGTTTGAATCACCCACCTTAATCCAGTTCACTCTTGATTTCTACTTCAAAATGCTCTCTTGAATATTCATCCAATATTTAACTTTCTCAATGGCCTCAGCTTCCTGAAATTGGAGACTAGCATTAGAAAAATCATCACCAAGCTTGGATTGAATATCATGCAAAAGATTTCTAGCATTTTCCAAACTCTTAGGAACCTTAGAAAAGTGCTTATTATTTAAGTTTTTCAGACCACTTTTAACATATTTCAATTTGTTCCAAATTGTAACCATAGAGGTACCAGGGACAGAAATATTCCAATGAGAAGAGACAATATCATCAAAATCAACATGAGAAGCTAAACAGTTCATAAATTTGAAAGGTCTGCCTCTCCCTGCAATAGTGTTCCCAATATCCACCAGAATAGGACAATGGTCAGAAAGATAAGGAGGAAGATAGATAGCCTCAGAATGCCCATAAGAATGCATCCAAGCCTCATTTACAAAACCCCTATCAATTCTAGTAGTTGTTCTATCAGACCCATGCCCTTTATTATTCCAAAAATAAAATGACCACTTGCTCTTAATTTCAGCAAGATCCAAATCAAGAATGAAATCTTGAAAATCTTTCACTTCATAATCTGTGACTGCGTTACCGTTCAATCTGTCATCAGAAGAAAGAATAGTATTAAAATCACCTATACAGAGCTAGGGAAGCTAAATAGTGCCCAAATTCTTAATGTCACTCCACATAGGTTTCTTATGTTGACTAGAATGAAGGTCATAGGCAAAAGTACAAGCTATTTGGTGCTGCAGATCCTTAGTAGACACAATAGTATGAATAAACTGTTCATTTATAGAAATAACATCAACATTCACAATATCACAGTTCCAACCAACCCATATTCTACCATTAGGAGAGAGAGAATAGTTACAACTCCAATCCCAAGCTCTCCCAAATTTCTTTTGAAAAGCAACAAGATTATGAGACTTAACTTTAGTTTCCAGTATAGCAATAACATCAATAGAATGATCCTTGAGTAACTGCTTTACAACAGTTACTTTGTTAGGGTCATTAAGACCCCTGATGTTCCAGGTTGTAATAATCATGGAACCAAAGAGGGATTACCATCACCATTGATAGGTTCTTGAGTATCTTCAAAAACAGCAAAGTAAGGATTTTGCATGCTGAGTTGTAGGAGCAGGAGTAAAAATACCAGTGCCATGGACAGTATTATTTGCAGCATTATCACCAGAATTAGGAGCTACAGGGGCAGAAGCAGGGATAGGGTGAGCCTTAGGAACCCACACCTTTGCCTGTTCTTTTGATTGAACTTTAGTAGTTCCTTGTTTCTTTAGAGGTTGAGTCTTTTTAGTGGTGCAATCATGGCCCACGTTATTACATTTCTTGCAAAACGGGGGGTTCCATTCAAAAGGCACCTTTTGCTCAATCAGAATACCATCTGGACTCTCAATCCAGATAGTTTTAGGGAGAGGCTTGGCGATGTTAATTTCAACAATCAATCGGGCAAAAGAAACTCTCAATTGCTGTGAAGTACACTCATCAGCACAAATAGGGACACCAAGAACATTTCCCATTCTACTCAAATTATCAACTCCGCAGCAGTTCAGAGGTAAGTTTGGAAGCTTGAACCAAATAGGGACAGTTCTCAATACCTCAGCATGAAAATCAAACTTCTCAGACCAAGGTTTCACAATAGCATCCTTACCAAAGAACATATGAGGGCAACACAAAGAAATGTATTGATATCATCACTATTATGCATTTTAATCAAGAAATAACCATCATCATGCCAAAAAACATCAGGTTTAGCTATATTAGGCTAGTTTTCAGCAATATACCTATGAACAACAACAATAATGGGAGAATAACCTATGACATAGAAAACAATAGTATATCTCCACTTAAGGGTACCTTCTTTAAGCTCAGCTGGCTGTAACTGAGCCACAACTTTCCCATCCTTAAGAACAGAAGCTACAAAGGAGAGAGCAGAATCCTTTGTAGTGAGCTTAGAAGTAGTTATCTTCTAAGTGGAAGGAATCATTTCAGGTTGATCAAGCACTTCAACTTCAACCTCTGGAACAACCGATTTAGCAACAGGAACAAAATCGGGCTCACAAACCAATGGAATAGTATCTTGAGGAACCCTAGGTATTGTTGGACTTGGATTTCTGGGAATAGTCCCAAAATTGAGTTCAGGATTACCTTCAAGCAACTCAGAAGCAGAGTTAGTCCTCAAATCCAATGGAACAGTAGTTTTTGGTACTATTTAATTGACTTTGATCAACAGGGCATGGAAATCCTCAAGAAATCTTAATTCAACCCTAGTAACCTTCCCACCTGAAAAACGAATTAGATGAGATGGAGGAGTGATAAGCTCCTCAGGATCTTCATCAATTTCTAGAATCGATGAAGATGCAATAAAACAAAGCACATTCAATCGATTAACATCATTACTCAACAAAGTCAAAGAAGATTTAGAAGGGTGATTCAAGTTATTTGGAGGCTTAGGAGTAGATTGCTTCTTCTTTTTCGCCATTGAAACTCAATCAAGCTGAAGCAAAACCAGCAAAATCAAATCGCCATGGGAGGAAGAAGAAGAGAGAAAAGTCAACGCAAAGTCAAACCTCCTTGAATATGTTTGACTTACATTTAATTTAAAAATCTTATTCAATTAGCTTTGTTTTAATGTATTTGACTTTCATTTGATTCAATTTATTTTTGTTAAATGCATAAATCTTTTATTTTATTTAAAAGCTCTATTTCAATTTTTTTTACTTTCATTATGTTAAAAATGCTTTGTTTGAATGTGTTTGACTCTCATTTGATTAAAAAATATTTGTTTTAAATGATTTTTACTCTCATTTGATTCAATTAGCTTTGTTTGAATGCGTTTGACTTTCATTTGATTCAATTAGCTTTGTTTGAATGTGTTTGACTTTAATTTAATTTTAAAAGGTCTGTTTAAATTTGTTTGACTTTTTTTTATTCAATTGTTTGTTGATTGCATTTGAATTTCATTTAATTTAAAACCTCTGTTTGGATGTGTTTTACTTTCATTTGATTCAAAAACCATTGTTTGAATATGTTTAACTTTCATTTGATTCAATTTGATTTGTTCAATATATTTTAATTTTGTTTGATTTAAAAAGCTTTGTTTGAATGAGTTAGAGTATCATTTGATTCAATTAGCTTTGCTAAAAGCATTTGATTTTTGTTTCATTGAAAAAGTTTTGTTTGAATGTGTTTAACTTTCATTTGAATCAAAAACCTTTGTTTGAATGTGTTTAGCTTTTTTTTTATTCTAAAAAAATTTGTTTGAATGTGTTTGACTTTCATTTGACTCAATTAGAATTTTTTATTGCATTTGAATTTCATTTAATTTAAAATGCTCTATTTAAATTTGTTTTACTTTCATTTTATTAAAAAAAGCTTTGTTTGAATGTATTTGAATCTCATTTGATTCTTAAAGCTTTATTTGAATGTATTTGACTTTCATTTGATTCAATTAGCTTTGTTTGAATGTGTTTGACTTTCATTTGATTCAATTAGCTTTGTTTGAATGTGTTTGACTTTCATTTGATTCAATTAGCTTTGTATGAATGTGTTTGACTTTCATTTAATTTAAAAAGTTGTATTTGAATCTGTTGGAATTTCTTTTGATACAATTACCTTTGTTGAATACATTTGAATTTCGTTTAATTCAAAAAGCTTTGTTTAAATGCGTTTGACTTTCATTTTATTGACTTAGATTATTTGAATATATTTAACTTTCGTTTCACTTAAAAAATTTTGTTTGAATGTGCTTGAATTTCATATAATTCAATTAGCTTTGTAGAATGCATTTGATTTACGTTTGATTGAAAAAGTTTTGTTTTAATGTGTTTGACTTACATTTGATTCAATTAGCTTGATTGAATGCATTTGACTTTAATTTAATTTAAAAGCCTATGTTTGAATTTGTTTAACTTTCATTTTATTTAAAAAGCTTTGTTTGAATGTGTCGGACTTTCATTTGATACAATTAGATTTCATAAGTACATTTGAATTTCAATTGATTCAAAAACCATTTATTCTATGTGTTTTACTTTCATTTGATTCAAATAAATTTGTTGAATATATTTGACTTTCGTTTTATTTAAAAAAGCTTTGTTTGAATGTGTTTGACTTTCATTTGATTTAATTACCCTTGTTGATTGCATTTAACTTTCATTTAGTATAAAAATCTCTGTTTGAATTTGTTTGACTTTCATTTGATTCAAAAAGTTTTGTTTGAATGTATTTGACTCTCAATTAATATAAACACTTATGTTTGAATGTGTTTTATTTTCATTTGATTCAATTAGCTTTGTTTGGATGTGTTTGACTTTCATTTGATTTAATTTATTTTTGTTGCATGCATTTGACTTTTATTTAATTTAAAAGGAAAAATGTAATCTAGTAATCCCACCTTTAGTCAGTGTTCCATAAACAATCCGACCTTTTAAAATTCACGGAACAATCCCATCTTTGACCCTCATCTTCCACTAATGATCCCATTGACCTACAACTCGTTAAACAAGTTAATTCTTTGTTTTTCTTTTTTAACTACTTTTATTTTCAAGCCACTAGTCCAACCACCATGGCCACCCCAACACTCACTCCTTACCTTCACCCTCACCTACTAAGCCACCACAAAACCCTCCAACCACGCCGAAAAACCCTATAAGCACCCCCAAAACCTAACCCCATCCTCAAAAACTCCACCCACAGCCCCAAAAAACCTTACACCAGCCCTAAAATTCAATCCTCTGCCTCGAAATATTCCACCTCAGCCCCAAAAATCCACCCACAACCTCAAAAAATGCCATCCATCATCTCTAAATTTGATTTGTAGTGTGAAATTAAACGCAAATTATGATTTCAATCAACTGAAAAATCAAATTTAAAGGGAATTGATGATTCACAGGAGAAAAACATACTAAAGAGAAGAGGGAAAGAGCAAGAGAAGGAGAAAGAGGGTTTGCGGCCGTGGTTACGGCCATTGCGGGTGCTTAAGATTCACGACAGTGGTTTTTGGGTTAGGTTGGCAGGAAAAGTAAGGGCGGGCCGGGGATGGGAGGGGATGCGGTGGCGGGGATGGGGAGGGGATACGATAGTTGGGGATGGGGGTTTTGGTTTTTTTTTTTTTTTTTTTTGTTTTTATCTTTTTAGTTTTGTTTTTTTAAATAAAAAAAAACCTATAAAAATTTGAGACTTGTCCTATAACCTAAGAAATCCGATTTTCAAAACAATCCAACAAATTAGGGATCGTTAGTGGACGATTGAGGCTCTAGGTGAGATTGTTTCTAGAATTTCAAAAGGTGGGAATTTTTATGGAATATTGACTAAAGGTGGGATTATAAGATTTCTTTTTTCCATTTAAAAAGCTTTGTTGAAATTTTTTTAACTTTGATTTAATTCAAAAAGCTTAGCTTGAATGTGTTGAACTCTCATTTGATTAAAAATGTTTTTTTTTTAATATGTTTGACTTTCATTTGATTCAATTGACTTTGTTTCAATGTATTTAACTTTCATTTAATTTAATTAGCTTTGTTCGAATATCTTTGTCTTTCATATAATTTAAAAAGCTCTGTTTGAATGTGTTTGACTTTTATTTGATTTAAATAGCTTTATTTGAATGTGTTTGACTTTTATTTTATTCAAAAAACTTTGTTTGAATGTGTTTAACCTTCATTTGATTCAATTTATTTTTGTTGAATTCATTAATCTTTTTTTTTTATTTAAAAATCTCTATTTCAATTTGTTTGACTTTCATTATGTTAAAAATGATTTGTTTGAATTTGTTTGACTCTCACTTGATTCAAAAATCTTTGATTAGAATGTGTTTGACTCTCATTTGATTTAATTAACTTTGTTTGAATGTGTTTGATTTTTATTTAATTCAATTAGCTTTGTTTGTATGAGTTTGACTTTAATATAATTTAAAAGCTCTTTTTGAATATGTTTGACTTTTTTTTATTCAATTATTTGTTGAATTCATTTGACATTCATTTAATTGAAAACCTCTGTTTGAATGTGTTTGACTTTTATTTGATTCAAAAACCATTGTTTGAATATGTTTGACTTTCATTTGATTAAATTAGATTTGTTGAATATATTTGAATTATGTTTGATTTAAAAAGCTTTGTTTGAATGTGTTTGAGTATCATTTGATTCAATTATCTTTGTTAAATGCATTTGATTTTCGTTTAATTAAAAAAGTATTGTTTGAATGTGTTTAACTTTCATTTGAATCAAAAACCTTGGTTTGAATGTGTTTAACTTTCTTTTGATTCAAAAACTTTGTTTGAATGTGTTTAACTTTCATTGATAACACGATATTATACACGATTTATATGTGATATTTGGTCATGTTTTATTGTGTTTTCTTCATTCTCCTAATCTTTTTGAGCTATTATTCTTTCTATTTCGACACTACTCTTCTCGGTTTGTTTGTTTTTGTTTTTATAGGAATAGGGCTCGATTTGCGTGGAATTTATTTTAATCGCGAGATATTTCTTTATATGTAGTGTTTCTAGCACCGATGGAGCATCAATGAAGCATTTAGGCAGCCTACTCCACAGCTTGGTTGTGGCGTGCAAACTTATGGCCACAACCTGGTTGTGGGCGTCCATTATTGGAGCAAAGTAGAGGCGAAGACAGCCCGCTCCACAGCCTGGTTGTGGCGATTTTCTTCGTGCCACAACCTACCTGTGGCAGCTCGTTTCAGTGGCGTTTGAGAGTCCTATTTAGATAAAAATATCTACTTTTATGCTAGGATATAAATAGGTTTTAAATAATCTTTTATTTATCAATTTATCACTTTTTCAGATATTATTTTTAGACTTCTTTTTGGGTATTACGTTCTTCCATATTATATTCTAGGGTTTTGCTTTTAAGATTCAAGATTTCATAATTAATTCCAAGTATTGATTTCTTCTCTCAATTCTCTATTTTATTATTGTTAATTATGTTTTCTTTATTGATTATTATTCTTGATTTCATTAATATGTGTGAGTAGTTTCCCCATTCCAAGATCTAGCGGAACCTAAATATGATTAATGCTTGATTTAATTCTTTAAATTCTCTAATGATAATTGCAATTGATATGCTTAATTGATTGTGCTCATGCCAATACTAGATTAGGGATAATTGGTATTGTTATTAATCCATTGTTTCAATCGCAACGGGAGTTGGGTTTTGACGGGTTTGAATAAATCAATTAAGGGTTTGAAGTTCATCACGGGGGTAGTTGAATAGATGATTAGGAAGTTAGAGTAATGTGCTCAAGGTCTTTAATTTACATGATTCCTCGGAAGTAGACTTCTTTGTGATTAGAGAAGCCATTGATAACTCGGGAGAGACCATTGGTACTATTTAGGGATTATGTTTCCTCTTTAATCAATTGAATTATATGTTAGGGGTTGTTTAGGGTATTTTTACCCTGCCACGTGGTCCAATCAGAGGGTGACACGTGTCAGCCTCAGATTGGTCCAAAATGGACCAACCCCTGTTTAACACGTGTCATTCCAGAGATAGAAGGGAAAAGGCGGCCTTCAGGCCCAAATCCCGAGAAAGCCGGAATACGGCGCAGCCCACCAATGATTAGGGTACAATGACCTAATCAGGGGCAATTCCCAATGACCCTATAAATAGGGGGATGTTCCTCATTTTGAGAGGACGGGTTTTTGACCAATTATTGCAACTGTATTCTCTGACACCAGAGAAACACCTGAGCTTGGAATCCGAGCAGATACCCACCTAAATTTCCGTTCTCTTTATCCCGTTTCAAGTTACTAACTTGTGCGTCGGAGGCGGAGCACCACCCAACAGGTGTCTCCGTTGGTTTTGCAGGTACAGCTCACTGCGGATCAGTTTTCGTGTTGTAACTCTCCCAAGGGACAAAAAACACCCAAAACATTTGGCGCCGTCTGTGGGGAGAGTACCTCGAAGATGGTTCAAGAGTCTGTACCACCTCCTAACCGCCTAGGCGAAGACCCAGAAGTCTTTACAGACCATGAGGAGGATGAGGATCCTCAGGTCGAAACCTCTACAGCTGAGGACGGCTCCCTCAGAGTCAAGCGCATCCGGCCCAGAGAGACTCTTGAACGGGGCGCCTCCCAGGCGGGTCCAAGCAGACCTACTGGGCAGCCGGAAGGAGCAACCCAAACGGCAGCTGGATCGGCCCCTGTCACCCGAGACGAACTCATGAGGTTCATGACGAGTTTCAAGGGTGAAATCACAAAGATGATCACCAAAAGCCAGGCTGGCCCAAGTAAAGGTCAGCCAGCAAAGAAGACTCCTCCAGAGAAGGGGAAGTCAGTCAGAAACCGACAGCCTACTCCCCATCCAAAGGAGAAGGCAGCCGGGACCATTGATTGGTCAAAAATTCTCCTTCCTGGGGGAACACTAATAACCCTCGCCGGCCTCATCAGCCGGTGAGAAGTAAAAAATCAACTCTCGATGCCCGGAAAATCATCAACCGGAAGAGAAATCAATCGCTGTCTTAGTCGGCTTCAACGTCGAACTTTCCGGACAGCTTCAACAATATTTCTGTAGGGAGTACACCCTCCTTGCATGAGAGTCAAACAAGCGGTAATACCGTCCATTCTGGCCCTCATATGATTGGAAATGTACCGTATGTGCCTACTCAGGCTTACGGACAGTATTCTCCTCACTTCATGCAGCCAGCCTTCTTTGGAGGTCAGGCGGCATATCCAAATGTCCAGCCATTGGACTGGCAGCTTCGACTGCTGCGCCTGGGTGAACAGCCTTCTGCGTTCACTCGGGAGATAACCGAGGCGGCTCAGCCGGCCAAGGTTAAGAATGTGTTGGTTGGTACCTATGATGGTACCACCAATCCAGAAGATCACCTCATGGCTTACACCAACCTCATGTATTTGCAGGGGTTGGATGATGCCACTTGGTGTCGATGCTTTCCGGCTACATTAAAGGGCATCGCCCAACAATGGTTTGGCAACCTGCCAGCCGGGTCTATAGACAGCTTCAGGAAGCTTGCCTTCTTGTTTGCTTCCAACTTCTCAATGAACATCCCTGCTAAAAAAACAAGCCTTGATTTGAGCACTGTTAAGCAGGGAGAGAGAGAAGGGCTGCGCTCGTATGTCAGGCAGTTCAACCTGATCAGAATTCAGATTCAGGGACTGTCTGATGAGGTAGCTTTTACAGACTTTTTTAAAGGTCTGAGAGACGGGTCGACCTTTAAGTTCGACCTAGTCAGAAAAGGGGCTTTCACCCTGCAGGCGGCCCTGAGGGAGGCGAAAAGCTACATTCAAGCTACCGACCTCTGCTCGACTGGTAGCCAGTCAGACTCCAAGAAGTCTGACAAACAGAAAGACAGTCGGTCAGCTCAGCCGGCTAAAAACAAAGAAGAGAGCAAGAAAAGAAAAGAAGTCTGGGCGGTTACTGACTCTGACCAGCCGTCCCAGAAGAAAAAGAAAGAATTTAAACCGTACGTCCCTAAGTACGAGTTTAATAAAGACTGCAACTCCATCTTCATGGAGGTAAAGGACCGATTGTCCATTGAGAAGCCGAATCCTATGAAGAGTTCTGTCCAGTCACGGAACAAGAATAAATTCTGTCAGTTCCATGAGGAGGTCGGCCATGACACCAACGACTGCTTCAGTCTTCAGCGTGCGTTGGACCGTCTGGCTGACAAAGGGCTGTTGAAGTCCTACATTTCTAAGTCCCCAGCCGGGGCAAAAAAGAAAAACAAGGGTCAGTCCTCCAAGACTACCCCCCAGCCTGCTAGTAGCTCGGATACCGATAAGGAGGCGGTCTACACTATAGCAGGCGGGTTCTCATGTGGTGGCCCTACCATGCGGGGCACCAAGAGCCATCTTCGAAAGATGGACAAAGATGATGATGAGCAGGCGGAAGCCAGATCCTCCTTCCCAGACGTCTTGATTACGGAGAAGGATAGGGGCAGCGTTCGCCGCCCGCATGATGACCCGGTGGTCATTGAATGTAAGGTTGCCAATCAGCTGGTTGGACGGATCCTTATTGACACCGACAGCTCATCAGACATCATCAGCCTCCGGTGCTTGCAAAAGCTGAAATACAATATCAGCAGCATGCACCCGGTCACCCACCCCTTGGTTGGTTTTGGGGGTGGGATGGTCTACCCAGTCGGAAGAATTGATTTACCCATCCGGCTGGGGGAGAAAGGCCAGGGACGACATATTGTCGTCAGATTCTTGGTCGTTGAGGAGTTGACCGCCGATAACATCATTCTTGGCAGGCCAACCCTCAACGTAGCCAAGGCGGTAATCATCCCTTCCCTCATGCTCATCAAGTATGAAAGGGATGACGGCTCTGTTGGTTCCTTGAATGGGGATCAGAAGACGGCCCGAGAATGTTATCTCTCAGCCGTCCGAGATACCGTGGCCCCAGGCGGTCAGGAACCAATAGACCTTGACAACGTCAAGGATGCCGACCCAGCTCCTGCCCCATCAGCAGCCGGAAAGAAATGAAAGGCTCCACTGCTGGTGGAGGTGAAAAAAGAGAAAAAATAGCAATCACTGACCGGTGAACGGTCAGATGAGCTACGTCCCCAACCGGCTGGCGAAAGTATTGACCTTGTACTGGACGACAGCCGTCCAGAACGCACTGTTAAGGTGGGGACGGTTGCTCATGCTACCTTGGGTGCAAGCTTGCACCTTCTGCTGAAAGAATTCAAAGACATTTTTGCCTTTGAAGTGGAAGAGATGCCAGGCGTCAGCCCGGATCTTGCTGTCCACAAACTCGCCGTTGACCCCAAAAAGAAGCCCATCCGGCAAAAGAAAAGAAATCACGGTGAGGAAAGAAGTCAGGCGGCAGCTGCCGAAGTCAAAAAGCTGCTAGACGCCAGGTTCATTCGGCCTTGTAATTTCCCCGACTGGGTGGCCAATGTGGTCCTTGTTAAAAAACCGAATGGGACCTGGCGCATGTGTGTTGATTACACAGACCTCAACAAGGCGTGTCCAAAGGACAGTTATCCGCTTCCAAAGATCGAAAGTCTGGTCGACTCTACAGCCGGTCACGCCTTGATGAGCTTTATGGATGCCTACTCCGGCTTCCATCAGATACCCCTGTGGAAGAAAGACCAAGAGAAGACGGCCTTCGTCACTGATCAGGGGCTATTCTGTTATACTGTGATGCCGTTTGGCTTGAAAAATGCGCCTACCACTTTCCAACGGATGATTAATACGGTCTTCATTAATCAGATTGGGAGGAATGTGGAGGCGTACATTGATGACATGATAGTCAAATCCAAGCTACAGACGGATCACCTTGTTGATCTCCGAGAAACATTCACCACCCTCAGGCGGCATAGGGTTATGTTAAATCCTAAGAAATGCGTCTTTGGTGTTGAGTCTGGGAAGTTTCTCGGGTTCCTGATTGATCAAAGGGGGATAGAGGCTAACCCCGAAAAGATACAGGCGGTGATTGACATGAATTCACCCCGCTCTGTTAAGGAAGTTCAGAGACTCACCGGTTGTCTGGCCGCCCTGGGGAGATTCCTCAGCCGGTCAGGTGACAAATGCCTCTACTTGTTCCAAGCAATCAGGAAGAAGACTAGATTTGAATGGGGGGATGATGCTGAGGCGGCGTTCCAGAGGTTGAAAGAGCATTTACATTCTCTGCCTAGGTTGGTCAGTCCTTTGCCTAGGGAGACGTTGTACATGTACTTAGCCGTCTCAGACCATGCCCTCAGCGCCGTTCTCCTTGCTGAGCGAGACGGCATTCAGTTCCCGGTTTACTTCATTAGCCATGTTCTTAAAAATGCTGAACTCCGGTACCCCATGGTTGAAAAATTTGGCCTCGCTTTGTATATGGCATTCAAAAAATTGAAGCCTTACTTTTTGGCGCATCCGGTGGTGATTTACACAGACCAGCCACTCAAGCGGCCAATGTCTACCTTGGACTCATCCGGGAGAATGTTAAAATGGGCTATTGAAATGCAGAGCCTTGAAATCACTTACGAACCAAGAAAGGCAGTGAAGGGTCAGGCGTTTGCCGACTTCATTGTGGAAATGACTCGTCCGGTGGCTCCGGATAATCTTGATCAGGTTTGGAAAGTGTACGTAGACGGGAGCTCTACAAAGAACGGATGTGGTGCAGGTGTAATTTATGAGTCTCCTGAAGGAGACAGATTTGAGTATGCACTACGCTTCAAATTTCAGGCCTCTAACAATGAGGCGGAATATGAAGCCCTGCTAGCCGGCATTCGCATGTGTAAGGCGGCAGGGGCCATGAAAATTGACGCCTACTCTGATTCTCAATTGGTTGTTAGCCAGTATGAGGGAAGCTACGAGGCTACCCATCCGGCTATGGTTAAATATCTTCAGGCAGTCAAAGAAGAGACCAAGGCGCTTGAGGAATTCCGGCTGAATCAGGTGCCTAGGTCGGAGAACAACCAGGCGGATGCATTGTCAAAACTGGCATCTTCCGCCTGCCATGATACGCCTCGGTCTGTCTTCTGGGAAGTTCTTGAGAAAAGAAGCATCTATGAGGATCCCGTTGGAATTCTGGACCGAAGCTCTACCTGGATGGATGACATACGGGCCTATCTCTCAGACGGTACACTTCCTGATTCGCCACGGGAAGCAGCCGTCCTGAAAAAGCGAGCTGCAAGATTTGAGTTGAAAAATGGAGAACTCTTCAAGGCGGGCTTTCTGAAGCCTTTATTGAAGTGTGTCACCCCAGAAAAGGGGAAAGAAGTTCTCGAAGACTTGCACTCGGGGTTCTGCGCCTCGCACATAGGCGGCAGGTCCCTAGCCGTCAGAGCTAGACGACATTACTTTTGGCCCACTCTTGAGGCGGACGCCAAGGAGTTGGTGAAGAAATGTGACAAGTGCCAAAAATATGGCAAACTCATTCACCGTCCGGCTACTGATCTGACGGCCATTCACAGCCCAATCCCGTTTGCAAAATGGGGCATGGACATTCTAGGTCCTTACACGCCTTCTCCAGGCGGAAAGCGCTATATCTTAGTGGCTGTGGATTACTTCACCAAGTGGGTTGAGGCTGAGGCGGTTAAAAATATCAAGACCTCAGACGTAATTTCCTTCATCTGGAAGAACATCATCACCCGGTATGGGGTACCCATGTCTATGGTTTTTGATACTGGTCCTCAGTTTGAGACGCCTCAGTTAAAAACTTGGTTGGGAGATCAGGGGGTCTCAAGCTATTTCGCATCTGTTGGCCGGCCCCAAGCAAATGGCCAAGTTGAAGCTTTCAACAAACTCATCTCAGACGGCATTAAAAAGAAAATAGAAAGAGCCGGTGGTTTATGGGCAGAAGAGTTAATCCATGTCCTGTGGGCCATCCGGACAACAGCAAAAGGGGCAACCGGGGAAACTCCATTTCTCATGGTCTACGGTGCTGAAGTCGTCTTGCCCATCGAGCATTACGAGCCGACTCTCAGAGTCATGCTGTATGATGAAGAGGCAAACTGGGAAGCAATGCGCCTGGCATTGGATTCACTCCCAGAACGCAGGGGCAATGCCGCCTTGCGTCATGAGATTTACCGTCTGAGAATGACGAGAGCCTACAACAAAAAAGTACACAAGTGTCCCTTGAGGGTTGACGACTTAGTGTTACGAAAAATGGAAGCAACCGGTAGGGCAAATGAGTTGGGAAAGCTAACCCCAAATTGGGAAGGCCCCTACCGGATCTATGAGGAAGTAAGGGACGGCACCTACCGCCTGGAAACTCCAGACGGAAGGCGCCTGCCTAGAACTTGGAATGTAGACAATCTAAAAAAGTACTACTTCTGAGAATGTAAACTTTTTGTAAACAGTGTCAGTTAATGCAGATTCAGACTTTGCTTGCAAAATTATCATTTGATTATTCATCCGGGTAATATCCAGGCGGATTCCCCATTTATCTAACTAAGTTCGATACTTAGTGAAGGTTTCGTTTTTTAGTCCGCCTGGGTAATACTCGGATCACTTGTTTATTTAAGTTTGATTCTGTTTATTCAATTGCTTGATTATCCGCCTGGGCAATACTCAGACGGATTCTCCATTTACCTAACTAAGTTTGATACTTAGTATGATTCTATCCGCCTGGGTAATACTCAGACGGATTCTCCATTTACCAAACTAAGTTTGATACTTAGTGTAAATTCAACACTGATTAAGAAACTAAGCACAAAAACGTTTAGTGGCTACACAACCGGTCTTAAAAAGGACCAGAGGCTAAAATGGCCGGATGGTTGCTATTTTTATAAAAATCGCCTGTCCCAACATGGACAAAGGCGTCCGGCGACACCCCTCCGGGTGCAATCGTCGCAGAGAACGGATTATCTGTCGGTTCTATGTATCCATACAGACGGCAAAAATTGAACGACCAAATTGGTCAACACATAGCCGTCTGGCTAAATAACTTGCGAAGGACGAATTTCCTAAATACCGGATGCCCATATGCATCAGTCGGTAATCAGCTAAAGTTCTCGCTTGGTTATTTATTTTAAAAAAATGCACCTCACCCCAATTGGGGCAAGAGTTCAATGGCTATGAAATCTCTACCAAGACGGGCAAAAAACCGTCTGGGTAGTGACTGAACGCTTGTGATGCACGGCTGTGCACTTGGTTTGGGGCAATCACTATTGTGATTGATTGACTTACAAACATATCATGCTCTTTGCAGCATCAGACGTTTTCAAGTCAATCAACCAGCTCCAGCTCAAACCAATCACACAGCCGTCCAGGGGCAAAGACAGCCAGACTACTGATTAGTTAGGCAAGAAATCGCCGCATGCTTTTAATAAGATAGGCAAAAATTAAAAATTCAAATGCAAAATAATCAAAACCGACTTAGTCGGTGCAATTCATAAAAGTCCATCCAACCAAACGGTTGTAATGGATCAAATGTTAACCGGACCCCGTCCGGGAGAAAAATTGTTAATTAACACGGCTCCACAGCCGGTAAATACAGGGATACTCGGCACGCAGGCCGGAAAAATCAAGTTTTGGCATATAGCCGCTGAATAAAAAGAATTAAAAGAAATGATAAATTGGCATACTGCCGCTGAAGAGTCACTTCTGGCCTGCAGACGGAGCCTCCTGGTCCTCCCCCTTCTCCTCATCGTCTGAGGGAATTTCCTGCGCTTCACCAGGACCAGGAAGCTCAGGCGCGGACGGCTCATTGTTGCTGAGCCAGGCTTCAAAGGAGGCAGGCTCTGGCATGCCTTGCTCTCTCAAATACACCACGTACTCAGCATAGCTGTGTGCCATTGCCCAGATGCTATAATCAGCTTCTGGGTACAAGGCAGCCAAAGCAATCTTCATACGGGCGTCGTTGTCAGCATCGCTTTCAGCAACGAGGCGGTTTTGCTCCGCCTCCAGGGTTGCTGCAAAGTTTTTCTGAGCCTGAGCAGCATCCTTCTCCAGCCTCTCAACCTTGGTTTTCAGTTTACCAAGGTCCGCTTGGGCCTTCTTGAGCGCCTCATCAGCCTGCTTGGCGCTCTCGTCTGCCTTCTTTTGGGCCTCCTCCGCCCCCTTCTTGGCCGTCTCAGCATCCGTCACCCGCTGGTCGGCCGCCTTCAGATTTAGCTCCAGCTGCTGGATTTTAGACGCCTGTGTCATAATTATTGCTTTAGTTTCAAGTTCATTTACGATAGTTGAGTGTAAAGCAATATTATCAGCGTCTATGGCAGACTTCTTGGCCCTTTTTACCTCTTCCCGTTTGCGGGAATAAGGACGTTTGAGCCCGTCCACCCGCAGCATGGCCTGCAAAAAGCAGGCGGTATAAGAATTATGGGCGGAGAAATTACTTGAAAAAAATAATAACACGGAATTGACAGGTTTCTCACCTCAGCCAGAAGGGATAGAATGCGTTCAAGGTTGAACGTCTCTATCCCAGGGATATTGTCCTTATCCTTCTTCCGGACGGCGTCCAGCATGGCTTTGGCGTGCTTCTGGACGTCTGGCCAGCGGGGAGATTGTGTTTGATCTGCACCACAATCAATAGGTGATGAGTGCGAAACTAAGGCGGCACCTATTTGTATCCGGCTGTCTGAGGATGATGTCTGTTGGGAGTGGGATTTCACCCGTAAAGGCCACCCCAGCTCAGGCGGGGATTCAAAAGGATTCTTACCTTTAGAGCCGGCCAAGCGGGAAACGCTTGCAGGCGTGGTGAACCCCGCGGCTGCTGAGGTGTTGGCAAGGTCAAGGCACAGGCTGCCTCCTATTTTCTCGAGCCGTCCCCCTATTCGCATCGTCTTTATCCCGGGTGAGGCGTCAGGAGTTGATGCAGAGGCAGACTTTTTTAGCTTATTGAGAACGGCTGGGGCTTCCTCCCTAGCCCGTTTGAGACTCTTCTCAAACGATTTCCCAACTTCTCCCCCCTGTGAAAATAAATAAGGTTAGTATCCGGGCAAGACAGTTTATAAAATGAGCTTAAGAAAGGGTCAGGCGCTCAATACCTTGGCTTTGACCTTAGCCGCGGCCTTCTCCGCAAGCGCCTTGCGGATGACAGCAGAGGATCGCTTTGGGGTTTTCTCCGTCTGCAATATGCTTAATGCTTCCTCTGCAAAAAGAAGGAAGTTGGTTAATATCATAAAACAATTTTGATAGAAAAATACTACAGACGGATATAAACTCAGGCGCATATGTTTGGAAAACATGTGCCCTAGTCCGCAGGCGGCTAAGAAGCACTCGTCCCTGAACCAGGCGCTCTTGGGGATCCAGTTCTTGGGGACTTTTATTGTCTCCCCGGTTAAAAAGGTTGTGTCTGTGAGGCCAAAAAAGTCTGCCTCAATAATCTTGTCAAAGTCCTCTTCCGGGATCCGGGGAAGAGCGCACTTCCTGCCTAACAAGTCAGGCTTCTTATTGTACAGACGGAATTCATAATTCTCCCGTCTAGTTGGGGCCGACATCAGGTAGAACCTGTGTTTCCAGCCATCGAACTTGGAGACCTTGTCCAAGGTCATCATATATTGCGGCTGCGTGGTTAGAGTGTACCACGCCCTCCAGCCGCCTGGGCTCCTGCTGAGGTAATGCATGCTTGCAAAAGCCTCCCAGTCGGGGTTAAGCCCTTGGAACTCACAGGCGGCAACATACCCCAGAATGTTGGTCCAGGAGTTGGGGGTAAGTTGCCAGAGCCCCAGGCCGTAGCCCCTCAAAATAGCCCTCACCGCCTGGTGAAGGGGGAAGCGAAGGCCGGCTTTGAACGCCGCCTCGTAACAGCCAAAATAACTGTTGGCGTTCTGTTGATCATCCCCCCAGGCGATGGTGCCAAGTTCAGGCGGCACCCGGATCTTATACCCGTCTCCTAGCGGGTGCATTTTCTTAAAATTCTCTAAGTTCTCTCCCATCTGGATCCGGTCCTTGGAGGAGACGTGGATGCTGAAGGGATCGTCCTTCTCACTCCACTTTTTCCTTTCTTCCTCCTCGCTATCTGGAAGAGGGGGCAAGTCATCGCTGCTCTCGGAGGTAGAGGCGGAGCTGTCACTCTCCGTCTCCCCCTCGCTTTGGTCCATGGGGGCAGAGGCGGCATCGTCGCCGCCTTGGTCACACTCCTCTAGGAAAGAGTCAGCGGGGGTCGAAGGGGCGCGCGGAGGGGATCTCTCCAGAGTCGTCTGATCTCTCTGATCAGACGTGTCTCCCTCAGGCGTTTGGCCGCCTGAGCCTTCGCCTCGGTAATTTGGATCAGTGGCCGTCTGCATTGTCCGAGCCATGGTGTCCTGCACAGACACATAACTAGTCGGAATCCATGGCAAAGGGTGGTCCCAACACCCCGAGCCGGCACTCCCAGTCCTAGACTCAGCCGTCCCCGGTGACCGGCTGGACTCTAACCTAGGCTGTGCCGTGTGTGTTGGTGATGCATCCATTTATTGCAAGAAATATGTACAGGCGGTGAAAAAAGAAAAGAGCTGAGAGAGACAGAGACGGTACCTTTGTAATTGGTATCTGAAGGAGGGCGGGTCCGGCTGGGTTGCGTAAGAACAAAAAGTTTCTTGCTTGCACCTGACTCAAACGGATGGCTTCTGCTCTCTCAAAGTTTTCCTCTCTAGAAAATTTTTGTAAAACGTACAAAATTATGAGGGTAAAACGGCTATATATATGGGGTAAATACGGGGGCATTTCCGTAATTTACCTGGAAGGTGAACGGTTACTCTGTAACTGTAAAATTACCGCCAACCGAAGAGTGACATGTGTCACAGATGCCACGTGGCATGCCACGTCATATCTGTGAGGGGCAAATGTTTAGGGTATTTTTACCCTGCCACGTGGTCCAATCAGAGGGTGACACGTGTCAGCCTCAGATTGGTCCAAAATGGACCAACCCCTGTTTAACACGTGTCATTCCAGAGATAGAAGGGAAAAGGCGGCCTTCAGGCCCAAATCCCGAGAAAGCCGGAATACGGCGCAGCCCACCAATGATTAGGGTACAGTGACCTAATCAGGGGCAATTCCCAATGACCCTATAAATAGGGGGATGTTCCTCATTTTGAGAGGACGGGTTTTTGACCAATTATTGCAACTGTATTCTCTGACACCAGAGAAACACCTGAGCTTGGAATCCGAGCAGATACCCACCTAAATTTCCGTTCTCTTTATCCCGTTTCAAGTTACTAACTTGTGCGTTGGAGGCGGAGCACCACCCAACAGGTGTCTCCGTTGGTTTTGCAGGTACAGCTCACTGCGGATCAGTTTTCGTGTTGTAACTCTCCCAAGGGACAAAAAACACCCAAAACAGGGGTAGAACTATTATTGCATTAATTGTATTCGTGGTAATGCTTGATCTTGGATGTTTTTTGTATTTGATTATCATTTTATTTAGTTTAATCGTAGCTCTTGATATTTAGTAATTAATTCTCAATTATTTAATTTGGTTACTTGCTTAGTATTTACTTGGGTCTATTTAATTAGTTGAACCATAGTCTCTTGGGATCCGACCCTTGCATGCCCGTCTACATAGTATTGGTCTAGTTAGGTTTATTTTTGTTAGGTACGCGACACACCTATCAAATTTTGGCGCCGTTTCCAAGGACTAACGGTTTCATTCTGATTATTTGTGATTCGTTTTTACTAAGCATATATTTTGTTGCTTCGGCTATTGTTCCTTGTTTCTTTGATATCTCATTTTAGTTTCTTTGTTGCATGCAAACTCGAAGTTCAGGTTCAGATGATTTAACACCTTTTGATTCTGAGATCGAAGCTACTGCAAGAAGACAAAGAGGTAGAAGGAGGAAAAATCAAATTACAAGAAACATGGTCGACTCAGGAACAAAATCTCTTTTGGAGTATGGTATTCCGGATATAACAACTGGATTCCTCTCTAGTGTTGTTAGACCACATGTCACTACTCAGAGTTTTGAGTTGAAGCCCTAAATCATACAGTTCATCTCTAATGATTCTTTTGCGGGCTCACCGAATGATTGTCCTATGACTCATATTGATAATTTCTTGGAGAAGTGTGACACCATGAAGCTCAATGGTGTCACTGATGATGCTATTAGACTACGACTTTTCCCTTTTTCACTATGGGATAAAGGCAGGGAGTGGTTACGAGATGAAGGTATTGGTTCTTTTGATACGTGGGACAAGCTTTCTAAGGCCTTTCTAGTCAAATTCTTGGGGCAAGAGAAAACCGCAAAATTAAGGAACAAGCTATCTACTTTCCATCAATCCAATGACGAATCCCTATATGAGGCATGGAGAAGATTTAAGAGATTGCAGAGACAATGCCCTCATCATGGCATTCCAGATTGGATGTTGATCCAAACGTTATATAACGGTTTGACCCATGAGTTTCGCATATACATTGACGCTGCGTCCGGAGGTTCTATCATGACAAAGAACTCAATCGATGCGAAGGATTTAATTGAGAAGATGGCGGCTAATGATAATTACCATTCAAGAGGACGAAATGCTATCAACATGGGTAATAAACATGATGTTGATGCTCTAACCATGTTGATTATTTCTGTGTAGGCACTAACTCATAAAGTCAATCAACTCCAAGCTGAGTCCCCTCAACCCCCGATGGAAACTTGTCAGATGTGTGGATTGCAAGGCCATACTACGCGGGAGTGTCAACCCAATTATGATGGAATGACGATTGAGCAAGCTAATGCTTTTTATACCACGACCTCCACAAGGCCATTTGATGAAGAGTGGAGAAATCATCAAGGTTTCTCATATATGAACAATCAGGCTCAAGTGAATCCTCCACCACCACCCATTTTTCACGCACGGGAACCTATCAATCATCAATCCATGCGCCAACCACTACCTCAATCTTCAAATCTTGAATCCATTATGGAGACTTTTTTTACCTCCCAACGTCAACAACAAGAGCTTATATCAAAGCAATTTGAGTTACAAGCAAAGCAAAATGAATATTTTGAAAACTCGATTCAATTTCTTGTTGCTCAAAATAAGAGGATAGAAACTCATCTTTCTCAAATTTCACAGCAAGTGAGTCATCTTACAACTCTTAAAGATCAAGCAAAAGTCCAAACGAAACAATGCAATGCAATTTTCGTGAAGAGTGATGAATTGTTTACGGGAGGATTAGAAGAGAAAGTGTGCAATGTGGAGTCAAGAACAGAGAAGCATGAGAGAGAAGGTCCCAAATATGTTGCTCCACAAGCATATGAGGAGCCGATGTCTTTCTCGCAAAGGTTATCAAAAGCCGTGCTCGATAAGCATTTTGGGAAGTATTCTGAGACTCTTAAGAAGGTATATGTTACCATTCCTTTTTCCGATCTTGTAATTCAAATGCCTCAATTTGCAAATTTTGTGAAAGGAATTCTAGGTCATGATCATAATGATAAGAAATTAGAATGTTTGGTAGTAAAGGAGAAATGTCATGATCTTTTACATGATAGCTTACCACCTAA
Source organism: Chenopodium formosanum (assembly GCA_024500155.1). NCBI lineage: Eukaryota > Viridiplantae > Streptophyta > Magnoliopsida > Caryophyllales > Amaranthaceae > Chenopodium > Chenopodium formosanum. The sequence goes on from CM044880.1 coordinate 47,003,838, forward strand.
ATTGCATGATCCTGGTAGTTTTACTATCCCTTATATGATAAACGAAACATATTTTTATAGGGTCTTGTGTGATCTGGGTGCTAGTGTTAACTTAATGCCTTCTTCAGTATATGACAAATTCGGTTTGAAAAACCTTAAACCCTCTCCTATATCTCTTCATATGGCTGATAGAACTGTTAGACTCCCTAAGGGTGTAGTTGAAGATGTATTAGTTGGGATTGGTGAACTTGTTTTTCCTGTTGACTTTGTTGTAGTGGATATGAAATAAGACCATACGATCCCACTTATCTTTGGTCGCCCTTTTCTTGCTACAAGTCAAGATTTAATAGATGTTCCTCAAGGACAAGTGACCATTAGAGCTCTGGATAAGCAAGTTGTGTTTAAGCTTTTCAATGATCATGATTTCACTTTTGATGGTGGTACTTATTTAAGAATTGATGCTACTAACCCTTTGGTTGATAAGTATGTTTGTAATAGATATCTTGTGAACAAAATAACTATATTCCACCGCATGATGGATTTAGCTACATCAAAATGAGTTTGGATACAAATTATATCAACTCTAGTTTGAAGGAGTCATATACATGTGAACACAATTACAGACAAGACCGTAGAGAATCCTCTTTGCGTGGTGGTGATCCGGGTTGAGCTACTAAAGGAGGTCGAGCTTATGACCTTAAAAACAAGCGCTTTTTGGGAGGCAACCCAACTTTCTAACTCATAATTCAGTTTTTTATAGTTAGTTTTTTTTAAAATTCAAAAAAAAAAAAAAACAAAATCAGAAAACAACAAAAATCTAAAACTTTTGGCTTTTAACCGATTCGATGCATTATATTAATTACTCGAGCCCTCCTCCTCTACCTCCTCCATAATGCTTTGTGAGTACTTTGTCCCCTATTTTATTTATTCATGACATATTGTTGCACTGTGGACATTGTAAATTTTAAGTGTGGGGGAGGGTTTTATTATCCTAATGAATGATAAATCATGCTTCTCTGTGCCCCATATCTTTGTGCCCCATACTAAAAAAAAATTGTTTTGATCATTGGTATATGATGATGAGTATTGTGGATAAGTTGCCATGATTTGACATTTGATTGCTTGGATGCTTTAACATGCGTCAATTTTGTCCAACTTCTTGTGAATATAGTGCTTGACTAGTTGATTTGGTGAGGAATGTGTGTTAGTTCCTGGTATGTCAATGAATTTGATTATTGGTTTGCAACTATGAGTATTGTTTCATGACTCACTATTATGCACATTGAGGAGGACGAAGGCGTTGTTCTCTTAGGTAGCCTTCAGATGAATTTAGATACAGTTTTTCCCTTCTTGCTACCCATGTTGTTGCCTTGACTTTTTATTGTTTATTTAGCCACATTACAAGCCTATTTGAGTCCCATTGGTTACTAGTCCCCAGCTTGGCTTGGGGGAGCTATTAGTTGGTGAGGTGAGGGAGTTGTGGTGTGCATATTATTTGCACAATGTGGGAATAAAAGATGAGTAATTTGTTCCTTGATTATTGTGATTGGAAAAAAATGTTGACAATATGTGTTTTAAAGTTGAAAAATTCCAATGTGAGATGTAAAAGAAAAAAAAAAAAGAGTAAAAGGAAAAAAAGTTGTTTCAATGTTCAAGTGTAATAGTTGAAGGTTGCTCAAGAAAAAAACAAAATTCAAAAGAAAAAAGATTGAGTTCAAAGTTTGTTTATTCACTCAAATTCTATATCATTATATTTTTATGAGTGATTTATTGTAAGAGTTGAAAAATATTATTGTTGTGATTGGAGTTGTATTTGGTGAATTTTTGGTGGAGTTCAGTATGTTTGAGATATTTGGTCATTACTTGTTTTTGACCTTCAGTTTTATTAGGATATGGCTCCCTTAAGCATAGCTTTGCTCTCACTTTTTCCAAATATTTTCCTACCCTTTACCCTAGCCTTACATTACAAGCTTTAAAGACCTTCCGACCTTTGTGCATAGAGTTGTGTGAATGTGAGATTAGTTGTTTATCAATGCGAAGAATGATTTGACATATTTTGAGTCGTCTATTTAAGTTGAGTGCTATTCTCTTAAACACACGAGTGTTGTGAGTTTGGGAGGGCATTGTTCACATGACGGGGTTGGGATGGAGAGCGATCAAGTACGCCTTTTACTCGCCACGTAAATGAGAGTTGAGTGTGCGAGCACTAGTCTTGAATTCTATATGCTCTTGTGGTTTGCTCTACTTGACAATTGTTAGGGAGGATAAGTGATTGGATGGATGAAATTGGTTGATTTTTGAAGCATATTTGTTGGATTTACCTTGAATTGGTTGTTCTTGATTTTGATTACTTTTGGGGTGAAGTATTTTTTTATTTATTCGTTGCTTTACTCGAGGACGAGCAAAGGTTTAGCTTGGGGGAATTTGATAACACGATATTATACACGATTTATATGTGATATTTGGTCATGTTTTATTGTGTTTTCTTCATTCTCCTAATCTTTTTAAGCTATTATTCTTTCTATTTCGATACTACTCTTCTCGGTTTGTTTGTTTTTGTTTTTATAGGAATAGGGCTCGATTTGCGTGGAATTTATTTTAATCGCGAGATATTTCTTTATATGGAGCGTTTCTAGCACCAATGGAGCATCAATGAAGCATTTAGGCAGCCTACTCCACAGCTTGGTTGTGGCGTGCAACCTTACGGCCAAAACCTGGTTGTGGGCGTCCATTATTGGAGCAAAGTAGAGGCGAAGACAGCCCGCTCCACAGCCTGGTGGTGGCGGTTTTCTTCGTGCCACAACCTACTAATGGCAGCTCGTTTTGCTGGCGTTTGAGAGTCCTATTTAGATAAAAATATTTACTTTTATGCTAGGATATAAATAGGTTTTAGATAATCTTTTATTTATCACTTTATCACTTTTTCAGATATTATTTTTAGACTTCTTTTTGGGTATTACGGCCTTCAATATTATTTTCTAGGGTTTTGCTTTCAAGATTCAAGATTTCATAATTAATTCCAAGTATTGATTTCTTCTCTCAATTCTCTATTTTATTATTGTTAATTAGGTTTTCTTTATTGATTATTATTCTTGATTTCATTAATTTATGTGTGAGTAGTTTCCCTATTCCAAGATCTAGCGGAACCTGAATATGATTAATGCTTGATTTAATTCTTTAAATTCTCTAATGATAATTGCAATCGATATGCTTAATTGATTGTGCTCATGCCAATACTAGATTAGGGATAATTGGTAATGTTATTAATCCATTGTTTTAATCGCAACAGGAGTTGGGGTTTGACGGGTTTGAATAAATCAATTAAAGGTTTGAAGTTCATCACGGGAGTAGTTGAATGGATGATTAGGAAGTTAGAGTAATGTGCTCAAGGTCTTTAATTTACATGAATCCTTAGAAGTAGGCTTGATTGTGATTAGAGAAGTCATTGATAACTCGGGAGAGACCATTGGTACTATTAAAGGAATTACTTTTCCTCTTTATTCAATTAAATTATATGTTAGGGGTAGAACTATTATTGCATTAATTGTATTCGTGGTAATGCTTGATCTTGGATGTTTTTAGTATTTGAATATCATTTTATTTAGTTTAATCGTCGCTCTTGATATTTAGTTATTAATTCTCAATTATTTGATTTAGTTACTTGCTTAGTATTTACTTGAGTCTATTTAATTAGTTGAACCATAGTCTCTTGGGATGCGACCCTTGCTTGCCCGTCTACATAGTAATGGTCTAGTTAGGTTTATTTTTGTTAGGTACGCGACACACTTATCATTCATTTGACACAATTAGCTTTTTTGATTGCATTTGAATTTCATTTAATTTGTAAAGCACTGTTTAAATTTTTGACTTTCATTTTATTAAAAAAGCTTTGTTTGAATGTATTTGAACCTTATTTGATTCTAAAAGCTTTATTTGAATGTATTTGGCTTTCATTTGATTCAATTAGCTTTGTTTGAATGTGTTTTCCTTTCATTGGATTCAATTAGCTTTGTATGAATGTATTTGACTTTCATTTAATTTAAAAAGCTATATTTGAATGTGTCATATTTTCATTTGATACAATTACCTTTGTTGAATACATTTGAATTTCATTTAATTCAAAAAGTTTTGTTTAAATGTGCTTGACTTTCATTTTATTGAATTAGATTTGTTGAATATATTTGACTTTCGTTTGATTTAAAAGATTTTGTTTGAATGTGTTTGAATTTCATTTGATTCAATTAGCTTAGTCGAATGTATTTGATTTACATTTAATTGAAAAAGTTTTTTTTGAATGTGATTGACTTTCATTTGATTTAATTAGCTTTGTTGAATGCATTTGACTTTAATTTAATTTAAAAGTTTATGTTTGAATTTGTTTGATTTTCATTTGATTAAAAAAGCTTTGTTTGAATGTGTCGGACTTTCAATTGATACAATTAGATTTCATAAGTACATTTTAATTTCAATTGATTCAAGAAGTTTTTATTTTATGTGTTTGACTTTTATTAGATTCAAATAAATTTGTTAAATATATTTGACTTTCATTTTATTAAAAAAACTTTGTCTGAATGTGTTTGACTTTCATTTGATTTAATTACCCTTGTTGACTGCACTTAACTTTCACTTAGTTTAAAAAGCTCTGTTTGAATTTGTTTTACTTTCATTTGATTCAAAAAGTTTTGTTTGAATGTATTTGACTCTCATTTAATTCAAACACTTATGTGTGAATGTGTTATTTTTCCATTTGATTCAATTAACTTTGTTTGAATGTGTTTGACTTTCATTTAATTTAATTTATTTTTGTTGCATGCATTTGACTTTTATTTAATTTAAAAGGAAAAATGTAATATAGTAGTCCCACCTTTAGTCAGTCTTCCATAAACAATCCGACCTTTTAAAATTCTAGAAATAATGCCACCTTTGACCCTCATCTTCCACTAACGATCCCATTGACCTACAACCCGTTAAACAAGTTAATTCTTTTTTTTTCTTTTTTTTTAACTAGTTTTAATGTCAAGCCACTAGTCCAATCACCATGGCTACCCTAACACTCACTCCTTACTGGAACCCTCACCTACTAAGCCACCACGAAACGCTCTAACCACGCTGAAAAACCCTATAACCACCCCCAAAACCCAAACCCAACCTCGAATACTCCACCCACAGCCTCAAAAAACCCTACACCAGTCTTTAAATTCAATCCTCTGCCCTAAAATATTCCAGCCCAGCCCCGAAATTCCACCCACCTCGAAAAATGCCACCCATCATCTCTCAATTTTATTTTTGGCTTGAAATTAAAAGCAAATTATGATTTTAATCACCTTAAAAATTGAATTGAAAAGGAATTGATGATTCAGAGGAGAGAAACATACAAAAGAGTAGAGGGAATGAGTAGGAGAAGGAGAAAGAGGGGTTGTGGCAGTGGTTGCGGCCATTGCGGGTGCTTGAGATTCGCAGCAATAGTTTTTTTGTTGGGTTGGCGGGAAAAGCAAGGGCGAGCCGGGGATGGGAGGGGATGCGGTGGCGGGGATGGGGAGGGAAAGCGCTGCTAGGGATGGGGGTTTTGTTTTTTTTTTTTTTTGTTTTTTTCTTTTTAGTTTCATTTTTTTAAAATAAAAAATAAACCTATAAAAATTTGACACGTGTCTTATCACCTAGGAAAACTGGTTATCAAAACAATGCAACCAGATAGGGATTGTTACTGGACGATTGGGGCTCTAGGTGGGATTGTTTCTAGAATTTCAAAAGGTGGGATTGTTTATGGAATTACCGACTAAAGGTGGATTATAAGATTACATTTTACCATTGAAAAAGCGTTGTTGAAATTTGTTTAGCTTTCATTTTATCCAAAAAGTTTAGCTTGAATGTGTTTAACTCTCATTTCCTTAAAAAAGTTATTTTTGAATATGTTTGACTTTCATTTGATTCAACTAACTTTGTTTCAAAGTATTTGACTTTCATTTAATTCAAGTAGCTTTGTTCGAATGTCTTTGACTTTCATTTAAATTAAAAAGCTCTGTTTGAATGTGTTTGGCTTTTATTTAATTCAAAAAGTTTAGTTTGAATGTGTTTGACTTTCATTTGATTCAATTTATTTTTGTTGAATACATTTGACTTTCATTTATTTAAAAAGCTCTGTTTAAATTTGTTTGACTTTAATTTTATTCAATTAGCGTTGTTTGAATGTGTTTGACTTTCATATGATTTAATTTATTTTTGTTCAATGCATTAATTTTTTATTTTATTTAAAAAGCTCTATTTCAATTTGTTTAACTTTCTTTATGTTAAAAATGCGTTGTTTGAATGTGTTTGACTCTCATTTGATTTAAAAATCTTTGTTTTGAATGTATTTGACTCTCAGTTGATTCAATTAGCTTTGTTTGAATGTGTTTGACTTTCATTTGATTGAATTAGCTTTGTTTGAATGTGTTTGACTTTCATTTGATTTAATTAGCTTTGTTTGAATGTGTTTGACTTTTTTGTATTCAATTATTTGTTCAATAATTTTAACTTTCATTTAATTGAAAACCTCTATTTGAATGTGTTTGACTTTCATTTGATTCAAAAATCGTTGTTAGAATATGTTTAACTTTCATTTGATTCAATTAGATTTGTTTAATATATTTGAATTTCGTTTGATTTAAAAAGCTTTGTTTGAATGTGTTTGAGTATCATTTGATTCAATTAGATTTGTTAAATGCATTTGATTTTCGTTTAATTGAAAAAGTTTTGTTTGAATGTTTTTTACTTTCATTTGAATCAAAAACCTTGGTTTGAATGTGTTAGACTTTCTTTTGATTCAAAAAACTTTGTTTGAATGTGTTTGACTTTCATTTGAGTCAATTAGATTTTTTTATTGCATTTGAACATTTTAATTAAAAAGCTTTGTTTTAATTTGTTGGACATTCATTTTATTAAATAAGTTTTGTTTGAATGTATTTGATTCTCATTTGATTCTTAAAACTTTATTTAAATGTATTTGACTTTGATTTGATTCACTCAACTTTGTTTCAATGTGTTTGACTTTCATTTGATTCAATTTTCTTTGTATGAATCTGTTTGATTTTCATTTAATTTAAAAAGTTGTATTGAATTTGTCGGACTTTCATTTGTTACAATTACCTATGTTAAATACATTTGAATTTCGTTTAATTCAAAAAATTTGTTTAAATGTGCTTGACTTTCATTTTACTGATTTAGATTTGTTGAATATATTTGACTTTCGTTTGATTTAAAAAATTTTGTTTGAATGTGTTCGAATTTCATTTGATTTAATTAGCTTTGTTGAATGTATTTTATTTATGTTGATTGAAAATTTTTGTTTGAATGTATATGACTTTCATTTGATTCAACAAACTTAGGTGAATGCATTTGACTTTAATTTATTTCAAAAGACTATGTTTGAATTTTTTTGATTTTCATTTGATTAAAAAAGCGTTGTTTGAATGTGTGGGACTTTCATTTGATTCAATTGGCTTTCATAAGTACAATTGAATTTCAATTTGATTCAAAAAGTTTTTATTCTATGTGTTTGACTTTCATTTGATTCAAATAAATTTGTTGAATATATTTGACTTTCGTTTTATTTAAAAAGCTTTGTCTGAATGTGTTTGACTTTCATTTGATTTAATTACCCTTGTTGAGTGCATTTGACTTTCATTTAGTTTAAAAAGCTCTGTTTGAATTTGTTTGACTTTCATTTGATTTAAAAAGTTTTGTTTGAATGTATTTGACTCTTATTTGATTCAAACACTTATGTTTGAATGTGTTTTATTTTCATTTGATTCAATTAGCTTTGTTTGAATGTGTTTGAATTTCATTTGATTTAATTTATTTTTGTTGCATGCATTTGACTTTTAATTAATTTAAAAGGAAAAATTTAATATAGTAGTCCCACTTGTAGTCAGTCTTCCATAAACAATCCAACCTTTTAAAATTCTAGAAACAATCCCACCTTTGACCCTCATCTTCCACTAATGATCCCATTGACCTACAACCCATTAAACAAGTTAATTCTTTTTTTTTCTTTTCTAACTACTTTTAATGTCAAGCCACTAGTCCAACCACCATGGCTACCCAACCACTCACTCCTTACCGGCACCCTCACTTACTAAGCCACAAAGAAACCCTCCAACCACGCCGGGAAACCCTATAACCACCCCAAAACCCAAACCCAACCTCGAAAACTCCACCCACAACCTCGAATAATGCCACCCATCATCTCTTTATTTGATTTTTGGCTTGAAATTAAACGCAAATTATGATTTTAATCAACTGAAAAATCAAATTGAAAGGGAATTGATGATTCAGAAGAGAGAAACATACTAAAGAGAAGAGGGAAAGAGCAGGAGAAGGAGAAAGAGGGGTTGCGGCCATTGCGGGTGCTTGAGATTTGCGGCAATGGTTTTTTGGTTGGGTTGGCTGGTAAAACAAGGGCGAGCCAGGGATGGGAGGGGATGCGCTGGCGGGGATAGGGTGGGGAAGCACTGGCTGGGGTAAGGGGTTTTGGTTTTTTTTTTTTTTTAGTTTCATTTTTTTTAAATACAAAATAAAACCTATAAAAATTTGACACGTGTTTTTTAACCTAAGAAAACCGGTTATCAAAATAATCCAACCGGTTAGAGATCGTTAGTGGACGATTGGGGCTCTAGGTGGGATTGTTTCTAGAATTTCAAAATGTGGGATTGTTTATGGAATACCGACTAAAGGTGGGATTATAAGATTACATTTTTCCATTTTAAAAGCTTTGTTGAAATTTTTTTAGCTTTCATTTTATTCAAAAAGCTTAGCTTGAATGTGTTAAACTCTCATCTGATTAAAATTTTTTTTTTAATATGTTTGATTTTCATTTAATACAATTAGCTTTGTTCAAATGTCTTTGACTTTCATTTAATTTAACAAGCTCTGTTTGAATGTGTTTGACTTTTTTTTTTTATTTAAAAAGCTTTGTTTGAATGTGTTTAACTTTCATTTGTGTAATACCCTGTATTTTTATACGGTTTTTTTTTTTTAAATATGTATTTTATAAAGTATTTAAATAATTTTAATATTTTAATTATTGCATTTTAACTAATATATTTTTTTTTAAAAGGAAAGTTTATTTAATTTCTTTATTTATAAAAGTTGGGGTTTTATTTTAAAAAAGTTTAATTTTGTCAAGTTTTTTTAGGGAAGGGATTAGAAAAAACTAAAAGAAGAAAGTTTAGGGAAAAAGGGATTGGTTGAGAAGAGGCATAAATATCCCACTTATGAGGCAAATCAACTTTGCCCAAAGTGGAGAAAAACCCAAGGTAAACTTCTCTCTCTCTCCTCCTTATTTTTCTTTCTTTTTCTTTTCCCCTTTCCCTTTCTTTTTTTTTTTTTCAGATGCCCTGTTTTTCCGCCCCCCCCCCCCTCCACCGCTGCCGGCAGCCGGTGGCTGCTTTCTCTTTCCCCTTTTTTTTTCGAGCATGTATATTTAAAAAAAAAAAACTTAACTTTATTGTTTTTATATAATCTATGCTTAAATCTAATTGTAAATTATGAGTTTTGGGATTTGATTTTGATGTTTGATTATAATTATTATGTTAATTAATTTTTAAATTTAATTTTAATTAAAATGTCCCAGTTTTTTGAAACCCTAGGTTCTTGATTTATGAATTATTGAAGGGTTATGATGTATATTGGTTTAGATCTTTGTTTTAAGCGTTTTAAGGCTTAATTACAACTAGTTTTTATTAAAATAAAATGTTGGAATTTTATGTAGAACAATTAATATTATGTTTCTTGCAGGAATTTTAATTACCCATTAATTGTGACTTAATTATGGTGTTTTAAATATAATTTTCGCTTACTTTAATTAATTCATGAGGGGTTTTAAAATAGTATATATTGCTGGAAATTTGTTTAGAGTGGACTTTAATACTCTATTATGATTTTAATGTGTAGGAGACTTCGAAGTAAGCAATTCTACTAGTCGTGGCAATTTTAAAATCGTACTCAAGGTACGTTCGCGTACTTAGCATATTTTGATGATGTAGAATCATGCTAGGCTTGATTTCAATTAATTACAAGAAGTATCATGCTAATGTTTATGTATGGAATTGTGAATTAATGGTGTTGGTGATTACATCGTGAAGCATGAATTATTTGTGATGGTTTATGGATTGGAAATTATATTTTGGGCATGTTGTGTTTGAACCACACTTTTATTTAAAGCATGTTAGAATGCATGATTAATTAAACTACATGTCTAAATATGTTTGGAATATTGATAAGGAATTTTATTATGGTTCAAAATTTTTTTATTGATGCTTTAAGCATGAGGAAGGAGCTATATAAGTGTCTATGTACACAAGTGATAAATTGTATGTTGGTGCCTTTGTGCACTTAAGGTGTTTTTAACACCGAGGGATAGGATTTTTGGCGCTTTATGCGTTTAAGGTGTCTTTGACACTGAGGTAGAATTAAAAAGGGTTCAACATTAAATAATATGTGGTTACTAATTATTCAAGAATTAAATTGCTATGTTTGGTTGATTGAATAATTATTGTTGATTGATTTGTTATGCTTAGAGAGTCATCATAAAGTCCAATACTATGTAAATAACGCAAAGTGAAAGAGATTACGCACCAAAACTCTTAGAACATATATACCTTGAGTATGAACAATGGGGGGAGTTATAGGGTTTTATATTTAATCATAATTTCTAATGGAGTACATGACGGTGTACATTCCTTTTTATTTATTATTATGCACAGGAATTCCTCCACCTTTGAGTGTTTTTGTCGCTGGCACGGTTAGCTCCCGTGTTAGTTAACCTCAATTTTTTTAGGGGAGGTATAGTTGGAAACCCGTTCAATTCGTAATCAACGCAAAATGAAGTATTTTGTGTCTAGTTAAAGTGTCTTGTTTATTATTGTGTGTGCCTGTAAATAGGTGCATTGAGGTAAGTGTGTGTTGATAGGTGAAAGCATGTTAGTGTGTTTAATTACGCTTATGTACTCAGCTTTGCTGATTGTGTGTGTTTGGCCATGTCTTTATCTTGGCCCTATGATGACCCATTTATAATGGAGAGTAGTGGGGACAAGTAGAGATAAACTTTTCAGGTATTGAAGCATATTTATGACGGGGCATGAGTGAAGAGTGAATCATGCTAGTTTCCATTAGTTTACAATGTCTTTTATGCTTTATTTGTTTATGACTTATTTTGTGTGGACTAACGCAAAGGTTTGGTTTTGGAACTGTTTTGAATAAGGGCCTTCAATGGTTCCAAGTTGTAGTTTGATTTTATTTGACCTCGTTTGTTTCGGTTTTAAACTTTACTTTCGTTTGGTGGACTTTTGAGTTGTCTTGTTTAAACGGTTTTAATTTTAAGTCTTCCGCTGTGTATCTTTGATAGTTGTCTTAGCCGTTCTCACGGTGGCGGAAATGTCTTAGTTATTCCTACATCGTATTTTAAAGAGTAAAGTGGGTATTTAAAGGAAATGAATTTCTAGGGTGTTTTAATTTGATTCAATTTATTTTTGTTGAATGCATTTTACTTTCATTTATTTAAAAAGCTCTGTTTAAATTTGTTTGACTTTAATTTTATTCAATTATCTTTGTTTGAATGTGTTTACTTTCATTTGATTTATTTTATTTTTGTTGGATACATTAATTTTTTATTTTATTTAAAAAGTTCTATTTCAATTTGTTTAACTTTCATTAAGTTAAAAATGCTGTTTTTGAATGTGTTTTACTTTCATTTGATTCAATTAGCTTTGTTTGAATGTGTTTGACTTTTTTTTTTATTCAATTATTTGTTGAATACTTTTAACTTTTATTTAATTTAAAACCTCTATTTGAATTTGTTTGACTTTCATTTGATTCAAAAACCATTGTTTGAATATGTTTTAACTGTCGTTTGATTCAATTAGATTTGTTCAATATATTTGAATTTCGTTTGATTTAAAAAGCTTCGTTTGAAAGTGTTTGAGTATAATTTGATTCAATTAGCTCGAACCCCACTGTGATCATACATTAAAGTACTGTGGCCTCCAAAGGGAAAGAAGATAGAGCAAAAGAGTTGCCAACAAGTTTTTTAGGAACTTGTAAACCGATCACGAGGTGAAGGTTACACCCCTTAACGATCCAAGAGATCGTCAACTCCATAAGGTCTTGAACCAAATAGGGTTTGGGGATGAAGGTACAAATCCAACCTAAAAGAGATTGAACCTGCCCTAATAATAGGCCTATATTTTATTCAGATCGTATTCATGTACGCTTTCTGACTAACATGCAATCAATAGGATTAACCCTAAACATGTTTAATCTATGTTGGTTAAATATTAATGCACCAATAAACTATTTTTGGCGATCACTTGAATTATAATCATATTAACCCTAAAAAAGATTATTAATTATCTTATTAAGCGTGATTACAAATACCATTTCCCTTTAAACATGCATAAAAAGGTGTGATCAAACAATAAATATAAAATATCAAGCAACATAATAATAATCATAATAAAAACAATCATCATAATAATCATGTTGATAATAATTAAAATAATCATGGTCATAAATTATAACAATTATAATCATAATTAACATAACCATGTTAAAGCATAATAATAATAGCAAGATCTTAGGCATGATACTAACAAGATTAATAACAAATTCTAGCATGTCACTAAGCATTAAAAATCAAAGCTTTAACCCTAACATGATACTAACATGAGTATTAGGAAAGAAAAAAGGAAGCATCATAGAAATCATAATTGACATTATATTCTTTACCCTAAACATGATACTAGGAATTTATTGTTGTCATTCTAAACATCAAATTAAGAAAAGCATCCTAACATGATACTAGGAATCATAATAACAACCTAGACATGATCTTTATATCATAATATCAATAAAACAATTAAAGCACTTACTTGGTTGCCTTGTATCTCTTTCTAATAACAAAATACACGCGTTAGTAACTTCAAGGAAAATAATAAATAAAACAATTAAATTAAATAATTGAAAGAGAGATTTGGGACAAAACCCTCAGAAATTAAACCTTTCACGTCTAGGGCGAAGGTAACTTCAATATGGCTAGGTGTGTCTAAATCTAATGAATGCGGAATTTTTATATTTGAGAGAAGGCTAGTTTAGAAAAGAGAGAGAGAGAGAGCAATCAAGAAAATCTTGATGAGAGTTGGTGAATCAAAACGGAGTTTTTAAGAGACTATTTATAGAGAAAATTAGCCAAAAAGATAAAACATCAAGACGGTATGCACTAGCATGTAATGTCTTAATTTGGTTGTGGCCCACACCAAGGCGAAGCACAATTTCTCAAGTGGTGAGTAACGTGCTTCATATTCGAGCATTTTTTACTTAGATAGTAGATTGCGTATTCTTTGCCTTCTACTTGTTGTGCTAGCAAAGCTCCCATTGTCTCTTTGGTAACCCTCAAATACAACCTAAGAGGTATTCCGGGAAGTGTTGGTGCTAATACGGGAAGATTTGCGAGATAGGCTTGATCTTTTCAAAGGTTTTTTGACATTCGTCATCGCATATTACTGGTACATTCTTCTTAAGCTTCTTTCAGATTGGTTCACATATCGTTGTCAATTTTGATATGAACCCACTTATGTATTGCAACAGGCCAATAAATCCACGAATCTATTTCTCGGTTTTGGGCGGTGGCATTGACATGATTTCCTTAATCTTGGTTGGGTCTATCTTTATTCCTATAGAGCTTATGACATAACCCAAAAGTTTGCCTGAGGTGACTCCAAAGTTACACTTAGATGGATTCAACCTCATATTATATTTTCTTAGCCTTTCGAAAAATTTCCTTAAGGCTACTTAATAGCCTGGACGCTCTTTTGATTTCACAATCATGTCTTCAACATATACTTCGACTTCTTTATGCTTCATGTCATGGAGTAAGGCAGTTGCTACACATTGGTAAGTAGCACCCGAGTTTTTCAACCTGAATGGCATTACCGTGTAGCAGTAAGTGCCCCATGGTGTTATAAAGGTTGTTTTCTCCATGTCTTCTTCTGCCATGAGAATCTGATTGTAACCTGCGTATCCGTCCATGAACGAGAGAAGTGCGTGATTTGCCGTGTTATCTACTAGAATATCGATGTGTGGTAAAGGGAAGTTGTCCTTTGGACTTGCCTTATTTAGATCTCAATAGTCGACACACATTCTTACCCTTCCATCTTTTTTCAGAACTGGGACGGCGTTTGCGACCCATTCAGGGTATTTAGATACCTTGATGAAACCTGCAGTTATTTGTTTTTTGACCTCTTCTTTTATTTTAAGAGCTACGTCGGGTTTCATTCGACGTAACTTTTGTTTTATAGGTTTCATTCCTGGAATTAGTGGTACAGTGTGTTGAGCTATTTCTCTATTAATGCTTGGCATATCTTTGTATGACCAGGCAAATACATCGATAAATTCTTTAAGTAAGTTACTTAAATCGGTTCTTTCTTATTCGTTAAGTGTTAGTCTGATTTTAACTACTCTATTATTGGTTGAATCATTATAGATATCAACCGTTTCAGTTTCTTCAATTACCGGTGTTTTCTTTTCGAGTGTTTCCATTGCTTTAATAAGTTCTTTGTCTTTTTCATTGTTAGTTAAGCAATGCTCGTCATCTTGGGTTAGAGAAGAACACAAGAGATAAGGAGAATAAGATATATTATTGTACTATGAGATTATTACATAAAAAAGTGATATGTCCTCATGGACTTGATCACTAACTATTCTAGGAGAAGAGATAGAAGGGGAAGGTGCTACTACTAAAGACCTAGATGACTCTATAGGGAGAGACTCTGACTCTGACTCTGACTCTAACTCTAACTCAGACGACTCTTTAAACATTGGTCCTTGCCCTGTTGTGATAGATATCATCCTTCCACTTCGAGTAGTCACCTTGACGGTCTTGCGCCACCCTTGTATTGATCCTTTCGCTGGAGTGATTAGCTTCGAGGGATCCAAGCTTTCGCTTTGTAGGACTGTTTGAATGAGCGAGGAGTTATCCTCTTTCTAAGTTGGCTCATTATTTTCTCGCCCAAATAATAATCCCATGACGTTAAAGTCAAAGCATGGGGGTGTTTTCTCCTTATGGACAAGAATTGGGATTTCATCTGTGAAATAACAATCTAAGAAAATCTCAAATCCCGGTTGCCTTATGCCATTTACAACAAATGGCTCGGGAAATTCATGGCATGGATAGTCCTCTCCTTCTTTTATAAATTGACCATTAAGTGTAAGAGGGTACTGATCCATTGGGATTGCTTTCTTTTGAGTGCGAGCGTCTCTACGTGCCTTTGATTTTTCCCGGGCTCGCTTGAGATCTTTCCGAGTCGGTTCAAAACCAAGTTCAAAAGTGTCTAACTTAGGGAGGCCAGGTGACTCCAGTGGTTTTGCTATTCCCTTCTTCTTTCCTAGGGTCATCCCAAGAAAATGTCCTTGTTTCTTCAAAATAGCATTTACAATCATGTTGGAATGGGGGTCATGGCAAAGAGAGGTCCTTTCATCCTCCTAGATTAAGGAGACCTCTTCGTTAAAGCCCCATAAGTCTTCATCATCCTCATCGTGCTCCACATTAATTATGGGATTTTCTATAGACTTGATTCTCATGGGTGAAGCATCGATGGTGATAGAAATTCCCCCAGCTATGGCTTTTACTTGTTAGTGGAGAGATGAGGGGACGTCCTTTAGGTCATGAAGCCAAGGGAGTCCCAACAGTAGATTGAATGAAGCTTTAATGTCTACTACTTAAAATTAGTAGCATGTTCTATTGCTCCCGCCGTTACGTTCATGGTAATTTTATCGAGAGCTTGACGATGACTGTTGTCGTCGGCCCTTATTCCTTGTGTTGACGGGGTTAAATCTTCATCCCTTATGCCTAGCATCCTCGCTTTTCTAAGTGGACAGACGTTGATGGCCGATCCATTGTCTACAAGAGTCATAGGGACATTCATTCTCTTGCAAACTACTGTGAGGTTTAATGCCTAGTAAATTGTAATGTTTGTCATCTTCTGGAGGTAAATCCTTGTCAGAAAAGGTGATCAAATTGATTGGACTAGGAAGATCACTCGTGAGGTAGTTAGCCAACTCCTTAGGAGTGGTTTCAGAATCTATCCCTATTTTGTCCAAGGCATTCATTACAACCAACCTATGTTCTCGAGATGTCGCCAGAAGTTTTCATACGTTCATTTCAACTGTTGTTTTCTTAAACTGCTTAACGATATCATTATCACCAATGATAGGTATGGGAACTTGCTGTGTGGTTGGCATGGGTTGTGTTGAAACGGGAGGTTGCATTCTCCCGGATCTTGTGAGAACGTCTATTGATGAATCTTCTTTAACCCGAAAGTCATTCATGGCGTATGACACCGAAGGTGGAGGTCCTACCATGTCTATTAAGTAGACGTCTTCTTCATCACTGTCCCAAACTCCATTAATATTTGCATCCTCTTCTTGTGGAATTCGGACTAGTTTCTTTTCATCAATCATTTTCTGAATTAAATACTTAAATTTAAAACAGTTTTCGATGGTGTGACCTCCTGATTGATAATACTGACAGTAGTATCTATCTGTCCTTTTCAATGATTCGAATGGTCTCGGTTCGAGAGGTTTGATCTCGCCACTCTCGGAGAGCATTTCGAACATTTCTATATATGGGATCCCAATTGGAGTGTAGAGGCTATTACTCTTCTTGGGTTTTTCGGTGACTTGTAGAGGAAAACGTTTTGCCTCTTAAGTCGTTCCCATGGGTGTGAATTCTCTCTTAGGTTTATCTTTTGGGAGTGGAGTCTCGTCATATTTCCTCTGAAGTTCCTTTATAGCCTTGAGAGTTTCACGTAACAAATGCGATCCTTCCATTATAGACAATGTGATCGATTGTATGTCGTCTTCACTTGCTGGTTCTGGAAGGTTATCCATGGCGTCGAAAAAGATCTCCTCCTCTTCTTCGATGGCATGAATTTCTTTGATAGGTTTAATGAGAGACGAGGGGTCAACCTCGTTTTTCTCATCAGAGATAGCCAAGGCATGAGCGAGAGGTGCATTATCAATACTTGGCTTCTTACTGGCAGGGGGCAATGACAGCTTGTTGTTGTCGATTAAGTCTTGGATAGCTTCCTTAAGCTTCCAACAGTTTTCGGTGAGATGACCCCTGCCTTGGTGATACTTGTAGTGTGCATTAGGGTTCTAGTTAGCCGACCTCTTTTCGACTAGTGGGTCCCCAAATGGTCCAATAGGAGTTATAAGACCTTTTGCATTTAATCGATCAAATGCGGTGTCATAACTCATGCCAAGTTCCTTTTAACTTAGCCAGGTCGTCATCAATATTGATTCCAATGTCGTAGACAGCCTTGAAGGTATGGAGATTGTTTTGATACTTGAGATGCTTGGAATATTTTTCTTGAAGGTTTTTGATGAATAACCTTACAGACTCCTTTTCACTTGGCACCTCGATCATTTTAGCTGAGGTTTCTCTCCATTTGTTAAAGAAGGAGGTGAAGCCTTCGTTCTCTTTTTGCTTGAGGATTTCAAGTTCCCTGTGGTCAGTCTCAACTTGAATGTTGCATTTGTATCTATCAACGAAAGCGTTTGCTATGGACTCCCAGGTGGAGCTCTTTTCTTTCTCGAGAGAAAAGAACCATTGCTGGCAAACGGTCTCGAGCGTTTGCTATGGTTAATTAGACACTAGGTGATGACTCAATCAATAATCCGAACTGTCATCAAAACGACAGGACTAGCGCCTCTCTTTGCAGTGTAGCGCCAGACGACAAAGTTGTCGCTAGGCGCCACACTCCACAGAGTGGCGCTACAGTTCAGATTTTGGCGCCATTACTGGAGCTTCAATTTGAGGATGTTTTCGGTGTTATTAATCAACAGGGGTATGCCTAAAGTCGTACTAGGTCAATTCTGGTTAAGATATTAAACTTTATTAACTCAAATTAATTAATTAATTAATTAGACAAAGTTCTTTAATTCATTAATTTATTTAATCTTAACACAAGTCAAACAAATAGTTAATAAAACATAGTATATGCACAACAAATAATGCACAATTAGTCAAGTAGGCACGATATGATGCAATGAGTTTGCAACCTAACCATGGCTCTAGTTCTCTAAAGTTCGGGATATGGTTTAGTCAATAGAGGGTCCATAGTTAATTATACGGATGCACCGCGCGGAAGCCTAACCGTGAAGGGTTGACGCGAGTGAATGGGACACTGCGAGTTTTAGAAAAAAACTCGCTTCCATGGTTTGGTGAATTCAACAATCTCGGATGTACCCTTTGTTGCTCAGAGAGTTCAATCAGGTAGATGGAGCAAGAATTCCCAGAGGGTTATGTTCATATGTAGAACACATATGGGTTTTAAAAAATATGAGAAAAACTCAATAAGGAAGTAGGATCGAGCAAACAATGCGAAAAACTGGTCGAAATAAGAACGCATATTTCTGGCTCGGTATTAGAAGAATTTGGCGCCAGGTTTTAGCTGTAGCGCCTGGCGACAGGACTGTCGTCTGGTGCTACAGTTAAAATTCTGGCGCTAATATTCTGTTCGCTGACGCTAATTCCTACATGCCTCAGCAGCTTTCTGTGCTCGATAAAATTTTCCAGTTTCGCGTAGTGTTATTTCGGTCCTAGTTGTGAAAGATATTTCCCAAATTTCCTACGTGTAAAATCCTATGTTTTTAACTCATTATGGATGGTCTTTCCAATGAGATCTTTTTAATGCATATGACAATAATGTTAATCAAAATTACGCACATGAAATACTTAGTACGTTTCGAGTCTCATCCACTCATTCTAAATCATTGCCGAAACAAATTCAGGAATTAAAATAGAAATCCTCCCCAATGGAGTCGCCAAAAACTGTAGGGAATATTTCAAGCGTTAATCCCCTAGCTCGAACTCCACTGTGTTCATACATTAAAGTACGGTGGCGTCCAAAGGAAAAGAAGATAGAGCAAAAGAGTGGCCAACAAGTTTTTTAGGAACTTGTAAACCGTTCACGAGGTGAAGGTTACACCCCTTAACGATCCAAAAGATCATCAACTCCATAAGGTCTTGAACCAAATAGGGTTCGGGGATGAAGGTATTTATCCAACCTAAAAGAGATTGAACCTGCCCAAATAATAGGCCTCTACTTTATTCATATCGTATTCATGTGCGCTTTTTGACTAACATACAATCAATAGGATTAACCCCAAACCTGTTTAATCTATGTTGGTTGAATATTAATGCACAAATAAACTATTATTGGCGATCACTTGAATTATAATCATATTAACCGAAAACAAGATTATTAGTTATCTTATTAAGCGTGATTACAAATACCAATTCCCTTTAAACATGCATAAAAAGGTGTGATCAAGCAATATATATAAAATAGGAAAAATACACTTTAATAATCCCAACTATTGGCGATTTACCTAGAATAATCCCAACTAAGGTTTATTTTCTAACAGTCCCAACTTTGCCTCTTATTTTCTTTCAGCGGTCCCATTGACCGGTAACCTGTTGAAAAGGTAATTTTTTTTTATTTTTTTTATAAATACCACATGTCAACACGTGATTTGTTTAGAATTTAAAAAATTAGAAAAAAATTTAGAAAATTCATTAAGAATCTAAAAAATTAAAAAATTAAAAAAATTAAAAAATTAAAAATAAAAAAAATTAAAAAATTAAAAAAAATAAGAAAAATTTAAAAAATTTAAAAAATCAGAAAATAAAAATACAATAAAAAAATTCATTAAAAAAAATCAAAAAAATATTAAAAAAATCAGAAAATTAAAAAAAA
This sequence comes from Chenopodium formosanum, assembly GCA_024500155.1. Classification (NCBI taxonomy): domain Eukaryota; kingdom Viridiplantae; phylum Streptophyta; class Magnoliopsida; order Caryophyllales; family Amaranthaceae; genus Chenopodium; species Chenopodium formosanum. The sequence continues at coordinate 47,023,610 of CM044880.1, forward strand.
ATCAGAAAAGTAGAAATTTTTTTTTAAAAAATTTAAAAAGTAAAGAAAAAAGATAAATCCCAAAACCTACCCAGCCACCACCCCGTAACCCTAGCCAGCCACCCTCATTCTCTTTCCCTGATGGCGGCCAACCCCCATAACCCCCTACAATGGCCGGCCAACACCCACTCATCCAGGAAACCACTCGGCTGGCCTAAAAGCACCCCCCGTAACTACCCCCTCACTATTCCCCGACCAACAAAACCACCCCCTTTCTGTTCCCCGACCCCTAAAACAGCCCCTCCTCTTTTCCCCTACCGCCAAAATGGGCAGTTTTGATGGTGGGGGAAAGGAGGGGGGTTGTTTTGAGGGTCGAGGAAGAGGAGGTGGTGGTTATAGGGGGTGGTTATAGGTGGTGGTTATAGGGGTGATTTTGGGTCGGTCGGATGGTTTCCGATCTGGATGGATGTCACCCGGCCATTTTAGGAGTTTATGGAAGTTGACCGCGGCGTTGAATGGGGAGGGGGTGGCTGGCTAGGGTTACGGGGTGGTGGGAGGGGTGGCTGGGTGGGTTTTGGGTGTTTTTTTTTTTTTTTTTTTTTTTTTTTTTTTTTTTTGTTTCTTTAAATTTTTTTTATAAATATTTTTAATCTTTATTAAATTTTTGAAATTTTTCTAATTGTCTGAATTTTTTTTAAATAATTTTCGGATTTTTTTTAATTTTTTTTTTGAATTTCTGTTTTTTTTTTTGAATTTTCTATTTTTTTTTTCTTTTTTTTAAAATATTTTATTTTATTTTATTTTATTTCTATTTTTTGATTTTTTTTTTTGTATTTTCTAATTTTTTGATTTTTTTGATTTTTTTTATTTTGGACCAATCGCGTGTTGACATGTGGCTTGTTACCTGTTGTAACAGGTTGTTGACCCGTAGTTGACCGGTTGTGACCGTTAAAAGAAAATAAGAGGCAAAGTTGGGACTGTTAGAAAATAATCCTTAGTTGGGATTATTCTAAGTAAATCGCCAATAGTTGGGATTATTAAAGTGTATTTTTCCTATAAAATATCAAGCAACATAATAATAATCATAATAAAAATATTCATCATAATAATCATGTTGATAATAATTAAAATAATCATGGTCAATAATCATTATTAACATAACCATGTTAAAGCATAATAATAATAGCAAGATCCTAGGCATGATACTAACAAAATTAATAACAAATCCTAGCATGTCACTAAGCATTAAAAATCAAAGCTTTAACCCTAACATGATAGTAACATGAATATTAGGAAAGAAAAAAGAAAGCATCATAGAAATCATAATTGACATTATATTCTTGACCCTAAACATGATAATAGGAATTTATTGTTGTCATTCTAAAAATCAAATTAAGAAAAGCATGCTAACATGATACTAGGAATCATAATAACAACCTAGACATGATATTTATATCATAATATCAATAAAACAATTAAAGCACTTACTTGGATGCCTCGTATCTCTTTCTAATAACAAAATACATGTGTTAGTAACTTACAGGAAAATAATAAATAAAACAATTAAATTAAATAATTGAAAAAGTGATTTGGGACCAAACCCTCATAAATTAAACCTTTCACGTCTAAGGCGAAGGCAACTTCGAATATGGCTAGGTGTGTTTAAATCTAATGAATGTGGAATTTTTATATTTGAGAGAAGGCTAGTTTAGAAAAGAGAGAGAGAGAGAATAATCAAGAAAATCTTGATGAGAGTTGGTGAATCAAAACTGATTTTTTAAGAGACTATTTATAGGGAAAATCAGCCAAAAAGATAAAACATCAAAAACAGAGTTCTGACGCGAAAAGCCAGATTAGCGCCAAACGCTGACCTTAGCACCAGGTGCCAATTGTAGCGTTAGGCGCTACAACTGGCGTTTGGCGCTGACTAAGAAATCGACGCGTTTTCTTAAAATCAGATAGAAATTGCCGTACAGGAGGATAAAATCGTATTTTCCTCAAAAACGTTCTTTCATTCTGATTAAACTTTAAAAAGTCAACAAAATTCAATTTATCAATGCTAATTGAATTAGGAATGAAAAAAACCTTCTAGAAGAATATAAAAGCCTAAAACCATTCCTAATTGCATTAGGAATGATAAATCCATATTGGGCCCTCCCCTAGATCATTGGGCCGCATATAAGGCTCAAACCAGACCTAGTTTAGTAATTTTGCCATAACTTCCTCAATATTCATCGGAATTGGGCTTATAATATATCGTTGGAAAGCTCTTTTCAAGCCCCATACAACTACTCTATTATTGGGCACATATCATGGACCAATCAAACTGTATTGGCTGTTTTCTTAAATTAAGTTTTCAAAAACAGAGAGAACATAAAAGAAATTAAAACTATCCGCAACACTAAACTTTCCACACTTCCACTTCATTCGATTATGATTCGACGTCAAAGGTATTCATCACTGGGTTTGGTTTTGGGGAGACACAGTTGGGTGTCTACACTTTGTTAAATGCATTTGATTTTCGTTTAATTGAAAAAGTTTTGTTTGAATGTGTTTGACTTTTATTTAAATCAAAAACCTTGGTTTGAATGTGTTTGACTTTCATTTGATTCAATTAGCTTTGTTTGAATGTGTTAGACTTTTTTTTTATTCAATTATTTGTTGAATACTTTTGACTTTCATTTAATTTAAAACCTCTATTTGAATGTGTTTGACTTTTATTTGATTCGAAAACCATTGTTTGAATATGTTTAACTTACGTTTGATTCAATTAGATTTGTTCTATATATTTGAATTTCGTTTGATTTAAAAAGCTTCATTTGATTGTGTTTGAGTATCATTTGATTCAATTCGCTTTGTTAAATGCATTTGATTTTCGTTTAATTGAAAAAGTTTTGTTTGAATGTGTTTGACTTTCATTTGAGTCAAAAACCTTGGTTTGAATGTGTTTGACTTTATTTTGATTCAAACAAATGTGTTTCACTTTCTTTTGATTCAAAAAACTTTGTCTTAATGTGTTCTACTTTCATTTGACTCAATTAGCTTTTTTTATTGCATTTGAATTTCATTTAATTTAAAAGGCTATATTTAAATTTTTTTTACTTTCATTTTATTAAAAAAGCTTTGTTTGAATGTATTTGAATCTGATTTGTTCTAAAAGCTTTATTTTCATGTATTTGACTTTCATTTGATTCAATTAGCTTTGTTTCAATATGTTTGACTTTCATTTGATTCAATTAGCTTTGTATGAATGTGATTTACTTTCATTTAATTTAAAAAGTTGTATTTGAATGTGTCGGACATTCATTTGATACAATTTCCTTTGTTGAATACATTTGAATTTCGTTTAATTCAAAATGCTTTGTTTAAATGTGCTTGACTTTCATTTTATTGAATTAGATTTGTTGAATATATTTGACCTTCGTTTGATTTAAAAAGCTTTGTTTGAATGTGTTTGAATTTCATTTGATTTTTTTTTTTTTTTTTTTTTTTTGGGTAAGTAAGGAAATATATTACTATAAAAAATGTACAAAATATACAAATTTACATGCCTGTCAAAATAGGCAACTCCAGAACAACACAAGACCAAAATGCAACACACACACCAAGCTCTTAACTCCTAAATTGCCACCTTCTAGGAAGGATTCAACTCAAAGAGAAAGGAGCAACCTTATCAGAAGCAGTTTGCTGTTTTCTAGAAAGGACACAGACACACAACTGAAAAGGGAAACACCAAAAACCACCCCAATAAACACAGACAACCCACTTAGAGCTTAACAAAAGACTATCAAAATACAAACAAGCAGACAGGCAAGACAGGCTATAAAACTCAAACGTCAAGACTGCTTGAGATTATGCAACCATTTGCAGTCTACAGCTTTCCATTTAAAACCAATAATCTGCTAAGCTCTGCCCAAAGCTTCAACCCTGATAGCTTTAACAACCAGATCAGGGTGTAGAGATTTCTGCCAAAAAGCATGATTCGTAGCTAACTAGATATGGTAAATCAATCCTGCAAGCACTGGCAGAATCATACCTTGCTGAATTTTGTTTTTACCAGTTTTCTTCCAAGTTTTCCAAGAATCTTCAATGCTAGTGCTATTAACAGTAAGCCCGAGCCAACCAGTGTTGCTACTCAAACATCTAGCACTAAAACTGCAATTGAAAAATAGGTAACAACTAGTTTCAGCATGTAAACCACATAGCAGACACAGGACATTATTGCAAGCATTATACATTGAACTTTGGGACATTGAACTTGCTCCACACCCATTTACTCCAAGGAACCTTATCCATAATACCTACAACCATTTGCAACGATAAGAGATCTTAAACCCCTTACTCATCCAGTTATTACTAGCAAAACCATCTTTAAGCTCATCCTTGACCTTGCACATAAGCTTCCAGCCCCAACCAGCACTTCTCTTAAGAATATAAGTCCACCAATCCTAGCTCTTAATGTAAACATAATGAACCCATTTAACCCAAAGAGACTCAGTCTTCTTCGCTATTTTCCAAACATCACTTCCTAAAGAAGCTTTATTCCAAGCAATACAATTTCTGATCCCTAAACCCCCGGCATACTTAGGTCTGCAAATCCAATCCCAGGAAATGGGAGGAGCTCTACTTAGAACAACATTCCAATCCTAAAGAAAAGTCCTGCAAAGTTGAGTAATTCTCATCATTATAGTTTTAGGTATCAATAAGCATTAAGCCTAATAAATGTGAAAGCTCATCACAACTGCATTAACCAGGGTCACTCTAGCCATAAAAGAGAGATTTCTGCTGCTCTAACAATGAATTTTAGCTAATATTTTATCCACAAGAGCATCATAATCAACAACTTTCAAGTATTTATCGTTTAAAGGGATACCCAGATACTTAAAAGGCATTTTTCCCAAGACAAACCAAGAGCACCTCAAAATTTCATCTTTCACTGGATCCTAAAAATTCCCAAAATATATTGCAGTTTTATCAGTATTGACCTTTAGACTAGATCTAGCCTTAAAGATTTTCAAAGCTTTTATCAGCAATTTGACAGAAGCAACATTCCCAAAGGAGAACAACATCAAATCATCAGCAAAAATAAGATGGTTTAACCCTAAAACCTCACATCACTGGTGGAATCTAAATTTTCTTTTCTTCCCAATTTTCTTAAGCAACCTAGTCAAATTTTCCATAACAATCACAAACAATAAAGATGACATAGAATCACCCAGTCTAATGCCTTTCTTTCCTGCAAAGAATCCATGTAACCCTCCATTTATCAAAAGAGAGAAAGCAGGGGTGCACACATACTGCATAATCCAGTCAATAAACTGGTCAGGGAAACCCAAGACAACCAACATTTCCTTGATAAACACCCAGATTATAGAATCATAAGCTTTCCTAAGGTCAACTTTCACAGTGCATCTTGGGGGGGGGGGTCCTTTTATTGCCATAATTGTTCAGCATATCTTGACACACCAAAATATTATCAAAAATAGATCTACCAGCAATAAAAGCACGTTGACTAGGATCAATAAGCTCAAGCAACACCTCCTTCAGTCTCTCACAAATCATTTTAGAAATGATTTTATAGATGACATTGCAGCAAGCATTAGGCATATACTGAGTCACCATATTAGCATTCTCAACCTTAAACCAAGGTGATATAAGTTACATTCACTTGCTTTAACAGTTGGCCATTAACAAAGAAATCAAGCACAACCTTGGTTACATCAGACTCAATAACAGACTAAGTTACCTTAAAGAATTTGCTTGAAAACCTATCAGGCCCAAGGGCTTTATCATCCTCAATACTCCAAAGGGTAATTTTCACATCATTATCAGTGAAACCTTTACAGAGCCTATCCCTTTGAACTACAGACAGACTGTAACACGCCAATAATTCTCTCTTAAAACCTATAAATACCCTAAACAAAATCCAAGAGAATGACTAGCGTGATACCGCCACGTGTTCAAACGCTAAGGCTATATAAAATATTAGCAGCGGAAAAACTAAATCAGTTATAATTAAGTTTCAAAACCAACAAATAAAACCAAATTAAGTGATACAAGCTGGAACCATTAAGGCCCTTATTCAAAACCCAACAAAAGTAGTAAATAAAAAAAATCAGAGTTTAAATAAATTCGAACTTATGAAAAGAGATAAACTACGAATAATAACAAACTCTCCAATTAAAATTCCACCACCTTAATGCAAGTCCAAGCTATGTAAATACCTGTGATGAGTGTGCTCCCCAATATTACAAGTGTAAAGATTGGATCATTATAGGGTCATTGAAAGGCGAAGTCCATGACCAAAGAAGGACACACAAAGCACGCAATCAGCAAAGCTGAGTAAATACAAGCTGCGAAACATAATAAGAAATCCCTATCCTGCTACTAATAATTAATCATCACGCATCATTAGTCGTAGACTCGACACATGACTCAACTATTTACATTAATATGACTCCATTAATTAATAATAGGTAAATCATTATTTTTATTCATTGGATTACGCAATAGACAAGGTTGTCCAACCCCATGCTCCATTTGGAACATCAATAAAAGAAAAACCCCATGCCTTCTTTCGGAAACATTAATAAACATCCAACGACCACGGGCGCGACTCCGTGACCGTAGTTAGTATGAGATCTCATCTAACTCCCATTTTTGAAAAGTATTTGAAATAAGAGACTCGTAGATCAGACAGCCTCAAGAAAAGTACACGACTAATACCCCATGTACCCTAACCCCTGATTGTCATTACTCCAGATGTGCACCAATCCAGAGTTTTATTGCTCATCCATCTTGCACTTTACGTGATTTACAGGTTTAGATTAGGTAATGACTCATATGCATAACAATACAAACATTCCAAACACAATTGAATCAAACAAGGAAAATTTCCAATTTAAATTCTTGATTTATTAGTGACAAACAACATTTATTATTTATTCCTTTACTACCTCGGTGTATAAACACCTTGAGTGCATAAGGCACCCCAAAACCTTGACCTCGTCTTATAAGATTTGAATTCTTCCTTTACTCATCCTGTTTGCATAATCATGAATGAGGAATAAATTAATCTTTACACCAATCACATACATTTGCCTCTAAGCGCACCTTGCATAATTAGAGCACAAATAATACTTGCAATATAAAATATTGCACATCATATGAAATTCACAATGTATAACCAAACAATTTAACCCAATCATCCCTATACATGATACTAAGTTCTCGATCCGTCCTTAAACATGCACCTAAAAGAAAGGTTTTGTAACTTGTATGTACCTTGAATAAACAAATTGGTATGTCACTTTACTATCCAGAAATCACCTTCAATAAAATCCTCTCCTAAACCAAACAATAACATCTCAATCAATACCCAATCAATCAAATTTAAAGCAGTACTAACTTACTTTAAAACCTTCAAAATCCAAATCAACCAACACTTTAAAACCTTCCCTTTAGTTAAAATTAAAGTCTTATATAAAGTTCTTTAAATTTCCTTCATAAAAATCTTAAAATACACTCTTATACATGAAATTACAGCAAGTTTAAAGTTTAATAAAAATCTTAAAATTATTTAAAAACCCCTAATAATCTCCCTTTTTAATGGGTGATTAAACCCTCTTTATAAATCATCAAAAGTAGTACTTAGAAACTATTTTCAGCGCTTAAAACTTCAATAAAAACATATATTTATGCTTAATTAACTTTAAACATAATTAATTTTATTAATCAAACTCAAGGATAATATTTTAAGTATAAAAAAAACTTGTTAAAATAAAAAACTGCCCGAAAATCATATTTAGAGGCTGAATTTGGCCACGAGAGGGTGGTGCTCACTACCAAAGGTAGTGAGTCTTTCTTAAAACATTGTTTTTAAATGGAAAACTTTAATTTTTTTCATCAAAATCGGATGAGTTCAGAACCTGACCGGGATTAAAACGAGATTAATATTAACGAACGAAAATCTAAAAATTAAAACACGAATTTACATGTTCAAATTAATCTGGAATTAAGCTAAACTAATCATTAGTTATTATCACCAAAATTTCAAAACATCATTACTATAAAATCCGTAAATAAATTGTTCGTAAAAACCTTAAAATCATGATTTTCAATAATTAAAAACCCTAGGTTATAAAATTTACAAAATTTGAAAATTATGAAAATTTTAAAATCTGAAATTATCAAATTTAATCATCAAAATACAATTTGATACTAATTAAATTAATTTCAAACAATAAAATCAAAACCCATAAATCAATAATTATAATTATACAAATTAATAAAACAAAGGAGAAAATAAGACTAACCTTTTTGTGTGGGAAAATTTTGGGGATTAATGGGGTATTTATAGGGGAGAATGTTGTAGGGTAAATAGAAAGATTGGGCCTCATGAATGGAGGTTTCTGGAGGTTATGCTTGGTGAGTTGGGGTTTCCTAACAGGGTCATAAACTGGATAATGGGATGTATAACTTATGTCTCGCTGTTACTCAGTTATGATTAATGGCTATCCTTCTGTCCCTTTCTAGGAAAAATAAGGCTTGAGGCAAGGTAATCCTATGTCCCCTTTCCTATTTGCTTTGTGTATGGAGTATCTCTCAAGGTGTTTGCAGGACATGACTAAAAATCCATATTTTAACTTTCATCCTAGATGTGACAAACTTGGGATTACTCATTTGATGGTTGCTAATGATCTGCTGCTATTTGCTAGGGCTAATTTTTGGTCTATTAAGCTTCTTTTTCAGGCTTCCCAGAAATTTTCTGAGGCTTCTAGGTTGTCTGCAAACCTGGATAAGAGTGATGCCTACTTTTGGGGTGTCTTGGAACATGAGAAAACTGATCTCCAGCAAGTGCTGGGAATGGCTAATGGTTCCTTGCCTTTTAAGTACCTTGGTGTTCCTCTTTCTACTAAAAAGCTCACTATTTCTGAGTGTAGGCCTTTAGTTGAAAGGGTTACTTGTAGAATTGATACTTGGGCTGCTAAACATCTCTCCTATGCTGGAAGATTGCAACTGATTAAAAGTGTTCTTTTTGGCATTCAAGCTTTTTGGGCTCAGATTTTTATTCTGCCAAAGAAGATTATAAGGGAAATGGAGTCCATGTTTAGGTGCTTTTTGTGGACTGGAAAAAGTAACCCCTCTAAGAAAGCCTTGGTTGCTTAGAAGTTTTTATGCTTACCTAAGTCTTTTGGGGGTTGGAATATTACTTCTTTGGAAGATTGGAATAAGGCAGCTATAGGTAAGGTTCTTTGGGATCTAGCTAGAAAATCTGATAACCTATGGGTAAAATGGGTACATATATACTATTTTGCAGGCAAGGATATATGGACATCTACTATTCCTAAGAAAGCTTCTTGGATTTTGAAGAAGATTCTTGCTTCAAGAATGCTTGTGAATGATATTGGTGGTTGGGATAGTGTCATTGTTAATGGAAAAATGCAAATCAAGAAGCTTTACAGTGTCATTAAGCCCAGGGGCCTAAAGTTCCTTGGAAGAGAATTCTCTACAACAACCAAGCTTCCCCAAAAAGTTTATTTGTCACCTGGCTTTCTATTCTTGATAGGCTAGTCACTAAAGATAGGCTGCTGTCATGGCAGATTACTTGTGACCCTTATTGTTTTTTCTGTGCTGCAAAAAGTGAAACAGTGGAAAATTTATTGTTTGACTGCAGGTGTTCTAAAGAAATTTGGATTTCATTGCTGCAGTTTCTGGGTTTCTCTAGATCTATTCTCAGTTTCTCTGAGGAGCAGAAGTGGGTTTCTAAGCACTGAAGGAAGGCTAACAATAGAAGCAGAATTGTGGCTATGTTTTTTTCTGAAACAGTTTATAATATTTGGCTGCAGAGGAAGCTTTGATGTTTACAGGAAATTACAAAACAGGCACTGCTTTGGTTAGAGATATTATATTTCTTGTTGCTTGTAGATGTAATAGTGCTGACAGGTTTTTATTGTATGCTGTTTAGGTTCTTTGTCTAGTCCTGGTGCTTAGTATCCTTCCTAGAAGGTGCCTAAGTTCCTGAGTCCAGTAGTTGTGTTCCTGGTTCTTCCTAGAACCCTTCCTAGAAGGTGGCTAGGGTAGAGCTAGGAATTGTTTTTAGTGTTTGTTGGCCTTTGTGGTCCCTGGCTTTTATTGCTCCTGTTCTTAAGGATGGAAAGTCTATTGCTCAGTTGCAGAGTGCTAAATTGCAAGCAGGTAACCTCAAATGGAAATACTCTGTTATTTTCTATGTTATTGGTTATTACCCTACAATTGTTGCTGTGCATAGATACATTTCTGAAAATTGAAATTCTATTGCTAAACCTGATATATTTTGGCACGATGATGGTTACTTCTTCATTAAGATGCAAAATGACTATGATATGCATACTTTTATGAATGTTGGTCCACATATGTTCTATGGCAGAGCAGCTATTGTTAAGCCTTTGAATGATAAGTTTGACTTTCATTCTAAGGTTCTCAGAACTGTTCCTCTATGGGTGAGACTTCCTAATCTTCCTCTCAATTGCTGGGGTGTTGATACCTTGAGTAGAATTGGATGTGTTATTAGGGTACCCCTGTATGCTGATGACTGTACTTCTAAGCAATTAAGGGTTACTTTTTCTAGATTGCTTATTGAAGTTGATATTACTAAACCTTTACCTAAGAGTATTTGGGTTGAGAATCCAGATGACAATCTCATTGAACAGAAGCTTATATTTGAGTGGTCTCCACCTTTTTGCAAGAAGTGTAATAAAGTAGGTCATGACTGTAATGCTCCAACTAAAAAGACTCAGGCTCAGAAAAAACAGCTTGGTACTGAGGAGCAAGCTAAGGTTTGGGTTCTTAGGCAACCTAATCCTGCTACTGCTGTTGTTCCTTTCTCTAATTCTGTGAATGAAACAATCCATGGTGCTGTTGTTGTTACACTAGCTCCTACTACACATAAAGCTAATTCTGATTATGATTGGAGAATAGTTGGTAGAAAGAATAGAAGTTTCAGTGTTTCTCATCATGTGCCAGATTTGTCTAGCTCTAATCCTTATTCTTCTTTGTTTGAAGATACTCACACTGATCCTATCGGGGGTGATGGTAATCCCCCTCTGGGAGGATGATTGTTGTCTCTTGGAATATTAGGGGTCTTAATGACCCTAATAAAGTAGCTTCTGTCAAGAAGTTACTCTCTGAGCAGTCTGTTGATGTAATTGGTATTCTGGAAACCAAGGTGAAACTGAAGAATTGTGTCAAATTACAGAAGAAGTTTGGCAAAGCTTGGTCTTGGCTCTACAATTATGATCCTCCTTATAAAGGAAGAATTTGGGTTGGTTGGTTACAAGACAAAGTGAATGTGACTGTTCTTTCTTCTCATGAGCAGTTTATTCATACTGATATTTGTTCTAAAGACTTACAACATCATTTCTTAGTTACTTTTGTGTATGGTCTTCACTCTATTCATGATAGAGTTCCTCTTTGGACTGGTATTAGCAACATTTCAGTGTCTTCTAATCCTTGGATTATCATTGGTGATTTTAATTCTGTTCTTCATGATGGTGATAGGTTTAATGGTGCTCCTATTACTGATTATGAGGTGAAACACTTTAAAGAGTGTATTGAGACCATGGAATTTTGTGAAATCAAGAGTAAGGGTTCTTTCTTTTCTTGGAATAATAAAGGTCGTGGTGATGATAGGATTGCTACTAGAATTGATAGGGGTCTGGTTAATCAAGCCTGGATGTCTGTTTACAGTTCTGTTGAAGCTATCTTTCTCCCTCCCTTACTTTCTGATCACTGTCCTATTTTGGTTGAGGTCTGTTCTCATAATCTTGGGAAGGGAAGGCCTTTCAGATTTTTAAATTGCCTTGCTGATCACAAAGATTTTTGCTCTATTGTTGAAGCTGGCTGGATTAAGGTGTCTAAGAGCACTGCTATGTCTGATGTTTGGAAGAATTTGAAAACTGTTAAACAAGGTCTTAAGAGCTTAAACACCAAGTATTTTGCAAATATTGATGATAGAGTTAATCAAGCAAATGCTGCTTTAATTCAAATCCATGAAAAGCTTGCTGCTGATATTACCAATGGGAACTTACATCTACAGGAAGCTGCTGCTATTGAGCAAATTAAGCATTGGATGAATATTCAGGAGCACGTATACAAACAGAAAGCTAGAGTGGATTGGATCAAATTAGGAGATTCTAACTCTCACTATTTCTTTTCTGTTATGAAGCAAAGACAAAGCAGGAATAGAATTGATTCTATTTTTACTGATCTTGATGTGTTGCTGAAGGATCCTATTCAAGTGGAACATGAGATTGTGGGTTTCTATAAGGTTCTACTGGGTACTAGAGCTTCTTCTTTGCCTGCTGTTGATATTCAAAATATGAGAGCTGGTAAACAGCTAGACCAAACTGCTATTGATATCCTGTCTGCAGATGTTGCTTTTTCTGATATTGATGCTGCTTTGGCTAGTATTGGCAATGACAAGGCTCTTGGTATTGATGGCTTTAATGCTGTCTTTTTCAAGAAGGCTTGGCACATTATTAAGCATGACATCTATACTGCTGTTACTCAGTTCTTTCAAACTGGTATTATTGCTAAGCAATGGAGTTGCACCATAGTAACTTTAGTTCCTAAAGTCTCTCATCCTTCTTATGTTAAAGAATACAGACCCATTGCTTGTTGTACTATGGTCTATAAATTAATCTCTTAAGTGCTTACTCATAGAATTGCTCAGGTTGTGGGATATGTTGTTAGGGATTCTCAATCTGGCTTTATTCCTGGGAAGCATATTGGGGATAATATTCTTTTAGCTACTAAGCTCATCAAGGGTTACACTCACAAATATATCACTCCCAGATGTATGCTCAAGATTGATTTGAGGAAAGCTTATGATTCTGTTGAATGGAGATTTCTTAAGAATGTGCTTGAGGAAACTGGCTTTCCTCAAAAGGTGGTTAATTGGATTATGATATGTGTCTCTTCTATTTCTTATTCTATAATGGTGAATGGTTTTCCTTCTAAACCTTTCCTAGCTCAAAAAGGGTGGAGACAAGGTGATCCTATGTCTCCTTTCCTGTTTGCTCTTTGTATGGAGTATCTGTCTAGGTGTTTGAAAGAGATGACTCATGATCCTAATTTCAATTTTCATCCTAAATGTGAAAAGCTTGGGATTACTCATATGATGTTTGCTGATGACTTATTGCTCTTTGCTAGAGCTGATGCTGGCTCTATTCAGCTTCATTTGAATGCTTTTCAGAAGTTTTCTAGTGCCTCTGGTTTGTCTGCTAACCTTAACAAAAGTGAGGTGTATTTTGGTGGTTTACTTGAAGCTGAAAAAGATAACTTATAGACTATTCTTGGGATGAGTAGGGATACCCTTCCTTTCAAGTATCTTGGTGTTCCTCTTTCTTCTAAGAAGTTGACCATTTCTCAGTGCAGGCCTTTGATTGAGAAAATTACTGCTAGAATTGATAACTGGTCTGCTAGACATCTCTCTTATGCAGGAAGGTTACACCTCATTAAAAGTGTTCTCTTTGGCATCCAAGCTTATTGGGCTCAGATCTTCATTCTTCCCAAAAAGGTGCTTAGGGAAATTGAATCCAGATTTAGGGTGTTTCTTTGGACTGGCAAAAATGTTTATTCTAAGAAAGCTCCTGTTTCTTGGAATCATATGACCCTCCCTAAAGTTTGTGGTGGTTGGAATATCACTTTACTGAGTGATTGGAACAAAGCCGCTGTTTGCAAGATTCTATGGGACTTAGCTCATAAATCTGATAATTTATGGGTCCATATATACTATTTCAGCAACAAGGATCTTTGGTCTACTGCTATTCCTAAAAAGTGCACTTGGGTTTTAAAGAAAATTCTAGGGTGCAGGGAAGTTATTGACAGCATTGGTGGTTGGCCTGTAGTTACTCATAATGGAAAAATGAGTATCTCTAGAGTGTACTCTAAAATAAGACCTCAAGCTGATAAAGTGAGCTGGAAGAGACTTGTTTGCAACAATCAAGCTTCTCCTAAGAGCATTTTTATAACTTGGATGGCTCTGAAGAATAGAATGGTGACTAAGGATAGGCTTATTCAATGGCATATTAACTGTGATCCTTTGTGCTTCTTTTGCCAGAACTGTGATGAAAGTGTTGCTCATTTATTCTTTACATGCTCTTATTCTAGAGAAATTTGGCAAAAAATTCTTGATTTGCTGAATATCCAAAAGACAGTGCAATGTTTTGAGCTTGAACAACAATGGGCTGCAAGGTTTTGCAGGAAAGCTAACAGGAAGGGTAGGCTCTATTTGATGTTCTTTGCTGAAACTATTCATAGCATTTGGCTTTAGAGGAACAGTTTAATGTTCACTGGTAGCTATCAGCCTGCTAAGGTGGTCTTCAGAGAAATTGTGTACAGGGTTGTTGTTAGGTGTTCTGAGTCTGACAGGAAATTCCTGTACTTTTGATGTTCTGGTTCTGGGTCTGTTGTCTAGAAAGCTCAGGCCTGTTTGTTTTTGTTGTTGCTATTTTGTCTTGTCTGATCCCTGCCTCCAGAACCCTTCCTAGAAGGTGGGTGGAGCTTGAGTCCAGTTCTGGTCCCTGGTTTTTCTTGCTCCCTTTCCTGAGGGTGTTTTGTTTGTTTGCTGTTTCTTTGGGTCTTTTTTGTCCTGTTTGGTTTTGTGGTGTCTTTTGTTAGTTATAACTTAACTTGCTGTAATTTGTAACTTTTCTCTTTGGTAATAATATTCTCTATTTACAACCAAAAAGAAAAAAAAAAGCTATTTAAATCAAATAAAAGTCAAACATATTTAAACAAAGCTTTTTGAATTGCTCCCAAGAAGTACTCTTGGGTGCTGAGTAGAATTTTGAAATGTAGATGTGTTATTGATGATATTGGTGGTTGGGATGCTGTTAAACAGGGTGACAAAATCAAGATTAAAAAAATCTATCTAAAGATTATGGCTCAAGCTCCCAAAGTTACTTGGAGAAGAATGTTCTGTAACAAATTTACTACCCCTAAGAGCTTGTGATTGCTTACAAAAGACAGATTGACTCTATGGAATATGCAATGTGATCCTATATGATTTCTTTGTAATCTGCATCTTAAGTCTATTCAGCATTTATTTTTTGATTGCATATTTACTAAGGACATTTGGGGAAGGATTTTGGTTATTTTTTGTTACAAAAGATCTATTTTGGCCTTTGATGCTGAAGACATGTGGGTTTCTAAAATCTGCAGGAATGACAGAGCTAAAAACAGATTGTTGGGGATGTGTTTTGTTGAAGCTGTTTACCATGTTTGGTTGCAAAGGAATTCAAGTCCCGAAACAAAATGTCCAAAATAAGAACAAACAAAACACATTTTGCCAAAATTACCTTGAAAGTAAACAAAAATCTTTTTGGATTTTTCAAAATAAAAGAAAAGACATGGAAATGCATATACTCAAGTGCATGGCATAAATGAATCAACATCCCACCAAACATGATAGAATACCCTCCCCCCAAGCTTGAGTGAGATAGTATACTCAAATATAAACAAAATAATCCATGGGAGGGGAAAAGAAAGAAATCAATCCAACAAACCAACACAAGTCCAACGAGTCACCAACCATTAGAGAAATATCTAGGAAAGATATTACCGGATATTAGTGGGTGTAATTACCCGCAAATGAACCAATTTAATCTTTCAAAGCCGATTTCCTCTTGAATTGAATCTCGATTTCCATATGCTAGCAAAAATAGGCATTAAACTTCCTTAATTCTTGATCCAAACCAATGCATAAGTGTATATCAAGTTATGTACCTAGCAAAAGGCACACAAACATTTCCATGAGAGAAAATCTAATCTAAAAAGAAAAGAAAATGAAAGCAATAAAAACCCCGGGTTACTTCCCGAGAAAGGCTTGTTTAACTTCCAAGCGAGACCACTCTAGTAAATAATATTGCAACGAACGTACGACCTTATCAAATGCACTACTACACATTTCAAATGATAACAATTAGGCAAATGAAGGGAAAAGGACGTGCAACAAGATCATTGCACGTAACTGAGGAGGAAGATGCCAAAAGAAAGAAGAAAAATCAAAAGAAAAATCAAGAAAATAAGAAGAGAAAGCAGAAGAAAAATAAGGAAAAGAATAAAATGGCAAAACCTCCTCAAAATCTCTTTAGGTGGCACAATCACCCATTTCCTCAATAATAGGAGGATGAAAAGGTAAAGTCTCATCAAACAAGAGAAGGTCCTCAATAGGGTCTTTGACAAAAGAAGGAAGGAACATGAGATAGTAAGAGATGTGGTCAATTTCCTTGAGAAAGGGACATGAGGTAGGGGAGGAGAAACAAGGGTCTCACAAAGCCCCACATCACTAATGAGGGCATGAAAATCAATCATAGAATCCTTAAAAGAACACTCATGACTCACGTCTCCCTCAAACAAAAACTCTCCAATATAAACAACCTCATCCTCCTCTCTATCACAACAATGAACAACAACTCCCTCAAGATTCTCAAAGCCTAGAGTCTCTAAACCATGCATGAAAGGATAAAGGTTTCTCTCAAACTCATCCCTTTCCCATGAAGCATTGCCAATGAACTCTCTCAAAAGGCTATAATGATTTGTTACACCTTCAATGAACATACTACCCATAACTTCAAATGAGTCCAAAGACTCATGGATAGAAGGGTCACAAACATGCCAGGTAGAATCATCAAGATGGGGAAGGGGGTTGGAAACCTCAAAATTGAAATTTTCTTCATTCACAACTCCTCCACCACCACTCAAGGGACTCTCAATCTCTCTTGATTTCTCAAACTCACCATCATCATCCTCATGAAATCCTTCATTCAAACTTGAAGATGGCTCACTCACATCCTCACCAAGGGAAGCTCTCAAAGGGGGTGAATAAGGGGAAGGATGGCAATCAAGCTCAAATGGGGAATGAAAAGGATCAAAATCCTCAAAAATCCTCTCATCACGAGAAAATCTCCCCTCACCTTCACACCCTTACCCTACATTATCCTCAATAACACTCTCACACTCCAAGTGAGGTGCCTCACGTCCATCTAAATCAAACATAGCACTCATCACTTGGGCAAGCCTCACTTCTCTCAATTTTTGTTCCTCTTGAAGCTCTTGGAGTTGTTAGGTGAGATATTGCATTTGAGAGAGAATTTGGGCATCAATGTTACTTGGTTAAGGTTCATGATTAAAGTCAAATTTCACATCATCAAAATTAGCACAAACCTCATTAAAATGAGCATAAGGGGGAAAGGTGTCAATTTGCATACTTGGATCTTCACAAGGCACATAAGAAGCATCAAGAGAATTCATGAAAAAATTAAAAGAATCTTGGCATTGAGAATCAAAATAAGAAACATAAGATTCTCTATCTAAAGAATCCCTAGCAAACCATGTGAAGAAATCCCAAGCATAATGCAAAGACAAATGACAAAATCTACCATTATTCATTTCCTTAACCATTCCCCAAGTATAGTCATTCATGCCTCAATAAGCTATACCACAAGCATCACTAAGAGAACACCCATGGTAACTAAGGAAACCATCTAGTCTTTCAAAGTAAGCATAGAAGGGTTCACCATCAAATTGAGGAAAAGATAAGCATGCCATTTTTATTCAAAGAACAAATAAAAGCAAATAAAAATCAAATAATATACAAGAACCTAGCTAATCTAATAAACACAAACTAATAAACGCCTTAGTCCCCGGCAATGGCGCTAAAATTTGATCGAGGGTGGAAGTAGGTTATTGGGACTACTAACCCTAACCAAATTAGAAATTTATAATACCTAACTTACACTAAAGTAGTTAGTGGCAAGTAAAGGGTCGAACCCAAAAGGACTAAGTGTATTAATTTGTGCTAACTAGACTACTAGGAAAGGTCGTGATATAGAGAGAGGTTAAACTAAAAACGACTAAGAACAAACAACTAAAACTAGGGAAAGTGGGATCCAATCACATCAATTTATTAAACAACATCATACAAATAGATGAAAATGACCTCGATTTTGAACATCAACACATTTAACTCACTCTCACACAATAAAGCATGTTAATTATCCTACTAAACTAATTTACTCACGTGCAACTAGCCTAGCAAAGGTATGGAAGAATGTAGGGCTTTCAACCAACTCACTCTCGCAAAATTGATTGAAAGCACAATTAAGAGCATAGAATCGATTAGCTAGAAAGATTCTAATCCATAAAAGCATCACCCATACACAATAAATAAGAAACAATTTCATACTAATCACAATCAATCATTTAATTAATTAATATAACCTTCATCCAATTCCCTAGAACAAGACCTAAGCTAACATAATGAAGAAAGACATGGAAAATAAGATAAAATAAGAATAAAAACAAGATTAAACAAATAAACTAATTAATCTACACAAATAACCAAACAAAAAGCAAAAACTAAGGATTAAGCAAAGAAATAAAGATGAGAGAATTTTAGAAAATGCTCATTGAATAGATGAGAAGAAGTTCCACAAAGTTGCTTCTTTAACCTCTGAAAAACTCCATGGAAATCCAATCTTTTTCTCTCTACACTACTCCTAAACTAGAGAGAGAAAATCCTAATATAACCCTAAGAGAGAGAAAATATAGGCTAAACTAATCTAATCTATCTAAATTAAAAATGTTGATTGAAAGTTATGAGAAAATATCACCAAAGGGGTATTTACAATACAAGTTAAATAAAAATAAAATAAAATAAATTAAAAAGAAATAAAACTAAATAAAACAATTAAAATAACTCAACTAAAAACCAAAAAAAAAAAAACAAAACTCTAATAAAATAAAATAAAAGAAAATGAAAAGGAAAAGAAACCCCAAAAACCCACAATTCCCACCAAACCCACGAAAACAATCAGACTAATCTTTTTCCCTTCTTCATTTTGTGGCTACTCCAATTCAAACACCATCAGCCATCATCCCAAACAACCATCATCACCGTTCAACAATATTATCATCATCTATCATCACCAAATTTTCGGCATTTGGATTAATTAAAGGGATCGTGGCCGTCCGATATTCATTAAAATCACGTGAAAAGCTCGTGATTGACCCACATTTGCGCGCCCGCACAGAAGTTGCGCATTGGTCGCGCATAACTTACTCCCTACAATCTCTTTTAGAGTCCAATTTGCGCGCTTACTAACAGGGCTGCGCGGCCGCGATTTGGCTTGGCTTTGAGTTTAGGTGTTGGGCGAATTGCGGCTGCAATTGTTGTTGTTGTTTCGGTGGCTGAAGGTGGTCTATTGGAGGTGAGTTATGTGGTGTATTGGTTGTTGGATGATGTGAATTGGTGTCAGTTAGTGCTCAATTTGGGTGGCTGAAGGTGGTGCGCGAAGGTAGCAGGGGATTGTGGTGGTTGATGTGTAAGTTTGTGGTTTAAATGGTGTTGCGGGGTGTTGGTGGTGATTTGGTATTGTTTTTGTTGTGTGAAGTGAGGGAGCAGGGGAATTGGTTGTTGCGGTGGTGTTGGTGGTTCAGGTGGTTTGGGATGGTTGGTGAAAAAGGGGAAAATTGGGAATGCAGGTGAGTGAGAAGAGGAGAGGGAAATCAGGGGAGTGTGGTGGTTATTGATACGGTTTTGCGTGAGGGAGCAGGGGTTGCTGGTGGTTGTTTGGTGGTGTTGGTGGGGGTTTATGGTAGAAGGGGAATGGTGTTAAGGGTGGCTGAATGTGGTTATGATAGGTTGGTGCTGGTGGCTGTGCGGCTGTTGCTGTTGGTGTGGAATTGGTGGGCTGATTTGGTTAGTGGTTGCTGTAGGAAAGTTGGTGATTAGGTAGATTGGAGGTGGTTGCTGGCTGGTGAGTGGTGTTGCGGATTGGTGGTGGGTTGCTGCCAGGTGCGTGGCTGTGTGGTGGAAGGAGGCAGCAGTGGCTTGATGTTGGATGGCAATTGAAAAGCTTTGACTTGGACCTTGAACTCGAGCCTACACACAAATAAACCCGAGGATAAAAGTGTGAAACCAAAACAAATAAAATAAAATAAATAAAAAGGAAATAAATAAAATAAAATAGAAAAAGAGAAGTAATACTAAACTAATAAAAATAAATAAATAAAAGTAAAATAGAAATAAGAGAAATAAAACTAAAACTAATAATGACATAAAACTATACATGTAAATAAAATAAACTTAAAACTAATTAAAACTATGAAAGTAACAAAGGAAAGGAACGAAATAACATAAATCAAAAGCAAATAAAATACGAAAATAAACAAATTCTAATAAAAACTACGAAAAGAACTAAAACACAACAAAATTACCAAATGAACAAGAAATGTTATTAAAGAGAAAACAACAGAAAGAAAAGGAAAATAAGATAAAATAAACACGAAGGTAGGATCGTAAACAAAATAAAAATAAAATAAAGTAAAGTAAAATATCAAAACTAAAATAAAATAAATAAAATCAAAAGAAAATAAACAAAATAAAATAAAGAAAACAAACATGAAAAAATAAAATAAAATAAGAAAATGAGAGAAACTAGGAATTATTAACTAAAAATACGAAAATAAACTATAAACTATTAAAAACTACTAAAATACTCAAAATAAAGATAAAAGACGAGAATAAGCAAAATAATAGAAATAAAGGATAAAATGAGCTTGATTGTTGAAATAAACCGGAAAAGTATTCAATAATCACCCCTAAAAGTGACATAAAAGTTACGTATAAAACTCCCCCAAGCTAACCTTTTGCTCGTCCTCGAGCAAATTAACATGAAACACGGGAGAAGGAGAGTGATTTATTCAAGAAAATCTAAGACACTAAAGGAGACAAGAATGTACACTAACTAACTTTCGTAGGAATCACGGCCAATTTTAGCAACTAAAGACAAGCCCTTTAAACCCCTAGAATGCCCTAAAGGACGAGTGTGCTCTCGTGAGGGTGTCCTAAAAGTTTAACCCACAACTCTAAACAAAAACCAAGGAAAGGCAATAAAAAGAAAAGAAAAAGAAACATAAAAAGAGAAAGAAAACACAAAATTCATATTTGGACAAGAGATAGGAACAAGCACCAGTGAATGCAAACCTTTCAAAATAGACATATGTATGCACGTTCCAAGATGTCAATGGTTGATTGAAACATAACATATGCTAAGCATAGAGAACTAATGGGGACACAATCCACCCTAGCCCCAACCAATCGGGTCGCGTTCTCTCCACTAGCTTCAACTCAACCCTTAAGCTAGTTTCTCATGATTCAACGAAGGAACCGGAAAAAGTTAAAGAAATGAAAAACTTTGAGAAGGTAATCCCGATATCTCAACTATGCATACTCTCTCCATAGGTTTAAAGTCTATCTCCCTCCACCGTTCTTTGACTCTACCCTCAAAGGTCTAAGGGTTTTTTCATGGGTTGTAACGTAAGGTTAAGGGTCAAGGCGGGGTAAAAATTTGAAAATTTTGGTGATATTTCCTAAGTGAAGCAAAAGAGTGGCCTACTCTCCAAAACAAACTCAAGAAGTCACAAAATATCAAACAAAAATACCAATAATGCCATCTCCCCCAAGCTTACTCAACACTAACATACAATATATACAAAAAATGAAGGAACGCTCCCCCCCAAGCTTGAACGAAGCATTGTCCTCAATGCTTAAACTAGGGTAGAAACGAAACTAAAGTAAAATGTATTTGTGTTTTTTTGTTTCTTTTTCAATATTTTTTTTGTCCTTGCCTTTTTTTAACCATGGACGACTTTTTCTTGAAACTTCATTCGATTTTCTTGAATTGCATCTTTCTTTTCAAACTTTTCTTGCATATTCTTTTAAAGCTCAACTTTCAATACCATACTTAAACCAATGCTCAAAATGTCTTGTTCATGATCAACACTCTCAAAACTCAAACCTCACATGCCAATGCTTCACTAACTAAAAGGGTTGGTAAATATAGGCCATTAGGTTTGTAACGCAGTTTAAACAAGAGCAAGAAACATTAGGCTGAAATTGGTTAATAAGTAGGTTGATGCAAAATAGAAAATCAAATTTGTAACAAAACAAAAAGAAGATAAAGAAAAATCAGAAAAGGTGCCGTTTTCCTCCCCTAGAGTGGCTCCGTCACGATCTTGGGAGCTAGAGGTAAAAACAAGGATTAAGACATGCATAGTAAAGGATCCTAAATAGCCGCTCAACAAGGTAATGAAGGCTAGAACAAATGAAGCTCACAAGGGATTATAACCAAACAAATACCAACCAAGGGTTTCAAATCCACTATAGAGAGCAACTCCATCTTACCACATTCCCGTGAACTAAGGCTTCATGGACTCCTAAAAGCTCTTAACCCGACTATCCTAGCTTATAGTATCCTAGAGTCAACCAATAACACTCTCAAACTGTGCATACATTTACAACTTAGGAAGAAAAACATTCAAGGATTCAAGTCCCAAAACAAAATGTCCAAAATAAGAACAAACAAAACACATTTTTCCAAAATTACCTTGAAAGTAAACAAAAATCTTGTTGGATTTTTCAAAAGAAAAGAAAAGACATGGAAATGCATATACTCAAGTGCATGGCATAAATGAATCAACATCCCACCAAACATGATAAAATACCCTCCCCCAAAGCTTGAGTGAGATAATATACTCAAATATAAAAAAAATAATCCATGGGAGGCGAAAAGAAAGAAATCAATCCAACAAACCAACACAAGTCCAACGAGTCACCAACCATTAGAGAAATATCTAGGAAAGATATTACCGGATATTAGTGCGTGTAATTACCCGCAAAATGAACCAATTTAATCTTTCAAAGCCGATTTCCTCTTGAATTGAATCTCGATTTCCATATGCTAGCAAAAATAGGAATTAAACTTCCTTAAGTCTTGATCCAAACCAATGCATAAGTGTTATCAAGTTATGTACCTAGCAAAAGGCACACAAACATTTCCATGAGAGAAAATCTAATCTAAAAAGAAAAGAAAATGAAAGCAATAAAAACCCCGGGTTACTTCCCGAGTAAAACTTGTTTAACTTCCTAGCGAGACCACTCTAGTAAATAAAATTGCAACGAATGTAAAATCTTATCAAATGCACTACTACACATTTCATATGATAACAAGTAGGCAAATGAAGGGAGGAGGACGTGCAACAAGATTATTACACGTAAGTGAGGAGGAAGATGCCAAAAGAAAGAAGAAAAATCAAAAGAAAAATCAAGAAAGTAAGAAGAGAAAGAATAAGAAAAATAAGGAAAAGAATAAAATGGCAAAACCTCCTCAAAATCATTTTGGGTGGCACAATCATCCATTTCCTCAATAATAGGAGGATGAAAAGGAAAAGTCCTATCAAACAAGAGAAGGTCCTCAATAGGGTCTTTGACAAAAGAAGGAAGGAACATGGGATAGTAGGAGATGTGGTCAATTTCCTTGAGAAAGGGACATGAGGTAGGGGAGGAGAAACAAGGGTCTCACAAAGCCCCACATCACTAATGAGGGCATGAAAATCAATCATAGAATCCTCAAAAGAACACTCATGACTCACATCTCCCTCAAACAAAAACTCTCCAATAGAAACAACCTCATCCTTCTCTCTATCACAACAATGAACAACAACTCCCCAAGATCCTCAAAGCCTAGAGTCTCTAAACCATGCATGAAAGGATAAAGGTTTCTCTCAAACTCATCCCTTTCCCATGAACCATTGCCAATGAACTCTCACAAAAGGCTATAATGATTTGTTACACCTTCAATGAACATACTACTCATAACCTCAATTGAGTCCAAATACTCATGGATAAGAAGGGTCACAAACATGCAAGGTAGACTCATCAAGATGGGGAAAGGGGTTGGAAACCTCAAAATCGACATTTTCTTCATTCACAACTCCTCCACCACCACTCAAGGGACTCTCAATCTCTCTTGATTTCTCAAACTCGCCATCACCATCCTCATAAAATCCTTCATTCAAACATTAAGATGGCTCACTCACATCCTCACCAAGGGAAGCTCTCAAAGGGGGTGAATAAGGGGAAGGATGGCAATCAAGCTCAAATGGGGAATGAAAAGGATCAAAATCCTTAAAAATCCTCTCATCACGAGAAAATCTCCCCTTACCTTCACACCCTTGCCCTACATCATCCTCAATAACACTCTCACACTCCAAGTGAGGTGCCTCACGTCCATCTAAATCAAACATAGCACTCATCACTTGGGAAAGCCTCACTTCTCTCAATTTTTGTTCCTCTTGAAGCTCTTGGAGTTGTTGGGTGAGATATTGCATTAAAGAGAGAATTTGGGTATCAATGTTATTGGGTTTAGGTTCATGATCAAAGTCAAATTGCACATCATCAAAATTAGCACAAACCTCATCAAAATGAGCATAAGGGGTAAAGGTGTCAATTTGCATACTTGGATCTTCACAAGGCACATAAGAAGCATCAAGAGAATTCATGCAAAAATTAAAAGAATCTTGGCATTGAGAATCAAAATAAGAAACATAAGATTCTCTATCTAAAGAATCCCTAGCAAACCATGTGAAGAAATCCCAAGCATAATGCATAGACAAATGACAAAATCTACCATTATTCATGTCCTCAACCATTCCCCAAGTATACTTATTCGTGCCCCAATGAGCTATACCACAAGCATCACTAAGAGAACATCCATGGTAACTAAGGAAACCATCTAGTCTTTCAAAGTAAGCATAGAAGGGTTCACCATCAAATTGAGGAAAAGATAAGCATGCCATTTTTATACAAAGAACAAATAAAGGCAAATAAAAATCAAATAATATACAAGAACCTAGCTAATCTAATAAACACAAACTAATAAACGCCTTAGTCCCCAGTAACGTCGCTAAAATTTGATCGAGGGTGGAAGTAGGTCATTGGGACTACTAACCCTAACCAAATTAGAAATTTATAATACCTAACTTACACTAAACTAGTTAGTGGCAAGTAAAGGGTCGAACCCAAAAGGACTAAGTGTATTAATTTGTGTCAACTAGACTACTAGGAAAGGTCGTGAGATAGAGAGAGGTTAAGCTAAACACGACTAAGAACAAACAACTAAAACTAGGGAAAGTGGAATCCAATCACATCAATGTATTAAACAACATCATATAAATAGATGAAAATGACCTCGATTAGGAACATCAACACATTTAACTCACTCTCGCACAATTAAGCATGTTAATTATCCTATTAAACTGATTCACTCACGTGCAACTAGCCTAGTAAAGGTATTGAAGAATTTAGGGCTTTCAACCAACTCACTCTCGCAGAATTGATTGAAAGCACAATTAAGAGCATAGAATCGATTAGCTAGAAAGATTCTAATCCATAAAAGCATCACCCATACACAATAATCAAGAAACAATTTCATACTGATCACAATCAATCATTTAGTTCATTAATATAACCTTCATCCAATTCCTTATAACAAGACCTAAGCTAACATAATGAAGAAAGACATGGAAAACAAGATAAAATAAGAATAAAAACAAGATTAAACAAATAAACTAATTAATCTACACAAATTAACAAACAAAAAGCAAAAACTAAGGATTAAGCAAAGAAATAAAGATGAGAGAATGTTTGAAAATTCTCATTGAATAGATGAGAAGAAGTTCCACATTAAAGTTGCTTCTTCAACCTCTCAAAAACTCTATGGGAATCCAAGCTTTCTCTCTCAACACTACTTCTAAACTACAGAGAGAAAATCCTAATCTAACCCTAAGAGAGAGAAAATATAGGCTAAACTAATCTAATATATCTAAATTAAAAATGTTGATTAAAAGTTATGAGAAAATAACCCAAAAGGGGTATTTATAATACAAGTTAAATAAAAATAAAATAAAATAAATTAAAAAGAAATAAAACTAAATAAAACAATTAAAATAACTAAACTAAAAACCAAAAAAAAAAACAAAACTCCAATAAAATAAAATAAAAGAAAAGGAAAAGGAAAAGAAACCCCAAAAACCCACAATTCCCACCAAACCCACGAAAACAATTAGACTAATCTTTTTCCCTTCTTCATTTCGTGGCTGCTCCAATTAAAACACCATTAGCCATCATCTCAAACAACCATCATCACCGTTCATCAACATTATCATCATCTAGCATCACCAAATTCTCGGCCTTTGGACTAATTGAAGGGATCGTGGTCGTCCGATCTTCATTAAAATCACGTGAATAGCTCGTGATTAAACCACATTTGCGCGCCCGCACAGAAGTCGCGCATTGGTCGCGTATAACTTACTGCCTACAATTTGTTTTGGAGTCCAATTTGCGCGCTTTCTGTCAGGGCTGCGCGGCCGCGAATTGTCTTGGTTGTGAGTTTGGGTGTTGGGAGAATTGCGGCTGCAATTGTTGTTGTTGTTTTGGTGGCTGACGGTGGTCTATTGGAGGTGAGTTCGGTGGTGTATTGGTTGTTGGATGAGGTGAATTGCTGTCAGTTGGTGCTCGGTTTGGGTGGTTGAAGGTGGTGCGCGAAGGTAGTAGGGGATTGTGGTGGTTGATCTGTGAGTTTATGGTTTAATTGGTGTTGCGGGGTGTTGGGGGTGATTTTGTATTGTTGTTGTTGCGTGAAGTGAAGGAGCAGGGGAATTGGTTGTTGCGGTAGTGTTAGTCGTTCAGGTGGTTTGGGATGGTTGGTGAAACAGGGGAAAATTGGGAATGCGGGTCAGGGAGAAGAGGAGGGGGAAATCAGGGGAGTGTGGTGGTTATTGATACGGTTCTGCGTGAGGGAGCAGGGGTTGCTGGTGGTTGTTTGGTGGTGTTGGTTGGGGTTTATGGGAGTAGGGGAATGGTGTTAAGGGTGGCTAAATGTGGTTGTGATAGGTTGGTGCTGGTGGTTGTGCGGCTGTTGCTGTTGGAGTGGAATTGGTGGGCTGATTTAGTTGGTGGTTGCTGTAGGGGAGTTGGTGATTAGGTTGATTGGAGGTGGTTGCTGGTTGGTGAGTGGTGTTGCGGATTGGTGGTGGGTTGCTGCCAGGTGCGTGGCTGTGTGGTGGAAGGAGGAAGCAGTGGCTTGATGTTGGGTGGCAATTGAAAAGCTTTGACTTGGACCTTAAACTCGAGCCTACACACAAACAAACCCGAGGATAAAAGTGTGAAACCAAAACAAATGAAATAAAATAAATAAAAAGGAAATAAATAAAATAAAATAGATAAAGAGAAGTAACACTAAACTAATAAAAATAAATAAATAAAAGTAAAATAGAAATAAGATAAATAAAACTAAAGCTAATAAAGACATAAAACTATACAAGTAAATAAAATAACCTTAAAACTAATTAAAACTATGAAAGTAACAAAGGAAAGGAACGAAATAACATAAACCGAAAGCAAATAAAATATGAAAATAAACTAATTCTAATAAAAACTACGAAAAGAACTAAAACATGACAAAATTACCAAATAAACAAGAAATGTTATTAAAGAGAAAACAAGAGAAAGAAAGGGAAAATAAGATAAAATAAACACGAAGGTAGGATCGTAAACAAAATAAAAATAAAATAGAGATAAAATAAAGTAAAGTAAAATACTAAAACTAAAAGAAAATAAATAAAATAAAATAAAATAAAATAAAATAAAATAAAGAAAACAAACATGAAAATAAAATAAAATAAGATAATCAGAGAAACTAGGAATTATTAACTAAAAATACGAAAATAAACTATAAATTATTAAAAACTACAAAATACTCAAAATAAAGATAAAAGACGAGAATAAGCAAAATAATAGAAATAAAGGATAAAATGAGCTTAATTATTGAAATAAGCCAGAAAAGTATTCAATAAACACCCCTAAAAGTGACATAAAAGTCACTTATCACGAGCCTACTCTTTGAGTCATGCTTTATGATGAAGAGGAAAACTAGGATATACCGTCTGAGAATGACAAGAGCCTACAACAAGAAAGTGCACAAGCGCCCTTTGAAAGTTGGCGACTTCGTGTTACGGAAAATGGAGGCAACCGGTAGGACAATTGAACTGGGAAAGTTAACTCCTAATTGGGAGAAACCTTACCGGATCTATGCTGAAGTAAGAGACGATACTTGCCGCCTAGATACCCCAGAAGGGAGAGGCCTGCCTAGGACTTGGAATGTAGACAATTTGAAAAGTACTACTTCTAAGTTGTAAATTTTTATAAGCAAGAAGTCTGTTAATAAGAAATCGCTTTTTGTTTTGAATTATGTTATTTCCTTTTTCAGCTTTAAGACCGTCTGGGCAATTCACAGACGGCCCAATTGTTGAACTCTCTAAGTTGGAAACTTGGTAGAAAATTAAACGTTCAATTTACATGAGGCCATTGGCCAGATAACTAAACTAGGCACAAAACCGCTTAATGGCTATACAGCCGGTCTCAACCTAGAATAGAGGCCAATGGCTGGATGGTTATTTGTTTTATAAAATCGTCTGTCCCAAAATGGATAAAGGCGTCCGGCGACACCCCTCCGAGTGCAATCGTCGCAGAGAGCAACCTACCTTCCAAAATTATACGCATCTTCCCAATTGGGTAGAAGACTGGAAAGTATAATTGTATTGCAAATCCCCCAGGTGGCCATTTGTTTCCTATCTTATGAAAGGACAGGCGGCTTTTCGCCTCCTGCAAGTTTCTCAGACTGTCTTTTTCTGTCTGGTTGAAATTCTGGAGTGTCTGTCATTTGGACGGCTGTGTACTTGGTTTGGAGAAATCACTGTTGTGATTGATTGACATGCAAACATATCATGCTCTTTACAGCATTAGACGTTTCCAAGCCAATCAATTGACTTTAAGTTGAAACCAACCACACAGCCGCCCAAGGGCAAAAATAGTCGGATTGTCAATTGCCGCATGCTTCCCGTAAGTTAGGAAAAAATATCAAGCATACTTACAAAACTAAAAGTGCAAATTTAAAGCGCAAAATGATCAAAACCGACTCAGTCGATACATTCATTAAAAAGTACCCAACCAAACGGTTTTGGTAGAGCATTGTTAACCGGATCCCGTCTGGGAAGTGAAGCAAATATTCAAATAACCCGGCTCCTTAGCCGGTAAAGACAACAGATACTCGGCACACAGGCTGGAAAGAAAGTAATTTGGCATACAGGCGTTGAGTAAGAAAAAATAAAAATGGCATACTGCCGCAGAAAATCATTGTTGAGCTGCAGACGGGTCCACCTGGTCATTGGCCCCTTCATCTTCTTCATCAGAAGAAATTTCATGCACTTGACCCTAGACGGGATGCTAAGGCTCCGGCGGCTCAGTATTTGCCCAAACTTTAAAAGACTTCAGCTCTGGCTCGCCCCTCTCCCTCAAGTATACAACCTCCTCATCATACTTGTGAGCTATTGTCCAAACGTCGTACTCCTTGGTTGGATACAAGACGTTCCAGGCAATCTTCATCCGGGAGCCGTTATTAGCCTCACTCTCGGGTGCTTTTTTTCCGCCTGCAAGGTTACTGCAAAGTTAAGCTGCACCTGGGCAGCCACCTCCTCTAGCTCTTTGACCTTGGACTTGAGCTTGTTCAGCTTCGCCTGAGCCTTGCCAAGTTCCTCTTGAGCTTTTTTGAGCGCCGTCTCAACATCGTCAGCCTTCTGCTTGGCTGCCTCCAAGTCCTTCTCTAGCTGCTCAATCTTCGCCGCCTGTGTCGTTATTGTGGCTTTAGTCTCAAGTTCAATTATTGTACAATAGTATAGAGCAACGTTGTCAGCGTATCTGGCTAACTTATTGGCTCTCTTTACCTCTTCCCCCTTGCCGGAGTAGGGACGTTTGAGACCGTCTACCCGCCACAGAGCCTGCAAGAATAAATCATGTCAGATAAGCAAGCGGAATAAAACTTGAAGTTTATCTTCATTACTTCTCACCTCAGCCAGAAGGGATAGAATGCGTTCCAGATAGAACGTCTCTATCCCAAGGATATCGTCTTTGTCCCTCTTACGGACGACATCAAGCATGGCCTTGGCATGCTTCTGGACGTCTTGCTAGCGGGGAGAGTGATCTGCACCACAATCAACATTTGATGAGTGCGAAATATAAGAGGCACCAATGTGTTGTCGACCGTTTGAGGAAGAAGTCTATTAGTAGTGGGATTTCACTCGCAAAGGCCACCCTAACTTAGGTGGGGACTAAAATGGGTTTTCCTTACCTTCAGAGGCAGCTAGGCGGGAACCACCCACATGCACTATAAAACATCCGCCTGTTGACAGAGGGTTGGCAAGGTCAAGACCCAGGCTTTTGGATATCTCATAAGTCTTCCCCCCAATGCGCATTTGAGTCTTCCCGGCTTTGGCTCCAGGAGTCAATGAGGAGGCAGACTTGTTAGACTTTGACGGGGTAGTGACGGAGTCATCTCTTGCCCATTTGAGGCTCTTCTCAAATGGTAATGGGATTTTTCCTCCATGCAAAGAGAATTCAAGCCAGTTATGCATCCGGAAATGGAACTTGTTAAGTTAAGGAAAAAGGGGTCAAGCGTCTTACCTTGGGCCTGATCTGAGCCGCTTGTTTCTCCGCAAGCTCTCTGCGGATGGTGGTTGAGGACCGTTTGGGTGTTTTGTCGTCTAGGAGCATGGCCAAAGCTTCTTCTGCAAAAAGAACAAAGATATCCGTACTTACACAACAGCTGACATGGAAATAGCCCTGACAGTTAAAATGTTAGGGGCATACGTTTGGAAAACATTGTGCTGAGTCCACAGGCGGACAAAAAGGCCTCGTCCCAGAACCAGGTTCTTTTTGGGATCCAGTTCTTTGGAACTTTTATTGATTCCCCGGTTGACAGGGTAGAGTCTTAAGACCAAAAAAGTTGGTTCAATTATTTTTTCAAAGTCCTCATCCGAAATCTGGTGAAGACAACACTTCCAGCCCAGAAGGTCGGACTTTTTATTATACCTGCGCAGTTCAAAATTCTCTCACCGGCTGGGTGCAGACTGCAAATAGAAGCGGTGCTTCCAGCCGTCAAATTTAGACACTTTGTCCAAAGTCATCATGTACTGAGGATGTGTGGTAAACGTATACCATGCCCTCCATCTGCCTAGGTTGCGGCTAAGATAATGCATATGGGCAAAGGCCTCCCAAACGGGATGAAACCCTTGAAATTCGCAGGCGGCAACATACCCCAAGATGTTAGCCCAGGAATTGGGGGTTAGTTGCCACACTCCAAGGCCAAAGCCTCTTAAAATTGCCTTCACCGCCTCGTGAAGGGGAAATCTCAGCCCGGCTAGGAACAGAGCCATAACAGCCAAAGTAGGCATTGTTGTTCCTGTCGTCATCCTTCCAGGAGACGGTGCCCACTTTAGGCGGCACCCGGATGTTGTAATTACCGGCTAGGGGGCGCATAAGTTTGAACTTCTCCAAGTCCTTCTCCATGTTTTCCTTATCTTTGGTAGAGACGTTTATCTTGAAGGGGTCGTCCTTCTCACTCTATTTTTTCCTCTCCTCTACCTCACCATCCTCAAGCGGTGACATAGGTTCGTCACTACTCACGAACTGGAGGCGGAGCTTTCTCCGGATGACTCCTCATCTTGCGAGCAGGGGATAGAGATGGCTTCCTCATCGTCTCCCTGATCGCATTCATCGAGGAAGGAATCTGCATGGGTTGAAGGGGCACGCGCAGGGGACTTCTCAGCAGCCATCGGGTTTTCCCTTCCTGACGTCTTCCCCTCAAGCGGTTGCCCGCCTAAGCCCTCGCTCCTATAATCAGGATCTATGGCTGTCTTCATTGTCCGAGCCATTGTGTCCTGCACAAACACATAGACGGTCAGATTCCAAGCATATTGGTGGTCCCAACACCCCAAGGCGGCACTCCCAGTCCTAAAGTCAGTCGTACCCTTAGATCGGCTGGAGTCTAACCTAGGTTGTGCCATGTGTGTTGATGATGCATCCATTTATTGCAAGAAATATATACAAACGTAAAAAATGAAAAGAGCTAAGAGAGACAGAGACAGTACCTTTAGATTTAATATCTGAAGGTAAGACGGAACTGGCTATGGTAGACGGGAACGAGCTTGATTGCTTGCGCTTAACACAGAGGTAAAAGCAGACTCCCTCTCTCTAAGTTTATCTCTCTTAAAGTTTTTGCAAACGTACAAATAATGAGGGTAAACGGCTATATATAGGGGGTAAATCCGAGGACATCTCCGTAATTTCCGCAGAAGGTGAACAATAAAAAACTTGCTGTAAAATCACCCCCCAATGGAAGAGTGACACGTGTCACAGATGCCACGTGGAATGCCACGTCACATCTGTGAGGGGCAAATGTTTGGGGTAATTTTACTCTACTACGTGCCCCAACTAGAAAGTGACATGTGTCACCCTAGGGTTAGTTCAAAATGGACCAACCTCTATTTGACACGTGTCACTCAAAAAGAGTGGGAAAAAGGCGGCCTTCATGGCCTAAATCCCGAGAAAGCCGTAATGCGGCGCAGCCCCCAAATGATTAGGGCTTGATGACCTAATCGGGGGAACGATTCTCAAGGACCCTATAAATAAGGAGATTTCCTCCATTTGGATGCACGTTTTACCATTTATTACACATTTACTCTTTGAAAGAGACATCTCGAGCTTGGAATCCGAGCAGATACCCACCTTAATTTCGGCACCTTTTCACACCTATTCAGGTTACTAACTTGATCGTCGGAGGCGGAACTCCAACCATCCAGAGTCTCTATTGTTTTGCGGGTACAACTCACACTGGACCAAACTTTGTGACGTAACTCTCCCGAGGGATAAAAACACCCAAAACAACTTTTATTTAATTTAAAAGGTTCTGTTTAAATGTGTTTGACTTTCATTTGATTCAACTAGCTTTGATTAAAGGTGTTTAACTCTAATTTGATTTAAAAAGCTTTGTTTGAATGTGTTTGACTTTCATTTGATTCAATTAGCTTTGTTGAATGCATTTGACTTTCATTTAATTTAAAAAGCTCTATTTAAATGTGTTTGACTTTCATCTAATTTAAAAACCTTTGTTTGAATGTGTTGGACTTTCATTTGATACAATTAGCTTTGTTGAATACATTTGACTTTTGTTTAATTCAAAAACTTTGTTTTAATGTGTTTGACTTTCATTAGATTGAATTAGCTTTGTTGAATACATTTGACTTTTGTTTGGTTTAAAAAGATTTGTTTGAATGTGTTTTTACTTGCACATGATTCAATCAGCTTTGTTGAATACATTTGACTTTTGTTTGATTTGAAAAGTTTTATTTGATTGTGTTTTTTTTTTTCATTTTTTTTAAATTAGCTTTATTTAATGCATTTGATTTTTGTTTTATTGAAAAAGTATTGTTTGAATGTGTTTAACTTTCATTTGATTCAATTAGCTTTGATGAATTCATTTGACTTTCATTTAATTAAAAAAAAATATGTTTTTTTTTGTTTGACTTTGACATGATTCAAAAAGCTTAGTTTAAATGTGTTTAAATTTCATATGACTTAAAAAAATATTGTCTGAATGTTTTTTCCTTTCATTTGATTCAACTAGCTTTGTTTGAATATGTTTCACTTTCATTTGATTCAATAAGCTTTGTTGAATGCATATAACTTTCTTTTAACTTAAAAAGCTCTATTTGAATGTGTTTGACTTTAAATTGATTCAAAAATCTTTGTTTAAATGTGTAAGACTTTCATTTCATACAATTAGCTTTGTTTAATGCATCTGAATTTCATTTGACAACTCAAAAAGCTCTGTTTATATGTGTTTGACTTTCATTTGATTCAATAAGATTTATTGAATAAATAAAACTTTTGTTTGATTTAAAAAGCTTTGTTTGAATGTGTTTAACTTACATTTGATGCAAAAGCTTTGTTTGAAGGTGTTTAATTTTCATTTGTTTCAAAAAACTTTGTTTAAATGAGTTTAACATTAAATTAATTCAATTAGCTTTGTTGTATATATTTGACTTTCATTTAATTAAAAAACCTCAGTTTGAATATGTTTGACTTTCATTTGATTCAAAAAGTTTTGTTCGAAAGTGTTTGACTTTCATTTGATTCAAATGCCTTATTTGAAGATGTTTGACTTTCATTTGAATCAATTAACTTTGTTTGAATGTGTTTGACTTTCATTTAATTCAATTTATTTTTTTAAATGCATTTGAATTTCATTTAATTTAAAAAGTTCTGTTTGAATTTGTTTACTTTCATTTTATTTAAAAAGCATTTTATGAAGGAATTTGACTCTCATTTGATTTAAAACGCTTTGTTTAAATGTGTTATACTTTCATTTTATTCAATTAGCTTTGTTGAATGCATTTGATTTTCATTTAATATAAAAAGCTCTGATTGAATTTGTTTTATTTCATTAGATTCAAAAAATTTTGTTTGAATATGTTTGACTCTCATTAGATTAAAATTTTTTTATATAAATGTGTTTAATTATCATTTAATTCAATAAGCTATGTTTGAATGTTTTTTTACATTCATTTGATTCAATTAGCTTTGTTAAAGGCATTTGACTATCATTTAATTTAAAAAGCTTTGTTTGAATGTGTTTGACTTTCATTGGATTCAATTAGCTTTGTTGAATGAATTTCACTTTCATTTAATTTAAAAAGCTCTATTTGATTTTGTTTAACTTTCATTTGATTCAAAATGCTTGGTTTGGATTTGTTTGACTTTTATTAGATGAAAAAGCTTTGTTTGAATGTGTTGGTTTTTCAGTTGATTCAAAAAGATTTGATTGAATTTGTATGACTTTTATATGATTAAAAAACTTTAAATGAATGTGTTTGACTTTCATTTAAATTAAACTACCTTTGTTTAAATGTGTCTGACTTTCATTTGATTCAATTAGCTTCGTATGAATGTGTTTGACTTTCATTTCATTTAAAATGTTGTATATAAATGTGTTTGACTTTCATTTAATTTAATTATCTTTGTTTGAATTTGTTTAACTTTCACTAGAGTTAAAAAGCTTTCTTTGAAAGTGTTTGACTTTCATTTGATTCAAAAAGCTTTGTTTGAATGTGTCGGACTTTCATTTTATACAATTACCTTTGCTGAATACATTTTAATTTCGTTTAATTCAAAAAGCTTTGTTTAAATGTGTTTAACTTTCATTATATTGAATTAGATATCTTGAATATATTTGACTTTCGTTTGATTTAAAAACCTTTGTTTGAATTTGTTTGACTTTCATTTGATTCAAAAAGCTTTGTTCGAATGTGTTTGATTTTCTTTTGATTCAACAAACTTTGTTTGAATGTGATTAACTTTCATTTAATTTAAATAGCTTTGTTTGAATGTGTAGACTTATTTGATTTAATTACCTTAGTTCAATGCATTTGACTTTCATTTAATTTAAAAAGCTCTATTTGAATGTGTTTGACTATCATTTGATTTAAAAATCTTTGTTTGTATTTGTCTAACTTTTATTTGATTCAAAAAGCTTTGTTTTAATGTGTTTGACTTTCATTTGATTCAAAGATCTTTGTTTGAATGTGTCGGACTCTCATTTTATTTAATTAGTTGTGTTGAATACATTTGACTTTTGTATAATTTAAAAAGCTTTTTTTAAAATGTGTTAGACTTTGATTTGATTAAATTAGCTTTGTGTAATAAATTTCACACTCGTTTGATTTAAAAAGCTTTATTTGATTGTGTTTTTTTTTTTTGTGGTGAATACATTTAACTTTTGTATAATTCAAAAAGCCTTATTTTATTGTGTTAGACTTTCATTTGTTTGTATTAGCTTTGTTGAATACATTTCACATTCGTTTGATTTAAAAAGCTTTATTTGAATGTGTTTCTTTTTTATATGATTCAATCCCTCCTTTAATTTTCTCGTTCTTCTCGAAACAATCCTACCTTTTAATATTCGCAAAATAATCCCACCTTTGACCTCAATATTCTTCTAACAGACCATGACAAGTTTTGATAGGTTCGTAACTTGGTAGAGAAGGTAAGGTGACACGTGTTAAGTTTTTATTGGTCTAATTCTTATAAAAAAAAGTTTTTTTTACATAAATAAACCTCTTATCATATACCTGCCTCCTCAAGTCCTCAGTCCTCCCATGGCTTACCAGCCACCTTTCGCTTCCTCTTCCATTAAAATACCAATGCTGCCCCACAATGACTGAGAACCACCACCAAACCACCTTGTCTTGTCGTCAACAACAAACCAACAACAACAACAACCCCAAAATCCCTCCGAAAACATGAGCAATCAGGCCCAAGTATAAAAATTAAAAAAAAATTAAAAAAAAAAAAACCAAAAGAAATGCTTATTAATTTTAAAGCTTTTGCTTTCCATTATTACTAATAAAAATTTTAATTAATTAAATGAATTGTCTAATAAATATAATTTGTAGAATTACAGTCTTATCGTAGCAGCTTAATTAATGCGGCTTCGTGGCTTCTTGATGTTTATGTGTCTAGGAGAGACCGAGGGAGTAGTGGGTTGGGCAAGGGAGCATGACTGTTGGTGGTGGTTGCAATGAAAGGGATATGGTTATCAGCGTGATGTGAGAGTTGATGTGCGGTCGTACGGATTTGGAAGATGAAGGTGTGGTTGGCAGGACGTAGGTTTTAGTGGGCGGGATTTTGTGTGGGTTTGGTGGGCAGTGGCAGACTGGTCGAAAGGTCAGGGTGAGAAGGTGTTTTCAAAATTTCAATGGTTGTTCGAAGGTAGTGGTGGTGTCGGTGGGGTGGAATTGAGTTGGTGCCTTAGCTTGGTGGTTAGGGACAGGAGAGAGATTTAAGAAAAAAGCAGTAAATAAATAAACAAAATAAAATAAAAGATCAAACTGTTATATAGATGAGGGTTAAAACGACTGTTAAAAGAAAATGAGGGTTGAAGGTGGGGTTTTTTCTGGATTAATTGAAGGTAGGATTGTTTTCGGAAGATAAATCTAAGCTTTGTTTAAATGTGTTTGTCTTTCATTTTATTCAATTAGCTTTCTTGAATGCATGTGATTTTTGATTGATTGGTAAAGTTATGTTTGAATGTTCACTACTACAAAAAAGGCCAAAGAGACTAGTTGAAAAAGGCCAAAGAGACTGCTTTAGAGGCGGTCTCTAGCTCAGTGGTCTCTTTGGCTAAGAGACCGCTTGTAAAGAGGCGGTCTTAAGTTGCTATACCAGAGACCTATCATCTAAGAAAAACGGTCTCTTTAGGTGGTTGATATTTTGAAATTGTAGAAGCATAAGAGACCCTTTTTGTCAGAAAAGCGGTCTCTTGTATACCAAACTAAGACCGTTTTTTTTACTTAGGCGGTCTCTCTTTTTGAAATAACTAAGACCACTTTCCTAGTTAGGCGGTCTCTCTTTTTTTTTAAAAAAAAATATACAACGTTTGTGTATAGACCATGCATGTATGATAACCGGTCTCAAATGGGTAATTTTTTTTTTTAAAAAAAATTTTTCTTTCGAATAATCAAAATTTTAAATCCTAGCTAGCTACCTGCTGCGTTAAATTTTTGCGCCAAATGGTTCTTGTTTTTTTTTTTTGTTATTATTTTTTTTTAATCCAACCTGTAATCACCAAAAATAATCCTGTATATATATCCTGCCCAATATTATTAAATTGCACCAAAAATAATCCTTGAACCTACTAATATATTATATACAAATAGCATGCAAAATATATATATATATATAACACAGTACTAATATATGTTCACAGTAATAGCTAATTGCCAATGTATCAAAATACAAAATGTAGAGATTTTTCAAGTATCAAGACTAACAGTATTCATGCTGTAATCACCAATCACTAGGGTTCTTCCGGCTCCTCGTGATCAAGAACGTATTGAATCCATAAGTCTCTAATCTCGTCAATTTCTTCTGAAGAATATGTGCAAGGATCTTTGGGAAAAATCTACAACATATGCCATTAGTAAATGAGTAAAGAAAGATATATAATTACATAAAAGTTATGAAATAACAACAAATTAGATTACATCCATTTACAATTGAGCTAAAGAGCTACTTTGCCTACTTTCTTACTTAAATCCAGAATACAGAGCTATTAGCATATTATCAACTTACAAATTTCTCAGTCCAAAATTAAAAGAGCCGAAAATATTTTTTGAGCTGCAGATGGATGCTATAAAGGTCATTGGTAACAAAGATTTAGGTTGTACTTTACTAGTTTCCATTAATTAGGTACTGACAATTAGTTCAACAAATCAGAAAGGAATAAACCAAAGCAGAAAATCTTACTAGTGAAATAACGTTCAGAAGCTAATTGCATGAGATTGAGAACATGCAAGCACGATGGTCACAGTATAAAAGTTACAGCTTCTGTTCTAAGACAAGCAGCCTGAGCATGACAAGGGGAAAACTAGGTCGTTATCTAATCTTCCCTCGGTCAAACTAAATTTATAAACACTTAACAAACCTAAATACGATTATAGAAGAAAGTCGAGGGTCAAACCCAAAGGAACGGTTATGTTCAAGCACTTTCAATTAGACGCCTAAGCTAGGTCGAAGACGAAGGTAAGAGAGAATACTAACAACTAACAAAACAAGTAACCAAGGAAATAAAACACTAGGAACGGGGATCAACAAGTAATCATGTCAATTACAACAACTTAGGAAGAGCATGCCAATCAAAGGTTGTGAGGACTAAATGATAAGAGCAATCAATAGGAATCAAAGAGCTATCTCCTAATTATTAAGCTAGGGTTCACTATGAATAACAAACTAAGATAATCACAATCAAAACCAATTGATAATTGCAATTCCTAAATCAATTGTTCATGTCATTAGCAATTACAATGCAATCTAGCATAATTCTCAAGGCCAAATTGAATTACACACATGCAAACCTTAACTAATCACTTTAATCTCAACAATCAATCAACACAATTCCCAAATTAATCACAATTAATCAATCATACAAGTTTCACCCAATTCCTAGCCAAACAACTATTCAAGAATCATCATCTATCAACTAACAACTATAGAAATCAAGAATCAACAAAATATCAAGAACAATTACACTAATCAAGCATCAAACATCAAAATTAAACCAAACAAACATCAAATTAAACAAAGCAATTGAATAAGAAAGAGTTTAGAAATGCTCATTGATAATTAAGAAAATCTCCAACACAATTTTCACACTTGCATCTTCAATCTCTTAATCACCATTGAAATTCCTCACTTTCTTTCTCTAAAACTACTCCTAATCTAGCCTAATCCAGAGAGAGAAGCTCTCAACCTAAGAGAGAGAAAACTATTCTAAAACTAAAGAATTACATGAAATTAAGAATAAAGGAAACCAAAAACTATATAAACAAAAAAAGAAAAGAAGCGTAAAATCGTAAAAGACTTAGAAACCCGCGCCCGTGGAGGGGAACGGACACCCCGATAGCCGCGCCCGCGGCCCAAGCCCGCGCCCTCGGGGATTCCTCGAGACAACCGTGGGTGCTTACTGCCCAAATACGGCAGTTTTGGAGCTGCAGCAACCCCGCGCCCGCGGCAGTTTTCCAGGGCCAACTTCAGAAGACTGTAACTTCTGATCTAAGAATCGTATGAAGGCGTGCGACCTATCATTGGAAAGCTCTTCAAGTCTAGTTTCCAACCCAACTTGAATCACCTTTATCCGATCTGTAGAACTTGAGATATGAGTAAAACAATGCACAAAGGTCTGATTTGATACTTTGCAATCCTTCGTTTTCCTTTGTTTCAAACTCAAATTCAATTCCGAAAAGTGCATATTGATCCTAGTGGATGCTATTTTCAATTCCCATGCATATAGCCCGCGACGTACTTACAAAACAAGACAAAGAAACAGAAAAGCAAGAGAAATAGCCGAGAAATGAATAAAATGATAAGAAAGCCATTAAAAGCATTCATTTCTCTAAACTAACACAAAAACACACGAATCGAGCATTATTCTCTAAAAACACGACATAAACGACTACAAAGGAGCATATAAATATAAAGAAAACATAGCCTAAAGGTGCCATAAATGGCACGGATCAAATTTCCCCAAGCTAAACTTTTGCTCGTCCTCGAGCAAAACAAAATCCAACCCAAGGGAAAAATGATGACATTATTCAAGCAAAGAAAAAATACGAGAAAACTAGAGAAGATGGGAATATACACTAAATCACTTTTGTAGGAATCACGGTCTATTTTAGCAACTAAAGACAAGCCATTTAAACCCCTAGATCGCCCTAGAGGACAAGTGATGCTCTCGTAAGGGTATCCTAAGAGTTTACCCATAACTCTCATAATAATACAAACAAGGCAAAGCATGAAAAAGAAAACAAAATACAAGAAAAGCAAACAAATATTCATGAAAGGACTTTTGCAAATGTACAAGCACGATGAATGCAAATCTTTCTAAACAAGTAAGGGAGTGCACGCTATAAGATACCTAAGGTTGATTGAAACATAAAAATGCTAAGCATAGGAACTAGTTATCACACTCCACTTTCATCCCAAACGGTTTTACCGCGTTCCCCCTACTAATCTCATATCTCCCCATAATGAGCATCTCATAGATTCCACGAAGGAACCGGAAAAAGATCAAATTTTTGGGCTACACGACATCTTGACTTCACATCCCCTTTCCTTAGGCAATGACCCATGATTCCCTCCCCCGAATAGTGACTCAACTTTCTAGGTCGAAAGGTCTTTCCCAAAGGTTGTAACATAAGGCATAAAGGGTGAAGGTAGGCTAAAATTTAAAATTTGTAGGTTTTCCTTAAAAGTGAAGCAAAAGGGTGATCAATCCTTAACAACACGATCAAGAAATCACCAAGCAAAAGCTACACCCCCAAGCTTATTTGAAGCTATACTCACAAGAAATATATACAAAAAGTGTAAACGCTTCTCCCCCAAGCTTAAATGAAACATTGTCCTCAATGCTTAGAAAGAGAAAAGAATACATCAAAATATTTTTGAATTTTCACTTTTTTCAAAATTTTTTTTCTTTTTTCTTTTTTTGCTTAAACTTGCAATGTCCTCGCCTTTTGCTAAATTCGGACGGCTTTTTCTATAATGCAATTTATTAGTCCATGCCTTGTATGATTAAAGACGGCTTTTACTCAAACACTTGCCATTATTCACAAAGAAGACTTAATCACAAACTAGCACTCATAAAAACCAAATTTCCAACTTATCCACCACAAACTCCATCATACGTGATCAATTTGCTTCACAAAAAACCAAGAATAGAAAGAAAATGAAACAAAAGGCCAAAGAACTAAAGATGTGGCTTGAAAAGAAGGTATAAGGCTCAAATGGTTGCAAAAAGGCAAATGGAAACCCAAAAACAAATATGAATTAAACTAACAAAAAAATGAAAAATAACACCCCGAAAAAGGTGCCTTTGTCCTCCCTAGATAGCTCGGTCTCGGGTTTAAGAATCATACATCAAGATTTATAGATTAGGCTTGCAAAGTCAAGGACCCCTTGCCGCTCATGCAAGAATAATATGATGAAAGCTTGAACAAATATAAATCTCACATGGTTGTAGCAAAAACTCACTAAGGTTGTCAAATCGAAGATAGGGAGCAACTGCCAAACATGCCACAAACAAGTAGAATCTGGCTTCATGATCCCCCTAGTTCTAGACAACTACCTTAGCATGCTTTATCCTAGAATCAACCAAACGTAATCTCAAACCGTGCACACCACTACCATTTAGGAAGAAAAGAATTCAATTATACAAGTCCAAATGTTATTATGTCCAAAGCAAGAACAAAACAAAACACATTGCAAATTTGCCTTGATAGAAACAAAAATCTTTTTGGAGTTTTTCAAAATATGAGAACATGGAAAAGCATATACAAAGGTGCATGACATATATGAATCAACATTCCACCAAACATGATAGAATACTGTCCCCCAAGCTTGAATGAGACAACATGCTCAAACATAAATCAAATATTCCACGGGAGGGGAAAAACAAGGAGATTAATCCAATCAAACCAACATATGTCCAACAAGTCATCATCCACTAGAGAAAGAGCAAGGAAGGATATTACCAGATATTAGGTGGGTGTAAATACCCGCAAATGACCCAATTTTAACCTTTCAAAGCTAACAACCTCTAATATTGAATCTTGCCTTCTATATGTTAACAAATGTGGTGCCAATCTTCCTTGATTCTTGATCCAAATAAAAGCACCAAAGTATATCAAGTCATTTACCTAGCAAAAGGAACACAAACATTTCCATGAGATAAAATCTATTCTAAAAAGAAAAGAAAATGAAAGCAATAAAACACGGGTTACTTCCCGAGAAAGGCTTGCTTAAGGTCCAAGCTTGACCGCTCTAGAAATTAATAATTCAACGCGCGCAAGAGCTTGTCAAATGCACTACTACACATTTCATAGGAGAGAAGGTAGGCAAATGACGCGAAGAGTATGTGCAACAAGGATAGTGCACGCAAATGAGGAGAGAGATGCTAAGAAAAGGAAGAGGAAGAATCAAAAGAAAATTCAACAAAATATGAAGAAAAAGAAAAAGAAGGCAAACTCTCCTCAAAATATTTTTGGGTGGCAACGTCACCCTTTACCTTAATTGGGGACAAATGAGCTTCATACAAATCATCATAGACAAAAGGGTCCCCAATAGGCTCATTGACAAAAGAAGGGAGGGAAATAGGAGTGTAAGGGATATGGTTGAATCTTCTTGAAAAAGGGGTATGAGAAAAGAGAAAAAGGCTATGGTCTCACAAATGAACTTTTTCTCACCACCATGCCTCAAATCACCAATAAGAGCATGGAAATCAATCACAGAGTCCTCAAAAGAAGAACACTCATGATATCCATCTCCCTCAAACATCTAACCTCCAAAAGGAACAACATAATCCCCTCCATAACAACTATAAACAACAACTCCCTCAACAACTTTAAAGCCCAAGGTCTCAAAACCATGCATGAATGGATGCAAATTCATTTTAAACTCATCTCTCTCCCATGAAGCATCCTTAATGAACTCATTTAAAAGGCTATGGGTTTTCTTTTGACTCTCAAAGAATGCATTGGACATAACCTCAAACGAGTCTAGATACTTATGGATAGAAGAATCACAATCATACACAAGAGACTCATCAAGATGGGAAGGAGGGTTAGGATAATCAAATTCAACACTCTCTTGGTTTTCAACTCCTTCGCCATCACTAACATGCTCACCAAAAGGATCCTCACCCTCTCTTGGTTGTTCAAAATCATCATCATCATCCTCAACACACACATTGGATAGGGATTTTTCACATACAAGCATCAAGGATGACAATTCATTTTCCAACTCTTCTCCTCTTCTCTTTTCCTCCTCAATACGCTCCTCATTCTTTTTCATTATCTCTAATTGACCTCTCATAGAATTAAGAATCATCTCCTTACTAGGCCCAAATTCATTATCAAGCTCAATGCGCTTAATTTGAGACTCAAAATGTATCAACAAGAGATTCAAAAGATGTAAAAGGTTGAGGCACAACAAGAGAAGAAGAAGTACAACCAATATTGGAAGAATCAACATTAAGATCATGAGCATATACATCATATTGGGGAGTGGGGGCACAA
This sequence comes from Chenopodium formosanum, assembly GCA_024500155.1. Classification (NCBI taxonomy): domain Eukaryota; kingdom Viridiplantae; phylum Streptophyta; class Magnoliopsida; order Caryophyllales; family Amaranthaceae; genus Chenopodium; species Chenopodium formosanum. Next base: position 47,066,996 of record CM044880.1, read on the forward strand.
TTTATAACATGAGATTCATCATTAAGGGAATGAAGCACATCACAAGAAGGCATGGTAAATAATGAAGAATATTGAAACACACCATTAGCATCAACTTGAGCTTGCACTTCATTATCATGAACAAAAGGAGAAATAAAGTTGAAATCATGTGTTCTAGGTTCACTTAAGGGTCATGTGAAAAATCATGGGAATTCATGCTAATATTAGAAGAATCAAAACATTACATATCAATATTAGACTCATGATTACCCTTATCATAAAAATCCCTAGCAAGCCAAACATAAAAATCCCAAACATCATCAATTGACAAAGCTTTAAATTCACCATTATGCATCCATTCAACTTCATCCCTAGTTTGCTCATTCAAACCAAAATAACAAATCTCACAAGCCTCCCAAATATTACAACAATTATAGTCCAAAAATCCCTCAAGTCTAATGAAATATTCACAAAAAGGCTCATTGCTATATTGAGGAAATGATAGACATGCCATTTTTTTTTCTTTTTTTTTCACAAAACAAACAAAAATCAAATAAAAGTAAAAACATACACAAAGACCTAGACTCAAGCAATCAAAACCACTCAAACAAAGACACCGTTCCCCGGCAACGGCACAATTTTGACAAGGGGAAAACTAGGTCGTTATCTAATTTTCCGTCGGTCAAATTAGATTTATAAACACTTAACAAACCTAAATACGATTATAGAGGAAAGTCAAGGGTCGAACCCAAAGGAACGGTAATGTTCAAGCACTTTCAATTAGGCGCCTAAGCTAGGTCAAAGACGAAGGTAAGAGAGAATACTAACAACTAACAAAACAAGTAACCAGGGAAATAAAACACTAGGAGCGGGGATCAACAAGTAATCATGTCAATTGCAACAACTTAGGAAGAGCATGCCAATCAAAGTTTGTGAGGACTAAATGATAAGAGCAATCAATAGGAATCAAAGAGCTATCTCCTAATTGTTAAGCTAGGGTTCACTATGAATAACAAACTAAGATAATCACAATCAAAACCAATTGATAATTGCAATTCCTAAATCAATTGTTCATGTCATTAGCAATTACAATGCAATCTAGCATAATTCTCAAGGCCAAATTGAATTACACACATGCAAACCTTCACTAATCACTTTAATCTCAACAATCAATCAACACAATTCCCAAATTAATCATAATTAATCAATCATACAAGTTTCACCCAATTCCTAGCCAAACAACTATTCAAGAATCATCATCTATCAACTAACAACTACAGAAATCAAGAATCAACAAAATATCAAGAACAATTACACTAATCAAGCATCAAACATCAAAATTAAACCAAACAAACATCAAATTAAACAAAGCAATTGAATAAGATAGAGTTTAGAAATGATCATTGATAATTAAGAAGATCTCCAACACAATTTTCACACTTGCATCTTCAATCTCTCAATCACCATTGAAATTCCTCACTTTCTCTCTCTAAAACTACTCCTAATCTAGCCTAATCTAGAGAGAGAAGCTCTCAACCTAAGAGAGAGAAAACTATTCTAAAACTAAAGAATTACATGAAATTAAGAATAAAGGAAACAAAAACTATATAAACAAAAGGAGAAAAGAAGCTTAAAATCGTAAAAGACCCAGAAACCCGCGCCCGCGGAGAAATCGGCCGCGCTCGCGGAGGGGAACGGACACCCCGATAGCCGCACCCGCGGGGCCAAGGCCCGCACCCTCGGGGAGCCCTTTGGACAACCGCGGGTGCTTACTGCCCAAATACGGCAGTTTTGGAGCTGCAGCAACCCCGCGCCCGCGGGTATTGTAGCCCGCGCCCGCGGCAGTTTTCCAGGGCCAACTTCAAAAGGCTGTAACTTTCGATCTAAGAATCGTATGAAGGCGTGCGACCTATCATTGGAAAGCTCTTCAAGTCTAGTTTCCAACCCAACTTGAATCACCTTAATCCAATCTGTAAATCTTGAGATATGACTAAATTAATGCACAAAGTTCCTATTTGATACTTTTCAATCCTTCGTTTTCCTTTGTTTCAAACTCAAATTCAATTCCGAAAAGTGCATATTGATCCTAGTGGGTGTTATTTTCAATTCCCATGCATATGGTTCGCGACGTACCTACAAAACAAGACAAAGAAACGGAAAAGCAAGAGAAATAGCCGAGAAATGAATAAAATGATAAGAAAGCCATTAAAAGCATGCATTTCTCTAAACTAACACAAAAACACGCGAATCGAGCATTATTCTCTATAAACACGACATAAACGACTACAAAGGAGCATAGAACTATAAAGAAAACATAGCCTAAAGGTGCCATAAATGGCACGGATCAGAGCACTCTAGAATTTTACAAGTTAGGACTTTTAGGCCTCACTAAATTGGCTTTCCACAAGAAATTTATTTAGTCTTCTTACGCTGTGAAATAGTTACAGTGAGCATAGCCAACTCCAGCACAACAGCCAAAAATCAACCAAAATACCTCTTCCACAAATACGGAAATACTTTAGTTAACAATGATTGAGCTGACTTCTGGAACATCAAGAACAATTACAACAAGAGATACCAAATCCACTAAAGGTTGATCAATGATTAAAAAAAAATATGCAGCTTTCCCTCCTCTAAATTGACCAATGATCTATCAATAAATATAGTCTTCCAAACCTAAATATTAAAAAGCGGACCTATAACTGATGTCAATTCTCTTAGTTTAGATTAAACTGTGATTTTCTTACCCATGGAAGTCTCTTTTGAGTACAGAGTAAAAACTAACAGAAGCAACCGTGTCAAGATAGAAACAAGGTTACATTGAATGCATGTTTCCTGAAATCAGACTAATTACATCAGCATACAGCCATCATGATGCAGAGATTCTTGTAAAATTGCAGGTTTGATGATTTTTTTGGTGCCCCCCAGTTTATTTATTTGTTTCTTTGATACTAAATTGTAAAGGGTATATTAAATCATTTTTTTCCCACTCCCGAATTTTAGAGAAAATGTCCAAAAATGAAGATCAAATGTTCAAAATCTTTGACTTGGTGTCTTTTGATGTTCAAATCAGTTCTGCCAGTGTCGAACTCACTTCTGTTCCTTCAATGTCAAGGCATTAGTCCTGTTAAAAGTAGGTTTAGATTGGACTCTGGTATTCAGTAGTGAAGGGCACGTCTGGAAATTTAATGGCCTTGGCTGAATTTTTTTGTGGTGATGTTTTACTCTTTCATGCTTCTGTATCTCAATTTTTCGTTTGTTTTTGTTTTTTTGGTCGTTTATTTCGTTTGAGATCAATGCATTGATAACTACATAGAGCAGTTGCTCACCAATACACAAGTATTGAAAATTTCCACAATAAAATTAGGAGTTTCTTTAATTAAACTTATTACCCTTTGATTCTTATCACTCTAATACTACCATAATGTCAAAATATGAAATAAGGAAATGGAAGTAATGAATCAATACTGAAAATTTAACACAAAACCAGCAATGCTACCAATTTACCATAATGTCATAAGATAAATGGCACAGAAATCGATAACATCACAAGAAAAAAATGAAAAAGAGAAGCTTATGGCATATTATATGCTTTACAAATAACTGCATACACAAAGAATAACAACTTAAATGACATGTATGTTTAAAATGCCTGCTCAGAAATCCATTATACTCTGTTCTGTATAATGTCCAGCAAATAGCGACATACAAAGTAACCACAGTGCTTTGTGTATGTAGATTGTAGAGGACACTGATACAAAAAAAATAACCATTAACACAGTTTTGGATCTGATTTTACACTGCTAGGTATGAAATATGCTAAAAATAATAATGACTTACACGTGGTTGCTTCCACCCTATTTTTGGATTCTTTTTTATTTTCTTGATATCTTTTCGATGCTTCATGCTGAATTTAACTATTCCCCTACAAAATCATTTCAAGATGGCACGGTTGCATTAATTTTGATTAGACAATAAAAAAAACACAAGAAGTTAACCAAGTGAATATTCTAGTAGTACATACTTATTGATGATTTTTTGTGCAAATGAGTTGATTTTGTTTTCTGCTCCAAGTGGATCTAACCAATACACCAACCCATTCCATGGACTAATCACCGCTAACGTCCAATACAGACTAGACATATTGTAAAATAAATACATAGTAATGGGATTAATTAAAATTTGAGGATTTAACATAACTCAGATCTATAAAAAAAATAAAAAGAAACTACACTTACTTGTCATTATAAGGAGCAAAGAATAATTGATTAACATTTTTCCCCTCACTGGTTCCAACAACATGGGCTAAGTAGTCAGATCGAACTTGCTCATCCGTTGTCGGTGTCAATGGTGAAAGAACATTACAGTCACAGAACCCATACATTCCTGAGACACCTTCTTTTTTACAACGTTCTTTTAGGTGCCTTGTCCCATGAAAAGTCATATGAATATTAGTTAATGGGACAAAAAAAAACAATATTAAAATTAAAACCTATATTATATGGAAACTTACTTCATGAAGACCTTCATTTGCAATTCTCCGACCTCCCTTTGGAAACACCAATCATGCAAGTCTTCAAAGTCAAGTGAAACATCCAACCCATTTTCGTTAAGAAAAACGCTTTCCAGAATAGTTATGGAGATGGTATTACCCGTCTTTTGGATTCCCATAGATTTTTTTCTCATAACACGCATCCAAGTAGATGTTACCTTCTCACGATCCTTGTCGTTAACAACATAGGTACGAGTGGTTGATGCTTGGGAGGATGTTGATCGTGGGGATGGTGTGGTCATATTCAACTTCTTATCTAGTTGCTTGTCCGCCTTAATAATATGGTTTCACACAAAAACAACACGCATGTAAGCTTTAGAAGAAGAAAGCTTGCACATGAATCTAAAAACCACTTAATCAAGCAAAGTTATCATATTAAATCTCTGCTTTAGAAGAAGAGAGCAATCTTTTTCAGACAGTTCATAACTTCATAAGTTTCAACTAAATTAAAGCATAGGTTATCAAAGAAGAAAACATAAGAATACTGAAGATATGTATTTGCAAGTTTAGCAACATAAAGCATGCATATCACAGCATGGCCTTATCTGTGTAAAAGCAAAACACATAGCTTGTACCCAAGCTGGAAAACTAAACCAAGGGGGACAGAGGCACTGGTATTTGGCAAAACAAATTGTAGTACATAGTCGAGGGGAAATTTTCTCAGCCAAACTACAGAAAAGATGGAACAAAATAGTAGCAAACACACTGTTTGCGACACTTGACAGCACAAAGGGAGCCACCAAACTAAGCCTGAAAGCCTTGAACGCGTCATCTCAACATGTGATGACAGGACAAACCAATGCGTATCTAAGTATATGGTAAAAATTGTGACTAAACAAGAACAAGAACCTCATTTACAGATTGGAGGAAGGCATAAATATACAATGATATAGTTTTGCTTCAGTTGTCAAGATCTCAGTATTTGGATAAACATCAAAATTGAAATGTAACTAATTAAAACAAATTTCTTACTGTATCAACCATTGTGTTGTTATTCATTACTTTTTTTTGGCCAAGGATTATAGCAAAAACAGTCTCTCGATATTCATTGGGGTAATCACCAATTCGTTCAAATTTTACTCAGGTCTATATCAATTTCCATAGTTCTTACTAAATGTTTTTGTTGCCTCAAAATATGTTAAAGACTAGAATTTTGCTGCCTTTTCTTCTAAATTAGTAGCACATATCTGCAATTTTATTAAATTATTAGAATGCAGAATGCAGAATGCAAATTACCATAATGCAGATTACCAGAATGCAGAATGCAGATTACCAGAATGCAGTAGCAACAACACAGTAGAAAAAGACTGCAGATTTGCTCCTTTACCTGTGGGGGTAGTATCAAATGATTTGGCCAAGCTGTGAAAGCCTTCTTAGCTTGACAAATAAAGATCAATTCATCGTTGGGACATGGCAAGGGAGCAGAAGGCATTAAATCTTCTATAATGGTTACTCGACGATGACCATGGGGCAACGATTTGTTATGATTACCAAGAACTTCCGTGTTGTTTTCTATGTAAACTTTTACGTTAGCTACAATTTTTAGCTCTTTGTCGCTTCCCTCAATTGCCAAGTGGAAATCACTCCATCCCTGAAAACAAAAGGCTCAACCAGATATCAAACATGAAATATCGCTTAAATGACCTTTGCATTATATGAGACTTGAAAACAAAGCCCGTTGCTGTTGGTATTCACAACTTGACTTTGATGTGGGGGGATTGGAGTATGCTCAACTGGAATCATATGGTTCTCCTCAGGCCAAGGAACATAGTATACCTCTGCCTCTGCCGCTGTCTCGAGGTTCTGAAGTTGAGGATGGACCACGATTGGGCTTTTTGTGTACTGAGATTCTGAGTTTGTCGCAATTCTTTGCTTAGTATAGGCTTGTTCGTAAGATTTATCCACAGGTGAATCATGTCCAAAGTGATGCCTTTCAACGTCATGCCTTTCCATAACTCCCATCAAGAGTGGTGTAAGAGGGACACCATTACCAAATGAGCTGTCTAAATGAGCGGCATCCAACACATTTCCAGCTGCCCCTTGGCTACTAGAACCACTCATGTCACCAGAACCAAAATGGTTCCTAAAAGCACCAAGGAAACCACCCAAACCTGCTGCCTCCCCACCAAGCACCCCAGCTGAATTTGCAAGATCGCCACCAAAAACACCTTGCTGAGCACCACCAGCCATGAATGCTCCTAATTGCTCTTGGGTTAAGCATGACATCATAATAGTTCAACCCTATCAATGTAAGCCCGAACCTATCATGTTCAACCCCATTGTTATTGTCGACCCATTGGCATTTAAAAACAGGTGTCGAAAAACTAGAGTAATGCAGCTCACAAATCTCTTCGATGACCCTATAATAGTTCATCATACCACACACAGAATTCTTGTCTTAAGCACTAGTGAAATGCATAGCTTCGGCCTCTAAAGTAACCCCACTATTCTGCATAGTACTAAGTTCATCTTGAAACCTTGTGTAAAATGTGCAACCGTTAACTACATATGCAGAATAATAAGTTGCACTAAAATCGGGTCCAAATGCCAAAGTCTTTAGTCGATCTGAAAATGGAGTCGAAGAATCTATGAGCTCCTTCATTACATAATCCTTCAGCCAATGAACAAATGACCTACTATGGTCAGCATCTAATGACTTCTCATTTGCTCTCCTGTTGCTTTTCCTCAAGAAGCTCATGTGTTCCTCAACATACGGCATAACTTCATCCTCATTATGAAGAATGTAAAAATGAGCCTTATGCCAATCAACATAGGATAGGTCATGTACTTTTCGACCTATGATCCCCTCACCATCCATTCTTCCACTATGACGGGATACAGGAAGCCCTATTCGTATTGCATTTAGCACATAGTCATTGGAATAAGCAAGAAATTCTTCGTAAAATAGTCGTTCGGCAATACAACCTTTAGGATGAAAAGCGTTCTTCACATATCCCTTATAAGTTCTCATTTTCCTTTCAAAACACCATTGATTTCTCATGTGAACTGGACCACAATATCTTATCTCTCTAACCAAGTGAATCGGTAAATGGATCATGATATCAAAAAAGGATGGAGGAAAAAACATCTCTAATTGACACAAAATTTCAACAATTTCATCCTCTAATGCAGTCAACTCTCTTGGATCAATCACTTTGCTATAAATCGCATGAAAAAATCCGCAAAGTCTAATTATAGCATAACGAACATTTTTAGGCAAAATAGAACGAATTGCTACAGGTAACAAGTGCTGCATTGAAACATGGCAATCATGAGACTTAAGGCCTATAAGTTTCAAAGTTTCCATGTTCACAAGGCTACGAATATTTGAAGAATAACCTTCAGGCACTTTTACTCCAGCCAAGCTTTCACAAAACTCGATTTTTTCTTTTCTGGACAATGTGTAAGCAGCAGGAGGCAAGTATGCTCGACCTTTCTCATCCGTAACAGCATGCAATTCATCTCTAATCCCCATATGCTTCAAATCATCTCTAGATTTTTTACCATCCTTGGTCTTACAGGGGATATTGAGTAATGTACCAATCAAGCTATCACACACATTCTTCTCAATATGCATAACATTAAGTGAATGTCTCACAAAGAGAAATTTCCAATAGGACAATTGCCAAAAACATGGACACTTTTTGAAACCCTTCTTAGAAAGAGTGGATATGTGTTTCTTTCCAAAAGTAATTTCAATGTTCTTTACCTTTTCGAAGACCTCTTCACCTAACATGACTTTTAGTCGCCCTTTGAATTCTTGTGTCCCATCAAACGCATTTTTTCTCCTTTGATATGGATGATCAGACGGCAAAAATTGACGATGAACTGGATAAACATGCTTTCCAGATTCCTTTAACCACTGTCCTTTGCAATCCTCTATACCAACAGGACATGTTGTTTCCCCTTTCACAGTATACCCCGAAAGATTTCCATAAGCCGGAAAATCTTGAATGGTGCAAAATAGCATTGCTTTTAGATTAAACTTCTCATTGCAATGTGCATCAAACACTTCCACACCTTCTTCCCAAAGCATAATCAAATCGTCAATAAGAGGTTCCAAGTACACATCAATGTCATTTCCCGGCTGTTTTGGCCCTGAAATTAGCAACGAAAGGAACATATACCTTCTCTTCATGCATAATGATGGGGGTAAATTGTAGGTCACCAACATAACGGGCCAATTACTATACGTATTACTCATGGAACCAAACGGATTGAAACCATCTGTAGACAATGCAAGGCGTAAATTTCGCTTTTCATGCGCAAATTCGGGGTATTTTGCATCAATAAACCTCCACTGCGGAGAGTTAGCCGGGTGTCTAAGCATTCCATCGTCTACTTGACCATCAAAATGCCAGGTAAACTTCTTTGCATCTTCTGCTTTTGAAAATAACCTCTTAAACCTTGGTACTATTGGAAAATACCATAATGTTTTGGCAGGTACTCCCCGATTCCCTTTCTAATACCGTGAGGCTTTACAAATTGGACAACTCTCTAACGATTCATATTGATTACGATACAATACACAATCATTATGGGAAGCATGCATTTTCTCATAAGGTAAACCCATAGAGCTTAGTGTCTTTTTCGCCTCATATGTACCAATAGGAAGGACATTGTCTTTGGGAAGCATGTCTTTCACCAATTCCAATAACACATTAAAACTTGTGTCTGTCCAACCATGACCAGCCTTCAAGTTGTATAATTTTAGTATGGCTGATAACCTTGTGTACTTGGTGCAACCTTCATACAATGGTTTTTCAGAGTCGTTTAACAGGCTCTCCAACATGGAAGGGTTGTTATCAAATTGATCCTCAACTGCATGCAACATGTCCTCCAACCGATCACCCTCATTATTATTATGAACTTCGCGCACATCATCCCTTTTCTCACCACTACCACTATCTTGTATGTCCCTAAACTCTCCATGCCTGATCCAACGGGTATATGTTTTATCAAATGCCCATTTAGTCAAATGATTGAGAATTTCATCGGGTCTCTTATGAAAAAATTTATGGCACATAAAACAAGGACAACGTAGCTTGGAGCGGCCTCCACTATTTTCTACTTCAAATTTAATAAATTCCTTAACCCCTGCTTCATATTCAGGGTCACCCGGCTTCGATGTTGATATCCAATTTCGATCCATTTCTAACCACCAAGAACAAGACCTCAAATCTTAAAATTGTCACATATGTGAAGCTCATATAAAGGGAATTTTGAATATAACCACAAAATTTACAACATCTATAAAACAATATATATAAATAAAACAATAATTGCATGAGTATATTAATATTGTATAAAAGTTGAAAGTCAAGATTGAGATAAATTAACTTAAAAATATCACATAAGTAAAGCTTTTATAAAGGAAATTTGGAATATAACCACAAGATTTACAAAATCTATAAAAAATATATATATGTATTTAAAAAATAATTTCAAGAGTATATTAATATTGTGTAAAAAAACAAATATCATATTCATTAAATAATAGCAATAAGCTATTCCATTTTTCTATTCATTTTTTAAGCACAAACAATATACTACACAAAGTAAAGAGTAGTAGAAACATGGACCACTAGTCATTTACTATTTATTTTTTAATGTGAGCAGCATGAACATCAAATTTGAAGAGCTTCCACATTCATGTTCTGTCATTTTTTATAGCACATATTTTTTCACATGCAATTATTTTAGGAATCCTTACATGTGGGGTTAGCTTATATACTATATTTTATACACCTTTTACAAAGGTACAAAACAGAACTTTTGCGGGAAAATCAAATTCCTAAGAACTACTATATATAACTGCTCGTATCTTAAACAAAGCTCTCTAAGCCAAACAACTAACCAACGCAGTATAACAAGACGATTAACATACAAATTTTATGCAAATAGATACAATAGAAAAACTGAAAAGAATTTGAATCATTATGCATTTTTATGAATAATATAGCAAAACAAACAAGGCAACCTCAATAAAACAGTAGATTATGAACAAAAATCATTCATTTTTATGAATTATATGTACCACATACATAGTTACAACAGCAATTGAATGAATAAATCGAAACTGAAAGAAAAAAATAAAAATAAATAATACCTCGCGCGGATGTCCTTCTTCAAAGTTAGGGTTTTAATGAAAAATCGAACGGAAGAATGGAGTGCGCCTGAAGAATGGAGTGCGAACTTCAGTGGTGGAAGAATGGAGTGCGCCGGAAGAATGGAGTGCGAACGATGGAGTTTGATTACAATGGAACGGTGGTGTAACAATGGAGTGAATTGAATGCAATTATGCAATTATGGATGGAATTTGAGTGCAGTCTGCAGTCGCGCCGGCAACCTTTAGGTGGAGGTGGACGAAGGTACGCCGGCAAGTGGAGAAGGAGGTAGCTAGATTAGCGCGGTGTCAAGCTAAGGGAAGGAGTTTAATCGACATTACGCTAACAGAAAAGCAAAAATTTGAAGCAGAAGAGAAAGTGAAATTAAATTATTTTAGGGATTTTGGCGGTTTAGAATTAGGAAAAGCAGAGACCGGTTATTACTTTCCAGTGGTCTCTTCCAATTTTTAATTTGAAAAAATAAAAAAAAAATCACCTAGAGACTGGTTTTGTAAAATAATTGGTCTCAAACTATTTTAATTAAAATGTAAGAATATTCTAAAATACCCCAAGAGACCAGTTATCTTTAAAAACTAGTCTTTTGAATTTATTTTGAGACCGGTTTTTAATGGTAAATGGTCTCTTGGAACAAAGAGACCGCTTATGTAGTCTACAGGTCTATTATTTTTGGTCTCTTTGGCCAATTTTGTAGTAGTTGTTTTTTACTCTAATTTGATTCAAAAAGCTTAGTTTGAATACATTTGACTTTCGTTTGATTCAAAAAGCTTTGTTTGAATGTGTTTAACTGTCATTTGATTGAATTAGCTTTGTTGAATACATTTGGCTTTCGTTTGATTTAAAATGCTTTGTTTAAATGTGTTTCACTTTCATTTTATTTAATTTGCTTTGTTGAATAAATTTTATTTTTGTTTGATTTTAAAAGCTTTGTTTTAATGTGTTTGACTTTCATTTGATTAAAAAAGTTGTGTTTGAAAGTGATTGACTTTCATTTGATTCATTCAAAAAACTTTGTTCGAATGTGTTTAACTTTGATTTGATTCAATTAGCTTTGTTGAATGCATTTGACTTTCATTTAATTTAAAAAGCTATGTTTGAATTTTTTTGACTTTCATTTAATTAAAAAGTTTTGTTTGAATGTGTTTCACTTTCATTTGATTTAAAAAACTTTGTATGAAAATTGACTTTCATTTGATTGAGTTAGATTTGTTTGAATGTGTTTGAATTTCGTTGGATTTAAATAGCTTTGTTTAATGCATTTGACTATCATTTAATTTTAAAAGCTCTATTTGATTGTGTTTAACTTTCATTAGATTAAAAAAAGCATTGGTTAAATTTGTTTGACTTTCATTTGATTCAAAAAACTTTGTTTGAATGTGTTTGACTTTAATTTGAGTCAATTAGATTTATTGAATATATTTAAGTTTCGTTGAATTTAAAAAGCTTTGTTTGAATGTGTTTGATTTTCATTTGATTCAATTAGCTTTGTTAAATGCATTTGATTTTTGTTTGATTGAAAAAGTTTTGTTTGAATGTTTTTGACTTTCTTTTGATTCAAAAACTTTGTTTGAATGTGGTTGACTTTTATTTGACTCAATTAGCTTTTTTCATGCATTTGAATTTCAATTAATTGAAAAGACTATGTTTGAATTTGTTTGACTTTCATTTGATTAAAAACGTTTTGTTTGAATGTGTTTACTTTCTTTTTATTCAAAAAATTTGTTTAAGTGTGTTTGCTTTTCATTTGATTTAAAAAGCTTTGTTTCAATGTGTCGGACTTTCATTTGATACAATTAGCTTTCATAAGTACATTATAATTTCAATTGATTAAAAAAGCTATTATTCTTTGTGTTTGACTTTCATTTGATTCAAATAAATTTGTTGAATATATATGACTTTTGTTTAATTTAAAAAGCTTTGTTTGAATGTGTTTGACTTTCGTTTGATTTAATTAGCCTTGTTGAATGCATTAGACTTTCATTTAGTTTAAAAAGCTCTGTTTGAATTTGTTTGACTTTCATTTTATTTAAAAAGTTTTGTTTAAATGTATTTGACTCTCTTTTAATTCAAACACCTAAGTTTGAATGTGTTTTATTTTCATTTGATTTAATTAGCTTCGTTTGAATGTGTTAAACTTTCATTTGATTCAATTAATTTTTGTTACATGCTTTTGACTTTTGTTTAATTTAAATGGAAAAATGTAATCTAATAATCCCACCTTTAGTCAGTTTTCAATAAACAATCCGACCTTTTAAAATTCCAGAAACAATCCCACCTTTGACCCTCATCTTCCACTAACGATCCCATTGACCTACAACCCGTTAAATAAGTTAATTTCCTTTTTTACCTTTTTAACTACTTTTATTCTCAAGCCACTAGTCCAACCACCATGGCCACCCCAACACTCACTCCTTACCGCCACCCTCACCTACTAAGCCACCACAAAACCCTCCAACCGTGCCAAAAAACCCTATAACAACCCCCTAATCCCAACCCCAGCCTCGAAAACTCCACCCACAACCTCGAAAAACCCCACCCTTGCCCTGAAACTTAATCCTCTACCCCGAAATATTCCACCCCAGCCCCGAAATTTCACCCACAACCTCGAAAAATGCCATCCATCATCTCTCAATTTGATTTTTTGCTTGAAATTAAACGCAAATTATGATTTCAGTCAACTGAAAAGTCGAATTAAAAGGGAATTGATGATTTACAGGAGATAAACATACCAAAGAGAAGAGGGAAAGAGCTGGAGAAGGAGAAAGAGGGGTTGCGACAGTGGTTGCGGTCATTGTGGGTGCTTGAGATTCGCGGCAGTGCTTTTTTGGTTGGGTTTGCTAGAAAAGCAAGGGAGGTGATGCGGTGGCGGGGATGGGGAGGGGATGCGCTTGCTATGGATGGGGGTTTTGGTTTTTTTTTTTTTTTTTTTTTGTTTTTTTAAAATAAAAAATAAACCAATTAAAATTTGACATGTGTCTTATAACCTAAGAGAACCGATTATCAAAACAATCTAACCCATTAGGGATCGTTAGTGGAAGATTGGGGTCATGGGTTGGATTATTTCTGGAATTTCAAAAGGTAGGATTGTTTATGGAATACCGACTAAAGGTGGGATTATAAGATTACATTTTTCCATTTAAAAAGCTTTGTTGAAATTTGTTTAACTTTCATTCTAATAAAAAATATTAGTTTGAATGTGTTTAACTCTCATTTGATTAGAAAAGCTTTATTTGAATATGTTTGAATTTTTTTTTTCTTTTTGGTAGATAAAGAATTTTATTACCAAAAGTAAAGAGTTACTACCCAAAAAGTAGTAACTACAAGAAATGAAAGTTCAGTACATACCCTCTGGGCCAAAGAAGCAACAAAACCAAAGCTCGAAGGCAATACAAAAACAACAACTACGGAACCTCTAACTAACAAAGGTAGAGGAAACCGAAGCTACAACCAAAAGTAGGTAATAAACCTAATAATCCAAAGATAACAAAGGTGAGTATAAAAAAGCATTAGCTTAGCTTGAAAGCATACACCATCCGCCAACATCCTCATAAAAACCAGCTTGATAACAATCCCACAGTCAGCCTGCCAGGACAGAACAACAACATGCATGCAGTACAACCCCGGACAAAAGATCGCAGCTATGAACCATCATCCAGCAGCACAAACATAAGGAGGCTCAAGCAAGACAGAGAAGCACAAGATGTCACGATAAAGGAAGATCAACAACTACCACAACGGAAGAGGCAAAAGAAGGAGTCCTGGAAGAAACAGCAAACAAGGAAGCAATAGGAATATCACCCACCATACAATCCAGGCCATCAACTAGCACCTCATACTAGGAGACAACACTAAAAATAGGGCCTCAACCTACTACACACCAAGCAAGCTAGAATAACCAAGACTCACCCTTAGCAACCAACTTCCACCACACCAAAACAACGACAGAGAAAACACCACCACCAGCATCACCATAAAATAGCTTGATAACACCCCATAGTCAGCCTGCCAGGACAGAACAATAGCATACATGCAGTGCAAACAAGAACAAAAGATCGTAGCCATGAACCATCAGCCAGCAGCACAAACACAAGGAGGCTCAAGTAAAACATAATAGCATAAGATGCCTGGACAGAGGTAGATCAACAACCACCACTACCAAGGAGGTAAAAGAAGGAGCCTGGACAAAAGCAAGAACCAAGGTAGAAAGAGGGATACCACCCACGATACAATACAAGCCATCAACTATCACCTCATGATAGGGGACAACACTAAAAACGGGCTTCATCCCACTACATACCAGGCAAGCTAAAAAGGCCAAGACTCAACCATGACCGCCAACCTCCACCAAATAAAACAAAGAACACGTTCCACCAGCATCACCATAAAATTAGCTTGGTAATAACCTTGTAATCAGCATGCCATGACAGAACAAAAGCATACAAGCAATACAAACCAGGACAAAGGATCGTAGCCATGATCCATCAGCCAGCATCACAAACACAGGGGCTCAAGCAAAGTAGAAAAGCATAAGATGCCGAGGAAAAGAGAGCTCGGGCAAAAGCAAGACCCAAGGAAGAAAGAGGGATACCACCCACCATACAATCCGAGCCATCAACTAGCACCTCATGCTAGGAGACGACACTAAAAATGAGGCCTCATCCCACTACATACCAAGGCAAGCTAAAATGACCAAGACTCACCATACAACCAACATCCACCAAATAACACAAAGAAAAAACACCCTCAACCAGCATCACCATAAAATCAGCTTGGTAATCACTCCATAGTCATCATGCCAAGACAGAACAAAAGCATACATGCAATACAAACCAGGACAAAGGATCGTAGCCATGAACCATCAGCCAGCATCATAAACACAAGGAGGCTCAAACAAAGCATAAAAGCAATAGATGCCGAGGAAAGGATAAATCGAAAACTTCCATAATGGAAGAGGCATGAAAAGGAGTCCAGGCAGAAGCAAGAAACAAGGGAGCAATAGGAAAACCACCAATCATACAACACAGGCCATCAGCTAGCACCTCATGCTAGGACAACAATAAAAAATAGGGTCTCATCCCACTACACACCAAGCAAGCTAATTAAGCCAAAACTCAACTATGACAGCCAACCTCCAGCAACTATCCACCATCAATAGGCATAATCATAAAATCACAACTAAATAACAACCCGGAAACTAGTTTTCTAGGACAACGGCATGGCATGCATACAATACAAAACAGGACAAAGGATCGCTACCATGGACCATCAACCAACAACACTAATCACTAGGAAGCTTAAGATGAAAAATGAATACAATATGCCTAGATAGTAGTTACAACCAAAGAAGCAAATCCCATTTTACACAAAGATAAAATAAAAGGAGGAAAATAAAAATATTTAGCCTTCCTTTAATAGTTGATGAACAAGGGAAATATCTCAATCTCAACAATAAACAAATCAGAGAAGCTGCCACTAACCTCCGAGCTCATCCTCCAAGAAGAAGACCCGCAAACAGCAGAAAAACCCCCGGAGAAACGAACCCAGAAATCAATACAAAGTCCCGACAACAAACATCAATCAGGGGAACCCATTTCAGCGATTCCCATCAACCGAAGAGAACAGAGCATAGCCCCGTCGACAACAGTCAAGAGTTGAAGACACCCACTGAACTAGACCCATCACCAGTAACAAAGACCAGAGAAAACGAAACCCAGCCACCGGAAAACTAGCCCAAAAATCCACAACATTCTTTGAGCAAGAACCCAGAAAATCGAGGGTTTGATTTAGCCCCAAACACCAAGAATCAGCCTCACGAATGAGCTTCCAGCAAATTCCAGCTACTGGGATAAAATACAACTCAAATCACCGCCCAGCCACCAACCGGAATCAGCCTAGCAAACGAAAAATCTACACTTTCAACCACAAACCGGCTGCTGGAAAAGAATAGCATGAACACCGTCCAGCCGCCGCGCCAACCAGAACAACCACCGGAACACCGAACTTAGACCCTTCTTCAATCTCGAGCAAAGAACCCAGAAAATCGAAGAAGGAATCAATACTCTTCGCAGCACCGTCCAGCAGCTTTGATTGATTTAGAAATCAAACCCAAAAAACCCAGAAACAACCCAACAAGAAAAATTAAAACTTTAAACACATCCCGACCAAACAGCCGCCGCATCTTCAATCTTGAATGAAGGTCGAATAACAGACCTAAGAACCAAAAGCCCTTAGGGTTTGTATTTTGACATTGAAGAACAAGAAACAAGCTTCTCAATCTAACCCTTTGAAGAAGAATCCGATGAAGGAAACCACCAGGACCCTTCTTCAAAGGGCTAGAGAGAAGCTAGAGTTTCTCTCACTAGAACAAAACCCTTGTATTTTTAATTGAATATGTTTGAATTTCATTTTATTCAATTAACTTTGTTTCAATGTATTTGACTTTCATTTAATTCATTTAGATTTGTTCGAATGTCTTTCACTTTCATTTAATTTAAAAAGCTCTTTTTGAATGTGTTTGACTTTTATTTGATTCAAATAGCTTTGTTTGAATGTGTTTAACTTTTATTTTATTCAAAAGACTTTGTTTGAATGTGTTTGACTTTCATTTTATTCAATTTGTTTTTGTTGGATGCATTTGACTTTCATTTATTCAAAAAGCTCTATTTAAATTTGTTTGACTCTAATTTTATTCAATTAGCTTTTTTTTTTTTTTTTGGTAAATACAGATTTTTATTACCAAAAGAGAGAAGTTACAACTTACAAAGCTAAGTTATAACAGACACCCAAACAACACAAGACCTGCAAAACAACAGGCCAAACAACCACCAGACAAAGGTTCTAGATTCAAGCCTAGCCACCTTCTAGAAAGGGTTCTAGGAAGAACCAGGAACACAACTGGACTTAGACTATCAGCCACCTTCTAGGAAGGATTCTGAAAGACAGGACCAGAATAGACACCAAAAGCAAATAGCATAGTAGACAGGCTAACAACTGCAAAACCAGCAGCAGACTAAACAAATAACAAATACTTCTCACTAGGGTTACATCTGCAAGCAACTAAAAACACAATGTCCCTAATAAACACTCTTAAAAGATTTACAATCTCCATTAAACATCATAGCATTTCTCTACATCCAAATATTATAAACAGTTTAGCAAACAGCATATCAATTAATCTGTTCCTGACAGTGGACTTCCTACAACACTTAGCAATTCATTGTTGTTCTTCAGAAAACTACAAAACAGGTCTAGAAAAACTCAGCGGATGCAAAACAGATCTCCAGATTTCTTTTGAGTATGGGCAGTCAAAGAACAGATGTTCCATAGATTCAGCAGCTCCAGAGCAAAGAAAACAGATAGGGTCACATGGAATGTGCCAGGAAAGTAACCTATCTTTAGTCACCAGTCTGTTCATCAAAACTAACTAAGTTATGAAAAGGCTTTTAGGAGAAGCATGGTTGTTACAGATGATTCTTTTCCACTCAACTTTGGGGCTTTGAGGTCTGATTAAATCATAGAGTTTTTTTTATACTCATTTTACCCTTAAAAGTCACAGCAGACCACCCCCCAACATCATTAATCATGTCTCTACAGGACATGATCTTTTTAAGAACCCCGGAGGACTTCTTAGGAATAGAAGCAGTCCAGAATTTCTTATTAGCAAAATAATAGGTGTGAATCCACTTAACCCATAAGTTATCAGACTTATGAGCACAATCCCAAAAAAATCTTAGCAATAGCAGCTTTGTTCCAAGTGATGTTCCACCCACCACAAGACTTGGGAAGAGACATAAACTTTCAAGCAACCAGTCTTAGAAGGATTGCCATTTCCTGTCCAAAGAAACCATCTAAACTTTGATTCAATTTCTCTAATGATTTTCTTTGGGAGAACAAAAATCTGAGCCCAATAAGCTTGAATACCAAAGAGCACACTCTTGACAAGTTAGAGCCTACTATCATAGGACAAATGTTTAGCAGTCCAAGAGTCAATTCTAGAGGTGATTCTCTTAACTAAAGGCCTACATTATTAGATTGTAAGCTTTATAGCAAAAAGAGGAACACTAAGATACCTAAAAGGCAAAGTACCCTTATTCATTCCCAAGGTTCCCTGTAAAGAATCTTGCTCTAAATCAGTGAGGCCACCAAAATAGACATCACTTTTATCAAGATTAGCAACAAGAAAAGAAGCACTAGAGAATTTCTGAAAAGCCTGAAGAAGAAGATGCACTGAAATAAGATCACCTCTATAGAAAAGAAGCAGATCATCAGCAAACATAATATGAGTAATTCCCAGCTTTTCACATCTAGGGTGAAAATTAAAGTTTGGATCCTCAGTCATCTCAGATAAACACCTAGAAAGATATTCCATGCAAATGGAAAAAAGAACGGGAGACATAGGATCCCCTTATCTTAAGCCTTTCCTAGCTGGAAAAAAAAGCAGTAGGGTAGCCATTGAGAATAATAAAATAAGAAACAGTGGTCATACAACTCATAATCCAATTAATAACTTTGTTAGGAAAACCTAACTCACCAAGAACAGTTCTAAGAAACCCCCATTCAACAGAATCATAAGCCTTCCTCAAGTCAATCTTGAGCATGCATCTAGGAGTGATGAATCTGTGAGAGTAACCTTTAGTAAGCTCAGTAGCAAGTAAGATGTTATCACCAATATGCCTACCAGGAATGAACCCAGCTTGAGAAGAGCTAATAGCATAATTGATAACCTGAGCAATCCTAGCTGTAAGAACCTTAGAAATAAGCTTATACACCATAATACAGCAGGCAATAGGTCTGTATTCCTTGACATAGGAAGGGAATTGAACTTTGGGCACAAGAGTATTTATAGTGCAATTCCACTGTCTAGCAATCTGACCATGATCAAAGAAATCAAGAACAACACTGTAAACATCACCTTTGATCTGACTCCAAGTTTGTTTAAAGAACACAGCATTAAAACCATCAATACTAGGAGCTTTTTCATCACCAATAGCAGCTAGAGCTTGGTCAATAGGCTTAGACAGAAGTAAACAGTCTTCAGGGCTAAGCTGTTTTCCAGCTCTGAGAGTATTAAGGTCAGCAGCAGGCAAAGAGTTAGCAGTAGACCCTAGCAGGGCCTTATAAAACTTCTAAACCTCAGCCTCAATAAGAGTAGGATCCTTAAGCTAATCACCAGAATCATTATAGATAGTATCAATTCTCTTCCTGTTCTTCCTTTGCTTAAGGACAAAAAAGAAATAGTGAGAGTTTGAATCACCCACCTTAATCCAGTTCACTGTTGATTTCTGCTTTAAAATGCTCTCTTGAATATTCATCCAATATTTAACTTTCTCAATGGACTCAGCTTCCTGAAACTGGAGACTAGCATTAGAAAAGTCATCTGCAAGCTTGGATTGAATATCATGCAAAAGATTTCTAGCATTTTCCAAACTCTCAGGAACCATAGAAAAGTGCTTAATATTTAAGTTTTTCAGACCACTTTTAACAGATTTTAATTTGTTCCAAATTGCAACCATAGAGGTACCAGGGACATAAATATTCCAATGAGAAGAGACAATATCATCAAAATCAACATGAGAATCTAAATAGTTCATAAATCTTAAAGGTCTGCCTCTCCCTGCCATAGTGTGCCCAATATCCACCAAAACAGGACAATGGTCAGAAAGATTAGGAGGAAGATAGATAGCCTCAGCATGCCCATAAGAAAGCATCCAAGACTCATTTACCAAACCCCTAACAATTCTAGTAGTTGTTTTATTAGACCCATGCCCTTTATTATTCTAGGAATAAAAGACCCCTTGCTCTTAATTTCAGCAAGATCTAAATCAAGAATGAAATCTTGAAAATCTTTCACTTCATAATCAGTGATTGGGTTACCGTTCAATCTGTCATTAGCAGAAAGAATAGTATTAAAATCACCTATATAGAGCCAGGGAAGCTAAATAGTGCCTAAGTTCTTAATGTCACTCCACATAGGTTTCCTATGTTGAATAGAATGAAGGCCATAGACAAAAGTACAAGCTACCTGGTGCTGCAGATCCTTAGTAGACACAATAGTATAAATAAACTGTTCATTTATAGAAATAACATCAACATTCACAGTATCACACTTCTAACTAACCCATATTCTACCTTTAAGAGAGAGAGAATAGTTACAACTCTAATCCCAAGCTCTCCCAAATTTCTTCTGAAAAGTAACAAGATTATGAGACTTAACTTTAGTTTCCAGTATAGCAATAACATTAAAAGAATGATCCTTGAGTAACTGCTTTACAACATTTACTTTGTTAGGGTAATTAAGACCCCTGAGTTCCAGGTTGTGATAATCATGGAACCAAAGAGGGATTACCATCACCTTCGATAGGTTCTTGACTATCTTCAAAAAGGGCAGAGTAAGGATTAGTACTAGGAACAGTTTGATTCATCTAAGCAGTACTATGACATCTATGCTTCCTTCCAACAACTCTCCAATCATTATCAGAGTTTGCTTGCTGAGTTATAAGAGCAGGAGTAAAAATACCAGTGCCATGGACGATACCATTTGCAGCATTATCACCAGAATTAGGAGCTACAAGGTCAGAGGTAGGGATAAGGTGAGCCTTAGGAACCTACACCTTTGCCTGTCCTTTTGACTGAACTTTAGTAGTTCCTTGTTTCTTTAGAGGTTGAGTCTTTTTAGTGCTGCAATCATGGCCCACCTTATTACATTTCTTGCAAAAAGGGGGGGGGGGGGTCCATTCAAAAAGCACCTTTTGCTCAATTAGAATACCATATGGACTCTCAATCCAGATAGTTTTAGGGAGAGACTTGGCAATGTCAATTTCAATAAGCAATCGGGCAAAAGAAACTCTCAATTGTTGTGAAGTACACTCATCAGCACAAATAAGGACACCAAAAACATTCCCCATTCTACTTAAAGTATCAACTCCCCACTAGTTCAGAGGTAAGTTTGGAAGCTTGACCCTAATAGGGACAGTTCTCAATACCTCACCATGAAAATCAAACTTCTCAGACCAAGGTTTCACAATAGCAGCCTTACCAAAGAACATATGAGGGCCAGCACAAAGAAATGTATTCATATCATCACTATTATGCATTTTAATCAAGAAATAACCATCATCATGCCAAAAAACATCCGGTTTAGCTATATTAGGCCAGTTTTCAGTAATATACCTATGAACAGCAGCAATAGTGGGAGAATAACCTATGACATAGAAAACAATAGTAAATCTCCACTTAAGGGTACCTTCTTTGAGCTCAGCTTGCTGTAACTAAGCCACAACTTTCCCATCCTTAAGAACAGGAGCTACAAAGGAGAGAGCAGAACCCTTTGTAGTGAGCTTAGAAGGAGCTATCTTCTAAGTGGAAGGAATCATTTTAAGCTGATCAGGCACTTCAACTTCAACCTCAGGAATGATCGAGGGTTTAAGTAGTGTCGTTAGTCTACTAACCCTAATCAAATTAACAATTAATAATACCTAAACTACCCTAATACGAGTATAGGGGTAAGTAAAGGGTCGAACCCAAAAGGACTAAGTGTATCAATCTATGCTAATTAGACTACTAGGAAAGCTTGTGAGGTAAAGAACGGTTCAACTAAACACTACTAAGAGCAAATAACTAAAACTAGGGAAAGTGGAATCCAATTACATCAATGCATTCAACAACATCAAACAATTAGATGAAAATGACCTCAATTAGGACGATTTACACATTTAACTCACTCTCACGCAATTAAACATGTTAATAATCCTACTAAACTAATTCACTCTCGTGCAACTAGCCTAGCAAAGATATGGAGGAATTTAGGGTTCTGAAACAACTCACTTTCGCACAATTGATTGAAAACAAAATTAAAAGCATAGAATCAATTAGCTAGAAAGATTCTAATCCATAAAAGCATCATCCATACACAATAATCAAGAAACAATTTCATACTAACCACAATCAATCATCAAATTAATTAACATAACCTTCATCCATTTCCCTAGAACAAAACCTAAAGTAACATAATGAACAAAAATATGGAAAACAAGATAAAATAATAATAAAGGCAAGAATCAACAACTAAACTAATTAAACTACTCAAATCAACAAATAAATAAGCAAAAACAATAATAAATGAAAGCAATAAAGGTGAGAGAAAGTTAAGAAGACTCATTGAATTTATGAGAGTAAAAATCCACAAATTTGCTTCTTCAAAATCCCAAAAACTCCATGAAAAATCCAAGCTTTCTCTCTCTAAACTACTCTAAACTAGAGAGAGAAACTCCTAATCTAACCCTAAGAGAGAGAAGCTCTCCTAAACTAACTAAGAAATTAGCATAATAGATCCCCCCTTTTTTACAAAGAGTCCCGTCTATATATATGTGGCTCCACACAAAAGAAAGAGACTTGGACAACAAGGCGCAAATAAATCGTAAACCCAGTCGTGCGCGCCCGCACATGAGTCATGTGCGCCCGCACACAATGTGTGTGCGCCCTCTCATCGTAGTGTGCGGCCGCAACTTTGTGGGTACAGGGAAAATAAGTGCGCCCGCACATGAGTCATGCGCACTCGCGCAAAGGTGTGTGCGCCCGCGCAGCGGTCGCGCAAACTCTCTGGTTTTGCTCTGTTTCTTCAGTCTGGCTGTGCGGGTTCTGACAGGGCTGCGCGCCCGCACAGCCTCACATGTGCGCCCGCGCATAAGCCGCACAGCACCCGGCGCACAACAGATAACTTGGCTTCTTGATATCCTCTTTCTTTCGGCGTATAATTCCTACAAAACCAAAGCATGGAGATCAAAATAAAAACAAAGAAAATAAGATAAATTAAATAAATTAAGAAAATAAGCTAAAAACTATTAAAAACCACTTAAAAACTCAAAATCAAGATAAAAGACGAGAATAAGTAAATAAAGAAATAAAGGACAAAAAGGGTTAAATTAATGGAAAAATAAGCCGAAAAACGACTCAATAAACACCCTAAAAAGTGGCATAAAAGTCACTTATCAAACTCCCCCAAGCTAACCTTTTGCTCGTCCTCGAGCAAATTAACATGAAACACGAAAGAAGGAGAATGATTTATTCAAGAAAAACTAGAACACTTAAGGAGACAAGAATGTACACTAAATCACTTTCGTAGGAATCACGGTCACTTTTAGCAACTAATGACAAGCCCTTTAAACCCCTAGATTGCCCTAGAGGACGAGTGTGCTCTCGTGAGGGTGTCCTAAGAGTTTAACCCACAACTCTAAATAAAAACCAAGGCAAGGCAATAAAAAGAAAAGAAAAATAAACATAAAACGAGAAAGAAAAACACAAGTTCATATTTGGACAAGAGATTGGAACAAACACCGATGGATGCGAACCTTTCTAAATAGACAAATGTATGCACGTTCCAAGATGTCAATGGTTGATTGAAACATAACTTATGCTAAGCATAGAGAACTAATGAGGACTCAATCCACCCTAGACTCAACCAATCAGGCCGCGTTCTCTCCACTAGCTTCAAATCAACCCTTAAGCTAGCTTCTCATGATTCCTCGAAGGAACCGGAAAAAAATAAAAGAAATGAAAAACTTTGAGAAGGTAATCCCGACATCTCAACTATGCACACTCTCTCCATAGGTTTGAAGTCTATCTCCCTCCACCATTCTTTGACCTAACCCTACTAAAGTCTAAGGGACTTTTATTAGGTTGTAACGTAAGGCTAAGGGTTAAGGCGGGGTAAAAATTTGAAAATTTGAAAATTTTGGTGATATTTCCTAAGTGAAGCAAAAGAGCGGCCTACTCTCAAAAACAAACTCAAGAATTCACAAAATATCAGACAAAAAATACCAATAATGCCAACTCCCCCAAGCTTACTCAACACTAACACACAATATATACAAAAAAAAGAAGGAACGCTCCCCCCCCCAAGCTTGAACGAAGCATTGTCCTCAATGCTTAAACTAGGGAAGAAAACGAAACCAAATTAAAATATATTATTTGTGTTTATTTGTTTCTTTTTTTTTTTTTTTTTTTTTTTTTTTTTTTATTATGTGTCCTTGCCTTTTTCTAACCATGGACGGCTTTTTCTTGAATTTTCATTTGATTTTCTTGAATTGCATCTTTCTCCTCGAACTTTTTGCATTTTCTTTTCAAGCTCAACTTTCAATACCGTACTTAAACCAATTCACAAAGTTTTCTTGCTCATGATCAACACTCTCAAAACTCAAACCTCACATGCCTATGCTTCACTAACTAAAAGGGTTGGTAAACATAGGCCATTGGGTTTGTAATGCGGTTTAAACATGAGCGGGAAACATTAGGCTCAAATTGGTTAATAAGTAGGCTGATGCAAAGTAGAAAATCAAATTTGTAACAAAATAAAAAGAAGATAAAGAAAAAATGAGAAAAGGTGCCCTTTTCCTCCCCTAGAGAGGCCCGGTCGCGATCTTGGGAGCTAGAGGTCAAAACAAGGATTAAGACATGCATAGTCAAGGATCCTAAATAGCCGCTCAACAAGGTGGTGAAGGCTAGAACAAATGAAGCTCACAAGGGATTATAACCAAACAAATACCAACCAAGGGTTTCAAATCCACTATAGAGAGCAACTCCATCTTACCACATTCCCGTGAACTAAGGATTCATGGACCCCTAAAAGTTCTTAAACCGGCTACCTTAGCATATAGTATCCTAGAGTCAACCAATGACACTCTCAAACCGTGCATACATTCACCACTTAGGAAGAAAAACATTCAAGAATGCAATTTCAAAATAAGATGTCCAAAATAAGAACAAACAAAACACATTTTGCCAAAATTACCTTGAAAGTAAACAAAATCTTTTTGGACTTTTCAAAATATAAGAAAGGCATGGAAATGCATATACTCAAGTGCATGGCATACATAAATCAACATCCCACCAAAGCATGATAGAATACCCTCCCCCAAGCTTGAATGAGACAATATACTCAAACATAAACTAAATAATCCATGGGAGGGGATAAGAAAGAAATCAACCCAACAAACCAACACATGTCTAACGAGTCACCAACCATTAGAGAAAGAGCTAGGAAAGATGTTACCGGATATTGGTGGGTGTAAATACACGCAAATGAACCAATTTAACCTTTCAAAGCCGATTTCCTTTTGAATTGAAATCTCGATTTCCACATGCTAGCAAAAATAGGCATCGAACTTCCTTGATTCTTGATCCAAACCAATGCATAAGTGTATATCAAGTCATGTACCTAGCAAAAGGCACACAAACATTTCCATGAGAGAAAATCTAATCTAAAAAGGAAAGAAAATGGAAGCAATAAAAACCTCGGGTTACTTCCCGAGAAAGGCTTGTTTAACGTCCAAGCGAGACCGCTCTAGTAAATAATATTGCAACGAACGCAAGAGCTTATCAAATGCACTACTACACATTTCATATGATAACAAGTAGGCAAATGAAGGGAGGAGGACGTGCAACAAGATTATTGCACGTAAATGAGGAGGAAGATGCCAAAAGAAAGAAGAAAAATCAAAAGAAAAATCGAGAAAATAAGAAGAGAAAGAAGAAGAAAAAAAAGGAAAAGAATATAAAGGCAAAACCTCCTCAAAATCTTTTTGGGTGGCATAATCACCCATTTCCTCAATGATGGGAGGATGAGAAGGAAAAGTCTCATCAAACAAGAGAGGGTCTTCAATAGGCTCTAAGACAAAAGAGGGGAGGAACATAGGATAGTAGGGGATGTGGTCAAATTTCCTTGAGAAAGGGACATGAGGAAGGGGAGGAGAAACAATGGTCTCACAAAGCCTCACATCACCAATGAGGGCATGAAAATCAATCATAGAATCCTCAAAAGAACACTCATGACTCACATCTCCCTCAAACAAAAACTCTCCCATAGAAACAACCTCATCCTCCTCTCTATCACAACGATGAACAACAACTCCCTCAAGATCCTCAAAGCCTAGAGTCTCTAAACCATGCATGAAAGGATAAAGGTTTCTCTCAAATTCATCCCTTTCCCATGAAGCATTGCCAATGAACTCTTTCAAGAGGCTATAATGATTTGTTACACCTTCAATAAACATACTAGCCATAACCTCAAATGAGTCCAAAGACTCATGGATAGATGGGTCACAAACATGCAAGGTAGACTCATCAAGATGGGGAAGGGGGTTGGAAACCTCGAAATCGACAATTTCTTCATTCACAACTCTTCCACCATCACTCAAGGGACTCTTAATCTCTCTTGATTTCTCAAACTCATCATCATCATCCTCATGAAATCCCTCATTCAAAATTGAAGATGGCTCACTCACATCCTCACCAAGGGAAGCTCTCAAAGGGGGTAAATAAGGGGAAGGATGGCATTCAAGCTCAAATGGGGAATGAAAAGGATCAAAATCCTCAAAAATCCCCTCATCACAAGAAAATCTCGCCTCAACTTCACACCCTTGGCCCACATCATTCTCAAAAACACTCTCACACTCCAAATGAGGTGCCTCACATCCATTTACATCAACCAAAGCACTCATCACTTGGGCAAGCCTCACTTCTCTCAATTTTTGTTCCTCTTGAAGCTCTTGGAGTTGTTGGGTGAGATATTGCATTTGAGAAAGAATTTGGGCTTCAATGTTATTAGGTTGAGGTTCATGATCAAAGTCAAATTGCACATCATCAAAATTAGCACAAGCCTCATCAAAATGAGCATAAGGGGGAAAGGTGTCAATTTGCATACTTGGATTACCACTAGGCACATAAGAAGTATCAAGAGAATTCATGCAAAAATTATAAGAATCTTGGCATTGAGAATCAAAGTAAGAAACATGAGATTCTCTATCTAAAGAATCTTTAGCAAGCCATGTGAGGAAATCCCACGCATCATGCATAGAAAAATGACAAAATCTACCATTATTCATGTCCTCAACCATTCCCCTAGTATACTCATTCATGCCCCAATAAGCTATATCACAAGCATCATTAAGAGAACACCCATGGTAACTAAGAAAACCATCTAGTCTTTCAAAGTAAGCATAAAAGGGTTCACCATCAAATTGAGGAAAAGATAAGCATGCCATTTTTATACAAAGAACAAAGAAAAGCAAACACAAATCAAATTATATACAAGAACCTAGTTAATCTAATCAACACAGATTAATGAACGCCTTAGTCCCCGGCAACGGCGCCAAAATTTGATCGAGGGTTTAAGTAGTGTCGTTAGTCTACTAACCCTAATCAAATTAACAATTTATAATACCTAAACTACCCTAATACGAGTATAGGGGTAAGTAAAGGGTCGAACCCAAAAGGACTAAGTGTATCAATCTATGCTAATTAGACTACTTGGAAAGCTTGTGAGGTAAAGAACGGTTCAACTAAACACTACTAAGAGCAAATAACTAAAACTAGGGAAAGTGGAATCCAATTACATCAATGCATTCAACAACATCAAACAATTAGATGAAAATGACCTCAATTAGGACGATTTACACATTTAACTCACTCTCGCGCAATTAAACATGTTAATAATCCTACTAAACTAATTCACTCTCGTGCAACTAGCCTAGCAAAGATATGGAGGAATTTAGGGTTCTGAAACAACTCACTTTCGCACAATTGATTGAAAACAAAATTAAAAGCATAGAATCAATTAGCTAGAAAGATTCTAATCCATAAAAGCATCATCCATACACAATAATCAAGAAACAATTTCATACTAACCACAATCAATCATCAAATTAATTAACATAACCTTCATCCATTTCCCTAGAACAAAACCTAAACTAACATAATGAACAAAAATATGGAAAACAAGATAAAATAATAATAAAGGCAAGAATCAACAACTAAACTAATTAAACTACTCAAATCAACAAATAAATAAGCAAAAACAATAATAAATGAAAGCAATAAAGGTGAGAGAAAGTTAAGAAGACTCATTGAATTTATGAGAGTAAAAATCCACAAATTTGCTTCTTCAAAATCCCAAAAACTCCATGAAAAATCCAAGCTTTCTCTCTCTAAACTACTCTAAACTAGAGAGAGAAACTCCTAATCTAACCCTAAGAGAGAGAAGCTCTTCTAAACTAACTAAGAAAATAGCATAATAGATCCCCCCTTTTTTACAAAGAGTCCCGTCTATATATATGTGGCTCCACACAAAAGAAAGAGACTTGGACAACAAGGCGCAAATAAATCGTAAACCCAGTCGTGCGCGCCCACACATGAGTCATGTGC
Organism: Chenopodium formosanum; assembly: GCA_024500155.1. Classification (NCBI taxonomy): domain Eukaryota; kingdom Viridiplantae; phylum Streptophyta; class Magnoliopsida; order Caryophyllales; family Amaranthaceae; genus Chenopodium; species Chenopodium formosanum. The sequence continues at coordinate 47,095,847 of CM044880.1, forward strand.
GCCCGCACACAATGTGTGTGCGCCCTCTCATCGTAGTGTGCGGCCGCAACTTTGTGGGTACGGGGAAAATAAGTGCGCCCGCACATGAGTCATGCGCGCCCGCGCAAAGGTGTGTGCGCCCGCACAGCAGTCGCGCAAACTCTCTGGTTTTGCTCTGTTTCTTCAGTCTGGCTGTGCAGGTTCTGACAGGGCTGCGCGCCCGCACAGCCTCACATGTGCGCCCGCGCATAAGCCGCACAGCACTCGGCGCACAACAGATAACTTGGCTTCTTGATATCCTCTTTCTTTCGGCGCATAATTCCTACAAAACCAAAGCATGGAGATCAAAATAAAAACAAAGAAAATAAGATAAATTACATAAATTAAGAAAATAAGCTAAAAACTATTAAAAACCACTTAAAAACTCAAAATCAAGATAAAAGACGAGAATAAGTAAATAAAGAAATAAAGGACAAAAAGGGTTAAATTAATGGAAAAATAAGCCAAAAAACGACTCAATAAACACCCTAAAAAGTGGCATAAAAGTCACTTATCAAGGAACAACTTATTTAGAAACAGGAACAAAATTGGGCTCAGAAACCAATAAAACAGTATCTTCAGGAACCCTAGGTATTGTTGGACTTGGATTTCTGGGAATAGTCCCAAAATTAAGTTCAGGATTACCTTCAGGCAACTCAGAATTAGTAATCGAAGTGATTCCTAGAGTATTTCAAGAAGAGTTAGTCCTCAAATCCAATGGAACAATAGTTTTTGGTACTATTTGATTGGCTTTGATCAACCGGGCATGGAAATCCTCAAGAGCAGTTCAGCCCTAGTAACCTTCCCACCTGAAAAACGACTCAGATGAGACGGAGGAGTGATAAGCTCCTCAGGATCTTTATCAATTTTTAGAATCGATGAAGATCCAGTAAAACCAGCCACATTCAATCGATTAACATCATTACCTAACAAAGTCAAAGAAGATTTAGAAGGGTGATTCAAGTTATTTGGAGGCTTAGGAGTAGATTGCTTCTTCTTTTTTTTCCATTGAAACTCAATCATGCTGAAGCAAAACAAGCAAAATCAAATCGCCATGGGAGGAAGAAGAAGAGAGAAAAGTCAACACAAAGTCAAACCTCCTTGAATATGTTTGACTTTCATTTGATTCAAAAATCTTATCCAATTAGGTTTGTTTGAATGTATTTGACTTTCATTTAATTCAATTTATTTTTGTTGAATGCATTAATCTTTTATTTTATTTAAAATCTCTATTTTAATTTTTTTTAACTTTCATTATGTTAAAAATGCTTTGTTTGAATGTGTTTGACTCTCATTTGATTCAAAAATCTTTGTTTTGAATGTTTTTAACTCTCATTTGATACAATTAGCTTTGTTTGAAAGTGTTTGACTTTCATTTGATTCAATTAGCTTGGTTGAATGCATTTGACTTTAATTTAATTTAAAAGCCTATGTTTGAATTTGTTTGACTTTCATTTTATTTAAAAAGGTTTGTTTGAATGTGTCGGACTTTCATTTGATACAATTAGCTTACATAAGTACATTTGAATTTCAATTGATTCAAAAAGCGTTTATTCTATGTGTTTCACTTTCATTTGATTCAAATAAATTTGTTGAATATATTTGACTTTTGTTTTATTTAAAAAGCTTTGTTTGAATGTGTTTGACTTTCATTTGATTTAATTACCCTTGTTGAATGCATTTGACTTTCATTTAGTATAAAAAGTTCTGTTGATTTTGTTTGACTTTCATTTGATTCAAAAAGTTTTGTTTGAATGTATTTGACTCTCATTTAATTCAAACACTTATGTTTGAATGTGTTTTATTTTCATTTGATTTAATTAGCTTTGTTTAAATGTGTTAGACTTTCATTTGATTTAATTCATTTTTGATGCATGCATTTGACTTTTATTTAATTTAAAAGGAAAAAATGTAATCTAGTAATCCCACCTTTAGTTAGTCTTCCATAAACAATCCAACCTTTTAAAATTCCAGAAACAATCCCACCTTTGACCCTCATCTTCACGATCCCATTGACCTACAACCCGTTAAATAAGTTAATTTCCATTTTTTTTACTTTTTTAACTACTTTTATTCTCAAGCCACTAGTCCAAATACCATGGCCACCCCAACACTCACTCCTTACCACCACCCTCACCTACTAAGCCACCACAAAACCCTCCAACCGTGCCAGAAAACCCTATAACAACCCCCTAATCCCAACCCCAGCCACGAAAACTCCACCCACAGCCCTGAAAAACCCAACCCTCTCCCTGAAACTTAATCCTCTACCCCGAAATATCCCACCTCAGCCCCGAAAATCCACCCACAACCTCAAAAAAATGCCACCATCATATCTAAATTTGATTTTAACTTGAAATTTAACGCAAATTATGATTTCAATCAACTGAAAAATCGAATTGAAAGGGAACTGATGATTCAGAGGAGAAAAACATACTAAAGAGAAGAGGGAAAGATAAGGAGAAGGAGAAAGAGGGGTTGCGGCAGTGGTTGCGACCATTGCGGGTGCTTGAGATTCACGACAGTGGTTTTTAGGTTAGGTTGGCGGGAAAAGAAAGGGCGGGTCGGGGATGGGAGGGGATGGGGAGGGGATGCGATGGCTGGGGACGGGGGGTTTTGTTTTGTTTTTTTTTTTTTTTTTTTTTTCTTTTTAGGTTTTTTTTTAAATAAAAAATAAACCTATAAAAATTTGACATGTGTCTTATAACCTAAGAAAACCAGTTATCAAAACAATCCAACCAATTAGGGATCGTTAATGGACGATTGGGGCTCTAGGTGAGATTGTTTCTAGAATTTCAAAAGGTGGGAATATTTATGGAATATTGACTAAAGGTGGGATTATAAGATTTCATTTTTCCATTTAAAAAGCTTTGTTGAAATTTGTTTAACTTTCATTTTATTCAAAAAGCTTAGCTTGAATGTGTTGAATTCTCATTTGATTAAAAAAGTTTTTTTTTTTAATATGTTTGACTTTCATTTGATTCAATTAACTTTGTTTTAATGTATTTGACTTTCATTTAATTCAATTAGCTTTGTTCGAATGTCTTTGACTTTCATTTAATTTAAAAAGCTCTGTTTGAATGTGTTTGACTTTTATTTGATTTAAATAGCTTTGCTTGAATGTGTTTGACTTTTATTTTATTCAAAAAACTTTGTTTCAATGTGTTTGACATTCATTTGATTCTTTTTTTTTGGTTAAATGCATTTGACTTTCATTTATTTAAAGAGTTCTGTTTAAATTTGTTTGACTCTAATTTTATTCAATTAGCTTTGTTTGAATTTGTTTGACCTTCATTTGATTTAATTTATTTTTGTCGAATGCATTAATCCTTTATTTTATTTAAAAAGCTCTATTTCAATTTGTTTGACTTTCATTATGTTAAAAATGCTTTGTTTGAATTTGTTTGACTCTCATTTGATTAAAAAATCTTTGTTCTTAATGTGTTTGACTCTCATTTGATTCAATTAGCTTTGTTTGAATGTGTTTGACTTTCATTTGATTCAATTAGTTTTGTTGAATGCATTTGACTTTAATTTAATTTAAAAACATATGTTGGAATTTGTTTGATTTTCATTTGATTCAAAAAGGTTTGTTTGAATGTGTCGGACTTGCAATTGATACAATTAGATATCATAAGTACATTTGAATTTCAATTGATACGAAAATATAGTATTCTATGTGTTTGACTTTCATTTGATTCTAGTAAATTTGTTGAATATATTTGACTTTCGTTTTATTTAAAAAGCTTTGTCTGAATATGTTTGACTTTTTTTTGATTTAATTACCCTTGTTGAATGCATTTGACTTTCATTTAGTTTAAAAAGCTCTGTTTGAATTTGTTTTACTTTCATTTGATTCAAAAAGTTTTGTTTGAATGTATTTGACTCTCATTAAATTCAAACACTTATGTTCGAATATGTTATATTTCCATTTGATTCAATTAGCTTTGTTTGAATGTGTTTGACTTTCATTTGAATTATTTTATTTTTGTTGCATGCATTTGACTTTTATTTGATTTAAAAGGAAAAATGTAATATAGTATTCCCACCTTTAGTCAGTCTTCCATAAACAATCCGACCTTTTAAAATTCCAGAAATAATCCCACCTTTGACCCTCATCTTCCACTAACGATCCTATTGACCTACAACCCGTTATACAAGTTAATTCTTGTTTTTCTTTTTTTAACTACTTTTAATGTCAAGCCACTAGTCCAACCACCATGGCTACCCCTACACTCACTCCTTACCTGCACCCTCACCTACTAAGCCACCACGAAACCCCCTAACCACGCCGGAAAACCCTATAACCACCCCCAAAATCCAAACCCAACCTCGAAAAACTCCACCTACAGCCTCGAAAAACCCCACACCAGCCCTGGAATTTAATCCTCATCCCTGTAATATTCCACCCTAGCCCTGAAATTCCGCCCACAACCTCGAAAAATGCCACCCATCATCTCTCAATTTGATTTTTGGCTTGAATTTAAGCGCAAATTATGATTTTAATCAACTGAAAAATCGGATTGAAAAGGAATTGATGATTCAGAGGAGAGAAACATACTAAAGAGAAGAGGGAAAGAGCAGGAGAAGGAGAAAGAGGGGTTGCGGCAGTGGTTGCAGCCATTGCGGGTGCTTGAGATTCGCCACAATGGTTATTTTGGTTGGGTTGGCGGGAAAAGCAAGGGCGAGCAAGGGATGGGAGGGGATGTGGTGGCGGGGATGGGGAGGGGAAGCGGTGGCTAGGGATGGGGGTTCTGTTTTTTTTTTTTTGTTTTTTTCATTTTAGTTTTGTATTTTTTTTTTTGTTAAAAAATAAACCTATAAAAATTTTACACGTGTTTATAACCTAAGAAAACCAGTTATCAAAAAAATCCAACCGGTTAGGGATCATTAGTGGACGATAGGGGCTCTAAGAGAGATTATTTCTAGAATTTCAAAAGGTGGGATTGTTTATGATATACCGACTAAAGATGGGATTATAAGATTACATTTTTCCATTTAAAAAGCTTTGTTGAAATTTATTTAACTTTCATTTTATTTAAAAAGCTTAGCTTGAATGTGTTTAACTCTCATTTGATTAAAAAAGTTTTTTTTGAATATGTTTGACTTTCATTTGATTCAACAAATTTTGTTTCAATGTATTTGACTGTCATTTAATTTAATTAGCTTTGTTCGAATGTCTTTGACTTTCATTTAATTTAAAAAGCTCTATTTGAATGTGTTTGACTTTTATTTGATTCAAATAGCTTTGTTTGAATGTGTTAGACTTATATTTGATTCAAAAAACTTTGTTTGAATGTGTTTGACTTTCATTTGATTCAATTTATATTTGTTGAATGTATTTTACATTCATTTATTCAAAAGGCTCTGTTTAAATTTGTTTGACTTTAATTTTATTCAATTTGCTTTGTTTGAATATGTTTGACTTTCATTTGATTTAATTTATTTTTGTTGAATGCAATAATTCTTTATTTTATTTAAAAAGCTTTATTTTAGTTTGTTTGACTTTCATTATGTTAAAAATGCTTTGTTTGAATGTGTTTGACTCTCATTTGATTCAAAAATCTTTGTTTTGAATGTTTTTTACTCTCATTTGATTCAATTTGCTTTGTTTGTATGTGTTTGAGTTTCATTTTATTGAATTAGCTTTGTTTGAATGTGTTTGACTTTCATTTGATTCAATTAGCTTTGTTTGAATGTGTTTGACTTTTTTTTTATTCAATTATTTGTTGAATACTTTTCACTTTCATTTAATTTAAAACCTCTATTTGAATGTGTTTGACTTTCATTTGATTAAAAAACCATTGTTTGAATATGTTTAGCTTTCATTTGATTCAATTAGATTTGTTCAAATATATATTTGAATTTCGTTTGATTTAAAAGCTTTGTTTGAATGTGTTTGAGTATCATTTGATTCTATTAGCTTCGTTAAATGCATTTGATTTTCGTTTAATTGAAAAAGTTTTTTTTGAATGTTTTTTACTTTCATTTGAATCAAAACCTTGGTTTAAATGTGTTTGACTTTCTTTTGATTCAAAAAACTTTGTTCGAATGTGGTTGACTTTCATTTGACTCAATAAGCTTTTTTAATTGCATTTTAACATATAATTTAAAAATCTTTGTTTTAATTTGTTGGACTTTCATTTTATTAAAAAAGCTTTGTTTTAATTTGTTGGACTTTTCATTTTATTCTATGTGTTTGACTTTCATTTGATTCAAATAAATTTGTTGAATATATATGACTTTTGTTATATTTAAAAAGCTTTGTCTGAATGTGTTTGACTTTCATTTGATTTAATTACCCTTGTTGAGTGCATTTGACTTTCATTTACTTTAAAAAGCTCTGTTTGAATTTGTTTGACTTTCATATGATTCAACAAATTTTTTTTCAATGTATTTGACTCTCATTTAATTCAACCACTTATGTTTGAATGTGTTTTATTTTCATTTGATTCAATTAGCTTTGTTTGAATGTGTTTGACTTTCATTTGATTCAATTTATTTTTGTTGCATGCATTTGACTTTTATTTAATTTAAAAGGGAAAATGTAATATAGTAGTCCCACCTTTAGTCAGCCTTCATAAACAATCCGACCTTTAAAAATTACAGAAACAATCCCACTTTTGACCCTCATCTTCCACTAACGATCCCATTGACCTACAACCCGTTAAACAAGTTAATTTTTTTTCCCCTTTTAACTACTTTTATCTTCAAGCCACTAGTCCAACCAACATAGCTATCCCAACACTCACTCCTTACCGGCATCCTCATCTACTAAGCAACCACGAAACCCTCCAACCATGCTGGAAAACCCTATAACCACCCCCAAAAATCAAACCCAGCCTCGAAAACCCCACCCACGGCCCCAAAAAACCTACACCAGCCTTGAAATTAATCCTCAACCCCAAAATATTCCACCCCACCCCCGAAATTCCACCCACAACCTCGAAAAATGCAACCTATCATCTCTAAATTTGATTTTTAGCTTGAAATTAAACGCAAATTATGATTTCAATCAATTGAAAAATCGAATTGAAAGGAAATTGATGAATTAGAGGAGAGAAACATACTAAAGAGAAAAAGGGAATAGAAGGAGAAGGAGAAGGAGAGAGAGGGGTTGCGGCAGTGGTTGCGGCCATTGCGGGTGCTTGTGATTTGCTGTAGTGGTTTTTGAATTGGGTTACAAGAAAAGCAAGGGCGGGCCGCGGATGGGAGGGGATGCGGTGGCAGGGTTAGGGAGGGGATGCGCTGGCTGGGGATGAGGGTTTTTGTTTCTTTTTTTGTTTTTTCTTTTTAATTTTGTTTTTTTTTTAATTAAAAAATAAACCTATTAAAATTTGACACGGGTCTTATAACCTAAGAAAACCAGTTATCAAAACAATCCATCCGGTTAAGGATCGTTAGTGGACGATTGGGGCTCTAGGTGGGATTGTTTCTAGAATTTGAAAAGGTGGGATTGTTTATGGAATACCGACTAAAGGTGGGATTATAAGATTACATTTTTCCATATAAAAAGCTTTGTTGAAATTTGTTTAACTTTCATTTTATTAAAAAAGAATAGCTTGAATGTTTAACTTTCATTTTATTCAAAAAGCTTAGCTTGAATGTGTTTAACTCTCATTTGATTAAAAAAAGTTTTTTTTTTAATGTGTTTAACTTTCATTTGATTCAAATAACTTTGTTTCAATGTATTTGACTTTCATTTAATTCAATTAGCTTTGTCCGAATGTCTTTGAATTTCATTTAATTTAAAAAGCTTTGTTTGAATGTGTTTGACTTTTATTTGATTCAAATAACTTTGTTTGAGTGTGTTTGACTTTTATTTTATTCAAAAAACTTTGTTTGAATGTGTTTGACTTTCATTTGATTCAATTTATTTTTGTTGAATGCATTTGACTTTCATTTATTTAAAAAGCTCTTTTTAAATTTTTTTAACTTTAATTTTATTCAATTAGTTTTGTTTGAATATGTTTGACTTTCACTTGGTTCAATTTATTTTTGTTGACTGCATTAATCTTTTATTTTATTTAAAAAGGTCTACTTCAATTTTTTTACTTTCATTGTTAAAAATGCTTTGTTTGAATGTGTTTGATTCTCATTGGATTCAATTAGCTTTGTTTGAATGTGTTTGACTATCTTTTGATTCAATTAGATTTGTTTGAATGTGTTTGACTTTCATTTGATTCAATTAGCTTTTTTGAATGTGTTTGACTTTAATTTAATTTAAAAAGCACTTTTTGATTTTGTTTGACTTTTTTTTTATTCAATTATTTGTTGAATGCATTTGACTTTCATTTAATTTAAAACCTCTGTTTGAATGTGTTGGACTTTCTTTTGATTAAAAAACCATTGTTTACATATGTTTGACTTTCATTGATTCAATTAGATTTGTTTAATATATTTAAATTTCGTTTGATTTGAAAAGCTTCGTTTGGATGTGTTTGAGTATCATTTGATTCAATTAGCTTTGTTAAATGCATTTGATTTTTGTTTAATTGAAAAAGTTTTGTTCGAATTTGTTTGACTTTTATTTGAATCAAAAACCTTGGTTTGAATGTGTTTGACTTTCTTTTGACTTTAAAAAATGTGTTAGACTTTCTTTTGATTCAAAAAACATTGTTTGAATGTGTTTGACTTTCATTTGACTTAATTAGCTTTTTTTTATTGCATTTGAATTTCATTTAATTGAAAAAGCTTGTTTAAATTTGTTTGACTTTCATTTTATTAAAAAAGCTTTGTTTGAATGTATTTAACTTTCATTTGTTCTAAAAGCTTTATTTGAATGTATTTGACTTTCATTTGATTCAATTAGCTTTGTTTCAATGTGTTTGACTTTCATTTGATTCGATTAGCTATGTATGAATGTGTCTGACTTTCATTTAATTTAAAAAGTTGTATTTGAATGTGTTGGACTTTCATTTGATCGATACAATTAACTCTGTTGAATGAATTTGAATTTCGTTTAATTCAAAAGGTTTTGTTTAAATGTGTTTGACTTTCATTTTATTGAATTAGATTTGTTGAATATATTTGACCTTCATTTGATTTAAAAAGCTTTATATAAATGTGTTTGAATTTCATTTGATTCTTTTTTTTTTGGTAAGTAAGCAAATGTATTACTATTAAAAACTGTACAAAATGTACTAATTTATATGCCTGTCAAAATAGGCAACTCCAGAACAACACAAGACCAAAAGGCCACACACACACCAAGCTCCTAACTCTTAAATTGCCACCTTCTAGGAATGATTCAACTTAAAGAGAAAGGAGCAACCTTATCAGAAGCAGTTTGCTGCCTTCTAGGAAGGACACAGACACACAATTCAAAAGGGAAACACAAACCCCCCCCCAATAAACACATACAACCCACTCAGAGCTTAACAAAAGACTATCAAAATACAAACAAGCAGACAGGTCAGACAGGCTACAAAACTCAAACCTCAATTTACAGTCTACAGTTTTCCATTTAGAACCAAAAATCTGCTGAGCTCTGCCCAAAGCTTCAACCCAAATAGCTTTAACAACCAAATCAGGATGCTGAGATTTCTGCCAAAAAGCATGATTCCTAGCTAACTAGATATGGTAAATCAAGCCTGCAAGCACTGCCAGAATCACACCTTGCTGAATTTTGTTTTTACCAGTTTTCTTCCAAGTTTTCCAAGATTCTTCAATGCTAGTGCTATTAACAGTAAGCCCGAGCCAACCAGTGATGCTACTCAAACATCTTGCACTATAACTTCAATTGAAAAATAGGTAACAACTAGTTTCAGCATGTAAACCACATAGCAGACACAGGTCATCATCACAAGCATTATACATTGAACTTTGGGACATTGAACTTGCTCCACACCCATTTACTCCAAGGAACCTTATCTATAATACCCTACAACCATTTGCAACAATAAGAGATCTTAAACCCCTTACGCATCTAGTTATTACTAGCAAAACCATCTTTAAGCTCATCCTTGACCTTGCACATAAGCTTCCAGCCCCAACCAGCACTTCTCTTAGGAATATAAGTCCACCAATCCTGACTCTTGATGTAAACTAAATGAACCCATTTAACCCAAAGAGACTCAGTCTTCTTTGCTATTTCAAAACATAACTTCCTAAAGCAGCTTTATCCAAGCAATACAGTTTCTGATCCCTAAACCCCCGGCATACTTAGGTCTGCAAATCCAATCCTAGGAAATGGGAGGAGCTCTACTCAGAAAAGCATTCCCATCCCAAAGAAAAGTCCTGCAAAGTTGAGTAATTCTCATCATTACAGTTTTAGGTATCAATAAGCATTGAGCACAATAAATGTGAAAGCTCATCAGAACTGCATTAACCAGGGTCACTATAGCCATATAAGAGAGATTTTTGCTGCTCTAGCAATGAATTTTAGCTAGCATTTTATCCACAAGAGCATCATAATCAACAACTTTCAAGTATTTATCATTTAAAGGGATACCCAGATACTTAAAAGGCATTTTCCCCAAGACAAACCCAGAGCACCTCAAAATTTCATCTCTCACTGGATCCCGAACATTCCCAAATTATATTGCAGTTTTATCAATATTGACCTGGAGACTAGATCTAGCCTCAAAGCTATTCAAAGCTTTTATCAGTAATTTGACAGAAGCAACATTCCCAAAGGAGAACAACATCAAATCATCAGCAAAAATGAGATGGTTTAACCCTAAACCCTCACATCTTTGGTGGAATCTAAATCTTCTTTTCTTCCTAATTTTCCTAAGCAACCTAGTCAAATACTCCATAACAATCACAAACAATAAAGGTGACATAGGATCACACAGTCTAATGCCTTTCTTTCCTGCAAAGAATCCATGTAACCCTCCATTTATCAAAAGAGAGAAAGTAGGGGTGCACACATACTGCATAATCCAGTCAATAAACTGGTCAGGAAACCCAAGGCTACCAACATTTCCTTGGTAAACACCCAGCTTATAGAATCATAAGCTTTCCTAAGGTCAACTTTCACAGTGCATCTTGGGGGTCCTTTTATTGCCATAATTCTTCAGCATATCTTGACACACCAAAATATTATCAAAAACAGACTTAACAGCAACAAAAGCACCTTGACTAGGATCAATAAGCTCAAGGAACACCTCCTTAAGTCTCTCACAAATCATTTTAGAAATGATTTTATAGATGACATTGCAGCAAGTAATAGGCCTATATTGAGTCACCATATTAGCATTCTCAACCTTAAGAACCAAGGTGATAGAAGTTACATTCACTTGCTTTAACAGTTGACCATTAGCAAAGAAATTAAGCACAGCCTTGGTTACATCAGAATAAGTAATAGACCAAGTTACCTTAAAGAATTTTCTTGAAAACCTATCAGGCCCAGGGGCTTTATCATTCTCAATACTCTAAAGGGCAATTTTCACATCTTTATCAGTGAAACCCCTACACAACCTATACCTTTAAATTGCAGACAAACTGTAACACCCCAATAATTCTCTCTTAAAACCTATAAATACCCTGAACAAAATCCAAGAGAATTACTAGCGTGATAGCGCCACGTGTTCAAAAGTTAAGGCTATATAAAATATTAGCAGCGGAAAAACTAAATCAGTTATAAATAAGTTTCAAAACCAACAAATAAAACCAAATTAAGTGATACAAGCTGGAACCATTAAGGCCCTTATTCAAATCCCAACAAAAGTAGTAAATAAATAAAATCAGAGTTTAAATAAATTGAAACTTAAGAAAAGAGATAAGTTGCGAATAATAACCAACTCTCCACTCAAAATCCAACCAACTTAATGCAAGTCCAAACTATGTAAACACCTGTGATGAATCTGCTCCCCAATATCACAAGTGTAAAGATTGGATCATTACAGGGTCATTGAAAGGCAAAGGCCATGACAAAAGAAGGACACACAAAGCACGCAATCAGAAAAGCTGAGTAAATATAAGCTGCGAAACATAATAAGAAATCCCTAGCATGCTACTAATAATTCATCATCACGCATCATTAGTTGTAGACTCGACACATGACTCAACTATTTAAATTATTATGACTTCATTAATTAATAATAGGTAAATCATTATTTTTATTCATTAGATTACGCAATAGACAAAGTTGTCCAACCCCATGCTCCATTTGGAACATCAATAAAAGAAAAACCCCATGCCTCCTTTCGGAAACATTAATTAACATCCAACGACCACGAGCGCGACTTCGTGACCGTAGTTAGTATGATATCTCATCTAAATCCTATTTTTGAAAAGTATTTTAAATAAGAGACTCGTAAATCAGACGGCCTCGAGAAAAGTAAACGACTAATACCCCATGTACCCTAACCCCTTATTGTCATTACTCCAGATGTGCACCAATCCAGAGTTTTATTGCTCATCCATCTAGCACTTTAAGTGATTTACAGGTTTAGATTTGGTGATGACTCTTATGCATAACAATACAAACATTTCAAACACAATTCAATAAAACAAGGCAAATTTCCAATTTAAATTCTTGATTTATTAGTGACTGTAGACACCCATTTGTGTCTCCCCAAAACCAAACCCAGTGATGAGTGCCTTTCACGTTGAATCATAATCGAATGAAACGAAAGTGTGGAAAGGTCTAGTGTTGCGGAAAGTTTTTATTTCCTTTCTCTTCTCTCTGTTTTGGAAAACATTATTTTAAGAAAACAGCCAATCCAGTTTGGTTGGTCCACGATATGGGTCCAATAGTGGTGTAGTTGGATGGGGCTTGCAAAGACCTTTCCAACGATATATTATAAGCCCAATTCCGATGAATATTGAGGAAGTTATGGCCAATTTACTAAACTGGGCCCGGTTTGAGCTTTATGTACGGCCCAATGATCTAGGGGAGGGCCTAATATGATTTATCATTCCTAATGCAATTAGGAATGGTTTTAGTCTTCTAGAATCTTCTAGAAGGTTCTTTTCATTCCTAATTCAATTAGCATTGATAAGTTGACTTTGTTGACTTTTCAGAGTTTTAATCAAGATCAAATAGCATTTTCGAAGAAATTATATTATTTTATCTTCCAGTACGGTAAACTTATCAGATTTTCAAAAACGCGTTGGAATTAAGACTGGCGTCCAACCCCAAATCAAAAATAATCCATGTCGAATTAAGCACAAGGTATACCAATGATTTAAGGCAACCCTTGTAGCCACATCATATCTCCTTTCACCTTTCAAATGTGCAATCCTTTCTTCATAAACCACTTTGAGCCTCGTCTAACGATAGACCTTTCTTTTTTTAACCTACATCTATCTAACCTTGGGATGGGATGGTGTACAAATTTTGCAATTATAAATAAAGCTTGAGTGATTCAAAAAGATTAAAATAGCAAAAAGAAGCAAAAAAAAAAAAAAAAAATAAAAAAAAAGCAAATATAAATAAAAGTGTACAAAAGGGCAAGTGTTCCAATGTCTTTGATATGAAAATATCTTCGATAAGAACACGTCTCAGATTGCGTCTCTCATCAAGTGCTTGGTACCGTGCCTGAGAAACATGAATGCCAAGTGAGTGATAGACCGCATGATCGAGATTGCTCACACTTATAAAAATAAAAATAAATGCTAAAGCAAAGAGAGATAAAAAAAAAGAATAGAAACTCAAGCATGAAAATACAAATATTCAAAAGCAAGGTTGCACACCTTGGGGGCTTATCTAGGGTCTTAAGCCTTTATCCCCTTCTTCTTTAAACCTTTAGCCTGACCACGTTACAACCCTTAAAAAGACCTTTTTTGAGGTATACACACTTGTGCAAGGTTCGGCTAGAGCTACGTTCGGCCTGATTCATAACGGATACGTAGGCAACCTCACATCGAGGTGCGGCCGTAATAAACATGCATTCATATTCACATTCACACACTTACGCCATGATCATATCAAGGGATCTCCAATGATCATCCCTATTCATTTAGAGCTAGACTTGGGGGCTTGATCCTTACATTATTAGCTTACCTAGCCTAAGAGTCACCACCATTTGATTCTTTTCATTAATATATTTTTCCACACACTTAGCTCTTGCGGCCTAACTTTATTGTCACTATCACACACATCACGCATACATGACAAAATATACTTCCCTTAGGAACCATTTGTCATGAAATCTTAATACAACGCTAAAGCATGCCTTGTCATATCAACATCACTCATCATTGCATCACGAAACATGAAGTACTTAGCCTCCGTGCCTAAGTTACCCAAATGCTTTCATCATTGAGTCAACAGTTGAGATAGCCAAGGATGGATTAATCCTTGCACCTTGAGAGATAGTATCAAATGACATTTGACTAAGCTCATTCAACATGCATCTTCAAACCTTCGATTTCTTTTCGCGTCTTTCTTTTTTCGGGAGAAAGTCGGTACCCTCCACAAAATTGACAGAAAAATTTTGGTTTTTTGCTTTTTTTTCGAGTCGCACGATCACATTACAATGCACACACGAGTCATGTACACATTAAGTCATGTCGTGCCATATCACTTTGATTTGAGTCTAACACATGTGTCATTACACTTTGAGTCGAGTTAACCTCGAGTCAGTCAATCAGCGAGTGAAGTTTATACCTTGAGTCGTGTCAAGTCGATGAGTCAAGCAACATTAAACCTTAGGTCAACCCTAATATAATATTAAACCTTAGGTCAACCCTAAGATAATTAAAGAAATTGGCAAAGTTCTATAGTCAAAATAAATATAGGTGCAGCAGAATAGGGAGGACCCTACTCCAATTCTTGGCGCCAGAGATATCTCAACAACAACAGAGCTTGAAGCCTCTCAGAAAGGTAATTTCGACCTCATGCAACAATTTCGGGTTCCTTGGTACGCCAGTTAGCCCCTATAAGCAATTTGACATGATTAGTAGTCGGCTCGATTACAATCGTAGTAAGTGATTGACCTGACAAATAAATCGTCTCACTTAGCTTAAGCGCCTAAAACACTTGCTCATTACAATCGGTTCAAAAGCAAGCACTTAAACGACAATATTTCTAAACATGGATTGTCGCGCATTCTTATTAAACGACAAAGTTTTCCAAAAATTGGATTGTCATCCCCAACTGACAATATTTCCAAAAATGGATTGGTGTGCTTCTTCTTCAACGACAATTTTTTCCAAAATTGGATTGTCATCTCTAGCAAAGTTTCCAAGCGTGGATTGTCGTGTTCCTTCTTTGTTTGGCAAGTTTTTCCAAGTTCGGATTGTCATACATTCATAGATTGCTGGCAAGTTTTCCGAGATTGGATTGTCATACACCCAGTTCCCTATAGCAAAATTTCCCAAAGGATTGTTGTAGGTTTCTATTCATCATAAATATCGGAAAAGTTCCTCAACGTGGATTGTCATTCATTTCAGTAAGTGGCAAATTTTCCCGAAGTGGATTGTCGGTCGACTCTTTTTTGCAAATGTTCCAAGACGCGGATTGTCAATAGTGGCAATATTTTCCCAAAAGGATTGTCGCATAGCGTTGGAAAATTTCCAAGGTGGATTGCTTTTAAGAGTTATATTCCAAGATGTGGATTGTCCATCGTAGCAAAGTTCTTATGAAAGATTGTTACGAAGCATTGGCAACTTTTCCAAAAAATGGATTTTGGCAAATTTTCCGAGGTACGGATTGTTACGTGGCATTGACAACTTTCCCTAAATCGGATTGTAATACATCATACAAGAGTTGTGTTGGCAACTATTCCCAAAGAAAAGAGGATTGTCATCACAGCAAAAGCACCGACATACTAGTTCACAAGCAGCAAAACGTCGGCGTACTGGCATAGCAAACATTAAGAAGCAGTGATGTTTTTGAAGACTATCACAACGGAAATTAGAGTCATGTCAAAAAGAAGCTCTTTATTCAGAGACGAGTGAACATCGAAACAGCTAGGTGGTGTTCCCTAGATTGTGGAAAGTTGTCACAAACAACTGAGGATTGTTTCAAGAGAAGCAATCTTCGATAGTATTCCCTTGGATGTGAAATATTATCATAGCAGAGGAGGATCGTTTCAGGCAAAGCAATCTTCTAATCTGGAAGCAGTTACGGGCGTAGCGGTTTTCAAGCGGGATGGCATTCTCTAGCTAGTAGGAGGTCATCAAAACAACAACAAAGCGGCAGCAAATCGGTTACTTTCAGAGACGTGTGCTCGACGGTGCAAGATACGCGTTTCTTAACTCTTTTATCTGTTTAACTAATGCTAGTTTTTCAGGTATCGGCGTAACAAGATTGATTTAGGATCGTATAACGTTCTGAATCATTCTCCGTCCCTATCGATACTTTGGCTTTCGTTTTCGAAACTTGCGTTTCTCCAAACTCAGTCAAAGTGGGGGCTTCTGTAGACACCCATTTGTGTCTCCCCAAAACCAAACCAAGTGATGAGTGCCTTTCACGTCGAATCATAATTGAATGAAACGAAAGTGTGGAAAGGCCTAGTTTTGCGGAAAGTTTTTATTTCTTTTCTCTTCTCTCTGTTTTGGAAAACTTTATTTTAAGAAAACAGCCAATCCAGTTTAATTGGTTCATGATATGGGTCCAATAGTGGTGTAGTTGGATAGGGCTTGCAAAGACCTTTGCAACGATATATTATAAGCCCAATTCCGATGAATATTGAGGAAGTTATGGCCAATTTACTAAACTGGGCCCGATTTAAGCTTTATGTACGGCCCAATGATCTAGGGGAGGGCCTAATATGATTTATCATTCCTAATGAAATTAGGAATGGTTTTAGTCTTCTAGAATCTTCTAGAAGGTTCTTTTCATTCCTAATTCAATTAGCATTGATAAGTTGACTTTGTTGACTTTTCAGAGTTTTAATCAAGATCAAATAGCATTTTCGAAGAAATTATATTATTTTATCTTCCAGTACGGTAAACTTATCAGATTTTTGAAAACGCGTTGGAATTAAGACTGGCGTCCAACCCCATGCCTTGGCGCCTGGAACCAGGCTTGGCGCCAGACGCTAGCCATTAGCGCCTGACGCTAGCCACTGGTGCCTGGCGTCAGTTAGCCAGGGTTGGCGCCAATGTTGTTTTGCGATCGTCAGACTTTGTTTTGTTAAATTATCTTTTTTGGCTGATTTTCTCTAAAAATATCGTATTAAAAACTCTTTTTTCAGGGATCATCTACATCTATCATTCATCAACTCTCTTCATTCACAAGTTTTCATTCACCAATTCTCCTCATTCTTGAGTATTCATCTACAATTTATTCTCTCTCAATTCTTTCTTGCTTTTTCATACAAAATTCCGCATTCGCAAGATCTAGATACACCCAGCCATATTCGAAGTTGCCTTCGCCCTAGACGTGAAAGGTTTTAATTTATGAGGGTTTGGTCCCAAATCTCTCTTTCAATTATTTAGTTTAATTGCTTTGTTTACTATTTTCCTTGAAGTTACTAACGTGTGTATTTTGTTATTAGAAAGAGGTACGAGGCATCCAAGTAAGTACTTTAATTGATTTATTGATATTATGATTTAGAAATCATGCTTAGATTGTTATTTTGATTCCTAGTATCATGTCTAGGGTAACTTTAATATTAAATATGATTTCTATGATGCATCCTATATTCTTCCTAATATTTATTCATGTTAGTATCATGTTAGGGTTAAAGACTTGATTTTTATTGCTTAGTGACATGCTAGGGTTTGTTATTAATCTTGTTAGTATCATGCCTAGGATCTTTCTTTTATGCTTTAACATGAATATTATTTTATTTATGATGATTATTATTATTCATGATGTTAATTATTTATATTTATTGCTTGATCACCTTTATTCCATGTTTAAAGGGAATTTGTACTTGTAACCACGCTTAATAAGATAATTAATAATCTTGTTAGGTTTAATATGATTATAATTCAAGTTATCGCCAATAATAGTTTATTTGTGCATTAAATTCAACCAACATAGATTAAACAGGTTTAGGGTTAATCTTATTGATTGCATGTTAATCAGAAAGCGCACATGAATACGAGCAGAATAAAGTAGAGGCTTATTATTAGGGCAGGTTCGATCTCTTTTAGGTTGGATTTGTACCTTCATCCCCGAACCCTTATTTGGTTCATGACCTTGTGGAGTTTACGATCTCTTGGATCGTTAAGGGGTGTAACCTTCATCCTATGAACGGTTTACAAGTTCCTTAAAAACTTGTTGGCGACTCTTTTGCTCTATCTTCTTCCCTTTTGGACGCCACCGTACTTTACTGTATGATCACAGTGGGGTTTAAGCTAGTGGGATTTTAAAGGCTTGAAATTATTCCCTACAGTGACAAACAACATTTATTATTTATTCATTTACTACCTCAGTGTATAAACACCTTAAGTGCATAAGGCACCCCAAAACATTAACCTCGTTTTATAAGACTAGAATTCCTCCTTTACTCATCCTGTTTGCGTAATCATGAATGAGTTATAAATTAATCTTTACACCAACCACATACATTTGCCTCTAAGCGCACCTTGCATAATTAGAGCACAAATAATACTTGCAATATAAAATAGTGCACATCATGTGAAATTCACAATGTATAACCAAACAATTTAACCCAGTCATCCCTATACATGATACTAAGTTCTCGATCTGTCCTTAAACATGCACCTAAAAGCAAGGCTTCGTAACTTGTATGTACCTTGAATAAACGAATTGGCATGCCACTTTACTAACTAGAAATCACCTTCAATAAACTCCTCTTCTAAACCAAACAATAACATCTCAATCAATGCCCAATCTATCAAATTTACAGCAATACTAACTTACTTTAAAACCTTCAAAATCTAAATCAACCAACACTTTAAAACCTTCCCTTTAGTTAAAATTAAAGGCTTATATATAGTTCTTTAAATTTTCTTCATAAAAACCTTAAAATACACTATGATACATGAAATTACAGCAAGTTTAAAGTTTAATAAAAATCTTAAAATTATTGAAAACCCCCTAATAATCTCCCTTTTTAATGGGTGATTTAACCCTCTTTATAAATCATCAAAAGTAGTACTTAAAAACTATTTCCAGCACTTAAAACTTCAATAAAAACATATATTATGCTGAATTAACTTTAAACATAATTAATTTTATTAATCAAACTCAAGGATAATATTTTAAGTATAAAAAAAACTTGTTAAAATCAAAAAATGCCCGAAACTCATATTTAGAGGCTGAATTTAGCCACGAGAGGGTGGTGCTCACTACCAAAGGTAACGAATCTTTCTTAAAACATTGTTTCTAAATGGAAAACTTTACTTTTTTTTTTTATCAAAATCGGATGAGTTCGGAACCTGACCGGGATTAAAACGGGATTAATATTAACGAACGAAAATCTAAAAATTAAAACACAAATTTACATGTTCAAAATAATCTGGAATTAAGTTAAACTAATCATTAGTTATATTCACCAAAATTTCAAAACATCATTACTATAAAATCCCTAAATCAATTGTTCATAAAAACACTAAAATCAAGATTTTCAATAATTAAAAACCCTAGGTTATAAAATTTACAAAATCTGAAAATTATGACATTTTTAAATTTTGAAATTATCAAATTTAATCATCAAAATACAATTTGATACTAATTAAATTAATTTCAAACAATAAAATCAAAACCCATTAATCAATAATTATAATTATACAAATTAATAAAACAAAGGAGAAAATAAGACTAACTTTTTTGTAAGGGAAAATTTTGGGGATTAATGGGGTATTTATAGGGGAGAATGTTAAAGGGTAAATAGAATGATTGGGCCTCATGAATGAAGGTTTCCGAAAGTTATGCTTGGTGAATTGGGGTTTCCTAACAGGGTCGTAAACTAGATAATGTGATGTATAACTTCTGTCTCTTACTCATTTATGATTAATGGCTATCCTTCTGTCCCTTTCCAGGGAAAATAAGGCTTGAGGCAAGGTGATCCTATGTCCCCTTTCCTGTTTTCTTTGTGTATGGAGTATCTCTCAAGGTGTTTGCAGGACATGACTAAAAATCCAGATTTTAACTTTCATCCTAGATGTGAGAAACTTGGGATTACTCATTTGATGTTTGCTGATGATCTACTGCTGTTTGCTAAGGCTGATTTAGGGTATATTAGGCTTCTTTTTCAGGCTTTCCAGAAATTTTCTGAGGCTTTTGGGTTGTCTACAAACCTAGATAAGAGTGATGCCTGTTTTGGGGGTGTCTTGGAACATAAGAAAACTGATCTTCAGCAAGTGCTGGGAATGGCTAATGGTTCCTTGCCTTTTAAGTACCTTGGTGTTCCTCTTTCTTCTAAAAAGCTCACTATTTCTGAGTGTAGGCCTTTAGTTGAAAGGGTTACTTGTAGAATTGATACTTGGGCTGCCAAACATCTCTCCTATGCTGGAAGATTACAACTGATTAAAAGTGTTCTTTTTGTCATTCATGCTTTTTGGGCTCATATTTTTATTCTGCCAAAGAAGATTATAAGGGACATGGAGTCCAGGTTTAGGTGCTTTTTGTGGACTAGAAAAGTAACCCCTCTAAGAAAGCCTTGGTTGCTTGGAAGTTTTTATGCTTACCTAAGTCTTGTGGGGGTTGGAATATTACTTCTTTGGAAGATTGGAATAAGGCAGCTATAGCTAAGGTTCTTTAGGATCTAACTAGCAAATCTGATAACCTAAGGGTAAAATGGGTAAATATCTACTATTTTGCAGGCAAGGATATATGGACTACTACTATTCCTAAGAAAGCTTCATGGATTTTGAAGAAGATTCTTGCTTCAAGAATGCTTGTGAATGATATTCGGGGTTGGGATAGTGTCATTGTTAATGGGAAAATGCAAATCAAGAAGCTTTACAATGTCATTAAGCCCCAGGGGCCTAAAGTTCCTTGGAAGAGAATTCACTACAACAACCAGGCTTCCCGAAAAAGTTTATTTGTCACCTTGCTTTCTATTCTTGATAGGCTAGTCACTAAAGATAGGCTGCTGTCTTAGAAGATTACTTGTGACCCTTATTGTTTTTTCTGTGCTGTAGAAAGTGAAACAGTGGAACATTTATTGTTTGACTGAAGGCTTTTTAAAGATATTTTGTCTTCATTGCTGTAGATTCTAGGTTTCTCTAGATCTACTCTTAGTTTCTCTAAGGAGCAGAAGTGGGTTACTAAGCACTGCAGGAAGGCTAACAATAGAAGCAGAATTGTGGCTATGTGTTTTTCTGAAACAGTTAATAATATTTGGCTGCAGAGGAATGCTTTGATGTTTTACAGGGAATTGCAAAACAGGCACTGCTTTCTTTAGAGATATTATATTTCTTGTTGCTTGTAGATGTAATAGTGTTGACTGGTTTTTATTGTATGTTGTTTAAGTTCTTTGTCTGGTCCTGGTGCTTAGTACCCTTCCTAGAAGGTGCCTAAGTTCCTAAGTCCAGTAGTTGTGTTCCTAGTTCTTTCTAGCACCCTTCCTATAAGGTGGCTAGGGTAGAGCTAGGAACTTTTTTTGGTGTTTGTTGGCCTTTTTGGTCTCTTAGTGTTTGGGTTGTTGCAACTTAGCTTATTGTAGGTTGTAACTTGCTTCTCTTTTGGTAATAAAATCTCTATTTACTAAAAACAAAAAAATAATTGACAAACACATTTAAATAAAGCTTTTTGAATCAAATGAAAGCATAACACATTCTAACAAATATTTTTGAATCAAATGTTATTCAAACACTTTTAAACAAAGCTTTTTTAGTCAAATGAAGAACAAACACATTCAAACAATGTTTTTTAAATCGAACAAAAGTCAAATGCATTCAACGAAGCTAAATAAATAAAATAAAAAGTTAAACGCATTCCAACAAAGCTTTCTTAATAAAATGAAAGTCAAACACATTCAAACAAATCCTTTTAAATCAAATTAAAGTAAAACACATTCAAAAAAGGTTTTTGAAAAGTAAAACACATTCAATAAAGCTTTTTGAATCACATGAAAGTAAAACACATTCAACAAAGCTTTTTAAATCGAATGAAAGTCAAACATATTCAAACAAAGCTTTTTGAATCAAATGAAAGTCAAATGCATTCTACGAAGCAAATTAAATCAAATAAAAGTCAAACACATTCAAACAAAGCATTTTGAATTGCTCCTAGGAAGTGCTCTTGGGTGCTAAGTAGAATTTTGAAATGTAGATCTGTTATTGATGATATTGGTGGTTGGGATGCTGTTAAACAGGGTGACAAAATCAAGATTAAAAAAATCTATATGAAGATTATGGCTCAAGCTCCTAAAGTTCCTTGGAGAAGAATGTTCTGTAACAATTTTACTACCTCTAAGAGCTTGTTTATTCTCTGGCTTGCTGTTAGGAATAAATTGCTTACAAAAGACAAATTGACTCTATGGAATATGCAATGTGATCCTACATGTTTTCTTTGTAATCTACATCTTGAGTCTGTTAAGCATTTATTTTTTAATTACATATTTGCTAAGGACATTTGGGGAAGGATTTTGGCTATTTTTGGTTACAAAAGATCTATTTTGGCCATTGATGCTGAAGTCATGTGGGTTTCTAAAATCTACAGGAAAGACAGAGCTAAAAACAAACTGTTAGGGATGTGTTTTGCTAAAGTTGTTTACCATATTGGTTGCAAAGGAATTCTTTGATCTTTACAAGAAGTTGCAAGCCTGGTGAAGCTGTTCAAACAAAGCTTTTTGAATCAAAAGAAAGTCAAACACATTCGAAAAAACCTTTTTGAATTATATAAATGTCAAACACATTAAGACAAAGCTTTTTGAATCAAATAAAAGTAAGACACATTCAAACAAAGCTTTTTGAATCGAATAAAATTCAAACACATTCAAACAAAGCATTTTGAATCAAATGAAAGTCAAACCCATTCAAACAAAGATTTTTAAATCAAATGAAAGTCATACACATTTCAAAAAATCTTTTTGAATCAAATGAAAGTAAAACACAGTTAACAAAGCTATTTAAATCGAATGAAATTCAAACACATTTAAACAAAGCTTTTTGAATCAAATGAAGGACAAATACATTAAAACAAAGCTTTTTGAATGGAATGAAAGTCAAATGCATTAATCGAAGCTAATTAAATCAAATAAAATTCAAACACATTCAAATAAAGCTTTTTGATTCAATTAAAGTCAAACACATTCAATAAAAGCTTTTTGAATTAAATGAAAGTAATACACATTCAAACAAAGCTTTTTGAATCGAATGAAAGTAAAACACATTCAATGAAAGCTTTTTATATCGAATGAAATTCAAATGCGTTCAACGAAGCTAATTAAATCAAACGAAAGTCAAACACATTAAACACATTCACAAACAAATTATTGAGGGTTGTCTTTTCTTTCTCCCATGGCGATTTTCTGAGCTGGTTTTTTCACTCGGTTTAATTGATTATGGCTAAGAAGAAGAAGCAGGCAATTCCAACTCCTCAACCCTCAAACTTAGCATCATCGACTTCATTGAATTCTGGCTTGAATCAGCTCAATGCTGATAGTTTTTCTGCAAGTATTTCTTCGATTCCTGAGGAGTCTGATATGGATGAACTGGTTACACCACCTTCTCATCTGGTGAATCCTTCTTCTGCTGCTGGTAAGATTACTAGGGCTGAACTTAGAGCCCTTGAATTGAATTATCAATCTGTTTTACCTAGTTTTCTGCAGAAATCCAATGAAACAGTAACTAGGATTTCTCAGGTTACTGTTCCATTGGATGCTAGAGCTATTAAGGGAAATCCAACTTAATTGAATGGTGTTAGCAGCAATTCTAATGTTCCTAATGCTGGTGCTAGTCTCAGTTTTGGAGATATTGCTCCAGATCTAACTTAATCAGTTGTTAGGGCTCCTCGAGTTACTGTTCCATTGAATACTGGAGCTGGTTCTGCTACTGATGATCTGGTTGTGCCCGAGAATGCTGGTGGTTTTCCTGTGGGTGCTGAAGTGCCTCAGAAAGCTAATCCTTTGTCCAATTCCAAACTCACTGCTAAAGGAGCTTCCTTGTCATTTGTTGCTCCTGTTCTTAAGGATGGAAAGTCTATTGCTCAGTTGCAGAGTGCTGAACTACAAGCAGGTAATCTTAAATGGAAAAACTCTGTCGTTTTCTATGTTATTGGTTACTACCCTACAATTGCTGTTGTTCATAGATACATTTCTAAGAATTGAAATTCTATTGCTAAACCTGATATATTCTGGAATGATGATGGTTACTTCTTGATTAAGATGCAAAACTGTGATGATATGCGTACTTTTATGAATGATAGTCCATATATGTTCTATGGCAGAGCAGCTATTGTTAAACCTTGGAGTGATAAGTGTTTAGGGTATTTTTACCCTGCCACGTGGTCCAATCAGAGGGTGACACGTGTCAGCCTCAGATTGGTCCAAAATGGACCAACCCCTGTTTGACACATGTCATTCCGGAGATAGAAGGGAAAAGGCGGCCTTCAGGCCCAAATCCCGAGAAAGCCAGAATACGGCGCAACCCACCAATGATTAGGGTACAGTGACCTAATCAGGGGCAATTCCCAATGACCCTATAAATAGGGGGATGTTCCTCCTTTTGAGGGGACGATTTTTGGACCAATTATTGCAACTGTATTCTCTGACACCAGAGAAACACCTGAGCTTGGAATCCGAGCAGATACCCACCTAAATTTCCGTTCTCTTTATCCCGTTTCAAGTTACTAACTTGTGCGTCGGAGGCGGAGCACCACCCAACAGGTGTCTCCGTTGGCTTTGCAGGTACAGCTCACTGCGGATCAGTTTTCGTGTTGTAACTCTCCCAAGGGACAAAAAACACCCAAAACATTTGGCGCCGTCTGTGGGGAGAGTACCTCGAAGATGGTTCAAGAGTTTGTACCACCTCCTAACCGCCTAGGCGAAGACCCAGAAGTCTTTACAGACCATGAGGAGGATGAGGATCCTCAGGTCGAAACCTCTACAGCTGAGGACGGCTCCCTCAGAGTCAAGCGCATCCGGCCCAGAGAGATTCTGGAACGGGGCGCCTCCCAGGCGGGTCCAAGCAGACCTACTGGGCAGCCGGAAGGAGCAACCCAAACGGCAGCTGGATCGGCCCCTGTCACCCGAGACGAACTCATGAGGTTCATGACGAGTTTCAAGGGTGAAATCACAAAGCTGATCACCAAAAGCCAGGCTGGCCCAAGTAAAGGTCAGTCAGCAAAGAAGACTCCTCCAGAGAAGGGGAAGTCAGTCAGAAACCGACAGCCTACTCCCCATCCAAAGGAGAAGGCAGCCGGGACCATTGATTGGTCAAAAATTCTCCTTCCTGGGGGAAACACTAATAACCCTCGCCGGCCTCATCAGCCGGTGAGAAGTAAAAAATCAACTCTTGATGCCCGGGAAATCATCAACCGGAAGAGAAATCAATCGCTGTCTGAGTCGGCTTCAACGTCGAACTTTCCGGACAGCTTCAACAATATTTCTGCAGGGAGTACACCCTCCTTGCATGAGAGTCAAACAGGCGGTAAATACCGTCCATTCTGGCCCTCATATGATTGGAAATGTACCGTATGTGCCTACTCAG
Organism: Chenopodium formosanum; assembly: GCA_024500155.1. Lineage (NCBI taxonomy): Eukaryota > Viridiplantae > Streptophyta > Magnoliopsida > Caryophyllales > Amaranthaceae > Chenopodium > Chenopodium formosanum. Next base: position 47,121,335 of record CM044880.1, read on the forward strand.
GCTTTCGGACAGTATTCTCCTCACTTCATGCAGCCAGCCTTCTTTGGAGGTCAGGCGGCATATCCAAATGTTCAGCCACTGGACTGGCAGCTTCGACTGCTACGCCTGGGTGAACAGCCTTCTGCGTTCACTCGGGAGATAACCGAGGCGGCTCAGCCGACCAAGGTTAAGAATGTGTTGGTTGGTACCTATGATGGTACCACCAATTCAGAAGATCACCTCATGGCTTACACAAACCTCATGTATTTGCAGGGGTTGGATGATGCCACTTGGTGTCGATGCTTTCCGGCTACATTGAAGGGCATCGCCCAACAATGGTTTGGCAACCTGCCAGCCGGGTCTATAGACAGCTTCAGGAAGCTTGCCTTCCTGTTTGCTTCCAACTTCTCAATGAACATCCCTGCTAAAAAAACAAGCCTTGATTTGTGCACTGTTAAGCAGGGAGAGAGAGAAGGGCTGCGCTCGTATGTCAGGCGGTTCAACCTGATCAGAATTCAGATTCAGGGACTGTCTGATGAGGTAGTTTTTACAGACTTTTTTAAAGGTCTGAGAGACGGGTCGACCTTTAAGTTCGACCTAGTCAGAAAAGGGGCTTTCACCCTGCAGGCGGCCCTGAGGGAGGCGGAAAGCTACATTCAAGCTACCGACCTCTGCTCGCCTGGTAGCCAGTCAGACTCCAAGAAGTCTGACAAACAGAAAGACAGTCGGTCAGCTCAGCCGGCTAAAAACAAAGAAGAGAGCAAGAAAAGAAAAGAAGTCGGGGCGGTTACTGACTCTGACCAGCCGTCCCAGAAGAAAAAGAAAGAATTTAAACCGTACGTCCCCAAGCACGAGTTTAATAAAGACTGCAACTTCATCTTCATGGAGGTAAAGGACCGGTTGTCCATTGAGAAGCCGAATCCTATGAAGAGTTCTGTCCAGTCACGGAACAAGAATAAATTCTGTCAGTTCCATGAGGAGGTCGGCCATGACACCAACGACTGCTTCAGTCTTCAGCGTGCGTTGGACCGTCTGGCTGACAAAGGGCTGTTGAAGTCCTACATTTCTAAGTCCCCAGCCGGGGCAAAAAAGAAAAACAAGGGTAAGTCCTCCAAGACTACCCCCCAGCCTGCTAGTAGTTCGGATACCGACAAGGAGCCGGTCTACACTATAGCGGGCGGGTTTTCATGTGGTGGCCCTACCATCCGGGGCACCAAGAGCCATCTTCGAAAGATGGACAAAGATGATGATGAGCAGGCGGAAACCAGCTCCTCCTTCCCAGACGTCTTGATCACGGAGAAGGATAGGGGCAGCGTTCGCCGCCCGCATGATGACCCGGTGGTCATTGAATGTAAGGTTGCCAATCAGCTGGTTGGACGGATCCTTATTGACACCGGCAGCTCATCAGACATCATCAGCCTCCGGTGCTTGCAAAAGCTGAAATACAATATCAGCAGCATGCACCCGGTCACCCACCCCTTGGTTGGTTTTGGGGGTGGGATGGTCTACCCAGCCGGAAGAATTGATTTACCCATCCGGCTGGGGGAGAAAGGCCAGGGACGACATATTGTCGTCAGATTCTTGGTCGTTGAGGAGTTGACCGCCTATAACATCATTCTTGGCAGGCCAACCCTCAACGTAGCCAAGGCGGTAATCATCCCTTCCCTCATGCTCATCAAGTATGAAAGGGATGACGGCTCTGTTGGTTCCTTGAATGGGGATCAGAAGACGGCCCGAGAATGTTATCTCTCAGCCGTCCGAGATACCGTGGCCCCAGGCGGTCAGGAACCAATAGACCTTGACAACGTCAAGGATGCCGACCCAGCTCCTGCCCCATCAGCAGCCGGAAAGAAAAGAAAGGCTCCACTGCTGGTGGAGGTGAAAAAAGAGAAAAAATAGCAATCACTGACCGGTGAACGGTCAGATGAGCTACGTCCCCAACCGGCTGGCGAAAGTATTGACCTTGTACTGGACGACAGCCGTCCAGAACGCACTGTTAAGGTGGGGACGGTTGCTCATGCTACCTTGGGTGCAAGCTTGCACCTTCTGCTGAAAGAATTCAAAGACATTTTTGCCTTTGAAGTGGAAGAGATGCCAGGCGTCAGCCCGGATCTTGCTGTCCACAAACTCGCCGTTGACCCCAAAAAGAAGCCCATCCGGCAAAAGAAAAGAAATCACGGCGAGGAAAGAAGTCAGGCGGCAGCTGCCGAAGTAAAAAAGCTGCTAGACGCCAGGTTCATTCGGCCTTGTAATTTCCCCGACTGGGTGGCCAATGTGGTCCTTGTTAAAAAACCGAATGGGACCTAGCGCATGTGTGTTGATTACACAGACCTCAACAAGGCGTGTCCAAAGGAATCCGCTTCCAAAGATCGTTAGTCTGGTCGACTCTACAGCCGGTCACGCCTTGATGAGCTTTATGGATGCCTACTCCGGCTTCCATCAGATACCCCTGTGGAAGAAAGACCAAGAGAAGACGGCCTTCGTCACTGATCAGGGGCTATTCTGTTATACTGTGATGCCGTTTGGCTTGAAAAATGCGCCTGCCACTTTCCAACGGATGATTAATACGGTCTTCATTAATCAGATTGGGAGGAATGTGGAGGCGTACATTGATGACATGATAGTCAAATCCAAGCTACAGACGGATCACCTTGCTGATCTCCGAGAAACATTCACCACCCTCAGGCGGCATAAGGTTATGTTAAATCCTAAGAAATGCGTCTTTGGTGTTGAGTCTGGGAAGTTTCTCGGGTTCCTGATTGATCAAAGGGGGATAGAGGCTAACCCCGAAAAGATACAGGCGGTGATTGACATGAAGTCACCCCGCTCTGTTAAGGAAGTTCAGAGACTCACCGGTTGTCTGGCCGCCCTGGGGAGGTTCCTCAGCCGGTCAGGTGACAAATGCCTCTACTTCTTCCAAGCAATCAGGAAGAAGACTAGATTTGAATGGGGGGATGATGCTGAGGCGGCGTTCCAGAGGTTGAAAGAGCATTTACATTCTCTGCCTAGGTTGGTCAGTCCTTTGCCTAGGGAGACGTTGTACATGTACTTAGCCGTCTCAGACCATGCCCTCAGCGCCGTTCTCCTTGCTGAGCGAGACGGCATTCAGTTCCCGGTTTACTTCATTAGCCATGTTCTTAAAAATGCTGAACTCCGGTACCCCATGGTTGAAACATTTGGCCTCGCTTTGTATATGGCATTCAAAAAATTAAAGCCTTACTTTTTGGCGCATCCGGTGGTGATTTACACGGACCAGCCACTCAAGCGGCCAATGTCTACCTTGGACTCATCCGGGAGAATGTTGAAATGGGCTATTGAAATGCAGAGCCTTGAAATCACTTACGAACCAAGAAAGGCAGTGAAGGGTCAGGCGTTTGCCGACTTCATTGTGGAAATGACTCGTCCGGTGGCTCCGGATAATCTTGATCAGGTTTGGAAAGTGTACGTAGACGGGAGCTCTACAAAGAACGGATGTGGTGCAGGTGTAATTTATGAGTCTCCTGAAGGAGACAGATTTGAGTATGCACTACGCTTCAAATTTCAGGCCTCTAACAATGAGGCGGAATATGAAGCCCTGCTAGCCGGCATTCGCATGTGTAAGGCGGCAGGGGCCATGAAAATTGACGCCTACTCTGATTCTCAATTGGTTGTTAGCCAGTATGAGGGAAGCTACGAGGCTACCCATCCGGCTATGGTTAAATATCTTCAGGCAGTCAAAGAAGAGACCAAGGCGCTTGAGGAATTCCGGCTGAATCAGGTGCCTAGGTCGGAGAACAACCAGGCGGATGCATTGTCAAAACTGGCATCTTCCGCCTGCCATGATACGCCTCGGTCTGTCTTCTGGGAAGTTCTTGAGAAAAGAAGCATCTATGAGGATCCCGTTGGAATTCTGGACCGAAGCTCTACCTGGATGGATGACATACGGGCCTATCTCTCAGACGGTACACTTCCTGATTCGCCACGGGAAGCAGCCGTCCTGAAAAAGCGAGCTGCAAGATTCGAGTTGAAAAATGGAGAACTCTTCAAGGCGGGCTTTCTGAAGCCTTTATTGAAGTGTGTCACCCCAAAAAAGGGGAAAGAAGTTCTCGAAGACTTGCACTCGGGGTTCTGCGCCTCGCACATAGGCGGCAGGTCCCTAGCCGTCAGAGCCAGACGACATTACTTTTGGCCCACTCTTGAGGCGGACGCCAAGGAGTTGGTGAAGAAATGTGACAAGTGCCAAAAATATGGCAAACTCATTCACCGTCCGGCTACTGATCTGACGGCCATTCACAGCCCAATCCCGTTTGCAAAATGGGGCATGGACATTCTAGGTCCTTACACGCCTGCTCCAGGCGGAAAGCGCTATATCTTAGTAGCTGTGGATTACTTCACCAAGTGGGTTGAGGCTGAGGCGGTTAAAAATATCAAGACCTCAGACGTAATTTCCTTCATCTGGAAGAACATCATCACCCGGTATGGGGTACCCATGTCTATGGTTTTTGATAATGGTCCTCAGTTTGAGACGCCTCAGTTAAAAACTTGGTTGGGAGATCAAGGGGTCTCAAGCTATTTCGCATCTGTTGGCCGGCCCCAAGCAAACGGCCAAGTTGAAGCTTTAAACAAACTCATCTCAGACGGCATTAAAAAGAAAATAGAAAGAGCCGGTGGTTTATGGGCAGAAGAGTTAATCCATGTCCTGTGGGCCATCCGGACAACAGCAAAAGGGGCAACCGGGGAAACCCCATTTCTCATGGTTTACGGTGCTGAAGCCGTCTTGCCCATCGAGCATTACGAGCCGACTCTCAAAGTCATGCTGTATGATGAAGAGGCAAACTGGGAAGCAATGCGCCTGGCATTGGATTCACTCCCAGAACGCAGGGGCAATGCCGCCTTGCGTCATGAGATTTACCGTCTGAGAATGACAAGAGCCTACAACAAAAAAGTACACAAGCGTCCCTTGAGGGTTGACGACTTAGTGTTACGAAAAATGGAAGCAACCGGTAGGGCAAATGAGTTGGGAAAGCTAACCCCAAATTGGGAAGGCCCCTACCGGATCTATGAGGAAGTAAGGGACGGCACCTACCGCCTGGAAACTCCAGACGGAAGGCGCCTGCCTAGAACTTGGAATGTAGACAATCTAAAAAAGTACTACTTCTGAGAATGTAAACTTTTTGTAAACAGTGTCAGTTAATGCAGACTCAGACTTTGCTTGCAAAATTATCATTTGATTATTCATCCGGGTAATATCCAGGCGGATTCCCCATTTATCTAACTAAGTTCGATACTTAGTGAAGGTTTCGTTTTTTAGTTCGCCTGGGTAATACTCGGATCACTTGTTTATTTAAGTTTGATTCTGTTTATTCAATTGCTTGACTATCCGCCTGGGCAATACTCAGACGGATTCTCCATTTACCAAACTAGGTTTGATACTTAGTGTAAACTCAACACTGATTAAACTAAGCACAAAAACGTTTAGTGGCTACACAACCGGTCTTAAAAAGGACTAGAGGCTAAAATGGCCAGATGGTTGCTATTTTTATAAAAATCGCCTGTCCCAACATGGACAAAGGCGTCCGGCGACACCCCTCCGGGTGCAATCGTCGCAGAGAACGGATTATCTGTCGGTTCTATGTATCCATACAGACGGCAAAAGTTGAATGACCAAATTGGTCAACACATCGCCGTCTGGCTAAATAACTTGCGAAGGACGAATTTCCTAAATACCGGATGCCCATATGCATCAGTCGGTAATCAGCTGAAGTTCTCGCTTGGTTATTTATTTTAAAAAAATGCACCTCACCCCAATTGGGGCAAGAGTTCAATGGCTATGAAATCTCTACCAAGACGGGCAAGAAAAAAAAAAAAAAAAAAAAAAAAAAACCTTCTGGGTAGTGACTGAACGCCTGTGATGCACGGCTGTGCACTTGGTTTGGGGCAATCACTATTGTGATTGATTGACTTACAAACATATCATGCTCTTTGCAGCATCAGACGTTTTCAAGTCAATCAACCAGCTCCAGCTCAAACCAATCACACAGCCGTCCAGGGGCAAAGATAGCCAGACTACTAATTAGTTAGGCAAGAAATCGCCGCATGCTTTTAATAAGATAGGCAAAAATTAAAAATTCAAATGCAAAATAATCAAAACCGACTTAGTCGGTGCCATACATTAAAGTCCATCCAACCAAACGGTTGTAATGGATCAAATGTTAACCGGACCCCGTCCGGGAGAAAAATTGTTAATTAACACGGCTCCACAGCCGGTAAATACAGGGATACTCGGCACGCAGGCCGGAAAAATCAAGTTTTGGCATATAGCCGCTGAATAAAAAGAATTAAAAGAAATGATAAATTGGCATACTGCCGCTGAAGAGTCACTTCTGGCCTGCAGACGGAGCCTCCTGGTCCTCCCCCTTCTCCTCATCGTCTGAGGGAATTTCCTGCGCTTCACCAGGACCAGGAAGCTCAGGCGCGGACGGCTCATTGTTGCTGAGCCAGGCTTCAAAGGAGGCAGGCTCTGGCATGCCTTGCTCTCTCAAATACACCACGTACTCAGCATAGCTGTGTGCCATTGCCCAGATGCTATAATCAGCTTCTGGGTACAAGGCAGCCCAAGCAATCTTCATACGGGCGTCGTTGTCAGCATCGCTTTCAGCAACGAGGCGGTTTTGCTCCGCCTCCAGGGTTGCTGCAAAGTTTTTCTGAGCCTGAGCAGCATCCTTCTCCAGCCTCTCAACCTTGGTTTTCAGTTTACCAAGGTCCGCTTGGGCCTTCTTGAGCGCCTCATTAGCCTGCTTGGCGCTCTCGTCTGCCTTCTTTTGGGCCTCCTCCGCCCCCTTCTTGGTCGTCTCAGCATCCGTCACCCGCTGGTCGGCCGCCTTCAGATCTAGCTCCAGCTGCTGGATTTTAGACGCCTGTGTCATAATTATTGCTTTAGTTTCAAGTTCATTTACGATAGTTGAGTGTAAAGCAATATTATCAGCGTCTATGGCGGACTTCTTGGCCCTCTTTACCTCTTCCCGTTTGCGGGAATAAGGACGTTTGAGCCCATCCACCCGCAGCATGGCCTGCAAAAAGCAGGCGGTATAAGAATTATGGGCGGAGAAATTACTTATAAAAAAAAAAATAATAATAACACGGAATTGACAGGTTTCTCACCTCAGCCAGAAGGGATAGAATGCGTTCAAGGTTGAACGTCTCTATCCCAGGGATATTGTCCTTATCCTTCTTCCGGACGGCGTCCAGCATGGCTTTGGCGTGCTTCTGGACGTCTGGCCAGCGGGGAGATTGTGTTTGATCTGCACCACAATCAATAGGTGATGAGTGCGAAACTAAGGCGGCACCTATTTGTATCCGGCTGTCTGAGGATGATGTCTGTTGGGAGTGGGATTTCACCCGTAAAGGCCACCCCAGCTCAGGCGGGGATTCAAAAGGATTCTTACCTTCAGAGGCGGCCAAGCGGGAAACGCTTGCAGGCGTGGTGAACCCCGCGGCTGCTGAGGGGTCGGCAAGGTCAAGGCATAGGCTGCCTCCTATTTTCTCGAGCCGTCCCCCTATTCGCATCGTCTTTGTCCCGGCTGAGGCGCCAGGAGTTGATGCAGAGGCAGACTTTTTTAGCTTATTGAGAACGGCTGGGGCTTCCTCCCTAGCCCGTTTGAGATTCTTCTCAAACGATTTCCCAACTTCTCCCCCCTGTGAAAATAAATAAGGTTAGTATTCGGGCAAGACAGTTTATAAAATGAGCTTAAGAAAGGGTCAGGCGCTCAATACCTTGGCTTTGACCTCAGCCGCGGCCTTCTCCGCAAGCGCCTTGCGGATGACGGCAGAGGATCGCTTTGGGGTTTTCTCCGTCTGCAACATGCTTAATGCTTCCTTTGCAAAAAGAAGGAAGTTGGTTAATATCATAAAACAATTTTGATAGAAAAATACTACAGACGGATATAAACTCAGGCGCATACGTTTGGAAAACATGTGCCCTAGTCCGCAGGCGGCTAGGAAGCACTCGTCCCTGAACCAGGCGCTCTTGGGGATCCAGTTCTTGGGGACTTTTATTGTCTCCCCGGTTGACAAGGTTGCGTCTGTGAGGCCAAAAAAGTCTGCCTCAATAATCTTGTCAAAGTCTTCTTCTGGGATCCGGGGAAGAGCACACTTCCTGCCTAACAAGTCAGGCTTCTTATTGTACAGACGAAATTCATAATTCTCCCGTCTGGTTGGGGCCGACATCAGGTAGAACCTGTGTTTCCAGCCATCGAACTTGGAGACCTTGTCCAAGGTCATCATATATTGCGGCTACGTGGTTAGAGTGTACCACGCCCTCCAGCCGCCTGGGCTCCTGCTGAGGTAATGCATGCTTGCAAAAGCCTCCCAGCCGGGGTTAAGCCCTTGGAACTCACAGGCGGCAACATACCCCAGAATGTTGGTCCAGGAGTTGGGGGTAAGTTGCCAGAGCCCCAGGCCGTAGCCCCTCAAAATAGCCCTCACCGCCTCGTGAAGGGGGAAGCGAAGGCCGGCTTTGAATGCCGCCTCGTAACAGCCAAAATAACTGTTGGCGTTCTGTTGATCATCCCCCCAGGCGATGGTGCCAAGTTCAGGCGGCACCCGGATCTTATACCCGTCTCCTAGCGGGTGCATTTTCTTAAAATTCTCTAAGTTCTCTCCCATCTGGATCCGGTCCTTGGAGGAGACGTGGATGCTGAAGGGATCGTCCTTCTCACTCCACTTTTTCCTTTCTTCCTCCTCGCTATCCGGAAGAGGGGGCAAGTCATCGCTGCTCTCGGAGGTAGAGGCGGAGCTGTCACTCTCCGTCTCCCCCTCGCTTTGGTCCATGGGGGCAGAGGCGGCATCGTCGCCGCCTTGGTCACACTCCTCTAGGAAAGAGTCAGCAGGAGTCGAAGGGGCGCGCGGAGGGGATCTCTCCAGAGTCGTCTGATCTCCCTGATCAGACGTGTCTCTCTCAGGCGTTTGGTCGCCTGAGCCTTCGCCTCGGTAATTTGGATCAGTGGCCGTCTGCATTGTCCGAGCCATGGTGTCCTGCACAGACACATAACTAGTCGGAATCCATGGCAAAGGGTGGTCCCAACACCCCGAGCCGGCACTCCCAGTCCTAGACTCAGCCGTCCCCGGTGACCGGCTGGACTCTAACCTAGGCTGTGCCGTGTGTGTTGGTGATGCATCCATTTATTGCAAGAAATATGTACAGGCGGTGAAAAAAGAAAAAAGCTGAGAAAGACAGAGACGGTACCTTTGTAATTGGTATCTGAAGGAGGGCGGGTCCGGCTGGGTTGCGTGAGAACAAAAAGTTTCTTGCTTGCGCCTGACTCAAACGGATGGCTTCTGCTCTCTCAAAGTTTTCCTCTCTAGAAAATTTTTGTAAAACGTACAAAATTATGAGGGTAAAACGGCTATATATATGGGGTAAATACGGGGGCATTTCCGTAATTTACCTGGAAGGTGAACGGTTACTCGGTAACTGTAAAATTACCGCCAACCGAAGAGTGACATGTGTCACAGATGCCACGTGGCATGCCACGTCACATCTGTGAGGGGCAAATGTTTAGGGTATTTTTACCCTGCCACGTGGTCCAATCAGAGGGTGACACGTGTCAGCCTCAGATTGGTCCAAAATGGACCAACCCCTGTTTGACACATGTCGTTCCGGAGATAGAAGGGAAAAGGCGGCCTTCAGGCCCAAATCCCGAGAAAGCCAGAATACGGCGCAACCCACCAATGATTAGGGTACAGTGACCTAATCTGGGGCAATTCCCAATGACCCTATAAATAGGGGGATGTTCCTCCTTTTGAGGGGACGGTTTTTGGACCAATTATTGCAACTGTATTCTCTGACACCAGAGAAACACCTGAGCTTGGAATCCGAGCAGATACCCACCTAAATTTTCGTTCTCTTTATCCCGTTTCAAGTTACTAACTTGTGCGTCGGAGGCGGAGCACCACCCAACAGGTGTCTCCGTTGGTTTTGCAGGTACAGCTCACTGCGGATCAGTTTTCGTGTTGTAACTCTCCCAAGGGACAAAAAACACCCAAAACAATAAGTTTGACTTTTATCCAGATGGCAACCTCATTGAACAGAAGCTTATCTTTGAATGGTCTCCTCCTTTTTGCAAGAAATGTAATAAGGTAGGTCATGACTGTAGTGCTCCTGCTAAGCCTAAGACTCAGGCTCAAAAGAAACAACCTGGTACTAAGGAGCAAGCTAAGGTTTGGGTTCCTAGGCAGCCTAATCTTGCTCCTGCTACTGCTGCTGTTGTTCCTGTCTCTAATGCTAGTGTGAATGAGACAGTTCATGGTGCTGCTATTATTACCCCTGCTCCTACTCCACACAAAGTTAATTCTGATTATGATTGGAGAATAGTTGGAAGAAAGCATAGAAGTCTTAGTGTGTCTCATCCCGTGCCAGCTTTGTCTAGTTCTAATCTTTATTCTTCTTTGTTTGAAGATACTCACACTGATCCTATCGGGGGTGATGGTAATCCCCCTCTGGGAGGATGATTGTTGTCTCTTGGAATATTAGGGGTCTTAATGACCCTAATAAAGTAGCTTCTGTCAAGAAGTTACTCTCTGAGCAGTCTGTTGATGTAATTGGTGTTCTGGAAACCAAGGTAAAACTGAATAATTGTGTTAAGTTACAGAAGAAGTTTGGCAAAGCTTGGTCCTGGTTTTGCAATTATGATCATTCTCATAGAGGTAGAATTTAGATTGGTTGGTTACAGGACAAATGTGATTGTTCTCTCTTTTCATGAGTAGTATGTTCATGTTGATATTTGTTCTAAAGACTTACATCATCATTTTTTAGTTACATTTTTGTATGGTCTTCACTCTATACATGATAGGGTCCCTCTCTAGACTGGTATTAGCAACATTTCAGTGTCTGCTGATCCTTGGCTTCTCATTGGTGACTTTAATTCTGTTCTTCATGATGGTGATAGGTTTAATGGTGTTCCTATTACTCATTATGAGGTGAAGCACTTTAAAGACTGTATTGAGATCATGGATTTATGTGAAATCAAGAGTAAGGGTTCTTTCTATTCTTGGAATAATAAAGGGCATGGTGATGATAGGGTTGCTACTAGAATTGATAGAGGTCTGGTTAACCAAGCCTGGATGTCTATTTACAGTTCTGCTAAAGCTATTTTTCTCCCTCCCTTGCTTTCTGATCACTGTCCTATTTTGGTGGAGGTTTTTTCTCATATCCCTGGGAAGGGAAGGCCTTTCAGATTCTTAAATTGCCTTGCTGATCACAAAGATTTTTACTCTATTGTTGAAGCTGTTTGGGTTAAGGTTTCTAAGAGCACTGCTATGGCTGATATTTGGCAGAATTTGAAAACTGTCAAACAAGGTCTTAAGAGCTTAAACACCAAATACTTTGCAAATATTGATGATAGAGTGGATCAAGCTAATTCTGCTTTAACTCAAATCCAATAGAAGCTTGTTGTTGATATTACTAATAAAAATTTGCATTTACAGGAAGTTGCTGCTATTGAACAAAGTAAGCATTGGATGAATATTTAGGAGAATATATACAAACAGAAAGCTAGAGTGGATTGGATCAAATTAGGAGATTCTAACTCTCACTTTTTCTTTTCTGTTATGAAGCAAAGGCAAAGCAGGAATATAACTGATTCTATTTTTACTGATCTTGATGTTCTGCTGAAGGATCCTATTCAAGTGGAAAATGAGATTGTTGGCTTCTATAAGGTTCTGTTGGGTACTAGAGCTCCCTCTTTGCCTGCTGTTGATATTCAAACTATGAGAGCTGGTAAACTGCTGGACAAAACTGCTATGGATATCTTGTCTGCAGAGGTTACTTATTCTGAAATTAATGCTGCTTTGGCTAGTATTGGCAATGACAAGGGTCCTAGTATTGATGGCTTTAATGCTGTCTTTTTCAAGAAGGCTTGGCATATTATTAAGCATGGCATCTATACTGCTGTTACTCAGTTCTTTCAAACTAGTATTATTGCTAAGCAATGGAGTTGCACTACAGTAACTTTAGTTCCTAAAGTTCCCCATCCTTCTTATGTTAAAGAATACAGACCCATTGCTTGTTGTACTATGGTTTATAAGTTAATCTCTAAAGTGCTTACTCATAGAATTGCTCAGGTTGTGGGATCTGTTGTTAGTGAAACTCAATCTGGCTTTATCCCTGGGAAGCATATTGGGGGTAATATTCTTTTGGCTACTAAGCTTATCAAGGGCTACACTCACAAATTTATCACTCCTATATTTATGGTCAAGATTGATTTGAGGAAAGCTTATGATTCTGTTGAATAGAGCTTTCTTAAGACTGTTCTTGAGGAAACTGGCTTTCCTCAAAAGGTGGTTAATTGGATTATGGCTTGTGTATCCTCTGTTTCTTATTCTATAATGGTGAATTGTTTTCCTTCTAAGCCTTTCCCAGCTCAAAAAGGGTTAAGACAAGGTGATCCTATGTCTCCTTTCCATTTTGCTCTTCGTATGGAGTATCTGTCTAGGTGCTTGAAAGAGATGACTCATGATCCTAATTTCAATTTTCACCCTAGATGTGAGAAGCTTGGTATAACTCATATGATGTTTGCTAATGACTTATTGCTCTTTGCTAGAGCTGATGCTGGCTCTATTAAGCTACTTTTGAATGCTTTTCAGAAGTTTTCTAATGCCTCTGGTTTGTCTGATAACCTTAGCAAAACAAAGGTGTACTTTGGTGGTTTGCTTGAAGCTGAAAAAGATAACTTACAGGCTATTCTTGGGATGAGTAGGGGTAATCTTCCTTTCAAGTATCTTGGTGTTCCCCTGTCTTCTAAGAAGTTGACTATTGCTCAGTGTAGACCCTTGATTGAGAAAGTTACTACTAGGATTGATAACTGGTCTGCTAGACATCTCTCTTATGCAGGAAGATTACAACTCATTAAAAGTGTTCTTTTTGGCATCCAAGCTTATTGGGCTCAGATCTTCATTTTTCCCAAAAAGATGCTTAGGGAAATTGAGTCTAGATTTAGGGTGTTTCTTTGGACTGGTAAAACTGCTTATTATAAGAAAGCCCATGTTTCTTGGAATCATATGACCCTTCCTAAAGTTTGTGGTGGTTGGAATATCACTTTGCTGAGTGATTGGAACAAAGCTGCTATATGTAAGATTTTATGGGATTTAGCTGATAAATCTGATAATTTATGGGTTAAATGGGTTCATACATACTATTTCAGCAACAAGAGTCTATGGTCTGCTACTATTCCTAATAAGTGCACTTGGGTTCTAAAGAAAATTTTAGGGTGCAGGGAACATTGGTGGTTGGCCTGCGGTTACTCACAATGGAAAAATGAGTATCTCTAGAGTATACTCTAAAATAAGACCTCAGGCTGATAAAGTGAGCTGGAAGAGGCTCGTCTGCAACAATCAAGCTTCTCCTAAGAGTATTTTCATAACTTGGATGGCTTTGAAGAATAGAATGGTGACTAAGGATAGGCTTATTCAATGGCATATTAACTGTGATCCTTTGTGTTTCTTTTGCCAGAACTGTGATGAAAGTGTTACTCATTTATTCTTTTCATGTTCTTATTCTAGAGAAATTTGGCAGAAAATCCTTGATTTGCTGAAAATTCAAAAGACAGTTCAATGCTTTGAACTTGAACAGCAATGGGCTGCAAGGTTTTGCAGGAAAGCTAACAGGAAGTGTAGGCTTTATTTGATGTTCTTTGCTGGAACTATTCATAGTATTTGGCTTTAGAGGAATAGTTTGATTTTTAATGGTAGCTGTCAGCCTGCTGATTTGGTCTTCAGAGAGATTGTTTATAGGATTGCAGTTAGGTGTTCTGAGTCTGACAGGAAATTCTTGTACTTTTGATGTTCTAGTTCTGAGTCTGTTGTCTTGTAAGCTCAGGCCTATCTGTTTTTGTTTGTTGATGTTCTTGTCTTGTCTGGTCCTTGCTTCTAGAAACCTTCCTAGAAGGTGGTTGAGAGTTTGAGTCCAGTTCTGGTCCTTGGTTCTGTCTGGCACCCTTCCTAGAAGGTGGCTTGATAGTTTCTTTGATCTTTGGTGTTTGTTTGGCCTTTTTGGGTCTTGTGGAGTTTGTTGTTGGTTATAACTTAGCTTGCTGTAAGTTGTAACTTTTTCTCTTTGGTAATAAAATTCTTTATTTACCAAAAAAAAAAAAGTCAAACACATTTAAACAAAGCTTTTTGAACAAATGAAAGTCAAACATATTCAAACAAAGCTTTTTGAATTGAATGAAAGTCAAATACATTTGACAAAGCTAATTAAATCAAATGAAAGTAAAATTCATTTAAGCAAAGCTTTTTGAATCAAATGAATGACAAACACATTCAAACAAAGCTTTTTGAATTGAATGAAAGTCAAACACTTTCGAACAAAGCTTTTTTAATCAAATGAAGGACAAATACATTCTAACAAAGCTTTTTGAATCGAATGAAAATCAAATGTATTCAAAGAAGCTAATTAAATCAAATAAAACTCAAACACATTCAAACAAAGCTTTTTGTAATCAAATGAAAGTAAAACAAATTTAAACAAAGCTTTTTAAATCAAATGAAAGTCATACATATTTCAAAAAAGCTTTTTGAATCAAATGAAAGTAAAACACATTCAACAAAGCTATTTGAATCGAATGAAAGTCAAACACATTCAAACAAAGCTTTTTCAATCAAATGAAGGACAAACACATTAAAACAAAGCTTTTTGAATCGAATGAAAGTCAAATGAATTCAACGAAGCTAATTAAATGAAATAAAATCCAAAAACATTAAAACAAAGCTTTTGATTCAAATGAAAGTCAAACACATTAAAAAAAAGCTTTTTGAACAAAATGAAAGTAATACACATTCAATCAAAGCCATTTGAATCGAATGAAAGTCAAACACATTCAAACAAAGTTTTTTATAATCGAATGAAGGATAAAGACATTTAAATAAAGCTTTTTGAATCATATAAAAGTAAAACACATTCAATCAAAGTTTTTTATATCGAATGAAATTCAAATGCTTTCAACGAAGCTAATTAAATTAAATGAAAGTCAAACACATTTAAACAAAGCTTTTTGAACAAAGGAAAGTCAAACATATTCAAACAACGCTTTGTGAATCGAATGAAAGTCAAAGATTTTTAAGAAAGCTAATTAAATCAAATGAAAGTAAAACACATTCAAACAAAGCTTTTTATATCAAATGAAATTCAAATACGTTCAACGAAGCTTATTAAATCAAATGAAAGTCAAAGACATTCAAACAAAACTTTTTGAACAAATAAAAGACAAAAACATTGACACAAAGCTTTTTCAATCGAATGAAAGTCAAATACCTTTAACAAATTTAATTAAATCAAATGGAAGTAAAATATATTTAAACAAAGCCTTTTGAATCATATGAATGAAAAACACATTTAAATAAAGCTTTTTGAATTACATGTAAGCCTAACACATTCAAACAAGTTTTTTTGAATCAAATGAAAGTCAAACACTTTTAAAATAAGCTTTTTGAGTCAAATGAAGGACAATCACATTCAAACAATGTTTTTTAAATCGATTGAAAGTCAAATGCATCCCACAAAGCTAATTAAATTAAATAAAAAGACAAACACATTCAAATAAAGCTCATTTAATAAAATGAAAGTCAAACACATTCAAACAAAGCATTTTAAATCAAATTAAAGAAAAACACATTCACAAAAGCTTTTTAAATCAAATGAAAGTAGAACACATTCAACAAAGCTTTTTAAATCGAATGAAAGTCAAACACATTCAAACAAAGCTTTTTGAATCAAATGAAGGACAAGCTCATTCAAACAAAGCTTTTTGAATCAAATGAAAGTCAAATGCATTCAACAAATCTAATTAA
Source organism: Chenopodium formosanum (assembly GCA_024500155.1). Taxonomy (NCBI): domain Eukaryota; kingdom Viridiplantae; phylum Streptophyta; class Magnoliopsida; order Caryophyllales; family Amaranthaceae; genus Chenopodium; species Chenopodium formosanum. The sequence continues at coordinate 47,137,136 of CM044880.1, forward strand.
ATCAAATGAGAGTCAAACACATTCAACCAAAGCTTTTTGAATCAAAAGAAAGTCAAACACATTCAAACAAAGCTTTTGGAATCGAATGAAAGGCAATCACATTCAAACAAAGCCTTTTGCGTCAAATGAAAATCAAACACATTCAAACAAAGATTCTTAAGTCAAATTAAAGTCAAAATCATTCAAATAAAGCCTTTTGAATCGAATGAAACTCAAACACATTCAAACAAATCTTTTGGAATCAAATGAAAGTCAAACACATTGAAACAAAGCTTTTTGAATCGAATGAAAGTCAAATGGATTCAACGAAGCTAATTGAATCAAATGTCAGTAAAACACATTGAAATAAAGCATTTTGTATTCAATTAAAGTCAAACACATTCAACCAAATCTTTTTGAATAAAATGAAAGTCAAACATATTCAAATAAAGTTTTCCAAATCAATTGAAAGTAAAATACATTCGAGCAAAGCTTTTTGAATTCAATTAAAGTCAAACACATTCAAACAAAGCTTTTTGAATCATATTAAAAAAAAAAATTAATATTCAAGGGTTTTGTTTCAAGAGAGAGAAACTCTTGCTTCTCTCTAACCCAATGGAGAATGATTCGGTGGTTACCTTCATCGGATTCGTTCTCCAAAAGGTTATATTGTAAAAGTAGGTTTCTTTGTTCTTCAACTTCTTAAAAATAAACAATCCCTAAGAGCTTTTTGGAATTCTCGGATTTTTCTTCGACCTTTTGGGTTCCTCGCTCAAGGCTGAAGAAGGGTCAAAGTTCGTTGTTCCGTTAACGGTATTGGTAGATTCGGCTGCTGGATGGTGTTTCGGGATTAATTGATTTCCTAGCAGTCGGAAATTGCTGAAGGTTTGTTTTATCAATTGTTGGGCTGAATCCAGGTATTTTGGGGCTTCGATTTTTTAAATCAAACCCCCGATTTTCTGGGTTTTTTCGCTCAAGGTTGATGGTGTTTTCTAAACTAGTATGCCAATGGCGGGTCTAGTTCTTTGGATGTGGGGTGAGTTTCAAGGTGGTCGGCGAGTTTCGACTGTTGATTTTTGGGCGAATCGGCCGCTGGAAGGTGGTTCAGGTCTATCCGGGTTCCTTCTTCGATTCTCTGGATTCCTCGCTCAAGATTGAAGAAGGGTCTGAGTGTGTTGTTCCGGCGGCTGTTTTGGTTGAATTGGTGGCTGGGTGGTGTTTCGGGTCAATTCTTTTTCCCAGCAGCTGGTTATTGTAAGTGTTGATTTTCCTTTGTTGAGCTATTTCGGGTTTTTGGGGCTTTGATTTTCCAATTCAAATCCTCGATTTTCTGGGTTTTCGTTCATCAATTGGTGTCGGTTTCTGAGCTAGTCCGCCGGTGGTTAGTTTTCTTTTCTATTCTTTTTTGCTGGTGGTGGTCTAATTCAGTGGGTGTTGGGGCACGTTTTGAGGTTGTATGCGAGTTTGCAGGATCGTTGGTCGGCGAGTTTGCAGGTTCGTTGGCCGTCTCTCTCCCCCCTATTTGGTGTTGTTGTCGGGGCTTTGCTCTGATTTCTAGGTTCAACCATTCTCCGGAGCTTTTCTGGTTGCGGGGTTGCTGATGGGTGGTTGACTTTGAGGTTGGTGGTAGCTCCCATTAATTGAAGCCCTTGATGTTCTTCAATTGTAAAAGGATGGTTGAATAGTTATTATTTGCCTCCCTTTTACAATCTTTGTTAAAATGGAAATTGCTTATTTGAGTATTTCTACTGTCTAAATGTATTGTGTTACTTTTTTTAGCTTAGGCTTCCTAGTGATTAGTGTTGTTGGGTGATGGTTCATGGTAGCGATTCTTTATCCTGTTTTGTATTGTATGCTTGACGTGCTGCCATCCTAGCAGGCTAGTTTCTGGGTTGTTATTTAGCTGTGATATTATGATTATGTCGATTGATGGTGGATAGTGGAGGTTGGTTGTCATGATTAAGTCTGGGTCTTGTTAGCTTGCTTGGTGTGTAGTGGGTTGAGGCCCGTTTTTAGTGTTGTCACCTAGCATGAGGTGCTAGTTGATGGCCTGGTTTGTATGGTGGGTGTTTCTCCTATTGCTACCTTGTTTCTTGTTTCTAGTTGGACTTCTTTTTATACCTCTTCTTTTGTGGTAGTTGCTGGCCTATCTTTTCCTCTGCATCTTATGCTTTTCTTCTTTGCTTGAGGCCCTTGTGTTTGTGATGTTTGTTGATGGTTCATGGCTACGCTCCTTTGTCCTGTTTTGTATTGCATGTATGTTATTGCTCTGTCCTTGCATGCTGACTACGGGGTTATTACCACGCTGTTTTTATGGTGATGCTGTTGGAAGGTGTTTTTTCTTTTTTTTTTTTTTTTTTGTGGAGGTTGGCTCATGGTTGAAGCTTGGTCATTTTAGCTTCCCTGGTATGTAGTGGGATGAAGCCTGTTTTTAGTGGTGTCTCCTAGAATGAGGTGCTAGTTGATGGCTTGGATTGTATGGTGGGTGGTATCCTTCTTTCTACCTTGGCTCTTGCTTTTGTCCAGACTCCTTCTTTGCCTCCTTTATTGTGGTGGTTGTTGATCTACCTCTATCCAGGCATCTTGTGCTATTATGTTTTTCTTGAGCCTCCTTGTGTTTGTGTTGCTGGCTGATGGTTCATGGCTGCGATCTTTTGTTCTGGTTTGTACTGCATGTATGCTATTGTTTTATCGTGGCAGGATGACTATGGGGTGTTATCAAGCTGTTTTATGGTGTTGCTGGTGATGGTGTATTCTTTGTTGTTGTTTTGGTGTGGTGGAAGTTGGTTGTCATGGGTGAGTCATGGTTATTCTAGATTGCTTGGTGTGTAGTAGGTTGAGGCCCTATTTTTAGTGTTGCCTCCTAGTATGAGGTACTAGTTGATGGCCTGGATTGTATGGTGGGTGATATTCCTATTGCTTCCCTGTTTGCTGGTTCTTCCAGGACTCCTTCTTTTGCCTCTTCTGTTGTGGTAGCTGTTGATTTACTTTATCGAGACATCTTGTGCTTCTCTGTCTTGTTTGAGCTTCCTTATGTTTGTGCTGCTGGTTGATGGTTCATGGCTGCGATCTTTTGTCCTGGTAGGCTGACTATGGGATTGTTATCAAGCTGCGTTTTATGATGATACAGGTGGATGGTGTATGCTTTCAAGCTAAGCCAATGCTTTTTATACTCACCTTATTTGTTATCTTTGGTTGTTTGGGTTTTTTTACCCACTTTTGGTTGTAGCTTCGGTTTCCTCTCCCTTTATTAGTTAGAGGTTCCATAGTTGTTGTTTTTGTATTGCCTTCGGGCTTTGGTTTTGTTGCTTCTTTGGCCCAAAGGGCATGTACGTACTGAACTTTCATTTCTTGTAGTAGCTACTTTTATGGGTAGTAACTCTTTACTTTTGGTAATAAAATTCTTTATTTACCAAAAAAAAAAAAAGCTTTCTAAATCAAATGAAAGTAAAACACATTCAAATAAAGCTTTTTGAATCGATTGAAAGTCAAACACATTAAAACAAAGATTTTTTAATCTAATGAAAGTCAAACACATTCAAACAAAGCTTTTTAAATCAAATGAAAGTAAAACACATTCAAACAAAGATTTTTATATTAAATGAAATTCAAATGCGTTCAACAAAGCTAATTAAATCAAATCTAAGTCAAACACATTCAAATAAAGCTTTTTGAATCGAATGAAAGTCAAATAAATTCAAACAAAGCTTTATGAGTCAAATGAAAGTCAAACACATTCAAACAAAGCTTTTTTAATCTTATGAAATTCAAACACATTAAAACAAATCTTTTTGAATCAAATGAAAGTCAAACACATTGAAACAAACCTTTTTTAATCAAATGAAAGTCAAACACATTCATATAAAGCTTTTTGAATCGAATGAAATTCAAACATATTAAAAAAAAATCTTTTTGAATCAAATGAAAATCAAACATATTGAAACAAAGCCTTTTGAATCGAATGAAAGTCAAATGCATTTAACGGAGGTAATTGAATCAAATGTAAGTAAAACACATTCAAACAAAGCTTTTTAAATCAAATGAAAGTCAAACACATTCTAACAAAGCATTTTGAATCAAATGAAAGTCAAACACATTCGAACAAACCTTTTAGAATTAATGGACAAGGGTTTGACTTATGTTTACTTTTCTCTCTTCTCTCTCCTTCTATGGTGATCTGATTTTCTGGTTTTCTTTACCTTAATCGGTTCCAATGGCTCGAAAGAAGAAACAATCTACTCCTCAAACCTCAAACAACTTGAATCATACTTCTAAATCTTTATTGAATGATGGTGTTAATAGGTTGAATGTCTCTAGACTTTCAGGTTCTACTTTGATTCCGGAAATTGATGAAGATCCTGATGAGCTTGTTACTCCTCCTTCTCATTTGAATCGTTCAAGTGAGAAGATTACTAGAGCTGAGCTGAAAGCCCTTGAGGATTTTCGTTCGCGTCTGATTAAAGCCAATAAAACAGTGCCCATATCAACTGTTTATTGGATATCTGAGCTTCTTCTTCTGAACTTATTGCATGTTGTGCTTTAACAGGTGATACTATGGTGGCTGAAGGTAATTCTAGCCTTACTTTTGGTTGAGTTCCGCGAATTCCAGAGACAGCAGCTCATGTTACTGTTCCATAGGTCTCTTGTATCGGTTCTGCTCCAATTGCTGACACGGTTTCTTTGGAGGTTGATGTGGTTCCTCCTCAGCCAAATATTCCTGCTCCTAAGCCAGGCGTTGCTAAGCTCACTGCTAAGGGTTCGACCCTTTCTTTTGTAGCTCCTATGGTGAAAGATGGCAAATCTATTGCCATGTTACAACAAGCCGAAATTACTGAAGGTAATCTTAAGTGGAAGAATTCTGTAATTTTCTATGTCATAGGCTATTTTCCTACTATAGCTGCTGTTCATAGATATATTGCTGAAAATTGGAATGTTGTAGCTAAACCTGATGTTTTTTGGCATGATGATGGCTACTTTCTGATTAAAATGCAAAACTCTGATGATATGAATGTTGTTCTTAGTGCTAGTCCACACATGTTCTTTGGTAAGGCGGCTATTGTTAAGCCTTGGTCTGAGAAATTTGACTTTCATGTTGAGGTTTTGATAACTGTTCCTATATGGGTGAAGTTACCTAACTTACCTTTGAATTGTTGGGGTGTGGTCACCCTGAGCAGGCTGGGAAGTGTCTTAGGAGTTCCTTTATGTGCTGATGAATGTACTTCAAAGCAATTGAGGGTCTCCTTTGCTAGGTTGCTCATTGAAGTTGATGTAACAAAGGCTTTACCTAAGACTATCTGGTTTCAAAACCCATATGGTGCTTTGATTGAACAAAAAGTTGTTTTTGAATGGGCACCCCCTTTTGTAGCAAATGTAACAAAGTGGGCCATGACTGTTCTAGGAAGGTTCAGCCTCAAAAGAAGCAGGTGGCTTCTAAGGAGCAGCCTAAGCAAAAGGTGTGGGTTGTTAAGCACCAACCTGCTACTGTTCCTGCACCTGGGTCTAATGTGCCTGAATCTGGGGGTAATGGCTCTATGCATAATGCTGGTGTTTTCACTCCTGCTCTAACTACTGTGCAAGCTAATTCTGATGATGATTGGAGAGTGGTGGGAAGGAAGCAAAGAAGTCATAGTAATCCTCCTGTCTTTACTAGTGTTCATAATTCTAACACTTATGCTGCTCTGCTTAAGGATGGAGATGGTGCTGGAGAACTTGGTCCAATCGGGGGTGATGGTAATCCCCCTCTAGGGTCATGATTATCCTATCATGGAACATTAGGGGTCTTAATGATCCCTGCAAAGTAGTTTCTCTTAAGAAACTGCTAGTTGAACACTGTGTGGATGTTGTTGGTATTATGGAAACTAAAGTGAAGTGTGATAAGAGTGTTAAGCTTCAGAAGAAATTTGGATCTTCTTGGTCTTGGTTTTGTAACTACACATCTTCGCATAGGGGTAGACTCTAGGTTGGCTGGTCTCATGACAAGGTTAATCTTTCAGTCATCTCCTCTCATGAGCTGTTCATTCATGTCTAAATTAGCTCCAAGGATCTTCAACATCTGGTTTTCTGTACTTTTGTGTATGGCTTGCACTCTATTCATGATAGGTTACCTCTCTGGGATGGTATTTCTAGCTTTGGAGCAGTTTCTGGGCCGTAGCTTGTTATTGGTGACTTTAATTCTGTTCTCAATTCTTATGATAGAGTTAATGGTAATGCTGTCATTGATTATGAGGTCAATCATTTTAGAAGTTTTGTTGATAATCTTTATCTTTGTGAGCTTAAGAGTAAAGGTTCCTTTTACTCTTGGTCTACTAAGGGTCATGGTGATACTAGAATTGCTACAAGGATTGATAGGGGGCTTGTGAATCAGGCTTGGTTGAACAAGTATTCTCATGTTGAATCTATCTATCTTCCTCCTCTTCTTTCTGATCACAACCTTCTCTTGGTTGAAGTGAGTAGGTTTGTTGCTACTATGGGGAGACCTTTTAGGTTTCTTAATTGCCTGGCTTATCATGCTGATTTTTGTTCCATTGAGGAAAAAAGCTAGCATAGTGTTACAGATTGTTCTGCTATGGTTACTATTTGGCAGAATTTGAAATTTGTCAAAAAGAACCTAAAAGATCTGAACACTAAGTATTTTGCTAGTGTTGATGAGAAAGTTGATGTGGCTCTTGCCTCTTTGAAAGTCATTCAGGACCAGCTTGCTGTGGATTATTCTAATTCTGACCTTCATGTTAAAGAAGCTGAAGCTGTTTCTATAGTGAAGCATTGGATGTATGTTCAAGAGTCCAGTTATAAGCAGAAATCTAGGGTTGATTGGATTAAGCTAGGGGAATCCAGTTCTCACTACTTCTTTTCTGTTATGAAGCACAAGCAAGGTAGAAATAGAATTGATTCTATTTTCACTGAAGATGATGTCCTTTTAAAAGATCCCGTTCTTATTTAAAATGAGATTGTGGGGTTCTATAAAGGACTCCTTGGTTCTAGTGCTAGTTCTCTCCCTGCTCTTGACTTAGCCACTATTAGGAGAGGTTCTCAACTCAGCTCTAGCTCTATTGATATTTTGACTTCTATGGTTACTACTTTTGAGATTGATAGTGCTCTTGCTCAGATTGGAGATGATAAGGCGCCTAAAATTGATGGTTTTAATGTTGTTTTCTTCAAAAAGGCTTTGCCTATGATCAAAACTGATATTTATACTGATATCTTCTCTTTCTTTGAGACTGGGGTCATTGCTAAGCAGTGGAATTGTACAACTATCACCTTAGTGCCTAAGGTTCAGCATCTTTCTTATGTCAGAGATTTTAGGTCTATTGCTTGTTGTACCATGTTGTACAAGCTGATCTCCAAAGTTCTCACAAACAGGATTTCTAAAGTGATGGGGACTGTTATTAATGATGCTCAAGCTGGGTTTATCTCGGGTAAGCACATTGGAGATAATATTCTCCTGGCTACTGAATTGATCAAAGGCTACTCTCATAAGTTTGTTTCTCCTAGATGCATGATCAAGATTGACTTGAGAAAGGCCTATGACTCTGTTGAATGGCCATTTTTGCAGACTATTTTAGAAGAGCTTGGTTTCCCTCATTTTGTTGTGAAATGGATTATGACTTGTGTCTGCTCTGTTTCTTACTCTGTGATGGTTAATGGCTTTCATGCTAAACCTTTTTCTGCAAAAAAAGGCCTTAGGCAAGGAGATCCTATGTCTCCTTTTCTTTTTGCTCTATGTATGGAGTACCTCTCTAGGTGCTTTAAGGAAATAACTGGGAATCCTAATTTCAATTTTCATCCTAGATGTTTGCCGATGATCTTCTCCTATTCTCTAGGGCTGATTCCATCTCTATTCAGCTTCTCTTGTAGGCTTTCCAGAAATTCTCTTGTGCTTCTGGTCTGATGGCTAATTTAAGTAAGAGTGAGGTGTATTTTGGAGGTATCTCTGATTTTGATAAAGATCAGCTGCAAACTGTTCTTGGTATGAGTAGAGGTAGTTTGCCTTTTAGATATCTTGGGGTGCCCTTGTCTTCTAAAATGCTTACTGTTGCTCAGTGTAGGCCTTTAGTTGAAAGGGTTACTGCTAGGATTGATTGCTGGACTTCCAGACACTTGTCTTATGCTGGTAGGCTACAGCTTATCAAAAGTGTTCTCTTTGGTATTCAGGCTTATTGGGATCAGATTTTAATTCTTCCTAAGAAGATTCTTAGGGATGTTGAAACTAAATTCAAGATTTTTCTTTGGACCGGGAAGAACACTTATGCAAAAAAGGCCCCTGTCTTTTGGCATCATATGACTCTTCCTAAGGTTTGTGGTGGGTGGAATATTACCTCTCTTGGTGATTGGAATAAAGCTGCTATTTGCAAGGTTCTTTGGGATCTTGCTCACAAATCTGACAATATGTGGGTGAAATAGGTGCATACCTATTATTTCAATAATAGGAATATTTGGACTGCCACTATTCCCAAGAAATGCTCTTGGGTTTTGAAGAAAATTTTGACTTGCAGAGATATTATTGATGATATTGGTGGCTGGTCCTCTATTATGAAAAATGGGAAAATGAGTATTGCTAAACTCTATGCCCGGATTCGACCTTAGGATCCTAAAGTAGGGTGGAAAAGAATTGTTTGCAATAACCAAGCCGCTCTTAAGAGTATTTTCATTATATGGTTAGCTTTGCTTGATAAACTTGCCACTAAGGACAGAATTGCCAAGTGAAATGCAAGTTGTGATCCTATTTGCTTTTTTTTTTTCTGCCAGAACACTTGTGAATCTGTCTCTCATTTGTTTTTTTGCTATCCTTACTCTAAGACTATTTGGGAACAGATTTTGAAGCTTCTTGATGTGAAAAAAGCAGTTCAACCTTTTCACATTGAACAGCAATGGATAGTTAAGAATTGTAGGAAGTCTAGCAGCAAGGGTAGAGTATACTCTATGTGTTTTGCTGAGGCTATCTACAGTATATGGTTGCAGAGGAATAGTTTGATGTTTACGGGTGAGTGTAAACTTGCAGATATTGTCTTTCATGACATTATTTATCAGGTTGCTATTAGGTGTAAAGGAACAGACAGAAAGCTGCTTTTGCTTCACTGATTGATGTTGCAGTTGTCTGTTGTTTTTGTGTGTTCTGGTTGGGTGGCAGCTGGTCAGCAGCCTGTTTGGTTGGTTTTGGCAGCTGTTGTTGCTGTTTTATGTGTTGATGTCTTGTCTCAGCTACTGATTCTATTGTTGTTGCTGTTTGTTGCTGCTGCATACTTTGTGATGTGTGCTGTTTTGTGCAGTTGTTGTTGCTGTCTTATTGTAGTTCTGCTTCTATTCTGCTGCTGTGTTGCTTTTTCTGTACTGTATGTTGTTTCTAGTTGTTGATGCAATGTTGTTTCTGTTCTGATGCTACTGTTTTTGTTGCTGTTGCAGTTTGTTTGCTGCTGCTGCTGCTGTTCTGCTGTATTGGTTAGGGTGGCAACTGGTTCCACTCTTCTGCTGGTTCTTTTCTTTGTTGCTATTTGCTGGCTTTGGGTGGAAGCTATTCTGGTGTTTGCTAGGTGCTTCTGTTCTGGGTTTTGGTTGCTGCTGTTTGGCAGCTGGTGCAGGTGCTATTAGGTCTGTTGCTTCTCTTGTTGCTGGCCCTAAGTTGCTGCTGATTCTGTTCTTGGCAAGGTAGAAGAGCCAAGTTGTTGCTTTTGTGTTTTGCAGAGGCTTTTTGTTTTGGGGTTTTTTGTACGTACCCGAATGGAGGGTGTGTACGTCCCTCGGGAGACAGATCTGCAATGCAACACTCGAACGGCCCGATCACCTACAAAACAACGGACCGCGGGGGGGGGGGGGGAGGAGGTCCGCCTCCAACGATCAAGTCAGTGACCGAAATAATGTATTTTAGAGAGAGAAAGTAGAGAGAATGGAGGGTAAATGTTGGGGGCATTGCCCTTGGAGAGATAATTCGATCCCTTGAAACTGATGTAATGATCAGTATTTATAGAGTATTGGGATATTAGCCTCTTAGGTTATTTAGGCCCCGTTCTTTAGAGCTGCTTTGCTCTGCTCTGCTCTGCTCTGCTTTGCTCTGCTGAAATCTGCTATACTCTGTTGAAATCTGCTCTACTCTGCTCTGCTCTGCTTCAATCTGCTCTGCTCTGCCCTGCTCTGCTCTGCTCTGCTTAAAAATAGTACTTAAAAATAGCTTCTCCAATCTGCTCTACTCTGCTCTGCTGAAATTTGCTTTGCACTTCTCTGCTTTGTCCAGAAGCTCAAAAGAACAGGGCCTTAACCTAAGTAGATTGGCTTCCCACCGTTTTACGGTTTCTAGGGTTGTGGGTTTAAAGCTCATTTTCACCCTTCTATCATTGAGTGACACATGTCATGCTCTAATTGGCTCATTGAGCGCTAAGCTTGCGGACACGTGTCGAGGTGGCATTGGTCCACATATAGGGGGTATTTTTTACCCCCAAACATTAGCCCCACGGAAGGGGTAATTTCTTTTTCAAGAGGAATTACTCCTTTCGAAATCAAGGCTTTATTTTCTGCTCGTTCAAAAGCTTTATGGGCGGCATATGTCTTGTTCAATAAAAGAGAGATTTGATTAACTTGGAAAATTTGATACCTTAAATGGTATGATATTTTCTAAGTTAATCAATCATAATAATGATTGTCGCCTGAACTAGACAGATGACGACTTTTATTTCTTTTAGCCCAACTATGGTGGTCATATGACCTTTGGGTGACTTAGATTATTTTTGAGACGTTTGAAATCCCATAAGGCAGGAGGCAAATGGCCGCCTGACTCTTCACACGGCAGGAGGCAAATGGCCGCTTGGGGGGCAGGAGGCAAATGGCCGCCTAGGGGGCAGGAGGCAAATGGTCGCCTGACTCTTCATAGGGAAGGAGACAAATGCCGCCTGGGGGCAGGAGGCAAATGGTCGCCTGACTCTTCACAGGCCAGGAGGCAAATAGTTGCTGGGGACAGGAGGCAAATGGCCGCCTAGGGGCAGGAGGCAAATGGCCGCATGGGGGCAGGAGGCAAATGGCCGCCTGACTCTTCACAAGGCAGGAGGCAAATGGTCGCCTAAGGGCAGGAGGCAAATGGCCGCCTGAGAGGCAGGAGGCAAATGGTCGCCTGACTCTTCATAGGGAAGGAGGCAAATGCTGCATGGGGGCAGGAGGCAAATGGCCTCCTTACTCTTCACATGGCAGGAGGCAAATGGCCGCCTGACTCTTCATAGGGCAGGAGGCAAATGGCAGCCTGACTCTTCACAAAGCAGGAGGCAAATGGTCGCCTGACTCTTCATAGGGAAGGAGACAAATGCCGCCTGGGGGCAGGAGGCATATGGCCGCCTGACTCTTCATAGGGCAGGAGGCAAATGGCCGCCTGACTCTTCACAGGGCAGGAGGCAAATGGCCGCGTGGGGGGGCAGGAGGCAAATGGCCGCCTGGGTGGCAGGAGGCAAATGCCGCTAGGGGGCAGGAGGCAAATGGTCGCATGACTCTTCACAGGGTAGGAGGCAAATGGCCGCCTGACTCTTCATAGGGGAGGAGGCAAATAGCCGCCTGACTCTTCATAGGGCAGGAGGCAAATGGCCGCCTAAGGGGCAGGACGCAAATGGCCTCCTGACTCTTCATAGGGCAGGAGGCAAATGGCCGCCTGGGGGGCAGGAGGCAAATGGTCGCCTGACTCTTCATAGGGAAGGAGGCAAATGCCGCCTGGGGGCAGGAGGCTAATGGCCGCGTGACTCTTCATAGGGCAGGAGGCAAATGGGCGCCTGGGGGCAGGAGGCAAATGGCCGCCTGGGGTGTTTGTAATCCAATTATACATTCAATGTCCTTCTACCCCATTGGGAGGACTTGTATAATTTCGGAAGGTAATCTAGGTCAGAACTTCGGTCAATCACCGGCTGATTCCGAAAACTTAGTCGTTCTTTAGACTATTCTGGTCATACGGCTGTGAGTTGACCAATTTGGTCTTCAATCTTTACCGTCTGCATAGGTACGTAGAGCAAGTAGGTAGGCTGCTCTCTGCGACGATTGCACCCGGAGGGGTGTCGCCGGACGCCATTGTCCATGATGGGACAGGCGAATTTGTGAAAAAGCAGCCATCCGGCCATTGGCCTCTGGTCTAGGTTGAGACCGGCTGTATAGCCACTAAGCGGTTTTGTGCTTAGCTTAATTATCTGGCCATTGGCCGCATGTCACTTGGACGTTGAATTTTCTACTAAGTTTCAAATTTAGTTTATTATCCGGCCATTGGCCTCACGTCACTTGGACGTTAATTTAGCTACTAAGTTTCAAACTTAATTTATTATCCGGCCATTGGCCTCACGTCACTTGGACGTTAATTTAGCTACTAAGTTTCAAACTTAGTTTATTATTCGGCCATTGGCCTCACGTCACTTGGACGTTAATTTAGCTACTAAGTTTCAAACTTAGTTTATTATTGGAGTTTATTATTCAACCGAATTTAATTGATGAACAAAGCACTCATTGCAGCCGGTCCTTATTGAGGCATAATGCAGCCCCACAGCCGGGAAGAGAAGATGAGCAAAGCAACCCCTACAGCACATACAACCGGCCATGATTGAGGAACAAAGCACCATGGCAGCTGGCTTTGAGCTTGAACAAAGCAGCCATGGCAGCCGACTTAATCGAGGAAAGGAACAGCCCCACAACCGGGTTTAATCAAGGCAGGCAGCAGCCCCTATGGCTGTCGTATGTGGCCTGTCAATTTTTTTTTTTTTTTTTTTTTTTTTTTTTTGAAAATCATAATAATGATTTACAATTTTTATGCCATTGCAAGCTCACATGACAGCCGTTTTTGAGATTGTTCAAAGCAACCCCCACAGCCGGGTTTAATTGAGTACAACCCAGGCGGTATGGAGTGCAAAATTTACAAATTGATTGATTACGACTTTGATGGCTTGGAGTAAGTGCGAGCTCAAAGAGCAAATGTTGCAGCCGGAATAAATTGGTTACAATCTATCGTCACAACCGCCACACATCCGGACTTAACGAAGAACAAAGCACCCCTACGGCTGGGCTTGAGTGTGAACCAAGCAGCCCCGCAACCGTCTTAATTTCCGAGCAATGATGCTCCATGCCGCCTGCATTGCAGCTGTGTGGAGCTGACTATGACTATGGCCGGCTGTATGCACTCTTGATTAAATGATGATGCTTAGCCGACACAAAATCCGTCTGCGTATGCTAACACAAGAACCGCTTGTGTATGCTAACACAAGAAAAGGCTTGGCCGCTTGTGTATACGAACACAAGAAAGAAGCTTGGCCGCTTGAAAAGCATGATACCGAGCTTACATGTTGTATCTTTATTAGGCTTGGTAGCCGTTTGGGTGTCAACATGCGTGTACATGCCGGCTGTGTGCTTCAATTGAGAATAATACAGGGGGTAGCAATATATAGACGACATTTTTCACACACCCTTTTGCCGCTTGTATTTGCGGAGCTGAGGGATTCCTTATATCGATGGCACATAATTGCCGCTTGTGTTAATCACACAATCAAGCAGCCAACTTAGAGGTTGAACAAGACAACCATGGCAGCCGGCTTTGAAGAGTGAACACAACAGATATGGCAGCCGCTTAATTGAAGAATATAGCAGCCACGCAGCCAGCTTAATTGAAGAATAAAGCCCTTACGGCTGTGCTTGGTAGGAGCGCAAAGTAGCCCCGCAATTGTCTGATGACCTTATTGATTATGCTGACTGGCTTCCACCATTGATGGTAGTAACTGGCTGACATTATTGATGATAGTAACCGACTGATTTGTTTGGCAAAAAATTTGCCAAGCCGCTTGATGGTGCCGCCTGGGTCATTGCTAACATTGAGCTCACAAATTCCCTCAAAAGGAGAAATGCCGCTTATGTTAATAAGGAGAAGCTTTTTAATGAAATAATGGAGTAGCTTGATATATTGTGCCGGCTGTCCTAATACAAGCAAGGCAGCCGCTTAATTGAACAATGAAAAATGATGGAATCTCTCACTCCACTAGTTAATGAGCTAATGAACTTTTGTGAATAAAATTAATGAACAGGCTAGGTGTCAAAAACTTGGAAGTATGGAAGTGAATGTTACAAGGGAATAAACGCGTCGTCAATTGTCTATCCCCATTACAAATACAATTTATACAATCTAAACAAACCTAATACGCCTATAAGGCAAGCATAGGGGTTGAATCACAGAGAACGGTAAACACCACCAAATGTTATCGACAATTAAGCTAGTCCGGAATAGGAGATAAATAAACTAAAGTCTAAAGATGCTAAAACAAGAAATAAAACATTAAGGCACCAAGGGAAATGGGTAGGTGAAGTTGACGCTTCACCATACAATAAAAAAGTAGCATATCAATGGTAAACTAAACATGCATGAATACCAAAGTAAAGGGTCCAATCTAGCCGCCTTCCGAGGTCAATTGGCTTCTCCTAACATAGCCTCTATGTTTCCACATTAGAACCATATACTAGGAGGTACTATTAAATAACAATCGATAGTAATGAATCTAACTAAGTCAACTTCTGTTACTTGTTAGTAAAGACTCATCTTTGATCAACTAACAATGTGCACTTGCAAGAAAGACCAAAAAATATCAAGCATGCAAAGACTTTAATCACCATTAACATAACCCCAACATTAAAAGCATGAACAATTAGCAACTACACCATCCCCACACCCTTGGCTAGGTGACTACTCACAAATCATGTTGAAAACAATATCAATCATCAAATCAATAAGCATCAACATGATTAATAAGCAAAGAAGAAAAATAAAAGCAAATAAACAAAATCAAGAACAAAGGTAAAGAGAAAGAGTAAGAGATTGCTCATTAATTGAAGATGAAGGTCTACAAAGGATTGAACAAGCTTCTTCTTCAAGATCCAAGTTCATTAATGAAGAAAACCACACTTTCTCTCTCTACCAATGAAGTCAAATCCTAACCTAACCTAACCTAAAACTAATTAGAGAGAAGAATAGATAGTTATTGAATATTCTCTAAATTACCTAAAAAAAATGGGTATTTATACTAACTTAATAAAACTAGGAAAAAAATAGAAAAAGAAAATAAAATAAAATAAATTAAAAGGAAAACTAAAAAAAATCAGAAACTAAAATAAAAATAAAATAAAAGAAAGAAAATAAGAAAAGGGAAAAGAAAAAGAAATAAAAATAAAAGAAAAAGAAAAATAAAAACAAAACCCACCAATCCCCACCAAAAACCACCAGCAACCCATTTCCCCCTTCTTCTTCGAAATTGGCTGCTTCAATATCAACACCAAACAACCATCATCAATGGCTCAAAATCATCACTGACATCTTTATCAACCAGCAATCAATCAAGGCCGTTCAATTTTCATTAAAACTCGCGTGAGAAGCTCGTGAAATGGTTCGATCGAACCGATGGCTGGTTCGACCCAACTACGGGGTTGGTTCGGTCGAACCAAGGGTATGTTCGACCACTCCTCTTCGAATAACAAAACCCCCAAAGTCTCTGACTCAAAGTTCGGCCGAACACTCATTGATTTGCTCGAACTTGATTAATTTGCTAATTGTTCTGATTTTTGGGTCGATTGGTGGTTTGAGTAGTTGCGGGTCAGGTGTGAAATTGGTGGTGTATTAGTGTGGGTTTGGTTGATGTGGTTGCGTG
Source organism: Chenopodium formosanum (assembly GCA_024500155.1). NCBI lineage: Eukaryota > Viridiplantae > Streptophyta > Magnoliopsida > Caryophyllales > Amaranthaceae > Chenopodium > Chenopodium formosanum. The sequence goes on from CM044880.1 coordinate 47,152,744, forward strand.
GTTGATACGGGTTTGGTTTGGGTTGTGGTGGTGCGGCTGCTTTTGTGTGTTGGGGGAGCAGGGGATTGCGATGTGCTGTTGTGGGGTGTTGTGGTGCTTGCGGGGTTGCGGGCTGGTGGTGTGTGGTGTTTGGTTGTGTTGCTGTTGGTGGTGGAGCAGGGGATTGCGATGTGCTGTTGTGGGGTGTTGTGGTGCTTGCGGGGTTGCAGGCTGGTTGTGTGTGGTGTTTGGTTGTGGTCGTGTGAGGTGGTGAGAGCAGGAGGTAGCTGCTGTTGTGTGTGGTGGTGTTACGGGGTTGCAGTCTGGAGGTTAATGTTGCTGTTGGTGTTGGTGGTGTTGAGGGGTGAAGCAGATGCTGTTGCGGCTGGTGGTGTGTGGTGTTTGGTTGCTGCTGTTATTGCACAGAGAGGTGTATTGAGGTGGCTGGTGAATACGGGGCTAATGGGTTGGTTGATGTGGCTGCACGGATTGGTACGGGGGTGATTGGTGGTGTTGGTTGGTGGCAGCAGGTGAGTACGGCTGTGGTTGGTGCTGGTGTGTGTGGTTGTCACGGTTGCTGTGTGGTGGTGTTGGTGGCAGCAGCTGGTGGGCTGCTGTGTGCATGAGGGAGCAGGGGAGAAGCAGAGGAGGTTGGCTGAGGGGCTGCTGTGGTTGATGTGGTTGAAGATAAGGGAGGGGTGAAGGTTAAGGGGCATCAGCAAGTAGCAGGGCAAACCCGAGACTCACTCCATTTGGATATTGTAGCGTATGCCTTGAACCTCGAACACACCTACAAACACGAGCAAGATTGAGGAGAGAATTGGGACAAAGAATAAAATAAAATGAAAATAAACAAAGGACGAAATAAAACAAAACCATGACAAATAGAATAAAATAAATAAAATAGAAATAAATAAAATGAAATAGAAAATAAGAGACATAAAACTAAACTAATAAAAATAAAACAAAAACTATACAAGCAAATAAAGTAAAATAAAATACGAAAATAAACTAAAGCTAATAAAATAAAGAAAATAAACTAAAACGCTCCAAAACTACCAAATAAACAAGAAACTTTATTAAAGAGAAAACAAGAGAAAGAAAAGGAAAAAAAGATAAAATAAACACGAAAATGACTCTAAAACTACTCCCTAAGAGTGACATAAATGTCTCTCTTCAGAATGTCACTTGCCGCATGCATGTACCCCACTAATAACAAGAGTTTACTCTTAAAAATTTATTGTATTATATTATGTATAATACAATTCGTAACATTCATATACATATATATTTGTTAATATATAAGATGCTGATAGTATCAAACTATCAACCATGAATAGCATGCGGCCATGATGTTGATAGTATCAAACTATCAATCACAAATAGCATGAGGGTCGGCTGTATGATCCGGCTGGGTGGCCTGAGCATGCGGCCGGCTCATTAAATTAGTCAGATTAAAATATTGGAGTTAGCCAATTTAGCCGTCTCTCCCCTAATAAAATTTAGATTAAACGGCATTGCCCTTTAACCTTCAAATATGCATGACTTAGTCTGACATGCCTTTTTGGCCGCCTGACTCTCAACATTCAACCTCACGACGCCTGATGTACTTGACATCCGGACTCATGATGCCTGCTGCCTCCGGAAGGAGGCTTCCATATTGAGTCAGTGATCCACAACCGTTGTGCCATTACAGATGTGTCTCCCCACAGACGGCGCCAAATGTTTTGGGGTTTTTTGTACGTACCCGAATGGAGGGTATGTACGTCCCTCGGGAGACTGATCTGCATTGCAACACTCGAACGGCCCGATCACCTGCAAAACAATGGACCCCGGGGGAGCCGGAGGTCCGCCTCCAACGATCAAGTCAGTGACCGAAATAATGTATTTTAGAGAGAGAAAGTAGAGAGAAGGGAGAGTAAATGTAGGGGGCATTGCCTTGGAGAGAGAATTCAATCCCTTGAAACTGATGTAATGATCAGTATTTATATAGTATTGGGATATGTGCCTCTTAGGTTATTTAACCTAAGTAGATTGGCTTCCCACAGTTTTACGGTTTCTAGGGTTGTGGGCTTAAAGCCCATTTTCACCCTTCTATCATTGAGTGACACGTGTAATGCTCTAATTGGCTCATTGAGCGCTGAGCTTGCGGACACGTGTCGAGGGGGCATTGGTCCACATATAGGGGGTATTTTTTAGCCCCAAACACTTTCCTTGCATGGGTTCAGGGGTTTACTTTGGTGTTCACCGGAGATTACAAGCTTGCAGATATTGCTTGTAGATGCCTTGACTCTAATAGAAAAACATTGTATGTTTTGGCTTTTGTTGTTTTGTTGGTGCAGTTTGCAGGTCTGTCTACTTCTGGTTGTTTTTTGATAGTTTTTGGATTGTTTCCCTTGTAGTTTGCTGCTAGTTTTTTTGTCTGGTCCTGGTTTCCAGAACCCTTCCTAGAAAGTGGCTGGAAATCTAAGTCAAGTTTGTTCTAGGCCCTTCCTTCAACCCTTCCTAGAAGGTGTCTAGGGTAGGATCTAGAACTGGTTTTTGGGGGGTTGGCCTGTTTTTACAGGTCTTGTGGTGTTCTGGTGGTAGTTATAATTTAGCTCTTGTAAGTTGTAACTTTCTCTCTTTGGTAATAAAATCTTATTTACCAAAAAAAAAAAAAAAAAAAAAAAAAAAAAAAAAAAAAAAAAAAACCTTTTAGAATTAAATAAAAGTCAAGCACATTCAAACAAAGCTTTCTTAATCTAATTAAAGTAAAACAAATTCAAACAAATCTTTTTGAATCGAATAAAAGTCAAACACATTCAAACAAAGCTTTATGAATCAAATGAAAGTCATACACATTTCAAAAAAGCAATTTGAATCAAATGAAAGTCAAACACATTAAACAAACCTTTTTGAATCAAATGAAAGTAAAACAAATTAAAATAATGCTTTTTGAATCAAATGTAAGTCAAATGCATTCAACGAAGCTAATTAAATAAAATAAAAGTAAAACAGATTCAAACGAACCTTTTTTATTCAAATGAAAGTTAAACACATTCTAAAAAAGATTTTAAAATTAAATAAAAGTAATACACATTTAAACAAAGCTTTTTGAATCGAATGAAAGTTAAATACATTCAAACAAAGTTTTTTTAATCAAATGAAGGATAAACACATTCAAACAAAGCATTTTGAATCAAATGAAAGTAAACACATTCAAACAAAGCTTTTTATATTGAATGAAATAAAATACGTTCAACGAAGCTAATTAAATTATATGAAAGTCAAACACATTCAAATAAAGGTTTTTAAAAAATGAAAGTCAGACACATTCAAACAAAGCTTTTTGAATCGAATGAAAGTCAAATACATTTTACAAAGTTAATTAAATCAAATGAAAGAAAATACATTTAAACAAAGATTTTTGAATTAAATGAATGACAAACAAATTTAAATAAAGCTTTTTGAATCAAATGAAAGCATAACACATTCTAACAAATATTATTGAATAAAATGAAATTCAAACGCTTTTATACAAAACTTTTTAAGTATAATGAAGAACAAACACATACAAACAATGTTTTTTAAATCGAACAAAAGTCAAATGCATTCAATAAAGCTAAATAAATTAAATAAAAAGTCAAACACATAGCAAGAAAGATTTCTGAATAAAATTAAAGTCAAAAAAATTCAAACAAATCCTTTTAAATCAAAAACACGTTCAAAAAAGCTTTTTAAATCAAATGAAAGTAAAACACATTCAACAAAGCTTTTTAAATCGAATAAGAGTCAAATACATTCAAACAAAGTTTTTTAAGTCAAATGAAAGTCAAACACATTCAAACGAAGCTTTTTGAATCGAATGAAAGTCAAATACATTCAAACAAAGCTTTTTGAGTCAAATGAAAGTCAAACAGATTCAAACGAAGCTTTTTGAATCGAATGAAATTCAAACACATTCAAACAAATCTTTTTGAATCAAATGAAAGTCAAACACATTGAAACAAACCTTTTTGAATCAAATGAAAGTCAAACAGATTCATATAAAGCTTTTTAAATTGAATTAAACTCAAACATATTCAAACAAAATCTTTTTTAATCAAATGAAAGTCAAACATATTGAAACAAAGCTTTTTGAATCAAATGAAAGTCAAATGCATTTAACGGAGCTAATTGAATCAAATGTAAGTAAAACACATTTAAACAAAGATTTTTAAATTAAATTAAAGTCAAACACATTCAAACAAATCTTTTTGAATCGAATGAAAGTCAAACACATTCAAACAAAGCTTTTTGAATCAAATGAAAGTCATACGCATTTAAAAAAAGCATTTTGAATCGAATGAAAGTCAAACACATTCAAACAAAGCTTTTTGAATCAAATGAAAGTCATACGCATTTAAAAAAAGCATTTTGAATCAAATGAAAGTCAAACACATTTAACAAAGCTTTTTAAATCAAATGAAAGTAAAACTTATTCAAACAAAGCTTTTTGAATAGAATGTAAGTCAAATGCATTCAACGAATCTAATTAAATTAAATAAAAGTCAAACACATTTAAACAAACCTTTTTGATTCAAATGAAAGGTAAACACATTCTAAAAATGATTTTTGAATCAAATAAAAGTAATACACATTTAAACAAAGCTTTTTGAATTGAACGAAAGTGAAATACATTCAAACAAAGTTTTTTTAATCAAATGAAGGATAAACACATTCAAACAAAGTTTTTTGAATCAAATGAAAGTTAAATACATTCAAACAAAGTATTTTGAATCAAATGAAAGTCAAACACATTCGAACAAACCTTTTAGAATTAAAAATAAGTCAAACACATTCAAACAAAGCTTTTTGAATCTTATTAAAGTAAAACAAATTCAAACAAATCTTTTTGAATCGAATGAAAGTCAATTACATTCAAACAAAGATTTTTGAATCGAATGAAAGTCAAATACATTTTACAAAGCTAATTAAATCAAATGAAAGAAAATACATTTAAACAAAGATTTTTGAATTAAATGAATGATAAACAAATTTAAATAAAGCTTTTTAAATCAAATGAAAGCATAACACATTCTAACAAATATTTTTGAATCAAATGAAATTAAAACACCTTTAAACAAAGCTTTTTAAGTCAAATGAAGGACAAACACATACAAACAATGTTTTTTAAATCGAACAGAAGTCAAATGCATTCAATAAAGCTAATTAAATTAAATAAAAAGTCAAACCCATTATAAGAAACCTTTCTTAATAAAATTAAAGTCAAACAAATTCAAACAAAGCCTTTTAAATCAAAAACACGTTCAAAAAAGCTTTTTAAATCAAATGAAAGTAAAACATATTCAACAAAGCTTTTTAAATCGAATAAAAGTCAAATTCATTCAAACAAGCTTTTTGAGTCAAATGAAAGTCAAACACATTCAAACGAAGCTTTTTGAATAGAATTAAAGTCAAATACATTCTAACAAAGCTTTTGAGTCAAATGAAAGTCAAACAGATTCAAACGAAGCTTTTTTAATCGAATGAAATTCAAACACATTCAAACAAATCTTTTTGAATCAAATGAAAGTCAAACACATTGAAACAAAGCTTTTTGAATCAAATGAAAGTCAAACACATTCATATAAAGCTTTTTGAATTGAAAGAAATTCAAACATATTCAAATAAAATCTTTTTGAATCAAATGAAAGTCAAACATATTGAAACAAAGCTTTTTGAATTGAATGAAAGTCAAATGCATTTAAAGGAGCTAATTAAATCAAATGTAAGTAAAACACATTCAAACAAAGCTATTTAAATTAAATTAAAGTCAAACACATTTAAACAAATCTTTTTTAATCAAGTAAAAGTGAAACACATTCAAACAAAGCTTTGAATCAAATGAAAGTCAAACACATTCGAACAAACCTTTTAGAATTAAATAGAGTCAAACACATTCAAACAAAGCTTTTCAAATCTAATTAAAGTAAAACAAATTCAAACAAAACTTTTTTAATCGAATGAAAGTCAAACACATTCAAACAAAGCTTTTTGAATCAAATAAAAGTCATACACATTTCAAAAAAGCATTTTGAAACAAATGAAAGTCAAACACATTCAATAAAGCTTTTTGGATCAAATGAAAGTAAAATAAATTAAAACAAACTTTTTGAATAGAATGTAAGTCAAATGCATTCAACGAAGCTAATTAAATCTAATCAAAGTCAAACACATTCAAACAAACCTTTTTTATTCAAATGAAAGTCAAACACATTTAAAAAAATATATTTAAATAAAAAAAAATAATACACATTTAAACAAAGCTTTTTGAATCGAATGAAAGTCAAATACATTCAATCAAAGTTTTTTTAATCAAATGAAGGATAAACACATTCAAATAAATATTTTTGAATCAAATGAAAGTTAAACACATTCTAAAAAAAAAATTTATATTAAATGAAATAAAAATGCGTTCAACGATGCTAATTAAATAATATGAAAGTCAAACACATTCAAACAAAGGTTTTTAAACATATGAATGTCAAACACATTCAAACAAAACTTTTTGAATCGATTGAAAGTCAAATACATTTTACAAAGCTAATTAAATCAAATGAAAGTAAAATACATTTAAACAAAGATTTTTGAATCAAATGAATGACAAACAAATTTAAACGAAGCTTTTTGAATCAAATGAAAGCATAACACATTCTAACAAATTTTTTTGAATCAAATGAAATTCAAACACTTTTAAACATAGCTTTTTAAGTCAAATGAAGGACAAACACATACAAACAATGTTTTTTAAATCGAACAAAAGCCAAATGCATTCAATGAAGCTAAATAAATTAAATAAAAAGTTAAGCACATTCCAACAAAGCTTTCTTAATAAAATGAAAGTCAAAAAATTCAAACAAAGCGTTTTAAATAAAAAAAAAAAACAAGTTTAAAAAAGCTTTTTATATCAAATGAAAGTAAAACATATTCAACAAAGCTTTTTAAATCAAATGAAAGTCAAACATATTCAAACAAAGCTTTTTGAATCAAATGAAAGTCAAATGCATTCAATGAAGCTAATTAAATAAAAAAAAAGCCACACACATTCAAACAAAGCTTTTTGAATTTAATTAAAGTCAAACACATTCAAACAAATCTTTTTGAATCAAATAAAAGTAAAACACGTTCAAACAAAGCTTTTTGAATCAAAAAAAATTCAAGCACATTCGAACAAACCTTTTTGAATTAAATAAAAGTCAAACAATGATGAGTGACATTTATGTCACTCCTAGGATAGTGTTTATGCCTTGCTTTAGCTTGTCTTAGGGTGTATTGTAGTTGTTTTGTTTGTGTTGTGTAGTTGTTTTGTTCAAATAATGCATGCATACATGTCTCGATGTGTTTTTAATGAAATCGCGTATATTCTTGAACTCTTGCCTTCATTGCGTGTTTGCACTGTTCCCTATACCTTATTGCTTCCCTTGGTGTTTGTACTTAGGTATTTGAAGTGTTGGATTGCATAGAAGAAGCCAAGGAAGCATGAGAGAAGAATCTAAGAAAGCAAGGTGTAAGGGCGCACACAATGTGCACGGGCGCGCGGCTAGAGTTTGCGGGCGCGCAGACCTGTCAGAACCTGCGCATAAGAGGCAAAACTGCAGAATCAAGGCAGAAAGATTTGCGCGGCCTGCGCACAAATTGTGCGCGGGCACGCAGCCAGCAACACGGGCGCGCACACCCAAGCACAAGCCGCGCAACCCACAAATACGCGGGCAAACTGATTCGTGCGAGGGCGCACAGCGAGGGCGCACATCGAGCCCCTGTTCAGTTTTTTTCGCGACTTCCTTTACATTTGCGAGCCTTGATTTTGTACGGGGGAACTTCATTTTCCTTTAGATCTTTTTCCTAATTTTAGGAGAGCTTTTCTCTCTTAGGGTTAGATTATGATTTTTTCTCTCTAGTTTAGGAGTAGTTATAGAGAGAGGAAGCTTGGATTTCCATGGAGTTTTTGAGAGGTTGAAGAAGCAACTTTGTGGAACTTCTTCTCATTTATTCAATGAGCATTTTCTAACTTTCTCTCATCTTTATTGCTTTGCTTAATTCTTAGTTTTTGCTTTTTGTTTGTTAATTTGAGTAGATTAATTAGTTTGTTTGTTTAATCTTGTTTTTATTCTTATTTTACCTTGTTTTCCATGTCTATCTTCATTATCTTAGCTTAGGTCTTGTTCTAGGGAATTGGATGAAGGTAATATTAATGAGTTGAATGATTGATTGTGATTAGTATGAAATTGTTTCTTGATTATTGTTTATGGATGATGCTTTTATGGATTAGAATCTTTCTAGCTAATCGATTTTATGCTCTTAATTGTGCTTTTAATCAACTGTGCGAGAGTGAGTTGGTTGAGAGCCCTAAATTCTTCCAAACCTTTGTTAGGCTAGTTTCACGAGAGTGAATTAGTTTAGTAGGATAATTAACATGCTTAATTGTGTGAGAGTGAGTTAAATGTGTTGATGTTCCTAATCGAGGTCATTTTCATCTAATTGTATGATGTTGTTGAATGCATTGATGTAATTGGATTCCACTTTCCCTAGTTTTAGTTATTTTCTCTTAGTACTGTTTGGTTTAATCTCACTCTATCTCACAACCTTTCCTACTAGTCTAATTTGCAAAAATTGATACACTTAGTCTTCGTGGTTCGACCCTTTACTTGCCACTAAATAGTTTAGTGTAAGTTTAGGTACTATAAATTTCTAATTTGGTTAGGGATAGTAGACCAACGACTTACTTTTACCCGCGATTAAACCCATTCAAGCAAAGCTTTTTGAATTAAAAAGAAAAGTAAAACACATTCAATCAAAGCTTTTTGAATCGAATAAAAGTCAAACACATTCAAACAAAGAGTTTTGAATCAAATGAAAGTCAAACAAATTCAAACAAAGCTTTTTAAATCAAATGAAAGTCATACACATTTCAAAAAAGCTTTTTGAATCAAAAGAAAGTAAAACACATTCAACAAAGCTATTTGAATCGAATGAAAGCCAAACACATTGAAACAGAGCTTTTTTGAATCGAATGAAGGACAAACACATTAAAACAATGCTTCTTGAATCAAATGAAAGTCAAATGCATTCAACGAAGCTAATTAAATCAAATAAAATTTGAACACATTCAAATAAAGCTTTTTGATTCAAATAAAAGTCAAACACATTCAAAAAAAGCTTTTTGAATTAAATGAAAGTAATACACATTCAAACAAAGCTTTTTGAATCGAATTAAATTAAAACACATTCAATTAAAGCTTTTCATATCGAATGAAATTTAAATGTGTTCAATGAAGCTAATTCAATCAAATGAAAGTCAAACACATTCAAACAAAGCTCTTTGAACAAATGAAAGTCAAACAAATTCAAACAAAGCTTTTTGAATCGAATGAAAGTCAAATACATTTAACAAAGCTAATTATATCAAATGAAAGTAAAATACATTTAAACTAAACTTTTTGAATCAAATGAATGAAAAACACATTTAAATAAAGTTTTTTGAATCAAATGAAAGCATTACACATTCTAACAAATATTTTTTAATAAAATGAAATTCAAACACTTTCAAACAAAGCTTTTTGAGTAAAATGAAGGACAAACATGATTTGGTTAACTTTACCCGGCTAGGTGGCCCAATCAGAAACCGCCATGTGACATTGGTAAAGGTGCCATATGGACATTTAAGATGGTGACACCTGGTAGGCGAACTTTCTTCCGTTCAGGAGAGATTGATGATCCAACACGGATCATTAAGAGGGCGACACGTGTCACCCTAAGAGATACCCAAAAACCTTTTGGGCTCTGTGACATGTGTCACTCACACATTGTTTTTTGAATGGCGGCCTTCAAGGGCCCAAACCTTGAGGCGCCGTTTTACGGCGTGACCTAATCCCTAGGTCACCAGATCCTAGTGAGGGCACACTTATCAAAAAGACCTTATAAATAGGTACAATTCCTCCATTTATTAGGACACATAATACACGCAATACGAGACAACACATCACTTTCACAAAGTTGTCGTTTTCAAGAAACAGACAGCACCTTACCTAAGCTTGGAATCCGAGCAGATAACTTTATTTCTGCACGTTTTACTCCGAATACTTACTAACTTAATCTTCGGAGGTGTACCACCGACCATCCGGCGGTCCGTTTGCTTTGCAGGTACAGGCGCCCTTTGCTGAATCTAGTCTTAGTGTTGTAACTCTCCCAAGGGACAAAAACCCCCGAAACATTTGGCGCTGTCTGTGGGGAGAGTACCTCTGAAATGGCTTCACAAGTCCCTGTACCGAATCCTGAGACCAATCGGCTTCCAGAAGACATAGTGGTCTAGACGTACCATGACTTAGGGGACGACGCGGACGTTGAAACCTATGTGGTTCCTAACGGCTCCCTCATCTCAAGATGCATCCACAGTGGGAAAAGCGGGAGCGTCACACTGATCAGGTGAGGCCAAGCAAAACTGTTGGTCAGCCAAAAAAGACCTCGGTGCGTACGGGTGATCCTTCCCAGGCGGCAGGATCGACTCCCGTCACTCGAGATGAACTCATGAAACTCCTAGAAAGTAGCAGTCGACCAAGAAGCCAGCCCAAGCTGGCAAACAGAAGTCGGTCAAGGACCGTCAGCCGACTCCTCATCCTGCCCCTACGGAGAAGGCTCAGCCTCAATTTGACCTCACCAGGCTCCATTTTCCAGAAATGGGCACAAGAAAGGCCATTCGGCACATACAGCCAAATCGTAGCATGAAAACATTATCTGATGCTCGACAATACATTGAGCAGAAGAAGACCCAGCTATCAGAGTCGGCTTTAACGTCGACCTACCATGATAGCTGTCGGAATACCTCTGTGAGGTATTCCAAGTCTGTACATGAGACCCCAGCAAGCAGCCCACGGGTTCAGTCTGGTCCTCATGTGATCCAATCGGCCCAGTACATGGCTCCGCCGTTGTACTAGTTGTCGGCTTTACCTTACTTACAGCGTGCCCTCTTTGAAGGTCAGGCGGCATACGGCTATCAGCCGATGGACTGGCAGCTCAGGCTTCAACACCTTGGAGATCAACCCTCTACCTTCTCTAGGGAAATAACCGAAGCCGAACAGCCGGCTAAGGTTAAAAATGTTCTGGTTAGAACCTATGATGGGACCTCCAACCCAGAAGACCACCTGCTAGCATACACCCACCTCATGTATTTACAGGGGTTGGATGATGCCGCATGGTGTCGTTGTTTTCCAGGCACCATGAAGGGCATATCCCAATAGTTGTTCGGCAATCTGCCGGCTAGTTGTATTAATAGCTTCAAGACGCTTGCGTTCTTGTTCGCTGCAAACTTCTCTATGAACATCCCTGTCAAAAAGACAAGCCTTAACTTGGGCAATGTACAACAAGGAGATAGAGAAGGCCTGCGTTCCTATGTCAGGCGGTTCAATCTGGTACGAATCCACATTCATGGGCTGTCTGATGAGGTCGCCTTCACGGACTTCTTTAAGGGTCTGAAGGACGGGTCTACTTTTAAGTATGAACTCGTCCGCAAACAAATTTTTACTTTGCAAGGAGCCTTACGAGAGGTGGAAGCCTATATATAGGCGACTGAACTCTGCTCCTCCAATAAGCAGTCGGACCCTAAGAAGTTCGACCGACAGAAGGAGAGTCGGCCTGCTCAGCCGGCTCCTAAGCTAGAAGAGAGCAAAAAGAAAAAGACAAATCTGGGCCATTGATAACTCTGATCAACCAGCCCAGAAGAAGAAAAAAGAGTGGAAATCATACGTTCCAAGGTACGAGTTCCACAAGGACTGCTGCTCCATCCTCTTGGAAATTAAGGATTGGCTGACTCTTGAGAAGCTGACTCCTATGAAAGGTTCCACTGAAAATCGGAACAAAAACAAGCATTACCATTTCCATGAGGATGTCGGCCATGACACGAACGACTACTTCCATCTCAAGCGGGAGCTCGACCGTCTGGCCGACAATGGACAGCTGAAGTCCTATGTGAAGTCCAAAGTGACTTCAAAGGCAAATCCAGGGCAATCCAAGATAAAGACTCCCCAGCCTGCTGTGAGTGCCAAAACTGATGAAGATCTGGTATACACCATAGAAGATGTATTTTCCGGTGGTGGCCTGACCATTCGGGGCACCAAGGACCATATGAGAAAGATGGTCAACTCTGTTGAAGAAGGAGAGGCAGCAGGCACATCCGCCTTTCCTAAAGTTGTTATCACCGATCAGGACAGAGGCAAAGTCCGTCGGCCGGATGATGACCCTGTGGTCATTGAATGCAAGGTGGCCAACCAGCTGGTTGGTCAAATTTTGATTGACACAGGAAGGTCCTCGGACCTTATCAGCCTCAAATGCTTATCCAATCTCAAATACAGACCGAATAGCATGATGAAGGTCTCCCACACCCTTTTTGGGTTTGGGGGAGGACTTGTGCACCCAGTCGGACGAATTGACTTACCTGTCCGCCTTGGGAAGCGGGGAGATGGTCAGCACATGACCATCCGTTTTCTAGTGGTTGAAGAGCTCACAACTTACAACCTCATCTTTGGCTGACCCACTCTAAATGAGTGTAAGGCCGTCATCATCCCTGCTATCATGCAGCTCAAGTATGAGAAGGATGATGGAATAGTCGGCTCCCTTAATGGGGACCAAAAGACGACTCGAGAGTGTTATCTCTCGGACGTCAAGCCCACGGCCGCAGCATCCGACCGGGGTAAGCAAATGATCGACCTCGACGATGTCGAGGAAGAATAGTCGGCCCTACCAGCCGGAAAGAAAGGAAAGACAAATCAGCTGGTGGTGGTTAAAAAAGAAAAACAATAGCAATCACTGACCGGGGAACGGTCGGATGATCTCCGTCCCCAGCCTACTGGCGAGCACATTGATATCCCTCTGGATGACAACCACCCAGAGCGGACGGTTAAGGTGGGGAAGGTTGCATTTGCAAAGGTGGGTGAGAGCCTGCACCAGCTGTTTAGAGAATTCAAAGACATCTTTGCCTTTGAAGTGGAAGAGATGCCATGCATCGGCCCGGATCTAGATTTACATAAACTCGCCGTGGATCCTAAAAAGAAGCCCATCCGGCAAAAGAAAAGAAACCGTGGCGAGGAAAGAAGTCAGGCGGCAGCCGCCGAAGTTAAAAAGCTGCTGGATGCAAAGTTCTTTCAGCCGTGCAATTTCCCTTAGTGGGTAGTTAACGTTGTGTTAGTAAAAAAGCCGAATGGAACTTGGCACGCATGTGTGTTGATTACACAGACCTCAACAAGACATGTCCAAAAAATAGCTATCCACTGCCTAAGATCGACAGTCTGGTCGATTCAACAGCTGGACATGCCCTGATGAGTTTTATGGACACCTATTCAGGTTTCCATCAGATCCCCCTATGGAAAAAAGATCAAGAAAGACGACATTTGTTACTGATTAGGGGTTGTTCTATTATACGGTGATGTCGTTTGGTTTGAAGAATGCGCCTACTACTTTCTAACGAATGATTAATACGGTCTTCATTAATTAAATCGGAAGGAATGTTGAGGCGTACATTGATGACATGATAGTCAAATATAAACAACAGGCGGATCATCTTGCTGATCTCCGAGAAACATTTGCCACACTCAGGCGGCACAAGGTCATGCTAAACCCAAAAAAAGTGTGTCTTTGGCGTTGAGTCTGGGAAGTTTCTCGGATTTTTGATTGACCAAAGGGGAATAGAGGCCGACCCTAACAAAATACAGGCGGTAATCGACATGCAGTCGCCCCGTACTGTGAAGGAAGTACAAAAGTTAAACAGTTGCCTGGCAGCCTTGGGGAGATTCCTCAGTCGGTCAGGCGACAAGTGTCTCTATTTCTTCCAGGCAATAAAAAAGAAGACCAACTTTGAATGGAGGACGATGTAGAGGCGGCCTTTCAAAAGATGAAAACTCATCTACACTCTTTGCCGAGGCTTGTTAGCCATTTGCCCAAAGAGAAGCTCTTCATGTTTTTAGTCGTCCCTGATCATGCCCTTAGTGCCGTTCTCTTAGCTGAAAGAGACGGCATCCAGCTCCCGGTGTATTTCATTAGCCATGTTTTCAGAAACGCAGAGCTTTGGTACCCCATGGTTGAAAAATTTGGCCTTGCCCTTTACATGGCCATCAAGAAGCTAAAACCCTACTTCTTGGCGCATGCGTTAGAGGTCTATACTGACCAACCAATCAAGCGGCCACTCACAACCTTGGAGTCTTCTAGGTAAATGCTTAAATGGGCGATTGAAATGTAAGGATTAGAAATCACTTACGAACTAAGGAAGGCAATAAAGGGGCAAGCATTCGCCGACTTTATTGTTAAAATGACAAGGCCAATTGCACCGGATAATACTGACCAGGTTTGGAAAGTGTATGTGGACGGGAGTTCCACTACGAACGGCTGCGGTGCAGGAATCATCTGTCAATCTCTTAAAGGAGATAAGTACGAATATGCATTGCGATTCAAGTTCCAGGTCTCTAACAATGAGGTCGAATATGAGGCCCTACTAGCCGGCATTCGGTATTGCAAGGCGGCAGGGGCAAAGAAAATTGACGCCTGCTCCGATTCTCAACTTGTCGTACTCCAGGTCAATGGAACGTACGAGGCCACTCGTCCGGCCATGATAAAATATTTGCAGGCGGTCAAAAGTGAAGTTAGGACACTTGAGGAGTTCCATCTAACTCAAATGCCTAGATCTTAAAACAATCAAGCGGATGCTCTGTCAAAACTATCATCATCTGCCTCTTGTGAAACGCCTCGGTTGGTTTTTTGGGAAGTCATGGAAAAGAGAAGTATATCTAATGAAGAACCTATTGGAATTCTCGACCGAAGCTCTACCTGGATGAACAGCATCCGAGATTATCTTGTAGACGGCACGCTCCCTAATTCACCCCAGGAGGCGGGTGTTCTAAAGAAGAAAGCGGCAAACTTCGAGCTGAGACAAGGAGAACTCTTCAAAGCTGGTTTTATGAAACCCCTGTTGAAGTGTGTTACCCCAGAAAAGGGTAAAGAGGTCCTCAAAGATTTGCATGCGGGTTTCTGCGCCTCCCATATAGGCGGTCGGTCTTTAGCTGCCAAGGCCAGGAGGCTCTATTTCTAGCCTACTCTTGAGTCGGATGCCATGGAAATGGTCAAAAAATGTGACAAATGCCAAAAGTTTGGCAAGCTCATCCATCGTCTGGCCACAAACCTGACGGCCATCCACAACCCAATACCCTTTGCCAAATGGGGCATGGACATACTTGGGCCTTACACAACAGCACCAGGCGGCAAGCGCTATATATTGATAGCTGTGGATTACTTTACCTAGTGGGTAGAGGCGAAGGCGGTCAAAAACATCAAGACAAAAGATGTCATTTCCTTCATCTGGAGGAATATTATCACTCGTTTCGGGGTGCCCATGTCTATGGTTTTTGACAATGGTCCTCAATTTGAGACGCGTCAACTCAAGACTTGGCTGGGAGACCAAGGGGTCTCAAGCTTCTTTGCATCAGTCGGTCGGCCTCAAGCAAACGGCCAGGTCGAAGCTTTCAACAAGCTAATCTCAGACGGGATCAAAAAGAAAATTGAACGGGCTGGTGGCCTTTAGGCGGATGAATTACCACACTTCCTCTGGTCCATCAGAACGACCGCTAAAGGGGCGACTGGAGAAACCCCATTCCTCATGGTGTATGGTGCAGAAGCTGTCATGCCCATTGAACACTATGAACCTACTCTTCGAGTCATGTTATATGACGAAGAAGTAAACTGGGAGGCCATGCGGCTGGCATTGGACTCACTTCCAGAGCGAAGGGGCAATGCTACCTTGCGCCATGAGATTTACCATCTGAGAATGACACGAGCTTACAACAAAAGAGTACACAAGAGTCCTCTCAAAGTGGGGGACTTTGTGCTACGGAAAATGGAGGCAGTCGGTAGGGCGAATGATCTGGGAAGGCCCCTACCGAATATATGAGGAAGTAAGAGACGACACCTACCGCCTGGAAGAACCAGACGGCAGGCAGCTGCCTAGAACTTTGAATGTAGACAACTTGAAAAAGTACTATTTCTAAGTACGAATGTAAATACCTCAAATTTTGTCATTTCAAATTTTGCTAATGAGAATATGCCTTCATTTCCCAACTTATCTTTTTTATTAGTGTCGCCTGTAAAAATACAGACGACCAATGAATTTGGAAAGCGTCTGTCCCAACAGAATACGCCCCAATGTCTCTGAAAGAGCCGACTACTTTAAAGCAATCGTTCCTACGAAATTCTTTAAGATTATGCTAACACTTAACGAATATTTGCTTAATTCTTTAAAAGGCCTAAGGCCAAATAAAATCATTTTGAGGCCAATGGCCGGATATTAAAAAACAAATAGAGGTCGAATAGTCACAGTCTGCTCCAACATGAGTATCACTGTCTGCTCCAACATGAGTCAGATAACCGGCGACGTCCATTCGGGCGAATTCGTCAAGGAGAAGCATCCCCCATTTTGGTGGCACATTGCTCTACAAATACATTAAGCATCCCTACCGAATGCTAAGGTAGCATTCGCAGTCATTTGATTTAATCAAAAGTGAAATCTAAAAGGCCGGAATTTTCTAACTATTCAAGCACAGTCGGAAAAGGGTCACTGTTTCATAAGTAGAGGCTATTGAGGCATTAGGCCGGATGCGCCTGTTTTTGCTCAGGGCAAGACAGGCGGAAAATTTTTACTGATCTACAAGTCAAGATTAACTTATGAGGCCTTTGGCCAGATACGCCTGTTTCTGCCCAAACGCAGGACAGGAGGACTATTACTTACGAAGAAAACGAGCTAAAATACTTAGTTGATTAAGAAAGAGGCCTGTGGGTCGGATGCGCTTGTTCTTTGCTCTTAGGGCAAGACAGGCGGATTATTCTTCGTAAGAAAAATTAAGCTAAGTTAAAACTTAGCATCTTATCTCGACGAGGCTTATGGCCGGATGCTCCTGTTTTTAACTCTTGGGGAAACACAGGCGGAGGTTATCTTTTTAGCAAATTTTCCAAGTCAAGAATTTTGTATTTTGTATGTGTCAATGGCCGAATGAAAACAATTATTTATTAGCTCGGGATGGCCGTCTGTCGCGTGGTTTGGGGCAATCACCAAAGTGATTGATTGACTTAGAAACCATGCATACTCTTCTAATTGTCAATAATTTCTAAGTCAATCAATCCAAACAACCGAAACCACTCGACATCCGTCCAGGGGCAAGAACATTTGCATGGTATACAGGTTATAATACTTGGCCAAAAAACATGCAATGAAAATATTTTAAAGGACAACAATATGAATTTTCAGCCAAACGGCCGAAAGTCCTTGAATTAAAAAGCCCAATCGCCACCAGACGACTGGGTAAGATTGTATGCTGGAAAAGCCAGAGAAATTGTTAATTTACCCGAACCCTCGGTCGGTAAAGATACACAAATACACGGCGCACATGCCAGAAAGATAAATATATGGTCATTCGGCCGTAGAAAGATAGGTAAATCTTAAAGATCATTAGAGCTTCTCAGCATCGGCATCCGCGTTTCCCTCTGGCGCATGCTCTCTATTTTCCCCGCCCTCCTCCTGATCATCCTCCTCCTCGTCCCCGGATGAACCGCTAGACGAGCTAGACTGCCCCGAGGCACTCTTGGTAGCCGCATCCTTCTAGGCCGCCTCTTAAGCCTCTCTAAGGAGACGGGCATTGAACTCGTCATTAGCCTTATCAAACTGGACCTTCTAGGTTTGATAATTGGCAGACGATTGAGCAGCCGCCCAGGTCGCACGCATGATGACTTTGTTGTCGTCCATCATTTGTTTGACAAAGGCTTGTTTCTCTTGGTTACTCAGCCGACCTCTGAGTCTCTTGACCGTCGCCTCTAGGCTAGTCGCTTTGGACTCTGCCTCCTCGAGGTTGTCCAGCTGCTCGTTGAGGCCCTTGACCTGGTCTTGGAGCTCCCTCACCCGCTGCTTGGCCGCGTCCAAGTTCTGCTGAACTTGTAGGTTGGCAGACGCCTGGGAATACAACATATCAAGTGTCAGAATCTCATTTTGAGCAATCTTAAACTGATCTTTGTCCAATATTGAGGCGACCCGAGCATTCGCTGCCTTTACCTTCCTGGTCTTCTCGTTGAGGGGTCCTTTGAGACCACTAACGCGCAACATAGCCTGCAAGCGCTCCGATCAAAGAAACATGTCAGAAACCATTCGACAAAAATATGTACATAAGTTAAGATGTAAGGAATTGTACCTCGCCAAGAAGCGCCAGAATGGCGTCTAGATCAGGGTGTCGACTCCTCTAATGGACGCCTTGTCCTTAGGGTCAAGCGACCTGAGCATCCGCTTAGCCATCTAGAGGACAGTTGGCCTCGCTGGGGCATCTATCAAACAAATATAGCTAAGTCCGAAACTGAATATTGTGCCCTTTATGAAGTGCATTGTCGAATGGTCGGATGGCTTACCTCCCTCTCCCCCGGCAGCTTCGCTGCAGCCTGCTGTGGCGCCAGCAGTAGTGAGTGGCATTTTGCCACTCTTCGACACTCGTTGAAGAGCGTCCGGCTTTGATGGTGTTTTTGTAGGGGAAGAGGCGCATGTCCCCTTCTTAGCAGGTTTGCTGGCGATGTGTTTCCTCCGGCTCTGGGAGACGTCACCAGCCACCTACTTTCGCAGCTTGGGGTCCGGCTGAGAGAAAGGGGGGGCTTTGATGAAGCACTCTGAAAGGAAGTCCAAGTATGAGTTTCATAAACAAAGTATAGGAATACAATTCACTAAGGGAAGCCTTTGCAGACTCATTACCTTGGGAGTGTCGCCTACCGGTTGCTCATCCGTCTACTTTATGTTTGCGCGGTAGAAGGCGATGGAGAGGGCTGGTTTCTTGTGGGCCGGAAGCTTTGCCATTGCTTTATCTGCAACAAGAAACAAAGTGTTAGCAAAAAATAAATTGTTGCAAGTAAGCAAAAGGTAATAAAATCATGCGGCCAGCTACCTCTCGGCATCTCCGTACTTAGCCCACAGGCAGCCAAGTACGTCCTATCCGAGATGCACTCGAATCGGGGAATATAGCTCTGAGGGTAACCTCCTTAACCCCCGTCTCTTTGTTCGTCCGGACGTCCACAGAGAAGAGGCCCCGGTCAAAGATCTCCTCTTGGGCCCGCCTGGGAACAGGCGGATGAGCCTTTTTCCCAGCCAAGAGCAGAGGATATTGAGTCCAGCGGTTGTACCGCTTGTTTCTTTGGGCGTCTGGGGAAGAGACTATATAAAAATTGGTCCGCCAGTCCTTCCATTTGTTCTTTTTCCCTAGCGTCATCATGTACTTGGTATGGCTGGTCAACGTAAACCAGCCGATACCACTTGGATTAGGCGTCCTGCTCAGATAGTGCATATGAGCAAACGCCTCAAAGCTAGGATCCACCTCCATCATCTCACAGGTGGCAACGTAGCCAAAGATATTTACCAAAGAGTTGGGGGCTAGTTGCCAAATACCCATCTAGTATCCGTCCAAGATCCTCTCCACGACCGGATGGAGAAGAAAGCGAAGTCCTGCCTGGATGGCCGCCTCGTAGCAGTCGAAACACTGGTCACCATAAACAGCCATCTCATGCCAAGTGATCGTGTCTTCACCATCCGGCACAGACAGAAGATACCCATGCCCCATGACATGAGTAGAAAGAAATTTGGGAAGATCACCCACCATGATCTTCCGCATGCATTCCAGACCGTGCAGATAGTAGGGCGCACGTTCATGCCGCCTGGAGGTAGACGAATCTGCCCAACCCTCTCCCTTCTCAACAGAGAGGGACTCTCTGGCAGCCTTTAAGTTCGACTGCGCCTCCTCTGAGTCAAGGGGGACGCAGTAGGAAGACGATGACGCCGAGTCATCAGAACTTGCATCGTAGCTAGGGGACTGCCGGCTATTGCCAGCAATGTCCTCCCCCAACTCATCATCCGGCACCGATCCACTTGGCCTGGGGTTCTCAAATTCCTCGTCGCACTCCTCCAAAAATGAGTCATTTGGAGTGCTGACGGTGCTTGGTGGGTCTCTGCTAACCTCAGAGACAGGCACCCTAATGGAGCCATTGGAATTGACAGTCTCACTGTCCGAATGGTAAAAGCTACCATGTGCTCTATATCTCCTGCTCGTTTGCTTTGTTCTGGACATCATGTCCTACAGAGGCACAAACACTATCAGATTTGGAGATGTACTTAAAGAAAAGTTCTCGAACGAGCTTTCGGCACTCCTAGTTCTAGATTCAGCCGGCCCCGGTAACCGGCTAATCACTAACCTAGGCCGTGCCGTGTGCGTTTGGAAAACCATTTCGATAAAAGGAAAATGAAAAAAAAAGTGAAAAAGGGATCAGGTGGTTACCTTAGAAGAAGGTAACGAGAGACGTCGGTCTTGGGCGCTTGATGAAGCAGGCGAACTAAGGGGGTCGGCTGTCGGATGCTCAGGAAAGTCAAAGTCCTTGAAAGTCAGAAGATTCAAAATTCCTTGAAGATTCACGCAAATGTGAATCCAAAAGGAATTCAAACCCTTCTATTTATAGAAAGGGCAAACTCTAATTTTTCCCCCCAAAAAGTAATTTGAAAATTCGGCCAGTCGGTTGATGACACCTGTCATAGGTGTCATGTGCAATGCACGTGACCCCTGTGAGGGGCAAATGATTTGGGTATTTTTACCCGGCCAGGTGGCCCAATCAGAAACCTCCATGTGTCATTGGTAAAGGTGCCATCTGGACCTTTAAGATGGTGACACGTGGTAGGCGGACTTTCTTTCGTTCAGGAGAGATTGATGATCCATCACGGATCATTAAGAGGGCGACATGTGTCACCCTAAGAGATGCCCAAAAACCTTTTGGGCTCAGTGACACGTGTCACTCAGACATTGTTTCTGAAATGGCGGCCTTCAAGGGCCCAAACCTTAAGGCGCCGTTTTACGACGTGACCTAATCCCTAGGTCACCAGATCCTAGGGAGGGCACACTTATAAACATGACCCTATAAATAGGGATGGTTCCTCCATTTATTAGGACACAGAATACACACAATACGAGATAACAAGTCACTTTCACAGAGCTGTCGTTTTTAAGGAACAGACATCACCTTACCTGAGCTTGGAATCCGAGTAGATAACTTTATTTCCGCACGTTTTACTCCGAATACTTACTAATTCAATCTTCGGAGGCAGACCACCGACCATCCGGCGGTCCGTTTGCTTTGCAGGTACAGGCGCCCTTTGCTGAATCAAGTCTCAGTGTTGTAACTCTCCCAAGGGATAAAAACCCCCAAAACAAAACACATTCAAACAATATTTTTTAAATCGAACGAAAGTCAAATGCATTCAACGAAACTAAATAAATTAAATATAAAGTCAAACACATTCCAACAAAGCTTTCTTAATAAAATGAAAGTCAAACAAATTCTTGCTAGTACAGTTGGTAGGCATGTTTGCTAGTTGTTGTTTTACAAAGTGGTAGTTTTTTTTTTTTTTTTTTTTTGTTGTTGTCTGGTCCTGGTTTCCAGAGCCCTTCTAGAAGGTAGCTGGAAGTCTGAGTCCAGTTTGTTCTAGGTCCTTCCTAGAACCCTTCCTAGAAGGTGGCTAGGGTGGGTCCTAGAACTGGTGTTTGGGGTGTGGTCAGTTTTTCAGGTCTTGTGGTGTTTTGGTGGTAGTTATAACTTAGCTATTGTAAGTTGTAACTCTCTTTCTTTGGTAATAAAATCTTTATTTGCCAAAAAAAAAAAAAAAAGTCAAAAAAATTCAAACAAAGCCTTATAAATCAAAAACACGTTCAAAAAAGCTTTTTAAATCAAATGAAAGTAAAGCACATTCAAAAAAGCTTTTTGAATCAAATGAAAGTAAGACACATTCAACAAAGCTTTTTGAATCAAATGAAAGTCAAATACATTCAAACAAAGTTTTCTTTGTCAAATGAAAATCAAACACATTCAAACGAAACTTTTTAAATCGAATGAAATTGAAACACATTCAAACAAATCTTTTTATATAAAATGAAAGTCAAACACATTAAAACAAAGCTTTTTGAATCTAATTGAAGTCAAACACATTCAAATAAAGCTTTTTGAATCGAATGAAATTCAAACACATTTAAACAAAATCTTTTTTAATCAAATGAAAGTCAAACATATTGAAACAAAGCTTTTTGAATCAAATGAAAGTCAAATGCATTTGACGGAGCTAATTGAATCAAAGTAAGTAAAACACATTCAAACAAAACTTTTTGAATTAAATTAAATTCAAACACATTCAAACAAATCTTTTTGAATCAAATGAAAGTCAAACACATTAAAACAAAGCTTTTTGAATCAAAGGAAAGTCAAACACATTCGAACCAACCTTTTTGAATCCAATAAAAGTCAAAAACATTCAAACAAAGCTTTTTGAATCTAATAAAAGTAAAACAAATTCAAACAAAGGCTTTTGAATTAGATGAAAGTCAAACACATTTAAAAAATTCTTTTTGAATCAAATGAAAGTCAAACACATTCAAACAAAGCTTTATGAATCAAATGAAAGTCAAACACATTCAAACAAACCTTTTTGAATTAAATAAAAGTCAAACACATTCAAACAAAGCTTTTTAAATCTAATGAAAGTAAAACAAATTCAAACAAAGCTTCTTGAATCGAATAAAAGTAAAACACATTCAAACAAAGCTTTTTGAATCAATTGAAAGTAAAACACATCCAAACAAATCTTTTTGAATCGAATAAAAGTCAAACATATCAAACAAAGCGTTATAAATAAAATGAAAGTCAAAAAAGATTCAAACAAAGCTTTTTAAATTAAATGAAAGTCATACACATTTCAAAAAAGCTTTTTGAATTAAAAGAAAGTAAAACACATTCAACAAAGCTATTTGAATCGAATGAGGGTCAAACTGATTGAAACAGAGCTTTTTGAATCAACTGAAGGATAAACAAATTAAAACAAAGCTTTTTGAATTAAATGAAAGTCAAATGCATTCAACGACGCTAATTAAATTAAATAAAATTCAAACACATACAAATAAAGCTTTTTAATTCAAATGAAAGTCAAACACATTCAAAAAAAGCGTTTTAAATTAAATGAAAGTAATATACATTCAAACGAAGCTTTTTTAATCGAATGAAAGTAAAACACATTCAATCAAAGCTTATTATATCGAATGAAATTTAAATGTGTCAATGAATATATTTAAATCAAATGAAAGTCAAACACATTCAAACACAACTTTTTGAACAAATGAAAGTCAAATAAATTCAAACAAAACTTTTTGAGTCGAATGAAAGTCAAATACATTTAACAAAGCTGATTAAATCAAATGAAAGTAAAATACATTTAAACAAAACTTTTTGAATCAAATGAATGACGAACACATTTAAATAAAGCTTTTTTAATCAAATGAAAGCATAACACATTCTAACAAAACAAAGCTTTTTAATCAAATGAAATTCAAACACTTTCAAACAAAGCTTTTTGAGTCAAATGAAGGACAAACACCTTCAAACAATGTTTTTTAAATCCAACGAAAGTCAAAAGCAATCAACAAACCTAAATAAATTAAAAGAAAAGTCAAACATATTCCAACAATGCTTTCTTAATAAAATGAAAGTAAAACACATTCAAACAAAGCCTATTAAATTAAATTAAAGTAAAACACATTCAAAAAAGATTTTTGAATCAAATGAAAGTAAAACATATTCAATTAAACCATTTTTAATCAAATGAAGGACAAACAAATTCAAACAAAGGTTTTTGAATCAAATAAAAGTCAAATGCATCCAACTAAGCTAATTAAATCATATAAAAGTCAAACACATTCAAACAAAGCTTTTGAAATCAAATGAAAGTAAAACACATTCACACAAAACATTGTTAATCAAATGAAAGTTAAACCTATTCAAACAAAGATTTTTGAATCAAATGAAAGTCTAACACATTCAAACAAAGCTTTTTGAATCAAATGAATGTCAAACACATTCAAACAAAAGCTTTTTGAATCAAAAAAAGGACAAACACATTTAAACAAAGTTTTTAAATCGAATGAAAGTCATATGCATTCAACGAAGCTAATTAAATCAACTAAAAGTCAAACACAGTTAAACAAATCTTTTCAAATCAAATGAATGTAAAACACATTTAAACAAAGCTTTTTATATCGAATGAAATTCAAATGCGTTCAACCAAGCTAATTAAATCAAATAAAAGTCAAACACATTCAAATAAAGCTTTTTGAACAAACAAAAGTCAAACACATTCAAACAAAACTAATTAAATCAAATGGAAGTAAAATACATTTAAATAAAGCTTCTTTAATTAAATAATTGACAAATACATTTAATATAGCTTTTTGAATCAAATGAAAGCCTAACACATTCAAACAAATATTTTTAAATCAAATGAAACCAAACACTTTCAAACAATGTTTTTTAAATTGAATAAAATTCCAATGCATTCAACGAAACTAATTGAAAAAAATAAAAAGTTAAACACATTCCAACATAGCTTTTCTAGTCAAATGAAAGTACAACACATTTCAAATGCATTTCAAACACATTCATATTCAGGGCTTGACTTTTCTTGACTTTTCTCTCTTCTCTCTCTTCTCCAATGGCGATTTTCTGAGCTGGTCCCTTTGCTTAGCTTGATCATCAATGGCAAAGAAGAAGAAGCAATTCACTCCATGCCCTAATAATGCATCAAAAACACAAAAACAATCTATGCAAGTGTCGAATGATAGATCATTAGGTGTTGCGACTTCATTTGGTCCTATCCCAGAATGTGGTGATGAAGATCTAGTTACACCACCGCCTCATTTGGTTCACAAATCTGCTGGGATGATATCAATGGCTGACCTCCGATTGCTTGAGATCCATCATCAATCGGTAATGGCTAGTCAACAGAAGAAATCGACTAAATCAGTCACTAGGGTCTCCCCGGTTACTGTTCCATTGAATCCTGTTGCTAATTCAAGCCCGATTACTGTTCCGATGGATCCTGCTCGTTCTATGAGCTCGATTCCGAATGAGAATCAAGGTAATCAACCATCTGAAGTTACTTAAGCCATGCGTGTAGGAGTTGAAGGGAAATGGGACGGGAAGCTTACTGCTAAAGGAGCTTCCCTGTCTTTTGTCGCTCCAAAGGTTCAAGAGGGTAAAAGAATTGCTCAATTGCAGCAATCTGAACTGAATGCATGTAACTTGAGATGGAAAAATGCTATTGTGTTCTATGTTGTTGGGTATTACCCTACTATTTCTTCTATTCATAGATATTTTGCTGAGAACTGGAGTAGTATAGGGAGACCTGAAATATATTGGCATGATGATGGTTACTTTGTTATTAATCTGAAGTCTGAGGATGATATGAATATGATTTTATGCTCTGGACCTCATATGTTTTCTGGTAAGCTAGCTATAGTTAAAGCTTGGAGTTCCAAGTTTGATTTTCAGGCTGAAGTTCTGAGGACTGTTCCCCTATGGCTTAAGTTCCCCAATCTTCCCTTAAATTGTTGGGGAGTGGACACTCTTAGTAGAATAGGTAGTCTGTTGGGAGTGCCCATCTGTGCAGATGAATGTACTACTAGACAGATGAGGGTTTCTTTTGCTAGGGTGTTAATTGAGGTTGATATAACCAAAGAATTGCCTAGTTCTGTTCTACTTGAAACCCTTAATGGTGAGATAATTGAATTAAAGGCTATTTTTAAGTGGAAGCCGCCTTTCTGTAAGAAGTGTAATAAGGCAGGACATGATTGTGCTGCTGTTAAAAGTGGCAAGCAAACTCACACTCAGAAACAAAAACCAGCAAATAAGCCTCAAGCTCAGGAAAAGATGTGGGTGCCTAAGCAGAAGCAGACTGTTCCTACTGAAGGCCCACCTGACCCTGAGCAGGTTTAAGCTACTCCAGCTGCTGCTCCTGTTAATGTTAATCTTGATGATGGCTGGAGAGTAGTGGGAATGAAGAACAGAAGCAGCCACAGTGTCAGAAATTCACAGCCAATTGCACAATCTAGTGCTTTTTTGGCTCTCAATGTTGAAGATGGTGGGTTTTTCATCAACACTGGCGGGGGTCAGTCAATACCCCCTCCTGTTCTATGATCATGTGCTCCTGGAATGTCAGGGGTTTGAATGACCCTGGCAGGGTAGCTAATGTTAAAAGGCAACTTAGAAACCATTCAATTGAGTTCATTGGCTTAATTGAGACTAAGGTAAAGTAGGTAAAATTCAAGATCCTCCAGAAGAAGTTTGGGTTATCTTGGTCTTGGGTTGATAACTATTCCTACTCTCGGAAAGGTAGAATTTGGGTTAGGTGGAAATCAGATGTTCTTAATCTTGATGTTCTAACAGTTCATGAGCAATTTATTCACTGTGCAGTTAGTCATAGAGATTCTACAGCTCCAATCCTTTGCACTTTTGTTTATGGTCTCCACTCTATTCATGATAGGAAAGCTTTATGGACTGGGATTCAGAATCTTGGTTTGCAGCAGGATCCTTGGATTTGTGTTGGGGACATCAATTTTGTTCTGTCAACTGATGATAGAATCAATTGCAATCCTGTTACAGATTATGAGGTGAGAGATTTTCATGGTTTTGTAGATATTACGGAGTTTTGTGAGATTAAAAGCAAATGTCCTTTTTATTCTTGGTCTGACAAGGCTCATGAGGGGCCTAGGACCTGTACTAGAATTGATAGGGGTTTGGTCAACCAGAGGTGGTTGGATATTTATGGGCATGTTGAGGCCTTTTATCCTAATCCTGCTCTTTCTAACCATAGCCCTGTCTTGATTGAGCTTTGTTCTACTCCTTCTTCCCAAGGAAGGCCTTTAAAATTCTTAAACTGTATAGAAAAGCATGATTAGTTTCAGAATATTGTTAGGGATGCTTGGGGTAATGTTGTGACTGGAAATGCAATGCTGAGAGTGTGAAATAAACTTAAAAATGTTAAAAGCAAAATTAAGGATTTGCATTTGAAGCATTTTGCTAAAACTGCTGAAAGGCTTGAAGCTGCTCTTGTTGATTTGGATAGTATTTAGAGTGATATTGCTGTAAATACTGATAATCTTGAGCTTTAACTTAAAGAGACTGAAGCCATTGCTCAGGTCAAGTACTGGACTAGAATCAAGGAAAGTATTTATAAGCAGAAATCTAGAGTGGAATGGGTGAAACTAGGTGATGCTAATGACCATTACTTCTTTTCTATGATGAAGCAAAGACACTCTAGGAATAGAATTGACTCAATCTATAATGAGCAAGATATGCTTATTAGAGATCCAAGTCAAGTGGTTGCTGAAGTGTGCAATTTTTATAAGAAGCTTCTTGGTGATAAAGTTGATTGGTTGCCTGCTGTTGATTTGGTGACTATGAGAAAAGGGAAGCAGTTAAGCTTTGCTTCTCAACAACTTTTGATTGCCCCTATCACTCATGTTGAGATTGACAAAGATTTAAAAGGCATTGATGACTCAAAAGCTCCTGGGATAGATGGTTTTAATGCTTACATTTTTAAGCAAGTCTGGAATGATGTTAAATTAGTTGTTTATGCTGGGGTGCAGGAATTCTTTGATACTAGGATTATGCAGAGGCATTGGAACTGTACTACCATTAATTTGGTTCCTAAATTTCCAAATCCTTATGTGAAAGAGTTTATCCTATAGCTTGATGTACTGTGTTGTATAAGTTAATTTCTAAGGTAATAACAGCAAGACTAGCTCAGGTCATTGGGGAGGTTGTTGATGATGCTCAGGCAGGGTTTATTCCTGGGAAGCATATTGGGGATAATATCTTTCTTTCTACTGAGTTAATTAAAGGTTATTCACATAAATTCATCTACCCAAGGTACATTCTCAAAATAGATTTGAAAAAGGCTTATGGTTCCCTTGAATGGAGCTTCTTAAGGGCTGTTATGGAAGAGATGAGTTCCCTAAGAAATTTATTGATTGGGTTATGGGGTGTATTACTTCTGTTTCCTTCTCAATTCTCTTAAATGGGTTTCCTAGTGTTCCTTTTTATGCAAGGAAAGGGTTAAGGCAAGGAGACCCTATGTCTCCCTTTCTTTTTGCTATTGGGATGGAGTATCTCACAAGGGGCTTACATGATTTGAAGTCTACTCCTGACTTTAATTATCATCCCAGATGTGAGAAAATAAGTATCACTCACCTTATGTTTGCAGATGATTTACTAATGTTTGCTAGAGCTGATTTGGTCTCTATCCAGTTGCTTTTTCAAGCTTTACAGAAGTTTTCTAAGGCTTCTGGTTTGTCTGCCAATTTGGATAAGAGTGAGGTGTTCTTTGGTGGTGTTAGTGAAGATGAGCAACAGATTTCAAGAGATGCTCTTGGTATGTCCCAGGGCAATCTTCCTTTTAGGTATCTTGGGGTAACTTTGTCTTCAGAGAAGCTTACTATAAACCAATGTAGGCCCTTGGTTGAAAAAGTTACTGCTAGAATCACAAGCTGGGCAGCTAGGCATCTTTCTTATGCTGGTAGGATCCAATTGGTGAAAGGGGTGCTTTTTTGGATCCAAACTTATTGGGCTCAAATTTTTATCCTTCCAAAGAAAATCCTTAAAGAACTTGAGGCTAGGTTTAGGGCTTTTATTTGGACTGGAACAGCTAATTTCTCAAGGAGAGCTCTTGTGGCTTGGGATACAGTTTGTTTGCCTAAAGTAAATGGAGGGTAGAATGTCCTTTCTCTTCCAATTTGGAACAAAGCAGATGTGACTAAGTTACTCTGGGACTTGTCTCACAAAGATGATAATTTGTGGGTGAAATGGGTCCATATCTACTACTTCAAAGGAAAGGATTGCTGGGATTTCCCTGTTCTTAAGAAGTGCTCTTGGGTGCTTAGGAAAATCCTGCTATGTAGAGAGGTTGTAGATAGTGTAGGGGGATGGGGTAACTTTGTTCAAGGTACTGTGATGAAGATTAGGAAGCTTTATGCCTTGCTTAGACCCCAAAGTCAGAAAGTTGATTGGAGAAGACTGATTTGCAATAATAGAGCTACTCCTAAGAGTGTCTTCATTTTGTGGCTTGTTCTTTGGAACAGGTTGGTGACAAAGGATAGGTTATTAACTTGGAATATACACTGTGATCCTATCTGTTTGGTTTGCTTACAGAAAACTGAAACAGTTCAGCACTTGTTCTTTGAATGTTCCTATACTCATAAAGTGTGGAAAGCTGTCTTAAAGATTCGGCATTATAATAGGCAAATTCTACACTTTGCTGATGAAATCAAGTGGTTGATGAAGAATTGCAGAGCTAAGAAAGGGTTGCTGATTATGGCTTTTGCTGAGACAGTATACAACATTTGGATTCAAAGAAACTCGGTTGTTTTCAATGGAGTCTGTAAACCTGCTGAAATTGTTGTCCGAGATATTGTCTTTAATATGGATTGTAGGTGTTCTGAGTCAGACTATGCTTTACATGTTAGCTAGTGTTTTTGTCTGTTGTTGGTTTGTTGTATAGCCTTTTTGTTCAGTCCTGCTATTTGTTTAGCTGAGTCTGGAAAGGGCTTTTGTTCTATTGCTGTCTTGTCTCCTGCTCCATTTCCTATTATTTTTGTTTGGGGACAGGCTTTGGTTTTGCTTCTAAGGTGAACCCTTCCTAGAAGGTGGCACCTTAGTTGCAGGACCTGATTTGGGGTTTGTTGCCTGTTCAGGCTTTGTAGGTTGGGGTTTGCAACTTAGCTTTTTGTAAGTTGCATTCTTGTGCTATTTTTGGTAATAAAATTTTATTTACCAAACAAGTAAAACACATTCAACAATGCTTTTTAAATCGAACAAAAGTCAAACATATTCAAACAAAGATTTTTGAATCAAATGAAGGACAAACACATGAAAACAAAGCTTTTTGATTCAAGTGAAAGTATATCGAATGAAATTTAAATACGTTCAATGAAGCTAATTAAATTAAATGAAAGTCAAACACATTCAAACAAAGCTTTTTGAACAAATGAAAGTAAAAAAAATTCCAACAAAGCTTTCTGAATCGAATGGAAGTCAAATACATTTAACAAAGCTAATTAAATCAAATGAAAGTAAAATACATTCAAACAAAGCTTTTTGAATCAAATGAATGACAAACACATTTAAATAAAAATTTTTGAATCAAATGAAAGCATAACACATTCTAACAAATATTTTTTAATCTAATGAAATTAAAATACTTTCAAACAAAGATTTTTGAGTCAAATGAAAAACAAACACATTTAAACAATGTTTTTTAAATCAAACAAAATTCAAATGCATTCAACGAATCTAAATAAATTAAATAAAAAGTCAAACACATTCCAACAAAGCTTTCTTAATAAAATGAAAGTCAAACACATTCAAACAAAACCTTTTAAATAAAATTAAAGTAAAACACATTCAAAAAAGCTTTTTGAATCAAATGAAAGTAAAACACATTCAAACAAAGCTTTTTGAGTCAAATGAAAGTCAAACACGATCAAACGAAGCTTTTTGAATCGAATGAACTTCAAACACATTCAAACAAATCTTTTTAAATCAAATGAAAGTCAAACACATTGAAACAAAGCTTTTTTATTCTAATGAAAGTCAAACACATTCAAATAAAGCTTTTTGAATTAAATGAAATTCAAACACATTCAAACAAAATCTTTTTGAATCAAATGAAAGTCAAACATATTGAAATAAATCTTTTTGAATTGAATGAAAGTCAAATGCATATAACGGAGCTAATTGTATCAAATGTAAGTAGAACACATTCAAACAATGATTTTTGAATTAGATTTAAGTCAAACACATTCAAATAAATATTTTTGAATCAGATGAAAGTCAAACACATTCAAACAAAGCTTTTTGAATCAAATAAAAGTCAAAAATATTCCAACAAACCTTTTTGAATTAAATAAAAGTCAAAAACATTAAAACAAAGCTTTTTGAATCTAATGAAAGTAAAACAAATTCAAACAAAGCTTTTTGAATCAAATGAAAGTCAAACACATTAAAAAAAAGAGCTTTTTGAATTAAATGAATGTCATATACATTTCAAAAAAGCATTTTGAATCAAATAAAAGTAAAACACATTCAACAAAGCTAATTAAATCGAATAAAAGTCAAACACATTCAAATGAAGATTTTTGAATCAAATGAAAGTAAAACACATTAAAACAAAGGTTTTTGAATCAAATGTAAGTCAAATGCATTATGGGAAGCTAATTGGATTAAAAGTAAGTCAAACACATTCCAACGAAGCATTCTTAATAAAATGAAAGTCAAACACATTCAAAAAAGCTTTTTGAATCAAATGAAAGTCAAACACATTCAACAAAGCTTTTTAAATCGAATGAAAATAAAACATATTCAAATAAAGCTTTTTGAATCAAATGAAGGACAAACAAATTCGAACAAAACATTTTGAATCAAATAAAATTCAAATGCATTTGAAGAATCTAATTAAATCAAATAAAAGTCAAAAATATTCAAACAATGCTTTTGGAATAAAATGAAAGTAAAACATATTCAAACAAAACATTTTTAATTAAATAAAAGTCAAACCCATTCAAACAAAGCTTTTTGAATCAAATGAATGTCAAACACATTCAAACAAAGCTTTTTGAATCAAATGAAAGTCAAAGACATTCAAACAAAGATTTTTGAATCAAATGAAAGTCAAAGACATTCAAACAAAAGCTTTTTGAATCAAATGAAAGACAACCACATTCAAACAAAGTTTTTGAATCGAATGAAAGTCAAATGCAGTCAACGAAGCTAATTAAATCAACTAAAAGTCAAACACATTCACACAAAGCTTTTCTAATCAAATGAATGTAAAACGCATTCAAACAAAGTTTTTAAATCGAATGAAATTTAAATGCGTTCAACCAAGCTAAATAAATCAAATGAAGTCCAACACATTTAAATAAAGCTTTTTGAACAAATAAAAGTCAAAAACATTAAAATAAAGCTTTTTGTATCTAATGAAAGTAAAACAAATTCAAACAAAGCTTTTTGAATCGAATGAAAGTCAAACACATTAAAAAAAAAGAGTTTTTTGAATCAAATGAATGTCATACACATTTCAAATATGCATTTTGAATCAAATAAAAGTAAAACACATTCAACAAAGCTAATTGAATCGAATAAAAGTCAAACACATTCAAATGAAGATTTTTGAATCTAATGAAAGTAAAACACATTAAAACAAAGGTTTTTGAATCAAATGTAAGTCTAATGCATTATGGGAAGCTAATTGGATTAAAAGTAAGTCAAACACATTCCAACGAAGCATTCTTAATAAAATGAAAGTCAAACACATTCAAAAAAGCTTTTTGAATCAAATGAAAGTCAAACACATTATACAAAGCTTTTTAAATCGAATGAAAATAAAACATATTCAAATAAAGCTTTTTGAATCAAATGAAGGACAAACAAATTCGAACAAAACTTTTTGAATCAAATAAAATTCAAATGCATTCGACAAATCTAATTAAATCAAATAAAAGTCAAAAATATTCAAACAATGCTTTTGGAATAAAATGAAATTAAAACACATTCAAACAAAACATTTTTAATTAAATGAAAGTCAAACTCATTCAAACAAAGCTTTTTGAATCAAATGAATGTCAAACACATTCAAACAAAGCTTTTTGAATCAAATGAAAATCAAAGGCATTTAAACAAAAGCTTTTTGAATCAAATAAAAGACAACCACATTCAAACAAAGTTTTTGAATCGAATGAAAGTCAAATGCATTCATCAAAGCTAATTAAATCAACTAAAAGTCAAACACATTCACACAAAGCTTTTCTAATCAAATGAGTATAAAACACATTCAAACAAAGTTTTTATATCGAATGAAATTTAAATGCGTTCAACCAAGCTAAATAAAGCAAATGAAGTCCAACACATTCAAATAAAGCTTTTTGAACAAATAAAAGTCAAACACATTCAAACAAAGCTTTTTGAATCGAATGTAAGTCAAATACATTTAACAAAGCTAATTAAATAAAATGGAAGTTAAATACATTTAAATAAAGTTTTTTGAATCAAATAAATGACAAACACATTTAAATAAAGCTTTTTGAATAAAATGAAAGCCTAACACATTCAAACAAATATTTTGGAATCAAATAAAATTAAAAAAATTTCAAACAAAGCTTTTTGCTTCAAATAAAGGACTAATACATTCAAACAATGTTTTTTAAATCGAAAGAAAGTCGAATGCATTCAACAAAGCTAATTCAAATAAATAAAAATTCAAACACATTCCAACAAAGCTTTTTGAATCAAATGAAAGTAAAACACATTCAACAATGCTTTTTAAATCGAACGAAAGTCAAACGTAGTCAAACAAAGCTTTTTGAATCAAATAAAGAACAAACATATTAAATCAAAGCTTTTTGAATTAAATGAAAGTAAATAAAATTCAAACAAAATATTTTTAATCAAATGAAAGTCAAACACATTAAAACAATGCTTTTTGAGTCAAATGAAAGTCAAACACATTTAAACAAAGCTTTTTTAAACGAATGAAAGTCAAACATATTTAAACAAATATTTTTCAGTCAATCGAAAGTCAAACACATTCAAATAAAGATTTTTGAATCAAATAAAATTCAAAATCATTGAAACAAATATTTTTAATTAAATTGAAAGTCTAACACATTGAAACAAAGCTTTTTGAATCGAATGAAAGTCAAATGCATTTCACGAAGCTAATTGAATCAAATTTAAGAAAAAAAACATTCAAACAAAGCTTTTTGAATCGAATGAAATCCAAACACATTCCAACAAAGCTTTTTATTAAAATGAAAGTCAAACACATTCAAACAAAGCTTTTTGATACAAATGAAAGTCAAACAGTTTTGAACAAGCCATTTTTTATTAAATAAAAGTCAACCACATTCAAACAAAGATTTTTGAATCAAATGAAAGTAAAACACATTTAAACAAAGCTTTTTGAATCGAATAAAAGTCAAATGCATTCAAATAAAGATTTTAGAATCAAATGAAAGTCAAACACATTCAAACAAAGCATTTTAAATTAAATGAAAGTCATACACATTTCAAAAAAGCTTTTTGAATCAAATGAAAGTAAAACACAATCAACAAAGCTATTTGAATCGAATGAAAGTCAAACACATTAAAACAATGCTTTTTGAATCAAATGAAGGACAAACACATTAACACATAGCTTTTTGAATCAAATGAAAGTCAAATGCATTCAACAAAGCTAATTAAATCGAAAAAAAGTCAAACACATTCAAACAAAGCTTTTTAATTCAAATGAAAGTCAAACATATTCAAAAAATATTTTTTTGAATTTAATGAATGTATTACACATTTAAACAAAGCTTTTTGAATCGAATGAATGTCAAACACTTTCAAACAAAGTTTTTTTTTAATGAAATGAAGGACACAGACATTTAAATAAAGCTTTTTGAATCAAATGAAAGTAAAACACATTCAATCAAAGCTTTTTATATCGAATGAAATTCAATTGCTTTCAACGAAGCTAATTAAATCACATGAATGTCAAACACATTTAAGCATTGCTTTTTGAACAAATGAAAGTCAACCGTAATCAAACAAAGCTTTTTGAATCGAATAAAAGTCAAATACATTTAACAAAGATAATTAAATCAAATGAAAGTAAAATACATTTAAACAAAACATATTGAATCAAATAAATGACAAACACATTCAAACAAAGCTTTTTGAATCGAATAAAAGTCAAACACATTCAAACAAAGTTTTTTGAATCAAATGAAGGACAAACACATTCTAACAAAACTTTTTCAATCGAATGAAAGTCAAATGCATTCAACGAAGCTAATTAAACCTTTCAGATTCTTTAATATGTTGATTGATGCTCCTGGTTTTTTGGATGCTGTACAGGAAGCTTGGGCTGCTGGGTTCCAGGGAACTGATATGTTTCAATTGGTTAGGAAGTTCACTGAAGCTAAAAAGAAACTGAAGAGCATTAATTTGACTAGATTTACTTGTGTTGAGACAGCTGATGCTATTGCTGAGAAGAAGTTGTTAGGTATATAGTCTCAACTGCAGAGTGAACCTAGGGATGAATGTTTAATCTTGCAAGAGAAGATAGCAAGGGAGGAGTATAATCAGGCTCATAATGCTAGGTATAATTTTTTGAAGCAGAAAGCTGAGGTTCATTGGTTAAAATATGGAGACATGAACTCTGCATTCTTTCATGCAATTCTGAGTAAAAGGAGAATTCAGAACAGTGTTTATTCTATTGCTTGTGAGGATGGGATTGTATTGGCTGAACCTAGGAAAGTATGTGAGGCTTTTCTGGACTACTATAAATCTCTCCTAGGTAGCAGTGATGTTGCTACTAGTGAGATTCATGGTAGTGTTATTCAGGAAGGGAATTGTTTGAGTGTGGAGCAGTCAGATAGTTTATGCAAGAAGTTTTAGTGAGAAAGATGTGAAAGAGGCTCTTTGGAGTATTGATGATGATAAAGCCCCGGGCCTTGATGGTTTTTCAAGTAAATTCTTCAAGAGTACTTGGGATATTACAGGTCAAGCTGTCACTAAAGATGTATTGAATTTTTTTGCTGAGGGTAAGTTGCTGAAGCAAGTTAATGCTACTATTCTGACCCTGGTGCCTAAAGATGAAAATGCAAATAAAGTGACTCATTTTAGGCCAATTGCTTGCTGTAATGTTGTTTATAAGATCATCTCTAAGCTCATATGTGCTAGGCTTAAGGATGTACTTCATGATTTAGTTGATTCTTGCAAGGGTGCTTTTGTTGCTGGGAGATCCATATTGGATAATATCTTGGTTTGCCAAGATATGCTTAAGAGTTACAGTAATAAGAGAATGCCCCCTAGATGTATAGTTAAGGTGGATTTGAGGAAAGCTTATGATTCTATAAGTTAGAGCTTTATAAAAAATATGCTTGAAGCTTTGGGGTTTCCTGTAAAGTTTACTGGTTGGATTTGGAGTGTGTTAGTACTCCTTTCTCTTTGATGTCAAATGGTGGTTTGCATGGTTTTTTTGCTGGGAAAAAGGGGATAAGACAATGTGATCCTATGTCTCCCCTATTATTTGTGTTGGTCATGGAGTACTTGACTAGGATGTTGAAGAAAATTGGGAAGAAAAAAGCTTTTAAATATCATTAGAGATGTAAGAGCTTAGCTTTGAACCACCTTATCTTTGCTGATGATTTGATGCTCTTTTCTTATGGGAATGTGGATCAGTTAAGCTTCTTCTTAGAGCTCTGAAGACTTTTGAAAGAAGATTTGGGTTACAGGTTAACACTGATAAGACAGCTGTGTACTTTGGTAATGTGTAGAATCAGACCAGAGATGCCATTTTGCAGTTGTCTGGGTTTGTTGTTGGTAATACGCCTTTTAAATATCTTGGAATTCCTTTGAATGACAAGTATTTGAGAGTCACTGAGTTTAATGCTATAGCTGACAAAATGCTTAATAAGATTTAGTGTTGGAGTAGTAGGAATTTGTCCTATGCTGCTAGAGCTACCTTGATTAATGCAGTGCTTATGAGCCTGCACACTTATTAGGCTCAATGCTTATTACTTCCTAACACTGTGATGCTCAGGATTGTGCAACTCTGCAGAGCTTTTTTATGGGATGGTAAGGCTGTTTTGAGTAGATTTCCCCCCCCCCCCTTGCCTGGGATTGGGTTTGTAGGCCAAAAAATGCTTGTGGGTTGGGAGTTAGAAACTGCTTGCTTTGGAACATGGCAGCTATTGGTAGCTATGTATGGAAGATTGCCAAGAACACTGAGTCTTTGTGGGTGAAATGGGTGCACTCAGTTTACCTTAAAGGGCAAGATTGGTGGCATTACAGTCCCAAGAGAAATGCTGGGTGGGGGTGGAAATTGATGTGTAAGGTCAAGGAGGAGCTAAAGGAAGGATTTACTAGTAATATGTGGCTTAGCAAAAAGTATAAAATTGCAGATTGCTATAAGTGGTTGCAGGGCAATTTGGATAAGGTCTCTTGGAGCAAATGGGTGTAGAACAAGTTCAATGTACCTAAGCATTATTTTGTAATTTGGTTGGCAATGTTGGGGAGACTCAAAACTAGGGATAAGCTCTCAAGGTTCGGGGTTTGCTCTGATGATTTGTGTCTTCTATGTGGAGAAGAGACAAAAACTGTTACCCATTTGTTTTTTGTCTGTAAGTACAGTAAGAGATGTTTGACTGGTGTTTGCAGTTGGCTAGGCATTGGTCTGCAGCAGGATAATATTGGCGAGGCCTGGAAGAGCTGGAGGAAGCTGGGGAAAAATAAGTTTTAGAGCAGTTTTTATCTTGCCACATTGAGTGCTGCTATTTACAACATTTGGTTAGCCAGGAATCATGTGTTCTGGCAGCATGCTGTAATACATCTTGAGGTGCTAGTAAAAGCAATCAGAAGAGAGGTTGGTGGAAGAGCTCAACTACTTATTAATGCTAAATGGAAGACAGAAGATTGTAAATGGCTATTTAAACTTAGGCATATGCTGTAATTGCTGCTTGGTTGTTCTGATGTTAGTTTATTTTTGAAGTGTTTTGTGTTGTTGCCTGAGTCCACCTCTTCCTGTGCCCTTCATAGAAGGTAGCAGGATCTGTGTGGTCTCTCAGAAGAGTTGCCTGTTTTTTCTAGGCTTCTAGGGGTTAGTTTGGGCCTTTGGCCATTGTACAGTTTTGGGTAGCCTTCACAGGCTGTTGTATTTTTACACTATGTACAGTTTTTTTGTGATCAATATATTTGCTTACTTACCAAAAAAAAAAAAAAAATCAAATAAAAGTAAAACACATTCAAAGAAAGATTTTGGGATCAAATGAAAGTAAACCACATTAAAATATAACTTTTTTAATCAAAAGAAAGTAAAGGACATTTAAACAAAGATTTTTTGATCCAGTGAAAGTCAAACACATTCCAACAAAGCTTTTGTATTCAAATGAAGGACAAACACATTCTAACAAAGTATTTTGAATCGATGAAAATCAAATGCATTCAACGAAGCTAATTAAATCAAATAAAAGTCAAACACATTCAAACAAAGCTTTTGAATCGAATGAAAGTCAAACACATTCAAAAAAAGTATTTTAAATCAAATGAAAGTGCACTTGGGTTTTAAAGAAAATTTTAGGGTGCAGGGAAGTTATTGACAGCATTGGTGGTTGGTCTGCAGTTACTCATAATGGAAAAATGAGTATCTCTTGAGTGTACTCTAAAATAAGACCTCAGGCTGATAAAGTGAGCTGGAAGAGACTTGTTTGCAACAATCAAGCTAATTGAAACAAAGCTTTTTTAATCAAATGAAAGTCAAACACATTCAAACAAAGCTTTTTGATACAAATGAATGTCAAACACTTTCGAACAAGCCTTTTTTTAATTAAATAAAAGTAAACCACATTCAAACAAAGCTTTTTGAATCAAATGAAAGTAAAACACATTCAAACAAAGCTTTTAATCGAATAAAAGTCAAACGCATTCAAACAAAGCTTTTTGAATAAAATGAAAGTCAAACACATTTAAACAAAGCATTTTAGATTAAATGAAAGTCATACACATTTCAAAAAAGCTTTATGAATCAAATAAAAGTAAAACACATTCAACAAAGCTATTTGAATCGAATGAAATTCAAACACATTAAAACAATGTTTTTTGAATAAAATGAAGGACAAACACATTAACACAAAGCTTTTTGAATCGAATGAAAGTCAAATGCATTCAACGAGGCTAATTAAATCAAATAAAAGTTAAAGACATTCAAACAAAGCTTTTTGATTCAAATGAAAGTCAAACATATTCAAAAAAAAGTTTTTTGAATTAAATGAATGTAATACAAATTCAATCAAAGACTTTTGAATCGAATGAAAGTCAAACACTTTCAAACAAAGTTTTTTTTTAATGAAATGAAGGACAAAGATCTTTAAAAAAAGCTTTTTGAATCAAATGAAAGTAAAACACATTTAATCATAGCTTTTTATATCGAATGAAATTCAATTGCTTTCAACGAAGCTAATTAAATCAAATGAAAGTCAAACACATTTAAACATAGCTTTTTGAACAAATGAAAGTCAAACGTAATCAAACAAAGCTTTTTGAATCGAATGAAAGTCAAAGACATTTAACAAAGCTAATTAAATCAAATGAAAGTAAAATACATTTAAACAAAGCTTTTTGAATCAAATAAATGACAAACACATTCAAACAAAGGTTTTTGAATCGAATGAAAGCTAAACACATTAAAACAAAGTTTTTTGAATCAAATGA
Organism: Chenopodium formosanum; assembly: GCA_024500155.1. NCBI lineage: Eukaryota > Viridiplantae > Streptophyta > Magnoliopsida > Caryophyllales > Amaranthaceae > Chenopodium > Chenopodium formosanum. The sequence continues at coordinate 47,191,909 of CM044880.1, forward strand.
AGGAAAAACACATTCTAACAAAGCTTTTTCAATCGAATGATAGTCAAATGCATTCAACGAATCTAATTAAATCAAATAAAAGTCAAAGACATTAAACAAAGCTTTTAGATTCAAAGGAAAGTAAAACACATTCAAACAAAACTTTTTTAATCAAAAGAAAGTAAAAGACATTCAAACAAAGCTTTTTAAATCCAGTGAAAGTCAAACACATTCCAACAAAGCTTTTAGATTCAAATGAAGGACAAACATATTCTAACAAAGCTTTTTGAATCGAATGTAAATCAAATGCATTCAACGAAGCTAATTAAATCAAATAAAAGTCAAACACATTCAAACAAAGCCTTTTGAATCCAATGAAAGTCAAAAACATTCAAACAAAGTATTTTGAACCAAATGAAAGTGAAACACATTCAAACAATAGCTTTTTGAATCAAACGAAAGTTAAACACATTAAAAAAAAACGTATTTGCATCAAATGAAAGTAAAACACAAACAAACAAAGCTTTATAAAAGGAATGAAAGTCAAACACTGATGAGTGGCATTTATGCCACTCTTTTATCCTTTTTCTCTAAGGATTCTCCCCACATTTGCGTTTGTTTAGCCCTTTTTCTAAGCATTTTTACTTAGTTTTGCTTCCTTTTTCCTTTTCTCCCTTATCTTCCCTTCTATTAGTCTTCTTGCTTTGTTTTTTTTTGTATTACCATGATTTGGTTCTGTAGGTATTATGTGCCGAAAGAAAGAGGATATCAAGAAGCCAAGCTAACTGTTGTGCGCGAGGTACTGTGCGGCTTTTGTGCGGGCGCACATGTGAGGCTGTGCGGGCACGCAACCCTGTCAGAACCCGCACAGCCAGACTAAAGAAACAGAGCCTGACCAGAGAGTTAGCGCAACCTTATGCGTGACTAGTGTGCGGGCGCACACACCTGATGCGCAAGCGCGCATGACTAATGTGCGGGCGCGCTCATTTTCCCCGTACCCTTAAAGTTTAGGCTACGCACTACGTTGAGAGGGCGCACACACACTCTGTGTGGGCGCGCACGGCTGGGTTTCCGATTTATTTGCGCCTTGTTGTCTAAGTCTCTTTCTTTTGGCTGAGCCACATATATATAGACGGGACTCTTTGCAATAGCAGACGCTTAGTACTAATTCCATAGAACATTAGCCTAATCTAGAGAGAGAAAATAGATTGTTATTCAAGCTTCCTTTATTGTATTCAACTTTGCTCAAGCTTTAATCTTCCATCAATCAAGCAATTATCCAAGTTTTCATCTTTCTTCAATCCTTTCTTTAGTAATCTCTTCTCATTTCCTTTAATATTATTTATTTGTTTTATTGTTACTTATTTTTGTCCATCTTATTAGTTTATCTAGTTATTATTGATTTCATATATTTCAATCATGTTTTGTTTTGAGTTTCTTGTGTTTATTTCTAGTTTTGATTTTATGTTTAATCTCCCTTCTCTAGGCTAAACTCTTAGCTACGGGAAGGGGGTGGAAGATATGCATTGAATTGTGGATGAATGATGATAGTTGGATTGATTACATGCCTTAAATAGATTCAAGACATGATTTTTAATGGCTTCAAATTATTGTTGCACTTTATTTGATTGCCTTCTAGTTTAAATGCATGAAAATGATTTGAACTAGATTAAGATCACCTCTATTTTAATGATTGCATGAGAATGAGTTGTTAAAATGGAGTTTCATGTATTGTGCTTCTTTATTCTCTTGATTTGCTTGTGTCTTATAGGATGCATGAGAATGATCCTAATTAGCATAGACTTCTTTCATTGATTTGCCTAGACTATTGCATGAGAATGAATTGTTTAGGTAGAATCTTGTGTTCTTTGGCATGTTCATCATGATAACTATCATTGTTCCCCTCTTTCTAATCATGTTTGAAACCCCCGAACCCCTAGCACCATTTTCTATTGATTTTAATCATCATTTTCTTGCTTACTTGTAGTTTTAGTGTTCTACTCAATAAAACCAACATAACAATCCCCTTTTCACTCTTGCATTAGTGATATTTGATGTTGAATTAGCGTGCTTCCCTAGTGGTTCGACCCTTTACTTGCCACTAACTATTTTAGTGTAGGTTTAGGCTTTATAAATGATTAATTTGGTTAGGGTGGTAGCATAACGACCTATCTTATCCCTATCTAATTTTGGCGTCGTTGCCGGGGAGGCGGCTTGTTTAGCGTCCATTATTGCTTTTGTTAGAGTCATTTTGCTTTCTTTTCTTTTTGTTTTTTTTGTTTTATCATCCTTGTCATTGCTAATTGTTTGCTTAGCTTTGGTGAATGCTTAGGAGGTCTCAAGGAGCACCCTCACATCAAATTGACCACGAAATCAACTGAACCTTGAGACAAGTCCGTAGGCTTTATCAATACGAGGGAAGAGGTTTTGGTGATATAGTTGATACTGAGAGTGATACTTACTCTTCAAGTTCACCACGCGAATCAATGGCGGGACAAGAGAATGATGTCTTGTTTCGTGAGTTCGGAAATCCGGAAGATTATGAGCTCACGGGAGGGATTTTGCTACCCGTCACGGAAACCAACTTCTCAATCCATCCACAATATACTCGAATGGTCCAATCAGAGCAATTTTTCGGAAGTGCAAGTGAGGACCCTACTGAACATTTGGACCAATTCCTTGAATTGTGCGCAATGATGCAAACCAATGAAGTTAGTCAAGACTACATTCGTATGCACCTTTTCCGGCAATCTCTCACCGGACAAGCAAAGAAATAGCTAAAGCAAGTAAAGCCTAACTCTATCACAACATGGAGGGAGGTTGTAAAGGCGTTCTTAAAAGCGCTTCATCTCCGAAGAGAAGACCGCCGAAATGAGAAGGAAAATTGCATCATTTTAGCAAGAGGCCGATGAAAGTCTTGGTGAAGCATGGGAGAGAATCAAAGAGTTGGTGCAAGCATGTCCCCACCATGAGTACAATCAAGGGTTGCTCATGCGGTTTTTCTACGACGGATAGGAGCCCATGTCAAGAGCCAATTTGGATGCGGGGGCGGGTGGTTAATTAATCAAGATCCCTCAAAATCAAGTTAAAGCCACAATAGAAGAGGTAGCAAAGAATTACTCTTGGGGGGGCTGAAGAAGAAATGCTCCAAAGAGAGGTGGTATTTACGAATTGGAGAAAGTTGATCAATTACAACATCAAATTAATCAACTAACAAAAGGGCTTTCCAAATTGAACACGAGTGTGAATGCAGGTTCAAGTGGTGGAGCAAGCTCTTCTCAAATTAACTCTTTCTCTTGTCAAAATTGTGGAGGAACGAACCATGATACATCCTATTGTGGAGGTTTAAGCCCCGAACATGTAGCGGCATACAACACAAGGCAAGAGGGATTTAAAGGAAGCGGCGGTGGAGTAGCTTGGAGACAACCACCACCCGGGTTTGTACCTCAACCTCAACAATGGAACTAACAAGCTCAACCTTCCTATAACTCAAATCATCAATATCAAAATCCACCTCTATTTCAACACCAAAACCCAAGAGGAAGCTATCCAAGGAACAACCAATACAACAATCAAACCCAAGCACCTCAAAGAAACCATCAAGAACAAGCACCTCAAGCGGAGCTAACTCAAACTCAACTCCTCCAAGCCATGCATGCGCAAATGCAATCTTTTTGGCAACAAATGCAAGAGATAAAAGCTCACAACAAGATAGATGGTTGATTCGCAACTAGCTCAATTGGCCGAGAGAACTCCTTTCAATTCACCATCCACTCTACCCGGACAACCAAACACATTCAAACAAAAGCTTTTTGAATCAAATGAATGACAAACACATTCAAACAAAGATTTTTTAATCGAATGAAAGTCAAATGCATTCAACGAGGCTAATTAAATCAACTAAAAGTCAAACACAATTAAACAAAGCTTTTGGAAGCAAATAAAAGTCAAACACATTCAAACAAAGCTTTTTGATTCAAATGAAAGTCAAACATATTCAAAAAAAAGTTTTTTGAATTAAATGAATGTAATACACATTCAAACAAAGACTTTTGAATCGAATGAAAGTGAAATACTTTCAAACAAAGTTTTTTTTTTTAATGAAATGAAGGACAAAGACATTTAAATAAAGCTTTTTGAATCAAATGAAAGTAAACCACATTCAATCATAGCTTTTTATATCGAAAGAAATTCAATTGCTTTCAACGAAGCTAATTAAATCAAATGAAAATCAAACACATTTAAACATAGCTTTTTGAACAAATGAAAGTCAAACGTAATCAAACAAAGATTTTTGAATCGAATGAAAGTCAAAGACATTTAACAAAGCTAATTAAATCAAATGAAAGTAAAATACATTTAAACAAAGCTTTTTGAATCAAATAAATGACAAACACATTCAAACAAAGCTTTTTGAATCAAATAAATGCTAAACATATTTAAACAAAGTTTTTTGAATCAAATGAAGGAAAAACACATTCTAACAAAGCTTTTTCAATCGAATGATAGTCAAATGCATTCAATGAATCTAATTAAATCAAATAAAAGTTAAACACATTCAAACAAAGCTTTTGGATTCAAATGAAAGTAAAACACATTCAAACAAAACTTTTTTAATCAAAAGAAAGTAAAAGACATTCAAACAAAGCTTTTTAAATCCAGTGAAAGTCAAACACATTCCAACAAAGCTTTTGTATTCAAATGAAGGACAAACACATTCTAACAAAGCTTTTTGAATCGAATGTAAATCAAATGTATTCAACGAAGCTAATTAAATCAAATAAAAGTCAAAAACATTCAAACAAAGCTTTTTGAATTGAATGAAAGTCAAACACATTCAAACATAGTATTTTAAATCAAATGAAAGTGAAACACATTCAAACAAAGCTATTTGAATCAAACGAAAGTTAAACACATTAAAAAAAGTATTTGAATCAAACGAATGAAAGTCAAACATTGATGAGTGGCATTTATGCCACTCTTTTATCCTTTTTCTCTAAGGATTCTCCCCTCATTTGCGCTTGTTTGGCCCTTTTTCTAAGCATTTTTACTTAGTTTTGCTTCCTATTTTCTCTTTCCTGTTCTCCCTTATCTTCCCTTCTCTTAGTCTTCTCGCTTTGTTTTTTTTTTGTATTACCATGATTTGGTTTTGTAGGTATTATGTGCCGAAAGAAAGAGGATATCAAGAAGCCAAGCTAACTATTGTGCATGGGGTACTGTGCAACTTTTGTGCGGGCGCACATGTGAGTTAGCGCGACCTTATGCGTGACTTGTGTGCGCCCGCACACACCTGATGCGCGAGCGCACAAGACTAATGTGCGGGCGCGCTCATTTTCTTCGTAATCTCAAAGTTACGGCCGCGCACTATGATGAGAGGGCGCACAAACATTCTGTGCGGGCGCGCACGGCTGGATTTCCGATTTATTTGCGCCTTGTTGTCCAAGTCTCTTTCTTTTGGGGGAGCCACATATATATAGACGGGACTCTTTGTAATAGGAGACGCTTAGTACTAATTCCATAGAACATTAGCCTAATCTAGAGAGAGAAAATAGATTGTAGCTTCCTTTATTGTATTCAACTTTGCTCAAACTTTAATCTTCCATCAATCAAGCAAGTATCCAAGTTTTTATCTTTCTTCAATCCTTTCTTTAGTAATCTCTTCTCATTTCCTTTAATATTATTTATTTGTTTTATTGTTACTTATTTTTTTCCATCTTATTAGTTTATCTAGTTATTATTGATTTCAAATATTTCAAACGTGTTTTGTTTTGAGTTTCTTGTGTTTATTTCTAGTTTTGATATTACGTTTAATCTCCCTTCTCTAGGCTAAACTCTTAGCTGCGGGAAGGGGGTGGATGATATGCATTGAATGGTGGATGAATGATGATAGTTTGATTGATTACATGCCTTAAATTGATGAAAGACATGATTTTTAAAGGCTTGAGATTATTGTTGCACTTTATTTGATTGCCATCTAGTTTAAATGCATGAAAATGATTTGAACCAGATTAAGATCACCTCTATTTTAATGATTGCATGAGAATGAGTTGTTAAAATGGAGTTTCATGTATTGCGCTTCTTTATTTTCTTGATTTGCTTGTGTCTAATAGGATGCATGAGAATGATCCTAATTAGCATAGACTTCTTTTATTGATTTGCCTAGACTATTGCAAGAGAATAAATTGTTTAGGTAGAATCTTGTGTTCTTTGGCATGTTTATCATGATAACTATCATTGTTCCCCTCTTTCTAATCATGTTTGAAACCCCCGAACCCCTAGCGTCATTTTCTATTGATTTTAATCATCATTTTCTTGCTTACTTGTAGTTTTAGTGTTCTACTCAACAAAACAAACAAAACAATCCCCTTTTCTCTCTTGCATTAGTGATATTTGATGTTGAATTAGCGTGCTTCCCTAGTGGTTCGACCCTTTACTTGCCACTAAATGCATTCAACGAAGCAAATTGAATCAAATGTAAATAAAAAACATTCAAACAAAGTTTTTTGAATCAAATGAAATTCAAACATATTCCAACAAAGCTTTTTTAATAAAATGAAAGTCAAACACATTTAAGTAAAACCTTTTATATTAAATTTAAGTAAAACACATTAAAAAAAACTTTTTGAATCAAATAAAAGTAAAACATATTAAACAAATCTTTTAAAATCGAATGAAAGTAAAACATATTCAAACAAAGCTTTTTGAATCAAATAAAGGACAAACACATTCAAACAAAGTTTTTTGAATCAAATGAAAGTCAAATGCATTTAACGAAGCTAATTAAATCAAATAAAAGTCAAACACATTCAAATAAAGCTTTTTAAACCAAATGAAAGTAAAACACATTCGAACAAAGCTTTTTAAATTAAATAAAAGTCAAACACATTCAAACAAAACGTTTTGAATCAAATGAAAGTAAAACACATTCAAACAAAGCTTTTTAAATCGATTGAAAGTTAAACACATTCAAACAAAGCTTTTTGAATCAAATGAAAGTAAAACACATTCAAACATAACTTTTTGAATTAAATAAAAGTTAAACACATTAAAAAAAGCTTTATGAATCAAATGAAAGTGAAACACATTTTAACAAACCTTTATGAATTAAATAAAATTCAAACACTTTAAAACAAAGCATTTTGAATATAATGAAAGTAAAACAAATTCAAACAAAGCTTTTCGAATCGAATGAAAGTCAAACACATTAAAAAAAAGAGCTTTTTGAATCAAATGAATGTCATACACATTTCAAAAAAGCCTTTTGAATCAATTAAAAGTAAAACACATTTAACAAAGATAATTGAATCGATTAAAAGTCAAACACATTCACATAAAGCTTTTTAAATCAAATGAAAGCAAAACACATTAAAACAAAGGTTTTTTAATCGAATGTAAGTCAAATGCATTATGCGAATCTAATTAAATCAAACGTAAGTCAAACACATTCCAACAAAGCTTTCTTAATAAAATTAAAGTCAAACACATTCAAACAAAGCCTTTTCTATCAAATTAAAGTAAAACACATTTAAAAAAGCTTTTTGAATCAAATGAAAGTCAAACATATTCAACAAAGCTTTTTAAATCGAATGAAAATCTAACATATTCAAACAAAGGTTTTTGAATCAAATGAATGACAAACAAATTCAAACAAAACTTTTTGAATCAAATAAAAGTCAAATGCATTCGACAAAGCTAATTAAATCAAATAAAAGTAAAAAATATTCTAACACTGCTTTTGGAATCAAATGAAAATAAAACATAATCAAACAAAACATTTTTAATCAAATCAAAGTCAAACACATTTTAACAAAGCTTTTTGAATCAAATGAATGTCAAACACATTCAAACAAAGCTTTTTTAATCAAATGAAAGTCAAACACATTCAAACAAAAGCTTTTTGAATCAAATAAAGGACAACCACATTCAAACAAAGTTTTTAAATCGAATGAAAGTCAAATGCATTCAACGAAGCTAATTAAATCAACTAAAAGTCAAACACATTAAAACATAGCTTTTCGAATCAAATGAATGTAAAACACATTCAAACAAAGCTTTTTATATCGAATGAAATTCTAATGCGTTCAACCAAGCTAATTAAATGAAATGAAGTCCAACACATTCAAATAAAGCTTTTTGAACAAATAAAAGTCAAACACATTCAAACAAAGCTTTTTGAATCGAATGTAAGTCAAATACATGTAACAAAGCTAATTAAATAAAATGGAAGTTAAATACATTTAAATAAAGCTTTTTGAATCAAATGAATGACAAACACATTTGAATAAATCTTTTTGAATCGAATGAAACCCTAACACATTCAAACAAATATTTTGGAATCAAATAAAAGTAAAAAACTTTCAAACAAAGCTTTTTGAGTCAAATGAAGGACAAATACATTCAAACAATGTTTTTTAAATCGAATGAAAGTCGAATGCATTCAACGAAGCTAATTCAAATAAATAAAAAGTCAAACACATTCCAACAAAGCTTTCTAAATCAAATGAAAGTAAAACACATTCAACAATGCTTTTTAAATCGAACGAAACTTAAACGTAGTCAAACAAAGCTTTTTGAATCAAATAAATAACAAACATATTAAAACAAAGCTTTTTGAATTAAATGAAAGTATATAACATACAAACAAAACATTTTTAATCAAATGAAAGTCAAACACATTCAAACAAAGCTTTTTAAGTAAAAAGAAAGTCAAAAACATTAAAACAAAGCTTTTTTAATTGAATGAAAGTCAAACATATTCAAACAAAGATTTTTGAGTCAAACGAAAATCAAACACATTCAAATAAAGATTTTTGAATGAAATGAAATTTAAAATCATACTAACAAATCTTTGTAATTAAATTAAAAGTCTAACAAATTGAAACAAAGCTTTTTGAATCGAATGAAAGTCAAATGCATTTCACGAAGCTAATTGAATCAAATTTAAGTAAAAAACATTCAAACAAAGCTTTTTGAATCGAATGAAATCCAAACACATTCCAACAAAGCTTTTTTAATAAAATAAAAATCAAACACATTCAAACAAAGCCTTTTATATTAAATTAAAATAAAACACATTCAAAAAAGCTTTTTTGAATCAAATGAAAGTAAAACACATTCAACAAAGCTTTTTAAATCGAATGAAAGTCAAACACATTCAAACAAAGCTTTTTGAATCAAATACAGGACAAACACATTCAAACAAAGATTTTTGAATTTAATGAAAGTCAAATGCATTTAATCAAGCAAATTTAATCAGATAAAAGTCAAACACATTGAAACAAAGTTTTTTTAATCAAACGAAAGTCAAACAGATTCAAACAAAGCTTTTTGATACAAATGAAAGTCAAACACTTTCGAACAAGACTTTTTTAATTAAATAAAAGTCAACCACATTCAAACAAAGCTTTTTGAATCAAACGAAAGTAAAACACATTCAAACAAAGCTTTTTTAATCGAATAAAAGTCAAACACATTCAAACAAAGCTTTTTGAATCAAATGAAAGTCAAACACATTCAAACAAAGCATTTTAAATTAAATCAAAGTCATACACATTTCAAAAAATCTTTTTGAATGAAATGAAGTCATACACATTTTTAAAAAGCTTTTTGAATCAAATGAAAATAAAACACATTCAACAAAGCTATTTGAATCTAATGAAAGTCAAACATATTAAACCAACGCTTTTTGCATCAAATGAAGGACAAACACATTAACACAAAGCTTTTTGAATCACTCGCAATTAATAAAACCATAAAGCATAACAAATAAGCATAAAAGGATAAAATCGTAATTTATCTTTGACGTGTGCTTCGCCTGACCTAATGGACTCTTACTTGAAAGCTTTAGCTCTAAAAATACCGAGCGTCCAACGGTATCCACCCACAAAGGATGAACACCAACTTTTTAGGTCCGCTACCTTGGAGTTAGCAAGGTCCGACAAAAACCCAAGTGATTAAATGAGTTCAAAGGTTTTCAAAATGGTGATGCCTTTTTCAACTCTCACTCAAGTGATTTTCCCAATACCCCAAATTGGGTAGTTATAGTGTAAACAAGAGAGTGAAAAGGCTCTCCCATCAATGTGGGAGAATTTAATTTTTCCATTTTATTTTAAAGCTTAAATAAAATTAATAATCAAAGTAGTAATAAATCAACAAGTGGCAAGCTCATGAGAGAGGTTCGGTGAGGACCATTCTAAAGAGGGGAGACCAAGCTTTGTTTATTTAGGCTTTTGTAGTTTTAGTGGTTTTTTAAGTTGTTTGCCTTGTAGTTTGTTGCTTGTGTTGTTGTCTGGTCCTAGTTTCCAGAACCCTTCCTAGAAGGTGGCTGGAAATCCGAGTCCAGTTTGTTCTAGGTCCTTCCTAGAACCCTTTCTAGAAGGTGGCTAGGTAGGATCTAGAACTGGTTTTGGGGGGTTGGCCTGTTATACAGGTCTTGTGGTGTTCTGGTGGTAGTTATAACTTAGCTCTTGTAAGTTGTAACTTTCTCTCTTTGGTAATAAAATCTTATTTACCAAAAAAAAATAAAAAAAAAAACAAAAAAAAAAAAAAAAAAAAAAAGCTTTTTGAATCGAATGAAAGTCAAATGCATTCAACGAAGCTAATTTAATCAAATAAAAGTCAAACACATTCAAACAAAGCTTTTTGATTCAAATGAAAGTCAAACATATTCAAAAAAAAGTTTTTTGAATTAAATGAATGTAATACACATTCAAACAAAGCTTTTTGATTCAAATGAAAGTCAAACATATTCAAAAAAAAGTTTTTTGAATTAAATGAATGTAATACACATTCAAACAAAGCTTTTAAATCGAATGAAAGTCAAACACTTTCACTCAAAGTTTTTTTTAATTAAATGAAGGACAAAGACATTTAAATAAAGCTTTTTGAATCAAATGAAAGTAAAACATATTTAATCAAAGCTTTTATAACGAATGAAATTCAATTGCATTAAACGAAGCTAATTAAATCAAATGAAAGTCAAACACATTTAAACATAGCTTTTTGAACAAATGAAAGTCAAACGTAATCAATCAAAGGTTTTTGAATCGAATGAAAGTCAAAGACATTTAACAAAGCTAATTAAATCAAATGAAAGTAAAATACATTTAAACAAAGCTTTTTGAATCTAATAAATGACAAACACATCCAAACAAAGCTTTTTTGAATCGAATGAAAGTCAAACACATTAAAACAAAGTATTTTGAATGAAATGAAAGTGAAACACATTCAATCAAAGCTTTTTATATCGAATGAAATTCAATTGCTTTCAACGAAGCTAATTAAATCAAATGAAAGTCAAACACATTTAAACATAGCTTTTTGAACAAATGAAAGTCAAACGTAATCAAACAAAGCTTTTTGAATTGAATGAAAGTCAAAGACATTTAACAAAACTAATTATATCAAATGAAAGTAAAATACATTTAAACAAAGCTTTTTGAATAATATTAAAGACAAAACACATTCAAACAAAGCTTTTTGAATCGAATGAAAGTCAAACACATTCAAACAAAGTTTTTTGAATCAAATGAAGAACAAACACATTCTAACAAAGCTTTTTCAATCAAATGAAAGTCAAATGCATTTAACGAATCTAATTAAATCAAATAAAAGTCAAACACATTCAAACAAAGCTTCTGGAATCTAATGAAAGTAAAACACATTCAAACAAAACTTTTTGAATCAGATGACAGTCAAACACATTAAAATAAAAAAGCATTTTTAATCAAAACAATGTAAAAGATATTCAAACAAAGCTTTTTAAATCCAGTTAAAGTCAAACACATTCCAACAAAGCTTTTATATTCAAATGAAGGACAAACACATTCTAACAAAGCTTTTTGAATCGAATGTAAATCAAATGCATTCAACGAAGCTAATTAAATCAAATAAAAGTCAAACACATTCAAACAAAGCTTTTTAAATCGAATGAAAGTCAAACACATTCAAACAAATGTTTTTTGAATCAAATGAAGGACAAACACATTCAAACAAAGATTTTTTAATCGAATGAAAGTCCAATGCATTCAACGAGGCTAATTAAATAACCTAAAAGTCAAACACATTCAAATAAAGCTTTTGAAATAATATGAAAGTAAAACACATTCAAACAAAGCTTTTTATATCCAATGAAATTCAAATGCGTTCAACGAAGCTTATTAAATCAAATGAAATTCAAATACATTCAAACAACGCTTTTTGAATCAAATGAAGAACAAACACATTAAAACAAAGCTTTTTGAATCGAATAAAAGTCAAATGCATTCAACGAAGCTAATTAAATCAAATGAAAGAAAAATACATTCAAACAAAGATTTTTGAATCAAATGAATGACAAACACATTCAAAAAAAGGTTTTTGATTAAAATGAAAGCCTAATACATTCAAACAAATATTTTTCAAAAATAAAAGTCAAATACTTTCAAACAAAGTTTTTTTAGTTTAATTCAGGAGAAACTCATTCAAACAATGTTTTTTGAAACGAATGAAAGTCAAATGCATTTAAGAAAACTGATTAAATTAAATAAAGAAACAAACACATTTAAACGAAGCTTTTTTAATAAAATGAAAGTCAACACATTCAAACAAAGCCTTTTAAATAAAGTTAAAGTAAAACACATTCACACAAGCTTTTTGAATCAAATGAAAGTAGAACTCATATTCAGCAAAGCTTTTTAAATTAAACGAAAGTCAAACACATTCAAACAAAGCTTTTTGAATGAAATTAAGGACAAACACATTCAAACAATGCATTTTAAATCAAATGAAAATCAAATGCATTCAATGAAGCTAATTAAATCAAATAAAAGTCAAATACATTCAAACAAAGCTTTGGGAATCAAATAAAAGTAAAACACGTTTAAACAAAACTTTTTGAATCAGACGACAGTCAAACACATTAAAAAAAAGCATTTTTAATCAAAAGAAAGTAAAAGATATTCAAACAAAGCTTTTTAAATCCAGATGAAAGTCAATCACATTCAAATAAAGCTTTTTGAATCAAATGAAAGTCAAACACATTGAAACAAAGCTTTTATAATTGAATGAAAGTCAAATGCATTCAACGAAGCTAATTATATCAATTTAAGTAAAAAACATTCAAATAAAGCTTTTTGAATCGAATGAAATTCAAACATATTCCAACAAACCTTTTTTTAATAAAATGAAAGTCCAACACATTTAAATAAAGCCTTTTATATCAAACTAAAGTAAAACACATTCAAAAAAACTTTTTGAATCAAATGAAAGTAAAACACATTCAACAAAGCTTTTTAAATTTAATGAAAGTCAAACACATTCAAACAAAGCTTTTTGAATCGAATGATAGTCAAATACATTCAAAGAAGCTAATTAAATCAAATGAAAGAAAAATACATTCAAACAAAGATTTTTGAAGCAAATGAATGACAAACACATTCAAACAAAGCTTTTTGAATAAAATGAAAGCCTAAAACATTCAAACAAATATTTTTGAATCAAATGAATGTCAAATACGTTTAAACAAAGTTTTTTTAGTCAAATTCAGGAAAAACATATTCAAACAATGTTTTTTGAAACGAATGAAATTCAAATGCATTAATAAAAACTAATAAAATTAAATAAAAAAAAACAAACACATTCCAACGAAGCTTTTTTAATAAATGAAAATCAACACTTTCAAACAAAGCCTTTTAAATCAAATTAAAGTAAAACACATTCACACAAGCTTTTTAAATCAAATGAAAGTAGAACACATATTCAGCAAAGCTCTTTAAATCAAATGAAAGTCAAACACATTCAAACAAATCTATTTGAATCAAATGAAGGAAAAACACATTCAAACAAAGTTTTTTGAATCAAATGAAAGTCAAATGCATTAAGCGAAGCTAATTATATCAAATAAAAGTCAAACACATTTAAACAAAGATTTTGGAATCAAATGAAAGTAAAACTCATTCAAACAATCATTTTTAATCAAATGACAGTCAAACACATTCAAACAAAGCATTTTGAATCAAATGAAAGTCAAACACATTGAAACAAAGCTTTTTGAATCGAATGAAAGTCAAATGCATTTAACGAATCTAATTGAATCAAATTTAAGTAAAAAATATTCAAACAAAGCTTTTTGAATCGAATGAAATCCAATTGCTTTCAACGAAGCTATTTAAATCAAGATCTAGAGAAAGAAAGGTTAAACTCGATTGAAACCTATTGATTTGATCTTCGATTTCAAGCTCGATTTTCATGGCTAAGAGGAAAAAGGGGAAGGGAAGCAAGAATTCGGGGTCAAAATCAAAGAAGAAGAAAAAGGCGAAGCAGTTTTCTGGACCTAGGACGAGAAATTTCACGAAACAAAAAGAACATAGTATGATTTCTAAAGATGTTTCTGTGCAAAGTTGGCTTGATGAATTAATGGAGAATGAGGCTCCGATGATGGAGGTTACTGAGGAGGATCGCGCATTGCACCAGGAGGAGTTTAATCGATGGATTGAGGTAATTCACTCTTCTTCTGCCGCCATTGATGAAAACCTTAAAACTGATGCATGTTGTGCAAGTGTTCTTGAATATGATAACCCAACTCCGTTATTGATGCTTGGTTACTCTAATTGCAATGTGAATGATGTTTCCCCAAATTCTATGACTCCTAGTGTAGACCCTGAAATGCAATCCTCTGTTTTTCGTGATCCTGACCCTATTCAATTGAACTGGAAACATGAGTTGTTTCGAAATACTAATGATGAGGGGTTGAATTTGTCTAGGGGGAAAACTTCAAATGCTGGGGATAAGACTGAGTCTGGGAAGATTCAATTAACTTTTGATGATGTTTAACCTGAGGTTGATTTTTGGAATTCAGCTCTTGTGTGTTACATTATATGTGCTAAACCACCTTTGGCAGTCATTAATGGATTTGTTCGAAGAGTTTGGGGCAAATTTGGGGTGGATAAGGTGTCTCTAATGTCAAATGGGGTCTTCTTGGTTTGATTCAAATCTGTTGATGGGAGGGATAAAGCTTAAGAGCAGGACATGTCCTCCTTGATTGGAAGCTAGTGATCATGAAGAAATGGGCTCAGGGGCTGAACCTTGCTGAGGAAACTATTGATAAGGTTCCAGTGTGGATTCGAATGGCAGGATTAGATTTGAAGTTTTGGGGGCAGAATGCTTTAATGAAATTGGCTTCTTTGGTGGGTATGCCTGTTAGAACTTACAAGGAAACTGCTATAAAGGAGAGGTTGGATTTTGCTAGAATAATGGTGGTGGTGAAGTTCAATGTTGTATTACCGGAACATATTGATTCTTTGGATGAGAATGGGTTGAATGTGACCAAAAAGATAGAGTATGAGTGGAGACCTATTGTTTGTAAGGTGTGTGGGGGTATGGGGCATGCTAATCCTCAATGCCCTAATCACAAGGTGCAAGCTAGGATGAAACAGAAAGCTCAGCCAAAGCAGGAGTGGAGACCAGTGGTGAAGAAGAACTCTATGCAACAAAAGGAAACTATACCTGGGAACAGGACAACTGGTAGTAATGACATAAATGTGTCTTCAGGGAAGGACAGCACTAGGGGAGATGTTGATAAAGGTTTTAAGGGTGAAATGGCTCCTGGACAGCAAGGGAGGGGTATTTCACAGACTTAGAATGATAAAGGGAAGCTCAGTAGGAGTTCTAATAGATTCAGTGTATTTATGGTAAGGGAATGCTCTCATCTTGTTGATGGATAATTTTGGTTTTTGGAATGTTAAGGGACTGAATATGCCTAGCAAACTACGTGATGTCTTATGGTTTATGAGGCAACATAGTATAGGTTTATTTGGTCTTCTTGAAACCAAGGTGAAGAGGAATAAGTTTGGGGAAGTTTTTGCTAGAATGGGTAATGATTGGTCTGTTTGTGCCAATTATGGAAAGCATGATTCTGGTAGGGTTTGGGTGGTTTGGATTCCCCAGGTTTTTCATGTTTGTATTGTCAGTATTGAGACTCAGTTGGTGCATTGTACAGTTGTTAACAAAGCAACTGATATTAAATTTGAGTTGACTATGGTGTATGGATTGAATACTGCTGTTCAGAGGAAGGAGCTGTGGGACCAATTAAGAGAGTTGGCTATAAATATGAAGTGTGCTTGGATGGTGGGTGGTGATTTCAATAATGTGATGCACTTAGAAGATAGAGTTAGCTCTGTTGTTTCTATTGATGAGGTGGAACCTTTTAGGCAATGTCTATGTGATACAAGCTTGTTTGACTGGAAAACTGGAGGGATGTTTTATACCTGGAACAATAAGCAGGATGGTTTGAATAGAGTGAGTACTAAGATTGATAGAGTCTTAGTCAGTAATAGATGGTTGGATACTTTTCCAAATATGCAAGCTAACTTTTTCCCTGAGGGCCTTATGGATCATTGTCCTTGTGTGGTGGGTTGAAAGATGGTGTCCAAATGAGGAAACCTTTTAGATTTTTTAATATGTGGGTGGATGCTTCTGGATTTCTGGATGCTGTTAAGGATGCTTGGGCTACAGAAATAAGGGGAACTGCTATGTTTCAAGTGGTTAAAAAGCTTCCTGAAACCAAAAATAAGCTTAAAACTTTAAACTTGGTTAACTTTAGTTGTGTGGAAACTGTTGATGTTGTTGCTGAAAAGAAATTGGCTGGCATTCAAGCTGATTTTCAAAATGATCACAGGAATAAAGGTTTGATTTCAGCAGAGAGAGAAGCTAGACAGGCTTATAATGATGCTCATTCAGCTAGATATAAATTTCTAAAGCAAAAAGCCAAGATTCACTGGTTAAAGGATGGTGATATGAATTCTGCCTATTTTCATGCTATTTTAAGGAAAAGGAGAATTCAGAATAGAATTCACTCAATTTTAGAGGAGGATGGGAGTGTGATTTCTGATCCTGGTAAGGTGTGTGATGCTTTCTTGGATTTCTATAAAGGATAGTTAGGAACTCCAACTGATGCAACTAGGTGTGTTCATATGGAAGTTATTAGTGAGGGGTACTGTCTTACTACTGCTCAGGGTGAAGGATTGTGTAGAGAGTTTAATGCTCAAGATGTGAAGAAAGCAGTTTAGGGTATTGAAGATGATAAAGCTCCTGGTCCAGATGGGTTCTCTAGCAAGTTTTTTAAAGCAACCTAGGAGCTGATAGGCTCTGATGTTACTAAAATTGTATTAGATTTCTTTGTGGATGGAAAGTTTCTCAAACAGATTAATGCTACTACTCTCACTTTGATCCCTAAAATGAAGAATGCTAATAGGGTTACTGTTTTGGGTGTTTTTTGTCCCTTGGGAGAGTTACAACACGAAAACTGATCCGCAGTGAGCTGTACATGCAAAACCAACGGAGACACCTGTTAAGTGGTGCTCCGCCTCCGACGCACAAGTTAGTAACTTGAAACGGGATAAAGAGAACGGAAATTTAGGTGGGTATCTGCTCGGATTCCAAGCTCAGGTGTTTCTCTGGTGTCAGAGAATACAGTTGCAATAATTGGTGAAAAAACCGTCCTCTCAAAATGAGGAACATCCCCCTATTTATAGGGTCATTGGGAATTGCCCCTGATTAGGTCACTGTACCCTAATCATTGGTGGGCTGCGCCGTATTCCGGCTTTCTCGGGATTTGGGCCTGAAGGCCGCCTTTTCCCTTCTATCTCTGGAATGACACGTGTCAAACAGGGGTTAGTCCATTTTGGACCAATCTGAGGCTGACACGTGTCACCCTCTGATTGGACCACGTGGCAGGGTAAAAATACCCTAAACATTTGCCCCTCACAGATGTGACGTGGCATGCCACGTGGCATCTGTGACACATGTCACTCTTCGGTTGGCGGTAATTTTACAGTTACAGAGTAACCGTTCACCTTCCAGGTAAATTACGGAAATGCCCCCGTATTTACCCCATATATATAGCCGTTTTACCCTCATAATTTTGTACGTTTTACAAAAATTTTCTAGAGAGGAAAACTTTGAGAGAGCAGAAGCCATCCGTTTGAGTCAGGTGCAAGCAAGAAACTTTTTGTTCTTACGCAACCCAGCCGGACCCGCCCTCCTTCAGATACCAATTACAAAGGTACCGTCTCTGTCTCTCTCAGCTCTTTTCTTTTTTCACCGCCTGTACATATTTCTTGCAATAAATGGATACATCACCAACACACACGGCACAGCCTAGGTTAGAGTCCAGCCGGTCGCCGGGGACGGCTAAGTCTAGGACTTGGAGTGCCGGCTCAGGGTGTTGGGACCACCCTTTGCCATGGATTCCGACTAGTTATGTGTCTGTGCAGGACACCATGGCTCGGACAATGCAGACGGCCACTGATCCAAATTACCGAGGCGAAGGCTCAGGCGGCCAAACGCCTGAGGGAGACACGTCTGATCAGAGAGATCAGACGACTCTGGAGAGATCCCCTCCGCGCGCCCCTTCGACCCCCGCTGACTCTTTCCTAGAGGAGTGTGACCAAGGCGGCGACGATGCCGCCTCTGCCCCCATGGACCAAAGCGAGGGGGAGACGGAGAGTGACAGCTCCGCCTCTACCTCCGAGAGCAGCGATGACTTGCCCCCTCTTCCAGATAGCGAGGAGGAAGAAAGGAAAAAGTGGAGTGAGAAGGACGATCCCTTCAGCATCCACGTCTCCTCCAAGGACCGGATCCAGATGGGAGAGAACTTAGAGAATTTTAAGAAAATGCACCCGCTAGGAGACGGGTATAAGATCCGGGTGCCGCCTGAACTTGGCACCATCGCCTGGGGGGATGATCAACAGAACGCCAACAGTTATTTTGGCTGTTACGAGGCGGCGTTCAAAGCCGGCCTTCGCTTCCCCCTTCACCAGGCGGTGAGGGCTATTTTGAGGGGCTACGGCCTGGGGCTCTGGCAACTTACCCCCAACTCCTGGACCAACATTCTGGGGTATGTTGCCGCCTATGAGTTCCAAGGGCTTAACCCCGGCTGGGAGGCTTTTGCAAGCATGCATTACCTCAGCAGGAGCCCAGGCGGCTGGAGGGCGTGGTACACTCTAACCACGCAGCCGCAATATATGATGACCTTGGACAAGGTCTCCAAGTTCGATGGCTGGAAACACAGGTTCTACCTGATGTCGGCCCCAACCAGACGGGAGAATTATGAATTCCGTCTGTACAATAAGAAGCCTGACTTGTTAGGCAGGAAGTGCGCTCTTCCCCGGATCCCAGAAGAGGACTTTGACAAGATTATTGAGGCAGACTTTTTTGGCCTCACAGACACAACCTTGTCAACCGGGGAGACAATAAAAGTCCCCAAGAACTGGATCCCCAAGTGCGCCTGGTTCAGGGACGAGTGCTTCCTAGCCGCCTGCGGACTAGGGCACATGTTTTCCAAACGTATGCGCCTGAGTTTATATCCGTCTGTAGTATTTTTCTATCAAAATTGTTTTATGATATTAACCAACTTCCTTCTTTTTGCAGAGGAAGCATTAAGCATGTTGCAGACGGAGAAATCCCCAAAGCGATCCTCTGCTGTCATCCGCAAGGCGCTTGCGGAGAAGGCCGCGGCTGAGGTCAAAGCCAAGGTATTGAGCGCCTGACCCTTTCTTAAGCTCATTTTATAAACTGTCTTGCCCGGATACTAACCTTATTTATTTTCACAGGGGGGAGAAGTTGGGAAATCGTTTGAGAAGAGTCTCAAACGGGCTAGGGAGGAAGCCCCAGCCGTTCTCAATAAGCTAAAAAAGTCTGCCTCTGCATCAACTCCTGACGCCTCAGCCGGGACAAAGACGATGCGAATAGGGGGACGGCTCGAGAAAATAGGAGGCAGCCTGTGCCTTGACCTTGCCAACCCCTCAGCAGCCGCGGGGTTCACCACGCCTGCAAGCGTTTCCCGCTTGGCCGGCTCTGAAGGTAAGAATCCTTTTGAATCCCCGCCTGAGCTGGGGTGGCCTTTACGGGTGAAATCCCACTCCCAACAGACATCATCCTCAGACAGCCGGATACAAATAGGTGCCGCCTTAGTTTCGCACTCATCACCTTTTGATTGTGGTGCAGATCAAACACAATCTCCCCACTGGCCAGACGTCCAGAAGCACGCCAAAGCCATGCTGGACGCCGTCCGGAAGAAGGATAAGGACAATATCCCTGGGATAGAGACGTTCAACCTTGAACGCATTCTATCCCTTCTGGCTGAGGTGAGAAACCTGTCAATTCCGTGTTATTTTTTTCAAGTAATTTCTCCGCCCATAATTCTTATACCGCCTGCTTTTTTCAGGCCATGCTGCGGGTGGACGGGCTCAAACGTCCTTATTCCCGCAAACGGGAAGAGGTAAAAAGGGCCAAGAAGTCTGCCATAGACGCTGACAATATTGCTTTACACTCAACTATCGTAAATGAACTTGAAACTAAAGCAATAATTATGACACAGGCGTCTAAAATCCAGCAGCTGGAGCTAGATCTGAAGGCGGCCGACCAGCGGGTGACGGATGCTGAGACGGCCAAGAAGGGGGCGGAGGAGGCCCAAAAGAAGGCAGACGAGAGCGCCAAGCAGGCTGATGAGGCGCTCAAGAAGGCCTAAGCGGACCTTGGTAAACTGAAAACCAAGGTTGAGAGGCTGGAGAAGGATGCTGCTCAGGCTCAGAAAAACTTTCCAGCAACCCTGGAGGCGGAGCAAAACCGCCTCGTTGCTGAAAGCGATGCTGACAACGACGCCCGTATGAAGATTGCTTGGGCTGCCTTGTACCCAGAAGCTGATTATAGCATCTGGGCAATGGCACACAGCTATGCTGAGTACGTGGTGTATTTGAGAGAGCAAGGCATGCCAGAGCCTGCCTCCTTTGAAGCCTGGCTCAGCAACAATGAGCCGTCCGCGCCTGAGCTTCCTGGTCCTGGTGAAGCGCAGGAAATTCCCTCAGACGATGAGGAGAAGGGGGAGGACCAGGAGGCTCCGTCTGCAGGCCAGAAGTGACTCTTCAGCGGCAGTATGCCAATTTATCATTTCTTTTAATTCTTTTTATTCAGCGGCTATATGCCAAAACTTGATTTTTCCGGCCTGCGTGCCGAGTATCCCTGTATTTACCGGCTGTGGAGCCGTGTTAATTAACAATTTTTCTCCCGGACGGGGTCCGGTTAACATTTGATCCATTACAACTGTTTGGTTGGATGGACTTTTATGAATTGCACCGACTAAGTCGGTTTTGATTATTTTGCATTTGAATTTTTAATTTTTGCCTATCTTATTAAAAGCATGCGGCGATTTCTTGCCTAACTAATCAGTAGTCTGGCTGTCTTTGCCCCTAGACGGCTGTGTGATTGGTTTGAGCTGGAGCTGGTTGATTGACTTGAAAACGTCTGATGCTGCAAAGAGCATGATATGTTTGTAAGTCAATCAATCACAATAGTGATTGCCCCAAACCAAGTGCACAGCCGTGCATCACAAGCGTTCAGTCACTACCCAGACGGTTTTTTGCCCGTCTTGGTAGAGATTTCATAGCCATTGAACTCTTGCCCCAATTGGGGTGAGGTGCATTTTTTTAAAATAAATAACCAAGCGAGAACTTCAGCTGATTACCGACTGATGCATATGGGCATCCGGTATTTAGGAAATTCGTCCTTCGCAAGTTATTTAGCCAGACGGCTATGTGTTGACCAATTTGGTCGTTCAATTTTTGCCGTCCGTATGGATACATAGAACCGACAGATAATCCGTTCTCTGCGACGATTGCACACGGAGGGGTGTCGCCGGACGCCTTTGTCCATGTTGGGACAGGCGATTTTTATAAAAATAGCAACCATCCGGCCATTTTAGCCTCTGGTCCTTTTTAAGACCGGTTGTGTAGCCACTAAACGTTTTTGTGCTTAGTTTCTTAATCAGTGTTGAATTTACACTAAGTATCAAACTTAGTTAGGTAAATGGAGAATCCGTCTGAGTATTGCCCAGGCAGATAGTCAAGCAATTGAATAAACAGAATCAAACTTAAATAAACAAGTGATCCGAGTATTACCCATGCGGACTAAAAAACGAAACCTTCACTAAGTATCGAACTTAGTTAGATAAATGGGGAATCCGCCTGGATATTACCCGGATGAATAATCAAATGATAATTTTGCAAGCAAAGTCTGAATCTGCATTAACTGACACTGTTTACAAAAAGTTTACATTCTCAGAAGTAGTACTTTTTTAGATTATCTACATTCCAAGTTCTAGGCAGGCGCCTTCCGTCTGGAGTTTCCAGGCGGTAGGTGCCGTCCCTTACTTCCTCATAGATCCGGTAGGGGCCTTCCCAATTTGGGGTTAGCTTTCCCAACTCATTTGCCCTACCGGTTGCTTCCATTTTTCGTAACACTAAGTCGTCAACCCTCAAGGGACGCTTGTGTACTTTTTTGTTGTAGGCTCTCGTCATTCTCAGACGGTAAATCTCATGACGCAAGGCGGCATTGCCCCTGCGTTCTGGGAGTGAATCCAATGCCAGGCGCATTGCTTCCCAGTTTGCCTCTTCATCATACAGCATGACTCTGAGAGTCGGCTCGTAATGCTTGATGGGCAAGACGGCTTCAGCACCGTAGACCATGAGAAATGGGGTTTCCCCGGTTGCCCCTTTTGCTGTTGTCCGGATGGCCCACAGGACATGGATTAACTCTTCTGCCCATAAACCACCGGCTCTTTCTATTTTCTTTTTAATGTCGTCTGAGATGAGTTTGTTGAAAGCTTCAACTTGGCCGTTTGCTTGGGGCCGGCCAACAGATGCAAAATAGCTTGAGACCCCCTGATCTCCCAACCAAGTTTTTAACTGAGGCGTCTCAAACTGAGGACCATTATCAAAAACCATAGACATGGGTACCCCATACCGGGTGATGATGTTCTTCCAGATGAAGGAAATTACGTTTGAGGTCTTGATATTTTTAACCGCCTCAGCCTCAACCCACTTGGTGAAGTAATCCACAGCCACTAAGATATAGCG
Source organism: Chenopodium formosanum (assembly GCA_024500155.1). NCBI lineage: Eukaryota > Viridiplantae > Streptophyta > Magnoliopsida > Caryophyllales > Amaranthaceae > Chenopodium > Chenopodium formosanum. The sequence continues at coordinate 47,214,777 of CM044880.1, forward strand.
CTTTCCGCCTGGAGCAGGCGTGTAAGGACCTAGAATGTCCATGCCCCATTTTTCAAACGGGATTGGGCTGTGAATGGCCGTCAGATCAGTAGCCGGACGGTGAATGAGTTTGCCATATTTTTGGCACTTGTCACATTTCTTCACCAACTCCTTAGCGTCCGCCTCAAGAGTGGGCCAAAAGTAATGTCGTCTGGCTCTGACGGCTAGGGACCTTCCGCCTATGTGCGAGGCGCAGAACCCCGAGTGCAAGTCTTCGAGAACTTCTTTCCCCTTTTCTGGGGTGACACACTTCAATAAAGGCTTCAGAAAGCCCGCCTTAAAGAGCTCTCCATTTTTCAACTCGAATCTTGCAGCTCGCTTTTTCAGGACGGCTGCTTCCCGTGGCGAATCAGGAAGTGTACCGTTTGAGAGATAGGCCCGTATGTCATCCATCCAGGTAGAGCTTCGGTCCAGAATTCCAACGGGATCCTCATAGATGCTTCTTTTCTCAAGAACTTCCCAAAAGACAGACCGAGGCGTATCATGGCAGGCGGAAGATGCCAGTTTTGACAATGCATCCGCCTGGTTGTTCTCCGACCTAGGCACCTGATTCAGCCGGAATTCCTCAAGCGCCTTGGTCTCTTCTTTGACTGCCTGAAGATATTTAACCATAGCCGGATGGGTAGCCTCGTAGCTTCCCTCATACTGGCTAACAACCAATTGAGAATCAGAGTAGGCGTCAATTTTCATGGCCCCTGCCGCCTTACACATGCGAATGCCGGCTAGCAGGGCTTCATATTCCGCCTCATTGTTAGAGGCCTGAAATTTGAAGCGTAGTGCATACTCAAATCTGTCTCCTTCAGGAGACTCATAAATTACACCTGCACCACATCCGTTCTTTGTAGAGCTCCCGTCTACGTACACTTTCCAAACCTAATCAAGATTATCCGGAGCCACCGGACGAGTCATTTCCACAATGAAGTCGGCAAACGCCTGACCCTTCACTGCCTTTCTTGGTTCGTAAGTGATTTCAAGGCTCTGCATTTCAATAGCCCATTTCAACATTCTCCCGGATGAGTCCAAGGTAGACATTGGCCGCTTGAGTGGCTGGTCCGTGTAAATCACCACCGAATGCGCCAAAAAGTAAGGCTTCAATTTTTTGAATGCCATATACAAAGCGAGGCCAAATTTTTCAACCATGGGGTACCGGAGTTCAGCATTTTTAAGAACATGGCTAATGAAGTAAACCGGGAACTGAATGCCGTCTCGCTCAGCAAGGAGAACGGCGCTGAGGGCATGGTCTGAGACGGCTAAGTACATGTACAACGTCTCCCTAGGCAAAGGACTGACCAACCTAGGCAGAGAATGTAAATGCTCTTTCAACCTTTGGAACGCCGCCTCAGCATCATCCCCCCATTCAAATCTAGTCTTCTTCCTGATTGCTTGGAAAAAGTAGAGGCATTTGTCACCTGACCGGCTGAGGAACCTCCCCAGGGCGGCCAGACAACCGGTGAGTCTCTGAACTTCCTTAACAGAGCGGGGTGACTTCATGTCAATCACCGCCTGTATCTTTTCGGGGTTAGCCTCTATCCCCCTTTGATCAATTAGGAACCCGAGAAACTTCTCAGACTCAACACCAAAGACGCATTTCTTAGGATTTAACATAACCCTATGCCGCCTGAGGGTGGTGAATGTTTCTCGGAGATCAGCAAGGTGATCCGTCTGTAGCTTGGATTTGACTATCATGTCATCAATGTACGCCTCCACATTCCTCCCAATCTGATTAATGAAGACCGTATTAATCATCCGTTGGAAAGTGGCAGGCGCATTTTTCAAGCCAAACGACATCACAGTATAACAGAATAGCCCCTGATCAGTGACGAAGGCCGTCTTCTCTTGGTCTTTCTTCCACAGGGGTATCTGATGGAAGCCGGAGTAGGCATCCATAAAGCTCATCAAGGCGTGACCGGCTGTAGAGTCGACCAGACTGTCGATCTTTGGAAGCGGATAACTTTCCTTTGGACACGCCTTGTTGAGGTCTGTGTAATCAACACACATGCGCCAGGTCCCATTCGATTTTTTAACAAGGACCACATTGGCCACCCAGTCGGGGAAATTACAAGGCCGAATGAACCTGGCGTCTAGCAGCTTTTTAACTTCGGCAGCTGCCGCCTGACTTCTTTCCTCGCCGTGATTTCTTTTCTTTTGCCGGATGGGCTTCTTTTTGGGGTCAACGGCGAGTTTGTGGACAGCAAGATCTGGGCTGACGCCTGGCATCTCTTCCACTTCAAAGGCAAAAATGTCTTTGAATTCTTTCAGCAGAAGGTGCAAGCTTGCACCCAAGGTAGCATGAGCAACCGTCCCCACCTTAACAGTGCGTTCTGGACGGCTGTCGTCCAGTACAAGGTCAATACTTTCGCCAGCCGGTTGGGGACGTAGCTCATCTGACCGTTCACCGGTCAGTGATTGCTATTTTTTCTCTTTTTTCACCTCCACCAGCAGTGGAGCCTTTCTTTTCTTTCCGGCTGCTGATGGGGCAGGAGCTGGGTCGGCATCCTTGACGTTGTCAAGGTCTATTGGTTCCTGACCGCCTGGGGCCACGGTATCTCGGACGGCTGAGAGATAACATTCTCGGGCCGTCTTCTGATCCCCATTCAAGGAACCAACAGAGCCGTCATCCCTTTCATACTTGATGAGCATGAGGGAAGGGATGATTACCGCCTTGGCTACGTTGAGGGTTGGCCTGCCAAGAATGATGTTATAGGCGGTCAACTCCTCAACGACCAAGAATCTGACGACAATATGTCGTCTCTGGCCTTTCTCCCCCAGCCGGATGGGTAAATCAATTCTTCCGGCTGGGTAGACCATCCCACCCCCAAAACCAACCAAGGGGTGGGTGACCGGGTGCATGCTGCTGATATTGTATTTCAGCTTTTGCAAGCACCGGAGGCTGATGATGTCTGATGAGCTGCCGGTGTCAATAAGGATCCGTCCAACCAGCTGATTGGCAACCTTACATTCAATGACCACCGGGTCATCATGCGGGCGGCGAACGCTGCCCCTATCCTTCTCCGTGATCAAGACGTCTGGGAAGGAGGAGCTGGCTTCCGCCTGCTCATCATCATCTTTGTCCATCTTTCGAAGATGGCTATTGGTGCCCCGGATGGTAGGGCCACCACATGAGAACCCGCCTGCTATAGTGTAGACCGGCTCCTTATCGGTATCCGAGCTACTAGCAGGCTGGGGGGTAGTCTTGGAGGACTGACCCTTGTTTTTCTTTTTTGCCCCGGCTGGGGACTTAGAAATGTAGGACTTCAACAGCCCTTTGTCAGCCAGACGGTCCAACGCACGCTGAAGACTGAAGCAGTCGTTGGTGTCATGGCCGACCTCCTCATGGAACTGACAGAATTTATTCTTGTTCCGTGACTGGACAGAACTCTTCATAGGATTCGGCTTCTCAATGGACAACCGGTCCTTTACCTCCATGAAGATGGAATTGCAGTCTTTATTAAACTCGTACTTGGGGACGTACGGTTTAAATTCTTTCTTTTTCTTCTAGGACGGCTGGTCAGAGTCAGTAACCGCCCAGACTTCTTTTCTTTTCTTGCTCTCTTCTTTGTTTTTAGCCGGCTGAGCTGACCGACTGTCTTTCTGTTTGTCAGACTTCTTGGAGTATGACTGGCTACCAGGCGAGCAGAGGTCGGTAGCTTGAATGTAGCTTTCCGCCTCCCTCAGGGCTGCCTGCAGGGTGAAAGCCCCTTTTCTGACTAGGTCGAACTTAAAGGTCGACCCGTCTCTCAGACCTTTAAAAAAGTCTGTAAAAGCTACCTCATCAGACCGTCCCTGAATCTGAATTCTGATCAGGTTGAACCGCCTGACATACGAGCGCAGCCCTTCTCTCTCTCCCTGCTTAACAGTGCTCAAATCAAGGCTTGTTTTTTTAGCAGGGATGTTCATTGAGAAGTTGGAAGCAAACAGGAAGGCAAGCTTCCTGAAGCTGTCTATAGACCCGGCTGGCAGGTTGCCAAACCATTGTTGGGCGATGCCCTTCAATGTAGCCGGAAAGCATCGACACCAAGTGGCATCATCCAACCCCTGCAAATACATGAGGTTGGTGTAAGCCATGAGGTGATCTTCTGGATTGGTGGTACCATCATAGGTACCAACCAACACATTCTTAACCTTGGCCGGCTGAGCCGCCTCGGTTATCTCCCGAGTGAACGCAGAAGGCTGTTCACCCAGGCGCAGCAGTCTAAGCTGCCAGTCCAATGGCTGGACATTTGGATATGCCGCCTGACCTCCAAAGAAGGCTGGCTGCATGAAGTGAGGAGAATACTGTCCGTAAGCCTGAGTAGGCACATACGGTACATTTCCAATCATATGAGGGCCAGAATGGACGGTATTACCGCTTGTTTGACTCTCATGCAAGGAGGGTGTACTCCCTGCAGAAATATTGTTGAAGCTGTCCGGAAAGTTTGACGTTGAAGCCGACTCAGACAGCGATTGATTTCTCTTCCGGTTGATGATTTCCCGGGCATCGAGAGTTGATTTTTTACTTCTCACCGGCTGATGAGGCCGGCGAGGGTTATTAGTGTTTCCCCCAGGAAGGAGAATTTTTTACCAATCAATGGTCCCGGCTGCCTTCTCCTTTGGATGGGGAGTAGGCTGTCGGTTTCTGACTGACTTCCCCTTCTCTGGAGGAGTCTTCTTTGCTGGCTGACCTTTACTTGGGCCAGCCTGGCTTTTGGTGATCAGATTTGTGATTTCACCCTTGAAACTCGTCATGAACCTCATGAGTTCGTCTCGGGTGACAGGGGCCGATCCAGCTGCCGTTTGGGTTGCTCCTTCCGGCTGCCCAGTAGGTCTGCTTGGACCCGCCTGGGAGGCGCCCCGTTCCAGAGTCTCTCTGGGCCGGATGCGCTTGACTCTGAGGGAGCCATCCTCAGCTGTAGAGGTTTCGACCTGAGGATCCTCATCCTCCTCATGGTCTGTAAAGACTTCTGGGTCTTCGCCTAGGCGGTTAGGAGGTGGTACAGACTCTTGAACCATCTTCGAGGTACTCTCCCCACAGACGGCGCCAAATGTTTTGGGTGTTTTTTGTCCCTTGGGAGAGTTACAACACGAAAACTGATCCGCAGTGAGCTGTACCTGCAAAACCAACGGAGACGCCTGTTGGGTGGTGCTCCGCCTCCGACGCACAAGTTAGTAACTTGAAACGGGATAAACAGAACGGAAATTTAGGTGGGTATCTGCTCGGATTCCAAGCTCAGGTGTTTCTCTGGTGTCAGAGAATACAGTTGCAATAATTGGTCAAAAAACCGTCCTCTCAAAATGAGGAACATCCCCCTATTTATAGGGTCATTGGGAATTGCCCCTGATTAGGTCACTGTACCCTAATCATTGGTGGGCTGCGCCGTATTCCGGCTTTCTCGGGATTTGGGCCTGAAGGCCGCCTTTTCCCTTCTATCTCTGGAATGACACGTGTCAAACAGGGGTTAGTCCATTTTGGACCAATCTGAGGCTGACACGTGTCACCCTCTGATTGGACCACGTGGCAGGGTAAAAATACCCTAAACAGTTACTCAGTTTAAACCCATTGCTTGTTGTAATGTGATATATAAAATCATTTCTAAGATGATTTGTGAGAGACTAAGGGAAGTGCTCCCTTTCCTAATTGACTCTTGCCAAGGAGCTTTTGTTGCAGGGAGATCTATCCTTGACAACATTTTGGTTTGCAAGAATATGTTAACGGGATACAGCAATAAAAGGAAGCCACCTAGATGTACTATTAAGTGGATCTAAGGAAAGCTTATGACTCAGTTAGCTAGGAGTTTATTGAAGGGATGCTGATGAATTTAGGTTTTCCTGTGAAGTTTGTGTAGTGGGTTATGCAATGTGTTAGAACTCCTTGCTTCTCTCTTATGATCAATGGGGGCCTGTATGGTTTTTTTTGCTGGTAAGAAGGGGATCAGACAAGGTGATCCAATGTCCCCTCTTCTTTTTGTCCTCATAATGGAATATTTGACAAGAATGTTAAGGAAAATAGGAAAGCAAAGAGATTTCAAATTTCATCAGAGATGTGAGAACTCTGTCCAATTCTTAATCAGATCTCTTAAAACCTTTGAATGGAGATCTAGATTGCAGGTTAATACTGAGAAATCAGCCATCTATTTTGGAAATGTTCCCACCCAAAGTAGGGATGATATTCTGATGTTGTCTGGATTTGTGGCAGGTGAGATGCCTTTAAAATACTTGGGTATTCCTTTGAATGATAAGTATCTGAAAGTAAAGGACTATGATGCTTTGATTGATAAGATGATGTGTAAACTGCAATGCTGGAGCACTAGAAACTTGTCTTATAGTGTTAGAATTGTTTTGGTTAATGCAGTTCTGATGAGCCTGCATAATTATTGGGCCCAGTGCATTCTAATCCCTAAAAGGGTTATGGTCAGGATGGTTCAGTTGTGTAGAGCTTTCTTATGGGATGGGAAAACTATCCTTACTAGATCACCTCCTTTGGCATGGGATTGGATTTGCTGACCTAAGTTTGCTGGAGGTCTTGGGATCAGGGATTTCTTAGCTTGGAATAGAGTTGCCTTGGGAAGTTATGTTTGGAAGATTGCAAAGAAGACTGATTCTCTATGGGTTAAGTGGGTGCATGTAGTTTATATCAAGGATCAGGATTGGTGGGGGTATGTTCCCAAGAAAGATGCAGGCTGGGGTTGGAAATTGTTGTGTAAAGTGAAGGATGAATTAAAAGAGGGGTTTATGATTAACAATTGGTTGAATAAGAAGTATAGAATTGCTGATTATTACAGATGGATTCAAGGTCAGATGGATAAAGTACCTTGGTATAAATGGGTGCGGGGTAGATATAATGTTCCTAAGCATTGTTTTGTGGTCTGGCTTACAATGCTGAGAAGATTGAGGACTAGGGATAAACTAATTCAATTTGGTGCCTGTGAAAATGATAAGTGTTTGCTGTGTGGTCTGCACATTGAAACTGTTAATCACTTGTTCTTTGAGTGTATTTACAGTTATAAATGCTTGAGCAAGATTTGTGTTTGGCTCAATCTTCCTGTTCTGCAGTACAGTATTAAAAATGCTTGGAAGATCTGGAAAGATGGATGCAAGGTCAAGATTAGGCAGAAGGTGGTGCTTTTTGTGTTGACTGCTGTGATTTACCAGATTTGGTTTGCCAGGAACCTTGCATTATGGAAAAAAGCAATTATCCACCCAGACAAAATTGTTCAGACAGTTAAAATTGACGTTCTGGGTAGATGACAGCAAATGATAGGTAGTAAGTGGTCTAGGAATGATTGTAAATGGTTACATAGCCTCAAATGTAACTAGGTTTAGGGGTGTTGCTTGTGTTGTGTTGTTGTTCTTAGCTTTTTGGCACCCTGTGTTCTTCCTAGAAGATTATAGGGATTCTAGTTTTTTTTTTTTTTGTTCTGGTTTCTTTGGTGAACCCTTCCTAATGTGGCACCTTAGGAATTGGAACCTAGGGGTGTGTGTGACCTGTGGGTCTGGTGGAGGTTTGGAGTTGCCTGCTTGTCAGGCTTGTATTCTCTGTATATTCTGTACAGTTTTTTTTTAGCAATATATTTACTTACTTACAAAAAAAAAAAAAAAAAATCAAATGAAATCCAAACACATTTAAACATAGCTTTTTGAATAAATGAAAGTCAAACATAATCAAACAAAGCTTTTTGAATCGAATGAAAGTTAAAGACATTTAACAAAGCTAATTAAATCAAATGAAAGTAAAATACATTTAAACAAAACTTTTTGAATCAAATAAATGAAAAACACATTCAAACAAAGCTTTTTGAATCGAATGAAAGTGAAACAAATTCAAACAAAGTTTTTTGAATCAAATGAAGGACAAACACATTCTAACAAAGCTTTTTCAATCGAATGAAAGTCAAATGCATTCAACGAATCTAATTAAATCAAATAAATGTAAAACACATTCAAACAAAGCTTCTGTAATCAAATTAAAGTAAAACACCTTCAAACAAAACTTTTTTAATCAAAAGAGAGTAAAAGACATTTAAACAAAGCTTTTTAAATCCAGTGAAAGTCAAACACATTTCAACAAAGCTTTTGTATTCAAATGAAGGACAAACACATTCAAACAAAGCTTTTTGAATCGAATGAAAATAAAACACATTCAACAAAGCTTTTTAAATTGAATGAAAGTAAAATACATTCAAACAAAGCTTTTTGGATCAAATGAAAATCAAACACATTCAAACAAAGCTTTTTGAATCCAATGAAAGTTAAAAGCATTGAACGAAGCTAATTAAATCAAATAAAAGTTAAACACATTCAAAGAAATCATTTTGATTTAAATGAAAGTCAAACACATTCAAAAAAAGATTTTTGAATTGATTGAAATTTAAATGCGTTCAAGTAAACTAATAAAATCAAATAAAAGTCAAACACATTTAATGAAAGCTTTTTTATTCGAATGAAAGTCAAACACATTCAAAAAAAGCTTTTTGAATCAAATGAAAGTAATACATATTCAAACAAAGCTTTTTTAATCGAATAAAAATCAAACACATTAAAACAAATTTTTTTTAATCAAATGAAGGATAAACACATTCGAAAAAAGCTTTTTGAATCAAATGAAAGTCAAACACATAAAAAAAAAACTTTTTGAATCAAATGAAAGTAAAACACATTCAAAAAAACTTTATGAATCAAATGAAAGTAAAACACATTTAAACAAAGCTTTTTAAACAAATGAAAGTCAAACACATTCAAACAAAACTATTTGAATCTAATGAAAGTCAAACGAATTCAAAAAAACTTTATGAATCAAATGAAAGTCAAACACATTTAAACAAAGCTTTTTGAATAAATGAAAGTCACACACATTCAAACAAAGATTTTTGAATCGAATGAAATTTTAACACATTCAAACAAAGCTTTTTGAGTCAAATGAAAGTCAAACACATTCAAACAAAGATTTTTGATTCAAATGAAAGTCAAACACATTCAAATAAAGCTTTTTGAATCGAATAAAATTTCAACACATTCAAACAAATCTTTTTGAATCAATTGAAAGTCAAACACATTGAAACATAGATTTTTAAATCGAATGAAAGTCAAATGCATATAACGAAGCTAATTGACTCAAATGTAAGTAAAACACATTCAAAGCAAGCATTTTGAATTAAATTAAAGTCAAACACATTCTAACAAATCTTTTTGAATCAAATGAAAGTCAAATAAATTCAAATAAAGCCTTTTGAATCAAATGAAAGTAAAATACATTCGAACAAAATCAAATGTTTTTTAAATCGAATGAAAGTCAAATGCATTCAATGAAACTAATTTAATCAAAAAATATTCAAACACATTCGAACAAATCTTTTATAATAAAATGAAAGTCAAACACATTCAAACAAAGCCTTTTAAATCAAATAAAAGTAAAACACATTCAAAAAAAGCTTTTTAAATCAAATTAAAGTAAAACATATTTAACAAAGGTTTTTTAGTCGAATGAAAGTCAATCACATTCAAATAAAGCTTTTTGAATCAAATGAAGGACAAATACATTCAAACAAAGGGTTTTGAATCAAATGAAAGTCAAATGCATACAACGAAGCTAATTAAATAAAATAAAAGTCAATCATATTCATAAAAAGTTTTTAAAATCAAATAAAGTAAAACACATTTAAACAAACCTTTTTTAAGTAAATGAAAGTCAAATAGATTCAAACAAATCTTTTTGAATCAAATGAAAGTAAAACATTTTCAAACAAAGCTTTTTGAATCTAAGGAAAGTCAAACACATTTAAATAAAGCTTTTTTAGTCAAAAAAAAGTGAAAGACATTCAAACAAAGCTTTTTGAATCGAATGAAAGTAAAACACATTCAAACATAGCTTTTTGAATCAAATGAAAGTCAAACAAATTGAAACAAATCTTTTTAAATCGTATAAAAGACAAATACATTAAACAAAGCTAATTGAAACAAATGTAAGTAAAACACATTCAAACAAAGTTTTTTGAATTGAATTAAAGTGAAACACATTCAAACAAATCTTTTAGATTCAAATGAAAATCAAACACATTTAAACAAAGCATTTTGAATCAAATAAAACTCAAACACATTCGAACAAAGCTTTTTGAATTAAATAAAAGTCAAACACATTCAAACACAGCTTTTTGTACCAAATGAAATTCAAACACATTCAAACAAAGCTTTTTACATCGATTGAAAGTCAAACACAATCAAACTAGGCTTTTTGAATAAATTAAAGGTAAAACACATTTAAACAAACCTTTTTGAATCAAATGAAAGTCGAAAACATTTCAAAAAAGCTTTTTGAATCAAATGAAAGTAAAACACATTCAACAAAGCTTTTTTAATTGAATGAAAGTCAAACACATTCAAACAAAACTTTTTACATCAAATGAAGGACATACGCATTAAAACAAAGCTTTTTAAATCAAATGAAAGTCAAATGCATTCATCGAAGCTAATTAAATCAAATAAAAGTCAAACACATTCAAACAAATCTTTTTGAAAAAAATTAAAGTCAAACACATTCAAACAAAGCTTTTTGAACAAAATGAAACTGAAACACATTCAAACAAAACTTTTTGAATCGAATGAAAGTTTAACACATTCAAACAAAGTTTTTTGAGTCAAATGAAAGTCTAACACATTCAAACAAAGATTTTTTATTGAAATGAAAGTCAAACTCATACAAATAAAGCTTTTTGAATCGAATGAAATTCAAACACATTCAAACAAATCTTTTTTTATCAAATGAGTCAAACACGTTGAAACATAGCTTTTTTAATCGAATGAAAGTCAAATGCAGATAACGAAGCTAATTAAATTAAATGTAAGCAAAACACATTCAAAGAAAGTATTTTGAAATAAATTAAAGTCAAACACATTCGAAAACAGCTTTTTGAATTAAATAAAAGTCAAACATATTCAAACAAAGTTATTTGAATCAAATGAAAGTAAAACACATTCAAACAAAGATTTTTAAATCGATTGAAAGTTAAACACATTCAAACAAAGCTTTTAGAATCAATTGAAAGTCAAACACATTCAAACAAAACTTTTTGAATGAAATGAAGTCATACACATTTTTAAAAAGCTTTTTGAATCAAATGAAAATAAAACACATTCAACAAAGCTCTTTGAATTGAATGAAAGTAAAATACATTCAAACAAATCCTTTTGAATCAAATGAAGGACAAACACATGAAAACAAAGATTTTTGAATCGAATGAAAGTCAAATGCATTCAACAAAGCTAATGAAATTAAATAAAAGTCAAACACATTCAAAGAAAGCTTTTTTATTCAAATGAAAGTGAAACACGTTCAAAAAAAGCTTTTTAAATCAAAAGAAATTCAAATGCATTCCATGAAGCTAATTAAATCAAATAAAAGGCAAACGCATTTAAAGAAAGTTTTTTTATTCAAATGAAAGTCAAATATATTCAAAAAAAGCTTTTTGAATCAAATAAGAGTAATACACATTCAAACAAAGCTTTTTAATTGAATGAAAATCAAACGCATTCCAACGAAGGTTTTTTAATCAAATGAAGGATAAACACATTTCAACAAAGCTTTTTGAATCAAATGAAAGTCAACCACATACAAAAAAAAACTTTTTGAATCAATTAAAAGTCAAACACATTCAAAAAAACTTTATCAATCAAGTGAAAGTAAAATACATTTAAACAAAGCTTTTTGAACAAATGAAAGTCAAACACATTCACACAAAACTATTTGAATCAAATGAAAGTCAAACACATTAAAAAAAACTTTATGAATCAAATGAAAGGCAAACACATTTAAACAAAGCTTTTTGAGTAAATGAAATTCAAATACATTCAAACAAAGGTTTTTGAATCAAAAGAAAGTTTAACACATCCAAACAATGCTTTTTGAGTCAAATGAAAGTCAAACAGAATAAAACAAAGATTTTTTATTCAAATTAAAGTAAAACTCATTTAAATAGAGCTTTTTGAATCGAATGAAATTCAAACACATTTAAACAAATCTTTTTGAATCAAATGAAAGTCAAACACATTGAAACATAGCCTTTTGAATATAATGAAAGTCAAATGCATATAACGGAGCTAATTGAATAAAATGTAAGTAAAGCACATTCAAAGCAAAGATTTTGAACTAAATTAAAGTCAAACACATTCTAACAAATCGTTTTGAATCAAATGAATGTCAAACATATTAAAATAATGATTTTTGAATCAAATGAAAGTAAAACACATTCGAACAAAGTCAAACACATTAATAAAAAGTCAAACTCATTCAAACAAAGCTTTTTGAATCAAATTAAAGTAAAACACAATCAAACAACGCTTTTTAAATCGATTGAAAGTCAAACACATTCAAACAAAGCTATTTGAATCAAATGAAAGTCAAACACATTCAAACAAAGCTTTTTTAACCAAATGGAAGTCATATACATTTTTAAAAAGCTTTTTGAATCAAATAAAAATAAAAAACAATCAACAAAGTTTTTTGAATTGAATATAAGTAAAACACATTCAAAAAAAGCTTTTTGAATCAAATGAATGACAAACACATTAAAACAAAGCTTTTTGAATACAATGAAAATCAAATGCATTCAACGAAGCTAATTAAATCAAATAAAAGTCGAACACAGTCAAACAAAGCCTTTTCAAATAAAATGAAGGACAAACATATTAAAAAAAGCTTTTTGAATCGAATAAAAGTCAAATGCATTCAATGAAGCTAATTAAATCAAATAAAAGTCAAACACATTCAAAGAAATTTTGTTGATTCAAATGAAAGTCAAACGCATTCAAAAAAAGTTTTTTGAATCAAAAGAAAGTAATACACATTCAAACAAAGCTCTTTGAATCGAATGAAAATAAAACAAATTCAAACGAAATTTTTTTAATCAAATAAAGGATAAACACATTCAAACAAAGCTTATTGAATCAAATGAAAGTCAAACACAGATAAAAAAACTTTTTGAATCAAATGAAAGTCAAACACATTGAAAAAAACTTTATTAATCAAATGAAATTAAAACACATACAAACAAAGCTTTTTGAACAAATGAAAGTCAAACACCTTCAAATAAAGCTATTTGAATAAAATGAAAGTCAAACATATTCAAAAAAACTTTATGAATCAAATGAAAGTCAAACACATTAAAACAAATCTTTTTGAACAAATGAATGTCTAACACATTCAAACAAAACTTTTTACATCAAATGAAGGACATATGCATTAAAACAAAGCCTTTTGAATCGAATGAAAATCAAAAGCATTCAACGAAGCTAATTAAATCAAATAAAAGTCAAACACATTCAAGCAAAGCTTTTTGAAAAAATTAAAGTCAAACACATTCAAACAAAGCTTTTTGAATTAAATGAAAGACAAACACATTCAAAAAAAACTTTTTTAATCGAATGAAATTTTAACACATCCAAACAAAGCTTTTTGTGTCAAATGAAAGTCAACCACATTCAAACATAGCTTTTTAAATCAAATGAAAGTCAAACAAATTGAAACAAATCTTTTTAAATCAAAAGCAAAAGACGAATGCATTAAACAAAGCTAATTGAATCAAATGTAAGTAAAACACATTCAAACAAATTTTTTTGAATTGAATTAAAGTGAAACACATTCAAACAAATCTTTTAGATTCAAATGAAAATCAAACACATTTAAACAAAGCATTTTTTATCAAATAAAACTCAAACACATTCGAACAAAGCTTTTTGAATTAAATAAAAGTCAAACACATTCAAACACAACTTTTTGTATTAAATGAAAATAAAACACATTCAAACAAAGCTTTTTACATCGATTGAAAGTCAAACACATTCAAACTAGGCTTTTTGAATAAATTAAAGGTAAAACACATTTAAACAAAGCTTTTTGAATCAAATGAAAGTCGAAAACATTTCAAAAAAGCTTTTTGAATCAAATGAAAGTAAAACACATTCAACAAAGCTTTTTTAATAGAATGAATGTCAAACACATTCAAACAAAACTTTTTACATCAAATGAAGGACATACGCATTTAAACAAAGCTTTTTGAATCAAATGAAAGTCGAAAATATTTCAAAAAAGCTTTTTGAATGAAATGAAAGTAAAACACATTCAACAAAGCTTTTTTAATTGACTGAAAGTCAAACACATTCAAACAAAACTTTTTACATCAAATGAAGGACATACGCATTAAAACAATGCTTTTTGAATCAAATGAAAGTCAAATGCATTCATCGAAGCTAATTAAATCAATAAAAGTCAAACACATTTAAACAAATCTTTTTGAATCGATTGAAAGTCAAATGCATTCAACGAATCTAATTAAATCAAATAAATGTTAAACACATTCAAACAAATCTTTTTGAAAAAAATTAAAGTCAAACACATGCAAACAAAGCTTTTTGAATAAAATGAAACTCAAACACATTCAAACAAAACTTTTTGAACCGAATGAAAGTTTAACACATTCAAACAAAGTTTTTTGAGTCAAATGAAAGTCAAACACATTCAAACAAAGATTTTTTATTAAAATGAAAGTAAAACTCATACAAATAAAGCTTATTTGAATCGAATGAAATTCAAACACATTCAAACAAATCTTTATTAATCAAATGAGTCAAACACATTGAAACATAGCTTTTTTAATCGAATGAAAGTCAAATGCATATAACGAAGCTAATTAAATTAAATGTAAGTAAGACACTTTCAAAGAAAGCATTTTGAATTAAATTAAAGTCAAACACTTTCAAAGCAAGCATTTTGAATTAAATTAAAGTCAAACACATTCTAACAAATTGTTTTGAATCAAATGAAAGTCAAACAAATTCAAACAAAGATTTTTAAATCGATTGAAAGTCAAACACATTCGAACAAAGTTAAACACATTAATAAAAAGTTAAACACATTCAAACAAAGCTTTTTGAATCAAGTAAACGTAAAACACAATCAAACAACGCTTTTTAAATCGATTGAAAGTCAAACACATTCAAACAAAGCTATTTGAATCAAATGAAAGTCAAACACATTCAAATAAAGTTTTTTTTACCAAATGAAAGTCATATACTTTTTTAAAAAGCTTTTTGAATTAAATAAAAATAAAAAACAATCAACAAAGTTTTTTGAATTGAATAAATGTAAAACACATTCAAATAAAGCTTTTTGAATCAAATAAAAGACAAACACATTAAAACAAAGCTTTATGAATCGAATAAAAATCAAATGCATTCAACGAAGCTAATTAAATCAAATAAAAGTCGAACACATTCAAACAAAGCTTTTTGAAATAAAATGAAGGACAAACACATTAAAAAAAAGCTTTTTGAATCGAATAAAAGTCAAATGCATTCAACGAAGCTAATTATATCAAATAAAAGTCAAACACATTCAAAGAAATTTTTTTGATTCAAATGAAAGTCAAACACA
This sequence comes from Chenopodium formosanum, assembly GCA_024500155.1. NCBI lineage: Eukaryota > Viridiplantae > Streptophyta > Magnoliopsida > Caryophyllales > Amaranthaceae > Chenopodium > Chenopodium formosanum. Next base: position 47,230,213 of record CM044880.1, read on the forward strand.
TTCAAAAAAAAGCTTTTTGAATTAAAAGAAAGTAATACACATTCGAACAAAGCTCTTTGAATCGAATGAAAATAAAACAAATTCAAACGAAATTTTTTTAATCAAATGAAGGATAAACACATTCAAACAAAGCTTGTTGAATCAAATGAAAGTCAAACACATATAAAAAAACTTTTTGAATCAAATGAATGTCAAACACATTGAAAAAAAACTTTATTAATCAAATGAAATTAAAACACATACAAACAAAGCTTTTTGAACAAATGAAAGTCAAACACATTCAAACAAAGTTATTTGAATCAAATGAAAGCCAAACATATTAAAAAAACTTTATGAATCAAATAAAAGTTAAACACATTAAAACAAAGCTTTCTGAACTAATGAATGTCTAACACATTCAAACAAATCTTTTTACATCAAATGAAGGACATATGCTTTAAAACAAAGCCTTTTGAATCGAATGAAAATCAAAAGCATTCAACGAAGTTAATTAAATCAAGTAAAAGTCAAACACATTCAAGCAAAGCTTTTTGAAAAAATTAAAGTCAAACACATTCAAACAAAGCTTTTTGAATAAAATGAAAGACAAACAAATTCAAAAAAAACTTTTTGAATCGAATGAAATTTTAACACATCCAAACAAAGCTTTTTGAGTCAAATGAAAGTCAACCACATTCAAACATAGCTTTTTGAATCAAATGAAAGTCAAAAAAATTGAAACAAATCTTTTTAAATCGAATAAATGACAAATGCATTAAACAAAGCTAATTGAATCAAATGTTAGTAAAACACATTCAAACAAAGTTATTTGAATTGAATTAAAGTGTAACACATTCAAACAAATCTTTTAGATTCAAATGAAATCAAACACATTTAAACAAAGCATTTTGAATCAAATAAAACTCAAACACATTCGAACAAAGATTTTTGAATTAAATAAAAGTCAAACACATTCAAACACAGCTTTTTGTATCAAATGAAAATAAAACACATTCAAACAAAGCTTTTTACATCGATTGAAAGTCAAACACATTCAAACTAGCTTTTTGAATAAATTAAAGGTAAAACACATTTAAACAAACCTTTTTGAAACAAATGAAAGTCGAAAACATTTCAAAAAAGCTTTTTTAATCAAATGAAAGTAAAACACATTCAACAAAGCTTTTTTAATTGAATGATAGTCAAACACATTCAAACAAAACTTTTTACATGAAATGAAGGACATACGCATAAAAACAAAGCTTTTTGAATCAAATGAAAGTCAAATGCATTCATCGAAGCTTATTAAATCAATTAAAAGTAAAAAACAGTCAAATAAAGCTTTTTGAATCGATTGAAAGTCAAATGCATTCAACGAATCTAATTAAATCAAATAAATGTCAAACACATTCCAACAAATCTTTTTGAAAAAAATTAAAGTCAAACACATTCAAACAAAGCTTTTTGAATAAAATGAAACTCAAACACATTCAAACAAAACTTTTTGAATCGAATGAAAGTTTAACACATTCAAACAAAGTTTATTGAGTCAAATGAAAGTCAAACACATTCAAACAAAGATTTTTTATTGAAATGAAAGTCAAACTAATACAAATAAAGCTTTTTGAATTGAATGAAATTCAAACACATTCAAAAAATCTTTTTTTAATCAAATAGGTCAAACACATTGAAACATAGCTTTTTTCATCGAATGAAAGTCAAATGCAAATAACGAAGCTAATTAAATTAAATGTAAGTAAAACACATTCAAAAAAAGCATTTTGAATTAAATTAAAGTCCAACATATTTGAACAAATCGTTTTGAATCAAATGAAAGTCAAACATATTCAAATAAAGCTTTTTGAATCAAATGAAAGTAAAACACATTCGAACAAAGTCAAACACATTAATAAAAAGTCAAACACATTTAAACAAAGCTTTTTGAATCAAGTAAAAGTAAAACACAATCAAACAACGCTTTTTAAATCGGTTGAAAGTCAAACACATTGAAACAAAGCTTTTTTAACCAAATGAAAGTCATATACATTTTTAAAAAGCTTTTTGAATCAAATAAAAATAAAAAACAATCAACAAAGTTTTTTTAATTGAATAAAAATAAAACACATTCAAATAAAGCTTTTTGAATCAAATGAAGAACAAACACATTAAAACAAAGCTTTTTGAATCGAATGAAAATCAAATGCATTTAACAAAGCTAATTAAATCAAATA